>JAJTWQ010000006.1:7500000-10000000 GCA_029007595.1 Solanum commersonii
CCAATCTTCTTCACAAATTCTCTCTAATGGGTCAGCATTATGAGCATTAAACACTATTTGTATGGGTCTTTTATATTCGTAAGCAACTGAAAACATTTCGTAAAAATAATTCCACCTTGTTTTAATATGTCTTGGAATTTTTCTTGGTGGCAAATCATATAGTACACAACGCTCATTAAATTCCCTAATTCTAGCAGCTCTTTGAGCATAAAAAATCCAAGCAACAACATATTCAATTTTCATACAACCACATTTAAATAATGAATTACCATCTTGTACAACTAAATTTAATACATATGCAACACATCTAATATGAAAAGAATGATCATCAATTGGACATAATCTAGTTTTTAACTTACTCGCAGCGTTTATATTATTAGATGCATTATCTAATGCAACAGACATTACTTTATCTATAAGCATGTAATAATCTAGAACACTCAAAATATTTGAAGCTAAATATGCACCAGTTTTTTTCTCTAAACAATCTTTATAACTTAAGATTCTTTTTTGTAAATTCCAGTTATGATCAATCCATTGTGCTGTAATAGTTAAATAATCATGTCCATTAACACTATGACCCATGTCCGAAGTTATAGACACTCTACTATCTAATATGCTAAATATACAACGAAGATATTGACAATGTTTACCGTGATATACAAAAACATCAGATTTAACAGTATTTCTTGAAAACCTCTATAAGTAGGATTATAAGTTTGTTGAATATATTCAATAAAACCGGGATGTGAAGGAAAACTATAAGGCAAGCCACAAACATAAACTATTTTAGCTAAATTTTCGCAATCTCTTTCCTTATTATATTTATGTTGTGTTAGTGGACCACCAGGGTTAGGAGGATCTAATGTTCCTTGAACCATGTTAGAAGCCCCTACCGATTCATTGACATTAATATCAAAATCATTAACTGGAATTCCTTTTTTTCTATCGGCTAATGATTTAGCTTCTTTATATTGAATCAGCACACAAGATAACAAATGTCTATTTAAGCCCCCCGTCCCACCTTGACCTCTACCTTGTTTACGTTTAAAAGGTTACTTACACTTATTATAAATAGCAATAGAGTTTTCCTTATCTAAAGTCATAAATTGCCATACAACAGAAGTTTTAGGGCGTTGATACTTCACCTTCTCCCTTGTAGGAGGTATAAGGGGTGGGCGTCCACAATTTTTCTCCGTTGAATTTGTAGTTTCATTTGGAACTTCTGTCACCGGACTAGAAGGTGTATCTTCTAATTCCTCTTCTGCCGAACTAATTTCTACTTCTTCATCTGAATTTTCATCAAGATAAGGATTAATATCACCATAAATTTGTTGTAAAATTTCATGATCGAGTTGAGCATTTGAATCAATATCATAAGAAGTATCATCAACATAAGTAGAATCATTTGTATTAAATCTAACTCTATACATTGATTTAGAAGAAGTACCACCACATTTACTCTTTATTTTTTCCTTACTACTTTTTTTTATTAAAATTAAATAATTTACTAATGCCACTTGGTTCTTTCTCTTTTTCTTTATCGGTATTTTTTTTGCTAGAACTCATATTTAATTATATGTAAAGTGTAATATAAAAATAATAATAACACAAAAAATAACGACGAAAAATAAAATATAAATATTATGAAACGAATGTATCAAACGTCTGCGTTAATAGCAGACGTTATAACCGATTCTTGAAGCTTGTAGTTTGTTGTAACTTGTAATTTGGAACTCCAATAATTGATAACAAATATGAGAATTATATATATTATGATATAATATGAAAATTTAGAATTGAAATATATGTATTATCACTATTATCATATAATATGAGACTTAAATGGAATAAAAAATTGAGACTTAAGATTGAGAGGATATAGAAAATAGATGAGAGAATAGATGATTTGTAAAAAATAATAAGGGATAGAGGGGTATTTATAATATTAAAAATGGGTTAAAGTGTATTTATGATAACTTGAGGGATTAAATTAAAGTTTTAAAAGTAGGGGGGTGGTAGGGGGTGTTGGGGAAGTAAAAAAGGTAAATAAATCCATTGGGGGGCCCACTAGTCGTTGCCCCAACGGATATAATTTTAAAAATAAAAAAATAAAAAAATTTGAGGGGATCCCGCAAAACTGGCCGGTTCAGCCGGGCCTGGACCGGGCCGGTTCGACTGGGACCAAAGGCTGAACTGGCCCTTAACCGGTCCCTTATCCCGATCCCCCTCCAAACTCGCGAGAACATACGGGACCGGGTCTGGCGAGCCGGTTCTAAACCGGTCGCGGCCCTGGGTGGGCCGACCCGGTCCCCCTGCGAGCCCTATATGAGTCTACCACATCGGGTCTAAACTCCTCAACTCACTACATCTCATAAGGTGAGAATCAAGCAAGTCTAACTCATGACCATTAAGGACGCTCAACCACCTTGCCATCTAAGCACATTATCTTCCCCATAGAGGTAAGCTCATACCACTCTTTTAAGGAGTCTACTCACTCAACACATCAACACATTTCTAAAACACCTCATTTTTCAAATCTTTCAACTTACCTCCAAAATCATCATGACATTCTATCACCATCACACATAACCATAAAGCACCCAATTCATGCTAAAGACTACATCACAATACAACTTCTCAAATCTACCACAACAAGGCTTATCTAGTCACATAACCATAATACGTATTAAAACTCACGTTTTTCTCCCTCGATCCTTGCAACATAAGCCTTTCAAGTAGTCACATCTTCAAGACCACCGGATAAGGAATAAGAAAGAGAACTTATGGAGTTAAGATCTATGGCACGACTTGAAGAATATGAAGGAAGTGAAACTTTCTAACACTCTATAGCCTCTCGCTCATAGATGTGTCGCGACTCACACCGATGAAAAAGACTCTACTAGACGTGGCTTGTGAGACATAGATCCTAAAAACCATTCCCAACACCTTGTGCTCTAATACCATGTTTGTTACGACCTGAGAGTATCCCCTAGTCATAACACGGTGCACTCGACCCCGAAGGGGTCTAATAGAAGCCTCATAGCATTTATTCATCGCATAGGTAATAGAAACCGTAAAGAATTAAAAAATTTCATCTAAAACCAAATATTCAAGAATCATTTATAACGCAGCGGAATACTAAGTCTCACATGGCCATCTTAAGACAAACTTTAACAAGCTAGGATCACGGCCCTTTACAATCGAAAATATTAAAATGTCTATTACAAAGTCTCAAATATAAAGGAACTAGAACAATAGAAATCCTTGTCCTCGAATATATGAGGACATACCAAGTCTTGGAGGAAACTCTATCCAAGCACTTCAACTCTATCTAGAAACGATCACTTGTCGGAACCTACACTTGTAGTA
Organism: Solanum commersonii; assembly: GCA_029007595.1. Taxonomy (NCBI): domain Eukaryota; kingdom Viridiplantae; phylum Streptophyta; class Magnoliopsida; order Solanales; family Solanaceae; genus Solanum; species Solanum commersonii. The sequence continues at coordinate 7,503,373 of JAJTWQ010000006.1, forward strand.
AAAATAGGAGAAATATGGGTTAGCACAAAAAAATGTACTAAGTATGATGACCATGCAAAAACATGCTAAAAAGGGACATTTTGTTGAAAGACATGCTTTTATGCCATTTTTGTAAAACTTCATAAACATTGCTACAACAGGCATAATATAAGTCACAACCAACATACAAAGTCACATACTTCATATTTAAGCAAAACCCCATATATACCTTTACCTTTACCTTGAAACTCCACCTCAAGTAACCCTCAAGCTACACCTTGTGCAATGTATGGGTAGTCGTACCCAAACGTTTAACCCCTAAACATGATTTTATAAGTGTGAGAGTCACTTCTACAAGTTTTATCCCTCAAACAACACACCGAACTTCAACGACAAGGTCCTAGAACACACTAGTCCAAATGACTAGTTTCCGAACGTCATAGTTGTTTCTTGACGTTTGACCTCAAATCTCTTTAAACTAAACTCCATAAGCCATTTCTCATCATTCAATAAAGTTACCAACTTTAAACACACACATGTGAGGCTCTAGTTCTTCCTTTTTAATTTTAGGGTCGTTACACTATCCAAATACGCAGCCTCCTCCTCGATATCACTACAAACTCAATTTTGATGGCTCCTTCTCCTACGCAACTTTGACAGGAGGTATAGGATGAGTGATTAGAGATGACAATGGTAATTTGAAGATGGGTTAAAATCAGCAATATCAAGGTTTTAATGTTACTTCAATGGAACTCATCTCTTTGCTTAAGGGCATAGATTTAGCTTAGCTCCACAACTTCACTCCTCTGGCAATTGAAACTAATTCTACGGAGGTAATTACTTTACTACTGCATAATCCTTACCCCGTTTATGGCCTCCTTATCTCTTCTTGCAGGTATTGGCTGAAGAAACTGGAGAATCCACCTATCATCCATAATTTCTGAGAAGGATACAAGGTGGCTCATCACTTGGCATATGAAGCAAGAATTACTAGTACTACTGATAATTTTGTAATATTTTGTTCTCCTCCTACTTTGTTAACTACTTCCCTAGCAGTAGACTTAGCAGGACACACTAGTAGTAAACAAGTGTCCTTTTTATCTTGTATTCATCTAGCCAAGTTTTGGAATTATAATTTCCCTAATGTAACCGCTAGCTATGTTTTATATATATATATATATATCTACTTTTACCGAAAAAGCAATTACTCCTATTATGTCACAAAGAAGTCCAAAGTCACATTCTTAATCCTCTTAATTTCTATGAATTTTTATTCTTAGGAGTTTATTATATTGAATTTAGTATTTATTTTAAATGTAAAAGATACTTTTTTTTTTTAATGTTTTTGAGTATAATCCAAGCAAAATTAGAAGAAATAGGAATTTGTATGTGCTATTTTTTGAATCTTTTTTTGCGTAGAATTCTCTCTTTTGTTCTCTTTTTAAGTTTATTTTTAAAGTTTTTTTCATACCTTCTTTTGTTTTCCAATTTTAATAATTATTTTATTTATTTTTCTTTTGTTCTCTTTTTATGTTTATTTTTAAATTTATTTTCCTTCTTACCCTCTTTTGTTTTTCAATTTTAATAATTCTTTTATTTAATTTTAGTAATCTTAATATAATAATTCTTTAGGTTGGTGAACGGAGGAAAATTAGAAAGTAAATAATGATGAAGTTAACAAAGAGGAGGAAGAAGCATGAATTAAAAAAATATTTATTTGAAAAAATAAGTAACTGAAATCAGAGAGTATGAACCTTATAGATGGCTTGGCATAACAATTGTCATAAAATATAGTATATTTAATTGATTTTCTGTTTATATTTTATATTTCTTCTTATTTCCCTCTTTTAGTCTTTTAAATTTTAATTAGAAAAGTGAAAAATTGTGAATCTTGTGAAGTATAAGTGTTGAGAAATTATACTAAAAAATATAATTAAGAAAAGGGCTTCAGAAGAAGAAGAAGAAAATAACGAGCACATCTCAAGTTTACACATTGTCGAAAACTCATACTAAAAATATAATTTAAAAGGTTACAAAAAGCAGAAAAGAAAGATCACATTTCAAGTTTATATAAATATAGATAAATTATACTAAAAAAGATCTCAAAGAGGATCCCAAAGAAAAAAAAAACGATCACATCTAAAGTTTACATCCCACTAATTTTAACATTACCTTCTCTTTTTTTCTGTTAAATTTATTTTTAATATTTAACTTTTAGAAGTTCACATATATTGATTTCTTATATAAATTTCATATTTAATCTAAATATTTTTCATAGCTTTTCTTTTATGAAATTGTGTGATTAATAAGAAAATTCTTTTTATTAAAGTAATTAATGGTGTTAGTATGCAACTTTATTTTAATTCTTTTCATAAATGCGCGAAGCGCAGTCAAGTTCTCTAGTGAAATAGTAAAGTATTAGTTTCAATGAATAATAGATATAAACTTTCCCATGATTACTAACTGTGTCGATACTGAGAGTTCTAAAATCAATATCCCAAAACATTTGTATATACTTATAATATAAAACTAAGATATAAATAAGGTGTTGTGACGGATCTTTATGGCTTCCAATTGTATTTATCTTTTTTTCTCCTTTTTAATTTTTTTTATCCTTTTAAAATCAATTCTAGTGTGTAAAAATGAAAAAAAGTCACTCATAAAATCTCATAATTCGACCTCTTAACTATGCATTCTCCTCCCTTCCCTATAATTAAGTGCTTAGTTATTGTTGTATTTAGGGGTGTACATGACCGGGTTGGGTTGAATTTTCAAATATCAAACTAAACTACTATTGTCGAATTTTAAAATTTATAAACCAAATCAAATTAATAAAACTTGGATATTTCAACCTCGGGTTGTTTTGGATTTTTTCGGATTTCTCATGTTTTCGAGTTTTTCCGAGAAAGTATTCATACAAACATATAAATAGCTTGTACTTTAATGTCACGACCTAAAAATAGATGAGATGACATTTGTCTTATCCTACCAAGATAAGTTAGCCTTAAACCCAAATATCACAAAAATTCAGATGTAAAATAGATTGAAATCTCAAAATATCATACGTGCGGATAACTAAGCCAACTTAATAAAAAACCCAAAACCTAGTTGTTGTACATGCCTCTAAAGTAATACAATTGATTCAAAAGAAAAACACAAGTCTCAAATGACATTGTTTCTAGAATAGAATAACATCATAAATAGGAGTGAGAAGGTCCAATAAGATGACAAACAACCTCACAAATCTCCAGGAAGCCTCGGAAAAGAAGAGAATAGAAAGTATCACGAAGATTCGGTTTGGTAACCTTAAAAAATGTAGAAGCAAGGGGTGAGTACCAAACCACACAATACTCAGCAAGTAAGCTTCTAAACACAAGCTAAAGGAATAGAATACGGGTACTCCTTACACTACAACTAAACCTCCATAACTACAACTTCCCTAAAAACCAGTCAAACCTAATAGTTCATAATTTACATAGCACATAGCTCAATAACAGCATTCCAACAACAACAGATTGGCAACAAGTTCAGAAATGATATAGATATGCAATGCAATGCCAAGTATAGAGATGCATGTCTGACCTAACAATAACACTCGTTGTCTCTCAGTACGGGACCCATGGGAGACATATCTTTACATGCATCTATCGCGATGTGCGACACTACCCTCGATAATAAAATTCATCATGGTGTGCGACACATCCCTCGTTAATAGAATCTGTCATGGCGTGCGACACGTCCCTCAAATCATAATATCTGTAGTGACGCACAACACATCCCTCGAAATGGTACATCCTCTTTAATTTCTTATTCTTCCTCATTCACATAACACTTTTCACAAACCAAGTCTCAGAATCAATGCAAATGACATGTTCACATAAATAATAAGGAGATGACCATTTTCATAATAATGCACAGTTCACAACAACAAAATCGTGATACAACATCAACAATGAATCAATAAGTCTTTCAAACCATTCTCAACACATCACATACCAATAATTAATCACATTGTCTTTTAGTACCCCTTTTTCATCATTAGAATTATTCAATATGGACAAGTCAGCCCATCACGAAGTCTCATTACTCCCCAATACATACCACAAGGAAATACACGATTCTATACACTTAACAAGGCTTGAGAAATCCACTTGCCTCAAACCATCGAACACTTACTCTAGGACTTGAGCATTCCCCTTTCAATGGGATTCCAAATCAATGCAATCAATTCACATAAAAATTCACAATAAGATTTCTAAACTAACAACACTCATATTGACACATTAAGCACCAACTAAATAAATAAATTATTTAATAAATACTCATCAATTAAATAATCGTAGTTATAAAATAGTTCAAAATTTCTAAACCAACATCACAAACTGATCAAACATGACTGGGGCCAACTACAACGATGGGTCAAATGATAATTTCCAAATATGACCTTCCTGGTCATTACATTTAAATATATCTTTAGTTCTACCAAAATACAATCATCTAAGGTTTTTTTTCCCAAGAAAATAACACAAATATGAGATGGTCGATGACACAAAGAAATTAACAAAAAATAATAATGAAATCACATAAAATAAATTTTGTAAATTAATAGTCATAAAAATTATCCTAATTTAAAAGTACTAAATCATGTAAAAATTAGTCTAATAGGTAGCAATTACATGACTAAACATTGAAGAAAAACTAAAATTTGAATATGCATTTTAATTATCTAGACCAATGTAAAATTAAAGAACAAATATTCAATATTATTTTCATTCTTAGTATTGAATTGATTTTTTTTTGTTTCCATTAGTATTGATTTGATTTTGATTTTGATTTGTGTATTAATTAGATTACTAATATAAATGGATTATAATCTTTATTAGACCATTCAAAATTTTAAATATCAAACATAAAATAATATGTTAAAAGATAAAAATATGAAAAATATAACAAATATTTATAAATTATATCAAAGTAAATACTTTTATTTATAAAGTCAATTTTTTAAATATATATATATATAGGCGGGCTGGTTTGGTGTAGGATTGGCTTTTTTTAGTTTAAACCAAACCAACCAAAGTATAGTCAGATATTTTTTTTAGTACCAAACCAAGTCAAACCGAACCACTAGTTGGGTTTTTTCCTGATTTGACTCGCTATGCAGTTTGGTTCACCCCTAGTTGTATTGTTGGAGTTCTTACTTTTAATATTATATAAATATTAAAAAATATAATAAATTGAGTGTTTTGAGTTAGGGTAGCATATTTCATATGCACGTATGGGTTCCGAATGAATCCCGGTCACCCAATCGAAGAATTTGGAGTTTGACTAAACTAGTTGAAGTGCTGATATCTGGTGCCGGCTTTTAGCCACTATATATCAGACTTTTAGCGACCATATTTTACTTTTAGAGATCAATTTTGGGCATTTATATCTAGAAATTTTAGCTTTATGCGCTCATTTTAAAAAGGTGATTTCTCCTTCATCTGAGCTTTGACTTAAGTGATTCAGAGTCTCATGTGATATTTGAGAGAATGGATACTTGGGTTTGTTATTAGAAGTTGTTGAGGAACCTTTGTTTGAGGTGCATTTGAGCCTGAAGTTGCTTCCTTTGCTTGGCTTTCTTGTTAATTTTGCAAGTTGTTGTTGTGGATGTTTTCGGGCATGTGATCATGTTTAATTTTGGAACACAAGTTCAAGGCGTGGTTTAGGACATTTTGACATAGTCAACTTTGGAATTCCCAAAGTGGGTCCCACATTCCCATTTTGACTTAATTTTTGGTCCATTTCCGATTGTTGCAATTTTAGTATTAAAATGTCTATAATGACGGTATAATCAATAATTTGATAGTTTGGCATTGTTCGGAGGCATTTTGGATGCAAACAACTAATGTGTGTTAGATTCAGAGCGTTTGTGTTCAGCTTTGATGTAGGCTTCGGTCTACTTTCTTGATTGAGCTTCTTAGATGATTCCTAGTATAGATTTCATGTACTTTTGGATGGTATTTTCTGGGTATTTAGCTTTCCTCTTGTTATTCTACCATTTCTTGATTTCGTAGGAGCCTTGGACTTATTTTGGGTATTGAAACCCTTAGTTTAGACTTTAGCTTTTCTTGTGGTGTAGATGACCTTACTTATCCTTATTAGGATTGATTCGTGGTTGCCTTACACTAGGTTGGACATTAGATGGTTTAGGTTGTGTTTTATCACCTCGTAGTTATAGTTTTCTCCCTTTAAGGTTTGTTTTGGGTCGTTCTCCTTGCGTTGATGCTTCTGACCTTGGTGGCTCATCATAGCGTGGGTTGGTCCTAGTTGTGCTCAGTTTAGGACATGAGTGGTGTGATTGTGGTAGGGTGTTGTCCCATGAGTTTGCTCCCCCTTTTATTGATTTGAAACCTCTTCTTGATACCTTTTCTTGTTGATTAGATGTGAACATATTGTATCCTTATTGAGCTTATAATTATACTGTTGGGCCCAAGGCCATATGTGAGGACCAGTTGGATCCCAGATTAGTAGTCTCTCCTTTGGTAACATGGTTTCATTGACTCTATAATTATTTGATATTGAGTTCCTTGTCTGAATGCTGGTGATTGCATCCACTACATTATTTGCTTATTCTCACAAATTTTGTGGAATGATCCCGGCCTATGCATTGGCATTTTAATCATTCATGATGAGATACTATTTTACTTAGGTTTAATTCTAAATTGGTTTTAACAGGAGTCATATCACCTAGATCTCTTGACCTACTAATTTTTGAGTTTAGGAGGCATGAGGGATGTGCTCCTTTCTTACTTGAGATATTAGAGGCATCTGGGATGTGCTTAGTTTTCACTTGACTACTCATCACATCGACACCCTTTCTTGCATGCTGTTGGTCTTGCTGGCACTCTTGAGAGTTTACTAGCTAGGTAGGTGGCCCCATTATCAGTTACTCATGGTTCGAGGCTGTTATTTTTTGTTCGAGGTTGATGCTCATGGTTCGAGGTTATTATCACTAGTTAGAAGCTGATATTGATGGTTTGAGGCCGTTATTCCTAGTATGAGGTTGATGCTTTGCGGTTCGAGGCCATTACCTCTAGTTAGGGGTTTGGATAGTTATTGATGGTTCTCTTTCTCACCCTGCATTCATATGCATACCCATCACATGTATACATGTTTGTTGTTTGTACCCTCCGATTTATAGGGGCTAGTTGGGTTATGTTAGTTGTTTGTACCTTTCGAGCTTATGGGGGACTGGGTAGGTTATTGTTTGACTTTATTCTATATTATACTATTGTTTTTATTATTATCTAGTAGGTTTTTACTTTGGAATTGTAGTTGTGGGTCCTGCAAACATTTGGTAGTTGACTTGGTATCTTAGTTGCTTGCGACTAGATTGTTGGCTTGTGAACCAGGTATGTTCTTGATTCCACTTCTTACCCATTGTTTTGTGTTTCTGTTCTTTATTTCCTATCTACTTTAGTATCATCTATTTATCCACTTGTGCTACTCTCTTCTTATTACTTGTTGTTTATGCTTGTGTAATCATTTGAGCTTAGTCGGTTGTTCCCTATTGAGTATCATCTTTTGTACTCATACTACACTTCTACCCCTTGGAGATTTCAGTTGAGTTATCACCATTAATTTTCAGTCATGTAGAGTAGCTTAGGGTTTCAGAGATTAGGGTGATCTCTTGGCGTGTGGAGCTACCGGTATGTCTTTTTTGGCTTAGTCTTTATATGTTGTCTTCCACTTGGTAACCTATTTCTTATGGCTCTTAGCTAAGGGTCAGGCTTACCTACTTGTGGGGTGTAGTAAATGGCCTCATGACATAAGAAATCGAGTCGTGATAGATTAGTATCAGAGGACTAGGTTGACCGACATCATTGGTATGAGAGCAAATGCCTAATTGCGAATAGGTATAGAGACATATGTATCCTATCTTCAGGACGTTGTAGGGGATTCATAGGAAATTCTATTTTTGACTCTTATTGTGTGTTTTTGCTTTGAGTAACCTCTAAAACTACTTCTTTGGAATGTAATCTCTGCTTCATGGATAACACGAAGCATTCGATGGACGTGGGTGGAGCATCAACATACTCCACTAGAATTTTACCACATGATTAGGCTAGTAAGCCTTAGTTGGGAATGGACCTTGAGGTTGGAGGCATTTGTCAGTATTCAGAGAGTTAGAGGGAAGGCTAGGCTTGGACAGGGTCTTTGGCTACAACAGTTCCTTGGTATTGAGTGCTAGGAGGTCCAAGCTCTTCCAAGAGTATATCTTTGGTAGGTGAGGTTCTTAGTGTAGTGGGTGCTCCTTAGAGTAGAGTTAGGTTGACTGGTCCTATTATGGTTCGTTGTTCATTCCTAATTTGTTGGGATTTCTAGAGTGGGCTGGGCATAACCCCACATTCTTTCCTTTAGATTAAGAGTTGAGTCAGAGGTTGATCATATGGTTAACTTTGCCTCTCCAATTTGTGACAAAGCATCTAATATCAACAACGTCTACCTTTTCCCTGGTTGCAAGTCATAAAAGGGTTGTTGAGCAAGCATGCCTTGAGACTCACAGTGATGGTGGTAAAAGGATGTTCCATCACTACAATAGTGAAAAAAATTCCACTTTGAGGTAAGTGTCAATTCAGCGAGGGACATCTTTCTTTTTGACCTATCAAATCTTTAGAGGTAACATCTCAAGTTCTAGGGGTTCTAAGGTAGATCATGGTGTTTTAGGTAGGTAGAGTTTAGGCTAGATTTCTCATGTTGGTCATTCTGGACCTTCAGGCGTTGGGTCTCACATTACTCCTGTTAGGTCATTGTAACCAATTGCTCTCGGTAATAGTTGTTATGGGTCTGGCAAGATAGGAGACTATGTTAGAGATTGTTGCAGGCCCTAATGAAATTTGCTAGGGGTGAATTTGAGTATGGCATAAGTAGATAGGGCAGATCACCACGTTCTTCGCGCTGGGCTTTGCACTATAGAAGTTGCTATGATTATGGAAAGTTGTGTCGTTGGTCTAAATAGTGCCCCAAGTGGGAGTTGCTTTTCCAATTATTGTAGACATCTTTTAATCCTTAGGCCAGGGTGGTCATACTTAGTTGTACCTTTGGGGAGCTTGTTCATCACCCTACAACTTGTCCCAACATGGGACCATGATGAGAGGTATTCATCTAGATCATACTTATGGGTTATCGACTCCATTTGTTAGAGATGGAGCCTTGGGTGTTTTCATTACTACATCAGGTGTTCATGTTGAGGTCGGACACGGTCCGTTCTATGCTTTTGCAGGCCGGTCAAAGGTTGAGGTTTCATGTATCCCTTTTGGATGCAATTTCGAGGTTATCCCATTGGTTTTTATTTTGTATGATTTGGGGTTTCATATCCATTTGGGTTTATTTGGCTTATTATCTATCGTTGGCCTATTGTGATCACTTGATTTGAGGATTGTGTATGTGTTGTGCCCCTGTAATAGATTTCTTTTAGTAGTGGATCGACTAGGTTATGTTGCTTCGATTGGGAGTATGGTTGAGTTATTCCCCGTCCCTTTGCCTTGATAATCCTTTGGTGGTTGAGGTTTTGGGATTGCCGATTTCCCTTTTTTTCCACCCTTGTTGTATGCTTTTCCTTTGATGCCAATCCTTGTTTGATAGATGGATAGATCAATTTGCTCAATTTGAGTCTTTTATGTTGTATGGCCTAGTTGGCTTAGTTGTGAGCTGTCCCTTTTGGGTAGTTCTTGGAATATTGCTAGTTCTCGTAGTTGTGTGTTGGGTTGTTAGCCTTATTTGGTTGTTGTAGTCTTTATATGTTGCTTTCTCCCTTTTCCTTAGTCTTTTCTTAATTTCGGAGTTGTGTTTTCACTCCTTCGACTCCTTTTGGATTCTTCCGCTTCTTGTGATCTTGGGTTTTGGTTATGGCTGGATGAAAGTTGGAGGTGTGATCCTTTTTTGTTCTTGAACTAGCTTTTGTGTTGGTTCTTTGTTGATGTGCTGATAGCCCTCGAGGAGGGTGTTGCTCCCAATTGCACATTCAAGTGTACGTGGTAGTGCAAGTAATAGAGTGGCTCTTAAAAGAACCGGATTATTGAACCCAAAGAACTTGTCAATTAACTGTTTACTAAATTATACTAGTTTACTTATCTATTTAAGAATTGCAAAATAATTTTTTTTTTTATTTAAATACTAAGAATGCAAGAATTAAATAATAAAATTACTTACAATGGTTGAAAAATTCCAGGACTGCAACATTTATAGGGTTTCATGTATCACATCTCATGCATAAATTAACTAAAGTTATTAAATTACTGATTTAAAGGGCTGATCTTATGATCATGGTCTCCCGTCCTCTAATCGCCTACACCAATTAGATGTCTAACTACATCGTTGAACAGGGATATGAAGTCCTAATTGTCGAGCATTTATATTTCATCCTATTTTGTAACCAAGCTAGGTGTTTCTCCGGGCGTCACTCCTAAACACAAATCAACTCAATTTAATGGAAGATCAAGCTTTCGGTATCCTTTGGTCTATCTACCTTAGAGTCTCCTGAGTTTAAGAGTAGACATTATATTTATATCTATGGAGATCAAACATGAAATACTAAAACAAGAATACAAAAGTAATTTAAGTGATAACCAATATTAATTCAAAACAATCGTTGTTCAACAATTACCCATAACCATGCCCCAAACGAAGGGTCTTTAGGTACTAATGATGAAGAAAAGAAGAAGAATAAAAGAACCATAGAAAGTATGGACAACTTTTGTAACACCTCGCTATTTGAAGGAACCAGAAAGAACTAGAATTTGAAAGAATCCATTTTTGAAAATAATCAAATTTGGAAAGTTTGACAAGTTAAGCTAAGTATGAGTTTTGGGTCAACTTCAAACGACCATAAATCTTAACAAAAAATGATTTAGGTGGGATACAAGATACCATAGCTAATATATTTGAATTATCTTTCCGACACCACCAAGTTTACTCATTTTCGAGTTTGTATGAGGGAGATATACCCATTTGAAGTCTGGTTGTCTAGACAAGGAAAGTCAAAACCGGGTTTTAGAAGGATATTATGGTCTTTTCACTACCAAATAAATTAAATTCTTTTTTGGTAATTTAATTGGGGTTTAAACTGATTTGGTTCAATTTACACTTCATAAAATTAAGTAAGTTCTTTGAGAGAAGAGAACGGAAGAGGAGAAAAGAGGAGAAGAAGAAAAGATTCATCGCGTTCTTGAAGTTAAGCTTGTGGATTTCGCCAAGGGCTAATCCCTACGATTTATGTGAGATCACATAGAATTGGGTTTGTTCACCCACACACCAATCATGATTTGATTCAACGTAATTATGTTCTTGAAAGAAGAGTTTATGAGTTCTTGATGAATGTTGTTGAATGTTTTGTTTGACTCTTGATTGTTGAAGTTTTAGAGTTAGTTGCATAAGCTCTAAGGTGGTTTTTGAGTAGATTCTTGCATACTTTGGTTATGCATTCGAATCTAAGTGTTTGGGGAAGGAACCAATCGAATCTAGATGGTTTAGAGTTGAAAAACAACCAAGGAAATTTATTATAATTCTGGGAAAAAGGGGTGGGGCGCTGCACCACTCAGTGCACCCCACATAAGCATCTGTAGTAGGGGCTCTGGGGGTGCTGCGCCAGCCAGTGTGCCCCAACCTAGTTTCTATTATTCATGCTCTGGCACTTGGTGCCCCTCAGTACGCCAGGGTCTCCAGACCTTCTACCTTTTCCCACTTCTTTGCGTTTGAGTTCCCTTGAAATGTACCTATATTTTCTAGTTGATTTCTACACTCTAAGGTACGTCTAAACATCATAATATCATCCATAAACATGAATCATGTAATGAACCTAAAAATGAACTAGTGAAACTAGAGCCTAACTTGTGTGTGTTTAAGTTTGGAGTGTGGTTTGAGGTGGTTTGATGTTGTCCCAAGTCATGGTTGAAGGGTTTAGGGGTTAAACGTCAAGGTACGACTCCCCTTGAACCACCCTAGGGGTCTTTGAGGAGGACCCTAAGTCTAACCTCCAAGACCCCTTGAAACTATAAGGTTGCCCCAAACATGGCGGACCATGGAAGGGGACCAAGCTCCGTGGGTCATGGCCCGAAAATGCATGCCATGACCCCAGATGATGGAGGGACAGTATGGTCTACGACCCCATCCACGATTGTGGATGGGGGTTTCGTGAACCATGCTTGCAATCTGTCAAGTGGCACGATCAAGTGAAGGGTGAAGTGGTAAATTCACCCTTTGCTTAGTTAAGTGTTTGGACGGTTATTTTAGGGTTATTAAGGTATTTTAAGAGTATTAAAACAATAAAATACTATTTTATATTTCATTATTCAAATTGCCCCAATCAACCCCCCCCCCCCCCCCCTCTCAAAATATCTTCTCTCTAAAACTCCATTGAAGACCAAGAGAAGAATAAGACTTAGGGCTTGAAGAGGAAGTCTATTGGGTAGATTTTCATTGGATTCTTCAAGAAAAAGGTATGGTGATTCTTCATCTAGGGTTAGCTTTCACCTTAGAGTCAATTTTAAAGTAGTTTTCAAAGTTTCAAGTTTCTCAAAAACCCTAGATTTTACTCAATCTCATGGGTTCTTTCATCAAACGTTTTCAAATGGTTTCTAATGACAAATTATGATTGGATTTTTGTTTAATTGATGATTTAAGATGAAAATACTCTATGAACCCATGATTTCTCTCAATTCCTAAATTGTGCCTTATGAAATGGGTTTGTTGACCATGAATGAATGTTGATGGATTATGCCTAAGATTGATTTAGATTGTTGAATTGTATCATCACCTATTCCTAATTATGGTGAATTGTTGGTGAATTGAGGATTTGTGATCATAACCATGAAAGGGCAAGTTGTGACCTAATTTCATGTTAAAGTAGAATTGTTGATCTACTTGGAAGGTGGAGGTGTTTACTTACTATGTACATTATGATAATGGCCTTTAAGGCATAATGTGAGGGATTAAAGTATTATCATGATGTCGTATATATGAATGTGATGTGAAGGATATGCATGTGATTTCAATGATAGAATGATGATCATGTATTTAGTGTGTTTGTGTTAGTATTGAAAGGCTATTTCTCAATTTGACACTCATGAATGATAATGGTAGAATGTGAAGAGTTTCTATAATGTGAATATTGAATCTAGAATTGGTAGGCTTATGCATCATTTTCTTGTATAATGAATGTGTCTTGACTTGATGAATATGATTGATAGGCTTACTTCATTCTTTTCATAAATGATCTAATGTAATGAAGACTGTAGAATCAATATGCTAGTGGCATTCCTTTCTTAATGAGCTAATGTACCATGAATTAATAGGCTAGTGGCATTCCTTTCATAAGTATAAGAATGTAATGAGGGACCATGAATTGATAGGCTTATGGCATTCTTTTCATGGGGACTCTAGAGCTATCCTTGAATGTACCATGGATCGATAGGCTTATAGCATTCCTTCCTTGTTTAATGATGTATCATGGGTTGATAGGCCTATGACATTCCTCTCTCTACATAATGTAATGTGAATAAAATAAGCTATGGGAATGTAGGCTAAGAACCGAGTGGATATGGTTAGATGGAAACTCTCCCAACGTTAGGTTAGAGTTCCAATGAACATCTTTTTATTCCATAACTATTTTCCCACATAGGATATTAGCTAGCGAATTCTATCCGAGTTAATGTTACCATTCTACCTTAGCAAGTAGAACACCTTTTTACGGTGTGGGGCTATATGACACCGGATTCCATGTCTAGCTTGCATGGTCTTTGTCGGTTAAACGTTTATTCCCATCATGTGAGATATGCATTATGGTTTCTCGAGGAGTTCTACAAAGTGTGGGTAATATGGGATGCCATTCATGCATTGCACGAGTAGGCTTTGAGAGGGTCATAGTGAGTTCTCTAAGCCTTAATAGCTAATGAATGAATGTGCCCTAAATAAAGTTAATGAAGAATGTTGACTTAAATGCTTAAATGCTTAAATGCAAAGATGCATGCTATACATAGATTGTATTATGAGTAACTTCCTTGTCATGACTTATTGTATACGAATGTGCCTTGTCTAGGGTGACTTAAAATGAGTACTTATGGTGAGTAGTAGTATGGGATGCTAGTTGCACATTGCACAAGTATGACTTAGAGTTGTCTTAGATGTTGGTCTTAATATGATGATGTGGCTCATGTAATGTTTATGTCTCTTAAATGCTTTAATTGTGTATAGGTGGAAAGGATGAATGGTAAGTTAACTTTTGGTGACCTTAAGGTGGTACGTTAGTGTGGGTGGTGGTATGGGATGCTCTCCATACCTTGCACAAGGTATACCTTGAGGGTTCCTTGAGGTGAAGTGTTAAGGTGAAGGCAAAGGGTTATATGTGATCTTGTTCAAATGTGAAATGTGACTTGTATGTTGGTTGTGACATATATTATGCCTCTTTTATCGATGTACATGAAGTTTTACCAAACGGCATAAAAACATGACTTTCAAACAACTGTCCCCTTTTAAGCATGTTTTTGCATGGTCATCATACTTGGTACATTTTTGTGTGCTAACCCATATTTCTCTTATTTTTACTACAAGTGTAGGTTTCGGCAAGTGATTGCATTCTCTCTAGTGGAGCTTGGATTAGAGGTCTCTAAGACATCTTTGGTATGTCCTCAAAGGTCGAGGATAAGGACTTTTATTGTTTCTAGTTCTTTCTTGTTTTGAGACTACTGTTAAGACTTCGATGGTAAAGGGCCGTGACCCTATCCTGTTAAAGTTTTGTCTAAGATTGCCATGTGAGACTTAGACTTCCGCAGTGTCTTTTGAAAGATTTTAATGAGTATTTCAATGTTTTGAATCATGTGGTTTTGAATAAAAAGTTTAAATTCAGTACTATTTCTATTACATATGCAATGAATGAGCTATAAGGCTTGTATTAGACCCCTTGGGGGTCGAGTACGCCGTGTTATAACTAAGAGGTGCTCTTGGGTTGTGAGAAACATGGTATTAAAGCATAAGATTTTGGAATTGGTTTTTAGGATCGATGTCTCACAAGCCACGTCTAGTAGAGTCTTGTTCATCGGTGTGAGTCGCGACACATCTATGAGCGAGAGGGTATAGGACGTTAGAACTTACACTTCTTTCATATTCTTGAAGTCGTTCCCTTAGAGTTTGGCTCTATAAGTGTCCTTTTCCTAATCCTGCTCTTGTGTTTATAGGTTATGAAAAGAAGGGCGAACCCAATAAGAGTGGAAGAGGAGATTGTGAACAAGAGAGTTCCTCCCCAAGGTGACCAAGGCCCTCAAGGTAGAAAATATCCTCAAGGCAACCAAGTTTCGGTGGTTCCCTTGGACATGACTAATGAAGAGATTAGGTCGGCTTTTATAACCCTATCCCTAGCCATGAGACTCAAGTTAACCGAGATGTGGGGACTAGGATAAATACTAATGTGGGTACTGTGGCCCTAAGGTTGAGAGACTTTGTGAGGATGAATTCTTTTATTTTTCTTGACTCTAGAGTTGGAGAAGATCCCCAAGAATTGTTGGATGAAGTTTATAAAATAGTCAATGCTATGGGAGTATCTTCTAGGGAGAAAACGGAGTTGGTTTCCTATCAATTGAAAGAGGTGGCCCAAGTGTGGTTCACTCAATGGAAGAGCAATAGGCCTCTAGAAGTGGGTCCTATAGAATGGGAGGAGTTTAAGGGAGCTTTCCTTGGTAGGTATTTTCCCCATAAGAAGAGGGAGTGTAGGGTTGAGGAGTTTATAAACCTTAGGCAAGGTAACATCAATGTGGAGAAGTATTCTTTGAAGTTTACCCTATTGTCTAACTATGCTCCATCCTTGGTGTCTAACCCTAGAGATGAGATGAGTATGCTTGTGACCGGTGTATCCAACCTAGTCAAGGAAGAGTACCATATGACAATGCTCTATGATGATATGAATATTTCTAGGCTCATGGTGTATGCTCAATCTATTGAGGAGTCCAAACTTAAGAGGATGAATAGGAATTTGAAGAGGGGTAGATCTGATGAGCAAGGTCAACCTAGGTTCAAGAAGCGAGCTCCTAACCAAGATTCTTGAAGTGCTCCTAAGCCTAATGAGGAGAAAGGTGGGGGATCTCAATTTTCTAAACCTCTTTGTGCCACTTGTGGGAAGAGGCATCATGGGAAGTTCCTAGCCGATACTAGTGGATGCTATGGGTGTGACAAAATTGATCATCAAGTGAGATATTGTCCTACTCTTACGACTAGAGGAAAGGAGGCCAAACAAGCTTCTTATGATGGCCTGGATCCCAATGCTCCAAGGAAGAACCGTTTCTATGCACTTCATGCCAAAGAGGGCAAAGGAGCTAATCCTGATGAAGGTGCCGGTAAGTTATAGTCCCTTTTTGTTGTCATGAGGTTCTTATGTTGTTTTCATGTTAGCCTTAGTTGGGTCTTCTCCTAAGTGGGGGATGGTGTGTTGAATAGTAAGGTTGTTGAGAGTGTTGATGTACTTATCTCTTTCCTTCTATTCCTATTCAAGCTTGAGACCAAGAGTTCCTTGTATCTTGTTTCATGTTTTGGAGTCATGTGTGATATTGTGTTTCCATGGTCTCCTTATGTTGTGCACGTCGATTGCTCCTTTCTATTGCAGACTTGATTTTTGCCTTCAAGGCTTGACACATTGGAACTTTAGGCGAGAGAATAGCCATTCGGCGACTCATCCAATGGATTAGACAATCAACAAGCCTTTTCTTTCTTCAGTCTTTTAGCTTTCTTGTTCCTTTTTGCGTATTAGTGTCCATGCTTTGTTCCTAAATCCATATACCTGAAAATCAAGGATCTTACATCAGTTATTGGCACAAAACAAGCATTTCCTTTTTACGCATTAGTGTCCATGTTTTGTTCCTAAATCCATATACCCGAAAATCAAAGATTTTACATCAGTTATTGGCACAAAATAAGCATTTGAGGACACAAAATCAATCCAAATAAAACCCTAAATGAGTTTAAATCGTGGACTCATCAAATGGTGTTACGAGATTTGGTAAGAAGGGGAAGCTTAGTCTTCAATATATTCGTCCGTACAGAATATCCAAGAGGATTGCCAATGTAAGTTATGAGTTAGAGCTACCACAAGAGGTAGCAGCGGTTCATCCAGTGTTTCAGTTTTCTATGTTGAAAAAGTGTATGGGTGATCCTTCACTGATTATACCAACTGAAGATATTGGTATCAAGGATAGCTTGTCTTATAAGGAGATTCCTGTTCAGATTCTACACCGTCAGGTTCACAAGTTGAAAACCAAGGAAGTTACATCAATCAACGTTCTCTGGAGAAATCAGATTGTTGAGGAAGCTAATTGGGAAGCTGAGGAGGATAGGAAAAAGATATACCCACATATCTTCAAATTCGGAGAAGTTCAAAATTAAGGTATTAATCCTTTTCTTGGCATTTATTTTAAATTGGCATGCTGTATTTACATTTTTCTTATTGGGTCTTTGAGTTGAATGTTAGATGTTACGCCCTTAGCCTGCTAAGAGTAATCTCATTCGAGGATGAATGTTCACAAGGGAAAGATATTGTAACACCTCACTATTTGAAACAACTATAAAGAACTACAATTTGAAAGAAACTGTTTTTGGAAATAATCAAATTTGGAAAGTTTGACAAGTTAAGCTAAGTATGAGTTTTGGGTAAACATCAATCAATGATAACTCCTAGTACATGATGAGTTAGGTGGGCTACAAGATACCGTAGGAAATATGTTTGAATTATCTTTCCAACGCCACCGAATTTGCTAATTTTTGAGTTAATATCAAGGAGATATGCCCATTTGAAGTCGGGTTGTCTAGATAAGGAAAGTTAAAACCGAATTTTAGAAGGGTATTATGGTCTTTTCACTACCCAATTAATTAAATTCATTTTTGGTAACTAAATTGGGGTCTAAACTGATTTGGTTCAGTTTAGGCTTCATAAAATTAAGTTAGGGTTTTGAGAGAAGAGAAAAGAGGAGAAGAAGCAAGCATTCGTCGCATTCTTGAAGTTAAGCCTATGATTTCACCAATGGTATATCCCTACGAGGTATGTGAGTTAATGAGTTTGATTCAGTGTAATTATGTTTTTGAAAGAAGAGTTTATGAGTTTTTGATGAATATTGTTGAAAGTTTCGTTTGAATCTTGATTGTTGAAGTTTTGAGAAGTTTTTGAGTTAGTTGGATGAGATATAAGGTGGATTTTAGTAGATTCTTGCATACTTTGGTTATGTATTCGAATCTATGTGTTTGGGGAAGGAACAAATCGTATTAGCGGGTGTAGAGTTGAAAACAACCATGGAAATTTGTTAGAATTCTAAGGAAAAGGGGTGGGGCATCGTGCCACTCAGTACGCCTCACATAAACATCTGTTGTAGGGGCTCTAGGGCTCCATGCCAGCCAGTGTGCGCCAACCAAGTTTCTATTTTTCAGGCTCTGGTACTCGGCAGCACTCAGTAAGCCAGGGTCGTCAGGACTTTTACCCTTTCCCACTTCTTTCCGTTTGAGTTCCCCTGAAACATACCTACATTTTTTAGTTGATTTCTACATGCTATGGTACGTCTAACCATCATGATATCATCCTTAAACATGAATCATAACCTTGAATCCATAAATTAAAATTTAAGGAAAGTTAAGATCCAAGTCTAGAGATTTTTTAGAGTCTTTTCAAAAGTCTTTGGCAAATGCTTTAAACTTGTTTTAAGACTTGAGTTTTGAGTTGAGTAAAGAGTAAAGAGTAAATACTGAAGTTCATTTCTTCAAAAGAGTATATGGGGACTATGTATTCCCAAAGAATAAATGTTTTCACATTTAAATAAGAAAGGAAACATCGATTTCCACCAGAGCCTTTGAGCTAGTTTTTCAGTAAAGAGTAAATGCTTTCACAATTAAGTCAAACAAGAAACACTGATTTCCTAGAGAGCCTTTGGGATAGTTTTTAAGTAATTATCTCAAACCACAGAAAGAGTTATGTTTTTAAATTTTATGAGCTAGTATACTTTGGGAGTAGTAATGAGACTTGATATGGGGGAGAGTTTAGACAACTCCCAGCCCCCATAAACCATGTAGCCATTATGGGTGGAAAAAGGGTCATACATTTTAGATGATTCCTTAGTGCTTTTTAGCATAGAGTAGTGGATCCTATTAGTAGTTAGGTTCTATACCCCTAGCAAGGTATAGAACGGCCCTGGCAGCGTGAAGCAAAATGTTGTATCATCACATAGTTCTTAAGTGATGGTTGTCGGTTAGAGAAACTCCCATAAAAGTATTTTGTATTATTATATACATACAATTAATTGTATTTTTTATACAAACAGATTTTATATTGTATCTTTGAAAACAAATTGAGTTACTATTGTATTTCTCAATACAGAGAGTTGTTATTCATGTTTTAAAACTTTTCTTTATGCTGCATTTATTATACTTATTTATATTGAAATGAGTTCAGTTGAGTTGAGTTGAGACCGGGTTTGTTCTTTCAGTTCCCTTTTCAAGCTTATGTGTTGTTTTAGAATTCCCCTCGCATGCTTGTATATTCAATGTACTGATGTCATTTGGCATGCATTATTTTATGATGCATATACAGGTAACCAGGATCAGTATCCAGCGAATCATTGATTCTAGTTGAGCTTCAGAGTTGTTGGTGAGCCTCCTTGCTTTCGGAGGACCCCTTTTTATTGTTTTATTAGTTACTTCATTAGGATTTTGTGGGTCTTGTCCCAACGTCCATCTCATCTATTAGAGGCTTCATAGACAGTAGTTGATGTTAGATCTTGAGTGTTTCCATTCCTATTTTGATGATTGAGACTTGAGTGCCATTTTGGCTAGTGAATGTTCTTTATACATTCTAAGCTATTTATTGAGATTTTAGTTTACTTTTAAAGTCTTTTTACCATGAGTAAGTCTTCCACTGAGTAGTAAGCTAGGCCAAGGGTTCACTTGGGGCCAACAATGGTTCTCGAGTGGCCGTCCCGCCCAGGGTGTAGGCTTGAGGTGTGACAACTTTATACTTTGAGTCCCTATATTTATCCTCTTATTGATCTCCTCCAAAATAATTATTTCAATGCACTATATATAGATATAGAAAACCCTAAATAAATTATCTGGGTTCAAAATAAATTGAAAATCCAAAACCAAGAGGAATTTGACTTCCGCGTGAACAATGGTTGTCCAACTGCCTGAATTCTCTTTGTTGCATTCAGAATCAACCACATGGAAACTAATGCAGGTAAAATTCTTTAATTTCCTTTCTTTGTACATTTGAATGAATATATTATATTATTTGATTTATTCCATTAACATGCCTGCTTGATTTTAATTGTTCAACCTTCCATCTTTAAAATACTAATTGTGAGACAAATAATGATTGGAAAATATATTTTTGGCCTCACATCAACACCCCACAATAAACTTTTGCTCGTTCTCGAGCAAATATTAAAGCTCATCTCAAAAAATTCAAACTAGGAATATCATCACTTTGGTTGACACAAACAATTAGGCCATAGACAAATTTCAAAACATCAAGTACAAATCCCACTCATTATGCAAGACATCCAAAGAAATAACAAACATCAAACCTTCTAATCTGAAGAAATGGCTTTAAACTCATCAAATTTCAGTTTGCTCACTCACTCTCATCAAAGAAAGCTAATCAAATCACATATCTATCATGAAACAAGTGCCCTCACAAAAAGAAATAGTCCACACACTCAATTTAAAAGATTGAATATAAATTAAGGACTTAGCATCAAAGAACAACTCTCAAACTCACAAATAAAATTCACATGTCTGCACAAAGAACCATATGCTTTCCCATTGTGTACATCTTCACTAATTAATCTTGCTCGAATATAATCAAATAGGACTTTAATGGGTTGTATTGTACGCTACGGGACCTGTAGGAAAACTATATAATAGTAACTTACAATTTCTTAAGCACTTTGCACTTTAAGACCTTATCACCCATTGTTTTCTTCTGTTTATTTTCAGCACTATTCTCAACAATTATTTCACAAGTAATTCTCATCATCTCAAGAATGCTTCAATAATTTTTTCTCTTTTTTTTCAAAGGATTTTTTTTTCATGTAACATTCTTTCAAAAAGGGCTTTTAAGCACTTTGTAGCTAACATTGATTACCTTTTCACTCAACCATCCCTTTTTCTTCCGAATTAATAATTATAATAAGTACATTCTTTAATGCTCAAGGAAGCAAGGTGCAAAATCTAGGGATTCAGCAAAATAGTCAAGGACAAAATATGACTACCAACAAAAGCCTACAAGCTCAAAAGGGCTAACTAGTTATATAATATCTGAAAAAGCTAAAATTTATAAGACAAATCAAAGAAAACCTATTATCATCTCCTAAACAAAGCAACACTTTTTTGTTCCGCTTCAATAACATGCAGGGCAAGTTCTACACTAACATGCAAAACATGGAATAAGAAAAATCTCACCACACATGACACTAGTATCAATCAATATGGATCATTCCACATCTTAGTAAGAGAAGTTTATAAGAAACTAC
Organism: Solanum commersonii; assembly: GCA_029007595.1. Taxonomy (NCBI): domain Eukaryota; kingdom Viridiplantae; phylum Streptophyta; class Magnoliopsida; order Solanales; family Solanaceae; genus Solanum; species Solanum commersonii. The sequence continues at coordinate 7,524,888 of JAJTWQ010000006.1, forward strand.
AAAATAAATGAAGTTATATACAAAGTCACAACCATGAGCTTAGGTGTCAAAGAGTCTGCAGTTTCCTTATCAATAAAACATTACTACTAAAAAAATAGGCCTAAATAGCAAGTATCACACCACTCAAAATGGTCTTTTCTTTTCTCTCTAAAAAATAATAATAAAGGTAACCTTATTCCTAAGAAAATAAAAGACACTCAGTTCAAAGGGACTATCCTCAAGAAAAGAACCAAACACAAAAGCCAAGGAACCCACCCTTATAAAGAAAAAGACTCAATAAAAATAGTAAAACCTAGGAATTCATTTTTCCACCCCACACTTAGAAAGATGCTATCTCCCCAAAGCATCAAATAAAATTTAAAACAAGTGTAAGAAAAACTCCCTGAGGCCTATAGGCCTAGCTAGTAGCATGTTCTCTTAATTTTCATCAAGGGACTTGAAGGGGTGGTTGGCGGCATTGTTGTCAGATATATCTACTCCATGGATAGAGTCAGGGTTCCCGATTGAGAAGAAGGGCATTCACGTCGTTGTTCGATACTGGTTAGGTTCATTAGCAGCACCCTAATGTCGTCACAAAATAAGTCCATTCTCTGGCACCCAAAGGCTGCACTTCTAGGGTGCATTATTGATCGAGAGAGTCTTAACATGGATTCAATTATAGCACATGAGATGGTCATGAGGGCCAAGCAGAGTCAGACCTCGTTGCCTTTCTCTGTTCTTATTAGTGATTTATGTCGTCGAGATGGAGTGGCGTTCGTGGCCAAGAATTAAGTAGAGGTTACTCCTACGTCTTCTATTAATATATGAGGATCAAGACAGAGTATATGAAGGATAAGTCCGAGAGGAGAGTGGCAGCACCGATGAATACATCCCTAGTTATCGATGTAGAGAGTATGTAAATAGATACTACTCCTCTCACTCTAGACAGTGAGCCAACAGGTATGCATAGCTCTTCCACCCCTGCTACTTTTATTGTTGCTACCTCCCACCCTCACTAACTCAGGCTATGATATATAAAATATGCCACCTCGCCAATTCGTCCGATGTGTATGCGGCGAGTGTTGATGCAATTTTCCCTTCCATGATTGAGGGAGTTATTGAGGCCACACTTGTCCCCAATCGAGAAGAGCTACGGGGACAACTTGAGTTGATTACAACCCATGACCAAGCTTTAGAGATACTGACTGTGAGGGTGGAGGCATGTGACTGGACTGATCACTAGGCTAGTGATTTGATAGCCTTGAGGGCTAATATTGTTGGACTATACCGTGACGTGGACGAGTTGAAGTCCACGGACATCTCTATACTTTAGGGTGGAGTTGACTTTCCCGAGGGCCCTAGTTTAGATTTTCCAGCAATTTCTAAGATCCCTCCTGCTATTGTGACTAGGAAATGCTGCCTTAGTTGTTGATGGTAAGGAGTCGAATGTGCTGGGGACAAATGAGAAGAATTTAGCGAATCGAGAGGAGGTGATGTACGAGGACTTGGAGGACCTTGAGTGTGATTTTGTCCCGAAAACTATAGAGGCCTCATTGTGGGACACATCGATGATTAGTCCTAGTAGATCGCAACCCATTCTTGGAGGAGAGTCGGGCATTAATGCACAAATTGAGAGAGCCCTAGATGCACAACGTTTTCCTTAGGCGTAGCCTGACAAGGGGATCTTGACTTTTTTTTTTTTTTGAGACATTTATTTTATTTTACATTGAGGACATTATTTAGTTTTTTTGGGTGGGGTGAGGGTATCTTCATACCTATCCCCTTAAGTTGTATTCGATTTGTTTTGGATGATTGTGTGTTTTACTACTTTTGGCTATGTCCGAAACTTCTAATTTACTATGGAAAAATTTGTCAATGTTTGTTTTTAATCTCATTGATCCATCTCCTAATTTCTTGATGTGTGAATGTTGTGTTTTTTCTCTTATATTTGAGTATCGGAATACCGATGACTTGAATAGTGCTCTTTATTGAACAAGATCTTTTTGCAAGTCCAATGAGGAAAATTTAAGTTGAATAATTCATGTGTGAACTCTTACAATCTTATTAGGACTAGTGGATTGTTGAAGTGAGTCTTGTAATGATCATTGCACGCGAGCTAAACTTGTAGAGTCATGATCGATTGTGTTGAATGCCTTGATTTGTGAGTTTTCTTGAAATATGTGCTTGATGATACCTAGAACATTCCCCGTCGGCCTGATTTCAATATTTTTGAGAGTGCACCAAATTTCTATTATACCTCTTTGTGACTACCGTGTGACAATGTGAACCTAACTTGGAACCACTTGAACCTAACCTTTTCTTTGGATGAAACATGAACATATTTGGCCTTTTCCTCCCCTCCTAAAACCTTCATGAAGCCTTGGTTCGTTCGAATAATCAACGTAATCCTAAGTTGGGGGTGTGGTGAAAAATAAGGAAGGAAATTGAGAAAGAAGTGTGTAAAATTCACCCTTGAAGAATTGTGTTGAAAGAGATGGAACCCCTCCATATATAAAAAAAAACAATAAAACAAAGCAAATCAAAAGATAAAGAATGAAAAAGAAATTTGCAATTTTGGTGGGAAGATAAGGGGTATCTAATGAGCCATATAAGAATTTTTGTGCTGGAAAATACCTAGGGTGGAGTGTAAAGATGAAAAGAATAAAAGAAAAGGTGACAGAGAGAAATGCAAGACATGGTTCATCAAGGCAGAAGTGACTAAGCAAATATTATCATACCCTTATCCTCAACCCAGTTACTAGCCTTGAAAGACCTTGGTGATCTTGCATAAGCCGATTGATGTGTTGATCGGAAAATAAGGGCAAACATATGGGTAAGATCATGCATGTGTTTATCAATGTGAGTGTAAGAGTTAATGTTAATTCCATGAAATATAATCATTGATGGGCGTTATGAGAGCATGGAATAATTCTTGATGTAGGGGCTTTCAAATACTCTTGTTGAGCATGAATTTTCATTTGAAGTTAGCATTGTGAGCTTGAACTCCATTTGATGATGACTAGTCGCAGTCTGAAACTTTTAGTGCACAATTGAACATAGCATGTGTAGATTGAACCTCATATGCCTTCAAGTTAAGTCTCAATTATCACTATTTGTAGACATCCATGTTCGCCTGATTGATCTTGTGTTTTACTGAGGACAAGCAAAAGTTTAAGTTGGGGTTGTTGATGAGTCGGCGATTTTGACTCATTTAGGGCTTATTATTCAATGATTTAGTGTCCTCAATGCATGTTTTATGCTCATAACTGATGTTAAAATGTCCATATGCAGTAATGAAGTGTAAAGAGCAAGGAGAGGACATTATAAGGCAAAAAGGAGCGAAAAAGCAAAAAAATTTGAAGGAAATAAAAGTTGGTCCTCGCCAAAGCCATTAGAAGACTCACCGAGTAGACCTTCAATTCGCCTAAAGTTCCAGCATGCCAACCCATGGTCAAAACCTACACGGCGTACAAACAAGTGATTCGGCGACACATCGAAGATATCGGCGATGACGACTTAGCTCACCTAAAGTTGCAACATGCTTTGATGAAAAAGCCAAGCCAAAAAGGCAAGAAATGAGCAACTCAACAGTTCACCGAACTGGTTGGTGAAGCTGTCTTAATTCGCTAAGTTGACTCCGTGCTAAAATTCTTTGAACGTATAGATGCAATTTTAAAAACAAGAGAAGGAGTTCCCAAATTATTTACTTCTGGGTTTTTGAGTTTTGACATTCAAGAACATTGTTTTTACATTTTAGAGTAGAGATTTAGAGATTGGGAGATTTTTAGCTTAAATTACAGCATTTTGAAATCGCAGATCGTTGTCAAATCAGATGGAAAACCTCATTGGTAACACTTTCTTGCTTTTCACTATGCTTGACTAAAACCCCAATCCTTTTGGTGTGATTATGTAGTTTAATGCTTTATGTTGTTAGTTACTTATTTTATTGCTGTTTTGAAGTGGGTTCAATTAATTGTTCATGTTTTAATTGAGGAATTGTAGTTGCAAATGCAATTCTAGCTTGGTTCTCTATACTTGCTTGAGAGAGAAGTATTAGAGCTGAATTATTGATTGATAATTGTATTGATTGTATCTTTAAGAATCTGCCTTGAGAAAGTAGGTTTGATTGCATTCTTAAAAATCTAGCTTTGAAGAGTAGATTAAGTAAGGAATTGAATTGCTCGATTGTTTTTTGCTTGTTGAGGTTCGAAATATGTAGCGCCTTGAAATCTAGTAGTCTAAGCAAGGGACCAAGTCAAAGGGTTACAAGCTATGATTCAAGGAGTTTTGTTACCCATGGTGGCTCACAGAATCTGTCACGACGCTAGGGTACCCCCTAGATTTAACATGACGTATAGGACCCTGAGAGACCCCATACAAGACACTTAGGATTCATAGCATAAGAAATAGAACAAAAGAAGTAAACACAACATTTCATGTCCAATAGTTTTATAAAAGAAAAGTGGAAGTCTTAAACACTTGTCTCAATAGCCATCTAATACAAACGAATGAAATTAGGCCTAGCCCATACAACATGTCCAAAATTGAACAGTGAAAATTTGTTCTCGAAACATGAGGACTTACCAAATCTTGGGAACCTCGTAATCAACCACTAGCCACGAAACTTAGAAAAACTTGACTGACAGACCCTATATTTAGGATAATATAGGCAAGAGTATGCATTAGTACAAAATAATGTACCAAGTATGATATGTAACACCCCTAAATACTAACCAAGAGTTGCTTGTCGATACACCATTGCTTAATTTCTACAGTATGTTTTACTCTCATTTCGGGAACTTGAAATGTTGTGATATTTGCAAACTCGCTTAACATAAAATGTGATCATAATTTAAGGGACTGTATTGGCGTATTTGCGTAATTTTATAATTATAATTACCTATAACTTAAAAGGGAGGTGAGGGATATACATATAAGTATATATGTATGCATTTTAGGCAACACACTTTTATTTGGGCAGCCACCTTTAGTGACAGTTGTGTATGTGTTAAACATCACTTGTGGACTATATTTTCACACCTCCTCTTGTGAAATTCGTTTCCCTGAAGTCTAAGAACCTTAGAAATCTATCTAAACATATTGTTCTTCAAAATCACAAGAGAAAAACTTGGTCCTTTTGGCTTGAATTGGAGACACACCCTTCCCTTTGGTAAGTTATGAAATCTGTTTTCGAGCTGGGTAGTGTTTAGTATTTTAAGCATATCTCGTTCTTTAGAACTTCGTTACAGTGACTAAATATGATTTGAAAAGATAATTCATATACCTACAACTCTTATGTTTATGTAGAACTCTAATTTAGATGTTATCGATTCGATATATGGGATGCAACATAGGACAAGTTCTGTCCATATTTCAGAATTTAAAATCTTGTATGATCAACTGTTAGTGTTTTGATTATATCTTTGTGTACAAAATATATTTGGTGGTGATTCTTGATTATTTGCAACCTTAGAAGATGTATCTACATCTTTCATGAAGGATATACAGTCCAGCTTTTCTGTTTTCCTTTTCAAATCTAAGTTGCGACATGAGGTACTAGGCTGACTAGAATTACTGTTTTGGGAGTATTGTCATATTTGTACAGTCTAAGCTTACTTGTGATAATAATCCTATTTTACATCAACATTATTGAGCTACTAGGAATTAAAGAAGTTATTTAATTTTATTTTTAAGGTTGTATATACTCGTGAATTATTTAAGGACCTTGATACATTGGTTGGTCTACGATTTGAACTCTTGAAGTTGTGTTGGATTGTTTCTAAGCTAAGCATTGTGGTTTGTGTATAAACTTGTACTTGTACTCTTTTTACCTGCTGGTATATCAGAAATTTTATCTTGGTTACCTCTTGTCACTTTGCATTGTCATGATGGTATCATTTAAGACATTAAAGTCGCTTGGGTAACTCGCCCACTTGTACGGATTGTTTTATCACTTGGCACTCTTGTTGGGACCTTGTCCTTCTTGTTGCTATTACTTTGTCACAATTGGCATGCCTTTTAATTCAGATCATTTGTCATCTTGAATCTGGATTTTTAGTCTGTCTTAAGAATGGAAGTTGTCTATTTTATGTATGAACTGGAAAGCCATTTTTAATATGGTTCTTGGTTCTCTTGATTATTGGGCTTGACCCTTCTTAATACAGGGTGTCTCCCCTTCTTGATACCTGTTTTGCTTGGTGTGAAGACATGATGTATATATTGGGAGAGCCTTGTTATTGAATCTCTTGGAAAATGGTGTTATGAGCATTCTTGACATTTGGACCTTTAAATATCAAACTGGAGACTCTTTATACATTGTTTGTTTGATTTATTTATTATGCTTCAATTGTGCTACCCATGACTTGGGATAGGTAGTTTGGTGAATCTGAGGGCTCCAATCCTATAGTTTTTTCACCACTAAGCTATATGCTTAGCGATAGTTGTTTCTAATGTAGGGAATGATCAAGATGATGCATTAAGCTAGCCATTGGAGATGTAGATTTTGAGAGCCTTAAGGAAGATCACATTTGCATATAGGCATCTATATTTTTTATAAACCATGGGACTTGTACATTATCTATGTGTTGTATATTTACATGAAATTTTGAGGGATAATTTATCATGTCACCGGGGGTTGTAATATAAGTATGGCTATATGTTTTGTTCTTTTTGGTGTGTGTAAACCCAAGCCTTGTAATATATGAAATTTACTATTTGTTTTGAATGCTTGTATGAAGCATGAACCGACTAATTTTGGTACACGGAAGTTGGTAATATTCTTTTTATATCATTTTTAAGTGTGAGGATAGTATATGCATGAAAATCTCATAAGTTATTTGCTTAGATTATATTGGAAGGGTTTTTCAGTCATCAGTTAAAATTCTACGCGGTTTTAATTTGACAAAATAAATGTTTAAATGGGCAGGGTGCACATCCTTAACCATTTTTTTCTAAACCTAATTTATCTACTAGATTATAATCCATATGCCTTCGTTAATCTCTTTTAAATGTCACAAGTATTAAATTTGAATTCTTCTTTAAGTTGTAGTATCCTTCCGAAAGGGTCGCTACATGATAGCTATGCATAAAACATTTAAATCATGCTAAAAGAGGGCATTTCATGACATGCAATTTACCAAGCTTAAACATGAAATAAAAGGGTTAGAAAACATAAGTCATAAAAACGTGGTCAATGCAAGCTAACAATATTAAAACCTTTGAACACATATGAGATACTTCTTCAAGTAACCTTTGTTAATTATTATTGTGGGAATTATCCTTAACCGATAGAAAGAACATGTGAGATATAACATGATCCCCCGATGTATCCCATATGGAAAAGGGTTGTCCTACTTGCCAAGGTAGAACCATGAACTTCTAGATTAGGTGGATCCACTAGCTAATGTCTATCTAGAAAATCATCCTATGGGGGAACATAGGTGAGGGATAAGGAGAATGCTTCTAAAAACCCGACCTCCACTCACGGGAGAGCTTCCATATCAATATCCTATCAGTGCTAAATATAAATCCCATGGAATAGTCATTTCTTCCTTGTTCTTATTATCCATGGAAGGTCACGTCATCTTGCCAATCCAAGCTAAGTCATTATCCATGGAAAGATATCATTCAATAACCAATCTAAGCTAGATTTCATTAGGATAGCTCGTTAGACCATGCGAGAGAATACCTTTCACCATCCATGATCTTTTAATAATAGCTTTTAAGGCCCATAGTCATTCACTTCATGTTAGAGATGCCCCTCATACTAATGTAAATAGTTTTGAAATCGTGGCATGTAATAATTGATAGCATAACCGGCTACCATACGAATCATGACCTAATTTAGGAAAATACCCCAAAAAGCATTGAGGGAAAATCTAGATGTCATTCATGTCATGTAGCCATGCTTCATAGAACATATAGACAATCTCATCTATAGGCTTTCTTGAGTCATAAACATACTTTCATGATCATTCATTCTTTTCAATAATTCATAAGCTTCATCATAGTATCAAAGTCAGTGCATGTTCAATTCATTTACATTAATTTCATAAAGAGAAGACATGCATATCTTCATAAATTCATCTTTCATAGTTCAAGACCCATATTATATCAACATAGCTTAGAAAACAAGGGTTATGCATGGGTTCGTGAGAAATCAACTTAAAAACATGCAATTACTTCAATTCATGCATAAAAGTTCATAAATCAATCAAATAAATCAATATTGAAAGGAATCATGACATGAAGAAAACCCTAACTCAATTGAAAAATTCTAACTTTATAAATTAGAGAATTTGGGAACTCCATGGAGGAAAGACTTCCATGGATGACAACTATCATACCTTGATGTCAAAAGCTTGGAGCTAATGGAGGATTTGGAGGCTTGATCTTGAAACCCTAGCTTTCTTCTTCAATTTCTTGAGAACTATTTGAGAGGAAGAGCTCGATCTTCTTTTGAGAATTTGAGAGAATGAATTAGAGTTAGGTGATTTGTGGGCTTAAATTCATTATATAGGCTTTGGGTAGAAGTCAAAATGACGTAGTATTGAGTTAAAACAATTGGGAAAACACCAAATAATCCCTGACTTAAAAATTGCCAAATTTCATCTACTACAGGACTAACGGACCGTCATTCGAACTACCGTCCGTCGACTGGGTATGTCATTCATGGTCTATCCAACAAGGCTTCACTAATATGAGAATAATTTTTTAATCGAAGCTTTGACTTTAGCAAACTCAATGGAGTTGGAAAGAGGATTCAATTATCTTTAATTTAATAGATCATGGGCCACCTAATTCATTTTGTGCTAAAAGATATGACCGTTTGAAGTTTGCCCGAAAGCCTTTTCTTTCCAAATAATTGTTGTTGTCAACGCCGCCAACCACGGTTTGTGCCTCGACCTATGGACCGACATATTCATCCATCGTTGACTTCAGAGACTCAATTACTAGGCCACCAATGACAGACCCCTTCCTACGAGCTGTGGTCTAATCTACGGACCATAGGTTGTGGTCGTTGTTATGGACTTCTGACTCTAAAATCTTTCTAAGTCTGGAACTCACCTATGAACCCTATTTATGGCTCATTGAATGGATGATGGGTCGTCCTGGTAAACCGTCACCAAGTACTGAAACTTTAATATTGTTGAAAAATTGAACTGACCAACCACGACCACTACCTATAGACCGTCATCCTACATAAGGTCTTTGTATGGTGTCGTGGTTGCTGACACCAAGTTGTGAAAAAACTAAAAGTTTACCCTTTTTGAAATCTGAGGTGTTACAGAACTCAGCTAAGAGAATCTCACTTCCCATAAGCACCTTTATGACTCGTGGTAGGCACCACGTCTTGTGGTGGTGCCCGTGAAGGGCTAGGCGGTGAGCTCTCCAAGGCAACCTCCTCCCACGAGCCACTTGATGTCTCGTAAAGGCCTAGACGGCTCGTGGAGGTGGGCATGTGGGAATTGAAGTTTAAGGGTGGCAATTCCAAGCTACTGGTCAAGGACCATAACCACCACAACGGATCATGAAGTTCCTGACGGCTCGTGGTAGTCTTCATTATGAGGTTGCGTCAGTTTTAAGTCAAGGGCAGTTGGGCCTTTTCTAGATTTAATTAAATCAAATATATGTTGTTTTACCCAAGCCTATGTCCCATATATAAATGATTTTAACCCCAAAACTCACTCAGTCAAGTCATTTTTCTCAAAATCCAAAAGAAAACCATTGTTTTCCCTTACCAAAATATTTCTGTCTAGAACTTGAAGAAGAATAAGCGTGAAGCTAGGGCTCAAGATAAAGTTCGAAAATTCTCCAATTTTATTGTGGGCTTTGATAGTAAGGTATGATAGTTTTCATCCATGGATTCCTTCCATTCATGGAGTTCCCAAATTCTCCTATTTTCAAAGTTAGAAATCCCCATATGAGTTAGGCTTTTCTTCAATTGTAATGGGTTCTCTTGATTATTGATTTAAATGATTGAATTATGATCTCTTATGCATTAATTGATAAAATACTATATTTTTTTGATGATTCCCCTGTGAACCCAAGTAATCCCTATGTTTTAAAGTTATGACCATATGATGTGGGATTTTTACTATCAAGGAAGAGTTTTATGAAATTAAGCATGTATTGGTAGAATTACATGAATTCATGATGAAATACATATCTAACATGTTTTCTAAATGTTGATGATTAAAATTGGGTTTTGAACCTTGAAAGGTAAATTATGGAATTATGCATGTTCTTATGAGATCAATAGAAATGTTTTAAGGCTGCTTTGAGAATAAAGTTAATGAGGATGTTCATGTTGTCTTGTTGAAAAGATTTGCTCATATACACATGAAAGCATGATTGTGAAAGGGTTTCTCGCATAATAAGGATTGTAAGGTTGAAAGGTTTTGTTACCTAATTGAATCAAAGATTAAGATCTATCCTAATGAAATGTTGCTCGGATTAGTTATTGAATGATATCTTTCCATGAATAATGACTTAGCTTGGATTGGCAAGATGACGTGCCCTTCCATGGATGATAAGAACAAGTAAAAAATAACTATTCCATGGGATTCATGCTTATCACTAAGAGGATATTGAGATGGAATCTGTCCCGTTAGTAGAGGTCGAATTTCAAGAAACAATCTCCTTATCGCTTACCTATATGCCTCATAGGATGATTATCTAGATAGACATTAGCTAGTGGATCCACCTAAGATAGAAATTGATGGTCTTTACCTTGGCAAGTAGGACAACCCTTTTCAGTGTTATAGATATCGGGGGATCATGTTATAGCTCACATTGTCTCTCTGTCGGCTAAGACTACTTCCCACAATAATGATGAACTAAGGTTGCTTGAAGAAGTATCTCATATGTGTTCAAAGACTTTAATGATTTTGGCTTTTATTGACCATGTTTTATGAGTTATGTTTTATAACCCTTTTATATCATGCTTTAACTTGGTCAATTGCATGTAATTAAATGTTCTTTTTTGGCATGAATTAAATGTTTTATGCATAGCTATCATACTTGGTACATTGTTTTATAATTGTCACGACCCAAGCCTAAGGCCTAGACGTGACATGGCTAATGAGGAACCCGAAGGAAGCCCAAACAAGCCTCTCAAACTTGTCATCACACTTCATCGGTCGCGGAAGTACATTCAACATTAAATAACGGGAATTAGGGACTAAGGGCAAACCATTTCAAAATAACATCATAGAATAAGATTCAAGCTCATTTACAAAGTACTTGTCCAACGCACACCTCTACATACATAGATAGGACGGGGGCCATGACATACTACCGACTCCCCTCATAGTCAAAATACAATTGCAAGCTAAAGTCTCAAAACATAGGAGTAGGAAACATAACATAGCCCTCGAATCATTGAGGACTCACCAACAAACTCGGATAAGCACCGTACTAGCCACGTGGATGGAGAGAAGGATCAAGAGTAGCTCCGGTCCCTACATGGTGACATCATATAGGCAAAATATGCGTTAGTACTTTGGAATGTACTAAGTATGCGGGGTGCAATACAACAATAGACAAGGACACAATCGAAATGCAAGAAATAGTTCCATAGGCATAATGAATAACAATATGAGGATGCATGATCAAAGTGAAGTCAAAACATGTTTAAGTAAATCTATACTAATAGTAGATGTCATATGTGTGTGTATAAACCAACCAATCTATAACCCCAACTTAAGATGGGGGATGACGTTCACACCGGACACCCTGGTGGCAAGGTATAAACCCCTCACATGGTTGATGTTGGTCACACCCCAAGCATCCTAGATGGTGAGATATAAACCTCTCACATGGTTGATGTTGGTCACACCCCAAGCATCCTAAGTGGTGAGATATAAACCTCTCACATGGTTATCCGGTTTTTTTCCGCCAGACCGGGCATTGTCATGCAACACTTTATATAGGAAATTCCCATTAGGCTCTAATGCAATCTCATGTATGGAATGAACATATACACAAGCTTAGTTTGTCATCAATGCATCTCTGGAATGCCACACATCTCATAACTCAAGCCCTAAAGCATCAATTCATCAATTCTCCATAATTGGACATTTTGTCAAACACCTTGAAGGCATGTAATGGGATCAAAGAGCATGGAAAATAGGGTAGTAATTATGCAGCCAAACCAGTGAACAACCTACAACAACGCCTTTTAACACCCACAAGACCACATGAAAAATCTCCACATCCATTCCAAATTTAGATTCAAGTTCTAGAGTCACAACATGCTCAAAACAATCACTTTTCATGTTTAAAATTCTTTTTGTGCAGGAAATTTGTACAAGGAACAAGACTAATTTAGGAATCTCAACTTAAACCATGAATTAGTGAGTAGAATAGAGTTTAGGCACTATGGGTGGAAGGACCCATGAGTTCAACACTACATACCTTGAGTTTTTATGAAGGTCTTGAGAGTGTCTTCAATGGAAGCTTGGAACTTGGAGCAAGAGTCTCTTCAATCTTGAGGAAGGTTTTGGATTAGGGTTCTTGAGAGAAAATGTGTCTAAGTATAGGAGAGGTGTTTTGGGAAATGTTTTAGAGATGGGAATTGAATTAATGATATATAGGATATAACATATGCCCTTTGGAAAAACGGGTCCAACACTTAGAAAAAAAAATGAGGCGGATGAACAGTAACTTTGCTCTCTGGAAATTGCATTTCCTGCACGGACAGATTTTACAAAAATGGGCATAACTTCTTCGTCCGAACTCCGAATAAGGTGAAACAGAGTGCGTTGGGTAGCTAACTCAAAGGGATTTCCATGGATATGTTATGGACCACCCAATTATTTGTGTGCTAGGAGATATGACCCTCCAAAGTAGACCCTCGAAAAAGGCTTCACTTGGAAATTACGGATTTTGATACGCTTGCTCTAAAATTTGGGTTAGACCCATTTCCCACTCAATTTGACCCCCTAAGCAAGAATATGAAGTCGGATTTTTGAAAAATGAAATGGATTTTTAGATATAGCTAAAACAAGTTTCCAGTAACTTTCGAAGCACATTTTTAGGAACTTTTTGGGTCGTTTCAATAATAACGCATACTCTAGCCTACACTTCTTCAAATGTAGGGTCCAGCAATCAGGTTTCTCAGTTTCATAGCTAGTGGGTGATTGTGAGGTTCCCAAGCTTTGGTGAGTCTTGATTCTACGAGGACGGACTTCATTGTTTCAGTTTACTTCTTATATTTCAGTTTTGGACATGATGTATTGGCTAGGCCCAATTTCATTCTGTTGTATTATATAGCTATTGAGACAAAGTGTTTAAACTTCTTTTTTACGTTAGTAAAGCTATTGGACTTGAAAATGTTGTTTAACTTCTTTTGTTTTATTTCCTATGTTATGAAAACAAAGTGGCTTGTAAAGGCTCCTCTCGGGGTCCTCTACGCCATGTTACATCTAGGGGGTACCCTTGGGTCGTGACAAACTTGGTAATCAGAACACAAGTTTTAGAATGGTCCTATGATATCTCATAAGCCATGTCGAGTAGAGTCTTGTTCATGAGCGTGAAGTGCTCCACATTTATAAATTAGAGGCTACAAGATGATTAGGAAACTCCATTTCTTTCATTACTATAAAGTCATGCAAAAGAGTTTAACTCTATAAGGTCTCTCTCCTAATCCTTATTTGATGCTCTATAGGATATGGCTACTCGAAGAGATTATGCTAGAACGAATGTGAGGGAGAATGTGGAACAAGAAGCTCCTCCCCAATCTACTCAAGTTTTGGTCGATCCTTTGACCGAGCAAGTGACTAATGCAGAGTGTAGGGCTACTTTTCAAGGGTTCGGTAAAGCTGTGACAGCCCAAGACAATAGGGAGGTTGTTGTTCCCATGAACCCAAATGTGTGTACAAAGGCATCTAGAGTAAGGGCCTTCACTAGGATGAATCCTCAGAAGTTTCATTGTTCTAAGGTTTAGAAAGATCCTCAAGAGTTCATTGATGAGATCAACAAGGTGTTGATTCTCATGGGAGTGACGCTAGTTGAAAAGGCGGAGTTGTCCTCTTATCAACTTAAGGGTGTGGCTTAAATATGGTACAACCAATGGAAAGAAGGGATACTGGAAGATGTAGGTCCTCTTGAATGGGAGATGTTTCAGGCCGCTTTCCTTGATAGATATTTTCCCCATTGAGATGAGGGATGCCAAGGTACTTGAGTTCACCAACCTTCGACAAAGAATTATGAGTGTGAGGGAATATATTTTGAAATTCACACAATTGTCTAAATATTCTCCAATAAAGGTTTTCGATTCAAGGGAAAGGATGAGTAATTTCATTTCGGGTGTGTCTAAAATGGTGATTAAAGAGTGTCGCACCATCATGCTCATTAATGACATGGACAACTCTTGTCTCATGTTTCATGCACAACAGATTGAAGATGAGAAACTTAAGGAGAAGTCTAGGGAGACAAAGAGGGCTAAAACAAGTGATTGTAATTTCTCTCATGCAAAGTACTATGGACATGGTCATCCTAGGTTCATCAAACGTTTTCCAATCAAGGCTCCTCCAATGCTCCTCATAAATTCAACAAAGATAGGGTGTCTAACCCTAAGCCTCAATGAGGGAATGGTGGTGGATCTTAATTGCCTATGTCTACTTGTGCTAGGTTTGGACGGAAGCACGAGGTAAGTGTCTAGCCGGCATAGATGGTTGCTTCAGCTGTGGTAAAACTGGCTATAAGATGAGGGATTGTTTGATGTTTACGGCTAAAGGAAGAGAGGGCAAGCAAGTTCCTCCTAGTTTTTTGGGTCCTAATGCTCCCAAGAGAAACTGATTCTATGCACTTCAGACTCGGGGTGAACAAGAGGGTTCTTCTGTTATGGTTACCAGTATGTTGAATGTTTTCCAACTTAATGTTTATGCTTTGCATGATCCCTGTGCTACCTTGTCTTTTGTGACACCATATGTGGCTATGAGGTTTGATTTTCTTTCGGGCGTGTTGTTAGATACTTTTTCTATCTCTACTCCTATTAGTGATCTATTGTGGCTAAGAGGGTCTATAGAAAGTGTCTTATTTCCTTGTCCCTTAGAGTTACTCTTGTTGACATGGTAGAGCTTGATATGCCAGACTTTGATGTTATCTTTGGCATGGATTGGCTGCACTCATGCTATGCTTCTATCGATTGTAGAACTCGTGTAGTCAAGTTTCAGTTCCTGAATGAGCATTTTCTAGAGTGGAAAGGAGGAAATTCTATGCCTAAGATTTAGTTCGTCTCTTGTCTTGAAGGTAGAAAGATGAATTCTAAGGGTTGCATTTAACATCTAGTTAGGGTGAGGGGTGTGGATTTCGAAAACCCCTACTTTTGAGTTGGTCCCCATTATTAATGAGTTTCCGAAAGTGTTCACAAAATATTTACCTAGTATTCCTCCTGAAAGGGAAATAGACTTTGGTAATGACCTTATCCCAGATACACAACCTATTTCTGTTCCTCCTTACCATATGATTTCGACAAAACTTAAGGAGTTGAAGGAACCGTTGAAGGATTTGTTAGATAAGGGTTTCATCCGACTGAGAATTTCTCCATGGGGTGCTCCAATTTTGTTTGTTAGGAAGAAAGATGGCTATCTCCGTATTTGTATTGACTATTGTTAGTTGAACCAGGTGACTATTAAAGATAAATATCATTTTCCAAGAATAGATGACTTGTTTAACAAACTTCAAGGAGTGAGTTACTTCTCTAAGATTGATCTTCGATCGGGCTATCACCAATTGAGGGTGAAAGAGGATGCCATTCTAAAAATTGCTTTTGGAACCCGATATGGTCATTATGAGTTTTTGATAATGTTGTTTGGTTTGACTAATGCTCCGGCAACTTTTATGTATTTGATAAATAGGGTGTTTATACAATATCTTGATATATTCATAATTATGTTCATTGATGACATATTGATCTATTCGAGAGGTGAGAATGAGAATATTGATCATTTGAGGATCTTTTTGCAAACTCTTAAGGACCAACAAGTTTTTGCAAAGTTTAGCAAGTGTGAGTTTTCGCTAAGGTCAATAGCTTTTCTTGGTCACATTGATTAAATTAAGGACATTAGGGTAGATCCTAAAAAGACAGATGTGGTCAAGAGTTGGCCTAGACCTCTAACCCAGATTTGTTGAGGGATTCTCTTCAATTGTATCTCCTTTAAAGGCTTTGACTCAAAAGAAGGCTAGGTTCGTATGGTCTAAAGCGTGTGAGAAGAGCTTCCAAGAGTTGGCTTTGTTGTTAATTGTGATGCCTCGAGAATTGGGATAGGGTGTGTGCTTATGCAAAATGGGAAAGTTATTGCTTATGCCTCAAGAAAACTTAAGATTCATGAGAAGAATTAGCCTACCCATGACCTCGAATTAGTGGCGGTTGTTTTTTCCTTAAAAATTTGGAGGCATTATTTGAATGGTTATCATGTAGATGTGTTTACCAACCATAAGAGTTTGCAATATGTGTTTAGTCAGATGGATCTAATTATTCACCAAAATTGGTGGCTTGAGTTATTGAAATATTACGATATGAGTGTTCTCTGTCACCCTGGAAATGCAAATGTGGCGGTAGATGCTTTTAGTCAGTTATCTATTGGTAGTGTTGCTCATATTGAAGAAGGTAAGAAAGTGTTTTTTAGAGATATTCATAGATTGGCCCGAATGAGTGTTTAATTAGTGGACTCCCCCAACAGTGGTGTTATGGTTTCAAAATTGTCTTTTGTGGTGGATGTGAAACCCAAGCAAGGTCTTGATCCAATTTTTGTTGAATTAAAAGAAGCGTGCTTAAGAAATCCACAAAGGCTTTCTCCCAAGAAGGAGATGGTGTCCTTAGATATCAAGGTCGCTTGTGTGTTCCAATTGTTGACAACTTGAGGGAAGAAATCTTGTAAGAAACCCATAAGTCATGGTATTCCATTAACTCGAGAGCCAACAAGATGCATCGTGATTTACAACAGATCTATTAGTGGAATGGGATGAAGAAGGATATTGCAAAATTTGTGGCTAAGTGTCCTAATTGTCAACAAGTGAATGTTGAGCATCAGAAACCGATAGGTTTTTCCCAATATATTAGAATTCCTACTTTGAAGTGGGGAGATTTGAACATGGACTTTATTGTTGGTTTGCCTCGCACTCGGTGACAACATGATTCGAATTTTTTAATAGTAGATCAGATGAGGAATCAACTCATTTTCTTCTTATCAAGTTTTCCTCTTCAGCAGAGGACTATGCCAAGTTGTACTTGACGGAAATAGTAAAGTTCCATGGTGTGCCTTTGTCCATTATTGAAGGTCATGGTACCCAATTCACTTCATAGTTTTGGAAGTATTTTCAAAAGGGTCTGGTACTCGTGTTAAGCTTAGTACAACCTTTCATCCACAAATCGATGGGTAAGCGGAGTGTACAATTCAAACTTTGGAAGACATGTGAAGGGCTTGTGTGATTGCTTTTAAAGGTAATTGGGATGACCAATGCCATTTATTAAGTTTGCTTATAAAAATGGTTGTTACTCGAGTATTGATAGGGCTCTATTTGAGGCATTATATGGTATGAGGTGTAGATCTCCTATAGGATGGTTTGAGGTGGGTTAAGTTGCCCTAATAGGTCTTGAGTAGGTACATAAGCCATAGAGAAAGTTTGAAAATGGCTCAAAGTCGGCAAAAGTCATATGCCGATGTGAGAAGAAGAGATCTTGAGGTTGATGTTCATGATTGGGTTTATTTGAAAATCTAATCCATGCAGGGTGCAATGAGGTTTCGTAATAAAGGGAATTTTATTCCCCGATATGTATGCCCATATAAGATTTTGAGACGTGTTGGTAAGGTTGCTTATGAACTAGATTTGCCTAATGAGTTGGTGCATCACCTACTTTGACTTATTGACCAGCCCAAAGGACCAAGTAGGTGCGTCATCTACTTTGACTTATTGACCAGCCCAAAGGATCAAGTAGGTGGATCACCTACTAAGACTCTTTTGACCATGTTATTGGGCCAAGTACATTACCACCTACATACATTAATTATGGCCCAAATTGAGTAGACTAGAGGGATAAATGGCAGCAAGCCCCAACAAGTGTTGATGTCCTCAAAGGTCCAAGTTAAAAGGCCAAGTAGGTTGGTCACCTACTTGACAATATATGCCCCAAAATTGGCCAAGAAAGTCGGCCAATGCACCTCCTTCTTAAAGGGATAAAGATCAAATATTTTGCTTCTTTTTTTAACATGCAAAATTTCAGATTTATTATGTTTCTCCCTTGGTCTTTCTTGGCTTAAGACAGTAGCCCTAAAACACCTTAGGGTTCTTGAATATTGTCCCCCTTTCAAGTAAAGGTTTGAAGTAGACCTTGAGTTCTTAAATACAAGTTTAGTGGAAAATTTTCCAAAAACTAAGGTAAGGCTATTGCCCATTTTTTTTCCTCTTTAAATATAGGTTTGGGGTGGAGAATTCTGTATATGTTTTTCAATAACTCATGGATGGTGATGAATATTTGAGTTCAATATTCTCCTATTATGCTGAATGATTTTTGGGGATTGATAGTGGCTGCGTTATGTATATTTGTTTTGGGGGCAGCTTGGGTATCTTGGCAAAGTATGTATATAGAAGAAGGGTGTGGTGATTTACCATCTGTGTAAGGGTTGTATGGGCCTAATGTCCATCAAGTGTTTAGCTAATGTTTTACAAGGCCTTTAATGTGATTAGCTGCTAACATTAGTTTAATCATGAATTATATTGTAGATTAACACCTCAAAGAAAGGTTGAATCGTGATAGTTGTATTGGCCATAAAGAAAGGTATGTAAGGCTATTCGATTTCCTATTTATTTGGCATGAATCCAACACTTGTATTACAAAGTAAGCTTTATAAGTTCCCTTGGTAGTGACTGATCTATAGTTGCAGTTCCTACTCCCTAGATCATTAAAGTGAGTACTCTAATATGAGTTTATTACTAAATGTGTGTGCTTACTCTACCAAGTATTAGCATGCAAGGTTTAAACGTGTTTCATCGTCAAAGTGCTAACCCTTGGCACGTATTCCCCTTATATAAATCAAAATGATCCTAGATTGCACATGGTACTTATGTTTATATGTTAGATATACAATCTGCCCATATCTTGCCAACTTGCTTCAACTGTTTATTCCATCATATATGTCATTTTTTCACATATTCATATGTTCCCCTTATTGGTTATTACTCTCATTGTGTTAGACTATAATGTTACCTCACACGATCTCTACTTGGTCTATTGTACATTTTATACGTACTTACTTGGAATATGTATCCTTCCTTAAGTTGAATCTTCCCACGTTCTCTTTTGGTTCCACGTTCATGTATACCTCGTATTTGATATTAGTTAGTGAGTATTTGTCTATCATAAAGAGTTTAAATCTCTTGGCTTAATGTTAAATGTCTTTACTTGATATGAGCTTCAATTTGAGATGTCAAAGTACTTACTGAGTCATATAAGCTCCTAAGTATTACGTTGGTGTCGCATTTGCTTCCCATGTCATTATTATTATCGTAAGTCCATATTCACATGTCTTCTACTAGTGGTTCATAGTTCCAAATCTCAACTATGACTATGACCACAAAAACAGCAATCTCAAAAGAGTTATGATCATCAAAAGAACAATCTCAAAGAGTTATAAACATCAAAATAACAATATCAAAGATAAAGAATTTAAGTAAAGCTATTTGTATAATTGTGGGTGGCAGCCCAGGGGGAAATGCCTAGCATGGGTCGATCCCAATTGGTATGAAAGGGTGGCAGCTCAGGGGTGAAAGCCTAGCATGGGCCGATTCCAATTTGTGAAATTAGGAGGACAACATCCCAGGGGTTAGAATGCCTACCATGGGTCATCTTCTTCTACCGCTGATAGGCTAGTCATTTGTATCATATGTCTTATAGAGATTATAATGCACAGAAAACAAAAGAAATGAAAAGAATATAACATACATGATTCCACAAGTATAAGCAAAAATGGTCTCTAATCCTTATCTATTGGTAATTGGTCTCACTTGAGCTCTCATTTTACATATGGTTGTATTATGCCTTACATATTCAGTACATTCTTTCGTACTGATGTCCCTTATTGGGGACATTGCATTTCATGCTATGAGTACAAGTACTCAACTAGTAGATCACCCAATAGAAGCACATGATACTCAATAGTTGTTAGTGGGCTCCAGGTTCATTATGGGAATTGTCGAGTCTTTAATATGCGTATTTTTATAGTAGTACAGTCATGGATTCTAGTAGAGGCTTTGTAGACACTGTAAAGCTATTATTTGTATTCATAGTTTCACTTATCGGTCCAACTAGTCAACATGTGTTGTATATGAATCTTTTCACTAGTATATCTATCTACATAGTAGTTTACTTTCTCATCATAGGTAACTTGTAAAACATGTGTTCATATGGTAGTTGTCCACCTCACCTAGGGTTGGGGTGTGACACTTATGTTTTGAAAGAAAATTAGTTGTGTTTTGAAAGAAAATTAGTTTACATGATTGATTTTCTTCATATTGTTGTTCTTTGAGTGTGCCTTTCCTATAGACTTCGAGAGATGATGTTGAGAATGCTTTTGTCTTTGAGATGGTAGCTCCTCCTCGAATATGATTAATTTTGAAATTTCATGCATATTGGGTTGCTAGGTCCAGTTCCTACCTTCCTTGTGACACATTGAGTATGTTTAGCTTGCAGTCAATGTTCTTTCCTTGATATGTGCATTTATGAAGGTGCATGCATGATGGGCTGCTAGTTTTGAGTCTTTTCTTTCAAGAGATGTGTAGGATTCCATTTGAGGACGAATATTCCCAAGGGGGAGATAATGTAACACCTCGGAACCTAGTAGTCTAATCAAGGGACCAAGTGAAAGGGTCATAAGCAATTATTTGAGAAGGCCCATATAGATCGTGAAGGACACCACAAGGCATAGTGTTGCCTGTGATGTCTCACAGAACCTAGTAAAGGGATGCTCAGATGGCTCGTGGTGGGCACCATGGCTCATGGTGGGCACCATGGCTCGGGGTGAGGCCTGTGAAAGGCTAGGTACTGAGCTCTCCAAGGCAGCCTCCTCCCACGAGCCACTTGACGGCCCGTGAAGGCCTAGATAGCTCATGGAGGTGGGCATGTGGGAAGTGGAGTTTAAGAGTGGCAATGCCAAGCTACTGGTCAAGGACCACATCCACCACAACGGGGTGTGAAGTCCTTGATGGCTCGTGGTAGCTTCCATCATGAGACTGCATCATTTTTAAGTCAAGGGCAGATGGGTCTTCTCAAGATTAAATTAAATCAAAGCTATGTCCTTTTACCCAAGTCTAGGGCCCCTATATAAATCAGTTTAACCCCAAAACTCACCCTTTCAAGTCATTTTTCTAAAACCCCAAAAGAAAACCAAAGTTCTTCCACTCAAAAATATTTCTCTCTCTAGAACTTAAAGAAGAAGAAGGGAAAAGCTAGGGCTCAACATCAGGTTCCCAAATTCTCCAATTTGCTTGTGGGCTTTGATAGTAAGGTATGATAGTTTTCATCCAGGTATTCCTTCCATTCATGGAGTTTTCAAATTCTCCTATTTTCAAAGTTAGAAATCTCCATTTGAGTTAGGCTTTTCTTCAATTGTCATGGGTTCTCTTAATTATTGATTTAAATGATTGAATTATGATCTCTTACGAATGAATTGATTAAATACTATAATTTTATGATGATTCCCCTATGAATCCATGTAATCCCCATGTTTTCAAGTTATGACCATATGATGTGGGATTTTGACTATGAAGGAAGCGTTTTATGAAATTAAGCATGTATTGGTAAAATTACATCAATTCATGATGAAATCCATATCTAACCCATGTTTTCTAAATGTTGATGATTAAAAGAGAGTTTTTAACCTTGAAAGGTAAATTATGAAATTATTCATGTTCTTATGAAATCTATGCAAATGTTTTAAGGACGTTTTGAGAGTAAAGTATCAACGAGGATGTTAATGTTGTTGAAAAGATTTGCTCATATACACATGAAAGCATGATTGTGAAAGGTTTTCTCACATAATAAGGATTCTAAGGTTGAAAGGTTTTCTCATCTACTTGAATCAAAGATTAAGAGTTATCCTAATGAAATCTTGCTTGGATTGGTTATTGAATGATACCTTTTCATGGATAATGACTTAGCTTGGATTGGCAAGATGACATGCCCTTCCATGGAAGATAAGAACAAGTAAAAAATGACTATTTTGTGGGATTTATGCTTAGCACATAGAGGATATTGAGATGGAAGCTCTCCCATTAGTAGAGTTCGGGTTTTGAGAAGCAATCTCCTTATCCCTTACCAATGTGCCCCCATAGGATGATTGTCTAGATAGACATTAGCTAGTGGATCAACCTAAGCTAGAAGTTCATGGTCCTTACCTTGGAAATTAGGACAACACTTTTCGGTGTGGGAGAAACTGAGGATCATGTTATAGCTCACATGGTCTCTATGTCGGTTAAGGATACTTCCCACAATAATAATGAACTAAGGTTACTTCAAGAAGTATCTCATATTTATTCAAAGACTTTAATGATGTTAGCTTGTATTGACCATATTTTATGACTTATGTTTTTTTAACCCTATTATATCATGTTTTAATGGTCAATTCCATGTCATGAAATGTCCTCTTTTGGCATGATTTAAATGTTTTATGCATAGCTATCATACATGGTAA
The DNA here is from genome assembly GCA_029007595.1 of Solanum commersonii. Classification (NCBI taxonomy): domain Eukaryota; kingdom Viridiplantae; phylum Streptophyta; class Magnoliopsida; order Solanales; family Solanaceae; genus Solanum; species Solanum commersonii. The sequence goes on from JAJTWQ010000006.1 coordinate 7,547,561, forward strand.
AAGATTTTTACTAACGCATACTCTTTCTTACATTTCCCCAAATATAGGGTCCGATTTCTCAATTTCGTGGTTAGTGGTTGATTGCAAGGTTCCTGAGCTTTGGTGAGTCCTCATGCTTCGAGAATGGACTTTCATTGTTTCAGTTTACTTCTTATATTTTAGTTTTGGACATTATGTATGGGCTAGGCCCAATTTCATTATATTTTATTAGATGGATATTGAGACAAGGTGTTTAGACTTCCGCTTTACTTTAGAAAAACTATTTGACTTGAAAATGGTGTTTTACTTCTTTTGTTATATTTCTTATGTTATGAATGTTAAGTAGCTCGTATGGGGTCCCCTCGGGGTCCTATACGCCATGTTACATCTAGGGGGTACCACTGGGTCGTGACTAACGAACTCCCTTGAATCGCAATAGTTGATTGTGAAATGGCCATTACACTTAAAACCTAGCCTACCCATTGAGACTCAACACTTTTGAGTAACTAATAATCACCCATTATGCAAAATTAGCATTCAACACCTTTATTTCTACAAATAGTTAGGACACTATTTTACTTCTTAATTGAATTCTCTACTATACCACTCCCTGTTGGATCGACTCCAACTCTTAGTTGGGTTTATACGTGTTAGCGACCGCCTACACTTAAAATTGGATAAAATGTTATTGAGCGTTATCAAATATCCTAGGACCTTTTCTATTGAAACAACCCAAAAAGTTCCTAAAGATGTGCTTCAAAAGTTACCGGAAATTTGTTTTAGCTATATCTAAAAATCCGTTTCGTTTTTCAAAAATTCAACTTCATATTCTTGTTAAGGGGGTCAAATTGAGTGGGAAAAGGGTCTAACCCAAATTTTAGAGCAACCGTATCAAAATCCAAAAATTCCAACTGAAGCCTTTTTCGAGGGTCTACTTTGGAGGGTCATATCTCCTAGCACACAAATATTTGGGTGGCCCATAACATATCCATGGAAATCCCTTTGAGTTAGCTACCCAACGCACTTAGTTTCACCTCATTCGGAGTTCGAACGAAGAAGTTATGCCCATTTTCGTAAAATCCGTCCGTGCAGGAAATGCAATTTCCAGAGAGCGAATTTACTGTTCATAAGCCTCATTTTTTTTTCTAAGTGTTGGACCCATTTTTTTTCTCCAAGGACATATTTTATTTCCTATATAGCATTAATTCAATTCCCATCTCTAAAAAAATTTCTCAAAATACCTCTCCCATACTTAGACACATTTCCTCTCAAGAACCCTAATCCAAAACCTTCCTCAAGATTGAAGAGATTCTTGCTCCAAGTTCCAAGCATCCATTGAAGACACTCTCAAGACCTTCATAAAAACTCAAGGTATGTGGTGTTGAACTCATGGGTCCTTCCACCCATAGTGCCTAGACTCTATTCTACTCACTAATTCACGGTTTAAGTTGAGATTCATAAATTAGTCTTGTTCCTTGTATAAATTTTCCTGCACAGTGAATTTTAGCATGAAAAGTGGTTGTTTTGAGCATGTTCTGACTCTAGAACTTGAATCTAAACTTGGAATTGATGTGGAGATTTTGTCATGTGATCTTGTGGGTGTTAAAAGGCATTGTTGCAGGTTGTTCACTGGTTTTGCTGCATAATTACCTACCCTATTTTCCATGCTCTTTGACCCCATTACATGTCTTCAAGGTGTTTGACAAAATGTCCAATTATGGAGAATTATTGAATTGAGGCTTTAAGGCTTGAGTTATGATATGTATGGCATTCCAGAGATGTGTTGATGACAAACTAAGCTTGTGTATATGTTCATTCCATACATGAGATTGCATTAGAGCTTAATGGGAATTTCCCATATAAAGTGTTGCATGACCATGCCCGGTCCGGGGGAAAAGAATCGGATAACCATGTGAGGGGTTTATACCTCACCACCTAGGATGCTTGGGGTGTCACCAACATCAACCATGTGAGGGGTTTATACCTCACCACCTAGGATGCTTGGGGTGTGACCAACATCAACCATGTAAGGGGTTTATACCTTGCCACTAGGGTGTCCGGGTGTGAACGGCATCCCCCATCCTAAGTTGGGGTTATAGATTGATTGGATTATGCACACACATATGATATCTACTACTAGTATAGATTTACTTAAACATGTTTTGACTTCACTTTGATCATGCATCCTCATATTGTTATTCATTATGCCTATGGAACTATTTCTTGCATTTCGATTGTGTCCTTGTCTATTGTTGTATTGCACCCGCATACTTAGTACATTCCAAAGTACTAACGCATATTTTGCCTACATGATATCACCATGTAGAGACCGGAGCTACTCTTGATCCTTCTCTCCATCCACGTGGCTAGTACGGTGCTTATCCGAGTTTGTTGGTGAGTCTTCAATGATTCGAGGGCTATGTTATGTTTTCTACTCCTATGTTTTGACACTTTAGCTTGCAATTGTATTTTGACTATGAGGGGAGCCGGTAGTATGTCATGGCCCCCGTCCTATCTATGTATGTAGAGGTGTGCGTTGGACAAGTATTTTGTAAATGAGCTTGACTCTTATTCTATGATGTTATTTTGAAATGGTTTGCCCTTAGTCCCTAATTCCCGTTATTTAATGTTGAATGTACTTCTGTGACTGATGAAGTGTGATGACAAGTTTGAGAGGCTTGTTTGGGGTTCCTTCGGGTTCCTTATTCGCCATGTCACGTCTAGGCCCTAGGCTTGGGTCGTGACAAGCTTGGTATCAGAGCACTAGGTTGTTAAATCCTCGGAGTCCAACACACCGCGTTGAGTAGAGTCCTAATCATAATTGTGAAGTGCGCCACGACTATGAATGGGAGGCTACAAAACATTTTAGAAAAGGTTTCCCTTCTTCATGTTCTATGTCGTGCTTAGAGTATAATAAGGTGATTCCTCCCTAACGCTTGTTCTTTGGATTGCTAGATCATTATGCCAAACATGAGGGGAAGACGGGCCCGATCACCAGAAGAGCCACCCACCAATGGTGAGCTCCGTGATGCACTCACCATGCTTGCATAAGTGGTAGCTAACCAAGTGCAACAAGGAGCCCAAGCTCCTCGAGCTACCACCCCGGGGGAAAGGGTGAGAGATTTCATGAGGATGAACCATCCGGTCTTTCATGGTTCAAAGGTGGATGAGGACCCGCAAGAGTTCATCGATGAGGTACGCAAAATCTTGACCATTATGGATATTGGTGCTTGTGAGAAGGCGGAGTTGGCGGCCTACCAACTCAAGGGGGTTGCTCAAATTTGGTTTGATCAATGGAAGGGTGAGAAAGGTAATGGCTATGTGGTGTTGTGGGAGGAGTTTAAACTTGCTTTCCTTAATAGGTTCTTCCCTCTTGAGCTTAGGGAGTCAAAGTTGGTGGAGTTCATGAACTTGAAGCAAGGAGCTATGAGTGTGAGGGAGTATGCCCTCAAATTTGTCCAACTCTCCAAGTATGCACCTCACTTGGTGGCCGACTCTAGGTCGAGGATGAATAAATTTGTGATAGGTGTATCCGACTTGGTTAGTGAGGAGTGTCGGTCCGCTATGCTCATTGGAGATATGGATTTGTCTCGGTTGATGACTTATGCTGAGCAAATGAAGGAGGAGAAATTGAGGAAGAGAAGGGGGCACGAGGCCAAGAGGGCCCGATTGGAGAATAGGTTCCCTAAGGGTGCTAGATTTCATCAAGGTCGAGGAAACCCTCATGTCAACCGGGGATTTCCTATCAATGTTCCTAGACCTCAAGGGGGAGGTGAAGTGGGTGCTATGAATGTATGCCCTAAGTGTGGGAGGAAGCATGGTGGTCCTTGCATGAAGGGTTCGGGTGCTTGCTTTGAATTTAGAGAAGTGGGTCACAAGAGGTTTGAGTGTCCCAAGATTCGCAACAAGGTCCGAAATGCTAACACTACTCCTTTAGGTAGAGGTGCTTCTCAAAGTGGTGCCCCAAGACACAATCGATTTTATGCTTTGCATGGTAGACAAGGTGTTAATGAGACTCCCGATGTGGTGACCGGTATGTTGCAAATCTTTGATCTTGATGTTTATACTTTGATTGATCCGGGTGCCACCCTTTCCTTTGTTACCCCCTTAGTTGCTATAAAATTACATGTCCAGTCGGAATTGTTGCATGAGCCATATGAAGTATCTACTCCCATTGGTGTCTCTATTGTTGCTAGAAAATTGTATAGAAATTGTCCGGTTTGCATATTAAATAAGTTGTTGCCTTGTGATCTTGTTGAGTTGAATATGGTGAATTTCGATGTTATTCTTGGGATGGATTGGTTGCATGCATATTATGCTTCTATTGATTATAGGACTCGTAAAGTCAAGTTCTGATTTCCTAACGAACCCGTCCTTGAGTGGGAGAGTCGGGATGTTGTGGTGAAGGGGAAATTCATTTCTTGCATTAAAGCCCATAGGTTGATTTCCAAAGGGTGCTTGTACTATATTGTGAGAGTCAATGATGTGGAGTCTAAAGTCCCTCCTATTGAGTCTATTCCGATTGTTAATGAGTTTCTAGATGTCTTCCCAAAAGACCTTCTCGGTGTCCCTCCCGAAAGGGAGATAGGTTTTGGTATAGACCTCCTTCCCGATACTCAACCTATTTCTATTCCCCTTTACCGTATGGCTCTGGCAGAGTTGAAAGAGTTGAAAGAGCAATTAAAAAATTTGTTAGAGAAGGGGTTTATTAGACCTAGTCATTCTCCATAGGGTGCTCCAATTTTGTTTGTGAAGAAGAAAGATGGGTCTCTTAGAATGTGTATTGATTATCGACAACTTAATAGGGTCACCGTCAAGAATAGGTATCCTCTTCTAAGGATTGATGATTTATTTGACCAATTGCATGGGGCTAGTCACTTCTCTAAGATTGATCTTCGGTCCGGGTATCATCAAGTGAAGGTGAGGGACTGTGATATTCCCAAGACGGCCTTTCGTACTAGGTATGGGCACTATGAGTTTGTGGTGATGTCTTTCGGGTTGACTAATGCTCCATCTATCTTTATGGCTTTGATAAATAGGGTCTTCAAACCCTACCTTGATTCTTTTGTGGTGGTGTTTATAGATGACATCTTGATCTATTCTCGGGGTGAGGAAGAGCACATGAGTCACTTGAGGGTTGTACTCGAAAGATTGAGGGAAGAGAAGTTGTACGCTCAATATAAAAAGTGTGAGTTTTGGTTGAAGAAAGTTGCTTTCTTAGGCCATGTGGTGTCGGGGGATGGTATTAAGGTGGATCCTAAGAAGACCGATGTTATTAGGAATTGGCCTAGACCTTTGACCCCGTCGGATATAAGGGATTTTTTGGGTTTAGCGGGTTATTATAGGAGATTTGTGGAAGGGTTTTCTTCTCTTGCTTCTCCTATGACTAAGTTGACTTAAAAGAAGGCTAAATTTGTGTGGTCGGATGAGTGTGAGGAAAGCTTCCAAACTTTGAAAGAAAGGCTTGTGTCCGCTCCTATTTTGTCACTTCCGGATGGGTTAGAAGGTTTTGTTGTTTATTGTGATGCTTCCCGTATTGGTTTGGGTTGTGTGTTGATGCAAAGTGATAAGGTTATAGCCTATGCTTCTAGGCAACTTAAGGTTCATGAAAAGAATTACCCAACCCATGATCTTGAATTGGCCGCCGTAGTTTTTGCTTTAAAGATTTGGCATCACTATTTGTATGGGGTGCATGTTGATATCTTCACCGATCATAAGAGTCTCCAATATGTGTTCACACAAAATGATCTTAACTTGAGACAAAGGAGGTGGTTAGAGTTCCTTAAGGATTATGATATGAGTGTTCACTATCATCCAGGGAAAGCTAATGTGGTGGCGGATGCATTGAGTAGAGTGTCCATGGGTAGCTTGGCTCATGTGGAGGAAGGTAGTAAAAAGTTGGCTAAGGAGGTCCATCGATTGGCCAAATTGGGAGTTAGGTTAGAAGGGGTGGATAGTGGAGGAGTAGTTGTTGTTGATGGTTCAAGGTCTTCCTTGGTTGATGAGTTGATAGCCAAGCAAGATCTTGATCCTTCTTTGGTGGAATTAAAGGCTTCGGTGAGTAGTGGTAAGGTGGAGGTTTTCTCCCAAGGGGGAGATGGTGCCCTTAGGTACCAAGGTAGATTATGTGTTCCTTGTGTGGATGGTGTGAGGGAAAGAATCCTTGATGAGGCTCATAATTCTTTTTATTCTATTCATTCGGGGTCAACAAAGATGTATAGAGACTTGAGGGATGTGTATTGGTGGGGCGGTATGAAGAAGGACATTGCAAAATTTATTTCGGGTTGCCATAGTTGTCAACAAGTCAAGGCCGAACATCAAAGGCCAGGTGGCCTAACTCAAGACATTGAGATACCTACTTTGAAGTGGGAAGAAATCAACATGGATTTTGTAGTGGGCTTGCCCAAGACTAGAAGAGGTTTTGATTCGGTTTGGGTGGTGGTTGATCGGATGACAAAGTTGGCTCATTTCCTACCGGTTAAAACTACTTACGGGGCTGAAGAGTATGCCAAGTTGTACATTAATGAATTGGTAAGGTTGCATGGGATTCCCTTGTCTATCATCTCGGATCGTGGTGCCCAATTCACTTCTCACTTTTGGAAATCTTTCCAAAGGGGTCTTGGTACAAAGGTAAAGCTTAGCATGGCCTTCCACCCTCAAACGGATGGCCAAGCCGAAAGAACAATTCAAACCTTGGAGGATATGCTTAAAGCTTGTGTCTTGGAGTTGAAAGGTAGTTGGGATGATCATCTTCCTTTGATTGAGTTTGCATACAACAATAGTTATCATTCTAGTATCGATATGGCTCCTTTTGAGGCACTTTATGGTAGACGGTGTAGATCACCGGTTGGGTGGTTTGAAGTTGGAGAGGTGGCCTTGTTGGGTCCGGATCTGGTCATGGATGCTCTTGAGAAGGTAAGGATGATTAGGGAGAGGTTGAAAAGTGCCCAAAGTCGTCAAAAGTCTTATGCCGATGTGAGGAGAAGGGATCTTGAATTCAAAGTGGGTGATTGGGTTTATTTGAAAGTTTCTCCAATGAAAGGTGTGGTTCATTTTGGTAAGAAGGGGAAGTTAAGTCCTAGGTATGTTGGTCCTTATGAGGTAATATGAAGGGTTGGTAAAGTAGCCTATGAGTTGGGGTTGCCCAAGGAGATGGAATTACTTCATCCGGTATTCCATGTATCGATGTTGAGGAAATCTGTTGGTGATCCTAACGCTATTGTACCTCTTGTGGTTGTGGGTGTTGTAAAAGATAATTTGACGTATGAAGAAGTCCCGGTTCAGATCTTAGATAGACAACTTAAGAGGTTGAGGAACAAAGAAGTGGCGTCCGTTAAAGTGCTTTGGAGAAATCAACAAGGGGAGAGTGCTACTTGGGAGGCCGAAGCGGACATGCAAAGACGTTATCCTTATCTATTCAACTCCACTCAAGCCTAAGGTATTAAATCAAATCCTTTGTACTCCATTGAGTCTTACATTTCAGCCCCTAGATTATTCAATTGCATATATATGTTTAAATTGATGAGTTAAGAATGCTTTACACTAAATTTTGAAATCTTGAAGTGATGTTTAAATAAAAAATTTGCATTCACGTTGGGGCTGATATGTTCTTACTAAGTCTTGCCTTGTACGTCTCTTCCACATTCGGGGACGAATGTTCCCAAGGGGGAGATATTGAAACGACCCAAAAAGTTCCTAAAAATGTGCTTCGGAAGTTACCGGAAACTTGTTTTAGCAATATCTAAAAATCCGTTTCATTTTTTGAAAATCCGACTTCATATTCTTGTTTAGGGGGTCAAATTGAGTGGCAAATGGGTCTAACCCAAATTTTAGAGCAACCGTATCAAAATCCAAAATTTCCAAGTGAAGCCTTTTTCGAGGGTCTACTTTGGAGGGTCATATCTCCTATCACACAAATAATTGGGTGGCCCATAACATATCCATGGAAAGCCCTTTGAGTTAGCTATCCAACACACTTTGTTTCACCTCATTCGAAGTTCGGACGAAGAAGTTATGCCCATTTTCATAAAATTCGGTCGTGTAGGAAATGCAATTTCCAGAGAGTAAATTTACTGTTCATAAGCCTCATTTTTTTTCTAAGTGTTGGACCCATTTTTTTTTCTCCAAGAACATATTTTATTTCTTATATAGCATTAATTCAATTCCCATCTCTAAAAAAAATTCCCAAAATACCTCTCCCATACTTAGACACATTTCCTCTCAAGAACCCTAATCCAAAACCTTCCTCAAGATTGAAGAGATTCTTACTCCAAGTTCCAAGCTTCCATTGAAGACACTCTCAAGACCTTCATAAAAACTCAAGGTATGTGGTGTTGAACTAATGGGTCCTTCCACCCATAGTGCCTAGACTCTATTCTACTCACTAATTCATGGTTTAAGTTGAGATTCATAAATTAGTCTTGTTCCCTGTATAATTTTTCCTGCACAGTGAATTTTAGCATGAAAAGTGGTTATTTTGAGCATGTTGTGACTCTAGAACTAGAATCTAAACTTGGAATTGATGTGGAGATTTTTCATGTGGTCTTGTGGGTGTTAAAAGGCATTGTTGCAGGTTGTTCACTAGTTTTGCTGCATAATTACTACCCTATTTTCCATGCTCTTTGACCCCATTACATGCCTTCAAGGTGTTTGACAAAATGTCCAATTATGGAGAATTGATATTTTAAGGCTTGAGTTATGGGATGTATGGCATTCCAGAGATGTGTTGATGACAAACTAAGATTCTGTATATGTTCATTCCATACATGAGATTGCATTAGATCTTAATGTGAATTTCCTATATAAAGTGTTGCATGACCGTGCCCGATCCGGGGGAAAAGAACCGGATAACCATGTGAGGGGTTTATACCTCACCACCTAGGATGCTTGGGGTGTCACCAATATCAACCATGTGAAGGGTTTATACCTCACCACCTAGGATGCTTGGGGTGTGACCAACATCAACCATGTGAGGGGTTTATACCTCACCACCTAGGATGCTTGGGGTGTGACCAACATCAACCATGTAAGGGGTTTATACCTTGCCACCAGGGTGTCCGGGTGTGAACGGCATCCCCCATCCTAAGTTGGAGTTATAGATTGGTTGGTTTATGCACACACATATGATATCTACTATAACTATAGATTTACTTAAACATGTTCTGACTTCACTTTGATCATGCATCCTCGTATTGTTATTCATTATGCCTATGGAACTATTTCTTGCATTTCGATTGTGTCCTTGTCTATTGTTGTATTGCACCCCGCATACTTAGTACATTTCAAAGTACTAACACATATTTTGCCTACATGATGTCACCATGTAGGAACCGGAGCTACTCTTGATCCTTCTCTCCATCCACGTGGCTAGTACGGTGCTTATCTGAGTTTGTTGGTGAGTCCTCAATGATTCGAGGGCTATGTTAAGTTTCCTACTCCTATGTTTTGAGACTTTATCTTGCAATTGTATTTTGACTATGAGGGGAGCCGGTAGTATGTCATGGCCCCTGTCTTATCTATGTATGTAGAGGTGTGCGTTGGACAAGTATTTTGTAAATGAGCTTGACTCTTATTCTATGATGTTATTTTGAAATGGTTTGCCCTTAGTCCCTAATTCCCGTTATTTAATGTTGAATGTACTTCCGTGACCGATGAAGTGTGATGACAAGTTTGAGAGGCTTGTTTGGGGTTCCTTCGGGTTCCTTATTCGCCATGTCACGTCTAGGCCCTAGGCTTGGGTCGTGATATCTATAACCTTGTACTCTGAATACTAAGTTTGTCATGAACCAAAGTACACCTCAGATGCGACATGGCATATAAGTCCCGAGAGGCCCTACACAAGTGATGAGTCAGGAATTTTAACTCATTTAGGGCTTGTTATTTAATGAATTAGTGTCTTCAATGCCTATTATATGTTCACAACTGATGTTAAATTATTTATGTGCAGTCATGAATGCTTAAGTATAAGGCAAGGATATTAAATTGCAAATATAAGTGAAAAAGTTTGAAGAGTTGAAGAAAAGTAAGGCTGGATCTCGCAAAAGTCACTCACCGAGTGAGCTTTTAGTTCACCAAAATATCAAGTGAATTTCGCTCATGACCTAAGCCAACTCGAAAAACTGGAGTGCAAAACAGTGCATCGCCGAATGAAACGGCGAGCTCGACCCTGATCGCCTAAAGGAACAAAACAATTAGAGAAGGAAGTCAAGTCTAATCGGTGAGAAAAGATCCAAATGAGGAGTTGCAGAATCCATTCGGCAACATCCACTAGGTTCGCAACTGTAGACGTCAAGAATTCAAAAGCTTAAGCAAATTTTGGCGATAAAGCCTACCCATCGATGGTTCGCCGAGTCATTCTGTGAACTGAGTAATCTCAACGACTTGGTCTCGAGATTAAATTTTGCGAAGCTTATGGAAACATATAAATCTCTTTTCACTACAAGAAAATGATTCTTTAGAGACCAGAATATAGGGACGAGTTAATAAACTGGTCCTTGAAAGCATACTAATAAGGACAAGGTTTTCTTCTAGTGGTTAATTCTAATTAATTAGTGAAGGGAAAAGAAATAGTCCCTAATTAATAGAGATCTGGTCCTAAATCTCTAAATTGAGTGGACAAAAAGGCCCCATTGGACTTTTTTACTTTAAAAAATAAATCAAAATTAAAAACCCCTCTAATTATAATTCATCCAAAAGAAATGTTCCCTCTCAAAACATTAGAGAGTCGAGCCCTAGATTTCCAGCGGAGAGCCGAGCCCTAAATTTTCTTCTCTGAAACCATGATTCACGATCTTAATGTTTCATTCATGGATGAGATATGTAATTTTATGTTCCATAGGAGTCCCAGATCTTTGATAATTATGGAATCTGTTGTCAAGTTGTGAGATGCAGACCATTGCATCAACTGTTTCTCAAAATAGAGAAAATCAATGTAATTTCTTCGATTTCACCTCTATACACTTCTTCGTTTGACTATGGTAAGCACCAGTTACATTATAGTGTTTTATTAACTGATTATTTGAGATGGAACAAAAATTGGGTTGCGATTCATGAATTTTTTTGTAACAATGTCCGAACTGCATCTTCAAGGCACGCTTCAGTCTTTTTCTAGAGCCTTATAGTATAAATTATTTAGTTTTTTTTTATTCTTATCTATGATAAATTTGTGGTTATGATTAGGGTTCTAAGTAGTAGTTTATTGGGATCACCATCTGAGTGGTTAACTATCAACTGAAGAAGTATTACGAAGTTAGAAAATTGATATAGAAAATTGAAAAGTTGGGTTGGTCAGCTGGAAAAGTATACCATGTATACACTTAAAATGTGATGGCAAAGTGGTCGATAGGTATTCAATCTTGCTTTTAACTTCCGTGTTCCATTCATTTCAGTGGCGTTATTCCATCTCTATTTTGTTCATTGCTGCTGCTAAAGGCGAAGCTGTTACCGCAAGAAAATAATAGAATTAGCTATGCATTTATGGTATGAAATCTTTAAAGTTAGTTCTTCTTTTTACTTAGAATAGATTTCTACAACTAATCATAGGAGTCCTTTGTTCCAATTCTACTTAACGACATTATAAATTCCTTATCTTTTTCCCACCTTTATGTATGAAATATTAACTTTTCATTGTTTTTCTTATAAATTCTTTGAGTTATGATTCTATTTTGTGTTTTACTCATTGAGTTAAAGTGGTTTGCAATATATTTGAATCATATTTACGCTAATAGAGTTTCATCTTGACCTTTTTGATGGTAGCTTTGACTTATATATTTGTTAGTTCTAGTAAGTATTTATGATTTAGCTAACTATTACATTAATTGATTTAAAAATTTTGGTGCACCCAATAATTAGGAAAAAAGTTTATTTTACTTATCAATATGTGAATGTCCTTATCCAAATTTTGACTACACCACTGATGGCCATCATTGTTCGATATGAAACTTTGGCTTTCTGAGGAGTCAAAATCAAATATTTGAAGGTTGTTGCTTTTATAGTCGTTTTGCAATCTGCCTGAAAGATGATTTTAAGATTTTTTTTTAACTTAGGCTAATCTCCAACAAGTAATTCTGAACTATCATATGGTACATAAATATTGTTATTAAATGTATTACAGCAGGAATTTTACTTGTCAAATATAAATTGTACGAAAAGAAATCCTAATTGGATTAAGACATTCTAAAGATTAAACATGTGTTGTTCTTAAATTTTTGTGTCTTCCATTATGGATAAGGAAGTACATGATAGGAATTAATGTATAGGAGAAGAGTATATTATTGATAATCCTTTGTGATAGATAGATTCTTGATGAGTTGAGTTTGATATTTTGACTAGATTGTGATATGTAGAAAAACTGGTATACTGAGGGAAATGAAAATTTATAATGTAAAATCATTTAGAGAAATTTCCAATTAACCAAAGCTAGTTCTTTACTGGCTACACAACGCATTTATACGAATAGGGAGGTTCATGGTTTAAGGAGTAAAAGGGTACTAATCTATTGGATATCTTCTCATTTGTGACTCACATAAAATTTTCTGGCAATCCATAGATTGTGTATATGCACTTTGGCTTGGTAAATCTTGAGGACATGTTGAGATGAAGATTGTTACGTTGTTTGGCAGCAAAATATTTTGGAGCTCTGTAATTAAAGATGTATTGTAGTTTTGGACCTGATTTGTAGGATAGAGAACATAAAGACACCAAAAAAAGTTGCATTTTAACTTTATATATAGCATGTGAACCAACTCTTATAATTGAAAATTTAGAGAAGGCATAGGTAGTGTGCGCGTGCAAGGTTTAGAAGGACTTGTTGCATTTACAATTGCCTTACAGTATGTACTCTAGCTTTTTCTGTTATCTAGAATAGGGGAAGAGCTAGAACCACAAGCGATTACAGAGCTGGAAGAGACAGAAGATCGACAGGGTTAGGAAGTAAGCATTTAATAATTGTTTTTCCTTTTAATGAGATAAGCTTAAATACCCTGTAAGTTGTTCTCTTAGATAATGAATTATTTTTACATGTTGATCATAATAACTGTAAATTAAACTAAGCGCATTAGTATAGATAGTACGAATTGTTGAGGAGAAAAGATATAGCTTGAGAATTCTTGGATGTTATACTAGTAGTATGTTCTGTCCCATTGTGTTCTACAGCATTACTAAATGTTTTGAGGAAAATACCTACTGCACAGTGAGTTATTTTTTAACCTTTTCCCATATTGATTTATTTTATTGTATTGAGCTAATTATAGAGTAACTTGAAACAACTACAAACTACTATTTTGTCTTTTAGGATAGAGATACAAGATAAGATTTACTTCCACATATTTCTAATATTTATTGGAGCTGCAACTTAGTTTAATATGTCAATTTGATTATTTTTAGGAATCAACTCCCAAATACGAGCATATAGAAGTAAATACTGGTTGAACGTTGAGCAGGCACCATATTCACATCCATCTAGTTGGTCCAGACCCGTTACTTAGTTATCAATGTTTCATATTTCTGCCTCTGATCAAATACAAGATCTATGTAGTAGACAAGTCCTGGATCATCCATGAGGTGTCTGTTAACACATCCGAAAATGCATTGTCGCCTATTCATCTTGCCAAGCTGTTTTTGATGAAAACATTCAAGGAAATAGGTATTTTCTTATATTCTTTCTTAACTTCGTTGTTTATTTTACTAACTCGTTATTTTGCAAATCACTAGTACTCTTGAACTTCTGAAAGTACTCATATTGTATCTATAGCAAGTTATAGATGTTGTGATATCGAAAAAAACCTCTCTATCTCATGCAAGCCGTTTCAGACTTCACTTGTCGGAATATAGTGGACATGTTGATGTTATTTGTTCTAGATCTCGTCATATTGTTTCAGTTATGTGCTTGTGTGTGCTTGTTCTTAAATTATTTACATATTTTATGAAAAAGTATCACATGCATATGGTGACGACCATTGCAGGTGCATTATATGACTGGGTTGCATCAATATATTAATGGCCTTGCAAACACGTTAAGTGTAAAAGCATGCTCCAGGGATTCGCACTCTGTTTGAACTTTGCCAATTGCTAAATATTACACTAGGGAAATATGACACTTTGCCCCACTCCTAAAAGGTTGGAATCTATGTGAAGATCAGTTTTCCTCTATATGCTCGACACAAACTAGACTTAGGATTGCTCGGAAGACTGTTGGATCTAGGATTGCTCGAAAGACTGTGGGAACTGGCCCTATTAGACATTGGAATTGCAGGTGCTTTAACTCAAAGAGCTTAGCTGTTGAATAAGCAAACAAGACATTAACATTATTTGTTAAAGGATGTTAGTTTTTTTTTTCCAGTAAAGTATTTGTGTAAATAATGATATGACGACTCATGTACTATGGTGTATATTTATATATATGACAACAAATTATGATAGTTCTATATCAATGCAGTTTGATTATTGCCATAAGTAATTATATTTTAATTTCAAAAATAGGAAATTATAGAGAATGTATATATATAGGGACCACACTTTGTCAAAATCAACTCTTTTAGGACCAGCAAGCTGGTGGTTAAAAATCTTTGAGCACCAATTGATCTTCTATTTAAGGACCAGTGAATATAGTCCCTAAAAGTGTTTTTAGGACCAGATTTTTAGTGGCCCTGAGATCTCTAGGGACCAGAATTACAGTCCCTAAAACAATTTCAAAGACCAGTTTAATACTAGTCGTAAAAATAATTCAAGGACCAGCTAATACACCTCGTCCTTAATGACCTTTAGTGACGGAGGCTATAGGGACGAGCTGCCGACCAGATTTTCCAGTCTCTATTGACCTTTTAGGGACCAAAATCATGCTTTTAAGGACTAGTTTTCTCTTTGCTATAGATCATTTTTCTTGTAGTGTTTCTCTCTCGTCAAAAACCAATTTACATGTTTCCAATAACTTCCCAAAATTCATTCTCGAGACCAAGTTAGAGAGATTAGTCGGGATCGTCGAAGGAATCGTTGGACCGCCTATGGGTAAGCCTTATCACCAAACTTCTGCTTTAGATTTTAAATGTTGGACGTCTCAGTTGATGAATCCGATGGATGTTGCCGAAAGGCTTCAGCAACTCTTTGTTTGGATCCTTTCTCACCGATTGGACTTGACTTCCTTCTCTAGTTGCTCTGTTCCTTTAGGTGATTTGGGTCGAGCTCTCCATTTCATTTGGGGATGTGCCGTTTTGCACTTGCGTTCACTGAGTTGCCTTAGTTCATGAGCCAAACATGCTGGATCTTTTGGCGAGCTCAATGCTCACTCAGCGAATTGTCGAGTGACTTTTGCAAGCTCTAGCCTTACTTTTCCAACTTTTTGACTTCTTTTCTCAATCAAATGTTCTTGCCTTGTTCTTAAGCCTTCATGGCTGCACATAAACAATTTAACATCAATTATGAACACAAAATAGGCATTGAGGATACTAATTCATTAAATAAAATGCCCTAAATGAGTCAGAATTCCCGGCTCATCAACACCCTAACTTAACCATTTGTTATTCTTCAAGTAAAACACGAGATCAATCAGATCAACAGGGATGTCTATAAGTTGTGCTCCTTGAGATTCAACATGAAAGTGCACACAAGGTTCAATCTAAACATGCAATGTTCAATTGTAAACTCAAAGTTTCAAACTATGACTAGCCATCATCAATTAGAGTTCATGCTCATAAACGCTAACTTCAAATGCAAATTTATGCCCTACAAAAGTATTTGAGTGCCCTCACAACAAGAATGATTTCATGCTCTCACAGAGCCATTCAAGGACAAAAATTAAGAAATCGAAATCAACTCTCACACTCCCAATGAGAAAAACATGCATGATTTACCCATAGGCATGCCCGTATTTTCCAACCAACACAACATTTGGCTTATGCAAGATCACAAAGGTCTTTCAAAGCATGTAATTGGGTTGAGGATAAGGGTATGATCATTTCAGTTTAGTGAATCTACCTTTATAAAGCATGGCTCAAATTTCACTTCTTTTCCTTTTTTTATCATTTTTTTCATAATCACAACTCATCCTTGGCCTATTCATAGCACACAAATTTTTTTGTATAGCTCGTCGAATAACCTTTTTATTTACAGAACAATGCACAACGGATAAAAATTATTCATTTCATTTCTTTCACTTTTTTTATTTGGAGGGGTCCCATCTTTTTCATCACAAATTTCCAAGGACAAACTTCACGAACTTCTTGCGCGGTTTCTTTCCTCATTCTTACAGCCACCCCCCCCCCCCAACTTAGGCTTTTGGCATAAGTTGGCTATTCAAATGAACCAATGCTTCATGAATGTTATACGTGGGAAGGACATGGAAATTTCAACAACTGATTTAAACATTTGTGTTCATGTTTCATCCAAGGAAAAGGTTAGACTCAAATGATGCCAAGCTAGATTCAAACACTCACAAGGTGATCACACAAAGGTATTGCAATTAGGTTCACTCTCAAAATTTATGCCTAAGATCATTTCTTTCATTCGCCGATGATCATCAATTAGACCAACGGAGCAGGTTCTAGGTATCCTCATGGACACTTTTCAAGTAAACCTCATCACACATGGCATTTAAACACAATAATTGAACATAGCTCTACAAGTTAAACTCGTGTGCAACGGTCATTGCATGATTCACACTTGATATTTGAGTAGTCACAATGAAATCCTTAGAGTTCACACAAGACTTATGCAACTCAAATTACCTTGTTGGAGTCACACAAACATATCGTTCCTCAAAAGCACAATTCAAGTCATCGATATTGACCACACTCGACACTCAAATATACTAGAGCATATTAACCAACATTAACTAAGAAATTACGAGGGAGGCTAATGAATCATAACTAAAACATTATTAAACTGCTAAAACAAAATGAAGAAGTTATAATTCCAACCCAAATGAAAATAACAAATATCTCAATATGAAAAACAAAATACAACCAAAAGGGTAGGTAGCTAGGTACCTTCACCACACCAAAAATAAACAAGCAGTGTCCTCAATGCTAAAAAAGTTGAAAATAAAATGGAGAGAGTGTAAGGATCCCCCTATCAGGATAAGCTTGAGGAAAACACTGGCTCACTAGTGTGTCGCCTAAACTTTGGCATCAGTGCTCTGCTCAACTCCGACTCCAGAAGGTTGTGGATTGACCTCCCATATAAGCTTAGACCCACTAGAACCAATCATGGAGTGTTGCGAAGCAATGCCTCTTTGGTCACCTATAACATATCGCCCTCTAGGTCCACCAAATCCACATACACATTAATTTCACGATCAACTAAGTCCTGTTCATATGTCAGGAGAGTATCAGAATCCCTATCCTTATCAATCGCAATAACAAATCCAATCACAGTAGCTGGAGAGGTCTCAAAGGTTAGTTTGCCCCACTTACCCGGTCTTACAAATCGAAGGAAACTCAGAACTAGGGTCCTCGAGGACATCTACACCGCCCCAAATCATTGATATGTCGATGGACTTCAATTCATCAACATCACAATTTAAACCAACAATATCAGCCTGCAAGGCTCTCAAATCAGTGGGGGTTGTAGTCCGTCTTCTCATATACCTCAACTCGAGTGGTAAGGGCATCAAACGCTTGTCCATAGCCAGTGATCACATTCTGTTGTCCTTTCAACTTCTCCCAAATTAGAGCAAAAGAATCATCAATGGCACAATCTATCATAGAAGGGACAATGTCCTTAACCCGAGAAGCTCTCACATCGGTCGAATGGGTAAGGTTTATCATTTTGTATATCATGGCCTGATTCAAAGGGGGACAGTAAATGGGAGTAGGATAAGTAGATCTAAGAGGGGTAGGTGTACCTGATGACTCGACTGCTATAGTCGGAGGTGTAGAACTAGCCTTCATGAACTCCATATCAATTGCCGAGGAAGTGTCCACCGTAGTTTTCTTTTTCTCCGCCTCATCTTTCAAGTACTCCACTTCAATCCAACAAATATCACAAGTTGAGGATTGAGTGACCTAAATATCCTTCTTTTCAAAAAAGAAACACCCGATTTGCCACACAGAGAACTGATTAGTACGAAAAATGGCAATGAGGGTTAAATTTGTTTGGCCCTCATAGCCATCTCTGGTGCAATAATGGATCCCAAATTCAGTCTCTCTAAGTTAATGATACAACCCAATAGTGCACCCTTTGGATGCCTAATATGGTTTGAAACCCTACAAACTTGAGACAATTCTTAGACGAGGAGGGTTAGCATGTATAGAGAGTACCTGTGATGAATGAGGAAGGTCCAGTGTGTCATGGACTGCTTTGGAGCGCAACTTAGATCGTTTCCTTTTGGTCAAGTCAGCTTCAAATATTGGAGTGTGGATTGGAGTTCCAGAACCCTCTACTTCTTCATTCCCCAACTCAGATAAGGTGAATTGTATTGAATTGTTGTGTGAACTTTCATCCGACCTTGTGTCGTCTACTACTTGTTGTTTACCCTTGCCACTCGCTTGTGAAGGTTTACGATGAGTAGTTTGAGGATATTTGGTGAGTCCACAAATTAGTCTCATTTAGGGCTTTATTTTGATAAGAATAGTGTCCTCAAATGCTTATTTTGTCTAAATATCTGATGAAAACTCTTAAGTTTTAGGTATTTGAAGTTTTAGTGAAACAATGGACACTTAGGCGCAAAAAGGAACAAAAGGGCTGAAAAGAACAACGAAGCTGAAACCCGAGCATCGCCAAGCACACCTGGCAATTCGCCAAAGGGATTCACTACGCCCTTTGTTCCAATACCCGAAGCTCTAAAGGATAAGGATTAAAAAGGCGATGAATGGAGCAGTCGACGCTTGGCTAAATAGTTCCTCAAAGTAGTACTATACCACCAAATGGTGCAGAACGTGAAGGTGATGAAGGTAAGCACGAAACGGTGATGAGACAGACTAACGGCGAGTCATCGAAGTCATTCGGCAACATCGACTAACTTCACCAAAAGATTCGGCAATGCTATTTTCTGAAGTCTATAAATACTAAAATTACTATTATTTTTAAGTGTCAAAATTTTATTTTAATTAACAGAATAGAATAGTACTTTTGAGATATTTTCTCTCAAGTTTGGAGAGGGTTATTGGGAACTTGAAGAAAGGAGTTCATCTTCCCCAAGTTGGAAGTAGGTCTTCTCTATTCTTCTTCCTTTTCTTAAATTAAGGTTTCATTTCTTATACCCATTTGATTTTACTATCAGTTTAGGTGTATTTTGTTATTTCTTGATGTGTGGCTAAAAACCCCCATTCTTGGGGTGTGATTTAGCAAATATGTGTTGATATTGTTGTTGGGTCTTGCTTGCTGATAGGCTAGATGCATTTTAATGGTGATTTCACCTAGTGGTTTTGGTTTAATATAAAGGGTTTGTAGTTGCAAATACAAAGCCACTCATGTGTTTTCGGCTTGCCCGAGAGTGATGTCGTGAAACTAAGACCACTAGACTACTGAGCTAAGGAGTGGGTCGACATGATGTTCAGCCCGAGAGGGTGAGCCCTAGTCCCATATCCTAACACTCAGCTCAAGAGAGTGAGTGTAGTAAGGAGTAGGTTGTTCTTCATGCGGCAAATGGGTGTCCGAGAGGAACCCATTTGAAACAGGGTAGGTTGCCTAGGAGGGAACTTATTTCCATTTAAAGCTTAGCCTAGTCACTATTATTTTGCAAATTTCCTAGCGAAAGCATATACCGAATGATTTATCTCAGCTTGTATTGCAGTCACAACCCCAAGAACTTCTTCTAATACTTGCTTTTCTTGTTAATTTTAGCTATTTTTACTATTTGTGACAAAACCCCTATTTTATATTTGACACTTTTGTGTCACCCCTTTTAAGTTACTATGTTCTTGTTCATTAATGTCTTTAGCTACGACTAGTTAGAGCTAAATTTCATTTTTCTATCAATTCTCAAAACCACTCCCTTGGGACACGACCCCAACCTCTAGTTGGGTTACTATACTATCGACGATCGTAGACACTCTTACCGTAGGTTAGTGTGGTTTGTCACGATAAGCATCAAAATGGCGCCGCTGCCGGGGAGTGGTGTTATTTGAGAATCCATAGATTAGTAGAATTTTTGTTCTTCTTAGTTGTAGTCTACTTACCTAATTTTTTAGTTTTGCTTCGAGTATTTGTGTGCCACAAAAGGACATATGAGTGCAAACGAGGAGAATAGTTGCCAAGCAGGCCACGCAAGGGGTGGTGTTTTTTATCGAGGTGACATCGATTATGGTAAAAGTGTTAATAACTCTACTGACATGGGCAAGATGGGTGAAAATTGCATACCACAAGTTGACGAAAAAGTAATGTTCAAAGTTACCTGCGCAACACTTCAACTCATACAATCTAGAGGTTTATTTGGAGGGTTAGAGCATGAAGATCCGCACGAGCATGTACGAAGCTTTGTGGAAGTGTGCACCCCTTTATAGTACAAGAACCTATCTCAAGAATCCATATGGTTTCTCCTATTTCCATTATCATTGACTGAGAAAGCTACTAAATAGTTGGTTGAGCATCCCAACAACTCCATTCAATCATGGGATGAGCTAGTTATAGCATTTCACAAAAGATTCTTTCCCCCATCAAGAATGATGAAGTTGAGAGACGATACTTAGAATTTCAAGCAAGAGGAGGGCGAACCAACTCACGAGTCCTGGATAAGGTTCAAGAGATGTTTGCATAAATTCCCAACGTATGGACTTCTAGGTGAATTGTTGCTTCAACACTTTTACCGTAGTCTGGACTCGGTTAATAAAGGGATAGCTGATCAATTGGTGCAAGGAGGAATAATGCTACAACCATTTAAAGTGGCCTCATTTCTCCTAGACGGTATGACTAGAGTAAACCAGGCATGGTATACCAAATATGATCAAGTTTCCTACTATGCTTTCGTTTAACGCAAGAGCAGATCGAAAAAGAAAGGGAGATAGATAAAAACATCAAGAATATGTTATCTCAAATGGAAATACTAAAAAAACATATGAATGGGACACGTGGAGTATTTCAAATTGAGGAGGGTTCTTCTTTTGGCTACTCAAGACCGGGAGAGAATCAAGGTTGGAATTATAATAGTGGCAAAGAATTGAGGAGATGTTGGCAGGATGGGGCAGAGCGGTATGATCAAGAGGAAGACCACACTTGTTTGAGTGAAATCCCAAAATCTAAATGAAATTCAAGTAGTCCTCGGGTAAATGATTTGTTATCACGCATACTCGATAAAGTCGAGGGCTGTGATGATTTGCTAAAAGGAATGAAAGATGATATTTCATCATGGAACAGTAAAGTGAACTCTTATGTTAAGGCCATCAAAATTTTAGTAGGTAAATTGAGTCTATTATCAGCTCAATTAACGTCCAAAACACCGATGGACTATAATGAAAGAGAGCTAGTTGTGGTTACCCGTAGTGGTAAAGTGGAAATAGGGAAGGTGATGGAAGATGAGGATCCTCAAAAACATGAAGAGGGACAAGGTGGGGAAGAACAAGATTCACCTATTCACAAAGCCTCACTAAAAGAACCACAGGAGGAAGTAGAGCAACAAGTTCAAGTGCCTAAAGTCATACACCCTTTAAACAGGATACCTCCACCATTTCCCCAATGTTTTAAAAAAAATGAAGATGAGAAGTTCAAGGAATTTTTGTCGGTATTTAAGAGCTTATCTATTAACCTCTCTCTGGCAGAAGCATTGTTGGAAATGTCGGGATATGCCAAATTCATGAAAGAATTGGTTACAAAGAAAAAGAAGAACTATGAAACGATCGAAGTCCCCCATAGTTGCAGTGTAATTATGACAAATGATTCAATCACTAAGAGAGAAAATCCTGGGGCATTCACAATCCCATGCACAATTTGCATGCTCCAATTCGCTAAATCCTTATGTGATTTAGGGGCAAGAATCAACTTGATGCCCTATACAATATACAAGCAACTTTGTTTGGGTGAACCAAAGTTAACCACAATGAGGCTCCTTATGGCTAATCGATCAATCAAGCACCCAATGGGTATATTCTATGGCATATTGGTAAAAGTAGATCGGTTCATTTTTCCAGCTAATTTTGTGATTCTAGATTGTGAGATCGACACTGAAGTCCCTATTATTTTGGGAAAACCATTCTTAGCCACCGGGCGAGCATTGGTGGATGTTGAAAGTGGGAAATTGAAGTTTCGTATGAATGATGATGGGGTGACCTTCAATATCTGTAAATCTATGAAACAACCAAGTAATCTCCATATGATATCTACTGAGGATATGATAAAATGAGGCAGTCGCAAGTATGAGTCATTTAATGCGAAAGAATGAACCTCTTGAATCTGTACTGGCCAATTATGATGAAGTAGAAGTTTAGGGTTACGAGGATGTGGTAGCTGTTTTATCAGGGTTAGGAGCATATTCATGAAATCCAATCAAGTTGGATATCGACCTAAAAAATAGAGAAAGTCCCCATACAAAGCCATTAACAAAAGAGCCACCAATTCTGGAATTAAAATCCCTACCCTATCATCTCAAATATGCCTTTTTAGGAGCCAATAATACTTTACCGGTGATTATCGCAGCCAATCTGCTTGAAAGGAAGGTGAATTTGCTCATTCAAGTACTGCGGAAGCATATAAAAGCTATTGGATGGACAATAGCCGATATAGTAGGAATTCCTCTTGGCATCTGTACTCACAAGATTAGGCTCAACAGTGAATGTAAACTTACTATGGAACATCAATGGAGATTGAACCCTCCAATGCAAGAGGTGGTAAAAAATGAGATCATCAACTGGCTAGATGTGGGAGTGATCTACCCTATTGCAGATAGTAAATGGGTATGTCCGGTGCAATGTGTACCAAAAAAAAGGGGTATAATCGTAGTCCCAAATGCAAAAGGAGAACTTGTACCGACAATACCAGTGACTGGGTGGAGAGTATGTATGTACTACCATAAGCTTAACTCGTGGATCGAGAATGACCATTTTCCAATACCTTTTATAGATCAGATGCTTGACCGGTTATTAGAAAGAGGGTGGTATTGTTTTTTTGATGTGTACTCCGGCTACAATCAAATATCTATTGTGCTAGAAAATCAAGAGAAAACCACATTTACTTGCCCTTATGGAACATTCGCATTCCAAAGGATGTCATTTGGGCTATGTAATGACCCAGCAACATTTCAGTGTTGCATGTTATTTATTTTTGCAGATATGGTCGAACACTCTACGAAGGTGTTCATGGACGACTTCTCCGTCATTGGGGATATGTTCGAAGAGTGATTGACCCACTTAGGACAAGTAGTCCAAAGATGCATTGAAACAAATCTGGTTTTGAATTGGGAGAAATGTCACTTTATGGTAAAAGAAGGTACGGTTCTTGGGAATAAGGTGTCGCAAAAAGAGCTGGAAGTTGACAAAGCAAAAATTGAGGTCATTGAGAAATTAGCCCCGCCAATTTCAGTAAAAGGTGTTCGCAGCTTATTGGGGCATACAAAATTTTACGGATGGTTCATTAAAGACTTATCAATGATTGCACTCCTATTATGCAAACACTTAGAGAAGGAAGTGAAATTCCACTTTAATGACGCTTGTATGGCTGCATTTCAGTGTTTGAAATAGAAACTAATATCCACTTCGATTATCATTAGCCCTAATTGGTCCGAATCTTTTAAGTTAATGCGTGATGCTAACGATATGGCATTGGGGGTTGTGTTGGGGTAAAAGCACAACAAACTGTTTCACCCTATCTACTACGCAATCAAGACTCTAAATAGTGCCTAGAAAAATTATACAGTAATCGAACAAGAGTTGCTTGCAGTAGTCTATGCATTTGAAAAATTCAGGGCATACTTGCTAGGCACCAGAGTAATCGTACACATTGATCATGTAGCACTCCAGTACTTGATGGCAAAGAAAGATGCAAAACCACGGTTGATTAGGTAGGTACTACTATTACAAGAATTTGATTTCGAGGTAAAGGATCGAAAAGAATGTGAAAATCAAGTGGCCGACCATTTGTCAAGTTTGGAGGCAAAGGAAAATGTTGAGCATGAGGTTGACATAGACGACTCTTTCCCCGATGAACAAGTGTTTGCAATATCCCTCAAATATACGCCATGGTATGCATATTTTGCAAATTACATTGTGTGTGGGCTGATACGAGATGAGTTAACTTTTTACTAATAGAAAAGATTCATGTTCAATGTTAAAAAGTACTTTTGGGACGAACCATACTTGTTCCGAGAGTGTGCTGACCATGTTAGCAGAAGGTGTATTCCAGAAAAAGAAGCGGTAGAAATTCTCCATGCTTGCTAGACATCTCCAGTGGGAGGTCACCATGGTGGTATTCACACCGCCGCTAAAGTCCTCCAAAGTGGATACTACTGGTCGTCACTCTACTAGGATGTACATGAGTTTGCAAGGAAATGCTCTAAATGTCAGCAGCAAGGTGGAGTGTCTAGAAGACACGAATTACCTCTCACTCCTATTTTAGAAGTCGAGCTATTCTATGTATAAGGGTTCAATTTCATGGGCCCATATGTGAGATCGTTTAGAAATAAATATTTCTTAGTGGCTATAGATTATATTTCCAAATGGGTGGAAGCCATCGCACTTCCAAACAACGAAGGAAAAAGTGTTGTCCAATTCCTGAAACGCTACATCTTTGCAAAATTTGGCACTCCCAGAGCAATCATTAGTAATGGGGAATCCCACTTTTGCAATAAGTGGTTCTCAATGGCACTAAAAAAATATGGGGTGAAGCACAAAGTATCAACCGCATATCATCCCCAAACAACTGGCCAAGTCAAAGTGTCGAATCGGGAAGTCAAAAGCATATTGGCAAAGATGGTGAATATCAACAGAACTGACTGGTCTAGGAAACTCAATGATGCGCTATGGGCATATCAGAGTTCTTACAAAACATCTATCGAGATGTCTCCATATTAGTTGGTTTATGGTAGGGCTTGTCATTTGATCGTCGAGTTAGAATACAAAGCATTGTGGGCATTAAAAGCTTTAAATTTGGACTGGTCAAAAACTTCAAGGGAGAGAGTAGAGCAGCTGAATGAATTCGATGAATTGAGACTCAGATCATATGAAAGTTCATCCATCTATAAAGAGAAGATAAAGAAATGGCACGATGCTTGGATACTCAAGTGAGACATCAAGGTCGGAGATTGGGTTTTGCTATACAACTCGCGACTTAGACTCCTCCCCGAAAATCTCAAATCTAAATGGTCTAGACCGTTTAGAGTAACGCGAGTGTTTATCAATGGTGCCATAGACATTGAAGACCAGGAAGGACCTCCATTTACAGTGAATGGTCAATGATTGAAATTGTATTTGGAGGATTGTCAAGAAATTTCTTTGGTTGAAGTGGTGTATTTAGAAGTCACCTGAAGGCATTGTTGCATAGTGCCACGACGTTAACTAAGACGTTTTTTGGGAGGCAACCCAAAACCAAGTATTACTTTTTTTTGCTTTGATAAAATAATGGTGTGTTGATTGTGCAGATGGAAGTACGAAGAGTGATCAAAAAGTGCAGATAAGCAGGTGATGAATCCAGTCGGTGAAGTAGCCAAATGGGTCGGCGGATCCGACCTTATCTGTCGTTTGACTCTAGATATCATCAATATTAGAATTTGTAAAACTCAGTGAGTGTTGGAAATCATCGGCGAATCGCCAATCATGTTGGCGATCACAATGAAAACTGCCGTTTGGTGCCCTTTAAGCCAGAGGTTCTGTAAACTTCGGCGGAGAAACTACACATTCGGCTTTCCGTCAAGAGAATTGGCGAGTTTGACTAACAGCACCAAGTGAACAGTTTTTGCAAACCAAAGGATTAAAAGTCCTTACTTCATTCACTTTCCCTCATTTTTTTATCTGTTCAAAACCCACACCTGCAATATAGTTTTATATTTCTTGCACTTCTAAAGTATTTTGATTCATTGGTTTGTGCGCGGATTTGGATTACATTGCCGCCTAGCTTCTCGGTAGTATTTCAATAAGTACAGAAGGTTAGTTCCTTAATAACCATACTTATTTCATCAGCCACTGAGACTGCATAGACAGGACCCTTCTTTGCATCCCTCTCTTTCTCCCACTATCTTTAATTTTATTTACTTTTAAGGAAAAATGTTTTTATTTGTGGAGGGGTGAGGCCCACCTATATTTGGGCTGTTCTATTTTTAATTGTGTTTAACACTGCTTTCGCGATTGTTTGACTTATGGCTCTCTATTGGGTTTTATTGCAAAATGAGTTTGACCCTTTTCTAAAAATATTTGAATTTTTGCATATTTTTTCCATCCCTCGGGAATTGAATGTGGATGTTCTTTTTGCAAAAATTTAGGTGTCAATTTCGATCAATACTGATGACTTGAATAGTGCTCTCAATTGAACGAACATGAATGTATGGCTATGACGAGGCCAAATGAGACTGCATAGATAGGACCCTTCTTTGCACCTCATTGTGATTAGCCATTTATCGAATTGATTCTCTTGTAATGACCATTTCACACTAGCAAAAGTATGAAGTCTTTCTTAACTTAAGTGTCGATGCCTTGTATGATTAGCTTGCTTTGAAACTTGCATGAATAAACCTAGAATTTACCATGTTAGTCTGATTGATTTAGAAAGGTGTCCTCTTGAGATGATCTTAGGAAACTTTAAAGAGTGTGATCCAAATTTGATATATACCTCTTTTGTGGCCTACGCCTACCCGTGAGCGTGTGAAACTCTTTTGAAGATCCTTTGAGCCCTACCTTTCTTTGGAAAACCCTTGATGAACCCTAGACCTCACTTGACCCAGTACATGTAATCCTCTTACTTTGTGGTTTAGTGAATAACCAACTTTGGCCAAAGGCCTAAGTTGGGGGTGTGGTGAAAAGGAAAAGGAGAAGTCAAGAAGTGCAGGAAAATTGCCCCTTAACCCATGGTGTTGCAGAACAGTGGAAACCCCTTCAATTAAAAAATATGTGTGGAATAAGGTACGAAGGAAATTGGATTTCCAAGAAATACATGAAGGTGAATAAAAAGGTGACTTAGAAGCACTAGAAAAAGAATTAATAGAGGAAAAGAAGGGAATGCCTTGAGAATACCACATCTCACGAGAACAAAGTCACTGAGCCTAAATGACCATACATTTGCACTCATCCCCATTACAAGCATTAGAAAGACCTTTTTGATCTTGAGTAAGCCGAATTGAAAGTCGATGGGAAAATAAGGGCAAACCTATGGGTAAAAACCTACATTATGTTCCTCTTTTTTAGTGTGAGCATTGCATCTGATTCCCAATCTTGAATTGATTAACCTCTATGTGTGAATATGGAATTATTCTTCATGTGAGGGCATTTAGATACTTTCTATCGAGCTTGAACTTGCACAAATAACAAGTATTGCAAGCACGAGAATCTCTGGTAATGCTTTGTCACAACTTGAATCTTTGAGGACACAGTTGATCTGTGCATAAGTAATTCGAATCTTGTTGTGTATGTTCATGATTGAGTCTTGTGTAGCACTGTTTGAGACACCCTTTTTGAACGGCTAAACTTGAGTTTGCTTGAGGACAAGGAAACGTTTAAGTTGGGGTGTTGATGATCCATAACTTGGACTCATTTAGGGCTTTATTTTGATAAGAATAATATCCTCGAATGCTTATTCTGTCTAAATATCTGATGAAAGCTCTTAAGTTTCACGTATTTGAATTTTTAGTGAAAGCATGTACACTTAGATGCAAAAAGGAACAAAAAGGCTGAAAAGAACAACGAAGTTGAAACCCAAGCATCACCAAGCACACTTGGCGATTTGCCGAAGGGATTTACTCCGCCCTTTGTTCCAGTACGCGAAGCCCTCAAGGAGAAGGATTAAAAAGGCGATGAAAGGAGCAGTCGGCTCTTCGCCAAATAGTTTCGCGAAGTAGTACTATACCGCCCAATGGTCTAGAACGTGAAGTTGTTGAAGGCAAGCACGAAATGGCAATGAGACAAACGAAGGGAAGGTTGCCGAAGTCATTCGGCGACATTGACTAACTTCGCTGAAAGATCTACCAGCGCTATTTTCTAAAGTCTATAAATACTGAACTTATTATTATATTTAAGTGTCGAACTTTTATTTTAATTTCTAGAATAGAATAGTACTTTTTAGATATTTTCTCTCAAGTTTGGAGAGGGTTTTTGGTAACTTGAAGAAAAGGGTTCATCTTCCCCAAGTTGGAAATGGGCCTTCTCTATTCTTCTTCCTTTGCTTAAATTAAGGTTTAATTTCTTATACCCATTTGCTTTTACTATCAATTTAGGGGTATTTTGTTATTTCTTGATGTGTCGCTAAAAACTCCCATTCTTGAGGTGTTATTTAGCAAATATGTGTTCATATTGTTGTTGGGTCTTGCTTGTTGATAGGCTAGATGTATTTTAATGGTGATTTCACCTAGTGGTTGTGGTTTAATCTAAAAGGTTTGTAGTTGCAAATACAAAGCCACTCATGTGTTTTCGGCTTGCCCGAGAGTGAGGTCGCGAAACCAAGACCACTTGACTAATGGCCTAAGAAGTGGGCCGACATGAGGTTCAGCCCGACAGGGTGAGCCCTAGTCCCATATCCTAACACTCAACTCGAGAGAGTGAGTGGGGTAAGGCGTAGGCTAGTATTCATGCGGCAAATGGGTGTCGGAGAGGAACCTATTAGAAACAGGGTAAGTTGCCCGAGAGGGAACTTGTTTCCATTTAAAGCTTATCCTAGTCACTATTATTTTGCAAATTTCCTATCGAAAGCATGTGCCCAATGATTTATCTCAGCTTGTATTGCGGTCACACCCCAAGAACTTCTCCTCATACTTGATTTTCTTGATAATTTTAGCAATTTTTACTACTTGTGACAAAACCCCCATTTGATATTTGATACTTTTGTGTCACCCCTCTTAATTTACTATGTTTTTGTTCGTTAATATCTTTAGCTACGACTAGTTAGAGCTAAATTTTATTTTTCTATCAATTCTCAAAACCACTCCCTTGGGACACGACCCTAACCTCTAGTTGGGTTACTATACTATCGGCGATCGTAGACACTCATACCGTAGGTTATTGTCGTTGGTCACGATAAGCATCAATGTTCAACCCCTTCTGCAATAATAACCCTTTTGCTTTCTTTCGTGGTGGTGGAACCTATGGTTTGGCCTACCTCTGATGTTCAGGACAGCCCTCATCGGTGATGACACGCTTATCTAGAACCTTAGGTCGAGCCATAATTGTAAAAACACCTTAAACAGAACAACTTTTTTTGGCGATAGGTTAGTGAATAACGATACAGAACAAAAACTACAAACGGTAGCAAAGAAATTCACCAAAGAAATTCGGCAAGTCACCGTTTCTACTCAGTGAGCTTTAAGGCATTGTCGAATGTTGCACTGACTCCCAAGCAAAAACAATTGGTCAAAAAGGACATATCAAGGTTAATTGGCGACTCATCAAATTCACTTCGACGAGCAGAAGGGTCATCGCTGAAAGGAATAGTGGGTCCTCTTCACAAGCCTGACAGTGAGGCAATGCGGATGGCATTTGGCGAGGCGCCGAGTCAACTGGCGAGCTCAAAAAGTTCTCCAAAATGGCCCAACATATTTTTTTCTCGATTCACAAACAACAGCCTATGACAGACTAATTTAAACATATTGTCATACATTTTACAACTACCCTAGATGAATTCACAAGTAGGGGTACTCAGACTTCTCCCAATTAACGCCAATTCAATCAAACAACAATTTACCTTTAAAAATGACGTCAGCAAATCCATTATCAGGAAAATTCAACTTATTTGGTCAAATCCAGGCTACTTAGACTTCACCCACGCATTACCCAACATTTAAAACCCATAATTTCAACAACTAACAAAATAGGTATAAACAATTGGATACAAACGTTGAATAAACATGGTCAATGAAAATTTAGCAACATACGAATCAACAAGCATATAAAAAGTCACACAATTTAATCAAGAATTTGTAAAGTAACCACACTTAGCCTTTGTATTTCATAAAATCAAACGAAATTCGAGAAACCAACCTGAAATGGGGACACACACAAACACTGGACGAGATACAATCCCAACACGAAGACGATCGCGACACTTAAAATATGTTTTAGCCTAAAGTTAAATGTATGAGTAAAGGAACATAAAATTTCAACTCAAAGGAAAAATATGAATGTAAAAGGGCAAAAAGAATTGACTCTTCGGAGAGCGCGAGTTCAACGAACTAAACTAAGGTCGTCAAACAACTCGGTGATCCTTCAAATGGGTCTCAGCCCCCCGAATTTTTTAGAATCATGAACCCTTCCATAGGTGCAGTGGCGAGCTCAATCAAGTTCGCGGATTAGACTCGGCGACTCGCATAGTGAGTTGTATGCTCGCCCAATATTCCAGAACCTTGACCTTCATAGGCTGATGCGTTTGGGCGACCATAGGGCGATTTGGTGACTCGTCGATTAAGCCTACCCCTTACCCATTTTCCTTTTTTTGTATTCATGCCAGAATAGTAACTTTAACCCACACATCTAACAAACATTATTCAAATAACAAAAATTAAAACTTGGGCTGCCTCCCAAGAAGCACCTTAGTTAATGTCGTGGCACAATGTGGACATATATTCAAGCATCATCCAAATACACCACATCAATCATAATCATGTTGAAACGCCCTCCAAAGTAAAGCTTCAACCTTTCCCATTCACCTTGAACATTAACCCATCTTCGTTTTCAACTTCTATTGCCCCGTTTGTAAACACATGATTTACTTTGAACGGACCCAACTATTTTGACGTGAGTTTTCTTTGAATGAGTCTCAGACGAGAGTTGTAGAGCAACACAAGATCACCTACTTTAAACTCTCCATGAAGGATTTTTGTGTCATGCCATTTCTTCATATTTTCCTTATAAATGGGTGAACTCTCATAAGCTCGCAAAGCATGGAGTTGGTCAACTCGATCCTTCGACACATCCTCCCAATTTAAGTTCATGACCTTCAAGGCACAAAAATCCTTATGCTCAAGTTTAATCGGTAGATGACTAGATTTACCAAACACCAATCGATATGGAGACATATCAATCAGGGTCTTGAATGTAGTTCTATATGCACTAAGAGAGGCATCTATCTATTGGGACCAATCGGTTCGATTGCATTAACGATCTTGGCCAAAATCCCTTTCATTTCCCGATTGGACACCTCGATTCGCCCACTTATTTGTGGATGATAAGGGGTGGCCACCTTATGCTTGACTGCATACTTTCTTAACAATGATGCAAACATTCAGTTACAGAAATGAGAGCCTCCATCACTAATAATTGCACGTGGTGTGCAAAATCTCGTGAAAATTTACCACTTGAGGAATTGAACAACACTTCTCCCTTAATTATTAGGTAAGGCCACCGCCTCTACCCATTTAGAGACATAATCAATGTCAACCAAGATGTATTTGTTCCCATAAGAACTCACAAAAGGCCCCGTGAAATCGATTCCCCATACATCAAAGAACTTAACCTCTAAAATAGGACTTAGAGGTAATTCAGGCCTTCACGACACTCCTTACTTGTGACATTGTACGTACTTCTTAACAAGAGAATACACATCTTTATACAACGTTGGCCAACAATAACCACTTTGCAGTACCTTAGAAGCTATACGCACTCTACTATGGTGCCCACAAACCGGTGACACATAGAAAGCGTCAAGAATAGCATCTACCTCAACTTCCAAAACATATCTTCTAAGCATGTGATCTGCACTATCCTGAAATAGGTAAGGTTCATCACAAAAGTACTTCGTCACATTAAAAAGGAACCTCTTTCGTTGGTAAAAATGTAGCCCATCGGGAAGGACCCCACACACCACATAATTGGCAAAATCATCATACCAAGGTGGGGTACCATTCGACACAACCATCACCTACTCATCAGGGAAGGATTTCTCAATATCTTTTTCACCAAAAATAACCATATTTATTTCAAGCCTTGACAATTTTTCTGCTGCTTGGTTCTCACACCCTTTTCAGTCTTTGACTTCAAATTCAAACTCTTGTAATAATAACACCCATCGGATCAACCTTGGCTTTGGATCCTTCTTAGCCATAAAGTAATATGTAGTTGCATGGTTGGTATGTACCACAACCTTGGTCCCCAAAAGATAGGTTCTAAACTTTTCAAAAGCATACACCACGATGAACACCTCTTACTCAGTGACGGTGTAGTTCCTTTGAGCTACATTTGAAGTGTTGCTTTCATAGTAGATCGAGTGAAGAAAAATTCCCTTGTGTTAGCAAAGTACAGCTCCCAAAGTCAAACCGCTTGCATCACACATTAGCTCAAATGGAATGCTCCAGTCTAGAGCAAAAATGATAGAAGCCGAAACGAGCTTCTTTTTTAAACACAAAAATTTCTTGACACAAGTTTCATCAAACTCTTAGGAACTTTCCTTTTCAAGTACCTTCTAAAGAGGATGAGTCATCTTAGAGAAATATTTTATAAACCTTCGGTAGAAACCCACATGACCCAAGAAGATTCTAGCACCTTTAACAAAAATAGGAGGATGCAAATTGTCGATAACTTTAACTTTCGCTTGATCAACTTGTATGTCATCTCCCTAAGTTTTATGACCACACACAATACCTTCTTTGACCATGAACTGACATGTCTCCCAATTGAGAAGAAGGTTTTGTTTCGACACATCTTTGCAAGACTTTACCAAGGTGCTCAAGGCACGCTTCAAATGTATCTCCCACAACCGAAAAGTCATCCATGAAGACTTTCATCGAGTCCTCTACCATATCAACAAAAATAGAGAACATACACCTTTGAAATGTCATTGGTGCATTACACAATCTAAATGACATTCTTTCGAAAGCAAACATACCATAGGGACATGTGAAAGTTGTATTTTCTTGATCCTCCGATGTATTAAAGATCTTATTATAATCAGAGTAACCATCCAAGACGCAATACAATCTATGAACCAAATGTAACGACCCGTAAAATGATAAGTTGAACTAGAGCCTAAACGTGGGGGTTAACGTCAAGAGTTAAGGGCAAAGGCTAAGGGTTTTAGGTGTAGGCCATTGTTTAGGAACTTAGGTTGCCTAAAAGTTAGCCTAGCTACTTTCTCCCTAGATCACGAGGGTCTTCATGACCCGTGGTGGTCACCACAAGTTGTGGTACCACCCGTGGTAGCTAGGCAGTAAGCCCTAGAAGGTGTCAAGACAAGGCTCTCTTTCATGAGACACATCACGACTCGTGGTCATGACCACGGGCAGTGGGAAGGCTCGTGGGGTTGCCTTAGATTTTTTAGGGTTATGTCTTGTTGAGGGAGCTGCTGCCCCAAAGACCACAGGCACCACCACGATCCGTGGTGCCCTAGACGGCCTGTCAAAGTGGGCGTGAAGCTCACTTAGCCTTAAAGGAGGCAAGGAAACTTTGCCTAGATGCTGCCACCATGACCACGAGCTTCACCACGACTCGTGGTCATCATTATGGATCAAGGGAGCTCACGTGGTCCTCCCTTAGCTCCTTGAGGGATTGTGAGGGTGGAGAGGAACAGTGCCTAAAGGACCATGGGTGCCACCAAGGGCCGTGGTCCCCTTCACGATCCGTTTGGGTGGTCGTGAGCCTACACGGTGCTGCCTCATTTAGGGAGTTTTAAATAATTTTGTTTGGTTTAATTATTAAGTGGGGTTGATTTGAAATGGCTTATATCATTATTGTATATGGTTTTAAGTCTTTTAACTAGTCATTTAGCCATTATTTCTCCAAAACCCAAATCAAAACAAAAGAGTTCCTCCTTTCAAAAATTCTCTCTAAAACTCAAGGAAGAAGAAGGAAGCCATTGAAGCTTGGGTTGGGTGATTTCAAGGTGGCTCTTTCTCAAATTTCGTGGGGATTCAATAAAAAGGTATGGTAGTCTTCATCCTTGTCTAATTTTCCAGTCAAGGAGCCAATTCAAAGGTGATTTCAAATCATGAAAACCTACGGTTTTACTCAATCTCATAGGCTCTTTCATCAAACAATTTCAAAAGGGTTCTAATGTAAAATTATGATTGTATTAGTTTTTAATTGATAATTTATGATGAAAATTCTCTATGAACCCATGAATTCTCTCAATTACTAAATTATACATTTATGAAGTGGGTTTGATGATTATGAAGGCTTATGAATGAATTGTGTCTAAATTGCTTGGGTTATCATTATATATGTATTAATTATGATAAATTAATGGTGTTTTGGTGACTTATTATCATGGACTTGAAAGGGCAAGTTATGGCTAATTTCATGTTGAAGTAGAATTGTGCTTGAACTATTGATCCACTTGAAAGGTGGAGGTGTTTACTTACTATGTATGTTGTGATTATGGCCTTGTAAGGAAAAGTATGAATGATTAATGTATGATTATGATGAGAATTGTAGGCGTGTGATTACTATGAATGTGATATGAACATGATTAGAAGGAAATTGTATAATGATATTGCTTTATGTCAAAGGCTATTCTCACATACTCACACACACTCATGAATGACTAATGAATGAAGTTCTATGATAATGTTAATGATGTTTAATCTATTAAAAGGATATTCTCAATTGTACTCTAATGAATGAAAAGACATGTTGTGAAAGGACTTTCTCACAATATGGGATTCTTAGGTGAAAGGCTATCCTCATCTTTGAATCTATGAGCTTTCCAATGAATGAATGAATGTTGGGATGGGATGGATACTCATATGGGAGTTGAGGCGGGGTATCTAATAGCAATCCCTTATCCCATAATGAACTAATGTAATGAATGTAAAGTACTTTATGGGGAATAATGCCAAGCACCGAGTGGATATGGATTGACATTGGTGCTCATCCGTGAGTTAAAGCGGGGTACTTAGTAGCAATCTCTTGAGATGGATGCTCATCCGTGAGTTGAGGCAGGTTATCTAGTAGAAATCTCCTTATCTCATAAACTATGTGCCCACATAGGTCTAGCTAGTGGATCCACTTAAGCTATAAAAATGATGGTCTTACTTTAGGCAAGTAGGAATCCCTTTATCCGGTGAGGGTGACACTGGGATTCCATGTTAAGCTTTCATGGTCTATGTTAGTTAAGTCTTACCCCCACACTGAATGTTAATGAATTGTGGCTTCTCAAGGATGCACTACTTAGTGTGGGTGGTGGTATGGGATGCCACCTATGCATTGTACAAGTAGGCTTTGAGAGGGTTCATGGTGGGTTCCTTTATAATGTTAATGAAATGAATGGGTTCTTATGATGATGTTACTGAAGGTGTTGACCTTATGTCTAATGAATAAAGGTATTGTTAATGAAGTTAATGAATGGTGACTTAAATGCTTATATGTTAAATGTTAAGATGCATGCCTTACTTGGATTGTATATATGAGTACTTCCTTGTTATGACTTGTTGAGTATGAATGTGCCTAGTCTATGGTGACTTCAAAGGTGCACTTAGTGTGAGTAGTAGTATGGGATGCTACTTGCACATGGCACAAGTGTGACTTAGAGTTATCCTAGGTTATGTACCTTATGTGATGAATATGTCTTATGTAATGTTATATCTCTTATGTGTGACTATTGTGTAAGGATGGAAAGGTTGTATGGTCAGTTCACCTTTGGTGACCTAAAGGTGATACTTTGGTGTGGATGGTGGTATGGGATGATATCCATACATTGCACAGAGTAAAGCTTGAGGGTTACTTGAGGTGAAGGCTTAAGGTTAAGGTATTTGGTTTGTATGTTTGGAAAGGTCTTATATGGTTGAATATGTTCAAAGGTGAAATATGACTTGAATGTTGGTTGTGACTTATATTATGTCTCTTTTATCAATGTTCATGAGGTTTTATCAAATGGCATAAAAGCATGACTTTAAAGTAAAAATGTTCGTTTTAAGTATGTTTTTCCATGGCTATCATACTTAGTACTAAATTGTGTTAATTTATATCTTCTTTCATGTTTTACTACAAGTGTATTTCTCGACAAGTGATTTTCTATCTCTTTAGTGGAAGCTTGGAGTAGAGTTCCTTCAAGACATCTTTTGGTATGTCCCATATATCGAGGACAAGGACTTTTAATGTTTGTAGTTCTTTATGTTTTAAGACTATTGTTAAGACTTCGATTGTAAAGGGTCGTGACTCTATCTAGCTTAATGTTTTGTCTAAGATGGCCATGTGAGACTTTAGTATTCCGATGCTTTATAAATGATTTTTTTATTATTGGTTTTATTAAAGAAAAGTTTTAATTCCTCACTATTTTCATTATCGAATGCAATGAATGACTATGAGGCTTGTATAAGACCCATTCGGGGTTGAGTACACCGTGTCGCATCTAAGGGGTACTCTTGGGTCGTGACACTGCAAGTCTAACAAGCATCTGATCTTTAAAGAGCATCAAAATATCCTTCTTGGTCATGCATTAAACTTTCTATAGACCATACATACATGCCAACAACTCACCTTTTTCATTTAGGACCACGGTCAGACAACCTTTCTATGGAACACATTGGATAGGACTAACCCACTTGCTATCCGCAACAGGGTAGACAACTCACACATCAAGCCACTTTGTCACGACCCGGGGCTACCCCGTAGAAGTAACACGGCATAATTGACCTCGAAGGGGTCGCATACAAGCCTCAAAGCATTCATGCGAATTAAAGCATAGGAAAACAATATAGAATTTAAAACTTTTCTTTACAATCGAAGTCTCTTATAAAATGAAAGAGTATCTATGATTAAGTGTAAAGGTAAGGGAAGAATGGCCTTTCAACAATACCACAATATACCCAATATTCAAAAGACCTTCAACTTCTAAGTAAAACATGAGTTCCCACACAATCTTGTCAAAATGCACAAACCTTCACAATATTCCCTTCAAGGGCTATGGACCAACTCATCCCAAAAATATAGAAATGACACATTAGATAAGTGAATACCATGATCCAACAACTCATCAATACCTTAATCACATCATGATTGGCATTTTATACTCCAAGTATTCACAAACATGCATATGATATCATGATCAAGTCGATTCATGTTTAGAAGTACTACCCTAAACCAATTCAAGTCTAGGTGATCTAATCTAAGGCATTACATGAACAAATTCATCATTCTTGGAGGATCACATTTAGACCCTCAATTAGCCTCTTTCAAGGCACAACCCTAGACTATATCGATTCACCTTAGAAATATTAGGTTAATCAAGAATATTGGTTTGTGCGCGGATTTGGATTGCATTGCCGCCTAGCTTCTCGGTAGTATTTCAATAAGTACAGAAGGTTAGTTCCTTAATAACCATACTTATTTCATCAGCCACTGAGACTGCATAGACAGGACCCTTCTTCGCATCCCTCTCTTTCTCCCACTATCTTTAATTTTATTTACATTTAAGGACAAATGTTTTTATTTGTGGAGGGGTGAGGCCCACCTATATTTGGGCTGTTCTATTTTTAATTGTGTTTAACACTGCTTTCGCGATTGTTTGACTTATGGCTCTCTATTGGGTTTTATTGCAAAATGAGTTTGACCCTTTTCTAAAAATATTTGAATTTTTTGCATATTTTTTCCATCCCTCGGGAATTGAATGTGGATGTTCTTTTGCAAAAATTTAGGTGTCAATTTCGATCAATACTGATGACTTGAATAGTGCTCTCAATTGAACGAACATGAATGTATGGCTATGACTAGGCCAAATGAGACTGCATAGATAGGACCCTTCTTTGCACCTCATTGTGATTAGCCATTTATCGAATTGATTCTCTTGTAATGACCATTTCACACTAGCAAAAGTATGAAGTCTTGCTTAACTTAAGTGTCGATGCCTTGTATGATTAGCTTGCTTTGAAACTTGCATGAATAAACCTAGAATTTACCATGTTAGTCTGATTGATTTAGAAAAGTGTCCTCTTGAGATGATCTTAGGAAACTTTAAAGAGTGTGATCCAAATTTGATATATACCTCTTTTGTGGCCTACCCGTGAGCGTGTGAAGCTCTTTTGAAGATCCTTTGAGCCCTACCTTTCTTTGGAAAACCCTTGATGAACCCTAGACCTCACTTGACCCAGTACCTGTAATCCTCTTACTTTGTGGTTTAGTGAATAACCAACTTTGGCCAAAGGCCTAAGGGGGTGTGGTGAAAAGGAAAAGGAGAAGTCAAGAAGTGCAGGAAAATTACCCCTTAACCCATGGTGTTGCAGAACAGTGGAAACCCCTTCAATTAAAAAATATGTGTGGAATAAGGTACGAAGGAAATTGGATTTCCAAGAAATACATGAAGGTGAATAAAAAGGTGACTTAGAAGCACTAGAAAAAGAATTAATAGAGGAAAAGAAGGGAATGCCTTGAGAATACCACATCTCACGAGAACAAAGTCACTGAGCCTAAATGACCATACATTTGCACTCATCCCCATTACAAGCATTAGAAAGACCTTTTTGATCTTGAGTAAGCCGAATTGAAAGTCAATGGGAAAATAAGGGCAAACCTATGGGTAAAAACCTACATTATGTTCCTCTTTTTTAGTGTGAGCATTGCATCTGACCTCGAAGGGTAGACAACTCCTGCATCAAGCCACTTTGTCACGACCCGGGGCTACCCCCTAGAAGTAACACGGCATAATTGACCTCGAAGGGGTCGCATACAAGCCTCAAAGCATTCATGTGAATTAAAGCATAGGAAAACAATACGGAATTTAAAACTATTCTTTACAATCGAAGTCTCTTATAAAATGAAAGAGTATCTATGATTAAGTGTAAGGGTAAGGGAAGAATGGCCTTTCAACAATACCACAATATACCCAATATTCAAAAGACCTTCAACTTCTAAGTAAAACATGAGTTCCCACACAATCTTGTCAAAATGCACAAACCTTCACAATATTCCCTTCAAGGTCTATGGACCAAATCATCCCAAAAATATAGAAATAACACATTAGATAAGTGAATACCATGATCCAACAACTCATCAATACCTTAATCACATCATGATTGGCATTTTATACTCCAAGTATTCACAAACATGCATATGATATCATGATCAAGTCGATTCATTTTTAGAAGTACTACCCTAAACCAATTCAAGTCTAGGTGATCTAATCTAAGGCATTACATGAACAAATTCATCATTCTTGGAGGATCACATTTAGACCCTCAATTAGCCTCTTTCAAGGCACAACCCTAGACTATATCGATTCACCTTAGAAATATTAGGTTAATCAAGAATATATGTAGAATTATACTTAAATCATGTAATTACATCATAATCAACTCATATTCAATCAGTTGAATCAAGTTCTGACAATATTCACAATGTAGAGAAGAGGCATACCTAGGGTTGGGGAAAACTCATGGATTCTTTGGAATTCAAGTTAAAATTATCTAAAATCAGTAGTATCATCATTAATAAACATAATTCAACCTTTAAGAACAACTTTGAAAGGAATACATGGGGTTGCGTTGAAACCCTAGCTAATTGGGTTCTCTAGAATTGAGTTAAAAGCTTTTGAAAAGGCTCGTTGGGTGATAGCTTCCCAAGGATGAAGAACTCTCATACCTTAGGTGTATAATCCTTCAAAATTCGTGTTGAAAAGATCATATCTTCAAGCTTTCCTTGTACTCTTTCTTTGTTCTTCAATGGAGGTTTTAGAGAGAGAATTTTGGGAGGGAAGAGTAGTTGGGTTTTGATTTGGGGTCTTGGGTTATAATGAGTTAATGAAGTGTTTAATGACTTAAAATACTGTATATATATGTATAATTACTGTTGACACCCAATTTTGGACCTCCAAAATATAGATTAATCACCGAGCTTCTTAAATTGCGAACGATTTGAAACAATTGACCTTATAAAATTTAAAATATGTTTAAGTTAGTTTTATGTGATTTTGTCACTTTTTGGGAACTTTTAAGTAACGCGCACACACACACACATATATATATTATTAGTTAGCATATTTTATAAATATTTGAAAATCAATTCAAAAAGATTTTGTTTTGATTAAATATTTTACTAATTAGTTTAGTTATATAATAGTTCACACTTTTTAATTAATTAGCTTATAATTAAGTCAATTATTTTATTTCGTTAAAATTAAGTAGCTCATCAATTAATCTATATTAATTTGCCTTATTTAATCACTAGCCGAACTTATCATAATTAACTAAGTTTGGCTATATTTGTGTCTTGCCATTGACTATAATATGAATTTCTATGGCCAAAACTCAAATTCGATGCTTGCCTACCTGTTTAAGAGAAAGAACAAATGTTTGGGCCCCATCTTCAATTCCAGCGCCCCACATACCAAATCCAGCCCATTCCCATGCATTACAACGTGCAATAATACATACAACATATCAATTCACACCCGAACTGACCCAATTCCCCTTTAACCCGGCCTACCTTCCCTTTTCCTCCATAAAGAAACCCAGAAACTTCTCCAAACATTCCATGCTAACCCAGCAATATCAGCAGCTAACGACAACTTCAGCTTTACAACGATACAACATCAAATACACGGCAACAACAAATTCACGGCGTCTTCACGGTCTCAAAATTCCGTCAATATACACGGAAAAGTAACAACAGAGATGCAGCGCTGTGAAATTTTGTCTTCTTCTCCAACGTATCCATCCACTTTAATATCGCAGCAGCAGAGGAGCAGGGCATGCGGCTGTCCTCATTTTCCTCTTCCGGAATGGTTTGATTTTAGAGAAAAAAAGATGTTTATCTCAAATGGTGAAAGAATTTTTGAAATTTGAATTCAGAATGGGCCTCGTTTCACCCGTTTTTTTTGCCCTAATCTCATGGATAAATAGTTCTATATCCTCCATGGTTTGGAGGGGATTTTCGGGGATAGGAGCTGTTGGAATTTTTAGAACAAAAAAAACACCTAAAAGCTTAAGCAAAATATAATTAAAATATATACTAAAGAAACAAAGAGTTTTCCAGGAAGAGTAGTCATCCTTTGGTGTTGAAGTCGTGGTGCATTCTAGCTCGTTGTTTGTCCAGTTCACTGCATTCAGAAAGGTAAACCCATTCCTTGATTTGTGTCGTTCATTTCTTAAGGTGTAAATCGTTCACTGTCTGAAGGTTGTAAGCTATATGAAATGTTGAAATGTTGGGTAATCTTGGTTTGCTTTTAGATTCGAAATCGGTGGTGCACCTTCGTTTGTTTATCTAAACTTTCTAGTCCGTTCGGCTAGGAGTCTCACCGACTCTATGCGATTTTGAATTGATTTTTCCCTCTATTTTCTTAGTATTATACTGTTAATCTTGTTGCTTGGTTGTAGCTCGGGATGATTCTGATCTTTTTTTTTTGGATTTAGAATGCCATTTTGTCTCAGTCTGGTAGGCAGGGTCATTGTTCTTCACACATATTTAGCTAGCGTCGAGTGATTTTATCACTTACTTGGTATGGTGCTCGCTCTACTTGTGCTTGTTTAAATAATATGGTTCATACACTAGTTATTTGTGGCTCTAAATCTCAGTCATAATAGTGTTAGTCGTACCGTCCCTATTGGCTTACACTTTGAGTTGGCTTTCTCCCTAATCTATCTCTATCCGACTACGTTACAGGTCAAGTCGATAATTTTCCGGAATGTTCGTTAATGTCAGTTTGCTTTGTTCCATTTTCGGCCGTCTTGAGTAGATTTCTTATTTTGTATTTCTCACTAGCCGCATCATGAATCGTGCTAGCCTTTGAAGTTTCAATAGTAGCTATCTGTGAGTCATGGCTTGTTAAATATAAGAAATATTTGAATTAAGTCTTTGCCTTTCACGTTTTTTTTACTTTATTTCAAAAGCTTTGCCAGGGGTGTTTTGCCATTTATAGTAATGTTGTATAAATGTAAGACAATGTTTTCCTCTAATCGCTAATTATTTCTAGGTAGTTAGTATTATTTTCTATTTTATTGATCCCATGTAGCATATATTTAATAGGCCATAGGAAATCTATTGCTAGTCTTTTCCACCGTAAAAAAAAAAAAAAAAAAATAATAATAATAAGATAATATATATATTCATTCCTTTCCTCATCGTTTGGGTTCACTGAGCAACATAAGAAAATAATATTTATTTTCGCTATGTCATTTTATTTTCTCTTCATAACAAGCACATCACTTGTTTGCCCAAGACTCCAATGCATTAATTCGAGGATGAATTTCCTTTTGTTTTGGTCTGCTTGTCCACTTGAGTTGGTATTATTATTCTTTGAATGCACACTTTCCTCATGTCATTGAACTTTGAATTTACTAATGTGTTTCTCTTTTCTCTATGGCATGTGAAAATCTTTTTGAGTCCATTTGGATTCCGCTCCCTCTCCTTGCATTTCGCGGATTGGACCTTACGGTCTCAAATCTATATATT
Organism: Solanum commersonii; assembly: GCA_029007595.1. Taxonomy (NCBI): domain Eukaryota; kingdom Viridiplantae; phylum Streptophyta; class Magnoliopsida; order Solanales; family Solanaceae; genus Solanum; species Solanum commersonii. Next base: position 7,589,902 of record JAJTWQ010000006.1, read on the forward strand.
TTATCGAGTCCAAAACAACCGATGAACAGGTTACAGGCAGTTCAAGGGCTGGAAACTGAATTTCCAGACCCCAAAAGCCTAAAAGAGGGCAATATACATGATGTGTACAAGTGTATACATAGAAAGAACAGCGATATACAGGTCTGGAACGATGATACAGGTGCTGGGAATTTGAAGAGGGCTGTCCACATTCGATATACAGTCCGATATACACAAAAATTGATCGAAACACTGCCTATATACTTCGATATACACCTTTCGTATACACAGGTCTTGGGGGGCGAAAATGGGCTAAAAGTCCAATGGATTTGGCCCAAATTTGGACATCTTCTTGTCATTGCCATTATTTATTTACTCTCTAACCCATTTTATGTGATTTGGTTATTTAACTGAATTAATCCCCAAAAGATGAACTAATTTATTTTGTGTCGGTTTATTTGACTTTATTTATTCTTGTCTTTAGTCAATTAAATGTCTAGTCAAATTATAGTCACTTTCAATTAGTTCAATTATTTCAAGATAGTTTTATTCTTTAAAATAACGCAAGAAAAAAGAAAAAAAAACAAAGGAAATCTTTCCACTTTTGCTAAAATTTTATTCACTTCCAAATCGTTTTAAAATATTTTAAATAAGCACTCTTATCCAAAAAATAAATAAGTAAATAAATATTTTTTTTTAATTTTATTATTATTTATTTTTTATTCTATTTTTTTAAGTTATTTATTTTATTCTATTTTTTATTTTTATTTTTTTAAACTAAATAAATAAATTTCAAATGTTTTTTCATTTTTTTCAAAATTAGTCAAAATCATTTGGTCAAATCGCTGGTCAACCGCGAGTTAGCGGGCATTCCGAGGGCCTAACACCTTCTCGGAATGTAAATTGAACTTTGAACCCTTTTATTTTCAATGGATTTTGTCTGTTTAAATCTTTTGAAAATACTTTAATTTTTTCTTGATTTTTATTAAAAATTAAGTGGCGACTCTAATATTTTGAAAATTCGATTTCTCTTAAACCATAAGTTTAATCAATTTTTCAAACACTCAGTCATTTTTTCCTTTATATATCCTTTTAAATGAAACAATTACTATATTACATGACTCCTACTCAAAACAATTTCCTTAACTACCCACCATTTGGCTGACTTAAGGTAGTCTACAGGTGCAGTTCACGAGACCCCCATCCACTGACCGTGGATGGGACCACGCCCCATACTGTGGGGTCGTGGTTTGGGTCTGCATCCTGAACTTGGTGGCCTTGACCTACGGAGCAACACCACGAGCCGTGGATCAATCTACTGGTCGTGGATTGCATCCATGGTTCACAAGTTTCTGCCAACTTTTTGTTTCAAGGGGGAGTCTTGGGGTTAGGCTATAGGTTCCCCCCCCCCCCTCAAGGACCCTTAGTTTGTCCTTGGGGGTCATACCTCGATGTTTAATACCCTAGACACCTCAAACTAAGCTCAGGAAGTCAATACACAACCTAAAACAAAAACTCAAACTCAAAAGCTCACACGTTAGGCTCTAGTTTCACCTATTAGTTTCCATTAGACTCTGCTTGGTCTTAATAGTTTTTTGGGTTTTTACATCTCCCCCTTAGGAACATTCGTCCTCGAATGACTCTTGAAACACTTTTTGAAATTAAAGACTCAAGTCTAGCAGCCCCAAACATGCATGACACATCACAATAATGCACAACTCAAAATACACTATTCACAATGTGCACTTGTTCAAAGGAGGTAACATCAACTCCAATTTAAAATGATCGATGAAATACAAGGAAGTATGAACTATATCTAAACAACTTAGTTATGCATGAGATTCTTATCACTTGTTATGTTCATGGAGGAACTTCCATCTCCTAACTAAAACATGTCCATTTATTCCTCTCATGAAGTACAATAGGCAACTCTTACTCAAAGTACCACAACATGAGGGAAATCTTTCACATAAACTCATTTCCTTTCAAAACACAAGTTTTCATGAACATGCATTATATAAAGAAGTCATGGCAACATATAAGCACATAACCATAATATTAGCTAGGCATACCATCTCCCCCTTAGGAGTGATCCTATACCATCACTTCTAAACATCATTAATCACAAAATCATAGGAAAAATTACATTTTCTCATTAAAAGCAAGCTCAACACAACCACCATGGAGTCCAAGTGACATTTCATCAAAAACACAACAAAGCATGTTCATCGCATCATCTCATGAAGTCAAATATGCCATCACCATACTAGAATGCACAACAACATGAGGAACATGTAAATCATGAAAAAATCCATTTTATACAAAGTAAGAATCTTTCAAAACATGCAAATCATAAGAAGATCATGGAATTTTCTAAAACACTCATGACCCCTAGATATAGAACAAGCCCAAAAAGAACTCTTGGTCTCAAGCTAGAATAGGAATAGAAGAACAAGATGAGGATAGCGGGACTCTCAATCAATGTTGCTACTAAAGCACATGATCTCCCCCTTAGAAGTAATCCCCTTTTTACAAAAACCTCAAATACTAATCCTTTCAACAAACTCAAGGCATTATCAAGACTCATTTTATTCTTACCGAGCTCTAAAACCAATAGAGGTCTAATAACCATTCATCCCAATCCTACCAAGGTTAACAAATGTAACTCTATGGGACAAGAAAATTATACGACACACATAACATCCAAGACCCCATGATCATGAAATAGGTCAAGGAAAGCTCATCATCTTAGGCTAGAGGAGAAATAAGAGAAGACATAAGGATATTGGGATATCTCATTGGCCCTTGGCCTCCCAATTAAACACCTTCAACTAACACCCTTACTAAAATGCCACTCCTCAACATTTCCATGAAAGCACTTTCCTACTCTTCTATTTCTTGGCTTGCCGGTCTAAGGTCCCAATTGGTACTTCAAAATTAGAGAGGTTCTCATCAAAGCACTCTTGTTCACAAGAAACCTTACCAACACCACTCAAAGTCTCATATGAGCCTACCAAACCGGGACTAAACTTCTCAAACTCACTACACTCCTTAAGGTGATATTATCAAGAAATCTTAACTCATGACCATCAAGGACACTCAATGACCTTACCATCTAAACACATTATCCCCCACTTGGGGTAAGCCTATACAAACTCTTTACAACGTCACTTCTTCAATTCTAAGGTCGGGGCAAGTCATAACTAAACCATCACACTCATCACACCATATGATTCTAAACAATAGAGGATTACACTTCTATCCTCTTTAAAAGGAGTCTACTCACTCAACATCTCTAGGCACCACTTAAACACCACTAATCATCAAATTCCAACACATCATACAACTCATTATGGCTAAGTTGGGCTATACCAACAACCACATATGGTCATAATTAAACCCATGAATACTAAGGAAAACACAAAAGTTCATCATATCCAATTTACCTAGTAACAAAAGACAAGTATTACCGGAATAGAAATAAGCATGAAACACATACCGGGAGCATTAAGATTCACTATCACTTACTCTTTGAGACTTAGGGGTAGACACCCTCTCTTGTTTAAACCTTAGGGGGAATATTGGAAAAACTTTGTCCATGAAACCTTTTGTCTCTTTCAATTCTATTAAGGTTGGATCGAGACAATTCTAGACCATTTCAACCCTTATCATCACTTTTGGTGGAATCTACCAACCAATCACATCTAGGTATTATCTAAGCACCCTACATCAAAATGATCATACTTAAGATCAATCTTAAAATACAACTAACTCTTTAAAGTTGATAAACACCTACACTCTTCTTCCTTACGCCAACTAGTTGTTACATGCACCCTCAAAGTCAACCTTAAGACCCCACACAATCCAAACTTATGGCATAGAATTTTCCCCCTTTTGCCACTCTCGGATAGGCTCATTCGGGAACTAACAATTTGACTATACAGGTTCTACCGTTAAACATAACTTCACAATTACCTTGCTAGGTAGGCACACTATCTCGCCCCTTGGGAGTAAGCCTACACTAATTTGTCTAACAAACTTTCATAACACAAAGGCAACTATGAAGCTTTATTAACACTAAAGGCAACATCACAATCTATTACCTAAAATCTCAGAAGTCACATAGCCATAATTGGCATCACAACCAACTTTTCTCCCTCGCTCCTTGTAGCAAGAGCCCTTCAAGTGGTCATACCCTAAAGACCATTAGATAAGGAATAGGAGAAAGACCTTATGAAGTTAAGCTCTATGGCACGACTCAAAGAATAAAGAAGTGAAGTTTTTCCTAACATCTGATAGCCTCCTATTCATAAAATGTGAAGCGCTTCACATTTATGAACAAGACTCTACTAGATGTGGTTTGAGACATCCTAAAAACATCCCTAAAACCTTATGCTCTGATACCACATTTGTCACGACCGGGGCTACCCCCTAGAAGTAACACGGTGTAATGGACCCCGAAGGGGTCGCATACAAGCCTCATAGCATTCATGAACATTAAAGCATAGGAAAATAGTGCATAATTTAAAACTTTTCTTTACAATTAAAGCCTCTTATAAAATGAAAGAGTATATATGACACTACGTCTAAAACCATCTATTGAACTTGGAATAAAACTCTTTAATACAAACTTAGGGACATGGCTCTTACAAAAGTCTAAAAACATAAAAGTAAAGACAATAAAGGACATGTGGTCAAGCCCTCGAATACAATGAGGACTCACCAATCTTCTTCCTCTTGATCTCCTATGAACCTAGCCATGAGGATGGAGTCCAATATCTCCAAAGCCTACACTTGGTAAAAATGTAGAAGAAGGGGGTTAGCACAAAAAGTACTACGTATGGAAGCCATGCACAAAACTATTAAAACATGTATGAAAAAGGGACATTTCATTTGAAGTCATGCTATATGCCATTTTTGAATATCATCTTTGAAATAGTTGGAGAATGCAACCCATAAGGCAACTCACATACATTTCATTATAACATGAAAGATATCATTATAATATCAAGCATAGTCTCCAACTTCAATATAATACACATCCCAATCTTCACAATGCATAGCCTCCAATCATAGAAGAATACAAAGTAAAATACCAAGATCATCTCATCATTAAGTAATCAACACATATGGAACCCCTAAGAAACACTGGTGTAGTGTATTGTAACTAACATGCATTTACAATGTACAACACAAGTCAATATCACATTCATACTCATTTCATAGTAAAGCCATTACCTTGGTATCCCCTGAGGATAACTTATGCATTGTGTGGTTAGCATCCCATAATACTAACCCTACTAAGTACTTCTTCGAAGTTACCTTAGTCATGCACTTCATCTTCAGACCTCATTATAATCAATAATCACAAATAAGGAAATAGTAATGTACATTACTTGAATTATAAGGAAAGTCATTCATACCAAATATCCATTCAACATACATGCATGCATTCAAATCTCGTCATAACACAAAGGAACCATCCTATAACATCCTACTAAGTCTACTTGTGCAATGTAAAAGTGAAGTCACATACCCCACTCCTAGTAAGTAAACCTAATGAAGAAATCATAGTATAGTTAATTCTCATTCATTATCTTTATTATATTGGGAAGATAACATTAATCGACATAGACCATGTGAGCTACATGGAATCAAGTGTCGTGTGACCCCACACTGAAGAAGGTGTTCTGCTTGCCTAAGGTAGAACTAAATGTACAGCTATAGGGTGGATCCACTAGCTAAGTCCTATTTTGGCATATAGCTATGGGATAAGGAGATTGCTTCTAGAAACCCATCTTGTTGCATTGGCGGAGGGGCATCCATCTCATTAGTTAACTTGGATGACCCAACATATTGCATTGTCGGAAGGGATTTTACCTCATTAACCATATCCACTCTATGCTAAGCATTATTTCTTAAATTATACATTATTAGTCTTGAATTGGATTTACATGGCTAAAGGGGTACTTTACCCTAAGTTCAACCCAACTCATAAAATAGCTCATAGATTCATTAAAGTGAGAACGTACTTTCAACATTAGAATCATAATTAGTATGTGAGAATAACTTTCACACCAAGATCATGTGCTCTCATGATAAATAGACTTTCAATCAACACAATTGGATCATCATGGTCATGTATATTTCATGCATAATAATGTGTAAAGGTGCATATGAGAACTATACTTTCAATTAATACCATTGATACATCATCATCATGTTTTATGCATGGAGTGTGTCTATATTTGTCCTTACAATGACACAATCAACAACATTATCATCTTAGACACTTCATTCATAATTAAGTGTAAAGGTAAGGGAAGAATGGCCTTTCAACAATACCACAATATACATAATATTCATAAGATCTTTAACTTCAAAGTAAAATATGAGTTCACAAGCAATCTTGTAAACATGCACAAACCTTCACAATATGCTCTTCAAGGTCTATGGACCAACTCATCCCAAACATATAGCAATAGCACATTAGATAAGGGAATACCATGATCCAACAACTCATCAATACCTTAATCACATCATGATTGGCACTTTATACTACAAGTATTAACAAATATGCATATGACATCATGATCAAGTAGATTCATGCTTAGAAGTATTACTCAACACCAATTCAAGTATAGGTGATCTAATCTAAGTCATTAAATGAATAAAATCATCTTTCTTAAAGGATCACATTTAGACCCTCAATTAGCCTCTTTCAAGGCACAACCCTAGACTATATCAATTCACCTTATAAATCTTAGTTTAATCAAGAATATATGTAGAATTATAGTTAAATCATATAATTACATCATAATCAACTCATACTCAATCAATTGAATCAACTTCTAACAACATTCATAATGTAGAGAAGAGACACAACTAGGGTTGGGAGAAACACATGGATTCTTTGGAATTTAAGTTAAAATCATCTAAAATTGGTAGTATCATCAATAACAAACATAATTCAACCTTTAAGAACAACTTTTAAAGGAATCCATGGGGTTGCGTTGAAACCCTAGCTAATTGAGTTTTCTAGAATTGAGTTAAAAGCTTTTGAAAGGGCTCCTTGGGTGATATCTTCCCAAGGATGAAGAACTCTCATACCTTAGGTATAATCCTTCAAAATTCGTGTTGAAAAGATCTTATCTTTAAGCTTTCCTTGAACTCTTTCTTTGTTCTTCAATGGAGGTTCTAGAGAGATAATTTTGGAAGGGAAGAGTAGTTGGGTTTTGATTTGGGGTCTTGGGTTATAACGAGTTAATGAAGTGTTTAATGACTTAAAATATTATATATATATATATATGTACGTATGTATAATTACTATATTACACGACTCCTACTCAAAACAATTTCCTAAACTACCCATCCTTTGGCCGACTTAAGGCAATCTACAGGCGCAGTTCACGAGAACCTATCCACGGACCGTGGATGGGACCATGCCCCGTACTGTGGGGTTCTAGTTTGGTTCTGCAACCTGGACTTGGTGGCCTTGACCTATGGAGCAAAACCATAAGCTGTAGATCAATCTACTGGCCGTGGATTGCATCCGTGGTTCACAAGTTTCTGCCAACTTTTTGCTTTAAGGGGCAGCCTTGGGGTTAGGCTTTAGGGTCCCCCCTCAAGGACCCTTGGATGGTCCTTGGGGGGGTTGTACCTTGAATTTTAACCCCCTCTAAACCTCAACCTAAGCTCAGGAAGTCAATACATAACCTAAATCCAAACATCAAACTCAAAAGCTCACATGTTAGGCTCTAGTTTCACCTATTAGTTTCCATTTGACTCAAGCTTGGTCTTACTAGTTTTCCGGGTTGTTACACACTTAATAATCTCTTTCTTGACAACATCTTGCACTGGAGGATTCAACCTCTTTTGATGTTCAATACTTGACTTACAATCACTAGCCAATTTAATCTTGTGGGTACGAATACCGGGAGGAATTCCCACAATGTCGACAATCGTCCATCCAATAACCTTGATAAATCTTTTCAACACACCAAAAAGCACTTGGTTTTACCATTCAAGCAAATCCACAACAATAATAATGGGTAAAGTGCGATTGGCTCCCAAAAATACATAACGAAGGTGAGGTGGAAGTACCTTCAATTCGAGCTTTAGTGGTTCCTAAATAGATGGCTTCGCGGGAGGGCTTTCCCTATTCTTCAAATAGATATCAAGTTTCAAGGGGTTCATATAATAAGAACCTAAACTCGATAGATCAGACACTACCTCATCATAATCTTGAATTTCTTCCCCACCATAATTCAAAAGGATGGCAACAAACGACTCACCAACACGAGAAACTTTGCTCACACTAGCAACTGCTTCATCAATCACATCAATGACCCATATCACATGGAGGTCACTTGGTTTCTTCATCAATTTACAAATATTGAATGTAACGTCTTCACCATTTACCAGAAATTTCAGTTCACCACTTTCCACATCAAGAAAAGCTTTCCTGTTAGCCAAGGATGGCCTACCAAGAATAATAGGGACCTCGACATTAATATCGCATTCGCGAATCACAAAATTAGCCAGAAATATAAATTTGTCTACCTTCCCCAAAATGTCATAAAAGATGCCAATAGGGTGCTTAATAGAGTGGTCGGCCATGAGAAGACACATAGTTATAGGTTTAGGCTCACCTAGCCCAAGTTGCTTGTAAATGGCATAGGGCATCAAGTTTCTAATCATCCCCAAATCACACAATGTTGTAACTAATTGGAACATTCCTATAGTGCAAGGGATGTTAACTTCCCCCCCGGGTCATCCTTCATCAAAACCACGTTGCTTTTCATAATGGCACTACAACTATGAGATACTTCAATCGTCTTGAAATCAATAATTCTCTTTTTAGTGACCAATTCTTTCTTAAATCTTGCATAACCCAAAAAGTTTAACAATTCTTCCACCAATGGAAGATTAATAAAAAGAGTTTTGAAGACAGGAAGAAATTTTTTTTGAACTTCATGTCTTCATCCCTTTTCTTAAATCTTTGAGGGAATGGTGGAGTAACTTTGGGTAGTGGCTTTGTAGGTATCGAGGTAGGCACAACCCCCATATTTCACTTTTTAGCATCACCGGAAACAACATTTTTTGGTGCATCATCAACCTCATTGGAAGCTTCATTGTTCAACTCTTCGGCAAGTACATCACTTTCAAAAACAATAGTTTACCCTTTTCTTGAACTTGCATTATCATCATTTGGCTCATCATTTCCCACAACCTTACCAATCCGGGTCAAGATAGACATGCATTGCGCATTATAATTCTTTAGATTTGCTATAGTATTACTACAAAGACACCCTTTTTGCCTCGCATTCAAGTGAGCAGAAAATTGACCCATTTGGTCCTCAAGTTGTTTTATAGAAACCGAATGTGAGGTCACCGTTTGATTCAAAGAGGGGAAATCAGTTTTCATCTCCTTGAGAACTTTATATGATCCTTCCACCTTGTTTAGGATGTGGCCAAGCATATCCTTAGTTCGAAAGATTTCAGGGCCGGCATTTGGTTCCTTAGGTTTTGGACGGTCATGAGGAGGCGCATAACGATCTCTATCGATATCCCTTATCTCTAATTTGAACCCCTATCATGCCAATCGCGTTCCCTATCTCTCCAACCACCATCATGATCTTTGTTCCAACCTTGATTCTCTCCCAGACTTGGATAGCTCGTACGAGAACCCCCCGCTTAGTTCGATAAGAATTGTACCTCTTTATTATACATAGCGTAAAATTATACATCATTCGAGCTCATTCCACTACTAGCACCAACCGCATTCATGGCCTTATAGTTATCCCTCACTCCACCCCCCCCCCCCCACCCCATGACATGTTTCGTTAAAAAGTCTATTTTGGTAATCATTTTGGCCATGTTTTCATCGTGCTCCGGGTTCTTTTCCTATTGTTCTTTGGAAAACTCAACATTGAGAGGAGATACATGATTATCCCTTGTATGTCATGCTCGATTAATCTTGGTCATCTTATCAAGCAAAGTCGACACCACAATAAATGGTTGTCTTTTGATTCCACCTCGAATAAGTTAATCGACAACATCAATGCTGATAGTATCAAGACTCCGCTAGAAATATTGCAAGAGCATATTATACGGTAACCTATGAGTAGGACATTGGAGGAGTAGCTTTTGAAACATCAACAAAGTTTTACGAATGGGCTCACTATCAACCCGCTAGAAATTCTATATATTGTCTCTCAACTTCAACATCCTCGGGGAAGGAAACTATCTTTCATTGAAAAGCTTCGTGAGTTCCTCCCAAGAAGTAATAGATTCCTTGGCAGCTCAACCAACCACTTCTGTCACGACCCAGGGGTATCCCTTAGATGTAACATGGTGTATAGAACTCCGAAGAACTCATTACAAGCCACTTAGCTTTCCTCCCATAAGAAATAGAACAATAAGAGTAAAATAATATTCCAAGTCCAAAAAAACATTTTATAAAAGAAAAGCAGAAGTCTAAAACATGTGTCTCATCTTAGTCATCTAATACAATAGAATGAAATTGGGCCTAGCCAATATATCATTTCCAAAAGAGAAATACTTGAAAGAAACTGAAAATAATAAATTACATCCTCGAAGTATGAGGACTCACCAAAGCTCAGAAATCTCGAACTCAACCACTAGCCATTAAGTTGATAACCCTGACAGTCGGACCATACCTTTGTTAAAATGTAGGAAAGAGTATGTGTTTGTACAAAACAATGTACCAAGTATGATAGCCATGCATAAAACATTTAAAACATGCTAAAAGGGACATTTCATTTCATGACATGCTATTGACAAAGCTACGCATGATATAAAAGAGTTATAAAACATAAGTCATAAAATCATAGTCAATGCAAGCTAACTTCATCTTTAAAACTTTTGAACTCATGTGAGATACTTCTTGAAGTAACGTTACTTCATTATTAATGTGGGCAATTAGCCTTAACCGACATAGAGACCATGTGAGCTATAACATGATCCCCGGTGTCTCTCACACCGGAAAGGGTTGTCCTACTTGCCAAGGAAGAACCATGAACTTCTAGCTTAAATGGATCCACATCTAGCTAATGTCTATCTAAGACAATCATCCTATGGGGGCACATAGGTATGGGATAAGGAGATTGCTTCTAGAAACTTGGCCTCTATTAATAAGAGAGCTTCCATCTCAATATCCTCTCTGTGCTAAGCATAAATCCCACAGAATAGTCATTTCTTACTTTGACCTTATTATTCATGGAAAGGCATACTAGGTGACCAATCCAAGCTAGTTTCATTAGGAGATCTCTTACTCTTGATTCATTTAGGTGAGAAAGCCTTTCAACCTAAGAATCATTTCTATGTGAGAAAACATTTCACATCATGCTTATACGTGTTTATGAGAATGTCCTTTCAACAACACAACAACAACAACATCATTGATAGTTTACTCTCAAAGCATCCTTAATACATTTGCATAGATTTCATACAAAAATGCTTAAGTCCATAATTTACCTCTTAATGTTCAAAACCCACTTTCAATCATCAATGCTTAGAAAACATGGGTTAGATGTGGTATGGGCATCAAAGGTCTTTTCAAGGCTTGTAATGAGGCTGAATGTAAAGGTATGGTCATGGAGAATCAGTGGTTGCTATCCTCATGAAATGTGGTATGGACATCAATTCCTTTCCTTTTCTTCATCATTCTCATTCATGCTCAAAATTCAACCCATTATTCACTTTCCATGGAATACCGGATACCCCTTTTCTTTTGCAACTTTCACAACTTTTTTGTTCTTTTTCGCTCCTTTCTTATATAGAGGGGTTCCATCTTCTTTTTTTAAAACCATGGGTAAAAGTGAATTTCTTCAAACATATTGATTGACCTTCTCTTTCACCACACCCCCAACTTAGGCTTTTAACATAATTTGGCTATTCAAATAAACAACAATTCATGAGGATTATGGGTGAAGGGCTAACAAGAGGTCTCATTTGCTCAAGTTTCGAGACCCATGGGTACCCCTAGACGTAACACGGCGTACTTGACCCCAAAGGGATCTAATACAAGCCCTTAGCATCATCATAACATACGATCATAGAAAAGTAGGGAAATTTGAAACTTTCTTTAAAACATTTCATAAAAGCGGAAGTCTTACTAACATCCTTGTCTCAAACCATCTATGAATAACATGAATAAAAGTCTTGGGACGCAGCCCATATAAAGTCTAAAACATAAGGAAAGACTTAAAAGGAACATAAAGGGGTTTGTCCTCGAAGCTATGAGGACTCACCAAATCTTCAAGTCTTCTAACGCCTTAGAAACCTAGCCTCCAAAGCAACTCAATCTCAAACACCCTACATTTTATTAGAATGTAGGCAATATGTGTTAGTACAAAAGGAACCAAGTATGATAGCTAGCACAACATCATAAAGCATCTCAAATGGTTAGTCAACAAAAGACATAAGCATAAGAGACAATAACATAATCATAACATAAACTCCAACATAAGTATCATATCATCACAAGTCAACATTAGACATAAATAACTTCATACTTCAACCATTAATCTTTCATATTCAAGTGAACTTATTCACAAGCCACCTCCAAGCATACTTGTGCAAAACCAAGATAGCATCCCATAATACTATCCAAGCTAAGAACCTCTTTTTCATCATTCTTTGCCATAGCCCACCTTCATAGTCAATAACTAGGTTTTAATGTCATAAGAGAACTATACCCCTAAGTAACCTCAAGGAACACTTGTGCAATGCATGTGGGGCATCCCATAAAACGACACACACCAAGCATATCCTTCAAGTCACCATATTCATATTCATCATTTCTCGGTGTCACTATTGACCTACTTTCATATTGACAAGGAACTATCATCTTAAGTCAATTCATATCATGGAAGGCAACTATAGCAACAATCCAAGCTAAGCCTACATCATATAAAAGGACACTTCATAAGTAGCTTCAGGTCATACGTGTGCCATGTATTAATGGCATCCCATACAACCACTCACACTAAGTATTCCTTTAGGCTAGCTTACTCAATGCTAACTATCTTTTAATCTAGTCTATCAAAGAATAGCATACCACCATGCTAGAGCAAACTACCAAGGAAAAAATCTTATCCTACAACCCAAGCTATCAAAGGAAGGATACAAGTATACCAACCTAGACACCATGCAACCATTCAATAAAATGTAAGCTATCCTTAGGGGATTATGAATCATCAACCCCAAGCTATTCTTAGGAGAGTATGGTGTCTCAATCCTAAGCTACCATGAAATGGTCTTGGCCTAACCAAGTCAAGCTACCATGAAGACATTCTATGCATGCTACTTCAGGCTACCCATAGGATACTATCGATCCTCAATCCTAGGCTACCATGCCTATACTAATGAAAGCTACCATGAAGAGCATCCTATCAATACTAGTCAAGCTAACCTTAGGAGAGCTTAATTCCTCAATCCCAAGCTACCATGAGATCTACCATCCCAAGCTTCATAATTCAACTATACATGAAGGATTCATAAGACTCAACCTCAAGCTATTCTATTCTAACAAGCATGATTCATTTTATGTGATTAACTTTTCACATTCTACATATGTTCAAGATATCTCATCGTATTATACTTACTTTTTAAGCCCTAGTGATCAACATTATGAATTCAAGCCCTACATTCAAGCTTTACTCCACAATCATCGTACTAGTTTAGATCACAAGACACGTTATCCCTAAGCCTTAGTCATAAGCAATTCTAAGCATAATTCATCAAAAGTACAAATTCTTAATCATTTCGATTCATATTCTATCATACATGCATAAGTCTAGTTCAATTCATGATTTCATATTCACATTCTTGGATAAGCTTTGTACATGATAATAACCCAAGAGAATCTAGCAAGAATCATCAATTCCTCATCAAAACACCCAAACCCACATACGTTAAAAATTAGGGTTAATCAAGAAATCCACATAAAATCTTCATAATATCATGAATAAACACTAAAATAATCATATATGAGTATTGTCCAACCATTTGGAATCATACCCACCTAAAACCCATACATTGGGAGTAACCCTAGCTTGATTGGGGTTCTTCTTCACAAATTAGGGGAAATTCTAGGGGGATCTATGAGTGGAAGAACCCATATATGAAGAGGTAAACATACCTTTATAAAAGCCCTATCACAAGCCTTTATTAATGGAGCCTTTGTTATTGGCATTATCTTCAACCCTAGCTTTTTCTTTAATGAAGGTTCTTCTTAGAGAGAGAAATATTTGAGAAAGGAGTGATTTGGGGTTTTGAATTGTGTCTAATGTAAAGTGACTTAAACTTGGGGGCTAATGACTTAAAATAGTCTAAATAGGTTAATAAAAAACATACAAAATGGCCCCCACTTAAACCTAGTCGAATAGGAATTTACTTAAAAAACCCTAAACTAGGCAACCCCGTCCACTGGTCACGCCCACTTGTACGGACCGTGAAAGGGTACCACGGCCCGTGGTCTTGTAGGAAGTAGCTCCCATCAACCTCCCAAACTTCCAAAACCCCAAGGCATCTTCACGAACCGTGGTCCACACCATTGGCCGTGAAAATGGTCGTGGATTTAGGGTAGTTGCTTGGCCTCAAGGCCTGGCCTCCCAAGTGGCTAAGTGATCTTCACGGACCACTTCACGGACTGTGGTCCACACCATTGGTCGTGAAAGTGGTCATGGTCATGATAAGGTTGGGCAGTCTTGGTCCTTGGGTAAGGCTTTACCCCCTTGGCCTTGGCCTTTGCCCTTGAAACCCCATACAAATCCACAGATGACCTCCTAAACTACGAGGTCTAACACATGCCTTGATGTTCTACCAATGAACTCCTCATTCTAAGCACGTAAGGTCTCATATATGACTCTATTTCTCATATATCAAACCTTAGAACCCTAGCTTGTGGCTCTAGTTTGGTCTACTAGTTTCCGGGGTGTTACATCAAGTTTCTTCCAAGAAAAGGATAAGTCTTAAAGGGTGTTCAAGCAAAGTTTACACACTCACAAGGCAGGCCACAAAAGAGGTATAGTGTCAAATTATTTCACTCTTTAAAATTGTTGCCTAAGATTATTTCAAGAGCTTGCATCACTTAGTCAACCGGACCAACGGGGTAAATTCTAGGTGTCATCACACATGATTCCTGGTAAGTTCATCACACAAGGCATTGGCACCAATATCAAACAAGACTCTACACTTTCGCTAGTGTGAAATGTTCATAACAAGAAACTCAATTCAATAATCGGCTAGTCAAAACGTGATGCAAAGAGTTCACATATTACCTATGCAACTTCATTTGGCCTCATCGTAGCCGCACATTTATTTTTTTCTATTAAGAGCACTATTCAAGTCATCGGTATTGATCACAACCGACACTCGAATTTGCACAAGAACAGCCACAATTAAATACACAAAAGGTGGCAAACATTTTCGAAAGGGTCCAAAAATCAATTACAGTTAAAAACAAGGAGCCAGAAGCTCAAACATCCACAAAACAAAGTCAAAACACAAGTTAAACACAAAAACCCAATATATACAAAAATAACAATCACAAGAGGTAGGTATAGAGATACCTTACCCCACCATAAATAAAAAGCAATTTGTCCTCAAATGCAACAAAATACTGGAAATCAATAAAAAAGACAGAGAGGGAGGTAAAGAAAATCATATGTACGTAGTCGCTCCATCTGTCGCGGCATCAGTGCCCGGTGTAGTAGCAGCAGAACTCGAACCACTGAGGCCTGCCATGGATGTCTCTATCAGCGATGTCTGAATCAATGACTGTACAATTGTCTCTTCTAGATCAGGAAAGTCTCTATAGATGCTCTCATATCGCACCTCAATTTACTCTTCATCGGTCTCTGCCTCTGACTTATAAACTGCCATATCATCCATCGGCACATTTCCAGTGGTGATTGGAAGAATCTCATAACTGATCGAGGAATCCACATCATCAGTTGCCTCCAATAATGAAGTGAAGTTAATGGACTTCAAGTAGTCCACGTCCTTCCTAAGTGTCACGACCCAGGGGTACCTACAAGATCTAACAAGGCATACTCGACCGCGAAGGGGTCTAATACAAGCCCTTAGCGTCATCATAACATACGATCATAGAAAAGTAGGGAAAACTGAAACTTTTTTTAAAACATTCAATCTAAAACATTTCATAAAAGGGGAAGTCTTACTAACATATTTGTCTCAAACCATCTATGAATAACATGATAAAAGTCTTGGGACGCAGCCCATATAAATTCTAAAACATAAGGAAAGACATAAAAGGAACATGAAGGGGTTTGTCCTCGTAGCTATGAGGACTCACCAAATCTTCAAGTATTCTAACGCATTAGAAATCTAGCCTCCAAAGCAACTCAATCTCCAACACCCTACATTTGATTAGAATGTAGTCAATATGCATTAGTACAAAATGTACCAAGTATGAAAGCTAGCACAACATCATAAAGCATCACAAATGGTTAGTCAACATAAAACATAAGCATAAGAGACAATAACATAATCATAACATAAACTCCAACATAAGTATCATGTCGTCACAAGTCAACATAAGACATACATAACATCACACTTCAACCATTCATCTTTCATATTCAAGTGAAATACTTCACAAGCCACCTCCAAGCATACTTGTGCAAGGCCAAGATATCATCCCATAATACTATCAATGCTAAGTACCTCTCTTTGGTCATTCTTGGTCATAGCCCACCTTCATAGTCAAGACCTAGGTTTTCATGCCATAAAAGCACTATACCCCCAAGTAACCTTAAGGCACACATGTGCAATACATGTAGGGCATCCCATAATACCACACAACCCAAGCATATCCTTAAAGTCACCATACTCATATTCATCATTTCTAGATGTCACGATTGACCTACTTTCATATTGACAAGGAACTATTATCATAAGTCAATTCATATCATGGAAGGCAACTATAGCAACAATCCAAGCTAGGCATACATCACATAAGAGGACACTTCATAAGTATCTTTAAGTCATACTTGTGCCATGTATGAATAGCATCCCATACTACCACTCACAATAAGTACTCCTTTAGACTAGCTTACTCAATGCTAACTATCTTTCATTCTAGTCTATTCAAAGAATAGCATACCACCATGCTAGACCTAACTACCATGGAAAACATCCAATCATACAATCTAAGCTATCAAAGAAAGGATACAAGTATACCAACCTAGCCTCCATGCAACTATTTAATAAGGTGCAGGCTACCCTTAGGGGTCTATGAATCATCAACCCTAAGCTATCAGTATGAGAGTATGGTAACTCAATCCTAAGCTACCATGAAATGGTCTTGGCCTAACCATGTCAAGCTACCATGAAGGCATTCTAACCATGCTACTTCAAGATACCCATAGGAGAGTATAGATCATCAATCTTAGGCTACCATGCCTATACTTATAAAAGCTACCATGAAGAGCGTCCTACCAATGCTTGTTCAAGCTAACCTTAGGAGAGCTTAATTCCTCAATCCCAAGTTACCATGAGATCTACCATCCCAAGCTACCATGAGATCTACCATACCAAGCTACATAATTCAACTATACATGAAGGATTCATAAGACTCAACCTCAAGCTATTCTACTCTAACAAGCATGATTCATTTTAGGTGATTAACGTTTCACATTCTACATATATGCAACATATCTCATAATATTAGACTTACTCTTTAAACCCTAGTGATCAACATTATCACTTCAAACCCTATATTCAAGCTTTAATCCACAATCATCATACTAGCCTAGATCACAAGACACCTTAGCCCTAAGCCTTAGTCATAAGCAATTCTAAGCATAATTCATCAAAAGTCCCAATTCTTAGTCATTTCAATTAATATTCTATCAAACATGCATAACTCTAGTTAAATTCATGATTTCATATTCACATTATTGGATAATCTCTATACATTATAACCCAAGAGAATCTAGCAAGAATCATCAACTCCTCATCAAAAGACCCAAACCCACATACTTTGAAAATTAGGGTTAATCAAGGAATCCACATAAAATCTTCATCATATCATGAATAAACATTAAAATAATCATATGTAAGTAGTATCCAACCATTTGGAATCATACCTACCAAAAACCCATAATTAGGAGTAACCCTAGCTTGATTGGAGTTCTTCTTCACAAATTAGGAGAAATTCTACGGGAGATCTATGGGTGGAAGAACACATATATGAAGAGCTAAACATACATTTATAAAAGCCCTAGTACAAGACTTTAGCAATGGAGCGTTTGTTCTTAACCTTAGCTTCAACCCTAGCTTCTTCTTGAATTTTGGTTCTTCTTAGCGAAAGAAATATTTGAGAGAGGAGTGATTTGGGGTTTTGAATTGTGTCTAATGTAAAGTGAATTAAACTTGGGGGCTAATGACTTCAAATAGACTAAGTAGATGAATAAAAGACACACAAAACGACCCCCACTTAAACCTAGTCAAATAGGCATTTACTTAACCAACCCTAAACTAGGCAGCCCCGTCCAGTGGTCATGCCCACTTGTATGGATTATGAAAGGGTACCACGTACCGTGGTGGTTCCCGTGGTCCTCTAGGTAGTAGCTCCCCTCAACCTCCCAAACTTCCAAAACCTAAGACATCTTCACGGACCACTTTATGGAACCTGGTCCACACCACTGATCGTGAAAGTGGTCGTGGACTTGGGGAAGTAGCTTAGCCTCAATGCCTTGCCTCCTAAGTGGCCAAGTGATCTTTACAAACCACTTCACGGACCATGGTCCACACCATTGGTCATGAAAGTGGTCATGGTCATAAGGCAGTCTTGGTCAAGGTTGGGCAATCTTGGCGCTTGGCTAAGGCTTTGCCCCCTTGGCCTTGGCCTTTGCCCTTGAAACCCTATGCCAATCCATAGATGACCTCCTAAACTATGAGGTGTAACACGTGCCTTGATGCTCTACCAATAAAATCTTCATTCTAAGCACGTAAGGTCTCATCTATGACTATATTTCCCATACATCAAACCTTAGAACCCTAGCTTGTGGCTCTAGTTTGGTCTACTAGTTTCCGTGGTGTTACAATATCTCCCCCTTGGGAACATTCATCCTCAAATGACCTTTCTAAAAAGTCCTTAAAGGAAGCGACTCTAGATTAGCAGCCCATCATGCATGCACTACATCTACATCCACACTAACAACCAAGGAAAACTCCAATTCCTAGCTAAACATACCTAATGCAACTCAAAATGAAAGAGAGAGACATATATAATCATTTCCAAGGAGGAACTAGCATCTCCTAACTACAACATGCTCAACATAAATTCATGGAGCCTAAGATGCACATTGACTTAAAGATTATGAGGCAACACAATGCAAGTAGATCAATTCTAACAAGGCCTACACAACTTCATAGACATACATAAAGAGATCATAGCAACACATAATCATGTAAAGACCTTATGGAATAGGTATACTATCTCCCCCTTGGTAGTAAGCCCTCACATGTTTTTCTAAACATCAATCATGTTAAGGACAACATCAAGTCCAATATAACAAGTCATAAAAGACAAGAAATCTGGAAATTTTCTAAAACATGAAAGAAGCACATATCGAAAGGGACATGAGGAGATCATTGTTGATCTTCTCTAGATTGGAGAGAATAAAACCTATTCCTCTTTGGAGGCTCATCGTCCCAACCACTAGGGGAAATTTGCTTACCCTCTCTTATAGTAGCCTTTGCCTTTGGGAAATCTTTCTTCATGTGGCCACTCTCACCACATCCATAACAACCATCTCTACCGGCCAAACACTTACCCTCATGCCTCTTACCACACCTAGAACAAGTGGGCCATAGGGACTCACTACCTTTCCCTTGTGACCTAGGGTTAGACACCCTCTCATCCTTATACTTAGGAGCATTAGAATTGCCTTGTCCGGAAAACTTTTGTCGATTCCTAGAACGACCATGTCCATTGGACCCATCATTATCCACCCTAGACCTATTTTTCTCCCTAGCCCTCTCCTTCTTGAGTTTTGACTCTTCGATTTGTTGGGCAAACACCATGAGGCGTGAGATATCCATATCATTAACAAGCATTGCCATACGACATTCTTCTTCTACTAGATCGGACACCCCCGTCATAAACCTATTCATCAAATCCCTTGGACTAGCTACCAAGATGGAGCATACTTAGACAAAAGAGTGAATTTCAAGGCATACTCATTGACACTCATGTTTCCTTGCTTAAGATTTATGAATTCCTCCAACTTAGCCTCCCTCAATTCTCGAGGAAAGAACCTATCTAGAAATTCCAACTTAAAAGTCTCCCACTCTATGGGACCCGCCTCTACCAGCATAGAATCTTTCCATTGCTCATACAAAATTTGGGCAATATCTTTCAATTGGTAAGCGGCTAGTTCCGCTTTTTCTCTAGAAGTTACCACCGAGATAGCAAGTGTTTTATTAACCTCATCTATGAACCCATTTGGATCCTCCTCCACCTTGGAGCCACTAAACTTCGGAGGGTTCATCCTCTAGAACTCCCTAATCCTATAGGAACCCAATCCCCCTATAGGGTTTGCTAGAGCCACCACCTCTCTATTGACTTGAGCCGTCTAGGGTTGAGCCATCTAGGCTTGAGCCAACAATTGCATAGAAGCCCTAAAATCCACAAGAGTGACATTCCCAATTGGAGGGTCATTTGGAACTTGAGGAGGAACTTGATTTGGACCTTGGGGAGGAATCTCTTGGTTCCCATTGTCTTCTCCTTCCCTCCTAGTATTCGCCTTAGTATTTGCCATAACCTAAAAAATCATAGGCAAACACTAGAATAAGGACCTACTAGAGCTAAACTTCTATGGCACGACAAAGAGAATGAAGAGGTGAGACTTTTCCTAAGCATCCAATAGCCTCATATTCATAAATGTGTTGCGACTCAAACCCATGAATAACACTTTACTTAGACGTGGTTTGAGACATCCTAAAACTTATCCCAAAACTTTATGCTCTACAACCAAGTTTATCACGACCCAGGGTTACCCCCTAGACATAACACGGCATACTCAACCTCGAAGGGGTCTAATACAAGCCCTTAGCGTCATCATAACATACGATCATAGAAAAGTAGGGAAAATTGAAACTTTCTTTAAAACATTCAATCTAAAACATTTTATAAAAATGGAAATCTTACTAACATCTTTTTCTCAAACCATCTATGAATAACATGAATAAAAGTCTTGGGACGTAGCCCATATAAAGTCTAAAACATAAGGAAAGATATAAAAGGAACACAAAGGGGTTTGTCCTCAAAGCTATGAGGACTCACCAAATCTTCAAGTCTTCTAACGCCTTAGAAACCTTGACTCCAAAGAAACTAAATCTCCAACACCCTACATTTGATTAGAATGTAGGCAATATGCATTAGTACAAAATGTAGCATAACATCATAAAACATCTCAAATGGTTAGTCAACATAACACATAAGCATAAAAGTCAATAACATAATCATAACATATACTCCAACAAAAGTATCATATCATCACAAGTCAACATAAGACATACATAACTTCATACCTCAACCATTAGTCTTTCATATTCAAGTGAACTATTTCACAAGCCACCTACAAGCATACTTGTGCAAGGCCAAGATAGCATCCCATAATACTATCAAAGCTAAGTACCTCGCTTTCATTCTTGGTCATAGCCTACCTTCATAGACAAGACCTAGGTTTTCATGACATAAGAGCACTATACACCCAAGTAACCACAAGGCACACTTGTGCAATGCATGTGGGGCATCACATAATACCATACACACCAAGCATATCCCTAAAGTCACCATATTCATATTCATCATTTCTAGGTGTCACTATTGACGTACTTTCATATTGACAAGGAACTATCATCTTAAGTCAAGTCATATCATGGAAGGCAACTATAGCAACAATCCAAGCTAGGAATACATCACATAAGTGGACACTTCACAAGTAGCTTTAAGAAATACTTATGCCAAGTATGAACAGCATCCCATACAAGCACTCACACAAAATACTCCTTTAGGCTAGCTTACTCAATGCTAACTATCTTTCATTCTCGTCTATCAAAGAATAGCATACCACCATGCTAGACCTAACTACTATGGAAAACATCCCACCATACAATCTAAGCTATCAAAGGAAAAATCCAAGTATACCAACCTAGCCACCATGCAACCATTCATTAAGATGCAAGCTATCCTTAGGGGAGTATGAATCATCAACCCTAAGCTATCGTTAGGAGAGTATATTGTCTCAATCCTAAGCTACCATAAAATGGTCTTGGCCTAACCAAGTCAAACTACCATGAAGGCATTCTAACCATGCTACTTCAAGATATCCATAAGAGAGTATAGATCCTCAATCCTAAGCTACCATGCCTATACAAATGCAAGCTACCATTAAGAGCATCCTACCAATGCTAGTTCTAGCTAACTTTATGAGAGCTCAATTCCTCAATCCCAAGCTACCATGAGATCTACTATCCTAATCTACCATGAGATCTACCATCCCAAGCTACATAATTCAACTATACATGAAGGATTCATAAGACTCATCCTTAAGCTATTCTATTCCAACAAGCATGATTCATCATATTAGACTTACTCTTTCAGCCCTAGTGATCAACTCTATTACTTCAAGCCCTACATTCAAGCTTTAATCCACAATCATCATACTAGTCTAGATCACAAGACACATAAGCCCTAAGTCTTGGTCATAACCAATTCTAAGCTTAATTCATCAAATGTCCCAATTCTTAATCATTACAATTCATATTCCATCATACATGCATAGTTCTAGTTCAATTCATGATTTCATATTCACATTCTTGGATAAGCTCTATACATGATAACAACCTAAGAGAATCTAGCAAGAATCATTAATTCCTCATCAAAAGACCCAAACCCACATAATTTTAAAATTAGGGTTAATCAAGGAATACACATAAAATTTTCATAATATCATGAATCAACACTAAAATAATCATATATTAGTAGTATTCAACCATTTGGAATCATACCCATCTAAAACCCATACATTGGAAGTAACCCTAGCTTGATTGGGGTTCTTCTTCACAAATTAAGGGAAATTCTAGGGGGATATATGGCTGGAAGAACCCATAGATAAAGATCTAAACATACCTTAATAAAATCCCTAGCACATGCCCTTAGCAATGGATCCTTTGTTCTTGACCTTAGCTTCAACCCTAGTTTCTTCTTTAATGGAGGTTCTTCTTAGAGAGAGAAATGTTTGAGAGAGGAGTGATTTGGGGTTTCAAATTGTGTATAATTTAAAGTGACCTAAACTTGGGGGCTAATGACTTAAAATAGTCTAAATAGGTGAACAAAAGACATACAAAAATGACCCTCACTTAAACCTACTCTATTAGGAATTTACTTTAAAACCCCTAAACTAGGCAGCCTTGTCCAGTGGTCACACCCACTTGTACGGACCGTGAAAGGGTATGGCATCCCGTGGTGGTGCCCGTGGTCCTCTAGGAAATAGCTCCCTTCAACCTCCCAAACTTCCAAAACCTAAGGCATCTTCCCGGACTGTGGTCCACACCACTAGCCGTGAAAGTGGTCGTGGACTTGGAACAGTAGCTTGGCCTCAAGACCTTGCCTCCCAAGTAGCTAAGTGATCTTCATGGAATGCTTCATGGACCGTGGTCCACACCACTAGCCATGAAAGTGGTCGTGGTCATGTGGCAGTCTTGGTCAATGTTTGCCGGTCTTGGCCCTTGGCTAAGGCTTTACCCCCTTGGCCTTGGCCTTTGCCCTTGAAATCCCATACCAATCCATAGATGACCTCCTAAACTACGAGGTCTAATATGTTCCTTGACATTCTACCAATAAACTCCTCATTCTAAGCACGTATGGTCTCATTTACGACTCTATTTCTCACACATCAAACCTTAGAACCTTAGCTTGTGGCTCTAGTTTGGTCTACTAGTTTTCGAGGTGTTATACTAAGATTTGCAACCTCAACTTTCAAAGATATAACCTCAAAAGACTCCCCATCTCGATGCTCACAAGTTACGACTCTCGCCTTCAAATCATTAATAGAAGTTCTGAGGGGTGTCAATGTAGCATGAATAGCACTCTCGATCATCCATGGTATCGCAGCCTCCAATCGAGTCCCCCTCACATCCGCTGAATGGTCTAAGTGCCCCATTTACAGGATCATAGCCTGAGTAATCCTGGCAGGCTAGGAAGTGGCAAAAGTACCAAGAACCTGGGATGAAATTGTGGGAACAGGTGTAGCTGAAGGCACGGAGGCTGGAGTAGGCAAAGCTGCCTCTACAGAAATCATCTATACATAAATCTCCGGCGATGTGTCCACCGGAGCCGCTCTCCTCCTATTTGCCTCCTCCTAAGTGTACTCGGCCTCTATACGCCAGAAATTAGTAGTGAATGTAGGAGTGACCTCAAAATCTCCCATCTCATCTCAAGGAACTCCAACTCGCCGGCACAACTCCGTAATCTAAACCGAGAATGGAAGGAACGTCTAATGTTGATTGGCCCTCATGGCCATCTTTTGATCAATGATGAGTCCCATGTTGATCGTTTTCTTGGAAATGATAGATCTAAGACAGGCCGTCTTTGGGTGGCGAAGTATGGACGTGTTCTGTGAGAACATAATCGAGCTATTGATGAACCCGAACCAGTACCTAGCGGCAATAGTTAGATCCTTATTCTCGATGGGAGCTCTTGCCTTAATCCACCTCGGGGTGGTATCAAAAATCAAGGGTGCAAGCTAGCCCTTTAATTCATCAAGGGATTGTGTTGTGGGAAAATGCTCATATGCAAGTGTAGAACATAGAACCCTATCGAGTACAGTATTAATGTAATCAGTTCTGCACCCTACTTCCTTTCCTCAAACTATGACAAACTTCACTGGTCTGAAAGCATTGGCCTTTTTCTTGCCTTTGGGTACCAAGTCATCATTTGTTGTGTATAACTCCTGGACCCACGTAGGAATATAGAGGCCTTGGGGCCTAGTGAACTGGTCGAACTGGTGAAACTGGAGAGTGTCCCTCATAGTGGAATATCCGCCCTCAAGGCCTTTGTGGATAGCAGCTTCTCTTCTAGAATTGTCCTCAGTCCCTCAACTTTTAATTAGTTGAGTAGCCAAGGAGGAGGAATCTATACTGGTGGCACTTGGGCCACAGGTGGTGTCAGAGTTGGTACTGTATCTGCTGTAAGAGGGGTGGCTGTTGGAGCTCTCAAGGAGTTAGGACGAGACCTAGCACGGATATCCGTTCGCCTGGACTGTAGTGGCTGGTCATCATTCGTCTCAGAGAATGCAGCTTCGGAGTCACAAGACTCTCCCTCATTGCCAGAGTTGTGCTCTGGAACCTCAGTCACGGGCATATTGCCCTTGCCCTTGCCTCCCTTTGGAGGCTCTATCCTTCCATTTTTAGGAGGATTGGCTCCCCCTTCATTTATCACTATGCCATGTGCTCTTTTACGGGCAGGCATGTCGAGGTTGGTTCTAGCCATATCTGCAAAAACATCAAAAAGAGATTCATTTCAAGAAAATTTGCAGAAAAATAGTTGCAGACAGACTCAACGAACATATCAGCGAGTCACCGAATCACTTTGGCAAGCCAGATAGGGCTCAACGACAGGATTGGCTCAAAAATTCTCAGAAAAATTGGCATGTCGGCAATGGGAAGGGCCATTCAGTAAATCACCGACAACATTAGGCGAGCATAGACCAGCCTGCAGAAAGTTACAGTGTATTTGAAGGGTTAGGAGAACAGAAAGGGCGATCGAAGAAGACTTTTGGCGAGTCGCCAAGTGCACTCGGCAAACTCAGGCTTCCCGCCGAAAGTTACAAAACCAAAACTCAAGATTAGTATGAAATTAGAGGCGATCAAGGGGGATTCAGCGAATCGTTGAGTCATTCGGTGAGCTCCACCCAGCTCACCAAACTGCCTATCATGGCTATTTTCTAACCAACTTTCAAAATAAAACCTGCAGCCCCAGAAAACAAAATCAAAACATACACTAGGTCAATTAGGCTTAGACCCATAAGATCCATGCCTCCGGGATACTCAGACTTCTCCTGGTTTGGCCAAATTTGGTCATTTGATGACTTTAGCCTTTAAGAATGAAGTCAACCCCTCCATCATTGGGTAAAGCACGTCATTTGTCACAAATGTGGGTTACTCAGACTTCACCCTACTAGACCCAACAATATTTTAGCACAACCCAGCAATTTAGATCAATTTTAGGCATGAAAATTTGGGAAATCAACACTTAGGCAATAAAGGCAAGATATTCAAATTCAAAACAGGCAACCAAGCACATATTTATGATTCAGAGAGGCGCAGTACACATCACTAAGATCAAAATGATTGTGAATGAGCAAAACCGCTAAATATAAGTATGGGGTTTGGAAAACAACCTTTTATGCCTAATATATACTTTGAAACGCTAGGCGGCAAAGAATTCCAACCCCAGACACGGAATCAACAACCATAAAGAGGTAATAATGAAAAAATACGGGAAAACATAGTACGGGTGTGAGTTTGGGAAGTTAAAAAGTGAGGGAATGTGAAAAGAGTTTGAACTTTTGAACCTTTGGCCTTTAAAAATCGTCCAGTTCTTGCCCTTTCGGTGACATTAATTTTACTTGCCGACCCACTCGGTGACACACCGAGTGGGCACTTACCTCACCGAGTTTTAGAGGACCTCCAATTGATGTGGGGTTCCAAACGGCGGACAAAGTCATGATTGCCGACCCGTTCGGCGACACACCAATTTTCTCCTGGGCTCACCGAGTTTTACAGACTCCAATTTCAAAATTACTTGACCCCAACGGGGGTCAAAGTCGGGCTTACCGATCTCATCATCGAGTCACCGACTGGACTTTTTCCCGCCAACCTGCACTTTTCAATTACATTTTACATTTCAACCTACAAAATCAACACACGATTATTTCTAAACCAAAAATAAAACAATAGAAACTTTGGTTGCCTCCCAAGAAGTGCCTTAGTTAATGTCGTGGCACGACGCAAGTCTCCCACTCAATTTTGGTTTGTAGGGTAGAGACAAGACAACACCTGACCCATTTGGGTTTCTAGTAGCTGAATAAACATGGAATGAGAGGTTGTCATTTAGTTCAGCTTCGAGATATTCTCTTTTATCTCTTTTAGCAGTCTTTCGTGTTCTCTAACTTTGTGATGAATGAGTAAGAGTATCTCTTCAATCTGCCCACCCTCATACTCATTGGCTTCCTATGCTTGTGAGGAGGAATGTACCTATCTCTCTTTTTGTACATTACTTCCAATTCCATGACTTTCTTGGCCAAGACATCCAGCTGAGTCAACAATGTGGCCAATTATTGGTCCTTTTCTATCTCCTTGATAGTCTTAATCATGCCATCAAAGAGTTGGACTGTTGTTTCATATGGTTGTCATATCAAACAACCCGGAGAAAGTTGGTCAGCAACTTTTCTATATTTTGGACCAAGACCTCTGTAGAAGCACTCCAGTAGCATCTTATTTGGAATTCCATGAGTTGGGCACTGCTGCAATAGTGCCTTAAATCTTGGCCACAACTCATGGATAGTCTCACCTCCAATTGCTTGAAAGTTAGGATATTATCCTTAAGAATAATCAATCTCAAAAGCGGGTGGTCCATTGGGTCGCCATTGCTACAAGATAAGCTCATTTCCTCTACTCAAAACACAAACACAAGAAAAAACAAAACTAAAAGTAAGTAGATTCAACGATGACTAACAAGAACAAAATTCAACTTAACCAAAAGAATCTTAACCACCACCATTCCCTGACAGCGGTGCTATTTTTTATTAATAATGTTTCAAGGACACTTCATCCAACTCTAAACATCAATGATCGTTAATTAGTATATAACCTAACTAAATGAGTTGGGGTGAATCCCATAGGGAGGGAGCTATATTAGTTTAAGATTCAATAGGAAAGTACGAATATGATCAAATCAGTCATAGGAATAAACATTATCGAATAAAAACATGATTCAAATCAGGGGGTGACACGAATGTCAAATAAAGGGGATTTTGGTTTTAATTATCAGCTACAACAATATCAAACAACACGAATTAACAATAATGAGACGGGTTCTTGGGATGTGATTCGATTATAGGCTAATATTGACAAATGGGTAATTGGCACTATTATGAAATAGCTAGATATTAGTCAATAAGCTAGACTATAGAGGACGTAAACTTTCTATCGAACAATTTACCTTGTATCAAGTTGATTTCTTTCGAACATCAACAAGCATGCAAAATTAGAATAGCCTACACTTTAGTCCATTCACTCTCTCGAGCTAAATGTGTGGAAAAGGATTTAGGATTCACTCTCTTGAGTTGAACCGATGACAACCCAATACCCACTGACCATCAATCAATAACCTTTATTTTAAAGCCTGTCTCTCGAGCAAGCCAAAAATACAATGGTAGAAATGTATTTGCAACTACAATTCTTAAATTAAACAACAATTAATGATTGAACTCAGTTCTAAATACCATTTAAATTAAGAATTAGCAATACCCACAAACAAAGTCATCCCATAATCACATAATCACACCCTAAGAATTGGGGTTTTAGCTAGACATCATAAAAAGATAAAAATTGTTACCAAATTGAGTTTTCATCAACTGGGTAAGATTATTTTTTTCCTTACAATGCTCCAAGTCGAAGAATCTCAAAGACCCACTTCCAATTTCTCAAAAGTGAAAAACCCCAATTCTCCAAAGCTTAGGAAAAACTAGAGAAAACTTGTCTCAATACTCAGAGTTCAAATTGAAAAATTATATTAATTTCTAAAATGATAAATGATGTAATGAAAATATGATACTAAATTAAATGTTCAAAAACGTTTTGCGAAGAGTCACTCGGCGAAGTAAGTCGGGCTCGCCGATCCACCCTTTGGTAAGTTCCATCGCCCTTCTACCTTGGAGTTCAGCATCCTCAAGGTCTGTAACTTTGGGAGATCCAACACTGCATCGCGAAACCACTCGGTGATCTGTCGACTGCTCCTTTCTCTTGCCAACTTGATTTTCTCCTTCAGAGCTTGGCACACTGGAACATTAGGTGGTCAAGAGGTTGTTCGGTGATTCGCAAAGTGGACTTGTCGATCACCAGGAGTATTTTTCTTCATTCCTTTATCTCACTTTGTTCCTTTTCGCAAATTAATGTCTTTGCTTTGTTCCTTAATTCAGATACATGGAAATCAAGGGTTTTACATTAGTTATTAACACAAAATAAGCATTTGAGGACACTAAATCATTGTAAATAAAGACCTAAATGATTCCAAATCTCAACGCATCACTATACATGCTTAATTTTATAGAACTCTTCCTTTAAGCTCAAATCCCACATCATATGATTCATATATTGAAAACATAGAGGATTACATGGGTTCACAGGAAAATCATCAGAAAATCGTCATATTTCATCAATTCATGCATAAGAGATCTTAATTAAATCATATCAATCAATAATCAAAAGAACCCATGGTAATAGAAGAAAACCCTAACTTAATTGGGGAATTCTACCTTTAGAAATAGAGGAATTTGGGAACTCCGTGGATGGAAGGAATCCATGGATGAAAATTATCATACCTTAAATCCAAATGCTAACCTTTAATGGAGGAATTGAGACCTTGACTTGAAATGCTAGGTTGAATCTTTTTCTTCTTCAAGTTTCTAGAGAGAGAAATATTTTGGACAATTCTTCTTTTGTGATTTTGGAAGAATGAAGTGAATGGGATAATTTGGTGGTTTAAAATGCTTATATGGGGATCTTAGTGAAGGGTAAAACGATGTAGTGTAGGAGTTAATTAATTAGGAAAAGACCCAACTGCCCCTAAAAATAACAGGTAGCCCAGAATCGATGGACGTTGGTCTGACCTACGGTCCGTCCTCCTGGACTGTCATTCGTGCTCAAAGAGTTGATTTTTTTTTAGTGAACTAAGGACCCCGACCAAGGACCATGGTCTGACATATGGTCTGTAGGTCTAGCCATAGTCTTGAGCCTTAAATGACTTGGCAGGGTGGTCCGTAGGTATGGTCGTGGTCTTGAGCCTCAAAAGACTTAGAAGGGTGTCCAATCCACGAATCACACTACGGTACGTGGTTCTACCAACGGGTCGTGGTTGGCCTCCGTGGCTGGCACCTGCAACTTTCTAAAATTTTCTTCATTTCCCTTTTTCGGGTATAGAGTGTTACAATATCTCCCCCTTAGACCATTCGTCCTCGAATGAGATTCAAACTGGCTCTAAGATAGTACGAGAGGAACTAACAACCCAACCTACAACGTAATGCATACAACCAAGGAGGAACTATCGACTCAAAGCTAAGATAATATCAGAACATCATAAGAGGGGTGAAACTAATTCTAACAGCCCATCATGCATGCAATGCACATATACAAGGAGGAAACATCAATTCGAAGCTAAACATACTCACTGCATCATAAGGAAGTAGGAACTACATCTAGCAACCCAATATGCCTGAAATTTAAAAATTTCTCATGTTCAAGGAGGAACTACCTTCTCCAAGCTAAAAGCATGATCAACATAATCTCATGGAGCCTATATGCAATTTTTTCTCAAAAAGCATAGCTAAAGCATGTTCATTAATTCATCTCATGAAGTCTATAGGCAACTCATAGTCAATGCACAACATCATGAGGAAAAAATCAATCATACAAACTCATTTTCTTTCGAAACACAAGTTTTTCATGAACATGCATAACATAATGAAATCATGGATACACATAAAACACATGACTCCAAAACAAAGGTCAAACCAAGAGGAACTCATTACCTTAAGCTAGAGTAGGAGTAGAAGGAAATAAGTGAGGATACCGGACATCATATCGGCCTCTGCCTCCCAATTAGCACCCTCAACTAACTGATTCCTCCACAATACTTTCACGAAAGTGACTAAATTGTTTCTCAACTTCTTAACTTGTCGGTCCAAAATCTTAACCAAAACTTCCTCATAAGAAAGACTTTCATCAACTCCCAACCCTTCTAAGGAAACTATGGATGTCAGCCCACCAACACATTTCTTTAACATAGAGACATAGAAAACCGTATTCACCGATGCCAACTCATTTGGCAAATCTATCTCATAAGCAACCTTACCAACACGCCTCAAAATCTGATAAGGGCCTACATATCGAGAACTAAGCTTCCCTTTCTTACCAAACCTCATTACACCCTTCATGGGTGAGATTTTCATGTAAAACCCAATCATGAATGTCAAACTCGAGATCCCTTCTTCTCACATCGGCATATGACTTTTGTGAACTTTGAGTCGTTCTTAACCCTTCTCTAATAAGTCACTTTCTCTATGGCCTCATATACCAATTCGAGACCTATTAGGGCAACTTCACCCACCTCAAACAAACCAATTGGAGATCTACACCTCCTTCCATATAGTGTCTCTAATGGATCCATATCAATACTCGAGTGATAGCTATTATTGTACACAAACTCAATCAATGGAAAATGGTCATCCTAATTACACTTAAAATCAATCACACAAGCCCTTAATATATCTTCCAAAGTTTTGATAGTACGCTCCGTTTGCTCACCGGTTTGGGGATGAAAGGTCATGTTAAGCTTAACCTTAGTACCAAGACCCTTTTTGGAATGACTTCCAAAACTGAGAAGGGAATTGGGTACCACGATCGGAAATAATTTGAAAAGGCACTCTATGCAACTTTACCATTTCTCTTAAGTACATCTTAGCATAGTCCTCCACCAAATAAGAAATCTTGACGGGAAGCAAATGAGCCGATTTCGTCATCAGATCTACTATCACCCAAATCAAATCATGTTGCCGTCGGGTGTGAGGCAACCGAATAATAAAGTCCATATTCAAGGCTTTCCACTTCCAAGTAGGAATGCTAATATTTTGGGACAAACCTCCTAGTTTCTGATTCTCAACCTTTACTTGTTGCCAATTTGGACACTTAGCCATAAATCCTGCAATATCCTTCTTCATCCCATTCCACCAATAGACCTCTCGCAAATCACAGTACATCTTTATGGCTCCTGGGTGAATGGAATATCGTGAACAATGGGCTTCTGACAAGATCGATTCCCTGAAGTTATCAACATTTGGAATGCACAAACGACCTTGGTATCTAAGTATCCCTTCTCCCCCTTGGGAGAAATCCTCAACGGATTTCTTAAGCACCTCTCATTTCAATTCTACCAAAATTGGATCAAGACCTTGCTTGGCTTTCAGATCCTCCAGAAAAATGATTCGGAATTATTGTGAACCATAACACCAACCTTGGTGGATTCCAACAATTGAACACCTAATCAAGCCAATCTATGAACATCTCGAACCAGCTCTTTATTTTCTTCTTCAATATGAGAAACACTACCCAGAGATAATGGACTAAGAGCATCCACTACCACATTAGCTTCACTGGGGTGATAAAGAACACTCATTTCACAATCCTTCAATAACTCAAGCCACCTTCTTTGGCGAAGATTTCAATCATTCTGATGAAACACATATTGCTAACTCCTGTAGTCGGCAAAGACATCTACATGAAATCCCTACAAATAGTGTCTCCAAATATTGAAATCAAAAACGACAGCTGCTTATTCAAGGTCGTGAGTAGGATAATTCTTTTCTTGAACTTTAAGTTGCCTAACTTTCCCATTTTGGATAAGCACACATCCTAGCCCAATTCTCAAGGCATCATAATAAACCACAAAACCATATGTCCCTTCCGGTAAGGTCAACACCAGAGCGGAAGTAATTCTATCCTTTAACTCTTGAAAACTCTTTTCACATAATTCGGTCCATATGAATTTAGCGTTCTTTTAAGTCAAAGCGATCAAAGGAGAGGCAATCTAGGAGAATCATTCAACAAACCTTCTATAGTAACGGGACAAACCCAAGAAACTTCAAATGTCCGAAGGAGTTAGAGGTACAGGCCAAGTATTGACCGCATCCATCTTCTTAAGAGCTATCTCAATACCCTTACTTGAAACAATATGACCAAGAAAAGCTATGAACCTTAACCAAAATTCACATTTGCTAAACTTTGCAAAGAGTTGTTGGTCTCTAAGAATTTGCAACACAGTTCTCAAATGATCAATATGCTCATCCTCACTTCTTGAGTAGATCAAAATATCATCAATGAACACAATCACAAATATGTCAAGGTATTGTCTAAACACCCTATTCATCAAAACCATAAACGTCGTTGGAGCATTAGTCAACCCATATGACATTACCAAAAGCTCATAATGACCACACCGAGTTCAAAAAGTCATCTTTAGAATTCTATCTTCCCTAACCCTCAATTGGTCAAATAAATCATCTATCCGCGAAAGAGGATACTTATTTTTAATTTTCACCTTGTTTAACTGACGATAGTCAATACACATACAAAGAGAACCATCCTTCTTCCTAACAAAAAAATTTAGAGCATCCCATGGAGAGATACTCGATCGGATGAAACCCTTATCAAACAGATCTCTCAATTGTTCTTTCAACTCCTTAAGTTCTGTCGGAGCCATACGGTAAGGACGAATAGAAATAGATTACGTATCTTGGAGAAGGTCAATATCAAAGTCTATTTCCCGCTTGGGAGGAATACCGGGTAAGTCATCTGGAAACACTTCTGAAAACTCATTTACAACAAGGACCGACTCAAGAGAAGGGGTTTCAGAATATACATCCCTCACCCTAACTAGATGGTAAATGCAACCCTTAGAAATCATCTTTCTATCTTTAAGATAAGAGACAAACTAACCCTTAGGCATAGAATTTTCACCCTTCCACTCTAGGACATGCTCATTTGGAAACTAAAACTTGACTACACGAGTTCTATAATCAATAAAAGCATAACAAGAGTGTAGCCAATCCATACCCAAGATAACATCAAATTCTAAAATATCACGCTCTACCAAGTCAACAAGAGTAACTCTATGGGACAACGAAATAGGACACTTTCTACAGACCCTCTTAGCCATAATAGAATCACCAAAAGGAGTAGAGACAGAAAAAGGTTCTAACAACACATCAGGGAGAATATCTAATCTCATAGCCACATATGGCATCACAAAAGACAAAGTAGCATCGGGATCAAGTAAAGTATATAAATTAAGTTGGAAAACTTTTAACATACCAGTAACCACATTCAAAGAACTCTCTTGGTCACCACGAGTCTGAAGTGCATAGAAGTGGTTTTGCTTAGGAGCATTGGAACCCAAACCACTAGGAGGAGCTTGATTGCCCTCTCTTCCTTTAGCCGCAAGCATTGTGCAATCCCTCATTTTGTGACACTTTTACAACAATCGAAACAACCATCTGTGCCGGCTAGGCACTTACCCTCGTACTTCCTTCCACACTTAGTACAAGTAGACCTAGGCAATGAAGATCCACTACCATTACCTCCTTGAGGCTAAGGGTTAGACACCCTATATTTGTTGAACTTGGGAGGAACTTTGGAGGATTTTTTACCAAAAAAACTTAATCAAAATCTAGGATGACCTTGTCCACCAGACCTTGCATGAGAGAAATTTCCATCACCGGTCTTAGCCCTCTTTACCTCTCTAGACTTTTCCTTATGTTTTTCCTCCTCAATTTGTTATGCATGCACCATGAGATGAGAGATGTCCACATCATGAATGAGCATGATGGTACGACACTCTTTAACCACCATTTCGAACACACCCAAAACAAACTTACTCATTCTAGCCCTTGAATTTGCAACCATTGTTAAAGAATATTTCGACAATTCAGCGAACTTTAGATCATATTCCCTCACACTCATTCTCCCTTGTCGGAGGTTAATGAACTCAAGCACCTTGGAATCCCTCATCTCAAGGGGAAAGAACCTATCAAAAAATAGCTTTAAACTTCTCCCAATCAAGAGGATCCACATCTTTCGGTCTCCCTTCCTTCCATTTGTTATACCATATTTGAGCCACTCCTTTTAGTTTATAGGCAGCCAACTCTGTGCTTTCCACCGGTGTAACTCCCATGATCATCAAGACCTTATAAACCTCATCAATAGATTCCTGAGGATTTTCCTCACTTTAGAACCATGAAACTCCAGAGGATTCATCCTAGTGAAGTCCCTCACTCTTGAAGCCATCGTACCCATATTTGGGTTCACGAAAACCGCAACATCCGTATTGGCTTGGTTGTCACTCTTGAGCCAACACTTGAAAATCAATCCTAAACTCCGCATTCGACATTTGCTCAGCCAACAAATCGATCGGAACTTGATGAGCTTGGGGAGGAGCTTCTTATTCCGTATTCTCCTTTACATTCCTTCGATCATAAGCTCTTCGAGTAGCCATATCCTAAAGAACATAGAATAAGGATTAGGAGAGAGACTTTATAGAGTTAAATTCTATCGCATGACTTAAGAGTAATGAAAGAAGTGGAGTTTCCTAATCATCTTGTAGCCTCTCATTCATAAATGTGGCGCGCTTTCCACTTATGAACAAGACTCTACTAGACGTAGCTTTGAGACATCCTAGGACCACTCTAAACCTTGTACTCTATTTACCAAGTTCGTCATGACCCAGAGGAACCCCCTAGATGAAACATGGTGTATAGAACCCTGAAGGACTCCATACAAGCCACTTAGCTTTCATCATATTAAATAAATAGAACAATAAGAGTAAAACAATAGTACAAGTACAAAAAATATTTTACAAAAGAAAAACAAAAGTCTAAAACACTTGTCTCATCATAGCCATCTAATACAATAGAATGAAATTGGGCCTAGTTCATTTATCATCTCCAAAATAAAAATACAAGAAAGAAACTGAAAATAATAAGCTCCATCCTCGAAGCATGAGGACTCACCAAAGCTCAAAAATCTCGATCTCAACCACTAGCCACGAAACTGTTGACCGTGACTATCAGACCATACGTTTGGGTAAAATGTAGGCAAGAGTATGCATTAGTACAAAACAATCTACCAAGTATGATAGCCATGCATAAAAAATTTAAAACATGCTAAAAGGGACATTTCATTTCATGGCATGCAATTGACCAAGCTAAACATGATATAAAAAAGTTATAAAACATAAGTCATAAAATTATGGTCAATGCAAGCTAACTTCATCTCTAAAACCTTTGAAATCATGTGAGATACTTCTTGAAGTAACCTTAGTGCAT
The DNA here is from genome assembly GCA_029007595.1 of Solanum commersonii. Taxonomy (NCBI): domain Eukaryota; kingdom Viridiplantae; phylum Streptophyta; class Magnoliopsida; order Solanales; family Solanaceae; genus Solanum; species Solanum commersonii. The sequence continues at coordinate 7,626,102 of JAJTWQ010000006.1, forward strand.
TTTTAATATGGTGAATTTTCCCTAACCGACATAGAGACTATGTGAGCAATAACATGATCCCCCCGATGTCTCCCACACCGAAAAGGGTTATACTATTTGCCAAGGTAGAACTATGAACTTCTTGCTATTGACTAGCTAATGTCTATCTAAGACAACCATCCTATAGGGGAACATAGGTAAGGGAAAAAGAGATTGCTTCTTGAAACCCGACCTCTACTACCGGGAGAGCTTCCATCTCAATATCCTCTCAGTGCTAAGCATAAATCCCATGGAATAGTCATTTCTTGCTTTGACCTAATTATTCATGGAAAGGCATCCTAGGATAACCAATCCATTCTAGTTTCATTACGATAGCTTTTACTCTTGATTCATTTAGGTGAGAAAGACTTTCAACCTAAGAATCCTTTCTATGTGAGAAAACCTTTCACATCATAATTATATGTGTTTATGAGAATGTCCTTTCAACAACACAATAACAACATCATCATTGATACTTTACTCTCAATGCATCCTTCATACATTTTCATAGATTTCATAAGAAAACGGACAAGTCCATAATTTACTTCTTCAAGTTCAAAACCCACTTTCAATCATCAATGCTTAGAAAACATGGGTTAGATATGGATTGCATCATAAATTCAGGTAAAGCTAGCAATACATGCTTAATTTCATAAAACTCTTCCGTTAAGCTCAAATCCCACATCATATTATTAATAACTTGAAAACATAGGGGATTACATGGGTTCATAGGGGAAATCATTATAAAATCATCATATTTTATCAATTCATGCATAATATATCATAATTCAATCATATAAATCAATAATCAAAAGAACCCATTGTAATTGAAGAAAACCCTAACTTAATTGGGGTATTCTACCTTTTGAAATAGAGGAATTTGGGAACTCCATAGATGGAAGGAATCCCTGGATGAAAACTATCATACCTTACTAGCCTTCAATGGAGGAATTGAGGCCTTGACTTGAAACCCTAGTTTGAATCTTCTTCTTCTTCACGTTTTTAGAGAGAGAAATATTTTTGGAGAGTTTTTCTTTTGTGATTTTGAAAGAATAAAGTGAAAGGGCTAATTTGGGGGTTTATAATGCTTATATAGAGGTCTTAGTGAAGGGTAAAATGATGTAGTATAGTAGTTAATTAATTAGGTAAAGACCCAACTGCCCCTAAAAATAACTGGCAGCCCACCACTGATGGACCCCTGGTGACGGACCGTGGTCTAATCTACAGTTTGTCCTAGTGGATCGTTATTCGTGGTAAGAGAGACAATTTTTGGCCAGTGAACCACAGATCCCGACCACGGACTATGGTCTAACCTACAGTTTGTGGGTCTAGCCGTGGTCCTGAGCCTTAAAAGACTTGGCAGGGTTGCCAATCCACGGACCACACTACGGTCCGTGGTTCTACCCACGGACCATGGTTGGCACCTGCAACTTCCCAAAATTTGCTTCATTTCCCTTTTTGGATACGGGGTGTAACAACTTTGTTTCTTCCCCTACTAGAGAAAAGGGAAACAAATAGAGCTGGTTTGTCTTTTGAGAGATATTGTTAAAGGAGAATAGTCCACACACATCCACGAAATTTCTAATGTGATCTGAGGGTCCTTATGAGCAAGTCCCCCAAAGAAACCTTTCATTTGCAGTAGGTGAAGCATAGTTCTTGTCATATGAAAAATAGTGTTGCCCATAGTTGGGGGTAAATGAATAGCACTAGAGCTTCTCATTTGATTAGCATTGGCATCGTTTAAGTTTCTGATGTCATCATTGTTCCTAAGTTGACTAGCAGCATTACTCCCGTTCACACTCATTTCTTAACATATTGAGAGAAAACAACCAGAACAGTTCACAAAAACACTTCAATAAAAGAATTCTAAACACCACTCCCTAGCAACGGCACCAATTTACTTTATTGAATATTTTACTAATAGAAACTTTTGTTCTCTTGAACACTTTGAGCTAAGATGTTAAGGTTTGATGGTTTTAGTCTTAGTTTTTGGCATTGGGTATTAAAGATTTTGGTATCTTGATGGAACATATTTTTGGCAACTCTTACTTACTTTTTACTATTCTTGGCTAAACCCCATTACCTTAGGGGTGTGATTATGTAATCGAATACACAAATTAGCATTTGGGTATAGTTAATTACTAGATTTATTGTTGTTTTGAAATGGATTCAGTTATTTACTCATGTTTTTATCTAAGGATTGAAGTTACAAATTCAAATCTAGCATTAGCTCTCTGTGTTTGCTTGTGAAAGATGCTTAGGATGGAGCATATAATTGATAGTTATATTGACTCTTGTATTTATAACCAAACTTGATAAAGTGGGTTAAATTAAGGAATTGGGTTGCTTTGCATCGTAATCTTGTTGAGATTCGAAAGAACTTTCCTGAAACATAATAGTTGATTGAAAAATGGTTGTAACAGTTATAATTCATCCTACCCATAGAGATTCAAAAACTTAAAACAATTAGTCGTTACCCATTAAGCGAAATTTGTATTCGATTGTGCACACACTCCTAAAGTTTCCTCTCTATTTGCTCAAACCCTGCGTTAATTTTCTTCGTTAACAATAGGTCACTAAATCCTCTTAATATTTATAATCGAAATTTATTGATTTACATTATGTTGCGTTTTGTTTATTTCATTTTACAAGAAGTTAGAACAATTTCGTACTTCGTATTTAGATTCTATTTCATATCATTCCTCATCGGATCGACCCATCATCGTTGGGCTTATACTTGTTAACGACCTCCAACACTTTAATTTGAATTATAAGAGGTGTAGTTGAGCACTATCAACAAGCCACTTGACATACATACAACACAACATAATAGAAAATGTGAGAATTTCAGTAGAAAGTCTCATATCAACAAGAGTTTGACTTAAAAATAGAAATCTAAATCATTGTCTCAACAAGTCAATCTAATACATCAAGAATGGTTGGTACGTAACTCATACACTACATACAACGTCTGGAAATTTAAATATAAGAAAGAGTAAGGGTGCAATGATCCTCGAAGCATGATGACTAGCAATCAGGCAACTTAGCCACAAGCAGGAAGAGAGAGATCGTCAGACCTTATATTGGAAAAAATGTAGGCACACGTATGCGTTAGTAAATGAAATGTAATAAGTATGAGGATATGCTTAAAACATAAAATATGATCACAAGAGGTGATTAATAATGATTCAAAGATAGTTCATCTAATTCTAAGCGTCAACGATCGTTAATCAGTATATAACCCAACTAAATGAGTTGGGGTCGAATCTCACAGGGAGCGGTACGTGTTTCAGATTCAATTGGGAAGTATGAACATGGTCAAATCATTCATAGGAATAAAAATTATCGAGTAAAGACATCATTCAAAGCAAAGGGTGACAGGAATATCAAATGGGGGTTTTTGGTTTTGATTATCAACTACAAACATCAGTCACAAACAATACGAATTAACAATAATGAGATGAGTTCTTTGAATGTGATTGATTATAGGCTAATATAGACAAATGGGTAATTGCAACTATTAGTAAATAGTTAGATATTAGTGAGTAGGCTAACCTATAGGGGAGATAAATTTTCTCTCGAACAATTTACCCCGAATAAAGTGATTTATATCGAACATCAACACGCATGGAAAATAAGACCATCCCATACCTTAATCCATTCACTCTCTCAAGCTGAATGTGAAGGAAAGGGTTTAGGATTCACTCTCTCGAGCTAAACCCTGGTCAACCCAATACCCACAAACCATTAAAAATAAACCTTACTTCTAAAACCTCTCTCTCAAGCAAGCCAAGAACAAAAAGCTAGAACTGCATTTGCAACTACAATTCTTAAATTAAACCACAATTAATGATTAAACTCACTTTTAAGTGACATTTAAACTAACAATTAGCAATACCCATAAACTAAATCAGCCCATAATCACATAATCACACCCCAAGAATTGGGGTTTTAGCTAGACATTATAAAAGGTAAAAACCGTTACCAAATTGATTATCCATCAACTAGGTAAGAGTGATTTCGTCCATACAATGCTCCAATTTGAAGATTTTCAAAGACCTACTTCCAATTTCTCAAAAGTTAATTTATTCAATCCTTCAAAGCTAAGGAAAACTAGAGAAAATTGTCTCTAAGATTGATAAAAAAAAATTAAGATAGATAATACATAAATAAAAGATCCTAAACTAAATGTTGAGAAATGTATTTATACTCGCCAAAAAAAGCTACAAAATCTCATCAGACGAAGTAAGTCGGACTCGCCGAACCACTCAGCGAGCCGCCCTTTGATCTCTTCCATCGCCTTTCTGCCTTGGCATTTAGCATCCTCAAGGTCTGTAACTTTGGGCAATCTAGCAGTGCATCGTGGAACTACTCGGCGATCCGCCGACTACTCATTTCTATCACCGACTTGGTTTCTTCCCTCAAGGCTTAGCACATTTGAACTTTAGGCAGTCAGATAGCCATTCAGCGATTGGCCAAGTGAACTTGGCGATCACTAGGCTTGCCTTTCTTCATTCTTTCAGCTAGTTCTGTTCCTTTTTACAAGTTAGTATCCTTGTTTTGTTCCTCGATCCATATACCTGAAAATCAAGGGTCTTACATTAGTTATTGGCACAAATTAAGCATTTGAGGACACTAAATCTATATAAACAAACCCTAAATGAGTCCAAATTTCGGACTCATCAACACCCCCAACTTAAACTTTTGCTTGCCCTCAAGTAAAACTCAACTTCAATAGATCAAAAATGATGTCTCAAATAGTGCTACAAAAGACTCAATCATGAATGCACACAACAAGACTCAACTTACTCATGCAAGGATCAATTTTGCACTCAAAGATTCAAGTTGTGACGCACCATTACCAAAGATGCTCATGTTCACAATACTTGCTTCAAATGAAAATTCAAGCTCAACAAAGGTACTCAAATGCCCTCACAACAAAGATGATTCCATATTCACACACAATTCTTCAACAATTTATAGTTCCGGAATCACATACAACTCTCACACTCACAAAGATGAACACATGCATGACTTCACCCATAGGTTTGCCCTTATTTTCCAATCAATATTCGTTTTAGCTTGTTCAAGATCAAAAATGTCTTTTCAAAGCTTGTAACGGGGCTGAGTGTAAAGGTATGGCCATTTAGGCTTAGTGGCTGCTATCCTCATGAAATGTGGTATAAACATTAGTTTTCTTCCTTTTCTTCAGCAGTTTTACTCATGCTCAAAATTCACCCCATTATTCACCTCCAATGGAATACCGGACACCCTATTTCTTTTGCAATTTTCACAACTTTTTCATTCTTTTTATTTTTCTTTCTCTCTTTTTTTATATGGAAAGGTTCCATCTTTTTCTTCCTGATTTACCTCCTCTTTTAACCACACCCCCAACTTAGGCTTTTGGCCTAAGTTCACTATTCAAACAAACCACACTTCATGAGGATTATGGATGATGAATAAAGAGAGATCTCGATTGCTCAAGATTCTTCCAAGAAAAGGATAAGGCTCAAAGGAGTTCAAGCAAGGTTCACACATCTCATAAGGTTGGCCATAAAAGAGGTATATTGTCAATTTGTTTCACTCTTCAAAATTGTTGCCTAACATCATTTCAAGATCTTGCATCACTTAGTCAACTGGACCAACGGGATAAATTCTAGGTATCATCACACAAGGTTCACGGTAAGCTTATCACACAAGGCATTGGTATCAGTATCAAATGAGACTCCACACTTTCGCTACTGTGCAATGTTCATCACAAGAGACCCCATTTGATAACTAGCTAGTCACAACGAGATGCAAACAGTCCACATATCGTCTATGCAACTTCATTTGGCCTCATTGTAGCCACGCATTCATTTTTGTTTGATTAAGAGCATTATTCATGTCATTGGTATTGATCATAATCGATACTCAAATTTGTACAAGAACAGCCACATTTAAACACAACAAGAGGTGGCAAAAAATAATTTAGATGGGTCAAAAACCGTTTTAATTCATAACAAGGAGCCATAGGCTCAAATATCCACAAGACAATATCAACACATAATTTCGAAACACAAAAACCCAATATATACATAATATAATCACAAGAAGTAGGTATGGATATACCTGACCCCCACCACAAACAAAAGGACAGTTGTCCTCAAATGTAACAAAATAATCAAAAGTCAATGAAAATGATAGAAAGGGAGGTAAAGAAAGGTCTTATCTACTCAGTCGCTCCATCTATCGGGGAATCAATGCCCGGGGTCACATTAGCACTAGCTCCACTAGACCTAGCCATGGTGGTGTCTCTCTAGGAGGTCTGTGGGTAGTCTCGAACATCGCATCTTCCAAGTCATCCAGATCATCATATGCGATAACATCTTGCTCTCCAACCTGCTCCTCATCAGTCTCTACCTCTGACACAATAGTCACGACATCCTCCATGGGCACATCTCTGGTGGTAGCCAGAGGCATCTCAGAACTGCCCGAAACACCCTGAGTCTCAGCTGCCTCAAACAAATAGGTGAAGTCCGTAGACTTTAGATAGTCCACGTCCTTTCTCAAGTATGCAACCTCAGCTTTCAAAGTCGTCATCTCTGAAGTAGCCCCTGTTGACATTCATAAGTCTCTACTCTCGTTGTGAGAGCGTCAATAGATGCCTGGAGGGGTGTCAACATTGTTAGGATGGCACGCTCAATCATCCAAGGTACCTTGCCCTCTAATTGTGTAGCCCGTACATCAGCAAAATGGGCTAAGTGCCCCATCTTTAGTATCATGGTCTGAGTAAACCTGGTGGGCTTGGAAGTAGTATAAGATCCAGGAGCCTGGGAGGAAGTGCAAGAGGGTGTACATGAAGGACCAGTGGCCGGAGTAGGCAAAGATGCCTCTGCAGGTATCGAATCAACATCAACCTCCAGAAATGTATCTATTAGAGCCGCTCTCCTCTTATCCCCTTCATCTTGAGTGTACTCAGCCTCTATGTGCAGGATATCTGTGGAAGATTTAGGGTTACCCTTATGTTCCTCTTCTCGTCACGAGGAACTCCAGAAGGTCGGCATAGCTCTGTAATCAGGACCGGGAAGGGAAGGGACATCTGGCGCTGTTTGTCCCTCATGGCCATCTCCTACTTAATAATGAGTCCCAAGTTGAGCCACTTGTGTGCGATGATGGATCCTAGACAAGCCGTCTTGGTATGGCGGAGGATGCACTCATTTTGTGAGGGCATGATGGAGCTACTGATGAATCCAAACCAGTACCGCGTAGCTACATTTAAATCCTTATTCTCAATCAGAGCTCCTTCCTCAATTCACCTCGGGGTGGTGTCAGAAATCAGGGGAGTAAGACATCCCTTCAGATCATCCAAGGCCTGTGTTGTAGCTACCCCTCATACTTATGCTCAAACCCGGTGGCTATGTCAAGTGCAGCATTGATGTGATCGTTGTTGCACCCCACTTCTTTCCCCCGTACGATAACGGACTTCACCAGTCGAAAGGCATTGGCCTTATTCTTCCTCTGAAGAACTAGCTCACCATATGCAGCATAGAACTCACAAACCCAGGTGGGGATATACGGGCATTGGGGTCTGATAAAGATGTCAAAGTGATAGTACCAGAGTGTGAGTGTTTCCCTCACCTTGGAATATCTGCCCTCTAGGTCCTTTGTGGACAACAGTTTCTCCTCGAGAATCATTCATAATCCCTCGGCCTTTTGGAGGTGCTTTTTTTCCCTTTTTAGAGGGAGTAGCTGCTCCCGCATTGATAACAATGCCCCGTGCTCTTTTTCGAGGTGGCATACCACTATTGCCCAAGTTGGTCCTAGCCATATATGCAATATACATAAAAGAGCGTTAGAAACAATCCAAGAAAAATGCATAAATCATGTTGTAGAAAGACTCGCCGAACTAAACGAAAAGTTGCTGAATCACTTTGGCAAGCCAAATCGGGCTCACCGAAAGGATTTGCCTAAAAATTTCCCAAACAAATGGCAAGTCGGCGATGTTCAAGGCCCTTCGGTGAATCGCCGACAACATTTGGCGCGCTTCACATTATGAACAAGACTCTACTAGATGTGGTTTTGAGACAACCTAAGACCATCCCGGAAACTTATGCTCTGATACCAAGTTTGTCACGACCCGGGAGCACCCCCTAGTCGTAACCGGCGTACTCGACCTCGAGGAGGTCTAATACAAGCCTCTTAGCATTCATTCATCACATAGACACTAAAACCATAAGGAATTAAAAAATTTCTTTACCAAGAAAACATTTCATAAAAAAAAAAAAGATATAGCAAGCGGAAGACTTTCTAGACTTTATACATGATGTCTCAAACCATCTAATACTTTGAATACAACATTGGGATTAAACCCATACAAAACTTAAGCAATACTAAAAAGACATAAAAGAACATATGGGGTATTGTCCTCGAATATATGAGGACTCACCAAGTCTTCATCTTCAACACTTAGAAACCTATCAAATAGTCATGACATGTCACCATCTCCAAATCCCTACACTTTAGTCAAAAGGGAAGGAAATGGGTTAGCACAATTAAGTACTAAGTATGGAAGCCATGCAAAAACATGCTAAAGGGACGTTTATTGAAGAAACATACTTTTATGCCATTTGGTAAAACTTCATAATAAATAATACAAGTATAAGAGTCACAATATCCAACCATAACCAACATACAAGTCATTAACCACTTTAGCACATACTCCACACATAACCCATTCCTTCACCTTAAACCATCCACCTCAAGTAACCATTGGACAACACTTTGTGCAATGTATGGATAGCGTCCCATACCACCATCCACACTAAAGCATCATCCTAAGGCCACCAAATGTGAACTTACCACTTATCATGCTTCATATCACAAGCCATCATGCACAACTAGTACCAATGTACAACACATGAACATAATTGACAAGTAAGCCTTTTCATCATTTCTTGACCTCTATCTCAAGTTACCCAAAGCCACACTTAAGTGAAACATGAAGTGACCGCCCATACAATCTCTTTATATACACCTAAGTGTTCCTAAGGGTTACCATAGATAAGGAATGTACCATTACAATATAGCATACTAAGTCAATGTTCACATATAAAACCATAGCCAACCGTATACATACTCAACATATATTCATATACAACTCATGCTTAACTTTAAAAGAACACATGTCATTTCATTACCATAGGACCTCTACCTAATATAATCTTAAGACACACCTGAGTGAGACAAGAAGTGACCGCCCATACAACCTCTTCAAGCACACTTAAGTGTTCCCCAAGATTACCTTAGATAAGGACATTTTCTTTACAACATAACATCAATAGCCCAACATTCTTTAAGAAACCATTTTGGAGACATTCAAGCACATAAGGGGACTTTCACATAATAGTCGTTAGACTTAGGAAACTCACTTTAGTATCTTCAAAGCCTACTCGTGTCATGTGTAGATAGCATCCCATACTACTACCTACACGTTGTAGAACCTATCCAATAACTAGAGTGCACATCCCACATGATGGGAATAGGCATAACCGACTTAGACCATATTAGCTAGGTATGGAATTCGGAGTCTATCCTACTCCGTGGAGGTTGTTCTACTTGCCAAAGGTAGAACTAGTAAGCAACCCATGTAGGCACATGGTTTAGGGGATGTCCAAGGAAGTTCATTGTGCCCTAGTCTCATACTCAAGTAGGGCCACCATCCTAACCACATCCACTCGGTGCTAGCCTTGTTTCCCATAGAGTATTCAATCACATATGTACTTAGAGAAGGTTCCTTTTCTAGTTCAACCAACTCATAGTACCTCTTCCCAAGAAAGGCCCCATTTCTTAGTCATGGCCAATCAAGGTTCATAAGGATAGCTCATTAAATCCCCCTGGAAGGGTGCCTTAGGCCTACCGATTTTTCATTAAGGGTGCCTTAAGCCTACCGGTCCAAGGTTCATCATTTCACACATGAGAAGGGCTACCACCATTAGGTCTACCGATTTCATGGTTTTACAATTACTTAGGAAAGCTAGACTTATGAAAGGACACCATTTCTTAGTTTTGCCGATTCAAGTCTTGGCCTAAAATTCCTCTTTTAGCATTTATAGAAAGGGCACCATTTCACACATTCATGCATTCAAGACTTTAAGTAACAAGGAGGGACACTTTAGTCTACCAACCAAGTCACAACATTTTCATCTAAGGATACTTCATAATCCAACATCATTTCATATATACATCATGAGAAATCATACTTTAACTCACAATGCTATCCACTTTACATAGGATCATCACAAGATCACATAAAACTCATTCACATCATACCTTCACATATAGCTTCACATAAGACTCATTCACATCATACCTTCACATATAGCTTCACATAGGACTTTACATATAGCCTCATATAGGACTTTACATATAGCCTCATATATAATAATATAACAATACAATAACACTCATATAATGCCCTTCATGGCCTCAATTCACAATAATACAATATTCCAACATTATGCAACAACTTCCCCAATGCCTTCATGGCTACAATTCACAATAATACCACACAAGAACAAGATATAACACTTCCACCAAAGATGGATTCAACCTACCAACAACAATTAATTCAATAAAGAGAGTTCAAGCTTTCTTACCATAATTCAAAGCCATAGCCAAAATCACCAAAAATCCAAGCAATCACCAATACTTCACCCATAAGGCTTACCACCCTTAATTCACCCATTATCAACAATTAATCATGAATAAACATTAAACAACACAAGAGATATCAATACAATTCACTTTACACATAATTCCATCAACTTTGAATTTATAGAAATAGACCCACTTCATAAACACATTTTTGGGTTTTGTAGAATACAAGGATTCATAGAGTTTTTCATCTTAAAACATCAAATAAACATCAATAATATCATAACTTATCATTTGAAATCGTTTCATGCAAGAACCCTTGAGTTTGAGTAGAAATTAGGTTTTTTTCACAAACTTTGGAAAAGTTGAAAACCATTTGAAATTGGCTCTAGGGTGATAGCTTGCCCTAGATAAAGAACTCCCAAACCTTTACTAAGATTCCCCAAGAAATTTGATGAAGAAAACGTCTTGCATCCACAACCCTAGCTCCCACTTCTTCTTCTTCTTCTCTTCTTTCTCTTCTTCTCTTCTTCACTCAAGAACCTAACTCTTACTCTTTTAAAATGGAAAAAAAAATGATCCACAATCAGCCTAACACAACAATATAACCTCAAAAGAAATGGTTTGTGAAAAGACCAAAATGCCCTTAAATTTCCGGACGGATTCCCTGCCAACTGCCCAACTTTCAAAGGGCATAACTCGCTCATACGAACTCGGAATCGAGCAAACTTGGTGGCGTTGGAAAGATCGTTCCAAGGGCTTTCCAAACATAACTGGAACTACTCCTGGATCATCCTGAGCTAGGAGTTATGACTGGTCAAAGTTGGCCAAAAACTCACTGATTTCCACACTTGGCCGAATTTCCAGATTCTAAATTTTTTTCCAAAAATGACTACTTCCAATTTCAAGCTTCTTCACTCCAAACTCACATGTGAGGCTCTAGTTTCACTACTTCATTTTTAGGGTCATTACATTAACCATTTAGGCAATTTTAGTGCAATTTCGAGAATACGGAAGGAAATTAGCACATATTATGATTTCAAAGAGGCCCAATACACATCAATGACATTTGAACAATTGCAAATGAGTTCAACCGCTAATTACAAGTTTAGGGTTCGAAAAACCAACCTTTATGCAGAAATATGAATATATGATGCTAGGCGACAAAGAATTCCAACTCTGAACACAAGATCAATGACCAAAAAGCGATAAAATGCAAGAATATTGAAAATTTAAAGAGCGAGTACGATTGTATGAAGTTAAAAAATGAGGGAATATGAAAGAGTTTGAAAGTTTAAACCTTTGTCGTTTTAAAAACCGTCCAGTTCGCTGGCCTTCGGCGATATTAGTTTTCCTCGCCTAACCACTAAATGACACGCCGAGCGGTTACTTACCTCACCGAATTTTACATGAGCTCTAGCCAATTTGGGGGTCCAAACGCAAACAAAGTTGGGCTCACTGATAATTTGGGGGTCCAAACGCAAACAATGTTGGGCTCGTTGACTTATCCATGGGCCCGTCGAGTTTTACAGACTCTAACTTGATATTTTCCTGAGTCCAACGGCGGTCCAAGCCGGACACGTTGGCCTCTTTGGCGAGTCGCCGACTTGACTTTTGACTCACCAACCTGCATTTTTTCACCTGCACAATGAACACCTCTTATTCAAAATCAAAACAAAAAAAATATAAACTTGGGTTACCTCCCAAGAAGCGCCTTAGTTAACGTAGTGGCACGACATAAGTGCCCACTCAAGCTTCATTCTTGGGGTTTGCCATAGTATCACTAAGCATCCCCCCCATGTTGTATAGGGTTAGGATGCAAAGAAATTTGACCCATTTGGATCTCCAACTGCTTGATGGAGACGGAATGAGAGGTCACCATCTAGTTGAGAGATGATGTATCTTCCTGTATTTCCTTCAAAACTTTATTCAACCCTTCAACCTTGTTGAGAATACATGAGAGCATATCCTCAATCCAGCCACCCTCAGAATCTTTCATCTTTTGACACTCGTGGGGAAGAACATACCTATTCTTCTTCCCTTCTCTTTCCTTCCAAGTGGCATTCCGATCACACCACTCTCTATCACGGTCTCTCCAGCCCTCATCTCTATTCCAACCTTGGTTGCCACCCGGCCTTGGGTAGTTTGCATGATAACCTCTTCCTTGGTGGGCTAGGAAGTTCACTTCCTCATTGTACAACGCTTCAAACTTGGCCTCATCGGGGTTTACACACCCAACACCCACATCATTTACACTCCTAGCACCAGCACCCATCACATTTTTGGCTAAAATGTCAAGTTGGGTCATCATCTTTGCCATGTTTTTGTCCCTCTCTTGATCTTTCTCAAGTTGCTCCTTTGTCAATTTAAAATTTAAAGGGGAGACCTGATCTTCACGAGTGTACCATGCCCGGTTAATTTTTGTCATGACATCTAAGAGTTGGGCTGCTATAATGTAAGGTTGTTGCATTAAACCTTCTGGAGAAAGTTTATCAGCCACTCTCTTGTTCACCGAATCAAGGCTTCGGTAAAAGTACTGCAGCAAGACATTATTGGGCAATCCATTAGTTGGGCATTGCAGCACAAACTAGTTAAATCTTAGCCAAGTCTCATGGATTGGCTCACCCTCCAAACGCTTAAAGCTTTGGATGGTTTCCCAAAGAGTCATCATCTTCGAAGGGGGAAAGAATTGCACTTGAAATGCGGTAATGAGCTCTTCCCAAGAAGTGATAGAATCTCTTGGCAACTCAGCCAACCATTTACACGCTTCTCCCATTAGAAAAAATAGGAACAACCTAAGCCGAACCGATAATTGAGATATGTTCTTAATGGAGAACAACCCACAAACTTCAACAAAGTTTCATATATGCTCATGGGGATCCTCATTAGCCAACCCACCAAAAACCCTTTCAATTGCAAGAGTTGCAACATAGTGCTTGTAATGTGGAACACAACGTTCACTTCAGCTTGAGGCAAGCGAATGGCACCAACTCCAACCACTAGATTTGGATTATTGACATTCAGTTCATTGGCATCATTGAATTGCCAATGTCACCTGGTGGACCACTTGGCTACCATTGCTTCCATTGACACTCATCTCCTCTGTTTTAACAGCAATACAAAAACAAAAACTAAAAATAAGTAGATTCAACTATGACTAGCAAGAGCATAATTCAACTTCACCAAAAGAATTTCAAGCAACAACACTCTCTGACAGCGGTGCCATTTTGAATAATAACATTTCAAAGACACTTCATCCAATTCTAAGCATCAACGATCGTTAATCACTATATAACCTAACTAAATGAGTTGGGGTCGAATTCCACAAGGAGCGGTACGTGTTTCAGATTTAATTAGGAAGTATGAACATGGTCAAATCAGTCATATGAATAAAAATTATCGTGTAAAGACATCATTCAAATCAAAGGGTGACATGAATGTCAAATGGGAGTTTTTGGTTTTTATTATCAACTACAAACAACAGTCAAAAACAATATGAATTAACAATAATGAGATGGGTTCTTGGGATGTGATTGATTATAGGCTAATATAGACAAATGGGTAATTGCTACTATTAGTAAATAGCTAGATATTAGTGAGTAGGCTAAGCTACAGTGGAGGTAAATTTTCTCTCGAATAATTTACCTCGAATCAAGTGATTTCTCCCGAACATCAACAAGCATGCAAAATAAGATGAGCCCACACCTTAATCCGTCCACTCTATCGAGTTGAATGTGTAGGAAAGGATTTAGGATTCACTCTCTCGAGCTGAACTCATGTCAACCCAATACCCAAAAACCTTAGTTCTAAAACCTCTCTCTCGAGCAAGCCAAAAACACAAAGCTAGAATTGCATTTGCAGTTACAATTCTTAAATTAAACCATAATTAATGATAAAACTCACTATTAAATGGCAGTTAAACTAACAATTAGCAATACCCATAAGCTAAATCAGCCCATAATCACACCCCAAGAATCGAGGTTTTAGCTAGACATTATAAAAAAGGTAAAACCCATTACCAAATTGATTATCCATCAACTGGGTAAGAGTGATTTCATCCTTAAATGCTCCAATTTGAAGATTATCAAAGACCCACTTCCAATTTGTCAAAAGTGAATTCCCTCAATCCTTCAAAGCTAAGGAAAACTAGAGAGAACTGTCTCTAAGATTGATAAAAAATTATAATATAGATAATAGATGAATAAAAGATCCTAAACTAAATGTTCAAAAATGTATTTATAGTCGCCGAAAATAGCTACGAAAGCTTATTCGATGAAGTAAGTCGGGCTCCCCGAACCACACGTCGAGCCTCCCTTTGGTCTCTTCCATCACCTTTCTGCCTTGACATTCAGCATCCTCAAGGTCTGTAACTTTGGGCTATCTAGCACTGCATCGTGGAACTACTCGGTGATCAATCGACTGTTCTTTTTTATCGCTCACATGGTTTCTTTCCTCAGGTCTTGGCACACTGGAATGTTAGGAGGTTAGATAGTCATTCGGCGATTCACCAAGTGAACTTGACGATTACCAGGCTTGCCTTTCTTCATTCTTTCAGCTCATTCTGTTCCTTTTTGCAAGTTAGTGTCCTTGCTTTGTTCCTCAATCCATATACCTAAAAATCAAGGATTTTACATCAGTTATTGGCACAAATTAAGCATTTGAGGACATTAAATCTATATAAACAAAGCCCTAAATGAGTCCAAATCTCGAACTCATCAAAAGGACATAAGGAAAACATGATATGCATGCCAAAGCTTAAACATAGTAAATCCTTTAAAGAAAAATAAAAAATCATGAGTACAGTCAATGCATCTTAAAATCATAATGAAAGCTTCATAAAACCTTTAAAATCAACTTAGTTCATTTTGTGGGATATTTATGTTAATTGACATAGACCATGTGAGCTATAACATAGAATCTGGTGTCTTGCTCCCACACCGTAAAGAGATTTCCTACTTGCTAAGGTAAATGTCATGACCTGCCACTTTTCCCTCTAAATTTTGCATCGGAAGAGGGGAGGAAGAATATAGAATTGTGGAAAGATTTGTGGAAGACTCTAGAACTCCCTAGATATTTCCTTGAAAGCCTTACATTGGAAAAAGAACAGTCCTTACTAGAATATTCTAGAGAAGTATAGAGATTTCTTAGGGAAGGTTATAGAATCACATAGAAAGCTCTTGCAATATTCTATAGTTGTAGAGAACTTTACAATAAGGACTAAATTGTAAATATAAAAAGACTTGAGTAGTAATTATTATTTACACTTTAGCCCCTCGGATTGTAGTATAAATAGAGGGGCACTCATTTGTAAACCATCCAAGCTTGAAGCAAGCAATCAAGCAAGTTGTAAGCAATCTTCCAAGCAATACAAATCCTTCTTTCAATGTTCTCTAAGTCTTTGTTTACATTCTCTTAGTGATCTTAGTTCAAAGGGTTTACTTGAGCTTACAAGATCTTGAAAGATTAGTGAGTAAGTTGTCAAGTACCGCACAGAGCTTTAATGAGACTCTAAGTCCGTGACAATGTGGTATTAGAGAAAATGTTTGTTACTAAGGGAATGACCAACGAAGGAGACTTTAACGCCACTAGAAACAACAACATCTATCTGGATGGTGGAAACAAGAGCTGCAAGGGGAAGAAGCACCATAAGAGTAGTGAAGAGGTGTTGCTCGACCCTACACCAAGTGAGGTTCTAACATCTCACCGACCTTTGACCACTAAGCAAGTGTCGATGACCGTGGTGATGAGCCCATTAATGTCACACCTGGAGAGGAGTGGATCGCAAGGGTTGAAACGGTGAGGCAGGTCATGGAGATCTTAGGCAAGCGCTTGAATAAGGTCAATGTCAAGTTCACGACTTTGGAGGAATTCACCCTTGAGAAGAACAACCACATCTGCAAGGAGTTAGAAGGCCGCCAGCGTGCTGAGTTTGAGATGAAGGAGGCTATCACTTCCTGGGAGTGTCATCTCATGGAGGCGTTGAGCACGATTGAGACCATGAAGGCCGAGATGAAAGCACTCAAGAAGGGCATGGAAGTTGGAGGATCATCGTCGTTCGACCGAGATAGAGAGGTCAAGGTCAAGGCTCCCATGCCACCTATGTTCAAAGGCGTCTGTAATGCGCAAGAGGTGGAGAATTTGTTATGGCACTCGGAGAATTACTTCAAGTGTAACCGAGTGAAAAAGGACAAAAATAAGATCAACACCGATGTGTTGTATGTAACACCCTGAAATGCTAACCAAGAGTCGCTTGTCGATAGACCATTGCTTAATTACTACAGTATGTTTTACTCTCATTTTAGGAACTTCAAATGTTGTGATATTTGCAAACTTGCTTAACATAAATTGTGATAGTAATTTAATGGGTTGTATTGGGGGTATTTGTGTAATATTCTATTTGGAATTATCTATAACTTGAAAGGGAGGTGAGGTATATACATATTGGTATATATGTATACTTTTGCGCAGCACACCTTTTACTTTTAGGCAGCCAACCTTTGACTTTGGATGTATTTAGTAAGTGATAAATATAACTTTTATAACACATAATCTCGCATCTTCTTTATAAGAATTAGTGTCATTTAACTCTAAGAAACCTGTAGAACTTCCTCTAACCATATTACACACAAAATTTCAAGAAAATCTTGGTTCTTTTCGCTAGAATTTGAGATACACCCTTCTCTTTGGTGTGTAGTCGAAATTTGTTTCTGAGCTGAGTAGTGTTTATTACTTTTAGAATATCTCGTTCTCTAGAACTCCTTTTTTAGTGAATAAATATGATTTGCAAAGATAATTAATATACCTACAACTCTTATGTTTATGTACAACTCTAATTTAGCTGTTATGGATTTCAAATATGGGATGCAACATATGTCAAGTTCTGTCCAGATTCCAAAATTTGAAATCCTGTATGTTCAACTGTTAGTGTATTGATTATATCATTTTGCACAAAATGTATTTTGAGGTGATTCTTGATTATTTGCAAACTTAAGAGTAGTACCTACATCTTTTATGAAGAATATAAAGTCCAATTTTGCCATTTTCTACTTCAAATCTAAGTTACGACATGAAGTACTTTGTTGGCCAAAATTACTATTTTGGGACCATAGTCGTATTTGTACAGGCTAGGCTTACTTGTGATGAAAACCCTGTGTTAAGTCATCATTATTGAGCTACTAGAAAGTAAATAAGTTATTAAATTCATTTTTTTAAGGTTGTATATACTCGTGTACAAGTTGAAGACCTTGATACGCTGGTTGGTCTACGGTTTGAACACTTGAAGTTGTGTTGGACTGTTTTTATGCTAAAGAACTGAGGTTTGTGTATAAAATTGTACTTGTACTCTTTTTACATGCTGGTATATCAGAAAGTTTATCTTGGTACCTTGGTTACCTCTTGTCACTTTGCATTGTCGCATTGGTATCCTTTAAGATATTAAAGACACTTGTATTACTTTCCCACTTATACAGATTGTTTGAACACCTGGAACCCTTGTTGGGACCCTGTCCTTCTTGTGGCTGTGACTTTGTCACTATTGGCATGCCTCTTGATTCAGATCATTTGCCATCTTGACTCAGGATTTTTAGTCCGTCTTAAGAATGAAAGTTGTCCATTTTAAGTACGAACTAGAAAGACATTTTTAATATGGTTCTTGGTTCTCTTGATTATTGGGCTTTGACCCTTCTTGATACAAGACGTCGACCCTTCTTGATACCTGCTTGTGCTTGGTGTGACGACATGATGTATATATTGGGCGAGCCTTGTTATTGAATCTCTTGGAAAATGGTGCTATGAGCGTTCTTGACATTTGGATCTTTAAATATCAAACTTGATAGTCTTTATATATTGTTTAGTTGATTTGTTTATTATGTTTCAATTATGCTGCCTATGACTTGAGAAAGATAGCTTAGTGAATCTGAGGGCTCCGAACCTATACTTTTTACATCACTAAGTTATATGCTTAGCGATAGTTGTTTCTATAGTAGGGAATTATCGAGAGGAGGTATGAAGCTGGCTATTGGAGATGGAGATTTTGAGAGCCTTAAGGAAGATCACATTTGCATATAGGCTTCTATATTTTGTATAAACCTTGGGACTTATAATGATCTATGTGTTGTATATTTACATGAAATTTTGAGGGCTCATTTTATCATGTCACCATGGGTTGTAATATAAGTATCGTTATATGTTTTGCTCTTTTGTGCTGTGTAAGCCCAAGTCTTGTAATATATTAAATTTACCACTTGCTTTGAATGGTTGTATGAAGCATGAACCACCTAATTTGGGTACTCGGAAATTGATAATATTCTTTTTATATTATTTTTGCAGTGTGAGGATAATATATGCAAAAAAATCTCGTGAGTTATTGGCTTATATTATTTTGGAAGGGCTTTTCCACCATAAGGTAAAATTCTGCGCAATATCAATTTGACATCAAATAAATGTTTAAATGGGCAGGATACACATCCATAACTATTTCTTTTTTTTCTTTATGAACCTAATCCCTCTACTAAATTATAATCTATATGGCCATAGTTAATCTCTTTTAAATGTCGCAAGTATTTAATTAGATTTCTTGTTTAAGTGGTAGTATTCTTTCGAAAGGATCACTAAAAATCTTGGTATCAGAGCCTAGGTTTGTGGTTCTAGAACTTTTGTTGTGAATTACTTGTATACTTGTTCGCTTTCGAAAAATGTTCTACATCGATTATTTGTTCAGTTACATGATTTATAATATTTTTATCGCATGTAGAGTGCATATGTATCAAGTACATGTCCCTAATGCAATGTGATTTTCCCTTTTGAAGGAATTAAGTTATTGCCTCTTTTTCTAACCAGCCTATGGAAGCTGCTCGTGAAAGGTCGGGTACCTCTGTTTCCAAACCTCATGCACTGGAAGAGGTTGGAGAACATTTCTTGAATTAATATGTTCCCCACACTAGTGGTCTGAAGTGGTAAACCATCATGGTGTAAGAGTTGGTCACATCCTCACATGAGTCGTGGTACTCAAGCCATGAATCCTCCTTTTCAACAAATGGCTGAATTCTTCCACCACATGGCTGAATCGATGCATGATCCCAACAAGATTAACTTTGAGAAAATGAGGAAAATGGGTGGAGTGGAGTTTGAAGGTACTGTTGATCCCACGGATGTTGAACAATGGGTGGAGCGCAAGGAGAGGGTATTTGAGCAGTTGGAGTGTTCAAATGTTGCCAAATTTAAGTATTCTATTTCACTATTACAAAAGGATACTAATGATTGGTGGGTAAGTGTTCCGAATGCCAAGGTAAAACCTCCTGTTCTTACTTAGGATGATTTTCTTAAGGAATTTCGTATGAAGTATGTCCCACCTGCTTATTGTGATGTAAAGAAAAAAGAGTTTTTGAATCTAAGGCAACGAGGTATGTTTATTGTTGAGTACCAACAGAGATTTCTAAGGCTCTTTCGTTATGCTAGAGATATTATTAAAGAGGAAAAAGACAAGTACATGAAATTTGAAAATGGTTTAAATGATCCCAATAGGAAGAATGTGTCGATCCTGCAACATGAGAACTTTTGTAAGTTAGTGTCTGCTGCTTATACTTGGGAACGACTTGATAAAGAAGAAGCAAGTAGAAATGAAAACAAATTTCGAAAGCCTAGACGAGATTTTGGAGGTCCATCAAAAAGGGGAAGGTTTGATGATTCTAAGGCTGGTAGTGTTAACAGGCTAGCTCAACAAAAGCTAAACATATCAGAATTTTCTATAGCTAGCACTCCAAATTATGGCCAAGGCAAGCCTCGCGTTCCCACTTGCCCACAGTGTGGAAAGAATCATTATGGTACTTGCAGAAGAGCTTTTGGTACATGTTTCAATTGTGGGAGCTTTGATCATAAAGTGAAGGATTGCCCTAATTCTAATTATGCTCCTTCTTTGAGAACTGAAGGCATAGTTCATAAGCCTTCTATTAATCCTCCTCAAACTAATAGAGGTGCAAGACCTAAAACCACCCAAGCAGCAGGTGCAAGTGGAGCTAATAAAGCTAGTGGACCAAGGACTACTGCACGCGCTTATGCTATGAGGCAGAGGGATGATCAAGATGGACAAGATGTGGTTGTCGGCAAATTTTACTTATTTGGTTTATGTGTGTTTACACTATTTGATCCTGGTTCTATACATTCCTATCTTTGTTCGTCACTTGTTCTTCCTGAAAACGTGAAATCTGTGAGACTTAATTATGATGTGCTAGTTGAAAGTCCTTTGGGTTATCAAATTGTGTGTAATCGAGTTTACCAAGATTGTCTCTTTGTGATTCAAAACCTAGTCTTCCCTACTGATTTGATTGAAATGCCCTTCAAGGATTTTGAAGTTATTACTAGGATGGATTGGCTTTACAAATATCATGCAGTGGTAGATTGTAGGTCTAAACATGTGACTTTTAAAGATCCTACATTTTCACACATTATTGTACAAGGTGAAAAATCATTGACATCTACTATTATTTCTCCGGCCTTAGCAAGAAAGTTGATGTGTCAAGGTTGTGGGGCATACCTTGCTCACATAGTTGATACACAGTTTAAGAGTCCTTGTATCAAGGACATACCTGTTGTATGTGATTTCCTAGAAGTCTTCCCCAAAAATCTTACTGGGTTGCCCCCGAAAAGAGAGGTTGAATTTCCAATCGAGCTTATTCCTAGATCTACCCCTATTTCTATCACTCCTTATATAATGGATCCAGCAAAATTAAGAGAATTAAAATCTCAATTGTAAGAACTTCTTGAGAAAGGTTTTATTCGACCTAGTGTTTCTCCTTGTGGAGCCCCTATTTTATTCGTAAAGAAGAAAGATGGCACTCTTAGGCTTTGTATTGACTATAAAAAATTGAACCGAATAACAATTAAGAACAAATATCTACTACCAAGGATCGATGATTTGTTTGACCAACTAAAGGGTGCTAAAGTATTCTTAAAGATTGATTTAAGGTCTGGATATCACCAACTGAGTGTTAGAGAGAAAGATGTCCCTAAAATTGCTTTTAGAACTCGGTATAGTCATTATGAATTTTTAGTGATGCCATTCAGATTGACAAATAATCCTGCGGTATTCATGGATCTAATGAATTGAGTATTCAAGCCTTATCTTGATCAGTTTGTAGTTGTCTTTATGGATGATATTTTAATATTTTCCAGAAGTAGTGAAAACCATGATAAACACCTTCGGATTGTTTTAAAAAATTTGAAGGAGAAAGAACTTTATGCTAAACTTTCCAAGTGTGAATTTTGGCTTGATGAAGTGGCTTTTCTGGGACATGTTGTATCAACCAAAGGCGTGAAGGTGGATCCTAGTAAGATACAAGCAGTTGTTGAATGGAGACCTCCCGAAAGTCCATCTGAGGTAAGAATTTTCTTGGGCTTAGCAGGATACTACAGAAGTTTTGTGAAAGGTTTTTCCATTATCGCTTCCCCGTTGACTAAGCTCTTGCAGAAGGAAGTAAAGTTTATTTGGGATGACAAATGCCAAGAGAGTTGTGAAACTCTCAAATCCTTGTTGACTCAAGCGCATATAATTACTCTATCAATTGAAGGGAAAGAATATGTAGTATACAGTGATGCGTCTCACAATGGTCTAGGATGTGTTTTGATGCAAGAAGGAAAGGTTATTTCTTATGCCTCTCAGAAATTAAAACCACATGAATTGAATTATCCTATTCATGATCTTGAACTTGCGGCTATAGTGTTTGCTTTAAAAATTTGGCGGCATTATTTGTATGGAGAGAAATGTCATATATTCACTAATCACAAGAGCTTAAAGTACTTGGGTACTCAGAAGGAGCTAAACCTAAGACAACATAGATGGCTTGAACTCATCAAGGACTATGACTGCACAATTGAATATCATCCAGGTAAAGCTAATGTGGTTGCAGATGTCTTAAGTTGAAAATCCTTCGCAATCATTTCTTTGAGTCCTTTTCACTTGCTCCTTGAGTTAAGAGCCATGAATATTTGTTTTACACTTGATTCAAAAGGTTCAATTATTGCAAATTTGCAAGTAAAGCCACTATTACTTGAACATGTGAAAGAAGCACAAAAGTTAGATGAGAAACTTGTAAAATTGACCAGAGAAGTTCAAAATGGGGAAGGGAAAACTTGATTTTACATTAATGGAGAATGGTGGCTTATTTTATCAAAACAGGTTATGCGTCCCAAATGATGACAAATTGAGGAGAAAAATACTAAATGAAGCACATACCTCACCATATGCAATGCATCATGGGGGTACAAAGATGTACCAGACCATCAAAGAAAATTATTGGTGGAATGGTACGAAGAGAGACATTGTGGAGTTCATTTCTAAATGTTTGGTTTGTCAACAAGTAAAGGCAGAACATTAGGTCCCAGTTGGTTTACTACAGTCGTCGTCAATGCCGGAATGGAAATGGGAGAGAATAACTATGGACTTTGTTTCTGGACTTCCTCGTACTCAAAGAAATCATGATACAATATGGGTGATTATGGACAACTAACCAAGAGTGCTCACTTCTTAGCAATCAGGATGGATTACTCACTTGAGTGTTTAGCTGAATTGTACATTAATGAGACTGTAAGACGCCATGGGATCCCTGTGTCTATTGTATCTAACCGAGACCCAAGGTTTACGTATAGATTTTGGGGAAGCTTGCAAGAAGCTTTGGGTACTAAGTTGAAATTTAGCACTTTGATCCGCCTTCAAACATACGGCCAGTCGAAAAGAGTGATACCAATTTTGGAAGATATGCTTCGAGCTTGAATTATGGATTTTAAGGGTAGTTGGGACAAACACTTGGCTTTGATAGAATTTGCTTACAATAACATTTACCAATCGAGTATTGGAATGCCTCCCTATGAAGCCTTATACGGAAGAAAGTGTCGGACCCCTCTTTGTTGGAGTGAAGTTGGTGAAAGGAAACTTATTGGTCCTGAAACTATGCAACAAACAGAAGACAAGGTAAAAATTATCAAGGATCATCTAAAGATTTCTTTGGATAGTGATGAGTCCACAAATTGGACTCATTTAGGGCTTTATTTTGATAAGAATAGTGCCCTCGAATGCTTATTTTGTTTAAATATCTGATGAAAACTCTTAAGTTTCAGGTATTTGAAGTTTTAGTGAGAGCATGGACACTTGGGCGCAAAAAGGAACAAAAAGGCTAAAAAGAATGACGAAGCTGAAACCCGAGCATCGCCAAGCATACTTGGCGATTCGCCGAAGGGATTTAATCCGCCTTTTGTTCCAGTATGCGAAGCCCTGAAGGAGGAGGATCAAAAAGGCGATGAAAGGAGCAGTCGACGCTTCGCCAAATAGTTCTGCGAAGCAGTACTATATCGCCCAATGGTCCAAAACGTGAAGCTGCTGAAGGCAAGCACGAAACGGCGATGAGACATACGAAGGGCGAGTCACCAAAGTCATTCGGAGACATCGACTAACTTCACCGAAAGATCGACCAGCGCTATTTTCCGAAGTCTATAAATACTGAACTTATTATTAATTTTAAGTGTCAAACTTTTATTTTAGTTTCCAGAATAGAATAGTACTTTTTAGATATTTTCTCTCAAGTTTGGAGAGGGTTTTTGGGAACTTGAAGAAAGGAGTTCATCTTCCCCAAGTTGGAAGTGGGTCTTCTCTATTCTTCTTCCTTTGCTTAAATTGAGGTTTAATTTCTTATACTCATTTGATTTTACTATCATTTTAGGTGTATTTTGTTATTTCTTGATGTGTGGCTAAAAACTCCCATTCTTGGGGTGTGATTTAGCAAATATGTGTTGATATTGTTGTTGGGTCTTGCTTGCTGATAGGCTAAATGTATTTTAATGGTGATTTCACCTAGTGGTTGCGGTTTAATCGAAAGGGTTTGTAGTTGCAAATACAAAGTCACTCATGTGTTTTCGTCTTACCCGAGAGGGAGGTCGCGAAACCAAGACCACTAGACTGATGGCCTAAGGAATAGGTCGACATGAGGTTCAGCCCGAGAGGGTGAGCCCTAATCCCATATCCTAACACTCAGCTCGAGAGAGTGGGTGGGGTAAGGGGTAGGCTGGTCTTCATGCGACAAATGGGTATCCCAGAGGAACCCATTTGAAACGGGGTAAGTTGCCCGAGAGGGAACTTATTTCCATTTAAAACTTAGCCTAGTCACTATTATTTTGCAAATTTCCTATCGAAATCATGTACCCAACGATTTATCTCAGCTTGTATTGCGGTCACACCCCAAGAACTTCTCCTCATACTTGATTTTCTTGTTAATTTTAGCTATTTTTACTACTTGTGACAAAACCCTCATTTTATATTTGACACTTTTGTGTCACCCCCTTTAATTTACTATGTTTTTGTTCGTTAATGTCTTTAGCTATGACTAGTTAGAGCTAAATTTTATTTTTCTATCAATTCTCAAAACCACTCCCTTAGGACACGACCCCAACCTTTAGTTGGGTTACTAAACTATCGACGATCATAAACACTCATACCGTAGGTTAGTGTCTTTGGTCACGATAAGCATCAGATAGACAAAAGTCATACACTGACCTAAAAAGGCGTGATATTGAATATTAAGTTGGAGATAAAGTATTCTTAAAGGTGTTTCCATGGAAAAATTATTATGAGATTTGGCCAAAAAGGAAAACTTAGTCCCTGCTTTATTGGACCTTATGAGATACTTGAAAGGGTTGGACCATTTGCATATAAATTAGCTTTGCCACCAGAGTTAGACAAGATCCACAATGTCTTCCATGTTTCTATGCTCAGAAGATATCGTTCTGATCCATCTCATGTTTTTCCAGTTGAATCTATTGAGGTTAATCCTGACTTGACATATAAGGAAGAACCCATCTTAATTCAAGCTCGGGAAGTGAAGCAACTTAGAAACAAGAGAATCCACTTAGTAAGGTACTTTGGATGAACCATTTGGGAAAAGAAGCTACCTGGGAGAGAGAGGAAGACATGAGGACCCAGTATCCACACTTGTTCCGGGACTAGAGTAAGGTAAATTTTGAGACAAAATTTCTTTAAGGGGGATAGAGTTGTAACAACCCTAAATGCTAACCAAGAGTCGCTTGTCGATAGACCATTAGTTAATTACTACAGTATGTTTTACTCTCATTTTGGGAACTTGAAATGTTATGATATTTGCAAACTTGCTTAACATAAATTGTGATAGTAATTTAATGGGTTGTATTGGGGTATTTGAACTTGAAAGAGAGGTGAGGTTTATACATAGTGGTATATAAGTACACTTTTGGGCAGCACACCTTTTACTTTTGGGCAGCCAACCTTTGACTTTGGCTGTATCTAGTAAGTGATAAATATCACTTTTATAACATATAATCTCACACCTCCTCTATAAGAATTTGTGTCATTTAACTCTAAGAAACCTGTAGAACTTCCTCTAACCATATTACTCACAAAATTTCAAGAAAATCTTGGTCCTTTTGGTTGGAATTCGAGATACCCCCTTCTATTTGGTGAGTAGTCGAAATCTATTTCTGAGCTGAGTAGTGCTTATTACTTTTAGAATATCTCGTTCTCTAGAACTCCTTTTTCAGTGAATTAATATGATTTGCAAAGATAATCCATATACCTACAACTCTTATGGTTATGTACAACTCTAATTTAGCTATTATGGATTTGAAATATGGGACGCAACATATGACAAGTTCTGTCCAGATTCCAGAATTTGAAATCCTATATGTTTAACTGTTAGTGTTTTGATTATATCTTTTTGTACAAAATGTATTTTGTGGTGATTCTTAATTATTTGCAAGCTTAAGAGTTGTACCTACATCTTTTATGCAGTATATAAAGTCTAGTTTTGCCGTTTTCTGTTTCAAATCTAAGTTGCGTCATGAAGTACTTTGTTGGCCAGAATTACTCTTTTGGAAGCATAGGTGTATTTGTACAGGCTAGGCTTACTTGTGATGATAACCCTGTGTTAAGTCATCATTATTGAGCTACTAGAAAGTAAATAAGTTATTAAATTCATCTTTTTAAGGTTGTATATACTCGTGTACAAGTTGAAGACCTTGATACACTGGTTGGTCTACGGTTTGGACTCTTGAAGTTGTGTTGGACTGTTTCTGTGCTAAAGAACTGTGGTTTGTGTATAAACTTGTACTTCTACTCTTTTTACCTGCTGGAATATTTGAAATTTTATCTTGGTACCTTGGTTACCTCTTGTCACTTTGCATTGTCGCATTGGTATCCTTTAAGATATTAAAGACACTAGTATTACTCGCCCACTTGTATAGATTGTTTGATCACCTGACACCCTTGTTGGGACCCTGTCCTTCTTGTGGCTGTGACTTTGTCACTATTGCCATACCTCTTGATTCGAATCATTTTTCATCTTGACTCTGGATTTTTAGTCCGTCTTAAAAATGAAAGTTGTCCATTTTAAGTACAAACTAGAAAGACATTAAATATGGTTATTAGTTCTCTTGGTTATTGGGCTTTGAACCTTCTTGATACAGAGCATCGACCCTTCTTGATACCTGCTTGTGCTTGATGTGACGACATGATGTATATATTGGGCGAGCCTTGTTATTGAATCTCTTAGAAAATGGTGTTATGAGCGTTCTTGACATTTGGATCTTTAACTATCAAACTTGATACTCTTTATATATTGTTTAGTTGATTTGTTTGTTATGTTTCAATTGTGCTGCCTATGACTTGAGAAAGGTAGCTTAGTGAATCTGAGGGCTCCGAACCTATAGTTTTTACACCACTAAGCTATATGCTTAGCGATAGTTGTTTCTATCATAGGGAATGTCGAGAGGAGGCATGAAGCTGGCCATTGGAGATGGAGATTTTGAGAGCCTTAAGGAAGATCACATTTGCATATAGGCTTCTATATTTTGTATAAACCTTGGGACTTATACATTATCTATGTGTTGTATATTTACCTGAAATTTTGAGGGCTAATTTGATCATGTCACCATAGGTTGTAATATAAGTATGGTTATATGTTTTGTTCTTTTGGGCTGTGTAAGCCCAAGTCTTGTAATATATTAAATTTACCACTTATTTTGAATGGTTGTGTGAAGCATAAACCACCTAATTTGGGTACTCGTAAGTAGGTAATAGTCTTTTTATATCATTTTTGCAGTGTGAGGATAATATATGCATAAAAATCTCGTGAGTTATTGGCTTATATTATTTTGGAAGAGTTTTTCCACCATAAGTTAAAATTTTGCGCAATATCAATTTGACATCAAATAAATGTTTAAATGGGCAGGATGCACATCCTTAACTATTTCTTTTTTTTTCTTTATGAACCTAATCCCTCTACTAAATTATTATCAATATGGCCATAGTTAATCTCTTTTAAATGTCACAATTATTTAATTAGATTTCTTGTTTAAATGGTAGTATCCTTTCAAAAGGGTCGCTACATTGTATCTTTCAGAGATTGCCATGCTATGGTGGAGGCATAAAGAGTCAGAAATAGGGAATCGAGTTTGCACAATAAACACTTGGGAGTAATTTCGAGTGGAGTTCAAGAAGGCTTTCGTCCCTAACAACGTCATCTATGAGGCGAAGCGTAAATTTAGGGAGTGGAAACAGACGAGCAACATACACACATACATGAAAAAGTTCACAACCCTCACGCTTCAAATTCCCAACCTCACGAATGAAGATATGTTGTTCCACTTCATGGATGGGCTGCAAAATTAGGCCAGGACAAAGTAGGAACGCTGAACGGTCAGGACTATCGATGAAGCCATCATGCAGGCCGAAGCTTTGACAGACTTCAGGAACAAAAAGCCAAATAGAGCCAGAGGAGAGGAGATGAGAGGTAGTCATAACCAAGGTAGGGGAAATTGTGGCAAAATCAAGGACCAACGGCCACATCCCAAGTATCATGATGCCTATATGTCCGATGGAAAGAAGTTTGGATGGCATGGCGACACAGAGAAGAAGGCAGAAACTTCCAAAAGAAACTGTTGCTACATATGCGGTGGGTCGCATGGCTATGCAAGGTGCCCTGAACTGAAGAGCTTGGTGCTATCCAACAGGAGCAGAAGGAGAAAGATGCACAGGAGCTAGGACAAGTCGTAGAGACGACGTAGTTGAGATTGATATGACTATGCAGAGCCATCACGAAGCAGCCAAGGAAGTCGAGAGAATAAAACACGCAGTATGTCCACATCACGATCAATAAAAGACCCGCTCAATCTATGGTCGACACGGGTGCAGAGGCCAAGACGACAACCATAAGGTTGGGGCTGAGTTACAGTCCAAGTAACGCCCAAATCAGTAAGGTCAATGCACCATCGACTCCCGTGTGTGGAGTCGCTCATGGAGTAAGCATAACTCTAGGCTAGTGGCAAGGTAAAACCAACTTCACTGTCAATCCTTTAGACCTTTTTGATATAATTCATCGACAAGAGTTCTTCCAGAAGTGTCCCGTGGTGATCGATCCTTACCTCCAATGAATTTTGGTCATGGAGCAAGAAGGATCATGTATGGTGCCCCTGGTTAAGGTATCGAAGATGGAAGGACAGTTCGACTAACGGCCATTTAGCTCGAGAGAAGCCTTAAGAAGAAGGAGTCAATATTCGTAGCCACCATTGCAAGTTCGGAAGAAGACAATGGTGCTAAAGGGTCCTTGCCACCATGCACAAAGAAAGTTCTAGAAAAGAACAATGATGTGATGCCAAAGAAGCCTCCAAGTCGCTTGCCTCTTAGGAAGGAGGTAGATCATAAGGCTAAGCTAGAAGAGAAAAAGAAGAAGTTGAAGGAGTTGCATGAGGGCATTAATTGAGTCAATGAACTATTTATCGCACATGCGAGAAGATAAGACTCGGTTGGCTATACAACGACGATGCGACGCGGTCGTTGCATCAATAGGTGGGAGAGAGTGTCATGACCCGCCACTTTGCCCGTCAAATATTGCCCCAGAAGTGGGGAGGAATAATCTAGATATGTGGAGAGATTTGTGGAAGATTTTAGAACTCCCTAGATATTTCCTTGAAAGGCTTACATTGGAAGAAGAATAGTCCTTAGTGGAATATTCTAGAGAAGTATGGAGATTTCTTAGGAAAGGTTAGAGAATTGCATGGAAAGTTTTTGGTATATTCTAGAGTTGTAGAGAATTCTAGAATAAGGATTAAATTGTAAATATGTAGGAACTTGAGTAGTAATTGTTATTTACACTTTAGCCCCTAGGATTGTAGTATAAATAGAGAGACTCTCATTTGTAAACCATCCAAGCTTGAAGCAAGCAATCAAGGAAGTTGTAAGCAATCTTCCAAGCAATACAAAGCTCTCTTTCAAAGTTCTCTAAGTCTTTCTTTACATTCTTGTAGCAATCTTAGTTCAAAGGCTTACTTGCGCTTATAAGATCTTGAAAAATTAGTGAGTAAGTTGTCAAGTGTCGTACGAATCTTTAGTGAGACTCTAAGTTCGTGACATAAAGGACCATAAACTTCTAGCTTAGGTGGATCCACTAGCTATGTCTTTCTAAGAAAATTCTATAAGGCACGTAGTTAGGGACACAGAGATTGCTACTAGAGACCCGATCTCTACTAACATGATAGCCTCCATCTTAATATCCTTTCGGTGCCAGGTAAAATTCCAATGGAATAGTTATATTCCTAACATATCATCATACATGGAAAAGTACAATTAAATTACTAATCCAAGCTTAAAACATCATAAGAGTATCTCCTTAAATCATGAATTATGCATGTGGGAGAAAATCTTTCACCAAATCACGATCCCTTTATTTGAGAAAAAATTTCACAATTTCATTGATGCTCATCTTAAAGAAACTTTTAGATCATAAAATAACTTTTCAGAAATCATTCATAAACTTTCATAAATTAACATTGATAAATTCATAACTTTCATTCATAAACTCATATCTTCATAAATTTATAATCAAAATATAAACAATGCATGAGTCCATATGAAATCAATTGAAAATCATGTAATTGAATCAAATTAATCATAAGAAGATAAAAATCAAACAATCAAAACATTACAATGAAGACCCATGGAGAATTGGATGAAAACCAAATCAATTTTGATGAAATTGAATTTGAAGAATTGAGATCTTTTGGGACTCAATGGGTGAACAGAACCCATTGATGAATTCCCACATACCTTGATGATCTAAGCCCAAAATAAATGGAGGAAAAAAAAGACTTGAGGCTTGAATCCTTAAGTATTTTTCCTTGATATTGAGAGAATATGGAGAGGATGACGTGGATGGGAATGAGGGATTTTAGAAAATGAAAGGGTTTGGGTAGATTTAACAATAAAAGGTAGTTATAGGACTTAGAATTTGGATCAAAATGACATAGTATAAGTATTGAGTGCATTGAAAAAGACTCAAATACCCTTAATAAATAACTGTCGGAGGACCCTACGCTTGGATCTATGGGCCGAAGAAATTTCTACGGACCATACTGGTATATCGTAGGTCGAGTTAGTGAGGCCTAAATTTGGCCAACTTTCAATGACTCTATTCTACAGACCGTCAAACCTTCTAATGTTCGTAGACCCCTCTTTTAACCCAAAATTTCACTAAGTTTGGATTGCCTATACGAAACCCTTCTATGACTCGTCCAATTTTCTACGACTAGTCCTGTTCATTCGTAGGTCATACACAAGAAACTTGAAATTCAAAAAACTAAACCCTAGTTCTACGATTCTCTTCCTACGGTCTATAGATTTGTATCGTAGACCACTGGATCAATGCAAAACCTATAATTTTCCTTTCCTTTCAACTTTTCCATTTCCGAGGTGTTACACGAATATATCTCCATCATCTCTCGGATACATCCACATCTCCTCTTGAATATATCTATATCAATTTTTTAATTATTGCAATAATTTTCATATAATATTAGGGCCCGAAACAATGACTTTAATGAAGTTTAGTTTATTTTAGGAAAAATAGATTTAGCTAATTTAATTGTAAAGAGAAGGAGAAAAGTATAAGAAAAGATGGTGTCAATTCATGATTCATCCTTTTTTGCCATAGAGCATATGAGATGAAATACGAAGTAGGAATTGACCTGTTTCCACTAGTGAGCCCCTCTATCTTTGTTTGAAAAGGTTGATGTGACGTTGGTGCAGCGTAGCTATATGGTCCCATTAGTGTTATCTAGTGGACACGGCATCTCATGTCTCCTCTTATCACTATGATGAATGCTAACCAAAAATTGAATAGCCATAAATCTATAAAAGCAGTGGAAAAGATATTTCTTCTTTTGAAATGTTAACAGAATTTATACCCCCAGGGCCTTTTTGTAACAGTATGTGTTTGTTCCATTATCAATAATTTGGCCCACCTTCCCCTCCCCTACCCTCCCTGATACACTAATTTTTCCTTCAATCTTTGCTTCAAAGAAAAGAAAAAAAAAAAAAATATATATATATATATATTTATTTTAATAACAAACTAGTAGAGTAACTATTTTTTTCAGTTCATTTCAATTTTAGTTGAATATAGGAGCTTGCTTACCGGCGATGCCAACGCCGGTGAGCACTGCCAAGCAATGCTTGACGGAGGAGGCAGCGCGTGCGCTAGACGATGCAGTGGCCGTCGCTCGTCGCCGGAGCCACGCGCAGACTACATCTCTCCATGCCGTTTCTGCGCTTCTTGCACTTCCATCATCTACCATCCGTGACGCCTGTGCACGTGCTCGCAGCTGCGCGTACTCACCACGGCTCCAATTCAGAGCTTTAGAACTCAGCGTCAGCGTTTCTCTTGATCGTTTGCCCACAGCCAAAACCCTAGACGAGCCGCCTATTTCTAATTCTCTCATGGCAGCAATCAAGCGCTCACAAGCTAACCAAAGAAGGCATCCCGATACTTTCCACATCTATCAACAACTTCAACAACAGAATTCCTCTAACTTCTCGATTTCTACTCTAAAAGTTGAACTGAAGCATTTTATACTATCCATTTTGGATGACCCGATTGTGAGCCGAGTTTTAGGGGAAGCGGGTTTTCGGAGTTGTGATATAAAGCTTGCACTTCTCAATCCACCGGCTATTTCTAGGTTTTCCAAGGCACGTTGCCCACCTATGTTTCTTTGTAATTTAACCGATTCGGAGCTTAACAAACGTGGGTTTAACTTTCCATTTTCTAGCGTTTCCGGAAAGGGGAATATTGATGAGAACTGTAGAAGAATCGGTGAGATTCTTGTGAAGAAAAGCTGTAGAAACCCGTTATTGATCGGCAATTGTGCAACTGATGCACTTTACAGCTTCACTGATTGTGTACAGAAAGGTAAAGGTGGTGTCTTGCCTGATGAAATTAAGGGGTTGACTGTAATTTCTTTTGAAAAAGAATTTTCTGATGGGAGTGAAGAAATGATCAGCTTGAAGTTTAAGGAAGTGACTGATGCTGTAGAGAGTTGTACAGGGGCTGGAATTATAGTGAATTATGGTGAATTGAAGGTGTTTATTGATGATGGGTCAGTGAGCTATATCGTTTCTAAGTTCACAAAATTGGTGCAAGTAAATTGTGGGAAACTGTGGTTAGTTGGAGCAGCAGCAAGTTATGACATTTATTTGAAGTTCCTGGCTCGGTTCCCTACAATTCAGAAAGACTGGGATTTACATCTGCTGCCCATTACTTCATCCACCCTTCCAATTGGAGGACTACCTTCCAGATCCAGGTGGGATTTTCTTCCATATTCTATTGCATTTTCTTTAACAGATATTATTATAATGCTTTATAGCATAAGTGCTGATTTTTTTTATTTTTTATTTTATCTTCATATGACAAGGTCTCAAATTTTTTTATACGCTTGACTTTAAACGTTGTCAATATGGTTGTTGTACCTACGCAGAGTTTGAACTACCATTATTTATGAGATCTTCACATAACTTCAGAAGTATACCATGAAGTTTTCTCATTTGGGACTCTGGACGTTAGTTGCTTGAGAAACATGAATACAAAAGTAATTGGTCCCATCCCTTTGTGGTGGTTACCAATGTAGTTTTGCTTTTTTGGATGCTTTTATGCAGTATATGTGAATAATTTTGACACCATCTTAGTGCAACTTTAATAAAATGATTCTTTGACTTATCAAATAGCTATTCGACTACAGGTTTGGCAAAACCCAGAGTTTTTGGTGCTGATGTTGTATTTGTGTTAAAAGATCCAATTAATATGTAAAAATAATTTATCAAGAACCCAATAAATTTCTTTTTCTAGAATCAAGGACCCATAAACTCAAAATTCTAGCCCTGCTTTTAAACTAGTAGTTATATTTTTCTGTTATAATGCTTTAGTAGTTCAAATATCTCTCATACTTGAGGAAGGTACAGGTTTTCCGGTGTTACTGCTGGTGGAAGCACATAGTTGATAAATTTATAAGAAGATACCTCAAAAGTATTTTATTCACTAGCACAATTTATTAGGTGTAGATCTATTTCTCGATGGATTTGCCAGTGTATAACCTCATCTTGTCGAAAAGCATGTTTTTTTAGTTGTACCTTGTAACTACAGAATCCGTTTGAATGTTTATCTTCATTCTTTTAGCCTCACCAGATCTTCGTTATTACTAAGTTAGTTGCATCACATGCAATTGCATATTAAGCTGTTTTCTTCCATAGTATATTGGTTGTAGAGTACCTCTTGCTTCTTAACCTTGCATATCCATTGTAATCACCATCCTTGAGAAGTAAAGAGTGAAGTAAACTTGACCAAATTTTTGTACCATTTGGACAACTAACTTTGTACATTAAAAATTATGTACGCTATCTTTTTTCCTTTTTTTGAGATAACCCATCTTTTCCCCTTATATTTAATTTATTAATTTTTCTTCTATATTATACATCTCCCTTTATTAGCTAGCTAAGTTATGTACTGGGCAGACTGTGCTCCATCATTTCCCTCCTTGAAAAAGTTGAACTTGTACAATTGTTTAGTATTGCACGAAACCGATAAATTAATCAAGCATATTTGTTTATTGTAATTATGATGTGTGGAACTCGGTGGTCTGGTTTTGTTCCTACAGTAAAGGAGCACAATGTGATGACATGGTTTAGCATATCTAAAGAAGAGGCTTCAGCATCCAAGGGATAATTTCAATGCTTAGAACAGCATAGACTGTCCTCTCAATGTTTCCTTTTCGTTGATCTATGACATTGTCTCCTTTTTGTTGATCAGTTACAGTGTTTAGTCCATGTTTGTGTGGTACATAACAGAAGCATTTGCCTAAGTTTTAGCTTTGTACCCTGAAGTCTTGAATTGTTCGACTGTGTGGCTCAAGTTTGACCATTATTGAAACTTTGACCACAGCTGTTGAGTCTTTGAGGGTTGTCACATTTAAAGCATGGCTCCTATAGTTTATCATGCACACAACAAATTGGACTACAAAATGCTTTATGCTGGTGTGTATGTCAAAAGAAGATTCTGTTTTTTTTTTCTTTTCTTCACTGTGTCTCCATTCGGTCTCTAATCCACCCAGTAAAAGCACTCCTGAGTGTATTGGTTTCCGAGTTGTTTGTGCTGATTCAGGGAATATACTAAGAGGTCTAAAGTGTGTATCTCATTGCATCTTAAGCTTTTGACTTTGTGTGTCCATTGGCTCTCACAGTCTGGTACTGACATTTGCAGCTTGATGGGGTCATTTGTTCCTTTTGGTGGGTTCTTTACCACATCATCTGAGTCTGAAAACTCGTGGATAAACAAAAATGAATATACAGCTCGATGTAACCTTTGCAATGAAAAATATGAGCAAGAAGTTTCAACTGTGCTGAGAGGAGCCACTGGTCCAGTCACTGATCAGCATGCAACACATTTATCTTCTTGGTTACAAAAGGCTGAATGCGGTCCAAGCAGGGGACTAGTTGGGGTAGAGGTGTGTCATTCAGAATCAAATTCTTTGTCCTTTCCTGTGATCTTAGTTACAGTATGGTTAAAAGTTTGTGGATGATTAGCTTGTAACTCTTTCAGTAAATATGTGCCTATCAATTCAGTGCAGGCCGATGAAGGCTGCAGTTTACTAAATGCCAGATTGGCGGGATTGCAAAAGAAGTGGAATGATATATGCCAGCGTCTTCATCACATACACTCATTTCAACCAGATGCTTTGCAAGCCAGGTCACATCTTCCCAGTTTGGGCATCTTTCAGAGTTCTGCTGCTGGGGACGAAAGCAGAAACAAAGATTTATTGTTGGATGCAAGACTTACTAATCAAAGTTCAATGTCATCAGACTTACAAAATACCTCCTGGACCAAAAATACCATGTCTAAATCAGTCGTGTTTGAAGGTGATTCTGATTTCCAAGCTGAAGTACCGGCTCAGAGTTTAGAAACTCAGCATCTGAAGATGGAAAATATCTGGACCCCGTACCGTCATGCTCTCCGTGATTTGAGCCTGCCCCTTGATCGAACATCATCAGCCTCAAAAGCTTCTGTTAGCACAGACCTGGGGTTGGGAACCGTTCACATATCCACTGTAAGAGATCTGTCGAAACCCAGTTTTCCGGAGAATGAGGATCGCCTTCCTTACTTTTCAGGATCGTTTTCTTCCTCTGTTCCTCAGTTAGACAAGGACTTGGATGTGGAAGACTTTAAGAACCTTTATAAAGCTCTTTCTGGACATGTTTATTGGCAAGAGGAAGCCATTTATGCCATTAGTCATACTGTCGCTCGCTGCAGAAGTGGTAATGGAAGGAGTCATGTCTCTAGCAAAGGAAATATCTGGCTCAGCTTCATTGGACCTGACGAGGTGGGGAAACAAAAAATTGCAAAAGCTCTTGCTGAGAATGTCTTTGGTCGCTACAATAGCTTGCTCTCCGTGGATCTGGGCTCTAGCGATGGGATTAGCTGCTCAAATTCTCTGCTTATCCATCAAAATATAAGAAATGGTCACATGAATCTTAGGGGAAAGACAGTCATTGACTACATCGCAGAGGAGTTAAGCAAGAAGCGTTGTTCTATTGTGCTTCTTGAAAACATAGAAAAGGCTGATTTTCCTGTTCAGAATAGCTTATCTCACGCTATCAGAACTGGTAAATTTTTGAACTTGCACGGGAAGGAAATCAGTATCAATAATATGATTTTTGTGCTTACCTCAAAATCTGCAAAAGTTACTAAAGATTTCTTTTCCAGTAAAAAATCTCTCGAGTTTTCAGAAGAAAAGATATTAGCAGCCAAAAACTTGCAGATGCAGATAGCAATTGGATCTGGCTATCGAAATAGGATTGAAGTGAAGAATACAAATTTGTGGATTACTTCAGGGGATAGAACATTAGAATCTTTCTCTGCATATAAAAGAAAGCAGACAGACAACAGTGACTCGAACAATGACAAGTTGCTTCAAATGCCAAAACGTTTGTGCACTGTCCCAAAATCTTCTCTTGATTTGAATTTGCCTGTGGAAGAGATGGAGGAGGAGAATGAATGTGATGAGTGTGACAGTGACTCTGGTTCTGAAGGGTCAAAAGCATGGTTGGAAGAAATCTTAGAGCAAATGGACAACAATGTGGTCTTCAAGCCATTTGATTTTGGAGCTCTAGCTGAGAAAATCTTGAATGAAATCAACATAAACCTTAAGAAGATTGTTGGAGTAGATATCAAGCTGGAGATTGACTCAGAAGTAATGGTACAGATACTTGCTGCTGCTTGGTTATCAGACAGAAAGGAAGCTGTTGAGGATTGGGTTGAGAAGGTTCTCTGCAGGAGCTTTATGGATGTCCGAAACAGGTTCCAACATATTACTGATAGTGTGATAAGATTAGTTCATTGTCAAGGCATTGCTGTAGAAGACCAGGCTCCTGGAATTTACTTTCCGGCAAAAATAACAATAGAATGATTTTTAGTCAGGTCTGTGTTCTAATGTACAAATGCTGTCAATAGCATTTCTGCGTGTTAAGTTTCTTTGTGCATATATTCCTGTAATTTTGCTATTCCTTCTCCAATTGTTCATCATTGTATCTTTTAGAATTAGGCTATCTTTTTGTAATCCTTGTACACTCTATCCCAGACCCTTTGTAGTTGGTTTCTCCCACTTGAAAAGTTGTCTTTTCCGTTTTGGGGAAAAGCTAGTTACTCCAGGTAATGTATGTATGTATGTATGTTTGCTTACTGGAGGATGACCCAAAAAAGAAGGAAGGTGTCACAAAGATTCTAATTGTTTTCTTACTGAAGTTTGTTATTTTTAGTTTGTTTAGGTTTTACTATTACTGCACTGCATCTGTCTTCCCCATTTCGGTTTTTATTATTGTTGTTTTCTTTCTTTCGGGTTTGATATTTATGAATGTTTTAACGGCACTCAATGGTAACAAAGAAGAAACTTTACATTCTTCTTAAATTTAACCAATGAACTGAAGGCTGAAGCCTTTAAGATTCTGTCTTTGTTACTGCATTCATCAAGTTTAGTAGAATTTTTTTTTGGACCACAAAATTTTACAAATATGCTAGATCATGATCAACCAGCTTCTTGTTGATAAGGATCCTGCTCAAACCCAGAAACTGAAACTCCGAAATCCATTTTTTCTTGACTTATAACATACAAGATTCACATGGTGGGTAACTTACTATTTCCTACACTTGGTTACTAGTTTCTACTAAATATCATTTATCCCTAATTTATGTGATGTAGTTTAGTTGAACACAATTTCACAAGTATGGGAATACTTTGTAATGTTTCAATTGTAAGAAAATTAAATTTTAAACAAAAGAATACATTTTTGTGAACCTTTTATCAAATAAGTGGGACCTAACATGGGTATAATATTGAAAGTATGATTAAACATGTCTTGACCAAACTTGGGGAGATGCGATAGGCACCTGGTGCCTCACCTAACTGAGTGTACTCTATATAACTCATATAATTATACTCCTAAACTACTTGGGCCAATAAAATTGACATACGCTCAACTGGTAAGGAAAGCTGAATGGTCTAGTAAGGTCTCTATATAGAGCGATCTGCACGAAAATCAGCCCAACAATACATAAGGCCTAGGAAAGTGTCACAATCGAGTTTACGCTCTTTCCTCCTCTTTCGATAAGCTTTTCATAGCCGTAGTCATACTCAAGTACCCTTGCAGGGGAATCCACTTCTGAGATGGAGAGAATCCTGGGATGCATATGCTCTTTTCAGGGTTGAAGTAAGAAGTAAGCGCAGCTATTGGACTTCTTTGTGGTATGGCAAAGCAGTAGCAAAGAAAGAAGCTGCTCACTCTGCTTTACCGAGAAAGGGAGCAGTGAGAAAGGGGTGACTATCATACGAAAATGAAACTAGTAAAGTAAGATGCCGGAACTCTTGCTTTCGTCTTGTCTTTACACTTCTGAGACTACTCCCTAGTCATAACATGGTGCTTAAAGTCATGAGTGATCTCAAGCTAACCCATGATTTGGCGTGACATTAAGATCATAAACATAAACTGAAATAATCGATGCAGAGGTTGACTCCGAAGGATATAAGAAGTCCAAGTCTTCACTTAACAATCAAAATGGAATTCGTGCCAAACAATCCATATGGCTAAAAACTAATATCTGAAAGTAACTACTATGATGAGTTGTTGGGATAAATCCCCTGCTAATTATACCTGTCTGAAAATTGAATGAATGAAATAAAGAAAAATAACATAAGTATTGTCATTGAAAGATGAGGGCTCACCGATACT
Source organism: Solanum commersonii (assembly GCA_029007595.1). Lineage (NCBI taxonomy): Eukaryota > Viridiplantae > Streptophyta > Magnoliopsida > Solanales > Solanaceae > Solanum > Solanum commersonii. The sequence continues at coordinate 7,665,367 of JAJTWQ010000006.1, forward strand.
GCTACTAAGCAGATTAGAAGATGTACTAACTGTGAGCTAGATGTTGACCGTATGAACCTATTTATAAAACAATATAATGCAAAGAGATTTACGATCAGTACTTTGAATGTATTGAGTACGCAAGACATGCATCACAACTCTAGTAAACTAAACATGATAAGTCTGAAATATATGAACTGAAGCAATGACCTTGTAAATCAACATGCAACTGATAAGTACTAAATTGAAATAATTGAATATAATGTAATGCATTATCTCACAATTGCATGGTGTGAGATACTAATAACCGACATACTCTATTGTGCTAAACAGAGTCCAATTTGTACCCCAGTTGAAAGGGCGCTCTATTCCTTGCTAGGGTAAAAGACACTAATGGTGTAGATCCACCAAACTGGGGTCATACAAACAAGTATAGACCTCAATGATACCCCAACCCAAATGCAATGCACATTTAAGACAAATATGAGGGTCATCATATGCGAAGAGATAGTAGAGACATGTGTCATGCACATTGGGGTCATCTAAGGTGTTTCTATAATCAAGATCACAACTAGGTTCAAGGATCCTAGCACTCATTACATCACAAGATTAAACACACAAAGACAACATGACGAACTTGAGATAAACTTGCTTTTCTTGACAAATAACTCCTACCCCCATAAGATGCACAATCAACAAGATCATACGCAAAGAGAGAGTAAAGAAAGGGAGTTAGAAAACTACCATTCCCCATAGAAGGACTTTCCATCATAGGGAAATGTGCCAACAAATTCATCCAAATTATGCTTGTCATTTTGACAAAGCATCACTACACAAGTGCCACAATTCAACTCATTACCGGGGTCAAATGGAAAGGAAATCCATGAACATGGATCAAGTACACCCTTTTTAGCCCGATTGACACTTTTATCTTCTAAAAACATAGTCCACTCAAAAGCGTGAGCATCATCATATGCAAACAAGTAGTAGAGAAAGGTGTCGCATAAATGAACTTCAATCAAGGTGTTCCCATGTTTAGCCTCCACTTTTTATACTAAATAATCACAACTCATATGAAGAATTGGAACACACAAGGAAGAAGTAACAATTAACACATAAGCATCCTCTTTCATCTTAACACTACTCTCTCCAATAAATGTACTATCATCTTCACAAAAGAGATTTCCATCTTTGGAAAGTGTGTCATCACACCACAGTGGATTCTCAAACAATTGATAGCATCCGAGAGTGGCTACACTTTCAACATTATAAGGCATTTCACTATGCACACTCTCAAGAGTCATGTCATCATCAAATAAGAGATTATCCTTAACAAACATTCTACCTCAAGATTCTCATGAGAAAAAAAAAAAAGATGGTGTTAAGGTCTAAGTATTCATTCAAATCATTAATGCTGACACTAGGTGGACACAAATTGATCTTTCCAAAATAATCAAGTTGGTCATCAATAGGATCAACTAGTGTAGCATCACTTTCATCACATGAAAATGTACCCTCATTCAAGCTACAAGTGCCAACACTAGGTGGACACAAATCGACCTTACTAGAAGAGTCAATTCGGTCATCAATAGGATCAACTAGTGCTTGCTCACTCACTACAAAGATATTATCATCACACAACAAAGTGCTATCAAGAACATCACAAGGTAAAGACTGACTATGCTCACATAAAGACAAGGTATCATTTACCCTCAATGAGCTACTAGCCACACAATGATGTTCTAAGTTCAAGGAAGTGTAAGAGTTAGCATTACTCAATCCAAGCTAAGCATACAACATATAAGACAGATGCTTCATAAGTAGCTTCAAGTCATACTTGTGCAATACACGGATAAGACCCCATAATCCTACCCATACTACGAACCACTTTAGGCTATCATAGTTAAATGATTACTATTTATCATTTCTAGACTACCAAGGAATATCACCCTATTAGGCTAGACCAAGCTACCATGGAAGGCATACTATCATGCAAGTCTAAGCTATACAAGGAAGGGTACAAGTGCTCCATTCTAGCTACCATGAAATGGTCTTGGCCTAACCAAGTCATGCTACCATGAAAGCATTCTATGAACACTTGTGCAAGCTACCCTTAGGAAGAGTGTGATTTCTCAATCCAAGAACACCATGGGGTTTTATACTCAAGCTACCATGAAATGGTATTGTCTTACCAAGTTAAGCTATCCATAAAATGGTCCTATCTTACCAAGTCAAGCTATCCATGAAATGGTCTTATGCTACCAAGTCAAGATATTCTAGTCTTACATGCTTTGATTCATTTTAGGTGAGCAAACCTTTCAACCAAGAATAATTCTATGTGAGAAAACCTTTCACATCATGTTCATTATATGTTCATAAGAATATGCTTTCAATCAACACATCTACATATCATAATCATAGACACTTCACTCTCAAAGTGTTCATAAAGCATTTACATAGGTTCTATAAGAACATGCATAATCTCATACATTCATAATCTAGGTCATGTGGGTAAAGTCCTTCCACAATAAATCCCTATACAATTCCTCATACATATTAGCTTCACTCTCAAAGCCTTAACATTCTTAGTTTATCATATTGGCTTTACTTTCAAAACCCTACTGATCAACATTCATGACTACAAGCCTTACTCTCAAAGCTTTACCTCTTACAATCGTTATACATATCTAGATCACAAGACATTCTAGTCACAAGCTTCATTCTTAAGTGATTCTATTCATAATTCATCATAAAGACTTAATGTCAATCATTACTAGTGAAGATCCATCATATATACTTTAATCTAAATCAATACATGTTTACATGCTTCTATTCTTGAACAATTACTATACATGCCATCAATTCTAGAAGATCACATATGAATCCTCAATTTCCCTTCACAAGGCATAAACCAATTTCATTAGACTAGGTTTAACCATGTAAACATGTAATATCATCATAATAACATGATTCAATACTAATTCTATTATAAACAATCAATACCCACTCAATTGGGTCAACATACAACATAACCCACAACATTGAAGAAATCCTAACATGAATTGGGGAAATTCTTCATCAAATTAGGGATTTCTAGGGGGCTCCATGGATGGAAGAATCCATTAATGAATAAGCTAACATACCTTGACTATAAAGCCTTACAAAGCTTGCAACAATGGACTCTTTTTCTTGACCTAGGCTTCAAGCTCTATCTTCTTCTTCAATTTTTAGAGAGAAATATTTGAGAGGAGAGCTTTTGAGGATTTGATTTGGGTCTTGGGATATAATGACTTAATTGGGGTGGTTAAAGGGTTAAAGTAGCTTATGTAGGTGTTCTAAGACTATACAAAATGACCTCACTGAATAACCACCTAATTAGGAATTTCCTAAAAAGTCCCTCACTAGGCAGCATGGTGCCAGGCACTACGACAGGGCTTCACGAGCCGTGGTCCACACCACTAGCCGTGGTCCTACTCGTGGTCCATGGTCCAGTAGCCATTCCATGAGGCATTGACCTCCACAATTTGAAAGAACCTTCACGAGCCTTCCCACGAGGCGTGGTCTTCACCACTGGCAATGAAGTGGTTCGTGAAGGTGAGCTACTTTGAGGCAGCTTCACATGACTTACTGCCTAAGCTCCATGGACCACTCCACGAGCCGTGGTCCTCACCACTGGCCATGGTGGTGGTCTTAAAGGTGCGGCACTGCTTGCCAAGGTTAGGGCAACCTTGGCCCTTGCCCCTTTGCCTTGGCTCTTGCCCTCTAGTCTAGACTTGTTACACCGTCGCTCAGCCCTAGGTGGTCTACTAGACTATGAGGTGTTAAAATATCTCTCCTTTGGGAACATTCATCCATGAATGACACTTTAGGCACTTCGTAAGGTCACGACTCTAGACTATCAACCCATCATGCATGTAACATATCTAAATGCACACAACCAAGGAGGAAACTTCAACTCCAAGCTAAACATAAGGAAGTAGGAACTACATCTAACAACCCATTATGCATGAAATCTCATAACTAATCATGTACAAGGAGGAACTACCATCTCCAAGATAAATCATGCTCAACATATACTCAAGGAGCCTATATGCAATATATACTCAAAGTATACATCCAAGGAGGAACTCTCAACTCCAAGCTAAAACATGCTCAATTTATCTTCTCATGAAGTTTTATAGGCAACTCTACTCAATGCACTACAATATGAGGAAAAACAATGCAAAAAAGTCATTTCTAACAAGATTTAAGCTTTTTTTTAACATACATATAAAGACATCATGGCAACACATAAACACAGAATGACCTTCCTATTTAAGCACACCATCTTTCCCTTGGGAGTAGGCCTACACGGACTTCTAAGCACCATTCATACTAAAGATAACTTCAAAGTCTAACATGTCAATTCAAAAAAGACCAAACAATATCGGAACCTAATAAAGCATAAAACACATATCGGTAGCAACATTAGGAGGTCACTCTTATTCATCTGTAGCTTCAAGAGCATACAACCTATTCCACTTTTGAGCATTCTCATTCAGACCACTAGGAGCAACTTGTTTACCCTTTCTTCTCTTTGCCTTTGGGCAATCTCTCATCTTGTAGCCACTCTCACCACAACTAAAGCAACCCTCTTTACCGGCCAAACACCTACCCTCATATTTCTTTCCACATGTAGCACAAGTAGGCCATAGGTACTCAGTACTAGTTCTGGGTGGCTTAGGGTTGTACACCCTCTCATTCTTATACTTAGGAGTACTAGAAGGACCTTGTCCGGAAAACCTTTGTCGATTCCTAGAGCGACCATGTCCATCGGACCCATCATGAAAGGACTTATCATCATTCATTATAGACCTTTTTTTCTCCCTAGATTTCTCTCTCTTGAGCTTCGAATCCTCAATTTATTGGGCATACACTATAAGATGTGAGATATCCATATCACCAACAGGCATTGCCATATGACATTCTTGTGCTACTAAGTCAGATACTCCCATCGTGAACTTATTCATCTTAGCCCTAAAGTTGGAGCATACTTGGATAGTTTGGTAAATTTCAAGGCATACTTCTTAACACACATGTTACCTTGCTTAAGGTTAATGAATTCTTGCATTTTAGCCTCCCTCAACTCTAGGAGAAAGAACCTATCAAGAAATGCCAACTTAAACACTTTCCACTCTATGGGACCCACTCCTACTGGTCTACTCTCCTTCCATAGATCATACCATATTTGATCCACACTTTTCAATTGGTAAGAGGCTAACTCCGCTTTCTCTATCGAATTCATCCCCATGATAGCAAGCACTTTATAAACATCATCTATAAACTCCTTAGGATTCTCCTCCAATTTAGAGCCATAAAACTTCAGAGGGTTCATTCTTATAAACCCTCACTCTTAAAGCCGCGGAATTCAAATTAGGGTTCACTGGAGAATCACTTCCCTATTGACTTGAGCCGTCACAGCTTGAGCCAACATTTGGATAGCCGACCTAAACTTTGAATGAGTCACATTCTCCCTTTTAGGGTCAATTGAATCTTAGGGAGGAGCTTGGAGAGGAACCTCTTGCTCCACATTGCCTTCCTCATCCCTCCTAGCATTTGCCCTTGTATTAGACATACCCTGAAAACCATAGCGCACAAATTAGGAGAAAGACCTAATAGTGTCACGACCCAAGCCTAGGGCCTAGACGTGACCGGTGAATGGGGAACCCAAAGGAACCCCAAACAAGCCTCATAACATATCATTACACATCCTTGGTCGCAGAAGCAATTAAAATGACCATAGGCGATAAGCATAATCAAGGGAAAATCGGGACTAAGGGAACAAGAAAAAAAAAAGGGAGAATAATACATAAATACCATAGATGAGTCAAGCTCAAGTAAAATACACAACTTGTCCAACACCACCTCTAAACATGGATACTTAGCGGGGGCCGACACAAACTACCGGGCTCACCCTCATAGTCAATACATAATTAAAAGGAAAAATCTTATACATAGCAAGAGATCATAAGCAACATCCCCGAAATAGAGAACTCACCAATAAGCTCGATAGGAAATCAAATTAGCCACGCAGAGGAGGATGGTCAAGCGGTGCTCCGATCGCTACATGGTGACATCATGTAGGCATAGAGTATGCATTAGTACATTTGAATGTACTAAGTATATGGGATGCAGTGCAATGTACCAATAGATGGACATCATAGGCAAAATGCATAATCGTACTCGATAGATAGCATATTAATGAGATGATATGTATAATGATGCTTATATAAAAATCATATTTAGTAGGGCGTAGTACATGTGTAGTGAGTGACTATCAATATAGTATTTCCAAGGCCTACCACTCCCTTGGAGAGGCGAAAGAGGTACAAACCCCTCAATGTGGTTACCCGGGCCTACCACCCCCCGAGCTAGGGACCAAGGTACCAACCCCTCGATATGGTTATACGGGCCTACTACCCCCCGTACTAGGCAACCAAGGTACAAACCCCTCGATACGGTTATACGGGCCTACTACCCCCGTACTAGGCAACCAAGGTACAAACCCCTCGATACAGTTATACGGGCCTACTACCCCCCGTACTAGGCAACCAAGGTACCAATCCCTCGATACGGTTACCCGGGCCTACAACCTCCCCGAGCTAGGCTTGGTCGACTCACAACACTATATAGAGAAAACCATATACATTTATCTATTTCATCATCATTTTAATAATTATATAACCATCCGACTCATAGGACGTACATTGGACCTTCCATTTCATAAGAATTCTATAAATGGGCATTTTATCAAACACATGGTGGGCTATTGTTCATGTAAATAAAATCATGTGTTTCAAGAGTACTAAGTCCAACCAATTTCAAAATCTATATAAAACAGCCCACCAACAACATATATATATATATATATATAACAACCTTCATAATTTGATCATGGAAGCATGAAAACCATAAACATCACATAATAATACCATCTCATGAAAATATGCAAAATAGACCTTAATAGGGTGTGTAGTAGTAATTCCATACTCAAGAGTTCATAAATAAACATAAGGACCCATAAACTTGAAGTAGTAATAGAGGATAAATGGTTGGACTTGTGGAAAGGAAGGTTTCCAAAATCAAACCCACATACCTCAACTTTGGAGAATTCTTAATGAAGATTGGAATGGAGAATTGCTTGAGATTGAATCTTGAATCCGGAATTAGAGCTTGAGATCCTTGAATTTGGTTGAGGATCTTGGTGGAATTTTTGGAGAGGGTTTAGAGAGAGCTTTTGAGTGTTTTCAAATTAAATGACTAAATATGGGATAAGTCCCCTTTTTATAAAAAAAAACGTCCCAACACTTAGTCTCAAAAATGAGGCTGAAAAAAAAAACAGCTTACTGAAATTTTCGGGTCTGCCCAGACAGGTTTTCCGAAAATGGCCATAACTCCTTCATCCTAACTCAGAATGAGGTGAAACCAAGTGCATTTGAAAGCTAACTCGAAGAGCTTTAATTTTTATAGTTTGAGCTCCTTCCAGTTCCTTGTGTGCTGAGAGATATACCCCTTTAAAGTTGACCCTCAAAATCACATTTTTTGCGATTTTTGAATTTTGATACGGTTGCTCTAAAATTCGAGTTAGACCCATTTCCCACTCAATTTGACCCCCTGAATAAGAATATGAAGTTGAATTTCCGAAATGATGCACGGATTTTGAGATATATGAAAATTACAATTATAGGTGTTTTCGAAGCACATTTTCGGGTATTTTTGGGGTAGTTTCAATATCTCCCCCTTGAGAACATTTGTCCCCGAATGTCAAAGAAACATACATGAGAGACACAAACATGGCAAATTCAGCCCACATAAGGATGCAACAATGCACTTACAACTCATTTCAAAAAACTTTAACATAGTTGTAAAACCACAATGAACTTGTTAACTTAAACATGAATGTATGCAATGACATGGTGGCTGAACTTAAGACCTGAGATTTTATAAAGGGCTTAGATTAATACCTTAGGCTTGAGTGGAGTGGAAAATATAAGGATATCGCCTTTGCATGTCCGCTTCGGCCTCCCAAGTAGCACTTTCAACTTGTTGATTTCTCCATAGGACCTTAACGGAAGCCACATCTTTGTTTCTCAACCTCTTCACTTGTCTATCTAAAATCTGGACCAGAACCTCTTCATAGGTCAAATTATCTTCAACAACACCCACAATATCAAGAGGCACAATGGCATTCGGATCACCCACACACTTCCTCAACATAGACACATGAAATACCGGATGAACCAAATCCATTTCGCTAGGCAATTTCAACTCATAAGCTACCTTGCCAATTCTCCTCATCACCTTATAAGGACCCACGTATCTTGGGCTCAACTTACCCTTCTTACCAAAACGAACCACACCCTTCATGGGTGCACCTTCAAATAGACCCAATCACCAACTCGGAATTCAAGAGCCCTTCTCCTCACATCGGCATAGGACTTTTGGCGACTTTGGGCCGTCTTCAACCTTTCTCTAATCATCCTAACCTTCTCAAGAGCCTCCATAACTAGATCTGGTCCTAACAAGGCCACCTCACCAACCTCAAACCACCCAAGCGGTGATCTACAACGCCTCCCATAGAGAGCCTCAAAAGAAGGCATACCGATGCTAGAATGATAACTATTGTTATAGGCAAACTCAATCAATGGAAGATGATCATCCCAACTACCCTTAAGTTCCAATACACAAGCCCTAAGCATATCTTCAAGTGTTTGGATAGTCCTTTCGGCTTGTCCATCCGTTTGCGGGTGAAAGGCCGTAGTGAGCTTAACTCTCGTACCTAGACCCCTTTGAAAGGACTTCCAAAAGTGTGAAGTAAATTGAGTAGCACGGTCCGATATGATGGATAGAGGAATCCCATGCAACCTTACCAAGTCATGAATATGTAATCTTGCATAATCTTCCGCCTCATATGTTGTCTTTACCGGTAGAAAATGAGCCGATTTTGTCATCCTATCAACCACCATCCAAATAGAATCAAAACCTTTTCTAGTCTTGGGTAAAACAACTACAAAATCCATATTAATTTCTTTCCACTTCCAAGTAGGAATCTCTATGTCTTGGGTTAGGCCACCCGGCCTTTGATGTTCAGTCTTGACTTGTTGGCAACTATGACAACCGGAGACGAATTTGGCAATGTCCTTCTTCATACCTCCCCACCAATACACATCTCTCAAATCTCTATACATTTTGGTGGAACCGGGGTGGATGGAGTAGGAAGAATTATGAGCCTCCTCAAGAATTTTCTCCCTCAAACCATCAACACAAGGCACACACAACCCACCTTGGTACCTAAGGGCACCATCTCCCCCTTGGGAGAAAACTTCCACCTTGCCCTCTTTCACTAAGGCCTTCAATTCTAACAAGGAAGAGTCAAGATCTTGTTTTGCTATTACCTCATCAACCAAGGAAGACCTAGCACTATCAACAACGACCACACCACCATTACCAACCTCTTCCAACCTAAGCCCCAACCTAGCCAACCGATGCACCTCCCTAGCCATTTCCCTATCACCAATATCAACATAAGCTAGGCTACCCATAGACACCCTACTCAAAGCATCCGCTACCACATTAGCTTTACCGGAATGATAATGCACACTCATATCATAATCTTTAAGAAATTTTAGCCACCTTCTTTGTCTCAAGTTGAGATCTTTTTGGGTGAAGACATATTGGAGGCTCTTATGATCGGTAAACACATCAACATGTACCCCATACAAGTAATGACGCCAAATCTTTAAAGCAAACACCACCGCGGCTAATTCAAGATCATGCGTAGGATAGTTCTTTTCATGCACTTTGAGTTGTTTAGAATCATAGGCTATCACCTTACCATTTTGCATTAGAACACAACCCAAACCAAATCTAGAAGCATCGCAATACACAACAAATCCCTCAAGCCCATCCGGTAGTGACAATATAGGAGCGGACACAAGTTTATCTTTCAAGGTTTGAAAAGTCCTTTCGCACTCATCGGTCCACTCAAACTTAGCCTTCTTTTGAGTCAACTTAGTCATGGGAGAAGCAATAGAAGAAAACACATTCACAAATCTCCGGTAGTAACCCGCTAAGCCCAAGAAGCTCCTAATATCCGACGGGGTCAATGGCCTAGGCCAATTTCTAATCACATCGGTCTTCTTAGGGTCCACCTTAATGCCATCCCCTGACACCACATGATCTAGGAAGGCAACCTCCCTCAACCAAAATTCACACTTTTCATACTTGGCATACAACTTCTCCTCTCTCAATCTTTGCAACACAACCCTCAAGTGACCTATATGTTCTTCCTTGCTATGCGAATAGATTAAAATATCATCAATAAAGACCACAACAAAGGAAGCAAGGTAGGGTTTAAAGACCCTATTCATTAGGTCCATAAAGATAGCCGGTGCATTGGTCAACCCAAAGGACATGACCATAAATTCATAATGCCCATACCTAGTCCTAAAGGCTGTCTTGGAAATGTCACACTCCCTCACCTTTACTTGATGATACCCGGACCGAAAATCAATCTTAGAGAAGTGGCTAGCCCCTTGCAATTAGTCGAACAAGTCATCAATCCTAGGAAAAGGATATTTATTCTTGACAGTGACCTTATTGAGTTGCCGGTAATCAATACACATCCTAAGGGACCCATTTTTCTTCTTCACAAACAAGACCGGTGCACCCCATGGTGATTGGCTAGGCCTAATAAAACCCTTCTCCAACAAGTCCCTCAATTGTTCTTTCAACTCCTTTAACTCTGTCGGGGCCATACGGTAAGGGGGAATAGAAATGGGTTGAGTATCGGGGAGGAGGTATATGCCAAAATCTATTTCCCTTTCGGGAGGAACACCGGGAAGGTCATTAGGAAAGACATCAAGAAATTCATTTACGACTGGGCCGACGACTCTATAAGAAGGGTTTTGGACTCCACATCCCTAACCCTCACAAGGTGATAGAGACATCCCTTAGAGATCAACTTACGGGCTTTAATGCAAGAGATGAACCTACCCTTGACTACCACATTTTGGCTCTCCCACTCAAGAATGGGTTCACTTGGGAATTAGAACTTGACCCTACGGGTTCTACAATCAATAGAAGCATAGTATGCATGCAACCAATCCATCCCAAGAACAACATCAAAATCGACCATGTTCAACTCAACAAGATCACAAGGCAATATTTTATGCAAGATGCAAATAGGAAAATTTCTATAGACCTTCCTAGCAACCATATATGCACCAATAGGAGTAGACACCTTATATGACTCATGCAACAAGTCGGGTTCAACATGAAACTTTTTGGCAACAAAGGGGGTGACAAAAGAAAGAGAGGCACCCGGATCAATTAATGCATATACATCAAAGTCAAAGATTTTCAACATATCGGTAACGACGTCGGGGACTTCCTCGACCCCTTGCCTCCCATGTAAAGCATAAAATCGATTGTGCCTTGGGACACCATCTTGTCGGCCCCCTCTCCCCAAAGGAACCGCATTGGCACCTTGTGGATGGACCTCCTTACCCTTGTTGCGATTCCGAGGACAATCTATTGCCTTGTGCCCCATTTCCCCACAACTATAGCAAGCACCGGTATTTCTCAAGCAGGGGCCACCATGACCCTTACCACACTTCGGGCATACATCAATAGGACCCATACCACCAACGCCTTGGGCCCTTGGAATGTCATTGGCAAACCCCCTATGGGGCGCATGAGAAGACCCTTGGCCTTGATGAAACCGGCCTCCCCTTCGACTTTGGAACTTGCCCTCAAAACGGGCCCTCTTAGCCTCATGACCCCTTCTCTTCCTCAACTTCTCCTCCTCCATTTGCTCGGTATAGACCATCAAGCGGGACAAGTCCATGTCACTAATCAACATTGAGGATCGGCATTCTTCACTCACTAGGTCGGACACACCCATCACGAATTTGTTCATTCTAGACCGTGAGTCGGCAACCAAGTGTGGAGCATATCTTGAAAGTTGGTTAAACTTGAGGGCATACTCCCTCACACTCATAGACCCTTGTTTTAAATTTATGAACTCCACTAATTTGGCTTCCCTAAGCTCAAGAGGAAAGAATCGATTAAGGAAAGTCATTTTGAACTCTTCTCTATGCACCACATAGTTTGCCCCCTTCTCTTCCTTCCATTGGTTGTACCATATTTGGGCCACCCCTTTTAGTTGGTAGGCCGCCAACTCCACCTTATCTTCTGACCTCACGCCCATGATAGCTAATATCTTGTGGACTTCATCAATGAACTCTTAAGGGTCTTCATCTAACTTAGACCCATAGAATTTCGGGGGATTCATCCGCATGAAGTCTCTCACCCGAGATGCCGGGGTAGGAGCCTGAGGGGTTTGGGCCCCGTGGTTGGCTTGATTAGCCATAGCTTGTGCAAATAAAGTAAGGGCATCCCAAAGATCCCCATTGGTCGGTTGTTCCTCGGGTGCGCGGGCTCGTCTTCCTCTTGTATTAGGCATGATTTAGCATAGCAAAGAACAACCGTTAGGGAAAAAAACTTCATTCAACTCTACCGCACGACTTAGAACATGAAGAAAGGAAACATTTCCTAAAACGTCTCATAGCCTCCTACTAATAATTGTGGTGCACAACACAACCATGAATCGGACTCTAATCAACGCGGTGTGTTGGACTCCGAGGATCTATCAACCTAGTGCTCCGATACCAAGTTTGTCACGATCCAAGCCTAGGGCCTAGACGTGACTGGCGAATGGGGAACCTGAAGAAACCCCAAACAAGCCTCATAGCATATCATTACACATCCTTGGTCGCAGAAGCAATTAAAATGACCATAGGCGATAAGCATAATCAAGAAAAAATCGGGACTAAGGGAACAAGAAAAAAAAAAGGGGAGAATAATACATAAATACCATAGATGAGTCAAGCTCAAGCAAAATACACAACTTGTCCAACACCACCTCTAAACATGGATACTTAGCAGGGGCCGAGACAAACTACCGGACTCACCCTCATAGTCAATACATAATTAAAAGGAAAAGTCTTATACATAGCAAGAGATCATAAGCAACGTCCCCGGAATAGAGAACTCACCAATAAGCTCGATAGGAAATCAAATTAGCCACGCAGAGGAGGATGGTCAAGCGGTGCTTCGGTCCCTACATGGTGACATCATGTAGGCATAGAGTATGCATTAGTACATTTGAATGTACTAAGCATATGGGATGCAATGCAATGCAACAATAGATGGACATCATAGGCAAAATGCATAATCGTAACCGATAGACAGCATATTAATGAGATGATATGTATAATGATGCTTATATAAAAATTATATTTAGTAGGGCGTAGTACATGTGTAGTGAGTGACCATCAATATAGTATTTCCAAGGCCTACCACCCCCTTGGAGAGGCGAAAGAGGTACAAACCCCTCAATGTGGTTACCCGGGCCTACCACCCCCCGAGCTAGGGACCAAGGTATCAACCCCTTGATATGGTTATACGGGCCTACTACCCCCCGTACTAGGCAACCAAGGTACAAACCCCTCGATACAGTTATACGGGCCTACTACCCCCCGTACTAGGTAACCAAGGTACAAACCCCTCGATACGATTATACGGGCCTACTACCCCCCGTACTAGGCAACCAAGGTACCAACCCCTCGATACGGTTATCCGGGCCTACAACCCCTCCGAGCTAGGCTTGATCGACTCACAACACTATATAGAGAAAACCATATACATTTATCTATTTCATCATCATTTCAATAATTATATAACCATCCGACTCATAGGACGTACATTGGACCTTCCATTTCATAAGAATTCTATAAATGGGCATTTTATCAAACACATGGTGGGCTATTGTTCATGTAAATAAAATCATGTGTTTCAAGAGTACTAAGTCCAACCAATTTCAAAATCCATATAAAACAGCCCACCAACAACATATATATATATATATATAACAACCTTCATAATTTGATCATGGAAGCATGAAAACCATAAACATCACATAATAATACCATTTCATGAAAATATACAAAATAGACCTTAATAGGGTGTGTAGTAGTAATTCCATACTCAAGAGTTCATAAATAAATATAAGGACCCATAAACTTGAAGTAGTAATAGAGGATAAATGGTTGGACTTGTGGAAAGGAAGGTTTCCACAATCAAACTCACATACCTCAACTTTGGAGAATTCTTAATGAAGATTGGAATGGAGAATTGCTTGAGATTGAATCTTGAATCCGGAATTAGAGCTTGAGATCCTTGAATTTGGTTGAGGATCTTGGTGGAATTTTTGGAGAGGGTTTAGAGAGAGCTTTTGAGTGTTTTTAAGTTAAATGACTAAATATGGGATAAGTCCCCTTTTTATAAAAAACGTCCCAACACTTAGTCTCAAAAATGAGGCTGAAAAAAAAAATAGCTTACTGGAATTTTCGGGTCTGCCCAGACAGGTTTTCCGAAAATGGCCATAACTCCGTCATCCTAACTCGGAATGAGGTGAAACCAAGTGTATTTGAAAGCTAACTCGAAGAGCTTTAATTTTTATAGTTTGAGCTCCTTCTAGTTCCTTGTGTGCTGAGAGATATACCCCTTTAAAGTTGACCCTCAAAATCACATTTTTTGCGATTTTCAAATTTTGATACGGTTGCTCTAAAATTCGGGTTAGACCCATTTCCCACTCAATTTGACCCCCTGAATAAGAATATGAAGTCGAATTTCTGAAATGATGTATGAATTTTGAGATATATGGAAATTACAATTATAGGTGTTTTCGAAGCACATTTTCGCGCATTTTTGGGGTCATTTCAAATAGAGCCAATCTCTGTGGCACGAGTTAGAGAATGAAGAAGTGATATTTCCTAAATATCTAATAGCCTCATATTTAGAAATGTGGCGCGCTTCACATTCATGAACAAGACTCTACTAGACGTGGTTTGAGACATCCTAGAACCATTCTAAACCTTGTGCTCTGATTACCAAGTTTGTCATGACCCAGGGGTACACCCAAGATGTAACATGGTGTACTTGACCCCGAAGGGGTCTCATACAAGCCATTAGCTTATCATAACATAAGATAATAGAAAAGTGCAGAAATTTTTAAAACATTTTCCACATTCATACTCTTTGTAAAAGCAAAGTGGAAGTCTTACTACACTTGTCTTAAACCATCTAACAACATTTTGAATACTCTTGGGTAACATCCCATACAATAGTCTCAAGACATGAAAATAAAGACATAAAGGAAATGATGGCTTTATCCTTGATGCTATGAGGACTCACCAATCTTCAACTCCTTGCTCCTACTAAGAACCTAGCCTCAAAGATGGAACTAAAGATCGTCGGACCCTACATTTGATAAGAATGTGGGCAAGAGTATGTGTTAGTACAAAATATACTAAATATGTTAGCTATCATAACATCATAAGAGAATAACAAAAGCGTTAGCCAACATAAGACATAATTCATGAACATAAGAGACAATAACATAATCATAGGCATAGTCTCCAACATAGGCATACTTTAAGCATTAGTCAACTCTTAATCCTTCATATCATAAGAGAACTACTTCTCAAGTAACCTCAAAGCGTACTAGTGCAATGCATGGATGAGACCCCATAATCCTACCCACACTAAGTATCCATTTTTGGTCATCATAATCATACTTACCAACTTATGGTCTCATCCTTAGCTTAATTCTCCTAGACAAGGAAATCTTCACCTTTAGTCAACATTTCAAGGAAGGCAACTATAGCAACAATCCAAGCAAAGCATATATCATATATACAAATCTCTTATTAGAATATAATTACAATACTTCCTTGAAGTAAGATAGTTCCATCATAAACATGCTATTGACTAGTCCCTCTTTAGCTAATCTTGTTGTTCATGGAGAAGTACCTCTTTACTAGTCCAAGACAAGTCATTAATCATGAATGGTTATAATTACCTATTCAAGGCTACCAAAGAAAAGTACTATTACTCAATCCAAGCTTAGCATACAACATATAAGAGATATGCTTCATAAGTAGCTTCAAGTCATACTTGTAAAATGCATGGATAAGACCCCATAATCCTACCCATACTAAGTACCGCTTTAGGCTATCATTCTTAAATGATTACTATTTATCATTTCTAGACTACCAAGGAATAACACCCTATTAGGCTAGACCAAGCTGCCATGGAAGGCATAATATCATACAAGTCCAAGCTATACAAGGAAGGGTACAAGTGCTCCATCCTAGCTACCAAGAATTGGTCTTGGCCTAACAAAGTCATGCTACCATGCAAGCATTCTGTGAACACTAGTACAAGATAACCTTAAGAAGAGTGTGATTTCTTATTTAAGGCTACCATAAGGTTTTATACTAAAGCTACCATGAAACAGTATTGTCTTACCAAGTCAAGCTATCCATGAAATGGTCTTATCTTACCAAGTCAAGCTATCCATGAAATGGTCTTATGCTACCAAGTCAAGTTATTCTAGTCTAACATGCTTTGATTCATTTTAGGTGAGCAAACCTTTCAACCTAGAAGCATTCTATGTGAGAAAACTCTTTACATCATGTTCGTTATGTGTTCATAAGAATATGCTTTCAATCAACACATCTACATATCATAATCATAGACACTTCACTCTCAAATTATTCATAAAGCATTTACATAGGTTCTAGAAGTATATGCATAATCTCATACATTCATAATCTAGGTCATGTGGGTAAAGTCCTTCCATAATAAATCCCTATACAATTCCACATACATATTAGCTTCACTCTCAAAGCCTTAACATTCTTAGTTTATCATATTGGCTTTACTTTCATAACTCTAGTG
The DNA here is from genome assembly GCA_029007595.1 of Solanum commersonii. NCBI lineage: Eukaryota > Viridiplantae > Streptophyta > Magnoliopsida > Solanales > Solanaceae > Solanum > Solanum commersonii. The sequence goes on from JAJTWQ010000006.1 coordinate 7,682,191, forward strand.
ATCAACATGTAAGAATTATTAATTATTTCTTACTTATGGCCCAAGTTTACTTGTAGCCCAAGTAATATCATAAATAATATTTAATGAATAATAGATCTCGTCCGTGCATTGGTTATTTGATGGACGTACCAGATTAAGTCTTAACCTCTATAAATTGGTCCTCCCTCCACCTACTAAGGTTATCACATATTCTCTACATTAATTTCATCACTGACGATTGTGGTAACGTAAGTCTAGGGCAATGAGGTAGAAACCCATTTACGGCTAACGCTTTCGCTTCTCTGTGTGATGATGCCTTCCACATCAGGTATGTAGCTCTAACGATCTCTATGTAAGATTATCGTGTTCAATATCCTGATATGTATTAAATTATTTAATCTTACATGTGACATTAGAACCTGGATTGTTTGAACGGATAATCTTCGTATATCTTGCATCTTTATAGATAATATTTACATGATATGTATATGTGAAATTATAATTATGGTTCATAATTTGGGGTTCAAAATTCATGCGATATGTGAAGATGATTATAAATTGTCGTCGTCTTTTTAGTTTTTTTTTTTGAACAATTTAGTTTGAATGTTTTATAAAAATCTTTGATTGTTAATTGGTTAATTTAATGAAGTAAAAGAATTGAAAAGAGGGTTGCATGGAGGCCGCAACCTTTTGAGAATTGTTTATTATTATTTTTTTAATCTCATAGTGGTTCTGCTCATTATTTACTTATGATTAATTAACTTAATTTGAAGGTATTTCATTATTTAAAGTTCAGTGAATTGATATTGTCAGTAACGACAATGAACAATTTCTTCTCCTTCCCTTTTTTTTCACAAGTTGTTGGCTTTATTATTAAAATAATATTTATTTATTTATTTTGATTTTATGTTGTAACGAACCAATTGTGCAATAAATTCAAGTGGTCGTTAGACTAAGCAATAAATAATAGTGTATACTTAGTGCAAAATAGTTTGTTAGTCACCAAAGTGGCCAAACTAGAAAAATTAACATCTACACATATAATATTTATGACCACTTGATGCATGTATTATGTTTCTATAGTTTTCTAGCCACCAAAGTGGCCAAACTAAAATGTATAAAATTATTCACATGCACAAAATTTTATGAGATTATGTATGCATTTGTATTCATATAATTTGTTAGTCATCAAGGTGGCCAAACACATACGGTTAAGAAAAATATGTACTCATAAAATTGTCATTTATCAATGAAAGTTAATGAAATGCCTATATATTGAAAAATCAATAGATAAATTGACTTTCACTATTGCTAGAACTTAAGAATTTATCCAAAGGTGAATCTATCATTCTACGAATAGTGAAAATTATGAGGTAAAATAATCTTTTTAGTCAAATATATATTGTATATCCAAAAATGTCGTATATATTTGATTAAAAATATTCAATTACCTATTAAAGATAAAATTGGTATTTAAATTATGATAATGTGTCGTAGTATCTACCTAAAGGACAATTACAATATATTTTTATCACTTTACTGAATTCACATTATTTTTTGATTTGTGAGCATGTATATCTATTTTGCAGTTATTCCTCTTCATTCGCATGCTTCGTCTGTTACTGTGTTCAATGGATTGAAATTCTCTGAATGACATAAACAAGTACATTTCAACTTAGGTGTGATGGATCTTGACTTGGCTCCATTGAATGACAACCCTACTGTCACTACTAATAAGAGCAGTGAGGATGAGAAGTCTTTTCATAAATCATGAGAGTGCTCTAACAGATTGACCCTTATGTTCATGCGAATGACTGTTGCTAACAACATTAAGAGTACTATTCCACAAATAGAAAGTGCCAGGAAATACTTGAAGTTTGTGGAAGAATGTTTTTGTTCTGCTGCTAAGTCTCCCTCGATGGTACACTTATGGCTGAACTCACGACCATGAAGTTTGATGGGTTGCATAGTATGCAAAATCATATCATCGAGATGACTAACATTGCAACAAGACTTCAAACCTTGGGGATGAAAGTGGATGACACCTTCTTGGTTCAGTTCATTCTGAACTCATTTCCTCTGTAGTATGGACCATTCCAAATTAACTATAACATTATTAAGGATAAGTGGGATGTTAGTGAATTGTCCAGTATGCTTACTGAAGAGGAGTCAAGACTTAACAAACAAAGAGGTCATACCATTAACCTCATGGATCAAGGAGCTGCTAAATGACTTAAAGTGAAGGCCAACAAGTTTAAGAAAAAGAAAGCACCTGCTAAAGTTCCACAAGATGCTCATAAGGAAATCAAGGTTGATGTGTACTGTTTCTTTAAAAAGGAAGGACACTATCAGTAAGATTTCCTAAAATGTAAAGCTTGGTTTGAAAAAAATAGTACATTTAGTGCTTTTGTATATTCCTAATAATACTTGGTGGCTTGATTTTGGTGCAACTACTCATGTATCCACTATTTCTTAGGGATTCACTATGATCCAAACTACAAATCCAAATAAGGATTTCGTGTTCATGGGAAATCGCATGAAGGCTCAAATTGAAGGAATAGTGACTTATCGATTGATCTTGGAGATTGGACATCACCTTGATCTATTACAGACACTTTATGTTCCTTCAGTTTCTAGGAATTTGATTTCTCTTTCAAGACTTAATGTTTCTGGATATGATTTTAACTTTGGACATGGATGTTTAAATTTATATAAGTATATTGTTTTTATGGTTCTGTTGTTCTTGTTGATGGTTTATATAGATTGAAACTCGATAATAATTTTTTTGAATCCCTACTTACTATTCATCAAAATGTTAGAATTAAACATAGTTCACTAAATGAAAGTTCTGCGTATCTGTGGCTAAACGTTTGGGTCACGTATCCCAAGAATGATTAAAAAGATTAGTAAAGACTGAAATTCTTCTGAATTTTAATTTTGCTGATCTTGATATATGTTTGGATTGCATTAAAGGAAAGCAAATCAAACATACCAAGAAAGGTGCCATAAGGAGCACTCAGCTTCCTGAAATTATGCACACTGATATTTACGAACCCTTTGATGTTCCATCTTTAGGTGGAGAAAAATATTGTATCACCTTTATCGATGATTTTTCACGTTATGAATTTATCTATTTGTTGAAAGAAAAATCTCAACCAGCGAACGCTCTCAAAGTGTAAGTTAATGAGGTTGAAAGACAATTAGATAGGATAGTGAAAATCATTAGGTCAGATAAAGGTGGTGAATATTATGAAAAGTATAACGAATCAGGATAATGTCCATGTCCATTTGCAAAATTCCTTAAAGAACATGGCATATGTGCACAATATACTATGCTAGGAACACCTCAACAAAATGGTGTTGTAGAAAGGCATAATCGAACACTTATGGATATGGTTAGGAGTATGATGAGTAATTCCTCATTACCCAAATCATTGTGGATGTATGCTCTTAAAACTGTTGTATATTTATTAAACAAGATTCCTAGTTAGGCGGTTTCAAAGACCCCTTTTAAACTGTCCTCCCGGAAGGAAGCCTAGTTTAAGACACTTGCATATTTGGGGTTGTCAAGCGGAAGCTAGAGTTTATAATCCACATGAAAAGAAATTATATTCTCAAATGGTAAGTTGTTACTTTATTGGCTATCTAGAGAAATTTAAAGGGTATAGGTTTTATTGTCCAAATCATTGTTCGAGAATTGTTGAAATCGATAATAAAAAATTAATTGAGAATGGTGAAGTTAGTGGGAGTGTTGAATGACAAAGTGTGGAAATCAATGAGGTAAGGGTAAATATTCCATTGCCCATGAATGTACCTACTTCCACACTAATAAAAAATGTTGTTCCTCTTGTTGAAGAACACTTTCACAATGTTGAATAATATTTGGGTGAAACACTTCAAGAAGGAACTAACTCACAAGTATCTAACGCAAATGAACCACACATAGTTCCATTAAGAAGATCTCAAAGAAAAAGAAAATTGGCCATTTCAGATGATTATGTGATTTATTTGCAAGAGTTAGATTTTGATATTGGAATTAATAAAGATCTTGTTTTATTTTCACAGGCCATAGAAAGCACAAAGCCTGATAAATGGATTAATGCCATGAATGAAGAGTTAAAATCCATGGAATACAACAAAGTCTGGGATCTTGTTCAATTACCAGAAAGTTCTAAAAGAATCAGGTGTAGATGGTTCTTCAAGACCAAACATGATTCTAATGGTAATATTGAACAATATAAAGCCAGACTTGTTGCCAAGGGATACACTAAAAAGGAGGCATTGATTATAAAGAGACCTTTTCACCGGTCTCAAAGAAAGACTCATTAAGAATTGTTTTGGCTTTAGTAGCTCATTCTGATTTAGAGTTACATCAAATGGATGTGAAAACAACCTTTATTAATGGAGACCTCGAGGAGGATATTTATATGGACCAACCAGAGGGTTTTGAAATTAAAGGAAAAGATCAAATGGTGTATATGCTAAAGAAGTCAATAGATGGACTCAAACAAGCCTCACAATAATGGTAGATAAAGTTTAATGATACCATAACATCTTTTGGATTTAAGGAAATTACCGTTGATTGGTGCATATACCAAATGATCAGTGGGAGTAAGTTTATATTTTTAGTCCTGTATGTTGATGACATTTTTATTTGCTGCTAATGATTTAGGCATATTGCGTGAGATGAAAGACTTTCTCTCTATGAACTTTGAAATGAAAGATATGGGTGAGGCATCCTATGTGATAGGGATAGAAATATTCCGTGATAGATCACAAGGATTATTGGGACTGTCTCAAAAAGGCTGTATCGAAAGAGTTCTAGGGAGATTTAATATGAACAATTGTTCAGCAAGAATAGTTCCTATTCAAAAAAGGGGACAAATTTAATCTCATGCAATGCCCAAAGAATGATGTAGAACAAAAAGAAATGGAAACAATTCCTTACTCTTTTATTGTTGGAAGTTTGATGTATGTTCAAACTTGCACAAGATCGGATATTAGTTTTGCGGTCAGAATGATAGAAAGAGATCAAAGTAACTCGATCACTAGAAAGTTGTAAAAAAATTCTTAAGGTACCTGAAAAGAATGAAGGATTACATGCTCATGTATAGGAGATCCAATCACTTAGAAGTTACTAGATACTCGAATTCAGATTTTGTTGGATGTGTTGACACTAGAAAGTTCACGTTTGGTTACTTGTTCCTATTAGCTGAAGGAGCAATATCATGGAAGAGTGCTAAGCAATCTGTCATTGCTACATCCACAATGGAAGCAGAATTTGTGGCATGTTATGAAGCCACAATTCATGCATTATGGCTGCGGAACTTCATTCAGGACTTGGGGTTGTCGATACCATTACCAAGCCACTGAAAATTTATTGTGATAATACTGCAACATTCTTCTCTAAGAACGATAAGTACTCAAAAGGTGCCAAACATATCGAATTAAAGTAATTTACTATCAAGGGAGAAGTTCAGAAACGAAGAGTGTTACTTGAGAATATTAGAACTGATATCATGATTGCATATCCATTAACAAAAGGCTTACAACCAAAGACATTTAAAGAACATGTTAAAAGAATGGGTCTTGGTTGTACTTAGGATTGATACATTTATGATGTTTTTACACTCTGAGCTCATGTCACGACCCAAGCCTAGGGCCTAGACGTGACCGGCGAATGGGGAACCCGAAGGAACCCCAAACAAGCCTCATAGCGTATCATTACACATCCTTGGTCGCGGAAGCAATTAAAATGACCATAAGCAATAAGCATAATCAAAGGGGGAAATCGGGACTAAGGGAGCAAGAGAAAAAAGGAAGAAATGGTACATAAATACCATAGATGAGTCAAGCTCAAGCATAATACACAACTTGTCCAACACCACCTCTAAACATGAGTACTTAGCGGGGGCCAAGACAAACTACCGGGCTCACCCTCATAGTCAAAACATAACAAAAAAGAAAAGTCTTATACATAGCAAAAGATCATGAGCAACGTCCCCGGAATGGAGGACTCACCAATAACCTTGATAGGAAATCGTATTAGCCACGCGGAGGAGGATGGTCAAGCGGTGCTCCGGTCCCTACATGGTGACATCATGTAGGCATAGAGTATGCGTTAGTACGTTTGAATGTACTAAGTATGTGGGATGCAATGCAATGCAACAAGGGATGGACATCATAGGCAAAATGCATAATCGTACCCGATAGATAGCATATTAATGAGATGATATGTATAATGATGCTTATATAAAAATCATATTTAGTAGGACATAGTATATGTGTAGTGAGTGACCATCAATATAGTATTTCCAAGGCCTACCACCCCCTTGGAGAGGCGAAAGAGGTACAAACCCCTCAATATGGTTATACGGGCCTACTACCCCCGTACTAGGCAACCAAGGTACAAACCCCTCGATACGGTTATACGGGCCTACTACCCCCCGTACTAGGCAACCAAGGTACCAACCCCTCGATGTGGTTATACGGGCCTACTACCCCCCGTACTAGGCAACCAAGGTACAAACCCCTCGATATGGTTATACGGGCCTACTACCCCCCGTACTAGGCAACCAAGGTACAAACCCCTCGATACGGTTATACGGGCCTACTACCCCCGTACTAGGCTTGATCGACTCACACACTATATAGAGAAAATCATATACATATATCCATTTCATCATCATTTCAATACTTATATAATCATCCGACTCATAGGACGTACATTGGACCTTCCATTTCATAAGAATTCTATGAATGACATTTTATCAAACATATGGTGGGCTACTTGTTCATGTAAATAAAATCATGTGTTTCAAGAGTACTAAGTCCAACCAATTTCAAAATCCATATAAAACAGCCCACCAACAACATACATATATATATACATATATAACAACCTTCATAATTTGATCATTGAGGCATGAAAACCATAAACATCATATAATTATTCCATTTCATGATAATATACAAAATAGACCATAATAGGATGTGTAGTAATAATTCCATAATTCAAGAGTTCATAAATTATCATAAGGACCCATAAACTTGAAGTAAAATAGAGGATAAATGGTTGGGCTTGTGGAAAGGAAGGTTTCCACAATCAACCCACATACCTCAACTTTGGAGACTTCTAGATGAAGATTGGAATGGAGAATTGCTTGAGATTGAATCTTGAATCCGGAATTAAAGCTTAGGATCCTTGAATTTGGTTGATGATTTTGGTGGAATTTTGGAGAGGGTTTAGAGAGAGTTTTTGGATGTTTGAGAAATGTTTTAGAGACTTGGAATGAACTAATGATATATAGGGAATATCATATGCCCTTTGGAAAAAAATTGTCCAACACTTAGAAAAAATAATGGGGCGGGTGAACAGTGTTTCGGTTTACTGGAAATGGCACTTTTCTGCCGGCGAGGTTTTACGAAAATGGTCATAACTCCTTCATCCTAACTCGGAATGAGGTGAAACAAATTGCGTTGGAAAGCTAACTCATAGAGCTTTAATTTTGATAGTTTGAGCTCCTTCCAGTTCCTTGTGTACTGGGAGATATGCCCTTTAAAGTTGACCCTCAAAATCGCATTTTTTGCGATTTTCGAATTTTGATACGGTTGTTCTAAAATTCGGGTTAGACTCATTTCCCACTCAATTTGACCCCCTGAATAAGAATATGAAGTCAAATTTCCGAAATGATGCACGAATTTTGAGATATATGGAAATTACAATTTTAGGTGTTTTCGAAGCACATTTTCGGGCATTTTTGGGGTCGTTTCAATATCTCCCCCTTGGGAACATTCGTCCCCGAATGTTAAAGAAACATACATGAGAGACACAAACATGGCAATTTCAGCCCACATAAGGATGCAACAATGCACTTACACCTTATTTCAAAAACCTCAACATAATTGTAAAACCACAATGAACCAATTGTCAACTTAAACATGAATGTATGCAATGACATTATCATGTTTAGTGATGTTCAAGGAGAAACTACCTTCTCCTAGTCATAACACACCAACATCAACATTTCTCATGTTCATAGGAGGAACTACCTTCTCCTAGTCATTACATAGTCCATACATCATTAAGCACATATGCAAGTCTCCATGTTCAATAGCACTCTTTCAAGGAGGAACTTCTCAACTCCTTACTAAGACATGCTCATACCTTATTTTCATAAAGTACAATAGATCACTTATAACCAATGCACTACAACATGAGGGAAACAACTCATACAACTCATCTTTCTTCAAAAACACAAGTTTTTATGGAAATGCGCAAACCTCATTAATTCACATAAACATGGGAGGAACTACCTCCTCTACTCTTTAGGAAAGTTTCCACCACATAAGGAGCTAACATTCCATTTCATAAGAACACATTCAAGCATGTTAATTTAATTCACATCATCAAGTCAAGTATGCCATATTACACACAATGCACAACTTAGGAGAAAAAAATCTCCATTTAAAACACACATCATACAACATGAGAGAATAGGACTACTTCTACGAACTCAATATGCATGCAACTTAGACATATTCCGTTTCATTGGAGGAATTTCCTCCTCCAACTCAAATCATGCTTATCATATGATCTTCGGCCAATTATGCAATTACTTCTTAAAAGCACATTTAAACCATTCACCTCATGAATCACATAGGTTACTTACTCTAATTGCCTATCAACATGAGGGGCATGAAACATGAAAACTCATTTTTATCTCAAAACATGAATTCTCAAAAACATACCTTTCGTAAGGAAATCATCGAATATAAAAATCACACATGACTTCTAAAACATAACATAGGCCCATCTAGGAACTCTTGGTCTCAAGCTAGAATAGGAATGGAAGAAAGAGATGAGGATGTCGGGATTTCAACAAATCATGCTTTTTAAGCACACCATCCCCTCCTTAGGAGGAGGTCCTCACTACAACCCTCAAGAAAACTTTTTACCAAGCACTCCTAAAGGCATAACCAAACTCACATTTTGCCATTTTTGCAAAAGTCTATGGTCCTCAACATCTAGCCATACCACCCTTATATGGCACAATCAAACACCAAATCCATAATAGGAAGAAATTGTACCCAAATGTCATCCTACTCAACAAGGTGATAACTAGTACACACTCAAGGGCCCCATATTCTTCTAACCATCCGAGCCCTATCATCAATAAAAACACACCAAGTATGCAACCCATCCATACTAAGAGTCACATCAAGGCTTAACATGCCAAGTTTCACTAAGTCAACAAGAGTATTCCTAGGGGAACAAGGTAAGAGATATTCTTCACAAACCCCTTTTTTTTTCTAACTTTAAACCACTAACCGGGGTAAAATCCGAAAAAGATTCTATTAACTCATCCGGAGAACTCTAAGCCTCATAGCCTCATAAGGCATCATACAAGATAAGGTAGTACCGGAAATCAACATAACACTTACTCTCATATGAAATTACCACATACCGGTACCTTCATCCCAAAAATTCTTCCAAGTCAACCCTAGTAGCATCCTTTTCTAAGGCCGTCACTAGGATATCACTCAAGATCTCATATGAATCTACCAATCCGGGTCTAGATTGCGCCAATTCACTAAACCACATAAGGTGAGAATTCAAGCAAACCTATCTCATAAACGTCAAGGACACTCAATAACCTTACCATCTAAGCATATTATCCCGCATTGGGGTAAGCCTAAACTATCTCATTACACAACATGATTCTCAAACCAATGAGGATCTCACTCCTACCCTCTTTTAAAGGAGCTTAATCACTCAACATCTCTAGGTACCACTTAAGAATCACTATTCGTCAAAATCCAACACATCATAAAACTCATAAGGACTAAGTTGAGTTATACTAATCACTCACATATGGCCATAACTAAACCTATGAATATTAAGGACGACACAAAAAAAAAAAAAAAAAAAAAAAATCGCGATATTCTCTTTATCAAGTCACGAAAGACAAGTATTACTAAGATTACTCCTACAAGGTTCATCACCTTAGATAACTCCTTTATAAACTCTAGAGGATCTTCCTCTATCTTTGGCCCATGGAATTTCCGCAATTCAATAAAACATAAAACACATACCGGAACCCTTAAGATCCACTACCACTCACTCTTTGAGACTTACGGGTAGACATCCTTTCTTGGTTAAACCTTAGAGGAACTTAGAGGAATTTTGACCAAGAAACCTTTCTCTTTTTTTTTTTCACTAAAGTTGGATTAAGACAACTCTAGACCATGTCAACCCTTATCACCACTTTTGGTGGGGTCTACCAACCAACTATGCCTAGGTATTATCTAAGCACCCTACTTAAGTGACCATACTTAGGATCAATCTTAAAATACAACAACTAACCCTTTGAAGTTGGTCAACACTTATACTTCTTATTCTTCACCTTAACTAGATGGTACATGCAACCCTCAAAGTCAACTTCAAAACACAACATAATCCCGACCTAGGGCATATAATTTCTTTTCCCATCTCCACTCTCGGATAGGCTCCTTTGGGAATCAACAATTTGACCATACGGGTTCTACCATCAACTAAACATAACTTCACAATTACCTTGCTAGGTAGGCACACTATCTCCCCCTTTGGAGTAAGCCTACACAAGTTCTTCTAACCAACACAAAGACAATTATGAAGCATTAATCACACAAAATACAACTTCATAATCTATTCCATCAAAGCTCACAAGTCACATAGCCATAATTGGCATTACAACCACTCGCTCCTTCTAGCAAGAACCCTTCAAGTGGTCCAACTTTAAACACCATAAGACAAGGAGTAAGAAAGAGAGCTTATAGATCTATGGCATGACTTAGAGAATGAAGAAGTGAAACATTTCCTAAAACGTCTCATAGCCTCCTACTCATAGTTGTGGTGCACAACACAACCATGAATCGGACTCTAATCAACGCGGTGTGTTGGACTCCGAGGATCTATCAACCTGGCTCTGATACCAAGCTTGTCACGACCCAAGCCTAGGGCCTAGACGTGACCGGCGAATGGGGAACCCGAAGGAACCCCAAACAAGCCTCATAGCGTATCATTACACATCCTTGGTCGCGGAAGCAATTAAAATGACCATAAGCAATAAGCATAATCAAAGGGAAATCGGGACTAAGGGAGCAAGAGAAAAAAAGGAAGAAATGGTACATAAATACCATAGATGAGTCAAGCTCAAGCATAATACACAACTTGTCCAACACCACCTCTAAACATGAGTACTTAGCGGGGGCCAAGACAAACTACCGGGCTCACCCTCATAGTCAAAACATAACAAAAAAGAAAAGTCTTATACATAGCAAAAGATCATGAGCAACGTCCCCGGAATGGAGGACTCACCAATAACCTTGATAGGAAATCGTATTAGCCACGCGGAGGAGGATGGTCAAGCGGTGCTCCGGTCCCTACATGGTGACATCATGTAGGCATAGAGTATGCGTTAGTACGTTTGAATGTACTAAGTATGTGGGATGCAATGCAATGCAACAAGGGATGGACATCATAGGCAAAATGCATAATCGTACCCGATAGATAGCATATTAATGAGATGATATGTATAATGATGCTTATATAAAAATCATATTTAGTAGGACATAGTATATGTGTAGTGAGTGACCATCAATATAGTATTTCCAAGGCCTACCACCCCCTTGAGAGGCGAAAGAGGTACAAACCCCTCAATATGGTTATACGGGCCTACTACCCCCCGTACTAGGCAACCAAGGTACAAACCCCTCGATACGGTTATACGGGCCTACTACCCCCCGTACTAGGCAACCAAGGTACCAACCCCTCGATGTGGTTATACGGGCCTACTACCCCCCGTACTAGGCAACCAAGGTACAAACCCCTCGATATGGTTATACGGGCCTACTACCCCCCGTACTAGGCAACCAAGGTACAAACCCCTCGATACGGTTATACGGGCCTACTACCCCCCGTACTAGGCTTGATCGACTCACACACTATATAGAGAAAATCATATACATATATCCATTTCATCATCATTTCAATACTTATATAATCATCCGACTCATAGGACGTACATTGGACCTTCCATTTCATAAGAATTCTATGAATGACATTTTATCAAACATATGGTGGGCTACTTGTTCATGTAAATAAAATCATGTGTTTCAAGAGTACTAAGTCCAACCAATTTCAAAATCCATATAAAACAGCCCACCAACAACATACATATATATATACATATATAACAACCTTCATAATTTGATCATTGAGGCATGAAAACCATAAACATCATATAATTATTCCATTTCATGATAATATACAAAATAGACCATAATAGGATGTGTAGTAATAATTCCATAATTCAAGAGTTCATAAATTATCATAAGGACCCATAAACTTGAAGTAAAATAGAGGATAAATGGTTGGGCTTGTGGAAAGGAAGGTTTCCACAATCAACCCACATACCTCAACTTTGGAGACTTCTAGATGAAGATTGGAATGGAGAATTGCTTGAGATTGAATCTTGAATCCGGAATTAAAGCTTAGGATCCTTGAATTTGGTTGATGATTTTGGTGGAATTTTGGAGAGGGTTTAGAGAGAGTTTTTGGATGTTTGAGAAATGTTTTAGAGACTTGGAATGAACTAATGATATATAGGGAATATCATATGCCCTTTGGAAAAAAATTGTCCAACACTTAGAAAAAATAATGGGGCGGGTGAAACAGTGTTTCGGTTTCTTTGGAAATGGCACTTTTCTGCCGGCGAGGTTTTACGAAAATGGTCATAACTCCTTCATCCTAACTCGGAATGAGGTGAAACAAATTGCGTTGGAAAGCTAACTCATAGAGCTTTAATTTTGATAGTTTGAGCTCCTTCCAGTTCCTTGTGTACTGGGAGATATGCCCCTTTAAAGTTGACCCTCAAAATCGCATTTTTGCGATTTTCGAATTTTGATACGGTTGTTCTAAAATTCGGGTTAGACTCATTTCCCACTCAATTTGACCCCCTGAATAAGAATATGAAGTCAAATTTCCGAAATGATGCACGAATTTTGAGATATATGGAAATTACAATTTTAGGTGTTTTCGAAGCACATTTTCGGGCATTTTTGGGGTCGTTTCAGCTCAATTATGTGTTTCTGATATACATTAATGAATTTCTTGTTTCTCATAATGGTGTATGCATTATTGTTTTGAGATATTACAAGATAAGTCTCTGTGAGACATTATTGTGGACCATAATGTTATATGTTTTATAGCTTATGAACCTAGTATGATGAGTTGCTAATGTAGTGGTATATGTAAGGAAGTATGTAGCTTAAAATTTATGTACAACCGCTATAACTCGTATTAGTAGTTTGTTATATTGAGGTATGTATGATGGATATTATAGAAGATATTTATTGTATGAGCAACTAATATTTATGAAATATTGATGTTATATGGTCATTGGCCCAAGTGGAAGAACGTAAGAATTATTAATTATTTCTTACTTATGGCCCAAGTTTACTTGAAGCCCAAGTAATACCATAAATAAAATTTAATGAATAATAGATCTCGTCTGTACATTGGTTATTTCATGGATGTACCAGATTAAGTCTTAACCTCTACAAATTGGTCCTCCCTCCACCTATTAGGGTTATCACATATTCTCTACATTAATTCCATCGTTTACGGTTGTGGTAACGTAAGGTTAGGGCAAGGAGGTAGAAACCAATTTACGGCTAACGCTTTCGCTTCTCTTTGTGATGATGTCGTCTGCATCAGGTATGTACCTCTAACGATCTTTATGTAAGATTATCATGTTCAAGATCCTGATATGTATTAATGTATTTAATCTTACACAACATTCATAAATACAAGCCTTACTATAAAAGATTTACCTCTTACAATCATTATACATATATAGATCATAAGACATTCTAGTCACAAGCTTCATTCTTAAGTGATTCTATTCTTAATTCATCACAAAGGCTCTATCTCAATCATTACTCTATCTTAATCATTACTAGTCATGATCCATCATATATACTTTAATCTAATCAATTCATGTTTACATGCTTCTACTCTTGAAAAATTACTATACATGCCATCAGTTCTATAAGATCACCTATGAATCCTCAATTTTCCTTCACAAGGAATAAACCCACATTACTTCAATTTCATCAATTAGACTAGGGTTAACTATGTAAAATATGTAATATTATCATAATAACATGATTCACTACTAACTTTATCATAAACAGTCAATACCCGCTCAATTGGGTCAACATACAACATAACCCACAACATTGAAGAAACCCTAACTTGAATTGGGGAAATTCTTCATCAAATTGGGGATTTCTAGTGGGATCCATGGATGAATTAGCTAACATACCTTGAATTTAAAACCTTACAATGCTTGCAACAACGAAGTCTTATTCTTAACCTAGGCTTCAAGCTCTATCTTCTTCTTTAAGTTTTAGAGAGAGAAATATTTGAGAGGAGAGATTTTGGGGATTTAATTTGGGTCTTGGGATATAATGACTTAATCGGGATGGTTAAAGGGTTAAAATATCGTATATAGGTGTTCTAAGACTATACAAAATGATCTGACTTAATAACCACCTAATTAGGAATTTCCTAAGAAGTCCGTAATTAGGTAGCATAGTGTCAGGCACCACAACAGGGTTTCACGAGCCGTGGTCCACACCACTGGCCGTAGTCCTGCTTGTGGTCCATGGTCTAGTAGCCATGCCATGAGGCCTTGGCCTCTACAAGTTGAAGGCATCTCACAAGTCTTCCCACAATCTGTGGTCTTCACCGCTGGCTGTGAAATGTCTTGTGAAGGTGAGCCACTTTGAGGCAGCTTTAAGTGAGCTACTGCCCAAGCTCCACGGACCACTCCATGAGCTGTGGTCCTCACCACTTGCCGTGGTTATGGACGTTAAGGTGAGGCAGTGCTTGCCAAGGTTGGGGAAGCCTAGGCCCTTGGCTTGGGCCTTGCCCCCTTGCCTTGGATCTTGCCCTCTATTCTAGACTTGTTGCACCCTCACTTAGCCCTAGGTGGTCTACTAGACTACAGGGTGTTACATCCATTCATCTCAAAATCATCTCTGGAGTAGTAGTTCTCACCACCATGTAATTTATTATCCCATGGATTAGCATATCGCTCATAAGAATCACCATCATACACAAGTGACCCATTAACATTATCATAAGAACCATCATAGTCTTTAGAAAACTCATTTTCACCATGCTCATAGCTCATATTTCTACATGCGTATTCACTAATGTCATTTTTACAATATTCAAAAGTTACAGATGACATTCTTCCTTGTAATCCCCTTGGGTACCTACAAAACTTAACAAACAAGGTTAGTGGAAAAATTCTTCACACCTCTTGTATTTGATCTCACACTCACCTTCCTAAAGTGTCTTCCCAAAGTTGATAGAGAACTACCTTTGCCCAATCCATTCACAAGATTACTAATTCTTTGTGGTGGAGTGGATTTTTGTGACTATCGACAGAAGGATGACTCAAAAATCTAAAGGAATTGAATCAAGAAGGTTATCAACGAATTAAGATGAGAAAAGTAGAAGAAAGAAGCACCAAAAGATTCGGATTCAAAACAAACTAAGTAGTAAAAGTAGAAAAATTACTTGTTGTTACTTTATTTAAAGGATCAAATAAATGTTTTGATGATCACAAACTAGTTAACAAGTAATTAAAGATGTTAAATAGTTGAGAAATAGAAGAAAAATCATATAGAAGAGGAAGAAGTGAATTTGGACACTTAGAAAAAATATTTAAGCCTTAAAGAAGTTCATCACTTGTAAGACTTTGATTGGATGATTAAAACTAGTTAACAAGTAATTAAAGATGTTAATTAATTATTAAATAGTTGAGGAATTGAAGGAAAAGAAGTGTAAGAAAAAGAATCACAAAGTTTGGACAGTTAGAAAATTGTTTAGGTCCAAAAACCTCCCATACTTAGCCAAATTTTGGCCCCTTAAAAAAACCTGCACAAAATAGCCTCTGAAACTGTTGTTCACGTGCCACATGGCGCATCTGGAATGACCTAGCAGTCAGCTGCTATTATGGCATTGAGCTGGCACTGTGTTGGCACTGAAGTGGCTAATTGTTGGCAGTTGACTACTGACGTGGCAATCCACATGGAATTAATTAAATTTTTTTTGAAATTCAATTTTTTTTTTAATTTTGATTCTTTTTTCAAATTTCTACAAGTGGTCCAATAAACACTTTGACCAACTTCGAGATGAGAATATTGGATCAAATGTACTTTCTTTCTTTCTTCTTCAAGAACAACTTGAAGATTACCAAGAACACACACTAAATCCCAATACACTAAAATCAACTCGAAATTGGCTCAAAATTTAAGATTTTCTTCCCTTCAACTTAGAGAATAAATCCCAACAATTATTATCCTCCAATTTCTCCCCAATCAAAAGACCCACTTTCAAAATTTGAAAAGCTTGAAACTATTAAATGACAACTTCACTTCTACTCCAAATTGAACGAAATTTGAAACCTAGACTCAAAAAGCACTAGAGAACGATGATCTAGTGTCAAAAACAACAAATCAAAACAAAACAAATTTCAGATTTTTGGACTTTTTTTTTGCAAACTAAGACTAGATTTGTAGAAACATATCTAAAGCTAGGCTCTGATATCAAATGATACCGATTCCAGTTGGGGAAGAAACCAATTGAAATCAAATGCGGGATAAAACAACACAAAAGTAAGATAGAATAGAAATAAGAGATGAGAAGGAAGGAAAGAAAGGCTATTGAATAAACAATCAACCTAGGAAGAAGAGAAACATGAATTCGAAAATAAATAACTAAAAATTTAAAACCACAAATGAGCAATCTCAAGTGAAATCAAGGTTAAGTAGTCCTAAATCAACAATGGAAATCACCCCATCACTAATCTAGATTCATCTACACCAAGCTAGACTAACCTAAAGGGATTCCACACTTAAACTACACTCTTGAAAGAGTTTGTTCATTTAACATTTAAAATCCATATAGTCTAAGTCTTACAATATGAAAACAGACTACTATTTATACTAATAAAATAAAGAAGACACTTTCTTTACAATTTTACCCTTAATGAGATAAGGGACTTGTTTGGTTGCCTTCTTTTGTGATTTCTTGGAATTACAAGATGACCATTTGCACATATGACCATTTTCTTCTTTCTCTTCACTTTGATGGTCTTTACTTTGTGTCCATCAAGATCCTCTAAAGCTTTTACGCGATACATTCTATACATGCCGTTATCATACTCCCAACTAAATTTATAGTGATAAACTTGTTATCATAATAATATTGACAAATAGAGATTGAACTGATAGACATTTTATCTTGAAAATCTTTAAACATGTGGAACTGAAAGATTGAATGTGAAACTAATCATGATTTTTATACTATGAATGAAATAATTTAATTATCAGAAGTTCAAAAACATGAATTTTTCCCATTTTGAGTGTCATGAAAATAACTATATAATCATACTAAATTATTGGTAAGAACATGTAATTGTCATGACCCAGGGGTATCCTCTAGATGTAACATGACGTAAAGAACCCCGAAGGACTCCATACAAGCCACTTAGCTCTCATAACATAAGAAATAGAACAATAAAGAATAAAACAATAATCCAAGTCCAAAATATTTTATAAAATGAAAAACGGAAGTCTAAGACACTTGTCTCATTATAGCCATCTAATACAATAGAATGAAATTGGGCCTAGCCCATATATCATGTTCAAATGAGAAATATATGAATGAAATTAAAAACAATAAAGTCTGTCCTCGAAGCATTAAGACTCACCAAAGCTCGGAAAATATCTATAGTCAACCTCTAGCCACGAAACTTGGGAACCTAACTATCGAACCCTACATTTATTGAAATGTAGGCAAGAGTATGGATTAATACAAAAATAATGTACCAAGTATGACAACCATGCATAAACCATTTAAATACTGCAAAAATGGACACTTTCATTTCATGACAAACAATTGACCAAGCTAAATCATGATATAAAAAGGTTAGAAAACATACTTCATAAAAATATGGTCAATGCAAGCTAACATCATCTTTAAAGCCTTTGAACACATATGAGATACTCTTTGAGTAACCTTAGTTCATTATTAATGTGGGGGATTAGCCTTAACCGACATAGAGACCATGTGATCTATAACATGATCCCCAAGTGTCACCCACACCGAAAAGGGTTGTCCTACTTGCCAAGGTAAGTACCATAAACTTCTAGTTACGTGGATTACTAGCTAGTCAACCTATGGGGGCAAATAGTTAATGGATAAGGATATTGCTACTGGAAATCCGACCTCTACTAACGGGAAGATTCCATCTCATGAGATTGCTTCTAGAAATTCGACCTCTACTAACAGGAGAGCTTTCATCTCAACATCAATTTCCTCTAGGTGCTAAGCACTAATCCCACATAATAGTATTTCTTACTTAGTCTCATTATCCATTGAATGGTGTCCTTGGACAACCAATATAAGCTAGTTCATTAGGATAACTCTTATTGTTTGATTCAATTAGGTGAGAAAGCCATTCAACCTAAGAATCCTTTCTGTGTGAGAAAACCTTTCACATCATGCTAGTGTGTTTATGAGAATGTCCTTCAACAACACAACAACAACATCATCATTGGTACTTTACTCTCAAAGCACCCTTAAAACATTTTTATAGATTTCATAAGAAAATGCATAAGTCCATAATTTACCTTTTGAGGTTTAAAACCCATTTTCAATCATTAATGCTTAGAAAACATGGGTTAGATATGGATTTCATCATAAATTCATGTAAAACTAGTAATACATGCCTAATTTCATAAAACACTTTCTTTAAGATAAAAATCCTACATCATATGATTCATAACTTGAAAACATGGGGATTACATGGGTTCATGGGGAAATCGTCATAAAAATCATTGCAATTGATCAATTCATGCATAGAAGATCATAATTCACTCATTTAAATCAATAATGAAAAGGACCCATGACAATTGAAGAAAACCCTAACTCATTTGGGGAATTCTACCTTTTCAAATAAAGGAATTTGGGAAATCCATGGATGGAAGGAATCTATGGATGAAAACTATCATACCTTGAATCCAAATGCTAGCCTTCAATGGAGGAATTGAAATTTTAGCTTAAAACCCTAGGTGAATCTTTCTTCTTCTCCTTCTTCAAGTTCTAGACAGAGAATTATTTGAGAGGAGATTTGGTTTTCGTTTGTGAATTTGGAAGAATTAAGTAAATGGGTTAATTTGGAGGTTGAAAATACTTATATAGGGATCTTAGAGAAGGGTAAAATGACGTAGTATAGGAACTAATTAATTAGGAAAAGACCCAACTACCTCTGAACTAACTATCAGCTATCACCGACCTACCAACTACGGATCCTAGTCGACAGACCGTGATCTGACCCACTGCCCGTCCTGGTGGACCGTTGATGGTGGTCAGAGAGTTTTGGTTGACCTATGTACCCCTAAACCACGGACCGTTGACCCATCGACGATCCGTAGGTCCAGTCGTGGTTCCCACACTGGACAAATTTTGAATGTCCAATCCACGAGCCCACCTACGGTTTGTGGTCCAACCCACGGGCCGTGGTTGGCCAACATAGATGGAACCTAGAAATGCTGAAATCTGTTATGACGCCCTCTTTCAGATTCGGAGTGTTACAATATCTCCCCCTTGGGACCATTCATCCTCGAATGAGATTTCAACTGGTTTTAAAAGAGTAGGAGAGGAACTAACAATCCAACCTAACAATGGAATGCATACAACCGAGGAGGAACTATCGACTCCAAGCTAGGACATTCTCAAAACATCATAAGAGGGGTGAAACTAAATTTAACAGCCCATCATGCATGCAATGAAAAAATCAAGGAGGAAATATCAACTCCAAGCTAAACATACTCAATACATCATAAGGAAGTAGAAACTACATCTATCAACCTAATATGCATGAAATTTCAAAATTACTCATGTTTAAGGAGGAACTACCTTCTCCAAGCTAAAAGCATGCTCAATACAATCTCATGGAGCCTTTAATTCAATTCACTCTAAAAAAGCATATCTAAAGCATGTTCATCAATTCATCTCATGAAGTCTGTAGGCAACTCATACTCAATGCACAATAACATGAGGAAAATAAATTATATAAGTCATTTCTTTCAAATCTTAAGCTTTTTCACGAACATGCACAAATAAGGAAATCATGGAAACACATAAGACACACGACTTCAAAACAAAGATCAAACCATGAGGAGCTCATTACCTTAAGCTAAAGTAGGAGTAGAAGGAAAAAGATGAGGATATTCGGACATCATATCAGTCTCCGCCTCCCAAGTAGAACCCTCAACTAAATGATTCCTCCACAATACTTTCACATAAGCTATTTCTTTATTTCTCAATTTCTTGACTTGCCGGTCTAATCTCCCAACCGGAATGTCCTCATATGAGAGATTCTCTTTAACTCCTAAACCTTCTAAGGAAACTATGGATGTGGATCTCCAACACATTTCTTCAACATTGAGACATGGAAAATCGGATGCACTGATGCCAACTCTTTTGGCAAACCTAACTCATAAGCAACCTTACCAATACTTCTCAAAATCTGATATGGGCCTACATATCAGGGTCTAAGCTTCCCTTTCATACCAAATCTCATTACACCCTTCATGGGTGAAATTTTCAAGTAAACCCAATCATGAACATCAAACTCTAGATCCCTTCTTCTCACATCGACACATGACTTTTGCCAACTTTTAGCCATTATCAACCTTTCTCTAATAAGTCAAATTTTTTCAATGGCCTCATGTACCAACTTGGGACATATAAGGCAACATCACCCACCTCAAACTAACCTATGGGAGATCTACACCTTCTACCATTAGGGCCTCAAGTGGAGCCATATCAATACTCGAGTGATAGCTATTATTATAAGAAAACTCAATCAATGACAAATGGTCATCCCAATTACCCTTAAAATCAATCACACAAGTCCTTAACGTATCTTCCAAAGTTTGGATAGTACGCTCCACTTGCCTATCTGTTTGGGGATGAAAGGTTGTACTAAGTTTAACACGAGTACCAAGACCCTTTTGGAAAGACTTCCAAAATTCAGAAGTGAATTGGGTACCACGATCATAAATAATGGACAAAGGCACACCATGAAACTTTACCATTTCTCTTATATACAACTTAGCATAATCCTCTCCCGAATAGGAAACCTTGACGGGAATAAAGTGAGTCGATTTCGTCATCCGATCATGTTTTTACCGGGTATGAGGCAAACCAACAATAAAGTCCATATTCACATCCTCCCACTTCCAAATAGGAATACTAATGTCTTGGGACAAACCTCCCAATTTCTGATGCAAAACTTTTAGTTGTTGACAATTAGGACACTTAGTCAAATATTCCGCGATATCCTTCTTCATCTCATTCCACCAATAGACCTCCCGCAAACCACAGTACATCTTGGTGGCTCCCGGGTGAATGGAATACCATGAACTATGAGCTTCTGTCAAGATTTCTTCCCTCAAGTCATCAACATTCGAAACACATAAACGACCTTGATATCTGAGGACACCATCTCCCCTTTGGGAGAAAGCCTCAATGGATTTCTTGAGCACCGCTTCATTCAATTCTACAAAAATTGGATCAAGACCTTGCTTGACTTTCACATCCACCAAAAAGATGATTTGGAACCATTGTGAACCATAACACAACCCTTGGTGTAGTCCATAAATTGAACACCTAATTGAGCCAATCTATGAAAATCTCAAACCAAATCTTTCTTATCTTTCTCAATATGGGCAACATTACCCATGGATAACCGACTAAGAGCATCTGCCACCACGTTAACTTTACCGGGGTGATAGAGAACACTCTTGTCATAATCATTCAATAACTCTAGCCACCTTTCTTGGCGAAGACTCAAATCCTTTTGGTTAAACACATATTGCAAACTCTTGTGATCGGTGAAGACATCAACATGAACTCCATACAAATAATGTCTCCAAATCTTTAAGACAAAAACAACTGCCGCTATTTCAAGGTCATGGGTAGGATAATTATTCTCATGAATTTTAAGTTGCCTTGAGCCATAGGAAATAACTTTACCATTTTGCATAAGCTCACACCGTAACCCAATTCTTGAGGCATCACAATAAACCACAAAATGATCCTTCCCTTCCGATAAGGTCAACATCAGAGCGGAAGGAAGTCTATTTTTCAATTCTTGAAAACACTTTTCACAAGATTTAGACCATATGAACTTAGCCTTCTTTTGAGTCAAAGCAATCAAAAGAGAGGCAATTCAAGAAAATCCCTCAACAAACCTTCTATAGTAACCGACCAAACCCAAGAAGCTTCTAATATCTAAAGGAGTTAGAGGTCTAGGACAACCCTTGACCACATCCGTCTTAATAGGATCTACCTCAATACCCTTACTCGAAACAATATGAAAAAGGAAAGCTACGGATCTTAACCAAAATTAACATTTTCCAAACTTAGCAAAGAGTTGTTGATCCTTGAGAATTTGCAATACAATCCTCAAATGATCAATATGCTAATTCTCACTTCTCAAATAGATCAATATATCATCAATGAACACAATCACAAACATATCAAGGTATTGTCTAAACACCATATTCATCAAATCCATAAACACCACCGGAGCATTAGTCAACCCAAACGACATTACCAAAAACTCATAATGGCCATATCGAGTTCAAAAAGCCATATTTGGAATGTCATATTATTTCAGCCTCAATTGGTGATAACCCAATCGAAGATCAATCTTAGAGAAATAACTTGCTCCTTGAAGTTGGTCAAATAAATTATCTATCCTTGAGAGAGGATACTTATTCTTAATGGTCACCTTATTTAACTGAAGATAGTCAATACACATATGACGGGAACCATTCTTCTTTCTAACAAACAAAACTGGAACACCCCATAGAGAGATACTTGGTCAGATGAAACCCTTATGCAACAAATCCTTCAATTGTTCTTTCAACTCCTTAAGTTCTGCCGAAGCTATTCTATAAGGAGGAATAGAAATAGGTTATGTATCTAGGAGAAGGTCAATATCAAAGTCTATTTCCCTTTTAGGAGGAATACCGGGTAAATCATCTGGGAACACTTCCAAAAACTCATTTACAATGGGGACCAACTTGAGAGAAAGGGTTTCAGAATCAACATCCCTCACCTTAACCAGATGGTAAATGCAACCCTTAGATATCATCTTTCTAGATTTAAGACAAGAGACAAGTTGACCCTTAGGCACAAGAATATCCCCCCTTCCACTCTAGGATAGGATCATTTGGGAATTGAAACTTGACTACACAAGTCCTACAATCAATAGAAGCATAACAAGAATGCAGCCAATCCATACCAAGGATAACATCAAAATCTAACATTTCAAGCCCTACCAAGTCAACAAGAGTAACTCTATGGGATAAGGAAATGAGACACTTTCAATAGACTCTCTTAGCCACAATAGAATCACCAATATGAGTAGAGATAGAAAAAGGTTTTAATAGCACATCGTGGAGCACATCAAACCCCATAGCCACATATGGCATCACAAAAGACAAGGTAGCACCGGGATCAAGCAAAGCATATACATCTATTTGGAAAAAATTTGACATGCTGGTAACCACATCGGGAGAACTCTCTCGCTCACCCCAAGTTTGAAGAGCATAAAAGTAGTTTTGCTTCGGAGCATTGAAACCCGAACCACTGGGAGGAGCTTGCTTGCCCTATCTTTCTTTTTCCACAAGCATTGGGAAATCCCTCATTTTGTAACCACTCTTACCGCAACTATAGAAACCATCTATGCCGGCTAGGCTCTTACCCTCGTGCTTCCTTCAACACTTAGCATAAATAGACATAGGCAATGAAGATCCACTACCATTCCCTCCTTGAGACCTAGGGTTAGACACCCTATCTTTGTTGAGATTAGGCGGAGCATTGGAGGAACTTTGACCGGAAAACCTTTGCCGAAATCTAGGACAACCATGTTCGGACTTCACATGAGTGAAATTTCTTTCACCGGTCTTAGTCCTTTTTATCTCCCTAGACTTTTCCTTGAGTTTCTCTTTCTCAATTTGTTGTTCATGCACTATAAGGTGAGACATGTCCATGTCATTAATAAACCTTGCAGTTCGACATTCTTTAACCACCATTTCGGACACACCCAAAACAAACTTACTCATGCCAACCCTTGAATCAGTAACAATTATTGTAGCATACATAAACAATTGTGTGAACTTTACATCATATTCACTCACACTCATACTCCCTTGTAGAAGGTTAATGAACTCAATCACCTTAGCTTCCCTCATCTTAAGGGGAAAGAACCTATCTAGAAAAGCACCCTTAAGCTTCTCCTAATCAAGAGGATCCATATCTTACGGTATCTCTTCTTTCCATTGGTTGAACCAAGTTTGAGCAAAACCTTTTAATTGGTTATAGGCCAACTCCGCCTTTTCCCAGCTTCACTCCCATGATCATCAAAACCTTATAGATCTCATCAATGAACTCTTCAGGATCTTCCTCAACCCTAGAACCATGAATCTCCGGAGGATTCATCCCTGTGAAGTCCCTTACTCTTGAAGCTATCGTACTCACATTAGGGCTTGCAGGAACCGCAACCGCCTTATTGGCTTGAGCCATTACAGCTTGAACTAACACTTGAAAAGCAGCTGTAAACTCTGCATTAGACACTTATTCGGCCAAAGGATCTATCGGAACTTTAGGAGCTTGGGGAGGAACTTCTTGTTTCGAATTCTCCCTCACGTTCTTTCTAGCATAAACTTTTTTGGGTAGCCATATCCTAAAGAACATAGGATAAGGATTAGGAGAGACCTTATAGAGTTAAACTCTATCGCACGACTTAAAAGTAATGAAAGAAGTGAAGTTTTCTAATCATGATGTAGCCTCTCATTCATAAATGTAGCATGCTTCACACTCATGAACTTGACTCTGCTAGATGTGGCTTGTGGGACATCCTAGGACCATTCTAAACATTGTGCTCTGATTGCCAAGTTTTTCACGACCCAGAGGTACCCCCTAGATGTAACATGGCGTATAGAACCCCGAAGGACTCCATACAAGCAACTTAGCTCTCATAACATAAGAAATAGAACAATAAAGAATAAAATAATAGTCCAAGTCCAAAACATTTTATAAAATGAAAAGCGAAGTCTAAGACACTTGTCTCATCATTGTCATCTAATATAATAGATTGAAATTGGACCTAGACCATACATCATGTTCAAAAGAGAAATACATGAAAGAAACTGAAAATAATAAAATCCATCCTCGAAGTATGAGGACTCACCATAGCTCATAAAATATCTCAAGTCGACCTCCAGCCACAAAACTCGAGAACCTAACTGCCAGACCCTACACTTGTTGAAATGTAGACAAGAGTATATGTTAGTACAAGAAATGTACTAAGTATTATATCCATGCATAAAACATTTGAATCATGCAAAAAGGGACATTTCATTTCATGACATGCAATTGACCAAGCTAAAACATGATATAAGAAGGTTAGAAAAAATATTTCATAAAAACATGGTCAATGCAAGCTAACATCATCTTTAAAGCCTTTGAACACATATGAGATACTTTTTTAGTAACCTTAGTTCATTATTAATGTGGGGGGATTAGCCTTAACTGACATAGAGACCATGTCAACTATAACATGATCCCCAATTGTCTCCCACACCGAAAAGGGTTGTCCTACTTGCCAAGGACCATAAACTTCTAGCTTAAGTTGATCAACTAGCTAATCAACGTATAGAGGCACATAGTTGAGGGATAAGGAGATTGCTACTAGAAACCCGGCCTCTACTAACGGGAAGATTCCATCTCATGAGATTGCTTCTAGAAACCTGACCTCTACTAACAGCAGGGGCTTCCATCTCAACATCAATATCCTCTCGGTGCTAAGAATAAATCCCACGAAATTTTATTTTCTTACTTATTCTCATTACCCATGCAAAAGCGTCCCTGGACAACCAATCCAAGCTAGTTCATTAGGATAACTCTTATTCTTTGATATAATTAGGTAAGAAAGCCTTTCAACCTAAGAATCCTTTCTATGTGAGAAAACCTTTCACATCATGCTAGTGTGTTTATAAGAATGTCCTTTCAACAACATAACAACAACATCATCATTGATACTTTACTCTCAAAAACCCTTAAAACATTTGCATAGATTTCATAAGAAAATGCATAAGTCCATAATATACCTCTTGAGGCTCAAAACCCACTTTTAATCATCAATGCTTAGAAAACATGGGCTAGATATGGATTTCATCATAAATTCATGTAAAACTAGTAATACATGCTTAATTTCATAAAACTCTTGTTTAAGATCAAAATCCTACATCATATGATTCATAACTTGAAAACATGGGGATTACATGGGTTCATAGGGAAATCATCATTAAAATCATTGTAATTCATCAATTCAAGCATATAAGATCATAACTCAATCATTATGAAAAGAACCCATGACAGTTGAAGAATACTCTAACTCAATTGGGGAATTCTACCTTTTGAAATAAAAGAGTATAGGAACTCCATGGATTGAAGGAATCCATGGATGAAAAATATCATACCTTGAACCCAAATACTAGCCTTCAATGGAGGAATTGGAATTTTAGCTTGAAATCCTAGGTAAATCCTTTTTCAGCTCCTTCAAGTTCTAGAGAGATAATTATTTGAGAAGAGATTTGGTTTTATTTTGTGAATTTGGAAGAATGAAGTAAATAGGTTAATTTAGGGGTTGAAAATACTTATATAGGGGTCTTAGTGAAGGGTAAAACGATGTTATATAGGAATTGGTTAATTAGGAAAAGATCCAATTACCCCTGAACTAACTGTCACTTATCACCGACCTACCAACTACGGACCCTAGTTGACGGACCGTGGTCTGACCCATGGCCCGTCTTGGTGAACCATTGATTATGGTTAGAGAGTCTTGGTTGTACTACGAAACCTTGGATCATGACCGTGGACCCACTGACAGCGCGTAGGTAAGTCGTGGTTCCCACCCTGGACAACTTTTGAAGGTCTAATCCACGGACCCACCTACGCTCTGTAGTCCAACCCATTGGCTGTGGTTGGTTAACATGGACGGAACCTGGAAATGTTGTAATCTGTTGTGGTGCCCCCTTTCGGATTTGGGGTGTTACAGTAATAAAAGACTACCCATGAAGAATAACTTAAATATGATGAAAATTATGCTTTTCGAAAGAGCCCTAAATTTTATAGAAATTATAAACTAATGAAATAAGTTTACTTTCAGACTCAATGGGGGGAAAGGATACATGTTGATGAAATCCTACGTACCTGGAATGAACATCGATGAAATTCCTGAACTGAAGCTTGAAGGTGAAGTACGCTAATTTCTTGCTTGAGAGAACTTAAAACGTACTAAATTTTATGGTCTGAGTATTGGAAAAGAATGAGAGGTTATTCTTCTATAAGATAGAGACACATAAGTTAATTAAGAGTAAATGGGAAAGCATACCCCTCTTGAAACGTAACAAGACTTGGAAAATAAATAAAATGACATCTTATGAATTTCATCGGCCAAATTGGTCAATTGGAGGTCTCATAAAACAATATTCCATGGATATCCTAAAAGGAGCTTTAGATCACCAAAAATCACAATTTCGAAGGTTTTTGGGCAACTTTAGCGATACGTCAAACGAATTGGCAATTCAGTGTATTGGCAAGTGTAATCGTAAAATTTTTTAGTCAAGACATATTTCAGCAAAACAACCATAACTTTTTACTCTAAATTCTGGTTAATGAATGGTTGGTGTCATTAAAAAGCTTAATGGTAGACCTTGGATTGATAGCTCATGGGTAACCCAATATTTTATATGGTGAGAGATATGCTCATTTAAAGTTTAACTTTGTTTGAACTCATGTGAACATTTAGCCAATAGAAAAACTATGAACTCGACTTAGTGCTAGAGGTCCCTTATGATCCTAAATCACATACGATACACTTACTAAAATTGAGAATGGACTTAACACACATGAGACAGTAAGACATCACCCTGCCCAAGCTGATACACTTATGATGGATGGTTCAATTCATTAGCATAGAATTTTTTGAGGTGTTACAATATCTTCCCTTGAGATTATTCTTCATCGAATGAAGTCTAAATAATATGATAGAGCAGTAAAAGAGATAAAATCCCAAAGTTGAAACTTGTAAAGTGAAAACTAGTTGAGTGACTTACTCCAAACTGCAACACATAAGCTATATAATTTAATTGGAAGTATAGCTAAATAACCAACCAATATGAAAACACTAGGATTATGCTATCTGTAGCTCAAATACATAAGATGAGGGGTTGTAACACCTTGGAAATTGGAGAGTCAAAAGTAAAGAAAAATGCAGAAAAATTGACTAAACCAGGTTCTACAAGTCCAACTTGCAAATAGTAGAAATTCCTACGGGTCGTAGGAAGGAAGTCAGAGATCTAGGATGTATTTTTGCACAATTATGTTTCTTAAGTTTTACCTATGGATGAATAGGACATACCGTAGGAGTTTTGACGGACTATAGAAAGATCATGTAGAAGTGTTCCAAAATTAGAGAAACGTTTTATTTTAGTTGGGGTCTACGGGTATGGTCTACAGACCATAGAAAAATGATGAGTCGTATGAATGAATTAATATTTTAGCTTCAGCATTTGATCCTACGACTTACCAGGAAGGTCCATTGGAATTCCTATGGACCATAGGTCGAAGTTATAAGGCCAACCAACAGTTATTTTTAAAGAGTATTTGGGTGTTTACCTATGCATATAATACCTATACTACATCGTGACCCTAATTCTAAGTCCTATAACTAACCTTACTCTTAGAAATTTCCCCAACTCTTTCATTTACTCGAATTCCCAAAACCCTCTCCAAGGTTTTCTCAAAAATCATGTCTCTATATCAAAGAAGAAAAAGCTAGGGTTCTTCAAGTTCATGTATCCTTTGTCATCATTACTTAGGATTCAAGATCAAGGTACTTATGTCTTCGTCAATGAGTTTCATTCACCCATTTAGCCCCAAGGTTTTCTCCAATTCTCCAATTCAATTTCAATCAAATTAATTAGGTTTTCATTCAATTCTTCATGAGTTCTATTTACGTTGATACAATTGTTTAAAATTTGATCTTTTTATGATTGTTTTAAATCAATTACATTCTTTCCAACTAAAATCATATGATCCCATGCATTGATCATGATTTCGACAATGAACCCTAATTTACACATTTATGAAGAAGCTTTAACCTATGAATATGTTTTATGAAGTTATGCATGATTTATTAAAAGAAAGTTTTTATGATCTAGGTTTCTTTAGATAAGCATCAATGAACTGTGAAAGGTTTTCTCATATACTTTAGGGATCATGGCTTGATGAAAGGCTCACTTAGACTTGATTCAAGATTTAATGAGCTACTCTATGATGTTTTAGCTTGGATTAGTAATTGAATAATGTTTTTTTATGGATGATAATATGTTTATGAATATGAAAATTCCATTGGGATTTAACTTAGCAAAGAGAGAACTTTGGGGTGGAGGCTCAAATAGGGTAGTCTTTAGTAGTAACCTCTAGTTCCAAAGTATGTGCCCCCGTAGGATTGCCTTATATGGCCTAGCTAGAGGATCCACATATAGCATATGAAATGATACGTAGCTCTACCTTGGAAAGTAGACTATCCCTTCTCAATGTGGGAGTTACATCAGATTTCATGTATAGCTCGCATGGTCTACTGTCAGTTAAACCTAATAGCCCACACAATGAACTAAGTTACTCCCACATGTTTTATATAGCTTTCCTCCTGGTTTCAAAATTCATTGACCATGTTTATGTTTTAAGATATCTCCACATATATACTATGTTTTTCTTGGTCATGCATTCCATGTTTTTTATTATGTCTTCCTTTGATCATGTTTTATGTTTTCATGCATATCCCTCATACATAATACATTCCATGTATGAATGCATACTTGTGCCTACATTATTTCACTAATCTAGAGCTTGAAGACTCATCTGCCCCCCCCCCCCCCCGCTCATGGCAAGTTGATCATCTTAGAGATTGGAGACTTGGTGAGTCCTCATACTTCGAGGACCATGTCACCTTTATTGCTTTTCTTATTTCTTTACTTTTGGATACTTTATGTGGTGTACACGTTACGTCCCAATCACTCCTTTTGGATGTAATAGATGGCTAGTCAAGACTATGTTAAACTTCCATTTGAAATGTCAACTCTTCTATTAATATAAAATTCTTTAGTTTTGTCTATTACTATGTGCATCTGTATGTCAAGTGGTATGTGCAGGGCCTCTCGAGATCTTATACGCCATGTCACATGTAAGGTGTACTTTGTATCATGACAAACTTGGTATTCAGAGCACAAGGTTTTCGAAAAGGGTCCTAGGATGTCTGACAAGCCATTTTAAGTAAAGTCGTGTTCATAAATGTGAAGCGCACCACATTTATGAATAGGAGACTACAAAGCATTTAGAAAGCTTCACATATTTCATTACTCTAATGTCATTCCATAGAGTTTATCTCGATAAAAAAAACCTTCTCCTAAATTGTGTTAGACCCTTTTCAAGATATGGCCCCTCGAAGAGCATATGTGAGAAGGAATGCGGGTAATGGCAATATGGAGCTTGAGGTTTCTTCAAGTTTTGATTGGTCCTTTAGACGAGCAAGTGACTCGAGTTGAAGTCTGAGCTGTTTTCCAAGAGTTGGCTCAAGCTATAAGTCCCAACACAATAGAGAGGCTAATGCTCTGATGAACCCAATTGTGGGTACAACAACGACAAGGATAAGGGGCTTCACTAGGATGAATCCTCCAGAATTTCATAGGTCTAAGGTTGATGAGGATCCTCAACACTTCATTGATGAGATGTATAAGATAGTTGGTATTATGGGATTGACCATAGTTGAAAAGGTTGAATTGGTCGCTTATCAACTTAATGGTGTTTCCCAAGTGTGGTTTGAACAATGGAAGAGTGAGAGGGTTGTTGATGCGGGTCTTCTAGATCAGGAGAAATTTAAGAGAGATTTTATTGATAGTTTCATTCCTCTTGAAATGAGAGAAGCGAAAGTGATTGAGTTCATTAATTTCCGTTAAGGCAATATTAGTGTGAAGGAATATGCTTTGAAGTTTACTCAATTAGCTAAATATGCTCTAACTATCGTTGCCAATTCTATGGAAATGATGAGTTTGTTTGTTTCAAGTGTCTGACTTGGTTGTGAACCACGTTGTACCTCCATGATGAACAAGAAGACGTATATTTCTCATTTAATCATTCATGCCCAACAAATTGAAGAGGAAAACTTTAAGGAAAGTGAAAAAAAATCCAAGAGGGTAAGGACCACTGATGATGACATCTCACAATCTAGGTTCGGTGGACAAGGGCATCATCTATTTTCGGTAAAAAAAAATTGGTCAAGGTTCATCTAATTCTCCAAATCGTAAGTTCAACAAAGATAGGGTGTCTAACACTAAACTTTAAGGAGGTGGTGGTAATGGATCTTCTATCCCCACTTGCACTATGATTGGTAAGAAACACGATGACAAGTGTTTCGTTGATACAAATGGTTGCTTTAGTTGTGGTAAGAATGGACACAAGGTGAAGGATTGTCCATTTCAAGCTAACAAGGGTAAGGATGGTAGGAAATCGCAGCATAGTGGATCTAATTTGGGAGATCCAAAGCAAAACAAATTCTATGCTCTTTAGACTCAACATAATCGTGAGGGTTCTTCAGATGTGGTGACCGATATGTTGAAAGTCTTCCATCGTGATGTTTATTCTTTACTTGATTCGGGTGCTATTTTGTAGTTTGTTACTCCCTATGCATCCATGAGGTTTGATATGGGTCACGAAATCATTTCTAATCCCTTTCATGTCTCTACTCATACTGGTGATGCTATTGTGGTTAATAGAGTATATAAATTGTCCTATTTTTGTTTCTCATTGAGTAACTCATGTTGATCTTGTAGAGTGTATTATGTTAGATTTTTATGTTATTCTTGGGATGGATTGGCATCATGCATGTTATGGTTCCTTAGATTGTAGGACCCAATTGGTCACATTTAAAGTTCAAAATGAACCTATCATGTCATGGGAAGGGGGAAATTCTATGCCTAAGGGTCTGTTTTGTTCTTGTATAAAGTCTAGAAAAATGATTTCTAAGGGTTGCATTTATGGTCTTGTTCAGGTTAAGGATATAGACAATGAAACACCCACTCCTGAGTCAGTTCTGATTGTAAATGAGTTTACAAAAGTGATTCATGAAAATCTTCTCGGTATTCCTCCATAAAGGGAAATAGACTTATGTATTGACCTTCTTCCAGATACACAAACTATCTTTATTCCTCCTTACCATATGACCCCAACAAAACTTAAAGAGTTAATTGATCAATTTAAGGATTTGTTGGATAAGGGTTTCATTAGACAGAGTATCTTACCATGTGTTGCTCTGGTGTTTTTTGTTCGAAAGAAGGATGGTTCTCTATGTATGTGCATCGACTATCGACGATGGAATAAAGTTACGATTAAGAATAAGTATCCTATTCCAAGGATTGATGATCTATTTGATCAACTCCAACGAGTGAGTAAATTCTCTAAGATTGACCTCCGGTCAGGTTATCACCAATTGAGGGTGAAATATAGTGACATCCTAAAGATGGATTTTCAAACTCGATATGATCATTATAAATTTTTCATAATGTCTTTTGGTTTGACTAATGCATCAGAGGAGTTTATGGATTTGATGAATAGGGCTTTTAAGAAATACCTCGATATATTTGTGATTCTGTTTATTGATAATATTTTGATTTACTGACGGAGTGAAGACAAGCATGTTGAGCATTTGAGGATTATGTTACAAATTCTCAAGGACCGTGAATTGTATGCTAAGTTTAGCAAGTGTGAGTTTTGGTTGAAATATGTTGCTTTACTTGGTCATATTGACTCTAGTGAAGGTAATCAAGTTGCTCCTAAGAAAACTGAGGAAGTTAAGAATTGGCCTTGACCTTTGTCTACTTCAGATATACAGAGTTTCTTGGGTTTGACCAGGTATTATAGAAGGTTTGTGGAATAATTTTCCTCTATTGCTTCACCTTTGACGACATGGACTCAAAACAAAGTGAAATTCATATGGTCAAAATCTTAGGAGAAGAGTTTCCAAGAGTTGAAGGATAGACTCACTTTGGCTCCTATATTGAAATTACCGGAAGGATCAGATTATTTTGTGGTTTACTGTGATGCTTCACGGATTGGCCTTAGTTATGTTTTGATGCAATATAGGAAAGTCATTGCTTATGCTTCAAGGCAATTAAAAGTGAATGAAAAAATTATTCGACTCATTATTTAAAGTTAACGGCGGTGGTGTTTGCTTTAGAAATTTGGAGACACTGCGTGTATGGTTTTGTGTAGATGTGTTTACTAATCACAAGAGTATGAAGTATGTGTTCACTCAAAAGGATTTCAATCTTCGCCCAAATTCAATGATTTCGAATTCCATTTACCTCCAATCTTTGATTATAGATCTTTTCATTAAAATTATGGTACTTCATGTCATTAATGACCATTGACTCATGGTTCATGCTTATTTTATGACACGAGTCTCTTTCTAATCAAAGTTATTTAAAAACCTTGTCGTAGTATTTCATATGTGTTATTTTCACTAATAAGATATGTTCAAGATTGTAAAGAAGTCTTTCAAGAAAGAGTTCAAGAAAGTATATTTAATTTTCAAGTGCATTATTTTCAAGAAGGTACTATTATCTTTAATTTAAAGTGATTGATTTTAGAAGAGGTTCAAGAAAATATTTTACTTCAATGCATTATTTTCAAGAAGTATATCAAGAAAGTATTATTATCTTTAATTTCGAGTGCATTATTTTAGAATAGTTTCAAGAAAGTATATTTTACTTTAAGTGCATTATTTTCAAGAAGTATTTCAAGAAACTATTATTATCTTTAATATCCTCCATTTCTCACCTTCAACTTAGGCTTTTAGCCTCATTTTATAACTTCATTGAGTTCAAAGAGGGATTTATTTTCTTAAAAAGAATAAGACATGTAATGAGGTTCTTAAAGAAATAATATTAGGCTCAAAATGCGTCAACTAGGAATACTTTTAGTGCAATTATAGCCTTTTCTTTAGGTCAAGTGGTCTTTTGGAAATCACAAAGAGGGCCTAAATTAAGTTTATTCTTAATGGGTAAGCTAGATACAAGGCAGTGACAACTATTTATCAATCAACAATCACAAATCATGTGGGTACTATCAAATCCCAACATGTATAATAATTAGAATCAATCTAAAACTTAAAATTAACTGAACTATACCACGCTTTAGCTATCAAAATCAATTAAAGTCATTATAAACTATCTTTTCCACTCTAAGAGTCTCTCACAAGTAACATCAGAGATCTAAGGTAAACAATAGTTTGCAACCTCAAGTTATAAGTTAAAATATAAAAAGACAACTGAACCCATATCAAATCAACCATTAATTAAATAAATAAATAATATCCAAATGTAAACTAATCATCAATACAATTGCACACCCCTAAGATTGGGGAGCTTAGCTATTCATAATCAAAGGTAAAAGAAAATTACTAAAGTTATCACTCACATCTACTAAATGGTTGAAGAATTCTAAGAAATTAATCCCAAAGATCTTCAAGTTCAAGAAGCTTCTCAAAATCCTCAAGTACAAATTCTTTCTCCCAATAGAAAGGTGTTTCCATACAAGAATATTCAGAATAATGAAAAAATATTTTCTCCCTCTTCAAATAGCTATTTATACTTTATTAGACAATTTTTAGAATATTTTCCTTTTTGGCTGTTTGGTGAGCTTAATCCTGATCGCTGAAGTAAACATTCATGAGCTGAGTTGTTGCTGCCATCGCCAAATAAACTTCTTCAAAGTTAGTTTTTCAATTAGGGTTTGTGGCATTCAGTGAGATCAACTAAAATCACGTATTTGCTTTGGTGTAATGACCCTCAGGGTTATTTCTTTGTTTCTTCGTGATTTTCCTGTTTTTCCCCTTTTTGTAGCTTCCCTATAGCTTTTGTGTGATGTTGGGTTAGGTGGCACACTCCTGGAGGTGTTTAATCGTGCTTGGTGCGAGTTTTGAGTCTTGGAAGCTTAATGCTTGAAAGAGTAGACTTTAGTTAACTGTCACGATCCAGGGGTACCCCCTAGATGTAACAAGGCACATAGAACCCCAAAAGGCACCATGTAAGACACTTAGCATATCATAATATAAGCATAGAACAATAAACAGAAGAAAACACATTTCAAGTCCAAAATTTTCATAAAGGAAAGCAGAAGTCTAGACTTGTCTCAATATAGCCATCTATTACAATAGTTCAAATGAAAGGGACATAGCCCATACAACATAGTCTGAAAAGGAAATACTAGAAATGAAACTACAAGTGACACCTCTGTGCTCGAATCATGAGGACCCACCACAATCTAGGAGAATAGACGAATCCAAGCTTAAACCAAATGATAAGTGCCTTAAGAACCAGACCCTACACTTGGGAAAAGTATAGAAAACTATGTGTTAGTACAAAAATGCACTAAGTATGATAGCCATGCATAAAAACGTTGAAAACATGCAAAAAAAGGGACATTTTATTTGAATGCATGCAATTTGCTAAGTTAAAGCATCATTTTGAAGATAATGGAAAAGCAAAAGTCATAAGCATGTTCATTACATAGATCATCATATCATAGGAGAAACATACCATAAGTACCCTCAAAGTCTACTTGTGCAATGCATGAATAAGATCTCATAATTCCACCCATGCTAAGTAAAGCTCCTTGAGTAACCATAGTTCATAATTCATGTTCTTATTCATATTGTTGTCATAGTAGGAATAAGCCTTAACCGACATAGACCATGTGAGCTAAACATTGAATCCGATGTTACCCAAACCTAAAAGGATTGTCCTACTTTCCTAAGGTAAGACCTTAGATTTAGGTGGATCCACTAGCTAAAGACCTATGGGGGTACATAGTTTATGGAATAAGGAGATTGTTACTAGAAACCCGACCGAGCTTCCATCTCAAGAGATTACTTCTAGAAACCCGTCCTTTCTGATGAGGGAGATTCCATCTCATAACAATATCCACATGATTCTAAGCATTTATCACACGGAGCACTTATTGAGTCATAACTTGTTTCACTAGGATAGCTCATTACCATGCGTGAGAATAAACTTTCACCGTCCATGTCTACATGTAACATTAGATTCAATTAGGTGAGAATTTCCTTCCAGCCTTAGAATCATTATATTGTGAGAAAATCTTTCACATTATGTTCATTAGGTGTTCATGAGAAAAGACTTTCAATCAACACAACAACATTATCATAATCATGGTTATTTCACTCTCAAAGTGCTCTAAAGCATATACATAACTTTCATAATTCATGCATTATATCATATCTTGCCTTTTAAAGGTCAAAACTCATATCAAATTAACACATCTAGAATTGCTACATTAGACATGGATAATGACATAATACAAATAACTCAAATACTACAAGCATAATCTCATAATATCCTTCTTTCATCAATTCACCCACATCACAAGGTCATTAATTGGGAATATGGGGATTTCATGGATCCTTGGGGATTTCAACATAAAAACAATAATAAATCATCAATTCAATCATAATATAAAGCAATTAAATCATTAGAATCATTTTTTAAAGGAGTCCAAGACTTGGAGTAAAACCATAGCTTTTGGGGGAATTACTAGTTTTGAAATTGAGTTTGGAGGGACTCCATGGATGAAAGACTACCACACCTTAGCTATGAATCTCCAAAGAAATTGAGTAGAAAATCTTTCTCCTTCAAACCCTAGCCCCAACTTCCTTCTTCATCTTCCTTGAAGTTTTGAAGAGAGAATTTTTGGAGAGGATGAGTTCTTTTGGATTTTTAGAAATAATGGCTTGGATGACTTAATTTAGTGACATAACATCCTTATATAGGTATTCTAATTTAGTATAAAATGACATCACTAAATATTAATTAAAACCAAAAAACCCCATAATCCCATTAAACTTAATTGCCAAAAAGCAGTTCAAGGCCTGACCCACGACCCACCACAGACGAACTGTTGTTGGACCTATGGCCCGTGCTTGTGAACCGTGGTTGAGGTTCTGGGACTTGGTTCCTAGGGCCTTGACCTATGGCCCCTCACCACGAGGTGTGGGTTGACCTATGAGGCGTGAGTTACCCTCGTGGGTCACTGCCCAGGCAACCTCCTTAGGTCCTCTTAAAGGACCCATGGTTGGTTCTTGGGGTTTGAAACTTGATGTTCTAACACGAAAAAAATTATTTTAAGGTACGGGGAGGTACATTCAAGACTCTAACCCTAACATCAAGCTCTAGTTTAGCCTACTAGCTTCCGAGGTGTTACAATATCTCCCCCTTGGGAACATTTGTCCTCGAATGATGATCTTAGACACCTTATGCAATTAAAGCCTCAAGACTAGCAGCCCATCATGCATGAAACATCAAAATAATGCAAAATTCAAAGGAGGAAATTTCAACTCTATCTCAAACATAATCAATGCAACATAAATAAGTAGGAACTACATCTAACAACTCATTATGCATGAAAGTTCAACATTTCTCATATTCATAGGAGGAATACCATCTCCAACTAAAAGCATGCTCAACAAAATATCATGGAGCCAATATGCAATTACTCTCAAAAGCACACTAAAACATGTTCATCAATTCATCTCATGAAGTAAATAGGCAACTCATACTCAATATATAACAACATGAGGAAGATCAATCATAAAAACTCATTTTCTTACTAAACAAGAATTTCTCAAGAACATGAATACCATAAGGAAATCATGGAAAAATACATCTACTCACATGACTCCCAAAACAAGGAAAACTTAAGAGGAACTACTTACCTCAATCTTGAATAGGAGTAGAAGGAAAGAGATGAGGATATCGGGACTTCATATCGGCCTCAGCCTCCCAAGTAGCACCCTCAACTAAGTGATTCCTCAATAAAACCTTTACGGAAGCTATTTCCTAGTTTCTCAATCTCTTGACTTGCTAGTATAGGATCTTTACCGGAACCTCTTCATATGAAAGACTTTCATCAACTCCCAACCCTTCTAGGGGAACAATGGACAACGGATATCCAATACACTTCTTAAGCATGGAAACAAGAAATACCGAATGAATCGGAGCTGACTCATTTGGAAAATCCAACTCATAGGCAACTTTTACAATACGTTTCAAAATTTAGTATGGGCCCACATACTGGGACTAAGTTTTCCCTTTCTTGCCAAACCTCATCACACCTTTCATAGGTGAGATTTTTACATAGACTTAATCTTTAAATTCAAATTCTAGATTTGTTCTTCTCACATCGACATAAGACTTTTGCCTACTTTGAGGCGTTCTCAACCTCTCTATAATAAGATGAACTTTCTCAATGGGTTCATAAACTAGCTCGGGACCTATCAAAGAAATTTCACCCACCTCAAACCAATCGACCAGAGACCTACATATCCTACAATACAAGGCTTCAAAAGGTGCCATACCGATACTTGAGTGATAACTATTATTGTAGGCAAACTCTATTAAAGGTAAATAGTCATCCCAATTACCCTTTTTATTCTATAACACATGCCCTTAACATACCTTCCAATGTTTGGATGATACGCTCCGCTTACCCATCGGTTTGGGGATGAAAAGCCGTGCTAAGCTTAACCTTAGTACCAAGCCCTTTTTGGAATGACTTTCAAAAGTGCGAAGTAAATTGAGTACCCCGATCCGAAATAATAGACAAAGGAACACTATGCAACTTCACTATCTCTCTTATATACAACTTGGCATAGTATTCCGCCAAAAAAGAAACCTTGATGGGGATAAAGTTGGCTGAATTTTTCATCCGATCTATAATGACCCAAATAGAATCACGTTTCCTTCAGGTGCGAGGCAAACCCATAATAAAATTCATATTCATATCTTCCCACTTCTAAGTGGGAATTGTTATATCTTGGGATAAGCCTCCCGAACTTTAATGCTCTACCTTAACTTATTGACAATTCAGACATTTGGCCACAAATCCCACAATATCTTTTTTCATTCCGTTCCACCAATTGACTTCCCGTATATCATGGTACATTTTAGTGGCTCCTAGATGAATAGAATACCGAGAACTATGAGCTTTCTCTAGAATTTGTTCCCTCAAACCATCAACATCCGAAAGACATAACCGACCTTGGTACTTAAGCACACCATCTCCTCCTTGGGAGAAAGACTTAACAGACTTCTTGAGTACCGAATCTTTCAACTCAACTAATGGAGGATAAGGGACTTGCTTAGACTTCATATCCAGCACAAATGATGATTCGGAACCATTATGGAGCATGACACCACCGTTGGTGGAACCACTAGTTGAACACCTAGTCAAGCCAACCTATGCACATCACAAACCAATTCTTTCTTTTCATCCTCTACATGAGCCACACTACCCATGGAAAATCTACTAAGAGCATCCTCTACCACATTAGCTTTGCCAGGGTGATAAAGGACACTCATGTCATAGTTCGTTAGTAATTCTAACCACCTTCATTGATGAAGATTCAAGTCATTTTGACTAAACACATACTGTAAGCTCTTATATCGGTAAACACGATCACAAACATGTAAAGATATTGTCGGAACACTCTATTCATTAAGTCCATGAAAGCCATCAAAGCGTTAGTCAAACCAAATGACATTTCTAGGAACTCATAGTGACCATATCTTGTTTGGAAAGTCATCTTGGGAATATCAACCCCTCTCACCCTCAATTGGTGATAACCCAAACGAAGATCAATCATAGAGAAATAACTAGCCCCTTGAAGGTTGTCAAACAAGTCATCTATCCTTGGATGGGGATACTTGTTCTTATTGATCACCTTGCTCAATTGGCAATAATCGATGCACATTCTAAGAGACCAATCCTTATTTCTAACAAACAACACTAGAGCACCCCATGGAGAGATACCTGGTTGAATAAAACCCCTGTCTAATAAATCCTTTAGTTGCTCTTTCAACTCTTTTAACTAGGTCGGAGTCATTCTATAAGGAGGAATAGAGATAGGTTACGTATCCGGAAAAAGGTCAATACCAAAATCTATTTTCCGCTCGGGAGGAATGTCGAGAAAATCATCGGGGAAAACTTCCAGGAACTCATTAACCACGGGAACCGACTCAAGAGAAGGGGTTTCAGAGTCTACATCCCTCACCCTAACAACATGGTAAAAGCAACCTTTCGAGATCATCTTTCTAGCTTTAAGGTAAGACACAAATTGACCTTTAGGCACAAAATTTCCCCCCTTCCACTCTAATATAGGCTCATCCAGAAATTGGAATCTAACCACCCGAGTTCTACAATCAATAGAGGCATAAAATGCATGTAACCAATCCATACCAAGAACCACATTAGAGTTTAACATGTCAAGCTCTACTAAGTCAACAAGAGTAACTCTATGGGACAAGGAAATGGGACATTTTCTATAAACCCTCTTAGCCACCACCCAATCACCAACCGGGGTAGAAACAAAAAAAGGTTCTAATAATATTTCAAGAAGCATATCAAACTTCATGGCCACATAAGGTGTCACAAAGGACAAAGTAG
Organism: Solanum commersonii; assembly: GCA_029007595.1. Lineage (NCBI taxonomy): Eukaryota > Viridiplantae > Streptophyta > Magnoliopsida > Solanales > Solanaceae > Solanum > Solanum commersonii. Next base: position 7,722,953 of record JAJTWQ010000006.1, read on the forward strand.
CACCAGGATCTAACAAAGCATATACATCAATAAGGAAGACTTTTAACATACCAGTCACAATATCTGGGGAGCTCTCTTGGTCATCGAGGAATTGAAGAGCATAAAAGAGGTTTTTCTTTGGAGCATTGGAGTTTGAACCGCTTGGAGGAGCTTGATTGCCTTCTTTCCCCATGGCCGTAAGTGTTGGGAAATTGCTCAATTGATGGCCACTCTTACCACAACCAAAACAAACATCCGTGCCAGCTATGTAATTACTCTCACGACTCCTCCCACATTTTGCACAATTAGGCCTATTCACATAATAGCCACCACCATTACCTCTTTGAGATTTAGGGTTAGACACCCTATCCTTGTTGCCCCTTGGGGAAGCATTTGAGGAACCTTGGTTGGAGAACCTTTTCTTGAACCTTGGTTGACCTTGTCTAGAGACTTAGCATTGGAGAAGTTCCCATCATCGGTTCTAGCTCTTTTCACCTCCCTATTCATTTCTTGGAGTTTCTCCTCCTCCATTTGTTAGGCATACACCATAAGACGTGAGATATCCATAGTATGATAGAGCATTACCGTACGACATTCTTTTACTATTAATTTATACACGCCCGTCAAATACCTACTGATCATATCCCTAGAGCCCGCCACCATAGCGGGAGCATACTTGGACAATTGAGTAAACTTTAGAGAATACTCTTTCACACTCATAACTCATTGACGAAGGTTAATGAACTCTTCCACCTTAGCTTCCCTCAACTCTCGAGAAAAGAACCTATTAAGAAACACCGATTTAAATGCTTCCCACTCTATGGGACCCACTCCTACATGCCTATCGTTCTTCCATTGATTATACCATACATGAGTAACACCTTTCAATTGGTAAGCGGATAACTTTGGTTTCTCTACCGAGTCACCCCCATGATAGCAAGTACATTATAAACCACTTCCACAAATTCTTGAGGATGCTCTTCCACTTTGGAGACATGAAACTGGGGGGCGGGATCATTCTAGGAAAATCCCTCACTTTAGAAGCCATGAAATTCACATTAGGGTTCACTGAAGCTACAACCTCTCTATTCGCTTGGGCCGTCATGGCTTGGGCTTGAGTTGTCACAACTTGAGCTTGAGCCATCATGGCTTGGGCCGTCATTTGGAAAGCCGACCTAACATTTACATTCGACATAGCCGAAGGATCAACCAGAGCTTGAGAAGCTTGGGGAACTTGATGAGGAGCTCCTTCATTCCCATTGTCTTCCTCAACCCTTCTTGCAAATACCCTTCAAGTAGTCATGTGTTGTTTACCATCGAATAAGGATTAGAAGAAAGACCTTATAGATTTAAACTCTATCGCACGACTTAAGAGTAATGAAAGAACTGGAATTTTCTAATCATCTTGTAGCCTCTCATTCATAAATGTGGCGCGCTTCACACTTATGAACAAGACTCTATTAGACATGGCTTATGAGACATCATCCAATAATCATTCTAAACCTTGTGCTCTGATTACCAAGTTTGTCACAACCCAGGGGTACCTCCTAGATGTAACAAGGCATATAGAACCCCAAAAGGCACCATGTAAGCCACTTATCATATCATAACATAAGCATAGAATAATAAAGAGAAGACAACGCATTTAAAGTCCAAAATGTTCATAAAGGAAAGCAGAAGTCTAGAATTGTCTCAATATAGCCATTTATTACAATAGTTCAAATGAAAAGGGATAAAACCCATACAACATAGTCTGAAAAGGAAATACTAGAAATGAAACTACAAGTGACACCTCCGTCCTCGAATCATGAGGACTCACCACAAGCTAGGAGAATAGTCAAATCCAAGCTTGAACCAAATGCTAACTACCTTAAGAATCGGACCCTACACTTGGGAAAAGTATAGGGAAATATGGGTTAGTACAAAAATGAACTAAGTATGATAGACATGTATAAAAACCATGAAAACATTCAAAAATAGACATTTTAGTTGAATGCATGCAATTTACTATGTTAAAGCATCATTTTGAAGATAATGGAAAAGCATAACTCATAAGCATCTTAATTACATAGATCATTATATCATAGGAGAAGCATACCATAAGTACCCTCAAAGTCTACTGTGCAAAAAATGAATAAGATCTCATAATCCCACCCATGATAAGTAAATCTCTTTGAGTAACCATAGTTCATAATTTATGTTCTTCTTCATATTGTTGTCATAGTGGGAATAAGTCTTAATCGACATAGACCATATGAGCTAAACATGGAATTCGGTGTTACCCACACCGAATAGGGTTGTCCTACTTGCGTAAGGTAAGACCATTATTTTTAGCTTTATGTGGATCCACTAGCTAAAGACCTATGGGGGCACATAGTTTATGGGATAAAGAGATTGTTACTAGAAACCCGACCTTTCTCACGGAAGAGCTTCCATCTCAAGAAATTGCTTCTAGAAACCCGCCCTTCATGATGGGTGAGCTTCCATCTCATAACAATATCCACTCGGTGCTAAGCATTTATCCCACGGAGTACTTATTAAGTCACAACTTGTTTCATTAGGATAGTTCATTAGATAATGTATGAGAATAACTTTTCACTGTCCATGTCTACATGTAACATTAGATTCAATTGGGTGAGAATTGCCTTTTAACCTTAGAATCATCATATTGTGAGAAAACCTTTCATATTATGTTCATTATGTGTTCATGAGAATAGCATTTCAATAAACACAACACTATTATCATATTCATGGTTATTTCACTCTCAAGGTGCTCTTAAAACGTATACATAACTTTCATAGTTCATCATTATATCATATCTTGCCTTTTCAAAGGTCAAAGCTCATATAAAATCAACACATTCAGAATTACTAGATTAGACATGGATAATGACATAATTCAAATACTACAAGCATAATCTCATAATATCGTTCTTTCATCAATTCACCCACATCACAAGGTCATAAATTGGGAATATGGGGATTTCATGGATTTTTGTGGATTTCAACATAAAAACAATAATAAATCATCAATTCAATCATAATATAAAGTAATTTTGTTGTGTTTCTTTGTTAAACGGTTAACTTTTGTCAACATTATGATGAAAAACCCTTGGATTGCTATTTCATCAATTATGTTGAGTCTAGAATGTCGTTTGGACTTGTTGTTTGTATTGTTTGGACTCCCAATGAATTTCGAGGGCTTGTTCAAAGATTTACTTAGCCTTTGTGCTGAAAAATCTGATATCCAATGCATCGATTTTGCTAATACTTGATCGCTTAAGCGATGTTGGATTAAGAAACAAAGGGGCCACTTAAGGGAAGGGCATATGTGGGATGGGGGTAGCTTAAGCGACCAACCCTTGGCTTTTGTGAAGGCCACTTAAGCAACCATACGCCCACTTAAGCAATGGGTGTTTCTTAGGCGGGGTTAGCTTTTGCGAAGCCTATCTTAGCTTAAGCGATGTTTACTTTTGCAAACAAATTGTCCACTTTTGTGAAAATCCCTTGGATTAAATCCCATTTTTGTTTCTTTTTCTTCAAATTCAAACCCTATTCCAATAGAGCTCAGCTTAGGAAAATTTTGAGATTTTCTTGGTTTATTTCAACACTTCAAGGGTAATTCTCTTCATTTTCCTCTCCTCTACCAATTTATGGCCTTACTTTCATAATTAAATGTAATTCTCAACCTCAAAAATCCTAATTTTGACGTTAAAGTTTGGTAAATTAACCATTTGATGATGAAATTGAGTCCCATTTTGCCATATTTCGAGTATGTAATCCTCATTCAACGGAGGAAGTTATTGTGGTTTCCTTTTTGTAATTATGTTGCTTTGATTCAAGGGTCAATTTTTTACCCAATTTTGGTCCGAAATTCGGTTTAGTGATATGTGTATCATTGGATCCATATTAAATTGCTCTTTGAGTTCTTGATAGCTTGGAATCCATCCCAGGGTCTCTAGAAGGGAGAAGCATTTGAGTTATAGTTTGTGCAATTTTCAGCCTTGAGGTAGGTTATGGCCTCCTTTTTCTCTGACTTACTTAGATTAACTAGTATTTCATGATTTAGGTTGAACCCTTAGGTTATCTCGAGCTTGATTTATCCTTTGGTAGTTATGGGTATAGGTTGGGTTGTTTAGCTTAAGTTTTAGTCAGAGAAGCCTTAGTTTAGGTGATCATGGTGCTTGCTTAAGTAGTATCCTTAGACTTTGCTTTTATGTGGCATGAAAATTAGAATTGTATTGTGTTTGATTGATTTGGTTGGTTCTGTTGATAATGTGGCTCTGTGAGTTGTGATTCTTGATTGTTTATTAAATTGCTGGGCATGAAACCTTGATCATGGATTGGAAGGAGTACCAAGTTAGTATTGTCGTGGTGTGAAGAGTATTTTTTCCCGGTTCCATGTGTTTGACATAACTTTATTGTTATACTGCTTTTTGAGGAACTATTACTTCCATGCTTTTTGATGAAAATGACTTTTCTTTGGGAAAGGAAATGGAACTTAATTAGTTTGAAGTCCTTGAGATCCGTTTTGGCCTATAAGTTATAAAAGGCTACTTTTACTTGATTTATTGCACCATTGGCTGGTATTACTCTTGATAAGCTCAATGTATCATTTCGAGCGGCCCTGTCAAACCCCAACCCAAGGTGAGGGGGAAAAGTATCATATGAACACATGATTTACAGGTGACCTATGCTGAGAAAGTAAACTCCTATGCAAATAGATTTACTATTGAGAAGCAACATATACAACGCATATCGACTAGCTGAACCGATACATGTGACAAGTAAAACTATGAATACAGATGACAGATTTACAATGTCTACAATGCCTCTATTGGAATCCATGATTGTACCACTATGAAAATATGCATAGTAAAGACTCGACAAAGCCCTGAATCAACCTGGAGCTCACCAACAACCGTTAAGTATCATGTGCTTCTATTGGGGAATCTACTAGTTGAGTACATGTACCTGCAACATGAAATGCAACGTCCCTAATATGAGACATCAATACGAAAGAATGTACTGAATACGTAAGGTATAATACAACCATATATAAAATGAGAGCTCAAGTGAAACCAAATACAAGTATATAAGGATTTGAGACCACATTTGCTTATACTTGTGGAATCATGTATGTTACATTCTTTTCTTTACTTTTTTGTGCGTTATAATCTTTTATAAGATATATGATACAAATGACCAGCTGATCAGTGGTAGAAAAGGATGACCCATGCTAGGCATTTTAACCCCTGAGATGTTGTCCTCATAATTCCACAAATTGGTATCGGTCCATGCTAGTCTTTCACCCCTGAGCTGCCAACCTTCTATACCAATTAGGATCGGCCCATGCTAGGCTTTCGCTCCTGAGCTGCCACCCTTCTATACCAATTGAGATTGACCCATACTAGGCTTTCGTCCCTGAGCTGCTACCCTTCTATATCAATTGGGATCGACCCATGCTAGGCATTTTCCCCTAGGCTGCCACATATAATTATACAGTTGTTTCACTTAGATTATTTAATCTTGAAATTGTTGTTTTGATGTTCATAAGTCTTTCGAGATTGTTCTTTTGATGATCATAACTCCTTCGAGATTACTGTTTTGGTGGTCATAATTATTGGTGAGATTTGGAACTATGGACCAGTAGTAGAAGACATATGAATATGGACTTACTATAATAACAATGACATGGAAAGCAAAACGTGATACCAACGTAATACTTAGGAGCTTATATGACTGGGTAAGCATTTTGACATCTCAAATTAAAGCACATATCAAGTGAAGACAATTAACATTCAGTCAAGAGAGTTGAACTCTATATGATAGTCAAATAGTCACTAACTAATATAAAATACAAGGTATACATGAACGTGAAACCAAGTGAGAATGTAGGCAAATTCAACTTAAGGACGGATACATATTCCAAGTAAGTACATATGTAATGTACAATAGAGCAAGTAGGGATCTTGTGAGGTAGCATTATAGTCTAACACAATGAGAGTGATAACCAATAAAGGTAACATTTGAACATGTGAAAAGATGACATATATGATGGAATATACAATTGGAACAAGTTGGCAAGATATGGGCAAAATTGTATATCCAACATATAAACATATGTACCATGTGTAATCTAAGAACATTTTGATGTATATTAGGGGAATACGTGCGAAAGCTACTTTGACTATGACACAAGTTTAAACCTTGCATGCTAATACTTGGTAGAGTAAACACATACATTTAGTAATAAACCTATATTAGAGTACTTACTTTAATGCTCTAGGGAGTATGGACTGCAACTATGGATCAGTCACTACCAAGGACACTTATAAATCTCACTTTGTAATACAAGTGTTTGATTCATGCCAAAGAAATAGGGAATCGAATAGCCTTACATACCTTGCTATACGATTCAAAAGTATGACTTAAGCTCCTTCTCTTCAGATTACTAATCTACAATAAAATAAGTTGTAAGACTAGTATTAGTAGCTAATCAACCAATATGAGCTACTTGAAATAGTAACCAAGTAGTAAGCATGCAATTTATTTAGCCATTGTTTTCTTTCCTTCCCTTCCCTTCCCTTTAATGTCGTCTATATACTATACAACCTTCATATCTAATCCTCCCCAAAACTCCCTACAATATTTAAGCCACTCATGTAGCCATAGCTTCTCCACACATCCACGCACATCCCTTATCATAACATACATAAAACAGTCTGTAAACATAATAATGTAACAAAAGCAATATGAATCTCGATTTGTGATCACCAACACTTGAAGAGCTAACATTACTCTTAAGATGCTCAAACAAGCTCATAATTGAACTTAAAGGGGACTCCCCTCCATGGCATTCCCAACATGTACTAACCACCCGAACATCATCCCCAATAATACACCATGTAGAAGGAACAATTTCCGACTTGCTAACACATACTAAATGTCCTAATAAACTCAAGAACAAGAGGGAAAAAATTGCAGTAGCTTACCTTGCTGGAAAGAACTACCACTTGCTAAGACTTGAATTCTTCAAGGTAAAGGTTGTCCTCCACAACTTGTCTTAACTTATACCTTGCAATAGATTTAACTCCCTAATATTCAAGAACCCTAATAGTATTTAATGGCTGCTATATGAAGCTAAGAGAGAGAAGAGAAAAAACTCTAGAAATTAGATTTTTGTTAAAGTGAAACATAGCTGGAAAAGGCTGATATCAATTCGTTTTAAAGGGACCTGCTTTGATTGACCGACTTTCTCTTGCATTTTGGGCTATAATTTATCCAGTAGGTGATCCACCACCTACTTGGATTTTCCACTTGGGCCTTTTTGGACTTAAGAATATTGGGCGTTAGCTGTCCATTTTCCCTTATTCTTATAATCAACTTGAGCCAGATTAATGCAAGTAGGTTGTAGTGTACTTAGCCCAATAACATGGTCAAAAGAATCTTAGTAGGTGATGCACCTACTTGATCCTTTGGTCTAATCAATAAGTCAAAGTAGGTGATGCACCTACTTGGTCTTGTGGATTGGTCAATAAGTCAAACGAGGTGATGCACCCACTTGTCACCTACTAACTTAGTTATGTCAAGCAAGCACCTCAATATTTTATTACATTTATAGACCTTAATATCTTTAACTTAACTTAAAACGTATATACACTATGTCACTTTAACTTTAGACTCAATACCACCGTATGATCTCAAGTTTAAATACTTTCATCGACATCAACTTAATCGGGTCGCATCAAAATCTACGAATAGTTCAATTTAAACCTATTTTATTATCACTAGTCGCATAGGTAACCGAGTCCATAACTATACCACAAGGCAATTTATAAGCATCATATAAATAGAACTAGTACATGTAGAATATGGGGTGTTATATCCTCCCCCCTTATGATCATTCGTCTTCAAATGATAGGTGAAGCTGATAGTTTGGTTAACCTTGGAATTTCATTTGGAGATTTGCGAGAGTTTCCTTTGTATTTGACTATCCAAAATATATAGACTAACCTTAAACACGTATAGAAAGTCTTGCATGACATCTCAGTAGATATGGTTCATGAAATAAGAATATGACAAATCAAACCCCTTTCTAGACCATGCAATTCACTAAAGATACACAAGTAGAACTCATACAAATAAGGAATTTAATATACCTAAACACAAGACATGCGAATGACATATCAAATGAACGAATGCTAGTAGGACCTATGATCATATAAGGGAACCACATGATCTCAGATCCTTATGTTGATGTTTAGAATGAGGAGGGGTATTTAAGATCTCTACTATCTTCTATTCCCAAGTATCTTATGTTATATTCTAGTCCTTCCACAATATTCAATGGAGGTTACACCTTTTGTGGTTAGCTTCCGGGCCTTAACAATCAAGAATTACTATAGTATCTCCCAATTTATTTATATGGCACTGACACATATAATCATAGGCCTAATTTATCGGGGATCTACTTTTCGTTCTCTTTTATCTTATGACGTTTTTCAAAGGTGAGTCCTATAAGAACACATAGCTATTAATATAAACTCTAACGTTTTATGCAGCACCTTCGGATAAGGCATTATGCTAAGTTATTTATCTATGATTGTGATAAAATCTACATAAATGCCCAACCTTTTCTGGTCAAAATGTTCACTACATAATGATGATACAAGAAAATGTTTTCCCAAAATGATCAAAAATCAAGTCAATAAACACATAGGGGCATAGTATACAGATAAATAAGTCACATTAGGTATGACACTTAGGCAGATTAGCACAAAAGGGAGCGCATTGTTTACATCTCTACTCTATTCAAATAGGAAAAAACATCGTGATGACTCAAAAAATAAATAATTAATTCAATTTTTAAAGGAATTTTAAGAAAACAAGAATTTTAAAGGAGTCGCCACCTAATTTTAAAAAAAAAACTAGAAAACCAATTAAATGATCTACGAAATCATTAGATTCTAGGTAAGGGGTTCAATTGATTCCGAAGGAAAAGTGTTAAGCATCCTTCGAAATTCACAAATATGGTTCCCGCCTGAATTCATTTTTTCAAATTGAGAAAGAGATAACACAATATACAAGTAAAACAAACATGCAATATATACAAATAATAAAGTAAATCAATAATATAAAAAACGGTTTGCCTAACGTGAATAATACAAAATAATAAATAAAGAATGTTGTTCGAACTTCATTCGAATAGTTTCAATGAAAAGCAAATTTGTGAACCAATAAAGACACTTAGTAAAAGTGTTAGTAATAAATAAATATGAATAAATCAAATAATAACTTAAAAATAAAAAACTCGTCTAATTAACATTGGAGGCCTTGAAAATCGACGATAGTTTCTTCATTGGCCAATTTAATTGTAACAATAATAATCTATTAATAGGTAAAATATTAAAATAACAACACACAACCACATAAATATTCAAATAGAAACAACTTAAACCAATGACACAATTAACAACAAATAAAGATTTTAGCCAAAAACTGATATGTACAAAGCAATATAAAATTAATAACTATCAACATAAAAAATCAACAAGAGATATATAATAATAATATTAATAATAAAAAATAAAAATAAAAAAACAATAGCAACCAAACGCATGTCCATTATTGGAACATTAAATAAAAATAAACAATCCAACAAAGCTATCAAATTCTCATTGCAACAGTAACAAAAAAGAAAAATAGTAAAATAAACATTAAATAAATTATGAAACATTAAATAAAAATAAACAATCCAACAAAGCTATCAAATTCTCATTGCAACAGTAACAAAAAAGAAAAATAGTAAAATAAACATTAAATAAAATATGAAACAAACAGTAGGAATCATATGCAGCAAGCTGCCAAAATTTTAACCAAAATCGATAGAGAAATCACAGTAAAAAAAATTACATTAATAACTAAAAACAAAGAAAAAAAACAATAATCATAACAATGTAAAGCTCACTGGAACAAATTTATTTATCAAAATAATTGTATAATTTTGCAACTAAATGCAATAAATTAATCATTAAGTCAACTACAAATAATGACAAAAATCATCAGCAGTAATCACTAAAGATTAACCTCAAATAAACTAACAAAAGACCAAAAACAACATAGATCTGCGACAAATTTCCAAAGCTTATTCGTTCAAATGAGACCCAAAAATGCAATAACATCAAAGAAAACAAAAAGGAGAGGAAACATGGTCTTACAGTGGTGGTGCGTGACCTTGGCGCTGATCGGAATTGCGAAGCGGATTTGTGATGGTTTCGAGCTGGGCGGTGGCTTATCTCTTCCATTTCTGGCGACAACTGGTGTGGTCTGGTGGCCCAAGCTTGGATTCCGATGGCGGAGCTTCTTCTCCCTATAAATATAAACAAAAATTGAAAAGGGGAAAGGGGAATGGGACTGGCGGTATTTGGTGGCTGTTTGGAAGTGGAGCCTTGGTGTTACGCCGGAGAAGCTCGTGGGTGGAGCTGGTTCTTTGAGCTGCTGTTAGGAGGTTTTCCAGTGTGGGTCCTTGGGGTTGCCGGAGGTCGCCGGAAAAGAGATTTTGATGGGGTCTGCTTTCGCTGGAAAGGAGAAGAGTGAAGGGTTGGGTTGAGTTGTGTGGTCATTGTTCATGACTACTCCAAGAGTGAGCTTGGCCGGAGAGGAAGATCTGATTTTTTGGGTGGCGGCTTTGGGAGGATATAGGAGGAGAGAAAGATTAGGTTCTTCCCTTTAGAAAAAGTTTCTCCTAACCTAAATATTTTCCACCATCCCTGACTTAATGAATAAATTATTGTTTATATAACTAATCGAAAACTACTTATAATACGATATCTGAAATCACTAGTTAAATAAAATATTTGTGTATTAAATTTTATTTATATTTGAATGAATTTCTAGACGATGCAAAATATTTAAATTAATATTAACTAATGTAATGAATAAAAATAAATATTAAAAAAAGTGATGAACGTAACTAATGACATGTAAAAAGTGTACTTTAACCAAAATAATAATTTAATAAAAAATGAATCAATATTTGAACGTAGCCAACTGGTTGTGACCAAAAAATGATGTAATTAAAATTAACTGATAAAAAATTCTAAATTTTGACAAATAAGGATAGTTATCGATAAACTTATTTAAAATTATAAAAAATGTATTTTGAACTATTAAATAAATAAAATTTAAAAGTTACAAATTTTGAAAAATGTTAAGCCAAAATTGGTGTCAACAGTTGTCTTTTTCGTTGGATATGATTAATGAAAGAAATTATGGACAATGAAAATTAACAAAATCGATTTTGGCCGAACACATGACCTTTGTATAAAAGTGTGGTTGAAATGTGGTGGAATTTGATCCTCAACTTGCTTCCAAAAGGTTCCACGTTGTGTTGCGTCCTTGTTGAAGTAGTTCGCACATGTGGTTCTATTGAGAATGCACCCTCTTGGGTGTTCTCGAAAAAACAAAGATAAAACTCGTTAGTAGAGGCAAAATGAAAGAAAAAGGTAGCATCTCTTATGATATAACGAATGAAGATGATCCATCGATAGGATATAAATACATATCCATCGATAGGACGAATGAAGATGATCCATCGGTAGGATATGAATGTATGTCCATCGATAAGATGAATAAAAATGATCCATTGGAAGGATATAAATGCATATCCATCCATAGGACGAATAAAATTATCCATCGGTAGGATATGAATGTATCTCCATCGATATGACGAATAAAATGATCCATTGGAAGGATATAAGTGCATGTCCATTGATAGGACGAATAAAGATGATCAATTGGTAGGATATGAATGTATGTCCATCGATAGGATAAATAAAATGATCCATTGGAAGGATATAAACACATGTCCATCGGTAGGATGAATAAAAATGATCCATCGATAGGATATCAATGTATGTCCATCGGTAGGACGAATAGAGATGATCCATCGATAGGATATGAATGTATGTCCATTGGTAGGATGAATAAAAATGATCCATCGGTAGAATACGAAGAAGATCCATTTGTAGGATATGAATGTATGTCCATCGGTAGGACGAATGAAAATGATCCATCGGTAGGATATGAAGATGATCCATCAGTAAGATCTGAATGTATGTCCTTCAACGCCAGCCTCCTCTGACTTCAACGTGAATAGCCAAAGGTGAACATATTTCACCTCCGAATAGTTGCGACTTAAATACAAATATCTTTCAATGCAAGTCTTCTCCGACTTAAACGCGGAAAAGATAGGGTGAACATACTTCATCTCCAAATAGATGTGACTTAAATGCAAATATCTTTCAACGCAAGTCTCATCCGACTTGAATGTGAAATAGATATGGTGCACATCATTCACCTCCGAATAGATACGACTTAAATGTAAATATCTTTCAACGCAAGTCTCATCTGACTTGAACGTGGAAAAGATATGGTGCACATCCTTCACCTCCAAATAGATACGACTTAAATGCAAATATCTTTCAACGCAGGTTTCTCCGACTTGAACGTGGAATAGATAAGGTGCACATCCTTCACCTTCAAATAGATGTGACTTAAATGCAAATATATTTCAACGCAAGTCTCATCCGACTTGAACGTGGAATAGATATGGTGCGCTTCCTTCACCTCCGAATAGATGCAACTTAAATGCGAATATATTTCAACGCAATTTTCCTCGAATTTGAACGTGGAATAGATATGGTGCACATCCTTCACCTCCGAATAAATGCGACTTAAATGCAAATATCTTTCAACGCAAGTTTCATCCGACTTGAACATGGAATAGATATGGTCTGCATCATTCACATCTGAATAGATGAGACTTAAATGCAAATATCTTTCAACGCAAGTCTCTTTCGATTTGAACGTGGAATAGATAGGGTGCACATCCTTCACCTCCAAACAGATGCGACTTAAATGCAAATATCTTTCAACGCAAGTCCCTTCTGACTTGAACGTTGAATAGATAAGGTGAACATCATACACCTCCGAATAGATGTGACTTAAATGCAAATATCTTTCAACGCAAGTTTCCTTCGACTTGAATGTGAAATAGATAGGATGCACATCCTTCACCTCCGAATAGATGCGACTTAAATGCAAATATCTTTCAACGCAAGTCTCCTCCGACTTGAACATGGAATAGATAGGATACACATCCTTCACCTCTGAATAAATGTGACTTAAATGCAAATATCTTTCAACGCAAATCTCCTCCGACTTGAACGTGGAATAGATAAGATGCACATCCTTCACCGCTGAATAGATACGACTTAAATGTAAAATATCTTTCAACGCAAGTCTCCTTCGACTTGAACGTGAACTAGATAGGGTGCACATCTTTCACCTCTGAATAGATAGGACTTAAATGCAAATATATTTCAACGCAAGTTTCCTTTGACTTGAATGTGGAATAGATAGAGTCCACATCCTTCACCTTCGAATAAATGCGACTTAAATACAAATATCTTTCAACGAAAGTCTCCTCCGACTTGAACGTGGAATAGATAGGGTGCACATCCTTCACCACCAAATAGATGCGACTTAAATGCAAATATGTTTCAACACAAGTCTCCTCCAACTTGAATGTGGAATAGATAGGGTGCACATCCTTCACCTCCGAATAGATGCAACTTAAATGCAAATATCTTTCAACGCAAGTCTTCTCCGACTTGAACATGGAATAGATAAGGTGCACATCTGGTGAGTTCACAAATTTGACTCATTTAGGGCTATATTTTAATAGAATTAGTGTCCTCAAATGCATATTTTATCTCAATATCTGATGAAAACCCTTAAGTTTCAGGTATTTGGAGATTGAGGGAAAGCATGGACACTACTTAGCAAAAAGGAACAAAAGCAGCTGATAGAACGAAGAAATGAAGATTTGAGAATTGCTGAACCAATTGAGTGAGTCGCCAAAAGGTATTATCCTCGCCTTTTGTTCTAGTGTGCTGAGCCCTGAAAAAACTGATCAAATCGATGGTGAAAAGAAGCAGTTGGCGTATCACCAAACAGTTTTGTGAAGCTGTACTCTGTCACCCAATGATCCAAAACACGATGATGCTAAAGGTCAATCCAAGACGGTGATGAAATCTACCAAAGGGCATATCGCCTAGTTGATCGGTGATCTCGACTAACGATGCCGAATAATCGCTACAACATAGATTTTTGAAAAATATAAATACTCGGTGATAGTTGTATCTTAATATCATATTTTTAATATAGAATTTTTAACATAGACTTTTGAGTTCTAAGTTTGGAGAGGGTTTTGAAGAACTTGAAAATTCAAAGGGTTTCAACTCCAAGAATTTGGACTTGGGTATTGTGGATTCTTCATTCTTTGCTTGTTTTAAGACTTAAATCTTCATACCCATGTGAAAGCAAACATATTTTGGTATACATTTCTATCTCTTTTACATGTCTAGCTAAAACCCCAATTCTTGGATGTGATTTTGTGAATATGGGTTAGATTATCTGTTGGATCTTGCTTGTTGATGGTTTATTTGCTGTGTAAATGTGATTTCGTTTAGTAGTTATGGTGGAACTTAATGAAATTATAGTTGCAAATACGGTTTCACCTTTGTGTTTTCGGCTTGCGAGAGAGAGAGGTCATAAAACTAAGACTACTAAATTGATGGGCCGGTGGGAATGGGTCGACATGAGTTTCAGCTCGAGAGAGTGGACCCTAGTCCTTCTCCCACACACTCAGCTCGAGAGAGAGAGTGGACTAAGGTGGAGGTTGTTCTTCATGCGGCAAGTGGGTGTCCGAGAAGAACCTATTTGATTCGGGGTAAGTTGCTCGAAAGAGAATTTACCCCCACTATAGTCTAGCCTAGTTAGAAATATTCAATGGATTTATTATCAAAAGTATGTACCTAATATTTTAGTTTATCCCGTATTCTTATCACATCCCAAGAATCTCATCTCTTTGATTAGTACTTTTTGCATTTTTTGCTGTTTTTGCTTATTTATCACAAACCCTCATTGATAATTGACGCTTGCGTCACCCCTTAGATTTAACGTGTTTACATTTGATAATGTTTTTAGCTATGAATAATTAGAATTTAATTTTATTTTTCTATTAATTCTCAATCCCACTCCTTTGGGACTCGACCCCAACCCTTGGTTGGGTCACTTTACTATTGTACGATCGTAAACACTTGCATTGAATTTGTGTTTTGATTACACAAATAACAAAATGGCACTGCTGCTAGGGAGTGGTGTTATTTGAGAATTCTTAGATTAGTAGAATTTTTGTTCTTCTTAGTTGTACTTTACTCACTTAATCTTTAGTTTTGTTTTGTTTGTTTGTGTGAATATTTCAGAAAGCATAAGAGTTAACGGTAGCCAAGTGGGCTACGTAGACGATATCAGAAATCTCAACGATGTCCAAGAGCCCAAAATCAATAGTCCCTATCACATGGGAGGTATTGGAGATACCCGGTTACCTCCGGCCGAGGGAAATACAGTGTTCCACATAACGAGTACTATGTTGCAACTCTTGCAACTAAAGGGACTTTTCAGCAGGTTGGCTCACGAGGATCCTCACTAGCATATTCGAAAGTTTGTGGATGTATGCGAACTGTTCTCGTTCAAAATCATATCTCAGGAATCAGTTCGGTTAAGATTATTCCCTTTCTCGTTGATGGGAGAGGCGTGCAAATGGCTAGCCGAGTTGCAGCGTGAATCCATCACTTCCTGGGATGAATTGGTAACCGCATTTCAAGTATGATTTTTTGCTCCCTCGAAGATGATGACCCTTCGAGATAACATTAAGAGATTTAAGCGTTTGGAAGAAGAACCTTTGCACGAAACTTGGTTACGATTCAAAAAGTTGGTGCTTCAAAGTCCAACCCATGGTTTGCCTGATATTGTGTTGCTTCAATACTTTTACCAGAGTTTGGACTCAATAAACAAATGGGTCGCTGACCAACTTTCACCTGGAGGCTTAATACAACAGTCATATGTAGTAGCAGCCCACCTTTTAAATGGCATGACAACCATCAATAGAGCGTGGTCCACTCGCAAGGATCAAATCTCTCCTCTCAACTTCAAACTATATAAAGAGCATATTGAAAAAGATCAGGAGAAAGACCAAAACATGGCCAAGATCATGACACAATTTGACATTTTATCCAAAAATGTCATGAGGGATGGTGCCCGTGGTGTCAATGCCACGGGGATCGGATATGAAAATCCTGATGAAATGAAGTTTGAAGCCTTGTATAATGATGAGGTAAATTATCTAGCCAACCAAGGCGGTGACTATCGTTCAAACTACCCAAGACAGGGTGGTAACCAAGGTTAGGCTAGAGACGAAAGATGGAATGATCGAGATCGTGAATGGAGGGACCGTAATCCGACTTGGAAGGATGGGGAGAATGATAGATATGTGCCTCCCTATGAGCGCCAAAAGCCCAAGGACTTGAAATGTGGTAGGTCTAAGGATATGCTCTCATGTATTCTCAATAAAGTTGAAGGGTCAGACAAAATATTAAAAGCCATGAAAGAAGATGTGTCCACCCTTAGCCAGACCGTCACCTGCCATTCAGTTTCGATCAAGCAGTTAGAGACCCAAATGGGTCATATCTAATCTCACCTCAATTCGAGAAAACAAGGGGGTTTGCCTAGTGACACTATGGTCAATCCCAAAAATGAGGTTTGAAGGTGGACTTGAGTCGTGTCACGATGTTAACGAAGTCGTTGTTTGGAAGGCAACCCAAAATCCTTTATTGCTTTATGTTGATTTAATAAAATAATAGTGTGTTAATGGTGCAGGAAGACGTGTGGGAAGCATTTGGAAAGAAAGAGATTGGTGAGGGAAATGTCAATTGTTGAGTTGCTAAAGTATTAGGCAACCCGACTCACACCGCCGTTTGATCCAACCCAGTTTGGGTTTGGGGTTTGTAAAACTCGACGGTCCCAAAGAAATAATTGGCGAGTCGCCGATCAGCTCGGCGACCTCGATTTGTATCACCGTTTGGATCCCCACATTAACTGGGGGATTCTATAAAACTCGGTGAGGAAGGTGATTGCTTGGCGTGATACCGAATGGTTCGATGCTCATGACTAATGCCGCCGAGTGGGCAAGAACTGGACGATTTTTCAAGCAAAAGGTTTAAAACTTTCAATTTCATTTGCTCTCCCTCATTTTCAAATTTTGCAAACTCTTACCCAGTTTTATTCTCAATATCATTACATCTCTATTGTGTTTTAGTTATTAAATTGTGCTTGAATCTGGATTGCATTGCCGCCTAGCATCTCAGTAGCATTTTAATTAGCATCCAAGGATGGTTTCTGAGCCCTACATTCCTTTTATCAAAAGGTGTACTTAAATACGATGACATTACTTTGATATTGTGTATTGGTCCTCTCTGCTAGGATTAATTTTTTTTACGTGCTTTGATTCTATAATATTGATCGTACTAAGTTAAATAGTGAATTCCTAAAAGTTGTGCCCTATAGTGGATGAGAAATCGTTGGTTATGCATAGTGTCGCTGGGTCTGAGCCTAATTTGGCAATTGCATGTTTTGATTTTCCTTTCGGGGGTTGCGGGGTTGAATTCGGGAAGTTGGGTCAAAAGTAGGCATTTTGGGTCATTTAGCGAGCTGGATCGAGCTTGCCGAACCACTTGACGGTTCGCCTAAAGTCCCCTCTCGCCTTTAATTCAATGCTAAATATGATGTTGAATTCTGTAACTTTTCGCGAGAAGCATCATGTCGCCAAATGCATTCGGCACCTCTCCGAAAGTCTTATTGTTCGCCCTTTGTCTACACCCTTGTATTCTTCGTGCACTGCACTCGGCACACCGCCGAAGTAGTTGAGCGCTTCGTCAACTGGTTCGGTGAAGTGATTCTGAAATTGAACGGCCTTGCTTTTGTCTAAATACTTTCTAACTTTTTCTCAAAGCTTTGTAGAAATGGCTAGACCGAAAGTAGCTGGAAGAGATTTTCCACCCCAACAAATAAGAGCAAAATTTTTTAGGAAAAATGCAAAGGCAATAGATCCTCCAAAAACAGATAATGAGGGCAAGAAGCCTAGTTCAAGCAAGAGAACAAATTCCCGAGACCCCATTATTCCCTCGTTGAGACGTGGATTCTTCTCAACTATCCACTCCTTTCTGGCGGCTCATGACTTAGACAATCTCAGTAAGTCAGCTACCGCTGAATCTTCTGAAGTGATTCCGGGGACCATTATCAAATTCCAGGCTGACAAATCGAGCACTGATACCCCGACAGATGGAGAGACTGCATAGACATGATTCCTTTTTACCTCCCTTTCTGTCTTTTTTTATTTTATATTTTGGATTCTGTGTTATTTGCATTTCATGATAAATTAATTTTATTTGTGGTGGGGTGAGGCCCACCTTTGTATGCTATTTATGAATTATGTTTTGTTTATGTATTTGGGTTGTAGGCTATAATTGTGTTAAATACTGCTTTCGTGGAAGGTTTGAGCTTGTGTCTCCATGTTTTAAATTGCAAAATGATTTTGACCCTTTCGAAAAATTTATGCCACCCCTTCTATGTTGAATATGGTTATTCCTTCACAAATTTAAGTCTCGGTTCTAATCAATAACGATGAATTGAATAGTACTCTCAATCGAACGAACTTGAATGTGCGGCCATGATGAGCCCAAATGAAGTCGCACAGACAATATGTGAACTATTTGCATCTCGTTATGACTAGCCTGGTATTGAATTGAGTCCCTTGTGATGATTACACACTAGCGAAAGTGTGGAGTTTTGTTTGACATATAGTGTCAATACTTAGTGTGATGGGCTTACTTGTGAACTATGCATGATGGATCCTAGAATTGGCCCCGTTGGTCCGGTCAACTAAGCGATGCTATCTCTTGATATGATCTTAGGCAACTTCTAAGAGTGTGAGTTAATTTTACATATACCTTTTTATGACCTACCTTGTGAGTGTGTGAACCGCTTTTGAACACCCCTTGAGCCTTACCTTTCTTTGAAAGAAACTTGATGAAAACTGGACCTCTCTTAATCCGCTACCTATAATCCTCTTGATTCTGGTTGATTGAATAGTCATCTTAGCCCAAAAGCCTAAGTTTGGGGTATGATGAAAAGAACAGGGAAAGTCAAGAAGTGCAAGAAAAGTCTCCTTCAACCCATGTTGTTGAGAAAAATGGAACCCCACCATATAAAAAAAAAGAAAAAGAGAAAGAATAAGAAAAAAAATGAAAAAAAAATGTGGAATAAAGTACAAAAGTGATGGGGTTTCCAAACAATTCATGGAAAGTGAATAATATGATGACTTATGAGTACTAAAGAAAATGATGAAGGAAAAGGAAATGAAGTGTTGTGAGTACCACATTTCATGAGGATGAAAGTTATTGAGCCTAAATGATCAAACCTTTGCACTCAGCCCCATTACAAGCCTTGAAAAAACCTTCTTGATATTGAGTGAGCTGAAGCAAGTGTTGATCAGAAAATATGGGCAAACCTATGGGTGAAAGTATGCATTGTGTTCATCTTTGTGAGTGTGAGTGTTGATCTTGATTTCAGATCTATAAATTGTGGAACCATTGTGTGTGAATATGGAATCGTTCTTTGTGTGAGAGCATTTGAACTCTTTGGTTGAGCTTGAACTTGCATTTGAAGCAAATATTGTGAGGATGAGATTTTTTGATATTAGAGAGTCACAACTTGAATCTTTGAGTGCACATTTGATCATTGAATAAGTAAATTTAGTCTTGTTGTGTGGATTCATGATTGAGTCTTGTTGCGTGCATTCATGATTGAGCGTTGTTTAGCACTGTTTGAGATACCCTTTTTGAATGGATGAACTTGAGTTTGCTTGAGGACAAGCAAAATTTTAAGTTGGGGTGTGATGAGTCCACAAATTGGACTCATATAGAGCTATATTTTGATAAAATTAGTGTCATTAAATGCATATTTTATCTTAATATCTGATGAAAATCCTTAGATTTTAGGTATTTGGAGTTTGAGGGAAAGCATGGACACTACTTAGCAAAAAGGAACAAAAACAGCTAAATGAATGAAGAAATGAACATCTGAGAATTGCCTAACCTATTCGGCCAGTCTCCAAAAGTACTTATCCTCGCCTTTTGTTCCAGTGTACTGAGCCGTGAAATAACAGATCAAATCAGCTGTTAAAAGGAGCAGTCGGCATTTCGCTAAGCAGTTTCGCAAAGCTGTACTATGTCACCCAATGATCCAAAACACGACAATGCTGAAGGTTAACGCAAGATGGTGATGAAACCTACCAAAGGGCATATCGCCTAGTTGATCGGCTATCTCAACTAACGACGCCGGATGATCTGCTGCAACACAACTTTTTTAAAAGGATAAATACTCGTTGAGAGTTGTATCTTAATATCATATTTTTAATATAGAATTTTTAACATAGACTTTTGATTTCTAAGTTTGCAGAGGGTTTTGAAGAACTTGAACATTCAAAGGGTTTCAACTCCAAGAATTTAGACTTAGGTCTTGTGGATTCTTCATTCTTTGCTTGTTTTGAGACTTAAATCTTCATACCCATTTGAATGCAAACACAGTTTGGTATAATTTTCTATCTCTTTTACATGTCTAGCTAAAACCCCAATTCTTGGGTATGATTTTGTGAATATGGGTTAGATTATCTGTTGGGTCTTGCTTGTTGATGGTTTATTTGTTGTGTAAATCTGATTTTGTTTAGTAATTATGGTGGAACTTAATGAAATTGTAGTTGCAAATACGGTTTCACCTTTGTGTTTTCGGCTTGCTCGAGAGAGAGGTCATAAAACTAAGACTACTGAATTGATGGCCAGTAGGAGTGGGTGAGACATGAGGTTCAGCTCGAGAGAGTGAACCCTAATCCTTCTCCCACACACTCAGCTCGAGAGAGAGAGTGGGCTGAGGTGGAGGTTGTTCTTCATGCGACAAGTGGGTGTCCGAGAGGAACCTATTTGATTTGGGATAAGTTGCTCGAGAGAGAATTCACCCCCACTATAGTCTAGCCTAGTCAAAAATATTCAATGGATTTATTATCAAAATCATGTACCCAATAGTATAGTTTATCCCGTATTCTTATCGCATTCCAAGAATCTCATCTCCTTGATTAGTACTCTTTGCAATTTTTGTTGTTTTTGCTTATTTATCACAAACCCCCACTGATAATTGACGCTTGCATAACTCCTTAGATGTAACATGTTTACATTCGATAATGTTTTTAGCTATGACTAATTAGAACTTAATTTTATTTTTTTATTAATTCTCAAGCCCACTCCCTTGGGACTCGACCCCAACCCTTGGTAGTGTTACTTTACTATTGTATGATCGTAGACACTTGCATTGAAAGTTGTGTCTTGATTACGCAAACATCAAAATGGCACCCCTGATGGGGAGTGGTGTTATTTGAGAATTCTTAGATTAGTAGAATTTTTGTTCTTCTTAGTTGTAGTTTCTCACTTAATGTTTAGTTTTGTTTTGTTTGCTTATGTCAATATTTCAGAAAGCATGAGTGTTAATGGTAGCAACGATAGCCAGGTGGGCCACAAAGATGATATCGAAAATCTCAACGATGTCCAAGAACCCAAAATCAATGGTCCCCATCTCATGGGAGGTATTGGAGCTACCCTGTTACCTCTAGCCGAGGGAAATGCAGTGTTCCACATAACGAGTACTATATTGCAACTCTTCCAACTAAAAGGACTTTCAGTAGGTTGGATCACGAGGATCCTCACGAGCATCTTCGAAAGTTCATAGATGTATGCGGACTGTTCTCGTTCAAAATCATATCTCAGGAATCAATCCGATTAAGATTATTCCCTTTCTCGTTGATGGGAGAGGCGTGCAAATGGCTAGCCGAGTTGCCACATGAATCCATCACTTCCTGGGAGGAATTGTGATCGCATTTCAAGTACGATTTTTCCCTCACTCGAAGATGATGACCCTTCGGGATAGCATGAAGAGATTTAAGCGTCTGGAAAGAGAACGTCTACACGAAACTTGGTTACTGTTCAAAAAGTTGGTGCTTCAATGCCCAACCCATGGTTTGCTTGATATTGTGCTGCTTGAGTACTTTTACCAGAGTTTGGACTTGGTAAACAAATGGGTCGCTGACCAACTTTCACCTGGAGGCTTAATGCAATAGCCATATGTAGTAGCAATCCAACTTTTAGATGGCATGACAACCATCAACAGAGAGTGGTTCACTCGCAAGGATCAAGCTTCTCCTCTCACCTTCAAACTATCTAAAGAGCAGATTGAAAAAGATCATGAGAGAGACCAAAACATGGCCAAGATCATGACACAGCTTGACATTTTATCCAAAAATGTCATGGGGGATGGTGCCTGTGGTGTCAATGCCGTGGGAAATGGATGTGCGAATCTCGATAAAATGAAGTTTGAAGCCTTGTATAACGAGGACATAAGTTTTCTAGCCAACCAAGGCAGTGGCTATCATTCAAACTACCCAAGGCAGGGTGGTAACCAAGGTTGGGCTAGAGATAGAGGCAGGAACGATTGAGATCGTGAATGGAGGGACCGTAATTCGACTTGGAAAGATGGGGAGAAGGATAGATGTGTGCCTCCCCATGAGTGCCAAAAGACCAAGGACTTGGAAGGTGGTAGGTCTGAGGATATGCTCTCACGTATTCTCAACAAAAGTTGAAGGGTCAGACAAAATATTAAAAGTCATGAAAGAAGATGTGTCCATCCTTAGCCAGACCGTCACCTGCCATTCAGTTTCGATCAAGCAGTTAGAGACCCAAATGGGTCAGATCTCATCACACCTCAATCCAAGATAACAATGGGGTTTGTCTAGTGACACTATAGTCAATCCCAAAAAAGTGGTTTGAAGGTGGACTTGCGTCGTGCTGCTACGTTAACTAAGGCATTATTTAGGAGGCAAGACAAAACCCTTTATTGCTTTATGTTGCTTTGATAAAATAATGGTGTGTTAATTATGCAGGAAGAAGTGTGGGAAGCATTTGGAAAGAAAGAGATTGGTGAGGGAAATGTCAGTTGGTGAGTTGCCAAAGTATTAAGCAACCCGACTCACACTGCCGTTTGATCCAACCTAGCTTGGGTTTGCGGTATGTAAAACTCAGTGGTCCCAAAGAAATGATTGGCGAGTCACCTATCAGCTCGGCGTCCCAGATTTGTATCGCCGTTTGGATCCCCACATTAACTGGAATGGTTCGATGCTCACGACTAATGTCACCTAGTGGGCAAGAACTAGACGGTTTTTAAAGCAAAAGGTTTAAAAGTTTCAATTTCATATGCTCTCCCTCATTTTCAAATTTTGTAAACTCGCACCCAGTTTTATCCTCAATATCGTTGCATCTCTATTGTGTTTTGGTTATTAAATTGTGCTTGGATCTGGATTGCATTGCCGCTTAGCATCTCAATAGCATCTTAATCAGCATCCAAGGATGGTTTTCGAGCCCTACATTCCTTTTATCAAAAGGTGTGCTCAAATGCGATGACATTACTTTGATGTTGTGTGTTAGTCCTCTTTGCTAGGATTAAAAAAAATTGTTTACTTGCTTTGATTCAATAATATTGACCGTACTAAGTTAAATAGTGAATTCCTAAAAGTTATGCCCTATAGTGGATGAGAAATAGTGGGTTATGCATAAGTGTCGTTGGTTCTAAGCCTAATTTGGCAATTGCATATTTTAATTTTGCTTTCGGGGGTTGCGAGGTGGAATACGGGAAGTTGGGTCGAAAGTAGGCACATTGGGTCATTTGATGAGCTGGGTCGAGCTCGTCGAACCACTCAACGGTTCGCCTAAAGTCCCTCTCGCCTTTAATTCAATGCAAAATGTGATGTTGAATTCTTTAACTTTCGACGAGAAGCATGATGTTGTCAAACGCATTCGGCACCTTGCCGATAGGCTTACTAATCGCCCTTTGTCTACACCCTTGTATTCTTTGTGCATTGCACTTGGCACACCGCCTAAATAGTTGAGCTCTTTGTCAACTGGTTCGGTGAAGTGATTCTGAAATTGAACAGCTTTGCTTTTGTCTAAATACTTTCTAACTTTTTCTCAAAGCTTTGCAGAAATGGCTAGACCGAAATTAGTTGGAAGAGATATGCCACCCCAACAAACAAGAGCGAAAAATTTCAGGAAAAATACAAAGGCAATAGATCCTCCCAAAACGGATAATGAGGGCAAGAAGCCCAGTACAAGCAAGAGAACAAATCCCCAAGACCCCACTATTCCCTCGTGGAGATGTGGATTCTTCACAGTTATCCAATCTTTTCTGGCACCTCATGACTTGGACAATCTCAGTAAGTCAGCTGCCACTGAATCTTTTGAAGAGGCTCCGGGGACCATTATCAAATTCCAGGATGACACATCGAGCACTGATGCCCCAACAGATGGAGAGATTGCATAGACATGATTCCTCTTTACCTCCCTCTTTGTCTTTTTTTATTTTATATTTTGGATTCTGTGTTATTTGCATTTCATGATAAATTAATTTTATTTGTGGTGGGGTGAGGCCCACCTTTGTGTGCTATTCGTGAATTATGTTTTGTTTATGTATTTGATTTGTAAGCTATAATTGTGTTAACTAATACTTTCGTGGAAGGTTTGAGCATGTGTCTCCGTGTTTTAAATTGCAAAATAATTTTGACCCTTTCAAAAAATTTATGCCACCCCTTCTATGTTGAATATGGTAGTTCCTTCACAAATTTAAGTCTCGGTTCTGATCAATACCGATGAATTGAATAGTGCTTTCAATCGAACAAACTTGAATGTGTGGCCACGATGAGGCCAAATGAAGTCGCATAGACAATATGTGAACTCTTTGCATCTCGTTATGACTAGCCTGGTATCGAATTGAGTCTCTTCTGATGATTGCACACTAGCGAAAGTGTGGAGTCTTGTTTGACTTATAGTGTCAATATCTAGTGTGATGAGCTTACCTGTGAACTATGCATGATGGATCCTAGAATTTGCCCCATTGGTCTAATCAACTAATTGATGCTATCTCTTGATATGATCTTAGGAAACTTCTAAGAGTGTGAGCTAATTTGACATATACCTCTTTTGTGACCTACCTTGTGAGTGTGTGAGCTACTTTTGAACACCCCTTAAGCCTTACCTTTCTTTGAAAGAAACTTGATGAAAACTAGACCTCACTTAATCCGCTACCTATAATCCTCTTGATTTGTGGTTAATTGAATAGCCAACTAAAGCCTAAGTTGGGGGTGTGGTGAAAAGAACTGGGAAAGTCAAGAAATGCAAGGAAAGTCTCCTTTAACCCATATTGTTGAGAAAAATGGAACCCCACCATATAAAAAAAAGAGAAAAGAGAAAGAAAAAGAAAAAGAATGAAAAAGAAAGTTATGGAATAAAGTACAAAAGAAATGGGGTTTCCAAACAATCCATGGAAAGTGAATAATAGGATGACTTATAAGAACTAAAGTAAATGATGAAGGAAAAGGAAAGGAAGTGTTATGAGTACCACATTTTCTGAAGATGAAAGTCACTGAGCCTAAATGACCATACTTTTACATTTAGCCCATTACAAGCCTTGAAAAGACCTTCTTGATCTTGAGTGAGCTGAAGCAAGTGTTGATCGAAAAATATAGGCAAACATATGGGTGAAAGTATGCATTGTGTTTATCTTTGTGAGTGTGAGTGTTGATCTTGATTTCGGAGCTATAAATTGTGGAACCATTGTGTGTGAATATGGAATCGTTCTTTGTATGAGAGCATTTGAACATTTTGGTCGACCTTGAACTTGCATTTGAAGCAAGTATTGTGAGCATGAGATTTTTTTATATTGGTGAGTCACAACTTGAATCTTTGAGTGCGCATTTGATCTTTGAATGAGTAAATTGAGTCTTGTTGTGTGCATTCATGATTGAGTCTTGTGTAGCACTATTCGAGATACCCTTTTTGAATAGATGAACTTGAATTTGCTTGAAGACAAGCAAAAGTTTAAGTTGGGGGTGTGATGAGTCCACAAATTGGACTCATTTAGGGCTATATTTTTATACAATTAGTGTCCTCAAATGCATATTTTATCTCAATATTTGATGAAAACCCTTAAGTTTTAGGTATTTGGAGTATGAGGGAACGCATGGACACTACTTAGCAAAAAGGAACAAAAATAGCTGAAAGAACGAAAAAATAAAGATCTGAGAATTGCCTAACCCATTTGGCGAGTGGCCAAAAGATCTTATCCTTGCTTTTTGTTCCAGTGTACTGAGCCGTGAAAGAACGAATCAAATCATTTGTGAAAACGAGCAGTCGTCATATCACCGACCAGTTTTGCGAGGCTATATTATGTCGCCCAATGATCCAAAACACGATGATGATGAAGGTTAACGTTAGATGGTGATGAAACCTACCAAAGGGCGTATCGACTAGTTGATCAATGATCTCGACTAACGACGCCGAATGATCTGCTACAGCATAATTTTTGAAAACTATAAATACTTGTTGAGAGTTGTAGCTTAGTATCAAATATTTAATGTAGAATTTTTAACATAGACTTTTGAGTTCTAAGTTTGGAGAGGGTTTTGAAAAACTTGAACATTCAAAGGGTTTCAACTCCAAGAATTTAGACTTGGGTTTTATTAATTCTTCATTCTTTGCTTGTTTTGAGACTTAAATCTTCATACCAATTTGAATGTAAACTCATTTTGGTGTAAATTTCTATCTCTTTTAGATGTCTAGCTAAAACCCCAATTCTTGGGGTGGGATTTTGTGAATATCGGTTAAGATTATCTGTTGGGTCTTGCTTGTTGATGATTTATTTGTTGTGTAAATGTGATTTCATTTAGTAATTGTGGTGGAACTTAATGAAATTGTAGTTGCAAATACGATTTCACCTTTGTGTTTTCGGCTTGCTCGAGAGAGAGGTCATAAAACTAAGACTACTAAATTGATGGGCCGATAGGAGTGGGTCGACATGAGTTTCAGCTCGAGAGAGTGAACCCTAGTCCTTCTCCCACACACTTAGCTCGAGAGAGAGAGTGGGCTAAGGCGGAGGTTGTTCTTCTTGCGGCAAATGGGTGTCCGAGAGGAACTTATTTGATTCAAGGTAAGTTGCTCGAGAGAGAATTTACCCCTACTATAGTCTAGCCTAGTTAGAAATATTCAATGGATTTATTATCAAAAGTATGTACCTAATATTTTGGTTTATCCCGTATTCTTATCACATCCCAAGAATCTCATCTCTTTGATTAGTACTCTTTGCATTCTTTGCAATTTTGCTTATTTATCACAAACCCCCATTGATAATTGACGCTTGCGTCACCCCTTAGATTTAACATGTTTACATTTGATAATGTTTTTAGCTATGACTAATTAGAACTTAATTTTATTTTTCTATTAATTCTTAATCCCACTCCCTTGGGACCCGATCTCAACCCTTGGTTTGGTCACTTTACTATCGTACAATCGTAGACATTTGCATTGAAATCTGTGTCTTGATTACGCAAACATAAACATCATTCACCTCCGAATAGATGCGACTTAAATGCAATGACCTTTTTGGTGAATGAAAATGCAAATGGTGGATGACCCAATGATTTTCCAGTGTAACGAGGTGGATAACTCGGTGATTGTCCAATTGTTACGAGGTGGATGACTCGATTGTCCAATTATAACTAGGTGGATGACTCAATGATTGTCCATTGTAACGAAGTGGATGACTCGATTATTGTCCAACTATAGTGAGGTGTATGGCTCGATGATTTGTCTTGGAAGTGTCATCGCCTCAATGCTTTCACCTATTCCTGTACTTGAAAAGGAACAATTAGTAGACATAATGTCTCCTTAGATAGCGACTTAGTCAAGAAACCTTGAAAAAAAAATCTTTAAAAGAGAATGTGTACAAAATGTCTGATCACTTTGACACATCTGAGCAACCAACATTTAACTCTTGACCATTTTGTGTTTGTTGTGACTCATGTCTTATTAGGGATTTGTACGAGGAGTTGTTGGCTCGCCATGACGCTGCTGAAGATTTGCAAGTTGACTTTTAACTTTAAGCGATGATGATGGATCATTTGAAGTTGACTATCAAGCTTCTAACAACAATTGTCAAAATTTTTGAGGTCTTCCTCAAAAATTCTGTCATAGTTAGAAGTTTTGGCAAATCTCAAAATGATTTTCAATCTTGACTTGCTGAAAATAACACATTTATTGTGAATTTTTAAGATATTCTCAAAAATTCTATCCCTGTTTTTATTACAAAGAGAAAAGAAAATCACACTGGGTATATGAATGACCCATCGTGGCGCCTACATATCCTGTTGAGCCAGGAATTAGGTCAAATATAGTTTCAATCCTATAGATGATGCGTACTGTAAAGAATTTGAGTCAATATCATCAATAAAAAATGTACAATATGAACATGATGAAATAGGAAAATGACATTCTTTGTCATATTCAAAGCCTAAAGACAAAAGATGTGTCACATTATCGGGGAAGAACGATCCAATGAAGTAAAATAGGCGTCTCACATTGACGAGAGTAGCCTAATGACACTTTTTACAATGAACAATCTAAAAAGAAAAGGCAAATTCTTTTTTTAAGGGAAAGAATCTAAAGAAATTCTTTAGAAAATATTAAAGGGTGGGTGCTTGCTTACCTTTTTTTTTTTTAAGAATAAAGAATGTGAAGAGATAGTCAAGTCTTGACTACAATTGGTACCATGAGTCAGGATCGCATATAAATCTTTTTTTTTCTTTTTCTATCTATGATTGAATTCAAGGTAACTCCTATATTTTCAAGTGATACTTCAAACATATTTAAGTATCAACAAGATTTTTAAATCTTACTTCAAACAAATGTTTTGAATTATACCAATCATCATGTCTCAATTACCCTCACAACAAGAAAAGTCATATTTTACACATATGTGAAGCATATTATTTGAGGACATTTTTTGAAGTACACTCACACTCACAAGAATGTTCAATGCATGCAATTGTGATACCATAAGCTTGACCTTTATGTAAATCTCCACTAATGTGAGAAAATTTGGAATGAGATCATGTAGGACTTGTCATTGGCTTGTAATGTAGGCTTAGGGACGGGTAGGATATATATATTTAGAATAAGAGTGACTTAATTCCTCCTTGAGCGTCATACTGAATATGTACTTTTGACAATTGATACGCCTTTGGCGTCATATCCTCTTTATTGTCCTCCCTTTTTTTGACTTCTTTTGAATTCTCATTTATTGGAGTTTTTCCTCTTTTCACCCTTTTGTTTCGACTTCTTTTGAGTCCTAATTTCTAGGAGTTTTTCTTTTATTTTATTCGTTTCTTTTGAATTTTTCTCCTCTTTTGTTGGAATATTTCCTTTCATTCTTTCACTGACCTTGTAGGGGTTCTTTTGTCTTATTTTATTTCATTCAACCTTTTTTCTTTCTTTCTTTTTTGTTCTTTCTTAAAAGTCGTTTTTGATTCCTCGACTTTGGGAGACTTGATATCTTTTCCCTTTGGAAACTTCAAACATGAATCTTCTCTTTTATTCTGCACATCTTTGGTGCGCTCAAGATGATTGGGCCAAGAGAGGAATAATGCATGTAAACACTTAGAAGGGTTATGACTAAGATATGATTGTCCAAAAAAATGTTTCAGGCTCAAGGTAGAGAAAACTAGGGATCAATGTCATTTGATAAGTTTTCAAAGGCACAATCGGGTCAAAGAAGACCTACTATCCTTTCTCAAATTAAACACAACTCAGGATTTTGCCTCGATAAACATTCATGCCAAGTTCTAGATCAACAGTGCGATGCAATTAAATTTTGATCTAAAAGTTCATCACACAATGCACATGAAATCATGAGGTTATCTTTATTCTTATCTTGAATATATGTAAGAGAATTTTCAGACATCACAAAATTACAAATGAGAGGTACCAAAATAATCTATGGTTTACCACAAAGTAAGTCCTCTCCATCAAATCGAATATTTTTACATACTCCTAACTGCATTGATCCCAACTGAGTTAAAGACATGACTCTTATGATATATACATAATATTATTTTTTAAAATAATGAATATCGAACCCAAGAAGAGTTGCATACATATCTCATCGAGATGAGAATCAAGTGTGTGTAGTTCATGCAAATATATATTTGAATATATGCACAATATTTTCTTGAAACTTGAAAGAATTAATATTGAACCCAAGAAGAATTGCCTATGTATCTCACCAAGATGAAAATCAAGTGCGCATAGTTCGTTCAGATATATCTTTGAATATATGCACAATTTTTTTTGGAACTTGAAAGAATGAATATCGAATCGAAGAAGGGTTGCCTACGTATTTCATCCAGATGAGAATCAAGTTCGCATAGTTCGTGCAGATGAGGCATAAAATAATTTTAAAATTTAGAAAAACTCGAAGTGATTCCTTGTATCCTCTTAACTGTCGACCTTTGTACTGCCTGTTGTGGCATCCCATTTTCTTTTACAGTAACCACTTGTTGTTGTATATTTTTCTTAATTCCTTTTGACATTGTGTCTTCTCTCAATTATCTACGAAAACCACAAATTGTTATGACCATCTCTGACAGTTGTCGGGAATAATTTTTTTGAAAAAATATGAGAAATGTCTGAGAAGGACCAATATGCAAAATAATAAAAAATAAATGAGTGCGACTTCTTAATCAAATACTCCCCTGATTTATCTTTTTAACTTGCTACTAATGTCTTGTGAAATACAAAGACACAAATTTTGTGAGTCCTCTTGTTCCTTGCAACTTCGAATGAACAATAACTTCCAAATTTGGAAAAAAATCAAACTCTCAAATAAAAGAAAAAAGAATTCAAAATATAAAAGTGTTAAATCGTGTTCATAATGGATAATGCAAAATATCACACAAAAAATTTAGTTAACACATAAGCGCTACTTTGATTGAAGACAAACTCAATTATATCATATAACATACAAACAGTTATTGCGCGTCCTAAAGAAATATGTGACCCTTTTGTGACAAAGATAGACCTACTGATATGAATGATGTATTACGCCATTTGACAACATTGTTCCAAAACTCGAATTTATATAAACTTTATGAATAAAACTGAATGAGAATATATAATAGAAAAAATAAGATACAAATAATCAGTCTCATACAGGGGTACCATCTTAAGCTATGACTCCATGGACGATTCTTTTGTTCGATTTCTTGTCATCTCTAAATGCCAACATCTTTGGGTGAAATGGTAACTTAATCCTTCTTCAACTCGAACAAACTATTAAGCTCCCTACCCCGAGTGACAAAGATATGTCAAATATAGTATACATTCTTCAAATTTAAACAGATACACATGATTGTCTTATATTAACTAATGAGTCAATTAGACACAAGATAGACTTTTAATGGGCTTAACACGCCTTATGTGTTGGATCAACTTAGTTAAAAATACGCTAAATTTGAAATTTAATTTCGCTTTACGTTAGTTGACTAAGAGTGACTTTTGAAAGACTAAAAATTCAAGCGGACAACTTAGACTGAAACTCACAAAATCATTGGACGCATGACGAATCAATAAATTGTCAATCATTTAAAAAAAAAAAACAAGTATAAAAAAGCCCGAATGCGATTTTGTAAAATCGTTCTTTAATATAATATACATACATATTGAAAAACGTCATGAATGCAATGACATTATACATACAATAAAATGAATAATGAATAATGAATAAACAAAAACAATATATAAATAATCAACAAAATATAGAAAATACAAGGTATAATATAATTTAAAAAATGCTCTTCAATCTGAAAAATGACTTCATATTGGTTCCAATGAAATTATCATTCTGTTTACATTCCTACTTTATTCAAATAAGGAGAAATGTCGTGATGACACAAAAAATAAACAATTGATTCAATTTTAATTTTTTTTAAGAAAATAGGAATTTTAAAGGAGTTGCCACCTAATTTTAGAAAAAATTAAGAAATCAATTAAATGATCTACAAAACCATTAAATTCTAGGTATGTGGTTCAAGTGATTCCGAAGAGAAGGTGTTAAACATTTTTCAAAATTCACAAATGTAATTTTCAACTGAATTCATTTTTTCAAATTAAGGAGGAAATACCATAATATACAAGTAAAACAAAAATGCAATATATACAAATAATAAATTAAATCAATAATATAAGAAATGGCTTTGCCTAACGTGAATAATACAAAATAATGAATAAATAATGTTGTTCGAATTTCATTCGAATAACTTCAATGAAAAGCAAACGTGTGTACCTGTAAAAACACTTAGTAAAAATGTTAGTAATAAATAAATCAAATAATAACTTAAAAATAAAAATTCGTCTAATTAACATTGAAGGCCTTGAAAATTGACGATAATTTCTTTATTGGCCAATTTAATTGTAACAATAATAATCTATTAATAGGTAAACTATTAAAATAACAACACACAACCACAGAAATATTCAAATAGAAACAACTTAAACCAATGACACAATTAACAACAAATAAATATTTTAGCCAAAAAGTGATATGTATAAAGCAATAGAAAATTAATAACTATCAACGTAAAAATCAACAAGAGATATAATAATAATAATAATAAAACAATAGCAACCAAACGCATGTCCATTATTGGAACATTAAACAAAAATAAAAAATAAAAATAAAAGCTATCAAATTCTCATTGCAACAGTAACAAAAAAAAGAAGAGAGAAATAGTAAAATAAACATTAAATAAAATATGAAACCAACAGTAGGAATCATATGCAGCAAGCTGCCAAAACTTTAACAAAAATCGATAGAGAAATTACAGTAAAAAAATTACATTAATAACTAAAAAAAAAAAAAACAATAATCATAACAATGTAACGCTCACTGGAACAAATTTATTGATCAAAATAATTGAATAATTTAGCAACTAAATGCAGTAAAATAATCATTAAGTCAACTACAAAGTAATGCCAAAAATCATCATCAGTAATCACTAAAGATTAACCCCAAATAAACTAACAGCAAAATAAACCAAAAACAACAGAGATCTGCAACAATTTTCCAAAGCTTATTCGTTCAAATGAGACCCAAAAATGCAACAACATCAAAGAAAACAAAAAGGTAAGGAAACATGGTCTTACAGTGGTGGTGCGTGACCTTGGTACTTATCGGAATAGCGAAGCGGGTTTGTGATGGTTTCGAGCTCGGCGGTGGCTTATCTCTGCCATTTCTGGCGACAACTGGTGTGGTCTGGTGGCCCAAGCTCGGATTCCGATGGCGGAGCTTCTTCTCGCTATAAATATAAACAAAAATTGAAAAGTGGAATGGGACTGGCGGCATTTGGTCGTTGTTTAACAGTGGAGCCTTGGGGTTTCGCCGGAGAAGCTTGTGGGTGGAGCTGGTTCTTTGAGCTGCTGTTAGGAGGTTTTCCAGTGTGGGTTTGGGGTTTCCGGAGGTCGCCGGAAAAGGCATTTTGATGGGGTTTGCTTTCGCTGGAAAGGAGAAGAGTGAAGGGCTGGGTTAAGTTGTGTGGTCATTGTTCATGACTACTCCCAAGATTGAGCTTAGCCGGAGATGGAGATCTGATTTTTTGGGTGGCTGCTTTGGGAGGATATAGGAGGGGAAAAAATTAGGTTCTTCCTTTAGAAAAAGTTCCTTCTAACCTAAATATTTTCTAACACCTGTGACTTAATGAATAAGCTATTATTTATATAGAAAATTGAAAATTATCTATAGTATAATATTTGAATTAACTAGTTGAATTAAATATTTGTGTATTAAATTTTATTTATATTTAAATAAATTTTTAGACTGTGCAAAATTTCTAAATTAATACTAACAAATATAATAAATATTAATAAAAATGTGATGAACGTAACTAATGACATGTAAAAAATGTAATTTAATCAAAATAATAATTTAATAAAAAATGAACCAATATTTGAACGTAGTCAATTGATTGTGACCAAAAAATGATGTAATTAAAATTAACTGATAAAAAATCCTAAATTTTGACAAATAAGAATAGTTATCGATAAACTTATTTAAAATTATAAAAAGAGAAAATACATAATTATCCCATTGAACTTATACTAGTTTTTTAAGTAGACACTTAAAATTTGCGTGAATCCTATTACCACACGAAATTATTTTGAAGTAGCATAAATACCTCCTTTTTCGGTCATTCCTAGTTGTAATAAGGCAGGTGCAAATCACGCACCAACCCTAATCTACCACCTGTCATTCATTATTTAACTTTTAATTCTTTTCATTTTTTCCTTTAATTTTTTATTTTTATTTTATTTTATTTTCTTTTTTGAATTATTTCTCTTTTAAATATCTACTTTGCTTTTGATTTTTTGAATTTGTTTTTTGAATTCCACCACCACAAATCATTAGTGACACACTCCATCATTGCACTACTTAATCACTACTAAATCATGACAAATAATTAAAATATGAGAGTTAGAAGTTTTATCAAACTAGAATTTAAATCATCATCTTCATCTTAAATCGCCTTCTTTATATTAGCATCACCATTTTCGATCTTTAAGTTTTAGGAAAGAGAAAGCTACTTAGTTAAGTTTAAAAAAGAAGAAGACAGAATCTAATAATATCACATTTTAAAATACAAAATCTAAGCAAGAATGGTGTTTTTTATTTTTTGGCTTGTTGAAAAAGCTTCTTAAAAGGCTATTAATGGTGATTTGGGGAAGATGGAAGATGGGTCTAATTTATTAATTAAAAAAATCAAATTAAAAATGCCACATGGTACTTTAACACTGGTTTGGGGCTATAATACTACTCCTTCATGCGCCTAGTTTTCATGAGAACACAATTGTAGTAGAAATGGCTGAAAATGGTGTATTTATCGTGAATATAAATAGTTTTGTGGGGTAATAGGACCCCCGCAAACTTTAGGTGTTTATTTCAAAAAAGGGTATAAGTTTAATGGGGTAATTATGTATTTTGTCTTAAAAAAAAAGTATTCTAAACTATTAAATAAATACAACTTAAAAGTTACGAATTTTAAAAATGTTAAGCCAAAATTGGGTGTCAACACGCATAATATACGAGCATTAATTCTATAGAAATATATGGTGTATGTGCGCATATGGTTCATGGGTAGCGTGTGAGCAAATGAACTATAAGGAATGTAGGAAATAGACATGATGAGCACATGATGCATGAGTTCTAAAGCTACGAAATATATTATACGTAAGCAAGTAGACTATATGACATGTACACATATAAGAAAATGAACTACATAACACAAATCACATTGAACAAGTGTGTTATATCGCATGGATAGGTGGACTAACATGTCAATAAGTACACATATGAAATATGAGCAAGTTAGCACATAACACATGACTAGAAAAGCTATAAGACCTATAATGTTTAAGAAAGTAGACTACGAGGCATGTAATATATATAGAAATGGTTTATGATGCATATGACATGTAAAGAGGTGATATGCGAGTCATATACCCCACGGGCACTAATTCTTCCCATAGCATATAATCAATTAGCATGCAGTACCCATACAAGATGGACAAGTACATGTGAAAAGTAACCAGTGCAATAAATAACATGTAAGGAAAAGGTCCTACGAAAACATATAACAATAAATAAGGGTGCTCTGAAGCAGATAACACTTACATTCAAGCATTCTATGACATTAGGTAACATGTGAGAAAGTAATCCACAAAGGGCAAATGACATACAAATAGAAAAGTTGTAGAACATGGAACATGTATAGTTATACAACAAACCATCTTTGGAAACTACGAGATATCCTATAGAACAACTCTACCATATTAAGGGCAAGCACAATGTCTTAAGCGTTAAGTCACTGGTGGGATAGTTATGCTCATATTCCTTACTCACCTCAAAGCACATACAATTGATTTCCCCATCTACTCTCTTCAATCTCCTAAGAAATCTTATAGGTGTTTTTCTATTGGGACTTGGCTTCCATCTAAGTCAATATAAATACTATAGTTAAGTTAGAAAAAGAAAATCCTCAATAGTTCATCTTTTGGAGTAGGAGGTCGAGTTCAACTTTGCCTTCATTACTAGCTTGTGTTATATCACGCTTAATGCCTGGTGCCATTTGAAGGTGGAAATAGAAAATAAATAGTAAAGCTTGAACACACCATAAAACATGACTCTAATAACAAGTAAATATTAGGTACTTATAAAGTTATATCATTATTCATAATGTCTTAGAGTTAGCCTCTTTGGGCTTAACTAGATAGATCTGGCCATACTAATAGATTTTTTTTTATAACAAGTGAAGGTGCTCCGACTCTTTTCCCAAGCAAGATAGCGAATAAGAACAACTAGCATATGATCAATTTTTTCTCTCCCCTAACTGGACTATAATTGATAAATTTCTATAGGCATATATTAAATGAATCCTGTAGTAGATCTATTCAATTTGATGGAAGTCTATACATGTGTATAATGCTCTACTTCTCTTTTGTACTAATAATGTAAACTAGGCCCATGTATCTACTATCTAGGTAACATTTCTATTCCCTTTTTTTTTTCTTGTTGTTATCAAGACCAAATATCAAGACTTGAATCAATGCTAAAATGACTTCTCTGTGTAACAAAGGTTCACAAAGTTGTTCTTGGATGCGCCATTATAACTCGTTAGGTTTGAAGAGTGGATACCTTTTTATTGCCTCGTACACTTAGCAACCCCTCTTTCATAATCACCTATATCACTGCTCTATAGCATCCTCATATCACCCATTCTCCTATGTTTAGGGAATTTGAAATATCCCATCTCTTTCTAACTAGAAGCTCTACATACATATTCGGCCTGTGTAATTCAAGCTTCATTCTCACAGGCTTCCTATCTAACAAGTACCTTTTAATCAAAACAAGCAGCTTTATGTACTCTAATCCCACTATGTACAACCTGACTAATCACAACTTAGGTCTAACCAATGAATTTTCCTTTTGTAACCTTACCATTTAGTCACTTACTAATCCCTTATAGCCAAAACATAGATCATAATAATTATTTTTAGCAATTGGCACACTTATCCCTAAGTCTTATAACCATGAAAAGAATATAAATGTTATTAATACTTATTCAGGGTGGTTGGCACATTCCATATAAAAAGCCAACTATTAACATATTCGGGATGATATATGGTGAGAATTTGGGCCTTGTTAGCCAATTAGGGGTATCTCTAGTAACACTATTGCACCGATACATTCAGCTATCATATTGTGCCACTGCCTTCTTCTAACTAAAATAAACTGGTTCAACAACATAAATTTTGAGTACATGTATAATGCCAAAAATTCTATTTATAGCATAGACTAAGAACGAGTGTCCTCTATAGGAATATATCCTATAAATATTGAGGAAATATAGACCTCAAGAATTGGTTACATACTCCTAAGAAGATGTTCTTGAAAATGCTACAGCTCATATATGTAACTAGGTAATCCATCATTTTCTTAAGCATATGTATAACAATACTATATCGTTCTCAATTGAACCAACGTGATACAAATGGTACAAATGCAACTTAAAATGCAAATAACATAAAAGCCTTTACACACCTTGTGGAGTGGGACGGCCGAATAAAATGAGCTCAATCTAGTCTAAATTTCTGTAGGTTGCATGTTGACATTTTAGCTACCGTTAACCTTAACCAATGTAAGCATAACATGAATAGCATGATCAGGTACAAGTGGAAATTGACTTCTTAACTCCGCTCTATCGCACGATCTGGATTATGAAGGAAGGTAACATTTCCTTAATTTCCAAACATCCCTCTAATTCTAAATGTGGCGTGCAACACATTCATAAGTAAGGCTCTACTAGACACAAATTTGTAGACTCCCTAGGACGAACTGCTCTGATACCACCTTTGTCATACCCAAACCCAAGGTGAGGCGGACAAGTACCATATGAACACATGCTTTACATGTGACCTATGATGAGAAAGTGAACTCCTATTTAGATAGATTTACTAATGAGAAGCTACACATACAATACATGTCGACTATCTGAACTAATACATATGACAAGTAAAACTATGAATAGAGATGATAGCTTTACAATGTCTACAAAGCCTCTATTGAAATCCATGATTGTACCACTATGAAAATACGCATAGTAAAGACTCGGCAAAGCCTCGAATCAACCTGGAGCTCACCAACAACCATTGAGTATCATGTGCTTCTATTGGGGGAGATCTACTAGTTGAGTACCTGTACCTGCAGCATGAAATGCAGCGTCCCCAATAAGGGACATTAGTACAAAAGAATGTACTGAAAGGATGACTCATGCTAGACATTTTAACCTTGGGATACTGTCCTCATAATTCAACAAATTGGGATCGGCCCATGCTAGGCTTTCGCCCCTGAGCTGCCACCCTTCTATACCTATTGGGATCGGTACATGCTAGGCTTTCGCCCCTGAGCTACCACCCTTCTATACCAATTGTGATCGGTCCATGCTAGGCTTTCGCCCCTAAGCTACCACCCTTCTATACCAATTGGGATCGACCCATGATAGATATTTTCCCCTAGGCTGCTACCCATAATTATACAAATTGCTTCACTTAGATTCTTTAATCTTCGAGATTGTTGTTTTGATGTTCATAACTCTTTTGAGATTATTCTTTTGATGATCATAACTCTTTCGAGATTGTTGTTTTGGTGGTCATAATCATTGGTGAGATTTGGAACTATGGACCAGTTGTAGAAGACATATGAATATGGACTTACGATAATAACAATGACATGGGAAGCAAATGTGACACCAACGTAATACTTAGGAGCTTATATGACTTAGTAAGCATATTGACATCTTAAATTGAAGCACATATCAAGTGAAGACATTTAACATTCAGCCAAGAGATTTAAACTCTATATGATAGCCAAATACTCACAAACTAATATCGAATACAAGGAATACATGAACGTGGAACCAAGGGAGAACGTGGGCAGATTCAACTTAAGGATGGATACATATTCCAAGTAAATACATATAAAATGTACAATAGAGAAAGTAGGAATCTTGTAAGGTAACATTATAGTCTAATACAACAGGAGTGATAACCAATAAAGGGAACATATGAACATGTGAAAAGATGACATATATAATGGAATAGACAATTGGAGCAAGCTAACAAGATATGGGCAGATTGTATATCCAACATATAAACATATGTACCATGAGTAATCTAAGAACATTTTGATGTATATAAGGGGAATACGTGCCAAGGGTACTTTGACGATGAAACAAGTTTAAACCTTGTATGCTAATACTTGGTAGATTAAGCACGTACATTTAGTAATAAACTCATATTAGAGTACTCACTTTAATGCTCTAGGGAGTATGAATTGCAACTATGGATCAGTCACTACTAAGCGCACTTAGAAAGCTTACTTTGTAATACAAGTGTTGGATTCATGCCAAAGAAATAGGAAATCGAATAGCCTTACATACCTTGCTATAGAATTCAAAAAGTATGACTTAAGCTCATTCTCTTCAGATTACTAATCTACAATAAAATAAGTTGTAAGACTAGTATTAGTAGCTAATCAACCAATATGAGTTACTTGATCTCACCAAAATAGGAACCAAGCACTAAGCATGTAATTTATCTAGCCACTGTTTTCTTTCCTCCCCTTTCCCTTTAATCACGTCTATATACTATATAACCTTCATATCAAGTCCTCCCCAAAACTCTCTACAATATTTAAGTCCTTCAACGTAGCCATAACTTCTCCACACATCCAGTCACATCCCTTATCATAACATACATAAAATAGTCCTTAAAACATAATAATGTAACAGAAGCAATATGAATCTTAGTTTCTGATTACCAGCACTTGAAGAGCTAACATTACTCTTACGATGCTCAAACGAGCTCATAATTGAACTTAATGGGGACTCCCCTCCATGGCTGTCCTAACATGTACTAACCACCAGAACATCCTCCCCAATATTACACAATGTAGAAGGAAGAATATCCAACTCACTAACACATACCAAATGTCCTAATTAACTCAAGAACAAGAGGGAGAAAATTGTAGTAGCCTACCTTGCTGGACAAAACTACCACTTGCTAAGACTTGGATTTTTCAAGGTAAACGTTGTCCTCCTCAACTTGTCTTAACTTATACCTTTCAATAGATTTAAATCCCTAATATTCAAGAACCCTAATAATATTTAATGGCTTCTGTATGAAGCAAAGAGAGAGAAGATAGTAAGCTCTAGAAATCAAATTTTTGTTAAAGTGAAATATAGTTGGAAAAAGCTGATATCAATCCCTTTTAAAGGGATGTGCTTTGGCCATAATTTATCAGTAGGTGATCCACCTACTTGGACTTTCCACTGGGGACTTTTTGGACTTAAGAATATTGGGCCTTGGCGGTCCATTTCCCCATTATTCTTCTAATCAACTTGGGCTAGATTAATGCAACTAGGTGGTAGTGTACTTGGCCCAATAGCATGGTCAAAAGAGTCTTAGTAGGTGATGAACCTACTTGGTCCTTTGGTTTGGTCAGTGAGTCAAAATAGGTGATGCACCTACTTGGTCCTCAATAAGTCAAAGTAGGTGATGCACCTACTTGGTCCTTTGGGTTGGTCAATAAGTCAAAGCAGGTGATGCACATACTTGTCACCTACTAGCTTAGTTAAGTCAAAGAAGCACCTCAATATTTTATTCCATTTCTAGACGTTAATACCTTTAACTTAACTTAAAACATATATACACTATGTCACTTTAAATTTAGACTCAATACCACCTTATGATCTCAAGTTTAAATACTTTCATCGATGTCAACTTAATCGGGTCTCATCATAATTTACGTACAGTTCACTTTAAACCTATTATATTTTCACTAGTCGCATAGGAAACCGAGTCCATAACTATACCACAATTATAAGCATCATATATATAGAACTAGTACACGTAGAATATGGGCTGTTATAGGCCCATTGTCATAGGCTCGGGCTACAGTCTACCATTTAGCTTTACATTGTTGATAAGATCAGAGTATCATCTCAGTTGGCTCATTGATACATATATCCAGGTTATTGGTAAGCTCGACATGCCATCCTATACGATTCGTGGATACATCTATCCAGGTAGTTGGATTTTAGTTAAGCTTGATGTATCATTCCCGGCTGCTTGATGTTTCTTTCAGGCTTAGGATAATTCCTTTCTTGGAGTTTTACATTGTATCATCGCATGAGTTGGGCATTTGAGTGTGTTAATTGTTTGGTTCTGTGAGTAAGTTGCTTGATATTATCTATCTATTGTCTATTTTATTCTTGTTGTGCCTTAACCTTCCTTTGACCCTCTAGTATCATCGTGCTTCTTATATATAATTTATCTTTCTGAATTGGTTGGCCTATAATGCCTACTGAGTACCTCATGTTTTTGTACTCATACCACACTTTTGCATATTATACTGATGTAGCTCCTGTTCGATCCACCCTCAGTGAGTGTTAGGATCTTCCGTGGAGGTTGTAGACTTGGATTTGTGGTAAGATCTCGTTGCCCAGAGCTGTTGTCCATCTTTTGCACCGACTCTCATTTATATTTTTGCTTAGCTAGTTCTATATATATATTTATGGCTTTCTATTTGTAGTAGCTCATGTATAGGTGTTACCATGTCTGGGGTATCGGTATCTTGTGTTAGTTTGTCTTTTGGTCACTTGTGTGCCTATTTTGTACATTTTGTATCATACTACATATATATGATATGACATTTCTTTGTATATACTTTATTCTTGTCTTCCACTTATTATTATTTATTTTTATATATATGAATTTTGTCTTCTACATCTTATAATTGGGCTTAGGAGTGTCCACTAGGTGGGTTATAATGGACGCCATCATGGTCCAATTTTGGGTCGTGACCTTCGGCGATGCGCCAAAGTCTCTTTTTATCGCCGATTTGAAGTGGATCCTTGGGGTTTAAGATCCGTCCCTTTCGTAAAGCTTGGTTCTCTTTGAAAATGTGCCGAATGACTTTTTTGCGCGAGTTTCAGCTTTGCCTTTTTGTTCATTTTTCCAAGTTTTTGGTTTACTTTGCCCTGTTGTCCTTAACATCTCATAGTTTAAATTCAAACACATTTTCATCAGTAAAGGAAATAAATAGTTATTGAGGACATAAATTTTTGGAACTAGAAGCCTAATATGAGTCCAAAATACTTGACTCATCAACACCTCCAACTTAAACTTTTGCCTTTCCTCAAGTACATCATATGAATCAGTCCAACAAAGCTTTACTCAAATAGAGCTACTTGAGAGCTAAAATTCAAGTGCTATCACAAAGTTAGTTTCAAAACTCACAACTTCCAATTATGCATTAAAAGGTTCAAGCAATGACTAGCCATTATCAATCAAAGCAAATTCTCACAAAAGCTCACTAAGATGTCAAATTATGCTCAACAAAAGTATCCAAGTGCCCTCACAAAAAGAATGATCACAAGATCTCACAAACCACTAGAAATTTATCAATTTAGGTATCATAACAAACTCTCACACTCCAAAAGAGAATAACAAGCATGCTTCTACCCATATGCTTGCCCTTATTTTTCAAACCATAAATTAGTTCCACGAGATCACACAATTCTTTCAAGGCTTGTAATGGTGCCAATGATCATTTAGGGTAATTTTGAATTATATTGACTCTACCTTCTTGAGGCATTAACAATGCCTTACTTCTTTCACGCATTCTTTCTTCATTTAGAACATCAAACTTCACCAAACTCTTTTCTAGAAACATTCCTTGGCTTCACTCATTTGGAACCCATTTATTGAGGAATCAACACAACAAGCAACTTTATTTACACAACACAATCTGAATATATCTTAATTTTGTTATTTTTTATTTTATAAGGATGAGTCTCCTTTTTGTTTTTTTTTCGAACTTTGCCATTGGGATGAAGTTCTCCATTTCCACACAAAGCTATTTTTTCCTTTACTGTCCTCGTCACTTACCGAACCCTGAACTTAGGTTTTTAACCTAAGTTGGTTTTCAGTTACATTCCAATGCTTTAAGAAGGTTTTGGAAGATATGGGAGGTAATGATTCAAAATGATTTAGGGAGGAGGGATTAACTTCTTTTTATAAAGAAAGCTTCAGGCTCAAATTTGGAAAAACAAGTCACACACTCACAAGGTGGTCATAACATATGGTCAAGAAAATGGTTTACTCTCAAGAAAAGTGCCTATGGTAATTTCCCATGTTCATAACTATCAAACCATTGGACCAACAAGGCAAGTTCTAGGTTTTCACACTGCATGGAATTCAAGTAGATCTCACCACACATGGCACTCAAACAAATTCTACATCCCAAGTTTGCGTGTAGTGATGATTGCAAGTCTCACAACTTGATATTTAACTAGTCAATACAAGATTCTAAAAACTCATGAAAGGATTATACAACTCAAAATGACCATTTCGAATTATCACCAACACATATCTCATCAATAACACTTTTCGAGTAAAACATGTTAGAGACAATTGATTATTGAAAATTGTAGACAAGCATGCACATTTCAAGATCAAATCAACACAACTTCAATACCACAATGAAGGGAAAAACTTTTATATTAATAGATAAAAATAAAAAGTTATGTACACTATCATCAAGTTTAAAATACAACCCAAAAACAAATCCATATATCAAAATCAAATAAGCAGTCAACTACACCATCATCAAGTTAAAATTACAACCCAAAAATAAATCAATGCATCAAAATTAAATTTACAACCAA
The DNA here is from genome assembly GCA_029007595.1 of Solanum commersonii. Taxonomy (NCBI): domain Eukaryota; kingdom Viridiplantae; phylum Streptophyta; class Magnoliopsida; order Solanales; family Solanaceae; genus Solanum; species Solanum commersonii. Next base: position 7,766,655 of record JAJTWQ010000006.1, read on the forward strand.
AATGAAATAACTTCCTCTCCATAAAAACAAATGCATTGTCCTCAATGCCATAAAAATTAATGAAGAGAATAAGGAAGGAGTGAGTAAGGAATTCCCCTATAGAGCTAAGCACGAGTAGAAGTCTTGCTCACTAGTGTGGCCTTATTTTGGGTATCGATGCCCATCTAATTTCCATCACCCGAGGTCAGTCCAACGGGCTCCTCATTCGGTTCAAACCTACTAGAGCCAATGATGGAAGTGTCATGAAAGAATACATCCATCATCACATGCACAAGCACCTCCTCTAAGTCGTCTATCTCAGCATACGAGTCAATCATTTGAACATCGACATCGTGCTCCACTTCTACACCTAACTCATCCTTATTAGTCTCAGAGGTATTAGAATCATCTTGAGCAACATGCTCAACATATCCGATCATAGAAGCCATAGGAATCTCAGTAGATGTTCCCACGGGGGAAGGAACATCAACCCATAACATCGATATTGTAACACCACAGAAGTATAAAAGTAATTGGAAGTTGAATTGGAAAGGAAATGTTATAGAAATTTGCTAGTGCAATTGGTTTACAATGGAAAAGTACAAACCACACTTGGTTCCATGGTCAGTAGTTTTTGGTTGTAGTTGAGATTCCAAGTTTGAAAAAATGTCAAGTATCAGTAAAGACTCCACAAGCCAACATGATGGTTAGTGGAAAATTAAATAACTCGTGGACTGAGATTTAGATTTTTCAGTACTTTGGGGTATGACTAGCCACTACGCACCATAGAAGGGAGTAATATCCATACTTGGACATTAGTGGTTTGTAGCTTGTGGTCCAGGCCTAAGTCCAAGGCTTAGTGCACGAAGGAGTTGTACCAGTCGTGGTTGGTTTGACGGTTCATGGCTGAGTTTTTGAGTTTCGATCGGTAAGTTGGGGTTTTAGAATCTCATTTGACGGATGACCAATACGATTTGTAGAAGGATGTACGAACCGTATATAGGCTCATAAGTCTTTTCGGTAGAATTTCCTTAGGGTTATTTTGGACCTTTTCTACTCTTTTAATTCCTAAAACACATCATTTCTAGAGTATTCCTAAGATTTGTGACCTTTCTAAGGAAAAAACCATCCCCATTCACCCTCAAACACCCAAAAACTCTCAAGTCTTCTTCTTCAAGTTCAAGTCTCCTTTCTTGATTTTCAAGCTAGGTTTACATCAAGGTGTGTGGGAATTTCATCAATGGGTCCTTTTGCCCATTGAGTACCCAAATAAACCCTATTTCTACTTATGATTTCTACCTAAATTTCTAAGGTTTTCATGATTTTTTATAAGTTCAAGGCTCTAAAGTTTCTGTCCATTAATGATCCTATTATGCATGATTTGATCATATTATAATGTTTTCAATAATTTTATATGAACCCATGCTATATGTATGTATTATAAATTGAAGTACTTACGAATCAATTATGCTCTTAGATAAAATATCAAACATGTCTTCTGAATTTGAATGCTTGTGACTGAAGTAATTCTTACAATGAAAGTGGATCATGATTTAGATGCTTTAGATAAGTGCCTCTTATTCATTGATTATGTTATGAAATCATGATATTTAAAAGTAGCTAATCTTATGATTTTGAGTCTCATGATTGATTTGTTTTACTAGATTCTTAGCATTTCAAGGACTATCAATATGTTTTGATTATTCATCTATTCTAATGGGACTTTACATAACACCGAATTGACATTGGAATTGAGGTTCACCTGCTAGTAAAGGTATGAGAACTTTACTAGAACCCCTTGTCTCGGAACTGCGTGCCACTGTAGGATTAGATGAGTTACCCATTAGTAAAGGATTGACTCCTTAGTTTGTCACTCATTAGAAGAGGCTTGACTTTTGCTAGTGGATCCTCTTATGATAAAGATTATGGTCCTTATCTACGCAAGTAGGACATTGTATTTTTGGTGTGGTAGTATCACATTGAACTCCATGTTATAGCTCACATGGTTTATGTCGGTTAACAGTATTTCCGACAAAAGAATATGATTCTCACATATTATATGACTATGATTATGACTTCTACTTATGACATGATTTTCAGTATATTAGATTGACCTTGTACTATTTTCTATGACCTCAACTTATCAGATTATGTCTCGTTTAGTTGGTCATGCATTATCATGTTCTCATATTTATCACATTATTATGTTTATACTCATGCATCTTTCCTCATACTCAGTACATTTTGAGTACTGACTACTTACATCTCTTGTGCCTATATTGATTTATAATATAGTATGACGACTCAAAGTACATCCTAATCGTAACATGGCATAAAGGACATCGAGAGAACCTATACAAACCACTTAGCATACATATACAAGATAGTAAAATCTTAAAGAGTTCAAAAGAAATTTTATATCATAAAGAGAGTTTGACAAAAGTAGTGAAAGTCTAACATAAGTCTCAAAGCTATTTATTACATCATAGGAGTGATTGAGACGTTACCCATACATCATATAAAAAATTTGAAATAAAAAGAAATGAAATCAGAAAAAGAGTCTCAGTCCTTAGAACATAAGGACTGTCCAATCTCTTAAAAAACTCTAAGGATCAATCTAGCCATGAGTGTGGTTGGTAGGGGCGTAGGACTCTACAATAGTGAAATAATGTAGGTAAGAGTATGCGTTAGTACATCAAATGTACCAAGTATTATAGAAATGTATAAGCGTCATGAAGTCATACTAAAATGACTTTATATGAAATGCAATGACCAAACTAAATCATAAAATAATCATGTTAGAAAACATAAGTCATAATCATGGTCAATGCAAGATAAATATCTTTAAAACATATTTGATATACTTCTAGAAGTAACCTTAGTTCATTATTATGGAAAGTTTGCCATTACTCGACAAAGACCAAGTGAGCTATAACATGGAATATAGTTTCTATCCCACACCAAGAACAAATGTCCTTACTTTCCAAGGTAAGAACCATAAATTTCTAGCTTAAGTGGATCCACTAGCTTATATCTATCTCAAACAAACTATTGTGGCACATAGTTATGGGACATATGTAACCGCCACTTGTTTTACATGTTTTCATATGTTTTATGCATACTTTCATATTTAGTACATCTTTGTACTACCCATACTATTGCCTACATTTCTCCAAATATAGGGACCGACCTTACAGATTCACACTTCTGCGGCTAGGATCTCATTTAGAAGATTGAAGTTGGTGAGTCCTCATATACTGAGGACCGAGCTTGATGTCCTTTTTGTCCTTACTTTCAGTTTTGGAACTTGATGTAGGGGCTACGCCTTGATCTATCCTATGTACTAGATGGCTTTGAGATGATGTTTAGATTTCTGCATTTTTTAAAAAAACGTTCATATGTTGAAACTATCTCTGTATATATTGTATTCTAGTTTCTTGAATGATGAATGCTAAGTGGCTTGTATGAGGCCTCTCAGAGTCCTATGCATCATGTTACGCGTAGGGACTACCTTTGGTCGTGATAGTACGATAGCTAAACTTAACACTTTTACAAGTGCAAATGAACAAAGTGTAAGTATAGATTGAATTTATGTGAGCCTAATGTTTCTTTACCATGTGTTGGTAATGTACATATTGAGAGTGTGGATACACTAATTGATTCTATTGATGACTAAATTGATTCTTCTGGTAAGATCGATTTGTGTCCACCTAGTGTTGACACCTATGCTTTGAGGGATAGTTAATTATCATGTGATAGTTGTGTTGATCAACTTGAATTTGAGTGTAGTTCATTAATTGAGGAATCTTTTGATATGATTAAGGAACCTCACTTTGGTGATACTGATAATAATATTGATCATTTGAATAGCAGTGACTCTTTGATCATATCTTTTGTGGAAGATCCTATTACTTCTTTTGCTTATAGAGATCATGTAATTAAAAATGCTTTGAAAAATGATATGTGTCTTTTTTAGACTGAACAGACATGTTTTAATTCTCCCCTGGTGGTTGATCATTCCCTCTTTAAGTACAATATCTCTTTTGAAAATGATGAAATCACTCCTAGTGGTGTAAATCATGAGAGTAGTGTAGTTTTTGATAGCTATATTTTTCTTATAGTAACCCACTATGGTGTGAAGATTTTCCTCTCAAAGATGGAAATCTCTTCTTTGAAGATGAGAGTACTCTTGTGGGGGAAGGATTATGATTAGAAGGAAGGTGGTATGTGTTTTCCCATTTCCTCTTCTTCTTGGTGTGTTCCAGTTCTTAATGGTATGACCAATGATTTTGACCCTGTTAGTAGTCATACCTATAAAAACTCCTAAGACGACATTGTTTTGTGAGACACCTTTCTCTGTTACTTGTTTACATATGATGATGCTCACACTTTTGAGTGGAGTATGTTTTTCGATCATAAGAGTGACAATGGACAAAAAGTGGGGTACTTGATCCAAGTTCATGTATTTCCTTTCCATTTGACACTGCTAGTGAGTTGAATTGTGGAACTTATGTAGTGATGGTTGGTCGAAATGACAGCATAATTTTGATGAATTTGTTGACACCTTTCCCTATGATGAAAAGTCCTTCTTGAGGGTTTACAATCCACTTGAGGGGCCTATGTTTTGTATGGGGAAGGGTAGTTTCCTAAACCCCTTTCTTTAGTATCGCTTTGAGTATGATCTTATTGATTGTGCATCTTGTGGGGGTAGGGGTTATTTTTCAAGAGAAAGTGAAGTTTATCTTAAATTCGTCATCATGTCTTTGTGTGTTCCATCTTGTGATGTAATGGGTGCTAGGATCCTTGAACCTAGTTGTGATCTTGCTTATAGGAACACCTTAGAGGACCCGAGTGGGCATGGCACCTACCTACTAATATCCCTTTGCATATGATGAGTCTCATGCTTGAAGTATAATCAAACAAAAGGTGTTGCTAATGAATTACTACAAATCATGCCCTTTATACCTCTTTGGCCATGCTTTTTAAGTGTAGCTGCTATGGCGACATTTCAAAAGTGTAGCCTACTGTCAAAGGTTACGCTGCTTTAGGCCACCCCCTAAAAAAGTGTTGCTTAAAGTCCAAAAGTGTAGCCTTTTAGCAAAGGACACACTTTTTGCTAGTTCAGGCTACACTTTACAGGGGTGGCCGTAGGCCTAAAATGTTGTAGTGTAGGTGTTTAATTATTTTAGTCTAGGGTCATTTTATACTAATTTAATAGACCTATATAAACTATTTTAAGTCATTAAAACACTTCATTAACTCATTACAACCCAAGACCTCAAATCAAAACCCAACTACCCTTCTCTCCCAAAATCTTCTCTCTAGAAACACCATTGAAGAACCTAGAAGTAAACCAAGTTAGAGCTTGAAGAAGGAAGATTTTCACTAAGAATTTGGAAGGATTCTACACCTAAGGTACGTAAGTTCTTCATTCTTGGTTAGCTATCACCAAGAAGCCCCTTCAACTATGTTTTCAAATTCCCCAAATCTAGGGTTTTCAAATCTAGTCATGGGTCTTCTTGCAAAATGAATTCAATTATTTAATTAAGGTTTATTATGACTGATTTTGATTATTTATGATTGGATTAATGGAGTATTGGTGATCTTTAATGAAAATCTCCCTTGGACCCATGATTTCCCCTTCTTCCTAAATTGTGAACTAAGGTGTGACTTGATTGATCATGGAAGCTTAATAATCGATTGTGTTTAGGTTTATTATATTGTTGAATCATGATGTGTCTCTATCTAACATGGTAATTCTAGTAAGTTAGGGTTGATCTTGATTCTTATCCTTGAAGAGCAACTTGTTAGGGTTGTATATACTGATGAAGATTGTATATGAACTTGTTAATCCACTTGAAAGGTGGAGGTGTTTAATTATGATGTAATTGCATGATATAAGTGTGTTTTACATATATACTTGACTAAACTAAGATTTCTAAGGTGAATTGATATAGTCTAGGGTTGTGCCATGAAAGAGGCTAATTGAGGGTTTAAATGTGATCCTTCAAGAATGATGAAGTTCTCAATGTAATGCCTTAGACTAGATCACTTAGACTTGAATTGGTTTAGGGTAATGCTTATAAACATGAATTGACTTGATCATGATGTCATGTGCATGTTTGTGAATACTTGAAGTATAAAGTGTCAATCATGATGTGATTAATGTATTGATGAGTTGTTGGATCATGGTATTCCCTTATCTATTGTTTGCTATATGTTTGGGATAAGTTGGTCCATAACCCTTGAAGGGCATATTGTGAAGGTTTGCCCATGTTGACAAGATTGTGTGTGAACTCATGATTTACTTAGATGTTGATGGTCCTATGAATATTAGGTATATTTAAGTATTGTTGAAAGACCATTCTTCCCTTACCCTTACACTTAATTGTGAATGAAGTATTCATTATTATAATATTGTTGTTGTGTCATTGCAAGGACAATTACACACACTCACACACTCCATGCATAAACATGATCATGATGTATCAGTGGTGTTAATTAAAAGTATAGTTCTCATATGTACCTTTACACATTATTATGCATGAAATGTAAATGACCATGTTGTTCCTATTGTGTTGATTGAAAGTGCATTGTCATGAGAACACATGATCTTGGTGTGAATGTTATACTCATATACTAATGTTGATTCTAAGGTTGAAAGTACATCCTCACCTTTAATGAATCTATGAGCTATTTTGATAAATTGTATTGAACGAAGGATAAAGTATCTCCTTCACACATGTAGATACAATTTAAATACTATTAATGTATAATTTGGGAAATAATGCTTAGCACCGAGTGTAGTTGGACAATGAGGTAAAGGCCCTTCCTCTAATGCAATAGGTTGGGTCATCTTAGTGAACTCATGAGATGGGAACTCCTCCGATAATGTAAGAGATAGAGTTTCTAGAAGCAATCTCCCTATCTCATAACTATGTGCCAACATAGGACTTAGCTGGTGGATCCACCTTATAGCTATATAGTTAGTTCTACCTTAGGCAAGTAGGACACCCTCTTTTCAGTGTGGGGGTAGAACACCAGATTCCATGTAGCTCACATGGTCTATGTCGATTCTGGCAACTTTTCCCTAAATAATAAAGATAATGAATGAAACATGAATTATACTATGACTTCTTAATGAGCTTTACTTAGTAGGAGTGGGGGTATGAGACTTCACTTCTACATTGCACACGTAGACTTAGTAGGATGTCATAGGATGGTTCCTTTGCATTATGATGAGATTTGAATGAATGCATGTATATTGGATGAATAGTTCTTATGAATGACTTTCCTTATAATTTAAGTAATGTACATACCTATTTCCTTATTTGTGATTATTGAATATAATGAGGTCTAAAGATGAAGTGCATGACCAAGGTAGCTTCAAATGGGTGCTTGATGGGGTTGGTATTATGGGATGCCAACCACATATTGCACAAGTGTTCCTTAGGGGTTACCAAGGTAATGTCTTTAGTATAAAATGAGTATGAATGTGATATTGGCTTGTGTTGTACATTGTAAATGCATGATAGTTACCATACATTGCATAAGTGTTTTCTTAGGGGTTGCTCATGTGATGATTACTTAATGATGAGATGATCTTGGTATTTGACTTGTATTACCTTGTAATTAGAGGCTATGTATTGTGAAGATTGGGATTTTTATTGTGTTGATGTTGGAGACTATACTTGTTATTATAATGATATCCTCATGTTGTAATGAAATATATGTGAGTTGCCTTATTGGTTGCATTCTCCAACTATTTCAAAGATGATGTTAAAAAATGGCATATAGCATGATTTCAAATGAAATGTCCCTTTTCATGCATGTTTTAATGGTTTTGTGCATGACTTCCATACTTAGTACTTTTTGTGGTAACCCTTTCTTTCTACATTTTCTATAAGTGTAGGCTTTACAGTTATTGGATTTCATTCTCGTGGCTAGGTTCATAAGAGATCAAGAAGAAGAAGATTGGTGAGTCCTCATTGTATTCGAGGGGTCAACCACGTGTCCTTTATTGTGTTTACTTTTATGTTTTTAGACTTTTGTAAGGGTCATGTCCCTAAGTTTGTATTAAGGAGTTTTATCCCAAGTTTAATAGATGGTTTGAGACATAGTGTCATAGATACTCTTTCATTTTTATAAGAGGCTGCGATTGTAAGAAAAGTTTTAAATTTTCCGCATTATTTTCTATGTCTTATGTAATGATGATGCTAGAGGCTTGTACGAGACCCCTTCGGGGTCAAGTATGCCGTGTTACGTCTAGGGGTTGGCCTTGGGTCTTGACACATGGTCCACACCACAAGGTGTCAACGCTATCGTGGGAGGTGAACAAAGGTTGATTGGCTACTGGAAGCCACCATTAGCAGCACCCTGACTCGTGGTGCCCTTAACGGTCTGTTTGGGTCCTCGTGAAGGTTCCCAATCTTAATTCGTTAGCTCTAGAGCTCTCACTTTACCCCTAGCTTAGACTTCTAGATTTCTGAGGTGTTACATTATCTCCTCCTTGGGAACATTCATCCTCGAATGTGACACGACCCAGGGGTACCCCCTAGACGTAACATGGCATACTTGACCCCGACGGGGTCTCATATAAGCCCTTAGCATCATCATAACATAAGATCATAGAAAAGTAAGGAAAATTAAAAACCTTCTTTCAAACAATCTAAAACATTTTCATCAGCAAACGGAAGTTTTAGTAAGTCTTTGTCTCAAATCATCTATGAGTAACAAGAATAAAAGTCTTGGGACACAGCCTATAAAAATCTACAAAAAAGGAACATAGTGGGTTTGTCCTTGAAGCTATGAGGACTCACCAAATCTTCAAGTCTTCTTGCACCTTATGAACCTAGCCTTCAAGCAACTCAATCTCCCAACACCCTACATTTGATTAGAATGTAGGCAATATGCGTTAGTACAAAATGTACCAAGTATGAAAGCTAGCACAACATCATAAAGCATCTCAAATGGTTAGTCAACACAAGACATAACCATAAGAGAAAATAACATATTTATAGCATAAACTCTGACATAAGACTCAGATCATAACAAGTCAACATAAGACATTCATAATTTCATAATTCAACCATTAGTCTTTCATATTCAAGAGAACTATTTCACAAGCCACCTCCAAGCATACTTGTGCAAGGCAAAGATAGCATCCTATAATACTATCCAAGCTAAGTACCTCTCTTTGGTCATTCTTGGTCATAGTCAACCTTCGTAGTCAAGACCTAGGTATTCATATCAAAAGAGTACTTATACTCCTAGGCAACCTCAAGGCACACTTGTGCAATGCATGTGGGGCATCCCATAATACCACACACACTAGGCATATCCTTGAAGTCACCATATTCATATTTACCATTTCTAGGTGTAACTATAGACCTACTTCATATTGACAAGGAACTATATAGTTAAGTCAATCTTATCATGGAAGGCAACTATAGCAACAATCCAAGCTAGCATACATTACATAAGATGACACTTCATAAGTATCTTCAAGTCATGCTTGTGCCATGTATGAATGACATCCTATACTACCACTCACACTAAGTACTCCTTTAGGCTAGCTTACTCAATGCTTACTATTTATCATTCTAGAGTATCAAAAAATAGCATACTACTATGCTAGACCTAACTACCATGGAAAACACCCTATCACGCAATCCAAGCTATCCAAGAAAGGATACAAGTATTCCAACCTAGCTAATATGCAAACATTCAATATGATGCAAGCTACCCTTAGGGGAGTATGAGTCCTCAATCCTAAGCTATCCTTAGGAGAGTATGGTGTCTCAATCCTAAGCTACCATGAAATGGTCTTGGCCTAACCAAGTCAAGCTACCATGAAGGCATTCTAACAATGCTAGTTTAAGCTACCCTTAGGAGAGTATAAATCCTCAATCCTAGGCTACCGTGCCTACACTAATGCAAGCTACCATGAAAAGTGTCCTACCAATGCTAGTTCATGATAACCTTAGGAGATCTTAATTCTTGAATCCCAAAGATACCATGAGATCTACTATCCCAAACTACATAATTCAATTACACATGAAGGAATCATAAGAGTCAACTTCAAGCAATTCTATTCTAACAAGCATGATTCATTTTAGGTGATTAGCTTCTCAATCTAGAATCATTCTATGTGAGAAGACCTTTCACATTCTACATACAAGCATTCATATAGTTCTAGGTAGGTCATGTGGGTGAAAGCCTTTCCACCATAACTCTATCTATGTTGTATATTAATTCGATGTAAACTATTTCATCATACTAGACTTACTCTTTAAGCCCTAGTGATCAAAATTATGACTTCAAGCCCTACATTCAAGCTTTAGTCTGCAATCATCATACTAGTTTAGATCACAATACACATTAGCCCTATGCCTTAGTCATAGTCAATTCTAAGCATAATCCATCAAAAGTCCCAATTCTAATCATTTCAATTCATATTCTATCATACATGCATAAGTCTAGCTCAATTCATGATTTCATATTCCCATTCTTAGATAAGTTCTATTCATGGTGACAATTCAATAAAATCTATCAAGAATCATCAATTCCTCATCAAAAGACATAAACCCACATACTTTGAAAATTAGGGTTAGTCAAGGTATTCACATAAATTCTTCATAATATCATGAATCAATACTAAATTAATCATATATGAGTAGTATCCAACCATTTGGAATCATACCACTTAAAATCCATACATTGAAAGTAACCCTAGCTTGATTGGGGTTCTTCTTCACAAATTAGAGGAAATTCTAGGGGACTCTATGGGTGGTAGAACCCATAGATGAAAATCTAAACATACCTTAATCAAATTCCTAGCACAAGCCTTAAGCAATGGAGCCTTTTTTCTTGACCTTAGCTTTAACCCTAGCTTCTTCTTCAATGGAGGTTCTTCTTAGAGAGAGAAATATTTGAGAGAGAAGTGATTTGGGTCTATTGTAAAGTGACTTAAACTTGGGGGCTAATGACTTAGAAGTATATATATATGAAGCCCCTAAAACACTAAGGCACCTTCATGACCACTTCTACGGACCGTAGTCACGACCACTGGCCATGAAATGGCTCGTGGACTTGTGAAAGTAGCTTGGCCTCAAGGCCTTTCCTCCCAAGTGACTAAGGCATCTTGACGGATCATTTCACGGTCTGTGGTCATGACCACTGGCCATGAAACTGGTCGTGGACCCTAGGCAGTAGCTTGCCAAGGTTTGGCAACCTTGGCTCCTTGGCTTAGGCTTGCCCTTTTTGCCTTGGTACTTGCCCTTCCCACGCTCAACTAAACACTTAATGGTCTTCTATATTACGAGGTCTAATACGTACCTTGACGTTCAACCACTAAAACCCTCATTCTAAGCACGTAAAGTCTCATCTACAACTTTATTTCACATACATCAAACCTTAGAACCCTAGCTTGTGGCTCTAGTTTGCTCTACTAGTTTCCGGGGTGTTACAACATCTACCCCTTGGGAACATTCATTCTGGAATGACCTTTATAAACATTTCTTACAGTAAACGACTCTAGACTAGCATCCCATCATGCATGCACTACATCTATATGCACACAACCAAACAAGGAAACTTCAATTCCAAGATAAACATACTCAATGCAACATAAGGGAGTAGGAACTACATCTACCAATCCAAAATGCATGAAATTCTATATCTACTCATTTTCAAGGAGAGACTAACATCTCCTATTACAACATGCTCAACATACATTCATGGAGCCTAAAAAGCACATTGACTCAAAGATGCTACAACATGAGACAAAACAACGCATGTAAGTCATTACTAATAAGACCTAAGTATTTTCTTGAACATGCATATGAGGAAATCATAGCAACACATAATATCCTTAATAGGCAGGCACATTATATCCCCCTTGGGAGCAAGCCTACACATGCTTTTCTAAACATCATTTATGGCAAGGACAACATCAGGTCTAACATAACAAGTCACAAAAGACAAGAAATCCAAAAAATTTACTAAATCATAAAATACATACCGAAACGGACATGAGGAGATCATTCTTGATCTTTTCTAGATTAGAGAGAATAAAACCTATTCTTCTTTTGAGGCTCAACATCCCCACCACTAGAAGCAACTTGCTTACCCTCTCTTATAGTAGCCTTTGCCTTTGGGCAATCTTTCTTCATATGGCCACTCTCACCACATCCATAACAACTATCTCTAACGGCTAAACACTTACCCTCATGCCTCTTACCACACCTAGAACAAGTGGGCCATAGGGACTCATTACTCATCCCTTGTGTCCTAAGGGTAAACACCCTCTCATCATTATACTTAAGAGTAATAGAAAAGCCATGCCTGAAAAAAAATTGTCGATTCCTAGAACGACCATGTCCTTCGGACCCATCATAAAAAGACTTATCAATATCCATCCTAGACCTCTTTTACTCCCTAGATTTTTCCTCTTGAAGTTTATACCTCTCCATTTTTTGAGCATATACCATAAGGCCTGAGATGTCCATATCATCATGGTGCATTTCCATACGACATTCTTTTGACACTAGCTTGGACACTCCCGTCACAAACCTATTCATCATATCCCTCAGACTTGCTACCATATATGGAACATACTTACACAAAAGGGTGAATTTCAAAGAGGATTCTTCAACACTCATATCACCTTGCTTAAGATTGATGAATTCTCCAACTTTGGCTTCCCTCAACTCCCGGGGGGAAGAACCTATCAAGAAATGCCCACTTAAAAGTTTCCCACTCTATATGACCCGCCTCTACCAGCCTAGCATTTTTCCATTGCTCATACCAAATTTGGGCAACATCTTTCAATTGGTAAGTGGATAGTTTCGCTTTTTCTCTTGAAGTTACCCCCATGATAGCAAATGTCTTATAAACCTCTTATATGAACCCATTTGGATCCTTTTCCACCTTGGAGCCACTAAACTCCAAAGGGTTCATCCTAAAGAACTCCCTTATCCAATAAGCACCCATCCCCATTATAGGGTTTGCCAGAGCCACCACCCCTCTATTGGCTTGCGCCATCAAGGTTTGAGCCACCAATTGCATAGAAGACCTAAACTCCACAAGAGAGACATTCCCAATTGGAGGGTTATTTGGAACTTGAGGAGGATCTTGATTTGGAACTTAGGGAGGAATCTCTTGGTCCCCATTGTCTTTCCCTTTCCTCCTATATATATATATATCAACCTTCATAATTTGATCATGGAAGCATGAAAACCATAAACATCACATAATAATTCTATTTCATGATAATATGCAAAATGGACCATAATAGGGTGCGTAGTAGTAATTTCATACTCAAGAGTTCATAAATAACCATAAGGACCCATAAACTTGAAGTAGTAATAGAGGATGAATGGTTGGACTTGTGGAAAGGAAGGTTTCCACAATTAAACCCACATACCTCAACTTTGGAAAATCCTTGATGAAGATTGGAATGGAGAATTGAAGCTTGAGATTGAGTCTTAAATCCGGAATTAGAGCTTGAGATCCTTGAATTTGGTTGAGAATCTTGGTGGAATTTTTGGAGAGGATTTAGAAAGTGTTTTTTAGGTGTTTTGAAGTTAAATGACTAAGTATGGGATATGTCCCCTTTTTATAAAAAAATGTCCCCAACACTTAGCCTCAAAAATGAGGCTGAAAAAAAAAACAGCTCATTGGAATTTTTCGGGTCTGCACAGACAGGTTTTACGAAAATGGTCATAACTCCTTCATCCTAACTCGGAATGAGGTGAAACGAAGTGTGTTGGAAAGCTAACTCGACGAGCTTTAATTTTTATAGTTTTAGCTCCTTCCAGTTCCTTGTGTGCTAAGAGATATGCCCCTTTAAAGTTGACCCTCAAAATCGCATTTTTTGCGATTTTCAAATTTTGATACGGTTGCTCTAAAATTCGGGTTAGACCCATTTCCCACTCAATTTGATCCCCTGAATAAGAATATGAAGTCAAATTTCTGAAATCATGCGCGGATTTTGATATATATGGAAATTACAATTATAGGTGTTTCCGAAGCACATTTTCAAGCATTTTTGGGGTCGTTTCATTTTACTATTTGTACATCTTTATCAGTCATTATTATCTTCTTCATGTAACTCATCTTGTTCAAATTCTTCTATACTATCAAATTTGTATATACTATCATCACTATCTGGGTCATAATCAATATGATCTATTTGTGTATATATTTCGTCATTTATTATTATTTCAGATATTTGTTTTCTTTTTGGATCCTTAGGTAATTTACAATCTTTAGCTAAATGTCCTAGTTTTCAATAATTATAACATGTACATTTTGTTATTTTTTTCTTTTGTCTAAAGGGTCTTTTTGCTTTTGTATTTTTTATATAATATCTTCTTCTTGGTCTCTTATATTTATACTGTGATTTATATTTTTTATATTTTCCTGGTTTTCTATACTTCTTTTTATAATAATTATCATTACATCCAAATTGAGGTGCTATCCTGTCTTTACAATAGGCTAGATTTTTTACTATTGATTTTTCCATTTTTATGTCTTCTCTATATTTTTCACATATTTCTGACAATTGACATATCTATGATTTGGGGTGAGGTTCTCTTTCTAGATACACCTACTCATGTGCCTGAGATGCCGAGTGTTGCGATTTTCTCTAGTGAGTAGCCTGAGTTTGTTGTGAATGTTAAGACTAAGGTTGAGGATGAGAGCGAGAGGGCAGACGAGGAGTTGGCTGAGGAGACTGATGAAGAGGAGTTGCAGGGTGAAGAGAACAGGATTGCTGAGACACAAACTGAGCTACAGGAGATCAAGAAGGTTATTCTACAGGCAGCCTTGGAAAGATCTCTTCGAGAGACTTCAGAGGTTTAGTCTAGTGTAGTCACTCCGGACTCTACCATACCTCTTACTGCTGCGTCGAGCATTGATGCACCAATTGAGCCTTTCGTGCTGCCTCTAGTGATATTTTTTCGGTCATCAATGGCCCTCTTGAGGCTTCTCCACCCGAGACTATAGATGAAAGGTTTCCATAGGACTAGCCTGTTAGGGGGACCATTTATCTCAGCTCCCAGTACTTTTATTTGATTTGCATTAAGGACACTACATTCTATTTTTGAAGGTGTAAGGTCCTTTGTACCAATATTTCCCTTTTCATTGTATTTTCCTTTATTTTGAGTTTTGAACCGTTGTAGTTGTACTTTTGTTTATATTAGAGTGCTATTTTGGGTTGAAGCTTGCTTCTCTATTTCTATTTCGTTCTCCCTCCATGTTTGAACCCCCATGAGTTTAAATCGTGAAGTGCTTGAAGGTTTTATTGATAACAATTTGAAGGATTAATTGTGTTCAGTATAGATGTCTTGAATAATACTCATGATGAGCATGATGCATTGTGTTGGTGTTGTTAGAATGAAATCGATGTGATTACACCTTTGAGCGATCTCTTTGGATATTTTGTTGACTAGCTGGGTTTTGATGTGAGCCTTGCAATGAAAATCCCACGTACGTTTTTTATCTTTTCAAGATGTGCTAAATGAGTGTATTTTGAAGTGCCATGTGTGGTGGTCTTAATTAAAAGCATGCATGTGGAGTCCGAGATTTTTCCTTGTTAGTCCAATTGTGTGAATCTTGGTGAATGTGAGACATAAATATTGCCTAATTTTATTAGGATTCAATAAACTCAATATTAATATGAATGTAATGGTGTAAGATAAGGCTTATCAATATATATATATATATATATGTGTGTGTGTGTGTGTGTGTGTGTGTGTGTGTGTTTCACAACTCACCTCCAAAAAAGATAGAGTAATTAGAAGAAATAAATCTGAAATTTACTCCCCATAGTAAATCTGAAATTTATTCATGTAATAGTAAATCGTAAATTTACTTAAGTAAAAAGCACATGTCATAGTAAACTTGAAATTTACTAGTACAAATAATTTATCATTTAGCATGAAAGAATTTGGCCCTCTGGAAGATGTGAATATTAAATATTCAAAATATATTGAAGAACTAAAAAATTCTTCAAAAGTTTTGTTCGTTGCTTATTCTCATGATAAGTTTATCATATCAACTAAAGATTGAGAGTAAATATTTAAATTTTGTAAACCGTTAAAGGTGAATATAGATCCGTGCATTTTTCATGGGATATGACAAAAAGATGCATGCATAAGATAATCACATATGTGCTTTATTGTCAACATGTAGTTCGACATACGCAAAATTGTTTGTGCAAAATAATAGAGTTAAGAGCACAACTTTCCAAACATGTAATAAAGACAATTCATCTTGATAATATTAATAAATGACAGTAAATATCTCAAATAAATAGTCAATCCTTACTTATGAGAACAAAGCTTCATGATCTTAAATATAATATATTGCATACAAAAGTAATTTTATGTATCTGACCAATAAATAATGATATTCTTTTCTCTCAATTGGTTCAGGATCAAGGACCAAATATTTTTCATCTAATAATTTTGATGTGTGAAATATGATTAATGGATATACCAGGATATATGAACAAATATGAACTTTCTTAAGTAGATTGAGATATATATAATAATTTTCCAAACATGAGGGGGAGCTAATAAGCAGTTAAGAAATATGTTGTAAATTATCATTAATATGATTATCATTTAAAAGATAATTCAAGTCAAATGCTAAGAGCATTTGCTGACCCAAAACTGATTTCATATTTAGTTGTAGATGCTCCTATTGAATGTCCTTGAAGGACAGAGTCTACCACATGCGTGATACACTAATCAGTTCTAAATAAAGTATTCCTTACGAAAAAGGGAGGAGCAAATGATTAAAATAGTCATATTGAGGAGGTAATGTGTTCTTGAAGAGCCTAAAACATATCACTTCATGAAACCTCATTAAAGAGGTAGATACCTGAAAATAATGAAGTGATGATATCTCAATATGTTATGTCACATTGTGAATCAATACAAAATGAAATATCCTTAACAATATATTTAATATAATAGTGTGAAATATTGTAAAAGATTATAAGGATCTAAATTATATGGTTTATTAAAACATGCTGACGTAGAAATGTTTGGCAAGTGAAAAGTGGAATGATGTATCTTGGTAAGACAAAAGCTTATTTTACTAGTAATCTAGACACTAGAAGATGCCATAAATGTAATGTCGTCACTTGACAAAATTGATATGAAAATTCATGAAGAATTCAATATATAAAGCATATGCAAGTTTTTGAAAAAACTTGTATTTTTCACTCAGTGTTCGGTACCCACATTGAAGCCGACTAAATCTGAATTCGCGCTAAAAAATATCACATTTGGAGTTAAAAAGCTCCATAACAAAGGTAAATTTGTACCAAGGGAGAATGAAGTGATGAGATCTCAATACTTTATGTGATTATGTCACATTGTGAACTGATACAAAATGATTATATCTTCGACAATGCATTTAATACAATAGTGCACAATGTTGTAAAGGATTATGAGGATCTAAATTTTACGGTATATTAAAGCATATTGACATAGATATATTTATCAAGTAAAAAGTGGAATGATGTATATTAATAAGATTAAAGTTTATTTGATGTGCATTCTAGACACTAGAAGATGTCACATTTAATGTTGTCACCTGACAAAATTGATAAGAAATTTTTTTAAGGATTCAAAATATAAAGCATATTCAAACATTTACAGAACTGGTTATAATCTTCATATGGATTAAATCAATCAATAATCTTTCATATTGTTATTCAAGTTGATGATTTGAATTGAAAATCTTGAAGAGTTTTCAAAAGGCAATAGATTATTTGCTTAAAGAACTTGCAGGAAGGAACTTGAAGAATTATTTGGTCTTGAAGGAAGAATTTATAAAATGAGATAGAATGAAACACATTTCACCAAACTTTTTCTACACACATGAGCTGCCAAGAATGGTGATACCAACATGCAACATATTTGTTCAAATAATGATATGGTTGATTGATCATCAAGTCTCTGAATGCAAAGATTCAAGTTTTTGGATTAATATTCTCATTAGGGGAGTTAATACGCAATGTATTCTTTTGAGAAAATTTAATAAAATATGTTAAATAAGTCTTGGTTTTCTTTTTAGTGACATTGACATAGATAAATAGGGTTAACTGAAAGTGGGTTTGATTAGTGTAATTAAAAACTTTGGAGTGTATACATTAATATTTCAAAAAAATTGAAAAGTTTTCCCTCTCTTTTTAAATTTCAAAATTTGAATCCCCCCCACCCCTTTTATTATCTTTATAATCTTTCTTTCTCTTTTCAGATATATATCTCCTTCTTCTCCTTTTCCTCCTTCTCCTTCTTCTTCTTCTTCTATTTTTCTCTTTCCAGATTTCTTCCTCCCTATTTTTTTTTCTTTCTTTCTCTCCTCCTCTATTTACTTCTTCTTCATCTTCTTTATTGCCTTTGTTGTCACTATTATTATCGTCGAAGTTTATCTTTTTTTATTAAGTTTTTGTTATTTTTCTCGTTTTCGTCCTATTTGACAAATTATTTTGCTTTGATTTTAGATTTTTTTTTTTTACTTTTCTTTTGAATTCATTGAAAAAATATGTAGAAAATCAAGCAATTGTTGAAGTTGTAACATATGTCTTATATGTTGTAACTTATAAGTTATCTGTTGCAATATATTATTATTCTAAGATAAGTCATCTATTGCAACATATGATTATTTTGTTCCAATAGATAAGTCCTTTGTTGTGACAAACGTCTTATATGCTGCAACAAGATAAATTATCGTTAATTAATTAATTAATTAATTGTCACTTATACTCAATTAAAATAACATGAGTCACTATAATTTAATTTTGAAACCTTTTTGTTACCCTCAATTCATTGTCCCTGCTCTTTTTCCTTCACAAGGTTTTGTCCCATTGAATTTTTCTTGTAAGATTTTTTATGAGGCATCCAAAATGCATATTATCATAAATGTGTATTCTTTTCCCTTCACTAGAATTTCCACAAGGTTTTTTTGTATTAAGATTTTAATGAGACACATAATCTATTAAATAGTCAGCCAAGAAGGAGTGATAAACATATTTATATTATAATAAATGTCTATTAGGTGGATTCCGTTGAAGAAAAGTTAGGAATCTTGCTTTTGGACCAAGTCAGTTTTCTCCTTATAAATAAAAGAATTTTCCTTCATTTTAATTGATCAATAAATATACTTCAATCCTCAAATATCCTTCGAGAGAAATAAGAAGTCATCTTTCCTCTCCCTACTTTCTCCTTCTTCTTATTTTATAGTTTTAAAATAGAGAAAAAAAATCAAAAATGTTAAAAACGTCGTGAGAATATGATCAAATAAGAATATTTTTATTTTTTATTGCTTTATCTTAATTATATTCCTTAAATTATTAAACAGCTTTTTAAAAAAAATATTTTCGAAATCTTTAGAAAATAATGAAGATGAGATAATTAAAAATTTGCACAATTACTAAATGAATAATTGTGTTGTGATTAAAGGATATAGAAAAGATAAATTGATTGATGAGTAATGTTTTTCTTAAATAATTAATAATTTTTACTTTTATTTTTATTTTTCGTGAAGCACGGACGGAGTCACTACTCTTTAGGAGAAGCCTAAAATTTAGAAAAAAAATATAAATAAGAATAATTGCTTGTGAGATATGCCACATCACCTGCCTAAAGATCCTATGCTCAATGACTCTTGAAAGTTAATATCTCTTGCAAGGCCCCCCTATAATTGAACACTAGGACTGAAAATTTTCGCTTAGTAAAGGAAAGCTCGGCTAAATTAAATAAGCTCTTTCATGAACGCACGAAGCGAAGCGAGATAAAGTTTCCTAGTGTTTCATAAACAAACACTTAGAATACTTTGACTGTGTTATCTATCTTCTATCTAATAGGAGAAGAAAAAATGACACATGTCAGCAACACAAATTTTCAAAATTTTAAATTATAAATTATTAAATATTATATAACTAATTAAATATTCTAAATTTAAAATTTGAAATAAAAATACACATGTCAAATAAAGATCAATTGGTTATGAAACTTCCTCTTTAATTCACGTTAAATATTTTTTTAAAAAAAAATTAATCTTAGACAGATTTACTTCTTTTATACACTTAGTTGTAAAAATAAAACAGCAGTTATATATACATTGAAAAGTGTCATCAATTTACTTGGGCACTAACAAACGTCAGCACACAAGAAAATCTATAATCTATATTTTATTTTTAAAAAAGTTCAATTTATAAATTTGTAAAGACTCATTTTTTTAAAAACCATTTAATTTAGAAAAGTTTTAATATTTCCAAAAATATCCAATTTATAAAATTCAATTAACATAAGAGTTCAATTAGTTCTAAAACCCCACTTCTATGCACGTTCTTAAAACGATGGCTCCTTTAAAATTGGAGAAGGAAAAATAGGTGGAGTCTTCATATTTGATGAATATACACATCAACATTATTAAAACGATGGCTCCTTTAAAATTTGAGAAGAAAAAATAGTTTGAGTATACACACCAACATTCGTATTTGATGAATGAATACACCAATATACTTTTAGGACTGTAGTATAAATATATCAATATTTTGTTTAAAATTTATAACAAATATATTTTTAAAGATAAAAAAAAATTAGAGCAGTTTCATAACTCCTCAACAACCATTCACTTTTCAAGGAAACTTAAATTGCATTGATAAATGGCATGTGTTATATATAGAACTTCTTTCAATAAGAAATATACATTGTTCTGTGAAATTCAAATATAGACATGACCTTGCAATTTAAAACAATTTCAGAAATTACAATCAAATCAATGCAATGGAACTTGAAACTTCGTATTTTTCGTTTGTGGATAATACCATTGTTGGTATCAAACAAAAAACTTGATTACTCCAAATCTCACAGCCAACTGCCTTCAACGAATGGTTTGAAAAAATCATTCTACTTTACCTATGAATGTATCTTCAGCATTAGCAATGTAGTTATGTATGCATTGTATTTAAAAATTGAAAATCTATCAAAATTATGTGTTAAAAATACTTCTGCATATTGATTTTGTCATGTGATTATAAATATGAGAGGCTTTTCTAAACAAGTTCTCAACAACGTCATTCTATCTCTAATGAGTTGTCTAAAGGAATTGTCTCTTTTACATATCTTCGTGATATCATCCAATACTAAATGTCAACGATCGTTAGTCAGTAATATAACCCAACTAAGTGAGTTGGGGTCGAATCCCATAGGGAGTGGTACATAATAGAGAATCAATAGAAAAGCATGAATGTGCTCAAGTGAATCATAGCTAAAAACATTTACGAATAAAAGCATGGCTCAAGTTTGGGGAGACACAAGTGTCAAATATCGCGTGGGGAGGGGGGGGAGGGGTTTGTTTCAACTATCATCTACAACATCAAATAACACGAAAGTAACAAATATAAAGATGGGTTCTTGGGATGTGATTGGATTATGGGCTAAGGTAGACAAATGGGTGATTGCAATTAATAGTGAATAAGCTAGACTTTAGTGGGGATAGCCTTTCTCTCGAACAATTTACCCTGAATCAAATTGGTTTCTCTCGAACACCAATAAGCAGTAATTAAGAACATCCTAAGCTTTAGTCCATTCACTCTCTCGAGCTGAATGTGCGGAAAAGGGTTTAGGATTCACTCTCTCGAGCTAAACCCATGACCACCCAATACCACAGACCATCAAATCAATAATCTTGGTTTCAAAACCTCTCTCTCAAGCAAGCCAAAAACACGATGGTAGATTTGCATTGGCAACTACAACCCTTTATATTAAGCCACAATTACTGAATGAAATCACTCTTAAACAACATTTACACTATCAATTAACAATACCCAGCAACTAAATCAACCGATAATCACACCCCAAGAATTGGGGTTTTAGCTAAACATCATTAAAAGGTAAAAATCGTTACCAAATTATATTTCCATCAACTAGGTAAAATTAATAGTGTCTTTACAAAGGTCTAAGATGAAGAATCTTCAACACCCACTTCCAATTTCTCAGAAATGAAAATCTTCAAATCTTCAAAGCTAAGGAAATATTGTCTCCAAACTCAGTTCTAAGATCTCCAACTTGAAAACAAAACAATTATGAAAATTAGATAAAAATGTGATACTAAACTAAAAATTCAAACATGTATTTATAGTTGCCAAAAAATGTGATGCGAAGGACCATTCGATGCAATAAGTCGAGATCGCCGATCCACTTGGCGCTCCGCCCTTTGGTCAATTCCATCACTATTTTGGTCTGGCCTTTAGCATCTTCAAGTTTTATAACTTTGGGCGTTATAGCAATGTATCGAGGAACCGTTCGGCGATGCGTCGACTGCTCCTTTCTATCACCGACTTGATTTTCTCCTTCAGGGCTTGGCACACTGGAACATTAGGCGAGACCATGGCCATTCGGCGACTCGACGAATGGGTTAGGCGATCCTCAAGTCTTCTTTTCTTCGTTCTTTCAGTTGCCTTGTTCCTTTTTTCTCAATAGTGTCCATTCTTTGTCCCTCAATCCTAATACCTGAAATTCAAGGATTTACATCAGTTATTGGCACAAAATATGCATTTGAGGACACTAAATCTATTAAAATAAAGCCCAAAATGACTCCAAATCATGGACTCATCGACACCCCCAACTTAAACTTTTGCTTGTCCTCAAGTAAAACTCAAGTGCAGTAGTTAAAAAAGGATGTCTCAAACAGTGCTACACAAGACTCAATCATGAATGCACACAAAAAGACGCAATTTACTCATGCAAGGATCAATTGTGCACTCAAAGATTCAAGTTGTGACTCACCACTATCAAAGATTTTGAAGCTTACAATACTTGCTTCAAATGCAAGTTCAAGCTCAACAAAAGTAATCAAATGCCTTCATGCAAAGAATGATTCCATATTCACATAATAGTTCAATAATTTAAATCTCCAGAATCAAATGCAACGCTCACACTCACAAACATGAACACAATGCATAATTTCACCCATAGGTTCACCCTTATTTTCCAATCAACCCTTGTTTCAACTCGCTCAAGATCAAAAAGGTTTTTTCAAGGCTTGTAACGGGGCTGAGTGCAAAGGTATAATCGCTTAGGATCAATGGTTGTAATCCTAATGAAATGTGGTGTGAACAATACTTTCTTTTCTTTCTTTCATCATTTTCATTCATGCTCACAAGTCACCCTATTATTCACTTTTCGTGGACCGATGGAAACCCCATTTTCTTTGCACTTTCTCAACTTTATTCAACAACTTTTTCATTCTTTTTCTTTTCCATTCTTTTTTTTTTTTTTTTTTTTTATATATATATGGAGGGGTTCCATTTTTCTCAAAACCATGAGTCAAAGGGGACTTTCTTGCATTTCTTGATTTATCTTCTCTTTTCACCACACCCCCAACTTAGGCTTTTGGCCTAAGTTGGCTATTCACACAAACCACAAATCATGAGGATTATGGTTAATGGATCAAGAAAGGTCGCAATTTCATCAAGTTTCTTCCAAGAAAAAGTTAAGGCTCAAAAGGTGTTCAAGCGAAGTTCACACACTCACAAGCTAGGCCACAAAAAGAGGTATAAGGTCAAATTGTTTCACACTCTTCAAAGTTGCCTAAGATCATATCAAGAGATTGCATCACTTAGTCAACCAGACCAACGAGGCAAATTCTAGGTGTCATCACACATTGTTTACGGTAAGCTCATCACACAAGGCATTGACACCAAAGTCAAACAAGACTCCACACTTTCGCTAGTGTGCAATGTTCATCACAAGAGACTCAATTTGATACTTGGCTAGTCACAACGAGATGCAAAAAGTTCACATATTATCTGTGCAACTTCATTTCGCCTCATCTTAGCCACACATTCATTTTTGTTTGATTATGAGCACTATTCAAGTCATCGGTATTGATCAAGACTGATACTCAAATTTGCAAGAGAACAACCACATTCAAACACAAACAAAAGGTGGCACAATTTTTTCCAGAAGGGTCCAAAAATCATTTACAATTAAAAACAAGGAGCCACAAGCTCAATCATCCACAAAAATAGTATAAATACAATTTATAGCTCAAAACCCAAATATATACACAAAATCATAGTCACAAAAGGTGAGCCTCACCCCACCACAAATAAAATCATTTGTCCTCAAATGCAATCAAGATAATATCCAAAAGTCAAAATAAAAGTAAGACAAAGACGGAGGTAAAGAAGGGATCCTGTCTACTCAGTCACTCCATCTGTCAGGGCATCAACGCCTGATGCATCAATCTGGACTTGGGCATCAGTGCCTGGAGTCACCTCAGAAGTACCAGCTGCTCCACTAGGAGCTGTCATGGATGTCTCTGTCAGCTATGTCTGGATCACCGAATGCATAATCTTCTCCTCCAGATCTACCAAATCTCCATATATGCCCTCCTCCCTTATCTCTATCAGTTCATTATCGGTCTATGCCTCTGACTCATTAACGGATGCATCATCCCTATGCACATCTCCGGTGGTAGCCAGAGAAATCTCTGAAGTCTCAGAATAGTCCAAATCATCTGCAACCTCCAGTAATGAAGTGAAGTCAGTAGACTTTAGATAGTCTACATCCTTCCTCAAATCTGCTACCTCAACTTTCAAAGTTGTAACCTCGAAGGTCTCCCTCTACCTGCTCTCACAAGCCTCAACTCTAGTGGTGAGAGTGTCAATAGAAGTTTGGAAGGGGGTCAGTGCAGCAATGATGGCACTCTCGATCATCCATGGGATGGATCTCTCAAGTCTGGTAGCCTTCACGTTAGCTGAATGGGCTAGGTGCCCCATCTTTGGGAGCATAGCTTGAGTGATCTTGGTGGGCTGGGACGAGGTAAATGCACCTGGGGCCTGTGAAGAGGAATAAGGAGCAGAAGTACCTGAAGACCCGGAGGTCGGAGTAGACGAAAATGCCTCTGCAAGTATAGAATCGACGTCCACCTCCGGGGATGTATCCACCAGAGCTACCCTCCTCATGTCAGCCTCCTCTTGAGTGTACTCAGCCTCAATGCACCGGATGTCAGTGGAGGAAGATGGGGCAACCTCAAAAATCTCTAGTCGAGTCCCGGGGAACTCCAGCACGCCAACACAACTCCATAATCAAGACTGTGAATGGCAAGGATGTCTGTCTCTGCTTGGCCCTCATGTCCATCTCCTGCTCAATGATAAGTCCCAAGTTGAGCCGCCTCTTTCCTAAGATAGACTCTAACAAGCCGTCTACGCGTGCCAAATGATGGATTCATTCTATGAAGGCGTGATGGAACTGTTGATGAATCCAAACCAATACCTAGTAGTTACATTCAAATCCTTCTTCTAAATCTAGACTCCTGCCTCTATCCATATCAGAGTGACGTCAGAGAGAAAGGGAGCAAGCCAACCCTTCAAGTCATCCAGAGACTGAATTGTAGCCAAGCCCTCATCCTCGTCCTTGAACCCATGGCTCTCTAAAAGGCAGCATTTATGAGACCGCTGCAGCATCCAACTTCCACACTTCGGACCATGACCGACTTAACAGGTCTGAACTCGCTGGCCTTCTTCTCACTCTGTGGCACCAAGGAACCATATGAATAATAGAATTCCTGGACCTATGAAGGAACATCGGGGCCTGGTGAAAATCTGAAACCTGTGCCACTGTACGATCTCCCTCAGATTGGAGTATTTACCCTCTAGCTCCTCTGTAGATAATAAATTCTTCTCCAGGATCGTTTGCAATCCATCCCCTTTCAACCTATTGAGAAGCCTAGAAGGAGGGATAATTGGTGGCATAGGAGCCACAGGAGGTGTCGGGGCTGGCACTGAACCTGCTGGGGTGGAAGATGAGGGGACTCTAGTAGAGTCAGGGTGAGATCTAGCCCGGATCTCATCTCGCCGGGACTGCAAGGTCTGGTCATCCTTAGGCTCAAATAAAGCAGCCTGGGAGTCAGCAGTTGGTCTCTCAGATATAGGCCTCTTGCCCCTGCTCTGACCTCCAATTGGACGCACTTGCCTTCCTCTTTTTGGAGGATTTGATCCCCCTTCATTGATTGTGATACCCTATAATCTTTTCGAAGGTGGCATGTCGATGTTTGTTCGTACCATATCTGCAAAACACCGAGAAAAAGTTAAAAATAATTCAGTTAAAATCACTGAAGAACAGTTGCAGACAAACTCGCTGAACCGGTTGGCAAGTTTCCAAATCACTTTGGCGAGCTAAACCGGGCTCGCCGAAAGGATTTGATGTTTAGCGTAATCAATGACACATCTTATAATTCAAGTGTCTACGATCGTGCAATAGTATAGTAACCCAACTAAGGGTTGGGGTTGAGTCCCAAGGGAGTGGGCATGAGAATTAGTGGTTAAGGGAGAAAGTGCTAAAGCTAATCGTAGCTAAAGACTTAAGCGAATGAAAACATAACAAATTAAAAAGGGTGACGCAAGCGTCAACTATCAAATGGGGGTTTGTAAGCAAGAAACAACTAAAGCACTGAAAATAAGGGAAAATAAAAGTATGGAGACGGGGTTCTTGAGATGTGATAGGAATACGGATAGACTAAATCATTGGGTACATGCTTTTGATAGTAAATTCATTGAGTATTTGTGACTAGGCTAGACTTTAAGGGGGATAAGCTCTCTCTCGAGCAACTTACCTCGTTTCAAATGCGTTTCTCTCGGACATTGACTTGATGCATGAAGAACAGCCTCCGCCTTAACCCAGTCACTTTCTCGAGCTGAGTGTGTGGACATGGGACTAGGGTTCACTTTCTTAAGTTGAACCTCATGTCAACCCACTCACACTAACCATCAATTTAGTGGTCTTAGTTTTAGACCTCTCTCTCGAGCAGGCCGAAAACACATATATGTGATTATATTTACAACTACAACCTCATTAAGTTCATCCACAACCACTAAACGAAATCATATTTAAATTACAAATAGATTATCAGCAAGCAAGACCCAATCACAAAATCACACCCCAAGAATTGGGGTTCTAGCTACGCATGTAAAAGAGATAAAGACGTATACCAATATCAGTTTCCATCAATAGATATGCAAGATTAAGTCTTAAAACAAGCCAAAAGTGAAGAATCCAAGAGACCCAAGTCCAATTTCTTGAAGATGAAACCTTTGAAAACTCCAAGTTCTTCAAAACCCTCTCCAAAACTTAGATAAAATATCTCCAAAACTCTCTATCAAACTTAATATTCTAAAGACTAGATAAAATGAGGTAAAATTTGCTACAAAGAATAAAAACTGAACTAGTATTTATAGTTTTCAGAAAATGTGCTCCGAAGGATCTTTCGGCGACGTTAGTGGGAATAGCCGATGCATTTGGCGATCCACCCTTTGATCTACTTTGTCGCCTTTCATCAGTTG
The DNA here is from genome assembly GCA_029007595.1 of Solanum commersonii. Lineage (NCBI taxonomy): Eukaryota > Viridiplantae > Streptophyta > Magnoliopsida > Solanales > Solanaceae > Solanum > Solanum commersonii. The sequence goes on from JAJTWQ010000006.1 coordinate 7,794,007, forward strand.
CCTTCAGCATCTTTGTGTCCTGGGTAATTGCGTAATGTAGCACTACTTTGCGGAGTCGCTCGGCGATACGTCGACTGCTCCTTTTCACCGCCGATTTGCTCTTTTCCTTCAGGGCTCAGTACACTAGAACAAAAGGCAAAGTAAGACCCTTCGAAGACTCGCCAAGTGGACTCGGTGATCCTTAGGCCTTCATTTCTTTATTCTTTTCAGCCTTTTCGTTCCTTTTTGCGACGTAGTATCCATGCTTTCCTTAAAACTCCAAATACCTGAAACTTAAGGGTTTTCATCAGTTATTGAAATAAGATAAGCATTTGAGGACACAATTTCTTTTAAAATATAGCCGTAAATGAGTCCAATTTGTGGACTCATCAGGATTGGCTCAAAATTCTCAGAAAAATTTGGCATGTCAGCGATGAGAAGGCTTTTCGGTGAATCGCCGAGAGCTTTCAACGAGAAAGAATTAGCCCGCCGAAAGGTACAGTGCAAATAAGGGTCTGGGGTGCAGACAAAGGGCGATCAAGAAGACTTTCGGCGAGTCGCCGAGTGCCTTCGACGACCTCAAGCTTCTCGCCGAAAGTTATAGAATAAAACTTCAAGTATAGCATGAAATTAATGGCGAAATGGGGAACTTCGGCCAACCGCCGAGTGATTCGGCGAACTCGACCCAACGTGCCTACTTTCAACCCAACTTCTCGAATTCAACCCCGCAACCCCCAAAAACAAAATCAAAGCATGCACCCATCAAATTAAAGTAAGACCCATTACACCCATTACCTCGAGATACTCAGAGTTCTCCCGGTTTTGCCAAATATGGTCATCTGACTACTTTTGCCCTTAAGAATGACGTCACCCGCTCTATCATTGGGCAAATTACATCATTTGGCACAAACATGGGTTACTTAAACTTAACCCGAATAAACCCAACAACATGCAAGCACAACCCCACAAGATTTCATCAATTTTAAGGCACAAAATTATGGGAATTCAATAATATAACCAATACGGGCAAGAATATCAAATTTAAAACAGGCATTCAAACATACTAAAACCATCAAAGAGGCCCAACACACTTCAACAAGATAATATCAGTTGCATAAGAGTACAAGTTCTCAAAAATAAACTCGGGCTTTGGAAAATCAACCTTTTACGTCGATTAAAATGATATTGAAATGCTAGGCGGAAATGTAATCCACTTCGAACACACAATCAATGACTAAAACACGGTATAAATGCAAAAATATAGAAACTAAAGTGCAGGTGTGAGTTTGGGAAGATTAAAAGTGAGGGAAAGTGAAAGAGTTGAAGTTTAAACCTTTGGCCTTTTTAACAAAAAACGTCCAGTTCTCGCCCATTCGGTGACATTAGTCGTGCTAGCCAACCCACTTGATGATGCACTGAGTGGTCACTTACCTCGCCGAGTTTTACAGGACCTTCAGTTAATGTGGAGGTCCAAACGGCGGACTAGATCACAATCGCTGACCTGGTCGGTGATGCGCCATGTTGCTCGTGGGCTCGCCAAGTTTTACAGACTCCAATTTAAATTTTTATTGAGTCCAACGGTGGTCTAGGTCGGGTGCACCAACCTCTTCGGTGATGCGCCAACTAGACCTTTAGCTCACCAACATGCACTTTTCAAACACTTTCCACACTTCAACCAGCACAATCAACACACTATTATTTCTAAAACAAAAATAAAGTGATAAACACTTGGCTTGCCTCCTAATGAGCGCCTTAGCTAACGTCATGGCACGACGCTACTCCCCACTTAAGTTCCATTAGTAGGGTTTGCCTCATTTTCATAAGTCCACCCCTCTTTTGGCTCTGGGTAGAGAGAAGATAGGACCTGGTCCATTTGGGACCCCAGTAGCTGAATGAGCATAGCATGAGAGGTTATCATCTAGTCTAGCATCATGACATTCTCTCTTATCTTCTTCAACACTCTGTCGTGTTTTTTTTACTTTGTGTAGAATGAGTAAGAGGACCTCTTCAATTTGTCCGCCCTCTTACCTATTCATCTTTCAACACTCGTGAGGGGGATGTACCTGTCCTTCTTTTCATACATTTCTTTTAATCTGATACCATAAGTAGTTTGTCCGGAATCTCATGAGTTGGGCATTACAGTTTTACAGCTTTCCATATATATTGTATCTTGTACTATTTCTTTATCCTTGAGTATCATGAGTTGAGTATTTCGAGTCGAGTATCTGAATTGAGTATCTTATCCTTGAGTACTTCTGGGTTGAGTATGTTTGAGTAGTTTTGAGTATCCTTGAGTATTTCTTGAGTTGAATAAGTTTGAAAAGAGGTAAGTATGTTTCCTTTTTATCAAAGTTCAAGCTTATGCTATGCTCTAGAATTCCCCTTACATTCTCATACATTCCACATACTGAGCTATTTGGCCTGCATCCTCTCATGATGCAGATATAGGTATTCAGGGTCATCAACAGGTGCTTCGTTGATACCACATGAAGTTCGAGTTAGCTATGGTGAGCCTCCTTGCTTCCTGAGGGTTCCACTTTTACTTTCAGTTATATCAGTCATTAGGATGTCGTGGGTCGTGTCCTGACTTCCATCTTTGTCATTTAGAGGCTTCATAGATAGAAAGTAGAATTTTGGATGTCTGTTCATTTATTTTATTAAATGTTTTAAAGACTTAAGTTGCCTATTTTATGGCGAGTTGAATAATTTATTTTATTCATAGATTTTCATTCAGAGTTAAATATTTTTAATTGAGTTTAATACATTTTATTCAGTTTTTAAGCTTTTGCATGCTTAAGTTAGTCTTCCGCTTATAGTCATTCAGGATGAGGGTTCGCTTGGGGACCAGCAATGGTTCTTGAGTACCGGCCACGTCTAAGGTGTAGACTCGGGTCATGACATAGATTGTCATATTTGTCCTGCAAAAATTGTATTACAGATGTGGATATAAAGGGAACCAAATATTATTGTACAAAACGCAATTTTGAAGTGCAATATGTTATTCACAGGTTTGTATAAAGAATCAACATATTTAATAATATATTACTATTCTATAACACAATACATTGTGCCTTTTATGTACATACTTCAAATTTCTTTTGTGGATGACATTGCATTTATTTCTTTATTGTATTGAAATAAAGAGACTATACAACTACTTGGAAATATTGCTAAAAAGGTAAAACATATTTAAAAATATATTACTATTCTATAACACGATATATTTTGATTTTTAGGTACATGCTTCGAGCTTCTGTAATGGATGGCACTGCATTTATTTCGTTATTGTTTTTGAATAAAGAGACTATCCAACTGCTTGAAAAGACTGCGAAAGAGTTAAAAGAAGGATTACTTGAAGAAGCTGAAATTTCTTATCCAAGTGAGCTTGGTGATTTAATGGTAAAAAAGTTTTTGTTTAAGATTTCAATCAAGGATTCAAACATTCACAAAAATAATAATGTCTATTAAGTTGTTAAGTTCTCTAATGATGAACTCATTCAAAGGAATATTGTCATCCTGATCTTCAGAAATGTAAGTGTTTACACACCAACAATATAAATATAAGTGTCACACCAACAATCTGAATGTAAGTGTCTTAAAAGAAGGATTACATATCATCTTATTAATTATGCATAAAAAATTTCAAACAGAAATCCTCCCTTGAATATGGGCAAAACTATGATGGAGATAAAATATTTGAGGTATTATAACTTAATGCAAGCTACATTTACTTTATTACTTATAAGATTCGAAAACACTTGAAATTCTGATACTTTATGTGCTAATTTTAATTTTAGACTCTAATCAAGATTAGCCTTTTGAAGTGTGGTACAACTGATCTTTTGAATTGAAAGAGGTGGTGTCAAGAGGTTTGTAAAATGGAGGGGTATAATACACTTATTCATATGATGGATAATTTCGTTGTTTAATAAATGAGTGTGCGTTGAAGATAATAGCAAGTCCTTTCATTATGTGAAATGGAACCACGTGTTAACATTATTATATTTTGATAAACTAACTATATATGTTCCCTAGAGTACTTTGTTCTAGGAATTTTTTTAAAAGTATAGATTTGAATCTTACTACTTTGTATTATGTTTTAAATGGTGGTCAGCATTGCTATTGTTAAAGAATACAACAGTACTCATTCTCCAAAAAACAATTTTTCTACCACTGTCAAATAATAAAAATTAAAAATTTATCTCAATAAAAACAAGTATTATCATTTATATCATTGTATTATATTTTTTTGATGTTGCTTTACCAGTTTATGATCGTCGTAATGCGTAAACTTTTATTAAATAATTTTTAACAACCCAACAACTATCTATTACAAATACATTAAAAAATAACAACACCACAACATATCTCTAACTAAGTACAAATAAATAAGCCATTATAGTGTATCAGCTTATATTGAATTCTAATTTCTACATAATGGCATTCAACGTTGTGTTGTATTCGATTTCTGATGAACTATTACAATTATAAACTATGACTGACAGATATACTCGTAAGATTACTTGTTGTAGTTTTCAATACTTATATATTGTAACCTATTAAGTTAACATTAACCAGCAACAACTTAATACACAAGAAGCAACAAAGAAAGTGTAAATTACTTTGAAATATGCAAAAGTAACTATGTACTAACCTTAAGTATCCCAATATAATTGCTGATGTTTGTCAACAATACACGAAGCAATCTATAAAACAGTAATTACAACTCAAATAAAAAATATAGTAAGAAATCCTTTTCACTTAGAATGAATTAAGACAGAAATTGTAGCATGAACATTGTTCAAAACAGTTGTATATATCTAAATTATCATAAACTACGCAAATCTATATATTAATACTTTTAAACTTTGATAATAAATACAACTTCATAGTTATCAGATAGTTTGATCCATATTTAAATTAAAGATAGATTATAAGACTTCAAATATTTACAAGCAATAATAATTTTTAAATTTAGTCATTTCTAAAAATACTTAAGTGAGAAGTGTCCTTAGTATAAAGAAGGTCATCCTTACAAAGTATGATATGGAGAACAAGAAATGATAAAAATTTGTTGATAATATATACAAAGAAACTGTGGATAGCTATTAGTAACCTATCCAATGTGCAATATTGTAGACACATTACCAATTCAACATCAAAATATCCTTTAAACTCACAAATTAATACCTATTTTGTTGAAATTACGATCATATGGCTTCTACTTTTTCCTCTTCTCTTTTTACTTGAGCTTCTACTTATCCGATCTACTGTTATAATTGACATAAATACATATAGCAACAAACTTAAATAACTATGAGTAGATTTTATACTTTTCTCATTAATAAACTTATGCTATTCAAAAACACAAACACTAAATACACCAGTTTTACATAGAAGTTCATAGGACTAATTTAACAAACATACAGATGGTGCATGAGAGGTGTAGGTTGCTCATCTGCAACAAATTAATCACTATGTACAAATCAATTTTTAAAATGAAATGAAATCACATTTTTGTACTTTTCCATTTTACTCAAGATAGCTAATCTAATTGCTTGAAAGTTCAAACCAACAATTCACATGAAAAATTGTCCAGTACAAGTTACACCTGTTTGCTTGGGAAATAAAAACTGAGATAATCATAGAAGAACACTCTCAATATCCAGACAAAACAACAAAATTTGTATCAACATAAGCTTATTACAGTTATGATATAGCATGCATTTACTAATTTATTATTTAAATTAAATTTAAAATATTAATTAGCCCATATCTAACCATCCCAAATAGAGTAAGATCGAGCCAAAATAGAGTTGAACAAGACATCAAAATAAATCTCACAAAAATTAATCCAAAATAGGCTAATACCTTCAATCGAAGTTCTCATTAAGAACGATCAATATAAAAAATGGAAAATATTTAACTCATAATTTCACGGAACATTCAATGGTTGACAGAATGATGCTATATCTGGAAAAAAGTCCGATCAAATCTTATAGGCGAAATGGTCTGGTGAACCCTTGTACTTGTATGTGTTTATATTTTGGACCCTTCTACTTACCATTTTGTCATCTGGACCCTGAACCCATCCAAACACAACATTTTAAACACACTTTTTGATGTGGCATCCTATGTGGAAAGAATCCACACGGAGCGTATGAAACACACAAAACAAGAGTGTGAGACACCTTCAAAAGGCAATAACTATCAGATTTTGACCTTTAAAGACAATCTCTTCTTCCTTATTTTCACTCAACACCATTGTTGGACAAATTTGAGCATTTTTCTCCTCTTTTTCTCGATCTTGTCTCTTCAAATTTTCTCTCGCCTTTATTTTTTTCTTCGATTTACTCATCTCTTTTTTTTGTGATTCTATTGTATTTTTGTTGGTTTGATTTTGTTGGTCTTCGCGATGACGGCTCGATGTTGCTACTGTGGAGTATATGCTGATCTAAAGACGTCAAGAACACCAACTAATCCTGGAAAAATGTTTTGGGGTTAACAAAAATATTCATCTGGTAATAGGTGTGAATTTTTTCTATGGGCTTATTGAAACGACCCCAAAAATGCCCGAAAATGTGCTTCGGAAACACCTATAATTGTAATTTCTATATATCTCAAAATCCGTGCATCATTTCGGAAATTCGACTTCATATTCTTATTCAGGGGGTCAAATTGAGTGGGAGATGGGTCTAACCCGAATTTTAGAGCAACCGTATCAAAATTCGAAAATCGCAAAAAATGCGATTTTGAGGGTCAACTTTAAAGGGGCATATCTTGCAGCACACAAGGAACTGGAAGGACCTCAAACTATAAAAATTAAAGCTCTGTGAGTTAGCTTTCCAACGTAATTTGTTTCACCTCATTCCGAGTTAGGATGAAGGAGTTATGACCATTTTCATAAAGCCTGTCTGGGCAAACCCGAAAATTCTAGTAAGCTCTTTTTTTTTTAGCCTCATTTTTTGAGGCTAAGTGTTGGGACATTTTTTATAAAAAGGGAACATATTCCATACTTAGTCATTTAACTTCAAAACACTCAAAAGCACTCTCTAAACCCTCTCCAAAAATTCCACCAAGATCCTCAACCAAATTCAAGGATTTCAAGCTCTAATTCCGGATTCAAGATTCAATCTCAAGCAATTCTCCATTCCAATCTTCATCAAGAATTCTCCAAAGTTGAGGTATGTGGGTTTGATTGTGGAAACCTTCCTTTCCACAAGTCTAACCATTTATCCTCTATTACTACTTCAAGTTTTTGGGTCCTTACGGTTATTTATGAACTTTTGAGTATGGAATTACTACTACACACCCTATTAAGGTCTATTTTGCATATTATCATGTAATGGAATTATTATGTGATGTTTATGATTTTCATGTTTCCATGATCAAATTATGAAGGTTGATATATATATATATATATATATATATATATATATATATATATGTATGTATGTATGTATGTATGTATGTATGTATGTATGTATGTTGTTGGTGGACTGATTTATATGGATTTTGAAATTGGTTGGACTTAGTACTCTTGAAACACATGATTTTATTTACATGAACAAGTAGCCCACCATATGTTTGATAAAATGACATTTATAGAATTCTTAGGAAATGGAAGGTCCAATGTACGTCCTATGAGTCGGATGGTTATATAATTATTGAAATGATGATGAAATGGATACATGTATATGATTTTCTCTATATAGTGTTGTGAGTCGACCAAGCCTAGCTCGGGGGGTTGTAGGCCCGGGTAACCGTATCGAGGGGTTGGTACCTTGGTTGCCTAGTACGGGGGATAGTAGGCCTGTATAACCGTATCGAGGGGTTGGTACCTTGGTTGCCTAGTACGGTGTAGTAGGCCCGTATAACCATATCGAGGGGTTTGTACCTTGGTCCCTAGCTCGGGGGTGGTAGGCCCGGGTAACCACATTGAGGGGTTTGTACCTCTTTCGCCTCTCCAAGGGGGTGGTAGGCCTTGGAAATACTATATTGATGGTCACTCACTACACATGTACTACGCCCTACTAAATATGATTTTTATATAAGCATCATTATACATATCATCTCATTAATATGCTATCTATCGGATACGATTATGCATTTTGCCTATGATGTCCATCTATTGTTGCATTGCATTGCATCCCATATACTTAGTACATTCAAACGTACTAATGCATACTCTATGCCTACATGATGTCACCATGTAGGGACCGGAGCACCGTCTGACCATCCTCCTCCCGCGTGGCTAATTCAATTTTCTATCGAGCTTATTGGTGAGTCCTCCATTGCGGGGACGTTGCTTATGATCTCTTGCTATGTATAAGACTTTTCCTTTTTAATTATGTATTGACTATAAGGGTGAGCCCGGTAGTTTGTCTCGGCCCCCGCTAAGTATCCATGTTTAGAGGTGGTGTTGGACAAGTTGTGTATTTTGCTTGAGCTTGACTCATCTATGGTATTTATGTATTATTCTCCTTTTTTTTTCTTGTTCCCTTTGTCCCAATTTCCCCTTGATTATGCTTATCGCTTATAGTCATTTTAATTGCTTTCGCGACCAAGGATGTGTAATGATATGCTATGAGGCTTGTTTGGGGTTCCTTCGGATTCCCCATTCGCCGGTCACGTCTAGGCCCTAGGCTTGGGTCGCGACACTTATGCAAATGATTCAACATACCAAGAACAATACAACATCAAGAATCCATCAACGAGTTCAGGGCAAGGAAGACATAAAAGACAAGGAAGGCATGGAAGGCATGGAAGGCAAGGAAGACAAGGATCAAACACTAGTATTGTTATCAGTGTTATTGTGATTGTTGTTATTTGGTTTCTAGCTATTATTTGTAAGATATATTGATTTGTACTAGTTGTTATTTGATAATAAAATGGAATAACAAAGACCTTGGCCTCAATAGTTGACTGCATTTGCTTCAGAAATCTAAATAGCAACTTCATTTAAACACAAATTTATACAGAAAAACAAAGTCATCCCAATAGCAACTTAACAAAAATTCATATACAAACACAAAGTCTTCCTAATAGCAGAACCAAAACAGTTAGGATCAAGTCATTAATCAAAATAAAGTTAGTTAGGATCAAGTCATTAAACTAAACAAAGTGAAATCTAATGTGTGCCTTAAGTGCTTGGTGTGGCATAAGTGTCTGTTCTGCCTTGAGTGCTTGTGTAACTCTCCTCTCGTAGCTGCCTTTGAGTAACTGCAGCTCTTCCCTTCCACCTTAGTTCATTGGGTTTGTAATCAAGATCAATATTCGTAGGAGTTGAACTTGACAATGTAACACTATGTAACACCCTATCAATATTTCCAGACTAAGAAAACAACAAAAATCTTCACTGAAAGATGAACTAATATCAATTAACGCAATTAAATGTGTTTAAATAATAAAATACATACCCTCTTAGTTACACTACCACCTGATCCAAATAAGATACCATAACCAACTGTCTTTGCTTCTTCTTTTTTATCTTGGTCTCTTATATACAAGAGTTGCACCACCTCTCAAAGTTGTGCTAGTCTTTCTTTTTTGGCCAGCTACACTAGAAGTTGAGTACTTAAAGGAGTTGTTGTAGGCCTCACACCGAATGTTGAGGCAGCAGCTGCCCTCACACCACTTGATGAAGCATTTGTAGGCCTTCCATAAATTATTGAGGTAGTTGCATGCCTCACACCACTTGATGAAACATTTGTTGGCCTTCCAGCAAGTGTTGAGGCAGTTGCAGCACTTGGACCTACATTTACACTTGATTGGCTTCCAATTGCAGCATTTGAAAAATCTGAAGTTGCAGCATTTTTTCCAGCAGTTGCAGCACTTATTCCAACAGTTACAACATTTGTCTAGCAGTTGCAACACTTGTTCCAATAATTGAAGTTCCAGCATTTTTCTACAAACATATATTAAAGTCAAAAATAGCGCTGAAAGAGTAAAATGCAGTAACAGAGAGACATTAAAGCACAACTTACTAGAGTTGGACATCCTTTCTTGTTATGCCCAAAAGTCTTACACTCAGAACGTTTCATTTTTCTTCCCTTCCTTGTTGCCTTTCCAAATCTTCATAACAGGCTCACTATATGGTGGATCATGAATCTCAAAGCCAAGATCATCATTAAACTTTACCTCACAATTATCTGTAATTTCAACATTTTTTCTAAGAATATCCATAGTCATTGGTGATACATCAGTAATTTATTTTTCTGAAAATTCTCTCATTTGATTCATTCTTTCCATAACTTTGACTCTTATTTTTTCTAGCATAGTGATTATTGACTTGAACCTAGCACCTAAAATTCAACTGTTGAAAGTCTCACAGATGTTCTCAACCACATCACACTTGCTATGTTCTTTAAAAAAAATGTCCTACACCATGCTTCTTTGTTATACTTTAACAAATCTTCTACAATGCCTTGTCCTAACTAACTCATGTCATCAAGTTTTACTTGTAAAAGGACCTCAAATGATGCCCTGTCAACCTGCCATAATTTTCTTCACCCCTCCAGTCTTTCTTCAAGGTTGCCCATAAATGCCTAGCACAACATCTAATTTCAACATTTGACAATAATTCAATAAGTGCAAGATGAAGATCCTGTCAAACAAATAACATTTGACATACAACAATGTTAAATATCAATTACTCGAGAAATTAAAGAATAAATTTAACAAATAATATAGTAATACCTTTTGCATATCAGACATCACTGTTAGTCATTCACCTTTTGTAAGCTCCAAATCATGTTTGATGCACTTGAGAAATCAAGACCATGTGTCCTTGGTTTCTTTATCAACTGCTGCCCATGATATAGGGTACATCTGATTATTTCCATCTTCGGAAATGCAAGATAACAGTTCACCTTTACATACACTTTTGATAAATGCACCATCTAAACCAATAATCCTTCTACACCCTTCTTTCCATCCATTTTTTAAGGAACCAAGACAAATATAGATGCTCATAAACACCTCTTTTCCTGAAATTGTGTTCTTAGATGTCCAAATAGATACAGTAGTTCCAGAATTTGTGACCTTTAATTCCTCAGCATGATCATACAACCTGGCAAACTCCTCTCTGAAATCTCCCAAATGTTCATTCATAACTCTCAGTTTTGCCTTTCGATAGCTTGTCTTACTAACATACAAATCATACTGCTTTTGTATCAAAGACTGAATCTGATGTAGTTTGATGGTAGGCTCACTCATAATCCTCTCCTTGTAATGTTTACTAATTCAAATGGGGGTGCACAGTTTGTTTCTTATTCTTTTAAAACACTTGTGGACAGGAAAATATGTTTTAACAGTGAAGTTTCCAGTGTTACCATCAATACTTCCAAGAATATGCCAAGGACAATACTTTTTCTTACACTTTGCCCTTATCCTTTCCTTCTCATTAGGTTTCAACTTAATATTCACACTCTTCTGAATAGAGTAAGTTTGCAGTGCCTCCCTGAACTCAATATGATTAAAAAAAACCATATACAATTGAAATAAAACCTTTTTAGCAGTTGGATCAAAGTAGATCTTTGTAGTTTCCTTCCTAGGTACTGGATCTACCACTTTATCATTCTCAGCATGATCCCCTTCATCTTCACTAATGTCACTATTAGGATCTAAACTATCAAAATAAGGGTCATCACCACCTAAATTGCCTTCAAATCTCCCCCTCTTCTCCTTATAAATGTCTTCAAAATCAGCATCTATACGTACAGGTGCAGATGGTATCTCATCTGGATTTACTCTATCAGCCTTATCATTAACTTGTTCTTGAATGTTAGACTGCCTAGCTTGAAGTAACTCCTCATCCAAATTACTGAAATCATCAATATTTTCATCAACATCATAGAGTGAATCAGAATTAGAATGTTCTTCAACTCTAGGGGCTTGTTCTTCAACTCTATGGGACTGCTCTTCAACTATAGGGGACTGATTTTGGTTTAAATGCTTATTTCAAATGGTTGAGATGAAGACACATCAGCCCTATCTATTTGTGGGGAGGATGACAGATCAACCCTATCTATTTGTGGGGAGGATGACAGATTAACCCTATTTTTGTGTGGGGAGGAGGACACATCAACATTATCTTTTTGTGGAGATGAGGACACATCAACATTAGTGCTAGGCAATATAAGTATCTCCTCAACAACTAAAGATATACTAATGGGATATACAACATCAACCCTATCTATTTGTGGGGAGGATGACAAATCAACCCTATCTATTTGTGGGGAGGATGACAAATCAATCCTATCTATTTGTGGGGAGGATGACATATTAGCCCTATTTTTGTGTGGGGAGGAGGACACATCAGCATTATCTTTTAGTGGAGAGGAGGACACATCAGCATTAGTGCTAGGCAATGTAAGTATCTCCTCAACAACTAAAGATATACTAATGGGATATACAACATATACATAAACAAAATTAGCACCCTTCAAATCATTAAGAAAGTTTAAAACGTCAAAATCAGTATTTAACATGTAATAACCACCCTTCTTGTTGACTGTACATCCAAATGCTCAACATTTTCAACACCCAATTTCAGTGTTATTTTATGAAACAACATAATATGCAACTCATCTACATCTATAATAATCTTTACAAGACTAGTGATTCCATTGGCATACCTTACAGTAGGATCAGATACAAAACAACCCCCATAGTGAAATTGAAGTGTCACTATAGTTAAAGCCATTAACTTATCATGCCTGTAAAGTCAAAAGAAAAACAACTATCATTAAAGCCATTAACTTACCAAGCCTGTAAGTTAAAATAACAAAAAGACCAATTTTTTTAAGGAGACAAGGTGTCAAGAATCTTATACACCTATGATATGTAACAATGGACCACTAACACTATCAATACCCAAGACAATTGATGAGAAAAAAATTATTAATTTTAGTCGAAACTGAGAATTACGAATAAACTCTAGAATCTAGTCGAATTCACGAAATATGCCATTGAAGTCACTCGAAGTCATACATCCACTACGAAAGCATAGTACACTAACAATAGACACAAACCAAAGTAAAATCTCCAAAATATTTTAGAAAATCGAATGACAATGACCCTAAAGTCAAATAGATACGCACGAAGAAAATGAAAAAACATCAGAATTAACGCAAAAGGCAAGAACTTACAATGAAAATCACAGTGGAACTGAGCTTTAACTAAGCTTCAACCGTGCTTCAACTTAGCAAAATCATAGAGAAATCGTGGAGAGGAGAAGGGGAAAAGTCGCGATGGTTTTGGAATTGCCTTTGGAATACAATGACGACTATTCTTACTTCATATGTGTGATAGGCTAAGTGGAATATAATATTCATACGCGGATTGATAATTTTTTCTTTTTGGTCAACGTGTACGAGTTTGTGCAACACGCACCATACCACATCAAAAAGTGTGTTTAAAATGTTGTGTTTGGATGGGTTCATGGATTCAGATGACAAATGGATAAGTAGAAGAGTCCAAAATACAAACAGATACAAGTATAAGGGTCTACTAGACCATTTCGTCAATCTTATAGGCCAAATCAATTAATCATAACCTGCTTGAAGAAAGTCTTTATTATGCTATGTTATCATCTGCATGTTCAAATGTTGAAACGGTAAAAAAATTATCATAGTTATGATAAAGAGTATCAAAGTAGAAAGGAGAATCGAAGAAGTATTAAAGAAACGAAAGAAAGAACACTCACAGTGATGGTAAAGCACGCAGGAGCTTAGAGAAGATCGACACTAGCTCTGGCCGGAGACGATCGAAAGAAGAAGCGCACCTCCCTTCTCAAAATTTAGCTTCTATCACTGCATATGTTTGGTCTCCTTCTTGAGAGAAAAAGTTTTTTTTTTTTTTTCTTTTTAATATTATTTTAATTGCTTCCTTTTTATCCAGACTCATTTGATGGTTTGTCCAAAGTTATATTTCATTTTTTAACTTATTCAATAAAATTGGCATGGCCATAGTTTAATTATTAAAATAAATAAATATTGAAATGAGTACAAACATGAGTCTTACTATCTATAGACAAATGATGAAGGGACGCGTATCAATATACCTAGGAAGTTGTATTTTTTTTATTACTTCATTTACCTCTTTCCATATTAGTTTACTATTTTACTACCTCCATCTATTTTTAATTGTCATATTTTTTTCATTTAGAGTCAAACGATAATAACTTTGACTAACATTTTATAAATGTATTTTTAGCATATTGATATGCAAAAAAATGAAATTTATAATACTTTTAGTATAGTTTTTTATTATATAATTATTTTTGTTTAAAATATCGAATTAATGTTATCTAATTCAATTTTAAAAATTAGTCAAATTGACTTTTAAAAAACGCAACATAACAATTAAAAATGAATAGAGGGAGTAATAAATTTAGTTATCCCATATTATTTGATTATCTTCCTAAATCACTGCTTCAACTGTCAACGGATAAAAAAAAATTAGTTTTCTATATATTAAATTTGACAAAGTGATTTATAGTACCTTTTAAGTAATTTTAAGAAAATATATATTTCTCTTTTTTCCAATTTATTTATACAGATAGAATTTTGAGAGTCAATCAAATATAGCATAGTAATTTTTTTACATATTTTATTTGTGAATTATTGTAATTTATAATACTTTTAACGTTTTTTTTTAGATCAAATATGTTGCTTTCTTACGAGTGTCCTAATTAAAGTTACGCAAAATAAACTTTCAATATTCAATTTAGTTCTTTAAATAGTTCAAATTATTTATTATTGTAATTTATAGTACTTCATATTATTTTTCAAACAATATATGTTACTTTATCTATCACAATTTATATAGAGTTAATAGAGTTTTTATATGTCTTAAATTTTTTTCTTTATGACAACTTATTATTTTTACGTGATTTTCAATTAATTAAAATAATAATAAAAATTTAATTTAGAAAACTACATAAATACCTAATGCTAGAAGCATACACATTGACCAACTAGTATCACCTTCAACACTTTTATATATAATATTATCTTTTAAAAATATAATTGACTAATAATAACATTAATTTAATGAAATAAAATAAATATAACTAATGAATTCTGATATTTATTTGAATAAACTATTAACAAGTTAATAATAGATTTTAAAAAAATTTATATTTTAAAATATCGGTGCAGCGCACGGATACGCATACTAGTTTAACAATACCACAATAAAAACTAACAAGTTTTGTGTAATGCAGAGTTCTCCATACTTAGTGATACACAATACTGTGTTAGACCAACACATTACCCATTTTCAGTTAGCATTTCTAAGTGTTACAGTTCATCCATCTCAGGCTACAATCTGATATCATAAAACAAGACTGCCTACCAGCACTGAGGTTAAGGGAACTGTTAAGTTGTCATCGAGTTCACTGCTTAGAGGATGGGATTCAACCAGTGCTGCAGCAAGAGACATAAACAAGAACCCTAAGACCGTCTTGGAGCTCACCTGAATATACCCCAACAAGGAGAAATAGAGCAAGAATCTGTAGCAAAACCATAGAGACCAGTAAGAAATATGCAGTATTTAAGCAAAACATGATAACAATGAAAGCTTTCAATTACCCAAGGGATGCTAAGAAACCAGCAGCTGCCATTGCAATACTACCAGCAAATGATTTGTTTTTATTGTATGGGAGTTTCTGTTTTCCGAACCTCCTGCCAACAATGTCAGCAATACCTGGAGCACGAAAACAGTAACTTTTACTATTTCTTAGAACATCGTCAGTCAATCAGGGAGGTCAAGTAACCATGACAGACAGAAATTAAATTGCCTCAGCATAGCATACCATCACCAGCACAAAGGTTGCAAATTAGTCCAATTGAAATAGGAGAATATCTCCAATATATAGCACAAGCATAAGTGATTGAAAAGGCATAGTACAATGGTCCCTTGAGAAGCTCCCTAATGTAAGAGGCATGCCAAACACAATGTAAGTTGCCAATTAAATTGCTTAACAAAGAATAAGAGGTCATTGAAGGACAATAAGAAGTAATCCTTAGCTTAATTAGGACTACAAAAAAAGGAATGGGGTTGGCCTGGCAATTATGCTTTACCAATTTTGGCACAGCTGCCTGTTTTCAGAAACTTTTCTCCCGCATCATTTTGTTATGATGTAGGAGAAATAGTAGGACTTATTAAGAATAAATAGTGTTAACATGTTCAAGTGTTCACAGATGTTGGCAGCATCATATTACGCACAGATTGCAGCTTTAGTAAAATTAACAAATAGCCTGTTGCCAACTTACCATTAGAGGAATGAAGATATGGATGCACATAAATAAATATGGTTTGCAACCTCCTCCTCAAGGGAACCAGTTTTTGGTTGTGATGTCTCGCTATTTTCAGTAATAGCTAAGTTCTATAGCAAGAGATGGTTTAATGAAATTGTTCAAGTAAAAGCTAAAAATATTCTTCTGATTACTAAACCTGTGGTCTCCAAATCGGCTCATAGACTTGACAGTTGCATCATCTTTCCATATTCCTAATCCCAAAAGAAGCATTTTTATTATGTTAAGACCGGGAATAAAAGCTGCTAGAATTGCTCCTTGTTGGCCAGAACTGGAAAAACAAAACACCGCCTCACTCACCAGGTATATTAGGAATTGAATGAATGAAAGGCTTCATGGTTAGGTTGAAAAGCATTACCTGAACATTGGCCAGCAGAGCATGAAGACTAGCCCAATGCTAATATGAACAAGCTTTCTGTTCGTTTTCTGGGTAATACAAAAATTGTAGAATTCAGAAAATACAGTACAAAGGCCATATCGGGACATCATTAAGCTGAAAAGGTAAGGATATCACCTCCAAAAGATGAGCGAATCCAGCAATATGCTTAAGGTGGGCTAAGGTCATAAATTTAGTTATAACTTATAACATCCTCTTCAATGGATTTGATACACTTTACTTGTTTAAGTATATAGTAATTACAGATTACAGCTAAATACTAAAATCATACAACCTTGGAATAATTTCTCTATTTTCAGTCTAATTTCTGAATTACGTAAGGAAAAATACGTGAATATGGTCCACACCCTATAATATGGCATCTATATAGCAGTAAATGCACTCAAGATTAGCAGTGTTTGCCAATATAAACACTGCCTGTGTTACAGTAATTTGGAATTCAAAAGTTAGTTGACAAAGTTAGTTAAACACTGTTAAGCTACAATAATCAGTGTAGTGGTAGTTAGTTAGATGTTAGTTGTAATTGATTTGTGTTAGATGGAATAAGTAAGTCAAGTTCTTTATAAATAGACATTGTAATCATCAGTTACATTCATATATGGAATATATAGAATTCTCTTTCTCTTTCTAATCTCTCTCTTTCTATTCTTCTTCTTCTTCTTCATTACTAACTATTTTCTCGAGAAATCCTGAAACAGTGCTTCGATCCTCGAATTCATTGTGAATTCCTGCAATCGAGTAACATTGGTATCAGAGCTACTCTATCCTTGGATTTTAATGGTGAAAGGAACAAGATCTAATGATAATTCTCCAATAGAAATGGGGGAATTGAAGGAAATGATGCAGAATTTGGCAGAAAAAATAGGAACGTTGGCAGGGGAAGTTACAAACCTGAAGAGATTGGATCAGGTGGTCATGGAATTGAAGAAACAGTTGGTCACTAATCGAGAATCTGGGAGGGAGAAAACTCCTATAGAAGATGGTCCTTCGACTGCAAGACATTCTGATGAGAGAATTCACCACTCTGAAGGGAGAAGTCACAGACCCAGGAGTCCTACCAGTTACAACACCCATCATTCAAACTTCTCAAGATGGTCCCGAATGGAATTCCTCAGGTTTGCAGGGGAAGATCTAAGATCGTGGCTGTTCAAGATTGAACAATTTTTCTCCATGGAGAATGTAGTTGCAGAGGAAAAGGTAACAGTAGCTGCAATGCAACTGGAAGGAGAAGCCATCCAATGGCATCTTTCTTTCATGAGATACAGACAGTATTTACAACCAGCTACTTGGAATGAGTATGTGATGTCTATGGTGGAGAGATTTGGGACAGATTTTGATGATCCCATGGAGGAAATCAAGAAGATCAAACAAGTGGGGAGTGTTAAGGAATATCAATCAGTGTTTGAAAGACATCTGACTAGGGTGAATTTGTCACAAGAGAATGCAATCAGTTGCTTTATTGGAGGGTTAAAACATGAGCTGAACATTGCTGTGAAGATCACCAATTCGACTTCTTTATCACAGGTATACAGGACTGCAAGAATGCAAGAAGCATACTTAACTGTTGTGAGACAGCCAATACCTAATTAGTCTCAGATGGGTGCAAAAAGATTCATGAACCAAAGGATTGGTAACAATAAGCCTCTGTTATCTACACCTGGTACAAATACTTCTAGTTTTTCGAAGGCATTAAATAGAAGAACTTTGAGCATAGAGGAGATGAATGAAAAAAGGGCAAAGGGGTTATATTACTTTTGCAATGAAAAGTACATGCCTGGGAATAAGTGTAAGAATTCCAAGCAGTTGTATCTGTTGGAAGTGGAAGAATTAGAAGAAGGGCAGGATTCAATGCAGGAACAAGGTGGAGAATTACAAGAGGAACAGAATGAACAACTAGAGTTGGGACCACCTGTGGAACACATGGAAATTTCTATGCATGCGTTAAATGGGTCTTTGGGATTTAGAACCTTGAAGGTGACTGGTTATCACTCAAAAATGGCATTACACATATTAATTGATACAGGAAGTTTTCATAACTTCATTGATCCTGATTTGGTCAAGCAATTGGGATGTGAAGTGAAGTCTATTAAACCTGAGATGGTAGCCGTAGCAAATGGTAGCATGCGGGTGGACAAGATGACGTCTGTGACTTGGTTACTACAAGGAGCGGAGTTTTCTGCTGATTTTCTATTATTACCTTTAGGTTCTTGTGGAGTTGTGTTGTCCAATGGCTATTAACGTTGAGTGATATCAAGTTGAATTTCAGAAATTTAACAATGGAGTTTTGGTACAAGAGAAGGAAGCATTTACTTAGAGGGTCTGGCAGTCAAGTGTTAACTCCTAGTGCTGAGAAACTGACCAAACACTCCAGAAATCAGTCTCAGCTTTGTATGATTCAAGTAATTCCTCAGGGAAGTGATGAAGACAAGTGGCATCCATTAGAAGTAGCAGCTGATAAAGATCTTGAAGAAGACCCTGCACTACTAGCGGTATTGTCAGAATTTTTGCATTATTTGAAGAACTTGTTGGTTTACCACCTTCTAGAGGTGTATTTGATCATAGGATTGTGTTGCATTCTGGAGCTGAACCTGTGAATAAGAGACCTTATAGATATCCTTCAGTGAAAAAGGATATTATTGAGGGTCTTGTACAACAAATGTTGGATCAAGGGATCATTCAACCTAGTTGCAGTCCTTTTGCATCACCAGTGGTATTAGTAGGCAAAAAGGATGGCACCTGGAGACTATGTGTAGACTATAGAAACTTGAATAAGTTTACTATAAAGAACAAGTTTCCAATCCCTATTGTAGAAGATCTATTGGATGAACTAGGAGGATCCAAAATATTTTCTAAAATAGACTTAAGGTCTGGATACCATCAACTAAGAATGGCAAAGGAGGATGTGCCTAAGACTGCTTTTAGAACACACTCGGGACATTTTGAAAACTTAGTCATACCTTTTGGTTTATCAAATGCCCCAGCTACATTTCAAGGTTTGATGAACACTGTGTTCCAGAATTTTCTAAGGAAGCATGTCTTGGTGTTTTTTGATGATAGACTAATATATAGTAGAACTATGGAGGAACACATACTACATCTGAGGTCTGTTTTTTTTAAATGGTGGAGCATCAACTATTTGCCAAGAAAAGCAAATGTTTCTTTGGTGTCCATAGAATTGAATACCTTGGTCACTTTATCACATCAGAAGGTGTTTCTACCGATCCTCAAAAGATCCAAGCTGTGAGGGATTGGCCTGTCCCAACTACTCTTAAGCAATTAAGGGGTTTTTTAGGCTTGGCTGGTTATTACAGAAGATTTATACAGGGATTTGGAGTTATTTGTAAACCTCTTACTGATCTAACTAAAAAAGATAAATTCAAATGGCACCACACAGCTCAGGAGGCATTTTTGCAATTAAAGGAAGCTTTGACTCAATCTCTTGTATTAGCTTTACCTGATGCCAACAAAACTTTCATTGTTGAAACTGATGCTAGTGGTTATGGAATTGGTACTGTTCTTATGCAAGAGGGACATCCTATAGCCTTTATTAGCAAGGCATTATCTCCAAGACATGCTGCTATGTCAGTTTATGATAAAGAGTTATTGGCCATTGTCCAAGCTGTTACTAAGGGGTCTCAGTACTTGTTAGGTCGGAGGTTTATTATAAGGACTGATCAAAGAGCTTTGAAGTACCTTATGGAACAGAAGTTGCACACAAACTCACAGTTATTGTGGTTAACAAAGTTGATGCCATTTGACTATTCTATTGAGTACAAAAAAGGAGTTGAGAACAAAGTCGTTGATGCACTGTCGAGAGTTACCGGGGCTGAGTTACTTGCTTTGGTGATTTCCCCAACCAACACTGATCTCTTTCAAGCTATTGTGGATAGTTGGCACTCCGACCCAGAGCTTACACAGTTGATTGCATATTTACAAGTTAATCCTGACTCTCATAGGCAGTTTACTTGGTTGCAAGGCCAATTAAGAAGGAAAGGAAAACTAGTGATTGGCAAGGTGAAAAGTTTAAGGAATGACATTATCTCCCTATGGCATGATGGCCCTCTAGGAGGTCATTCAGGTGTAGAAGCTACCCTCAAGAGATTGTTGACACTATTTTATTGGAAGAACATGAGAACAGAAGTGAAGGATTTCATTCAAAGGTGTGATGTTTGTCAGAAGAACAAATCTGATTTAGCTGCTTACCCTGGGTTGTTACAACCATTACCTATTCCTGAGGTGGTGTGGTCTCAAATTAGTATGGACTTCATTGATGGTCTTCCCATGTCTCATGGCTGTGAGGTGATTTTGGTGGTCGTCGACAGACTTAGCAAATATGGTCATTTCCTCCCACTGAAACATCCCTATACTACTCAATCAGTTGCCCAGGTGTTTTTGGATACTATTGTGAATTTACATGGCTTACCTGATGCTATAACCAGTGATAGAGATGTTGTGTTCCTGAGCTCTTTTTGGCAGGAGCTATTTACTCTTCAACGGGTATTGTTGCATACATCTACAGCTTATCATCCTCAGTCTGATGGACAAACAGAAGTGCTGAATAGATGCCTTGAAACCTACTTAACATGTTGCGGTAGTGATGATGCTTCCAATTGGTTGGCTTGTTTGCCTATGGCTGAGTATTGGTATAATACTTGCTTCCATTCAGCCATACAAACCACACCATATGAAGCCTTATATGGCAGGCCACCTCCTCTACATCTCCCTTACTTACCTGGTGAATCAGCTTTTGCCGAAGTTGACACTACCTTGGTGAACTAAGAACTTAAGTTGCAACTCCTTAAGCATCATTTGCATAGAGCTCAACTCCGAATGAAGCAACAGGCAGATTCCCATAGAAGTGAGAGGCATTTTCCTGTAGGGGATTGGGTCTACTTTAAGGTGCATCCGTACAAACAAGCGACTATCTCTCATCACTCTTATCCTAAGCTTGCTGCTAAATACTATGGTCCCTTTCAGATCATTAAGAAGGTTGGCCCTGTGGCCTACACTCTTTTGTTACCTAGTTCTGTCAAGATTCATCCAACTATGCATGTCTCGTTGTTAAAAAAGTGTTATGAAGTGCCTTCCCACGTTTCTTATCCTCCGACTG
This sequence comes from Solanum commersonii, assembly GCA_029007595.1. NCBI lineage: Eukaryota > Viridiplantae > Streptophyta > Magnoliopsida > Solanales > Solanaceae > Solanum > Solanum commersonii. Next base: position 7,815,815 of record JAJTWQ010000006.1, read on the forward strand.
TTGACCTAGCCAATCCAAATTGCCCTACTCCGGAGTCTGTTTTACAGCGAAGAATGGTCAAGAAGGGCAGCAAGGTTGTTGCTCAGTTATTGGTTAAATGGGTTGGTCTTCCTACTGATGTAGCCACTTGGGAATCTGCTACCATCTTGAAGACAAGGTTTCCATCCTTTGATCCTTGAGGACAAGGATCTTTTGTATGGGGGAGTACTGTTACAGTAATTTGGAATTCAAAAGTTAGTTGACAAAGTTAGTTAAACACTGTTAAGCTACAATAATCAGTGTAGTGGTAGTTAGTTAGATGTTAGTTGTAACTGATTTGTGTTAGATGGAATAAGTCAGTCAAGTTCTTTATAAATAGACATTGTAATCATCAGTTACATTCATATATGGAATATACATAATTCACTTTCTCTTTCTAATCTCTCTCTTTCTATTCTTCTTCTTCATTACTAACTGTTTTCTCGAGAATCCTGAAACAGTGCTTCGATCCTCAAATTCATTGTGAATTCCTGCAATCGAGTAACAGCCTGCCTTTGTTTTCTTATCTGGTACTCAATATACACCACAGATGAAAATTCTGCATATTTTGCAACATCAGATTCAGGAAAGCTTATTGCACACAACGGTGTGGACCAGTGGTCAATGAAGTGAGTGCACGCCTTGAAAACTAGGGTTCACATTAGTAGAGACAAAAAAACACTAGGTGATTTCATTCCACTGGCTGGAACCTTGGTGGGTAGAGTTATTAATCACCAGTGCAAGTGGGAGATAACAGGTACCCATGAAATAGCTGAGATGTGCCCAAGTTGTCCCAAACACCACTATCATCCATAAGAAAAAAACCGAAGAAATTCATTTCATTATTAAGCTTAGCACATGGAGATTAGCATTCATATTTAGGATTTATCAGAACCTTAACTGCAATTCAATGAATCCCCGATACTTACATAAGCAGATAGTTCCTAGCACCCAATACTTCTATTCTAAGCTTCCTCAAGTTAGAACAGAGTTACAATTGACTCTGTCAAAGATGGCCATTCATGTTATGAAGTCAGTTCCATCATGCGTGACACATAGATAAACTCTTACCAAGTCGAACACCATTATGATGCTGAAACAAGTCAAGGGAACAAAATGATAGTGCCAATTAGCATCATAAGCAATTTAAAATGCTGGTCTAGAGTTTTGTTTAGCAAACTTCTATCACCCACTAGTTACAGCATTAATTGTGAGAAACATGAAAAATCACACGCATTTGCAGACTTGAGGAACTTGGTATGACAAATTAAACCATTGAATTTCTTTGTCCAGTAGGTGAACTCTCATGCCAGAGGCCAAAAGTTGAAGAGGAATGGAAGACTCTGACTTCAACAACAACATACCCACTATAATCCCACACAAGTGGGGTCAGGGAGGATAGAACGTATGCAAACCTTACCCCTATCTCATGGAGGTAGAGAGATTATTTCCGAAATACCCTCGGCTCAAGTAACACATATTAAAGCAGTTTGAAAAGGAAAATATAAAAGTAAGGAGGACATATGAAATGATAGGCGAAACATGACATAACATTCAGAAAACAAGGAAGAGTTAACAACAATCAAATAATTCAATAATGCACAAGAAACAACAATATTAATCAAGGACTTGATAGATTAATATTCAACTAAGAGTGTTTTTCATAGAAATACAACAGAAAAGCAAAAAAGGTGCTCAAGCCAAGCAGAGATTCAACATAAGCTCACACGAAATTGCACTAACAGTTTAACTTAGAACACGCGAGACAATATTTTTGGAGCTGTTTTGGACCAGCTGACTGCCTCTGCCATTTTTCCTTTAGTCATACTTACCTTTTATATAAAGCTTGAAACTTTTTTTCGAAATTTACCTCTTTGCACCATTACATCAGAGGACAATAATGCCTAAAAAAATCCTAGCATCTAAGATGTGAGCAAGAAATCAAAGAAAATAAGTTGTCTTTGTTGCTTCGTCGTGGTTTAAATGGTATGCTATTTTGAATTTAACCATAAACAAAGATATTCGAAAACTAGTGCGTTTACAACTAAATAGTAAAGATTGAGAGAAACAAAATTCAGTTCGGCTTAAAAGTAAAGAAAGATAAAAAGCATGAAAGACCTGATCGAAAACCCCTCTCTTGGCTGTTTCTTCCCACAATCGAAGCATGGAAAGGGCAATACCACCGGAAAATGCAGTGGCGACTAAATCTCCGATGAGTGGATTTTCTGAAAACATTGCAAAATGTACCACCACTTTAGTCCTGTGTAATCTTCTGGTTTTAAGCTTCTGGAATCCCAAATTGAACCCTTTCTTGGTGGAGAACAGACGATAGGGATCTGAGTTTGACTTAAACAGAGGAAGAGGGAAGACAGAAGAAGCAAAGAGAGCCATATACTGTTAGTTGAGTATTTCACCAGCTTTCAATGCTCCCATTACCTATCTGTATCTCTGCTTACCTCACACCTACACTTATTTATGTCCTATAATAAATAGCACAAAATGAAATCAATATTTAAACAAAGCCAAATATATTCCACAATTAGAAATGCTATATCAATTTATCCCACTATAACTAATTTTAACATAATTTTAATTATTTCCATTACTTAATCGCAATAGATATTTTTATTATCTTTTGGGTTTTGTAACAACTGAATTTAATTTATATATCATGGGAAATTTTGTATTCTTTTATCTTTTTATATCACAAACACTTCAATACTGTACTAACCCATCTTGTTATTTTATTCTGCTTCCTACTAATTTGCTTTGTTGAAATACACAAGTGAAGGCCTTTATAATGAATTACATGTCATTGGGTTCGTTGTTCTGAGATAGGATTTCATGGCCATATGACATTTCGTTGGCCTTTAGAGGTTGAAAGTTCAATTTTACCAATACGGTTGTTCAGCCCTCAAATTCTCAATATTCCTGGCCGCACTAGCTAACAAACAAATAAAGGGAAGATAGTTCAAAATCGGGTCATGGGTAAGTAAATTGTGTAAATTATTGAGATGACACCACGTATCTATGCATTTGGGTCAAGTATATATCTATCTATATTCTATATTACCTTAAAAGCATGAACTCCTAACTTGAATGTTAAATTACTATAATATCCCTAACTTAAGTTGTGACTTTTTCGATCAGTTGTGACTTTTTCGATTAGTTCTGACTTTTTTCAAAGGGTTGTGATTTTTCGATGAGTTGTGACTTTTGCAATGGGTTGTCACTTTTTTAATAAGTTGTGAATTTTCCAAAGGGTTGTGACTTCTCGGAAAGGTTATGAATTTTTAGATAAGACACATAAAAAACACTTGTTCATACTACCCTGTGTTGACTATAAATAGAGGGGATTCCTCTCAATTTTCAACCGCATTTTTTTTTAATCTTCTACTTTTCTTCTTCTTGCATTTAATTTTTTTTGTGTATTTGTTATGGTTGAGTGAGTTCGAAGTTTAGCGGAATATGAGGTACCACTATTCTTATGAAGTAAATCGTCTATCCTAAGAGGGTATATTCCATAACCTCGAGTACTTGATAAAAATAATTTTGATGATATAATATTAATTTTTTGCTTAATATATTAATTAGTATGTAATGCTCTAATATATGAAGTTAACATGATGTAGCCTAAATTTATTTGTTTTTGTTAACAATTTATCTTGTGATGTAGATATATGCTTCTAAATACCGTTTTACAAAATTTAGTGAATTGTCATGATTTGTTTTTTTGATGCTCAAGACAAAAGAATGACTTTATTTATCAATGCTACTTATGTGATTTAGATTGTGAGGAAGTTTGCTTCAAGATAGGTATTACGATATGAACATTAGACCTTTTGTTTTACTTATTTACTATTTTTCCTTTGCCGAATCAGGTTGAATAAATTGAAAATCATTTAAAGTATATGAACTTATATTTGTTGGGTGTAAGATGAACAGTTGATTATATATATATGATTTCACAGATACAATATACTCTTTTAATTTTTATTTTTATTTTTCTGGTAAAAAAAAGGAAACCTTTCTCAGCTATCGTAGTTGTTCTCTTCACATGTTCATATGACATCTAAATAGTTTAAGGTGGAATACACGTGCAAAGTAAATCTGGTTAGATGACAAGAAAAATACACAACAAATCTCATTTATAAGGTAATATTAGTGAGATACGACAAATTACATGATTGAACCTCATCAAATTGAAACCAATATATACATTGTTGCATTTAACTAATAAAATCTTTCATTGACCATCTTCATAGGTTCGTGTGAATAAGAGACATGTATGACGATCTACATTGAACATTCACAAAAGAATCTGCAATAATATTTTGTGCTAAACTTATTATTCAAATCTTCACTAAAATAAGCAATACTATTTACTATAACATATATTTTCTGAATTGGTTGCACGTGTCAAAAAACTAGTATATATATATGGCCCAAAAGTATGATGCAAGCATATATGCAAACTTAAAGTATAAATGGAAGATGTATACATACAATTTCTAATAGTTCGGGGTATATTTGACTTTTTCCCATTCCCTAAATAGTCACTCAATTTTTGACAAATGTCTATTAACATTGCTTTCCATTCACTTAGAATAAGAACGTCACTTATGTTATGACTCTCGTGGTCATTTCATGCTTTTGCATTTCTTTATTATTTTTCTCTTCCCCGTAGCTTTTGTGTTGTATTTGTGACTTGCCAGGGTGGACGACTGCTTTTCGAGGTGGTTGGGACAGTTTTGGATGGTTTTCCCCTTTTTGAGCTCTTATGTTGAAAGGGTTGACTTTGGTCAATATGTTTGCTGATGGGCTCAAATGAGATTTTCGTCAGTGTCATTAGCTCTAGAACATTGACTTATTGTGTAGTAGGACCTTTGGTTTGAGTCTTGTAGTTATTGGTTTGGTTTTGGAACAATTAGTTATTTTGATTATAGTGTTGACTTCTGCCAACATTTCGTTGAGACGACCTCCGTTGGTTTTTTTTTCATTCCACTCAGTACGAAATGCCTTTTTTATTAGATAGTGCAATTTGGCCAACCATTCCAGTTTTAGCCCACTAAGTTGTAATACCTCAGAAATTTAGAAAAGGAAAGAATGTCAAAAGATTGGATACTAGTTTAGTCTACGAGACCAGTCTATGATTTGTAGAATGTTCTATGGATCGTAAACCAGTCTCCAAGGATGTGAAAAAATAATTTTGAAAATCAAATTCCAGTATCTCATTCTATGATGGACCAGGACGGTCTATCGAATGGACTACTGACCGTAGAAAGGTCCCATAGAAAAGTTCTAAACTTCGTGAAATTTTGGGGTTAAAGTTGAGTTCTACGATTCGGGTATACAGACCATAGGAAGTCCTATGGGCCATAGAAAGGTGTTGTCGAAAGTTGGTTGATTTTAAGGTTCTATTACTTTAGTCTACGGCTGACCAGTATGGTCAGTAGAAATTCCTACAGACCATAGGTCGGTTTCGTAGACTAGGTCCTGACAGTTATTTTTAAAGAGTATTTGGGTTTTTTCCTATGAACCTAATTCCTATACAATGTCATTTTACCTATAAAAATGACTATTACTGATTTTACTCCTAAAATCTACCTATTCTCCTTCATTCCCCCAAATCCCAAAATTTCCTCTCAAGGGTTGTCTCTCCTAGAGGTTCTTTAAGTTCAAGTATCCTTTCTTCCTCAATTACTTAGGGCTTCAAGATCAATGTATGTAGAGAGATCATCAATGGGATCCATTAACCCATTGATTCCTAAAGATTCTCAAATTATGCAATTCAATTTTCCAAAATTGGTTAAGTTTTCATTCAATTCCTCTTGGGTTCTCTTTGTATGGATTCAATTGTTCAATTTTGATCATATAATAATTTTTTTTACTTAGTTACTTTCTTTCCAATCAAATTGATATAAACCACTGCATTGATAATGATTTTTGACTATGAATACTCATTTGCATGAATTTGAAGAAAAGCTATGAATCAATAAATGATGTTTTCATGAACTTATGCATGATCTATGAAAAAAAGAATTGTTTATGATCTAGGTTGCTTTAAGATAAGTATCGATTAATTGTTAAAGGATTTTATCACCTATGCATAAATTGTGAAAGATTTTCTCACATTAAGGGATCAGGGTTTGATGAAAGGTTTTTTCACTCATGCATGATTCGAGATTAAGGAGCTATTGTATGATGCTTTAGCTTGGATTAGTAACTTAATTGTGCTTTTCTATGGATAATTATTGTCACGACCCAAGGTAGCCCCTAGGCGTAACATGACGTATAAGACCCCGAGAAGCCTCATACAAGCCACTAACCATTCATCATACAAGATAATAGAATATAAGAGATTTAAACGATAGTTTCAACATATCAAAGTTTTATAGAGAAAAGCAGAAGACGAAACATCGTCTCAAAGCCATCTACTACATAAGATTGATCAGGGTGTAGCCTGTACATCAAGTTCAAAAAGTGAAAGTAAAGAAAAAAAAAAGGAAATAAAGCTTGGTCCTTGGTTGATGAGGACTTACCAATCTTCAATCTTTTATATGAGATCCCTAGCCACGAAAGTGCAAATCAGCAAGGTCAGATTCTACATTTGGGGAAATGTAGGAAAAAGTATGCATTAGTACAAACATGTACAAAGTATGATAGCCATGCATAAAAAAATTAAAAACATGCTTAAAAAGAGATATCTTCAAGATATGCAATAACCAAGCTAAAATGTGAGACAAGAGATTAAAAACATGAATCATAAAACATGGTCAATGCAAATAAACGTCATTTTTAAACACATGTGAGACACTTCTTGAAGTAACCTTAGTTCATCATAGCTTACTTGTGGCTAGTAGCCTTAATTGACATATAAGACCATGTGAACTATTCACACGAAATCAGGTATCTCCCACACCGAAAAGGGTTGTCCCACTTTGTCACACCCCGAGAGCATCCCCTAGGCATAACACGACGTACTTGACCCCAAAGGGGTCTTATACAAGCCCTTAGCATATTCGTCAACATTGAATAATGCGGAAATTAAAAACTTTTCAACATCAATGTCAAAGTGTCTCATAATAGAAAATAGAAAGCAGGATGTCTAGACATCATCATCTCCATGAAACCATCTAAGTACACACAAGAATCTCAAATAGGGACCATAGCCCTTTACAATAGAATTGTCTCACAATGACAAGTACATAAGGATTCTAATAGCCTATTACAATATAAGGAATATAAGTGTCATAATGTGTGTCCTCGAAACTTGAGGACACACCAAAAAGTTTAGGAGAAGTCTAAATCCAAGCTTGAGTCTCTTAGTAGCACAATCACTTCCCGGAACCTACACTTAGTAGAAAAAGGAAGAATTATGGGTTAGCACAATCAATTGTACTAACTATGGAAGCCATGCAATTAAAACCATTTAAATCATGCAAAAAGGGACCTTTAGTTGAAAACATGCTATTTTAAGTTAGAAGTCATAATGCATATTCAAGGAACATTTAGCCAATCCACATTACAAGGTAAAGAGACATTCATGATCATAACAAGAAGCCATAACCTATACCTTATATATTCAAGTTCCATTTACATTATACCATCATAAGACAACACCTCCCCCCCTTTCAAGTTCACTTGTGCAATGTACATATGAAGTCCCATACCCCCATATATACTAAGTAAAGCCCTCAAGAAGACACAAGTATAGTCACATACATAATCAACATCATAATAGGTGAAACCAACCTTAACATAATTCATACCTTACCATATATAAAAGACTTACACAATAACTCCTCAAAGAAACCACTTGTGCAATGCATAGGTAAAGTCTCATACCCTCACCTATACTAAGTAGTATCCCTTAAATAGTCCTAGTTAGAGTTCATAAGTCATTTACATAAGTCCTATTCATACATTAGATCATCTTCCTAACACATGGATATTAACAATAGCAGACATAGACCAAGTGAGCCTCATGGAATCCGGTGTTCTACTCCCACACTGAAAAGAGAGTGTTCGACTTGCCAAGGTAGAACTAACATATTAATATCTAGGTGGATCCACTAGCTAATACCTATATGGGCAAACATAGTTAAGGAACAAGGAGATTGCTACTAGAAACCCGGACTTGCTAAACGTAGAAGGTTTCCATCTCATGAGACAACATATATATTGGGAACCCAGACTTGGTAAATGAAAAAGAAACCCATATGGGAAGCCGAACTTGCTAAATGTAAAAGCCTCCATCTCATATTCATGTTCACTCGGTGCTAAGCACAAGTCCCTTTTTAAAGTAGTATTAAGCCTTTACTTGCACATTAATTCAATAAGGAGTACATTAGGGATTCAACCCATCATTAATCATATAGCTCACAAGTTCTAAGATGAGAATAACCTTTCATCGTAGAACCATCAACATACAATATTGTTCATTCATAACATAGTCATATAGTGTTCATGAGATTTACATTCTATTCATCATACCAACACTACCATAATCATCGCTTAACATTCATGTTTGTATCATAGCATACTTGTCAACACTTGGGGTTGTAGGGAAGAGGAACCATAACTCACTCACTACAATTCATAATCAAGTAGCACCTCCACTATAAGTGGATCAACAATTCAATATATAACATTCATCAATTTGACAATCTTCATTCATAACCTTCAAGGATCACATCAAGATTCAACCCTTATTCATTGGCAATCATTCACCATATATAGAAACATCACAATACAATAATGAATTCCATAATTTACATATTAGATTCACATCCTTCATTCACCATTAAAGTCACACTAGGGTTTAAAGTGAGAAAAAAGGGGAATTCATGGGTCTTGTGGGGATTTTTTCAAAACCAACAACACTACTGTCACGACCCAAGTCTAGGGCTTAGACGTGACCGGCGAATGGGGAACCCGAGGGAACCCCAAACAAGCCTCATAGCATATCATTACACATCCTTGGTCGCGGAAGCAATTAAAATGACCATAAGCGATACGCATAATCAAGGGGAAATTGGGACTAAGGGAGCAAGACAAAAAGAGAATAATACATAAATACCATAGATGAGTCAAGCTCAAACATAATACACAACTTGTCCAACACCACCTCTAAACATGGATACTTAGCGGGGCCGAGACAAACTACCGGGCTCACCCTCATAGTCAATACATAATTAAAAAGGAAAAGGTCTTATACATAACAAAAGATCATGAGCAACGTCCCCGGAATGGAGGACTCACCAATAACCTTGATAGGAAATCGTATTAGCCACGTGGAGGAGGATGGTCGACGGTGCTCGGTCCCCTACATGGTGACATCATGTAGGCATAGAGTATGCATTAGTACGTTTGAATGTACTAAGTATATGGGATGCAATGCAATGTAACAATGGATGGACATTATAGGCAAAATGCATAATCGTACCCGATAGATAACATATTAATGAGATGATATGTATAATGATGCTTATATAAAAATCATATTTAGTAGGGCATAGTATATGTGTAGTGAGTGACCATCAATATAGCATTTCCAAGGCCTACCACCCCTTGAGAGGCGAAAGAGGTACAAACCCCTCAATGTGGTTACCCGGGCCTACCACCCCCGAGCTAGGGACCAAGGTACAAACCCCTCGATATGGTTATACGGGCCTACTACCCCCGTACTAGGCAACCAAGGTACCAACCCCTTGATACGGTTACCCGAGCCTACAACCCCGAGCTAGGCTTGGTCGACTCACACACCATATAGAGAAAATCATATACATGTATCCATTTCATCATCATTTCAATACTTATATAATCATCCGACTCATAGGACGTACATTGGACCTTCCATTTCATAAGAATTCTATAAATGACATTTTATCAAACATATGGTGGGCTACTTGTTCATGTAAATAAAATCATGTGTTTCAAGAGTACTAAGTCCAACCAATTTTCAAAATCTATATAAAACAGCCCACCAACAACATACATATATATATACATATATAACAACCTTCATAATTTGATCATGGAGGCATGAAAACCATAAACATCACATAATAATACCATTTCATGAAAATATGCAAGATAGACCTTAATAGGGTGTGTAGTAGTGATTCCATAATTCAAGAGTTCATAAATGATCATAAGGACCCATAAACTTGAAGTAAAATAGAGGATAAATGGTTGGACTTGTGGAAAGGAAGGTTTCCACAATCAACCCACATACCTCAACTTTGGAGAATTCTTGATGAAGATTGGAATGGAGAATTGCTTGAGATTGAATCTTGAATCCGGAATTAAAGCTTGGGATTCTTGAATTTGGTGGATGATCTTGGTGGAATTTTTGGAGAGGGCTTAGAGAGTGTTCTTGGATGTTTTGAAGTTAAATGACTAAGTATGGATATGTCCCCTTTTTATAAAAAACGTCCCAACACTTAGAAAAAAATGAGGCGGGTGAACAAAGTGTTTTCGGCTACTGGAATTTGCATTTTCTGTCGGACAGGTTTTACGAAAACGGTCATAACTCCTTCATCCTAACTCGGAATGAGGTGAAACAAATTGCGTTGGAAAGCTAACTCATAGAGCTTCAATTTTGATAGTTTGAGCTCCTTCCAGTTCCTTGTGTGCTGAGAGATATGCCCCTTTAAAGTTGACCCTCAAAATCGCATTTTTTGCGATTTTCGAATTTTGATACGGTTGCTCTAAAATTCGGGTTAGACCCATTTCCCACTCAATTTGACCCCCTGAATAAGAATATGAAGTCAAATTTTCGAAATGATGCACGGATTTTGAGATATATGGAAATTACAATTTTAGGTGTTTCCGAAGCACATTTTCGAGCATTTTTGGGGTCGTTTCAACTACATTAATTCATCCACAAACTGTAATAAACAACCATAATTAATCATTGTAAACCAAAGAAAACACATTTGGAAAGTGACCCACGAAATTGAGAGAAACCTAGAATTTTGGGGAACCTTAAAATCATATTTTTGAGAGGGCCTCTCGGGGAAAAATCCCAAGAGTGAAAAGCAACCATACCTTAGTTGATTCCTTGAGAATCAATGGAGAAACTCCAAGCAATTTGGGAAGAAACTTTGAAACCCTAGCTCCAATGTAATCTTCTTCTTCTAGAGTCTTTAGAGAAAGAGAGAGTTTAGAGAGAAGTGGGTTTTGATTTTATGATTTGGAGTTAGGAGGTGGAAGACTTGGTTATTACCCTAAAGTACCTAATATAACTATTTATAACCGTTTTTAACCCTTAAGCAATTAATTAGTGAATTACTAAACTACCCCCACTTAAACCGTGTGGAGGTAGTGAGTTTGAGTGCCATCTACGAGTCCCTGCCCACGGGGCGTGGATTGAACCATGGGCATGCTGGCCACCCGTGGTTTGGTACTAAGAGGGTGTAGACAAGGGTCTTGGTGAGGAGACTAAGTCTCAACTGACGAGACCCTTCCATGGAGCGTGAGTCGGTCTACGGACCGTACTGCATGCTCGTGGTTTGGGAGGGGGGTGATTTGGAGGCCACTTGGAGGATTCTAAGTGTGGATTCACGACTCCCTTCCACGGGGTGTGAGTCAACCTACGCCTCATGGTTTACCCCTCGTGAGTCCAATCTTTTTTGGTTCTAAGTTTGGGTCTTCCTCAAGGACCCCTTGGGTGATCTTTGGGGGGTCGTACCCGGACGTTTGGACCCTAAACGTGAAATTGTACCTTTTACACTCTTTAATTCAAACTTTAGTCCACCTACGACACTCTAAAGTCAATTCACAAGACCTAGCACCTCACTAGTTCAATGCACTAGTTTCCGGACGTCAGTGTCGTTCCTTGACGTTTATGCACTAACATTTTCTTACCAATTTAGTTACATTAAATTAGGTCTTGAAACATCATTTCTACTCTCATTATGTCATTATTCATCATTTAGGCTCTAGCTTAGGTCATTAGATTTCCGGAGTGTTACAATATCCCCTTTTAGGAACATTCGTCCTCGAATGACAGTTTAATCATTCCCAGGGGGACAAGGACTCAAGACTAGCAGCCAAACAACAACGCATATCAATCACATACACATTGCATAAGAGAAAACACCTTCTCCACATCATTAGCTCAATGTAGCACAAGCAAAGAAACTACTACAAAATAAATCTCATTATGCACCAAAATTACCAATTCATATAAACATAGGAGGAACTACCTTCTCCAACACAAGCAAGCTCATCATAGCAATATTAAACAGTCATGCTACTTCATCACAACATAACCAACATGTTCATCAACTTATCTCATGGGTCACTTATGTCAATATCATAACCAAATGCAACACAACATGAGATTTAACATATCTTTTCATTATACACTATTAAGCATGCTCATAATTTTTTACCTCATAAGTCAAATTATGCAATCATCATACTAAAGCAATTCAACAAGAGGGACATATAATACATAAGAGACTCAATTATGTACGTCATGCTTCCTCACATAGACCTACACCATATAAGAGGAAAACATGGCAAAAGATCATACCACAAACATAACTCCTAATTCATTACAAATTCAAGAGAAACTACTTACCTCAAGTTTGAATAGGAGTAGAAAGAAAGAGATGAGGGTAACGGGACTTCATATCAGCCTCAGCCTCCTATGTAGCACTCTCAACTAGTTTATTCTTCCATAGAACCTTAACGGAAGCTACTTCTTTGTTCCTGAACCTCTTCACTTGTCGGTCTAGGATCTTAACCGGAACCTCTTCATAAGAAAGGTTCTCATCGAGACCCAAACCCTCTAAATGAAGTATGGATACCAGATCACCTATACAATTTTTGAGCATAGAGACATGAAACACCAGGTGAACCGGAGCCAACTCATTAGGCAAGTTCAATTCATAAACAACATTCCCAACCCTCTTCAAAATCTCATAAGGGCCCATATACCGGGGACTAAGCTTCCCCTTTTTACCAAACCTCATTACCCCTTTCATGGGCGAGATCTTCAAGTAGACCGAATCACTAACCTCAAATTCAAGAATCCGCTTTCTATTGTCTGCATAAGACTTTTGCTGTCTTTGAGACATTGTCAACCTATCTCTTGTAAGTCGAACCTTTTCAATAGCCTCATAAACCATCTCGGGACCAAGAAGAGAAAATTCACCTACTTCAAACCAACCAACTGGAGATCTACACCTCCTACCATAAAGTGCTTCAAATGGTGCCATGGCAATACCTGAATGGTAATTATTGTTGTAGGCAAATTCAATCAAGGGAAGGTGATTATCCCAATTTCCTTTGAAATCAATCAAACATTCTCTCAACATGTCCTCCAAGGTTTGAATGGTCCTTTTTGCTTGACCATCCGTTTGAGGGTGAAATGCGGTACTAAGCTTCACTTTAGTACCAAGCCCATTTTGAAATGCCTTCCAAAAGTGCGAAGTAAATTGAGTACCTCTATCCGAAATGATAGACAAAGGAACTCCATGTAACCTTACCACTTCCTTAAGATACAACTTAGCGTAGTCTTCCACCGAATACGAAACCTTAACGGGAAGGAAATGGGCTGATTTAGTTATCCTATCCACGATGACCCAAATAGAATCATGTTGCCTTCGAGTACGAGGAAAACCTACGACAAAGTCCATATTGACATCCTCCCACTTCCAAGTGGGAATACTTATATCTTGAGATAGAATTCTCGGTCTTTGATGCTTGGTTTTGACTTGTTGGCAATTTGGGCATTTGGCCACAAAATTTGGTATCCCCTTTCATTCTGTTCCACCAATAGATTTCTCGTAGGTCATGATATATTTTGGTAGCTACCGAATGAATAGAATATCGAGAACTGTGAGCCTCTTCCAAAATTCTCTCCCTTAAGTCATCCACATCCGGCACACACAATCTTCCTTGGTACCTAAGCACCCTATCTTCCCCTTTGGAGAAAGCCTCAACAGACTTATCAAGAACCGATTGTTTCAAATCCATCAAAGTGGTATCTAGGTGTTGCTTGGACTTAACCTCAACCACAAGTGATGACTCGGAACAATGATGAAACATAAACCCACCCTTGGAGGAATCCCTTAGTTGGACATCTAATCGGGTCAACCTATGTACCTCCTGAACTAACTCTTTCTTCTTATCCTCTATGTGAGCAACACTACCCGTGGACACTCTACACAACGCATCCGCCATTACATTAGCCTTTTCGGGGTGGTATAAGACACTCATATCACAGTCCTTCAAAAGTTCCAACCACCTCCTTTGCCGGAGATTCAACTCTTTTTGGCTAAAACATATTGAAGACTCTTATGGTCGGTAAACAAATCGACATGAACCCCATAGAGATAGTGTCTCCATATTTTTAGAGCAAAAACTACCGTCACAAGTTTGAGATTGTGGGTTGGATAGTTCTTTTCATGAATCTTTAATTGTCTAGAAGCATATGAGATTACTTTACCATGTTGCATAAGTACACACCCCAAACCTACTCTTGATGCATCACAATATACTACAAACCCTTCGGTACCCTCCAGTAAGGTCAATACCAGAGCAGAGGTAAGCTTATCTTTCAACAGTTGAAAATTCCTTTCACATGACTCCGACCATTCAAATTTAGCCTTCTTTTGGGTGAAGGCCGTTAATGGAGAAGCAATTGAGGAGAAACCCTCAATAAACCTTCTATAGTAACCGGCCAATCCCAAAAAGCTTCTAATGTCGGAAGGGCTTAAGGTCTAGGCCATCTCTTAACCGTCTCCATTTTCTTTGGATCTACTTCAATTCCCTCACTTGACACTATATGACCGAGAAACGCAACTGATCTCAAACAAAATTCACATTTGCTAAACTTAGCATACAACCGTTGGTCCTTGAGAACTTGCAACACCATTCTCAAATGTTCCATGTGGTCATTCTCACTCTTAGAATATATCAAAATGTTATCAATGAAGACAATCACGAATGAGTCAAGATATTGCCTAAACACCCTATTCATAAGGTCCATGAATGCTGCCGGGGCATTTGTGAGACCAAAAGACATTACTAGGAACTCAAAATAACCATATCTTATTCGGAATGCCATTTTAGGAACATCAACACCTCGCACTCTAAGTTGGTGATAACCCGACCTTAAGTTGATCTTTGAAAAGTAGCTCGCCCCTTGGAGTTGGTCAAATGAATCATCAATCCTAGGGAGCGGGACTTATTCTTTATAGTGACCTTGTTCAATTGTCGATAATCAATACACATCCTAAGCGACCCATCTTTCTTCTTCACAAACAAAATCGGTGCACCCCATGGTGATATGCTTGGTTGAATAAAACCCTTATCTAGCAAATCTTTAAATTGTGCCTTCACTTCCTTTAATTCGGCCGGGGCCATCGGTAAGGAGGAATTGATATCGGTTGTGTATCCGGCAAGAGATCTATGCCGAAGTCAATTTCCCATTCGGGAGGGATTCTGGTCAAGTCACTTGGAAAGACTTTCGAAAACTCCCTTACTACAGGGACCGACTCTAATGGAGGAGTCTCGGACTCAAGGTCCCTAACTTTCACAATATGATAGATACAACCCTTAGAAATCCTTTTACAAGCTTTTAGACATGAGATAATTCGACCTCTAGGAGTGAAGTTTCCTCCCTTCCATTCTACAATGGGTTCTTTAGGAAATTGAAACTTCACAACTCGGGTTCTACAATCTATGGAAGCAAAACAAGCATGAAGCCAATCCATCCTCAATATGACATCAAAGTCCAACATATCAAGTTCTACTAAATAAACCAATGTGACTCTATTGGACAATGAAATGAGACAACCCCTATACACTCTTTTTGCTATGACCGAATCGCCAACCGGGGTAGACACGAATAAAGGTTCTTTTAAGGTTTCGGGGAGCACATCAAATTTCATAGCCACTAAAGGAGTAACAAAAGATAAAGTGGCACCCGGGTCTAATAATGCATAATCATTAATTGAAAATACTTGCAACATACCGGTAACAACATCCGGAGAGCTCTCTTGATCACCTCAGGATTGGAGAGCATAGAAGCGATTCTTCTTAGGAGCATCGGAGTTAGACCCACTTACTTGAGCTTGCTTATTCTTCCTCCCTTGAACCTTCAACATAGGGAAATCTCTCATCATATGACCACTCTTCCCACAACTAAAGCAATTGTCCGTGCCAACTAGGCACTTGCCTTGATGCTTCTTGCCACACTTTTCACAATTAGGTTTTTCAACATAAGAACTACCACCTCTTCCTCCTTGTGATCTAGGGGTAGACACCCTACCTTTGTTAGGCCTAGGAGCATTGGACGGACTTTAGTTGGGAAACCTCTTCTTAAACTTTGGTTCACCTTGACCTTTAAACTTACCCTTAGATGCATTTCCCTCATTGGCCCTTGGTGTCATAACCCAAGCCTAGGGCTTAGGCGTGACCGGCGAATGAGAAACCCGAGGGAACCCCAAACAAGCCTCATAGCATATCATTACACATCCTTGGTCGTGGAAGCAATTAAAATGACCATAAGCGATAAGCATAATCAAGGGGAAATTGGGACTAAGGGAGCAAGAGAAAAAGAGAATAATACATAAATACCATAGATGAGTCAAGCTCAAACATAATACACAACTTGTCCAACACCACCTCTAAACATGGATACTTAGCGGGGGCCGAGACAAACTACCGGGCTCACCCTCATAGTCAAAATATAATTAAAAAAGAAAAGTCTTATACATAGCATGAGATCATAAGCAACGTCCCCGGGATGGAAGACTCACCAATAAGCTCACTAGAAAATCGAATTAGCCACGCGGAGGAGGATGGTCAGACGGTGCTCCGGTCCCTACATGGCAACATCATGTAGGCATAGAGTATGCATTAGTACATTTGAATGTACTAAGTATATGGGATGCAATGCAATACAACAATGGATGGACATCATAGGCAAAATGCATAATCGTACCCGATAGATAGCATATTAATGAGATGATATGTATAATGATGCTTATATAAAAATCATATTTAGTAGGGCATAGTATATGTGTAGTGAGTGACCATCAATATAGTATTTCCAAGGCCTACCACCCCCTTGGAGAGGCGAAAGAGGTACAAACCCCTCAATGTGGTTACCCGAGCCTACCACCCCCCGAGCTAGGGACCAAGGTACAAACCCCTCGATATGGTTATACGGGCCTACTACCCCCCGTACTAGGCAACCAAGGTACCAACCCCTCGATATGGTTATACGGGCCTACTACCCCCGTACTAGGCAACCAAGGTACCAACCCCTCGATACGGTTACCCGGGCCTACAACCCCCCGAGCTAGGCTTGGTCGACTCACACACTATATAGAGAAAATCATATACATGTATCCATTTCATCATCATTTCAATATTTATATAATCATCCGACTCATAGGACGTACATTGAACCTTCCATTTTGTAAGAATCCTACAAATGACATTTCATCAAACATATGGTGGGCTACTTGTTCATGTAAATAAAATCATGTGTTTCAAGAGTGCTAAGTCCCACCAATTTCAAAATCCATATAAAACAGCCCACCAACAACGTACATATATATATACATATATAACAACCTTTATAATTTGATCATGGAGGCATGAAAACCATAAACATCACATAATAATACCATTTCATGATAATATGCAAGATAGACCTTAATAGGGTGTGTAGTAGTGATTCCATACTCAAGAGTTCATAAATAAACATAAGGACCCATAAACTTGAAGTAGTAATAGAGGATAAATGGTTAGACTTGTGGAAAGGAAGGTTTCCACAATCAAACCCACATACCTCAACTTTGGAGAATTCTTGATGAAGATTGGAATGGAGAATTGCTTGAGATTGAATCTTGAATCCGGAATTAAAGCTTGGGATTCTTGAATTTGGTGGATGATCTTGGTGGAATTTTTGAAGAGGGTTTAGAGAGTGCTTTTGAGTGTTTTGAAGTTAAATGAGTAAGTATGGATATGTCCCCTTTTTATAAAAAAACGTCCCAACACTTAGAAAAAAAATGAGGCGGGTGAACAGTATTTTCGGTTACTGGAAATTGCATTTTCTGCCAGACAGATTTTACGAAAATGGGCATAACTTTTTCGTCCGAACTCCGAATGAGGTGAAACAAATTGCGTTGGAAAGCTAACTCACAGAGATTTAATTTTGATAGTTTGAGCTCCTTCCAGTTCCTTGTGTGCTAAGAGATATGCCCCTTTAAAGTTGACCCTCAAAATCGCATTTTTGCGATTTTCGAATTTTGATACGGTTGCTCTAAAATTCGGGTTAGACCCATTTCCCACTCAATTTGACCCCCTGAATAAGAATATGAAGTCAAATTTCCGAAATGATGCACGGATTTTGAGATATATGGAAATTATAATTTTAGGTGTTTCCAAAGTACATTTTCGGGCATTTTTGGGGTCGTTTCACTTGGCCTCTTCACCTCTCTATTCCTCTTCTTAAGCCTTGACTCTTCCACTTGCTGAGCATGTACCATCCACCTAGAGATATCCATGTTGTCATGGAGCATTGCCGCTCGGCACTCTTCTTCAATAGCATCAAACACACCAGTGACAAAATGACTCATTTCATCTCTTAGATTAGAAACCAAAGAGGGAGCATATTTGGACAACTTTGCGAATTTCAAGGAGTATTCTTGGACACTCATACCTCCTTGGCGAAGATTGATGAATTCCTCAACTTTGGCTTCTCTTTTCTCACGAGGGAAAAATCGATCAAGGAAAGCCTTCTTGAATATCTCCCAAGTTATGGGACCTACCCTTAAATGCCTATTGTCTTTCCATTGAGTGTACCATACTGGGCCACGTCGTTCAATTGATACCCGGCCAACTTGGCCTTCTCCTTAGAAGAAACTCCCATAGACTCCATAATCTTATAAACCTTCTCCAAGAACTCTTGTAGGTCTTCATTCACCTTGGAACCCAAGAAGATATGAGGGTTCATCCTAGTAAAGTCTCTCAATTGTAAGGCCATAGTACTCACATTGGTCTCCACCCGGGGTCTAGCTTCCCGGTTAGCTTGTGCCATTATGAGTTGAGTCAAGGTATGAAGAGCCGCCCTTATCTCCACATTATACATAGCCCCTTCATCAATAGGAGCTTGAGGGTTTTGAAGAACATGAGGGGAACCTCCTCATTCACATTTTCCTCTCCGGCCCTCCTAGCATTAGTCCTTCTTGTATTCATAGCCTATAAGCACAAGAAAAGGATTAGGAGGAAATACTTAATAGAACTAAGATTCATGAGGCACAACCAATGAGTAATCAAGAAGTGAAAATTCCTAAGTATCTTATAGCCTCTCATTCATAAGTGTGGAGCGCTGCATACATATGAACAAGACTCTACTCGACGTGGTTTCATGAGACATCAACCCTAATATTATCCAATTAACCTTATGCTCTGATACTAAGTTTGTCATGCCCCGAAAGCACCCCTTAGGTGTAACACAGTGTACTTGACCCCGAAGGGGTCTTATATAAGCCTTTAGCATAATCATCAACATTGAATAATGCGGAAATTAAAAACTTTTCAACGTCAATGTCAAAGTGTCTCATAATAGAAAATTGAAAGTAGGATGTCTAGACATCATCATCTCCACGAAACTATCTAATTACACATAAGAATCTCAAATGGGGACCATAACCCTTTACAATAGAATTGTCTCAAAATGACAAGTACATAAGGAGTCTAATAGTCTATTACAATATAAGGAATATAAGTGTCATAATGTGTGTCCTCAAAACTTGAGGACATACCAAAGAGTCTTGGAGAAGTCTAAATACAAGCTTGAGTCTCTTAGTAGCACAATCACTTCCCGGAACCTACACATAGTAGAAAAGGGAAGAAATATGGGTTAGCACAATCAATTGTACTAAGTATGGAAACCATGCAATTAAAACCATTTAAATCATGCAAAAAAAGGACCTTTAGTTGAAAACATGCTATTTCAAGTAAGAAGCCATAATGCATATTCAAGGAACACACTACACCATTTTAGGCCTACGGCCACCCCAGTAAAGTGTAGCCTGAACTAGCAAAAAATGTGGCCTTTGATAAAAGGCTACACTTTTGTACTTTAAGCAACATTTTTCCAGGGGTGCCTGAAAGTAGCGTTACCTTAGAGTTTAGGCAACATTTTTCAAGTGTTGTCTTATCAACTACGCTTAAAAGCGTAGCCTAAAAGGCAAAATGGCAACGCTTTTATGTACCTCAAATAGCAACATTTCTATCTCATACAACTACACTTTTTAAGCGTGGCCTTAGCTTCTTTATTGCCCACAATTTGTAAGTGTTGCCTTTTCTATCTAATGTATGACAACAATTTTAAAGTGTTGCCTTTTCTATTTAATGTATGACAACACTTTGAAGTGTAGTCCTTGCCCATGTGCATACCACAATTTACAGTCCTATGGCTACACTTTTAAGTGTGGCCATATCATTTTGGCTATAAAATATTTGTATGCCACAATTTCTAATTAAAAAACACCAATATTATTTTGCAATAAATAATCTCAAGCATTAGATTGGCTCATAAGTAATTCAAATATATAGATTTGCAATAAACTTCAAAAGATAGTACGTCTTGTATGTACTTACACATACTTATACAACAATATTCTAAATATGTGTACACAATTGTTCAAAAAGTACCCTTACAATAGTTCAATATATTCTAGCAAAGAATATAATTCACAAAATCAAACATAATGTATTCAAACTTTTATAATAGTTCAGAAACTCTTTCCACTTCAATGAGATCAAATTGACTTGTAGCGACCCTTCAAATTTGATCACCTCCATTTCCCTACACATTTAGAATTTACGACAAATAAGATTGCAACAATTATAGAAGAGGCAAAGAGTTCCACATTCCACATTGCACAACAGTTCTGGATTTTAAATTTTTACGAAAAGATGTGGTCCAATTTGTGAAGCTGCACTATTTTTCCAACAACACCCTCATAATCACATAGTTATAAAAAAACGGAGGAGCTATTAATATTGTTATTGCATTTAATGGGTGGTGATTTCTTTGTATTTCAACTCTCCTTTGACAGGTATGCTCACACTCAACATTAGCATCTTATTTCCACTCTCCTGTTTTCTATTCCCCTATCCTAGTTTTTAAAAGTTTTAGTCATTCCTAGTTGAATTTACCAAAAGCATAACATGCACACATGCCGTATGCCTCCTTTGCTAATTTCTCTAAGATATAAACTTCAATTTGCTTGATGATGGCCTAATAGATCTTCATGTGATGAGAGAATAGATGATACTAAGACCAAAGTTTCAGGGAATGCATATCCATTAACTTACCAGAAATTTGGAAGTTACAACTTACAAAAACCTTTTTGGGTTTTTTATTATTTCCTTTCGAAAAATAATTCTTTGGAAGGGACACAAAATGAGTCAGCTGCTTGTTGAGTTGATTTGTAAACGACATCAAAAGTAGATGTTTAGCTATATGAATCCTAGATGTTAAAGATAGGCATGAAACCTTATAAAACAACAACTATACATCAATTCAAAACTAGTTGCTTTAGCTATATGAATCCTCAATATTCATATTCATTTCAAAACCTGATGGATTTCCAGATTCCAAATTTCTAGATTTCCAGATTCTAGATTTCCAAATTTCCAGATTCCAAATTTCCAAATTTCCAAATTTCCAAATTTCCAAATTTCCAGATTTCCAGATTTCTAGATTTTCAGATTTCCAGATTTTAGATTTTAGATTCCAGATTTCCAGATTTCCAGTGTGCAGCTTTCACAAAAAATGTGTGAACTTTAACAGAAAACTGTCTATAAATCTGCACCTTCGGATCTTGTCCCGACCATTCTTGCGACTCAAATTCATTACCAACCTATGATTTCTAATCAACAAATCTAGAAACCCAACGCAAATGTAGAATTCACATGCTTATCTACTTGGGATCATATTAGAGAGAAAAGAAACAAGCTCACAATTTTGGTCAACAACATTTCAAGTGTTTCTGTTGCTATAAACCAGTAAAAGACACCATTGATCACAATTTTTTGGCAGGGCAGTTTGCTAGAAATATCTAAAATATTTATGTTGATTCTCTAGTGATTGATAGTGATTATAAACCTCTTAGAAATATGATTATGAGATGGTGGACTACTATCCAATCATTTGCTACTCGACTAAGACAAAATCAGGCTAACAATGATATCACTACCAAGCAAGGACTGTCGACTGGAGCCACAACTACACATACAAATCAGCAACCAAATCAGGAGCTAAGACACTCAACTCTACTATTTCTACTCATAATAACTATCATGATCTTGTTGTGCAAGATCAAACCAACAACCAACAAGAACAACTAGACAAGGTTGAGGAAAATATAGTTGAGAGGTTCCAAAAGAGAGAAAGAGAGAGAAAAGCCGTAAGGAACCAACAAAATACCTTTTGAAGAACCGAATCATAAGTTGACCATGAATAATGTGGAATATTTTGGCTTCTTACAGCTTGTGCGCTACTTGCATCAACAGGTGAAACAAGGTTAGATCCAACAACCCCTGGTATATCTTGAATATTCAATGCAGGGTTGTTTTTGCAGCAATTGACTAAAAAAATGTCGCATTTCTACTCTCATTTCATTCATTTCTTCCTTCAGAGAACTAATTTCATTAGCATGCTTTTGTTTTAGCTTGTTAGTTTCTTCATCTTCTTTCAGAGAACTTGTTGTCACTGATCTGCCATAACACCTAAGTCGGCCAGGCTGCTCCTTTCCAAACACTGCCCTAAAGGCATCATCAACTGTTTCCCCAGAATTTTGACGATTCTGAAGTTCAGTCTGTTGAATAAAATTTACATCCATAGTTAACTGTAAGAATTATTTACTTTATGGCTAAAAGAAATTTATGATTTATTTGTTAACTTTAATTTACCTTCCTTCTGGCAAAGAATTCAAAATAAAATATATTTAATATGTCCTTGTACTTGCACAAGAAGAAAATGAAGAAGAAGATGACATACTTAATATAATTCAATGGAGTTATTCTCCACAATATATAATTTTTAAGTCTGAATTAAATTCACCAATAATCATCTTTAAAAAACTTACTATTGCAACTTGGGTATCAGCCTGAATTTGCTTTCCCATCTTTGTACGAGTTGCAATAAACATTTTAGGCTGCGATGGTTCCTCATTGTTTTCTTTTGTTGCACGCTACAAATTATATCAAAAGAAATTTAAAAAATTCAACATCTTCTAATAAAGTATGAAAAAATGAAATTCATATGTCTGCTAAGTATTACCAATGCCACGCGTACTCTTGCAAAATTAATTGGTCCCATTCGATGCCTCCACTGTTGTTGTTTCCTGTTTTTAGAATTCATCTCAGATATGGCCTGTAATTAAATTGAATAAAAAGAGATGTTTGAATCGATAAATCAAAAAGAATAGAATAGATATGATGCAAAATATGTCAAAGAATAGAAATGCACTATTTTAGCTTTACTTGAACAGGTTGGGTGTTTCCAATACTTGGAATGTCATCAGGACGTTTCGCTAGCATATCCTCAACAACACTATTTTTATCAAAACATCTCTCTTCAATTTTTTGTTTGTGTCGCCTCCAAGCATCACGAAGACCAGTCATCACCCACTTCTTTCCTTCTACTGAAATTAGGAATTTGGACTATGCAAAATAAAATATATTTATCTTCATTAGTAAAAAAAAAAAAAATGCAATCTCAAAATTGATTGTTCTTACATTGATATATTCTCACATGCGCTTTTTAATATCTTTTGGCACTGCATGCCAACTAGTGTACATCAAGTTGATGAATCTAGGATTTCTTGCAATTATTCCAATAAAATTGGTTAATTTCGACACTATCTTATCAGTTGGTCCCACTGCTTGTCCTTTATCAAATGTCACCTCCTCCCTTTCTTCCAAATTTCTTGCATGAATATTCGTACATGTTGTTTTTCCTCGAACTTGTTTTTGCTTCGATATCCCTAGATTGATGTAACAGCCAGGAAATAAGACATACCTTTTGTACTACAATCAATGTCAACTTCCTCGTCTATAGCACACTCATCCTCACCGATTTCTTCTTGATCCTCAAGAGCATCCAGTCCTTTATTATGTTCATGAATAGAAGGAGCAGGCATAAACTCGACATCAACTACTGTATGGGTAATCTGTTTTCTTTCATCACCTATGACTATCCCTTGTTGCTTCTGAAACTGATCAAGACTAGTAGCTGGTATGAGTGACTTCTTCTTTACCTGTTTCTTGTTTGGTAGATCATGATCAATATCATGTTCTTTGTGTATCTCTTATTTTGTTTAGAAACTGATCAACACTAGTGGCTGGTACGACCAACTTCTTCTTCACCTGTTTGAAGCTTAGTAGATCCTGAATATCATGTTGTTCCTCTCCATTACCTAGTGTTGTTCCAATCACATGTATAGAAGAAGTAACACCTTCCTTGGACGACGTTTGGAACCTGAAGTTGTGCATATGAGGTTTAAATCCTTTCTCTTGAATGAACTCTCTAGATTGAAATAACCTCGGTTTATTTTGTCCTTTCCCTACAATTATATGTGAAGTAGTAAGTTCTTCCCTAGAAGATGATTGAATCACTGATTTGTGGCCAACCAATTTACTTTTTCCTTGTTGTGGAATGAAATCCTCGGAATTCTTTCTTTTAAGAGCTATTGGTACATGCTCTTTCTTAGCTTTATTATTGCGTTCATTCGCAACATGTTCTCTCTTAATCTTAAATGTGTTGACCAATTCAGTACTTGAGCGGTATTGCATATCAACATCCAGATTCTTCAATGGACTTTGAGCTTTGTTTGGATTTGAGCCCTTTTTCTTTAGTACTGCTGATTGATTCATTCCTTTCGCTTTGTTTTAATCTCTTTGATTTATTTTCTTGTAGTAAGTAAACCTACAAAATAATAATCAAAAAAATTAACCGGCCAGAATTTTCTATGTGCAGGCAGTAATAGAAGAGCTCAACTCTTACCAGAATTTCTAGCACTATATTATGGTAGATTGCAGCAGTTGAGTTTAGTGCAAGCTATAACCTACTAAATGTACTGTAAATTGATTATATAACATATACACTAATAGGAGAATAAGAAATGTTAAAAGGCAGAGCATTCAGTCACAAAGATGCTAGTGAAGAGTGTTCTGTTTCAAATACAAACATATTGGTCCCAAATGTTCCTGTTACCAAAGAATATCATTACTATGGTTACAACAGTGAGTAGAACTTTCTCATGGAAGGGAGCAATGACTGTAAGCCCAAGACAACAGAGGGTCTGAATGTGATTGATATACCTACATAGAACAAGGCAGCAAGGGGTCTGAATTTGATTGATATACCTGCTAGTGATGCCACAACACCCTAAAGTCATATAGAGTAAATTATTGCTGGTTCAAGGTTAGATCCCAAGGTAGCAGTTCATATTATGGTTGGCTTTACATAGAAAACTGTCAATAGTGGATAAAGTGCAAAAATGGAGAAATAATAGGTTGTGAGTCATTCATTTGCTTATTTACAAATGTCATCAACAAAAATGTTTAAGACACAACTAGAATTTAAATATATATTTTTGACAAGTAGCTTGAACATAGAACATTGATTGTAGCCCCATGTTTCTAGCCTAGATGCATATGCTTAATTTAACTTGCATCCGAAACTAGTTTTTCCTCAATACATACAGGATAAACATTTTTCATCACTGTAGCCATTGCTAAGGGCTTATCTATGATGAAATTAGTAAGCAAGTAGTATTAGTGATATATTTGATAGTAAATGATACCTCATTCGTCTTTGAGTCAGTAGCAATGTAACCTTCAGATACAGATAAGCCAACAAAGTTCTGAAATACAAGAATACTTTTATCAGAAGCAAAGAACATTCAACCATAATAATGTTCTATCTTATTCTACTGTCTTTATCCCACACCAATCACTCAACAATAAGCCACTGCAATTTACTAGCACCATACACACCTCCTCTCACTCTCAGCACCAAAAAAAGAGGCCAACAAGAAACAACAATAACCAATACAACATCTTTTTCAAGTTAATACCAATAACAACAAAGAAGTAACTTGACAACACCAAGTAGTTTGATAACTGTACCAGAAATACTACAGAGCTCACTGTTCTACCTCTAATGTCCACTGCTTGATAATAACAGGAAACAAATAAGTATATAAATAACAACAACAATTCATATTTACATGTCATAAATTAGTTTAATAACTGTACCAGTAATAATATTGTGTATATAGGTCAAAAACAACTTTTCAGATATATATATATCCTGAAGTTTTGAACACCCTTAAGACAAAGTCTTAGCTTCGACATTGTATCCAACAGTTGCAAGCACATATTACCTTAAAAAGGAAGTCAATTGAGTCTAAAACTACAATAAGAAAGTAAAATATGGAAGATCTAATAGATCAAGAAACCAAATGCCCATAAGATCTACTACAAACTACATCTCAAATTCCCAAAGTAATCCAGCAAAACACCACACAGAGATACTCACATTGTGCAAACCAATCATTCAGATCAGGACTTTGCAATTCTAGAAACATAAAGCACACTTCATTCCAAAATCTAAATACATATACTCACTATAAAATTCCCAAAAAATACACCACATCAGATAAGAATGACTCACCAAAACAAAAACACATTGATTCAAATATAAACAACCCATTCTTGACAAGTTTCAGCTATACTTTCAATGAAAACAGTAAACAAAACTTCAGCCGAGATAGAGAAGTTTAAGCTAAACAACCATTGATTCTACCAAATTCTAACATGAAAAACGTTGAGATATAACTAAGAATGTTTAATCAGTAAGCACAGAACAACAATTGTATGTTCAGAGTTAGCTTGGAGAGAAAATCATGTTCTTCAAAATGACAGAAATTCTCAAGTGAAGAATCAGCCCTAATCAGCCTATCTATACTTATTTAGTGATTAATTCTCATGGTAATACAACTACAAGCTAGACTCCCAATAATCAACGAAAATCGAATCAACAACACAAGAATATCAAAACCCTAAGCTAAAACTTAGACTTTCAAAGATACACAAGAATATCAAAACCCTAAAGCTAAAGTTTAAACTTTCAAAGATAGAATTTCTTACGTGATAAACCCATTCCAACAACCCTAAAGATTTAAGATGTGAGGCGTGTTCATTTGTGAAGCATTTTGTTCAATTTTCAACAATAAAATCTGACGGAACAGCTCTTGAACAAGGGATCTGTGAGGAAAATCGTGTTCTTCAGCTCTTCAATCTTCAACAAGGAATCTGTTAGGAAAGTTTCACAGAAATCTGTAAGGGAAATCTATTGTTTTTCAGTTTTTTAGACTTGAAGAAAATCGTATTGTGTTCATGTGTTGCAAAGTGCAATTTTTTCTGATTTGGGAAAAAAAGTTTTAATGATTTATGAATTATTATATTTGCCCAATAAAAATTGGAGGGAGAACAAGTTTTAATGTTAAAAATGTTAGAGGGAATATAATACTTGTGAAAATGTTAAGGCCACAATTGTAATGTGTTGCTTTTACAATTATAAAAATAGGACACTTTAAAAGTGTGGCCATATAAGTAAATAGTTGTTGCCAATTATATCATATAGTAACAACGCTTATAAAGTGTAGCTAATACCATTAAAGAGTATACTTTACAAGTGTTGCCAATATTATCGTAGCTAAAAGTTAAAAACTTGGGCTACGCTTTAAAAGCGTCCCCAAAAGTATTTTAGGCAACACTTTGAAAGCGTTATCCAGAATTAGTGTGGCCGTAGGCCTAAAATGTTGTAGTGACATTTAGCCAATCCACATTACAAGGTAAAGAGACATTCATGATCATAACAAGAAGCCATAACTTATACCTTACATATTTGAGTTCCATTTACATTATACCATCATAAGAGAACGCCCATACCTCCCCTCCCTTTCAAGTTCACTTGTGCAATGTACATATGAAATCCCATACCCCCATATATACTAAGTAAAGCCCTCAAGAAGACACAAGTATAATCACATACAAAATCAACATCATAATAGGTGAAACCAACCTTAACATAATTCATACCTTACCATATATAAAGGACTTACACAATAACTCCTCAAAGAAACCACTTGTGCAATACATAGGTAAAGTCCCATACCCTCACCTATACTAAGTAGTATCTCTTAAGTAGTCCTAGTTAGAGTTCATAAGTCCTTTACATAAGTCCTATTCATACATTAGATCATCTTCCTAACACATAAGGATATTAGCAATAACCGACATAGACCATATGAGCCTTATGGAATCCGGCGTTCTACAACCACATTGAAAAGAGAGTGTTCCACTTGCCAAGGTAGAACTAACATATTAGCATCTAGGTGGATCCACTAGCTAATACCTATGTGGGCAAACATAGTTAAGGAACAAGGAGATTGCTACTAGAAATCCAGACTTGCTAAACGTAGAAGGTTTCCATCTCATGAGACAACATATATATGGGAACCTTAACTTGCTAAATGAAAAAGTAACCCATATGGGAAGCCGGACTTGCTAAACGTAAAAGATTCCATCTCATATTCATGTTCACTCGGTGCTAAGAACAATTCCCTTTTTAAAGTATTATTAGGCCTTAACTTACACATTAATTCAATAAGGAGTACATTAGGGATTCAACCCATCATTCGTCATATGGCTCACAAGTTCTAAGATTAGAATAACCTTTCATCGTAGAACCATCAACATACAATAATGTTAATTCATAACATAGTCATATAGTGTTCATGAGATTTACCTTCTATTCATCATACCAACACACCATAATCATTACTTAACATTCATGTTCGTATCATAGCATACTTGTCAACACTTGGGGTTGTAGGGAAGAGGAACCATAACTCACTTACCACAATTCATAATCAAGTAGCACCTCCACCATAAGTGGATTATCAATTCAATAAATAAAGTTCATCAATTTGACAATGTTCATTCATAACCTTCAAGGATCACATCAAGATTCAACCCTAATTCATTGGTAATCATTCACCATTTAGAGCAACATCACAATATAATAATGAATTCCACAATTTACATATTAGATTGACATCCTTTATTCACCAGTAAAGTCATACTAGGGTTTAAAGTGAGAAAAAAGGGGAATTTATGGGTCTTGTGGGGATTTGTTCAAAACCAAAAACTCTACATTAATTCATCCACAAACCGTAATATACAACCATAATTAATCATTGTAAACCAAAGAAAACACATTTGGAAAGTGACCCACGAAATTGAGAGAAACCTAGAATTTTGGGGAACCTTAAAATCATATATTTGAGAGGGCCTCTTGGGGAAAAGATCCCAAGAGTGAAAAACAACCATACCTTAGTTGATTCCTTGAGAATCAATGGAGAAAATCCAAGCAATTTGGGAAGAAACCTTGAAACCCTAGCTCCAATGTAATCTTCTTCTTCTAGAGTCTTTAGAGAGAGAGAGTTTAGAGAGAAGTGGGTTTTGATTTTATGATTTGGAGTTATGAGGTGGAAGACATGGTTATTACTTAATAATACCCTAAAGTACCTAATATAACTATTTATAACCATTTTTAACCCTTAAGCAATTAATTAATAAATTACTAAACTACCCCACTTAAACCGTGTGGAGGCAGTGATCTCGAGTGCTATCCATGAGTCCCCACCCACGGGGAGTAGATTGAACCACGAGGCATGTTGGCCACTCGTGGTTTGGTACTGAGAGGGTGCAGACAAGGATCTTGGTGAGGAGACTAAGTCTCAACTCACGAGACCCTTTCACGAAGTGTGAGTCGGTCTACGGACCGTACTGCATGCTCGTAGTTTGGGACTGAGGGGGGTGATTTGGAGGCCACTTGGAGGATTCAAAGTTTGGACTCATGACTCCCTTCCACGGGGCGTGAGTTAACCTAGCATCATGGTTTTGCCCTCGTGAGTCCAATATGTTTTGGACAGCTTCTACCTTCTTTTTTGGTTCTAAGTTTGGGTGCTCCTCAAGGACCCCTTGGGTGATCTTTGGGGGGTCTCACTCGGACGTTTGGACCCTAAACGTGAAATTTTACCTTTTACACCCTTTAATTCAAACTTTAGTCCACCTACGACACTCTAAAGTTAATTCACAAGACCTAGCACCTCACTAGTTCAATGCACTAGTTTCCGGACGTCAATGTCGTTCCTTGACGTTTATGCACTAACATTTTCTTACCAATTTAGTCCACCTACGACACTCTAAAGTCAATTCACAAGACCTAGTACCTCACTAGTTCAATGCACTAGTTTCCGGACGTCAATGTCGTTCCTTGATGTTTATGCACTAATATTTTCTTACCAATTTAGTTACATTAAATTAGGTCTTGAAACATCATTTCTATTCTCATTAAGTCAATAGTCATCATTTAGGCTCTAGCTTAGGTCGTTAGATTTCCGGAGTGTTACACACTTGCAAAGGTAAGGACCATGAACTTCTAGCTTATGTGGATCCACTAGCTAATGTCTATGTAGACAATCCTATGTTGGTATAGTAATGGGACATGGGTAATTGCCACTAGTCCACTCGGTACTAAGCTTAACTTCCACAGAATAGTTCTTCATTGGGTAATTGCCTCTTATTCTTGCATCATGTGGTATGGGTTATCACCTCTTATCTTTCAATTGAGAGTATAGGTAATCGCCGCTTAGCTCATTCGTAGAATAGCTCCTTAACTTTGATTCATTTTATGTGAGAAGACCTTTCAACCTTATAATACTTTATGTAATAAACCTTTCACATTCATGTATGAGATATTTATGTGAGCAACCCTTTCACAACAATTAACCACAATAACAACATATATGCTTTTATTCTCAAATCAATCTACAACATATCTCATCAATTTCATAAGAACATGAATTCCATAATTCATCGTTCATAGTTCAAAACCCACTTTCAATCATCAATCTCTGGAAAACATGGGTTTAGACATGGGTTCATGGGGATTCATCTTAAAATCATGAAATTATGTCAATTCATTCATAAAAGTTCATAAATCAATTAAGTAAATCAACATTTAAAGCAACTCATGACATGGAAGAAAACCCTAACTCAATTGGGGAATTCTATCTTTATAAATTGGAGAATTTCGGAACTCCATGGAGGAAAGCGCCCCATGGATGAAAATTATCATACCTCAATGCCAACAACTTAACTTCAATGGTGGAATTAGAGACTTAACTTAGGAATTGGGGAGAATGATTTCAATTGGGGAAATTTGGGGGTAAAAGTAATTATATAGGACTTTAGATGAAGGGTAAAATTACATAGTAGTAGGCTAGGATAATTAGGAAAAGACCCAAAATCCCTAAAGAAAATAACTACTGACACTATCGATGATTAGGACCCACGGTCCGTGGTTCCACCAATGGATCATCTTGGTCGGTCGTTGATGGGTTCAGAGACCTTAATCTTTGGACCTCAACTGACGGGACCCACCCACGGACCGTGGTCCCAACGATGGATCGTGGGTCTCAACTTTTGACCTTGGAATTTCTCTAATTTTGCAACTCATCTACGAGACCTATTTACGACCTGCACACTGAACGACAGACTGTCCTGGTGAACCGTTGAAAAAGTACTGAAACTTGGCATTTTAGGAAAACAGGACTGGCCAACCACAGGGCTACCTACAATCTGTGTATCAGATGATGGACCATTGGTGGTGTCCGTTGGTTTTGGCACTAGATTTTCTGAAGGACAAAAATTTTCTCTTTTCTAAATTCGAGGTGTTACAATATCTCCCCCTTAGGGACATTCGTCGTCGAATGAGATTCAAGACATCATAAGGAAGGTAGAAACTCAATCTAATAGCCTATCATGAATGCAATCTTATAAATGCACATATCCGAGGAAGAAACATTAACTCCAAGTTAAAGCATGTTCAAAACATCATATCATGAAGTCTATACACAAATCATACTCAAACGCACATAAACATGTAAGGATCAATTATGTAAGTCCATTTTCTCAAAACTTAAGCCTTACATAAATTATGCATATGAGGAAATCATGGGAATATCTATGACACATGACACCCAATGAGTAAACCATGAGGAGCTAAATACCTTAAGCTTGAGTAGGGATAGAGGGAAAGAGATGAGGATAGCGGGACATCATATCAGTCTCGACCTCCCAAGTAGCACCCTTAACTGACTGATTCCTCCAAGGAACTTTCACTTAAGAAACTTTTTTATTTCTCAACTTCTTAACTTACCGGTCTAAAATCTTAATCTGAACTGACTCATAAGAAAGATTCTCCTTAACTTACAAATCTTCTAAGCGAACTATAGATGTCGAATCTCCAACACACTTTTTCAACAATGAAACATGGAAAATCGGATGCACCGATGCCAAGTCATTAGGCAAATCAAGTTCGTAAGCAATCTTTCCAACTCACCTCAAAATCTGGTATGGGCCCACATATCGTGGGCTAAGTTTCCCTTTCTTCCCAAATCTTATTGCACCTTTTATGGGTGAAATTTTCAAATAGTCCCAATTATTATCATCAAACAAAAGATCTCTTCTCCTCATGTTGACATAAGACATTTGTTGACTTTGAGTCATTTTTAACCTTTCTCTAATAAGTTGAACTTTCTTCATAGCCTAATGTACCAATTTGGGACCTATCAAAGCAACTTCGCCCACTTCAAACCAACCTATATGAGATCGACACCTCTTACCATATAGTGCCTCAAATGGAGCCATACCGATGCTTGAGTGATAGCTATTGTTATACACAAACTCAACTAAAGGCAAGTGATCATCCCAATTACCCTTGAAGTCAATCACACATGCTCTCAATATATCTTCCAGTGTTTGGATAGTAAGCTTTACTTGCCCATCGGTTTGTGGATGAAAGACTCTACTAAGCTTAACACGAGTACCAAGACCCTTTTGGAAAGATTTCCAAAATTGAGAAGTGAATTGGGTACCACGATCAGAAAAATGGATAAGGGCACTCCATGCATCCTCACCATTTCATTCAAATACAGCTTAGCATAGTCCTCTGCCAAATACGAAATCTTTATAAGAATGAAATAAGCCAATTTCATCATTCGATCTACAATAACCCAAATTGAATCGTGTCATCGCTAGGTACGAGGTAAACCAACAATAAAATCCATGTACAAATCTTCCCACTTCTAAGTAGGAATGCTAATGTCTTGAGATAAACCTCCCGGTTTTTGTTGCTCAACTTTCACTTGACAATTAGGACATATAGTCATAAATTCCACAATATCCTTCTTCATCACATTCTACCAATAGATCTCCCGCAAGTCACGGTACATCTTTGTGGCTTCGGAGTGGATGGATTATCGAGAACTATGGGCTTCTGACAAGATTTTCTCTCTCAAGTCATGAACATTAGGAACATACAACCGACCTTGATATCTAAGTATTCCATTTCCCCCTTGGGAGAAAGCCTCTACAGACTTTTTAAGCACCGCTTCTTTCAATTCAACCAAAGTTGGATCAAGACCTTGCTTGGACTTTACATCGGTGAGAAAAGGTGATTCTAAACACTGTGAACCATAACACCACCCTTGGTAGAGTCAACTAACCGAACACTAAATCGGGCTAATCTATGAACATCATGAGCTTACTCTTTCATATTATCCTCAATATGAGCAACACTACCCATTGGTAATCGACTAAGAGCAACAACCATCACATTCACCTTACCAGGGTGGTAGAGAAGACTCATGTCATAATCCTTCAGTAATTCAAGCCATCTCCTTTGGCGAAGATTTAGATCCTTCTGGTTAAACAAATATTGCAAACTCATGTGGTCAGTAAAGACATCTACATGAACACCATACAAATAATGTCTCCAAATTTTTAAGCCAAAACAACCGTCTCTTGTTCAAGGTCATGGGTAGGATAATTCTTCTCATGAATCTTAAGTTGCTCTGAAACATAGGCGATATCTTTCCTATTTTGCATAAGAACACACCCTAACCCAATTTTTGAGGCATCACAATAAACCACAAAACCATATGTCCCTTCTGGTAATGTCAACACCGAAGCAGAAGTATGCTATCTTTCCTTTATTGGAAAGTCTTTTCAAATACTTCGGACTATATGAACTTAACCTTCGTTTGAGTCAATGTAGTCAATGGAGAAGCAATTGAAGAGAACCCTTTAACCAACCTTCTATAGTTACTGGCTAGACCCAAGAAACTTCTAATATCCGAAGGGGATAGAAGTTTAGGCAAACTCTTGACCGTATTCATCTTCTTAGGATCTACCTCATTACCTATACTGGAAATAATAAGCCCAATAAAAGCCATGAACATTAACCATAACTCGCATTTGCTAAACTTTGTAAAGAGTTGTTGTTCCTTGAGGACTCGCAACACAATCCTTAAATGATCGGTATGCTTGTCTTCACTTAGTGAATAAACCAATATATCATCAATGAACTCAATCAAAAACATGTCAAGGTGTTGTCTAACACCCTATTAATCAAATAAATAAATGCCCCGGGAGCATTAGTCAAACCAAACAACATTACTAAAAACTCATAATGACCATATCGAGTTCGGAAAGCTGTCTTCAGAATGTAATCTTCCTTCACCCTCAATTGGTGATAACCCAATCAGAGGCCGTTCTTAGAAAAGTAACTTGCTCCTTTAAGTTGATCAAACAAATCAGCTATCCTTGGAAGAGGATACTTATTCTTTATATTAACCTTGTTGAATTACCGCTAGTCAATGCACATACAGAGTGAACCATCTTTCTTTCTAACAAACAAAATCGGAGCACCCCATGGAGAGATACTTGGTCGGATAAAACCCATATCCAACAGATCTATCAATTGATTCTTTAATTCCTTAAGTTATGCCGAAGCCATACAATAAGGAGGAATAGAGATAGGTTGCGTATCTAGGAGAAGGTCAATACCGAAATCTTTTTCCCTTTGGAGGAATATCGGGTAAATCATCAAGAAACACTTTTGGAAACTCATTTACAACGAGGACCGACTCAAGAGTAGGGGTCTCGAAATCTATATCCCTTACCCTAACTAGATGGTAAATGCAACCCTTCGAAATCATCTTTCTAGCTTTAAGACAAAAGACAAACTATCCCTAAGGCATAAAATTTCCCCCTTTCCACTCCAAGATGGGTTCATTTGGAAATTGAAACTGGATTACACATGTTCTACAATCAATAGAAGCATAACACGAGTGAAGCCAATCCATACTAAGGATAAAATCAAAATCTAGCATATCAAGCTCTACAAGGTCAACTTGAGTAACTCTATGGAACAAGGACACGAGACACTTTCTATAGACCCTCATAGCCAAAACAAAATCACCATCAGGAGTAGAGACAAAAAAAAGATCTAATAACATATCCGAAAAAATATCAAACCTCATAGCCACATATGGCGTTAGAAAAGACAAAGTAGCACTGGGGCCAAGTAAGGCATTAAAATCAAATTTGAAGACTTTCAACATACCAGTAACCAGATCGGGAGAGTCCTCTTGTTCACCATGAGTCTGAAGTGCATAAATTTTTTTTTGCTTTTGACTTCCACTAGCACCAGATGAAGGGTTAGGTTGAGCCCTTCAACGACTATCTCTATAATTCTTAACAACTAAAGGGAAATGTCTTATTTTGTGTTTTATATTACCACAACCAAAACAAGCATTGGAACCCGTAAAACATCTATCATTGCGCTTCTTTCCACACTTAGCACAAGTAGGCAATGGAGATCCACTACCATTGTCTCCTTGAGGCTTAGGGTTAGACACCCTATCTTTGTTGAACTTAGAATGAGCATTGGATGAACCTTGGCTGGAAAACCTTTGACAAAACTTGGCAGGACCATATCCATTAGACGTGAGAAGTTACCATGACCAGTCTTGTCCTATTTTCCTTCCTAAACCTTTCCTTAAGTTTCTCCTCTTCAATTTTTTGAGCATGGACCATGAGATGAGAAATGTTTATATTATTGACAAGCATAGCCGTACGACATCTCTTAACCACCATCTTGAACTCTCCCGAGATGAACTTACTCATCCTTTCCCTAGGATCGGCAACCATAGAAGGATCGTATCAAGACAATTGTGTGATCTTCAAAGCATATTCCTTCACACTCATATTTTCTTGACGAAGGTTGATGAACTCAAGAACCTTTGCCTCCTTTATCTCAAAGGGAAAAAATCTATCAAGAAACACAACTTTGAACTTTTCCCAATCGAGAGGACCCACATCATCCATTCTCCGCTCATTCCATTGGTTGAACTATATTTTAGCAACACCTTTAAGTTGGTAAGCAGCCAATTACACCTTTTCCATCGGCGTCGCTCCCATGATCATCAACACTTTGTAAACCTCATCAATGCACTCTTGAGGGTCTTCCTCAACCTTAGATCCATGAAACTCTGGAGGATTCATTCTAGTGAAGTCCCACACTCTAGATGCCACCGTACCCACTTTTGTGTTCAAGTGAGTCACAACCTCCCTATTGGCTTAGGCCATCATGGCTTGAGCCAACACTTGAAAAGCAGCCCTAAACTCCGCATTAGTCACTTGCTCGACCAAAGGATCAATTGGTACTTGAGGAGATTTCTCTTGATTGAAATTCCTTCCTGCATTCCTTCTAGCATATGCCCTTCGAGTGGCCATATCCTATAAAGAATTGGATAAGGATTAGGAGAGAGACATTATAGAGTTAAACTCTATCGCATGACCTTAGAGTAATGAAAGAAGTGAAGTTTCTTAAAAATCTTATAGCCTCTCATTCATAAATATAGCGCGCTTTACACTCATGAACAAGGCACTTTTCGACATAACCTATGAGACTTTCTAAGACCTTGCTAAACCTTGTTCTCTAATTACCAAGTTTGTCATTACCCAAGGTAGCCTATAGGCATAACATGGTGTACAAGTCAGTTAGCATTCATCATAAAAGATAATAGAACATAAGAGATTTAAACAATAGTTTTAGCGTATCAAAGTTTTATAGAGAAAAGAGGTAGTCTAAACATCATCTCAAACCCATCTAGTACATAAGATTGATTGGCGCGTAGGTCATACATCAAGTTCAAAAACTAAAAGTAAAGATAAAAAATGTAAATCAAGCTTTGTCCTCGAGAGAGTAAGAAAGCAAGTGCTAGTGGGAGGATTCCTATTTATCCCACCATTCCTTCATGGAGACGCAGATTATACACAATCGCAAATTCCTTTTTGGTGGCCCATGACATAGATAGAATGGTTGAAGCTAAAGTCACTGCAGAAGCTAGAACAAAGGAACACAATGAAACCCAAAATGACTACCCGGGGGCCATTGTCAAGTTTCAGACTAATGTAGCAGGCAACAATGCTCCGACAGATAAAGAAAATGCGTAGATAGGACCTCTCTCTACCCTTCTCTCTTAATTACTAGTATCTACTTTTGGATACTTATTACTTGCATTTGAGGACAAATGCTCTTTATTTGTGATGGGGTGAGGCCCACACCTTTTGTGTTGACATTCATGTTTTGTTCTGTATATATTTGGGTTGTTTGCTTTAATTTGTGTTTTAAATACTTCTTTTATGTGGATGTTTGAGCTCATGGTTCCTGTTGTTCTAATTGAAAATAATTTTGATCCTTTCAAAAAAAATTTGCAACATCTTGTGTTAAAAGTGGCTGTTCTTTTGCGAAAAAAATTTGAGTCTCGATTTCGATCAATACTGATGACTTGAATAGTGATCCCAATTGAACAAACATGAATGCACGGCTACGATGAGGGCAAATAAAGTTACATAGACAATATTTGCACTCTTCGCATCTCGTTGTAACTAGCCATTTATCGAATTGATTTTCTTGTGAGGACCGTTGCACACTAGCGAGCATGTCTAGTCTTGTTTGATTGAAGTATCGCTACCTTTTGTGATTAACTTACTTTGAACCATGCATGAATAAACCTAGAATTTGCCCCATTAGTCTGATTGATTTAGAAAGGTGTACTCTTGAGATGATCTTAGGCAACTTTTGAAGAGTGTGAACCAATTTAACATATACCTTTTTTTGTGGCCTACCCGTGAGCGTGTGAAACTCTCTTGAACACCCCTTGAACCTTACCCTTTTTTGGAAGAACCTTGAAAAACCCTAGACCTTACTTGATCCGCTACCTATAATCCTCTTGAATTGTGGTTTAGTGAATAGCCAACTTAGGAAAAACAGCCTAAGTTGGGGGTATAGTGAAAAGGAAAAGGAGAAGTCAAGAAGTGCTATAAGAAGTCCCCTTTAACCCATGATGTTGCAGAACAATGGAACCCTCCTAAAAAAATGAATGAAAAAGAAATTGGTGGAATAAAGCACAAAGGATATTGCGATTCCAAGCAATTCATGGGAAATGAATAAAAGGATGACTTAGAAGCACTAGAAAAAGAATTGATAAAGGAAAAGAAGGGAATGCCTTGAGAATACCACATCTCATGAGGAAAGAGTCACTGAGCCTTAACGACCATACCTTTACATTCAGCCTCATTACAAACTTTAGAAAGACCTTTTTGATCTTGAGTAAGCTGAATCGAAAGTCAATTGGAAAATAAGGGCAAACCTATGGGTGAAAACATGCATTGTGTTCCTCTTTTTGAGTGTGAGTGTTGTATCTGATTCCTAATCTTAAATTGACTCATATCTGTGTGTGAATATGGAATCATTCCTTACGTGAGGGCATTTAGATACTTTTGTTGAGCTTGAACTTGCACAAGTAGCAAGTATTGTGAGCATGAGAATCTTTGGTAATGGTGTGTCACAATTTGAATCTTTGAGTACACAATTGATCCTTGCATAAGTAAATTGAGTCTTGTTGTGTGTATTTATGATTTAGTCTTGTGTAGAACTGTTTGAGGCACCCTATTTGAACTACTGAACTTGAGTTTGCTTGAGGACAAGCAAAAGTTTAAGTTAGGGGTGTTGATGAGTCCACAAATTGGACTCATTTAGGGCTTTATTTTAATATAAATAGTGTCCTCGAATGCTTGTTTTATCTCAATACCTGATTAAAATGTTGAAGTTTCAGGTATTTGAAGTTTTACTGGAAGCATGGACACTTAGGCGCAAAACGGAGTAAAAAGGGCTGAAAAGAACAAGAAATGAAAGTCTACAAATTGCCGAGTCCAATTGGCGAGTCGCCGAATTGACATGCACCACCCTTTGTTCCAGTACGTGAAGCCTTGAAAGAAGTGGATCGAAAAGCGAGGAAAGGGGTAGTGGGAGAGTCATCGATTAGTTCCGCGAAGCAGTACCTCCCAATGATCCAGAATACAAGGATGCTGAAGGCAAGACACTGAAGGCGATGAGCTAATTAAAGGGCGGATCGCCGAGTTCATTTACAATCTCGACTAATTTCGCGAATGATCCTCCGCAACACAATTTGTGAAAACTATAAATACTAGTTAGAGTTGTAGTCTTAGTGTGGAACATTTTAGAGTAAAAATTATTATTAGTCTATAGTATTTTTCTGTATTTTTCTCTCAAGTTTGGAGAGGGTTTTGTGGAGACTTGAAGAAAAGATTTCATCTTCCCCAAGTTGGAAGTGGGTCTTCTTTATTCTTCTTCCGTAGCTTCATTCAAGGTTTAATTTCTTATACCCAATTGATTTCTTTATCATGTTAGGTATACTTTCTTATTTCTTGATGTGTGGCTAAAAAACCCTATTATTGGTGTATGATTTAGCAAATATGGGTTGATATTCTTGTTGGGTCTTGCTTGCTGATAGGTTAAATGTATTTTAATGGTGATTTCATCTAGTGGTTGTGGTTTAATCTAAAGGGTTTGTAGTTGCAAATACAAAGCCACCTATGTGTTTTCAGCTTGCTCGAGAGGGAGGTTGCGAAACCAAAATCACTAGACTGATGGACTAAGGAGTGGGTCGACATAAGGTTCAGCCCGAGAGGATGAGCCCTAGTCCTATATCCTAACACTCAGCTCGAGAGAGTGAGTGGGGTAAGGCGTAGGCTGGTCTTCATGCGACAAATGGGTGTCCGAGTGGAACGCATTTGAAACGGGGTAAGTTGCCCGAGAGGGAACTTATTTCCATTTAAAGCTTAGCCTAGTCACTATTGTCTTGCAAATTTCCTATTGAAAACATGTACCCAACGGTTTATCTCAACTTGTATTGCGGTCACATCCCAAGAACCTTCCCCATACTTGATTTTCTTGTTTATTTTGCTGTTTTATCACTTCTTACAAAACCCCTTTTGATATTTGACACTTCTGCATTACCCCCTTTAATTTACAATGCATGTTATCACAAATGTTTTTAGCTACGACTAATTCAAACGAAATTCTAATTGGCTACTGATTCTCAAAACCGCTCCCTTGGGACACGACCCTAACCCTTGGTTGGGTCACTATTTATTGACGATCGTAGATACTCATACCGTAGGATAGTGTCGTTGGTCACCATAAGTATCAGAGAGCAGTCGGCACATCGCTGAGAAGTTTTGCGAAGCAGTACCATGTCGCCCAATGACCGAGAGTATGATGATGCTGAAGGATGGTGCAAGACGACGATGAACTACACCAAAGGGCGAATCACTGAGTTGATCAATAATTCTGACTAACGACGTCGAATGATCCACTACAACATAAATTTGTGAAAACTTCAGAGTAGCTTACGATTTGCAAAATATAGCTAAGGCTAATATCACTGCATCAATTGAGGCAAACACAAATAATAAAAACTAGAGTTAGAATGACAACACTCCAAGCACTGATGCCCAGACAGATGGACAATTGCTTTTTAATTGTGGTGGGGTGAAGCTCACCTTTTTTGTGCTATTTGTGACTCGTGCTTTTATGTATGTATTTGGGATGTTCTATTTAAAATTATGTTAATACTGCTTTTCTGTGGATGTTTGAGCTTGTGGCTCCTTTTATTTTAAATTGCAAAATGATTTTGACCCTTCCAATTTTTTTTGAATTTTTCATACATTTTTTCCACCCTTTATATGCTCGTGTGTTGAATGTGGCTGTTCCTTGGCAAATTTGAGTCTCGGTTTCGATCAATACAGATGACTTGAATAGTGCTTACAATTGAACGAACATGAATGTACGGTTACAATGAGGCCAAATGAAGTTGGATAAACAATATGTGAACTCTTTGCTTCTCGTTGTGATTAGCCATTTATCAAATCGATTCTCGTGTGATGATCGTTGCACACTATTGAAAGTGTGGAGTCTTCTTTGACTTAAGTGTGATGCCTTGTGAGATAAGCTTACCTAGAACCATGCATGACAATACCTAGAATTTGCCCTGTTGGTCTGGTTGACTAAGTAAGACTTTCTCTTGATATGATCTTAGGCAACTTCGAAGAGTGTGAATCAATTTGACATATACCTTTTTTGTGACCTACCTTGTGAGCGTGTGATTCTCTCTTGAACACCCTTTGAGCCTTACCCTTCTTTGAAAGAAACTTGATGAAAACTAGACCTTTCTTAATCCATTACCTATAATCCTCTTGAATTGTGGCTAATTGAATAGCCAACTTAGGCCAAAAGCCTAAGTTGGGGGTGTGGTGAAAAAGAAAAGGGAAAGTCAAGAAGTGCAAGGAAAGTCTCTTTTAACCCATGGTGTTGGGAAAAATGGAACCCTTCCGTATAAAAAAAAAAGAGAAAGAGAAAAAGAGTAGAAAAAAAATAAAAAAAGAAGAGAAAGTTGTGGAATAAAGTACCAAAGAAATAAGGTTCCGAACAATCAATAGAAAGCGAATAATAGGATGACGTATGATGCACTAATGAAAATGATGAAGGAAAAAGAAAAGATGTGTTGAGAGCACCACATTTCATGAGGATAAAAGGCACTGAGCCTAAATGAGAATACCTTTGCACTCAACTTTGTTACAAGCCTTGTTAAGACCTTTGTGATCTTGAGAAAGTTGAAACAAATGTTGATTGGAAAATACGAGCAAACTTATGGGTGAAAGCATGCATTGCGTTCATCTTTGTGAGTGTCAGCGTTGTATCTGATTCCTGAACTTTAAATTGATTATACCTTTGCGTGCGAAAATGGAATCATCATTTGTGTGAGGGCATTCAAAGGCTTTTGTTGAGCTTGAACTTGCATTTGAAGCAAGTATTGCGAGCTTGAGAATCTTTGGAAATGGTGTGTCACAACTTGAATCTTTGAGTACATAATTGATCCTTGCATAAGTAAATTGAGTCGTGTTGTGTACATTCATAATTGAGTCTTGTGTAGCACTGTTTGAGACATCATTGTTGAACTGTTGAACTTGAGTTTTACTTGAGGACAAGCAAAAGTTTAAGTTGGGGGTGTTGATAAGTCCACAAATTGGACTCATTTAGGGCTATATTTTAATAGAAATTGTGTCCTCAAATGCTTATTTTATCTCAATATCAGATGAAAACCATTAAGTTTTAGGTATTTGAAGTTTGAAGGAAAGCATGGACACTATGTCACAAAAAGGAATGAAAAGGCTGATAAGAACGAAGAAATGGAGGCCTGAGGATCACCGAGTCCACTTGGTGAGTCACCGAAGGGTCTTACTTCACCTTTTGTTCTAGTGTGCTGAGCCTTGAGGAAAGGATCAAGTCGGCGAAAAAATGAAGCAGTCGGTGCATCGCTGAGAAGTTTTGCGAAGTAGTACCATGTCGCCCGATGACCCAGAGCACGACGATGTTGAGGGCTGGTGCAAGACGGTGATGAACTACACCAAAGGGCGAATTGTCAAGTTGATCGGTGATTTCGACTAACAACGCTGAATGATCCGCTGCAACACAAATCAATGAAAACTATAAATACTAGTTAGAAGTGTAGTTTTAAGTGTGGAACAATTATTATAATTTTCATATATAATAGTACTTTTTGATTTCTTTTTCTCTAAGTTTGAGTGGGTTTTGAAGACTTGAAGATCGGGTTCCATCTTAGTTGTTGTGGATGAATTTAATGAATTTGTAATTGCAAATACAAGTTTATTTATGTGTTTTTGGCTTGCTCGAGAGAGCGGTCGTAAAACTAAAACTACTACATTGATGGTCAGTGGGAGTGGGTCAACATGAGATTCAGCTCGAGAGAGTGAATCATAGTCTCATTCCCACACACTTAGCTCGAGAGAGTGAGTGGGTTATGGCGTAGGCTGGTCTTCATACGACAAGTGGGTGTCCGAGAGGATGCATTTGAAATGAGGTAAGTTGCTCGAGAGAGAGCTTATCCCTCTTAAAGCTTAGCCTAGTCACAATTA
The DNA here is from genome assembly GCA_029007595.1 of Solanum commersonii. NCBI lineage: Eukaryota > Viridiplantae > Streptophyta > Magnoliopsida > Solanales > Solanaceae > Solanum > Solanum commersonii. The sequence goes on from JAJTWQ010000006.1 coordinate 7,859,174, forward strand.
TTTTATTAATCTTCTATCGAAAGCATGTACCCAATAATCTAGCTTAACCTGTATTCCCGTCACATCCCAAGAATCCCCTCTCATTTCTTAGAAATCCTTGTTTATTTTGTTGTTTTTACTTACTTTTGACAAAATCCCCCATTGTTAATTGACACTCTTGTGTTCTCCTTTAATTTACAATGTTTTTAATCGTTAATGTCTTTAGCTATGACTAGTTAGAACTAAATTTTATTTTTCTATTAATTCTCAAAATCGCTCCCTTGGGAACGATCCCAACCCTTGGTTAGGTTACTAAACTATTGTATGATCGTAAACACTTGTATCGAAAGTTGTGTCTTGATTACGCAAACATCAGTGGCAGGGGTGATGAAGTGAAAAATGTTTAATAAGTGGAGTGCAATATGTTTTTAAAGCAATTTATGGACATGATGGACAAAAATAATTCAAAACTCAGAGAACTGGAATCAATAATGATGGAACATAGAGCAAAAAAAAATTAAACTGCAGGCAAAAATCATGGAATTGCAAGCTAAGGTTGATGCTGATCAATTCCAAGTTACAGACCTACCTAATGCTCAATTAGAGAAAGAAATTGAATTCCAATTGAGCTTAAGTGTGGGGTGCATACGACCCTTGATGAAAATTTATAAAACATGCTACTAGCTAGGCTTAGATACCTTAGGGAGTTTTTCTTAACCCTTATTTTAAATTTTATTTCATTCTTTGGGGACATAACATATTTTTAAGTGTAAGGTGGAGGAATGAATTCCTAGTTTTTACTGATTTATTGAGTCTTTTTTTAGAATGTGTTCCTTGGCTTTTCTTTTCTGTTCTTTTCTTGAGGATAGTCGCTTTGAACCGAGTATCTTTTAGTTTTTTAGGAATACATTTTCTATAAATATTTTTTGGAGAGAAAAGAAAAGGCCCTTTTGAGTTATGTGATACTTGCTATTTAGGCCTAATTTTTATTAGTATTGTCTTGTGAATGCTTGATTTCTAATGAAAACTAGACTTTTTGACACCTAGGCTCATGATTGTGACTTTGTATATAACTTATTTTATTTTGTAGTTTTTATGATCTTGTCTCTCTTAGAAGTGAAATTGATCCTTCTTGATTGATACTTGTGCCATGTGTGGTGATAATTTGTTTATTCCATGTTTTACATCATAGTGTAGAACTTGCCCTGCATATTATTGGAGCGAAATAAAAAAGTGTGGTTTTGTTTAGGAGATGATAATAATAGGATTTCTTTGACTTGTCTTTTAAATTTTAGCCTTTTCAGATATTTGATCACTAGTTAGCTCTTTTGAGCCTGTAGCCTTTTGTTGATAGTCATATTTTGTCCTTAACTATTTTTGTAGAATCCTTAGTTTTTGCACCATGCTTCCTTGAGAATTGTAGCATAGACATATTATAATTCTTAAATCTGAAGAAAAGAGATTGTTGAGTGTTAAAGGTAATCAATGGTATCTACAAAGTAATGAAAAGGCCCTGTTTGAAAGAATGTGATATAAAAAAGGAAAAAAAAGATAAATTCTTTAAGACAAAAATAAAAATAATTGAAGCATTTTGGAAAGGATGAGAATTACTTGTGAAATAATTGTTGAAGATATGGCTGAAAATAAAGAGAATAAAATAATGGGTGATGAAGTCTAAAATTACGAAGTTCTTAGGGAAGTGGAAGTCACTATTATGTAGGTTTCCTACCTGTCACTTATCCTACCTTACAACCCGTTAAAGACCTATTTGATTCTATTCGAGTATGCTTAATTAGTGGAGATTTACATAATGGGCAAACATATGGTTCTTTGTGCATACATGTGAATTTTGTTTGTGAGTGTAAGGGTTGTTCTGTGATGTGAAGTCCTTAATTTATATTCAATCTTTCGAATTGAGTGTGTGGACTATTTCTTCTTGTGAGGGCGCTTTTGTCATGATCAACGTTCATAGACAAGCATTGCTAGTTTTTCGCTTTGTTGATTCCAATGAGTGTGGTATCATTGTTCAAAATGGGCTTGAATTGTCTTTTGTTTCAGATGTGAAAGCTAAAAAAAGTCTTGATCCGGTTTAGGTGGATTTGAATAAGTCATTTTTTAAAAGAGTTATTGTGGCTTTTCCCAAGGGGGAGATGGTGTTCTTCGTTACCAAGGTCGATTATGTGTTCTGAATGTCCATGACTTGAGATAACAAATTCTATTGGAAGCTCATAGTTCTCAGTATTCTATTGATCTAGGAGCCACCAAGATGTACCATGATTTGCGAGATGTCTATTGGTGGAATGGGATGAAGAAGGATATTGCACACTTTTTGGCTAAATGTCAAAAATATCAACAACTTAAAGTTGAGCATCAGAAACTGAGACGATTATATCATGAAATTAACATTCCTACTTGGAAGTGGAAAGATTTGAATATTTATTTCATTACTGGTTTATTCCACACTAGGGGGCAACACAATTTGTTTTGGATCATTATGTATCGTATAAAAAAGTTGGCTCATTATATTCTCGTGAATACTTCTTACTCAGTAGAAGATTATGATAAGTTCTTTATATCCAAGAAATAGATAGGTTGCACAGAGTGACCTTATCTATTATATCAGATCAAGGTATCCAGTTTACTTCCAGTTTTGGAGGTCTTTCCAAAAAGGGCTTGGTACCCGAGTAAAGCTTATTTATGATCTTTCATCCTCAGACCAATAGGTAAGACTAGCATAGTATACATATTTTTGAATATATGCTAAGAGCATGTGTGATTGAATTCAAGGGTAGTTGGGATGATCATTTGCCTTCAATCGAGTTTGCTTATAATGGTAGTTACTAGTCGAGTATTTCTATGGCTCAATTTGAGGCTCTCTATGGTAGGACGTGTGAGTTTCCTATTAATTTGTTTGAAGTTGGTGATGTCACTTTTATAGGGCATGAGTTAGTGCATGAGGCTATGGAAAAAGGATGATTTATTCTAGAATGGTTGAAAATGACTCAAAGACCACAAAAGTCTTATGTTTGTGTTAGAATAAAAGATCTTGAATTCGATGTTGATGATTAAGTTTACCTGAAAATCTCACCTTTGAAGGGTCTGATGAGAATTGGAAAGAAAAGGAAGCTTAGTCCCCATTATGTCGACCCATATACAATTTTGAGGCGTATTGGAAAAGTGTCCTATGAGTTAGAGTTACCTTCTGATGAGTGAAAGATTTGAACTCATTTGAGTCCTTTTTAGTTCAACAATTAGTGTCCTCAATGCATAAGTATGCCCTATTATGATGATAATTTGATGTTTAGAAACTATGAAGGCCAAAGAATAAGACATAGATGAATATATGAAAAAGAGGCAAAAACATTAAAAGGAGTAAAAACTTCTAATTGGAAGTCACCTAACAAAAATGTAGGATCACCCATGTGGTCTCACCTTTCCAAAAGTGATAGTGCTCACACGTGAAGATATTCAACAAAGGTTGGTGGACTGAAAATGAAATAGTGACTCATCGAAGTGAAATGGCGTATTAGAAGACCATTGCAAAAGGTGAAAAACTTATGGAGTAAAGTGAAGGCTTAAAAGGCAAAAAAGGTGGTAATCGGTGATCAACTGAATGTGAAAGGAAGACTCAATCGATTCCGGCAATAGAGGTTAAAACACCTGAAGCCTGAAGCAAATGAAGGATGAGCTGAGAAACAAATGACAATTGAAGAGTCTGGGATTTCGACTCATTTAGGGCTTTATTTTTATAGTTTGTTGTCCTTAATGCCTAATTTATGCTCTAAACTAATGTTAAAGTGTTAATTTGAAGCAATGAAGACTAAGGAGCAAGGCAAGGGTATTACCGGGCAAAAAGGAGTAAAAAAGCTGAAGAAGTTGAAGAAAGGCAATCCTAGTAATCTCCAAGACCACTTGGCGAGTCGTCAAGTGGCTCTTTAGCTTGCCTAAAGTCCCTGTACGCTAGACCTTGAAGAAGTGGAATTGGGTGAAGTAACATACTTTTCGGTGGACAGCCAAATGGTTTTGAAAAAGAGGCTTAGATTGCCTAAGATTACAAACTTGTTGGTGAAAACATAAGCAAAACGATGATTAGCAAGGACGGTTGGCGCATCACCGATCAAGTTTGCGATCCCGACCTTGATCGCCTAAGTTTACAGTGTTGAAATAGTGGTAAAGTAAGAAAAAAGGTGATAAAAAAAAGCGTTGGGCGTGTCGCTGACTGGTTCGGTGACACTTGACTTATACCCTTGAATGACCTAGAGGGCAAATTTTGAGAAAGTATAAATAGATTTTTAAGAAAAGATGAGAGCATCTTATCATTTTAAAAACTCATAGTTGGAAGAAAAAGATTGTGCTTGCTTAGTTTTGAAGCGTTTTTTTGAGTTATTTTGAATTAGGTTTTGGAATTGAAACTACACTGAATTATTGGAAGTATTTGGAGATTAATACCCAGCTCTGGAGAATGTAATAGGTATTGATTTCTTAATTTTTATGATGTGTATCTAAAACCCCTATTCTTGGGGGGTGTGACTATGTGACTAATTGTCTAATCTAGCTTATGGGTGTTAGGGATTATTGATTTTATTAATGTTTTGAAGTGGGTTTGACCTATAGTTGATGTTCAATTTTCGAATTGGAATGATGAGTTCAATTCTAATTTAGTATTTTATGCTTTCTTGAGAGAGAGTTGTAAAGTCAAGGTTATAAATCAACATTTGTAGTGATTGGGATGTTGTCGGTTCATCTCGAGAGAGTAAATTCTATACTCGATTCTAGCTATCTAGTTCGAGAGAGTAGATAAAGTGAGGTATTAGGCTGATTATAGTGTTAAACTGTTCGAGGTTAATAGAACAAGCTTGAAACGTAAAAGTTTTTTGAGAGAAAGCTATAGCATCATAAGTCAAGCCTACCTACTAAGATTTAGCAAAATTCAGTAATTACCGATCACCCGTTTAGCAAAATTGACAATTATTCGGTCACATCCCCAAGTATTCTTCAATTACTTGATTACTCCCCTTGTTGTTCGTAATTGCTTAGTTGGCGTACCTATTCCCCCTTTTGACATTCGTGTCAACCCTTTTGATTTATGTAGACGTTTTCGATAAGTTTTATTCCTATAACCAATTAGACCACATTTACAACTTCATAACTGAATTCAAACTTGTACCGCTCCATGTGGGTTCGACCCACCCCAACTCTGCATTGGGTTTTATACTAGATTATGATCGCCTACACCTAGTATTGGACGAGGTGCAGTTGAGCATTTATCAAAATGGTGCCGCTGCCGAGGAGTGGTGTTTAGAGTTCAATTACTGAAGTTTGAATTGTGATCCTTTTGTGTTGTAGTTGAATTGACTTACCTTGTGTTGTGAGCTGTTTGTGATCAAGTTACGAGATGAGTGCAACTGAAGCACCGTGAACTAACTTGGTCACCAAGATGATGTTGATGATTTCAATTAAGACAATCAAGATCAATTGGGGAGCGTAGGTGCTATTTGCTTACCTCCTATTGTGGGTCATGGCTCATTCCATATGACAAACACAATGTTGCAACTCTTGCAAGCTAAGGTTATATTTGGAAGGTTGGATCATGAGTACCCCCATGACCACATTCAGAACTTTGTAGATATCTGTAGTCCATTTTCACTCAAGAATATTTCACAAGAATCAGTTCGACTCCGGTTGTTCCCTTTCTCCTTGATGGGGGAAGCAACCAAGTGGCAAGACGGTCTACCAAGGGACTCCATTGCGTCATGAGAATAGCTTACCAATGCATTTTACATAAGATTCTTTCCAGAACATCAAGCGAGTAGAAGGGGAACCGATTCATGAAACTTGGCTAAGATTTCAAAAGTTGCTACTATAGTGTCCTACTCATGGGCTTCCTGGTAATGTGATACTTCAATATTTTTACCGGAGCTTAGACTCAGTGAACAAAGGGGTAGCTGACCAGCTAGCTTGAGGGAGGATAATTTTTCAACCATTTGAGGTAGTCTCATCCCTTCTTGATGAAATGACAAAGATCAATCGGGCATGGTATAGTCAAGAAGACCAAGTATCTCCCTTAAACTTTAGGATATTAAAGGAGCATCTTGACAAGGAGAAAGAGCGGGATGCGAGTATTAGAAAAATGATGTACCAAATGGTGTTGTTGAGTAAACAAGTGTTAGAAAGTGTTGGTGAACACAAAGATGTAAAAAAAGTGTTTAGACTTGAGGAGGGTTCTCAGCCGAGCTATTTAAAGTCGGGTGGGAATCAAGGTTGGAACTCACATAATGAAGAACAATGGAGACGATATAATCATGATTGGACTGCACAAAATGGCCCTTGGAAGAGAGAAAAAGAGTACCACACACAATCAAGCGACAATCCAAGATCTAAGGGTAGTTCAGGCAACCAACGAGTGGATGAACTATTGTCGCGTATCCTAGATAAGGTTGAAGGATCTGATGAAATGCTTAAGGATATAAAAGCGGATTTATCATCATTGAATAATAGGGTAAATTCTCACGCAGATGCAATCAAGCAACTTGAAGGTCAAATGAGCCAACTTTCAGCACAATTGAAACTCAAGATAATTGAAAGGAGTGAAGATGAGTGCGCAACCAGTTCAAGAGCTGATAATGACAAAGATTTGGCAGTTGTGACTCGAAGTGGGAAGGTAGCAGTCGGTAATGTGAGGGTTAATGATGGGACAAATTCTTATGAAGAAGGCAAAGACATCATTCAGGAAGAGAGGTCTGTTCAAGAACCAGAAAATGATATGTTCAAAGATGAGGAAGAGAGTCCATAACAAAATCCCACCGAAGAGTTGCAAAAAGCCAAAGAAAGGGTTACATCATCTCCAAAGTTAGTGCAACCTCTTCCCAAAATAAATCCCCCACTCCCTCAAAGTCTCAAAAAGAAAAATGAAGATGAAAATTTCAAGAAATTCCTATCAGTGTTCAAGACACTTTCTATAAACCATCCTTTAGTGGAAGCATTATTGAAGATGCCGGGATATGAAAAATTCATGAAGGAGCTGGTCACTAAGAAGAGAAGCATGGACTTTGAAACAATTGAAGCTTCTGATAATTGTAGTGCCATTATGACTAGCCATGTGATTACAAGGAAAAAAGATCCGAGGGCATTCACTATCCCACGTACCATTGGTATGCTTCAGTTTGCCAAAGCTTTATGTGATTTGGGGGTGAGTATAAACTTGATGCCATATGCAATCTTCAAACAACTTAGGCATGGTGAACTGAAATCCACGATAATACGACTTCTTATGGTGGACCGGTCTATCAAACACCCCATTGGGATAATTAATGACATATTGGTGAAAGTTGATTGGTTTATCTTTTTTCGACTTATTTTGTTATTCTAGATTGTGAAATTGATGTGGAAGTTCCTATTATTTTGGGTGGACCATTTTTGTCAATTGGAAGAGCTTAGTGGATGTTAAAAGTGGTAAGTTAAAGTTCCGAGTAAATAAAGAGGAGGTCACCTTTAATGAGTGCAAATCAATGAAGCAACCAAGTGACATCACGTAGTTTCAAATATTGATGTGATTGATGAAGCAGTGGCTAGTGTGAGTGAAATGATATGTATGGGTGAACCCCTTGAGGCTGTTTTTTTTGAATTATGATGAGACCTAAGTTCAATGGTATGATGAAGTGGTAGCTTCTTTATCGAGACTAGGTGCGCACTTAAAGAACACATTGAAGCTATACATTGACCTAAAGAATCGAGAGAGTCCTCCCGCTAAACCAACCATGGAGGAACCTCCAAAGCTTGAGTTGAAAGTTCTCCCTGCTCATCTTCGGTATGCATTCTTGGGGGTGAATAATAACTTGCCCATTATCATTGCATCAGACTTGCTTGAGTGGAAAGTAAAATTGCTTCTTTAGGTGTTGAAATGTTACATCAAGGCAATAGGGTGGACAATTGCTTATATTGTAGGTATTCCACTTGGAATTTTCACTCATAAAATCCAATTAGATAGTGAATGCAAACCAAGTGTTGAACATCAAAGAAGACTAAATCCATCTATGCAAGAGGTGGTGAAGAAATAGATCATTAAATGGCTAGATACAGGTGTTGGGTGCCCTATTGGGGGTAGTGAATGGGTAAGCCTCGTACAATGTGTACCCAAAAAGGAGGCATCACGGTGATCTCGAAGGAGAAATGAGAACTTGTACCCATGAGGCCGGTCACCAATTGGAGGGTATACATGGATTACCGGAAGCTAAATTCTTGGACCTAAAAGGATCATTTTCCAATGCCATTTATGGATCAAATGCTCGATAGATTTGCGAGGTATGGATGGTACTGTTTCTTGATGGAAACTCCGGGTACAACCAAATCTTTATTGCACCAAAAGACCAAGAGAAAACCACTTTCACATATCCCTATGGGACTTTCGCCGTCAAGAGGATGCCACTTGGATTGTGCAATGCTCCGGTGACATTCCAACGGTGCATGCTTTCTATTTTCTCTAACATGGTGGAAGACTCAATGGAAGTCTTCATGTATGATTTCTCAGTTGTAGGTGATTCATTTGAGACATTCTTGGCTCATCTTGGGAAAGTCTTTCAAAGGTGTACGAAAACCAACTTAGTCTTCAATTGGGAAAAAATCATTTCATGGTCAAGGAAGGCATAGTCCTAGGTCATAAGGTGTCACAAAAGGGATTATAGGTGGACAAAGTAAAGATTGAGGTTATTAAGAAGTAGCCACCACTAATCTGTGTAAAGGTATTCAATGTTTTTTAGGTCATGCAGGGTTCTATAGAATATTCATCAAAGATTTCTCCAAAATTGCACACCCATTGTGTAAGCTATTGGAGAAACATGCAAAGTTCCTTTTTTTATCACACTTGCTCAAAAGCCTTTGAGTGCTTGAAAGAAAAGCTAATCTCTACTCCAGTAATGTAGCGACCCATTTGGTCGTTTTGAGTACTAGAGCTTTTTATTTCATAAAATACTTTTCGATAGATTCTAAATGGGTATTTTGGACTATTCATAACTACAATTATGAATTTAGTGGGGTAGTTTTAATAATTAATTTAGTTGGTGGTTAAAGAAGATAACATTAAAATTAATAGTGTGTTACTTTCACCACTTTATAATTAGGTATGTATAATAATTAGGGTAGTAAATAATCTATAGAAGAAAGGAAAAACAAAAGCATCCGCAACAACTCCGTAAGAACTCGAGGAAATCCAAGTCAAGGTATAACGATAGCCTTAACTCTTGGAATTTGTACCTGGACAGAGGATAGTATGTTATTAATTATATTGTATAGTGGGGTTGAGGGAATAAGGGATCAAATTTTGAAGAAACTTTGAATTGCTTTTCTTATCACTATTTATAACTTTTCAGCCTAGGGGTTGGGGGGGGGGGGTGACTTCTATTGATCATTATTGGGAAATAGTGAGGGTTAATTATATATATTATGTATGTGTGTAATTGGACAGTAACTATTGTATATGAATAGGGTATGGGTAGCTGCTAGTCTGTCTGCCATTGGTTTTGTGACCAGTGGCTTCCATCTTTATATATTAATATTTTGTTCTCACATTATAAACTACATTGAGATAAGTAATTAAGTATTAGGTGTATCGAATTATTTGAATTCCATTAAAGTTATGCTAATTGGAGGAAATAAGACTTACCCTTAGGTTTGATCTTTAGGAAATTGATTATAGAATTAGGTGAATTTTTTTGTCTAGGCTAGACATAGAATAATATGAGTGTTTATAGACCCTTAAATTATAAATTATGCATATATACTTGATTGATTGGAAAGGTTTGGAGACATTGAAGAAATGAAAAGTATTGGAGAAGTAGCTTGCTTGATTTTAGAGATTAGGTTGAGGTAGGTCATGATTTATTCTATTTGATAGATAAGAGTCTTAATAGTGATTGATATGCATTGAGTGATATTGTGAAATTCTCTATGTACTTGATTGTGTGGTTTGGTTGTGTGGTTTGTGTTTGGTCTAAAATCATGAGATCGTGAAATTTATAATCTTGAACCCTCTTTATCGAAGTGATGCCCTGAATAAAGGAGGCTTGATGAAATATTTTTAATGAAGTGAAAAGTGGTGATAATAAATGATAAATTCACGATATATTGGATAGGATGCCACGAGTTGGCATGATATTATAGGATCGGATGCCCCGAGTCGACATTATATTATTGGATCGGATGCCACGAGCTGACATGATATTATTGGATCTGGTGTCACGTTCCGACACGATAACATTAAAGGAAAACATATATATATATACATATATTTAATGTAATGTACTCAATCTCAAAGAACTCAATTCCCAAAATAGCTTTGTTTGGAGGCATGAGTCCTCATGTGTGATCTTGATATTGTTGATTGATTATGTACTTACTTTAGTGTTGTTAACACTGGTTCATGTTGTTTGTTGCTTGGCACCTGCTAAGTGTCATAGTTAATTTTATACTATTATTCATTACATATTATGTCACGACCCAGGGGTATCCCCTAGACGTAACACGGCGTACAAAGCTCTGGAAAGTCTCATATAAACCTCATAGCATATCATAATAAAAGATAATAGAAAAATGGTGCGGAATTTAAAACTTTTCTTTACAATCAAAGTCCTTTATAAAAAAGTGGGAGTTTATAACACTATGTCTCAAACCATCTACAATACTTTGAATAACCCATAGGGATACAACCCATACAAAAGCTCTAAAAATAAAATTAAAGACCTAAAGGAAATAGTGGTTTTGTCCTCGAAGTTATGAGGACTCACCAAATCTTCAATTCCTTGCTCCTTAGAAACCTATCTTCCAAGAATAGAACTCAAGTCTCCAAACCCTACACTGTGTAAAAATGTATAAGAAATATGGGTTAGTACAAAAATGCACTAAATATGTTAGCCATGCATAAAAACCTTTGAAAATATGCTAAAAAGGGACATGTTAGTTGAAACCATGCTATATGCCAATTTTGAACATCATCCTTGAAATAGTTGGAAAACATAACTCATAAGAAAACTCACGTATAGTTAATCATAGCATAAAGAATAACAACATAATCATAAGCATAACCTCTAACATGGACACAATATAAGCATAAGTCAACATAAGACATAATTCAATACTTCAAGAAATATCAACTATAAGCATGAGAGACAATATCATAACAATAAGTAAAGTCTCCAACATAAGCATCATATAAGCATTGTCCAACTCCTAGTCATTCATATAATAATAGAACCATTCTCAACTAACCTCAAAGCATACTTGTGCAATGCATTGATGGCATCCCATAATACTATCCACGCTAAGCATAACCTTGAAGTCACCATATGCATACTTACCATTCATTTGGTCTCATTCTTAGGAATTAGGCATTTTTGTTTAGCTTTTCGTGTGTGTTAGCCCATGAATATTTTGGTGATATGACTTTCAGAGAATAGTTTTAGCAAAACCTTTATGGAACCCTCCGTCCGGAGTTGGGAAAGCAGTACGTATAGTCTTACAATTTTGAGAGTCCATTTTATGCATTTAGGGGCTAATTTACAAGAGTTAGGTTATTTTTCTTAGGTTTTCGTGTTCTAGCCATGAATATTTTTTTTGATATGACGTTTGGATGATTTCTTTACGAAACCCTTTGTAGGGATTTAGAGGAGCAGTACATACACTCTCATAATTATTAGAGTCCATTTTTTTGTATTTTAGGCTAATTTACATGAATTAATTGATTTGCTCAATTTTTTGTGTGTGTTAGACCATGAATATTTTGGTGATATGGCTTCCAGACGATTTCTTTGCAAAACATTTAAGGAACTCTATAACACCCCAGAAATTCTATGATTTAAGTTAAAGCCTCACCTTATGAATAATGACTTAAAAATAGTAAAAATGATGTTTCTAAATCTAAATTAATGCAATTGACTTGGTTTGGAAGAGTAAAAGTCTAAACATCAAGAAACGACCACGACGTCCGGAAACTAAAGAATAATGTGTTCTAGTCTGCCCTTAGGTTTTGGGCAGGTTTGGGAGTGTCGTATGATGGTATAATCTTGTAAAAATATTTAAATTAGGTAAATATATGTTTATAGGGTCAAAATGTTCGAATACCACTCCCTGAGGCCACCCTAAGGGGCCGCGAGGAGGACCCCAACCTTGGCCAAGCAAGCTGCCACGGCAGCTTGCAAATTGCACTTGGTGGGAATAGCTCCGCGTCGCGGACTACATCCCCCAAGGAGAAAAAAGTTAGTTCACGACGCGGTCGGGTCGCAGACACTACTGTCTCAAAATTTGATTTCAAATATCTTTAGAGAACAGCAAGTCCGCGACGAAAATGCAGAAATTCAGAAATTGAATTTTACTTCATTAAAGAGTCCAACTAAGTGAGGGGTATTTAGAGTAATTTAGGGGACGTGTATATAATGATTTTTAAGTTAATGTACCTCACTTTTATCACTAAAACTAAAAAACAACAAAGATCTAAACCTAAAGTTCCTCCTTCTCTCTACTCTCGCTCTTCTCAAGAACGCCATTGAAGAAGATTGGAGCTTCAAGAAGAAGACCAACTCTCCAAGGTTTCAACTCGGATTTTCGTGTTTAATTCGTCAATAAGGTATGGTTGCTTATCACTTTTGGAATTCCTTTCCCCAAGAGGCCCCTTCAAGATGAATTTCAAAATCTCTAATTTCTAGGTTTCAATCCAAAAACGTGGGTCTTCTTTCTAAAGAGAAATGGATGTTATAAACTGAATTTGATTGATGTTACATGAATAATTATGGATGAATTTATGTTGTATTGGTGGTTTTTTGAAGAATTTTCCATGAGACCCATGTTTCTCCTTCTTTTCCTAATTCTAACCCTAGTTTGTGTTGGATATTGATTGAAGACTATGAATTGAATGTGATGCTATGAAATTCATGTTTGTGTAATGATTCTACCCTAGGTTATGTATAACTCCTATGAAATTAGGGTTGAGTCTTTGAATGAAGTCTTGAAGGTTATGAAGGGAATATGTCAATTGCTTATATTGATGTTGATTATGTTGTTACTTCATGAATTAACTTGTATTATGTATTGGTTATGAATTATTTGGTAATAAGTATGGATGTCCCAAGAAGGGCAAGAAGCTATGAAGGTTGGTTCTTCTTTGAACTCAAGTATGAAAGGTGAATTACTTAGATTGTAATGATATTATACCTAATGTGTTGTTGTGGTGTTGATGACTTAGTTTCCTCATCCTTAACCCTCTACACTTGAATTAACTATGAATTATGTATGTATGTTATGGTATGATTGCTATATGATTGAAAGGTTGTCCTCATGCTTACAGTGTAATGTAAAGTAAAAGGTTTACTCACTTGCTAAGTGTTTCTAAAGTGAAAGGATTGTTACTCACTTATGAACACATATGAGCTATTATGGTAAGATGTCTATATAAGAGACTAGTAAAGGCCAATGTGAACTTATGTGATAACTAAAAATGACTACAAAAGGGAATTAGATGCTTAGAACTAAAAAGGGGTGTAAATGAGATGGGGGTCTCATGTTTAGTAAGTCCGGCTCCCCACATGGGTTTTCTCACATTTAGCAAGTCCGAATTACGCATGGTATCTGTTTTCTCATGAGATGGAAACCCTCACGTTTAGTAAGTTAGAGTTTCTAGAAGCAATCTCCTTGACCCTTAAATATGTGCACACATAGGACTCTAGCTTAGTGGATCCACCTAGATAGCTATGTACAAATGGTTATACCTTAGGCAAGTGTTAACCCTCTCTTTTCAGAGTGGGAGTACAACACCGGATTCCATGTAGCTCTCATAGTCTATGTCAGTTATTGCAATATTTCCCTAATGTAAAAGTAATTGAAGGTATGAAAGGTGTGAACTCTTACTAGGGCTTTCTTAAGGGTTTCTACATAGTGTAAGGGAGGGTATGGGACTTCTCTTGCACGTTGCACTTATGGGATCCTAAGAGATGGTTTTAGTTCTGTTCTCTTATGATTTTTATGATTATGACTTATGTATGTTGAAGTTATGTTATGTATGATCATTATGAATGTGGTAAGTTATGATGAGATATGATCTTATGAATGTATGCATGAAGTAGGTTGCTTAATGTGATACTTGGCTTTGAATAGGGTTATGAGGTTCTATTCTTTGCATTGCACTAGCATTGCTTGGGTTGTCTACATGTTGGGATGATATTATGTTGGATTGGACTATGATGCTTACTTTGTGTGCATATTGGATTTACTTAGTAAAAAGCATGTTTTGACTAAAAGTCCTTTTATGCATGTTTCTATGGTTTTTATGCATAGTAGCCATACTTAGTACGTGTGTTGTACTAACCCATATTTTCTCCCTTTTCCCCAAACATTTACGTTCGGGCCATTGTGGATTCAAGCTTACTTCTCAAGACACTTGGAGTTGCTTCCCCAAGTTGGTGAGTCCTCAAGTCTGAGGACAAGACCCTATGATCTAGCTTCTATGTTTAGTTCTTTGCTTATGTTGAAAGACATTGTTATACTTTCTTACTTCAACACTTCTTATTGATGTAAGGGCTAAGTCCCATTTTCGATACTTCTATGTCTAGATGGTACATTATGACGAAGTTAGAACTTGTTTTTCATATATGAAGTGAAGTTGAACTTCCAAAGTCAAAGTTTTAAATTTTCCGTGATTTTATTCTATGATACATGCTATGACGAAAGCTAAGGGCTTGTATAAGACCTCTTCGAGGTCGAATATGCCTGTAAAGACTAGGGGTGCTCTCGAGTCGTTACAAACTTGGTATCAGAGCCGGGTTGAGAATAATGCAGGATTTATGTCACAAGATACCACATCGAGTAGAGTCATGTTAATGGGTGTGAAGCGCACCACACTTATGAATAATAGACTACGAGATGCTTAGGAACTTTCACTCTTTTGTTATTCCATAGTCGTGCCTAAGAGTCTTAACTCTATTTAGTCATTTTCTTCTAATCCTTCTCTTATGCTTATAGGCGATGAATACAAGAAGGAACAACGCAAGGAGGGTCGGTGAGCAGAATGTGAATGAGGCGGTTCCCCCTCAAGCTCCTCAAAAACCCTCAAGTTCCTATTAAAGAAGGGGCTATGCCTAATGTCGAGATAAGGTCGGCTATACATAATTTGACTCAAGTGTTGGCCACTCAAGTTTCTAGGGATGCTAGGGTGCAAGTGAACCCCAATGCTAGCACTACCGCTTCTAGGATAAGGGATTTCACAATGATGAATCCCCCTACTTTCTTTGGCTCCAAAGTGAAAGAAGATCCACAAGGGTTCATTGATGAAGTGTTTAAGGTTCTAGAGGCTATGGGTGTGTATTCTCAAGAAAAGGCGGAGTTAGCCGCCTATCAACTCAAAGATGTGGCACAAGTGTGGTATGAACAATAGAAGGAAGGGAGACCTATTAGAGAGGGTCCGATAAGTTGGGCTACATTCAAGATGAGTTTTCTTGATAGGTTTTTCCCCTTGGAACTAAGGGAGAGGAAAATGCAAGAATTCATCAACCTCCGTCAAGGGGTATGAGTGTGAAGGAGTATGGCCTCAAGTTCACTCAATTGTCCAAGCATGCTCCTACTTTGGTGTCGGACTCTAGAGCTACAATGAACAAATTTGTTATGGGGGTATCCGATCTTGTGGTGAATGAATATAGGTAGGTATGCTAATCCCAATCATGGACATTGCACGTCTTATGGTTCACGTCAAACAAATTGAGGAGCAAAAACTTAAGCAAGTTGGTAGAGAATTGAAGAGGTCAAGGGCTGATGATGGAAATTCTTCTAAGGTTAGGTTTGAAATCCAAGATAAGCCAAAGTTCAAAAAGAGGTTTTCCAACCAAGGTCCCCCTAACACTCCAAGGGTTAACAAAGGTAAAGTGTCTACCTCCAAGCCTCAAGAAGCAAAAGGTGGTGGTCTTTATGTTGAGAAGATTATTTGTACAAAGTGTGGTCGAAAACATGAAGGCAAGTACCTAGTTGGCACGGGTAATTGCTATGGTTGTGGTAAGAGCGGCCACATGAATAGGGACTGCCCTATGCTAAAGGCTCAAGGAAGGTAAAATGCTCAAGCACAAGCAAGTGGCCCAAATCCCAATGCTCCTAAGAAGAATCGCTTCTATGCTCTCCAATCCCGAAGTGATTAAGAGAGCTCTCCGGATGTTGTGACTGGTATGCTACAAGCATTTTCAATTAATGTTTATGCATATTTACATCCTGATGCCACTTTGTCTTTGGTAACCCCTTTAGTGGCTATTAAGTTTGATATGTTTCTCGATGTATTAGATAAACCCTTTTTGGTTTCTACCCCGGTGGGTGATTCCATAGTTGCTAAAAGAGTTTATAGGGGTTGTCCCATATCATTGCCCAATAGAGTCACTTTGGTTGATTTGGTGGAACTTGATATGTTAGACTTTGATGTTATATTGGGGATGGATTGGCTTCATGCTTGTTTTGCGTCCATAGATTGTAGGACCCGAATTGTGAAGTTTAAATCTCCTAATGAACCCATTTTAGAATGGAAGAGAGGAAATTTCGTTCCTAGGGGAAGGATCATTTCATGTCTAAAAGCTTGTAAGTTAATTTCTAAGGGATGTCTCTATCATATTGTGAGGGTTAAGGATCTTGAGTCCGAGATTCCTCCATTGGAGTCGGTCCCCGTAGTGAAGGATTTTCTAGAAGTCTTTCCTGATGACTTACATGGAATTCCTCCCAAACGGGAAATAGATTTCGGCATAGATTTGTTGCCGGATACGCAACCCATTTCATCCCTCCTTACTGAAAGTCCCCGGTGGAGTTGAAGGAATTAAAAGCTCAACTCAAAGATTTGTTGGATAAGGGTTTCATCCAATCTAGTATATCTCCTTAAGGTGCACTGGTGTTATTTGTGAAGAAGAAGGATGGATCTTTTCATATATGTATTGATTACCGACAATTAAATAAGGTGACCATTAAGAACAAGTATCCACTCCCTAAGATTGATGACTTATTTAATCAACTTCAAGGAGCGAGTTACTTTTCAAAAATTGATTTGAGGATTATCACCAACTTAGAGTGAGAGGTGTTGATGTTCCAAAAACAGCCTTTCGAACAAGATATGGTCATTTTGAGTTCTTAGTGATGTCCTTTGGTCTTACAAATGCCCTGGCGGCTTTCATGGACCTTATGAATCGTGTGTTTAGAAATTATCTAGACTCATTTTTTATTGTCTTTATTGATGACATCTTGATATACTCTAAAAGTGAGGATGATCACATGAATCATTTGAGGATAGTATTGCAAGTCCTCAAAGATCACCAACTCTATGCTAAGTTTAGCAAGTGCGAATTTTGGCTAAGATCAATTGCTTTACTTGGTCACATTGTTTCTAGTGAGGGTATAGAAGTTGATCCAAAGAAAATCTATGCAGTCAAAAGTTGGCCTAGACCTTTGAGTCCTTCTAACATCCGAAGCGTTTTGGGTTTGGCCGGTTACTACCGGAGGTTTGTTGAGGGATTTTCATCTATTGCATATCCATTAACGGCCTTAACTCAAAAGAAGTCCAAGTTCGAATGGTCTGAATCTTGTGAAAAGAGCTTCCAATTGTTGAAAGATAAGCTCACCTCCGCTTTGGTTTTGACCTTATCAGAGGGCACCGAAGGGTTTGTATTATATTGTGACGCTTCCCGAGTGGGTTTGGGTTGTATCCTCACGCAGCATGGTAAGGTTATAGCTTATGCCTCGAGACAACTCAAGGTGCATTAGAAGAATTATCCAACTCATGACCTTGAGCTAGCGGTTGTAGTCTTTACTTTAAAGATTTGGAGACACTATCTTTATGGGGGACATGTGGATGTGTTTACCGACCACAAGAGTCTTCAATATGGTTTTAGCCAAAAAGAATTTGAATCTCCAACAAAGGAGGTGGTTGGAACTCTTAAAAGATTATGACATGAGTGTCCTTTACCACCCCAGAAAAGCAAATGTTGTTGCAAATGCTTTGAGTCGTGTATCTATGGGTAGTATGTCACATGTGAAAGAAGAGAAAAGGGAGTTAGCCCGTGATATACATAGGCTAGCCCGGTTGGGTGTCCGACTTGAAGATTCCCCAAAAGGAGGTGTCATGGTCCGTCATAATTCTGAGTCATCGATTGTTGTTGACGTGAAGTCTAAGCAATATCTTGACCCTATTTTGATGGAACTAAAAGAGTCGGTTCTCAACAAAGCAATAGAAACTTTCTCTCAAGGAGAAGATGGGGTGCTTAGGCACCAAGGGAGTTTATGTGTTCTAGATGTGGATGGCCTAAGAGAGACAATCTGAAAGGAGGCCGATGGGTCCCGATACTCCATCCATCTGGGAGCCACCAAAATGTATCCTGACTTATGTGAGATTTATTGGTAGAATGGAATGAAAAGAGACAGCAAATTTTGTGGCTAGGTGCTCAAATTGCCAACAAGTCAAAGTCGAGCACTAAGGACCGGGAGGTCTAACTCAAGATATTGATACCCCCACTTGGAAATCGGGAGAGGTAAATATGGACTTCGTGGTAAGTTTTCCTCGAACCCATAGGCAACATGACTCCATTCGGGTCATTGTGGATAGATTGACTATATCAGCCCATTTCCTTCCCGTCAAGGTTCCTTATTCGGCGGAAAATTATGCTAAGTTGTACATTAAGGAGATTGTGAAATTGTATGGGGCCCCATTGTCAATTATTTCGGATAGAGGTGCCCAATTTACTTCCTATTTTTGGAGGTCTTTCCAAAGTGGGCTTGGTACTCAAGTGGAACTTAGTACCGCATTTCACCCTCAAATGGATGGTTAAGTGAAACACACCATCCAAACCCAAGAGGACATGTTGAGAGCGTATGTCATTGACTTCAAAGGTAATTGGGATGACCACCTACCTTTGATATAATTTTCCTACAAAAATAGCTACCACTCGAGTATTACTATGGCACCCTTTGAAGCACTTTATGGTAGAAGGTGTCGATCTCTGGTTGGGTAGTTTGAAGTAGGTGAATTTGCTCTTCTTAGTCCCGAGGTAGTCTATGAGGCTATGGAAAAAGTTTGACTTATAAGGGATAGGCTGAAAACGGCTCATAGTCGGCAAAAGTCTTATGCCGATAATAGAAAGAGGGATCTTGAATTTGAAGTAGGTGATTGGGTCTACTTGAAGATCTCACCCATGAAAGGGGTGATGAGGTATGGTAAGAAGGGGAAACTTAGCCCCCGGTATGTTGGGCCTTATGAGATCTTGAAGCGTGTTGGAAAGGTCACTTATGAGTTGAAATTGCCCATCGAATTGGTCCCGGTTCACCCGGTGTTCCATATTTCTATGTTAAAGAAATGTATAGGTGGCCCGGTTTCCATTCTCCCTCTAGAAGGTTTAGGGGTGAATGAAAACCTTTCTTATGAAGAGGTTCCGGTCGAAATCTTAGATCATCAACTTTAGAAGTTTAGGAATAAAGAGGTTGCCTCCGTAAAAGTCATATGGAGAAACCACCTAGTTGAGGGTGCAACATGGGAGGCCGAGGCCGACATGAAGTCCCGCTACCCTCATCTTTTTCCTCCTACTCCTAGCCAAAGTTAAGGTTAGTAGTCTCTCTTAATTTGGTATAAATTGAAAATCATGTGTGCTGATGATTATGACATAATTTCCTTGGATGTGCATATTTTTTTGAAAATTCATGCTTAAGTTGTATTTTGAGTTTTCATGAATTTTGTTTCTCATGGTTGAAATTGCACTCATATATATTGTGCGATGTTGTATTCATGAGAGTTGTAATGAGCATACTTGATGGTGTCTTGTCAAAGAAATGTCTTGTTGGTTGCTTAATATATATGTTGATGCTCATTGAATATGGAGAAGGTAGTTCCTCCTATACTTATGTGAAGAGTTTTGAGCATAGTGATTTTTTGGATTAAATTCCTATATGGCATGATGATATGATGTTGTTGATATGATTGGTTGTTGTGCTGCTAGTTTGAGTCATTTTCTCCCTAGAAAGAAGTCCAAGTGACATTCGGGGATGAATGTTCCTAAGGGGGGATATTGTAACACCTCGGAAATTATATAACATAAGTTAGAGCCTCTCCTTATGAATAATGACTTAAAATAGTAAAAAGGATGTTTCTAAACCTAAATTAATGCAATTGACTTGGTTTGGAAGAGTAAAACTCTAAACATTAAGAAATGACTACGACGTCTGGAAAGTAGAGAAGAATGTGTTTTAGTGTGTTCTTAGGTTTTGGGATGGTTTGGGAGTGTCGTATGATGGTATAATCTTGTAAAAAGGTTTAAATTAAGTAAATATATGTTTATAGGGTCAAAAGGTTCGAATACGAAACCCAGGGGCCACCCTAAGGGACCTTGAGGAGGACCCCAACCTTGGCCAAGCAAGCTGCCAAGGTAGCTTGCAAATTGCACTTGGTGGGAATAGCTCCGCGTCACGGACTAGCTCCCCCAAGGAGAAAAAACTTAGTTTGCGATGCGGTCATGTCACGGAATCTACTATCTCGAAATTGAATTCCAAATATCTTCAGGGAACAACTCCGCATCGCAAACTTTTTCCGCGACGAAAATGTAAAAATTTAGAAATTGATTTTTACTTCATTAAAGAGTCCAACTAAGTGAGGGGTATTTAGGGTACTTTAGGGGATGTGTATATAATGATTTTCAAGTCGATTTACCTCACTTTTATCACTCAAACACAAAACGCCAAAGATCTAAACCTAAAGTTCCTCCTTCTCTCTACTCTCTCTCTCTTCTCAAGGACTCCATTGAAGAAGATTGGAACTTCTAGAAGAAGAACAACTCTCTAAGGTTTCAACTCAGAATTTCGTGGTTAATTCATCTATAAGGTATGGTTGCTTATCACTCTTGGGATTCCATTCCCCAAGTGGCCCTTTCAAGATAAATTTCAAAATCTCCAATTTCTAGGTTTCAATCCAAAAATGTGGGTCTTCTTTCTAAAGTGAAATTAATGTTATAAACTGACTTTGATTGATGTTATATGAACAATTATGGATGAATTTATAATGTATTGGTGGTTTCTTGAAGAATTCCCCATGAGACACATGTTTCTCCTTCTTTTCCTAATTCTAACCCTAGTTTGTGTTGGATATTGATTGAAGGCTATGAATTGAATGTGATGTTATGAAATTCATGTTTGTATGATGATTCTACCATAGTTTATGTGTAACTCCTATGAAATTAGGGTTGAGTCTTTGAATGAAGTCTTGAAGGCTATGAAGGAAATATGTCAATTCTTATATAAATGTTGATTATGTTGTTACTTCATGAATTACCTTGTATTATGTATTGGTTATGACTTGTTTGGTAATTGAAGTATGGATGTCCCAAGAAGGGCAAGAAGGTATGAAGGTTGGTTCTTCTTTGAACTCAAGTATGAAAGGTGAATTACTTAGATTGTAATAATGCTATACCTAATGTGTTGTTGTGGTGTTGATGACTTAGTTTCCTCATCCAAAACCCTCTACACTTGAATTAGCTATGAATTATGTATGTATGTTATGGTATGATTGCTATATGATTGAAAGGTAGTCCTCAGGATTATAGTGTAATGTAAAGTGAAAGGTTTCCTCACTTGCTAAGTGTTTCTAAAGTGAAAGGATTGTTACTCACTTATGAACACATATGAGCTATAATGGTAAGAATCTACATAAGAGTCTAGTAAAGGCCAATGTGAACATATGTGATGACTAAAGATAATTACAATACAGAATTAGATGCTTAGCTCCGAAAGGGCATGTAAATGAGATGGGGATCTCACGTTTAGTAAGTCCGGCTCCCCACATGGGTTTCCTCACGTTTAGCAAGTCCGGATTATGCACGGTATGTGTTGCCTCTTGAGATGGAAATCCTCACATTTAGTAAGTTAGGGTTTCTAGAAGCAATCTCCTTGACCCTTAACTATGTGCCCACATAGGACTTTAGCTTAGTGGATCCACCTAGATAGTTATGTACGAATGGTTACACCTTAGGCAAGTGTTAACCCTCTCTTTTCGGAGTGGGAGTAGAACACCAAATTCCATGTAGCTCTCATGGTCTATGTTGGTTATTGCAATATTTCCCTAATGTTAAAATAAATGAAGGTATGAAAGGTGTGAACTCTTAATAGGGCTTTCTTAAGGGTTTCTACATAGTGTAAGGGAGGGTATGGGACTTCTCTTGCACATTGCACTTGTGGGATCCTAAGAGATGGTTGTAGTATTGTACTCTTATGATTATGATGATTATGACTTATGTATATTGAAGCTATGTTATGTATGATCGTTATGAATATGGTAAGTTATGATGATATATGATCTTATGAATGTATGTATGAAGTAGGTTGCTTAATGTGATACTTGGCTTTGAATAAGGTTATGGGATTCTATTCTTTACATTGCACTAGTATTTCTTGGGTTGTCTATATGTTGGGATGATATTATGTTGGATTGGACTATGATTCTTACTTTGTGTGCATATTGGATTTACTTGGTAAAAAACATGTTTTGACTAAATGTCCTTTTATGCATGTTTCAATGGTTTTTATGCATAGTAGGCATACTTAGTATGTGTTGTACTAACCCATATTTTCTCCCTTTTCCCCAAATATTTAGGTTAGGGCCGTTGAGGATCTAAGCTTACTTCTCAAGACACTTGGAGTTGCTTTCCCAAGGTGGTGAGTCCTCAAGTCTGAGGACAAGACCCTATGATCTAGCTTCTATGTTTAGTTCTTTGTTTATGTTGAAAGACATTGTTGTACTTTCTTATATCAAGACATCTTATTGATGTAAGGGCTAAGTCCCATTTTCGATACTTCTATGTCTAGATGGTACATTGTGACGAAGTGAGATTCTGTTTTTCATATATGAAGTGAAGTTGAACTTCCAAAGTAAAAGTTTTAAATTTTCCGTGATTTTATTCTATTATACATGCTATGAAAAATGCTAAGGGTTTGTATAAGACCTCTTCGAGGTCAAATATGCCGATAACGACTAGGAGGTGCTCTCGAGTCGTTACAAACTCTCCATAGGGTGTTCGGGGAGCATAACGTATAGTCTTATATATTTTAAATCCATTTTGAATATTTTGGAGACCAATTATAGATATTAGGGGATTTTTTTTGTGTGTTTGACCATGAATATTTTTGTGGTATGTCTTATGGAGGATTTCTGTACGAAACCCTCCATAGAGAGTAAGAAGAGTAGTCGTATACTCTAATAATTTTTAGTCAGTTTTGGGCATTTAAGGACCAATATAGAGGAATTAAGTAAATTTCTTAGTTTTTCGTGTGTGTTAGACCATGAATATTTTGGTGATATGACTTTCAGACAAGTACTTTTCAAAACCTTTATGGAACTCTCCATAGGGAGTTGGGGGAGAGGTACGCACATTCTCACATTTTTAAATCCATTTTGGACATTTAGGATGCCAATTATAGGAATCGGATGATTTTTTTAACTTTTCGTGTGTGTTAGCCCATAAATATTTTGAAGATATGGCTTATGGACAATTTCTTTGCGACACCTTTACAGAACCCTCTGTAGGGAGTTATGGAAGCAGTACGTACATTCTAAAACAAAATTGAGTCTATTTTGGGAATTTAGGGGCTAATTTAATAGAATAAGGCAATTTTCTCAGTTTTTCATGTGTATTAACCCATGGATATTTTGGTGATATTGCTTTCCTACAATTTCTTTGTGAAACCTTTACTCAACTCTTTGTAAAGTTTTTGGGGGAGCAATACGTATTTTCTCGCAAAATTTATGGTCTATTTTGGACATTTAGGGGCTAATTTATAGGAATTAAGCGGTTTTCTTAGTTTTTGGTGTGTGTTAGCCCAAAAATATTTTTTCTTAAATAAAAGGCTTGATACCAATTATTTAAACAAGTCAAAATATTCTATTTAAATATTCAAATTAGGCATGGTCAATTGAAACACGACTTAGATTGAATGTCTTAATGGAATATTTCGACAAGTTTAACAAGTTAATTGTGTATTAAGCCAAAAAAGAGCCTTTATATAATTGATAAAGCAATGAAAGAAAGGATGTTACCAAACAAAGACTTACACCACATGTCTAAATAAGCCCCCCAATATTAATATTTTAAAATTACACAACAACAAAACATTGTTACTGGTAATATATGAAAAATCAAAGTAAGAAATGAACTTGAAGGTAAAAACTTTTACAGAATCCTCCGTAGGGAGTTGGGGAAGGAATAAGAACAGTAGTATAGTTTTTAGTGTCCATTTTGGGCATCTGGGGCCAATTAAAAGAAATTAGCAAATTTTATTAATTTTTTGTGTGTGTTAGACAATGAATATTTTGGTGATATGACTTCAAGATGATTTCTTTACGAATACTTTACAGAATCCTTTGTAGGATTTTAGGGGAGCAGTACGTAATGTCTATCAAGTTTTAGAGTCCGATTTGGCCTTTTAGAGTCCAATTTATAAGAATTAGGTGATTTTCTCACTTTTTCATGTGTGATATCCATGAATATTTTGGTGATATGGATTCTGGACGATATCTTCGCGAAAACATTATGGACCTCTTCGTAGGAAGTTGTGGGAGTAGTACGTATAGTCTCACAATTGTTAGATTATATTTTGGGCATTTAGGGTCAAGTTTGTAGGAATTAGGTGATTTTTTCAGTTTTTTGTATGTGTTATCCATTGAATATTTTTATGATATGGCTTCTGGATGATTTCTTAGTAAAAACATTGTGTAACCCTCCATAGAGATTTGGGAGCGCATACATACAGTCTCACAATTTTTACAGTTCATCTTGCACATTTAGGGGCCAATTTACATGAATTAGGATATTTTCTTAGTTTTTCATTTGTGTTAGCCCATGACTATTTTATTGATGTGGCTTCTAGACGATTTTCTGTGAATCCTTTACGAAATCCTCCATAGGGAGTTAGTGGAGTAGTACTTACAGTCTTACAATTTTTAGAGTCCATTTTTGGCATTTAGGGGCAAATTTATAAGAATTAGATGATTTTTTCAATTTTTCGTATGTGTTAGCTCACGAATATTTTTGTGATATGGCTTCGGAATTATTTCATTGTGAAACCTTTACTAAATATTACTTAGGGAGTTGGGTGAGAAGTACGCACATAATCATAATTTTGAGAGTCCATTTTGGGCATTTAGGGGTCAACTTTTAGGATCTAGGTGATTTTCCTAGTTTTGTGTTTGTTAGCCATAAATATTTCAATAATATGACTTCCAGATGGTTTTTTTGCTAAACCTTTATAGAACTCTTAGTAAGGAGTTGGGCAGTAGTACGTACAATCTCACAATTTTAGAGTGCATTGTGGTCATTTAGGGGCCAATTTATAAGAATTAGGTGATTTTCTCTTTTTTTTTTCATGTGTGTTAGTAAGCCCATGAATATTTTGTCATTAATTAACAGGTTTCATACCAACTTTTTAATCAAGTCAAAATATTCTATTTAAATATTCAAATTAGGCTTATTCAATTGGAACATGACTTAGATCGAATGTCTAAATATAATATTTTGACAAGTTTAACAAGTTAAATACGTATTAAGCCAAAAAAGAAACTCTATATATTTGATAAAGCAATTAGGGTTGTTTATAGGACGGATCGAGCAGATAATTTCACTTAACGATTTGGCTTTTCGGATATCGGTTTTTAAATTTATTAATCTACTAGTCCATCTAAAAGATATTGGTTGGTTTGGTAATGGATTACCAATTATCGGATGGTTATTGAGTGGAGTATTGGTTAACCTCTAATTTCTATGATATCTTTTTTTTGATGAATTCACCTTACAACAAGGATGAGTTTTAACCAATAACAAGATAAAATGGATAAATTGATCCAAATTTTCAACTTGATGCCACATTTGTTGGAAAACTATATGCACAGCGAAAGCATATCATAGTCTTATTGCTTACATGAATAATAGATAACTAATACCGTTTATGGTAGAACACATACAATATGCTAGAACACACAAACTTACTGAAATTTAATTCAAGAATTACCTCTTGAAGCGTGATCAGGTACATTCAAACGAATCCCCAAGATAGACAGACCTTCAAACGAATCTACAAGATAGACAATAGCTATGGCTATGGTCTTCTACAGTGATCCCAAGTTCACATCCGAACTCTCTCAATACTTGGGTGGGGAAGTATGAATAGGAAACTAATAAATCTTTTTCTAGGTTAGGAGAATCTCTATTTATAGAGATTTCCTCCCCAATCCAAAAAGGAGAAGAAAACACATGCCTACTCCTTTTCCCCCTAAGAAATAGGATTCTGAGTTCTTTTTAAATATGGGCACTGGAGGGACCACCGAATTAATTACTAAGGCTTCCTATAATGGAAATAATTCCAAATAATTAATTTGAATTATTCTTACCATAATAAATTACAAATCATTCCACTAGAAATTTGTAATTGCACTCCTCTATTTATATTTCGTAATTCCCCATTAAACACTTTGTAATTCACCATGTTAAGATTTCAGATACTAATCAATAAATTAAATTACTGAAGAATTTAACTTAATGATTAATTTTCTTTAGAGCACTACTTAACTTATTTCATGTGTCGGATTCATAAATCCACTTGCAAGGTTTGACACGCTGAAAACTTATAAGTTTCTCAAAAAGGCATATCAATCAATCTCTATAACGAGACATGGATTCTATCAACTAACTTATTATTTCACCAATATATATTATTATCATCCAACTTACCAAGCATATTGACCCATCTCTGAATCTCATCTTTAAATAAATCAAAACAATAATTAATATATACAGATCATAATAGTTATATCAGGATTAAGAATATAAGTACATTTAATATTTTAGAGAATATGGTTTGTCAGCCAGTCTAAAATAATTATCTCTACTCGGTCACGTTCAATAAATACAAAATGCACTAGCACAAGAAGTTGAAACTATACCATTCCCATAATCAAGATAAATTACATATAATCTTGTGCTACAATCTTATCGATGGAATGTCCAATTTCCATCCAAGATTGTGAACAAAAAACTTTATACTTATAAGAACCGATGATTTAATCCTCTGTGTATAAGCTAAAACTCTACACACTAAATCATCTACTATATAAGTAACAGACACCATAAACGAATATATGATCTATTAAAATTGAGCAAATATTTATTCTATAATAAACATTATTTCTTAACACATGGTGAATAGTATATATCCCAACAACATTTTCATTGTCCATTTGAAGCATCTTTGTAAATGACTCGACAAATTGTTATATACATTTCATCTACATATCCTCAGTGCTTTTATGAGTTTTATGACTTGCACTCTATTCTTTAAAGAAAAATAGATAGCAATAGAAAAGTAAATAGGTTTTCATGGCTTTAGCTTTTAAGATTTAGGACTAAGAAAACAAAAATATATAATTATTGTTATGTATTATGGTAAAATATTAAATGAGGCTAATATACCTAGAATAAAAATGTAAGTATGGTAACTCTTAACGGGTTAATGGTTTACTCAATAAGGAAATAGAATAATCCATCCCCACGATAAGCCATTAATTATAAAATTTTAATCCATTCCCGGTTCCCCAACATAGTATTTGATAACGCAATACCAATAAGCCATAAGCCAATTTTGCGGTTGGCTTATCGGTTACTATTCGGTTTTGAAAAACGTAAAAGGAAGGAAGGAAATAATGATACCAAACAAATTCTTACACCACATGTCCAAATAACTGCATAAATCCAAATATTATAATTCCAACACAATAATGAAAAATTGATATTGGTAATTTAAGAGAAACATAAGGTGTAATATCAACTTGAAGGTACAAAGTTTGTACTTTTCAAAAGGAGATTATTTACATGCATGTAGATGCTTTAGGCAAAACATGATGAAAAATATGCTTGCACCTAATATTAAAAACAAAAAGAAACTCAAGTAAGATATTTTAAATCCTTATATTATAATTTCCATACAATAATCCGGTATCGAAATGATCCCTTAGATTTTTTGGCTCAATTTCAAGCAAGGAATTGACAATGTGGGTAAATCGAACACCAGTGACAAATAAAAAATTGTATCTACAATCTGCATTTCTACAAGGTATAGTTTCTCCAATTGTGAAATTCCTGCATCTATGTTCCCAAGACCTTTTAAAGTTATTCTTCAACCTCTACAGTCAAATATCTAACACAAAACTTTTTGTTTGAAAAACAAGTTGAAACCTTATTGCCTTCCTTGTTCCACCACACTTCAAAAATACTGTCATCGGCATTGTAAGTTTTACAATTTTGGCCACCTTCACTGACAATATATTCATGCATTTATCCAATAAACCACTTTCCATGTATTCACCATTCAGACTAAATGCAACAGAGTAAACAACTTCCCTGGATTTAAAATGGAAGAGAACCTACTCAGTAAAAAATAAAAACATTCCACAAGAACGATACCTTTAACTTATTTTCACTCCCCTCCCCTCCCCTCACATCCCCTCCCAAATAAAAGGAATAGGTATATAGGTTATCGATAGTTTAATTGAATACGAGTAAACAAACCACTGAATACTTGAGCCTGTATTTGACAGTTAAAAAGTATAATTTGATTAAGAGTCCTTATTTTTATCTCCAGTGTCCAAGTAGACATTATGAGTTCACATCTGTTACCTGTGTCCGTTCAAGCTCTGAAGAAAACGCCCTTGTTATACATCCCATAGCTTCACAGTGGAGTCAAATGAAGCACTACACATATAGAAAATAAAACAAAACCAATAAGCTAAAGGAAATAAAAGGTTAGGTGTAATACATTAAATCAGCACACACAAAAAATCCATTTGTTGGACGGCTAAAGTGAAATTATATCTCCGAATTCTTTTACTTGCATGGCAATTACGGGTGAGATTGAAATCATTCTATATACATTAAAAAGTGAACAACAGAAGCATTGAAGACTACTAGTGATACATGTAAACACAACAAAGACATATAGCATAAACCTTTGAGTCTAAAATTACACGAAGTTTGTGAATGAAAAGTGTACTAACTCTTATGATTACTTGTTGAAGGTGGAGAGTATTGCTTCTTATGCTGAAGAGTCCTCAAAGAATGATAGTATCTCAAAGAAAAACAAAAGTTCTGAACAATTGGATGAGATGAATGACTTCTGGGAACCATTAAACAAATTGGTAACAAAAGGTGACACCTTGGAAAATTCCAAAGATCAAGTTCCAAAGTTCATCAGTAGTACTCCACTAATCAATCTTGATGATTATGAAAATAAAACGACAATGATGATGAAGAAGAAGACAATGCGTATGTGCCTTCACCAAAAGTTAAGGAACATAAAGTTAGCAAACAAAATGTTCTTAAAAAATTAGATGTTGCTCAAGCTATAGAAGTGCCATCAATTAGTAATAATAAGAATATTAACAAATGAAAAGGGAAAAAGGGACGATGTGAAAGAAAGAAAAAAGAAACAAATAGTCCTCCTCATCCACCTCTTATTGGCCGCGGTGGTGATAGTGATGGATGTTATGGTGGAAAATATATGAATGTGGAACAACTGCATTACTACTGATACAACATGAGGTACAAGCAGTGGTAGTACAAGAGTAGTGAATGAAAGAGTTCATCCACTGCTCTTATACTACCACTACTTGTACCTCCTGTTGTCTCAGTAGTAACATGAACTTGTGCCAAATTAACATTTTTTGCACCACCATCAATATCACCATCACCACTATGGCCAATAAGAGGAGCAAGAGGAGAAGGATTATTTTTTTCTTTTTTCTTTCTTTTATGCAGCAAGAGGAGGAGGATTATTTTTTTCTTTTTTCTTTCTTTTACGCCGTCCCTTTTTCCCTTTTTCTTTATCAGTATTATTATTATTACTACTTGATGGTGCTTCTATAGCTTGAACAACATCTAATTTTTTGTAAAACATTTTGTTTGCTAACTTTGTGTTCCTTAACTTCTAGCGAAGTCACATTCTCATCGTCTTCTTCTTCATTATCCTCGTCGTCCTCATTTTCATAATCATCAAGATTGATTAGTGGAGAACTACTGATGAACTATGGAACTGGAACTTTGGAATTGTCTAAGGTGTCAACTTTTGTTACCAATTTGTTCAATCGTTTCCATAAGTCATTCATTCCATCCAATGGTTCAATATTTTTGTTTTTCTATGAGATACTATCATTCTTTGAGGACTCCACATCATAAGAAATACTCTCAACCTTCAACAAGTGATCACAAGAGTTGCTACACATGTCATTCACTAAGTTAGTGTAATTTTAGAAAAAGAAGAAACACAATAAGTAGATCTCCACTAAACAAAGAAAAAGAAGAAACACAATAAGTAGATCTCCACTAAACAAAGAAAAAGAAGAAACACACTACTTTGCATCTACACACTTATTTAAACTTTCTTAAACTCCAAAGAGTCAACTGATGACTATTAGTTGTTTCTTCTGCAGATGCGGAAGGCAATCCTTTCAATAAGGTCTTTCCTGTCTCGGGAAAGGGTCCTCTCTTTTACTTTCGGGGTTTAAATTTTGTTAAAGAGTTGTTGAATGTGTTGTTCTACCAACTCCAGAAAAATAGTAGGCACATGCTGTAAAAAAGCATGAAGTAATACATGGCGATCACACCTTCCATTTTCAACATCTTGAATTCATTGATCAACTTGACAAAGTCTTTGGAACTCGAATCTTGGGGCTTTAAATTTGTTGGGGCTTTAGGTGCGCCTTTGGGAATAGAGTACTAAAAAATATTTTAGAGGTAAGTTAGCCCCAAAAGCACCCAAGGCTGTTAATTGTAACACCCCGTATCCTAGACAAACCTGAATGCAAATTTCAAAAGTTGCAGGTGCCACCCACGGACGGTAGGGTGACATACAGACCGTTGGTGGGGTCCATGGATAACCACTTGCAACCCTCCCCAGAAAGTCCATAAAACTTGGTCTAGGGGTCAACCCACGGACCGTAGGTCAAACTATGGGCCGTGGCCTTGGTTTGTGGATCGAAACCTTAGCTTCCAGCTCCCATTCGTCGAACGATGGCCGACCAAAATGAAACGTCGGTCCTCCCACGTTCCATCAGTCTGGTCCGTCGCTGACCCCCACACCTTTTAAGTCAGGTGTCGTTTTGTCTTTTCCCTATGCATTGGACCCCCTAAACTACATCATTTAACCCTTAAACTACATGGTTTTGGTCAGTTTTAGCCTTACAACTAAATTAGAACATACCCTAGTCAATCATTCACCAAAATCAAGTGAAAATTTAGAGCAAGAAAGAGAAAGTTGAGCAGCCCTTCAGGAAAATGCATTAAGGTTTTCATCAGTTCCAGCCCCGAAATCAAAAGATGTCTTTGTGAATTTGATCAACAGGTATGTGGGATTTCATTAGTGGGTTCCTTTCACCCATTAGACCCCTAAAATTCAGTCAGATTCTTAATTCTCTATATCATGTTAGACCTAGAGTTTCTACAATTTTAGAATTTATGTTTTGATTCAGTATTTAGACCAATCCAAATCAGATTATCATGTTTTTCATGGAATTATTACTTAGTTCTTGCTTGAAACTCAGAAATCTAGTTGTGTATATTAGTTTAGTTCGTGAATTACACTTGCCAGGTCAGTTTATTAAGTTGTACATGCTCTAGTTAAGAATGTTTCATTATCAGTATATTAATGTTGCATTTTCAGTAGATATGTAGAAATATCGAGTTATTCAGTTTATTACAGTTTGTTGTATTTCAGACATTCTATTAGGATTAGGCTTAATACTGAGTTGGACTAGGGTCAGCCACCCTCATAGTCCCAGAACTACATGGACCGTAGGTAAGTCCCCTTTGTGGGCATTATACTTAGTGATCACGCCAGTCTCGATGGGGCGTATATATCGGACTCCACATTCAGCTCATGTGGTTTTATGTCAGTTATTACAAGCTCCCACAGACAGATTCTAGTGTATTGACCAGGTTATCAATTACAATTGAGCATTCAGTTTTAGTATGTTATAAACTTGGTCATTATATTCAAATAGTTCATGTTCCACATATTTTATCATATTATCATGTTCAGATTATATCATTGCTTTATCGCTTTGTTCAGTTATATGTTTTATTCAGCTTTATTCTATCCTGCATACTCTGCGCTACATCTTCTTGTGATGTAGGTTAAGGTCCTTAGCATTTAGATCATGCTTAGATTGGTTCCCGATATCTAGTCCAGCAGAATCAATGGTGAGTCCTCATTCTTAAAGGATAATTCACATGATTACCTTTCTACTTTCAGTCTCTAGTTTCAATTTTTGCTAGAATTAGCTGGGGCATGTCCCAGCATCTCTAGTTAGTTAGAGGCCTTATTTCAGACATAATTAGATTTAGTTTTTTCTTTTGAGTTTGATCTTGTAGTTGTCATTATACTCTTAGTTTATTTATTTAGAAAGTATTGGGTATTCCCCATCATTCTAGTTTTATGATGTTTTAAGCTTCCGCATAGTCTTTTCTTTAATCAGTTTTTCTCCTATGCTTATGATATGCCAACATGGTTAGATTTGGGTCACTCATGATTCTAGGTCCGTGTCCACATCCTGGGGGTAGCCTCGGGGCTTGAAAAACTTGGTATCCACTAGGTTTAAGAGTTCTAGGATGTCTGAAAAGCCGCACTAAGTAGTGCCCTTTTCATTGGTGTGAAGTGCACCACATTTAATGAAAGGGAGGCTACGAAATGTTTTAGGAAAACTTCACTTTCTTTTCTAATCTTATCTTGTGTAAGGTATGATCCAACTTCTCTTTTCTATTCCATCGTTATGTGTTTCAGATCATGCCTCCTCGTAGAGCTTACAAAAAGGAATGTTAATGTAGGCAATGCTAACACAGCTCCTCCAGTCCCAGATCAGGAAGTTTCGAATGTAGAGTTTCAGAATGCTATTCAGTCTCTGGCTCAGAGTGTGGCCAACCAGAACAATCAGTAGGTTTCAGTTCCTGCAAATACTAGTGGTGGATTAGTGATGGCTAGGGTCCGTGATTTTGTAAGGATGAATCCATCTGAGTTTCTAGATTCACAAGTTGGAGAAGATCCCCAGAAGTTGATTGATTAGGTCAAGAAAATCTTTGGAGTGATTTAAGCTACCGAAAATGATAGAGTAGAGTTGGCGTCCTATAGTCTTAAGGATGTAGCTCACATAGGGTTCACAGAGTGAAAAGAAAATAGGGGTGAGAATGCAGATCCTGTGACTTGGTAATGTTTTAATAGAGACTTTTTGGATAGATTCTTTCCCAGAGAGTTGAGGGAGGCTAAGGCTCAAGAATTCATGAATTTGAGGCAAGGTACAATGTCAGTCCAAGAGTACGGACTCAAGTTCACCTAACTCTCCAGGTATGCCTTGCCTATGGTCGTTAATTCGAGGGCATGAATATCTAAGTTTTTATTTGGTGTGTCTGACTTAGTGAAGACAAAGTGCAGGAATGCTATGTTGTTTGATGATATGAATATCTCTAGGCTCATAAATCATGCTTAGTAGGTTAAAGGAGACAAGATTAGGCAACAGGCTAAGGACAACAAAAAGTCTAGAATAGTCGATTGTGATTACTCTTACCAAAAATTGGATGGTGGAAATCGCTCACAGTTTCAGCAGAAATATTCAGCTCCAGCACCTTCATCAGCCAGTGTTCCATCCTGCATGTTTCGACATGATCATAAGGGTAGGGCATTAGGCTCTAAGTCTTATAGGAGTGTTTCAGGTACTAGGACCTACCCAACTTGTCCTAAGTGTGGTAAGAACAATCTAGGTGAGTATCTTGCAAGAAAGAAATGATGTTTTGGGTGGTCAGATAAATCACAGGTTGAGAGATTGTCCTTTTTCTAAACAGGGTCAGAGAGGTAATAATGGTAGAGCTCAGTCCACAACTTCAACAGCACATGTAGGTCGCCTGACTAAGTAGGGTAACTTATCTAGTACAGGTGGCGGTCAGCGCCAGAACAGAATGTATGCTCTTCAAGCTCGCAAGGATCAAAAACATTCTCCTGATGTGGTCACAGGTACGGTATAAGTCTTTCATTTATATGTTTATGCTTTGTTAGATCCATGGGCTACTCTTTCCTTTGTAACTCCATATATAGCAATAAATTTTGGGTCAGTCCAGAAACTCATTCAGAACCCTTCTTACTCTCTACTCCAGCCAGTGACCCAGTTATAGCTAGACGGGTATACAAAAATAACTTTGTCACACTGTCTCAAAAAGTCACCTAAGCAGATATTATAGAGTTAGAATTGGTAGACTTTGATATCATTCTAGGCATGGATTGGTTACATTCTTGTTATGCCTTAGTCGACTATAGAACTAGGATCATTCGTTTTTAGTTTCCAGACAAACCAATCTTAGAATGGAAGGGTAGTAGCTTAGAGCCTATAGGTCGTTTCATTTCTTACCTTAAGGCTAGAAATATTATCTTAAAGGGTTATATCTATCATCTAGTTTGGGTTAAGGATTCAAAATCTGAAACCCTAAATCTTGAGTCAATTCTAGTAGTAAATAAGTTTCCTGAAGTTCTTCCCAGAGTTCCTCTCGAAAGGAAAATCAACTTCGAAATTGATCTCCTTCTAGATACCCAGCCTATTTCGATTCCTCCTTATAGAGTGGCTCCAACTGAGCTTAGTGAATTGAAAGAATAGTTGAAAGACTTTCTAGATAAGGGCTTCATCAGACCTAGTATTTCCCCATGGGGTGCACTAGTGCTGTTTGTTAAAAAGAAAGAAGGTTCTCTCAGGATGTGCATTGACTATCGGCAGTTGAACAAAGTTACAATCAAGAATAAATATCCCAACCCAGGATTGATGACTTGTTTGACCATCTTCAGCAGGGTACTAATCATTTTCTCAAGGATAGACCTCAGATCCGGTTATCATCAAGCTTAGAGTCAGAGATAGTGACATTCTGGAAACATCCTTTAGAACTCGGTATATTCATTATGAATTTGTAGTTATGTCATTTGGACTAACCAATGCTCCTGCAGCTTTTATGGATTTAATGAACAGAGTGTTCAAGCAGTAGTTGGACTTGTTCGTTATCGTCTTTATTGATGATATCCTTATTTACTCTACAAATGAGGAAAAATATGTGACTTATTTTAGGGTTATCTTGCAAACTCTCAAAGATCGCTAGTTATTCACTAAGTTTAGCAAATGTGAGTTTTGGTTGCAGTCACTTGCTTTTCTGGGGCATATTGTGTCTAGCGAAGGGATCCAAGAGGATTCTCAGAAAATAGAGGCAGTGAAACAATGGCCTAGACCTACCTCTCCTACATATATCAGAAGTTTCTTGGGTTTGGCTGGTTATTACAGAAGGTTCATGGAATGATTTTCATCCATAGCTTCTCCCTTGACTAAGTTAACTCAGAAAAAGGTTAAGTTTCAGTGGTCAGATGAGTGTGAGAAGAGATTTGTAGAACTGAAAACTAGGTTGACTACAACTCCTATTTTGACTCTACCAAAGGGTTTAGACGGTTATGTGATCTATTGTGATGCATCCTGAGTTGGCATAGGTTGTGTGTTGATGCAGCGAGGTAATGTTATAGCTTATGCTTCTATATATTTTAAGGCGTATGATAAGAACTATCTGACTCATGACCTCGAGCTTGCAGCCGTAGTATTGGCCCTTAAGATTTAAAGTTATTACTTGTATGGTGTTCATGTAGATGTGTTCACAGATCATAAGAACCTTCAGTATGTGTTCACCAAGAAAGAATTGAATCTTCACCAGAGGAGATGACTTGAGTTACTCAGGGACTATTATATGAATGTGCTTTGCCATCCTGGTAAGGCCAATGCAGTAGAAGACTCTCTTAGCTGACTATCTATGGGTAATGTAGCGCATGTTGAGGAAAAAAGGTAAGAACTAGCGAAAGATGTTCATAGGATTTCTCGCTTGAGAGTTTGCCTTATGAGCATATCAGATAGTGGTGTAACAATACAAAATGGGTCAGAATGTTCATTGGTAGCGGAGGTTAAGGAAAAACAAGACAGTGATCTAATATTACTACAATTGAAGGGTGCAATTCATTTGTAGAGAGTTGAGGTTTTTTCCCAAGGGGGAGATGGTGTGCTTCATTGTCAGGGTCGTTTATGTGTTACTAAGGTGGAAGAGTTGAGACAACAGATCCTTACAGAAGCCCATAACTCTAGGTAATATATTCATCCAGGTGCCACTAAGATGACCGTGATCTGTGGGAAGTCTTTTGGTGGAATGGCATGAAAAGGGATATAGCAGATTTTGTGGCTAAGTTCCCCAATTGTCAACAAGTGAAGGTAGAACATTAAAAGCCAGGAGGTATGACTCAAGAGATCAACATTCCTACTTGAAAGTGGGAAGTGATCAACATGGATTTCATTACAAGTTTACCTCGTACTCGCAGACAGCATGACTCTATTTGGGTGTTAGTTGACACGGTTACTAAGTCTGTGCACTTTTTGGTTGTTAAGACTACAGATTTGGCGGAGGATTACCCCAAGCTTTACATTAATGAGATAGTTAGGTTGCATGGGATTCCTTTGTCTATCATCTCAGATAGAGGTCCTCAATTTACTTCTCATTTCTGGAAGTCATTTCAGAAAGGTCTTGGTACTCTGGTTAATCTTAGTACAACATTTCATCCACAGATGGATGGTCAGACAGAGTGTACCATTCAGACCTTAGAGCATATTATGAGAACTTGTGTGATCGATTTCAAGGGCAGTTGGGATGATCATTTTCCTCTTATAGAGTTCGCCTATAATAATAGTTGCCATTCCAGTATTCAGATGTCCCCTTATGAGGCATTGTATGGATATATATGTAGATCTCTAGTTGGGTGGTATGAAGTAGGTGAAGCAACCTTGATAGGGCCAGATTCGGTTCATGATGCTATGGAAAAAGTTTAGCTCATCAGAGGTATAATTTAGACAGCCCAGAGTTGTCAGAAGTCCTATGCAGATGTAAGGAAAAGGGACTTGGAGTTCCAACTTGATGATTGGGTTTTCCTGAAAGTGTTGCCTATGAAGGGGTGATGAGATTTGGCAAGAAAGGGAAGTTCAGTCCTAGATATGTAGGCTCTTACAAGATCTTGAAAAGAGTTGATAAAGTGGCTTATAAGTTAGAGCTGCCAGCAGAACTAGCAGTAGTGCATTCGGTCTTTCACATTTCATTGTTGAAGAAGTGTGTGGGTGATCCAGCATCCATACTACCATTGGAAAGTGTTGCTGTGAAAGATAGTCTCACTTATGACTACTATGTGCCAGTTAAGATTCTTGATCGTCAAGTTCGAAGGTTGAGAAACAAAGAAGTCACTTCAGTGAAGGTTTTGTGGAGGATTCAGTCCGTAGAGGGAGCTACTTGGGAAGCAGAAGCAGCCATGAAGGCCAAGTATCCTCATCTCTTTCCTTTCATTTCCATTCCAGCGTAAGGTAATAGTTCCTCTCCATTTTTTCAGTCATTCATGTGTAGATTCAGTCTTATTATCTTGTTCCTTCAACTATACTTGCATATGCAGCATAACCGCATGTTCTTGGAACTTAGTTCAGTCAGATTTCAGTTTCCTGTGTTTAGTGGTAGGGTTTACAACTATTTCCCTCCTTATTCAGCTAGTTTAGTCTTCATTCGAGGACGAATGTTCCCAAGGGGGAGATAATGTAACACCCCGTATCCTAGAAAGACCTGAATACAGATTTCAGAAGTTGTAGGGGCCATCCAAATGCCGTAGGGTGACCCACGGACCGTAGGTGGGGTCCATGGATGACCACCTACAGCCCTCCCTAGAAAGTTCAAAAAATTTGGTCTAAGGGTCGACCCATGGCCAGACCCACGGACTGTAGGTCAGACCACGGGTCATGGTCCTGGTCCGTGGATCGAGACCATAGCTTCCAACTCCCAGTCACCAAACGATGGCCAACCAGAATGGACCATCGGTGACCCTCGATACCCCTTAAATCATGGGTCATTTTTTATTTTCCCTATGCGCTGGACCCCTAAACTATGTCGTTTAACCCCTAAATTACGTGGTTTTGTTCATTTTTAGCCCTACAACTAAATTAGAAATTATCCAAATCAATCATTCACCAAAATCAAGAGAAAACTTAGAGAAAGAGAGAGAGAATATCGAGCAGCCCATCAGGAAAATGCAGCAAGGTTTTCATCAGTTCCAGCCCCAAAATAGTAAGGTTTCTCCATGAATTTCGTCACCAGGTATGTGAGATTTCACTAGTGGGTTCCTTTCAGCTATTAGTTCCCTAGAATTCTGTCAGATTCTTGTTTCTCTATATCATGTTAGACCTAGGGTTTTTAGAATTTCAGAATTTATGTTATGATTCAGTATTTAGACCAATCCAAATCAGATTATCATGTTTTTAGTGAAATTATTTCTTAGTTCTTGCTTGAAACTCAAAACCCTAGTTGTGTAGATTCGTTTAGTTCATGAATTACACTTGCCGGGTCAGTTTATTAAGTTATACAGGCTCCGGTTAAGAATGCTTCATTATCAGTATATTAATATTGCATTTACAGCTAATAAGTCAAAATCTCGAGCTATTCAGTTTATTACAATTTGTTGTATTTCATTCATTTTATTAGGAGTAGGCTTAATATCGAGTTGGACTAGGGTCAGTCATCCTCATAGTTCCAGAACTACGTGCTCAGTAGGTAAGTCCCCTAAATAGGCAGTATAGTTAGTGATCACGCTAGTCATGCCTCTATACCATTGGAAAGGGATATTGGGTCATCTCGATAGGGCGTATACATCGGTCTCTACATTTAGCTCATGTGGTTTTATGTCGGTTATTTCTAGCTCCCATAGACAGATTCTAGTGTATTGACAAGGTTATCAGTTACGGTTCAGCATTCAGTTTCAGTATGTTATAAACTTGGTCATTATATTTAAATAGTTCATGTTCAACATGTTTTAGCATAGAATCATGTTTAGATTATATCATTGCTTTGTTGCTTTGTTCAGTTATATGTTTTATTCACCTTTATTCTATCATGCATGCTCAGTTGCTTTCAAGTACTGACGCGTACTTTACGCTACATCTTCTTGTGAGGTAGGTTTAGGTCCTTAGCATTCAAATCACACTTAGATCGGTTCCCGATCTACAGTTCAGCAGCATCAGTGCTGAGTCCTCATTCTTTGAGGACGATTGATATGATTACCTTTCTACTTTCACTCTTTAGTTTTAGTTTTTGCCGGATTTAGCTGGGGCATGTCCCAACATCACTAGTCAGTTAGAGGCTTTATTTCAGACATAGTTAGTTTCAGTTTTAGCTTTGGAGTTTCATCTTTCAGTTGTCATTAAACTCTCAGTTTATTTATTTAGATAGTAATGGGTATTCCCCATCATTGCAATTTTATGATGTTTTAAGCTTCCGCACAGTTTTTTTTAATATTTTTTTCTCGTATGCGTATGATATGCTAGAAGGGTTAGCTTCGGGTCACTCATGATCCTATGTCCCGTGTTCGTATTCTGGGGGTAGGCTTGGGGCGTGACATACTATTTAACATTAAAGTGGGTGAAGATCATGGAAACTAGAGTTTATATCCTAAAATGGAGAAAAAACTTTTGGTAACGACTTCCTATCTACCTAAACCTTGATAGGCAAGGTAAAGGTTTTGGCCTAGTGGAAGGCAAATCAGTAAGGTGAGGAAGGAATGTATTGCGAAATATGAGATGGGGAAGCGAACAACTGGTAAGTTATATAAAGGGGATGAAGTTAGTCAGCCGTGGAAGAAGGTGTCATGGAACCATGGAGAGGATGATGAAGAATGAAGGGGGTTGTTTGGACAAATATAAAAACTTTATTTCTTAGCTATGAACAATGATCCAACCATAATCTACGATATTGATGTGTAATATATATGTAACTGAGAACCTAGTTCTACCACCACATGTGAAAGAAAATTATGATAACAAGATTGGTACCAATAGATAGAATAACTTGCCAACAACAACTGTTAATTCGTATTGCTTGTGCTAGCACCAGTTGGACTCCATTTGATGGTAGATATCTCCTTAAAACATAATAGTCGGCAGCTGATGTCTGATTTGATTAAATGAATCAACAAAGAAAAAACAAGAAAAAAATAGATACTTTGCGATGTTCTTTGAAATCATACAAGCATGCATCTTTTTTCATGCTCCATAGCTGACTTGAAACAATGAATTATTGACATATCTAATTTTAAATAGCACAATGGATATTCAAAGTCTTAGCACAGAAAAAGGTGAAGTTAAGATGGATGAACATAACTAATACATAAATTCAGAACGCAAATACATATTCAAGAGTGCTTAGAAGACCATAAAAAGTAATTTTCTGAAACATGTGGAGGCAAGAGTCTCCTTTAGCTATTGCTTTAGAAGGTTAGGATAGAAATTACCTTAACTGTGGTATCTTAAGAGCATGAAGCCGATAGGGAATCAGAGGGGTCCCACTCAATAGCATTGATTTCATTCTGCAATGGCAAAGTCAATAACCCTTCAGTATTCAAATCAAGCACAGATTCAGTGTTCAACTGGTAATTCAATTTGAACTTTGCACAAAAAGTCAAATTATTTAGAACATCATCTGGTTAATCTGTAATACATCAAAGGGATAAAGAGAAAATGTATATTATGCCATCAAGTTAGAACACCTGATGTCCAGAGAAATTTTTGACTGGTCTACACTCACCAACTTTACAAACGTAGATTATGCTATTAGTGGAGTTGGTGGAAAAGGCATTATTATTTTGCCAATCAACATCAAGTAATGGACTTCAATGGGGTTGAATAACAATGGTGAGAATATATACAAACCTATAAAATTAAGACAAAACAAGGGAAACAAATCACCTGAATAAAATTCAAATTGTTGCATCCATTTGCCTGACCACACCTAAGAAAAGTATAGATCAATGAGTGTCAGCCAAAATAAGGCAGTAGAAAACTCACATTTCAATAGAGTGTCATAACATTCTTGTTTTTCTCAGTTTTTTCGACTTTGGATAGTAGAGTTATATGGACCATCTCCAATAGACCAAATTCTAGTAGTAGAATCTTCAGACCTAAATTGATATTACACATGATTAGCTATAAGAAATATGATTCCTTAGATGAATCTAAAACTACTTTCAACCTTGATAAAATCTCGGTGCTTATGATGGTCATTTCCAAAGTCGTAAAATCACAAGAGAATTAGAAACAAAAGTAGGATTATGAACATGAGCATACATAGACCAGAGCAATAAAATGAAGAAATGGAAGTAATGCTTACCCAGATGTAAGAAAAGACCCTTCTGGACTCCAAGCACGACCAAAAACTTGGAAGAAGAAAAAATTGTAATGTTAATATAGAAGATAGAAAAGATATGATATTTATCATTTTTTCTATAAAGAAATCATTTCGGATTAGGAGGAATTTATAATGATGCGGTCAAACCTTAGATGTATGTCCTTCCAAAGTCGTTTCATCATAACTAAGAATTTCACTCGGCAAAGATGTTGCGATTGTGCTGATATACATAGGCTCCAAATCTGTCTTGCAACAAAATAAAAACTTTAGTGTCACAAGACCATCAAAACTTGGAAGATCACTTAAAGATACTGAATTGAGCACAAAAATGGAAGCTTCTATCGTTTGTCATCTAGAAAAAAGAAACGCAATATGCAGTTCAATTGAAAAATGAAACAAAAAGCACATGACATTGACATGGATTCTTTGGGGCTAAAAGCTAGCACGAAAAAGACACTCCTTTTTACATTTGTGGTGTTTGACCAAAAGCACCACAAAACACAAATTATTTTTCTACAAAAGTACTTTTCTGTAAAAGTTTTTTGACAAAAGTGTCTCTAGATCAGAATAATATTAATTCTCCTACCTTTGAGGCAGTAGCGGAGCTAAGAATTTTAATAAGGGGGTTCAAAATCTGAAGAAGTAAACATACGAACTAATCGAACGGGGTTCGACATCTACTGAATATACATAAAAACTAATTTTAATCATGTATAAATAGTAATATTTTCCACCGAAGGGGGTTCGGATGAACCCCCAACATACTGCTGGCTCTGCTCGTGCTTTGAGGTATATAGACTATTTCTGATAAACCCTCGATTTAGAAAAAGATTATACACTAAAATGGTTATAGAAAAAAATTAACTTTCACAAAATTTAACTCTTTTAACAACAACAACAACATATTCAATGAGGTCTGAAGAGGGGTGGTTTATACGCAAGCCTCAAGTAAATCATATCAAAGCATATAATAGAAACAAAACATCAAAATCTCCATAAAAAATAGTTCAAAAGAAGATGAAAATTGAATTACTGAATTCAAGTAGGAGGAAATCATAGGGTAAAGAAGCCATTGTTGTGAATTGACGATAACTTAAAGAAACATACAAAGTGTCAAAGGATTGCTCTTACCTATGATATATATATATATATATATATATAGAGGAAAAATATGGTAAGTGAGAATTTAGGGAAACGGAGTATTTATATATAAGACTAGAATTAGATATGTTTTTATTCCAAAAGACATTGTGAATAAAGTGTCGAATGACAATTGTATGCTCAAGTCATTTCAAAGAGTTGAAAGATTAAATTTTTTTAATGTGAGATAGATTCAGAATTTAAACCATATGTTTAAATTTGACAGTATATCACAATATATTTATATATATATATATATATATATAGGAAAAATATGGTAAGTGAGAATTTAGGGAAACGGAGTATTTATATATAAGACTAGAATTAGATATGTTTTTATTCCAAAAGACATTGTGAATAAAGTGTCGAATGACAATTGTATCCTCAAGTCATTTCAAAGAGTTTGAAAGATTAAATTTTTCTAATGTGAGATATATTCAGAATTTAAACCATATGCTTAAATTTGACAGTATATCACAATATATTTAATATTCTTAAGTTCATTTTATTGATTTTCTTAGGTCTCGAAGTTACAAGATCTAAATCTTATTGTAGAATTATATCTTTTTAAACCTAAACCCTAATTTTATTAGTACATATAATTTTTTCATGTTTGTTTTGATTTAATAGTGTTTTAGGTCTTTAAGTTGTTACAATACCTAAACGCTTATTTTTTTGAAGTTATAATTTTTCGAAACCTAAACCCTAATTTTATAAGAATGTATATTTTTTTTAAAATTCAACATGTTGGTATATACATATATAAGGTCTGACCTAAACACTGGTTTTATTTTTTATGTGTATTTTGTTTGTATTAATTTCTCAAAGATTTCTTTTACCAATTATTTCTCGTTAGTATTATTCATATGTTTTTTGGTTAGTTTGAACTTTGAAGTTTTTTTTGCTTATTGAGTTATGAATCTTAATTCCTATATGACTTATTTCAAATAAGTTCTTCTCTAGGATTTTTTGACACATTTTAAAATGACTTTAATGGTAAAAAGTTGGGATTTGAAAGTTTTTTTAGAAAAAGGGATCAATGACCCAATATCCACTGAAAATTAGATGCATTTACCTTTAGGGCATATTCAGGTGGCTGTTGGCAGACCTCAGCTAGGAAATCATTGACTTGACGAGTTCAAGGGTGAGCCAGTTCGTTCAAGATACTGTGGATTCATCTAGGATCTTAGTCCATTTCCTTCGGACTTAGACCTTATAGACTCTTCACCTTATGTTTAGTTGTTTTGGGGATTGCATCCCCTTATATTACACCGTTTAGTTAGATGTTTTATTACAATGACTTTCTGGTTCTAGGGGTTGAATTTTCACTTAGTTATGTTGGTTTTTGATAAATTACTGAGTTTATGGGAACTCATATTTAAATAGATTATATAAACATGTTTCTCCATCTTTAAATGCTTGTCTTTTGGTTAGTATCGTTTATTTGAGTTGTAATAATGTTTCTCCAACCGGAGGGTTAGTGTTGGTGCCAATTACGGTAGTTTGGGTCGTGACAAAGTTGGTATTAGAGCCGTAGGTTTGTTGATCTCGTTGGACCAAAATAATTCAAGTATTGTTTTGCAGAATGGTACAGAGACGTCTATCCTTTTCTTCGAGAGGTTATAGGACTTTAGGAAAATCTCTCCATCATCTTCTCCCTACGTGGTATAACTTGATTCTGATTGGCATATGGTGATCCAAATTGGTATTTAATCTCTTTAACTCTTTGATCCACATATCGTTAACATGTAAAACAATGGTGCCAGGCTAGTAACTCCCATCAATGAGCCAGCAGGGGAGCCTACATCGAGAGGATGTGGCTGAGGCTGGGGTAGAGAAAGAGGAAGGAAAAGAGGCCGATGAAGGGTAGCAACAGCCTGTGATATAGCCCAAGCTAAGAATGTACCTAGGGAAAAGGGCCCCTACCGCACCCAGGACGAGGTAGAAAAGAATGTGGAGATTGAGGTGGAAGAGGGTGCTGAACAAGACGAGGATGCATAAGTTGGGATTGCAGGACTCCCCCCTTTGAATAGAGCTATAGCTCATAAGTTTTTGACTTTTCTGGGTGGGTTGATGTAAGCTACTTAATCTCCAGTCATCTGTTTGTTGCTAAAGTCCCTAAGATGGATGGAGTGTAGAATGTTTATGCCTTCTTCCGTCCACTTTTGGGCCCTATGATGATTGACAGTAAGCAAAAGATCCTGACCATGTTTTTGAAGTTAAAGCCGTCAGTGTTCCATGGTTATGATAGTGAGGATGCCTATGACTTCATCCTAGATTGCTATGAGAGACTTGACTAGTTTGGCATTGTGCACCAATGTGGATTTGAGTTTGTGACCTTTCAGCTTCAAAGTAAGGCTAAGTGGTGGAGAGCCTTTGTGGAGTACTAGTCGCAAGTCTTGCCTTCACTTACCTCGGTTCAGTTCAACGCCTTGTTTCTGGAGAAGTATGTTCTTC
Source organism: Solanum commersonii (assembly GCA_029007595.1). Classification (NCBI taxonomy): domain Eukaryota; kingdom Viridiplantae; phylum Streptophyta; class Magnoliopsida; order Solanales; family Solanaceae; genus Solanum; species Solanum commersonii. Next base: position 7,904,074 of record JAJTWQ010000006.1, read on the forward strand.
GGACATTAAGGGTACGCAAGTAGGATGAGTTCATGGCTTTGGGGCAGGGTGATAAGACTGTAGCTGCTTATGATACTAAGTTCCATGCCTTCTCCAGATATGTGACGCAGTAGGTGACTACAGAACAAGTGAGGATCTATTTTTCATCAAGGTATTGAATCTGGAGTTGCAGGTATTCTCTGTTCACATGACCTTTGCAGGTAAAAGCTTTAATGAAGTGATGGACTTTTTGAAGAAGGTAGAAGGAGTTCGACGGGACGGGCAGGCCAAGGCTTTTTCTAAGAGGCCCAAGAATACAGGTAACTGTAATGGCTCCAACTCAAGAGGTTTAGGTAGTCCGACAATTGTAGCTTCGCCAATTCATTTAAATATGCCTTTGTATATGAGTGGTTACTCAAGAACTACACAACAGATTCCTACTCAGGATGGCTACTATTTTGCACCAAGCAATAGGTTATCTCTTGACCATTGTTGTTACAATTGTGGAGAACTAGGACACATTAAAGAGATAGTCCCCACCCGCGCATGACTGAGCCCATACAACAGCAACCCAGAGCAGTGTATCGGGGGCAGAGGTAGTAATGGCAGAGGACGTCCACAAGGTGGGCGAGGAGAAAATCAGAGAGGTTGTAGAGGCTGGGGAAATGGTGATGCAGGTAGGGGAGCATTGCAACCAGACAGAGGGGTCGCCCGCCAGGAAAACGTGGCTCAGTTTTATGCCTTTCCAGGCAAGACCAATGCAAAGGCGTTTGATGTAGGGATCACATTTATTGTTTTTGTCTGTGACCGGATGGCTACTGATTTGTTTGATCTGGGTTCTACTTACCCCTAATTATTAGTACCATTTGTGTGATGACCCAAAAATGGACCTGATGGCACTTGTCTTATCCCACCAAAATAAGTCAGCCTAAAACTCAGCCTTTACGATAAAAATGTGAAATTTATAATCAACTTAACCCCAAATCCTGGTTGTCACATGTACAAACCTCTAATGTGTTATAACAAAATTGAAAGAAAATACAAGTTTCAAATGACATTGTTTCTAGAATAGAACAAGATCATAATTAAGGAGAAAAAAGGTCTACTGAAATGACAAGCAACTACCTCACAAACCTCCACAAGAAGCCTCAGACAAGGAGAAGAGAAAATATCACAAAGGTTCGTGCAAGTTACCTACAAAAAAATGTAGTAGCAATGGGTAAGTACCAAACAACATGGTACTCAGCAAGCAAACCTCTAAACACAAGCTAAGGGGATAGAATATGGGTACTCCTTACACTCCAACCGAACCTCCACAACTACAACCAGCATACAACCAGCCCAATCTAATAGTTCACAATTTACAAGCGCATATCTCCACAACAACATTCTAACAATAACATATTCTCAACAACAAGCTCAATATTCATCAATTACAATCTCCCCAACTACAACCTGCTTAAAACCAGCCCCACCTAACAATTCATAATTCACATAGCACACAACTCAACAACTACACTCTAACAATTACATATCCTCAACAAGCTCAATATTCATCAATCAAAGTCCCACAAAGAGGCACTCACAAGATCAACAAAATACAATATCAAGTTAACTAATGATAGATATATGCAATGCAATGTCAAGTATAATGATGCATGTCTGCCCTAATGATACACACCCACTGTCTCTCAGTGGAGACCCATGGGGGACATATTTGTCCATGCATCCATCGCGGTGCATGATACAACCCTCGATAATAGTAACCATCCTGACGCACCATACGTCCCTCGAAATATAGTATACATCGCGGCGCGCCATACGTACCTCGAAATGGTACATCTTCTTTAATTTTCTTATTCTATCTCCACTTACATAACACTTGTCACAACCATGTCTCAGAACAGTGCAAATGACATGTTCACACAAATAATGAGGAGATGACCATTTTCATAGCACTGCACAATTCATAACAATACAATCATGATACAACATCAACAATGATTCAACAAGCCTTTCAAATCATTCTCAACACATCACACAAACAATTAATCACATTGCCTTTTTATTACCCCTTTTCTATCATTAGAATTAATCAATGTTGACAAGTCAACCCATCACCAAGTTTCATTAACCCCAAACACATATTACAAGGAAATACATGAATTCCATACACTTAACAAGGGTTTAGAAATCCACTTGCCTCAAATAGTCGAACAATTACTCCGGGATTTGAGCCTTTCCCTTTCGTTGGACTTCCAAATCAATACAATCTATTCAAATAAATGACCACGATAAGATTTCGAAACTAACAACACTCATGTTACTCGATGTTCAACCTGCCCCAAGAGCTCACCCAAACCTAAAATCAAGTTCTTATATCTTGGTGCCAATTAACATGTCAACTCTCATATTTTCTAAATTTCAAGCGTAGGGTTAAATTCCAATTTCTCCAAATATCATAAGAAAATTATGAAGAACTAATGAAACAATAATAGGTCAACTTACTATAGTCAACAATACCCAGATTTCATGCATCCTAAAATATTCTAAATAATTATAACACCTAGGACCCAATTCCAACTTTAATGTATAGTTACTAATCATAATGGCTTGTTTCAAGTTGTTTCCAATAAAATTTTTCACAAGATCACTCAATTTATATATATACATAATCACTCCTCATCATTACAATTTCATGACCTTCCTCCCTTTTTAAAAATAAATATTTTTCATGTCTACAATGACAACTTTCTCACTTTTTAATTATCTTTCAATCTCACTTATAATATAATACTGATAACAGGGACACTACCCACCACATCTAATGATTCCTTAATTCAAACTGCTACATATAATTAAAGTTACTGGAACGAAATTGAGAAACATTCACCTGAAACTGCCATCAACTTTCTCTGCTAATATTGTTACGGTCGTTTTTGAGTTTATGAATCAACCTATGAACCTTAATTATTATTAATTATGTTTTACATATGGGTCAAATAGTATAAGGTCTTAAATAAATTATCACTTTAGCTCACTAACTATCAATTAAGTCAATTATCTATAAATACTCATCAACTAATTAACTAAAGTTAAAGAATTTCAAAATTTCCAAAAATGATTTTCCGGGTCATTACATTATCCACTACTAAAAAGTATCTCTCCAAGTGAGCTTCTCCTGAAGACAATTCCATCAAGATCAATTACTAAGAATTGAACTTTCGAATCAAACTTTGGAAGATCTATAAATCATGAGTAATTATCAAGCCACAAACTAACCCATGAACTCAATCTAAATTGATACTCATTGGACCTTAACACAACCATCATGACGAATCTTTTCTCACATAAACAAGATAAGCTTCTGAATCAATACTAATTACAACAAAAAATGAGCCTGAATCAACCACCAGACACTCATAATGCACATACCATCACATATCTTATCACGATTCCCTTTTCACAACCCAATCTTTTCACGAGCTTAAGTTATAAAAATCTTATATTTAGACACTGGGTACTCATCAAGGAAGAATCAAACTTATCTAATCCAAAGAAGGAAATGATCAATTAACCACCTAGTGAGCGATCACCCAAGCATATAGTTACTCTAACAACACTGTTAAAATGTTAGATCAATAATTGTAATTGTAGACAACTTTTAAGAATGATAAAGCTAGGCCCAATGCACCACTCACATTCAATCACACGTAGCCAGTATGGGACCTCAACAACAAGATGAATAGTAAAATTATAGGACAACTTTAAATACACATGGTAGCTCTTCTATAAATTTTCATAAGCAAGGTGGTACATGTAGAGCCGCTAGAATACTTCAACTTCTCCAAGACAACATCAAATATGTGATAAAAAAATAACCAAGGTTTCCCAAGGATGCCATTTTACCAAAAGGATAATTGTAGGATCGGTACACCTGATCCACCACTAGGAATTCACCTATAGATATGAAAATATTGATGGGCATATGCAGCGAATCATACCCCAAACCATGTCTAGAATGAAGTAGGAGGTCACCTATGAATGCACAAAACCAAGGTCGAATAACACAAGATACTCTCTCAATAGTGCTCATATCAAACATCTTCATTCATCTGGCTCCATTTCCTTGAATTTTTTTTCCACCCACAATCAACCAGTCTAGTCCTTATTACAATCGTACACATACTCGATTTATAAAACCTCACATACTTCACATAGTACTCCATTGAAGTCAACTTTTTTAATACTAACTAACATCATAACCACACCGGTCATTTACCTTACTCTCAAGCCATCACTAGTATCAAAGTTTTCTTAGCAAGCACATTGTAGCCTCCAAAATTTTTGAATTATGACTCCCTTTCTTTCCATTTAAGCATCCCATGATAGATATGGGTCTACCCAAGGATGGTAACACTAATTCCAAATCTGATAGTATTTTCTCCTCGAGATAAAGCTATTGAATCACGTCCAATGTCAACTTCACACGATCTTTCACATGCCAAGTTTCAACTATTATTCAAACCATCATATACCTCATACCAACACTTAAGAAATTCTTGGTCACTCCAATAATTCAGTATACTATAAGCTCATAACCTCTACTCACCATCAAATGTCTATGTAACACATCATAACAGTCCATGTTATCTAATAAAAATAGTAGTTTCAATCCCCTCAGAATTATCAATAACCCTCTAAAACTGTAGGTCCATAGTTTTACGTATCCACAAGTCACCTCCATAATCTGAACAATTTAGCCCCACATAACAACACATAATCTTACACACCTCACTAATTTTCACTCAAATCAAAACTCAATCTTCATAGATATTGCTGATAAATCCCTAGTAAGTCTATACTGAACCAATTCACAATCATAGTCATATTAGAACTTATATATGAAAAATCATACATCCTCCAACTTCAAACCAAGAGTCTATATGAGAGGTCTTATTCCTCCGCATCTCTTAAATTCTTCCTATGACGCAAATTTTAAATACCATGAACTCTTCAATACACCAGCCTCTATTTCCTTTCGCTGACTTGCTTACCAATCTTATCATTTGACGAACAACCCATGATATTTCTACCTTATCCTCTAAATCAAAATATTACATGAAACAATCAAAAGTAACCAAATTTACGACTCAAATTAATTAAAGTCCTTCCAAATGCTTCATACTCAATGCGATTGATCATTTCTCACCTTACCAATCCATACCTTGACAAAACACACTACCACAAACCTAAACTCACCATGAAAACTTGAATTTTGAATCCAACCGTGTAACTCAACCCCTTTATATATCAACATTAGCTCATACCTTGAAGATTTTTATGAAGTCATGTATCTTAGCTTGTCATTGATCTCCTCTCCATCGATCTTATCATATCCTTCGCTAAAAATTGAACCATACTCATTATCAAACTCAAAACCACAAAAGAACTTATCATCACACTCAATCAAATGTCTGTAGACTTCTTTTTTAAATTTTATCAAATATTATTTAACTAATATGAAAGAACCCGTGACACTATTACCATAACAAGAGCAAAACAAAAGAAACCACGTGTCTCTGAACCCAATTCTCAACTTCTTTGAAGATACCTCGTTAGCCCTTGGAATCAGAATAAAATATTCTTGTTCTCACCTCTTTCCAAAGGCTACACTTCATCCCATAATTTTTTTTCCTCATTATGACTCTAATTCCTTTAAGTTCTATTCAAGCGGTGTCCCTGCATCTTCTTAAACTTTCCATACAATCACGTTACTCACCAAATACTAGAAAACCACAACCTTAGATACTCGCAAGTCCTTATTAGTATACAAAATTTGTTTAACCAATAATCCTTATTATATAGTTGCATTCCAATCATAATTCATTCTAAAGCTTTATTACCATCATGCTTAGTTAGCCATTGCCATCACCACGAATTCAACCTCGCCATCAATATGACATCCCAAACCCAACTATGCCAACCATCCCAGGAACTCACTCAATTTATATGCACTTTCTTACTAAAATTCTCAAATACCTTCACACAAGAATACTTGTTAGAAATTTTCTTTCCCCACAAACTTTTCATTCTGATATTGATCCACTTCTGTGGAGCCTACAATGAAATCACCACTCATTTAAAATCCTTAGGATACACTTTACAGCCTAAACACATTAATACCATACCAAAGATCCACCACTAAAAGCTTCCTTATAAATGATGCTTAACTCAAGCGTCTGTAGTAACAAACTAGTTGATTTCTCAAATGTGAATGCAACATCAAATCAAATTATATGAGCATGTGATACAATTGATAACTCCTTAAGTAGTTAGTATTTTCACTTGACAATCGATGTATCCATTTCCATAAACAACTAGTACCATACCACGAAAGTCTGTTAGATCTACCACTAGAACACATCATACCTATCGAGAAGATCGTACCCAAATAGCCCACACATTTCTACCTATCAAACAGCTGTAAAATATTACCAAATTCGTTACATATCTAGCCCAAGCTATATGTATTCTTTTGTAGGTCATGTCGATAGAAAAAGTAACACACTCCATAATTCTAATCAATTACCCATCGATACCATTGTATTAGTCGTATCATGACCCTCTTTGATACACACACAATCTATGAAAGATTCTAACCTCAATTGGTGCAACATCATTCTCATTATTCTCTAAGCAATCCATACATGTTATAACAACTATACCAACTGTATTTTTCAAGTTACAATGTTCATTATCTAACCATCACCTAACTCAACCCCTTCAAATTACTAGGCATTACGAATCTGACTACACATCCTTTTCATAAGTTTATCACTTCCACTTTAGTCCTAGGTCTAACATCGAAGACATACACGACACACAAACTGCTCACATGAAGAACTACACACGAGTCATCACTATATGTGAAAGAGAATGGAAAGAAGTGATAAGAATCATTCCAGATCAATAACGCACGATAGAGATTCAAGAAGTGAAGATTTTCCTAAAAGTCACTATAGCCTCTCAAAGATAAGTACGGACGTCTCCGTACCGATCCTTGAGACTTTACTTAGACTCGACTTGTATACATGTGAGACCTATGAACCTGGGGATCTGATACCATTTTGTCACGACCCAAAAATGGACGTGATGGCACTCGTCTTATCCCACCAAGAAAACTCAGCCTAAAACTCAGCCTTTATGATAAAAATACAGAAATTTATCATCAACTTAAAAATACCCTAAAACCTGGTTGTCACGTGTACAAACCTCTAATATGTTATAATGAAATTAAAAGAAAATATAAGTCCATAATGACATTGTTTCTAAAATAGAACAAGATCATAATTAATGAGAAAGAAGGTCTGCTGAAATGACAAACAGCTACCTCAGAAACCTCCACAAGAAGCTTCAGAAAAGGAGAAGAGAAAATATTACAAATGCTCGGGCTAGTAACCTACAAAAAAATGTAGTAGCAAGGGGTGAGTATCAAACCACAGGGTACTCAACAAGTAAACCTCTAAACACAAGCTAAGGGGATAGAATATGGGTACTCCTTACACTCGAACCGAACCTCCACAACTACAACCTGCATAAAACCAGCCCAACCTAACAGTTCACAATTTACAAGCGCATATCTCCACAACAACATTCTAACAATAACATATTCTAAACAACAAGCTCAATATTCCTCAATTACAACCTCCCCAACTACAACTTGTATAAAACCAGCCCAACCTAACAGTTCGTAATTCACATAGCACACAACTCAATAACAACACTCTAACAGTTACGTATCCTCAACAACAAGCTCAATATTCATCAATCAAAGTCCCATAAAAAAACACTCACAAGATCAACAAACACAATATCAAGTTCACTAATGATAAATATATGCAATGCAATGGAATACAATGGCAAGTATAATGATGCATGTCTGCCCTAATGATACACACCCGATGTCTCTCAGTCAAGACCTATTTATCCATGCATCTATTGCGGTGCACGATACAACCCTCGATAATAGTAACCATTGCGGCATGCCATACATCCCTCTAAATATAGTATCCATCGCGGTGCATGATACGTCCCTCGAAATGGTACATCCCCTTTAATTTTCTTATTCTTTCTCAATTCACATAACACTTGTCACAACCATGTCTTGGAACAATGCAAAGACATGTTTACACAAATAATGAGGAGATGACCATTTTCATAACATTGCATAATTCACAACAACACAATCATGATACAACATTAATAATGATTCAACAAGCCTTTCAAATCATTCTCAACACATCACACAAATATTTAATCCCATTGCCTTTTTATTACCCCTTTTCCATCATTAGAATTAATCAATGTGGACAAGTCAACCCGTCACCAAGTCTCATTACCCCCAAACACATATTACAAGGAAATACACGAATTACATACACTTAACAAGGGTTTAGAAATCCACTTGCCTCAAATAGTCAAACAATCACTCCAGGATTTGAGCCTTTCCCTTTCGTTGGACTTCCAAATCAATACAATCTATTCAAATAAATGACCACGATAAGATTTTGAATCTAACAACACTCATATTAGTCTATGTCCAACTTGCCCTAAGAGCTCACCCAAACCTAAAATCAAGTTCTCATATCTTGGTGCCAATTAACATGTCAATTCTCATATTTTCCAAATTTCAACCGTAGGGTTAAATTCCAATTTCTCCAAATATCATAAGAGAAATATTAAGAACAAATGAAACAATAACATGTCAACTTACTATAGTCAACAAAACCCAGATTCCATACACCCAAAAATATTCAAAATAATTAGAACACCCAGGACCCAATTCCCACTTTAACGTATAGTTACTGGTCATAATTGCTTGTTCCAAATTTTTCCAATCAAAATTTTCACAACATCACTCAATTTATATATATACATAATCACTCCCCATCATTACAATTTCATGACCTTCCTCCCTTTTTAATTTTTTTTTTTCATGTCTACAATGACAACTTTCTCACTTTTTAATTTTCTTTTAATTTCAATTATAATATAATACAGATAACAAGGATACTACCCACCACATCTAATGTTTCATTAATTCAAACTTCTACATATAATTAAAGTAACTGGTACGAAATTGAGAAACATTCACCGTCAACTTTCTTTGCTAATAGTGTCGCGGTCATTTTTGAGTTTATGACTCAACCTAGGAACCTTAATTATTGTTAATTATGTTTTACATATGGATCAAATAGTATAAATTATCACTTTAGCCCACTTACTATCTATTAAGTCAATTATCTATAATTATCCATCAACTAATTAACAAAAGTTAAATGAATAGTTTAGAATTTCCAAAAATGATTTTTCGGGTCATTACAATTTGCCTTTGCATTTGATGCGATTTGTGATGTCCTTGATGCCTCTATCCATATTTATACCCCAGTTGGAAAGTTTGTCGTAGTCACCTATGTCGATCGTGCTTGTTCTATCCTGTTTATAGGTTTTTAGAATTGGTTGTTTTAGATATGACTGACTTTGATTTAATATTAGGCATGACTTAGTTGTCCCCCTATTATGTTTTGCTTAATTGTAATGCTAAGATTATTACTCTAGAGATCTCGGGTTGGGAAAAGTTAGAGTGGAAAGGGGTGTAGAAGCCTAAGCCAGCTAAGATCATATCTTTTATTTGGGCTAGGAAACTAGTGGGGCAGGGTTGTTTGGTATGTTTGTCTCATATCCATGATGTCGATGCAGAGTCCCCTCTATTGAGTCTATTTCTGTAGTGTCTGTGTTTAAGGAAGTATTTCCTACTGATTTACTTGGTATGCCTCAAGATAGAGATATTGATTTTTGTATTGACTTGAAGTCGGGCACTCGCCCAATCTCTATCCCTCCTTATCGCATAGCTCTAACAGAGTTAAGAGAGCTTAGGATCGAGATCCAAGAGCTCCTTGATAAGAGTTTCATCTAACTTAATGCTTCCCCATGAGGTGATCCTGTCTTGTTTATTAAGAAGAAGGATGGTAGTATGGGAATGTGCATAGACTACCGATGATTAAATAGGGTCACCATCCAAAATATGTACCCATTCCCTCGTATAGATGATCTCTTGACCATTTGCAGGTGCATCAATATTTTCAAAAATTGATTTAAGGTCTGGGCACCATAAGTTAGAGATTTGGCCTGTAGATGTACCCAAGACAGTGTTAAGGACTCGGTATGGGCACAATGAGTTCTTTGTGATGTCATTTGGGTTGACTAATCCACCTGCACCCTTCATGACTTTGATGAATAATGTGTTCAAACCATTCCTGGATTTCTTTTTAATGTCTTTATTGATGATATTTTGGTTTATTCAAAGAAAAAGGAAGAGCATGTAGACCATCTTTATAATTTTATGGATGTCCTTGGGAAACATAAATTGTATGCAAAATTTTCTAAGTGTGAATTCTTGTTGTCCTCTGTTGCCTTTTTGGGGCATGTAGTTTCAAAAGTAAGGGTAATGGTAGATCCCCAAATGATTGAAGCAATCAAGAACTGGGTCTGGCCTAGTTCTATCACTGAGGTTAGGAGTTTTGTGGGGCTTTCTAGCTACTATCGGCGGTTTGTGAAGAGTTTTTCCTTTACTTCCACGCACTTGACAAGGATGACTCAAAAGGAAGTGCCTTTTGAGTGGATTGACAAATGTGAAGAGAGCTTCCAAAAGCTCAAGATTCTTTTGACCACAACACCTATTCTGACATTGCTAGTGAAAGTTAAGGATTTCATTATTTATTGTAATGCTTCACATTCGGGATGGAGTGTTGTGTTGATGCATGATAAGAATGTTATAGATTATGCCTCACTACAGTTGAAGACTCATCAGAGGAATTACCCAACACATGATTTGGCGTTGGCAGCAGTAGTGCTTGCTCTCAAGATTTGGCGACATTATCTCTATGGAGTCAAGTGTGAAGTGTTCATTTATCATCGCATTCTACAACATGTGTTCACTTAGAAATACTTGAACCTGAGACAACGAAAATGGATGGAGTTACTTAAAGATTGTCATGTCACAATTCGATACCATCTAGTTAAGGCCAATGTGGTAGCAGACACATTAAGCCGGAAGATAGTGAGTATGGTAGTTAAGGTTGCTTGGGTGTGTCCAGGCGATCACTGACTTTTCGAGTTAAAGGGTGAGCCAGTTCTTTTAGGCTGTCATAGATTCATCTAGGATCTTAGTCCATTTCCTTCGGACATAAACCTTTCAAGACTCTTTACTTTATGTTTAGTTGTTTTGGGGATTGCATCCCCTTATCTTAGACCATTAAGTTAAAAGTTTCTCTACAATGACTTTTAGGTCCCAGGAGTTGTTGACACCCAATTTTGACCCTCCTTTCTTCTAATTCATTATTGTCGTGCTTCTAAATTAATAACATGTCAAATTATCCCTTTTTCACAACTATTTTTACAACTACGACTATTTATCATTACTATTGTTATCGTTATGTCACAATTCTATAATTACTACTAAATTTGTACGTTTTGCTCTTAAAATTATATTATCACCTTTTACACCTTTTTTTAAAAATTAATTGTTATCGCTTTATATCAAGTTTTGTACTTATTAAATTAATTATAAGTCTTTATTTTGTAAATTTGTAATATTGATATTTTTATTATGTAAATTATTAGTTGTCATCTTTTATCATATTTTGTATTAGTTATTAAGCAAACGGACAAGAAGTCCAACCTAAACCCACCATTCCAGCCCATATTTTATACTAAAATATATCCAAAATAGCCCAAACAAAGGCCCAAAACCGTGTCTTATTCATCCACAAAATGCCAAAACGAATTAGGTCATTTTTCTTTCATCAATTCGTCGCTCCTTCCCCTTCAAATGGCTAAAGCCCCAGATCTCTTTCACTTTGGACAGAGGCTCCTCTCCATTTTCGTACAAGCTTCAATAACTCCATCAATTCTCTTCAGTTATCACTCTATGTGCAGATTCAGTCAGGATGAGGCCAAAAGATTTCTGATTTTTTTATTTGTTAAAGAGCAGAGGTATGATTCAAAATTCAAATGACTATTTACTCCTTTGAATCCAACCCAAATTGCAATAAGAGGTGCCCTAGTTCGTCACTATTAATAACAGATTTTACATACATTTTTAACCAAACTTTTCTTCCCCCTATATCACCTTGAACCACTGCTTTCTGCTCTCAAAAAATTATATTTTTTACTCTTTTGATCTCAGCTAAAAACTCTGGTTTGAGCTTACTCAAGTTTGTCGTTATTCGAACGTAGGCCTTCGAAAAAAGCACCATTGTTCACTGCCCGACAACAGGTAACACTCGCCCCTTTCTCCTCCATTTTGTCTCTGCGGTTAAAGTGCTATGTATTCCTCAAGAGATTTATAGGTCAAGATTAAATTTTGCTTACTTTGGATACACTAAAAGAAGTGTTAAAAATGTGATTGCGTTTTTCTCCCATATATTTAGAAATAGTAGTTTTACGGCACGTGTGTATCTTATATGTAGTACATGATGTTGTAAAATAGAATTAATATTACTAAATTAAAGCTTTTTAGTAAATAATTATAATTGAACAAACATAGGACAAGTGTTTTTAAATTATTAATACATATTGTCATAGAATTAGTTGTATTTTGAGATCAAAATTACCATTTATCATTAAAACATTTTAAAATACATTCAAAGATTAAATATGGAGAAAGTAACATTTCTTTAATAATATTATTTCTTACTTCACTTGATTTTTTAAACCAATCTAACCAATAAAATAGAAAAAATATTCATTCAAAAAATGTCACCAATAGCCTTTCCTCTTGAGGTTATTAACATAAATGATGTACACCATTTAAGTATAAATTTTGTCTTAAATATTCATACTTGAAATTTAGTATGTGCATGACCCTAATAAGGATTACCATAAGTATTTCAATATTTTATTTTCTATGCAACATTTCTTTTACAAAATATTATTACTCGATTGATATTTGAGTAAGGCTATTATGGAGAGGTAATTTTACCAAAAAAATGTACTTGGTTGTTATCATGAATGATGGTTATATATACTTCAGTAGAATAATTTAATTTTAATATATGAATAACATCACCAATGGTGAAAAAAAATTCAGTTCTTTAAGATTCTACCTTATCTTTTGTCACGACCTAGACCATTATGATGGACACTCACACTAATCCGGTGGGAGAACCATTTATACTAATTAGCTAACCAACTCTAATCAAATACTAAGGCATTTAAGTTACGGAAGCAAGCTAGATGCTAAGAAAAGAATTAAAATAGGAGTTCCCATAAACTCCAACAAAAGTCTAACAACTAAAAAAAATGCGGAAAATACGCCTAGAACCTAAAAGTCAATGTACAAAAACATCTAACAAGATCCATAAGTATAACAAGAAGGGTTACAACCCCAAACTAATGTACTAATAACTAACTAGAAAGTCTAAGTCCAAAATGTGGACATAGACAGAAAGAGAACTCATGGCAGCCCAGAAGAACTGGCTTACTCTTGAATTTGAACGATCACTGATCTTCTAAGCGAGGTCTGTCAATAGCCGCTTGAAAATGCCCTGTACTCATCAAAGAAAGAGCAAGTGCAGTATCCGTACACAACCACAACGTACTGGTAGGATCACGCGGTTATCGCACTAAGTGCAACAGACATAAGTCATTACAACATAATAATAACATGCAAACACTGAACATATACAATATCATCATCATTTACGGACAACATACAATTTCACAATCTCAAATATACAATTTTTATCAAGTCATGTATCCTTTCATGGAATCCAAACTTAAACAGTTAGCATCCCGGAACGTGGTACCCAATCCAATGTTTATGCCAGAACGTGGTAGCCGATCCCATATTGATGCCGAAATATGGAAACCGATCCAAGTTAGTGTGGCAAAACGCAACACCTGATCCATTTAACAAGACACATTCACAATCACAAGTAAATTCTCATAATCATACAATCAAGTCATGATTCATGGCATTCATCATTCATGTATCTCATTTATAATAGTATGATCAATAATGCAACATTCACATACATACACATATTATAATGAAGAAAGAGCAAACATATATAAAAAAACCATGAAATCACAACCATAACCTACCTCTAAACAATCTTGAATCCCCTAAGAAACTTGATTCTTCCCTTTTTGGATTTGTTCCGCTTGTTCTTGGTCTACAAAAAATAATTATAACATGAGAATCAATAAACGATAACTAATTACCTGAATTACCCACAATTCTATCAACTCTAGATCATACCCATGCTCCCAATATCCAAATTAGGGTTGTTCCCACCATAATTTCCAGATCAAAACCCTCCCCCATTGATAATTACCCATTAGATACGTTCCACGGATCAAAAAATGGATTTTGAGAGTTTATCTCTCAAGTTCAAAAATTGCAAAATAAAACATTTTTGGGGTTAATTTCTGATTTTAAGTCACGTCTCTCTCGCCACAGCGACCTTACCCCGCTACAACGGCTCCTCCCTTACGACAGAAAATACCGCTATAGCGGCTTGCCCGAAACAGTGAAAAATTAATAATTCCAATACCCCCATTTCACAACATATCTTCAACCAATGACACTCAAAAACTACCCATTCACGCCAAGATCAGTTTCGGGAGTTCTACTCACCCGAATTCAATTCTGTAAAGTCGTATGGATTCCTTAACGTCTTAGCTATCTACTCATGTAATCAAAATCAAAATTAAATCATTCAATTGCTACCATATTTCCCTAGACCTCATAGACTCCGATTTCGTCCAAATCTGGACTAGGTTAGGAAATTCCAAGTTACTACGAAAAAGTTTTCCAACCAAAAAATTTTTCCCATTGGCTTTTCTATAACGACGGGAATAGGTCGTTATATCATTGCGAAAATTTTAGTCTTCTCCTTTTTTCTGCCGCATACATATCATATAGTTGTGTTCTAATGAAAGTATCTAGTATATTTTAGGAGTTGTATGATGATATAAAATATCTAAATTTTTCTATAATAAAAATTAATAGATGAATAAAATTTAAACTATTAGTTATAGAATCATTAATTTGATTTAAGATCCTTTTATGATCAATCACTATTTTCTTATATATTTTTATATAGCTAGTAAAGAGTGTATCTTGTGGTATAAAGAAAAATTATATGGAACAATACATAGACCATGAAGAAGGAAAACGAAAATATATTTTCATACTAAATTCACTAGTTTTCTATATCATTTAAATCTCTTGCCACCAATACTTTACTTTCTCCGTTATTTTACATACATATCTATTAAAAAATAGTTATTATCATGGCTATGTTATCATATTATAAGTAAAAGTGAAAATCTATTTTTGAAATAGTGAATTTAACATCAAAACTAATAATTCAATGGACTATGTTGATACCCATTATTTTAGAAAAATTAGGAAGAAACTCCTTTGTTTGAGGGAAAGGAATATAAAAAAAAAACAAAGAAGATATATCTTATCCAAATCATATGCCTTTTTTCATATCTGTTTAATATGATGGTCTCTTCCACAACTTTTCGTCTATGTTAACTCATGAAATGGTAAGAAAAATACTATTGTGAATTGATGAATGATTTGCAACAATTTTTTCACCAACTCTTTCTTATGAGGTGCCTCAAATTTTGTTTAATTTTGAACTTGATCAGTTTTTGCAAATAACACTTGAGATTTTTTAAGAATAAGAAGAGTAGAGAACTTAAAGAAATTATAGTTTAAAAGTGTGAGAAAACCCCTCTATTTATAGGTACCAAATAGTAGTATGAATTGGTTTTAATTGTGCCTTATTCGAAAAGTCACAACCTTTCGAAAAAGTCACTGCTTATCGGAAAAGTCACAACCTTTTAAAAAAGGCACAACTCAGCAGAAAAGGCACGACCCTTTAGAAAAGTCACATCCCGTCAAAAAAATCACAACCTTTCGAAAAAGTCACAACTCATTGAAAAAGTCACAACCCATCAAAAAAGTCACAACCATTTGGAAAATTCACAACTCATTGAAAAAGTCACAATCCTTTAATTTAAAAAGATATCTACTTTCAATATAATAAAATTGATTAGATTAATAACTAAAATAAATTAAGTATTTCTAAGGTATTATTGTAATTCAACATTCAAGTTTGGAAGTTCATGCTTTTAAGGTAGTATAGATATGGAATAGATAGATTATGTAGGTGCTCATTTTCTTGTTCAGTTTTAATTAAAAACTGTGACTAAAAATTAATATAAAAAGCATCTTAGTGTATAAAATATTTTACGATAGGAGGGTTAGACAAGAAACCGCAACTATGAAATGTGATTCAAATAATCTATCTAGTGTAAGAGTTTATTAATTAATATTCAAAGTCAATTTTGGGCATTTAGGGACCAAATTACATTAATTAGGTGATTTTCAGCCCATGAGAATTTTGGTGATATAGCTTTCGGATGATTTCTTTGCAAACCTTTAAGGAACCCTCCCTAGGGTGTTAGGGGAGCAATACATACACTCTTACAATTTTTAAAGTGAATTTTGGGCATTTAAGCCTCAATTACAGGAATCAGCTTCATTTGGGAGTAATACATATAGTCTCACAATTTTTCAATCCATTTATAGCATTTAGGAGCCAATTTATAGGAATTAGGAGAATTTTTTTTTCCAGTTCTTCATGTTTGTTAGCCCATGAATATTTTGGTAATATCACTGTTAGACAATATTTTTAGCAAAACCTTTATGGAACCCTCCGTAGGGAGTTGGGGAAGCAATACGTATAGTTTCACAATTTTGAGAGTCCATTTTATGCATTAAGGTGAGTGTTAGCCCATAAATATTTTGGAGAAATGTCTTCTGGACAATTTCTTTGTGACACCTTTATAGAACCCTCTGTAGGGAGTTGGGGGAGCAGTATGTATAATCTCACAATTTTTAGAGTCTATTTTTTGCACTTAGGGGCTTATTTAAAAGAATTACGTGATTTTGTCAGTTTTTGATGTGTGTTAACCCATGGATATTTTGGTGATATCACTTTTGTACAATTTCTTTGTGAAACCTTTACACAACTCTTTGTAAGGTTTTGGGGGAGCGTTAAGTATTCTCTCACATATTTTAGTGT
Source organism: Solanum commersonii (assembly GCA_029007595.1). Lineage (NCBI taxonomy): Eukaryota > Viridiplantae > Streptophyta > Magnoliopsida > Solanales > Solanaceae > Solanum > Solanum commersonii. Next base: position 7,921,224 of record JAJTWQ010000006.1, read on the forward strand.
CTATTTTGGACATTTAGGGGCTAATTTACAGGAATTAAGCGGTTTTCTTAGTTTTTGGTGCGTGTTAGCACAAAAATATTTTTTCTTAAATAAAAGGCTTGATACCAACTATTTAAACAAGTCAAAATATTCTATTTAAATATTCAAATTAGGCATGGTCAATTGACACATCACTTAGATTGAATGGCTTAATTGAATATGTTGACAAGTTTAACAAATTAATTATGTATTAAGCCAAAAAGAGCCTCTATATAATTGATAAAGCAATGAAAGAAAGCATGTTACCAAACAAAGTCTAATATCACATATCCAAAATAAGCGCCCAATACCAATATTTTAAAATTACACAAAAATGAAACATTTATATTGGTAATTTATGAGAAATCGAAGTAAGAATATCAACTTCAAGGTAAAAACATTTACAAAATCCTCCGTAGGGAGTTAGGGAAGTAATAAGTACAGTACCATAGTTTATAGAGTCCATTTTGGGCTGGGGCCAATTAAAAGGAATTAGAACATTTTATCAATTTTTCGTGTGTTTTAGGCAATGAATATTTTGGTGATATGACTTCTAGATGATTTCTTTACGAAAACTCTACAGAATCCTTTGTATGGTGTTAGGGGAGCAATACGTAATGTCTATCAAATTTTAGAGTCTGTTTTGGCCTTTTAGAGGCCAATTTATAGGAATTAAGTGATTTTCTCAATGCCATGAATATTTTAGTTATATGGCTTTCAAACGACGTCTTTGCGAAAATATTATGGAACTCTTCGTAGGAAGTGTTGGGAGTAGTACATATAGTATCAAAATTCTTAGATTCCATTTTGGGCATTTAGGGGAAAGTTTACCCGAATTATGTGAATTTTTCAGTTTTTGTATGTGTTATTCGATGAATATTTTTGTGATATAGCTTCTGGATGATCTCTTAGTAAAAACTTTATGTAACCCTCCATAAGGATTTGGGAGAGCATACGTATAGTCTCACAATTTTTAGAGTTCATCTTGCACATTTAGGGGGCAATTTATATGAATTAGGAATTTCCTTAGTTTTTCATGTGTGTTAGACCATGACTATTTTGGTGATATGGCTTCCAGATGATTTTTTTGTGAAACCTTTATGGAACCCTTTATAGGGAGTTGGTGGAGTAGTATGTATAGTCTCACAATTTTTAGAGTCCATTTTTGGAATTTAGGGGTAAATTTACAAGAATTAGATGATTTTCTCAGTTTTTCATATGTGTTAGCCCATGAATATTTTTGTGATATGTCTTCCAGATGATTTCTTTGTGAAACCATTACAAAATACTACATAGGGAGTTAAGTGAGAAGTACACAGATTATCACAATTTTGAGAGTCCATTTTGGGCATTTAGGAGCCATTTTATAGGATCTAGGTGATTTTCTCAGTTTTCATGTTTGTTAGCCAAAAATATTTTGATGTTATGGCTTCAGGATTATTTCTTTTCGAAACCTTTACAGAACCCTTAGTAAGGAGTTGGGGGAGCAGTACGTACAATCTCACAATTTTAGAGTGCATTTTGGGCATTTAGGGGCCAATTTATAAGAATTAGGCGATTTTCTCATTTTTTTTACATGTGTGTTAGTAAGCCCATGAATATTTTGTCATTAAATAGCAAGCTTGATAACAACTTTTTAAACAAGTAAAAATATTCTATTTATATATTTAAATTAGGCCTGTTCAATTGAAACATGACTTAGATCAAACGTCTAAATGTAATCATTTGGCAAGTTTAACAAGTTAATTACGTATTATGCCAAAAAAGAACCTCTATATATTTGATAAAGCAATTAGGGTTGTTTATCGGATGGATTGGGCAGATAATTTTACTTAATGGTTTGGCTTTTCGAATATCGGTTTTTAAATTTATTAATCATCTAGTACATCTATAAGATATTTGTAACGACCCTAAAAATGAACTAGTGAAACTAGAGCCTCACATGTGAGTTTGGAGTTGAGAACTTGATGAAACGATGAGAAATGACCGTGACGTCCGGAAACTAGTCATTTGAACTAGTGAGTTGTGAGGGTCAACTTTAAATGGTCATGTCTTTTAGCTCAAAATGAATTAGGTGGACCTTTACCTATCTAATTAAAGGTCTCTGAGTCCTCTTTCCAACACCACTGAGTTTGCCCAATTCCGACCTTAGAGTAAAAAGTTATGCCCAAAATATTGAAGCACTGTCAGGCTGAAGAAAAGGGCGAACCTTACGGGAAGGGGCAGAATTTTTAAGTTAAGACTTTATGGGTCCTTAGTCCTTCTCCAAAATTGACCCTATGCTATTTTATTCCTTTCCTAGCAACTATAAGACCTTTTTATGACTTAATTCCTTTCATTTAAGTCACTCCTCTTAGAATTAAAAAGAAACCCATCTCCTTTCATATATTTCTTTCAAGTTCAAGGAAGAAGAAGGGTGAAGAACTAGGGTTTCAAATTGGAGGCTTTTTTCATCGATTCTCGTGGGCTTTCTCAATATTAAGGTATGGGGACTCTCTATCTTTGATTTTTTTTTCAATCAAAGAGCCAATTCAAAGTATTTTCAAAGTTCTTCAAAAACCCTAAAGTCCTAATTTCGATTCTAGCATGGGTTCTTGCATATAAAGGTTTTAAATAATGATTTATATTGTTATTAATGATTATTAATGGTTTTTAAGAAAAAAATCTTCATGAACCCATGTTTTCTCAAATTCTCTAAATATCACCATAAAGTGGGTGTATTGATTTTAAGTAGATGATTATAAAATTATGTTTAGTATGGTATGGGCTGTTCATATATGGTATTATATATGTTCAATTGTGAAGAATTGATGTTGAATTGAAGGATATGAGATTTGAGCGTTGAATGGGCAAATAGTGAATCGGTCCTTATGTTGATTATTGGATTATGTTTAGCTTGTATTGTATAGTTAAATTCTACTATTATCTATGTTATTCTATTGTGATATTATGGAGAATTAAGGATGGTAATTGTGGCTTGGAAAGGATGGTAAGTTGACCTACTTTATGAATAATGTTGATTTATTAGGGAATTGAGTAATGTTGGTTATGGCTTTGGAGAATGGTGAGATGGCTTAATCTCTTAGTATTGATATAATTGTTATTTATTAGTTTGATCCACTTTTGGTGGAAGTGTTTCTTGTTGCTTTAGAATTATGTTGAATTATTAGGGAATTGAGTAATGTTGGTTATGGCTTTGGAGAATGGTGAGATGGCTTAATCTCTTAGTATTGATATAATTGTTATTTATTAGTTTGATCCACTTTTGGTGGAAGTGTTGCTTGTTGCTTTAGAATTATGATTGTGGCCATGAAGGGCATTGTATGAGTATTGTTGTATTGTTGTGTTATTATATATAAATGAGGCTATATGTAAAGTCCTATATGAAGCTATATGTAAAGTTTTATGTGAAGCTATATGTGAAGGTATGATGTGAATGAGTTTTATGTGATCTTGTGATGATCCTATGTAAAGTGGATAGCATTGTGAGTTAAAGTATGTGGTGTTGAACTCATGGGTCCTTCCACCCATAGTGCCTAGATTCTATTCTACTCACTAATTCATGGTTTAAGTTGAGATTCATAAATTAGTCTTGTTCCTTGTATAAATTTCCCTAGCATGAAAAGTGATTGTTTTGAGCATGTTGTGACTCTAGAACTTGAATCTAAACTTGGAATTGATGTGGAGATTTTTCATGTGGTCTTGTGGGTGTTAAAAGGCGTTGTTGCAGGTTGTTCACTGGTTTTGCTGCATAATTACTACCCTATTTTCCATGCTCTTTGATCCCATTACATGCCTTCAAGGTGTTTGACAAAATGTCCAAGTATGGAGAATTGATGAATTGATGCTTTAAGGCTTGAGTTATGAGATGTATGGCATTCCAGAGATGTGTTGATGACAAATTAAGCTTGTGTATATGTTCATTCCATACATGAGATTGCATTAGAGCCTAATGTGAATTTCCTATATAAAGTGTTGCATGACCATGCCCGGTCCGGGGAAAAGAACCGGATAACCATGTGAGGGGTTTATACCTCACCACCTAGGATCTTTGGGGTATGATCAACATCAACCATGTGAGGGGTTTATACCTCACCACCTAGGATGCTTGGGGTGTGACCAACATCAACCATGTGAGGGGTTTATACCTCACCACCTAGGATGCTTGGGGTGTGACCAACATCAACCATGTGAGGGGTTTATACCTCATCACCTAGGATGCTTGGGGTGTGACCAGCATCAACCATGTGAGGGTTTATACCTTGCCACCAGGGTGTCCGGGTGTGAATGGCATCCCCCATCCTAAGTTGGGGTTATAGATTGGTTGGATTATGCACACACATATGATATCTACTATTAGTATAGATTTACTTAAACATGTTTTGACTTCACTTTGATCATGCATCCTCATATTGTTATTTATTATGCCTATGGAACTAGCTCTTGCGTTTCGATTGTGTCCTTATCTAAGGTAATCTTGGGGAACACTTAAGTGTGCTTGAAGAGGTTGTATGGGCGGTCACTTCTTGTCTCATTCAAGTGTGTCTTAAGGTTATGTTTGGTAGAGGTCCTATGGTAATGAAATGACATGTGTTCTTTTAAAGTTAAGGATGAGTTGTATATGGACATATGTTGAGTATATGTATGGTTGACTATGGTTTTATATGTTAATGTTGACTCGTATTATGTCTCTTATACTTGTAAAGGAAAGGTTTTATCAAATGATATGAAAGCATTTTACTTCCTTGAAAATGTCCTTTTTGGCATATTTTTGCATGGTCTCCATACTTAGTACTTAATTGTGCTAACCCCTTTCTTTCCCTGTTTAGACTAAAGTGTAGGGATTTGGAGATGATGACATGTCATGGCTATTTGATAGGTTCCTAAGTGTTGAAGAAGAAGACTTGGTTAGTCCTCATATATTCGAGGACAATACCCAATATGTTCTTTTATGTCTTTTTAGTATTGTTTAAGTTGTGTATGGGATTAGTCCCGAATTTTGTACTCTAAAGTATTAGATGGTTTTGAGACATCATGTATAAGTCTAGAAAGTCTTCCGCTTGCTATATTTTTTTTTATGAAATATTTTCTTGGTAAAGAAAGTTTTTAATTCCTTATGGTTTTAGTGTCTATGCGATGAATGAATGCTAAGAGGCTTGTATTAGACCTCGTCGAGGTTGAGTACGCCGGTTACGACTAGGGGGTGCTCCCGGGTCGTGACAATATTGGTTGATTTGGAAACAGATTAGCAATTATCAGACGGTTATCGGGCGGTGTATTCGTTAACCTCTAATTTCTATGTTATGTTTTTTTTTATGAACGCACCTTACAAAAAGGATGACTTTTAACCTATAACAAGATAAAATGGATAAATTGATCTAAAATTTCAACTGGTTGTCATATTTTCATTATCAATTTGAAGCATCATCGTAAATGACTCGATAAATTGTTGCATACATTTCATGTACATATCCTCAGTGCTTTTATGAGTTTTCTTACTTGCGCTCTATTTTTTAAACAAAAATAGAAAGCAATAGAAAAGTAAATAGGTTTTCATGGATTTATGGCTTTAGCCTTTAATATTTAGGACTAAGAAAATAAAAGTATATAATTACTGTTATATATTATGGTAAAATATTAAATGAGGCTACTATACCTAGAATAAAATTTTAGTAGGAAAATTCTTAACGGGTTAACAGTTTACCCAATAAGGAAATTGAATAATTCATCCCCACATCGATAACCCATTAATTATAAAATTTGAATCCATTACCAACCATTTATTCGATAACCCAATACCAATAAGCCATAAGCCAATTTTGTGTTTGGCTTTCGGATACTAGTCGGTTTTGAACACCCCTAAAAGCAAGGAAGTAAAGCATGATACCAAACAAATTCTTACACCACATGTCCAAATAAGTGCATAAATACAAATATTATAATTCCGACACAATAATGAAATATTTATATTGGTAATTAAAGAGAAACCTACGGTAGAATATCAACTTGAAGGTACAAACTTTGTACTTTACAAAAGGAGATTATTTTCATGCTTGTAGATGATTTAGGCAAAAAAAGATGCAAGATATGCATGCACCTAATATTAAAAACAAAAAGAAACTCAAGTAAGATATTTTAAATCCCTATATTATAATTCCCACTCAATAATCCAGTATAACTTGTTTGCAAACCAAACGATCTCTTAGGTTCTTGGGCTCAATTTAAAGCAAGGAATTGACAATGTGGGTAAATCGAACACTGGTGACAAATAAAAAAAACTTTTCTACATTCTGCATTTGTACAAGGTAGAGTTTCTCGAATTGTGAAATTCCTGTCTCTATGTTCCCAAGACCTCTTAAAGTTATTCTTCAACCTCTACAATCGAATATCAAACACAAAAAGCTTTTTGTTTGCAAAACAAGTTGAAACCTTGTTGCCTTCCTTGTTCCAACACACTTCAAAAATACTGTTATCATCATGTTAAGTTTTTACAATTTTGGCCTCCTTCACTGACCATATATTCATGCATTTATCCAATAAACCACTTTCCATATATTCGCCATTCAGACTAAATGCAACAAAGTAAACAGCTTCCCTGGATTCAAATTAGAAGAGAACCTACTCAGTAAAAAATAAAAACATTCAACAAGAATGGTATAGTTAACTTATTCTCACTCCCCTCCCCTAACATTCCCACCCAAATAAGAGGAATATGTATATAAGTTATCGATAATTCAATTGAATAGGAGAAAACAAAACAGATAATACTTAATCTTGTATTTGATAGTTAAAAAGTATAATTTTATTAAGAGTCCCTATTTTTATCTCTTGTGTCCAAGTAGATATAATGAGTTCACATCTATTACCTATGTCCATTCAAGCTGTGAAGAAGACGCCCTTGTTCAACATCCCATATCCTCACAGTAGAGTCAAATGATGCACTACAAATATAGACAAGAAAACAAAACCATTAAGCTAAAAGAAATAAAAGGTTAGGTGTAATACATTAAACCAGCACACACCAAAATTCCATTTGCTGGATGGCTAAAGTGAAATTATATCTCTATGGATTATTTTACTTGCACGGGGAATACAGGTGACATTGAAATCATCCCATATACATTACAAAGTGAACAACAGAAATATTGAAGACTACTAGTGATACATGTAAACACAACAAAGACAATTCACATAAACCTTTGCGTCTAAAATTACATTAAGTTCATGAATGAAAAGTGTACTAACTCTTAAGATTGCTTTATGAAGGTTGAGAGTATTGCTTATGCTAATGAGTCCTCAAAGAATGATAGTATCTCAAAGAAAGACAAAAGTGTTGAACCATTTGATGGGATGAATGACTTATGGGAACCATTGAACAAATTGGTAACAAAAGGTGACACCTTGGACAATTCCAAAGATCCAATTCCAAAGTTCATCAATAGTATTCCACTAATGAATCTTGATGATTATGAAAATGAGGCGACAATGATGATGAAGAAGAAGACAATGCGTATGTGCCTTCGCCAAAAGTTAAGGAACACAAAGTTAGCAAACAAAATGTTCTTAAAAAAATTAGATGTTGTCCAAGCTATAGAAGCGCCATCAAGTAGTAATAATAAGAATATTGATAAATGAAAAGGGAAAAAAGGATGATATGGAAGAATGAAAAAAGAAACAAATAGTCCTCCTCATCCACCTTCTGTTGGCCGCGGTGGTGATGGTGATGGTGGAACAAATATTTATGTGGAACAAGTTCAAATTACTACTGACACAGTAGGAGGTACAAGCAGTGGTAGTACAAGAGTAGTGAATGAAAGAGTTCATACGTTTCTCTTGTACTACCAATACTTGTACCTCCTGTTGTCTCAGTAGTAACTTGAACTTGTACCACATTAATATTCGCTCCCCCACCACCACTAACACCATCACCACTACGGACAACAAGAGGAGGAGGATTATTATTTTCTTTTTTCTTTCTTCCATATCTTCCCTTTTTCCATTTTCCTTTATCAATATTATTATTATTAATACTTGATGGCGCTTCTATAGCTTGAACAACATCTAATTTATTGTAAAGCATTTTGGTTGCTAGCTTTGTGTTCCTTAACTTCTAGCGAAGTCACATTCTCATCGTCTTCTTCTTCATTATCATCGTCGTCATCATTTTCATAATCATAAAGATTGATTAGTGGAGAACTACTGATGAACTTTGGAACAAGAACTTTGGAATCGTCTAACGTGTCAACTTTTGTTACCAACTTGTTCAATGGTTTCCATAAGTCATTCATTCCATCCAATAGTTCAATACTTTTGTTTTTCTTTGAGATACTATCATTCTTTGAGGACTCAACATCATAAGAAATACTCTCAACATTCAACAAGTGAGCACAAGAGTTAGTACACATTTCATTCACTAACTTAGTGTAATTTTAGAAAAAGAAGAAACACACTTAGTAGATCTCCACTAAACAAAGAAAAAGAAGGAACACACTACTTTGCATCAACAAACACTTATTTAAACCTTCTTAAACTCCAAAGAGTTGACTTACTCTTAGTTTTTTCAGCCACGGATGCAGAATGCCATTTTAACAATAAGGTCTTCCCTGTCTCAGGAAAGGTTCCTCCCCTTTTCTTCCACGATTTAAATTTTGTTAAAGAGTTGTTGAATGCATTATTCCACCAACTCCAGAAAAACAACATGCTTGCTCTAAGAAAGCATGAAGCGTTTGCTGACGTTCACACCTTTCATTTTCAACATCTAGAATTCTTTGATTAACTTGAGAAAGTCTTTGGAACTCAAATATTGGGGCATTAAATTCGTTGGGGCTTTAAGAGCGCCTTTGACAATAGTGTACCAGAAAAAACTTCAGAGGTAAGTCAGCCCCAATGCACCCAAGGCTGTTAACTAGTGAGCAATAAAGTTAGTGAGGATCATGGAGACTAGAGTTTATATCCTAAATAGGAAAAAAAGTTTTTTGTAATTACTTCCTATCTACCTAAACATTGATAGGCAGAGTAAAGGTTTTGGCCCAGTGAAAGGCAAATCAGTAAGGTGAGGAAGGAATGTATTGCAAAAGATGAGATAGGGGAGCGAACCACTGGTGAGTTATATAAAGGGGAGGAAGTTGTGGGGCCATGGAAAGGGGTGCCATGGAACCATTGAGAGGATGATGAAGAACGAAGGGGGTGTCTTGCAAAATATAGAAACTTTATTGCTTAGCTATGAACAACAAACCAACAATAAACTACGACACTGATGTCTAATATACACGTAACTGAGAACTTTGTGCAACCACCACATATGAAAGAAAATTATTATAGAAGGAATACTATAAACATGACTGGTACCAATAGATAGAATACCTTGCAATCAATAACAATTGATATGTATTGCGTGTACCAGCACCAAGTGTACTTCATTTGATGGTAGATATCTCCTAAAAAACATAGTAGTCAACAATTGATGTCTAATTTGGTTAAATGAATTAACAAAGGAAAAGAAAGAACAAAAATAGATACTTTACGATGTTCTCACATTTCAATCAAGTGTCGTAACATTCTTGTTTTTCAGTTTTTCGACTTTGGATAGAAGAGTTACATGGACCATCTCTAATAGACCAAATTCTAGTAGTAGAATCTTCAAACCTAAATTGATTTTACACATGATTAGATATAAGAGAGATGATTCCTTAGACGAGTCTAGAACTACTCACAACTTTCATAAAATCCCGGTGCTAATGATTGTCATTTCCAAAGTCATAAAATCACAAGAGAATTAGAAACATAAGTAGGAATATAAACATGAGTATACATAGACGAGAGAAATAAAATGAAGAAATGGAAGTAATGCTTACCCAGATGCAAGAAAAGACCCTTCTGGACTCCAAGCACAACCAAAAACATAGAACAAGAAAAAAATGTAATTTTAATATAGAAGACAAAAAAGATATGATATTTATCATTTTTCCTACTAAGAAATCATGTCAGACTAGGAGAACTTTATAAATATGTGGTCAAACCTTAGATGTATATCCTTCCAAAGTCGTTACATCAGAACTAGGAATTTCACTAGGCAGAGAGGTTGTGACTGTGATGATATCCATAGGCTCCAAATCTGTCTTGCAAAAAAGAAAAACTTTAGTGTCACAAGACCAACAAAACATGGAAGATCACTAAAAGTTAGCGAATTGAGAATGAAAATGGAAGCTTCTATCGTTTGTCATCTAGAAAAAAGAAACGCAATATGTAGTTCAACTGAAAATGAAACAGAAAGCACATGACAATTGACATGGATTCTTGGAGGCTAAAAGATAGCACAAAAAAGGCACTCCTTTTTACATTTGTGGTGTTTGACCAAAAACAAATCAAAACACAATTTTTTTTCTACCAAATTTCTTTTTTTGTAAAAGTTGTTTTGACAAAAGTGTGTCTAGATCTGAATAATATTAATTCTCCTACCTTTGAGGTACAGAGAATGTTTCTTATAAACCCTTGATTCAGAAAAAGATTATACACTGTAATGGTTACAGAAAAATATTAACTTTCACAAAATTTAACTCTTTTAACAACAACAACAACAAAAACAACATATCCAATGAGGTCTGAAGAGGGTGGTGTATATGCAAACCTCAAGTAAAGCATATCAAAGCATCTAATAGAAACAAAACATCAAAATATCCATAAAAAATAGTTCAAAAGAAGATGAAAATTTAATTACCGAATTCAAGTAGGAGGAAATCATTGGGTGAAGAAACCATTGCTATGAATTGACGGCAGCTTAAGGAAACAGACAAATGGTTAATGGATTGCTCCTACCTGTGAAACATATAGAGGAAAAATATGGTAAGTGGGAATTTTATGAAATAGACCATTTATATATAAGACTAGAATTAGAAATGTTTTCATTCCCAAAGACCTTTGGAATCATGTGTTAAATGACAATTGTATCCTCAAGCCATTTCAAAGAGTTGAAAGTTTAAATTTATTTAATCCGAGATGGATTCAGAACTTAAACCAGATGTTTAAATTTGATAGTATATCACAATGCATTTAATATTCTTAAGTTCACTATATTGGCTTTTTAGGTCTCGATGTTACAAGATCAAAATCGTATTGTAGAATTATATTTTTTAAACCTAAACCCTAATTTTATTAGTACGTATCATGTTTTCATGTTAGTTTTGATTTGTTAGTGTTTTAGGTCTTTAAGTCGTTATAATACCTAAACTCTTATCTTTTTAGAAGTTATAATTTTTTGAAATCTAAATCCTAATTTTATAAGTACGTATATTTTTTAAAAAATTCATCATGTTGGTATGCATAAATAGGGTCTGACCTAAACACTAGTTTTTATTCTTTAAGTGTATTTTGTTTGTATTCATTTCTCAAAGATTTCTTTTGTCAATTATTCCTTGTTAGTATTATTCATATGTTTTTTTGGTTAGTTTAAACTTTGAAGTTCGGCCTTGGTTTTTTCATGATTTTTTTCATATGTATTTAAGATTATCATATGAATCTAATGCATCTAAAAGATTGAGAACACTAGCCGTACTAATATGCACATTATAAAGAGCTTTAAAGTCTTTACCGACACTAGTTATTTGTCATTGAATTCATTCTCTCTATAGGAATTTAGGGACATTTATAAAGAATGTTAAATTATCTCAAAAAATGTATGTTTAACGAGAATTAATTAATTGCCACTAAAAAAGAATTTTAGTATAGTACAAGTCGATAAAGGTAATATAATTAAGCATTTCTATTTAAAGCTAATTAGTAAATAGTATATGGTCGGGGCCAAACCTTTTATCACCACCAAAGATAAAAGCCTGGATGAATGGATTCTATAAAAAAAAAGAATTAGTGAGTTGGCTAAAGTGGTTTGGGGTCATTTGTGTTACAGCAAAGGTATATTTTTTTTTTAGAGAATATACCCTTTTCATTTCTCTTTATTTTTTGACTTTTATTAGCTCAAAAGAGTATATTTTGGGTCATTTATTTTACAGTAACGGTAAATGGGAGCTACTTTTGATACAAGGGGTATATTAACTTTAAATTGAGAAGTTGGAGGGTATATCATACCCTTTTCTCTTTATTTAATTTTAATTTATTTTAGTAAGCTAAAATTCTTTTAAAGTGTTCCAAAGTTGTTATATTAGGATTGATAGTTTGAAATAATAATAAACGTTATATATTAGGAGTTTGGATGCAATAAATAGTTTGTACACAATTTAATTTTTAACTATTAAAATTTGTGATTCAAATAAGAAAAATCAAAATTAAATTGAAACCTCTGATACCCGCACCACACAACATCAGCCTTTTAAAAGACTACTTCAATCTACTCCTCACCACACCCGCTTTGACCCGTTGGCATCTCTAATATCAGGGACAAATCTAATATATCATTAAGGTAAAATTATATTGTTATATAATGTTTACACATAATGAACACGAGACACATGTCTTGTTTTACAATTTATAACCAATTATAGTTAATTGATTCAGATTATCACCTTAACTTATAGGGATAAGGCACAAGTACCCCCTAGACTATGGCCGAAATCCAAAAGACACACCTTAACTTAACAAAGTCCTATTACCTCCCCCCCCACCCCCCGAACTCATTTTTTTGTAATTTTGTACACCTTTGGGCTTACGTGGCACACTTTGTGACTCCATGTAGTTGAGGCCGTGGGAGATGTTTTGACGCCACGTAAGACAAAAAGGTGTACAAAATTACAAAAAAAATTAGGCTAGGGGGTTTATAGGACCTTAGTTTAGTGAAGGTGTGTCTCTAGAATTCTGGTCATAGTCTAGGGGTGTACTTGTGCCTTATCCCTAATTTATATCTTTACTATAGTTAACTAGTATAATTTTTTTGTGTAAATATCAAATATACAAACCATTTTTCATGTTTAATTATCTATTTATCTAAATTAAATAGTTTAATTTGATTTGTTCACTAAATATTAGTATTGATATTAAATTTTGAATCCAATAAAGTAAATATGTCGTGATAGACTCTCAAATTTAAATTTTGATTCTATGTCTTCATTTTTAGATATGATTAAATAGGGATGTCAAATGAGCAAGTTGAGTTGACATTGGAGATAGTAAAAGGGAAACTTTCAAAAATAGCAAATATTAGGCACTCTATAACTATAGTTTGCTTAATGGGTTAATATAGAAATAGGGTTGGGTCATGACCCGCCCAAATTTACTTTGGGCTCAAATGGGTTAAGATCGGTTGGGTTATGACCCGTCTAATTTGACCCGCTTAATCTCAATAATTTTAACATATTATTATTTAACTTTTATAAACACAATTTGAATTTTAACTCAAGAAAACAAAACAAAAATTTACAAATAACAATTTTTAAACGGGTTGAAATTTGAGATTAAATTGGGTTAATTAAAGATTATCTTAAAATGGATTAAGACTTGAATGGGTTAATATTGATTTGAATTCAAATTATCTTGAGCTCAACACATAAGTTCTAGATAGATTAAGCGGGTTACCTTTATTTGGGTTCATTTGGACACCCCTAGGAGAAATTTTGCAAATAGCCACTAAAATAAACTTAATAAGGCTCCAAAGCTATAGTAATTTGCTAATTACGAATCATAGTTACATGTTAGAGGGAGAAGAGAGGCGAGAAAGATTTGGAGATGTTGGAGAGAGGTGATTGAGATTTGAGAGGGAGAAGATACAAATGAGAGAGGCGAGCGAGAGAGGGCAAAGAGTGGAGAGAGGCGAATTGTATTTGTATATCTGTCAAATAATTATATATATCTAACTGGCATACATATGTATCAATGATTGTATTTATATATTTGTATATTTTTATATATATAATTAGTATGTATGTGTATCAATGAATAAAATATTATTAACGAAATACAATTTATATCAATGAATAAATTGTATACAATCACATCAATTTGTAATTGTATATATATAATTTAATGTCAATATTTATAACAATATTTGTATCAATGAATACATATGTATTTGTATTTGTATCACTAAAGATATATGTATAGTTGACACTAATAATTTGTATTTGTATAAGCTACCGTTAACATTTGTATTTGTATAATTTTGTTTGTATAAGTCAGAGAGACACAAAAAAAAGGAGTGAGAGAGAGATTGAGAAAATAGTTTGTATCTGTATAATCTATTATTATCATTTGTGTTTGTATAAACGAATATTAACATTTGTACTTGTAAAATTTGTATTTGTATAAGTGCATAGGCGAAGCCACCTTAAGCAAATGGTGATCTAGTGCACACCCTTTGAAGAAATTTATGTGGTTTAAAGAGGCTAAATATATTGCTATTATGAGGGTATATTTAATTTTGCACTATTAATGCAACTAAAAAGAAAATTGGCACAACCTTCCTGAATTCTCTGCTCCACCACTATAAAAGCGAGAGAGACTAGACATAAATAAATGAGAGAGAGACTGGGCCGGGTGAGGAGAAAGGCAAGGGATATATGTGTAACGACCTGATTCCGTCATTAGGGAAAAGCCAATGGGGAAAGAATTGGGGTTAGAAAATTTTTTCGTAGTATTTGGATTTTCCCAACCTTGTCTAGATTTGGATGAAATCAGAGACATCGAGGTGTAGGGAAATATGGTAACAATCAGGTGAATCATTTATGATTTTGATTACATGTGTGGTTAGATAACTTGTTATGGAATCCGTATGACTTTACAAAATTAAATTCGGGCGAGTAGCACACCCAGAATCAATCTTAGCGTAAAGGGTATTTTCTGAGAGTCGTTGGTTAGAGGTGTGTTGTGAAATAGGGATTTTGGAATTCTTTAAATAGCTCACTGGTTCCGTGCAAGCCTCTTTAGCAGGATTAGTATCGCTCTAGCGGGGCTGCAAAAGCGGGGTGAGGGCTGCTATGGCGGGTTCGACGTGACTTAAAGTCGTAAATAAACCCTTGAACGACCTTTTTGGCACTTTTCAATTTTTAGAGCTAAGGAATGAACCCCAGGCGACTCCTACTCATTTTCACCATTCTTGAGGCTAAAGTAAGCTTTTCACTCCCCGAGTACATTTTTTGATCTGTAGAACGTAATAGAATAGGTGAATGTTGATGGGGGAGGGTTTTGTTATAGATTCTATGGTGGAAACAACCCTTAATTAAGTATTAGGATCTTGGGTTTAGTCTAGGGTTATTGGGTTTGTTATAATTCGGATAATTAGACCTTTGATTGTTGATCCTTGCATTAATTGTATGGTTTTAGACCACGAACAAATGGGAAGAATTTGGAAAGGGAAGATTCAAGTGCCTTAGGGGATTCAAGCTTAGATTTGAGGTAGGTAATGGTTGTGATTCTATGATTGTGTGATGTTTGTTTGTTCTTGTTTCATTATGATACATGTATGTATATGAATGTTGCATTATTGATCACACTTGTAGTAAAAGAGATAGATGAATGATGATTACCGTGAAATCATGACTTATTTGTATGATCTTAAGGATATAGTTGTGATTGTGATTGTGGTGTGTTGAATGAATTGGTTGCCATGTTCCGGCATAACTAACTAAGATCGGTTGCCACGTTCTGACATAAATATGGGATCGATTGCCATGTTCCAGCATAAATATGGGAGCGACTGCTGCGTTTCGACACAATAACTTAGATCGAGTACCACGAATCGGTATGCTAGCTGTTTGGTTTTGGGTTCCATGAGAGGATCATTGAGTTGGGTTCCGTGAGAGGACCATTGAATTATGTTGTGTATCTATTTGTGATGAGTTCGTTCATATCTAATGATGATTGATATTGGAAAATGGTATGTTTCTCTAAATGGATATAACTATGATATGTGAGATTCGTGAAGTTGTTGATAGTTCGTATATGTTGATGATATTGTATATGTTTGATATGTGCATGTGATCATGTTGTTGTATTGACTAATGTATGTTACACTTATTGGGATAGCCATGTGATTCAACCAGTATACTATGGTTGTGTACTGATACTGCTCTGGCTTGTTCTTTGTTGAGTGCAGGGCATCTTCAGGTGCTATTGATAGACCTCAGCTAAGTGACTATTGAGCATGACCAGATTCAAAGGTGAGCAAGTTCTTTTAGGCTGCCATGGATCTTTCTTGTTTAAGTCCACTCTTTTCGGACTCAGACTATTTGGTTAAGGTGTTTATTTAGTTTTGGGGTTGTACCCCTTGTTCTTAGATCTGTCGTTAGTAGAGTTTGGTACATTGACTTTCAGGTTCTAGAGGTTGTTTTTCCGCATTAGTTTGGCTAGTTTATTTCAAACCTTTGGAGTTTATGGGAACTCTATATAATTTATGCATTTAAACCTGCTTTTGTATCTTTAAATACCTTAGTTTTTAGTTGAGTTTGTTAGTTTGGGTTATAGTAATGGTTCTCCCACCAGAGGATTAGTGTGGGAGTCAATCATGACGGTCTAGGTCGTGAC
This sequence comes from Solanum commersonii, assembly GCA_029007595.1. Lineage (NCBI taxonomy): Eukaryota > Viridiplantae > Streptophyta > Magnoliopsida > Solanales > Solanaceae > Solanum > Solanum commersonii. The sequence goes on from JAJTWQ010000006.1 coordinate 7,937,706, forward strand.
AAGATGATTGAAAAAGTGGGTTGAGATGAGCGAGATTCCAGAGGGAAGAGAGAGGCGAGAGAGAGAAAGAGGGCGATTTATATAAGGTTAAAGTTTAGTCATAAATGATAATTAGTAGAAACTATAGCTATGTTAAGTAATTAATGTTAAGAAGTCCCACATCGGTAGAGGAATGAGAATGTGGTCTCCTTATATGGACTTGGACAAACCTCTCTCATGAGCTAGCTTTTGAGGTTGAGTTAGGCCCAAGTGCCATATCTTCACTTGGTATCATAGCTAGAACCATCCCAATCTGTTGTTCATTGATGTTGGACCCTATTTAGAAGTGCTCATGCTCCAGTTGAGGTTTGGGCGTGTGGAGGAGCGTTAAGAAGTCCCACAATGGGAATTTGGTCTCCTTATATGGACTTCGACAACCCTCCGTCATGAGCTAGCTTTTGGGGTTGAGTTAGGCTCAGGTGCCATATCTTCACAATTAACAAATATGTGTTTTCTTATCTGCGTAATTTTTCCTTAAATAAATTTAAAGCATCATATCTTTTGTTTTATAACCACACATTTTTTTTGCTGGAGTGTGGAGGGTATCTTAGTCATTCAACAATCGATACTTGATTAGAATTGCCTTTTGAAACGAAAACAAATCAATTTCTAACCTCATATATAAATACCCTCTCTCTCACATTTCCCTCTTTACATCACTCCCCCCCCCCCCCTCTATATGTCTTTTTACTTAACTCTACCCGGTAATTCACAAACAATGGTGTTGATTCCCTCCGATGAACTAAATTGCATTGTTTACCGTTACCTAGATGAATCAGGTACTTCAATATTCTCTTTTTGAACTTGTTCCTTTGTATATCTTTTAGGTTCAAATCAGAATTTAGGTTCTACTTTTGATCCCTAATTGTTGTTTTGTTGTTTTGAAATTTGAATCACTATTTAGAAGTGTACTTTTTTAATTAATTTGATGTGTTTTACTTGAGGTGAGAGTGTGTTTTGAAATAGTTTTTCTATTAAAGGTAAGGCTCGTGTACAGATTGGTTATGTTGTTGTTGTTAAATTCTGCAAAGTAAACATTTTCCTATAACAATATCCAAGGAGATAAGAAATTAAGACTAGTGGATAAATTGTGGCCGTTAGACCAAAGTGTGATTAACAGCACCCGTGATCATTGTTAGGTCACATCTCTGATCGTGGTGCCTGGGATAGTCTAATGGTTGTTTGACAGACTCTTTAAAACTTTTTCTATTTTGGCATTACCCAGCTTCGATTTTCAAAGCTAAGCAAGGCTCCAATGGCTGCTGGGCTCAAAGCTACAATAATCACTAGAAATCTTATCTAACAGTTGAACTTATAGAATTTATAAAAAGGAAAAGGGTATGATATAATCTTACTTTGTGATTTAGAGCTAATATATCCTGGTTATAAAAGTAGTTCACATATATTTTAACAATTGCAAGAAATGTTTTAGTGCATAAGCATTTTTCTTAGCTAAGGATCTATCGGAAACAACCTCTCTATCTCAACGGTAGGTGTTAGGAATGACAATAACTTGTCATCATTTAGTGTATAGGGGGTTCATCTAAATTAAATAATAAATTTTGGATTCAGTAAATTGAGTGTGTTGTGGTATATTACAAAATTTTTAAGAATCTCATTAAAATTCTGAATCTGTCTCTGCAGTTTTGGATAGGATTATATTTAACTATTCAACTCTTGTTAACCAAGTGTTTTTGTTTTAAACAATATTTTTTTTTGGAGCTTGGAGGGTACATTAGTCAATCAACAGTCAACACTTCATTCGAAATGCCTATTGGAACGAAAACAATTCTAATATCTCATATATAAATGTTGTGTCTCCAAAAATTCTACTTTCCATTTTTTTTCCTTCTCTCTTTATAACATAGGTAGTAGTACCCTAGCCTATATCTCTATTTACTTAACGCCGCCGCTGATTCACAAACAATGGCCTCTTTAACCTCCGACTTCTTGAATTACATTATTTTCTGATACCTCCAAGAATCAGGCAATTCAAATTTTATCTTCCGAACATGTACAATTTTTTAAAGTTGAAATCATAATTTATGTTCTTCTGAGTCCTAGTTATCGGTGTGAAGCACGCCACATCTATAATTAGGAGGCTGCAACATTTAGGAACTATCTCACTTATTTCATACTTTTTTCGTGGGATAGAGTTCATCTCTATAGAAATTTCTTTCTAATTTGTGCTTGCGCGTATCTTTCAAATCATGCCTCCACGAAGACTTATCTGAGGTCGTCTTGCTATGAGGAATGTTGAGGATCAAGGGGTATCCAATGAACCAGAAGTGCAACCCCAAGGAGAGGTCACTAATGTTGAGTTCTGAGATGCTATCCAAATATTGAGTCAAGTTCTGACCAACCAAGCTAAGAAATAGAGAGAGGTTCGATAGGATGTTGTTGATACGTCCAGGCTCCAGCAGTTCTTAAGGATTAATACTCCAGACTTCACAGGTTCAAGTGTCACTGAGGATCCAAAAAACTTTGTGGAAGAGCTATAGAAGGTTTTTGAGATTATGCATGTTGCTAATGCCGAGCGAGTGGAACTAGCTGGATACCAATTGAAGGGTGTCGCTAGAATATAGTTTAACTAAGAAGAATAGAGTTGAAGGTGCACCAATTTTGAGCAGGACGGTGTTTGAGGATGCCTTCTTAGGGCGTTTCTTTTCCCGTTAACTAAGAGAGGCCAAGGTAATAGATTTCCTCACTCTTAAACAAGATTCTATGAACGTACATGAGTATAGCCTTAAGTTCACCCAACTGTCCCGTTATGCCCTGGAGATGGTTCCGGACATGGGGAGCAAGATGAGTTTGTTCATTGTTGGGTTGTCTCTTTTGTCAAGTAAGGAGGGCAAGGCAGCTATGCTGATAGGAGATATGAACATAGCAAGAATTATGATCCATATGCAATAGGTTGAGGAAGATAAACTGAGGGATAGAGAAGAGTTCCGAAAAAAGAAGGCAAAGACATAAGGAAATGAGTTTGGGCAACAGAAGAGTAATGCAAACTTGTCTTCTTTTCAACACAAGACAAATGGACCTGCTCCATCATCTGCTAGTGCACCTGCACCAGGGAACAAAGGTAAGTTCAAGAATCCTAATTCACAGAACTTCATAGTTAGACATGTACAATCTTAGGGTAATGTGGCACAAGGAGGTAATGGGACTCTAGTATGTACTAAGTGTGGTAGGACCCACTCAGGAGTGTGTCGTGATGGTTCTACTGGTTGTCTGAAGTGTGGTCAAAATTGTCAATTCCTGAGAGATTGTAAAAATAACAGGCAAGGTAACGACAATGGGGGAAATTGAGCCCAATCTTCTTCAGTTGCTCCACTAGACAGAGCTACACCTAGAGGAGCTACTTCAGGGACATGCAGAGGGGCAAACTGTCTGTATGCTATCACTAGTCTCCAAGAGCAAGAGAATTTGCCAGATGTTATCACTTGTATGATAAAAGTCTTTTCATATGCTTTGCTAGATCCAGGAGCAAGTCTATTTTTTGTGACTCCTTATAATGCTATGAATTTTGATGTTCTTCTTGAGCAACTTCTTGAGCCCTTCGGTGTTTCTACACCTATTGGTGAGTCTATTCTAGCTAAGAGAGTTTATCGTGATTGTACCATTTCGGTCAATCACAAGAATACCATGGCTGACTTAGTTGAGTTAGATATGGTAGATTTTGATGTTATTCTAGGTATGGACTGGCATCATGCATGTTATGCCTCAGTTGATTGTAGAACTTGAGTTGTTAAGTTCCAGTTTCCTAATGAGCCATTTGTAGAGTGGAGGAGTAGTTCAATAGGGCTGAAGGGTCATTTTATTTCATACCTTAAGGACAAAAATCTAGGTTCCAAGGGGTGTGTCTATCACTTAGTCCGAGTTAATGACTTTAGTGTTGAGACACCATCTATTCAGTCAGTACTAGTTGTGAGTGAGTTTATTTTTTGGTAACAAATGTAACTATTACCATTAACCATCAACCAAAAATCCAAAAGAGCACCTAACTACACATCAACAACCTTTCGTAGAAGGGGCTCTGTATGTTAAGCCTCAAACAAACTAATTACATGATAAATTGCTAAGTCAAATAGTTACATCGTTGGCCTTTCCTTGTCTTTCTAACTATGTCTAATCTAGTCTTGAAGCTTTTGTTTATCTGAGTAACTATTGTATCTATAGTCCCCTTTGCTCCTCTATAAAACCTCAAGTTCCTAGCCTACCACACATGATATACTATTGAGGCCCAAAGTGCTATGATTATCTCATTTTCTTCCTCCTACTTTTTCTAGCACTTGTTTCACATTTCCTGTTGGAATCAGCATCCCAGACTATTGTGCCGTATCTATAATGGTTCCTCTAATCCAGATACAATTATAAAATATATGTTTTTGTGTCTCTATAGTTTGCGCATCACATAGACTACGTGATGTGTTATCCATGATATATTAATCATGAGTAGTCAGTCTTTAGTCAGCAATCTGCCTTGCACAACTAACCAAATTATGAATCAATGCCTTAGTTGAGAGATTTTTTTCCAGATTAATTCAACAATTCTGATCATCCTCTGACCCCTAACAATGAGTTGTCATTTGCTCTTATTGAATATTTTCCATTTGTTTTTAGGACATACACACCTTGTTCATATTGATGAGTCCTAGATTTAGACTCATTTAGGGCTTTGTTTATATATATTTATTGTCTTTAAATTCTTAATTTGTGCCATTAAGTGATATTAAATCCTTGATTTTTAGGTATATGGATTGAGGAACAAAGTAAGAACACTAACATGTGAAAAAGAACAAAACAAACTGAATAGATGAAGAAAGGCAAGCCTGGTGATCGCCAAGGACATTCAACGAATCACTGAGTGACTATTTGACCACCTAAAGTTCCAGTGTACCAAGCCCTAAAGGAAAGTACCAAGTTGGCGATGAAAATGAGAAGTCGGTGAATCGCCGAGTAGTTTCGTGAAGCCAAAATAGATTGCCCAAAGTTATAGACCTTGAGGATTCTGAGTGTCAAGGCGAAAAGGCAATGGAGGGGATCAAAGGGTGGCTTGCTGAGGTGTTCGGCTAGCCCGACTTACTTTACTGAAGGGCCCTTCGTGGCTTATTTTTGGCTACTATAAATGAGATTTTAAACATTTTTAGAAGAGAGTCGAGTTAATCTTGGAAAAGAATTTTTTTATCTTTTAACTTTGAATCTTCTGTTAAGAGTCTAGAACAGTTCTCCTAGAACATTTGAAGGTTCTGAGACTCAACTTGGAGATTTCACAAGTGGGTTTCTAATTTTCTTCAAATTGGAGCATTTTAAACCTTGAATTCCTCTTACCCAGTTGATGGCTAATCAATTCGGTAACAATTTTTATCTTTTTATGATGTTCGGCTCAAACCCCAATTCTTGGGGTGTAATCATGTGATTATGGGTTGAATTAGTGTATGGGTATTATTAATCACTAGTTTAAATGCTATTTAAAAGTGATTTTAATCGTTAATTGAGGTATAATTTATGAATTGTAGTTGCAAATACAGTTCTACTTTTGTGTTCTTTGCTTGTTCGAGAGAGGTTTTAGAACTAAATTTTTTGATTAATGGTTTCTGGGTATTGGGTTGACCAGGGTTTTAGCTCAAGAGAGTGAATCCTAAACCCAATTCTACACATTTAGCTCGTGAGAGTGAATGGATTAAGGTGTGAGTTGTTCTTCATTGTCATGCTTGTTGATGTTCGAAAGAAATCACTTGATTTAGGATAGTTGTTTGAGAGAATGATATCTTCCTAATTGTCTAGCCTACTCATTGATTTTCAACTGTTTACTAGTAGTTTCAATTGCACATATATCTATATTTGCCTATCATCGATCACATCCCGAGAATCTATCTCCTTGTTATTATTTTGAACTGTTTGTAGTTGATAATTACAAAAAAAAAAATCATTTGACATTTGTGTCACCCCTTTTATTTGATATGTCTTTTTCCGATAATGTTTATTCATATGGTTGATTAGACCGCATTCATACTTCTTGATTGAATTTAAAACATGTACCGCTCCCTGTGGGATTCGACCCCAACTCATTTAGTTGGGTTTTATACTAATTTACGATCGTTGACACTTAGAATTGGAAGAAGTGTGCTTGAAACGTTAAATCAAAATGGAGTCGTTGCTGGGGAGTTGTGTTGTTTGAAATTCTTTTGGTGAAGTTGAATTGTGTTCTTTTTAACCATAGTTGAATCTACTTACTTTTAGCTTTGGTTTTGTGTTGATTGTGTTAAAACAGAGGAGGAACTGAGCGTCAACAAGATTAATGGTAGCCAAGTGGGCCATCAAGATGACATCGGGAATCTCAATGATGTCAATGACCATAATCTAGTGGGTGGTGTTGGTGCCATTTCTTTTCTTCCAGCTGAAGGAAATGATGTTTTCCACATTACAAGCATTATGTTTTAGCTCCTACAACTGAGGATTTGTTTGGTAGGCTAGCTCATGAGGATCCCCATTAGCACCTCATGAATTTTTTTAATGTTTGTAGACTGTTCTCCTTTAAGAACATATCTCAAGAATCGGTCCAGCTGAGCTTGTTCCCATTTTCTCTAATGGGAGAGGCATGCAAGTGTTTGGCCGTGTTGCCAAGAGATTCTATCACTTCGTCGGACTAGCTTATTACTGCATTCCAAGTGCAATTTTTCCCTCCTTCGAAGATGATGACTTTTTGGGATAGTATCCAAAGCTTCAAATGCTTGGAAGGTGAGCCTATCCATGAGACTTGGCTGAGGTTTAAAAAGATGGTGTTGCAATGCCCAATTCCTGGATTACCCGATAATGTACTTTTGTAATACTTCTATAGAAACCTCGATTTGGTGAACTAGGGAGTGGCTGATTAACTCTCGCTGGGTGGATTAATGCAACAACCTTATGCAATAGCAACCCAACTCCTTGATGGAATGACCAAGATTAACTGGGCATGGTACACTCGCGAAGATTATGTCTGCTCTCTTACTTATAAATTGACAAAGGAACAAATTGAAAAAGATGAAGAGAGAGACAAAAACATGGCAAAAATGATGACCCAACTGGACATCTTGTCCAAGAACGTCATGGGTGATGGTACAAAAAATGTTAATGTTGTGGGTGTTGGGGTGTAAATCTTGAGGAGGTCAAGTATGAAGCGATGTACAATGAGAAAGTGAACTTCCTAGACAACCAAGAAGGAGGTTATCGTGCAAACTACCCAAGCCCGGATAGTAACCAAGGTTGGAGTAGAGATGAGGGTTGGAGAGACCGTGAGAGAGTTTGGCTTGATCGTAACACCACTTAGAAGGAAAGAGAAGGGGAGAAGGATAAATATGTGCCTCCCCATGAGCGACAAAAGCTCAAAGAGTTTGATGGTGGCCATACGAAATACATGCTCTCACACATTCTTAACAAGGTTGAATGGTCCGATAAAGTGTTGAAGGAAATAAAGGAGGATGTATCGACCCTCAACCAGACTGTGACCTCTCATTCCATCTCTATCAAGCAGTTGGAGACCCAAATGGGTCAAATTTATTCGCATCCGAATCGAAGACAACAAGGGAGTTGCCTAGTGATACTATGGCAAACCCCAAGAATGAAGCTTGAATGGGTATTTGCATCGTGCCACGATGTTAACTAAGGCACTTCTTGGGAGGCAACCCAAGTTTTTAATGCTTTGTGTTTACTTTTGAATAACGAGTGTTGATTGGGCAGGTTGAAGAGTGGAATGAGTTTGAAAAATGCAAGTTGGCGAGCCAAGAGTCCAGTCGGCGATTCACCGAAGAGGTTAGCGATCCCGACTTGGACTACTGTTGGAACCACAAAAATCAAAGGTAGAAGTCTGTAAAACTCGGTGGGCCAATGGATGAATCGGCAACTTATTGAATAGGTGGGTGAGCCCGATTTTGTTCACCGTTTGGACCTCCAAATTGACTGGAGGTCCTATAAAACTCGGTGAGGTAAGTCAGCACTCGGTGCATTGCTGAGTGTTTCGGCAGGGTCGACTAACACCACCGAAAGGGCCGCAAACTGAAATGTTTTAAAAGGCCAAACGGTTTAAAAATTCAAAATCTTTCATGTTCCCTCATTTCAAACCTCATACTCTCTCACCCGTACCTTAGATATTTTATAATTCCCTATTTTTATTGCTTTTTGTGTTGGATCTCGTGTTTGGATTTATATTACATTGCGGCCTAGCATTTCAAAATCTTTCTTCATCTTAAAGGTTGGTTTTCCAAACCCCAAATTCTAGTTTTGAAGTTTAACTCAAATGCATTTTACAATTTTGTCTTGATGTGTGTTGGGCCTATGTTTGAAACGACCCCAAAAATGCTCGAAAATGTGCTACGGAAACACCTAAAATTGTAATTTCCATATATCTCAAAATCCGTGCATCATTTCGAAAATTCGACTTCATATTCTTATTCAGGGGGTCAAATTGAGTGGGAAATGGGTCTAACCCGAATTTTAGAGCAACCGTATCAAAATTCGAAAATCGCAAAAAATGCGATTTTGAGGGTCAACTTTAAAGGGGCATATCTCTCAGCACACAAGGAACTGGAAGGAGCTCAAACTATCAAAATTGAAGCTCTATGAGTTATCTTTCCAACACAATTTGTTTCACCTCATTCCGAGTTAGGATGAAGGAGTTATGACCGTTTTCGTAAAACCTGTCCGACAGAAAATGCAAATTCCAGTAGCCGAAAACACTTTGTTCACCCGCCTCATTTTTTTCTAAGTGTTGGGACGTTTTTTATAAAAAGGGGACATATCCATACTTAGTCATTTAACTTCAAAACATCCAAGAACACTCTCTAAGACCTCTCCAAAAATTCCACCAAGATCATCCACCAAATTCAAGAATCCCAAGCTTTAATTCCGGATTCAAGATTCAATCTCAAGCAATTCTCCATTCCAATCTTCATCAAGAATTCTCCAAAGTTGAGGTATGTGGGTTGATTGTGGAAACCTTCCTTTCCACAAGTCCAACCATTTATCCTCTATTTTACTTCAAGTTTATGGGTCCTTATGATCATTTATGAACTCTTGAATTATGGAATCACTACTACACACCCTATTAAGGTCTATCTTGCATATTTTCATGAAATGGTATTATTATGTGATGTTTATGGTTTTCATGCCTCCATGATCAAATTATGAAGGTTGTTATATATGTATATATATATGTATGTTGTTGGTGGGCTGTTTTATATAGATTTTGAAAATTGGTTGGACTTAGTACTCTTGAAACACATGATTTTATTTACATGAACAAGTAGCCCACCATATGTTTGATAAAATGTCATTTATAGAATTCTTATGAAATGGAAGGTCCAATGTACGTCCTATAAGTCAGATGATTATATAAGTATTGAAATGATGATGAAATGGATACATGTATATGATTTTCTCTATATAGTGTGTGAGTCGACCAAGCCTAGCTCGGGGTTGTAGGCTCGGGTAACCGTATCAAGGGGTTGGTACCTTGGTTGCCTAGTACGGGGGGTAGTAGGCCCGTATAACCGTATCGAGGGGTTTGTACCTTGGTTGCCTAGTACGAGGGGTAGTAGGCCCGTATAACCATATCGAGGGGTTTGTACCTTGGTCCCTAGCTCGGGGGTGGTAGGCCCGGGTAACCACATTGAGGGGTTTGTACCTCTTTCGCCTCTCCAAGGGGGTGGTAGGCCTTGGAAATGCTATATTGATGGTCACTCACTACACATATACTATGCCTTACTAAATATGATTTTTATATAAGCATCATTATACATATCATCTCATTAATATGTTATCTATCGGGTACGATTATGCATTTTGCCTATAATGTCCATCCATTGTTGCATTGCATTGCATCCCATATACTTAGTACATTCAAACGTACTAATGCATACTCTATGCCTACATGATGTCACCATGTAGGAACCGAAGCACCGTCTGACCATCCTCCTCCACGTGGCTAATACGATTTCCTATCAAGGTTATTGGTGAGTCCTCCATTTCGGGGACGTTGCTCATGATCTTTTGCTTTGTATAAGACCCTTTCCTTTTTAATTATGTATTGACTATGAGGGTGAGCCCGGTAGTTTGTCTCGGCCCCCGCTAAGTATCCATGTTTAGAGGTGGTGTTGGACAAGTTGTGTATTATGTTTGAGCTTGACTCATCTATGGTATTTATGTATTATTCTCTTTTTGTCTTGCTCCCTTAGTCCCAATTTCCCCTTGATTATGCGTATCGCTTATGGTCATTTTAATTGCTTCCGCGACCAAGGATGTGTAATGATATGCTATGAGGCTTGTTTGGGGTTCCCTCGGGTTCCCCACTCGCCGGTCACGTCTAAGCCCTAGACTTGGGTCGTGACAAACTTGGTATCAAAGCACTAGGTTGATAGATCCTCGGAGTCCAACACACCGCGTTGATTAGAGTCCGATTCATGGTTGTGTTGTGCACCACAATTATGAGTAGGAGGCTATGAGACGTTTTAGGAAATGTTTCCCTTCTTCATGTTCTAAGTCGTGCGGTAGAGTTGAATTAAGTTTTTTTTTTCCCCTAACGGTTGTTCTATGTTATGCTAGATCATGCCTAATACAAGAGGAAAACGAGCCCGCGCACCCGAGGAACAACCGACCAATGGGGATCTTCGGGATGCCCTTACTTTATTTGCTCAAGCTATGGCTAATCAAGCCAACCACGGGGCCCAAGTTCCTCGGGCTCCTACCCCGGCATCTCGGGTGAGAGACTTCGTGCGGATGAATCCCCCGGAATTCTATGGGTCTAAATTAGATGAAGACCCTCAAGAGTTCATTGATGAAGTCCACAAGATATTAGCTATCATGGGCATGAGGTCAGAAGATAAGGCAGAGTTGGCGGCCTACCAACTAAAAGGGGTGGCCCAAATATGGTACAACCAATGGAAAGAAGAGAAGGGGGCAAACTATGTGGTGCCTTGGGAAGAGTTCAAAACGGCTTTCCTTAATCGATTCTTTCCTCTTGAGCTTAGGGAAGCCAAATTGGTGGAGTTCATGAATTTAAAACAAGGGTCTATGAGTGTGAGGGAGTATGCCCTCAAGTTTAACCAACTTTCAAGATATGCTCCACACTTGGTTGCCGACTCACGATCTAGAATGAAGAAATTCGTGATGGGTGTGTCCGACCTAGTGAGTGAAGAATGTCGGTCCGCAATGTTGATTAGTGACATGGACTTGTCCCGCTTGATGGTCTATGCCGAACAAATGGAGGAGGAGAAGTTGAGGAAAAGGAGGGGTCATGAGGCCAAGAGGGCCCGTTTTGAGGGCAAGTTCCAAAGTCGAAGGGGAGGCCGGTTTCATCAAGGCCAAGGGTCTTCTCATGCGCCCCATAAGGGGTTTGCCAATGATGTTCCAAGGGCCCAAGGTGTTGGTGGTATGGGTCCTATTGATGTATGTCCGAAGTGTGGTAAGGGTCATGGTGGCCCGTGCTTGAGAAATACCGGTGCTTGCTATAGTTGTGGGGAAATGGGGCACAAGGCAATACATTGTCCTCGGAATCACAACAAGGGTAAGGAGGTCCGTCCACAAGGTGCCAATGCAGTTCCTTTGGGGAGAGGGGGCCGACAAGGTGGTGCCCCAAGGCACAATCGATTTTATGCTTTGCATGGGAGGCAAGGGGTCGATGAAGTCCCCCGACGTCGTTACCGGTATGTTGAAAATCTTTGACTTTGATGTATATGCATTAATTGATCCGGGTGCCTCTCTTTCTTTTGTCACCCCTTTGTTGCCAAGAAGTTTCATGTTGAGCCCGACTTGTTGCATGAGTCATATAAGGTGTCTACTCCTATTGGTGCATATATGGTTGCTAGGAAGGTCTATAGGAATTGTCCTATTTGCATCTTGCATAAAATATTGCCTTGTGATCTTGTTGAGTTGAACATGGTCGATTTTGATGTTGTTCTTGGGATGGATTGGTTGCATGCATACTATGCTTCCATTGATTGTAGAACCCGTAGGGTCAAATTCCAATTCTCTAGTGAACCTATTCTTGAATGGGAAAGCCAAAATGTGGTAGTCAAGGGTAGGTTCATCTCTTGCATTAAAGCCCGTAAGTTGATCTCTAAGGGGTGTCTCTATCACCTTGTGAGGGTTAGAGATGTGGAGTCCAAAACCCTTCCTATAGAGTCAGTTCCGGTCGTAAATGAATTTCTTGATGTCTTTCCTAATGACCTTCCCGGTGTTCCTCCCGAAAGGGAAATAGATTTTGGCATAGACCTCCTCCCCGATACTCAACCTATTTCTATTCCCCCTTACCGTATGGCCCCGGCGGAGTTAAAGGAGTTGAAAGAACAATTGAGGGACTTGTTGGAGAAGGGTTTTATTAGGCCTAGTCAATCACCATGGGGTGCACCGGTGTTGTTTGTGAAGAAGAAAGATGGGTCCCTTAGGATGTGTATTGATTACCGGCAACTCAATAAGGTCACCGTCAAGAATAAATATCCTCTTCCTAGGATTGATGACTTGTTCGACCAATTGCAAGGGGCTAGCCACTTCTCTAAGATTGATCTTCGGTCCGGGTATCATCAAGTGAAGGTGAGGGAGTGTGACATTCCTAAGACAGCCTTCCGGACTAGGTATGGGCATTATGAATTTGTGGTCATGTCCTTTGGGTTGACCAATGCACCGGCTATCTTTATGGACCTAATGAATAGAGTCTTTAAACCCTACCTTGATTCCTTTGTTGTGGTCTTCATTGATGATATTTTAATCTATTCGCATAGCGAGGTAGAACATATGGGTCACTTGAGGGTGGTGTTGCAAAGATTGAGAGAGGAGAAGTTGTATGCCAAGTATGAAAAGTGTGAATTTTGGTTGAGGGAGGTTGCCTTCCTAGGTCATGTGGTGTCGGGGGATGGTATTAAGGTAGACCCTAAGAAGACCGATGTGATTAGAAATTGGCCTAGGCCATTGACCCCGTCGGATATTAGGAGCTTCTTGGGCTTAGCGGGTTACTACCGGAGATTTGTGAATGGGTTTTCTTCTATTGCTTCTCCCATGACTAAGTTGACACAAAAGAATGCTAAGTTTGAGTGGACCGATGAGTGCGAAAGGAGTTTTCAAACCTTGAAAGATAAACTTGTGTCCGCTCCTATATTATCACTACCGGATGGGCTTGAGGGATTTGTTGTGTATTGTGATGCTTCTAGAATTGGTTTGGGTTGTGTTCTAATGCAAAATGGTAAGGTGATAGCCTATGCTTCTAGACAACTCAAAGTGCATGAAAAGAACTATCCTACGCATGATCTTGAATTAGCCGCGGTGGTGTTTGCTTTAAAGATTTGGCGTCATTACTTGTATGGGGTACATGTTGATGTGTTTACCGATCATAAGAGCCTCCAATATGTCTTCACCCAAAAGATCTCAACTTGAGACAAAGAAGGTGGCTAGAATTTCTTAAAGATTATGATATGAGTGTGCATTATCATCCCGGTAAAGCTAATGTGGTGGCGGATGCTTTGAGTAGGGTGTCTATGGGTAGCCTAGCTCATGTTGATATTGGTGATAGGGAAATGGCTAGGGAGGTGCATCGGTTGGCTAGGTTGGGGGTTAGGTTGAAAGAGGTTGGTAATGGTGGTGTGGTCGTTGTTGATGGTGCTAGGTCTTCCTTGGTTGACGAGGTGATAGAAAAACAAGATCTTGACTCTTCTTTGTTAGAATTGAAGGCCTTGGTGAAAGAGGGCAAGGTGGAAGTTTTCTCCCAAGGGGGAGATGGTATCCTTAGGTACCAAGGTAGGTTGTGTGTGCCTTGTGTTGATGGTTTGAGGGAGAAAATTCTTGAGGAGGCTCATAATTCTTCCTACTCCATCCACCCCGGTTCCACCAAAATGTATAGAGATTTGAGAGATGTGTATTGGTGGGGAGGCATGAAGAAGGACATTGCCAAATTCGTCTCCGGTTGTCATAGTTGCCAACAAGTCAAGGCCAAACATCAAAGGCCGGGTGGCCTAACCCAAGACATAGAGATTCCTACTTGGAAGTGGGAAGAAATTAATATGGATTTTGTAGTTGGTTTACCCAAGACTAGAAAAGGTTTTGATTCTATTTGGGTGGTGGTTGATAGGATGACAAAATCGGCTCATTTTCTACCGGTAAAGACAACATATGGGGCGGAAGATTATACAAGATTATATATTCATAACTTGGTAAGGTTGCATGGGATTCCTCTATCCATCATATCGGACCGTGGTACTCAATTTACTTCACACTTTTGGAAGTCCTTTCAAAGGGTCTAGGTACGAGAGTTAAGCTTACTACGGCCTTTCACCCGCAAACGGATGGACAAGCCGAAAGGACTATCCAAACACTTGAGGATATGCTTAGGGCTTGTGTATTGGAACTTAAGGGTAGTTGGGATGATCATCTTCCATTGATTGAGTTTGCCTATAACAATAGTTATCATTCTAGCATCGGTATGGCTCCTTTTGAGGCTCTCTATGGGAGGCGTTGTAGATCACCGGTTGGGTGGTTTGAGGTTGGTGAGGTGACCTTGTTAGGACCAGATCTAGTTATGGAGGCTCTTGAGAAGGTTAGGATGATTAGAGAAAGGTTGAAGACGGCCCAAAGTCGCCAAAAGTCCTATGCCGATGTGAGGAGAAGAGCTCTTGAATTTCAAGTTGGTGATTGGGTCTATTTGAAGGTGTCACCCATGAAGGGTGTGGTTCGTTTTGGTAAGAAGGGCAAGTTGAGCCCAAGATACGTGGGTCCTTATAAGGTGATGAGGAGAATTGGCAAGGTAGCTTATGAGTTGGAATTGCCTAGCGAAATGGATTTGGTTCATCCGGTATTTCATGTGTCTATGTTGAGGAAGTGTGTGGGTGATCCGAATGCCATCGTGCCTCTTGATGTTATGGGTGTTGTTGAAGATAATTTGATCTATGAAGAGGTTCCGATCCAGATTTTAGATAGACAAGTGAAGAGATTGAGAAACAAAGATATGGCTTCCGTTAAAGTCCTTTGGAGAAATCAACAAGTTGAAAGTGCTACTTGGGAGGCCGAAGCGGACATGCAAAGGCGATATCCTTATCTTTTCCACTCCACTCAAGCTTAAGGTATTGATCTAAGCCCTTTATAAAATCTCAGGTCTTAAGTTCAGCCACCATGTCATTGCATACATTCATGTTTAAGTTAACAAGTTCATTGTGGTTTTACAACTATATTGAAGTTTTTGAAATGAGGTGTAAGTGCATTGTTGCATCCTTATGTGGGCTGAATTTTCCATGTTTATGTCTCTCATGTACATTTCTTTGACATTCGGGGACGAATGTTCCCAAGGGCGTGATATTGAAACGACCCCAAAAATGCTCGAAAATGTGCTTCGGAAACACCTAAAATTGTAATTTCCATATATCTCAAAATCCATGCATCATTTCGAAAATTCGACTTCATATTCTTATTCAGGGGGTCAAATTGAGTGGGAAATGGGTCTAACCCGAATTTTAGAGCAACCGTATCAAAATTCGAAAATCGCAAAAAATGCGATTTTGAGGGTCAACTTTAAAGGGGCATATCTCTCAGCACACAAGGAACTGGAAGGAGCTCAAACTATCAAAATTGAAGCTCTATGAGTTATCTTTCCAACACAATTTGTTTCACCTCATTCCGAGTTAGGATGAAGGAGTTATGACCGTTTTCGTAAAACCTGTCCGACAGAAAATGCAAATTCCAGTAGCCGAAAACACTGTTCACCCGCCTCATTTTTTTTCTAAGTGTTGGGACGTTTTTTATAAAAAGGGGACATATCCATACTTAGTCATTTAACTTCGAAACATCCAAGAACACTCTCTAAGCCCTCTCCAAAAATTCCACCAAGATCATCCACCAAATTCAAGAATCCCAAGCTTTAATTCCGGATTCAAGATTCAATCTCAAGCAATTCTCCATTCCAATCTTCATCAAGAATTCTCCAAAGTTGAGGTATGTGGGTTGATTGTGGAAACCTTCCTTTCCACAAATCCAACCATTTATCCTCTATTTTACTTCAAGTTTATGGGTCCTTATGATCATTTATGAACTCTTGAATTATGGAATCACTACTACACACCCTATTAAGGTCTATCTTGCATATTTTCATGAAATGGTATTATTATGTGATGTTTATGGTTTTCATGCCTCCATGATCAAATTATGAAGGTTGTTATATATGTATATATATATGTATGTTGTTGGTGGGCTGTTTTATATAGATTTTGAAAATTGGTTGGACTTAGTACTCTTGAAACACATGATTTTATTTACATGAACAAGTAGCCCACCATATGTTTGATAAAATGTCATTTATAGAATTCTTATGAAATGGAAGGTCCAATGTACGTCCTATAAGTCGGATGATTATATAAGTATTGAAATGATGGTGAAATGGATACATGTATATGATTTTCTCTATATAGTGTGTGAGTCGACCAGGCCTAGCACGGGGGGTTGTAGGCTCGGGTAACCGTATCAAGGGGTTGGTACCTTGGTTGCCTAGTACGGGGGGTAGTAGGCCCGTATAACCGTATCGAGGGGTTTGTACCTTGATTGCCTAGTACGGGGGTAGTAGGCCCGTATAACCATATCGAGGGGTTTGTACCTTGGTCCCTAGCTCGGGGTGGTAGGCCCGGGTAACCACATTGAGGGGTTTGTACCTCTTTCGCCTCTCCAAGGGGGTGGTAGGCCTTGGAAATGCTATATTGATGGTCACTCACTACACATATACTATGCCTTACTAAATATGATTTTTATATAAGCATCATTATACATATCATCTCATTAATATGTTATCTATCGGGTACGATTATGCATTTTGCCTATAATGTCCATCCATTGTTGCATTGCATTGCATCCCATATACTTAGTACATTCAAACGTACTAATGCATACTCTATGCCTACATGATGTCACCATGTAGGAACCGAAGCACCGTCTGACCATCCTCCTCCACGTGGCTAATACGATTTCCTATCAAGGTTATTGGTGAGTCCTCCATTTCGGGGACGTTGCTCATGATCTTTTGCTATGTATAAGACCCTTTCCTTTTTAATTATGTATTGACTATGAGGGTGAGCCCGGTAGTTTGTCTCGGCCCCCGCTAAGTATCCATGTTTAGAGGTGGTGTTGGACAAGTTGTGTATTATGTTTGAGCTTGACTCATCTATGATATTTATGTATTATTCTCTTTTTGTCTTGCTCCCTTAGTCCCAATTTCCCTTGATTATGCGTATCGCTTATGGTCATTTTAATTACTTCCGCGACCAAGGATGTGTAATGATATGCTATGAGGCTTGTTTGGGGTTCCCTCGGGTTCCCCATTCGCCGGTCACGTCTAAGCCCTAGACTTGGGTCGTGACAATGTTGAATCGTAATTAATGTGTTGTTATGCCTATTTTATGTTTTGAAATTGAGGCAATTTGCTAAAATGTTGATTTCCCGAGTTTTGTCTGTTAAAATTGATCCTAAAATGTTGGGTTGAGGTAAACTTATGTTGAGTCTAGTTGGGTGAAGTCTGAGTAACCCCCTATTGCGCTAAATGACATACTTTACCCAATGATGGAGCGTTTGACGGCATTCTTAAAGACAAAAGTTGTCAAATGGCCGATTATGACCAAACTGGGGGAAGTCTGAGTACCCTAGAGGGTTTGGTTGATTGGGTCTGGGCTTAATTGCATAAGTCAGTGGTTTGATTTTGTTTTTGGGGGTTGCGGGCTTAAATTTGGAATTCAAGGTTGAGATTTGGCACGTTGGGCAATTCAGCGAGTTGGGCTGAGCTCATCGAACTGTTTGGCGGTTCGCCAACGTCCCCCTTGATCGCCTTTAATTTTGTGATTTTTCTAGATTAGAGTCTGTAACTTTTGGCGAGAAGCTTGAGCTCGCCGAGTTCACTCGGTGACTCACCGAAAGGTTTCTTTGATCGCCCTTTCTGCTTCCCTAACCCCTAAAACACAGTGTTAATTTCGGTGGGCTAGTCAGCTCGCCGAAAGGCCCTACATATCACCGACCTACCATTTTCTAGGAAATTTTCAAGCCATTTTTTTTGGTGAGCCGGATCTGGCTCACCAAGATAACTCGGCGACTCACCGACTAGTTCGGTGAGTCTTTTTACAACTTTTATTGAAAATTTTCTAACTCTTTTTTATGTGTTTTGTATATATGGCTAGACCCAAGGTACCCGGATGAGACATGCCGCCCCGCAAGCAGTCAAAGGGAATCATAATAAATAAGGATGCAGCTGCATCCAAAGCAAATGTGACCAAACTTCCTACCACAGGTGGGAAGGGCAAAGGAAAGGGGAATGAGCCCGCAGCTGCATCATCAGAGGTCAGCTCCGACAGTGAGGGAGTCTATGCGACTCACCTCACCACTTTTGAAAGTGAGGGAGAACAATAAGATCCGCAGGCTGTTATCTCTGGGCCTGAGGACGATCAATTGCTACTGGCCCATAGAGCTGAAATACTCTCCAAGAGGATACATCATCCGTCTAGGATCTAGTGCCTCAGAAACTACTCCTCCTGCAGTTCCAGATCAGGTTGTTGTCCCAGCACCACCTGCACAGGGTCTTCCTCCCCAATCTCTCAACAGACTAAAGGCTGATGAATTGAGGACCATCATTGAGGAGATGCGGCTGTCTATGAATGGGGTGATAAATCGACACCCAGAAATATGGCGGACCCTGAAGTCCCATAAGTTTTAGATATTTACTAGACCCTGGGGTCCTTATATTCCTAATTGGGTCTAGGAATTATACACGACCTATAGAGCTTTGGTGCCACAGGGGAAGACAAAGTCCGCCACCTTCAAGCCAGATGACTACCAATACATGATCAAGACAAAATCCTTAGAGACTATGAAAAGGTAGTTAACCCTTCTTTTATCTGACGGTAGTCCTAGGCGGATCGAGGCTGGAGTACCCATAGAAAAGAAAGATCGAAACATGGCAGTGAGGTACTGGTTTAGGTTTATTAGCAGCACAATCATATCGTCCCAAAATGAGTCTATTCTCTGCCACACGAAGGAAGCCTTTCTTGGTTGCATCATTTATAAGACGAAGCTTAATTTAGGCATAATCATTGGACAAGAAATGACCATGAGGGCCAGACAGAGCCAAACATCACTCTCTTTTCCATTGTTGATTACCAAGTTGTGCAAACGAGCTCGAGTGCCACGTGATGAGAAGAAGGTCGTGGAAGTGATTCCCACCTCCTCTACTGACATCCGGCATATTGAGGCCGAGTACTTAAAGGATGAGGCTGAGAAAAAGAAGGCAGACTTGGTGGATACATGCTCGGATGTTGAGATCGAAACACTACTTGTAGAGGCAGTATTGCCTACTCTGGCCACTAGGCCTTTAGGTATCTCTAGTACTTCCCCTTCTATGACTCCGAGTTCTTCTACCGCTACCCTACCTCCTAGTTTTATTATCGGTGATGTTGCATCCCGATCTCCACTCACCTAGGCTGCAATACTACTGATATGGAATGTAGCCCATTTTACTGATATGCAACCTCCATGCTAGAGTCTATAGTCCCTGGGATGATTGAGAGTGCTTTCACCACTGCTGTGACCCCTCTTAAAGAGTCTATTGATGCCCTCACAACAAGAATAGAGGTGTGTGAGAGAGGTCAAAGAGCCACTCATGAGGTAACGACGTTAAAGGCTGCTATTGCTGAGTTGAGAATGTATGTGGAACAATTGAAGTCCACATATATGTCAATGATTTTTAGGACCTGGACATGAGTATGCCAGCTTATTATGATGTACCTCCGACAACCACCGAAGAAGAGGTTAGAGCTGAGCATGTGGCTGCAGAGTCTGAGGCTGACACTGATGAGGAGGTTCTCGATATCCAGGAAGAGACTACATATGACGCCCTTACTGAGGTTGAGGTGGCCATGGTGCATTCAGTCGTTCAAACTTCATTGAGGGAGACTTCTATTACAGGCTCTAGTGGAGCCAGTGTTGCTGTTACCCCGGGCACTAATGCCCAAGATCAGAGTGTTACACTGGGCATTGATTCCCTGACAGACGGAGCGACTGTGTAGACAAGATCATTCTTTACCTCCCATCTCTGTTGTTTTTGTGATTTTTATGTTTTTAGTTGCATTTGAGGACAACTTCTTTTCTTTTGTGGGTGGGGTGAGGTATTTCCATACGTACCTCTTGTGTTTTGATTTTGTTTGTGAATATTGGTCAAATTGGGTTTTGTGATCTATATATGTGTTTTGATTTCAGATTATGTGGATGTTTGAGCTTGTGGCTCCTTGTTTTGAATGGAAATGTAGTTGCAAATGCAATTCTAATTTTGAGTTCTTAGCTTGCTTGAGAAAGAGGTTTTGGGACCAAAGCTTTTGATTAATGATTTGTGGGTATTAGGTTAATATGGGTTCAACTCGAGAGAGTGAATTCTAAATCCAATCTTACCCATCTAGCTCGAGAGAGTGGATGTAGTAAGTTTGTGGGCTGGTTATCGTGTTAAGCTTGTTGATGTTTGAAAGAAATCACATGAGTCGTAATAGTTGTTCGAGAAAAATCTATTGCACTTAAAGTCTAACCTACCCAAATATTTTTAGTAAATCATCGTTAGATTTCAATTACCCATATAGCATAATTAGCATATAATCGATCACATCCCGAATACTCATCTCTATATTGTTATTTTCCCCTGTTTTCATTGTTGTTTCAGTTGTTCATTGCAAATCCAAACACCCATTTAACATTCGTTGTCACCCTTTTATAGATATATTTGTATATTTTTTGATAGTTTTTATTCTTATAAACGTTTAGAACATGTTTATACTTCTTAATTGAATTTTAGACACGTACCACTCCCTGTGGGTTCTACCCCAACTCTTCGTTGGGTTTTATACTGACTAATGATTATTTATACGTAGAATTGGATGAGGTCTGGTTGAAAGGTTAGATCAAGTTATCCAAAGATGTGCACAAACTTGCATGATTAGGAGTCCTATTAATGGATTCCAATGAAGGTGGAGTGGTGTTGATGAATCAGGCTGAATCATTATTAGTGTCTGAAGTGAAAGAGAAACAAGATCAAGATCCTATTTTGCTTGGATTAAAGGCAAATGGTCATAAGCAGATGGCTTTTGAACAAGGGGGAGATGGTGTATTGAGGTATCAAGGTAGATTGTGTGTACCAAAGGGGGATGAACTTCAAGAGAAGATCATTGAGGAAGCTCATAGCTTGAGATACTCTATCCATCTTGGTTCCATAAAGATATATCATGACTTGAGAGAAGTTTATTGGTGGAGTAGTATGAAGCGGGGTATTGCAGAGTTAGTTGCTAAGTCTCTGAATTTCCAACAAGTCAAGGTAGAGCACCAAAGGCCTGGTGGTATGGCTCAGAATATAGATCTATCAGAATGGAAGTCGGTCTCGCAGGCAACATGATTCAATTTGGGTGATTGTAGATTGAATGACTAAATCAACCCATTTCTTACCGATAAAGATTACATTTCAGTAGAAGGTTATGCTAAGTTATATATTCAAGAGATAGACAAACTTTATGGAGTTTGAGTCTCTATTATTTCAGATAGATGTGTGCAATTCTCCGTGCAATTTTGGAAGTCTTTCCGGAAGGGTTTGGGTTCGTACTGCTTTTCATCCATAGACAGATGGTCAAGAAGATCATACAATTCAAACTTTATAGGATATGTTGAGGGTGTGTGTGATCGATTTCAAGGGTAATTGGGATGATCACTTACCTCTCATTGAGTTTATCTACAACAATAGTTATCACTCTAGCATCCAAATGGCTCCGTATGAGGCTCTTTATGGGAGAAGATGCAGATCTCCTATTGGATGGTTTGAAGTTGGTGAGGTTGGGTTGATAGGACCATACTTGGTTCATTAAGCTATCGAGAAAGTGAAGACTATTCAAGAAAATTGAAAATAGCACAGAGTCGTTAGAAATCCTACACTGATGTTAGGGGAAGAGACTTAGAGTTTGAGTTAGATGATTGGGTTTACTTGAATATGTCACCAATGAAGGGTGTCATGAAATTCTGTAAGAAGAGGAAGCTTAGTCCTTGGAATATTGGCCCTTAAAAGATATCCAAGAGGATTGGCAATGTAGCCTATGTGTAAAAAGCTACTGTTAGAATTAGCAGCAGTCCATCCGGTATTCCACATTTCAATGTTTAAGAAGTTCATGGGTGATCCTTCACTTATTATATCAACTGAAAACATTGCTATCAATGATATCTTGTCTTATGAGGAGATTCCCATTCAGATTCTAGATCGCCAGGTTCGCAAGTTGAGAACCAAGGAGGTAGCATCAGTCAAGGTCTTATGGAGGAATCAATTTTTTAATGAAGCTACTTGGGAGGCTTAGGAGGATATGAAGAAGATATACCCACATCTCTTTGAGTCCAGAGAATTTCCAAATTAATGTACTAATCCTTTTCTTGGCGTTTGTTTTACTTAAAATGTTGTGTTACTTTGCATGTTGTGTTTGAAATGGGTGTTAGATGTTACCACCCTTCGTTTACTTAGAGTATCTCATTTGAGCATGAATTTTCCCAAGGGGGAGATATTGTAACACCTTGGCATTTGAAAGAGCTAAAAATAAAAAGAACTAAATTGGAAATAGCAAAATCTGAAATTTTGCAAGTTAGGCATAGGTTATGAGTTTTGGGTCAACTTCAAACGACCAAAATTTTCAGTACAAGATTAGTTAGGTGGCCCATAAGATATCAAATGAAAATTCATGGAATCCTCTTTCCAACGCCACCAAGTTTGCTAATTTTCAAGCTCATATGAGGGAGAAATGCATGTTTGAAGTTAGGATGTCCATTTAAGGAAAGTTACCTGAAAATATGAGGGGTATTTTGGTATTTTCCTTACCCAATCAGCTTTTAAAAAATTGGTAATATTTAAGGGTCTAAACTAATTTGGTTCAGTTTTACAAATCCTAATTTACGGTAAGGTTTTGAGAGAAGTTCATGAAGAGGAGAAAAGGAGAAAAGTCAAGGCTTTCTTCAAGTTTTCTTGCGAATCGAAGGTTGTTTCGCCAAGGGTTTAATCCGTAAGAGGTATGTGAATTCTCATAGTGTTGGGTTCGTTTACCCACACGCCAATCGTGTTATTTTTAGCGTAAATTCATTCTTAAAGTATAAGGATTTGAGTTTTGTTGAGTTTTCGTGGAATACCTTTCATAATCTTTATTTGTTGGGATTTAGATGAGTTCTTAAGGTAAGTGATAGTGTTTTGAGGATTTCTTCGAGTAGATTATCAGGTACATATGTTGAGTATTCGATTCTAGTCGAATTAAGATCAGAAAATGAGTAGAAAAATACATCGGAATGGTCTGGGGGAATGGTGGCGCGGTGCACCATGGATGCACCAGTAGGTCTGGCATGGCGCGCCAGCAGTGCGCCATAAACAAGTCTCTGAACTTTAGGGGCTGGCACCAGCAGTGCACCCAAGTCATCTACCCCCACCCTTTTTCCGTCGTTTTACCCGTCTGATTTCTCTTAAAGTGGACCTTCACTCCTTAATGATTTTAACTACTCTAAACTACTTCTAAACATCTAGAAATCATTCACAAAAATAAATCATAACCTTGAATCCATAAATTCAAATTCAAGATAGAGCTAAGAGTCAAGTCTTGAGAGTTCTTCGAGTCATTTCAAGAAGTCTTTTACAAATTGTTCTAAACTTGTTTTGAATGACTTGAGCACTGAGTTGAGGAAGAGTAAAGCTGAGTTAATTTTCTTTAAAATAAAATATGGGAACTAAGTATTCCCAAGAGAAAATGTTTTTACATTTAATAGGAGAGGAAACACCGATTTCCAAAGAGTTCATGAAAAGATTTCAGTTTTATCTCTTTTTAGAGAAACCTTTTGAGTAATAATCTCAAAGTTGAGGAAGATGAAATGTTTTCTTTGAGACATATTAAGCTAAGTTATATTTTGGGAGTAGTATTGAGCACCGATGTGGGGGGAGATTTCTAACAACTCAGAGGCCCCATAAACCTTGTAGCCAACGTGGGTAGAAAAGGTTCATACTTTTAGATGATTCCTTTATTGCTTTTAGCATAGACAAGTGGATCCACTTAGTTAGTTGGTTCTATACCCGACAAAGTATAGGATAGTTCTGGCAGAGTGGGCTAGATATTTTACCATCACATAACTATAGTGATGGTTTTCGGTTAGAGAACCAGCCAACAATTTATTTGTATTTTTCCATAAAATAGAGTTTATATTGTACTTTCTAATACATTGAGTTGTTACCTACAATTTTAATGCTTTTCTTTATATTGCATCTTTATCAGTGCTCTATATTGGAATGAGTTGAGTTGAGTTGAGATAAGGTAAGTTGTTTCTTCAGTTCCAGTTCAAGCTTATGTCATGTTTTAGATTTTCCCTCACATGCTCATACATTTCATGTATTGACATCATTTGGCCTGCATCTTTTATGATGCAGATACGGGTAACTAGGACCAACATCCATCACTTCGTTGGTCCAGTTGAGTTCCAGAGTTATTGGTCAGTCTTCTTGCTTACGGAGGATCCCTTATTTACTTTTAGTCTTTCACTTTTTAGGATGATCGCGGGTCTTGTCCTGACATCCCTCATAGTATTAGGGGCTTCATAGTGAGTTAGACAATATTAGTTCGTTAGTGTTGTTCATTTCAGTTGTTATGTTCTAGACTTGAGTTGCCGCTTTGGCCAGTGGATGTTTCTTTAAATATTTTGAGTTAGTTATTTTAAGTTAACCTTAATTTTAAAGTTCTCTTATTGTGGGTAAGTCTTCTGCTAAGAGTTAAGCTAGGCCAAGGTTTAGCTTGGGGCCATAATTGGTTCTTGAGTGCTGGCCACTTTCAGGGTGTAGGGTTGGGGTGTGACACTTAAGTTTTTTATTTTAAAAAATAATAATTCGAAAACAATTCTTTTGATTACATAAATTATTTTTACAAAATTCATATTTTAAATAAATTTATCTTCTTTAAACTCAAAAGAAGACTTTTTTGTGATGGTGATACGTGACATTTTTTTCTTTCCTATTGTATAGGTAGAATATTATAATATATATTTGAGTTTTAAGAGATTAGGGTAACCCTGAGTCTGAAAAATCACAAGCATACCAAAATTTAACTAGAAAGCGGAAGCATAACAGTAAAGTGAGTCACAACTAAAAGAAACTCAAATGAGAATATAACTGAATGTCAATGGGAAATCAAGCCAAAACAAATTAATACTAACTATATGTTTGAAAGCCTCTACTACTTATGAGCTGGCGGGACAAGTCCACAGCTAAATCAAAAAAATAATATTGAAAGACTAAAAGTAAGCTAAATAAACTAAACTAAATATAAAGAAGGGAAAAGGTTCAAATATGCCATTGAACTTTCAGAAAAAACTCATTTATGCCATCCGTTAAAAGTTTGGCTCATCTATGTCATTACCGTTTAAGAAAAGGCTCATTCATGCCATTATTTTTTAACGGTGGTTTTGCAAAACCATTTTTTACACGTGGCCAATTATAATTTGGCCACGCCATTTTTTTTTATAATAAAAAATCAAAATTCTGAACAAACATTTTTTGCAAAACCATTTTTTACACGTGGCCAATTATAATTCGGCCACGTCATTATTTTTTTTATAATTTAAAATCAAAATTCTGGAAAAAAAATGACGTGGCCGAATTATAATTGGCCACGTGTAAAAAATGGTTTTGCAAAACTACCGTTAAAAAATAATGGCATGAATGAACCTTTTCTTAAACGGTAATGGCATAGATGAGCCAAAGTTTTAACGGATGGCTTAAATGAGCTTTCTCTGAAAGTTCGATGGCATATTTGAGCCTTTTCCCTATAAAGAAACTATCACGACCGAAGTCTACACGTTGGATGTGGCCGACACTCGAGAACTATTGCTGGTCCCCAAGCGAACTCTCATCCTATCTGACTACAAGCGGAAGATAAACTAGAGCATACATAAACTTAAAACTGAATTACACTCATTAAACATGAATACTCAACTTAAAAAACAATTTGAATAATGCTCAATGAGAATACTTATTGTTTGTAAAATAACTCAAAGAAAGTAAATACTGAAAAAACTCATCAACTCTATCTATATATGAAGCCTCTACTATTACAGAAGGATATCAGGACAAGACCCACAACATCTGAAAACTACTAAGTTTAAGGTAAAGGTGAAGTCCTCATGAATATAAAAAGGCTCACTAAAGCTGATTGGAATGTCAAATGATCTAAAAGAAATGCCTATTGATAATCCTGGATACTTGTATCTAGATCATAAAATGATGCAGGTCGAATGACATCAGTAGATTGAATGTACGAGTATATAATAAGGTTAGAGTAAACAATTATCTTGCTTGAATGACTAAAAGCAATAACTAACTAAACTGACAAGGCTGGAAGAAAATCTCACCCCTACTCAACTCAATATAAAGCAACCATGATAGATGCAATAGTTAAAAACATTATAAAACAGGAGATAAAACTCAATGATATATAAAAATACAATAAAATACTCTTTACTCTTATTTTGGAGATCCTATAATCGACAATTGTCACTATGGACTACGTGATGATACAATGTCTTGCCCACGCTGCCATAACTGTCCTATACCTTGTCGAGGTATAGAACACCTCAACTAAGTGGAACCACTAATCTCTGCTTAAAGGCACTTAGGATTCATCTAAAAAGTATGATCCTATACTATGTTGGCATACATGATTTATGAGGAATGTGAGTTGTCTGAACTCATCCCCATATCGGTGCTCAATACCACTCCCAACAATACACACTCATTCTCAATGGTTAAAAACATACTTTTCCTAGGGTTTCAGATAATTACTCAAAATATTCTCTTAAAAGAGGTATCTGCTCTTGAAATATCTTTGAACTCATAATTGATTTAGAAATCAAAGTTTCTCTTTTATCAATGTAAAACACTAGTACCTTTGGGAATACTTAGTTCCCTTATGCTCTTACTCAATTCATACTTGAAAACTCTTTCTTAAAATATATCAAAATCATATTGTGATATAATCATTGAAGACTTAGGAAGTCATACTGCATAAACATTGATGGTATATCAAGATACCAAACTGCTTAAACATTGATGGCATACTCGATTGTTACATTATTCATGTTTTAGAAACTCTTTCTCAAAACTAATCTTTACTTCCTCAAAACTCAGTTCAAAACTTAAGTGTTGTCCTTAAAAAAACATTTCAAGATTTATAAAACAATTAATAGAGTTCATACAGAATTATTGACATGAACGACTCAACTCATGGATCTTAATAGCAATATGGAAACTCTCTACTCAGAACTCAAGAACTCAACGATACTATTCATCTCAAGAATACTCACTTCATACGGTTCATGCATAATTATAGGCGTGAACGACTCGACTCAAGAATCTCAATAATAATATAGACTAATGAATACAATTCTTCTCATTCTCATACTCATTTAATCAAGACTTATTTCAAGTCTATAGTTAATTGCAAAAGACTTCCCAAAATGACTTAAAAATTACCTCTTGAAATTCTCGCTTAACTTTACTTTAATATGAAATTTAAATTAAGAAATGTGATTAGGATATGTAGGATCTCTCAAAGATTAATGACAACTTTAAGGGTAAATATCAAAAAAAGAATGAAGAAATGTTTCAAAGGAACAAATACGGGATGAAGAACGGAGAAGAAAAAGGGCAGAAAACTCTGAAGGATCGGTGGCGTGTCGCGCTAGCCACAAGTGTATTGGGAGTACTTTGGGGCGCACTGCAAGCACAGGACGCCATCCCTCCTTGTGTTTTGGGGTCGCATTGCCCCAGCTCAGACCCAGAAATCCGATGAATTTTCTTGTTAAATTTTGGGTCCTAACTCATCTAGAATCGTTTGGTTTCTTTCAAACTCTCTTTTATTTATCAACCCAACACAAATTCATTGAAATCTCACTCAAATTTTATCAAGAAACACCACTCATTTGAAAACTGTCACTTCAAGAACTCAAAACATCCATTGATAAAGAATGGGCTAAAACTCAATAACTACTCAAGAATCATTACATATATGATTTCATGAATAAATTTATGAAAGAACTACATTATTGGTGTGAGGACAAACAATTCCATCAGTATGGAAATCTCACATACCTGGAAAGATTCATGTTCTTTGTGAAAATCAACTTATCTTGAAGAACGCTTGAAAACCTCGTTTTTCTCCTCTTGAAACCATTCTCTAAAAACTCCAACTGATTTGAATGTGACTGGATATCTTAGAATCTAATTAAACCCTTAGTTGGGTCAGGAAAAATATTTTAAGAGAAGTGGGTGTAATCATTTAAAATTTATTAAATATAAATTTATAAAATGATTTGAATTATATTAAATTCATGAATATATTAGTCCGAATAAATATTATGGATTAATATAATTGGGCTAATTATTCAAGTCCAATAAATATGAATTTAATTAAAGTCAAAATTAATTGATTTGGGCTACAGATGAGCCCAATTTGCTTAGTCCAATGTCATCTTATCCTAGAGGCCTATTCTTTTGGTGCCACATGGAAAATGATGTGGCAAGCCAAGTCAAACAAATAAGCCAACAGGATCATGACATGTGTCAAAGATGACAAGCCTACTCCATAAAGCCCATATGACATGTCACTTAAATTTGATTGGTCGAAGGGAATCAAGTTCCAATCGCAACTCTTCTATTCTAAAACTATAAATAGGGGTCCTCATAATTCAGAATAGAAGACAGAAAATTCTAAACAAGAAACTAGAGAAAAATTGTGGTACAAACGCCATAAAATTCTCTATAAAGCTACAAGTTTAAGAATTCAAGCATTTAAGTTCAAGAGCGATCAAGATCAAGACTATCAGGTTCAAGAACAAGCTTGAAGCCCTTGAATTCAAGCAAAAGTCAAGATCAAGATAAAGTTCAAAGTTCAAATTCATCAAAGGTTCAAGATCAAGGTTTAAAGCCCTTGAATCATATCTAAAAAGAAGAATTCAGAGGAATCATAGAGATTGTAACACTCGCACTTTGAAATAATAAATACGATTGTTGCTATAATTTTCCGTTCTTGATTATTGTTTTCTCGACGCAAATTTTATTGTTTACAAATTCTGGCACGCCTAGTGGGACAATCTCTACCTCTCATCTCAACTTTTCAAGCATCAAACAATATCGAGATGACTTCCATGAAGAACAACTCTCGATCAATTGCCTCTAAGGCCACTAGCTCCAAGTTCTCTACTAAAGTTGAAGGTATTCTTGATGTTACCTTTGGGAGTTTCGGAGTTGTTACGAGAAACAAAGCTTCTACACTAGGACAACAAACACTGCAAGTGTCATCCGCATCAACTCCCATTTTTGGGTCTTCAACTACAAAAAGAGAAAGTTCCTCCACGAATGCTTTGGAAGGAGGAAACAGTATTGCTGAAAAGATCAAGGAGACATTGGCTCTACTTGACCAATCTGGTTCCAAGAATTCTACCACAAGGGAGAACTATGATTCAACAAATGAATCACCTCCACGTACATCGCGTAATGTGAGTCCGCTGAAGATCAACTTACGCGACAATCCATGCTATTCTCCTACATCTCCAATGATCATGCAAACAATGGTGGATGCTGCTTTTTCCTCCGAGGAACAACTCACAAATTTGACGAAGTTGGTTGAAGGATTGACAAAACATGTACAACACCAAGAGTCTAGAATCGATAAGTTGATGGATCGAATGGAAGGAATTTTAGATGGAGAAGCGAGTCATGCACCCAGAAAATGTGTTGAAGTTCAAGAGATTGGAGATCCTGCAAAGAAAGTACCGATTGTTAATGAGGTGCTAGTTTCTTCTAAAGGGATGATCCCACTCGATCGCTTGAAGGAGTTCATTGAAGGCACTATCAAAGATAAGTATGAAGTCTCCACCAAGTCTTCTCATATGTATGCCAAGCCATACACTGCAAGAATTGATAACTTAAAAATGCCTACTGGTTATCAACCTCCAAAATTTCAACAATTTGAGGGTAGAGGAAATCTGAAGCAATATGTTGCACACTTTGTGGAGACATGTAATAATGCTGGACCATATGGAGACTATCTTGTCAAGTAGTTTGTCCGATTTCTAAAAGGAAATGCCTTTGATTGGTACACAGATCTTGAGCCCAATTCTATTAATAGTTGGGAGCAACTAGAGCACGAATTTCTCAATCGATTTTATAGCACGAGGCGTACTGTGAGCATAGTAGAACTTACGAATACTCTCCAATGGAAGGATGAACCAGCCATAGACTTCATAAATCGATGGAGGAACGCGAGCCTGAATTGCAAGGATAGGTTTAGTGAAGCTTCTGCAATGGAAATGTGTATTCAAGGGATACACTGGGAGCTTCTTTACATCTTACAAGGAATAAAACCAAAATCCTTTGAAGATCTAGCTTCTCGCACTCATGATATGGAGTTAAGCATGTCCTCTGCTGGAAAACATATGACGTATGTCCGAGACCCCTACTCTTGACTTTGTCCTAGAAATGACAATAAAGAATCCATGAATGTTAATGCGTCGCCTGTGAAGATACCTATGAATGAGGGCATGAAGCAAAATGTGAGAACGGCTTTCCAAGCACGTTCAAATCAAAAGTCGACACTAAGGGAGATGCAAGGAAAAAAATATCCCTTCTTGGCTTCTGAGGTTTCTGAGATTTTTGATGAGTTGCTCGAGTTAAAGATCATTGACTTGCCAGAGATGAGGCGACCTGATAAAGCTGGAAAAGCTGATGACCTAAATTATTGCAAGTATCATAGGCTTGTGAGCTATCCTCTCGAAAAATGCTTTGTCTTCAAGGATAGAGTGATGCGATTGGTTAACGAAAAGAAAATTGTCCTTGATGATGAGAAGGCTAGTTCTAACCAGATCTTTATCACGTTCGGCTCACTCGATCCGGTCCAAATATATATATCTAAAAATCATGAAGAAGAGTCATTGGAGCAGGAAGTTGATATAGATGGTGATGAAGGCTGGATTCTTGTAACTAGGCGAAGACACAACAAGTCAAGCTTACGCAAAGAACCATCCAAGCCACCGATTAGAGGAAAAATGGTGAAGAAATTGCAGAAGCAGAAATCAATCAAGCTCCCAAAGAGGGCAAAGGTAGAAGTGCATCACTACCAAAAACCCCGACATCCTGTGACTCTAGAGAATTTCTTACCAAGTTCGTTCGACATAAAGTCTACTCAAGACAATGTCGAGGCATCATGTTTCAATACTGATAAAGCAGAAACAATGAAGGTGCCTCCTACTGACAAAGAAGGAATAACGAGTGAATCATCATCAAAAGTGTCTCCTAATGATGATGAAAATACAACAAGGTAAATCCCGTCAATGATGTCTCTTTCACCTTCTGAAAAACTTATTGAACCTTCTTCCCAAGAAGCACATGCATGTGATACAAAAATCACATTTACAGATAATGATCTTCTATTCGGTGAAACACTAGACAATCGTCCTTTATATATGGTGGGTCACGAGCTAGAGAAGAAGATAAATAGATTCTTAGTAGATGAAGGATCTGGAGTCAACATTCTGTCTATCCACGCATTGAAAGAACTCGGCATCACGACTGGAGAACTTAGTGAAAGTCGTTTGTTGATACAAGGTTTTAATCAAAGGGGCAGAGGTCCATAGGCTCTATTAAATTAGAGATCCACATGGAAGATTTGCGATCAAGCGCATGGATGCATGTGACGCAAAGACGTCGTACAATATATTACTTGGCAGACCTTGGGTACATGAGAATAGAATTGACGCATCTGCTTACTATCAATGTTTGAAGTATCTTGAAGGAGGGATTGAAAGGAAGATAGTTGCAGATGATAATCCTTTCACCGAAGTTAAGACACA
This sequence comes from Solanum commersonii, assembly GCA_029007595.1. Taxonomy (NCBI): domain Eukaryota; kingdom Viridiplantae; phylum Streptophyta; class Magnoliopsida; order Solanales; family Solanaceae; genus Solanum; species Solanum commersonii. The sequence continues at coordinate 7,969,665 of JAJTWQ010000006.1, forward strand.
ATTTGCCGATGCGAAATTATATTTGAAAAGTTATGTTGTTAAAGGGGCCAAATCAAATGATGTAAAACCAATCATGTCCAATAAGGTCATAAGCAAAAGAATCGATGCGGCAGTCGAAAAAGTAAATGTTGACACCAAAGAACTTTGTCCCATTCTTAATGAAGAGAAGATGATGTCTTCGAAGAAGAAGCTGACCTCTAGACTTTGCTATGTTCCAAACGTGAAGAAAGAAGAAGGTCAATCATCTAACCTTCAAGAAAATGTATTGAGAGGGCTAACTCTTTCTATGAGATGGATCGATGCAATAAACTTGTCTTCAAAGCTGCCAGAAAAGTTAATCTCTCAAAATTAAGTGCGAAATGTGGCGCTCCCTACAAAACGCACAAGAGAAGGTTTTAACCCCAATGCTTACAAGTTATTTGTGAAAGCTGGATACAACCCTAATGAGCAATTCATTTAGGGAAACTTGTATCAGAATATACAACTAGGCAAGCACGTGAAGGCCTAGGCTATAGCCAACCACCACCAATTCGCATTTCCCTAAGAAGGGCAAGCAACAACCATATAACTTTTGAAGATGATATCGCTACTCCTAACAAAAAGCCTTCCGTCTTTGATCGACTTGGAGAATCGGCTACAAGAACTTCTGTGTTTGAGAGGTTAGGTCCATTGAAGAAAAACAAGAATTTGAGAAGTTATTTAAAAGTTACAACACCTGCTTCACATTTGGTTTGAAAGGATTTCAAAAGTTTGATTCCTTCTAGAATGAGGCGACGAGTGGAACTTGTAGTTTCATGTAAAGAGGAACTCAAGGCAAAGGTTCACATTGTGGTTTACACCAAGGAGCGCAAGGAAGATGAAGAAAGTGTAGGCTACTCAAATCATATTACAATCCAAAATGAGTATGATTATTTGCCTCAAATGAAGATTGATAAAGAGTTAGAAGATATTGTCTGGTGTTATCATATATCTTTCAATGACAATGATCCTTTAGAAGAGGAAGATGCTGGAGATGCTCCACCGAAACTTGAAGAAAGAGTAAACACCATAATAGATCCTTTGAAAAAAGTTAACCTTGGCACTGATGAAGACCCAAGGCCAACTTACTTGAGTGCCTTTCTAGAAGTTGATGAAGAAATCTCTTATATGAATATACTCAAAGAATATAGGGATGTCTTCGCTTGGAGTTACAAATAAATGCCTGGATTGAATCCTAAAGTAACGGTCCATCAATTGGCAGTCAAAAATGGTTCTCGTCCTGTTAAGCAAGCTCAAAGATGCCTTAGGCCAGACTTGGTTCCATTGATAGAAAATGAAGTTAACAAATTCATTGAGGCAGGCTTTATTCGTGAGGTCAAATATCCTACATGGATTACAAGTATTGTTCCTGTAAGGAAGAAGAATGGTCAAATTCGAGTATGTGTTGACTTTAGAGATCTTAATAATGCATGTCCTAAAGATGAGTTTCCTCTTCCCATTCCGTAGATGATGATTGATGCCACCACTGGTTATAAGGCGATATCATTCATGGACGGTTCATCTGGCTATAATCAAATCCGCATGGCTCTAAAGGATGAAGAACTCACTGCATTTCGCATGCCTAAGGGTATTTATTGCTACAAACTGATGTCATTTGGTTTAAAGATTGTTGGTGCCACATATCAAAGGGCTATGCAAAATATATTTGATAACTTGCTCCATAAAAATGTTGAATGCTATGTTGATGACTTGGTGGTAAAGTCAAGAAAGAGGTATGATCATTTGAAAGACTTAAGAATGGTGTTTGAGTTGCTCCGAAGATATTAACTAAGGATGAACCCATTAAAATATGCCTTCGGAGTTATTTCTGGCAAGTTCCTTGTCTTTATTGTGAGACATCGAGGAATTGAAATTGATCAAGCCAAAGTTGATGCAATATCGAAGATGCTTGAGCCTTGAAATATTCATGAGTTAAAAAGTCTCCAAGGAAAGTTAGCCTACTTGAGGAGATTCATATCAAATCTAGCGGGAAGATGCCAACCATTCGGTCATCTCATGAAGAAAGGTGCTCCTTTTAATTGGGATCAAACATGTAGCGATGCCTTTAAAAGTATCAAATCGTATCTAGCGAAATTAACCTCTGGTTTTGGCAGCCCCTATACCTGGAAAGCCATTGATACTCTACATTGCGGCACAAGCAAGGTCTGTAGGAGCCCTGCTAGCTCAAGAGAATAGTGAAGGCAAAGAAAACGCTCTTTATTACTTAAGTAGAACGATGACAGCGAATGAGCTGAACTATTCGCCAATTGAAAAGTTGTGCTTGGCACTTGTCTTCTCAATTCAAAAGATGAAGCGTTATTTTCAAGCGCATGTTGTCCGCCTCATTTCTAGAGCAAATCCCATCAAGTTTGTTATGTCAAAACCTGTCTTTAGTGATCAACTAGCAAGATGGTACCTCCAATTCCAACAGTTTGAGATTGTGTACATCCCTCAGAAAGCGGTGAAGGGACAAGCATTAGATGATTTCTTAGCAGACCATCCGATACCTGACGATTGGGAATTAACTGATGATCTTCCTAATGAAGATGCGATGTCTATTGAAATTCAACCTCCTTGGAAAATGTACTTTGATGGGGCTACACATCGTGGTGGAGCTAGCGCTGGCGTGGTGTTCACACTTCGCAAGAAGAGATTTTACCATTCTCCTTTACTTTGAAGCGATGTTGCTCTAATAATGTCGTTGAATACCAAGCATTGATACTTGGACTTGAGATGGCCATCAACATGAAGCAATTACACTTACAAGTCGTTGGTGACTCTCAGTTGGTGATCAACCAACTCTTGGGAAGTTATGAGGTGAAGAAGCCCGAATTGCATCCTTGTCATGACTATGCTCAAAATTTGATAGGATGGCTTGGAGATGTAACCCTTTAACATGAGAGTAGAATGGAAAATAAGAAAGTCGATGCATTGGCTGCCTTGGCTTCAATGCTAACCCTTCTTGATCAAACACAAGTTACAATTTGTCAAAGATGGATAGTACCACCGCCAAATGAGGAAGAATATATAGAAAATGAGTTTGAGCATCTCGTTGCCATTTCTGAAGCCATAAAGGAAGATTGGAGACAACCCATTATTGACTACATGTGTTATGGGATACTTCCAGAAAATCCAAGTAGAAGGATTGACATTTGTCGTTGTGCACCTCACTTTCTTTACTACAAGGACGCATTATATAGAAAATCATTTTAGGGTGTACAATTACGATGTTTGGGAGAGGAAAAAGCAATTCAAGCTCTGCAAGAAGCACATTCATGAGTATGTTGATCACATCAATCTGGACCGAAACTCCTCTTTCACATAAACAAGATGGGGTATTATTGGCCAACCATGGAGAAAGACTGCTTAGATTATGCTCGGAGGTGCGATGCTTGTCAATTTCATGCAAATTTCATACATCAGCCGCCTGAAGTATTACACCCAACTATCACATCTTGGCCATTTGACGCTTGGGGATTGGTTGTTGTGGGACCACTACCAAAATCTTCTAGTGGACACTTGTACATCTTGGCTACAACAGATTACTTCTCAAAATGTGCTGAAGCCATTGCTCTTAAAGAAGTGAAGAAAGAGAATGTTGCAAATATTATCCGAGTGAATATCATCTATCGCTTTGGAATCCCTTGCTATATAATAACGGACAATGGAAAGCCATTTGATAACAAGTTAATGAACAAAATTTGTGATCTCTTTTGCTTCAAGCAGCGTAAATCTTCTATGTATCATGATGCCGCCAATGGTCTTGCTGAAACATTCAATAAGACTCTTTGCAACCTTCTGAAGAAAGTTATCTCCAAGTCCAAATGGGATTGGCATGAAAGAATGGAAGAAACTTTGTGGGCATATAGGACAACATACCGCACACCAACTCAAGCAACACCATATTCACTTGCTTTCGGAGTTAAACTAGTCCTGCCACTCGAGCGTCAAATACCTTCCTTAAGAATTGCTATTCAAGAAGGGCTCACTGAAGAAGAAAATGCTCGACTGCATCTTGCTGAGTTAAAAGCACTTGATGAAAAGAGGCTAGAAGCCCAACAAAACCTTGAATGTTATCAAGCTCGTCTATCTCATGCTTTTAATAAGAAAGTTCGCTTGAGGTGTTTCCAAGTTGGAGACCAAGTTCTCGTAGTAAAAAGACCCATTATTACTTCGCACAAGGCTGAGGGCAAATTTACCTCAAAATGGGATGGACCGTATGTTGTACAAGAAACATATTCACATGGTGCTTACAAGCTTGTTGATGCAGATGGCGTAACGATCGATCCTATTAATGCAAAATTCCTAAAGAGGTACTACACTTGAAGTAAGATGACGCTCCTTAAGGTACGAGCCTAAATTGCATGTCACTCCTGGCCCGCAAGAGTATAAACTGTGTACGGCACAACAACCAAAAAAAAATATATTAAAAAAAATAAAAAATCACTCAATCCCCTAGAACTACGTTGTGACTTGATCCTCTTTACTGAGGTACGTAGGCACTTAGAATATATCCTTATCTTTTGTCTCATTAAACTGTAGACTTGTACGAAGTATTGAATGGTCAATAGATGGGGGCAAACCCTTATGAAATATGAGCTTCTTTGATAGTAGGCTTGAAGTGTTTAAATTCAGACAAGTATGCAAGTTGAAGTATTTGAATCCTCTATATATACAATTTTAAGTCTTCAAATCCGACAAAGTAATATGATAAGTCCTGCAAGTTTGCATGTTAGACTCTTAAATCAACCAAGTTACAAGTCAATTTCTTTGAATTCTATGAATTTACAAGTTAAGGCCCTAAAACTTGTTACGAGTTAAATTCCACAAAATTGATAAGGCAAGTTTGAATGTGCAAACTTTAAAATGTGGAACTTGCACTATATTCATTCTTATTGGCATGCGAAATATGGAATGACTTTGAATTACTAAAAGCTTGGGATCAAGAATTAAGAGCAAATTCAAATTGGATTATGCAATAAAAATGCATGATATGAAAAAAAAAAAGAAATTCATTACTATAAAATTGTCTAAAACATCAATCAAATGCTAAAGAAAAAAAAATGGAAACACGAAGAGAAAGCCTAATCTAAGCGTAATTTGTAGTTAGTCAAATCTTGACGACTAGCCTCCAAGCACTCTCTTTTCTGTTCCAAACGAATTGAATCTTTAAGCGTTAATAAACTCATAATTTCATACGAGGATATCTCATCTTCTGTAGCTAAAATCTTGGCTTGAACCTCTTCAACCTTCTTCTTAGCAGCTTCTAAAACAGCTTCAAGTCCCTCTCGCTCTCCTTGTAAAGTTGCTAGGTTCCGCTTAACCTTCTCTAGTGATTTCTTGTTAGAAGAAACATGTTTTGCCTTCTCACCCTCTTCTACTTTGAACAATTCAAGACGCTCTTTGGCATTGGAAATCAACTCCATCTTCTTATCTTCATGCGCCTTGTCAACAAAATTAGAGTGTTCTTGATCATAAGAAGTAGCATGATCAAAAAGAGAATCTACCAAGCTCTTCAATGGTGAAAGATCTAATAAATTCATCTCTTTGAAAATCTCACAAATATCATCTTTGTAAGATGAAATATTGTTTAGAGAAGTTCTAGAAAGTTTTCCACAAATATCTTCCCAAAGACCCAAGATGTACTTTCTTTTGTGGTTGAACACAACACCTTTTTCTTCGAAGGCAGAGATAGCTCCATTACTCTTTGGAAGAACTCGGGAAAACTCATTTGAATTAGGAGCAACCCTTTTAAAGTTTGGCCACGAGAAGTAGATGATGTCTTTTGCTCTTGCTCAATATTTGAAATTGATTGTGCCTTAGGTTTGATATTGCAGTAGACTCATCGCTAACTTGTGGCATCTCATGTGGCGATCCTAGTGGATGTCTAGCAGTGTTAACCTACACATGAAAAAAGTGGGTTAGCAAAGTTATTTTATTCAAAAAAAAAAAAGTAAACCTTGTCACTCTAAATTGTCATTGATCTTGAAGGAATATCGACACTCTGAACTTCTACAACTCTTAAATCAACAACTTCAGCCCTAGATGGTTCAACCCTTCGCCTCTTTCAACATCGATCCTTGCTAGTTTTGCTTGTTTCTTGAAGGGCCCGTTTACTAGAGAAGAGAAATTGGGGACATTTCTCTTTATCAGTAGAAGTATGAATTGCTTCTTTCTTAGATACCTTAGAGGAGTTAAGCTTCTTACTTTGATGTTGGGGAGCAAGTGGTGTCTTGACTTTTGAAAGTGTCTTCTCGATATCTTGACTTTTGTCTTCTAAAAGTGTAACAAATTCTGACCCAACTTTATCTACCATAACATCCAAATTATCCTCAAGAACCATTCCATAGGATCTCTCCCACCAAGATGAATATTGGGTAGTATAAAGCTTCTTTACGGAAGTTACCGCAGGAGGAAATGTCGCTTTAGACATAGTTGCACGTGATATGCAAATGCGCCAATATCTAAGGCCTTCATCAAGCGACTCAGCACGAATATCATTTTCTAAATAGCAAGGAATATCTTGATGAAAACCAATTGGCGACTAAATGGGTGACGACTATATGGCTCAATGACAAAGGAACCTCCCCTCCTCAATGGAAGATAATTAAATCGAAGGCTCACAAAATAAGCTAGCTCTAACTCTGGTGCTTTTCCAACATCAATATAATAATTTAGGTGAGGCCTACTAAGTATTGTTGTTTTCCATACAATGCTTTCCCTTCGATGAACACGCTTTCTTGCCTCATCTTTGTCAAAGTACTTTGAAGCACCTTCCCCAGAATATACCACCATTCGTGGAAGAGAAGGTCCACTAGTAAGTGGATAATGTGTCTTGAGATAATAAGCAAGCCAACCATAAACATAGTGGATGGGAAAATAAACTCTTATATGGTCTAACTTTGAAGAATTTGTAATTTAATTTAAGCCATGATATATGCTTGCTAAGACCGGAACCGCAATGCTAACCCTTTTACCGCTCGCCATTAAGCTTGCTATCTTGAAAGTTTTAGGCCAAATGAAATTCCCTTCTTCAGAAGGAAATACAAAGGCACATAACCAACATGACAAAAAAGGCCGTCAGATAAGTCTCATATTTTTGGTGTTTTGCTCCAAGCTTAGAAAATACCATCTCTTAAGTACTTGACCATGTGTTTATCTCAGTAGGTATCTCACCTGTTGGATTATGAGTAGATGACAGACGTCGAGATTTCTTCTCTTTCCTTAGGGGAGCTAGCTCATATTTGCGATATTTCTTGTACCAAAATTGTATCCATTCATTAAAAGAGACCCTCATATTACCATTATTTTTCTCTTTAAGATGATGAAAAGCAGCAAACATACACTCGCAAGTTCGAGGAAGAAATCTTTCCCTCTTGTCATCCAAACCTGTAAGTTCCGTGGAGTTAGGTATCACTTCTTTGTAAGGGACTCCGCTAATTGGCAAACCACCTAGAATATGCAAGTCCAAAAGAGATATGGATGTTTCTCTAATAGATGTAAGTAATATATTTGTTTGAGGGCACCAAGCCTCACAAAAGGCTTGTACAATATTGGAGTTCCGATCATAAGTAAAAAGAGAAGCAAATACAACATCAGAAATACAACCATTGTTTAGACTTTGCCCATTTTTGCTTAAGACATCTTCTGTTCATTCCCAGTATCCTAGAATGTAGTGATATTCACCTTCAAGCACAATGTTGTCTCCCCAACGTAGTTCCTCTAGAATCATGCAGCGACCTAAATTTGAAAGAGTGCTCGCGATGTTTATACATTAGGATTTGGTTTCTCAAGATACCACGCTTTTGAGGCTTTATTAGATTTGTGATTGTATTCGGATGTCCAACTTCTCATATTAAGCGTGTTCCTCAATTGTTGCCATGGATTAACATAACGACCAACAAAAGAATCCTGGACCAAAAACTTAGTCTCCACGGTACTACCCTCTGTTCCAACGATGAGATATTTGAGTTGAGAACATAGGCAAGTATAATCCTTGAAGAAAACCATTGTTCAAACTGCAAAAAAAAAGTGTTAATATTTACTTATGATGATGCACGAAAGAAGAAAAAACTTGAAAAATAAGGGATGGTTAAGAAGGGGTGAATAATTTAAGCATTAGGGATCTTGAAAAAGCCTCAAGTTAGTGATCTTCAAGGCGGGGACATTAAACACATCCCTTCACACCTTAAGCTTAAATATTCGGGACCTTGTGACGCCTTGAGAGTAGTATTCTTTTTTCAAGGCGGGAACGTTGAACACATTATTTTAGTAAAGCCTCAAGTTGGTTAAGTATTCGAGACCTGTAATGCCTTGAGAGTAGTATTTTTTTCAAGGCGGGGACATTAAACACAATATTCTAGTAAAGCCTCAAGTTGGTTAAGTATTCAGGACCTTGTAACGCCTTGAGAGTAGTATTTTTTTCAAGGCGGGGACGTTAAACACAGTATTCTAGTAAAGCCTCAAGTTGGTTAAGTATTCGGGACCTTGTAACGCCTTGAGAGTAGTATTTTTTTTCAAGGCGGGGACGTTAAAAACAGTATTCTAGTAAAACCTCAAGTTGGTTAAGTATTTGGGACCTTGTAACGCCTTGAGAGTAGTATTTTTTTTCAAGGTGGGGACGTTAAACACAGTATTCTAGTAAAGCCTCAAGTTGGTTACGTATTCGGGACCTTGTAACGCCTTGAGAGTAGTATTTTTTTTCAAGGCAGGGACGTTAAACACAGTATTCTAGTAAACCCTCGAGTTGGTGATCTTAAAGGCAGGGAAGTTAAACACAACCCTTCACACCAGAAGATCAAATTCATGTGTGATATAGTTCTCCATTGTTCAGCCTCCACGTTGCTCCTATTGACCTATAAACAAACCCACATAATAAAATAAAATGAAATACAAATAAAGAAGGGGGAATTACCTCACAGTTGACGCTTGCGAATCAGTTCCAAGAAACAGTTCACAAATTGGTATTAAACGTATAAAAGTCATGATCCTATTTATAGGCGAGTAATGTCGGTCGTTCACTCCTAATTGATGACGGTTAAAGTGTCACATTTCAAATAGGATAGGAATATGTTACTTTTGGAGACAGATAAGGAAAAGTGCATGGTGGGACCCACAAATTTGAAAAATATAAAATTTCCTACGTATTGAAAGTTTTGGCAGTATGTGTGTACAAGCTTATAATACTTAGGAGTCTTCCAAACAATTACACGGTTAAATATAAATAAATAGTAAATTGTATGGACAATTTATTTATTTATTATATATAGTTTGATTCAAAATTGACTTAATACTTCAAGTCTAGTCTTCGTGAAAATATTTGTTTGACAAGACTTGAAGCAGGGGGCATTTGTAATCATTTAAAATTTATTAAATATAAATTTATAAAATGATTCGAATTATATTAAATTCATGAATATATTAGTCCAAATAAATATTATGGATTAATATAATTGGGCTAATTATTCAAGTCCAATAAATATGAATTTAATTAAAGTCAAAATTAATTGATTTGGGCTACAGATGAGCCCAATTTGCTAAGTCCAATGTCATCTTATCCTAGAGGCCCATTCTTTTGGTGCCATATGGTAAATGATTTGGCATGCCAAGTCAAACAAATAAGCCAATAGGATCATGACATGTGTCAAAGATGACAAGCCCACTCCATAAAGCCCATATGACATGTCACTTAAATCTGATTGGTCGAAGGGAATCATGTTCCAATCGCAACTCCTCTATTCTAAAACTATAAATAGGGGTCCTCATAATTCAGAATAGAAGACAGAAAATTCTAAACAAGAAGCTAGAGAAAATTCGTGGTACAAACGCCATAAAATTCTCTATAAAGCTACAAGTTTAAGAATTCAAGCATTTAAGTTCAAGAATGATCAAGATCAAGACTATCAGATAAAGTTCAAAGTTCAAATTCATCAAAGATTCAAGATCAAGCTTTAAAGCCCTTGAATCATATTTGAAAAGCTAATTCAGAGGAATCATAGAGATTGTAACACTCGCACTATGAAATAATAAATACGATTGTTGCTATAATTTTCTGTTCTTGATTATTGTTTTCTCGACGCAAATTTTAGTGTTTATAGTGGGTAAAAAGAAAATACCAAAATACATTTTACTAAAATGAATGGAAAGTCTTAAATGTAGAGGCTTCACTCAAACGAGCATAACTTTTTACTCAGAGTTTAGAATTTAGCAAACTTGGTGGCGTTCGAAAGAGAAATCAGAGACCTTCAATTTAATATTTCATGGGCCACCTGATTTTGTATATGTTGAATGATATAGTTGATTGAAATTGACACAAGAAAAATCTCATAGTGGAACTCAATAGGAAGAAAAGTTTTTAACTCACCTTTATGCTAGGGAATTTTAGTGACCTTAACACCTAAGAAAATTTAGAATCACTAGGTACAAATATTATTCACCATAAAGAATGACTCGAGTTTTAACTTAGAAATTTTTGGGATGTTACAGTATCTCCCCCTTGGGATCTTTCGTCCTCGAATGACAGCAGGATTGAGAATTGAGAGACGTTAGTCTTACTATATTCAATCCTAACTGAAAATCACAAAGTAAATATCATATGGTGATTATTCTGATCTATATCACAAGATTCGGGTCCTACACCTCAGTAGGAAATTTCATACCAAGAACACTACATTCAATCCTAGTACTATAACCACTACATGGGCTCCTACTGACCACGTCTTATAAGAATTTCTCATCCTCTCATAATCTTTACCAACTGAAATTTCATGCATTACCCCCAGAAAGCTGACTTAGTACTCATCGTAGAACCTTATCTTTTTTTTTCTCAACATTTATAACCTTAGATGGAATAAACACACTAGAACTAACACAATAGGAAAATAGAAATCCTTTCACTATCACCATACCACTACTATCAACAACACCACCCTCAACTAAAAAGGATCACTAAGAGAGCTTTAAGGCAAAAGATCATAACCACAATTCATTCGAGATATCTGATGTAAGAATGCATATCATAATATTATGTTGGTAGCCATTGAGAGTAAATAATGAATTTGGGAGACTGAACATACTGTGAGACATGAATGCTTATATGAATATGTTCATATCAGGGGTTGATATCCATAACTTTATGGATTAAGCTAAAGATTAATGGACTAAAGTATTTGCCCCACATTCTTAAAATAGAACATAGATGTGAATCTCTCTAAAGTGTGTGGGCATAGGTCGTGAACATAATTCTAATATAAGAAACATCATCATGATGTTGAAATGACTGAACTTTGAGGAATACGCTAGAGTATGAATGGATTGATATATCTCTAAAACTCTTTCTGAAGACAACCTATCTCTTTCTCAACACTTGACTTGATTTCTTATCTTATGATCTCCCCATTGGGTCTAAAGCAGACACTTAAAATCTATGGATCTATTCAATCATCTCTACACTAGTCTACATTCCCTTTACTCTAATTCTTGGGAAAGGCTTAACTCATGCCTATTGAACTCTCCATAAATAGGTACGAAGACTCCTTCTAAGACCTCATTCGAAGACGCTTCTATTAACCTCTTCTCATTGGCTTATAAGGCCGCTTCATCTAACTCTTAAGGAAAAAAATTAATGCTTACATCAGTCTATTCCACATTGAGTGCTCAAATATACTATCTAGGCACATATGGAAAATCATTAACTTAATTGGAACCTTATCTGATTACATAGAATCTCAGGTACACCTCTAATGCTCTTGCAACTCTTATGACTTAGCCACAGTTCACTTCGCTTATCTAAAAGTTAGGATCTCTCACTGCTAAGATTCATATTTATTGTAGCTAAAATCTCAATTCCTCGCCTACCTTATGTCAAGTCTACCAGATCATATCTCAAGACTAACATCATCACCCTCATGTTATCATTCTCTTGATCACGACGCTCATCTCAAATTCATGCTTAATATTTAATACTACACCCGAATATCAATATGATTGCTCACTTACTATACTAACTTACAACTACTAGATACAAATTAAGAAATACTCACTCACTAAAACCTCATGAGAAGTAGTCAATCTTTATCTCTAAGTCTTCATACTTACAATTACCGTCACACTACCTTTCACAACTTAAGTACTATTTACCCATTCTCTATACATCATTCCCTAATTAGTTCTGTAACCCTTTGAATATTATGGGCTCCCCTTTAAAATCATATGCCTAGTTTAGAGTACTGGGTGCATGACTACAAAACATAATTTGCCTAATCACTATCTCCCTTTCTTAGAATACTGAAGCTCTACCTACATTCTTCTAACTCTGGACTCTTTTACTACTACTGCTTATAATCTCATAACTCATACTATCTTTTTGGGTACAATTAAAATCCAAGGTTTAAAACACACTTCCTCATAGGGGTCTCAACGAAAACAAGGTTTAGAGAAAAGAGTATGGGAATACATCTCGCTTTTAGCTCGAATGCATGATTCATATGAATAAGAGTAAATTATTTCAAATTTGAACACTTAAGCTCACTCAGAGGCTTCTCTCAAGCCCCTCTACATCTGATGACTTCCTCAAGACTTTTGCTAAGAATAACTCATCGATAAGGATGTTGGACTTTTCTTTTCAATCACATTTAGTATGAGGGGTATTTAAATGAATATGAGAAATGCACGAGTTTGAATAAGTTCCTTATCGCATAGCTCTATCACACAATTTAGAGTTTGAAAGAAGGGAAGCTTTTCTTAAATGTTTGTAGTCCATCATTAATAGAAGTAGGGTACTCACAGCCAAAAATAAGATCCTACTGACACAGCTTCATAGACACCCTAGGAAACTTGATCTCTGGTGCTCTAATACAATGTTTATCACGACCCAAGTCTACACCTTGGATGTGATCGGCACTTGAGAATCATTGTTTGTCCCCAAGCAAACCCTCATCCTGGGTGAGTACAAGCGGAAGAGTAAATCGAGCATATATAAGCTTAAAACTAAATTACATTCATTAAACTCGAATACTCAACAAAAAAAATTAATTTTTATAACACTCAATGAGAATACTTATATTTTGTAAAACAACTCAAAGAAAGTAAATATTGAAAAAATTCCTCAACTCTATCTATCTATGAAGTCTTACTATTACAAAAGGATATCGGGACAAGACCCAGGACATCTCAAAACTACTAGTTGTAAGGTAAAGGTGAAGTACTCTGAAATATAAGAAGGCTTACCAAAGCTGTCAAAAATATCAAATAACCACAACGAATCACCTATTGATAAACCTGAACACCTATCTCTGCATCATAAAATGCCATCAGTATAGTGAATGTATGAATATGTGATAAGGTTAGAGTAAACAATTATCTAGCTTGAATGGGTGAAAGAAATAACTAACTGAACTAACAAGGCTGGAAGAAATACTCACCTCAACTGAACTCAATACAAAGCAACCATGATAGATGCAATATTTAAAAACATTAGAAAATATGAGATAAAACTCAATGCCATATAAAATATATTAAAATACTCTTTACTCTTATTTGAGATATTCTCTAATCGACAACCATCACTATAAGCTACGTGAAGATACAACGTCTCACCCACACTTCCAGAACCTTCCTGACTTGCAGGGGTATAGAACACATCAACTAGGAGGATCCACTAAGCTCTGCCCGAAGGCACTTAAGATTCATCTAAAAAGTATGATCCTCTAACCATGTTGGCATACATAGTTTATGAGGAATGTGGATTTTCTGAACTCATCCCCATATAGGTGATCAATACTACTAATAATATATATACTCATGCTCAATGTTTAAAAACATACTCTTCCTCTAGTTTGAGATAATTATTCAACCTATCCTCTTAAAAGAGGTAGCTGCTCATGAAATATCTTTGAACTCATAACTCATTTAGAAATCAAATTTTATCTTTTATTTATGTAAAAAAATGGTTACCTTTAGGAATACTTAGTTCCCTTTTACTCTTACTCAATTCATAGTTGAAAACTCTTTCTCAAATATATCAAAATCATATGATGATATTATAATTGAAGACTCGGGAAGTCATACTGCATAAACAATGATGGTATATCTACATACCATACTGCTTCAACATTGATTACATAGTCGATTGTCACACTAACCATGTTTTAGAAACTCTTTCTCAAAACTCATCTTTACTTCCGCAAAAACTCTTTGAAACTCAAGTGTTGGCTTTAATAAGCTTCTCAAGATTTATAACTCAATTCATAGGGTCATGCGGAATCATGGACATGAACGACTCAACTCAGGGATCTTAATAGCAATATAAAAACTCAATACTTAAAACTTAAGAAACCTAATGGTACTAATTATCTAAACAATTCTCACTTCACAGGGTTCATGCGGAGTTATGTGCATGAACGACTCGACTCAAGGATCTCAATAACAATGTAGACTCATGAATACAACTCTTCGCATGCTTATACTGTAATACCTCAGAATATAGCAGGCTAAGATAGGGCTAAGTGAGAGAGCAAGAACCAAGGAAGTGAGCTTGGCAAACCTTCACCAAGATGTGCTCACCTCCCATGACCACCATGACGCCTCATGGTGGGGACCATGGGTTGTGATGAGGGGCATGGTGAGCTAGGCAATAGCTAGCCCAAACTTACCAAAACACAAGACCCTCCAATGAGCCACTTGATAGCTCGTGAAGGCCACCACGGGCTGTGGGAGAGGTAGTGGTCATTAGTTAGACTTTAGGGGTTGAGTGGTGGCAATGCCTAGCCACTGGTCAAGGACCACGAGCACCACTATGGGCTGTGAAGTCTTTGACGAGCCATGGTGCCGCTTGTGAAGGTAATTCAACAGTTTTAGTTCAGGGATTTTTGGGTCTTTTATGGGTTTTAATGAAATTAATACTATGTCATTTAACCCAAGCCTAGGACCCCTATATAAGTGATTTTAACCCCAAAACTCACCTATTCAAGTCATTAATTCCAAAACCTAAAAGAAATTCCAAGTTCTTCTTCTCAAATATTTCTCTCTCTAAAACTTGAAGAAGAATAAAGAGTTCAAGCTAGGATCAAGGACAAGTCTCCATTCCTTAAACAATTATGGTCTTTGATATCAAGGTATGATGGCTTTTCATCCATGGAATCCTTTCATCCATGGAGCCCTGAAGGTTCCCCAATTGAAAAGTAGAAACTCCCCTTTTTGAGTTAGGATTTTCTTCTAATGTTGTGGGTCTTGATGAATGTTTATCCAATTGAGTGGATTATGATTTTTTATGATTGAATTGATAGGATTACATTTTTTAGGATAAATTTATATGTGCCCATGCTTAACTCATATTTCTAGGTTGAAATTGATATAAATGGGTTTGATGCCATGAAAGGAGATTTGTAGGTTTAGATGTATGCTTTTAAGATTGACGAGATACATTAGAATTGCTTTGAGATTGAAGCATAGATGATGATTACGATATACATTGCTTTGAGAGTGAAGCATATATGATTATTATGAAACGTAGTTCTTTTAGAGTAAAGCTTATGATATGAATTGCTAATTATTGATGTAATTGTTATGGAAGGGATAGTTCCTACATAAATTGCTTAAATATTGTAACGACCCTCAAAATGAAGTAGGATAAAGTAGAGCCTCACATAAGTTTTATACTTTAATAACTTGTCAAAATAATGAAGAATATCCTTTTAAGTTAATTTTAAAGAGTTTGGAAGTCAAACGTCAAGGGACGACCAAAACGTTCGGAAACTAGTCTTTTACGTGTTGGTGTCTTCTAGTATGTTGTTCATGTTTTTATGTGTTGTTTGGAATCTAAAATAAGTGGAGGTGACCCTAGTGTCTTAATAAATTTTTTTAGGGTCAAAACGTTCAGATATGACGCCTTGGAGGCCACCCTAAGGGTCCCCGAGGAGGACCCCAACCTTGGCCAAGCAAGCTGCCAAGGCAGCTTGAAGTTGTGCTTGGAGGGAGCATGTCTGCGTCGCGGACTAACTCCACCAAGGGACAAAAAGTTGGTCCGCGTCGCTGACATATCACGGACTCTACTTTCTCAAATTTAATTTCCAAAAAACTTGTGAGAACACCTCCGCGTTGCGAACTTGTTTCCCGGCGAAATCTACAAAAATAAAACTCAAGTTTGACTTGTTCAAAAGGTCCAACTAAGTGAGGGGTAGTTTGGGTACTTTGCGGAGATGAGGATGTTGAGATGGATGTGTGGGCACACTAGGAGGGATAAGATTAGGAATGAAGTAATCCGGGAGAAGGTGGGAGTGGCATCTGTGGTGGACAAGCTGAGGGAAGCGAGGCGAGATGGTTTGGACATGTGAAGAGACGGTGCGAAGACGCCCCCGGTGAGGAGGTTTGTGGGGCGGGTCGAAGGGGGTACGCGGTGGGGTTGGGGTAGGCGATAGAACTATTGGGGAGAGGTGATTAGACAGGACTTGGCTCGGCTTCACATTACCGAAGACATGACTCTAGATAGGAAGGAGTGGAGGTCGCGTATTAAGGTTGAAGGTTAGTAGGGCTAGCGTGCTGTCCTTTCTCGCGAGGGTTTGGGTTGTTAGCGTGTGTAGTGGTCGTAGCCTTTCTCTTACAGTTCTTGTCTGTGGTTCCTATAGTCTTATGTGTTTACGGCGTTTCACTTCTCTCACTGTCCTATTGAGGCTACCGTCTCCTCCGTTGATTAATTACTATCTTTCTTTTTGGATGGTACATTTTATGCATTGTTTTCCTTGCCTTTAACTTGGTTTTGGTGTACTTGAGCTGAGGGTCTTTCGGAAACAGCCTCTCTACCTCCACGAGGTAGTGGCAAGGTCTGCGTACACTCTACCCTCCCCAGACCCCACCTAGTGGGATTTCACTGGGTATGTTGTTGTTGTTGTTGGTTATTCTACCTATTTTAGTGTATTTGAAGTTGGTTAAAACCCCAAAACCTAAAATTAGACCCCATTCTTCAAATTGACCCTTCCCTCTCAAAATAGATTCTCTCAAAACCCGCATTGAAGACCTTGATGAAGCTCAACCTAGAAGATGGGTTTTCAAATGATTTATTCTTAAATTTCATGGGTCTTCAATAATTCAATAATTAAGGTATGGTGACTCTTGATTCTTCAATAGCCTCTCATTCAAGGAATTCTATCAAAGATTTTCAAAAGTGATTCAAAGACCAAAATTCTCAATTTTCAATCTAAACATGGGTTCCTTCTCAAACAATTTTCTAAATCATTCTATTGATGAATTAATGTAGAATTAAGGTTTTTAAGATAATTTTCAAAGGAATTCTTAAAGAACCCATGATCCCAAATTCTCGAAAATTGGCCTATGATGCGGGTCTTTGTGAATATGATCTCTATTGGTGAAATTATGTTTATATTAGATTGTTTTGATGTTACTATGATTATATATACTTATTCATGTTGAATTGTTGGTATATTGATGAGTTGAGAATTATGGCCTTATGGGCAAAGTTATGGGTTGATCCCTTTGTTTATAGAATTGTACTTAGATTGTGTTTATGTTATTTAATTACATTGTTGATTCCTATTACTATTTATTTCAATTGATTATGAATTGTTGAGGATTGATCCATGGTGATCATGGCTTGGAGAATTGGTAAGTTGACCTAACTTCTAATCTATAGTATGAGAATTGATGTTGTGTGGTTTGATCCACTTATGGTGGAGGTGTTCACTTCTTGTCTCTCTATGCATGTTGAGATCATGGTCTTGAAGGCAATAGATGTGAAGTGAATTGATGATTATGATGCATATGTTTATGAAGTTATGCTATGAAGGTTATGTAGGAAATCCTCAATGCTAGCATGATGTTTAAAGTGTGTTGATGATGAGGAGTATAATGTGAATGATAATGTTAGGGATAAGGTGTGGTCTACATGATTGATTATGTTAGGTACTATTGTGGAATGACCCCTACCTATAGGACCCCTATAAGAATGTTTGATCATATACATGTTAGGAGTACCTATTCAATGTTGAATGTTTCCTTGTCTCCTATGATTAAGTGTGGGTGTGTGGTCTAGAATCCCTAAGGGCTTTATATGTGAATTGCTCATGAATTGGGGGCATTGTGAATGTGTTGTGATCCCTTTAAGAGAAGAACACTCAATATCAATGTTGTTGCTAATATGTCACCATGAGGACCAATATGCGCACACACACACTCTACATGTATAGCTATAAATATGATGTGTTATGGTGTCTATTGAAAGGTGAACTCTTATATGCACCTTTACATCTTATTATGCATGCAAAGCGTATGATTAGCAAGGTATGCATATGTGTTGTATAAAGCTGTTTATGTGAAAGCCTTTCTCACATATGTACACACACATGAATGAATGAATAAGGTTTATGATAATCTAGTGAAAGTGAGTCGCTTGAAAGGTTTCCTCAATTGTACTCTAAACTAGACTATGTTATGAATATGGTATGATTATGTGAAAGATCATTCTCACATAATGTAGGTTCTATGATGAAAGGTATATGAGGGATTCAGTCCCTAAAGCCTACTTTATGAACTAATGTTAAATAAAGGCTTAAAGACGTTTAAAAAGGGAGTTGGAGCTTAGCACCGAGTGAACATGAAAAATGAGAGTGGGTGCTTCACGCTTAGCAAGTCCGGCTTCCCACAAGAGAACCTTCACGTTTAGCAAGTCCGGGTTCCCACAAGAGAACCTTCACGTTTAGCAAGTCCGGGTTCCCAACATAGATGTTTTCCCATGAGATGGAAACCTACACGCTTAGTAAGTCAAGGTTTTGTAGTAGCAATCTCCTTGTTCCATAACTACGTGCCCCCGTAGGTATTAGCTTAGTGGATCCACTAGATAGCTATTATGTATGTAGGTCCTACTTTGGCAAGTAGTACCCTCTCTTTTCGGTATGGGAGTAGAACACCGGATTCCATGTAGCTCACATGGTCTATGTTGGTTATGGCAATGTTTCTCGAAAGTTAAGAAATGAACTAAGATAAGAATATGAACTTTAGTCATGATTTCTTGAAGTGTTACTTAGTGTAGGTAGGACTATGGACCCTACTTATGCATTGCACAAGTGTACTCTAAGAGAGGTTATGATTAGGCTCTTTATGTAATGAAGACTATGGTCTATGCATGTTAATATGAAAGCATGTTAAGGTTGAATTTACTTATGTCAAGACATGAAGTATGATTATGCATGTGAATTACACTTATGACTTCTTAATGGGTTTGCTTTGTATATGTGGGGGTATGGGACTCCATGTGTACATTGCACAAGTGAGCTTGGGAAGGGGTTGTGAGGGTAGTTTACCTATGATATGAACTAAATGGGTTATAACTAATGATGTAGTAAAGGAATGAGTCCTTATATGATGTTGTGAAGTATGTTAGTCTTATGTCTAATGTTAAATGAAGATGTTATGACTTGCTGAATATGATGTGCCTAGTCTATGGTGGCTTCCTAGGAACACTTGGTGTGAGTAGTATTATGGGACTAGTGTGACTTGGGGGTTGTCTTAGGTGATGATTCCTATGTTAAGACTATGTATTATAGTGTACTTATGACTCTATGAATATATGTGGTTGGATTGATGAAGGTTATATGTAAGTTCACCTTTTGTAACCTTAAGACGATACATTGCACCAAGTATTCCCTAAGGGTTGCTTGAGGAAAGGAGTTAAGATAAAGAGGAAGGTAATGTATTGTATGCATTGAATATGCCTAAAATGTTATAAGTGGCTCTATGTGCTATTATGAATGGTTCCCATGTGTATGATGATGTATGTGGTCTATATTGTGCCTAATGTACTAAATGTTCTTGAAGTTTCTCTAAAAAGGCATGATGCATGGTTTCCAACTAAATGTCCTTTTAAGAACATGTTTTGCATGGTTATCATACTTAGTGCATTCTTGTACTAACACCATTCTTCTTCATCTTTTTACACCAAGTGTAGGTGATGGTGACTAAAGGGTCTTTCCTAGAAGTGATGAGCTTGGCTTACTATTCCCAAGTTCGGGTGTGTCCTTAATGATTCAAGGACCTTTATGTTAAATAATTTCCTTAAGTTCTATATACTAGATAGTAGTTTCTTTTGTATTGTAAGGGTTGTGTCCCTCTTGTGTTGTAGTCATGTTTTAAGATGGCAACCTTGAGACATAGTATTCCGATTTTTGTATGAAAGGTTTAATGAGGTGACTTTTATGTCTTGTGTTATATTATGAAAATGTTTTAAATTTTCCACTATTTTTCTATGATAAATGCTATGACGAATGCTAAGGGCTTGTATAAGACCTCCGGGAGGTCGAATACGCCGGTAACGACTAGGGGTTGCTCTTAGGTCATTACAAATATGAATGTGAAAGGCTTTATCACATTGAATGATTCTAGGTTGAAAGGATTTCTCACCTAAAATGAATCTAAACTAAAATTCTAAGAAACATATGAGGCAAGAAGTGGTTACCCATGACCACTAATTGAGAAGGATATGAGGTGATTTATCATATTCCTTAGAGGAAAGTAAGAGGCGACTACCTGTATTCCCTTATATTGAAAAATATGGAGGTGAGTACCCATATATTATATTGAAAGATGTGAATGCGAGTACCCATATCTTATAATGAAAGGACATGGAAGCGAGTACCTATGACTCCTTATATAATGATGTGGAGGCGAGTACCCGTGTCATATGATGTTGGGCATGAAGGCGAGCACATATGATCCCATAAGATGGACATGGAGGTGTGTACCCATGACCATATATATAAGGCAAGAGGTGACTTCCCATTAGCCTTTATAGGAAAGCAAGGAGGTGATTCCCCATGTCTATAAAAGATAAGCTAAGGATGAGAATAATTGGTGATGAGGTTGGTTGATTGTTAAGGTTGCTTTCTATGATGAGTAAGACTAGTGGAGGATTACATATGTCTTGGCTAAGTATGCTTTGAGGTTACTTTAAGAATTATTCCTTATATGTTGAATTGATCTATATGTGCATTGATTATGCTTTATGACTTATATTGTCTAACTCTTATGGTTATGTTTATGTTTATGCAGGCTATCATATTTAGTACATTCTTGTACTAGCACATACTTTTGCCTATATTTCTTATCCAAATGTAGGGTCCGGCGTTCCCAACTCTCATCCCCCTGACTAGGATTTTAGTAGAGGCGAGACTTGAAAAATGGTTCTAGGATGTCTCAAAACCACATCTAGTAGAGTTTTGTTGTAACACCCCAAATTCGAAAGAGGGAATCCTAGGAAATTTTAGGACTTACAAGTGCCATTCACGGGGACCGAACCACGAATCGTGGGTCAAGCCATGAGCCATAGGTGGGTCCATTGAAAAGGCCACCGAGAAGTCTATCTAGGACATGAACCATGGCTGGACTCACGAGCCATCGATGGGTCCATGCCTTGTGGTACAAATGTTGTAGGTCAGACCAAACTTTCTAACCACCAATAATGGTCGTGGAAGACGGTCCGTCCTCCTAACCACGGTCCGTTGGTGGTGTGTCTTGGGTCACATCTGATACTTATTTTTAAGGGCAATTGGGTTTTTTCATAATTAATTAGTACCTATACTACGCCATTTTGCCTATGTTTAGCACCCTTATAGAAGTCTTTTAACACCCGAATACATCCCATTTAATTCATTCTTCCAATTTCACGAAACAAAACCAAATTCCTCTCCAAATATTCTCTCTCTAGAAACTTGAAGTAGGGAAGAATAAGAAGGGTTCACCTAGGTTTCAAGCTAAGGTTCCAATTCCTCCATTGAAGGCTAGCAATTGGAATCAAGGTATGATAGTTTTCATCCATAGATTCCTTTCATCCATGGAGTTCCTAAATCTCTCTATTTCTAAAGGTAGAATTCCCTAATTCAGTTAGGGTTTTCATCAATTATCATGGGCTCACTTTATTATTGATTTAAATGATTTAATTATAATTTATTATGCATGAATTGATGATAGATGATGATTTTATGATGATTTCCTCATGATCCTATGTAATTCCCATGCTTTTAAGGTATGAATCATATGATGTTGGATTTTGATATTCAAGGAAAGGTTTTATGAAATAAAGCATGTACTGCAAGCTTTACATGTATTTATGATGAAATCCATAGCTAACCTATGTTTTGTAAGAGTTGATGATTGAAAGTGGGTATGGACCTCAAGAGGTAAATTATGGACTTGTGCGTTGTTTTATGAAATCTATGCAAATGTTTTAAGGGTGCTTTGAGAGTAAAGTACCAATTATGATGATGTTGTGTTATGAAAGGATATTCTCACTTAACACATAACTAGCATGATGTCAAAGGTTTTCTCACATAGAAATGATTCTTAGGAGATGGAAGCTCTCCCATAGTAGAGGTCTGGTTTCCAAAGTAATCTCATTAGACGAAAGCTCCCCCGTAGTAGAGGTCAGGTTTCTAGTAGCAATTTACTTATCCCATAACTATGTAACCCCATAGGTTGGTTAGCTAGTTGATCCACTTAAGCTAGAAGTTCGAGGTTCTACCTTCGACAAGTAGGATACCTCTTTTCGGTATGGGGTAGGCCCCAGATTCCATGTTATAGCTCACATGGTCTCAATGTCAATTAAGGTTGATTTCCCCACAAGTAATAATGAACTAAGGGTACTTCAATAAGTATCTCATATGAGTTCAAAGGTTTTATAGATGAAGTTAGCTTGCATTGACCATGATTTATGAATTATGCTTTATAACTCTTTTATATGATGTTTAACTTGGTCAATTGCATGTAATGAAATGAAATGTCCTTTTCAACATTATTTAAATGTTGTATGCATGGCTATCATACTTGGTACATTGTTTTGTACTAATGCATAATCTTGCCTACATTTTTTCCAAATGTAGGGCCCGATATTCATGGGCTCAATTTTTTGGCAAATTGGTGATTTGATTGATTCCTAAGCATTGGTGAGTCCTCATTCTTAGAGGATGGACTTTGTTGTTTTAGTTTCTTTCATGTATTTTTCTTTTAGACATGATGTATAGGCTAGGCCAAATTTTATTCTATTGTATTAGATGGATATAATGAGACAAGAGTTTGACTTCTGCTTTTCATTTTATAAAAAGATTTTAACTTGGACTATTGTTTTACTCTTATTGTTTTATTTCTTATGTTATGAGGACTAAGTGGCTTGCATGAAGTCCTTCGGGGTTATTTACGCCAAGTTACATCTAGGGGTACCCCTGGGTCGTGACAAACGTGGTAATCAGAGCACAAGGTTTAGAATGGTCATATGATGTCTCACAAGCCACGTCTAGTCGAGTCTTGCTCATGAGTGTGAAGCCCACCACATTTATGAATGAGAGGCTATAAGATGATTAGGAAACTCTCCTTCTTTCTTTACTCTTAAGTCGTGCGATAGAGTTTAACTCTATGGGGTCTCTCTCCCTATTCTTATCCTATGTTCTTTAGGTTATGGCTACCCAGAGAGCCCATGCTAGAAGGAATGTGAGGGAGAATGCCGAACAAAAAGCTCCTCCCCAAGCTCCTTAAGTTTCGGTCGATCCTTTGGCTGAGCAAGTATCCAATGTGGAGTGTAGGGCTGCTTTTCAAGTGTTTGCTCAAGTGGTTATAGCCCAAGCCAATAGGGAGGTTGTGGTTCTTGCAAGCTCAAATGTAAATTCGGCGGCTTCAAGAGTGAGAGACTTCACAAGTATGAATCCTGCGGAGTTAAATGGTTCCACAGTTGAGGAAGATCCTCAAGAGTTTATCGATGAGCTCTATAAGGTGTTGATGGTCATCAGAGTTATGCTGGTGGCAAAGGCAGAGTTGGCCGCTTACCAATTAAAAGGTATTGCTCAAATATGGTATAACCAAGGGAAGGAAGGGAGACTGGAAGATGCGGGTCCTCTTGTTTGGGAGAAGTTTAAGGTTGTGTTTCTTGATAGGTTCTTTACCCTTGAAATGAGAGAAACTAAGGTGCTAGGGTGCATTAACCTTGGACAAGGGAGTATAAGTGGGAGGGAATGTGCTCTAAAGTTCACTCAATTGTCTAAATATTCTCCAATAATGGTTGCGGATTCAAGAGCTAATATAAGTAAATTTGTTTCGAGTTTGTCCAAAATGGTTGTTAAAGAGTGTCAAAGTGCAATGCTCATTTATGATATGGACATCTCTCGTCCCATGGTACATGTACAACAAATTGAGGAGGAGAAACTCAAGGAAAAGTCTAGGGAGGAATAAATGTCTAACACCTGTGATGGTAATTTCTCTAAAACAAGGACCGATGGACAAGGTCGTCAGAGATTCTAACAAATATTTTCCGGTCAAGGTTCTTCCAATGATAGATGATTTATTTGACCAACTTCAAGGGAAAAATTATTTCTCTAAAATTGATCTCCAATCGGGTTATCACCAATTGAGGGCAAAAGATGATGACATTCCGAAGATGACTTTTTGAACTTAGTATGGTCATTATGAGTATTTGGTAATGTCGTTTGGGTTGACTAATGATCTGGTGGCGTTTATGGATTTGATAAATATAGTGTTTAGACAATACTTTGACAAATTTGTGATCATTTCAATGATGATATTTTGATCTACTTTAAGGAGTGATGATGAGCATATTGATCATTTAAGGATCATATTGCAAATTCTCAAGGACCAAAAAGTTTCTGCAAAGTTCAGCAAATGTGAATTTTGGTTGAGATCTGTAGCTTTCCTTGGCCATATTATTTCGAGTAAAGGTATTCAGGTAGATCCTAAGAAGAGGATGTGGTCAAGATTTTTCTTAGACCTCTAACTCCCTTTCACATTAGGAATGTCTTGGGTTTAGCCGATGACTATAGAAAATTTGCTGAGGGTTTCCCTTTAATTGCCTCTCCTTTAACAACTTTGACTCAAAAGAAGGCTAAGTGCATATAGTCCGAAGCTTGTGAGAAGAGTTTCCAATAGTTGAAAGATAGACTTACTACCGCTCCGATGTTAACCTTACCGGAAGGAACAAATGGTTTTGTGATTTTTTATGATGTCTCAAGAATTAGGCTAGGGTATGTGCTTATGCAAAATGGGAAAGTTATTGCCTATGCCTCAAGGAAACTTAAAATCCATGAGAAGAATGATCCCACTCACGAACTTGAGTTAGCGGCGGTCATTTTTGCCTTAAAGATTTGGAGACACTATTTGTATAGAGTACATGTAGATGTGTTTAGCGTTCACAAGAGTTTGCAATATGTGTTTAATAAAAAAGATTTGAATCTTCGCCAAAAAAGGTGGCTTGAGTTATTGAAAGATTATGACATGAGTGTTCTTTATCACCCTGATAAACCTAATGTGGTAACAGATGCTCTTAGTTGGTTGTCTATGGGTAGTGTTTCTCATATTCAAGAAGAAAAGAAAGAGTTGGCTCAAGATGTTCATAGATTGGCCCGATTAGGTGTTCAACTATTTGACTCCACCAAAGGTGGTGTTATGGTTCATAATGGTTCTGAATCTTCTTTTGTGGCGGATGTGAAAACCAAGCAGGGTCTTGATCCAATTTTTGTATAATTGAAAGAAGTGATGCTTAAGAAATCTGTAGAGGCTTTCTCCCGAGGGGGAGATGGGGTACTTAGATACCAAGGTAGTATATGTGTTCCAAATTTGGATGACTTAAGGGAACACATTTTAATAGAAGCTCATAGTTCACAGTATTCCATAAAATGGGAGCAACCAAGATGTACCATGATTTACGGGAGGTCTATTGGTGGAATGTGATGAAGTATATTGTGGGATTTGTGGCTAAATGTCCAAATTTCCAACAAGTGAAGGTTGAGCATCAGAAATTGGGAATTTTGTCCCAAGACATTATCATTCCTACTTGGAAGTAGGAAGACTTGAATATGTACTTTATAGTTGGTTTGCCTCACACTCGGCGAAAACATGATTTCAGTTAGGTTATAGTAGGATGACGAAATTGTGTCATTTTATTTCCGTCAAGGTTTCCTATTCGGCAGAGGACTATGCCAAGTTGTACTTGAGAGAAATGGTAAGTTTTCATGGAGTGCTCTTGTCAATTATTTACGATCATGGTACCTAATTCACTTCTCAGTTTTTGAAGTCATTCCAAAAGAGGCTTGGTATTAAAATTAAGCTTACCACGATTTTTCATCCCCAAACCGATGAAAAGTTGAGCGTACTATCCAAACTTTGGAAGATATGTTAAGGGCTTGTGTTATTGATCTCAAGGGAAATTAGGACAACCATTTTCCATTGGTTGAGTTTTCCTACAATAACAGTTATCACTCAAGTATCGATATGGCTCCATTTGAGGCCTTATATGGTAAGAGGTGTAGCTCACCTATAGGATGGTTTGAGGTGGGTGAAGTTACCCTAATAGGTCTCGAATTGGTACAAGAGGCCATGGAGAAAGTTTGGCTTATAAGGGAAAAGTTGAAAATGACCCAAAGTCGGCAAAAGTCCTATGCCGATGTGAGGAGAAGGGATGTAGAGTTTTAGGTTAACGATTGGGTTTACTTGAAAATCTCACCCATGAAGGGTGTGATGAGGTTTGGTAATAAGGGGAAGCTTAGTCCCCTTATGTAGGCTCATATCAAGTTTTGTAACGCGTTGGTACGGTTGCTTATGAGTTAGATTTACCAAATGAGTTGCCAACAGTGTAACCCGTATTCCATGTCTCTATGCTTAAGAAGTGTGTTGGAGATCGTACATCCATATTTTCCCTAGAGGGGTTGGGATTTGATGAAAGTCTTCTTATTAGGAAGTTTCGGTTGAGATTTTGGACTGGCAAGTAAAGTGGATGAGAAACAAAGAAATAGCTTCCGTGAAGGTATTATGGACAAATCAATTAGTTGAGGGTGCTACTTGGGTGGCCGAGGCCAAAATGATGTCCTGATATCCTCATCTCTTTCCTTATACTCCTATTCTAGCTTGAGGTAATTAGTTCCTCTTGGGTTGTCCTTGTTTTGGCAGTCATACGTTTTTATGTGTTTCCATGATTTTGTTATGTGATGGATGTTCATGAAAACTTGTGTTGTGAAAGAAACTGAATTTATATGATTGATTTTCCACATGTTGTTGCGCATTGAGTATGAGTTACCTAAAGACTTCATAAGATGAATTGATGAGCATGCTTTAGATATGCTTTTTGAGAGTGAATTGGATATGAGCTCCATGAGATTGAGTTGAGCATTCCTTTAGCTCGGAGAAAGTAGTTCCTCTTAGAACATCAGTAATTGTGAAAAATTCATGCATATTAAGTTTCTAGATGTAGTTCCTTCTTCCTTATGATGCATTTGAGTATGTTAAGCTTGGACTTGATATTTCCACCTTATTTATGTGCATTGCATGCATAATGGGATGATAGAGTTAGTTTCACCCCTCTTATAATGTTTTGAGAATGTCTTAGCCTGTAGTCGATAATTTTTCCTTGGTTTCATGCATTGCATTGTAGGTTGGATTGCTAGTTCCTCTCCTACTCTTTTAGAAAAAGTTTGAATCTCATTCAAGGACAAATGATCCCAAGGGGGAGATATTGTAACACCCCGGATTCAAAAGAGGGAAGCCTAGATAATTTTAGGACTTACAGGTGCCATTTACGAGTATATAACCACAGATCGTGGGTCGAGCCATGAGCCATAAGTGGGTCCGTGAAGAGGGCCACCTAGAACTCTATCCAGGCCATGAACCATGGCTAGAGCCACGAGCTGTCGATGGGTACACGATTCATGGTCCAAGCGTCGTAGGTCACACCAAACTCTCTGACCATCAACGACAGTCGTGCAGGATGGTCCATCGTCCTGACCACGGTTCGTTAGTGGTGTGTCGTGGGTCACTGTTGACAGTTATTTTTAGGGACAGTTGGGTCTTTTCCTAATTAATTATTTCCTATACTACGTTGTTTTACCTATGTTTAGGACCCCTATATAAGCCTTTTAACCCCCAAATCCATCCCATTTAATTCATTCTTCCAATTTCACAAAAGAAAGCCAAATTCCTCTCTAAATATTCTCTCTCTAGAAACTTGAAGAAGAAGAAAAAGGGTTCATCTAGGGTTTCAAGCTAAGGTTCCAATTCCTCTATTGAAGGCTAGCAATTGGAGTAAAGGTATGATAGTTTTCATCCATGGAGTTCCTAAATGTAACATTCCAGAAATTTGCACACTAGACTAGAGCCTAACCTAAGGGTTAGAGTCGTAAATAACTCCTGATACTCAATGTATATGTTTTTGGGTTAATATATCAAGGTACTACCCCCCAAGTACCAACGATGGGTCATTGAGGAGGACCCTAGAACTACCTAAAAGCAGCACCACCCACGAGACCACCCACGCCCTGTAGGTGGGTAGCGTGGGTGAGGTCTCCTTGGAATTTGACTAAGGTAGTAGCTACGGGCAGGACCTATGTCTCGTGGATGGGTCCACGCCATGTGTCTTGGTCCTGTAGGTCAAGCCCCTCATTTCAAGCCCCAGACCCCGAACCACGGTTCACCAGCATGGGTCGTGGGTCCAACCACGGTCCATTCATGGTGGTCGTGGGTGAGGGATGGAAACTACCTTTTTGCAGTTAAGTGGAGGGGTGTTTTGGGGTTTATATTTTTAATTAACTATTAAGTGGTGTCGTTTTGCACTAATATAAACTAACTATATATGTATTTTATACACCTAAACTAACTTATCTAAATCATAATTCCTAAATCATAATTCCTAAATCCCCAAATCACAAACCAAAACCCTTTTCAAAATTTTCTCTCTAGAACTCCAATGAAGAAGTAGAAGAAAGGTCAAGCTAGGGTTGAAGGATCCATATTTTCTCCTCAATTTCATGGTAAATCTTCATCAAGGTATGGTAGTCATTCATCCATGGATAGTTCTCATCCATGGAGGCCTCCAAACTCAATTTCAAAACTTGTATCTTTCCCCAAAAGCTAGGGTTTTACTCCAAGTCATGGATTCACTGCAAAAACAATTCTAATGATTTAATTGCTTTATATTATGATCAAATTGATTATTTATTACTGTTTTTATATTGAATTTCTGAAGAATCCATGATTTTCCTTATTTTCCCAAATTGGATCTAATTGTGGGGGTATTACTTCATGCAAGTAGAATATGATAGAATTATGCATGTAGTAATAAAACTACTTGAATTATGTTATCATCCATGTCTAAATGTTGTAATTCTAGATGTGTTGATGGAATGTGATAGATGGTCCTAAAAGGGCAAAGTATATGAATTATGCATGATTATGAGATCTAAATACATGCTTTATGAACACTTTGAGAGTAAAGTGATTAGGACTATGATCTAGTTGTTGTATTGTTGAAAGATTCTTCTTATTTACACACTTATGGATCAGTATGATATGATGTGAAAGGTTTATCACATGTAGTTATTCTAAGGTTGGAAGACTAGTCTCACCTATTGAATCTATGAATTATAGTATGAGTTATGTTGGTTTGAATGTCAAGACATTCTTCCATGAATATGAACTTAAGTCAAGACTTAATAGATAATATATGGGAATTAATGCTTAGCACCAAGTGGATATGAATATGAGATGGAAGCTTATACAATAGTTGAGTCCAGCTTCCCCTTGAAAGCTTTTACACTAGTTGAGGCCGGCTTTCCTAATGAGTTATTTCTACCTTAGTGGAGTCCAGGTTCCCAAAGTATGTATCTCATGAGATGGAAACCTTCTACATTAGTTGAGTCCAGCTTTCTAGAAGCAATCTCCTAATCCCATAAACTATGTGCCCCATAGGTCTTTAGCTAGTAGATCCACTTAAGCTAAGAGTTTGGTACTACCTTAAGCAAGTAGGACAACCTCTTTTCGGCATGGGGTAGACACCAGATTCTAAGATTAAGCTCACATGGTCTATGCCGGTTAAGGCTAATCCCATTATGATAGTATGAACAAGAATATGAGGTATGAACTATAGTTACTCAAGAAGTTTTCCTTAGTATGGGCACGATTATGGGATCTTATTCATGCATTACACAAGGATGCTTTAAGTGTATTTACGGTATGTTTCCATTATGATATGATGACCTATATGTTCAATACGCTTATCACTCATGCTTTTACATTAATCTTCATGGTGATTCTTAAACTTGGTAAAGTGAATGCTTTTCAACTAAATGTCCCTTTTTAGCATGATTCAAGGATTTTATGCATGGTTATCATACCTAGTGCATTCTTGTACTAACCCATATTTTCTACATTTTTTCTATAAGTGTAGGGTCCGGTGTTTGAGGTCATCTTCCTTCTTGGTCAAAGCTTGGATAGACTATTCTCCTTGCTTGTGGTGACTCCTCCCAAATTCGAGGACGGGTGATATCGTGTAGTTCATTTCTTTCATTGTACTAGACTTTTGGATTTTTCTCGTAAGGGTTGTGACCCTATTTGATACTTTATTGTAATAGATGGCTAATTTAGACTAGTTAGACTTCCTCTTTGCTTTTATGAAACTTTTGGACTTAAATGCGTTTTTACTCTTATTATTCTAATTCTTTATGTTATGATATGATAAGTGTCTTACATGGTTCATTTAGGGATTTATCCCAAGGGGGAGATGGTGTACTTAGGTACCAAGGTCGATTATGTGTTTCGGATGTAGATAGGTTGAGGGAACAAATTATAGAGGAGGCTCATAGTTGTCTGTATTCTATTCATTCGAGAGCCACCAAGATGTACCGTGATTTACGGGAAGTCTATTGGTGGAATAATATGAAAAAAGATATTGCACAATTTAACACCAAATGTTCCAAATGCCAACAAGTTAAGGTTGAGCATCAAAGGCCAGGAGGCTTTTTGCAAGATATACCAATTCCCACTTGGAAATGGGAAGAGCTGAATATGCATTTTATTGTGGGTTTTCCTTGTACCCAAAGGCAACATGATTCTATTTGGGTCATTGTAGCTAGAATGACAAAATCAACCCACTTTATTTCCATCAAGGTTTCTCATTTGGTGGAATACTATGCCAATCTGTATAGAAAGGAGATAGTGAAGTTACATGGAGTTCCTTTACCTATCATTTTGGATCGGGGTAATCAATTTACTTCAAACTTTTGAAAGTCATTCCAAAAAGGTATTGGTACTAAGGTGAAGCTTAGCAGGACTTTACACTCCCAAATGGATGATCAAGAGGAACACACTATTCAAACCTTATAGGATATGTTGAGGGCATGCGTGATAGATTTTAAAGGTAATTGGGATGACCACTTACCATTGATAGAGTTTGCCTACAATAATAGTTATCATTCTAGTATTGGTATGGTCCCCTTTTAAGCCTTGTATAGTAGGAGATGTAGGTCTTTAGTTGGTTGGTTTGAGGTAGGTGAAATTGCTCTTATTGGTCCCCAATCGAATTATGAAGCTATTGAGAAGGTTTAGTTCATTAGAGAGAGATTGAGAACGCCTCAAAGTAGACAAAAATCTTATGCCGATGTGAGAAAGAGAGATCTAGAATTTGAAGTTAATGATTGGGTCTATTTGAAAATCTCACCCATGAAAGGTGTGATGAGGTTTGGAAATAAAGGAAAACTTAGTCCCCTGTATGTAGGCCCATATAAAATTTTGAAGTGTATTGGAAAAGTTGCCTATGAGTTGGATTTGCCAAATGAGTTGGCCCCGTTTCATTCGGTATTTCATCTTTCCTTACTTAAAAAGTGTATTGGGGATCTAGTGTCCATTATTCCCCTAGAAGGGTTGGGAGTTGATGAAAGCCTTTCCTATGAAGAGGTTCTGGTAGAGATCCTAGATCAGCAAGTCAAGAGATTGAGAAACAAGGAAGTAGCTTTCATGAACGTTTTGTGGAGAAATCATTTAGTTAAGGGTGCTACTTGGGAGGTCGAGGCAGATATGAAGTCCCGATATCCTCATCTCTTTCCTTCTACCCCTATTCAAGCTTGAGGTAATTAGTTCCTTTTGAGTTTTAGTGTTTTGGAAGTCAGGTGTGTTATATGAGTTCCTTATGTTATGCATATTCCTTATGAAATTCATGATTTAGTAAGAAAGTGAGTTTTCATGATTTATGTTCTTCATGTTGTTGTGCATTTAGTATGAGTTGCCTATTAGACTTCATGAGATGTGTTGATGAACATGCTTTAGTATGCTTTTGAGAGTAATTGCATATTGGCTCCATGATGTTGTGTTGAGCATTATTTAGGTTGGAGAAGGCAGTTCCTCCTATGAATATGAGAAATATTTAGTTCCCTGCATTTTGGGTTGTTAGATTTAGTTCCTAGTTCCTTGTACTGCATTGACTATGTTTTGAGAAGGAGTTGATGTTTCCTCCTCTGAATTGTGCATTATTTTGATTTTTCATGCATGATGGGCTGATAGTCTTTAGTCTTTAATTCCATTAGGTGTCAAGATTGTCATTTGATGATGAATGTTCCCAAGTTGGATATATTGTAACATTATGGAAATATGTAGACTAAGGGTTAGAGTCATAAATAACTCCTGATACTAAATATATATGTTTTTGGGTTAATACGTCAAGATACGACCTCCAAGGATCAACCATGAGTCCTTGAGGAGAACCCTAGAACTGTCCAAAACCAGCACCACCCTGTGACCACCCACGCCACGTGGATGGACCTATGCACCGTAGGTGGGCAGCGTGGGTGAGGTCTCCTTAGAATCTACCTAAGGCAGTAGCCATGGGCAGGACCCATGCCTCGTGGATGGGTCCATGCCACATGGCTTGGTTTCGTAGGTCAAACTCCCCATTTGAAGCCACAAACCCCAAAGCACGGTTCACCAGCACGGGCCGTGGGTCCAACCACGATCCATTGATGGTGGTCGTGGGTGAGGGTTGGAAACTGCCTTCTGGTAGTTAAGTGGAGGGGTGTTTTGGGGTTTTCCTTTTTAATTAACGATTAAGTGGTGTCAGTTTGAACTAAAATAAACTAACTATATAAGTATTTTATACACCTAAAGTAACTCATCTAAATCATAATTCCTAAATCCCCAAATCACAAACCAGAACCCTCTTCAAAATATTCTCTCTAGAACTCTAAAGAAGAAGGGGATAAAGGATCCATCTTTTCTCCTCAATTCTGTAGAGTTTAGGTTCCCCAAGTATGTATCTCATGAGATGGAAATCTTCTACCTTAGTTGAGTCTGGGTTTCTAGAAGCAATCTTTTTATCCCATAAACTATATGCCCATATATGTCTTTAGCTAGTGGATCCACCTAAGCTAAGAGTTTGGTTCTACCTTAGGCAAGTAGGACAACTCCTTTTCAGTGTGGCGTAGACATGGGATTCCATGCTTAAACTGACATGGTCTATGTCGGTTAAGGCTAATCCCATTATGATAGTATGAACAAGAATATGAGGTATGAACTATAGTTACTCAAGAAGCTTTTTCTAATATGGATAGGATTATGGGATCTTATTCATGCATTTCACAAGGATGCTTTAAGGGTATTTATGGTATGTTTTCATTATGATATGATGACATATATGTTGAATATGCTTATGAGTCTTGCTTTTGCATTAATCTTCATGATGATTCTTAAACTTGGTAAAGTGAATGCTTTTCAACTAAATGTCCCTTTTTAGCATGATTTCAAGGATTTTTATGCATGGCTATCATACTTGGTGCATTCTTGTACTAACCCATATTTTCTACATTTTTTTCTATAAGTGTTGGGTCCAGTGTTTGAAGTGATCTTCCTTCTTGGTCAAAGCTTGGATCGACTATTATCCTTTCTTGTGGTGAGTCCTCACCGATTCAAGGATGAGTGACATCTTGTAATTCCTTTCTTTTGTTGTACTAGACTTTCAGATTTTTGTTGTAAGGGCTATGACCCTATTTAATACTCGATTGTAATAGAGGGCTAATTGAGACAAGTTAGACTTCCGCTTTACTTTTATGAAACTTTTGGACTTACATGCATTTTTACTCTTATTATTATAATTCTCTATGTTATGATATGCTAAGTGGCTTAAATGGTTTATTTAGGGGCTCTATGTGCCATGCTACTTCTAGGGTGTACCCCTGGGTCGTGACACTAAATCTCTCTATTTCAAAAGGTAGAATTCCCCAATTGAGTTAGGGTTTTCATCAATTATCATGGGTTCTCTTTATTATTGATTTTAATGATTTTATTATGATATATTATACATGAATTGATGATACATGATGATTTTATGATGATTTCCCCTTGAACCCATGTAATCCTCATGTTTTCAAGATATGAATCATATGATGTGGGATTTTGATCTTCAAGGAAGAGTTTTATGAAATTAAACATGTATTGCAAGCTTATATGTATTATGATGAAATCCATATCTAGCCTATGTTTTATAAGAGTTGATGATTGAAAGTGGGTTTGGACCTCAAGAGGTAAATTATGGACTTATGCATGATTTTATGAAATCTATGCAAATGTTTAAAGGGTGCTTTGAGAGTAAAGTACCAATTATGATGATGTTGTGTTGTGAAAGGATATTCTCACTAAAGACATAACTAGTATGATGTGAAAGGTTTTCTCTCATAGAAATGATTCTTAGGTTTAAAGGCTTTCTCACCTAAATGAATAAAAAATAATGAGCTATATTGATGAAATTAGCTTGAATTGGTTGTCCAAGGGAACCTATTCATGAGTAATAAAGTCAATCAAGAAATGACTGTTTCGTGAGAATTTATGCTTAGCACGGAGTGAATATTTATAGTGAGATGGAAGATGTCCCTTAGTAGAGGCTGAGTTTCCAAAGTAATCTCATAAGATGGAAGTTGCCCCGTAGTAGAGGTCGGGTTTCTAGTA
Organism: Solanum commersonii; assembly: GCA_029007595.1. Lineage (NCBI taxonomy): Eukaryota > Viridiplantae > Streptophyta > Magnoliopsida > Solanales > Solanaceae > Solanum > Solanum commersonii. The sequence continues at coordinate 8,004,438 of JAJTWQ010000006.1, forward strand.
GCAATATCCTTATCCCATAACTATGTGCCCCCGTAGGTTGATTAGCTAGTGGATCCACTTCAACTGGAAGTTTGAGATTCTATCTTTGGCAAGTAGGATACCCATTTTCGGTGTGGGGTAGACACTGGATTCCATGTCATAGCTCACATTCTCTCAATGGCAGTTAAGGATAATTTCCCCAACAAGTAATAATGAACTAAGGTTACTTCAATAAGTGTTGTATATGAGTTAAAAGGTTTTATAGACGAAGTTACCTTGCATTGACCATGATTTAAGACTTATGTTTTATAACTCTTTTGTATGATGTTTAACTTAGTCAATTGCATGTCATAAAATGAAATGTCCCTTTTTAGAATGATTTAAATGTTTTATGCATGGCTATCATACTTGGTACATTGATTTATACTAATGCATACTCTTGCCTACATTTTTCCCTAATGTAGGGTCCTATATTCAGGGTGCTCAGTTTCGTGGCTAGTTTGTGATTTGATTAATTCTCGAGCATTGGTGAGTCCTCCTACTTCAAGGACAGACTTTGTTGTTTTTGTTTCTTTCATGTATATGTTTTTTGGACATGATGTATGGGACATGGCTGATTTCATTCTATTATATTAGATGGCTATGATGAGACAAGAGTTTAGACTTCCACTTTTCATTTTACAAAAATGAATTGGACTTGGACTATTGTATTACTCTTATTGTTCAATTTCTTATGCTATGCGGACTAAGTGGATTGTATGGTGTCCTTCGTGTTTTTTTACGGCTGTTACATCTAGGGGGTACCCCTGGGTCGTGACACTTGTTCATGAGTGTGAAGAACACCACATTTATGAATAAAAGGCTACAATATGAGTTGGAAACTTCACTTCTTCATTACTCTAAGTCGTACAATAGATTTTAACTCTATAAGGTCTCTTTCCTAATCCTTACCCGATGGTCTATAGGATACTACTACTCGAAGAGCTTTTGCTAGAAGGACTGAGGGAGAAGTGATTGATCAAGGAGCTCCTCCTCAAGCTCCTTAAGCTCCGGTCGACCCTTTGGCCGAGCAAGTGACTAATGCGTATTTTAGGACTACTTTTCAAGTGTTGGATCAAGTCGTGATGGCCAAAGTCAATAGGGAGGTTTCGAACCTCGTGAACCCAAGTGTGGGTACGATGACATCTAGAGTGAAGGACTTTACTAGGATGAATCCGTCGGAATTCTATCGTTCTAAGGTTGAGGAAGATGCTCAAAAGTTCAATGATGAGGTTTACAAGATTTTGTCTATTATGGGAGTGACTTCGGTGGAAAAGGCGAAATTGGCCACTTATCAACTTAATGGGGTTTCTCAAATTTGGATCAACCAATGGAATGAAATAAGATTGGTAGATGCGGGTCCCCTAGAATGGGAAATGTTCAAGTTCGCTTTTCATGATAGATTCTTTCCTCTTGAGATGAGAGAGGCAAAATGCTTGAGTTCATTAATATTCGACAAGGAAATATATGTGTGAAAGATTATGCTTTGAGATTTACTCAATTGTCGAAATATGCTCCTTCTATAGGTGCCAACTCTAGGGCAAGGATGAGAAAGTTTGTTTTGGGTGTGTCTAAATTAGTAGTAAAAGAGTGTCGTACGACTATGCTTGTCCACGACATGGATATTGCTCTTATTATGACTTATGCCCAACAAATTGAAGAGGAGAAACTTAAGGAAAGATCTAGGGAGAATAAGAGGTCTAGAACTGGTGATGGTAATTTCTCTTGTGCTAGGTCAGATAGACATGGTGGTCCTAAGTATCGACAAAGGATTTCTGAGAAGGGTTCTTCTAATACTCCTAAGATCAACGAAGAGAAGGTGTCTAACGATAAACTTCAAATAGGTGGTAATGGGCCTTCTTTGTCTAATTGTGCTATGTGTCGAAGAAACCATATAGGTAAATGTTTAGTGGGTTCCAATGGTTTTTTTGGTTGTGGTAAGAAGGATCACAAGATAAGGAATTGTCCTTGAGGTGCTAAGAATTAGGAAGATAGTCTTCATAGGGATCAACCCTATCCTTCATCAGGTCCAACTGGTTCGAGTACTAGTGTTCAAAAGCAAAATAGGTTCTATGCACTTCAAACTCATGGTGAATAAGAGGGTTCTTCCAATGTGGTTACCAATATGTTGAAAGTCTTTCAACTTGATGTTTATGCTTTCCTTGATCTCGGTGCTTCTTTGTATTTTGTGATGCCATATGTGGCTATGAGATTTGATGTGCTCCCCGATGTGTTGTTAGATCCTGTTTCTGTCTCTACACATGTTGCTGATTATATTGTTGCTAAGAGGGTCTATTGTCACGCCCCTAGCTACCCTCGAGATGCGGACACAGGACCTAGGACCACAAGTGATCCCAAGCTAACCCTGCTGGCATGATCATGAGCATACTAAAGATAATAAACTGATGCAGAAGCTAAATCATAAATAAACTGAAGAGATGGGGAATACCCATATACTATAACTGAGATATATGAAAACTGATGAGTTTACTACAAAGAAGTTATTCACTCAATACTAAGCTGAATCTAACTATGTGAAATAAGCCTCTAAACTCACTAGAAATGTTGGGACATGCCCCAACTAGATCTAGAAAAACTGAAACTAAAGACTAAAAATACTGAAAAGAAACTCATGACTATTGTCCTCGGAGAATGAGGACTCACCACTGATTCTGCTGATCTGGAGATCAGGAACCGATCTAAACATGATCTGAATGCTGAGAACCTGAACCTACATCACGAGAATATGTAGCGCACGTATGCGTCAGTACTTGAAAAGTACCGAGCATGCGAGATAAGTAAAGGCGAAAGAACATATAAGCGAACAAAGCATACCGAGCAATGATATAATCTCGAACATGATATAGATACTAAACATACCGAATCTTGAGCTAACTGTGTGGGAGCTACTAATAACCGACATAAAACCACATGAGCTAAATGTGGAGTCTGATGTATACGCCCCATCGAGAGGATCTAATATACCCTGCCAGAGGTATAGAGGCATACTGGCGTGATCACTAAACTGATATTGCCCACAGAGGGACTTACACCTACGTGGCTCGTAGTTCTGGGACTATATGGGTACGCTGAACCCTAGTCTAACTCGGCATTATTCTACTCCCAATGAATTAAGTAGTTAGCTAGTTATGACTGAATTTCTGTAAATACTGAATAGCTCGAAACTGAACATGCAAACTGAGAATGCGATGATTAATCTAATAATGTGCATTCATAAATTGAGGCATGTAAAATTGAATACTGAAATATCTGACCTAGCATGTGCAATTCAAGAACTGAAGAAATACATAGCTAGGGTTTTGAAATTCATGCGATAAACTGAGCAAGAACATGACAATCTGATTTCGAACATTTAAATAACTAATTCATGATGATCTGTTGTAATTCTAGAAACCCTAGGTCTTTTCATAATCATGGAATCAAGAATCCGACTGAATTCTAGGGACCTAATGGGTGAAAGGAACCCACTAGTGAAATCCCACATACCTTGTGACGAATTCCACGGATAAATCTTTCGATTTTGGGGCTAGAACTGAAGGAACCTTGCTGCGTTCTTGAACTAGGGTTCTTGACCCTTTTTCTCCTCTCTTGGTTCTAATTTTCTAAGTTTGATTAATGATTTTGACTAAGGTAAGTTCTAGTTATGTTTCTAGGCTTAAACTGACTAAAACCTCATGATTTAGGGTTTTAACGACGTATCTAAGGGGTTAAACAAAATAGGAAAAGACCAAAAGACCCCTGAAATAACTACTGTCGGAGTGATCGACGGAATGGACTGCCAGGCTGTCATTCAATCGACGGTTCGTAGATTGGGTCCATCGATCAAGTCTATCTGATAGGGCTTCACTAAAACGAGCATAACTTTTTACTCGGAGGTCAGATTTTAGGAAACTCAGTGGAGTTGGAAAGATAATTCAATTATCTATCATATCATAGGTAATGGGACACACAATTCATTTTGTGCTAAAAGGTATGACAATCTGAATTTGACCCATCCAAATTTTTGGCTAACTGGCCGCTGATAGTCATCTACGGTCAGACCTATGGACCGTGGATCGATTGACGGTCTGTGCTGGTAAACCATCAATTGGGACTGAAGTTGGGCTTTTGGGGCATCGATCCACGGACATGAACTACGATCCGTGACCTGACTTATGGATCGTAAGTCCAGCTGTGGGTCAACACTTAGCCAAATTTTCTGACTGAGTTCTGGGTAAGTTTTCTATCACGAACCACGGACCTGCAGTACGGACAATGAGTCCATCTACGGTCCGTAGATGTTGTCTGTGGGTGCCACCTGTAACACCAAAAATCTAAAATCTCTATTTTCAGATACAGGGTGTTACATTATATCCCCCTTGGGACCATTCGTCATCGAATGAAGACTAATCTAGCTGAAATAGATGGAGGGGCCTGCAATCCCTACCACTAAACACTGAGAACTGAATTTCTAACTGAATTGAGTTCCAAGAACATGCAAATACACTGAAAATGCAAGTACAAACTGAAGGAACATGATTCTAAGACTGAGATTACGTATGAATGACTGAAAAACTAATGAGGAACTATTACCTCAAGCTCGAATGGAATCGGAAGGAAAGAGGTGAGGATACTTGGACTTCATGGCTGCTTCTGCTTCCCAAGTAGCTCCCTCTACTGACTGACTCCTCCACAAAACCTTAACTGAAGCGACTTATTTATTTGTCAACCTTCTAACCTGACGATCGAGAATCTCAACTGGTACATCCTCATAAGCAAGGCTATCTTTTACAGCCACAGTCTCTAATGGCACTACGGATGCTGGATCACCCACACACTTCTTCAAAAGAGAAATGTGAAAGACTGGATGCACTGCTGCTAAATCTGTTGGCAACTCTAACTCATAAGCCACTTTACCAATCCTTTTCAAGATCCGGTAAGGGCTTACATATCTGGGACTTAGCTTCTCTTTCTTGCCAAATCTCATCACCCCTTTCATAGGTGACACTTTCAGGAAAACCCAATCATCAACTTGGAACTTTAGTGCCCTTCTTCTCATATCTGCATAAGATTTCTGGCGACTCTGGGCAGTCTTAAGTCTATCTCTAATGAGTTGCACTTTCTCCATAGCATCAAGGACTGAATCTAGTCCTATCAAGGCTGCTTCACCTACTTCAAACCAACCAACTGGAGATCTACATCTACGCCCATACAATGCCTCATAAGGGGCCATCTGAATGCTGATATGGTAATTATTATTGTAGGCGAACTCAATAAGAGGAAGGTGATCATCCCAACTACCCTTGAAGTCGATCACACAAGCTCTCAACATGTCTTCTAAGGTCTGAATGGTACGCTATGCCTGACCATCTGTCTGTGGATGAAATGTTGTGCTAAGGTTAACCTGAGTACCAAGACCTTTCTGAAATGACTTCAAGAAATAAGAGGTAAACTGGGGACCTCTATCTGAGATGATAGACAAAGGAACCCCATGCAACCTCACAATCTCATTAATGTAAAGCTTGGCATAATCCTCTGCCGAATCTGTAGTCTTGACCGCCAAAAGCGAGAAGACTTAGTAACCCTATCAACAATCACCTAAATGGAGTCATGCTGTCTGCGAGTACGAGGTAAACCTATGATGAAGTCCATGTTGATCACTTCCCACTTCCATGTAGGAATGTCAATCTCTTGAGTCATACCTCCTGGTTTCTGATGCTCTACCTTTACTTGCTGGCAATTGGGGCACTTAGCCACAAAGTCGGCTATATCTCTTTTCATACCATTCCACCAATAGACTTCCCGCAAATCGCAGTACATCTTAGTGGCACCTGGATGAATAGAATATCTGGAATTATGGGCTTCTACGAGAATATGCTGTCTCAATTCACCCACATCTGGAACACACAATCTACCTTGATAGCGAAGTACACTATCTCCCCTATGGGAGAAAACCTCCACTCTCTGATTGTGGACTGCACCTTTAAGTTTAAGCAAGATTGGATCACTATCTTCCTTTTCCTTAACCTCTACTACCAAAGAAGATTCTGCCCCATTCTGAACTGTTACACCACCATCTAATATGTTCATAAGACGAACTCCTAGGCGAGCAAGTCTGTGAACATCCTTTGCTAGATCTTTTCTTTCTTCCTCAACATGTGCTACACTACCCATGGATAATCTGCTAAGAGCATCTACTACTACATTCGCCTTACCCGAATGGTAATGCACGCTCATATCATAATCTTTGAGGAACTCAAGCCACCTTCTCTGGCGAAGATTCAACTTTTTCTGGGTGAACACATATTGGAGGCTCTTATGGTCTGTGAACACGTGAACACCATACAAGTAATGTCTCCAAATCTTAAGTGCAAACACCACTACTGCTAGCTCGAGGTCATGAGTTGGGTAATTCTTCTCATGCACCTTAAGTTGTCTATAAGCATAAGCTATAACCTTACCTCGCTGCATCAACACACAACCTAGGCTGACTCTGGATGCATCACAATAGATCACATAGCCATCTAAACCCTCTGGTAGAGTCAAGACAGGAGCTGTAATCAACCTAGTTTTTAATTCTGTAAAGCTTTTCTCACAATTATCTGACCACTGGAACTTAACATTTTTCTGAGTCAACCTAGTCAATGGTGAGGCTATGGATGAAAATCCTTCCACAAACCTTCTGTAATAACCTGCTAGACCTAAGAAACTTTTGATATCTATAGCAGAGGTAGGTCTGGGCCATTGTTTTACTGCTTTTATCTTCTGTGAATCTACTCGAATTCCTTCACTAGACACAATATGCCCAAGGAAAGCAACTGATTGTAACCAAAACTCGCACTTGTTAAATTTTGCAAATAACTGGCGATCTTTGAGAGTTTACAGAACAACTCTCAAATGACTCGCATGTTCTTCCTCATTCCTAGAGTAAATGAGAATAGCATTAATAAAGACGATAACAAGCAAGTCCAAGTACTGCTTCAACACTCTATTCATCAAATCCATGAAAGCTGCAGGAGTATTGGTTAGTCCAAAAGACATAACTACAAATTCATAATGACCATACCGAGTTTTGAAGGCTATTTTCGGAATGTCACTATCTCTGACGACGAGCCGATGATAACTGATCTGAGGTCTATCTTTGAGAAATGACTAGCACCCTGAAGTTGGTCGAACAAGTCATCAATTCTGGGGATGGGATACTTATTCTTGATTGTGACTTTGTTCAACTGCCTATAGTCAATGCACATTCTAAGAGAACCATCTTTCTTCTTTACGAACAACATTGGTGCACCCCATGGCGAAATACTAGGTCTGATGAAGCCCTTATCTAGAAGGTCTTTCAACTGTTCTTTCAATTCATTAAGCTCAGTTGGAGCCATTCTGTAAGAAGGAATAGAAATAGGCTGGGTATCTGGAAGGAGATCAATTCCAAAGTCAATTTCCCTGTCGGGAGGAACTCCGAGAAGATCTTTGGGGAACACTCCTAGAAACACACTGACTACAGGAACTGACTCAAGAGTTGGGGATTTAGAACTAGAATCCTTAACCCGAACTAGATGATAGAGATAACCCTTAGAGATCATCTTTCTGGCCTTAAGGTAAGAAATGAATCGACCCATAGGCGCTAAGCTACTACCCTTCCATTCTAGGATTGGTTCGTTTGGAAAGCGAAAACGAACAATCCTAGTTCTACAATCGATCGAGGCATAACGGGAATGTAACCAATCCATGCCTAGAATGACATCGAAGTCTACCATTTCTAACTCTACAAGATCTGCCGAGGTGACTTTACGAGAGGCGTGATAGGGCAATTTCGTTGGACTAACACTGAATTGGACTGCTATATAAGGAGTTACAAATGACAAAGTAGCCCCTGGATCTAATAAAGCATAAATATCAAGATCAAAGACTCGTAACGTACCAGTGACTACATCAGGAGAATCTTCCTGATCTTGGCGAGCCTAAAGAGCATAGAGCCTGTTTTGGCGTCGGTCCGCCACCGCACCGAGAAGAGTTACCCCGCCGGTCTTTCTTTGAAGATGTAGACTGAGCTCTACCATTATTTCCTCCTTGACCATGTCTAGAAGGACAATCCTTCTATCTATGACCAGACTGACCACACCCAAAACATCCTTCCTTACCTACTAGGCACTCACCCGGATGGTTCTTACTACATTTCGAGCAAGTTGGGTAGGTTTTGGTGACTGAAACACTACCTTGAGACTTAGAACCTGATGCTCTACCTTTCTAATCATTACGGAACCTAGGGGATGGAACACTAGCTAATGAATGTGCTGGAGTTGATGACTTCTACTGAAACTACGAGCAATTTCGACCATCCAATTTCTGTTGGGAATACTCGTAGTTACCTGTTCTTGCTTTCTTAGTCTCCTTAGCCTGTTCCCTAAGCTTATCACCCTCAACCTACTAAGCATGAGTCATGAGCCTAGAGATATTCATGTCTCCCAACAACATAGCATTCCTGCACTCTATTTTCACTAAGTCTGACACTCCATACAGAAACTTATTCATATGAGCCCTGGAATCAGCAACCATGTGAGGAGCATACCTGGATAGTTGGTTAAACTTAAGCCCATACTCTTGGACAGTCATGTTACCCTATCTTAAGTTCATAAATTCCTGGGCCCTTGCTTCTCTCAACTCTATAGGGAAAAACCTGTCCAGAAAGGTTTCGCTGAAACAATCCCAAGTAATAGGAGTGGCATCTGTACCCCTGTTCTCCTTCCACTGAGTATACCAGATATGAGCCACATCTTTAAGTTGGTAAGATGCTAACTCAACCCGATCATTCCTAGTGACCTGCATCACCTCAAAGATCTTCTTGATCTCATCTAAGAAATTCTAGGGATCTTCTCCAATCTGCGATCCCAAGAACTCAGGAGGATTTAACCTAGCAAAGTCTCGCACCCTGGCGGCAGCTGACCCAACATTTGCATTTGCAGGAGGTTGAACCCGCTGATTGTTCTGGTTGGCCACACTCTAAGCCAACATCTGAATAGCATTCCTGAATTCAGCATTTGAGACTTCCTGATCTGGAACTGGAGGAGTTGCGTTTGCGTTCCTAGCATTCGCATTCCTGGCATAAGCTCTACGAGGAGGCATAATCACTGAAATGTAGAACGTCCAGTTAGAATGGAATTTGATGATACCTTACGCATGATAAGAGTAACAAAAAAATGAAGATTTTTCCTAAGACACTTTGTATCCTCCCTCTTACTAGATGTGGTATGCACTACACACCCATGAAAAGGACTCTACCTAGTATGGCTTTTCAGACATCCTAGGACACTTAAACCTAATGCTCTGATACCAAGTTTGTAACGCCCCAAGCTACCCCCAAGACGTGGATACAGGACCTAGGACCACAAGTGATCCCAAGCTAACCCTGCTGGCATGATCATGAGTATACTTAAGATAATAAACTGATGCGAAAGCTAAATCATAAATAAACTGAAGAGATGGGGAATACCCATATACTATAACTGAGATATATGAAAACTGGTGAGCTTAATACAAAGAAGTTATTAACTCAATACTAAGCTGGATCTAACTATGTCTGAAATAAGCCTCTAAACTCACTAGAATTGTTGGGACATGCCCCAACTAGATCTAGCAAAATTGAAACTAAAGACTAAAAATACTGAAAAGAAACTCATGACTATTGTCCTCGGAGAATGAGGACTCACCACTGATTCTGCTGAACTGGAGATCAGGAACCGATCTAAACGTGATCTAGATGCTGAGAATCTAAACATATATCACGAGAAGATGTAGCGCACGTATGTGTCAGTACTTGAAAGGTACTGAGCATGCAGGATAGAGTAAAGCTGAAAGAACATATAACTGCACAAAGCATACTGAGTAATGATATAATCTGAACATGATATAGATACTCTAACTGAATGCAATGACCAATTTATAACATGCTGAGACTGAATACTGAATATACTGATAAATGGTCAATGCAATAGAATCTGACTGAACTATGGGAGCTACTAATAACCGACATAAAACCACATGAGCTAAATGTGGAGTCCGATGTATACGCCCCATCGAAAGGACCCAATATACCTTGCCAGAGGTATAGAGGCATACTGGCGTGATCACTAAACTGATGTTGCCCACAGAGGGACTTACACCTACATGGCTCGTAGTTCTGGGACTATATGGGTACGCTGAACCCTAGTCTAACTCGGCATTATGCTACTCCCAATGAATTAAGTAGTTAACTAGTTATGACTGAATTTCTATAAATACTGGATAGCTCAAAACTGAACATGCAAACTGAGAATGCAACGATTAATCTGATAATGATGCATTTATAAACTGAGGCATGTAAAATTAAATACTGAAATATCTGACCTAGCATGTGTAATTCAAGAACTAAAGAAATACATAGCTAGGGTTCTGAAATTCATGCGATAAATTGAGCAATAACATGTTAATCTGATTTTGAACATTTAAATAACTAATTCATGATGATCTGCTGTAATTCTAGAAACCCTAGGTCTGTTCATAATCATGGAATCAAGAATCCAACTGAATTCTAGGGACCTAATGGGCGAAAGGAACCCACTAGTGAAATCCCATATACCTGGGAACAAATTCCACGGAGAAATCTTTCGATTTCGGGGCTGGAACGGAAGGAACCTTGCTGCGTTCTTGAACTAGGGTTCTTGACCCTTTTTCTCCTCTCTTGGTTCTAATTTTCTAAGTTTGATTAATGATTTTGACTAAGGTAAGTTCTAGTTATGTTTCTAGGCTTAAACTGACTAAAACCTCATGATTTAGGGTTTAAACGACGTATCTAAGGGGTTAAATGAAATAGGAAAAGACCGAAAGACCCCTAAAATAACTATTGTCGGAGTGATCGACGGAATGGACTGACGAGCCGTCATTCAATCGACGGTCCGTAGATTGGTTCCGTCGATCGAGTCTGCGTGACAAGGCTTCACTAAAATGAGCATAACTTTTTACTCGGAGGTCATATTTTAGCAAACTCGGTGGCGTTGGAAAGATAATTCAATTATCTACCATATCATAGGTAATGGTACACACAATTCATTTTGTGCTAAAATTTATGACCATATGAAGTTGACCTATCCGAATTTTCAGCTAACTAGTTGCTGATCCTCATCTACAGTCAAACCTACAGACCGTGGATCAATTGACGGTCCATGCTGGTCAACCGTTAATCGAGACTGAAGTTGGGTTTTTGGGGCATCAATCCACGAACACGAACTACGATCTGTGACCTAACCTATGGACCGTAAGTTCGGCCGTGGGTCAACACTTAGCCAAATTTTCTGACTGAGTTCTAGGGAAGTTTTCTATCACGAACCACGGACCTGCAGTATGGACTGTGAGTCCATCTACGGTCCGTGGATGATGTCCGTGGATGCCACTTGTAACACTAGAAATTTGAAATCTCTATTTTCGGATACGGGGTGTTACATCTATAGAAAGTGTCTCATTTCCTTTTCCCATAGAGTTACTCTTGTTGATTTGGTAGAGCTTGATATGCTAGATTTTGATGTTATTCTGGGTATGGATTGGTTGCACTCCTGTTATGCGTCTATTGATCAGAGAACCTGTGTAGTCAGATTTTAATTTCCAAATGAGCCTATCCTAGAGTGGAAGGGGGGAAATTCTATGCCTATAAGTCAGTTTATCACTTGGCTTAAAGATATGAGGATGATTTCTAAGGGTTGTATATGCCATCTAGTTAGGTGAGGGATATGGATTCTGAAACCCCTACTCTTGACTTTGTCCTTGTTTTTAATGAGTATCCCGAAGTGTTCCCAGATGATCTACCCAGTATTCCTCCAAAAAGGGAAATAGATTTTGGTATTGACTTTCTTCCAATTACACAGCCTATTTCTATTCCTCATTATAAAATGGGTCTCGTAGAACTTAAAGAATTAAATGAACAATTGAAAGATTCATTGGATAAGGGTTTCATCCGACCAAGTATCTCTCCATGGGCTGCTCTAGTTTAGTTTGTTAAGAAGAAAGAGTGTTCACTCCGAATGTGTATTGACTATCGACAATTTAATAAGATAACCATTAAGAATAAGTATCCTCTTCCAAGAATAGATGATTTGCTTGACCAATTCCATGGAGTGAGATACTTACCTAAGATTGACCTTCGATTGGGTTATCAACAATTGAGGGTGAAAGAAGACGATATTTGAAAAATGGCTTTTAGAACCTGGTATGGTCATTATTAGTTTTTGGTGATGTCGTTTTGTTTGACTAATGCTCTGGCTCATTTATGGATTTGGTGAATATGGTGTTTAGACAATACTTTGATATGTTTGTAATTATGTTCATTGATGATATATTGATTTATTTGAGAAGAGTGGATGACCACACAAATCATTTAAGGATTGTGTTGCAAATTCTCAAGGACCAACGACTCTTTGCAAAGTTTAGCAAGTGTGAGTTTTGGCTAAGGTCTATAACTTTTCTTGGCCATATTGTCTCATGTAAGGGTATTGAGGTAGCTCCTATGAAAATGGATGCAGTCAAGAGTTGGCCTAGACCTTTATCCCCTTTGGACATTAGAAGTTTCTTGGGTTTAGCTGGTTATTACAGAAGGTTTGTTGAGGGGTTTTCTTCTATTGCCTCTCTATTGACAACTTTGACTCAAAATAAATCCAAGTTCATATGGTGCGAATTATGTGAAAAGAGTTTTCAAGAATTGAAAGATAGACTTACTTCTGCTTCGGTGTTGACTTTACCAAAAGAGATGGAAAGTGTTATTTATTGTGATGCCTCACAAATTGGGTTAGGATGTGTGCTTATGCAAAATGGAAAATTTATTTCCTATGCCTCAAGGCAACTTAAGATTCATGAGAAGAATTATCCTACCCACGATCTTGAATTAGGGGCGGTAGTTTTTGCCTTAAAGATTTTGAGGCATTATTTGTATAGTGTTCATGTAGATGTGTTCACCGACCATAAGAGCCTACAATATGTGTATAAACAAAAGGACCTGAATCTTCTCCAAAGAAGGTGTCTTGAGTTACTTAAGGATTATGATATGAGTGTTCTCTATCACCCTATTAAGGTGAATGTAGTAGCGGATGCTCTTAGACTGTTAACCATGGGTAGTGTTGCAATATAGAAGAAGACAAAAAGAATTGGTACTAAATGTACGTATATTGGCTTGATTGGGTGTTCGGTTGATGGACTTTACTAAGGGTGGTGTTAGGGTTCATAATGGTTCAAAATCATCTTTTCTGACAGATGTGAAAGCTAAGAAATGTCTTGATCCGACATTAGTAGAATTGAAAAAAGTCGTACTTAGAAAGTGCGTTGAGGCTTTCTCCAATGAGGGAGATGGTGTACTTAGATATCAAGGTCGTTTGTGTGTTCCAAATGTCGATGAATTGAGGGAACAGATAGTGTCGAAAGCCTATAGTTCTCGATATTCTATTCACCCGAGAGCCACCAAGATGTACCGTGATTTGCGGGAGGTCTATTTGTGGAATGGGATGAAGAAGGATATTATGGGATTCATGGCTAAGTGTCTGAATTACCAACAAGTGAAAGTTGTTCATCAAAAACCAGGAGTTTTATCTCAAGATATTAGTATTCCTACTTGGAAGTGGGATGTTTTGAATATGGACTTCATAGTTGGTTTTCCTCGCACTCGACGATAACATGATTCTATTTGGGTTATAGTAGATCGAATGACAAAATCGGCCCATTTCATTCCCATCAAAGTTTCTTACTCGGTGGAAGACTATGGTAAGTTTTATTTGATGGAAATGGTAAGGTTTCATAGAGTGTCCTTGCCGATTATCTCGGATAGAGGTACTTAGTTTAATTCTATGTTTTGTAAGTCTTTCCAAAAGGGTTTTGACACTAAAGTTAAGCTTAACACAACTTTTCATCAACAAACCGATTGTCTAGAAGACCGAACTATCCAAACTTTGGAAGATATGTTGAGAGCATGTTTCATCGATTTCAAGGGAAATTGGGATGATCACTTGCCATTGATTGAGTTTGCTTATAATAATAGTTATTACTCTAGTATTGGTATGGCTCAATTTGAGGATCTTTATGGTAGGAGGTGTAGATCTCCTATAGGTTGGTTTGAGGTTGATGAAGTTGCCTTGATAGGGCCCGAGTTAGATCATGAGGCTATGGAGAAAGTCCGACTATTTAGAGAAAGGTGGAGAACAGCCCAAAGTCAAAAAAAGTCCTATGACAATGTTAGAAAAAGAGATCTTGAGTTTAATGTTTATGATTGGGTTTACTTGAAAATCTCACCCATGAAGGGTGTGATGAGATTTGGGAATAAAGGAAAGCTTAGTTCCCGTTATGTAGGCCCATATCAGATTTTGAGGTGTGTTGGTAAGGTTGCTTATGAGCTTGATTTTCTTAATCATTTCGCATCCGTGCATCTGGTTTTCCATGTCTCCATGTTGAAAAAGTGTGTTGGAGATCCGACATCTATAGTTCTCTTTGATATACTCTCAATATATAAAATCGTACTAGATAATCTAACATCAATTGGCACAACATCATTCTCATCATTTGCTAAGCAACCCATAAATGTTATGACAACTTTACTTACTATATTTTCCATAGTTACAATATTCATCATCTAGCTATCCCTTTAAACATTCCACTTTCCTCGAAATAGTACATCCTCTTTAATTTCTCATTCTTTATCAATTCACATAACACTTGTCACAACCATGTCTCAGAACAATGCAAAAGATATGTTCACATAAATAATAAGGAGATGACCATTTTCATAATAATGCACAAATCACAACAACACAATCGTGATACAACATCAACAATGATTCAATAAGCCTTTCAAACCATTCTCAACACATCACACACCAACAATTAATCACATTGTATTTTACTACCCCTTTTTCATCATTAGAATTATTAAATATGGACAAATCAACCCATCACAAAGTCCCATTACTTCCCAACACATACCACAAGGAAATACACGATTCTATGCAATTAACAAGGGTTTAGAAATCCACTTGCCTTAAATAGTCAAACAATCACTCTGGGACTTGAGTCTTCCCCTTTCATTGGACTTCCAAATCAATGCAATCTATCCAAATAAATAACCACAATAAGATTTTGAAACTAACAACACTCATATCACGATGTGTCTAGTTTAGACCCAAAAACTCACCTCAAATTTATAATCAAGTTCTGAATCTTGATGCCAATTAATTTTTCAAGTCTCATATTTCTTAAATTTCAAGTCTAGGGTTAAGTCTCAATTCTTCCAATTATCATAAATTTAATAATTTTCATGTAGTAAAATACACCTTATATTCAATTACATATATTAATATACTAAACTTGAATCTTAAAATGGTGACCAAATCTGGAGGCGTAATCAACATCCTTAACTATTGAAAACTTTAGAAAAATCTAGATTTCATCATTAATTTATTTAATTGATCACATTGTATTCATAGTGGCAATCATCAGCCAGCATCACATGAAGAGTAATCACTTAGCATCCTATGTTTCTTTTCCAATTTACAAACACTACAATTCCCTGACCAAAATCTTTAATTAATTCCACTACTCCAACGACAACTATGCTAAAAGGGTCAGCGTGCACTCCTATTTCCTAATCCAACATTATTTAACATATAAAATGGGTAAAGGTTGAGATTATTGACATTTAATGGCTTCCCCTCAACCCCAACACCAATTAACAAACTACACGTCAGTCAATTAATGATTGAAAGTAGGTTTTGAACCTCAAGAGGTGAATTATGGACCTATGTATTTTCTTATGAAATCTATGCAAATGTTTTAAGGATGCTTTGAGAGTAAAGTATTTATGATGATGATCATGATGTGTTATTGAAAGTACTTTCTAATATACACATAAGATCTAGATGTGAAAGGTTTTCTCACATAATAAAGGATTCTAAGGTTGAAAGGCTTTATGAGCTAATTAAATCAAAGATAAGGTGTTATTCTAATAAAACTAGCTTGGATTGGTTATACAAGGATACCTTTCCATGGATAATAAGAACAAGTAAGAATTGACTACTCCATGGGATTTAGCTTAGCACCGAGAGGATATTGAGATGGAGGTTGTCCTGTTAGTAGAGGTCGGGTTTCTAGAATCAATCTCCTTATCCCTTACCTATGTGCCCCTATAGGATGATTGTCTAGATAGACATTAGCTAGTGGATCTACTTTAGCTCAGATTTATGGTTCTTATATTTACAAGTAGGGCAATCTTTTTCGGTGTGAGAGACACTGGAGATCATGTTATAGCTCACATGGTCTCTATGTTGGTTAAGGCTAATTCTCCACATTAATAATGAACTAAGGTTACTTCAAGAAGTATCGCACATGAGTTCAGAGGTTTTCAAAAATGATGTTAGCTTGCATTGACCTTGATTTTATGACTTATATTTTTTAACTCTCTTATATCATGTTTTAGCTTGGTCAATTGCATATCATGAAATGAAAGGTCCCTTTTTAGAATGATTTAAATGTTTTGTGCATAGTTATCATACTTGGTACACTATTTTGTACTAATGCCTATTATTTCCCACATTTCCCTAAATATAGGGTCCGACAGTCAGGGTCATCAGTTTTGTGGCTAGTGATTGAGTTTGAGATTTTCGAGCTTTGGTGAGTCCTCACGCTTTGAGGATGGAGTTTTATTGGTTCACTTTCTTTCATGTATTTCTCTTTTTGACATGATGTATGGGCTAGGCCCAATTTCATTCTATTGTATTAGATGGCTATGATGAGAAAAGTGTTTTAGACTTCAGATTTTCTTTTATAAAAACTATTGGACTTGGACTATTGTTTTACTCTTATTGTTCTATTTCTTATGTTATGAGAACTAAGTGGCTTATATGGGGTCCTTCGGGGTTCTATATGTCATGTTACATCTAGGGAGTACTCCTGGGTCGTGACAACAAATATTACTAGATTGAAAATAGAATTTTATACACACCTAAAGAAAAAAGTTGCTTTAAAATTGAATTATATTTGTGATGACTTTTTTCCTTCTTAAGACAAGTTTTTAATAAGACCATGAAATATATTAATTTCAATTCCAATAGGTTAAGGGTTTGAACGACATTTACTCTTTATAAGTTATAAATAGAAAAAAAAATATTTCTTGAATCTATTATAGATACATAAACTCTACACTTATATTATATGTGCTACCTAATACCCTTTGTATTTGTATGACGACACATTGAATAAATATTGTAAGATTGAAAATAGAGTTTTATACACGCCTTAAGAGAAAGTTGCTTAAAAATTGAATTATATTTGTAATATTTTTTTCCATTGAGAATGAGTTTTGAATATGACCATGAAAAATATTAATTTCAGTTCCAAAAAGGTCAAGGGTTTGACCGACATTTACCTTTATGATAGTAAAACACTTATTTCCTGAATCTAGTATAGATACTTAAACTTTGCACTTATATTATATGTGCTACCTAATATCCTTTATATTTTTCTGATGACACATTGAACAAATATTGCTAGATTGAAAATAGAATTTTATACATGCCTAAACAGAAAGTTGCTTAAAATTTGAATTATATTTGTGATGATTTTTTTCCTTTTTAAGACGAGTTTTGAATAAGATCTTTAAACATATTAATTTCAATTCCAAAAGGTCAAGGGTTTGAGAGTCAAATAGTAAAAAAATTATTCCCTGAATCTATTATAGATACTTAAACTCTGCACTTATACTATATGTGCTATCAAATACCCTTTATATTTTTTTGACGACAGATTGAACAAATATTACTATATTGAAAATGGAGTTTTATACATGTCTAAAGAGAAAGTTGTTTAAAAATTGAATTATATTTGTGATGTTTTTTTCCTTTTAAGACGAGTTTTGAATATGACCATGAAACATATTAATTTCAATTCCAAAAGGTCAAGGGTTTGACCGACATTTACTCTTTATGATGGTAAAAAACGTATTTCCTAAATCTAGAATAGATACTTAAACTCTGCACTTATATTATACTAACTAATATGGGCACATCTGTTGCATGTGTATCCCATGTAAATTTTTTAAATTCGTTAAATCGATTAAAATTTTATGAAATGCATGTAATGAGTAATAAAATATAATAATTACAAATGAACCTCTAAAACTGTGAGAAGAAACACCAAATGAGGGGCGTATGATAATGTTTAAACATAATTCATTTTAAGCAATCAATTGCTAATTTGAACTTTAGTTAATAGTAGTACACTTTCAATAAAAGGTCATAAATGGCTAATTTGAGCCAAAAATAAAATACAGACTTACTATAATCAGAAATTCATAGAAATCAAATATAAAAAAAAATTATAGAGACAAAAGTACAAAAAAAAAAGTAAACAGAGAAAAAAATATGTCATACACATCCTTCTTAAGACTTTATTCAAAAGAATATAGTAGATGTGAAAGAAATACAAAATTAGTACATCATTTTTTGAGTCGTGTCTACACCTTTTGTCATAACCAATCAAAATTCAATAGTCTTCTTGATTGAATCAAACTCAAACATGAATCAAATGACAAATAGTACAATAATGATATAAGTATTTCACTACTTTATTATTGAATGAAATGTATAATCTTGGATAGGGTCTCATGAAACCGAAAAGATGAATTTATATAGATGAAAATTGAAGTGTATTAAAAAAATCTTAAAGTTTTAAATTAAATACTTTGAAGTTATGACTATGAAAAACATGAGAGTTATGAATATTAAAGTAACAATTAAATAAGTAATTGAATATGGGCTATGAAAAAGAATATTTAAAGCAAATAAAAAAAAATTGAAACTAAAAATAGTGCAAATAATATTTAAATCAAAAAAAGAAAATATCTAATAATTTTGGAGGTTTCTACAAATGTTTATTTCAATGCAAATGTCATGTGCATTCCCATTTATAAGTTTTTTTGTTTAATATAGAATATATATCATAATAAATAGGAAAATTCAACAACTCCTAATAACAGAAGAAAACAAAAAGACGAGAAGCTTTGAAACGTAGGAGGTATAGTAACTGATAAATAAATATTATATATTAATCTTGGGTGTATTTGCATGCTTAAGAACCAAATAACACCCGCATTTTGGCCAAGTTCGGAATCATTCTTTACTAATTGATAGTAATGTCAAGTCATATGAATCAATTTAGACTAACCAACATGATTAGTTGTGTAGGTGAGGTTAAATGAAGAAACGAGCATTGAAATAGGCATTGGGAAGTACAAGAGGATCCAACTAAAAGAGCAACAAGAAAGGAGAACGAAAACTCCGCGTTGTGGAGATGGAATTTATTATTTGTTCGCGAATTGGATTTGGAGGAAAAATACTATGTATCGTGTACGTGTCGTAGAGAGGAGATGCTCGCCAAGAAGTGGATTTTAGAAAGCACTCCACGTCGCGGACCTCTTTGCCTGATTTGGCCGATTTCGATTAAATATAAATAGACTTAGATTTTTTATTTAACAATTATTCTTTTTCTGGGTTTTGAAGAACGACAACTTTAGGAGGTTTTTCATCGGTTTTTAGCGTTCATTCCTAAACTCTTCTCTATTCGATCTCTTTATGTTATTTAACCATTGCGTAATTGAGAATCTTGATATGAGTAACTAATTTCCCTAGTTCTAGGGCTCTGGCTACTGGATGATTATGTTTTATTGAACTTTAATGGATTGAAGTTACTAATTACATGAATCAATCTTTTGTTATTTTTTTAGTATTTCATGCTTGATCACTACAGAAATAAATATATTGTCTAAATTGAACTCGCGGGAGGAATAAATGAATAGAACGTGGAGCAAAAGGAGCATGATTTACTTTTAGATTTAGAATTGATTTGTATCTAGGATAGGGGTATACCTAGGAACTTGCTAGGTTATTAGACAAGATGAAATCATCATGCTCAGTAACTGTTTTAGCCTATCCCCACTCAATGATGTAGTTAGGCTGCCAATTATCGTAGGTGATTAGAGGTCGGGAGACCATAATCATATAATTAACCATTTGATCATTGATTCGATAGTTAACTAATATCCGTTCAACAAGATAAAATGCATGAATCCTTAAGTTAACTATAGCCCTGGAATTTGCCCAGTTATTGTTCAAACCCTTTTGAAATTGAATCGTAGTAGTTAAGCTTATAATTAGAATATAAATTGTATAAAAATCCAATTCACTATTCTTGATAACAATTGTTTCAAATTGAAAGTATTGGAAAAAATGAATTATTCTAATCTTGAGTCCCTATGGGTACGATACCCGGCTCTTAAAAAGAGCCACTTTAATACTTGCACGACCACGTACACTTGCGTGTGCGATTGGGTGCAACAAGTTTTTGGCACCGCTGTCGTAGAGTAATTTTGGTAGGGAGTAATTTTATAATAATAGCAATTTAAAGCAAATAATTTGTAGTAGAGTATAATTTTACTTTTAGATATAGGTAATTCAACTTCTAAAGGGTATTTTTGTAATTCAACTTTCAACTATGGGTTTGAAGAGTTTGGGATCACGAAATAGTTAAGGTTTTCTTCTAATACTATGTGGAGTTATGCGTTGTTTGTGGGCTGGGGGAAAGCAAGATAATAATTGGCAATGATTGCCATTAGAGAAGCAGTCAATATGCCTTAGAAATTTGGCATATGTGAATGGTTAGGTCTGCGTCGTAACCAGCAAATTCCAATTTTTTGTTTTCTTATTACTATATTATTATTAACTTATAATATATGGGTATATGTAATTAAGTAACTAGGTATATTACATTATGATATATCGTGAGTTTACGGTATTTCTAATACATTTAACTTACAAGTTGTGTGTGTCTAGGGCCTTATCGTATTGGTTTTTATGTATTTTATTATGTTTTTGCAGGAAAGATGTTCAGGCGTAAAAGTATTGAGACAGTTGATCAAATTGCAGAAAAAGAGCATTCACGGAGCCTATCTACGGACTGTAGGTCCATTGACGGTCCGTAGGTTAGGATCGTAGATCAGCAGCCAAGGACGGATGACAAATCAGGGAAATCTGACCAAGTGTGGAACCACGGTGTAAATCGACGGTCCGTAGATCAGTCTACGAACCGTACTGTCAAACCGTAGAAAGAGACTGCGAGGGTTCCAGTACCTGATTTTTGAACATTCCAAGTATGGAGCTACGGAGGAAATTGACGGACCGTAGATCAATATACGGACCGTACTGCCATTCCGTCGTTTGTGTTAGAGAGGCTGAGTTTTGGGGGCTAAAATATTTTCTAAGTCCTGGCTTACGGAAGGGACTTACGGACCGTAGATCAATCGACGGTCCGTAAGTCAGTCTCGTGGATTGAAGACGCGTACCTGAACAGACTTTCCTTAAATTGTTTCCTTTTTTAATTAGGATTTGTTTTTCTATAAATAGGGCATGTAAACCTCGTTTTGGGGGTTAGACATTATTATTCTAGTTTTACTTTTGACTTTAGAGATTGAATTACAATTTTTGCAATTATTAATTTTACAAGTTCGTTTTGAAGATTTTTGGCTTCGCAACTCAAGTTGAATTTCTGGATTTATTATTCTCTTTACGTAAGTTCATGATTTCTTATCTAAAATTATGAATTGTGTTCTTGCTAATATGAGTAACTAAATCCACAACTAGGGTTGTGGGAATCATGAGCGATTAACAAAATATGAATAGTAAATAAGCAATTCGTGAATAGTGTTTTGCATGTATTGATAATTCTTTCGTTTAGAAATCTTTTTAACGGTGGCCAACGTTAGAACTCCCTTGTTGCTACTTGCCGAATCAAGGAGGTAATCAACAAGAAAAGAATTATCAACATAGATTTAGTGTGATACTATCTAATAGACTAGTGTCGATTAGTGCGAAGTAATAACTAAGCCAAACATCGATTATGATGTCTAATATGAGGTAAAGGTAAGGGTTAGTAAAGTATACACACGTAGCCGGATCAAGGTGCGGGGTGAAATTCTCTAGATGCCGGATCAAGGATTTAGAGATACCTAACTTATCACTTTGCATGTAATACACTAGGAAGGGATTGCTGTTACTAGGATTATTGCGTTATGAGCTTATAGGGAACACGTATGCCCTAGTTATTTCTCTCATCTTGATAACAACAAAAAATTGATTTTTGTCTGATTACTGATTCCTTTACTAAATTCTTATTATTTGTTTCATACACACAAACCCCCCCTTTTAATTATATCATTTCGGAAGTTCTTTGACTAATTGAATATAATTGTCGGTTAAAGTAAAGTCTAAACCATTTTTCCTTGTGGGATCGACCCCAACCTACAAGTTGGGTTCTTTACTTGATAACGATCACTTATACTTCTGTAAGGAAGTGTAATTTGAGCGTATCAAATTTTGGCGCCGCTGCCGGGGAAATTTTGGCTTTTAGATTTATTTTAACTACATTATTGAACGTTAGTCAAATATTTCTGTATTTTACTTTTTGTTTTTGTTTTTGTCTCTCTCGGGTTCTACCTCTAGTGTATGCCAAGTACACAGTCGGGGTGAACCACTTACTCCTTACGATCCAGAGCTAAGCCGCACTTTACGAAGAATGAATAATCCAAGAGGTCAAATTAATCCTATCGCAGGAAATCTGGATGATGCAGAGGAATTACAACAGCAAAGGGTAGTAGGTGGTGACAACCAGGCTCCAGCTGAAAATCGATTGGGAGATCCACTGAGGGCGCAAGATCCACTAGGCCCACAACAATATGAAAACTATCGGGGCGATTTGAACATAGAAAACTCTGATGGACCCATTGTCCTACCTCCTTTACCTTCAGGGCACACATTTATAGTGACGAGCAGTTTGATGCAGATGCTTACAGCAAGAGGCTTATTCTCAGGATTGCCATCGGAGGACCCACATGCTCACCTAGCCAAGCTAAGGGTAGTTTGCAAGAGTTGTGTGGGTAGACCAGACCTAGATATGGACGTCATTGGGCTACGAGTGTTTCCTCTATCACTCACAGGCGATGTTGCAGTATGGTTCACTGAGCTTCCTTATAACTCAATATTTACATGGGACCAATTGGCGGAGATGTTTAAATCAAAGTACTATCTAGTGTCCAAGAAGCTCAATCACAAAGGCAGGGTCAACAATTTTGTAGCATTACCTAGAAAGTCTGTGAGCAGCTCTTGGGACAAATTCACTTCATTCGTTAGAAGTGTTCCAAATCACTGCATTGATGATGAGTCGCTGAAGGAGTACTTCTATCGAGAACAGGATGATAACAATAAAGCGGTCCTTGACACTATTGCTGGGGGCCATATGGTGATTGTTCATATGCACAGATTTCTGAAAAATTAGAAAGGATCTCTCGCAACAATAAAGCATGGAGCACTAGGAGAGCAGATACTGGGAGAAACACATATGCCGTTCATAATGCAATTGTCAACTCTGCAGATGATATTCGTGAGGAGATGGCTCAGATGAGGACAGAGTTGGGGTTGGTACTGAAGCATGTGAGCGGAGGAGCGAAAAAGGTAAATCTTTGTAAACTACTTGACAAGAACTCCACCACCGGTTGAGGAGTGTTACTATGAAGAGGACACTTACGCGGTGAGTGATCAGACGGGGGGTTTCCGACCAAATGCCCAAGGATCCAACACGGAAAATTGGCGCCAAGGTCAAGGAAACCAAGGTCGAAACTATGGAAATTACAACCGAGAGGGTCATTATGTCCGGGATGGGAACTTCAATCGCGACAAAAACTATAACAGGAACAATTATGGCAACAGAAACGATCGGGTTGGACCCTATGTTCCCCCTCAAAATTGGGATTCTGGTGCTAGGGAAGCTGGAGGTAATTTGGCGCGGATTGAAAATATGATGCAGAAGATGATGAGAAGGTTTGATTCAACTGATGAGAACGTGAAGGAGATGCGAAATGACTTATCTGGCATTGGTCAAAAGGTTGATGCCCATGCAGTGTCAATAAAGCATCTGGGAGCGACGAGATGACTCAGTTATCTACTATAGTGAACCCACGTCAACCCGACACTCTTCCTAGCAATACCATCCAGAATCCCAAGAATGATGGTCATTGCATGGCAATCACTACTCGAGGAGGTAAGCAAACCATAGATCCACCTATGCCGTCTATGGTAGAGACTGAGATTAGAAAAGCAGATGATGCGGTGAAAGTCAGAGAGGAGTCCGAGACCGCGACGGAACAAGAAGTTGAGATACCTCGGAAAGTGGTCCCCATACCTAGACCACCACCACCTTTTCCACGAGAGGTTAGTGAAGAAAGCGAAGATGGTAAATATCGCGGGTTTATCACTATGTTGAAGCGACTTTCTATCAACGTCCCTCCGATAGAAGCATTGGAGCAAATGCTGGGTATGCTAAGTTTATGAAAGATATGGTGACAAAGAAGAGGTCTGTGAGTTTTGAAGATGACGACAGATTGCAGCATTGTAGTGCTATTGCTACAAGATCTTTGGTGCAGAAGAAGAAAGACCCTGGTGCTTTCACGATCCCATGTACTATAGGCCTATTACACTTTGCTAAGGCATTGTGTGATCTTGGTGCTAGCATCAACCTCATGCCTCTGTCTATTTACAAGAAGTTGGGGCTAGGGGACCCAAAGCCCACTGCAATGCGATTATTAATGGCTGATCGGACTATGAAGAGGCCCATTGGCGTGCTCCACGATGTGCTAGTGAAAGTGGAGTCCTTCATCTTTCCGGCGAATTTTGTGATTCTTGACTGTGAGGTTGATTTTGAGGTCCCCATCATCCTTGGGAGACCATTTCTTGCTATAGGGCGTGCATTGGTTGATATGGAAAAGGGCCAGATGAAGTTCAGATTGAACAATGAAGAAGCGACTTTCAACATCTGTAGGTCCATAAAGAAGAATGAGGAGCTCCAAACAGTATCTGCCATCACCTACAGAGTGGAGAGTGGGTCAGAAGTACAGATTGAAGAGCGACTAGGTGTTGAGGCACTTGCAGCGGTTATGATGAATTTCAATAGTGATGGTATTGAAGAATATAATGAGTTGGTGACTGCACTTGATAAGCATGAATACCGGTCCAAACCAAAGAAGTATCAGCTAGACATGAAGAATCGTGAGTCCCCACCCACAAAGCCATCTATTGAGGAGGCACCAAAATTGGAGCTTAAGGCTGCACCACCGCACTTGAGGTATGTATACTTGGGCGAAGAAAATACTTTGCCGGTCATTATTGCAGCATATTTCAATTCAAGGCAAGAAGAGTGTTTGGTAACCGTATTAAAGAGGTTCAAGCGAGCTATTGGGTGGACTATTGCAGATATTATTGGGATTCCCCCTGGTATTTGCTCTCATAAAATCCAACTCATGCCAGAGCATAAGCCCAGTATTGAGCACCAAAGAAGATTAAATCTACCTATGCAAGAGGTAGTTAAAAAGGAGATCATAAAGTGGCTTGATGCAGGAGTCATCTATCCCATTGCGAGATAGTAGTTGGGTATGCCCTGTGCAAAGTGTGTGTGCCCAAGAAGGGAGGTATATTTGTTGTTCCAAATGAAAAGAATGAGCTTGTTCCAATGAGGCCCGTTACTGGATGGAGAGTTTGCATGGATTATCGGAAGTTGAATGCATGGACTGAAAAGGATCACTTTCCCATGCCATTCATGGACCAGATGTTGGATAGACTTGCAGGAAAGGGTTGGTATTGTTTTCTTGATGGGTATTCTGGCTACAATCAAATTTCTATAGCTCCAGAAGACCAAGAGAAGACCACCTTCACGTGTCCATATGGGACTTTAGCTTTCAAACGGATGCCTTTTGGATTATGCAATGCTCCAGCAACCTTCCAGAGGTGTATGATGTCGATATTTTCAGATATGGTGGAGGATGCTATTGAAGTGTTCATGGATGATTTTTCAGTTGTAGGTGATTCCTTTGACCATTGTCTAGATAATCTGGCCGAAGTGCTTAAAAGATGTGAAGACAAACAACTTGGTGTTGAATTGGGAGAAGTGTCATTTCATGGTGAAAGAAGGTATAGTGTTGGGTCATCGCATTTCGAGAAAGGTATTGAGGTTGATAGAGCTAAAGTTGAGGTAATAGAAAAGCTTTCACCACCTATCTCTCGTAAAAGGTGTTAGAAGTTTTCTTGGGCATGCGGGCTTTTATAGAAGGTTCATCAAAGACTTCTCCAAAATTGCACATCCATTATGCAAATTGCTTGAGAAAGAGTGTAAGTTCTATTTTGATGATGACTTGTCTTAGAGCATTTGAAGAGTTGAAGAAGAAGTTGGTTACAGCACCAATCATTATTTCACCAGATTGGGGACAACCGTTCGAGGTAATGTTTGATGCGAGTGGATTGGCGCTTGGTGTAGTATTGGGTCAAAGGCGAGAGAAAATTCTTCACCCTATTTACTATGCCAGTAAAGCTCTAAATATGGCTCAAAAGAACTATACTATGACTGAACAAGAGCTTCTTGCAGTGGTTTTTGCATTCAAGAAATTTCGATCATACCTGCTTGGTACTAAGGTCATAGTGCATACTGACCATTCTGCATTACGGTATTTGATGGCAAAAAATAATGCAAAACCGAGATTGATTAGATGGGTATTGCTGCTACAAGAGTTTGATTTTGTAGTAAAAGACAGAAAGGGGACCGAAAATCAAGTCGCTGACCACTTGTCAAGATTAGAGGAAGAGGCTATGCTAAAGCTTGGAGATAGGGCTGAAATCAATGATGCTTTTCCAGATGAAAAGGTATTGGCTGCTTCTCATGATTTAATTCCTTGGTTTGCCGACTTTGCTAATTATTTGGCAAGCGACATTGTGCCCCCCGATTTGTCTTTTCACCAAAGAAGAAAATTTATGCATGATGTGAAGAGATTCTTTTGGGATGAACCTTACTTGTATCGTAGTTGTTTGATGGGATTATTCGTCGATGTGTGCCTGAGGTAGAGATGTTGAGTGTACTTGAAGCATGCCATTCATCACCTGTTGGTGGGCATCATAGTGGTATTCGGACTGCACATAAGATTTTGCAATGTGGGTACTATTGGCCCACCATTCACCAAGATGCTCATGACTTCGCCAAATTGTGTGATCGTTGCCAAAGAGAAGGAGGAATTTCAAAGAGGCAAGAGCTCCCAATGAATCCTATTTTGGTGATAGAGTTGTTTGATGTATGGGGCATTGATTTTATGGGTCCATTCGTGAGTTCATATGGGATGAAGTATATTCTTGTTGCGGTTGATTATGTATCGAAATGGGTAGAAGCAGTTGCACTCTCCAACAATTAAGGTAAAAGTGTCACCGCATTCTTGAAAAAGAATATTTTCTCCAAATTTGGTACACCGAGGGCCATAATTAGCGATGGAGGTTCTCACTTCTGTAATAGGTTATTCAAAGCACTCTTTGGAGAAATATGGTGTCCATCACAATATAGCCACTCCTTACCATTCACGAGACTAGTGGCCAAGTTGAAGTATCCAATAGAGAGATCAAATAGATATTGGCAAAGGCGTAAATGCTAATAGAACGAATTGGTCAAGGAAGCTTGATGATGCTCTATGGGCATATCGCACCGCATACAAGACCCCCATAGGTATGTCTCCTTACCAACTTGTATATGGGAAGTCTTGTCATCTACCGGTAGAGCTAGAGCATAAGGCTATGTGGGCAATGAAGAAGTTAAATTTGGATTGGAGCGCAAACATCTAACCAAAGGATGAATGACTTGAATATGCTCGATGAATTTCGCCTACAAGCTTATGAAAGTTCAGCCTTGTACAAAGAAAAGATGAAGAGGTATCATGACCAAAGAATTGAAAAGCGCGAATTTGAGGTTGGTGATCTTGTGTCTTGTTATTCAACTCTGAAATTTGCGCTTGTTTCCGAGCAAACTCAAGTCCAAGTGGACAGGGACCCTTTATGCTCACAAAAGTGCTCTCGCATGGAGCGGTTGAGCTTGAGAAAAAGGATGGAACAAGGTTCATGGTAAACGGGCAAAGGATTAAGATCTATCTCGGGGAATGCTGAAAGCTTGTGCAAGAAGTGATTGAGGCCTACAATCTTGATGAAGTCGAGTAATCAAGACATACGCATCGTGCCGCGACGTTAAATCAAGCACTGCTTGGGAGGCAACCCAAGATGTACAATCTAGTCAATAATAGGGTTAAATTTTCCAATTAGTGGTTTAATTTGCTCCGTTTACTTGCATTTTTGTATTAATTTAGTTCTTAGTGTTGGCTAGAATTAGTATAGGATCCGTGTCTAAAAAGTGTCAAGAAAATGTACAAAAAGAACAGCTTAATGGTTGCTACATGTGCAGGTACACCACTGTTGAATCTGCAGAATTTGGTCTGGTGCAGAGGTCTACGGAGACCATCGACGTCCCGTCGATTGATCCACGGACCGTCAATGGTGTCCGTAGATCCAAGGTAAGTCCCTAAAATTTTCTAACTGTAGAAGTGATCTACGGTCCCCATCTACAGATCGTAGATAGACTCACGGACCATAGACGGGGTCTCATGAGTCCAAACCCTAAGACTGTCTGACCCGACCCGGACCCCCCTATTTAAATAACCCCTTATTTTAAAACTCCTTCCCATTCCCTCCATTTACTCCATAACCATTTCCCCCACCCTTTTAACTCCCTAATTCACTCCATAACCACCATACATCACACTCCCTTCCTTATATTACCACACTCTCTTCAAATTAGTTTACTCCCCATCCCATACTTTACTCTTTTAGGGTCCGGTGTTGGGTTAGAAGCAATAGCGGTGTTCCAATTGTTGTGCTCGGAAGCGTCATCAAAAAATCCCCCACTCCTCGTTGCTTGCAAGGTAATGAATTTACCCTTCACTCTGAATTTCGATTCATAGCCTGAATATAGGAAGTTGGGAATTTGGTCTTAACCTAGGGTTATTGTTTGATGTAATTACATGATTAATTTACAAGTTACAATACCCTTGGAATGATAGATAGTGTTTGTGTAGTTTGAGTATATGTGATTGTAAGCCTCTATGTAAGTTTCGACTTAGGGTGCCCGAAATTATCTAAATTATGTATCAAAATAACTACTCGGAATCGTAAGAATGAAGAACTAGCATAATTGAGTGTTGAAATGCATGATGAGGCTTGCTAATGTTGAAATTTGGGACCTTGTATGCCTACTTAGCAAGATAGGGTAAAATCTGGGCACAAATGGCATCCATGATACCCCGTCTACGGACCGTAGATCCATCTACGAACCGTCGATGAGGTTCGTCATTGGATGCATACACGAAAAATTAGCCAAGTCTAAAACCACGGAAGTGGACTACGGTCCGTAGATGATCTATGGACCGTTCTGCACATCCGTGGTTTTCATCTGCAACCTATGTTTCTGGTCCCCCGAGTCACGGCTGGACTTTGTTATTATTTGTTTATCGTTTTACTTTTCTGTAGTATAGTTTTGGTTAGTTTTGGACACTAAAATCGTTCCCGCAGGTACATGGCACCCAAGAAGATGGTCACCTATTCAAAAAAAGGCAAGTTCAAATCTGTTGCCCCTAGTTTTCGATTGATTGATGAGGACACAGACACCGACACTGATCCAGCGTACGTGCCTCTCAACACTAGGACTTCTCGCGCCAGAGGCACACCCTGGAAGGTGATTCCCGACGTAGTCACTGTCTCCGATGAGGAGCATACACTGATCGGGTCACCAACTGGGGCTGCTTCCAGTTCGGAGGAGTGCCGCATCGAAATCGGGATCGACCATGCTTCGGGCTCCCGGTCGGCCCATTCTTCACGATCCGAGTCCGCCGGGCTACAGGGTCCCATGCTAAATCTTCCACTGGGTCGGGAGACAAGGATCAAGCAGCCTTATCTGACGAGGCTACTAGTTCGGAGTCCATACCCGTACCCCCGAATGATGTTCCCACTCCTGTAGCCGGCGAGCAAAATAGGTGGTGTGTCGACGGCCAATGGCAAATATACAGGGATGCTAAGATGGTAAATGACAAACAGAAAATGGCCCGACTGATCACAGAAGAGCGGAGAGTTCTCATGGGGAGCTTGCGCACGGTTTCAGACATTCACCGGTTGTTCAATCTTCACAAGTGTGACTGGATGGCTCGAGAACCAGGGACGTACAGTGAGGAGATTGTGCGGGAGTTCTAGGCTTCTTATGCAGCCACTCTCCGAGGCTCCATTTCTAAGAGGTCAAATCCCTTAGCTCAGGACCCACTGACTTCCACATTGGTTCGAGGGTGCCTGGTAGACATATCCCCTGCCACCATCCGACGGTTTCTCTATGGTCCCACTGCGGGTCACTCTTGGTCCCTCAATATAGCAGAGTTTGACTACAGATGGGACATTGTGCGGAGTGGTGCCTTCCAAAGGAATTCTGAGTAGCGAGAGGTTGTGATACACTGGTTGGCCAAGTACATTGCTGCGGATGGTGAGCGTGCAGACTGGGTTGCTGCTCCACGTTTGGGCATCAGGAAGGCGACATTGACTTTTGTGGCCAAGTTCTTGTTTCCTAGTGTTGCGTAACAGGGTGTTGCCGACTAAAGTGGATAATCAAGTCACGTGGGACAGAGCAGTCATGGTAGCGGCATTGGTAGCGGGAGTAGAGATTGACTTTGCCCACATGCTGCTGGCAGAGATCCACGAGAGGGCATTCAGGACCTCCATGACTTACCCCTTTCCTTGCCTTATTTTTCAGTTGTGCAGGGACTCTGGAGTGCCGATCTGGCATTGTGACAGACTAGTCCACCCTACAGGCGCATTGGATATCGGCCTCATTCGAGATGAGGCGAATGTAGCAAACACCTCGCAGAGAGCCTCAGGTTGAGGTACCTCCTTTGGGTACCAATCTGGCAGACACAGTGGGGCAGGCACAGGGCGATGACTTCAGCGCCCCCGATCACACCAATAATGTCCCGGGCTTCTCTTCTCAGGCAGCTAGCATGGGCCCTAGCTCTTCCCGGTCCACACCGCAGTTGGGCGCTGTTGTTGTTCCCTTGGCCAAAGTTCAGAAATTAGAGGCGCAGATGGCCACACTACTACACCACATCCAGCCCTGGATGCAAAAGTCGATCGCCGAGTCAGAGGCTAGAGTGGAGCGCAGGATTGAGGATATGATGGACCGGAAGGTCCAAGTTGTCAACAATCGCCTAGACGCCTTCGAGCTGAGAGTCCTCAAGCGACCAGCCCCGACCATTGACCTATCTGCTTTGCAGGCCGACATAGCTAGCCTCCGGTCTGACGTTGAGGCCATTCTTCTTGCACCCTTTGTTGAGCCCCGAGTTTGCCCCACTGCACCGGCGATCCTCTTTTCAGTGGGACCGCCGAGGAGGGACTTGCACTTACACAGGCCAGAGGCAAGCGGCACCGATCTCACCGCACTGAGGAGGAGAAAGCCCTCAAGAGACAGCGCAGGCAGGAGAAGGAGGCTAAGAGGGCATTGATAGTCAATGAGGAGTTTCGCCAGCAGAGGGAGCGTGAGAGAATAGCAGGGGCATCGAGCTCTGCCCCAGTTGCAGCGGCCCCACCTATTTCTAGAGACGCCGAGAGATTAAGAGAGAGCACTACTGAGGGTGCTACGACTGATGATGTGGGCACTACTGAGGGTGTACCCACTGATGTTCCAGCGGGTTCCGGGCAACCGGACCCCCCTGCTTGTTAGGGATTCGCCGGCGCTTTGCGCCACAAGTTTGCTTTACCTAATCCATTTCTTTTACTATTTCTATATGCGTTGGGGACAACTACATCTATTTTTGTTGGGGGTGGGGCAAATGGATTGTGAGTGATAGGGTGAAATCTGAATAACCCAACTCATGAATCCTCCTTTGGGTTTTTTCTTGCACTGTGTTCTTTTTCCCCAAAGGATTTGTTTAATTTATGTTGAACCGGCATGTCTTAGGATTGTATGTGTAGAAGTATGATACGAGAATGAAGCATGATGGCTTATAAAAAATGATACCCGTCGGGAATTTTAGGATGTATGCTAGATGTTTTAGGCTATGATTAGTTGATTGTGCTGATTTGAGTATGACATAATAAATCAACTTGATGGTATGACTTGAGCTGAAACTTGAACTAAGTAATCTAATAATCTGATAATGAAACTATGTGCCAAGAGTGGGTGAGAATTGTTGTGTTCAACCAGTTTTGTGCAAAGCTAGAACTTGCCCGGTTAGTCCTGCTAAGACAACTCAATCTAGAGGATAGGAAGTGATCATAGGCCATTGTTCTGAAAAGTCAGTAAATTGCCTAGAAGGAGTCAACCAAATGAAATAACTGTTCCCTTTGATCCAGTTTTGAGCCTAAAATAAATCATTTCTTTCTAAAACCCCAAACTCACCTTCCCATAATCTAATGCATTGGCCCTGGTCCCTCCTTGGACATGTGCACTTCGACTTAGGCCAAAAGCCTAAGTTGAGGGTGGCTAATGTAACAGTAACTTCAAATTTTGGCCCTGACCCGACATCGGGTATTGTGCACCTCAACTAATAAAAAATCTATAAGTTGAGGGTGGCTATGAAAGAAGAGAGGCGAGAAAAATGGGTATGAAAAGAGTGAGGTGAAGAAGAAAGAAAACGTGTGGAAAGGATGTGGTTGGTTGAAAGCTAAAAAAGAAAAAAAAAAGAGAAGAGAAAAGAAAACAAAGATGAATGAGAAGAAAATAAAGTGTTACAAATTCCGAACTCACATCCTTGGTTGAAGAAAAGCAAGCGAAAGAAGGTAAAACTGTATGATGCCAGAAAAAGGGCAAAAAGAGGTTAAAAGCCAAAGTGTAATGTCAAGGAGGGCAGAAAGTCACTAATCATTACCCAAATGTACCACACCTGACCCTGAGCCTACGTTACAAGCCAGTAAAGTCCTATAGTGATCCTAGAATCTAGTTTGGAGAGTCTAAGCAGTGAAAATAAGGGCAAGCTTATGGCATAAAACACTAACTGTATTTGAAATTACTTCTGAGCATGAGTGTTGAATAAATCCTTACACCATAGATAACATTCAATATTTGTGAAAGAAAGGATTTCGTTTGAAGTAAGGGCACAAGTTACATTGTCAGAAAGTTGGTGTCTTGGTGATAGTGATAAGGTGCAAGTTTTGTGTTAGTTGGTCGATCTGTGTCATGGTTTGATCTGCATTAATTAGCTTGTCGAGTCTAAAATAACGAAGTTGCATCTAAAAAGTAAGGGGGGGTAGAGAGCCATGTGATTGCTTGGGTTTGAAATGCTTGCTTCTACACAAGAGTCGTTTAGAGTTGTATTGCGTCGCTTGAGGACAAACAACGAATTTAAGTTGAGGGTGTTGATATACCGTGAGTTTACGGTATTTCTAATACATTTAACTTACAAGTTGTGTGTGTCTAGGGCCTTATCGTATTAGTTTTTATGTATTTTATTATGTTTTTGCAGGAAAGATGTTCAGGCGTAAAAGTATTGAGACAGTTGATCAAATTGCAGAAAAAGAGCATTCACGGAGCCTATTTACGGACCGTAGGTCCATTGACTGTCCGTAGGTTAGGATCGTAGATCAGCAGCCAAGGACGGATGACAAATCAGGGAAATCTGACCAAGTGTGGAACCACGGTGTAAATCGACAGTCCGTAGATCAGTCTATGGACCGTACTGTCAAACCGTAGAAAGAGACTGCGAGGGTTCCAGTACCTGATTTTTGAACATTCCAAGTATGGAGCTACGGAGGGGATTGACGGACCGTAGATCAATATACGGACCGTACTGCCATTCCGTCATTTGTGTCAGAGAGGCTGAGTTTTGGGGGCTAAAATATTTTCTAAGTCCTGCCTTATGGAAGGGACTTACAGACCATAGATCAATCGACGGTCCGTAAGTCAGTCTCGTGGATTGAAGACGCGTACCTAAACAGACTTTCCTTAAATTGTTTCCTTTTTTAATTAGGATTTGTTTTTCTATAAATAGGGCATGTAAACCTCATTTTGGGGGTTAGACATTATTATTCTAGTTTTACTTTTGACTTTAGAGATTGAATTACAATTTTTGCAATTATTAATTTTACAAGTTTGTTTTGAAGATTTTTGGCTTCGCAACTCAAGTTGAATTTCTGGATTTATTATTCTCTTTACGTAAGTTCATGATTTCTTTATCTAAAATTATGAATTGTGTTCTTGCTAATATGAGTAACTAAATCCACAACTAGGGTTGTGGGAACCGTGAGCGATTAACAAAATATGAATAGTAAATAAGCAATTCGTTAATAGTGTTTTGCATGTATTGATAATTCTTTCATTTTGAAATCTTTTTAACGGTGGCCAACGTTAGAACTCCCCTTGTTGCTACTTGCCGGATCAAGGAGGTAATCAACAAGAAAAGAATTATCAACATAGATTTAGTGTGATACTATCTAATAGACTAGTGTCGATTAGTGCGAAGTAATAACTAAGCCAAACATCGATTATGATATCTAATATGAGGTAAAGGTAAGGGTTAGTAAAGTATACACACGTAGCCGGATCAAGGTGCGGGGTGAAATTCTCTAGATGCCGGATCAAGGATTTAGAGATACCTAACTTATCACTTTGCATGTAATACACTAGGAAGGGATTCTTTGTTACTAGGATTATTGCGTTATGAGCTTATGGGGAACACGTATGCCCTAGTTATTTCTCTCATCTTGATAACAACAAAAAATTGATTTTTGTCTGATTACTGATTCCTTTACTAAATTCTTATTATTTGTTTCATACACACAAACCCCCCCTTTTAATTATCTATTTCTGAAAGTTCTTTGACTAATTGAATATAATTGTCGGTTAAAGTAAAGTCTAAACCATTTTTCCTTGTGGGATCGACCCCAACCTACAAGTTGGGTTCTTTACTTGATAACGATCGCTTATACTTCTGTAAGGAAGTGTAATTTGAGCATATCACATTATATGAAAACCATCAGAATTATGTTATTCGGAGGAATTAACACTTAATCATAGGCTTGAAATTTAGAAACTTGACTATAGAGTTGGATGAGTTTTTGGGTCAAGACTAAACATATAGCAATATGGGCATGGTTAGTTTCAAAATCTTATGGTGATTATTTATTTGAATAGATTGCATTGATTCAGAAGCACAACAAAAAGTGAAGGCTCAAGTCCCGGAGTGCTTGTTCGATTATTTGAGGCAGGTGGATTTCTCAACCCTTGTTAAGTGTATAAAATCGTGTATTCCTTATGGTATGTGTTGGGGGAGTAATGGGACTTGGTGATGGGTTTACGTGTACATGTTGAATAATTATAATGATGTGAAAAGGGTAATAAAAGAGAATGTGATTAATTATTGGTGTGTGATGTTTGAGAATCATTTGAAAGGAATAATTCATTATTGATGTTGTATCACGATTGTGTTATTATGAATTGTGCATTGTTATGTAAATGGCCATCCCCTCATTATTTGTGAACACGTTATTTGCATTGGTTCTCAAACATCATTGTGACAAGTGTTATGTGAATTGAGGAAGAATGAGAAATTAAAAAGAACGTACCATTTTGAGGGATGTGTCGCACGCCGCGATAGATATTATAATTTAAGGGACGTGTCGCACACTGCGATGGATTCTACTATCAAGGGACATGTTACATGCCCCGATGGATTTATGGACAAATGTGTCCCCTATGGTCCCAGACTGAGAGACAGGGGGTGTGTATCGTTAGATCAGACATGCATCACTAGGTGGAGACTTCTGATGTTGTTATTATAGGTATCATCGAGTGTATCATCGATATGCATTTGTATTATTTGATTTGTGGTCTACATTCTCTTATGTGTCTACCTATTTTGGTGAATAATTAGATATGATGTATGATAGCATGTCTGTACCTATTCGTGTTTATACACCCGTGGGTGAGCCCTTAGTGGTGGATTGAGTGTATCGATCATGTCTTTTTTTTAGCGGGGTATGACACTTGGGTTGTCACGACCCAGGGGTACCCCCTAGATGTAACAAGACACATAGAACCCCGGAAGGCACTATGTAAGCCACTTAGCATATCATAACATAAGCATAGAACAATAAAGAGTAAAATGCATTTTTCAAGTCCAAAAATTTCATAAAGGAAAGCGGAAGTCTAGACTTGTCTCAATGTAGCCATCTATTACAATACGTGAATCAAATAGGGATCACTGCCCTTACAACATAATCTGAAAGGAAATACAAGAAAATAACTAGAAAGATAACATCTGTCCTCGAATCATGAGAACTCACCAACAAGCTGGAGAAATGAGCAATCCAAGCATTAGCCACAATGAGGACCACCTTGAGAACCGGACCCTACACTTGGGGGGAAATGTAGGAAAATATGGGTTAGTACAAAAATGCACCAAGTATGATAGCCATGCACAAAAACCTTGAAAACATGCTAAAAGGGACATTTTTAGTTGAATGCATACAATTTACTAAGTCAAAGTATCATTTTGAAGATAATGGAAAAGTATAAGTCATAAGCATATTCAACATATAGATCATCATAACATAAGAGAAACATATCATAAGTAACCTCAATGCCTACTTGTGCCATGCATGAATAAGTTCTCATAATCTCACCCACACTAAGTAAAGCTTCTTGAGTAGCCATAGTTCATAATTCATATTCTTGTTCATATTGTTGTCATAGTGGGAATAAGCCTTAACCGACATAGACCATGTGAGCTTAACATGGAATCCGGCATTACCCACACCGAAAAGGGTTGTCCTACTTGTCTAAGGTAAGACCATGGTTTGTTGGCTTTAGGTGGATCCACTAGCTAAATATCCTATGGGGGCACATAGTTTATGGAATAAGGAGATTATTACTAGAAACCCTGACTCAACTAAGGTAGAAAGTCTCCATCTCATGAGATACATACTTTGGGAACCCGGACTCAACTAGTATAAAAGGTCCCATTGGAAAGCTGGACTCAACTAGTGTAAAAGATTCCATCTCATATTCAATATTCACTCGGTGCTAAGCATTCCTTCCCATGGATTACATATTAAGTTTTGACTTAGGTTCATATTTATGGAAGAATGCCTTGACACTCAATCTAGCATAATTCATAAGATAGCTCATAGATTCAATAGGTGAGAATGGCCTTTTAACCTTTGAATCATCATATTGTGAGAATAACCTTTCAATAACACCCAACAAGATCATAATCATAATCACTTTACTCTTAAAGTGTTCTTAAATCATATACATAAATCTCATAATGATGCATAATATCATAATTTACCCTTTCAAGGGTCAAAACTCATATCATATCAACAAATCTAGAATTCACTACACTAGACATGGATATTAACATAATTCAAGTAACCCAACTAGAACAAGCATAATATCATAACAATCTTCTATAATCAACAAACCCACACCACAAGATTATAATTGGGAAACATGGTAAATTCATCGATTCTTCAGGAATTCAACATAAAACCATGTAAAATCATCAATTTATCCATAATAAAACATAATTCAATCATTATAAATGGATTTGAAAGGAATCCATGAGATTCAAGTCAAACCCTAACTTTTGGGAAATTACTAGTATGAAATTAAATTTGGACGGACTCCATGGATGAAAGTTATCCATGGATGCAAGACTACCATACCTTAGCAATGAAATACAATGAATTTGAGTAGAAAACTTGATCCTTGAACCCCAGCTCCAACTTCATTCTTCGTCTTCCTTGAAGTTCTAGAGAGAGAATATTTGGGGAAAAGTTGGTTTTTATTTGGGATTTTGGAATTATGAGGAAGATGACTTAATTTAGGGGTCTTAAATCATTATATAGTTAGTCTAAATTACTATAAAATGACTTCACTTAATAACTAATTAATTCCAGAAAACCCCCAAAGTGCCCCTAACTAATTCCTAAAATAGATCACAGGTGACCACCCACGATCCCACGACCACGGTCCATAGATGGACCCACGTGGTGTGCTGGTGAACCGTGGGTGGAGTTACTGGAGCCTATTTTTGAGGCCTTGACCCACGACAGCATGACCACGGTCTATGGGTGGATTCGCGTGGCGTGCTGGTGAATGTGGGTTGGGTTACTGGGACTTGATTTCCAGGGATTGGCCTACGGCCCTCACCCATGAGGTGTGGCCTCACCCCCGAGGCATGGGTCCCTTCCATGGGTCACTGCCCAGACAATTTCTAACGGTCCTCCTCAAGAACCCATGGTTGGTCCTTGGGGGTCATACCTTGACGTTCTAACACAAAACCCTATATTTTTAGGTACGGGGAGGTATGTTCATGAATCTAACCCTCACATTAATCCCTAGTTTAGCCTACTAGTTTCTGGGGTGTTATATGGGTAGACTTAATCATTCTAGGGATGGTAGATTTTGATGTTATCTTGGGTATGAATTGGCTTTCTTCTTATCATTTTATTCTTAATTGTAATGCTAAGACTATGACATTAGCGATGCCTGGCGTTTTGAGGGTCGAGTGGAAGGGTGCTAGTGGCTTTTATCCTAGCAAGGTCATTTACTTCGTCCTACTCAGAGATCGGTGGAAAGAGGTGTTTGTCTTAGATAACATTCATTCGAGACACTAGTATTGAATCAACTCCCATGGATTCTATTCCCATAGTTCAGGATTTTCTCGATGTATTCCATTATGATCTTCCAAGTGTTCCTCATAATAGGGATATTGATTTTGCTATTGATTTGGAGTCGGGCACTAAGCTTATTTCTATTTCTCCTTACCGTATGGCTCCAACAGAGTTAAAAGAGTTGAAGGATTAGTTACTAGATTTGTTGAGTAAAGGGCTTATTCGCCCTAGTGTGTCACCTAGGGGTACCCCCGGTGTTGTTTGTGAAGAAGAAGGATGGGACTATGAGGATGTGTATTGATTACAGATAGTTGAATAAGGTAACAGTGAAAAATAAGTAACCTCTTACGCGTAACGATGACTTACTTGATCAGCTATGGGGAGCATTGTTGTTCTCTAATATTTATTTGAGGTTTGGGTATCATCAGTTGAAGATTTGGGCATCAGATATCTCTAAGATAGCTTTCCGGACTCGGTATGGGCATTATGAGTTCCTAGTGATGTCCTTTAGGTTGACAAACTCCCCTGCAATATTCATAGAGTTGATGAATGGGGTGTTTCGACCATACCTTGATTCTTTTGTGATTGTCTTCACCAATGATATTTTGGTTTACTCCAGGATCGAGGAGGACCATGTCCGTCACTTGGGGATTGTACTTCAGAGGATGAGGGAAGAGAATTTCTATGCCAAGTTCTCAAAGTACAAGTTTTGGCTTAACTCTGTGGCATTCTTCAGACACATGCTTTCCATGGAAGGTATTAGAGTAGATCCAGCCAAAAATGAGGTAGTTAGAGGCTGAACGCGACCTACTTGTCCTACCAAAATTTAGAGTTTTTTTAGATTGGACAGCTATTACCGATGATTTTTTTAGAGTTTCTCTATTATTACAGCTCCATTGACTAGATTGACTCGATAGGGTGTGGGTTTTTATTGATCTGAAGAGTGTGGGGAGAGCTTTCAAAAGCTCAAGACCTTGTTAACTTCGGCTCTTGTATTGACTATACCAGAAAAAGGTGTGGACTTTACTGTGTATTGTGATGCTTTAGGAGTTGGATTAGGAGGTGTATTCATGCAGAGGGGGAAGGTGATTGCTTATGCTTCTAGGAAGTTGAAGACATATGAGAAGAACTACCATATTCATGTTTGAGAGTTGGCGGTTGTGGTCTTTGTACATAAGTTATGGCGTCTTTATTTGTATGGGGTGCATTGTGAGATCTTTATTGATCTTTAGAGTCTTCAGTACATCATGAGTCAAAGGGACCTGAACTTGAGGCAACGTAGATGGCTTGAGTTGATGAAGGACTATGACATGACCACTTTATATCATCCAAGGAAGGCCAATGTGGTGGGTGATGCTTTGAGTAGGAAGACTCCTAGTATGATGAGTCTTTTCGCGCTTAGTATTGAGGAGAGACCGTTGGCTATAGATGTTCAGATGTTAGCTAATAGTCTTGTCTAGTTGTAGATTTCATAGGAGAATGATGGTATGATTTTTTTTATTGAGGCTCGATCTTTTTTAGTCGAATAGATCCGTGAGCACCAGTTTAATGATGAGAAGTTATGTCCCATTCGAGACAAAGTGTTGAGAGGGAAAGCCAAGGAGGTTGTCCTTGATTCTGATGGTGTCTTGAGGATTGGAGGTAGGATTTGTGTGCCCAATGAAACACCTCGGAAACTAGTAGAGTTAACTAGGCCTAAACGTGAAGGTTAACGTCAAGGGTTAAGGTAAAGGGCCAAGGGTTTTGGGTGAAGGCCATGGCTAGGGGACCAAGGCTGCCTAAAACTAGCCTAGCCACTGCCTACCATGACCATGAGGGTCTTCACGACCCATGGTGGCCACCCATGATTGGTGAGGCAGTGCACTCCCAAAACTATCAAGCCAAGGCTTCCCTTCATGAGTCACTTCACGGCTCGTGGTCATGACCACGGACCATGCAAAGGCTCGTGGAGTTGCCTTAGCCTCATGGGATGCATGAAAATTTAGATGAGCTACTGTTCAAGGGACAACGGGCACCACTATGGGCCGTTGTGCCCTTGACGGATCGTATAGGGGCTCATGAAGACCCCTTAGGCATGTGGGAGGCAAGGCTTTGAAGCCTAGATGATGCCTCAAGACCACGACCTTCACCACAACTCGTGGTTTTGACCACGGATCGTGGGAGGTCTCGTGGTCATGACTTCAACTTTAGAGGCCAAGACCCCCAAGCCTTAGCCACTTCCCAAAGACCACGGCTCATGGTCTTGACCACGGCTCATGAGAGCCTCTCGGGGTGCCTGGGAGTGGGCTGCCTAGTTAGGGGCATTTTTGTAATTTTCTAATTAATTAGTTATTCTATGGGGTCAATTTTAATTTTTTTAGTTCACTTATATAAATGATTTTAAGTCTTTAAACACCCTATTTACTTCATTATACCCAAAGACCCAAATCAAACCCCAAAGTTCTTCTCCTCTCAAGTATTTCTTTCTCTAGGAAACCTCCATTGAAGAAGAAGAAGGATCAGAAGTCTAGGGTCCAAGTTCCTACCAAAGTTCATGAAGAATCTTCAATAAGGTATTGTAGTCTTAATTCTTGGGTAGCTATCACCCAAGGCAGTCCCTTCAAAAACTTTTATCTCAAATCTAGAAATCCCCAAAAGCTAGGGTTTCAACTCAACCCCATGGATTCCTTTCAAAGTTGATTTTAAAGATTTAATTATGTTTGTTTATGGATGTATTACTGATTTTATATGATTTTAACTTGAATTCCTCAAGAATCCATGAGTTCTGCAATCCTAGCTATGGTCCTTCTTTAGATTAAAAAATGTTGTTGCAAATTTGTCCAATTGATTGGATATAAGTAGATTAGGATGTGATTACATGATTTTAGTATAATTCTACATATATAATTGATTAACCTAATATTCTATGGTGAAATTGATATGGCCTAGAGCTATGTCATGGAAGAGGCAAATTGAGGATTTAGATGTGATCTTCTAAGATTGATGAATTTCTTTATGAATTACCTTAGATTAGATGACCTAGATATGAATTGCTTATAATAAAAGCTTGTAGACATGAATGAACTTGATTAGGGCTTATATGATGGATCATGGTTGAGTAGTATTGAGATTAGCTTTATATGATACTAAGTGGCTATAATTGATCAAGAATGAAGCATGTGGTTAGTTTACCTTGAGAATTGGGTTTACATGATGACCATGTGAGGTAATTCTTGAGAGTAAATCTTGTGATATGAAGATGACTTCTAGGGCCTTAAGGGTAATATCTAATATGCATGAGCTATGAATTGTGAG
The DNA here is from genome assembly GCA_029007595.1 of Solanum commersonii. Lineage (NCBI taxonomy): Eukaryota > Viridiplantae > Streptophyta > Magnoliopsida > Solanales > Solanaceae > Solanum > Solanum commersonii. The sequence continues at coordinate 8,046,356 of JAJTWQ010000006.1, forward strand.
GCTTTTAAAATGAAAGCTATTATACATGTTGAATTGTATATGGTATTATTGTGGAAGGACTTTACCCACTTGACCTATAATATGAGTACATGATCTTATGAATACAATGAATGAACTACTTGAATTACAATTATGTCCATGTCTAAGATGATGAATGACAGATGTATTGATTTATCATGGTGTATGATGCTTGTGTGCAAGATATGAGAATTATGCATGGTTGTGATATTATGTACATACCTTATGAACACTTTGAGAGTGAAGTGTCTAAGATGATAATGTTGTTGTTGTGTCATTGAAAGGACAATCACACACACACACGCCCCATGCATGAACATGATGATGATGTATCTATGGTGCTAATTGAAAGTCTAGTTCTCATATGCACCTTTACACATTTCTATACATGATATGTTCATGACTATGATGATCTTCTTGTGTTGATTGAAAGTCTATTCTCATAAAACACATGATCATAATGTGAAAGTTTTACTCACATATTAATGAAGATTCTAAGGTTGAAAGTCCATTCTCACCTACTTGAATCTATGAGCTATTTTATGAGTCGGGTTGAACGAAGGGTAAAATACTCCTTTAAACATGTAAATCCAATTCAAGACTAAACAAGTAATTTTGGGAAGTAATGCCTAGCATCGAGTGGATATGGAAAGTGAGGTAGAGGCCCTCCCATCAATACAAGAGGCCGGGTTCTCTAAATTATTCTCATGAGATGGAAGCTCCTCCGCTAATACAATAGGTCGAGTTTGTAGAAGCAATCTCCCTATCCCATAACTATGAGCCCACATAGGTCTTTAGCTAGTGTATCCACCTAAAATCTAATACATTTAGTTCTACCTTAGGCAAGTAGGACACCTTCTTTCGCACCGGATTCCATGTAGCTCACATGGTCTATATCGGTTAAGGCTATATTCCCTCTAATGAACAAGAACATGAATTATGGACACGAACCTGAGTTATGTAATATGGTTCCTCAAGAGGTTCTACTTAGTATGAGTGGGGGTATGGGACTTCACTCATACATGGCAAAAGTAATCATTGAGAGTGGCCATGGTGTGTTTCACCTACTTATGGTGATTTATGAATTTATGCATACTTTATATGGATTGTTGCTATAAGTGGTTTTCCTTACTATGAGTTGTTAAACATAAATGTTTCCTTGTCTTAGAGTATTGACTATGGATCAGACCAAGGCATAATGAGCTTGAGCATGGTGACTTAAAGGGATACTTAGTATGAGTGGTATTATGGGATGCCAGTCGTACATGGCACAAGTATACTTAGGGTCATTTATGTGATGGTTCTATTGTGATGAGATGGACTTGGTATTTGACTATTTACGTACACTATGTCATATGATTTTTGATGTTTGCATTATGTCTATGATTGGAGATTATTGTCACGGGATTAGAGTCTCACTAATGTTCCGTGCGGCACTTGACAACTTACTCATGAATCTTTCACGATCTTGTAAGCTTAAGTAAGCCCTTTGAAGCTAGATCGCTAAGAGAATGTAAATAAAGACTTAGAAAGACTTTGAGAGTTTTGGAAAAAGGCTTTGTATTGCTTGGAAGATTTCATTCAACGTGCTTGATGATTTACAAATGAGAGGCCCTCTATATATACTACTTCATAGGGGCCTAAGTGTAAATATTAATTACTTTACAAGTCCCTAAAGTATTTACACTTTAGTGTTGAGAATTCTAAGGCTTTCTAAAGCATCTTCCTAGTTATTCTACAGTCTTCTAAAGAAAGGTCTAAGGAATTCTATAGCCTTCTTGAAAGTGTCTAGGGAATTATAGAGTGTTCTACTAACCTCCCCACAACTCTAGATTTTTCTCCCTTATTTCGGTGCCAAATTTGAACTGTGAAGTGGCGGGTCATGACACTCTCCTCCACCTATTGATGCGACGATCGCATCACATCGTCACTGCATCACCAACCGAATCTTGTCTTCTCGTACGTGTGACCAATAGTCCTTAGACTCGATCAACACCCTTACACAAATCCTTCAGTTGCTTCCTAATCTCTTTCAGCTCGATTTTATAATCTACCTCCTTCCTAGGAGGCACGCGCCTTTGTGGCTTCTTTGGCATCCCAACCTCGTTTTCCTTATGACCCTTCTCTAATATCGGCGGCAAGGACTTCTTGGCTCTATTGTCTTCTTCCAAACTTGCAGTTTTGTTTATAAACACTGACTCATTCTTTTTAGGGCCTCTTACGAGTTGCATTGTTGTTAGACGGACTTGTTCTTCCGTCTTCGGTACCTTAACCAGGGGCACCATACATGATCCTTCTTGCTCTATGACTAGAAGTCATTGGAGGTAAGGCTCTATCACCACGTGATACTCTTGGAAGAACTCCTGCCTTAGAATGATATCGAAGAGGTCTAAAGAAGCGACAGTGAAGTTGGTCTTACCTTGCCAATCCCCTAGCGTGATGCTTAATCTATGTGTGACTCCGCTCACAGGAGTCGGTGGTGCATTGACCATCCTGAGTTGAGAGTTACTTGGACTGTAACTCATCCTCAACCATGTTGCTGCTTTTTTGGTCATGGCATTGGTCTATGCACCCATGTCGACCATAGCACAAGCAGGTCTTCCATTGATCGTGATGTCGACATACTGCGCATCATATCTTCTTCACTTCCCTGGCTACTTCGTGATGGCTCTACATAGTCCTATCAAGCCGAACTGCGTCGTCTCTATGCCTTATCCTTACTCTTTTGTATCATTCTCCTTCCACTCCAGCAAGATAGTATCAAGGTTCTTCTGTTCAGGGCACCTTGCATAGCCATGTGGCCCACCTCATATGTATCAATAGTTCCTCTTTCTAGGATTTGTCTTTTTCTCAACTTTGCTTTGACGTCCAAACTTCTTGCCATCGAACTTGTAGGTATCATGATTCTTAGGGTGTGGCCGTGATGCGTTCAAATTACTTCTCCCTAAAGAGGTATAAGCGATCGTTATCAAGTAAAGAACCCAACTTGTAGGTTGGGTTCAATCCCACGAAGAATATGGTTTAGACTTCAATTTAACTTACAATTATATTCCTATAGTCAACGTATTTTCGAAACAAATAATTAAAGGAAGGGATTTGTGAAACAAATTCTGGAAATTATGTGAGTAATCAGTGAGCAAGATTCAAACTCTAGATGTTATCAAGATGAGAGAGAAACTAGGGTGTACGTGTTCCCCATAAGCTCATAACGCCATAATCCTAGTAATAGTAATCATTTCCTAGTGTATTGCATGCAAAGTGATAAGTTATGTATCTCTAATTCCTTAGTTCGGCAACTAGAGAATTTCACTCGGCACCTTGGTCCAGCTACGTGTGTATAATTTACTAACCCTTATATTTACATCATATTAGACATTGCATCAATGTATGGATTAGTTTTCACCCTCGCAACAATTGACACTAGACTATTAGATAGTATCACACTATATCTATGTTGATAATTCTTTTCTTATTAACTACCTCCTTGGTCCGTCAAGTAGCAACAAGGCAAGTTCTAACATTTGCAACAGCTAAAAAGACTTTTAAACGAAAGAATTATCAATGCATGCAATAACATTATTCAAGAATTACTTAGTTACTATTCATATTTTGTTAATCGCTCATGGTTCCCAAAACCCTAGTTGTGGATTTAGTTACCCATAGTAGCAAGAACACAATTCATATTTTTAGATGATGAAATCATGAACTTACATAATGAGAATGATAAACCTAGAATCTCAACTTGAATTTCAAACCCAAAATATTCAAAACGAACTTAGGAAATTAAGAATTGCTAAAGTTGCAAGTTAATCTCCAAAGCCAAAAACTAGAATAAAAGTAATAAAGTCTAACCCCCAAAAATGAGGTTTGCATGCCATATATATCGAAGAACAAGTCCAAACTAAAAAGGAAACGAAATAAGGAAATAAAGTTTCAGGATGCAATTTCGATCTATGACACTGATCTACGAAACGTGGATTGACCTACGATTCTTAGGTCCCTTCCGTAGTTCAGGACTTAGGTAAATTTTCCAACTTCAAAAAAACTTCATCTCTGACGTAATCGACGGATCAACAGTACGAACTGTGGTTCAATTCACGGTTCATGGATCTTCCTCCTTAGCTCCATACTTAGAATCTTCAAAATCAGGTACTGGAACCCCTTCTTTGAATCATTTGACGGAACAGCAGGACGGCCCGTAGGTCGACCTATGGTTCATCTTTTGTAATCGTAGTTCCGCACATGGTCAAGAATTCCCTGATTTTCCTTTAAGTCTTGTCTGTCCATCTACGTCTACCATCTACAGAGCGTGACTAGACCTATGGTCCGTAGGTCATGTCCGTTGATGCCCTTTTCTTCACATTGTTCAACTGTGTCTCCCAACTTCCACGTCCGAACTTATTTCTTGAACACATGATAAAAATACATTAATACCAATACAAAATGGCCCTAGACACACACAACTCTTAAGTGAAATGTATTGAAAATACAGTAAACTCACGGTATATCAGGTCACTGCTCCTCAACTTTACCACGATCTCCCCCACCATGGTCATGACTACCTCTCACTTCCTCTCATCTAGCTCTATCGGGATTTTCATGGCTGAAGTCTATCAAAGCTCCTGCCTGCGTGATGGCTTTATCGATAGTCCTGACCTGTCGACGTTCCAACTTCGTCCTAGCCCAATTTTACAGCCAATCCATGAAGTGAAACAACATATCTTCATCCATGAGTTTATTAATATGAAGAGTAAGGGTCGTGAACTCCTTCACGTATGTGTGTATGATGCCCGACTCTTTACGCCTCCCCCATAGCATAGCCATCTACGAGAGGTACAACACAACGGTGTTGATCTTACTCTCATCATTTTTCATTTTTTTGCACTTGAAGTAATTCTCCAAATGCCAAAAGAAATTCTCCACCTCTTGTGCGTCACAGACACCTTTGAACATAGGTGGCTTGGGAGCCTCAACCTTGGCCTCCCTCTCTTGGTCAAACGACAACAATCCACCAACTTCCACGCCCTCCTTGAGTTCTTTCATCTCGGCCTTCATGGTCTCAATCGTGCTTAACGCCTCTATGAGCCGACATAACAAGGACGTGATGGCCTCCTTTATCTCGAACTCGGCACGCTGGCATCCCTCTAGCTCCTTGCGAAGGTTGTCGGTCTCCTCAAGAGTGAAGTCCTTGAGAGTCTTTAACTTTCCATCGACCACGTTTAAATGTCGGACTAATATCTCCACGGCTTGCCTCACCGTTTCAACCCCTGCGACCCATCCCTCTCCGTCGGTGATGTCAATGGCCTCCTCGCCATGTTCATCGTCACTAGCTGTGGTGGTTGAATGTGGGTGAAATCTTAGCGCCTCTCTTGGAGTGGGATCAAGCAACATTTCCTCATTACTCTTTTGGTGCTTATTTCCCTTGTGGTTCTTCTTTCCTCCCTCCGGACGGACATTGGTGGTGCTAGCTGCATTTATATGTCCTTCGTTAGCCATTCCATTAGTGCAAACATTTGCTCTGATACCACGTTGTCACGGACTTAGAGTCTCACTAAAGCTTCGTGCAGTACTTGACAACTTACTCAAGAATCACGATCTTGTAAACTCAAGTCAGACCTTTGAAGCTAAATCGCTAAGAGAATGTAAAGAAAGACTTACAAATACTTTGAGAGTTTTGGAAGAAGGCTTTGTATTGCTTGGAAGATTGCTTACAACTTGCTTGATGATTTACAAATGAGAGGCCCTCTATATATACTACCTCATAGGGGCCTAAGTGTAAATATTAATTACTTTACAAGTTCCTAAAGTATTTACACTTTAGTCCATGTTCTAGAATTCTCTACTAGTGTAGAGAATTCTAAAGCTTTGTAAAGCATCTTCCTAGTTATTCTAGAGTCTTCTAAAGAAAGGTCTAAGTTATTTTATAGCCTTCTCGAAAGTGTCTAGGGCTTTGTATTGCTTGGAAGATTGCTTACAACTTGCTTGATGATTTACAAATGGCAGGCCCTCTATGTATACTACTTCATAGGGGCCTAAGTGTAAATATTAATTACTTAACAAGTTCCTAAAGTATTTACACTTTAGTCCATGTTCTAGAATTCTCTACTAGTGTAGAGAATTCCAAGGCTTTGTAAAGCATCTTCCTAGTTATTCTAGAGTCTTCTAAAGAAAGGTCTAAGGAATTCTATAGCCTTCTTGAAAGTGTCTAGGGAATTCTAGAATGTTCTACTAACCTCCTAACAACTCTAGATTCTTCTCCTTTATTCTGATACCAAATTTGAACTGTGAAGTGGCGGGTCATGACACTATGCTTATGTTTATGCTGTTGTCCTTTATGCTATGATGAACTATATGTGAGTTGTTTTATGAGTACGTTCTCCAACTATTTCAATGATGATATTCAAAATTGTCATATAGCATTATTTCAACTAAAACGTCCCTTTTGCATGTTCTCAATGATTTTATGAATGACTCCCATACTTGGTGCATTTTTGTACTAACCCATATTTCTACATTTTCTGTAAGTGTAGGGTTTGGTTCTTGAAGCTGATCCCCTATTGGTTCGAGCTTGGAGTTGATAATTCTCCTTTCTAGTTTGTGAGTCCTCAAGATTCTAGGACGAGTATCTTTACTTAGTAGCTTCTTTTAACATTTCATTTAAGAACTATTGTAAGTGTTGTGTCCCTATTTTGACACTTTGATTGTATTAAATGGCTAAATGAGACAATGTCTAGACTCTCATTCTCTTTTATGAAAGACTTTGATTGTAAAGAAAGTTTTTAATTTTGCATCATTTTATGACTTTTATGTTTATGATATGCTAAGGGCTTGTATGCGACCCATTGGGGTCAAGTACGCCGTGTTACGTCTAGGGGGTACCCCTGGGTCGTGACACCCAAGACGAGTGAGTTGATTAGATTGATTCTTGAGGGAGCCCATTGTTCTCAATATTCCATCCATCCAGGGCAAGCAAAGATGTATCATGATTTTTGTCAGCTTTACTGGTGGTGTGGAATGAAGAGGGATATTGTGGACTTTTTTCTAGGTGTTTGACTTGCCTACTGGTCAAGTGTGAGAACTAGCGACCCGGGGGTATATCTTAGAGGATGTCAACTCCTACTTGGAAGTGGGAGTGGATCACTATGGACTTTATTGTGGGTGTGTCTACCACAGTGAGTGGTTATGACTCCATTTGGGTTGTTCTTGACAGGCTAGCCAAGTTTGCCCACTTAATTCTGGTACGGGTGAAGTATAATGTGGAGAAGTTAGTCGAGGTTTGTATTAGTGAGATTGTGCGACTACACGAAGTTCTGGTTTCTATTGTCTATGATCGAGGTTCATTGTTCACTTCTTATTTTTGAAAGGCATTACAACATGGTTTGGGTACTCAGCTAGATATTAGTTCAGTCTTTCACCCTTAGACAGATGGTCAGTCCGATCGGACAATTCTGGTGTTAGAGGATATGCTTCAAGCATGTGTGATCGATTTTGGTGCTAGATGGGATAGAGATTTTCCCTTAGTAGAGTTTGCCTACAATAATAGTTATCACACTAGTATTTAGATGGCCTTGTTTGAGGCGTTGTATGAAAGACGTTGTAGATCTCGAATCAGTTGGTTTGATTCAGCGGAGATGGAATCTTTGGATATAAACTTGCTTAGATTTGCTATGGAGCAAGTCCATAGGATTCAGTATAGACTATTGACAGCCCAGAGTCAATAAAAGAGTTATGCAGACCGGAGAGTTAGAGACTTAGTGTTTATGGAGAGTGATCATGTTTGGCTCCGAGTATCATCCACGAAGGGTGTGATGAGTTTCGGGAAGAAGGGCAAGCTTAGCCCTTAATTCATTGGCCCTTTTGAGATTTTGAGTCAAGTAGGAGAGGTGGCATATGTGTTGTCCTTGCCACCTAGTTTCTCAGCTATACATTATATCTTTCATGTATCCATGCTTCAGAAGTATATACCGTATGAGTCTCATGTGCTTTCACTTGATTCAGTGGAACTAGTTCCATACTTGACATTTGAGGAGAAGCCTTTAGCTATATAGGATAGGCAGGTTCAAAAGCGTAAAACCAAATAGATTGATTCAGTAAAGGTGCAATGGAAGCACCGTTCAGTTAAAGAGGTGACTTGGTAGACGGAGTCGGACATGCTGCAAGATATCCTCAAACTTTTAAGCTTCAGGTACTTTCATTTATTTAATGTTCTAGGACGAACATTGTTTTTAGTGGTGGATATTGTAATGACCCGGAAGGTCATATTTGAGACTTTTGAAATTTCTTGTAATTATTGTTAATTAATTTATGGTAAATTTTAGGTAATGAATTTAGTTAATAATGGGTCAAGCCTAAATTTTATTAAAGACCCTATACCACTAGGCCCATGTATTAAAAATAAGTTAGTGGGTTTTTCAGTTTTAATAAACAATTAATTTAGAAAATAAAGGGAGGAAGAAATTTACCTAAGGGAATGAATAGGAGAGGAAAGAAGAATTCAAACATCGTGTAACAATCAAATAGTGCAAATACTCTTTAATGTTTATAGTTAATTACTTATGGGATAGATGGAATCTTTTATGCTTTAGTGAATTGGTTTGACAAAATAGTTAAGGTTTTCTTCTAATTTTATGTGGACTTATGTGTTGTTTGTTGGCCGGGGGAAAGCAAGATAATTGGGGATGATTTCTGTTAGAGAACCAGTCAATATGGCTTAGAAATTGGGCATATGTGAATCGTTAAGTCTACTTCGTAACTAGCAGATTCCAATTTTTTTATTTTTTTATTAATATATTATGATTAAATTTTAATATATGGGTATACGTATTAAGTAACTAGGTCTATTACATTATATGAATACCATCATAATTATGTTATTTGGAGGAATAAAGACTTAATCCTAGGCTTAAAATTTAGGAACTTGACTATAGAGTTGGGTGAGTTTTTGGGTAAAGGCTAAACATATAGAAATATGGTGTGGTTAGTTTCGAAATCTTATGGTGATTATTTATTTGAATAGATTGCATTAATTTGGAAGCATAACGAAAAGGGAAAGCTCAAGTCCCAGAGTGATTGTTCGATTTTTTGAGGCATGTTGATTTCTCAACCCTTGCTAAGTGTATAGAATTGGGTATTTCTTTGTGGTATGTATTTGGGAGTAATGGGACTTGGTGATAGGTTAACTTGTCCGTGTTGAATAATTTTAATGATGGGAAAAGGGTAATAAAAGACAATGTGATTAATTATTGGTGTGTGATGTTTGAGAATGATTTGAAAGGATTATTGATTCATTATTGATGTTGTATCACGATTGTGTTGTTGTGAATTGTGCATTGTTATGTAAATGTTCATCTCTTCATTATTTGTGAACTTGTCATTTGCATTGGCTCTGAGCCATGGTTGTGACAAGTTGTAACACCCCAATTTTTCAAAACGTCTAAATCAACTTGCATTTTCGTGGAAAGATAAGGAGGGTGGGTAATAAATTAAGAATGATGCGGTATATCATATATTAAGTGTTCAAAGATTGTATCTCAAGTTTTGAAGTTAGGTAAGTGGCAAAATAAAAGTTGGCGAAAGTAATCATAAGTTCCTTTTTAAAAATTTCTCTGAAATTTGGGTGAAATATCTTGGATGTTTTCTCCTAATATATAAAGAGTTAGAAGGCCTATCACCCATTAAATCAAAGGCCTATGAGTCTAGTTTTCAACGCACAAAACCCCGTATCCAACCGACATCGGAGTAAAACGTTATGACGATTTTACTATGGACTATCGGGGCTGAATTCGGGTCGGGTAAAAAATGTGATATGTCGGCTTACTCGACGTTTTAAGTCATGAAAACATTTCTTTTTACTTCCAAACCAGAGAGAAAGCTTAAGAGAGGGTTACTATGGAGTCCGTGCATGATGAAGGTTAGTTTTTGATGATTTCTACCATTAAAAGTTCCCCCCGTGCCTAGAAACGTGATCTCTACATATGACAATCATTTTTCCCTTCTATTAGCTGCATTTGGAGCTGGATTTTGAAGATATAAATTTGTAGTTGGTGTTTCTTCAAGGTTTAAACTTGGTTAACTAAGTTAATCATCTCGGGACTCTGTTATGTTTGTTTTTATGAATTTCTACGGACGTTTTGACAAGTTGGGGAAATATGACAAATCTGCCGATTTAAGATTAATTATGAACTATTTATAGGTGTGTACCAGTTGTGTATATATAGTGTTTGTGAAGCTTAGGACATAAGGAACAACTTTCATGAAGGAACTACAGTCTTTTGAGTGTTCATTAGAAAGGTATGTTAAGGCAATTCCCTTCATTCAATATGTTTCCTTAAAGGAAGTTATTGTTGGTGATTTGTATTTGTAATTGTGAGTGGTTGGCTGATTGAGTGGTTATAAACCCTCATTTTAAGGACTAATAATCTATTAAGAATGGCCCTAAGTTAGGAACGACTTGGAGATTATTCATATATATTGTTATAGCTAAATTGCTCGCCTTTAGCTTATTTAATTGTTTGTTGTCGCCCTGGGGGCTATTGTGGTTAGTTGGTGAGCTATGAACTCCCTATGGGGGCTATGATGTTTTCTAATAAGACTATGCTATTTCCAAAAAGGGCTATGTGTTGCCCATGGGGCTATATTGTTGCCAAAGAGTGTTATGTGTTGCCTACGGGCTATTTTGACACCAAAGAGGGCTATGTTGATGCAAAAGAGGGTTATGTGAAACCCACAGAGCTATGATGTTGTCTAAGAGGGCTATGTGCTAACTACAGGGCTATATCGTTTCCAAAAAGGGCTATATGACTTCTCACAAAGACAAGGTCTACCGATAGGGGTATGTAGATTGATTTGGCACCTTCTGGGCATATGGGGGCCTAGGTAGGTGGTATGTTGTTTGTACCACCCGAGCTTATGGGGACTTGGGTAGGTTGATGTTTGATCATTTTTGTATTTTTTAGATTCAATAGTTGGTTAGCATGCTTATATAAAATTTTGATTTCCTTACGTAATGGCTTTTGGTATATTATGATACTTGCTCACTTAGTCTATAGTCTTTCATACTATGTACATTATTTTTTACTGACGCCCCATTATCTTGGGGGTACTGCATTCATGCATGCAGGTCCAGAAAAATGACCCAGTAGACCTCCTCAGCAGCAGGATTGACTTATATATGATTGGCTAGCCCCTTTCCTCTGGAGCTGCCAGAGTTGGGAGGTTTGTTACCTTTTGTTATATATATCTTTTTAGGTAGGTTGGGGCCCTTGAGTTTGAGGTGTGACAAACTTGGTATCAGAGCAATGTCGTATCCTAGGGAGTTTGTAAGCCGTGTCGAGTAGAGTCTTGTTTATAAATGTGTTGTGCACCACATTTGATAAGAAAGAAGCTACCGGGAATGTCAGAATGACTATCCTTCTTTTGCTCACCTCGTGCTATAGAGTGGTGGTTTAAGGGTTGAGGCTTCTAGCTTATAATTGATACTTGTATGTAGATAGAGATGACTGACACCAGACAGACCACAGCTAGCCAGGGGCTAGATACAGCTGCAGGCTAGGGTACCTGCAAAGTACCACAGGTGGAGGTATCCCAATGTGATATCCAGGGGGAGACATCTTCTCAGCCCCCTATAGCTTTTCCACCGCTTCAGGAGACTTCCAGGCCTACAGGACTTTCGGATCCACCACCATTACCACCTCTAGTTCCTCTTATTTCATTTGATTAGGATTTCAAGAGTGCAGTATGTATGTTAACACAATTAGGAAAGTATGTATGTTAACACAATTAGGAGCTGCACAGCGCCAGCCAGTTGCGCCAGATGTTGCTGGACCTTCTAAAGATCCCGAAAGTTCGAGAGCTCACGAATTTCTTACCTTGAATCCTCCACAGTTTACAGGGATAGATCACAGAGAGGACCCTCAGTTCTTTGTTGATCATCTTCTTAGGATCTTTAGAGTCATGCATGCCTTAGCGACTGAGTCAATTGAGTTAGCAGTATTTCGATTGTACGATGTTGTAGTATTGTGGTACAAGAGTTGGGAGAGATCTAGGGGAAAAGATGCATCTCTACCCACTTGGGATATCCTTACATAAGCTTTCATAGATCACTATTTGCCTCGAGAGATAAGGGATGGCTGAGTGGACCAGTTTCTGAACCTTCGACAAGGCAGCCTGAGTGTTCGAGAGTACAGGCTGAGATTTGATTCATTGGATAGATATGCACCAGCATTTGTTGATACAATGCATGATATGGTGCGTAGACTTGTGGGAGGGCTTGAATCAGACTATATCGAAGCTTGTTCTACCGTTGCACTAAATGATAATATGAATATCTCACGAATTCAGGCTTTTGCATAAGGCATAAAGGATCGTCGACATTTACAGTATATGAGTGAGAGGGTCGAGAGAGAGATATAAGAGGGCTAGGCCAGCTAGTTCACAGGGAGATTTTCAAGGTGGTCCCAGACCCCGATATTCTATTAGGCCACTTAGACCTCCATCACAGTAGTTCTAGGGTAGTAGATTTGATTGTCAAGGACAGTCATGCCCAGGTGAGGGTTTACGAGCATCAGGCTCACAGTAGCAAAGGGGTTCAGGCCAGGCTAGGACAGCCCCGCTGTATTGCGCTACTTGCGGTAGGATGCATTTCGGGAGGTACAGACATGGTTCCACAAGTTGTTATTCTTGTGGACGGAAGGGGCATGGGTGGAGAAACTGCCCGACCATAGGTCAGGGTGGTATAAGCCAGTCGACCAGGTCAGTAGTAGGTTCCTCCTCATCAGCATAGTCTACAGGGCGTGGACCCCAAACTTCAGCAGGTAGAGGTAGAGGCGAAGGTAGAGAGGGAGCATCTAGTTCTGGTAGTGGACAGAACCGTACACATTCATTAGTTAGCCGATAGGAGTCAGAGTCATAACCAGATGTTGTGACAGGTACAATGATTGTTTGCTCCCACTGTGTTTATGCTTTGATAGATCCTGGATCTACTCTATCTTATGTTACGCCATTTATTGCGGGAAAGTTATGTATAGTAGCAGAGTCATTAGATCAACCAATTATTGTATCTACACCAATTGGTGAGTCTATTGTTGCCAGAAGAGTCTATCGAGGTTGCACAGTAGATATTATCGACCGTCAGACCTCTGTCGATCTCGTAGAGTTAGAGATGGTCGATTTCGACGTCATTATGGGTATATAATGGTTAGCATCTTGTTATGCTAATGTTGAGTGCCGGACAAAGATTGTTAGATTCCACTTTCCAAGAGAGGCATATCGGGAATGGAAAGGCAATACAACAACGCCAAAAGGTAGGTTTATTTTCTATCTTAAGGCGAGAAGGATGATTACTAGGGATTGTATTTATCATCTTGTTCACGTTCATGATATAGATGCAAAAACATCGACTCTTCAGTCTATTCCGATAGTTAATGAGTTTCTAGATGTATTTCTAGACGAGCTCCCTGGTATCCCTCCAGAATGGGAAATTGATTTTGCTATCGATATGCTACCAGGTACACAACCCATATCTATCCCTTCATATAGAATGGCTCCTGTTGAGCTAAAGGAGTTGAAGGATCAGCTGAAAGACTTGCTGGATAAAGATTTTATTAAGCCTAGTGCTTCACCATGAGGTGCGCCAATGTTATTCATAAGGAAGAAAGATGGCTCACTAAGAATGTGTATTGATTAGTGACAGTTGAATAAGGCGACTATAAAGAATAAGTATCCCCTTCCGAGGATCGATGACTTGTTTGATCAGTTACAAGGTGCTAAGTGCGTCTCAAAGATTGATTTAAGATCAGGGTACCACCAGATACGAGTTTGGGAGAAAGACGTTCCAAAGATAGCTTTTAGAACCAGATATGGAAACTTTGAGTTCTTGGTAATGTCTTTTGGATTAACTAATGTCCCATCAATGTTCATGGACCTGATGAATAGTATATTCAGGCCATATCTACACTTGTTTGTGATTGTATTTATTGATGATATTTTGGTGTATTCACATTCAAAAGCTGAGCATGCAAATCATCTGCGAGCAGTCCTTCAGGTTCTTCGAGACAGAGAACTTTATGCAAAGTTTTCTAAGTGTGAGTTCTGGTTGGACTCTGTAGCTTTCTTAGGCCATATTATATCAGATGCAGGCATTGTGGTTGATACACAAAAGATTGAGGCCATAAAGACTTGGCCCAGACCCATGACTCCGACTGAGGTTCGTAGTTTCTTAGGGTTAGCTGGGTACTATAAAAGATTTGTAGAGAGGTTTTCTTTCACTTTCAGCCCCATTAACGAAGCTGACTCAAAAAGCAGCTAAGTTCCAGTGGATTGAGGCTTGCGAGCATAGTTTCCCGGAGTTGAAGGACAGGTTGACATCAGCACCAGTTCTACCATTGCCAGAGGGTTCAGAAGGTAATGCGGTGTATTGTTATGCTTCTGGTGTTGGGTTGGGATGTGTTCTAATGTATCATGGTAAGGCTACTGCATATGCTTCAAGGTAGTTGAGAAAGGATGAGAAGAACTATTCGACCCATGATTTAGAGTTGGCTGCAGTTATGTATGCGTTAGAGATCTGGAGACATTATCTATATGGCGTTCATGTTGACATCTTCACAGATCATAAAAGCCTTCAATATTTCTTTAGACAGAAGGAGTTAAATCTGCGACAGCGTCGATGGCTTGAGTTACTGAAAGACTACGACGTGGATATTTTATATCATCCAGGAAAGGAAAATGTGGTAGTCGATGCCCTCAGTAGAAGATCTATGGGTAGTTTATCATATTTAGGTGTTGCGAAATATGAGCTAGCGCGAGAGATTCATTAGTTAGCTAGCTTGGTAGTCAGATTGTTAGAGGTAGAAGATGGTGGGGTAACAATTCAAGACACAACTGTACCATCTCTAGTTGTATAAGTAAAATCACGGCAACAAAAGGATCCTAGCTTAGAGCAGCTCAGAGCCAAGGCTCAGGATCAGCAGTCTTTAGAATTTGATATAGCAAGAGATAGAGTTCTTAGATATAGCGGTCGATTATGTGTTCCAAATGTTGCGGGGCTTCGACATCGGATTATGGAAGAGGCACATCATTCCCATTAGTCTATTCACCCTAATTCGACGAAGATGCACCATGATATTAAGGAGATCTATTAGTGGCACAGTATAAAGAAGGACGTTGTTGAGTTTGTGGCACAATGTCCTAACTGCCAACATGTGAAGGTTGAGCACCAAAAGCCCGTTGGACTAGGTCAGAAGATATCCATTCCTTTGTGGAAGTGGGAAATAATTAATATGGATTTTATTACAAGGTTACCTCGATCGCGTCGCAAGTTTGACTCTATTTGGGTAATTGTTGATAGACTAACAAAATCAACCCACTTCTTACCAATCAAGGCTAGTTATACGGATGAAAAGTATGCAGGGCTCTATATTAGAAAGATTGTTAGGCTACACGGTGTCCCAGTATCTATTATCTCTAATAGAGGAGCACAATTTCCGCCAACTTCTGGAAGTACTTCCAGAAAGGACTGGGGACACTTACTACAGCCTTTCACCCTCAGACAGATAGCCAAGTTGAGCTCACAATTTTGACACTCAAGGATATTCTACGGGCGTGCGCACTAGACTTTAAGGGAAGCTGGGATGACCACTTACCCCTTAATAAGTTCACATACAATAATAGTTATTATTCCAGCATTGGGATGGAACCTTATGAGGCTTTGTATGGGCGAAAATATAGGTCCCCCATCGAATGGTTCAAGGTAGGTAAGTCAGGGTTGATTGGATCCGACTTAGTACAGCAGACAGTGGAGTAGGTTAAGCTCATTTGGGAGAGGTTGCTAACAGCTCAAAGCTGACAGAAGTCATACTCAGATGTTCGACAAAGGGACTTAGAGTTTTGTGTCGATGACTAGGTATTCTTAAAAGTCTCGCCTATGAAGGGTGTTATGAGATTCGGCAAAAAAGGCAAGCTTAGTCCAAGATTCATTGGGCCATACCGGATCCTTCGGAGGGTAGGATGGGTAGCTTATGAATTAGAATTGCCTTGGGGGCTAGAATCTGTCCATCCAGTTTTCCATGTATCAATGCTACGAAAGTGCGTAGAAGACCCTTCTCGGGTTTCCCGATTGAAAATATTCATATCACAGAGGAATTGTCCTACGAGGAAACTCCAATTGCCATATTAGATCGACATGTCCGTAAATTAAGGATTAAAGAGGTGGCTTCGGTTAAAGTATTGTGGATAAACAAGAATAGAGAAGAGGTGACCTGGGAAGCTGAGGATGGCATGAGGTTCAAATATCCTCACTTGTTTCATACCTCAGGGTGATGGCATATCAGTTTATATTAGCTCAGTGAGGTTAGATACCAATCTGATTTTTTTATATTGTTGCTTATTATTATTTTTGGTGGCGTTCTATATTTGCTCGTACTGTTATTGTGGAGCTATAGAGCTTAGCTATTTATCTCATCCTGTGAGACGCCTAGGTTAAAATTTATATGTTTCATGTTCCTGGATAGTCACATTTACAAAGGATATTTTTCCTTAATTTTTGAAACTCCTAAGGAATTAACCGCGTGACTCATATTTCTTTTCATTCGAGGACGAATGTTTCTAAGGGGGTAAGGATGTAACACCCCGACTTTTCAAAACGTCTAAATCAACTCATATCTTCGTGGAAAGATAAGGAGGATGGGTAATAAATTAAGAATGATGTGGTATGTCATATATTAAGTCTTCAAGGGTTGTATCTCAAGTTTTGAAGTTAGGTAAGTGGCAAAATAAAAGTTGGCGAAAGTTATCGTAAGTTCCTTTTTAAATATTTCTCTGAAATTTGGGTCAAATTTCTTGGACGTTTTCTCCCAATATATAGAGAGTTATAAGGCCCATCACTCATTAAATCAAAGGCCTATAAGTCTAGTTTGCAATGCACAAAACCCTGTATCCAACCGATATCGGAGTAAAAAGTTATGAGGGTTTTACTATGGACTGCTAGGGCAGAATCTGGGTTGGGTAAAAAATATGGTATGTTAGCTTACTCAATGTTTTAAGCCATGAAAACATTTCTTTTCACTTCCAAACTAGAGATAAAGCTTAAGAGAGGGTTCCTATGGAGTTCTTGCATGATGAAGGTTAATTTTTGACGATTTCTACCATTAAACGTTCCTCACGTGCCTAGCAACGTGATCTCTACACGTGGCAATCATTTTCCCCTTCTATTAGCTGCGTTTGGAGCTAGTTTTTGAAGATATAAATTTGTAGTTATTGGTATTTCTTCAAGGTTTAAACTTGGTTAAGGTAATCATCTCGGGACTCTTTTATGATTGTTTTTATGAATTTCTACGAACGTTTCAACAAGTTGGGGCAATATGGCAAATCTGCCAATTTAAGATTAATTATGAACTATTTATAGGTGCATACCAGATGTGTATATATAGTGTTTGTGAAGCTTAAGACATAAGGAACAACTTTCGTGAAGGAACTACGGTATTTCGAGCGTTCATTGGAAAGGTATGTTAAGGCTATTCCCTTCGTTCAACATGTTTCCTTAGAGGTAGTTATGATTGGTGATCTTGTAGATGTAATTGTGAGTAGTTGTCTAATGGAGCGGTTATAAACCCTTATTTTAGGGACTAATAATCTGTTAATAACGACCCTAAGTTAGGAACAACTTGGAGATTATTCATATTTATTGTTTATAGCTAAATTGCTCGCCTTTAGCCTATTCAATTGTTTGTTGTCGCCCTTAGGGCTGTTGTTAGTTGGTAAGCTATGAACTGCCTAAGGGGGCTATGATGTTGTCTAATAAGACTATGTTATTTCCAAAGAGGGTTATTTGTTGCCCACGGGGCTCTACTGATGCCAAAGAGTGTTATGTGTTGCCTACGGGGCTATTTTAACACCAAAGAGGGCTATGTGTTGCCTACAGGGCTATGTTGATGCAAAATAGGGATATGTGCAGCCCACGGAGCTATGATGTTGCCTAAGAGGGCGATGTGCTGCCTATGGGGCTATATCGTTGCCAAAAAGGATTTTGGCACCTTCTGGGCATATGGAGGCCTAGGTAGGTGGTATGTTTTTTGTACCTGCCGAGCTTATGGGGGCTTGGTTAGGTTGATGTTTGATCATTTTGTATTTTTTAGATTCAGAAGCGGGTTAGCATGCTTATCTAATATTTTGATTTCCTTGTGTGATGGCTTTTGGTATATTAAGATACTTGCTCACTTAGTCTATAGCCTATCATACTCTATACATTATTTTTTATTGACGCCCCATTACCTTGGGAGCACTGCATTCATGCATGCAGGTCTTGACAGACGACCTAATAGACCTCCTCAGCAGCAGGATTGACTTCTATCTAATTGGCTACCCCCTTTTCTCCGGAGCTGCCAGGGTTGGGAGGTTTGTTACCTTTTGTTGTATATATCTTTATGGGTAGGCTGGGGCCCTGTCTCACCAATCTTTACCACTCTTAGAGGTTTGCAGACTAGTTTGTAGGGTGTATAGCTACGTTATGGACATACTGGCCTAGTTTGTTGGTTTGTTGAAGCTTGTGAGTTGTTTGATGTATTGTCTTGATATATATCTTCTTTCTGTTTTGGTATAGCTATCATGGTGGCCTCGATGGCCCAATCAGTACTTCTGTGCTGGTTGGCTATTTATTTATGTGATCTTCTGGGAGTAGTTGTTTCTTTTATAGATCAGTTGATAGGGGCCTTGCCGGTTGAAGGCTTAGTTTTAAGCCGAGATATACTTGTTTGTTTTCTTGATTGCATGTGACTGCCATGCGCTAGTAGCAAATGGTTCAGCAGGGTCGGGTCGGGCTTAAGTTTTGGCATTAGGAGCCAGTTGCGCCCCTCGAGTTTGGGGCGTGACACAAGTGTTATATGGATTGAGAAAGAATAAGAAATTGAAGATAAGGTACAATTTTGAGGGATGTGTCGTGCATCGCGATGGATATTATAATTCGAGGGACGTTTTGCACTCCGCGATGGATTCTATTACTGAAAGATGTGTCATACGCCGTGATGGATGCATGGAAAGATATGTCACTACTAAAAAATTGCTAAAAACAACGGAAGAAAAAGCGACGGACAGCGTCGCTCCAAAAATGCGACGGACTAAGAGTTGTCGTCCGTCGATTTTTAATTAAAATAATTATTTTACGGATTTTTGCGCTATATATATATATATATATAATTAATAATAATTTATTTAATATATATAGAGACGTCGTCCGTCACTTTTTATTAAAAATAATTATTTATAAATTAAACAATAACCACGTTGTCCGTTGTTTTATTTTATTTTATTTTATTAATTAGTTTTTAAAAAAAGCGATGGATGACATCTCTTAGTCCGTCGCTTTTTGGGTAAAATATCTAGTCAAACATTTTTAAAAAGCGACGGACAGCGTCTCTTAGTCCGTCGCTTTTTAATTAAAATATTTTAAAAAAAAAATTAAAAGCGACGGACGACATCGCTTAGTCCGTCGCTTTTTTCGTGTATTTTTGTTAATTAATTATTTTATATAGATAGTGATGCAGTTCGTTGCATTTTATTAAAAATAATTATTTATTAATTTAAAAAAAAGTCACGCCGTCCGTCGCTTTTTATTAATTTAATTGTTTAATTATTTTTTAAATTAGCGACCGACATCTTTATGTTCGTCGCTTCTTGGTCAAAATATCTGGTCAAATATTTTAAGAAAGCGACAGACAATGTCTCTTAGTCTGTCGCTTTTTGGTAAAAAAAAAATTAAAAAAAGCGACGGACATAGACACGTTGTCCGTCGCTTTTTTAAAAATATCTACACTAGCAGACGCGATTTTCCCCATTTCTCCATATAAAAAAAAATTGAGAAATATTTTGATTTAATTTTATTTAAATCATCTTCTAGAGAATGGTTTTGTGTAAAATAAAAAACAAAAAAATTATAATACCGACTTCCAGATGTCGGTAAAATTAAATAGTATGTAATAAATTAATATTTTCAATTAACTTTAAATAAATCGTCCTCCGAATAACGGAATTATATAAGTTAAAAAATAATTTAATATAAAATACTGACCTCCCGATGTCAATATTATTTAATTAACATGATTACTTTTTATTTATCTTAAAATTTAATGTGATACCGACCTCATAAGGTCGGTATTTTTTATTATATCTAATTACTTTTAATAAAAGCGACATACGGAGGTCAGTATGTTTAAAATATTCCTATTAATCATAAATTTGCTATTTTGCATAATATTAAAATTTCATTTTACACCTACGATTAATTGTTCAAAAAGTGTAACAATTTTGTATACTTTTACAAATAAAATGTTAGAATTCGTGAAATAAATAAAAAAATATCTATAATCCATATTTAGAGTATGAAACTACATTGATATGAATTAGGAGATAATTATACTTATATTTATAGTGTAATGTACAAATCCTATCAGTCCGTCGTCTAATCATAAACTTAATATATCATGTCATGATTTAGTAGAGGTGAAGAGCTAACGTATAAACCATTCCAGTATGAAATGCGAGATAGTATTATTATATACGTTCGATCTTGAATGGATGTCAAGTGTAGTGATCACCTCCTAATTATGATGACATGTAAAGGATACTTCATCGGAGTATGAAAACATTGATTAATTATATATATATATTCCTCGAGTAGTTTAACAAATCAAGTTTTATATACTAGTGGTTCAGATATAAAATACATTATTAATTAAAGAAATACCGATGATCAATTCAAGGAGATTATACATTAAACTTGATATTGATAAACTTTTGTTAATCAATGAAATTAAATTTATATAATTAGAAGGTATATAATTCAAATTTATAAAATTAACTTGATCGATAAATTAAATTTATTAAATTAAACTTTTGTTGATGTGTAGTTAAATTATATAAATAAATAAATAAATATATATATATATATATATATATATATATATATATATACAACCCCTCTAACTTGTCCACATTTTTCATTTTGGCACTTTATCTTAGCCTTGTTCCATTTTAACCCTTGAACTCCATTTTTTATGTTCCATTTTAACATGACATACTATTTTTATGATTTATTTATTTTTATATATATTCTTAAATTGCAACTTCTTATTTTAAATTGACATGTGTCATTTAATTTTAGTTAAAAAAATAAAAATTAACAAAAAATAATTCTTTTTAAAAAATAATAATTTCTTTTTAAGAGTGTTATCTATTTTTGTGTGAAAAATAACCGACGAAATTGTGTTGGTTTTCTTCTTTAAAATCACTGACAACCTAACAAAGTCAGCCGAGTTTTAACATTGTTTAGTAGTGTTATTAGCAATGAACAAGAGTCTTTTTCTAGTAGTGTTATTAACTAAGTCAATCGAGTCTTTTTGAAGATGGGTTTTTTTATTCGTATTGATTTATATTAAAAATTAAAAGTGAGTATTTGCGTTAAATTTAGATAGCCTAGATGATAAGAAAAAATAAATAAGTAGTGTTATTTAATTTGATTGAATGTTTAAGAAAGAAAATCAAAGAACTTTCGTCAATTTATTTTCATGCAAAAATACAGAGAAATATCAAAAAATAATATTATTGTTTGATAATTTTTATGTTCGTTCACGAATGTTTAATTTTTTTAATTAACAGGCACACATCTATTTTTTTAAAATAAGAAATTGCAATTGAAGAACATAAATAAAAACAAATCATAAAAATTAGTATAAGTGTTTAAATGGTACAGAAAAAATGGAGTTTAAGGGTTAAAATGGAACAAGGCTAAGTTGGAGTGCCAAAATGAAAAACAAGGGCAAGTTTGAGGGGTTGTATATGTGTTTGGCCTATATATATATATATATGTAATTTTAATTAATAAAATCAACCTCAAAAGGTGAGTTTATATTAAAATAAATTAATAAATACTGACCTAAAGATGTTGGTATATTTAAATAATTATTTTATTTAGATAATATCGACTTCACGATGTCGGTATGTTGACACCCAATTTTGACAGACCTATAACCCTTTCGAAAGTGCTATTTGGTTAAATACGTGTTTTTTTAAAATATTCTGAGTTTAAATTTTTAATCGATTTTATCTAAAAATTATATATTTTAGTTTGCATGCTTTATAAAATTATCATAAATATTATTAAAATATTTTTAAAATTATAAGTAAAACTCGGAATAATTAGTTTATTCAAATGTTTTAAAATTTAAGTGATTTTTATTATATAAAATGTTATAATATTTGTAGTATTTTAATTGGATAGCATTTCTTTAGTTTTTCTCGAAATCATTTAATTTTTATCCCATTCTAATCTAGTTCCTTTCAAGTTTAGCTTTTTCCTTATTCAATTCATTGCAATTCTAGCCACCTCAATCCAATTTCATTTTTCAATTATAGCCTCTTATATCAATTTTAGTTGCAATTTTAGCCATTCATTCATTTCAATTATAACCCTTTTTGTCCAAATCTTGAAACATTAGTTTAAATCTTAATTGTCCATCATTTAACTGAATCCTAGATCAAATCCTAGCCGCTCATCTTCACTAATCCAATGACTCAAATTAAATCTACCTAACCTTCCTATTTTTTACCTAAAAAAAGACTAAACCCTCTAATTTTGAAAACTCATTTCTCCCGCCACCCTCCTTTTCTCATCTCTTCTCTCGTTGCTCCCTTCCGTCTCTTTTCACCAGCGAGAACGGCGAGACAAATCGCCGCCTCTCTCTCGTCTCTCCAATCAGCAAAAGTTCGCTGCTTTGTCTCTCCCTCAACTGCTCCGGCCAGCGAGCTCCAAGCAATCAACATCAACAGCCGGCGAGGAGAGCAACAACATCTCCGGCCAACTAACCCTAACCTCGATCCACTACCCTTCTCCTTTAATTGAAGGTTAGGGTTTCATAATATTATTTTTAATTTCTTTCAATTTGAGTATTGAATTTGTTAATTAGTGTATTGAATTAGTTTTTTTTATTGATTGATTGTTAGTTAGTAAGTGAATGATTTAGGGATTTTTGATGGTTAGTTTGAATTAGGGATTATTTGATTGTTAGTTTATGTTTGTTGATTGTGAAATGAAAATTTTAATGTTGGGTTTTGTTTGAATTAGGGTCTCTTAGGATTTGTTTAAAATTCGGTATTTCTTGAGTTAATTAGTTCGATTTTGGAATTGTAAGATTAGATTGAATTAGGGTATTTAAGAAGTTGTTTGAATTTAGGATTTTAGCACTAGTTAGATTTTGGGATTTTAAGACTAGTTTGAATTTGTGATTTCAAGACAAGTTTGAATTTTCAATTTAGGACTAGTTTGAATTATTATTGAAGTTGAACTTAGAATTTGAACATGAACTTGAACTTGAACTTGAAAGTAGAATTTGAACTTAGAACTTGAACTTGAACTTAGAATTTGAACTTGAAATTAGAACTTGAACTTGAACTACACCTTGAACTTAGAACTTGAACTTAAACTTAGAACTTGACCTTGAAATTAGAACTTGAACTTGAATTTAGAAGTTGAACTTAGAACTTAACTTGAACTTAGAACTTTAACTTTAACTTGAACTTAGAACTTGAAATTGAAATTAGAACTTGAACTTAGAACTAGAACTTGAACTTGAACTTAGAATTGGAAATTGAACTTGAAATTAGAAATTGAACTTGAACTTAGAATTTGAAGTTAAACTTAGAACTTGAACTTGAAATTAGAACTTGAACTTGAATTTAGAAATTTACCTTGAACTTAGAACTTGAACTTGAAATTAGAACTTGAACTTAGAACTTGAATTTAGAATTAGAACTTGAACTTAGAATTAGAACTTGAACTTGAAATTAGAAATTAAACTTGAACTTAGAACTTGAACTTAGAATTAGAACTTGAACTTAGAATTAGAACTTGAACTTAAAATTAGAAATTGAACTTGAACTTAGAACTTGAAATTAGAATTTGAACTTGAACTTAGAATTAGAACTTGAACTTTAAATTAGAAATTGAACTTGTACTTAGAACTTGAACTTAAAACTTGAACTCAGAATTAGAACTTGAACTTGAAATTAGAAATTGAACTTGAACTTAGAACTTGAAATTAGAACTTGAACTTGAAATTAAAATTTGAACTTGAACTTAGAACTTGAACTTAGAATTTGAACTTGAACTTAGAACTTGAACTTGAAATTAGAACATGAACTTGAACTTGAACTTGAACTTGAACTTGAACTTAGAATTTGAAGTTAAACTTAGAACTTGATGTTGAAATTAGAACTTGAACTTAAACTTAGAATTAGAACTCGAACTCGAACTTGAACTTAGAAATTGAACTTAAACTTAGAACTTGAAATTTGAGTATTGAATTTGTTAATTAGTGTATTGAATTAGTTTTTGTATTGCTTGTTAGTTTGATTGATTGTTAGTTAGTAAGTGAATGATTTAGGGGTTTTTGATGGTTAGTTTGAATTAGGGATTATTTCATTGTTAGTTTGTGTTTGTTGATTGTGAAATGAAAATTTTAATGTTGGGGTTTGTTTGAATTAGAGTATCTTAGGATTTGTTTGAAATTCGGTATTTCTTGAGTTAATTAGTTTGATTTTGGAATTGTAAGATTATATTGAATTAGGGTATTTAAGGAGTTGTTTGAATTTAGGACTTTAGCACTAGTTAGATTTTGGATTTTAGGACTAGTTTGAATTTGTGATTTTAAGACTAGTTTGAATTTTCAATTCAGGACTAGTTTGAATTATTATTGAAGTTGAACTTAGAATTTGAACATGAACTTGAACTTGAACTTAGAATTTGAAGTTAAACTTAGAACTTGAACTTGAAATTAGAACTTGAACTTGAATTTCGAACTTGAACTTGAACTTAGAACGTGAACTTGAACTTGAACTTAGAATTTGAACTTGAAATTAGAACTTCAACTTAGAACTTGAACTTGTACTTGAACTTAGAATTGAAACTTGAACTTGAAATTAGAAATTGAACTTGAACTTAGAACTTGAAATTAGAACTTGAACTTGAAAGTAGAAATTGAACTTGAGCTTAGAACTTGAAATTAGAACTTGAACTTAGAACTTAAACTAGAAATTAGAATTTGAACTTCAACTTAGAACTTGAGCTTGAACTTAGAATTAGAACTTGAGCTTGAAATTAGAACTTGAATTTGAAATTTAACTAATTTTAGAACTTTTCGTGCTAGGCAACTGAGGAAGCTCAACATCTAAAAAAATTGATACAAGACTATATTGCTTCTTTCATCAAAGTAGGAGATAAGGTAGGTGCTTCTAAATTTCTAAAGTTCAAGTATAATTGTTTTCAATAATGTGTTTGTGTCTATCTAGTATTGATATTTAGCTTTAATATTATGATAATATTTTTGTGTCCATCGATTGTTTGTTAAGCATAAGTACCAACACTAGTTGATCCTATTGATGACAAAATTAATTTTCTTGCAAGATCGATTTGTATGCATCTAGTGTTGACACTTAGCTTTAAATTTAGAAATAATATATTTGTTAAGCATGAGTACCAACACTAGTTGATCCTATTGATGACAAAATTAATTTTCTTGCAAGATCGATTTGTGTTCATCTAGTATTGACACTTAGCTTTAAATTTAGAAATAATATATTTGTTAAATATGAGTACCAACACTAGTTGATCCTATTGATGATAAAATTAATTTTCTTGCAAGATCGATTTGTGTCCATCTAGTGTAGACACTTAGTTTTAAATTTAGAAATAATATATTTGTTAAGCCTGAGTACCAACACTAGTTGATCCTATTGATGACAAAATTGATTTTCTTGCAAGATCGATTTGTGTCCATCAAGTGTTGATACTTAGCTTTAAATTTAAATAAGTTCAATTAAAAAATCTGGTTTTTTTCATGGATTTAGTTATTGGAATTAAGTCAAAACTAAACTAGCTAAAGTTGTTAAGTTTTTTAAATAAGTTAAATTAAATAATGTGGTTTTGTTGATGGATTTAGTTGTTGGAATTAAGTCAAAACAAAACTAGTTCAAGTTAAAAAAATGTTAAGTTGTTTAAATAACTTAAATTAATTAATGTGGTTTAGTTGATGGATTTAGTGTTGTATTAAATTAAAACTAAACTAGTTAAAGTTGTTAAGTTGTTTAAATAAGTTAAATTAATTAATGTGGTTTAGTTGGTGAATTTAGTGTTGTATTAAGTCAAAACTAAACTAGTTAAAGTTGTTAAGTTGTTTAAATAAGTTAAATTAAATAATGTGGTTTTGTTGATGGATTTAGTTGTTGGAATTAAGTCAAAACTAAACTAGTTCAAGCGATAAAGTTGTTAAGTTGTTTAAATAAGTTAAATTAAATAATGTGGTTTTGTTGATGATTTAGTTGTTGGAATTAAGTCAAAACTAAACTAGTTAAAGTTGTTAAGTTCTTTGAATAAGTTAAATTAAATAATGTGGTTTTGTTGATAGATTTAGTTGTTGGAATTAAGTCAAAACTAAACTAGTTCAAGTTAAAAAGTTATTAAGTTGTTTAAATAAGTTAAATTAATTAATGTGGTTTAGTTGGTGGATTTAGTGTTGAATTAAATCAAAACTAAACTAGTTTAAGCTGTTAAGTTGTTTAAATAAGTTAAATTAATTAATGTGGTTTAGTTGGTGGATTTAGTGTTGTATTAAGTCAAAACTAAACTAGTTAAAGTTGTTAAGTTGTTTAAATAAGTTAAATTAAATAATGTGGTTTTGTTGATGGATTTAGTTGTTGAAATTAAGTCAAAACTACACTAGTTCAAGTTATAAATTTGTTAAGTTGTTTAAATAAGTTAAATTAAATAATGTGGTTTTGTTGATGTATTTAGTTGTTGGAATTAAGTCAAAACTAAACTAGTTAAATTTGTTAAGTTGTTTAAATAAGTTAAATTAAATAATGTGGTTTTGTTGATGGATTTAGTTGTTGGAATTAAGTCAAAACTAAACTAGTTCAAGTTATAAAGTTGTTAAGTTGTTTAAATAAGTTAAATTAAATAATGTGGTTTTGTTGATGGATTTAGTTTTTGGAATTAAGTCAAAACTAAACTAGTTCAAGTTAAAAAGTTGCTAAGTTGTTTAAATAAGTTAAATTAATTAATATGGTTTAGTTGGTGGATTTAGTGTTGTATTAAGTCAAAACTAAACTAGTTAATGTTATAAAGTTGTTGAGTTGTTTAAATAAGTTAGATTAAATAATATTGTTTTGTTGATGGATTTAGTTGTTGAAATTTAGTCATAACCAAAATAGTTCAAGTTATAAAGTTGTTAAGTTGTTTAAATAAGTTTAATTAAATAATGTGGTTTTGTTGATGTATTTAGTTGTTGAAATTAAGTCAAAACTAAACTAGTTCAAGTTATAAATTTGTTAAGTTGCTTAAATAAGTTAAATTAAATAATGTGGTTTTGTTGATGTATTTAGTTGTTGGAATTAAGTCAAAACTAAACTTGTTAAATTTGTTAAGTTGTTTAAATAAGTTAAATTAAATAATGTGGTTTTGTGGATGGATTTAGTTGTTGGATTTAAGTCAAAACTAAACTAGTTCAAGTTATAAAGTTGTTAAGTTGTTCAAATAAGTTAAATTAAATAATGTGGTTTTGTTGATGGATTTAGTTTTTGGAATTAAGTCAAAACTAAACTAGTTCAAGTTAAAAAGTTGTTAAGTTGTTTAAATAAGTTAAATTAATTAATATGGTTTAGTTGGTGGATTTAGTGTTGTATTAAGTCAAAACTAAACTAGTTAAAGTTATAAAGTTGTTAAGTTGTTTAAATAAGTTATATTAAATAATATTGTTTTGTTGATGGATTTAGTTGTTGAAATTAAGTCAAAACTAAAATAGTTCAAGTTATAAATTTGTTAAGTTGTTTAAATAAGTTTAATTAAATAATGTTGTTTTGTTGATGGATTTAGTTGTTGGAATTAAGTCAAAACTAAACTAGTTCAAGTTAAAAAGTTTTTAAGTTGTTTAAATAAGTGAAATTAAATAATGTGGTTTTGTCAATACTAAACTAGTTTTAGGACTACTACTAGTAAAATTATTATTAAATTTATTTATAATATAATTGAATATCTATATTTTTGTAGATGGATCATTGTTTGTGGTTGTGTAATATGCATTGTGAAACTGGTGCTGGTTTGAAACCTGAGTTTTTTTACGGTGTTAGAAATTTTATTGAACATACAATGACACTTGACATTTTCAAGATTAATGGATTGGTTAGGTGTCCTTGTAGTGCATGTAAGTGCTTAAATTTTTTTAAACCAGATAGAGTTATGGTTCATTTGTACCATAATGAATCTAAGCCTAGATATTTTGTATGGATTGATCATGGAGAAAGTGATGGATTGGATGGTATCTTTTATAATTCGATGCCTGTTGATGTATATAATTTGGTTGCACCACATGGCCAAATTAGGGTTGAACAAGTTAGAGTTGAACATTATGGGTTTATGAAATGATCAGTGATGCTTTCAGGGTTTAAAGTGGGATGGAACCGGAACAATATTTTGATGAAGCTCCTAATGAAGCAGCAAGACGCTTTTATGATCAATTAGAAGAGTCTAGTCGTCCACTATGTGAAGGGAGTCCGCATTCTGCCTTGTCAGTTGCGGTTAGATTAATGAATATTAAATCAGATTGGAATGTTCATAATGCTGCTATGGACTCAATGGTTGCTCTTTTGGGTGAACTAGTTAATCCAGAGTTTAACATACCAAAGAACTTCTATCAGGCAAAGTGTTTGGTGTCCAAGTTAGGATTGACGTATGATAGAATTCATTGGTGTGTTAATGGATGCATGTTGTTTTACAAGACTGATAGTGAATTTGAAAATTGTAAGTTTAGTGGACATACTCGTTATAAGAGGACTCCGGCTGGAAAGATGGTCCCAGTTCAGGCGATGCATTATCTACCTCTCATTCCTAGGTTAAAGAGGTTGTATGCATCGATAAGGTCTGCCCCACATATGAGATGGCATCGTGAATATAGAAGGCTGCCGGGTGTCTTGTCTTATCCATCTGATGGTGAAGCATAGAAGCATTTTGATAATGTATATCCTGATTTTGCTAGTGAACCAAGAAATGTTAGATTGGGATTGTGTTCAGATGGCTTCACACCATTCTCTAATAATGCTTCGCCTTATTCATGTTGGCCGGTATTTCTTACTCCGTATAATCTTCCTCTTAAAATATGCATGACCAGTCCCTACATCTTTCTAAGTTGTGTTATTCCGGGTCCTCGGAATCCAAAAAGTTTTATTGATGTCTATTTACAACCATTGATAGATGAGCTCAAACAATTATGGTTTGAAGGCGTTTTGACATATGATATATCAATTAAGCATAATTTTATCATGTGTGCTTCTTTAATGTGGACTATTGATGATTTTTCTACATACGGGATGTTGTCTGGTTGGATGACAGTAGGAAAGCTAGCATGTCCGTATTGCATGGAAAATGGTAAGGCATTCACTTTAAAGCATAGCAAAAAAAATACATGGTTTGATTGTCATCGCCAGTTCTTGCCAATGGACCATGAGTTTAGAAAGATGAAAAATGCATTTAGGAAAAATAAGGTTGAAAGTGACCCCCCACCTCCATTACTCACAGGGCATCACATTTGGAAGAGAATTTATCAATTACCTAAAGTTACAGAAGCTTCACCTTTTAGACTTCCTGGATATGGTGTTGAACATAATTGGATCATACAAAGCATATTTTGAGAGTTGTTGTATTGGAAGGACAATCTGCTACGACATAATCTAGATGTGATGCACATTGAAAAAAATTACTTTGACAGTTTGTTTAACACAATGATGGATGTTAAGGGTAAGACAAAAGACAATCCAAAAGCTAGAATGGACATAAAGGAATATTGTAGGAGAAAAGAGTTATGACTGTAGGAATTACAGAATGGTAAAATAGTTAAGCCCAAAGCCAGCTTTTCATTCACATTGGATGAGAAACGTGAAATTATTGAGTGGGTTAAAAATTTGAGGATGCCAGAGGGCTATGCTTCGAATTTAGGAAAGCGGGCAGATATGAATGAAGGAAAATTGATAGGTATGAAAAGTTATGATTGTCATGTGTTCATGGAAACTTTAATTCCTATCGCTTTTAGCCATCTACCCGAAAGGATATAGAAACCAATCACAGAGATAAGTCTCTTTTTTAAAGATTTGTGTTCTGAAAAGTTGTTGG
Source organism: Solanum commersonii (assembly GCA_029007595.1). Lineage (NCBI taxonomy): Eukaryota > Viridiplantae > Streptophyta > Magnoliopsida > Solanales > Solanaceae > Solanum > Solanum commersonii. The sequence continues at coordinate 8,076,573 of JAJTWQ010000006.1, forward strand.
AGAGTAGATTAGATAGGATGGAGGAAAATATTCTTGTCACTACTACTAAGTTGGAGAAGATATTTCCATGTGATTTTTTTGATGTGATGGAGCATCTTCCAATTCACCTTGTACAAGAGGCCCGCCTCGGAGGTCCGGTTCAAACAAGATGGATGTATCCATTTGAGAGGTATCCATTTGAAATATTCACTAAGTTATATATATTCGCCCAGTCTTTTATATATTAACATATATATACATATATGCATGTAGAAAAATTGGTAGTTCGAAGAAAACGATTAAGAAAAGGGGAAGGATCGAAGGATCATTTGTCAAAGGTCATATTGGGAGAGAAATAGGTGATTTTTGTTCTTATTACTTTGGTCATGATGTGTCATGTAGGATAAACAGGCCCAATCGCAATGATGAAGGCGTTATTGATCCTTTATTTCCACTGATATCAATTTTTAATCAAAATGATCGAGGATCTAAAAAGCGTAGAAAGCGAGGCTTCACTGATATGGAAATGCAATCAGCTGTGACACATATTTTGCTTAATTGTCCAGAGATTCAATCATATGTCAAGTAAGTGTTAAAAATATGTTATTAAATTACATACTAATAAGTGATCATTAACTAACGAAATACCTGAATGTAACTGACAATGAATAAGTATTGTGTCAATGGTTTTAAGTTTCAAACTGAAGAAGTATCTAGGAACAAGAAAACAAATAATAGCGGTGTCTATATATAAGGTAATGTTGATGGTACTAGTCAAACAATTGAATATTATGATGTCATTCAAGAGATTATTGAAGTGAGGTATTCAGGTTGACCTAATAAGAAGATTGTATTGTTTCGGTGTAAGTGGTTTGACCCATCACATAGAGGCACAAAGGTGGACCATCAACATAATATAATTGAAGTTAAGCACACTAGGAAATATAGAAGTTATGATCCTTTTATTATTGCACAATGATAAACAAGTGTATTATGCTTCATATCCATTGCGTAGAGACAAAGCTGATTGGTGGGTTGTTATAAAAAGTAAGCCTGTGGGAAGAATTGAAATTGACAATGTCTTAGATGTGGTGTATCAAAATGATGTTACAATTGTTCAACAACAAGTTGATGTTGAACTGGAAACCACACAACAACATCCTCAACACATATTAGAAGACTGATGATGAGATATTGAATGTTGAGGAAGAAATATCCGAGAATGAGGAAAATGAATCATTTGATGACGAAGAATGGGACGATAATGAAAATGAAACAACTGAGGAGGAAGAATGGGAGAATGATGGAATTGAAACAAGGGAGGAGGAATAGTGTAGAATGAAAGCTAGCTAGTACATATGTAAGTATTAATTTTATTTAATTTATGATTTTTATATATATTATACATGTAAATTTGCATACAGATGTCATCAGGCGGTGATGGATAGACATCACGAGCATCTTGGAGTTAGCCAGACAAAACAGGCTAAGAAGAAGAAGTCTAAGAGACCAATAGATCCTAAGGATATTGCAGGATCTATTTCGTCTGCGCTAGAGCGCATCAGCCATGATACTCATTTATTTGATGTTTTGTTTGGTACGGCGGATCCTCGGCAATATTATCCTAATTATCGTTGACCAGTCGGTGCTTCATCTACTTCACATGCATTGCCTTCACGACGCTACAAGGACCTACCTTTACAGGCTATTCATCGAGCACGACCCTTATGGCAGGTACTCCATCTCCCACATGTACATCTCCTCAGTTATCTGCCATGAGGCTTGGAGATTCTAGTGACGAGCAGTCAGATGTTATGGCCGGTACGCCTCCATTGACTCAGCATTTTGTGCATTCAGATGTATCACCCTCGTCTACAGCTACACCTTGTGCTATACCACATGATACGATGTCTGCTCTAGTTCCTGGCCAGAAGGACAGACTTGGTAGAGTCATGATTGAGCTGGATGGATCATCGTAAGTTTGTTTTGTTATCTATTTGTTAGTTTGTTTTATTTATTATACTTTAATATATTATTCATGAACTAACATATTTATTATGTGTTTTGCAAGTGGCATCCTACAAAGGATGCTGCCCGGGCTTTAAAAGAGTGTGTTAGAAGACTCTATACACAAGCTTAACACTCTTGGAGCGAGATTCCAAATAGTATACGCCAGGCGATGTTTAATAACTTTAAGGTACATATTTTTTAGTTAAGTTTAGTATAATTAACTTTTTTTTTTACTATCGATTTAATTAACGTTATTCAATTATTTTCAGATTATGTGTACTTGGGAGTCGAGGTACAATTTGGTCATTGGGACCACATTTGAGAGGAAGGCAGCCGCCAGACTGTCTACCTGGTTAAAGAGCATTCAGGATAGTGGTGAACGTCCCGGTTGGATGTTGCCTCATGTTTTTGATGAATTGGGTCAGTATTGGAACACAGACAAGTTTAAGGCAATATCAGATCAAAACAAAATGGCTAGAGGCAGTCTTAAAGGTGGCTCATTGCACACCGGAGGTGCAAAGACAGTTGGAACAATTGCACGAGAGATGGTAAGTTCTAATTCAAACTTTTAAATAAATAATTAGTTGATACATAAATATCGTTATAAATTTCAGTTTTTATTTATAGAAAAAAGAATTAGGACGCACTCCCATTGAACCAGAGGTTTTCAAAAAGACTCATGTCAGGAAGAAAGAAAATGAGTCGGATCTGGATGTGTGGGTGGAGGAAAGGGCCGAAAGAATTTTTGTAAGTTATTTAATATGAATAATATATATCAATAGTGAATATATTTATGATATGTATATATATTGATGTCAATACTTATATTTAATATGCAGAATGGCTTTCATAAGTACGTCGTTGAGAGTCTAGATAGTTCGGTTCAATTGACACTTGAATTGTCCACTCAAATTTGGAAAGAAAAAGTGGTAGGGGGGACACACAAGGGTAGATGCTATGATCTAGGCTCTTGCAACGATGTTAGATGCCTTCAGTCAGGCTTAGAAGGTATTGTATCATCACGTCAAGCTGAGGCACTTGACGATGTTCAGATTGCTACTATGTCGAATCAAATAGCTAAACTTACAGCGGTACTAGCAGAGTCGAAGTGAAAAAGAGTAGTTGAACAACAAAGCATGAGTGAGACCGTTCAGCAAATCAAAGAACAAGTGATGAACCTCGCTCGTCAACCTACTATTTCGGCTCCCAATGACACTGACGACGAGAGTGATGAGGATGATTATGTAGATCTCACTCCCTAGTTTAGATCTCTGGACATTTATGAACTTTTTGAAATTTTAAAACGAATTTTAAAATACTTTATAAGTCTTTAATTTATGATTTAGATACTTTTGAATGTTATTTTAAGTTTGTTGTTTTATGTTTTGTTTAGATTGTTTATAATTGTGTGTTTGATTGGGCTGAATAGTGTAGAATTGAATTGAATTGAATTGCATTTGCAGGTGGGCAGCAGAAGCTGCAAGCTGCTACTGTCAAAAATATTACAGAAAAAGCGACGGACAGCATGGTTTAGTCCGTCGCTTTTTTGGGTTTTATTTTTTTTTAAACCTAGAAAAGTGATGGATAGCGTGGTTTTCTCCGTCGCTTTTTGGGTTTTTAAAAATAAAATATCCATAAAAGCGACGGATATTGTCCTTTTATCCGTCGCTTTTCTGGGATTTTCAAAAAATAAATTTCCAGAAAAGCGATGGAATGCGTAGCCCTTTAGAAATTAAAAAAAAAAGATAATTAAAATAAAGTGACGCAATCCGTTGCTTTTTAAAAGAAAATTCAAAAAAGAATAGTAAAAAAGCAACTCAGTCCGTCGCTAAAAGAGACGTAATCCGTCTCTAAAAGCGACGTAGTCCGTCGCTTTTTTAAAAACGACATTGTCCATCGCTTTTTAGCGACGTAGTCCATCGCTTTCGGCCGTCGTTTTTTGACAATTTTTTAGTAGTGTGTTCCGCATGGGTCCCGGACTGAGAGACAGCGGGTGTGTATTGTTAGGTCAGACATGCATCACAATACTTGACATTGCATTGCATATCTTTACCATTTTTAACTTGTGAGTGCCTTTCTGTTAAACTTGTGATTAGTGAACCTGATCTTATATGTTGCTGATATGTATTGTTGAAGTGATGTGGTTGAATTATGTGTTATGTTAATTTTTATCTATTAAGTTGGATTTGTTTTTATGCAGGTTGTATTTGTGGGGGTTTGATTGGGGTGTAAGGAGTACCCGTATTCTATACCCTTAGCTTGTGTTTAGAAGTTTACTTGTTGAGTACCATGTAGTTTGATACTCACCCCTTGCTTCTACATTTTTGTAGGTTATGAGCACGGATCTTCATGATACTTTCTATTCTCTTCTTTTCCAAGGCTTCCTATGGAGATTTGTGAGGTAGTTGTTTGTAATCTCAGCGGACCTTCTTACTCCTATTTATCATTTTGTTCTACTTGAGACACAACATCATTTCAGACTTACATATTTTCTTACAATTCCATTGTATTACATCATAGGCTTTTGCACGTGATAACCAGGTTTTGGGGATTTAGCCAAGTTAACTTGTTATCCGCATTATAAATTGTTATTCAATGTTTAGTTATAGTTTATTTTCGCACTTTATCGAAATGGTTCGATTTTAGGCTGACTTGTCTTGGTGGGATAAGACAAGTGTCATCACATCCATTTTGGGTTGTGACACACACACATGGCGAATAGACTTTCGCTTTCATGAAGGTCACGATCGCTACACACCACTTCACGATTGTGAAGGTCAATGGGAGTGACCTCTCATGAATGCGACCCAATATCGCTAACATGAAGTACATAGACACCAAAAATATTAACAAACTCTTGAACATCGAAAGGACGCTCGAGATTTGTTCAAAACCCCGTAAACACAAACCATATATGCAAATTCATTATACTCAACGTTCTGGACTCAATCGAACCTGTTGAAACATGAATTCAAGGTCACCTTGACTTGAAATTCGTGAAAATCATAAGAAACTAACATAACACCTAAAAAGGCTAACTTAAGCTCAGAACCTCTCAAAAATCAACCAAGACCCACACCTAGGCCTAAAATCATCTGTCAAATCCAACATAATTCTTGAAATTTTGATCCAATCATTTGAACTCTGAATGTTGACCAAAGTCAACCCAAAAGCTAAAATCTCAATCAATTCCAACTTAGGACTTCAAATCCTCAAAAAGACTCTAAATTTGAAATCGACAACTTTTCTAAACCAAATTTCACATTTCGTGACTTCGTGACTGATGGAATCAATAGAATTCTAATCTGACACTCAAAAATCTAAAAGACTCTGAAATCCACTTTTAAGAAATTTAAGCATATCCAAAACCAAACTTACAAACTTCTCAATTTTGCACTCAAAGCTTGGAAACCAACATCCAAAAATTGATCATAAAAGTCTTAGGGTTAATATCAGGAGGGAAAAATACTGATTTAACAAAGATTTACAAATATGACCAACTAGGCCATTACATTATCCACCACTAAAAACCATGTTCTTCCTAGAACATAAAGAAAAAGGAAGTACCTGAAGCCTCAAAATGTTATGGATATTTGGCACGAATATCAGACTCCGTCTCCTAGGTCGCCTCACCAACTGAACGATGTTTTCATTTAACCTTCACTGAAGCTATCTCTTTTGTCCTAAGTTGCCACGCCCCGAGGCTACCCCTTTGATGTAACACGAGACCTAGGATCATGAATGACCCCAAGCTAACCTTGTTACACCTCAAAGAATTTCCAATACACCTGGTCATCCTTTTTGTTTGACCTTCTGTTTGGGGGTGGTAAGCAGTGCTATAGGAAAACTGGACCCCCTTTAGTTTGAACAAAGCTTGCCAAAAATTACTGAGAAACACCTTGTCTCTATCAGTGACAACATAAAAAAAGGTACCATGTAATGTTATGAACCCTCTTCCAAAATTTAGCATCCACAATAGTTGATAAGGATAAGATAGAGCTATGAAATGTGTTACCTGTCAACTACCACCAAAATGAAATTATTTCCTTGAGACTTAAGCAACCCCTCTATTAATTCTATATTGACATGAGTCCATGCTTGGTTGGTAATAAGAAGTGGTTGAAGAAGACCAAGATATGATATATTCTCATCTTTATTCCTCTGACAGATATCACATTCTGCTACATGATTGAGTACCATCGATTTCATAAGAGGCCAGTAAAAAACATGAGATAACATCTTAAGTGTGCCTAATTGACCTGAATGCCCCCTGGTGAGCTATGAAAAACTTGTAGTAGTTGTTGTCTTAGTGTGCTAGTAGATCCCACATAGATTTTTCCTTTCTTCCTTAAGATCCCAGATTGATAGTGCCACAGTTTTGGGCCTTGTATGTCTACCACCAGCTGAGCAATAAGATAAGAAGCAAAAGTGTCACCTCCATAACTGGTTATGATGTCTTGCACCTAAGTTGGAACTGGTGAGCTAATAGCTTGTAAGTTAGTATGGAAGGAAACTGTTTCCTCTTCCTGCACCTCTTCAAATTTTCTGGAAATAGCATCAACAACTTTGTTCTCAACCCCTCTCTTGAACTTAACCTCACAGTCTAAGCCTAACAACTTGGTAAGCCCTTTTTGCTGGATTGCTGAAGTAACTCTCTAATCAAGTAAGTATTTCAGGTTGTGGTGATCAGTTCTTACCACAAAATGTTTATACTATAAGTAGTGCCTCCACTTGTCTATTTCACTAAGCAATTCCATGTACTCCTTCTCATAAGTGGACCTACCTCTATGCTTCATAGATAATACTCTGCTAAAATAGGCTACCAGCCTCCCCTTTTGCATGAGAATTGTACTAATTCCTGAGAGACTTGCATATGCTTCAACTACAAATTATTCAGAATAATCAGGTAGGGCAAGGACTGGGGTGTTAAACATGGCATTCTTCGGGGCAGGAAAGTAGTTTCAGCCTCACCATTCCACTTAAAACTTTCCTTTTTGAAGAGGTCAGTTAGTGTTCTACATATTGTACCATAGTTGTCTACATACTTCATGTAATATTGGATCAATCTTAAGAATCCCCTCAAAGATCTCAAGGAAGAGGGTCTAGGACACTGCACCATAGGCCACTACCTTTTTCAGGATCAGTGGCTACCCCAAGAGTGCTAATGACATGACCAAGATATTCAACCTTGGATTGACCAAATAAACATTTGCATCTCTTAGCAAAAAAGTGAATGCTCCCTCAATGTCATAAAAACAATAGTAACTGTATATTAAGATATCATCAAAGAAAACTAGCACAAATTTACTGAGAAAAGGTTGAAATACCTAATAAGCTTGGAATGTGGCTGCGGCATTGGTAAGCCCTAGTAGCATTACTCTAATCTCATAGTGCCCCAATGTGTTATGAATGTTGTCTTAAAAACATCATCAGATCATCTGATGGTAACCAACTCTTAAATCCACCTTTGAAAGTATAGTTTAACCATATAACTCTTCCAATAGGTCATCAACAATGGGTATGAGATATTTTTCAGCCCTATGTAATCTACACAGAACCTCCAAGTCCTATCCTTCTTTTTCACTAACAATGAAGGTGAAGAAAAAGGCAACTGATTGTGCTAAATAATACCATGTGAAATATATCCTTCACATGTTTCTCTAACTCTTCTTTTTGAAAGTAATTGACTGTAAGGCCTTAAGCTAACATGTGATGATGCGGGCTTAAATAGAATTGAGTGGTCTAAACTCCTCACTGGTGGTAAATCTCTAGGTTTGGTAAAGATATCCTCAAATTGTTAAAACACCACTTTTATTGGTTCTTCAATGGTTTTCTACTCAGAAGTTGTGTCCATATTGAACATGAACAAGTGAGCCATCAAATTCTAATCATTCGTGATTAGTTTTCCCATCGTACCGCTACTGGTCATGTCAATACTTAACCCTTTCAGTTATAGCATTCAACACAACTTTATCGACCTTCTTGCCAAAAGTTACACTCCTCTTCTTATGGTTAAACTTGGTGGGGTTGTATTTTTTTCATCCAATCATTCCCTAGGACTATATCACACACTCCCAACTTGATAATCCTTAGATCTTCTTTGAGTGGTTTCCCTTTTCATCTTCCAGTTGAAACTAGTACATGTAAATGTACACAACACATAGTTACCATCAGCAACAATGACCCTCATAGGAGAGCTATAGGTTCCATCACATCTTGGTTGTCATAAAGGTATGAGTGCTTCTTGAATACACCAACACAGTTAGATTCATATTCTTAGCTATTTCCCGTACTGAATGGTGTTCAGCCCAATGTAATTTCCAGCCAAGGCACTCAGATAAATAGCCTCTTGCATCTCCTCTTGGATTTCTCCTTCACTTACCACATCAGATAGAGCTTGCTCCCCAACTATTTCAGTAGTTTCAATAGGTGTTGCTCAGTCCACTTGCTCATCTTCATTGATTTCCTTGATGCAATTTAGCTACCTATTCTTACATTTATTCCCTGGAGCATACTCATATCAACATCTAAAACAAATATGGTTGTTCTTCCTATGTTCATAGACTTCAGGACTCAACCTATAAGTGGTTGGTCTAGTGGAAGTCATAGCTGATGGTTTTGGGGTAAAACTACTCACAGGAGCCTTGATAGGCCTAGTATCAGTTTTGTCCTTCTTAAGACCTTCTTCTATGGCCTTATCTTGAATCCTATCTTGTTTAATTGCAAAGCTAAGGGTAGTTTACTTAAACATCTTAATAGCATACTTGATCTCCTCTTTAAGTCCTCCTATGAAACTAGACATGAAATGATCATCATTCAAGGTGGAATTTCTTATCAACATTTGTGCTTTGAGATCCTCAAACCTTCCCAAATATTCATCTACAGATCCAGTGTGATTCAACTTGTTGAAGACTTTCACAACATCCTTCATTAAAATTTCCCCAAACCTAATACATAATTCTTCTTTGAACTCTGCTATGGTAAATACCCCTATACTCAGTACCATGGAGTTATACCATGTTTCAGTCATTCCATTAAGATATAGAGTTGTTGTTTCAACCTTCAAGTTGTCACCATTTCTATGTAAATTAAAGTATCTTTTGCACTTTTTGAGCCACACCTTAGGCTGGTGACCTTGAAATTGGGTAATTCCCACTTAGGAGGGTGGATGAGAACTCCCTAGTGCCTCAAATTCCTATGTTCTTGACTTGGAATGAGTAAAATGTCATCCTCTTGTAGAATGTTCAGATCAACAGTTGTTGACCTCTTTTCCCATGTCGTTAACCTTTCCATAATTTATTCTAAAGCTCCTCTGATTCTCACATGTGTTTCACCGGTCTCACAATTACTATTAGCCAATCCTTCCATTATATCTTCATGTCGATTCGGTCGATCATTGTTGCTCCCCAAAATACATGCAAGTGTACGTGGTCACACAAGTAGTATAGATTATTTAAGAAATGAGTTATCGTTCCCAAGGGACTTATGATCAACTTATATTCACTTAACTCTACAACTAAAAGTAACCAAATAACCTTTTCAAGAGTTGATGATTTAGTTAAGTAACTACTAATAATTATGCACTAAATAAAAGTAACCTATAATGAACGACTTTGTTAATATGTTTCAAGCAAGTTTAAAAACAATTCCAGGGTTGCAGCATACATTGAATATCATGCATCATATCATTAGCTTAGAATTCACTTCAGTTGTCAAATTACTGGTTTATAGGATTAATAGTATGGTTCGGGTGGTTCGCCTCTCGCCGCCTACCCCAGTTAGCCATCTAACTACATCGTTGAGCGGGGATAGATAAACTAACTGGCAAGTATTTATATTTCATCCTATTTCGTAACCAAGCAAGGTGTTCGTCTGGGCGTCACTCCTGAACACTAATCACCTCAAATTAATGGGTGGACCGAGCTCTCTATATTCTCTGGTCTATATAATCCCTCCTCATTCGATTTACGATTAGACACTTTTATTCTATGGTGCACAGGCATAAAATAGTAAAACAAGAATATAGAAGTATTTAGGATTGACAATCGAAAATCAATTCATAAAGCCTCAAACATTCAACACATAATTCATAGCTACAGCCCCAGAATTAATGTGGTTAGCTACTCATGCTATTAGAAATCAATAATAGATAAACGCTTGTACAAAATTCTGAAAAAATAAAAGATTTAAAGGATTACAAACTTGAATTCTTGCTCTTGCACACTCAACAAACGTCCAACGCTTAATAATGAACCCTAGGGGTCTATTTATAATAGTTAGAGAAACTAAGACCCAATTCTAAACCAACAAGGAGTCTGATTTAGTTGTATTTTCACTAGAAAAATTGGCCTCTCCTTGGCATGTCGCGCCTGCCATCGCGCCTACATCTTGCCTCTAAAGCCTACACCTTGGCACGTTGCGCCTCTCAGAGCGCCTGAGAAAGGCCTTGGCATTTTGGGCCTTGTTGCATCGCGTCTCTCAAAGCGCCTGAGAGGCCTCTTTGAATTTTGGCCCTTAGTGCCTCGCGCTTAGTAGTGCGCCTGGCCCTACGGCCTTCATCCTTAGTTGTTTTTCATGCTCTTTTATATCTCTTTTCTTCAAGTTGACTCCAATTCCTTTGAGAGTTCCTGAAACAACTAATCATGTGTGTAAGTGCACAATCATCACAAGTTACACAAAAAATTAAGCTAAAGGCTAGAGATCATCCTTTAATCTAATCAACTAATGGGCAAATATTGACAACTTAGGCTTATAAATATGCCTAAGTTCACCACCCCACACTTAGAACTTTGTTTGTCCTCAAACAATCTCTAGACTATCAACTTTTTTTCACAACCCTTGGACTTATCAACTCACCTCGAAATCAACCAAACATTTTCAATCATGATCTTGTAGTTCACAATGGATGTAACAATTGACAATTTTTATGCCAAGTACAACGCATGCTCAGAGAATGACCCTTTTATTATATTTCTGGGCCAATGCAAACACATCAATTATATAAACTTACACATGCCATGAATGCCCTCACTTGTTCTTGTTTAGTAAAGCCTTTCACTCAAAACACTTTCAATATCAACAAGGCCTATTTTTCAAACATCAACTCACTCTCACAAAAGAAGTTCTTACTTTTCTCAACATACCATAAGCTTTTCAATAGTGTATTATTACTTCCGCACACATTTCTTAAGGAATCAAGAGGGATTTCATTAGGTTGTAATGTCGGCTTAAGGTAAGGGAGGGAATATTTAGGAATCATTTTAGTGACTACACCTCCCTAATGCACATATCATTATTTTGCCAACAATTTTCTTTATAGCTCTTCTTTCCTCCTAGTACACACTTTATGACTAGTTACCCTTTTTGTTGCTCCATATTTTCCCTTTATTTCTTTTTCATCATATTTTTTTTTCATGCCTTTGCACTAGCCACCCAAACTCTAGATTTTTAATATCCAAGTAAGGTACACATTATCCTTGATAGGATCAGGGCCAATGTTTCTAGCATAATTCTAAATCAGCCACCCTCAATATTAGTCGAGGTGCACATTGTCGCTAAGGACCAAGGCCAAAATAGAATTTCCTTTTTCACACAATGTAGCAATTCACCCTTAGCTATATCAACCAACATTTTCCAACCCTTCTTCTCAACATAGGGCATTAAGGATTTTTCATAGGATCAAAAGACTTGGTATCAAACAACGGGTTTCGGCTAATCATGTAGTTTATCAATAAACAAGGTTAAAGGCTCAATGGGGCTTCACTAGGGATGATTTCAATGGTAGGCATACAAGTAGAGTTAAGAATTGGCTATTTCAAAGAAGTGCCTCAGTCACATTCCTTAAATCATATACGCTATTAATTCAACCCACACAAGGCAAGTTCTAGATATCAAGTTAAGAAAGAACCAATCAATTCTCACCACACATGGCATTATGACACATATAAGGATATATCAACCAACATGATCCTACAACTTGCATTACGGTATCATTACACAATTAAGCCCATTGATTTTTATATTGAGTCAAAACTAAGAACACAGGCTTGTTACAAGGTCATCTGTCACGACCCAAGCCTAGGGCCTAGACGTGACATGGCGAATGAGGAACCCGAAGGAACCCCAAACAAGCCTCTCAAACTTGTCATCACAATTCATCGATCGCGGAAGTACATTCAACATTAAATAACAGGAATTAGGGACTAAGGGCAAACCATTTCAAAATAACATCATAGAATAAGAGTCAAGCTCATTTACAAAATACTTGTCCAACGCACACCTCTACATACATAGATAGGACGGGGGCCATGACATACTACCGGCTCCCCACATAGTCAAAATACAATTGCAAGCTAAAGTCTCAAAACATAGGAGTAGAAAACATAACATGGCCCTCGAATCATTGATGACTCACCAACAAACTCGGATAAGCACCGTACTAGCCAAGTGGATGGAGAGAAGGATCAAGAGTAGCTTCGGTCCATACATGGTGACATCATGTAGGAAAAATATGCGTTAGTACTTTGGAATGTACTAAGTATGCGGGGTGCAATACAACAATAGACAAGGACACAATCGAAATGCAAGAGCTAGTTCCATAGGCATAATAAATAACAATATAAGGATGCATGATCAAAGTGAAGTCAAAACATGTTTAAATAAATCTATACTAATAGTAGATATCATATGTGTGTGCATAATCCAACCAATCTATAACCCCAAATTAGGATGGGGGATGTCGTTCACACCCGGACACCCTGGTGGCAAGGTATAAACCCCTCACATGGTTGATGTTGGTCACACCCCAAGCATCCTAGGTGGTGAGGTATAAACCCCTCACATGGTTGTCCGATTCTTTTCCTTCGGACTGGGCATGGTCATGCAACACTTTATATAGGAAATTCACATTAGTCTCTAATACAATCTCATGTATGGGATGAACATATACACAAGCTTAGTTTGTCATCAACACATCTCTGGAATGTCATGCATCTCATAACTCAAGCCTTAAAGCATCAATTCATCAATTCTCCATAATTGGAGATTTTGTCAAACACCTTGAAGGCATGTAATGGGGTCAAAGAGAATGGAAAATAGGGTAGTAATTATGCAGCAAAACCAGTGAACAACCTGGAACAACGCCTTTTAACACCCACAAAACCACATGAAAAATCTCCACATCAATTCCAAGTTTAGATTCAAGTTCTAGAGTCACAACATGCTTAAAACAATCACTTTTCATGCTAGAATTCACTGTGCAGGAAATTTATACAAGGAACAAGACTAATTTATGAATCTCAACTTAAACCATGAATTAGTGAGTAGAATAGAGTCTAGGAACTATGGGTGGAAGGACCCATGAGTTCAACACCACATACCTTGAGTTTTTATGAAGGTCTTGAGAGTGTCTTCAATGAAAGCTTGGAACTTGGAGCAAGAATCTCTTCAATCTTGAGGAAGGTTTTGGATTAGGGTTCTTGAGAGAAAATGTGTCTAAGTATGGGAGATGTATTTTGGGAAATATTTTAGAGATAGGAATTGAATTAATGCTATATAGGAAATAAAATATGCCCTTGGAAAAATGGGTCCAACAGTTAGAAAAAATAAATGAGGCTTCTAAACAGTAAATTCGCTCTCTGGAAATTGCATTCCCTGCACAGACAGATTTTACGAAAATGGGCATAACTTCTTTGTCCGAACTCCGAATGAGGTGAAATGAAGTGCGTTGGGTAGCTAACTCAAAGGGCTTTCCATGGATATGTTATGGGCCACCCAAATATTTGTGTGCTAGGAGATATGACCCTCCAAAGTGGACCCTCGAAAAAGGCTTCACTTGGAAATTTTGGATTTTGATACGGTTGCTCTAAAATTTGGGTTATACCCATTTTACCACTCAATTTGACCCCCTAAACAAGAATATGAAGTCGGATATTCGAAAAACGAAATAGATTTTTAGATATAGCTAAAACAAGTTTCCGGTAACTTCCGAAGCACATTTTTAGGAACTTTTTGGGTCGTTTCAATATCTCCCCCTTGGGAACATTCGTCCCCGAATGTGGAAGAGACGTACAAGGCAAGACTTAGTAAGAACATATCAGCCCCAACATGAATGCAAAAATTTTATTTAAACATCACTTCAAGATTTCAAAACTTAGTGTAAAGCATCCATAACTCATCAATTTAAACATATATGCACATGAATGATCTAGGGGCTGAAATGTAAGACTCAATGGAGTACAAAGGACTTGATTTAATACCTTAGGCTTGAGTGGAGTTGAATAGATAAGGATAACGTCTTTGCATGTCTGCTTCGGCCTCCCAAGTAGCACTCTCCACTTGTTGATTTCTCCAAAGCACCTTAACGGAGGCCACTTCTTTGTTCCTTAACCTCTTAACTTGTCTATCTAAGATCTGAACCGGGACTTCTTCATACGTCAAATTATCTTCTACAACACCCACAACCTCAAGAGGTACAATAGCGTTAGGATCACCAACACATTTCCTCAACATCGATACATGGAATACCGGATGAACTAATTCCATCTCCTTGGGCAACCCCAACTCATACTACTTTACCAACCCTTCTTATTACCTCATAAGGACCGACATACCTAGGACTTAACTTCCCTTTTTTACCAAAACGAACCACACCTTTCATTGAAGAAACTTTCAAATAAACCCAACCACCCACTTTGAATTCAAGATCCCTTCTCCTCACATCGACATAAGACTTTTGATGAATTTGGGCTATTTTCAACCTCTCCCTAATCATCCTTACCTTTTCAAGAGCATCCATGACCAGATTCGGACCCAACAAGGCCACCTCTCCAACTTCAAACCACCCAACCGGTGATCTACACCGTCTACCATAAAGTGCCTCAAAAGGAGCCATACCGATACTAGAATGATAACTATTGTTGTATGTAAACTCAATCAAAGGAAGATGATCATCCCAACTACCATTCAACTCCAAGACACAAGCTCTAAGCATATCCTCCAAGGTTTGAATTGTTCTTTCGGCTTGGCCATTCGTTTGAGGGTGGAAGGCCGTGCTAAGCTTTTCCTTTGTACCAAGACCCCTTTGGAAAGATTTCCAAAAGTGAGAAGTGAATTGGGCACCACGATCTGAGATGATAGACAAGGGAATCCCATGCAACCTTACCAATTCATGAATGTACAGCTTGGCAAACTCTTCGGCCCCGTAAGTAGTTTTAACCGGTAGGAAATGACCCGACTTTGTCATCCGATCAACCACCACCCAAACCGAATCAAAACCTCTTCTAGTCTTGGGCAAGCCCACTACAAAATCCATGTTGATTTCTTCCCACTTCCAAGTAGGTATCTCAATGTCTTGAGTTAGGCCACCTAGCCTTTGATGTTCGGCCTTGACTTGTTGACAACTATGGCAACCCGAAACAAATTTTGCAATGTCCTTCTTCATACCGTCCCACCAATACACATCCCTCAAGTCTCTATACATCTTTGTTGACCCCGGATGAATAGAATAAAAAGAATTATGAGCCTCATCAAGGATTCTTTCGCTCACACCATCCACACAAGGAACACATAATCTACCTTGGTACCTAAGGGCACCATCTCCCCCTTGGGAGAAAACCTCCACCTTACCACTACTCACCGAAGCCTTTAATTCCACCAAAGAAGGATCAAGATCTTGCTTGGCTATCACCTCATCAACCAAGGAAGACCTTGAACCATCAACAACAACTACTCCTCCACTATCCACCCCTTCTAACCTAACTCCCAATTTGGCCAACCAATGGACCTCCTTAACCAACTCTTTACTACCTTCCTCCACATGAGCCAAGCTACCCATGGACACTCTACTCAATGCATTCGCCACCACATTAGCTTTCCCAGATGATAGTGAACACTCATATCATAATCCTTAAGGAACTCTAACCACCTCCTTTGTCTCAAGTTAAGATCTTTTTGCGTGAACACATATTGGAGACTCTTATGGTTGGTGAAGATATCAACATGCACCCCATACAAATAGTGACGCCAAATCTTTAAAGCAAAAACCACGGCGGCCAATTCAAGATCATGGGTTGGGTAATTCTTTTCATGAACCTTAAGTTGCCTAGAAGCATAGGCTATAACCTTACCACTTTGCATCAACACACAACCCAAACTAATACGGGAAGCATCACAATAAACAACAAAACCTTCTAACCCATCCGGAAGTGACAAAATAGGAGCGGACACAAGCCTTTCTTTCAAAGTTTGGAAGCTTTCCTCACACTCATCCGACCACACAAATTTAGCCTTCTTTTGAGTCAACTTAGTCATAGGAGAAGCAAGAGAAGAAAACCCTTCCACAAATCTCCTATAATAACCCGCTAAACCCAAGAAACTCCTTATATCCGACGGGGTCAAAGGTCTAGGCCAATTCCTAATAACATCGGTCTTCTTAGGATCCACCTTAATACCATCCCCCGACACAACATGGCCTAAGAAAGCAACTTCCTTCAATCAAAACTCACACTTTTTATATTTAGCGTACAACTTCTCTTCCCTCAATCTTTGGAGTACAACCCTCAAGTGACCCATGTGCTCTTCCTCACCCCGAGAATAGATCAAGATGTCATCTATAAACACCACCACAAAAGAATCAAGGTAGGGTTTGAAGACCCTATTCATCAAATCCATAAAGATAGCCGGAGCATTAGTCAACCCGAAAGACATCACCACAAACTCATAGTGCTCATACCTAGTACGAAAGGCCGTCTTGGGAATATCACACTCCCTCACCTTCACTTGATGATACCCGGACCGAAGATCAATCTTAGAGAAGTGACTAGCCCCATGCAATTGGTCAAATAAATCGTCAATCCTTGGAAGAGGATACCTATTCTTGACAGTGACCCTATTAAGTTGTCGATAATCAATACACATTCTAAGAGACCCATCTTTCTTCTTCACAAACAAAACCGGACCATCCCATGGAGAATGACTAGGTCTAATAAATCCCTTCTCTAACAAATCTTTTAATTGCTCTTTTAACTCTTTCAACTCCGCCGGGGCCATACGGTAAGGAGGAATAGAAATAGGTTGAGTATCGGGAAGGAGGTCTATACCAAAACCTATCTCCCTTTCGGGAGGGACACCGAGAAGGCCTTTTGGGAAGACATCTAGAAACTCATTAACAACTGGAATAGACTCAATAGGAGGGACTTTAGACTCCACATCATTGACTCTCACAATATGGTACAAGCACCCTTTGGAAATCAACCTATGGGCTTTAATGCAAGAAATGAATTTCCCCTTCACCACAACATCCCGACTCTCCCACTCAAGGACGGGTTCGTTAGGAAATTGGAACTTGACTTTACGAATCCTACAATCAATAGAAGCATAATATGCATGCAACCAATCCATCCCAAGAATAACATCAAAATCCACCATGTTCAACTCAACAAGATCACAGGGCAACAACTTATTCAGTATGCAAACCGGACAATTTCTATACACTTTTCTAGCAACAATAAAGACACCAATGGGAGTAGATACTTCATATGACTCATGCACCAATTCCGACTTGACATGAAATTTTCTAGCAACTAAGGGGGTAACAAAGGAAAGGGTGGCACCCGGATCAATTAAAGTATAAACATCAAGATCAAAGATTTGCAACATACCGGTCACCACATCGGGAGTCTCATTAACACCTTGTCTATCATGCAAAGCATAAAATTGATTGTGCCTTGGGGCACCACTTTGAGAAGCACCTCTACCCAAAGGAGTAGTCTTAGCATTTCAGACCTTGTTGCGGATCTTGGGACACTCAAACTTCTTGTGACTCACTTCTCCACATTCAAAGCAAGCACCCGAACCCTTCATGCAAGGACCACCATGCTTCCTCCCACACTTAGGGCATACATCCATAGAACTCACTTCACCTCCCCTTTGAGGTCTAGGAACATTGATAGCAAATCCCCGGTTGACATGAGGGTTTCCTCGGCCTTGATGAAATCTAGCACCCTTAGGGAACCTATTCTCCAATCGGGCCCTCTTGGCCTCGTGCCCCCTTCTCTTTCTCAATTTCTCCTCCTCCATTTGCTCGGCATAAGTCATCAACCGAGACAAATCCATATCTCCAATGAGCATAGCGGACCGACACTCCTCACTAACCAAGTCGGATACACCCATCACAAATTTGTTCATCCTCAACCTAGAGTCGGCCACCAAGTGAGGTGCATACTTGGAGAGTTGGACAAATTTGAGGGCATACTCCCTCACACTCATAGCTCCTTGCTTCAAGTTCATGAACTCCACCAACTTTGCCTCCCTAAGCTCAAGAGGGAAGAACCTATTAAGGAAAGCAAGTTTAAACTCCTCCCACAACACCACATAGCCATTACCTTTCTCACCCTTCCATTGATCAAACCAAATTTGAGCAACCCCCTTGAGTTGGTAGGCCGCCAACTCCGTCTTCTCACAAGCACCAACATCCATAATGGTCAAGATTTTGCATACCTCATCGATGAACTCTTGCGGGTCCTCATCCACCTTTGAACCATGGAAGACCGGAGGGTTCATCCTCATGAAATCTCTCACCCTTTCCCCCGGGGTGATAGCTCGAGGAGCTTGGGCTCCTTGTTGCACTTGGTTAGCTACCACTTGTGCAAGCATGGTGAGTGCATCACGGAGCTCACTATTGGTGGGTGGCTCTTTTGGTGATCGGGCCCGTCTTCCCCTCATGTTTGGCATGATGATCTAGCAATCCAAAGAACAAGCGTTAGGCAGGAATCACCTTATTACACTCTAAGCACGACATAGAACATGAAGAAGGGAAACCTTTCCTAAAACATTTTGTACCCTCTCATTCATAGTCGTGGCGCGCTTCACAACCATAATTAGGACTCTACTCAACGCGGTGTGTTCGACTCCGAGTATTTAATAACTTAGTGCTCTAATACCAAGCTTGTCACGACCCAAGCCTAGGGCCTAGACGTCACATGGCTAATGAGGAACCCGAAGGAACCCCAAACAAGCCTCTCAAACATGTCATCACACTTCATCGGTCGCGAAAGTACATTCAACATTAAATAACAGGAATTAGGGACTAAGGGCAAACCATTTCAAAATAACATCATAGAATAAGAGTCAAGCTCATTTACAAAATACTTGTCCAACGCACACCTCTACATACATAGATAGGACGGGGGCCATGACATACTACCGGCTCCCCACATAGTCAAAATACAATTGCAAGCTAAAGTCTCAAAACATAGGAGTAGAAAACATAACATGGCCCTCGAATCATTGATGACTCACCAACAAACTCGGATAAGCACCGTACTAGCCAAGTGGATGGAGAGAAGGATCAAGAGTAGCTTCAGTCCCTACATGGTGACATCTTGTAGGAAAAATATGCGTTAGTACTTTGGAATGTACTAAGTATGCGGGGTGCAATACAACAATAGACAAGGACACAATCGAAATGCAAGAGCTAGTTCCATAGGCATAATAAATAACAATATAAGGATGCATGATCAAAGTGAAGTCAAAACATGTTTAAGTAAATCTATACTAATAGTAGATATCATATGTGTGTGCATAATCCAACCAATCTATAACCCCAAATTAGGATGGGGGATGTCGTTCACACCCGGACACCCTGGTGGCAAGGTATAAACCCCTCACATGGTTGATGTTGGTCACACCCCAAGCATCCAAGGTGGTGAGGTATAAACCCCTCACATGGTTGATGTTGGTCACACCCCAAGCATCCTAGGTGGTGAGGTATAAACCCCTCACATGGTTGATGTTGGTCACACCCTAAACATCCTAGGTGGTGAGGTATTAACCCCTCACATGGTTGATGTTGGTCACACCCCAAGCATCCTAAGTGGTGAGGTATAAACCCCTCACATGGTTGATGTTGGTCACACCCCAAGCATCCTAAGTGGTGAGGTATAAACCCCTCACATGGTTGATGTTGGTCACACCCCAAGCATCCTAAGTGGTGAGGTATAAACCCCTCACATGGTTGTCCGGTTCTTTTCCCCCGAATCGGGCATGGTCATGCAACACTTTATATAGGAAATTCACATTAGGCTCTAATACAATCTCATGTATGGAATGAACATATACACAAGCTTAGTTTGTGATCAACACATCTCTGGAATGTCATACATCTCATAACTCAAGCCTTAAAGCATCAATTCATCAATTTTCCATAATTGGAGATTTTGTCAAACACCTTGAAGGCATGTAATGGGGTAAAAGAGCATGGAAAATAAGGTAGTAATTATGCAGCAAAACTAGTGAAAAACCTGCAACAACGCCTTTTAACACCCACAAGACCACATGAAAAATCTCCACATCAATTCCAAGTTTAGATTCAAGTTCTAGAGTCACAACATGCTCAAAACAATCACTTTTCATGCTAGAATTCACTGTGCAGGAAATTTATACAAGGAATAAGACTAATTTATGAATCTCAACTTAAACCATAAATTAGTGAATAGAATAGAGTCTAGGCACTATGGGTGGAAGGACCCATGAGTTCAACACCACATACCTTGAGTTTTTATGAAGGTCTTGAGAGTGTCTTCAATGGAAGCTTGGAACTTGGAGCAAGAATCTCTTCAATCTTGAGGAAGGTTTTGGATTAGGGTTCTTGAGAGAAAATGTGTTTAAGTGTGGGAGAGGTATTTTGGGAAATGTTTTAGAGATGGGAATTGAATTAATGCTATATAGGAAATAAAGTATGCCCTTGGAAAAACGGGTCCAACACTTAGAAAAAAAAATGAGGCTTATGAACAGTAAATTTGCTCTCTGAAAATTGCATTTCTTGCACGGACAAATTTTACGAAAATGGGCATAACTTCTTTGTCTGAACTCCGAATGAGGTGAAACGAAATGCGTTGGGAGATAACTCAAAGGGCTTTCCATGGATATGTTATGGGCCACCCAATTATTTGTGTGCTAGGAGATATGACCCTCCAAAGTAGACCCTCGAAAAAGGCTTCACTTGGAAATTTCGAATTTTGATACGGTTGCTCTAAAATTTGTGTTAGACCCATTCCCCACTCAATTTGACCCCCTAAACAAGAATATGGAGTCGGATTTTTTAAAAACGAAATGGATTTTTAGATATAGCTAAAACAAGTTTCCGGTAACTTCCGAAGCACATTTTTAGGAACTTTTTGGGTCATTTCATCATCAATCTATTGCACGTTTCCACTTGTGACTACCCTTGACGTTTGGCTAACTTTTTCGAACATAGTTTCAAAAGACCAAGGTTGGCTTCTCAACCCTACTCTTCTATGTGACTAATTTTCCCTTAAGACAGTCATCATCCATCCATCATTGGGAACTGTCACTCTTATGACAACTGTAAGACGCAATAAAATAATAAACTAGTCCTAGTCTGTTCATAGGGACAATCCTCAGTAAAAGTACCGAAAACAAATGCCAGGAACCCAAAATAAAAAAATTTAACTAAAAACTAACTCTAGACTCGATAAAGCAGTAAACAACTATATACAATCAGAGACATATTACCCCACCCCACACTTTAAAAATAAGCACTATCCGCAGTGCACAATTAAAACAAAGTATAAGGTGAGGAATACTCCCTGGGGCCTCTAGGCCTCGTCGTCACCATGATCAAACACCATCAAGGCATTCACCTCCTCATCCACAACATCATCCTCCTCATCATCCATAGCCTCGTCAGCAGTAGGCTCATCATCATCCAAAGGCTCTAAGAATGTGGGACCAGTCCGGCATAAGAATGCTGCACTCTCAGTCAAGGGGTAGCGCTCCGCCATAGTATCCATCTCCGCATCTGTAATTGGACGGCCACCTATCCGCAGCTGCAATTCTGCCATCCCAAACATTCTTGCCATGACACTGTCATCACAGGCTTGCCTCACTTGAGCAGACAAGACATGTCCATGAGATGTGTCTAGCACCTTGGTGCAAGTCACAGCAACCAACTTACCCGTCAGATCTGGGTGATAAGCAACGGTCCTGTCCACTACTTCCTCTTTAACACCCTCAGCCCTCAGAAAATGGGTTATCAACCCCCCGTAACAAAATCTCTACCTCAAATTATTCCTAAATTTCATCATGTTTTGCCTCAGAATTGCCCCAACATTAATGGGCATTCCCTTCATCAGCATATAGACTAACACCACCCTATCTCTTGTCACCTTAGTTAAATGTTTGGCAAGCAACAACACACTACACACTATCTTCAGCCATACCCTAGCAACCTGATTAAAGTTAGCAAAATGGAGATTATTATGCCTCACAGTATCCTTACTCCACTCCCACCTAGCAGTCGAATCAACCCCACACTAGGTATGTCGGATATCCCTATAAGGAGGTTTATCCTTCAAGTTATTAAACTCATCAGGGTCACAATTCGGGGTTCCTAACAACTCATTCAGAATTCATGCAAAAAACTTGACATCTTTCTCCCTAACAGGCACAGTTTTATATTTTGTTTCAGTTAGCCAATTAGCATAAAATTCTCTTACTAACGTCAAATTGCAATCTCCCAAATTGTCAAATATAAACCTCAATCCCAAATCAATCACAGTCTGATATATAACAGGATATTGCAACTGCAACCTTACCTCATTCACAAATTCATCACCCATATACTGCGCCTCTTGTTGATAGGCGAACCATTCCCAGCCATACCTTTCCACAGCCTTTTTACCAAATTTTTGCACCGCTTCCCAGGCATTAGAGGACTTGGAAGCTTCTCCTTTTCTACTCTGCTTGGAACCCGCCATAGTTTTGGCTTTCGGAGCTATCTCAACCTGTTAAGAAAAGAAAACTAAAGAAAAGAAAAAAATGAGAAAAATTAGAGGAGGGGGGGTCGGGTAGGGCAGTGAGGAGAATGGAGAAAAAGAAAAAATAGTGGGGGAATGATGGTTTAGAAGGGGAAGGGAAGTGATGAATTTGGAGAGTAAATAGTGGAGGAGTGGGGAAGTGGAGAGTTTATAGGTGGTGGAGGGGAAGAAGAAGAGTTTTGTTGGTTGTTTTAATGGAGAAAATGGGAGTGTAATGGAGGAAGGAGAAGATTTAGGGAAGAAGAATGGAGAAAAGTTTGAAGGATATTAGGAGTTGGATTGGTTAGGATTTAAGGGAATGGGGGAAAAATATGGGATTTGGGGGTTTTAAGGGGAGTGGGTCAGGTGTGAACCGGGTCAAAACCCGATTAAAAAATTCTAGGCAGTGGGGCGATGGGAGGGGTGACGCGCCTCTCAGCGTACCTGAGAGGGAGCTCTGACGTTCGATGCCAGGCGCAGCGCGCCAGCCAGTGCGCCTGGCTCCAGATTTTTTTATTTTATTTTTTTTCGCTATTATAAGCTAAGTTACAAAGAATGAAAAATATAATTTAACTAAAACTAAGAACTGAAAGAACTTCCTAGATTCTAAAAATTAAAACTATGCTAAAAATCAAAACTTCAAACATGAACTCCCTATCTATTACACATTGTTCATGGGTTGCCTCCCATGTAGCGCTTGATTTAACATCACGGCACAATGCAACTTGGATCATTCATCATTTAGCTCAAGAACCTCCCGATCACGGTCTGAATCTTCACCAAAATAGCGTTTCACTCTTTGCCCATTGACCAAGAACGTAAGGCCAGTCTCACCTTGAAGTTCAACTACCCCATGTTGTGTCATTCTAATCACTTCGAATGGGCCATTCCACATTGACCTGAGTTTTTCAGGGAACAACCTTAGTCTAGAGTTAAAGAGTAATACCTTGTCTCCCGGATTGAAAGTACGAGCCACTATGTGCCTATCATGCCACCTCTTCGTCTTTTCTTTGTATAGTTTGGCATTCTCATATGCGTGGAGCCTAAACTCCTCAAGTTGATGCAGTTGGTTCACTCTCTTTTTACCGCTAACTCGGGGTCCAAGTTCAACTTCTTAATCTCCCAATAAGCTTGATGCTCTAATTCCGCCCTGGAGGTGACATGTTTTTCCAAATACTATGTGATAGGGAGAGGTCAATATGGGTGTCTTGTACGCAGTCCGATATGCTCACAACGCATCATCCAACTTTTCATCCCAATCTTTCCTTTGCACATTCACCGTTTTCTACAAAATTTGCATTACCTCTCTATTCGACACCTCCACTTGGCCACTTGTTTGAGGATGGTAAGTTGCCGCAACCTTATGACGAATACCATACTTAGCAAGAAGGTTCTTAACAAGATGGTTAATGAAATGCTTACCTCCATCACTTATGATTGCCCTTGGCGTGCCAAAGCGAGTGAAGATGTGCTTCTTGATGAACTTTATCACCACCGTTGAGTCATTGGAAGGAAGAGTGACTGCCTCAATCCATTTGCTAACATAATCCACAGCCACAAGAATGTATTAGTTTCTACTTGATGGTGGGAAGGGACCCATAAAGTCAATACCCCACACATAAAAAATTTCCACCTCCAGAATGTTACTTAGTGGCATCTCATGTAATCTTGAAATAGTACCCAACCTTTGGCATCTATCACAACCCTTCACAAAAGCAACACAATCTTTAAATAGCGAGGGCCAAAAGAAACCAGATTGTAGTACCTTATGAGCAGTGCGCTCTCCTCTATGATGACCTTTATATGGGCTAGCATGATAACTTTCTAGCACTTTGTGAACCTCATACTATGGGATGCACCTTCTCACTATCCAGTCTACCCCTTGCTTGAACAAGAATGGTTCATCACAAATGTAGAACTTGGCATCATGGTTAAGCTTTTTGTTTTGTTGGGTGGTAGAACCTGGAGGATAATCACCACTTACTAACAAATTCACAATGTCTGCATACCATGGCACTTGAGAGAAATCTAATGCCATTAATTGTTCATTCGGAAACTCTTCCCGGATTTGCTCACCTTCATTCACATGTGCAAAATCCTCCAACCTAGATAAGTGATCTGCTATTTGATTCTCCATACCCTTCCTATCCTTGATTTCGAGGTCAAATTATCTACAGAATCAACCTTGGTTTAGCATCCTTCTTGTTGAATAGGTACCTAATAGCTACATGGTCAGTAAAAACAATCACTTTAGTACCTACCAAATACAATCTGAACTTGTCGAAGGCGAACACTAGGGCCAGCATCTCCTTCTCAGTCACTGTGTAATTCGCTTGAGTAGAGTCAAGGGTATTGCTTGCATAATAGATTGAGTGGAACACTTTATTCTTTCTTTGTCCTAACACTGCTCCCACTGCTGCATCGCTGCATCACACATGAGTTCAAATGTTAATTCCCAATTAGGGGCAATTAAGATGGGAGCCTCAATTAAGTTCTTCTTCAGCATCTCAAAAGCTTTCAAGCACATCTCATCAAAGTCAAACTTCACCTCTTTCTCCAGAAGGCTGCACATGGGTCTTGCTATCTTGGAAAAATCCTTGATGAATCGCCTGTAAAAACTTGCATAACCAAGAAAACTATGCACACCTTTTACAGGAATGGGAGGGGGTAATTTTTCAATAACTTCTACTTTAGTCGTATCAACCTCCAACCCAGATTTGGACAACTTATGCCCCAACACTATCCCCTCTTTTACTAAAAAATGACACTTCTCCCAGTTTAAAACAAAGTTAGTGTCTTCACATCTAGCAAGTACTCTATCAAGATTTCGGAGACATACCTCAAAAGACTTCCCAAAGACGGAGAAATCATCCATGAACACTTCTACAAAGTCTTCCACCATATCATGAAAAAAGGCCATCATACACCTTTGAAAAGTCTCTGGTGCATTGCAAAGTCCGAATGGCATGCGTTTGAAAGCATATGTACCATACAGACAAGTAAATGTGGTCGTTTCCTGATCCTCGGGTGCAATCAAGATCTGGTTGTAACCTGAATAGCCATCTAGGAAATAATAGTATACCTGCCCTACTAACCTGTCAAGCATTTGATCAATAAAGGGAATGGGGTAGTGATCTTTCTGAGTAGCTTCATTAGGTTTCCGGTAATCCATACAAATTCGCCACCCAGTCACTATTCTAGTAGGAATTATCTCATTTTTTTCAATCCTTACCACAGTCATACCTCCCTTCTTGGGAACACATTTGTCACGCCCCGAGATGCGGACACGGGACCTAGGACCACAAGTGATCCCAAGCTAACCCTGCTGGCATGATCATGAGCATACTAAAGATAATAAACTGATGCGGAAGCTAAATCATAAATAAATCTGAAAAGATGGAAATATCCATATACTATAACTGAATATATGAAATCTGAGAGTTTAATACAAAAGAAATATCAACTCAAAATACTAAGCTGAATCTAACTATGTCTGAAATAAGCCTCTAAACTAACTAGAAATGTTGGGACATGCCCCAACTAGATCTAGCAAAAATGAAACTAAAGGACTAAAAGCGATAAAGGTAAACATGTCACTAGTCCTCGAAGAATGAGGACTCACCACTGATGCTGCTGAACTAAAGATCGAGAATCGATCTAAGCGTGATCTGGATGCTGGGAACCTAAACCTACATCGCGAGAAGATGTAGCGCACGTATGCGTCAATACTTGAAAGGTACTGAGCATGCAGGATAGAGTAAAGCTGAAATATCACATAACTAAACAAAGCATACTGAGCAATGATATAATCTGAACATGATATAGATGCTGAAAATACTGAATACTGAGCTAACTGAATGCAATGACCAAATTTATAACATGCTGATATTGAATACTGACTGTACTGAAATATGGTCAATGCAATAAAGTCTGACTGAATTGTGGGAGCTACTAATAACCGACATAAAACCACATGAGCTAAATGTGGAGTCCGATGTATATGCCCCATCGAGAGGACCCAATATACCCTGCCAGAGGTATAGAGGCATCTTTGGCGTGATCACTAAACTGATGTTGCCCACAGAGGGGACTTACACCTACGTGGCTCGTAGTTCTGGGACTATATGGGTACGTTGAACCCTAGTCTAACTTGGTATTATGCTACTCCCAATGAATTAAGTAGTTAACTGGTTATGACTGAATTTCTCCGAGAATGCAATAATTAATCGATAATGATGCATTCATAAACCGAGGCATGTAAAACGAATCTCGAAATATCTATCCTAGCATGTGTAATTCAAGGCGAGGAAATACATAGCTAGGGTTCTGAAATTCATGCGATAAAGGCGAGCAATAACATGATAATCTGATTTGGAACATTTAAATAACTAATTCATGATGATCTGTTGTATTTCTAGAAACCCTAGGTTTGTTCATAATCATGGAATCAAGAATCTAACTGAATTCTAGGGACCTAATGGGCGAAAGGAACCCACTAGTGAAATCCCACATACCTGGTGATGAATTCCACGGAGAAATCTTTCGATTTCGGGGCTGGAACTGAAGGAACCTTACTGCGTTCTTGAACTAGGGTTCTTGACCTCTTTTCTCCTCTCTTGCTTCTAATTTTCTAAGTTTGATTAATGATTTTGACTAAGGTAAGTTCTAGTTATGTTTCTAGGATTAAACTGATTAAAACCTCATGATTTAGGGTCTAAACGACGTATCTTAGGGGTTAAACGAAATAGGAAAAGACCCAAATACCCCTGAATTAACTGCTGTCGGAGTGACCTACGGATTGGACTTATGGGCCGTAGGTCAATCTACGGTCCGTAGATTGTGTCCGTAAGTCGAGCCTGCTCGACAGGCCTTCACTAAAACAAGCATAACTTTTTACTCGGAGGTCGGATTTTAGCAAACTTGGTGGCGTTGAAAAGATAATTCAATTATATATCATATCATAGGTAATAGGAAACACAATTCTTTTTTTTCTAAAAGTTATGATCATCTGAAGTTGACCCATCATAATTTTCAGCTAAGTGGCTATTGATCCCTCATCTACGGTCAGACCTACGGACCGTGGATCGAATGACGGTCCATGCTGGTCGACCTTAGTTCATGTCAGAGGCTGGGTAAGGAGGTCTTGATCCACGGACACAGACCATGGACCGTGGTCTGATCTACGGACCGTGGGTCTGTCCGTGAGTCGAGACTTGGCCAATTTTTCTAAGCTTGGCTGGGGAGGGTTGCAGTGGTGAACCACGGACCACCAGCACGGGCCGTGGTCTGACCTACGATCCGTGGATGGAAACCGTGGGTTGCACCTGCAACTTTTCAAAATCTGTATTTTGGTCTGTTTTCGGATACGGGGTGTTACAACATTGCATCGGACTTACCCACTTACTATCAGAAATTGGGTAAATAACCCCAGCATCTAACCACTTTATCACTTCCTTTCTTACCACTTCTTTCATCAAAGGATTTAGACGATGTTGATGTTGTGCACTTGGTTTGTGATCATCTTCCATGTAAATTTTGTGCATACATAACGCCGGACTAATCCCATGAATATCAGACAAGTCTGCCGAAAGTATAACAAGAAAAGTTTCATTAGTACCCAACTAAGCATACCTTAGGTGAGCCGGCAAGGCGTTTAGCTCCAACTTAGGAGCATCTTCAATTGATGGTTTTGGAGGGGGCCCTAACTCGCGATCTAAGGACTCCATTTGAGTCCTACGATTTTCTACTACTACTAGATTTAAGCATGATTCAATCTCTTGAGCTTCAGCATCTCCCTCTAACTGTTGACCCACTAACACTCTTTCTAAGGGGTCTTCGGGCAAAACTAACTATGACTCTACTATGTGATCAACCACAGTAATAGCAGACAACTCTTCATAAATAGAAGATAATTTTAAAGCGCGGTAAGCATCAAATACCTCTACCTTATCATGTGCCCTCATGGTTAGTTGACCAGCTGCTACATACATTAATGCCCTACCTGTGGCTAAGAAAGGTCGTCCCAAAATGAATGGAACTTCAAAATCGGGTTAGAAGTCTAGGACCACAAAATCTACCGAAAAAATCAATGAACGTACTTGCACTAACAAATCTTTTACTACCTCTTCTGGCCTAGCAATGGATCTATCTGCAAGTTGGAGAATAACAGTGGTTCGCTTTGGACTACCTAACCCAATCTTTTGATACAAAGATAGAGGCATTAAATTTATACTTACCCCCAAATCACACAACCCCCGGGCATGAACACTTTGCCCAATTGTAATCTACACAGTAAAACTACCTGGATATTTTAACTTTTTGGGCAATCTATTTTGGATCCTTGAGTTGCACTCCTCAGTAAGTGCTACAGTTTCATATTCAGTGAGTCTTCTCTTGCTGGCTACTATATCCTTCGCATATTTAGCATACTTGGGGATACCATGCAAAATGTCAACCAAAAGTAGATTAATGTGAACTTGTTTAAGGAGAGAGAGAAACTTACCAAAGCATTCATCTTCATTCTGCTTTTTCAGCCTCTATGGAAATGGAGGTGGTAATTTCTTTTGAGGAATGGGTACCTCAATATTTAAGCTTTTCAATACCTCTTCCACCTTCTTTTCTTTCTTTGATACCTCAGTGTCTCTTTTCTTAGGAGCTAGTTCCTCTAATTACAACCCACTTCTAGTACTTACCGCATGCAATTGCTTTGGATTTGGCTCAGTAACACCGGGCAGCCCGCCTTGGGGACGCAAGTTCAAAGAATTTTTCACTTGCGCAACTTGTTTCTCTAAACTCATTTGAGACATCGGGATGTTTCTAGTGTTCTCATCCTGCTTATCTATTCTAGCATTTAATTTGGTCCCTATTTTAGTCATGAGCTTTTGAAGTAGCTCTTCATTTGTCATCCCCCTTTTGGTGCACTAGAATTTGAGCTTTGGATAGGATTGCAGTATTATTGCCCAGCCCCTTGAGAACGGTATTGGTTAACCCCTTGTGCCTGATTTTTGTTTTGGTTCCCACCCCATGAGAAGTTAGGATGGTTCTTCCAACTAGGGTCGTAAGTATTACCATAATTTTGTTGGACTCCACCCCTTTGCGCATTACCCACATAGTTTACGGAATCCGAGTTTGCCTCGCATTGCTCGGTTTCATAAGTTCCACTACCACATACCTCACACCAATTTGCTGCCTATTGTACTACATTTATCGGAGCCTGATTTAGAGCTATTTGTTTAAATTTCAATGTAATGTTAAGTTGCATTGCATCTAATTTGGCATTTATGGCAGTAGCTTGATCTACATCTAAGATCCCTGCAGCCTTTTGGGTGGGGGTTCTAGACATTTCCCCCTCATACCCTTGGTTCCCTTCTGAAAGTTTATCAAGTAGGGCGAAGAACTCTTCACTTATTATGGATAAGGTTGGTCCACCTACTGCACTATTAAGAAGAGAATGAGCATTATAATCTAAACCTTCAAAGAAAGTGTGAGCAAGTACCTCATTGGTTTGCATATGGTGTGGGCAAGCAATCAACATTTGTTTGAAACGTGCCCATGCTTGGTACATGTCTTCCCCTTTCTTTTGAACAAAGTTTATTATCTCCCCCCTCAACTTCGTGGTTTTCTTGGATGGGAAAAATCTACTCAGGAACTTCTTTGCTAGATCATCCCAAGTGGTGATGGAGTTTGGTGGCTCAGAGTCTAACCAACGTCTTGCAGCTCCTAACAATGAGTATGGGAACAAAGTCAATCTTACATAATCTGATGAGACTCCAATTGGGATGTATGTATTGGTGATGTCTATGAAAGTCCTAAGATGGACTTGAGGATCCTCATGGGGGAGACCAATGAATTGCCCATTAGTATAGAGGATCTGTACCATGCTCTGCTTTAGTTCAAATCTACCCCCGGTGGAGGTTTCCTAGTACTAGATGCCAAGTTGGCTGTGAGTGGGACTGCCACATCACGGACTGGTCTTACGGGAACAACCGGCGATACTCCTTGGTTATTTGGGTTCCTTAGGTTATTCATATTTTCCAGGTTATTCACGTTGTCTTGATTATCATCATCAAAGTTTCCCAGAATACCTAACCCTAATTCTCCTTGGCGTCCCTGGTTCATTTTTCTGTGCTGGCATAAAACTCTTTCCGATTCGTTGTAAGGTTCGACAAGATCTCCTTTCCGAGCTAGACCTGAAAATCAAGTACCTGTAATACACAAGCTAAGATCAAGTAATTAGTATCTGAGTATATTAAGTGTAGACTTAAGAAGATTGAATATAAATCAATTTCTAGATCCCCAACAGCGGCGTCAAAAACTTGTTGCTCCCCAAAATACACGCAAGTTTACGTGGTCACACAAGTAGTATAGATTATTTAAGAAACGAGTTATCATTTCCAAGGGACTCATGATCAACCTATATTCACTTAACTCTACAACTAAAAGTAACCAAATAACCTTTTCAAGAGTTGATGATTTAGTTAAGTAACTACTAATAATTATGCACTAAATAAAAGTAGCCTATAGTGAACGACTTTGTTAATATGTTTCAAGCAAGTTTAAAAACAATTCCAGGGCTGCAACATACATTGAATATCATGCATCATATCATTAGCTTAGAATTCACTTCAGTTGTCAAATTACTGGTTTATAAGGTTAATAGTATGGTCCGGGTGGTTCGCCACTTTCCGTCTACCCCAGTTAGCCATCTAACTACATCATTGAGCGGGGATAGATAAACTAACTAGCGAGCATTTATATTTCATCCTATTTCGTAACCAAGCAAGGGGTTCGTCTGGGCGTCACTCCTGAACACTAATCACCTCAATCTAATGAGTGGACCGAGCTCTTTATATCCTCCGGTCTATCTAATCCCTCCTCATTTGATTTTACAATTAGACACTAGATTTATTCTATGGTGTGCAAGCATAAAATAGTAAAACAAGAATATAGAAGTAATTTGGATTGACAATCGAAAATCAATTCATAAAACCTCAAACATTCAACACATAATTCATAGCTACAGCCCCATAATTAAAGCGGTTAGCTACTCATGCTATTAGAAATCAATAATAGATAAACGTTTATACAAAATTCTGAAAAATAGAAGAGTTAAAGGATTACAAACTTGAATTCTTGCTCTTGCACACTCAACAAACGTCCAACGCTTAATAATGAACCCTTGGGGTCTATTTATAAAAGTTAGAAAAACTAAGACTCAATCCTAAACCAACAAGGAGTCCTATTTAGTTGTATTTTCGCTGGAAAAGTCAGCCTCTCCTCAGCATGTCGCACCTACCATCGCGCCTACAGCTTGCCTCTGAAGCCTACACCCTGGCGCGTCGCACCTCTCAGAGCGCCTGAGAAAGGCCTCTAAATTTTGGGCCTTGGCGCGTCGCGCCTCTCAGAGCGCCTGAGAGGCCTCTCTGAAATTTGGCCCTTGGCACCTCACACCTAGCAGTGCACCAGGCCCTGGGGCCTTCATCCTTAGCCGTTTTTCATTCTCTTTTATATCTCTTTTCTTCAAGTTGACTCCAATTCCTTTGAGAGTTCCTGAAACAACTAATCATATGTGTAAGTGCACAATCATCACAAGTTACACCAAAAATTAAGCTAAAGACTAGATCTCATCCTTCATTCTAATTGACTCATGGGCAAATATTGACAACTTAGGCATATAAATATGCCTAAGATCAATCATCTATGGATTTTAATCTACCACCATCCGCCATTATTAATCTTCACACCCAGGTGCATAATCTTGGCTCTGATAACACTTGTCAAGATCTGAACTAAGAATAAAATCAAACAACAATTTTTTGGGGACAATTTTTTGGTATATATTAATAACTTCGAACTATTACAACTAGGAACGGAAATATGAGTACTGAATTGAACTACTCTAATGGGATGCCATAGAAGGGCTTGAGATCTACAGTAGAAGATAAGGAAAAGAAGAATTTAGACTGAGAGAAAAGAAGAAAGAAAAAAATTGGAAAGAGAGGAGAAATGAGAAAATGCCAATTGATTCATTAGTTTTTCTGCCTCATGGTTGTTAACCTTATAACCACCTCGTCCGAGCTGGTAGCATTGTATCCTTTCAAGCTCATTAAGCAAATTCCAATCACATCCGTCTATTGAATATGTTGTTATTACCCAACCAGCCCCATATCAAATCCTCATAACTAAAAAACTTTCTTTGCTCTTTATTAGAAGGCATAACAACTTGCTTATGTGATGCCAGGCACACATGTCCAGCTTGTTACAAGCAGTGCAAGCGGAAGGAGCATATTGTTGAACATACGCGAACATCTCATCATTCGGTCTAGGACCCTACATTCGATGTGTGTAACAAATATTGCAAATCATTTGAATCACTAAGGGAGCACATTGCTGGTAAGTTATTGTGCTTAGACAATGTGTTTTTTACATATAAAAGATCTCTAAGTTTTCTTTTCACTTTAGTATTTAGGTCCATTGGTCAAAGTGAATTTTTGAAGCATCTTTGCTGAAAGAGGCTGCATTTTGTGTCTGAAAATTTGTAGCAGCATAGACTCTCTCAACGAGCATAAGGAAATGTGTCATCTTACCACTCCTCAACCCATTGTGAGGTGATGTTTTTTTTCCTCAATGCATTCGCAAGAATCAGTTACACTTAGGATAGTGTAGATTGTAGACACGTAATTTTTGACTGAACATAAGATTTTACACCATTTTTTATTCCTTAAATATTTCTTCTAGGTCTATATTAAATATTTTATTTTTCATCAAATTTTAGTAAGTTTATTTTAAAAGATTTGAAACCTACAAAAAATATATGTTTTATTTTAATTTTATTTTAATAAATAAGCTAGTACTTCTTAATTTTTATTAGCTACTCAAGTTTTGTTAGTTAAAAAAAATTATATTATATTATATTATATTATATTATATTATATTATAATTAAAAAAAAATAACTTCACATTACCCCCACTACCCCAACTCCACTCCATTACCTACAACACTCCACTACCCCAGATACACCACTAAACTCACCCAAACACCCTCAAAACCATTCTGCACAACAATACTACATATATACCAATACACACACGCACAAACCTACAAAAAAAAAACCCAAAAACATACAGAAAAAATGAGCACTACCAAAAACAATCCACTCCAAAAATTCATCTTTGCATCATTTTTTCCCCACTCACGCAGCACATAACAACACAAAACACAAACAATCAAAAAAAATAAATAAATAGAAACTCACGTTACAAGAAAAACTCCAATTTCCACATACTTATACACCCCCTCATCTGAGCAAGCAAACGGATTCAAGAAGAAAAAGAAAAATCACTCTTGCATTATATTTTTTTTCCACTCATAAACAAAGGTTACGTTCAAGATTTGCTTTTGTGGTTTCGAGTTCGCGGTTCCTTGTAGGGATTGTTTTCTTTTCATGAATTGATCTTCTCAAGAGGTACCATTTAATTTTTATTGTATAATTTGATTTTTATGATTATATAATACTTGATTACTATGTTATGAAGTTGTTTAGATTCTATGTGTGTTTAACTTTGACAAATATATTTGAATGGTTGTGTCGTTTGATTTCTCGATAATTGATTTAAATTTTTTAGATAATTTATTATTATGTTCTTATTTTAATCGGGTCACCCAGAGCATGTGTAGGCTATTAAAAATCTTTGGCAAACATTAGGAGAAATGGAATGGTAGAAAATATTTAATCATGTATTATATTCATAAACTAAGATCATGGTTATGTATTTTTGATGAGGACATGAAAAATAGAATAACAAGGTCGTGGTTATATGTCTCGACATAAATACTTTTTTTTTTTTGGTTTAAGCAAGCGATTAAATACTTGTAATATTGGACAGACATGGAGTTTTCCTTAAGAATAAATGAATCGGAAATAGATTTCAATAAAGAATGTGGTTTCACATTTTTATGAGACGAACATTTACGAATGCGGTGACGAACCTTGACCAAATTGTCTTAATAATTAGTTTTTCTTTAATTTAAAATAGAATTTGTAAATAAGGTTATTAAGTGTGATGCAAAGAAGACAGTTATGTCTCTAAACGTCAAGGCCAAGAATGCGGTTACGTATCTAGGTCGAGACCAAATAAAAGTTCAACAAATAAAAAATGTGAATAAATCATGACCTATAAAAAATATCCAAAAGATAGTTAAAATAAGTATAAGTCAATAAAAGTGACTTTGCTAGAACTAAGGTACTCGAGTGATGCCTAATACCTTCCCCTCGGTCAACATAATTTCTTACCCGAATTTCTAGTTCGCAGACTAAAATAAAAAGTCATTTCCTTTTGATTAGGGATTCTAAAAAGGTAACTTGGAACACCATAAACTCAATTCCAAGTGCTGACTCTAGAAATTAAAATAATCCCTAATAAATACCGTCACTTTAATTGTAAAACCCCTATTCCGAGTGTGAAAATAGGGTTGTGACATATGGCGACTCCGTTGGGGAATAACCAGAATTCGAGCTTTGTTATATTGACTTTTACTTGATTGTATTATTTTATTTTATTGGATATATTGTGTTTGATGGCCTAATGTGCTACTTGCTGCTCATTTATTGTTTTTATATTGTTGAATTGTATTAAATTTTCTTCTTTTGCACAACAATTACAAGTCTCTAAAAAACACTTCACACAGTCACAAGAATACTACAGTTATCCATCCAACTTTTTATTAAGATAAAACTTGAGTGTCTTGACAGCCAGTGAAGAATCTTTAGTCACACATGTTAGACAGGGTTAGATCAGCAATGAAGTCGGAAAAGCGCTGCTACCAATAAGTTGTCCATCCCTAGCTCGAGTTGTCCACTCGGGTAAGCTAGTCTATATATCTATCTTCTTCAGGTTTGAACCTAGTAAAACTAGAACATAGACAGGGTTACTCGTAGAAGACTCCACGTATTTGCATCATTTGCATGTGACTTAGTAAGCCTCAAAACAAGAGTTGGGTCCATCTAGGACAAGTATCTCTCTCTTACTTGACCACTTAGCTCATTTTATGTGCTAAATGAAAATATATTTATTTATAAAGTCTCTATAAGTTGACTCAGTTTAGTGTGATTATTGTAAAAAAAAGTTATCTTTTGATTTTATAAAAAATAAAAATAAAAAAGGAGAAAACACGAAAATATTTCTTCTTTTAGAAGTTATTATACATTTCTTAAAAAATAAAATAACAAATTTTGCACTACTTAATGAAAAGAATAATAATATTTTATTTAGATTCTTTTTGTAAAGTTTATAAAAAAATATTCAAAATATTTTACTTTCATAATACTTTGAAATTTGCATTTTTTTTAAAAAACAGAATAATATGTCAAAGTTTTTTTTACCGTCCAATCTGGACGAACTACGCACACCTAATTCTCACCTCGATGAGATATGAGGAAACCCTTTTCGGGTTCGGTGATCCTTATTTCAATTTTTTTTTTAAAATTAATCCTTATTCAAAAAGATTTTAAAAAAAGTTTGTTTATCCTTTCTAAAAATAGGGGTTTTACCCTTCTTCAAAGAAGAAAATAAAATAAAAGTTTTTACTTCATATATCAAAACTTCTTGAACTACGTTTGATCTGATTCTTGTTTTGACAAGATACGTAGGTAGCCTTATGTTGAGGTTCAGTCCAACTAACAAAAAATCTAAAAAGTCCTCGTCACAAAAACAGGGGCAAAAAAGAGGAGCGATAAAATAATTGGGATTTATTTTTTAATTTAGAAAAAAAAATTGACTTGGTTGGTACCAACATACTTAGGCGTGTGCATAAGAAAAAATAATAAAGTGTTAAACTATTTGGCAAGACAGACCAATTTTGTTGTGACCTATAAACTTCTTTTGGTACCTCTTGATGTATTTATGTAATACTTGAGAAACTGTTTTGCTTAAAGCTAAGGCTAAAACGAATTTGAACGCATGTTTCATGTGCATTGTCTAGTGAGCTTTATATATAAAATTCAATGACATGACTTTGTTGATCTAGAACTTTGCCCGAGTGTTGCTTGAAGCAAAATTTTGAACAACATTTAATTTGAGAAAGGATTATAGGCTTTCTTTGATCCGATTGTGCCTTTCAAACCTACAGAATGACATGTTATCCATAGAATTCCCATTTCGAGCCTGAAACATTTTTATTTGAATAACCGTATTTTAGCACATATCCTTTGAGTGCATAAATGCACTTTTTTTTTGTCCCACCTCCCTGAGCACACTATCAATTAGGTACACAGCGCCAAAGACCTAAGTTGGATAACAAAGTGAAAAGGTCAAATATGTGAAAGTTAAAAAAAATGAGAAAAAAAGGTAGAATAAAAAATGAAAAAAATCTTCAACAAAAAGGAGAGAAAATGAGAAAAAAAGAAGAAGTAAATAAATGAGAAGAAGCTTTCAAGAAAACAAAGGTCAAATGCGAAAATGGAAAAATATTGAGACCATTGCGCAAATTTTAAGGTGGAAATAGTCACTTCATCCCAAATGAATATCCTACCTTTCCCTAAGCTTACATTACAAGCCAATGACAAGTCCTATTTGATCTCATTTTTTGTGTTCTCACATTAGTGCATACTTACATGAGGGCCAAGCATATGGTATCTCAATCTCATGCATTGAACATCTTTCTAAGTGTGAATGACTTTCAAAAATGTCCTACGATCTAAATTATTCTATAGTGTGTGAAAAAGGACTTCATTTGTTGTGAGGGAACATGAAACATAAGAATATGAATAATTATATCCCTTAATTTAGGCAAGATGAACTGATCTTATAAATACTTAAGTATGTTTTAGATACCATTTGAAACTATAGGGATTACTCAAAGTTGACCTCAAATTTGTCTGAAAGTAGTTGAAGGTGATTCTTATACATAATACTAATTTTTGGTACCAACTAAAGTCAAAACAATCTCAATCATGGATTTATTTCTTTATTTTCTCCTCTAGTATTTTTTTAGGTCTTTTGAAAAAAAAATCAGAAAAAATAAATAAGAATTTTTAATTTATATGATATATGTTTGACCTTATTCTTGCCGTACAAGATACGTAGGCAGCCCTACAATGGGCTTGGTTTCACAAAATAAAAGTTTTTATTCTTGAAAGAACGAAATCGGATCATTTTGAAAAAAAATGGAAAAAATGATAAATTAAAAAGAGTTTCATAGTTCCTCAATTTAAGAATTGGACATATTTTTATTTGTTAAAAAAAATCACTATCATTACTAGGGAACAAACACCCTAGTTTCATTTTGACATTAGAGAATAAACACCCTAGAGACGTCATCTTTTATTTTTAAGGAGCAAACACCCTAGTTGCATTGTGACCTTAGGAAACAAACACCCTAGAGGCATCATCTTTCATTTCTTGGGAACAAACATCCCACTTGCATTTTGACCCTAGATGTACTTTAGGGAACAAATACCATGTCATCTATCATTTCTATGGAACAAACACCCTAGTTTACATTTTAATCTTAGGGAACAAACACCCTAGAGCTTTCATTTCTATTAAACAAACACCCTAATTGCATTTTGACCTTAGTGAACAAACAACCCTGAGGCATTAGGATAGAAACACCCTTTAATCTTTTATTTTTTAGGGGAAAAACACCCTAGTTACATTTTGACCTTAAGGAACAAACACCCTAATGGTATTTGAGAGAACAAACACCATATCATCATTTATTTCAAAGGAACAAATGCCTTAGTAGCTTAAATAATATTTTTTTTGTGCAAACTGGGGAAAAAATATTGTGGTGATTCTATTTGATGATTCAGTTTGGCAAAATCTTCCTAAATAATATGATTTAGTTTAGCAGGACCCACCTGAATAATTGGACGTAGTATAGCAGGACCCTCCTGAATAGTGGGACACTAGCAGGACCTTCATGAATAATGGGACGTAGTATAGCAGGGACCTCCTGGATAATGGCACACTAGCAGGACCTTCCTAGATAATGGGACTAGCACGACCCTCCTGAATAGTGGGACATAGTACTAGCAGGACCCTCCTGGATAATGGGATTAGCAGGACCCTCATAGATAATGAGAATAGCATGACTCTCTTGGATAATGGGATTACCAGGACCCTCCTGGATAATGGGATTAGCAGAACCCTCCTGAATAATGGAATTAGTAGGAGCCTCCTGGATAATGGGACTAGTAGGACCCTCCGCGATAATGGGGCTAGCAGGACCCTCCGGGACAATGGAACTAACACGACCCTCCTGGATAATGAGATTAGTAGGACCCTCCTGGATAAAGGGATTAGCACTACCCTCCTGGATAATGGAACTAGTAGGACCCTCCTGGATAATGGGACTAGCAGGACCCTCCTACATAATGGGATTAGCAAGACCCTCCTCATAATGGGATTATCAGGACCCTCCTCATAATGGGATTAGCAAGACCCTACTCACAATGGGATTAGCAGGACCCTTCTGGATAATGGAATTAGCAGGACCCTTCTAAACAATGGGAATTAGTGTAGCAGGACCCTTCTTATAATGGAATTAGCAGGACCCTCCTCATAATGGGATTAGCAGGACTTTCCTCACAATAGGACTAAGAGGACCTTCCTCATAATGGGATTAGCAGGACCCTCCTAAAAAATGGGAACTAGTGTAACAGGACCCTCCTAAACAATGGGAATTAGTGTAGCAGGACCCTCCTAAACAATGGAAATTAGGGTAGCAGGACCCTCCTAAACAATGGAAATTAGTGTAGCAGGACCCTCCTCATAATGGGATTAGCAGGACACTCCTTATAATCGGACTAACAGGACCCTCCTCATAATGGGATTAGGAGGACCCTCCTAAACAATGGGAATTAGTGTAGCAAGACCTTCCTAACCAATAGGAATTAGTGTAGCAGGACCCTTCTGGACAATGGGAATTAGAGTAGCAGGACCCTCCTAAACAATGGGAATTAATGTAGTAGGACCCTCCTAAACAATGGGAATTAGTGTAGCAGGACCCTCATAGACAATGGGAATTAGTGTAGCATGACCCTCCTAAACAATGGGAATTAGTGTAGCAGGACCCTCCTAAACAATGGAAATTAGTGTAGCAGGACCCATCTAAATAATGGAAATTAGTGTAGCGGGACCTTCATGGACAATGGGAATTAGAGTAGCAGGACCCTCCTAAACAATGAGATTTACTGTAGCAGGACCCTCCTAAACAATGAGAATTAGTGTAGCAGGACCCTCCTGGACAATGAAAATTAGAGTATCAGGACCCTCCTACATAATGGGATTTAGTTTAGCAGGAGCCTTGTAAACAATGGGAATTAGTGTAGCACGACCCTCCTGGACAATGGGAATTAGAGTAGCAGGACCCTCCTAAACAATGAGAATTTGTGTAGCAGGACCCTCCTAAACAATGGGATTTAGATTAGCAGGACCATCCCGTACAATGGGATTAGCAGGACCCTCCTACATAATAGGATTTGGTTTCTTTCTCCTAGGATAAACACTTCGTAGTCAGAGACCGTTAATTTTTATTTTTCTTCTAGGATAAGCTCTTCTTAGTCTAGGTTTTTTTTTATCTATTTATTTACATTTTCTAATAACTCACAAATTTTTCCAATGAAAATTGGGACAAAAATTTTGTTTATTTCTTTTGTTTGTGATGGTTTTAAAATTTCTTTAAGCGAAACATGGATTTGAAATTCAAGAACAATTTCAACTCTTTTCAGACTGATCAATCCCATGATAGCCAGAATCAACTTCTTCAATGCATGTAGCAGCCTGACTTCCTAACATCTATTCTATTCAGCTACTGATCAACAAAACAAGCAGGCCATCAAGAACATTTTCAAATTGTCATTTTGAATAGTGCCAAAAACTCACTCTAAGTGGCAAGTTAAGCCTCAAATTCAATTCAAGATCAAGATACTCACACAAAAAATTCAAAGTGATATCTAAAAGTCAAAGACTCGTGTGTAGACTCAAGAGAAGGTGCATAGATAGGAGCTCATACTTTTATTTTCCTTTTAACTATTAGCTTTCATTTTTTTAATGTAAGGATAGGAGCCGCGACCTGGAGCCTCGATGCAACCTCACTTAACTTCAAACTCATCACCTCATCTCCTTAAACTACACGTGACATGATTCCCTTATAACCCGGCATATGTAGGATGTCCAAAACAAGGACTCGGTCGCAAATTTATTTTCTTTCAAATAAGAGTTCGGTCAAAATTTGTCGCATTGTCTACTTCATTTTCTGAAAACTCTTCGTGTTTCCAATCAAAGAGGGGCAAACTATAGACACGAAATTTTTGACCGAACATAAGGTTTTACGCCATTTTTTATTCCTTAAATATTTCTTCTAGGTCTATCTTAAATATTTTATTTTTCATCGTATTTTAGTAAGTTTATTTTAAAAGATTTGAAAACTACAAAATAAAATATTTTTTTATTTTAATTTTATTTTAATAAATAAGCTAGTATTTCTTAATTATAATTTATTATTAGCTACTCAATTTTTGTAATAAAAAAATATTATATTATATTTTATTACATTGTCAAATGAACGACGAATTGGTAGAATTGTGCAAAAAGGAAATTGATAATTTGTTACAAAAGAATTATTTGTTGCATTTTCCAACTATAAAAATACTACCTGATCTATTTCTCAAATTATATAAAGAATGGGTTAAAGTTTCTCCAGACTTTAATGAGTTATACAACATAGATCATATATGTTATATAGACAAAATAGACCAGATTTATTTCTTCATCGAATTCTCTGTCCCATGGATTAACAAATGGACCTCGGAAGTGGGATTCACCGAGGAACAAATTCCCTGCTTATACTGGACCTTTTATAATAATTTTTGGGATAAATTAATGAAAAAGGATCCCAAAACAAGAATATTATATGGGCAAAAACTGCTGGATCTTATTTCAAAAAGGATCCAAGAGTATGGTATTACTCCCCAAAAGGGATTAATTGAAGATAGCTCGGTCAGACATATTGCCCGAAAAATCTCCGTTCAAGATGGATATAAAGAAGCAAGATCAACGGATACTTGGAAGAAGTCAAGAGGAGTCCACTTCTCAACATCACTCAATATGAGAAATCAGACACTTCTATGAGAAGTGAGAAGGGTTTCTAAGCTGCTCTCTAATGAAATGAAAAGCAAACTTATTTATAGAAAAATAAAAAAAACATTTAGAATCTTTGTACAGTAATGTTGGGTCCCATCTGTCCCCTAAACAGTGTATCTATTATTGATCAACAGTGTATCTAATGTTGATGATGGTTTTTTATTGTAGAGGGCTCTTTATAGTTTGTCTTTTTCCTTTAATTTTCGGAGGAAAACCTCTGCCTTTTTCAGAGTATCTTCTGATGTAGTTGCTTCAACATGTGGAGCTTCTTGGATATCATCGGTAGCGTCTTCGCTTGTTTCACTTCTCATAGAAGTGTCTGATTTCTCATATTGAGTGATGTTGAGAAGTGGACTCCTCTTGACTTCTTCCAAGTATCCGTTGATCTTGCTTCTTTATATCCATCTTGAACGGAGATTTTTCGGGCAATATGTCTGACCGAGCTATCTTCAATTAATCCCTTTTGGGGAGTAATACCATACTCTTGGATCCTTTTTGAAATAAGATCCAGCAGTTTTTGCCCATATAATATTCTTGTTTTGGGATCCTTTTTCATTAATTTATCCCAAAAATTATTATAAAAGGTCCAGTATAAGCAGGGAATTTGTTCCTCGGTGAATCCCACTTTCGAGGTCCATTTGTTAATCCATGGGACAGAGAATTCAATGAAGAAATAAATCTGATCTATTTTGTCTATATAACATATATGA
Source organism: Solanum commersonii (assembly GCA_029007595.1). Lineage (NCBI taxonomy): Eukaryota > Viridiplantae > Streptophyta > Magnoliopsida > Solanales > Solanaceae > Solanum > Solanum commersonii. The sequence goes on from JAJTWQ010000006.1 coordinate 8,119,234, forward strand.
TCTATGTTGTATAACTCATTAAAGTCTGGAGAAACTTTAACCCATTCTTTATATAATTTGAGAAATAGATCAGGTAATATTTTTATAGTTGGAAAATGCAACAAATAATTCTTTTGTAACAAATAATCAATTTCCTTTTTGCAGAATTCTACCAATTCGATGTTCATCTGACAAGGTCGAGATTTAGTAGGAATATCATTCTCAGAGAAATCATCTTCATATGGAAGAGTAACAATATGTTTTTTTCAATTCCAAAAAGCACAAGTATGATCAACACAAATACCAATAGCAATTTTTTCAGAAATCAATTTAATTTTTTCTTGTACTTTGGTAGATTTTAAAGTATCAAATATATTTATACTAAATAATTCTAGTTGAAAAGAATCAACATGCCTTGGTTTCATATTAATCAAAGTATTAATATCACGAGAAATAGGGTCAGTGATAAAAGTATAACTAATATCTCTGTCTTCATAAGTAGCAGAAAAACTTTTAGCATTTATGCTAGTAAAAGGATAAATAGCATTTATAAAATGGGTTCCAAGTATAATTGGAAGGTATAACTGATTTTTTACCAAGAAAAAAAAAATGCAGAATGCAAACTTTATTTTGGCAAATGCGAGTATTAGGTAATTTATATTTTATATCTAAAGCATGTCCAGAAGCAGATTTAACCATATGAGTTGTTTTTTCAAAATATTTAGTAGGTACAAGACCTTCTTGAATACAACTAGCATCGGCTCCACTATCAATCATAGCAGTATAAGTTATTAAAAAACTATTATTAATCAAGATGGTGCATTTAATATACCATTTATGAGCAGTAACAATTTGCATCATTCCTATAAACATACCTTGTCTAGGATCAAAATTAAAAGGTTTTGCAAGAGTTTTTACTTCAACAATATTTTTACCCTTGTTATTAATAATTTCTATCTGAGTATGACGATGATCACAAATCATTTGATTTTTTTTAAGAGATTTAATCTCATTTTTCAAATTTTCAATTTCAATTTTCAAATCAATAGGTTTTGCGCTAAAATATGACAACTTTTTATCAAGAAGTTCTTCTAAATCATAAATCAATTTAAATTTAAAATTCCGAATCTCAGGGGGCCTTTCCACATGAGTAGAAACTTTCGAAATCTTTTTAGAAGTAGAAGTTTTATCAGAACTTTTTAAATCATTTTTATTTGAATTACCAAAGCAGTTAATTCATTCAATTTTTTATCAAGAGAACTAATATGTTCATCCAAAACTTTAACATAAAGTCCCAAATAATTATTTTGAGACATCAAATTATTAATCTCATTGATGCTGACTGCCGCAACATCTTCTTCAACAAATTTTTGAAAGGCAGTAAAGGTGATACCTGTATTATTTGGTAAAATAAAAAATGACTGAGGTGGATAAACTGCCTTAATAATATTACCAGATCCATCTTTATAAGATCATTCAAAAACATTGATGAATAAAGGTAAATAAGTGGTTATAAACCAGGGTACAAAATGCATAATTTGATTATGAAGAGCACAAGTTTCATAAAATTCTTGGGAAATATTATTTAAATCATCGGCACTATAAGTGTCAAAAAAACATGTTTTAAACTTGTTCCATTTATCACTCAAAAACTCATTCTAAATGTACTTTTTTGCCAGTGAACCTGTACTAAAATCTATTTGGTGTACATTCATCATGAAGTTTTATTGGGATCAAAATCCATTTCGGATACAGAAGGAATATCCTTATCAGAAATATCAAAAGAATTATCATTAGCTTGAACAACATTCATTCGAGGATCAATTTTGATTTTATTGACAAGTCTATTACTTTGATCCGCAGATTTAATCAAAGGTATGATATGTAAAGAAGCAGCACGGTTACGAGTCAGACCATACACAGGTTCAATGGAAGATATATGATGAATAGCAGGCAATCTTCTATCAGAAAATAAATGTCTATTATAAGGAACACTTTTATCATCAAATTGAATGCAAATCCTTCCATTAGGATTTTGTGTAATATGAGGATACTTAGAATTAGTCACAACATTTGACATCTGACTAGGAGATATAATCGAATCCAAAGTCCAAGTAGTTGAAAAATTAATTTCTTCCCATTTTATAGGTCTTCTACTAAAATAGTTTGATCAGATCTATCATATAACTTACATCTCTGGTTTAACGTTGAAAGTAATTTGAAATAAATTTTATAAGATAAACAAAGTAATTCAAATCCAGGTGCATAATTATAACCATGCGTTTTAACGTTTAAAGTTAAAGCATCAAGAATATTAACATCAGTTAAGGATAACTGCTAATTAGGCTGAGTATTAAAATATACCGGGCCATATGCCACAGTGGATTCAATCGAACCCATCAAAGATTGTCTAAAATTTAAATTTCTAGCATCACGAAGAGCAGCTAAAAATGTCTCAGGTAACCCTTTAAGAGTTAACAGTTTAAAAGCAATTTGAACCATACCAATATGCAAGAAATTATATTGAGTTTTATATAAATCAATATCTCATTTATTTAATAAACGAATAGTCTGTTCTGACAAATTTAATGCCAAAGAGTGCTCAGTTGTTTTAATTAATTATTTATTAGATATTCTATCAAACCAACCATAATCATAAATAGGATTATACTTATGTTAAGTTGATAGGAGTTTGCACTCAAGAAGGTATAAATTTGTGCAATGAATTGACATTATCTAGACAGCTTAAGATGGATAAGCTTTAAGAAAGATCTCAGCTAGGAGACTTTTGTACCCAGTTCGGTTTACCTGATACTTTTGCTAATAGCAAGAAGAAGAAACATAGAGATTCTAGATACTCCAATCCTGATAAACCTTATAGGAAAAAGAGATCTGGATATAAATCTAAGGAAGAGTGCGACGCTAGAAAAGCCTTTCGTAAGTCTAATGGATTTACCAAGAATAGGTCTAAGTGGGAGTTTGCCAAAATCAAGTGCTATAAATGTGGAAATTTCGGTCACATAGCACCCAATTGTAAGCTTGAAAAGCTGAAAACCTTAGAACTTGATGAAGAAGTTCATGATATGGTTTATAGTTTCTTATACACTTCTGGTTCTGAGTCTGATTATGATTATGATTCAGGTTCTAAAGAAGAGATTGATTTGCTTGATTTATCTGTTAGTAATCAACATGTTAATATGAATATACTTGCAATGCTTGTCATAGTGATATTTGTTTTGGTGAAAATGATGAATTTTATAAATTGCAATCTTAATTTGAAGATTTGAATATCAATACTATTACATTTGATAATGTGATAGAACTTTTAAAAGAAGTTACTAATAATGATCTTCGTGAAAAAATTATTCATCTAGCGGTTAATAATAATGCTAGTTCAAGTTTTTCAAAAAATTTAGAAAAATAAAAGAATGATTTTAAATTTGAATATTTTGCACCTATTCTTTGTCTGAAATTAATAACAGACTTAATAAACAAACTACTCACACTAGAGATTCTTCTTTTGAGGATTTGAAAAATGAGATTAAATCTCTAAAATAAAATCAAATGATTTGTGATCATCATCTTACTCAGATAGAAACTGTTAATAACAAGGGTAAAAATATTGTTGGAGAAAATATTCTTGCAAAACCTTTTAATCTTGATCCTAGACAAGGTATGTTTATAGGAATGATTCAAATTGTTACTGCTCATAAATGGTATGTTAAATGCACCATATTGATTAATAATAGTTTTTTAACAACTTATATTGCTATTATTGATAGTGGAGTCGCTGTTAGTTGTATTCAAGAAGGTCTTATACCTACTAAATATTTTAAAAAAACAACTCATATGGTTACATCTGCTTCTGCACATGCTTTAGATATAAAGTATAAATTACCTAATACTCGCATTTGCCAAAATAAAGTTTGCATTCTGCATTTTTTTTCTTGATAAAAAATCAGTTATACCCTCCAATTATACTTGGAACCCCTTTTATAAATGTTATTTATCCTTTTACTAGCATAAATGCTAAAGGTTTTTCTGCTACTTTTGAAGACAGAGATATTAGTTATACTTTTATCACTGAATCTATTTCTCGTTATATTAATGCTTTGATTAATATGAAACAAAGGCATGGTGATTCTTTTCAATTAGAATTATTTAGTATAAATATATTTGATACGATGGTTCATGAGCTAGTCTCGTGAGGCTTCTAGGAGAGTCAAGGATCTATCCAAAAATAAAAATAGTGAAGTTAGGAACATGATCATGCTAGCAACTTGGTATTTCGACTAGGATTTTGATGAGAAGAAGCGTACTTTTCCTCCTCGACACTTGCAATTGCACAAGAAACTTGGGATTTTGGTAGGAGGAGCTCGCATGTCCTCCTGATCATCCCTCACGTCGCGAGAGCACTAGTGAGTCATACATTTTTTTCATTACGAGTTTGATTTATCTTGTAAAGCTTTCTACAAATTCTAGGTCATATTAAAAGTGCCAAAAATGTATTTTGAAGGGGGACACACTATTTTAGGAGTCGAGAGCACGTAAGGATTTAGGGATAATGAAATTTGGCGACGAGTTTCCCCTTCATTCTTTCTTTCTTGTTGATTATGAATTTTGGTTTTGTATTTTGAGCAATAATATAAGTAGCTTAATGTTATGAAAAAAAATGTTTGAGGGTAAATCAGTAATTACCTTTGTTTGGGACGGTTCTAGAAGAATTAAAGATGTTAGTTTAATGTTAAGTTGGGTCTGTAGTTTATATATTGTCAATTAAGTCCTGTAATTATTTTATCTTCCGTCCCTCCAAGTGGCCCTAGGAGTAGCTTCCACGTATCTTTTCTAGTTAGATCCCCGTTTTATTTACAATATTACTTTCCTTTGAAATTATGCTTAATGAAATCTAGCTTTTACCCTTTTATTCTTTTGCATTTAGCTATTTCCAATAACCTTTGCTACAATAGGTATTAGAGTGGTGACGATTTTCATGTCGATGATTATAGAATCTCAACATACTCATCAAGTTGACGATGATGGGTTTAAGCGCATAGAAACACAAATGGTTGCATATATGTTGGATACTCAGAAACGTTTTGAGGCCATGGAAGCAGCTCAGGCTAAGAAAGATGTTGAATCGAGACAAAACCTCATCGACAACAATTGTCATGTTGAGATGTTATTAAACCACTCAAGTAGGATCATAGATCTGAGTCTTTGGTTAGGACTCCAGCTCCAACGTTGATGCTTATTGGTATAACATTAATGGAACACGGTGAGTCCTCAGTTGGGTGTAACATTCGTTCTTCTACTTCTCCTTTCACACCCACTAGTGGTGTCCAGTTATTTCCTCCTCATGGTATAGGAATGACCCTTACCCCAGCTCTCTTCAATCCATGAAATATCTCATCCTTACCACCGGCCTCAACCCTCTTTCCTGGTATCCCTAGTTTTTCATCTATCTCGGTCACTAATTCTTCCTCTACCCCTGTGCAAGTTTCCCTCAAAAGCCCTCTCTCAGTCCCTACTTCTTCTACTACAAATGTTACGATAGGTTTCCTACCCATTTCTCTCCCTGCTTATCAACAATCTTACTTCACTTCCCAACACAATCCCAATGTTTTCCCATTCATACAACCAACTTCGTTCTTCAACCACACCACAAATCTTGTTCCTGTTGTTTTACCCTTAGCCAAAACATGTCACGCCTCGAAGCTACCCCTAGGACACGGACATGGACCTAGGATCACAGTGAGCTCAAGCTAACCTTGAACTGGCATATCATAAGCATACTTAAAATTTTACTGAAATACTATGCGGAAGCATAAGACATGAGATAAACTGAAAGTGATGTGGAATACCCATATACTATCTGAATATATGAAAACTGAGAGTTCAAACAACAACTGATAAGTCAAACTCAAATACTAAAGTTGAAACTAACGATGTCTAAAAATAGCCTCTAATTGACTAGAAATGTTGGGACATGCCCCAGCTAAATCTAGCAAAAAATGAAACTAAAACTACAAGCAAAGGAAACATGTATGTCGTCCTCGAGAAATGAGGACTCACCACTGATGCTTCTGCACTGGAGACCGAGAACCAATCTATGTGTAATCTGGAGGCTGATGGCCTGAACCTACATCACAAGAAGATGTAGCGCAGAGTATGTTTCAGTACTTGAAAGGTACTAAGCATGCAGGATAGAGTAAAGCTGAACAATAAACATAACTGAACAAAGAATATACCTGAGCAATGATAAGAGATAAAAATGATACTAAACTGAGAATGTTGAACATGAACTAACTGAATGCAATGACCAAGTTTATAACATGTTGACAACTGAAATATGATCGTAACTCATAACATGGTCAATACAATAGAATCTGACTAGATTGTGGGAGCTACTAATAACCGACATAAACCCACATGAGCTAAATGTGGAATCCGATGTATACACCCCATCGAGAGGACCCAATATACCCTGCCAGAGGTATAGAGGCATGATTGACATGATCACTAAGTATAATGCCCACAAAGGGGACTTACCTATGGGGCACGTAGTTCTGGGATGATGAGGGTGACTGACCCTAGTCCACTCGGTATTAAGCTACTCCTAATTGATTATGTAATTAACAATTTCTGACTGAATTTATGTAATACTGGATAGCTCAAAATACTGATATACCAACTGAGAATGCAACATTAATATGATGATAATGAAACATTCGAAAATTAAGGCATGTATATATATCTGAAACAACAGACATAGCATGTGTAATTCATGAACTAAAAGAACTACATAGCTAGGGTTCTTAATTTATGAAAGAATTTACACAAAGCGATACTAAATTCATGACAATCTGATTTGGATCATTCTAACAGCTAAAACCCAATAATTTCTAACATTCAAGAAACCCTAGGTCTAGGTAATATTAAGGGAATCAAGCTTCTGACTAAAATCTAGGGACCTAATGGGTGAAAGGAACCCACATACCTGGTGACAAAATTCACGGAGAAATATTTCAATTTCGGGGCTGGAACTAATGAAAACTCGTTGCGTTCTTGGAAGGCTTTGGGTTGCCACTTTTCTCCTCTTTTGTTCTAAGTTTGATAAATTTTTAGTGAATGAATCGCTTAGGGAAAGATCTGACTAATTTACTAGGCTTAAATTGACCAAAACTACGTAGTTTAGAAATCAAATGATGTAGTTTAAGTGCCCAATGCATAGAAAATAGACCTAAATGACCCTAACTTAAAAGCTGTCGAAGTCCACCCACTGAGGGACCTACGGTCTGTGGGCTAACCTAACAACCCTAGATAGGGGTCGTCGATCAAGTCTTCCATTTAGTGCTTCACTAAAACGAGCATAACCTTTTCTCAGAGATGGGATTTTAGCAAACTCAGTGGCGTTGGAAAGAGAATTCAATTATCTTTCATTTCATATGTCAAGGGTCACCTAATTCCTTTTGTGCTAAGAGTTATGACCGTTTGAAGTTGACCCATTAGCAATTTTCCTCTAACTGGCTACTCACCCTCACCTACGGTCTATAGGTCCAACCACGGATCATACTGCTCGACCGTGGGTGGGATCAGACACTATAATGATTTGGGTCTTAAGGATGGAACCCCACTTATGGTCCGTCGTCCTACATACAGTCCATAGGTTGTTTCGTTGGTACTGGAACCAATTTTTTCTAAAAACTAGGATTTTCTTCATTTTGAGACCCGAGGTGTTACATTATCTCCCCCTTGGGAACATTCATCATCGAATGAAGACTAAACTAGCTGAACAAAGAGGGAAAGAGCTGCAACCCTACCACTAAACACTAGTAACTGATTTCTGACTAAACTAAGTTCCAAGAAAATGCAAATATGCTGAAAATAAAAGTACAAACTGAAGGAACATGATACTAAGACTAAAGCTACGCATGAATGACTGAAAAACTGAAGAGGAACTGAACTATTACCTCAAGCTAGAGTGGAATCGGAAGGAAAGAGATTAGGATACTTAGCCTTCATGACTGCTTCTGCTTCCCAAGTAGCTCATTCTTCGGATTGACTCCTCCACAAAACCTTAAGTGAAGCGACTTTTTTGTTTCTCAACCTTCAAACCTGATGATTAAGAATCTCAACTGGCACATCCTCATAAGTGAGACTATGTTTCATAGCCACACTTTCTAAAGGTATTATGAATGCTGGATCACCCACACACTTTTTCAACAATAAAATGTGAAAGACCGGATGCGTCGCTGCTAGTTTAGCTGGGAACTCAAACTCATAAGCCATTTTTCTAATTCTTTTCAAAATCCTATAAGGGCCTACATATCTAGGACTGAACTTCCATTTCTTGCCAAATCTCATCACCCCCTTCATAGGTGATACTTTCAGGAAAACCCAGTCATCAATTTGGAACTCCAAGTCTCTTCTCCTTACATCTGCATAAGCCTTCTGGCAACTCTGGGCTATCTTAACTCTATCTCTAATGAGCTAAAAATTTTCCATGGCATCATGAACCGAATTTGGACCTATCAAGGCTGCTTCACCTACTTCAAACCAACCAACTGGAGATCTACATCTACGCCCATACAATGCCTCATAAGGGGCCATCAGAATGCTGGAAAGGTAACTATTATTGTAGGTGAACTCTATAAAAGGAAGGTGATCATCCCAACTACCCTTGAAGTCAATCACATAAGCTCTCAACATGTCCTCTAAGGTCTGAATGGTACGCTCTGCTTGACCGTCAGTCTTTGGATGAAATGTTGTGCTAAGATTAACCTAAGTACCAAGACCTTTCTGAAATGATTTCCAGAAATGAGATGTAAGCTGAGGACCTCTATTTGAGATGATAGACAAATGAACTCCATGCGACCTGACTATCTCATTAATTTAAAGCCTGGCGTAGTTCTCTACCAATTCTGTAATATTAACAGCCAAAAAGCATGCAGACTTAGTAACTTTGTCAACTATCACCCAAATGGTGTCATGTTGTCTGCGAGTACGAGGTAAACCGGTAATGAAGTCCATGTTGATCACTTACCACTTCCAAGTAGGAATGTTGATCTCTTGAGTCATACCTCCTAGTTTCTAATGTTCTACCTTCACTTGTTGACAATTAAGGCACTTAGCCACAAAATCTTCTATATCCTTCTTAATGACATTCCACCAATAGACTTTTTGCAAATCACGGTACATCTTAGTGGCACCTGGATGAATAGAATACTAGAGTTATGGGCTTCTGCAAGAATCTGCTGTCTCAACTCACCCACCTTAGGAACGCATAAACGACCCTGATAGCGAAGCACACCATCTCTCCCTTGGGAGAAAACCTCAACCCTCTGTTGATAAATTGCACTTTTTAGTTGAAATAATATAGGATAACTGTCTTGTTTTTCCTTAATCTCCGCTACCAATGAAGATTCTAACCTATTTTGAATTGTTACACCATCATCTAATATGCTCATGAGGCAAACTTCTAAAACAGCAAGCCGGTGAACATCCTTCGCTAATTCCTTCCTTTCTTCCTCAACATGCGCTACACTACCCATAGACAGTCTACTAAGAGCATATGTTACTATATTGGCCTTACTAGGATGGTAAAGCACATTCATATCATAATCTTTGAGGAACTCAAGCCATCTCCTCTGGCGAATATTTAACTTTTTCTAGGTGGACACGTACTGAAGGCTCTTATGGTCTGTGAACACATCTACGTGAACACCATACAAGTAGTGTCTCCAAATCTTAAGTGCAAATACCACTGCTGCAAGCTCGAGGTCATGAGTCGGATAATTCTTCTCATGCACCTTAAGATGTCTAGAAGCATAAGCTATGACCTAACCTCGATGCATCAACACACAACCTAGGCCAACTCTGGATGCATCACAATAGATCACATAACCGTCTAAACCCTCTAGTAGAGTCAAAACATGAGTTGTAGTCAACCTAGTTTTCAACTCTGTGAAGCTTTTCTCACAATCATCTGACAATTGAAACTTAACTTTTTTTTCTGTCAACTTAGTCAATGGGGAAGCTATGGATGAAAATCCTTCAACGAACCTTCTATAATAACCAACCAAACCCAAGAAGCTTTTGATATCTGTAGGAGAGGTAGGTTTGAGCCATTGTTTCACTACTTTTATTTTCTGAGAATCCACTCGGATCCCTTTGCTAGACACAATATGCCTAAGGAAAGAAACGGATTGTAACTAAAACTCACATTTTCTAAACTTAGCAAATAACTGGCGATCTTTGAGAGTTTGCAGGAAAACTCTCAAATGAGTCGCGTGTTCTTCCTCATTCCTAGATTAAATGAGGATATCATCAATAAAGATGATAACGAACAAATCCAAATATTGCTTGAACACTCTACTCATCAAATTCATGTAAGCTGCAGGAACATTGGTTAGTCCAAATGACATAACTATAAATTCATAATGACCATACCGAGTTTAGAAAGCTATTTTTGAGATGTCACTATCTCTGACTATAACTGGCAATCTTTGAGATTTTGCAGGACAACTCTCAAATGAGTCACATGTTCTTCTTCATTCCTATATTAAATAAGGATATCATCAATAAAGACGCTAACGAATAAGTCCAAATACTGCTTGAACACTTTACTCATCAAATCCATGAAAGTTGTAGGAGCATTGGTTAATCCAAATGACATAACTACAAATTCATAATGACCATACTGAGTTTGGAAAGTTATTTTTGAGATGTCACTATCTCTGACTATGAGCTGATGATAACCGAATCTGAGGTCTATCTTTGAGAAATGACTAGCACCCTGAAGTTGGTCAAACAAGTCATCAATCCTGGGGATGGGATACTTATTCTTGATTGTGACTTTGTTCAACTACCTATAGTCAATGCACATCCAGAGAGAACTATCTTTCTTTTTGACGAATAATATTGGTGCACCCCACGGGGAAATAGTAGGTCTGATGAAGCCTTTATCTAGAAGGTCTTTCAACTGCTCTTTCTATTTCTTAAGATCAGTTGGAGCCATTTTGTAAAGAGGAATAGAAACAGGTTGGGTATCTAGAAAGAGATCAATTCCAAAGTTGATTTCCCTTTCAGGAGAAACTTGATATACCGTGAGCTTACGATATTTTTAATACATTTCACTTACAAGTTGTGTGTGTCTATGGCCTTTTTGTATTGGTTTTTATGTGTTTTTATCATATTTTGCAGGAAATATGTTCAGGCGCAGAAGTAAAGAGACAGCTAAAAGAAATGCAGAAAAAGGCATCTACGAAGGTGATCTACGGACCGTAGGTCCATTGACGCTCCGTAGATGGTGATCGTAGATCAGCAGGCAAGGCATGGAAGGAAAATCAGGGAAATCTGACCAAGTGTGAAACCACGGTGACCATTGACGGTCCATAGATAGATCTACGGACCGTACTGTTGATCCGTTGATTGATACTACGAGGGTTCCAGTATCTGATTTTTGAAGATTCTAAGTGTGGAGCTATGATTGATGGACCGTAGATCAATCTATGGTCTGTATTGCATCTCCATCATTTGCTTCAGAGAAGCTGATTTTTGGAAGCTGAAAATATTTTCTAAGTCCTGGCTGACGGAAGGGACTCACGGACCGTAGATCCATTGATGGTCCGTGAGTCAGTCTCATAGAATGAAAACGCGTGCTTGAACAAACTTTTCTTATTTTGTTTCCCTTTTAATTTAGGACTTGTAAACCTCATTTTTCGGGGTTGATTTTTATTACTTTTATTCTAGTTCTTGACTTGGGCGATAAACTTGCAACTTGGGCAATTATTAATTTCCTAAGATCTTTTTGAAGATTTTAGAGTTGCAATTTAAGTTGAATTTCTGAGTTTATTATTTTTCTTACGTAAGTTCATAATTCTTTTATCTAAAACAATGAATTGCGTTCATATAATTATGGATAACTAAACTCCACAACTAGGGTTGTGGGAACCATGAGCGATTAACAAAGTATGAATAGTAAATAAGCAATTCTTGAATAGTATGGTGCATGCATTGATAATTCTTTCATTTAGAAGTCTTTTTAGCGGTTGCAAACGTTAGAACTTGCCTTGTTTCTACTTGTCGGACCAAGGAGGTAATCAACAAGAAAAGAATTATCAACATAGATTTAGTGTGATACTATCTAATAGGCTAGTGTTGATTGGTGCAAAGTAATAACTAATCCAAACATCGACGTGATGTCTAATATGAGGTAAAGGTAAGGGTTAGTAAATTATACACACGTAGCCGGACTAAGGTGCAGGGTGAAATTCTCTAGATGTCGGACCAAGGATTTAGAGATACCTAACTTATAACTTTACATGTAGTACACTAGGAAAGGTTTTCCATTACTAGGATTACTGCATTATGAGCTTGTGGAGAACACATATACCCTAGTTAATTATATAATCTTGATAACAACCTGTAACACTCCAGAAAGCTAACGACCTAAGCTAGAGCCTAATTGATGAATAATGACTTAATGAGAGTATAAATGATGTTTCAAGACCTAATTTAATGTAACTAAATTGGTAATAAAGTGTTAGTGCATAAACAGCAAGGAACGACTATGACGTCCAGAAACTAGTGCATTAAACTAGTGAGGTACTAGGTCTTGTGAATTGACTTTAGAGTGTCGTAGGTAGACTAGAGTTTGAATAAAAGGGTTTAAATGGTAAGATTTCATGTTTAGGGTCCGAACGTCCGGGTATGACTCCCCAAGGATCACCCAAGAGGTCTTTGAGGAGGACCCATACTTGGAACCAAAAAGAAAGTAGAAGCTCTCCAAAACAGGTTGGACTCATGAGGGGCAAACCACGAGGCGTAGGTCAACTCAAGCTCCATGGAAGGGAGTCGTGAGTCCACACATAGAATTCTCAAAGTGGCCTCCAAATCAACCCCCTCAGTCCCAAACCACGAGCATGCAGTACGGTCCATAGATCGACTCACGCTCCGTGGAAGGGTCTCGTGAGTTGAGACTCAGTCTCCTCACCAAGACCCTTGACTGCACCCTCTCAGTACCAAACCACGAGTGGCCAGCATGGCCCATGGTTCAATCTATGCCCTGTGGGTGGGAACTCGTGGATGGCATTCTAGCTCACTGCCTCTACACGGTTTAAGTGATGGTAGTTTAGTAATTTACTAATTAATTGCTTAAGGATTAAAAATGATTATAAATAGTTTTTTTAAGTAAGTTATGGTATTATTAAGTAACAAAAAGTCTTCCACCTTCTAACTCCAAATCATAAAAATCAAAACTTACTTCTCTCTAAACTCTCTCTCTAAAGGCTCTAGAAGGAGAAGACTTCATTCGAGCTAGGGTTTCAAGGTTTCTTCCCAGATTTCTTGGATTTTCTCCATTTATTTTCAAGGAATCAATTAAGGTATGGTTTCTCTTCACTCTTGGGATCTTTTCCCCAAGAGGCCCTCTCAAAATTGGATTTCAAAGTTCCGCCAAATTCTAGGTTTTTCTCTCAATTTCGTTGGTCACTATACAAATGTATTTTCATTGAATTATAATCATTAATTAGGGTTGTAGATGATAATTTGTGGATGAATTAATGTCATGTTGATGGTTTTTGAACAAATCCCCACAAGATCCATGATTTTCCCTCCTTTCTCACTTTAAACCCTAGTATGACTTTAATGGTGAATGAAGGGTGTGAATATAATATGTAAATTGTGGTATTCATTATTATATTATGATGTTTCTCTATATGATGAATAATTACCAATGAGTTAGGGTTGAGTCTTAATGTGATCCTTGAAGGTTATGAATGAATGTTCATCTATTGAATTGTTGATCCACTTATAGTGGAGGTGCTACTTGATTATGAATTGTACTGATTGAGTTATGTTTCCTCTTCCCTACAATCCCTAGTGTTGACAAGTATGCTATGATACGAACATGAATGTTAAGCTATGATTATGGTAGTGTTGGTGTGATGAATAGAAGGTAAATCTCATGAACACTATATGACTATGTTATGAATGAACATTATTATATGTTGATGGTTCTATGATGAAAGGTTATTCTCATCATAGAACTTGTGAGGTATATGATGAATGATGGGTTGAGTCCCTAATGCACTTCTTATTGAATTAATGTGTAAGTAAAGGCCTAATACTACTTAAAAGGGGAATTGTGCTTAGCACCGAGTGAACATGAATATGAGATGAAAGCTTTTACGTTTAGCAAGTCCGGCTTCCCATATGGGTTCCTTTTACGTTTAGACGTCCGGGTTCCCAATACATATATTGTCTCATGAGATGGAAACCTTCTACGTTTAGCAAGTCCAGGTTTCTAGTAACAATCTCCATGAAGCTTACATGGTCTATGTTGGTTATTGCTAATATCCATATGATTTAAAAAGATAATCTAATGTATGAATATGACTTATGTAAATGACTAATGAACTCTAACTAGAACTACTTGAGGGATATTATTTGGTATAGATGAGGATATGGACTTTACCTATGCATTGCACAAGTGGGTTCTTTGAGGAGTTCTTGTGTGAGTCCTCTATGGATGGTAACTTATGAATGATGGTAAGGTTGGTTTCACCTATTGTGATGTTGATTTTGTATGTGATTACACTTGTGTCTTCTTGATGGCTTTACTTAGTATATATGGGGTGGTATGGGACTTCATATGTACATTACACAAGTGAACTTGAAAAGAGGGTCATGGGTGGTCTCTTATGATGGTGTGGTATAAATGGAATTCAAATATGTAAGGTATGGGTTCTAGCTTCTTGTTATGATCATGAATGTCTCTTGAAACGACTCAAAAAGTTCCTAAAAATGTGCTCCGGAAGTTACCGGAAACTTGTTTTAGCTATATCTAAGAATCCATTTCATTTTTCAAAAATCCAACTTCATATTCTTGTTTAGGGGGTCAAATTGAGTGGGAAATGGGTCTCACCCAAATTTTAGAGCAACCGTATCGAAATCCGAAATTTCCAAGTGAAGCCTTTTTCAAGGGTCTACTTTGGAGGGTCATATCTCCTAGCACACAAATAATTTTGGTGGACATAATATATCCATGGAAATCCCTTTGAGTTAGCTACCCAACGCACTTCGTTTCACCTCATTCGGAGTTCGAACAAAGAAGTTATGCCCATTTTCGTAAAACCTGTCCGGGCAGAAAATGCAATTTCCAGTAACCAAAGTTACTGTTCACCCGCCTCACTTTTTTTTTTCTAAGTGTTTGTTTCGTTTTTTTCCAAAGGGCATATGTTATTTCCTATATAACATTAACTCAATTCCCATCTCTAAAACATTTCCCAAAACACCTCTCCCATACTTAGACATATTTTCTCTCAAAGTTCTCTCAAGAACTCTAATCCAAAACCTTCATCAAGATTGAAGAGACTCTTGCTCCCAAGTTCCAAGCTTCCATTGAAGACACTCTCAAGGCCTTCATAAAAACTCAAGGTATGTGGTGTTGAACTCATGGGTCCTTCCACCCATAATGCCTAGTCTCTATTCTACTCACTAATTCATGGTTTAATTCATGGTTTAATTCATGGTTTAATTCATGGTTCATAAATTAGTCTTGTTCCTTGTATAAATTTCCTACACAAGTGAATTTTAAACATGAAGAGTGATTGTTTTGAGCATGTTGTGACTCTAGAACTTGAATCTAAATTCGGAATGGATGTGGAGATTTTTCATGTGGTCTTGTGGGTGTTAAAATGTGTTGTTGTAGGTTGTTCACTGGTTTGGCTGCATAATTACTACCCTATTTTTCATACTCTTTGATCCCATTACATGCCTTCAAGGTGTTTGACAAAATGTCCAATTATGGAGAATTGATGAATTGATGATTTAAGGCTTGAGTTACGAGATGTATGGCATTCCACAAATGTGTTGATGACAAACTAAGCTTATGTATATGTTCATTCCATACATGAGATTGCATTAGAGCCTAAGGTGAATTTCCTATATAAAGTGTTGCATGACCATGCCCGGTCCGGGGGAAAAGAACCGGACAACCATGTGAGAGGTTTATATCTCACCACCTAGGATGTTTGAGGTGTGACCAACATCAACCATGTGAGAGGTTTATATCTCGCCACCTAGGATGCTTGGGGTGTGACCAACATCAACCATGTGAGAGGTTTATATCTCGCCACCTAGGCTATTTGGGGTGTGACCAACATCAACCATGTGAGAGGTTTATATCTCGCCACCTAGGATACTTGGGGTGTGACCAACATCAACCATGTGAGAGGTTTATATCTCGCCACCTAGGATGTTTGGGGTGTGACCAACATCAATCATATGAGAGGTTTATATCTCGCCACCTAGGATGTTTGGGGTGTGACCAACATCAACCATGTGAGAGGTTTATATCTCGCCACCTAGAATTCTTGGGGTATGACCAACATCAACCATGTGAGGGGTTTATACCTTGCCACCAGGGTGTCCGGGTGTGAACGGCATCCCCCATCCTAAGTTAGGGTTACAGATTGGTCGGATTATGCACACACATATGATATCTACTATTAGTATAGTTTTACTTAAACATGTTTTGACTTCACTTTGATCATGCATCCTCATATTATCATCTATTATGCCTATGGAACTATCTCTTGCATTTCGATTGTGTCCTTGTCTATTGTTGCATTGCACCCCGCATACTTAGTACATTCCAAAGTACTAACGCATATTTTGCCTACATGATGTCACCATGTTAGGGACCGGAGCTAATCTTGATCCTTCTCTCCATTCACGTGGCTAGTACGGTGCTTACCCGAGATTGTTGGTGAGTCCTCAATGATTCGAGGGCTACGTTATGTTTCTTACTCTTATGTTTTGAGACTTTAGCTTGCCATTGTATTTTAACTATGAGGGGAGCCGGTAATATGTCATGGCCCCCGTCCTATCTATGTATGTAGACGTGTACGTTGGACAAGTATTTTGTAAATGAGCTTGACTCTTATTCTATGATGTTATTTTGAAATGGTTGCCCTTAGTCCCTATTTCCCGTTATTTAATGTTGAATATACTTCCGCGACCGATGAAGTGTGATGACAAGTTTGAGAGGCTTGTTTGGGGTTCCTTCGGGTTCCCCATTCGCCATGTCACGTCTAGGCCCTAGGCTTGGGTCGTGACAAGCTTGGTATCAGAGCACTAGGTTGTTAAATCCTCGGAGTCTAACACACCGCGTTAAGTAGAGTCCTAATCATGGTTGTGAAGCGCGCCACAACTATGAATGGGAGGCTACAAAACGTTTTAGGAAAGGTTTCCCTTCTTTATGTTGTATGTCGTGCTTAGAGTGTAATAAGGTGATTCCTCCCTAACGCTTGTTCTTTGGATTGCTAGATCATCATGCCAAACATGAGGGGAAGACGGGCCCGATCACCGGAAGAGCCACCCACCAATGGTGAGCTCCGTGATGCACTCACCATGCTTGCACAAGTGGTATCTAACCAAGTGCAACAAGGAGCCCAAGCCCCCGACACACCACCCGGGGGGAAAGGGTGAGAGATTTCATGAGGATGAACCCTCCGGTCTTCCATGGTTCAAAGATGGATGAGGACCCGCAAGAGTTCATCGATGAGGTATGCAAAATCTTGACCATTATGGGTGTTGGTGCTTGTGAAAAGGCGGAGTTGGCGGCCTACCAACTCAAGGGGGTTGCTCAAATTTGGTTTGATCAATGGAAGGGTGAGAAAGGTAATGGCTATGTGGTGTTGTGGGAGGAGTTTAAACTTGCTTTCCTTAATAGGTTCTTCCCTCTTGAGCTTAGGGAGGCAAAGTTAGTGGAGTTCATGAACTTGAAGCAAGGAGCTATGAGTGTGAGGGAGTATGCCCTCAAATTTGTCCAACTCTCCAAGTATGCGCCTCACTTGGTGGCCGACTCTAGGTCGAGGATGAACAAATTTGTGATGGGTGTATCCGACTTGGTTAGTGAGGAGTGTCGGTCCGCTATGCTCATTGGAGATATGGACTTGTCTCGGTTGATGACTTATACCGAGCAAATGGAGAAGGAGAAATTGAGAAAGAGAAGGGGGCACGAGGCCAAGAGGGCCCGATTGGAGAATAGGTTCCCTAAGGGTGCTAGATTTCATTAAGGCCGAGGAAACCCTCATGTTAACCGGGGATTTGCTATCAATGTTCCTAGACCTCAAGGAGGAGGTGAAGTGGGTTCTATGAATGTATGCCCTAAGTGTGGGAGGAAGCATGGTGGTCCTTGCATGAAGGGTTCGGGTGCTTGCTTTGAATGTGGAGAAGTGAGTCACAAGAGGTTTGAGTGTCCCAAGATCCGCAACAAGGTCCGAAATGCTAACACTACTCATTTGGGTAGAGGTGCTTCTCAAAGTGGTGCCCCAAGGCCCAGTCGATTTTATGCTTTGCATGGTAGACAAAGTGTTAATGAGACTCCCGGTGTGGTGACCGATATGTTGCAAATCTTTGATCTTGATGTTTATACTTTGATTGATCCGGGTGCCACCCTTTCCTTTGTTACCCCCTTAGTTGCTAGAAAATTTCACGTCGAGTCGGAATTGTTGCATGAGTCATATGAAGTATCTACTCCCATTGGTGTCTCTATTGTTGCTAGAAAAGTGTATAGAAATTGTCTGATTTGCATATTGAATAAGTTGTTGCCTTGTGATCTTGTTGAGTTGAAAATGGTTGATTTTGATGTTATTCTTGGGATGGATTTGTTGCATGCATATTATGCTTCTATTGATTGTAGGACTCGTAAAGTCAAGTTCTGATTTTCTAACGAACCCGTCCTTGAGTGGGAGAGTCGAGATGTTATGGTGAAGGGGAAATTTATTTCTTGCATTAAAGCCCATAGGTTGATTTCCAAAGGGTGCTTGTACCATATTGTGAGAGTCAATGATGTGGAGTCTAAAGTCCCTCCTATTGAGTCTATTTCGGTCGTTAATGAGTTTTTAGATGTCTTCCCAAAAGACCTTCCCGGTGTCCCTCCCGAAAGGGAGATAGGTTTTGGTATAGACCTCCTTTCCGATACTCAACCTATTTCTATTCTCCCTTACCGTATGGCCCGGCGGAGTTGAAAGAGTTGAAAGAGCAATTGAAAGATTTGTTAGAGAAGGGGTTTATTAGACCTAGTCATTCTCCATGGGGTGCTCCGATTTTGTTTGTGAAGAAGAAAGATGGGTCTCTTAGAATGTGTATTGATTATCGACAACTTAATAGGGTCACCGTCAAGAATAGGTATCCTCTTCCAAGGATTGACGATTTATTTGACCAATTGCATGGGGCTAGTCACTTCTCTAAGATTGATCTTCGGTCCGGGTATCATCAAGTGAAGGTGAGGGAGTGTGATATTCCTAAGACGGCCTTTCGTACTAGGTATGGGCACTATGAGTTTGTGGTGATGTCTTTCGGGTTGACTAATGCTCCGGCTATCTTTATGGATTTGATGAATAAGGTCTTCAAACCCTACCTTGATTCTTTTGTGGTGGTGTTTATAGATGACATCTTGATCTATTCTCGGGGTGAGGAAGAGCACATGGGTCACTTGAGGGTTGTACTCCAAAGATTGAGGGAAGAGAAGTTGTACGCTAAATATGAAAAGTGTGAGTTTTGGTTGAAGGAAGTTGCTTTCTTAGGCCATGTAGTGTCGGGGGATGGTATAAAGGTGGATCCTAAGAAGACCGATGTTATTAGGCATTGGCCTAGACCTTTGACCCCGTCGGATATAAGGAGTTTCTTGGGTTTAGCGGGTTATTATAGGAGATTTGTGGAAGGGTTTTCTTCTCTTGCTTCTCCTATGACTAAGTTGACTCAAAAGAAGGCTAAATTTGTGTGGTCGGATGAGTGTGAGGAAAGCTTCCAAACTTTGAAAGAAAGGCTTGTGTCCGCTCCTATTTTGTCACTTCCGGATGGGTTAGAAGGTTTTGTTGTTTATTGTGATGCTTCCCGTATTGGTTTGGGTTGTGTGTTGATGCAAAGTGGTAAGGTTATAGCCTATGCTTCTAGGCAACTTAAGGTTCATGAAAAGAATTACCCAACCCATGATCTTGAATTGGCCGCCGTGGTTTTTGCTTTGAAGATTTGGCGTCACTATTTGTATGGGGTGCATGTTGATATCTTCACCGACCATAAGAGTCTCCAATATGTGTTCACGCAAAAAGATCTTAACTTGAGACAAAGGAGGTGGTTAGAGTTCCTTAAGGATTATGATATGAGTGTTCACTATCATCTGGGAAAGCTAATATGGTGGCGGATGCATTGAGTAGAGTGTCCATGGGTAGCTTGGCTCATGTGGAGGAAGGTAGTAAAGAGTTGGCTAAGGAGGTCCATCGGTTGGCCAAATTAGGAGTTAGGTTAGAAGGGGTGGATAGTGGAGGAGTAGTTGTTGTTGATGGTATAAGGTCTTCCTTGGTTGATGAGGTGATAGCCAAGCAAGATCTTGATCCTTCTTTGGTGGAATTAAAGGCTTCGGTGAGTAGTGGTAAGGTGGAGGTTTTCTCCCAAGGGGGAGATGGTGCCCTTAGGTACCAAGGTAGATTATGTGTTCCTTGTGTGGATGGTGTGAGGGAAAGAATCCTTGATGAGGCTCATAATTCTTTTTATTCTATTCATCCGGGGTCAACAAAGATGTATAGAGACTTGAGGGATGTGTATTGGTGGGGCGGTATGAAGAAGGACATTGCAAAATTTGTTTCGGGTTGCCATAGTTGTCAACAAGTCAAGGCCGAACATCAAAGGCCGGGTGGCCTAACTCAAGACATTGAGATACCTACTTGGAAGTGGGAAGAAATCAACATGGATTTTGTAGTGGGCTTGCCTAAGACTAGAAGAGGTTTTGATTCGGTTTGGGTGGTGGTTGATCGGATGACAAAGTCGGCTCATTTCCTACCGGTTAAAACTACTTACGGGGCTGAAGAGTATGCCAAGTTGTACATTCATGAATTGGTAAGGTTGCATGGGATTCCCTTGTCTATCATCTCGGATCGTGGTGCCCAATTCACTTCTCACTTTTGGAAATCTTTCCAAAGGGGTCTTGGTACAAAGGTAAAGCTTAGCACGGCCTTCCACCCTCAAACGGATGGCCAGGCCGAAAGAACAATTCAAACCTTGGAGGATATGCTTAGAGCTTGTGTCTTGGAGTTAAAAGGTAGTTGGATGATCATCTTCCTTTGATTGAGTTTGCATACAACAATAGTTATCATTCTAGTATCGATATGGCTCCTTTTGAGGCACTTTATGGTAGATGGTGTAGGTCACCGGTTGGGTGGTTTGAAGTTGGAGAAGTGGCCTTGTTGGGTCCGGATCTGGTCATGGATGCTCTTGAGAAGGTAAGGATGATTAGGGAGAGGTTGAAAACAGCCCAAAGTCGTCAAAAGTCTTATGCCGATGTGAGGAGAAGGGATCTTGAATTCAAAGTGGGTGATTGGGTTTATTTGAAAGTTTCTCCAATGAAAGGTGTGGTTCGTTTTGGTAAGAAGGGAAGTTAAGTCCTAGGTATGTCGGTCCTTACGAGGTAATAAGAAGGGTTGGTAAAGTAGCCTATGAGTTGGGGTTGCCCAAGGAGATGGAATTAGTTCATCCGGTATTCCATGTATCGATGTTGAGGAAATGTGTTGGTGATCCTAACGCTATTGTACCTCTTAAGGTTGTGGGTGTTGTAGAAGATAATTTGACGTATGAAGAAGTCCCGGTTCAGATCTTAGATAGACAAGTTAAGAGGTTGAGGAACAAAAAAGTGGCCTCCGTTAAGGTGCTTTGGAGAAATCAACAAGTGGAGAGTGCTACTTGGGAGGCCGAAGCGGATATACAAAGACGTTATCCTTATTTATTCAACTCCACTCAAGCCTAAGGTATTAAATCAAGTCCTTTGTACTCCATTAAGTCTTACATTTCAGCCCCTAAATCATTCATGTGCATATATGTTTAAATTGATGAGTTATAGATGCTTTACACTAAGTTTTTAAATCTTGAAGTGATGTTTAAATAAAAATTTTGCATTCATGTTGGAACTGATATGTTCTTACTAAGTCTTGCCTTGTACGTCTCTTCCACATTTGTGGACGAATGTTCCCAAGGGGGAGATATTGAAACGACCCAAAAAGTTCCTAAAAATGTGTTTCGGAAGTTACCGGAAACTTGTTTTAGCTATATCTAAGAATCCATTTCGTTTTTCGAAAATCCGACTTCATATTCTTGTTTAGGGGGTCAAATTGAGTGGGAAATGGGTCTCACCCAAATTTTAGAGCAACCGTATCGAAATCCGAAATTTCCAAGTGAAGCCTTTTTCAAGGGTCTACTTTGGAGGGTCATATCTCCTAGCACACAAATAATTTTGGTGGACATAATATATCCATGGAAAGCCCTTTGAGTTAGCTACCCAACGCACTTCGTTTCACCTCATTCGGAGTTCGAACGTTTTTTTCCAAAGGGCATATGTTATTTCCTATATAACATTAACTCAATTCCCGTCTCTAAAACATTTCCCAAAACACCTCTCCCATACTTAGACATATTTTCTCTCAAAGTTCTCTCAAGAACTCTAATCCAAAACCTTCATCAAGATTGAAGAGACTCTTGCTCCCAAGTTCCAAGCTTCCATTGAAGACACTCTCAAGGCCTTCATAAAAACTCAAGGTATGTGGTGTTGAACTCATGGGTCCTTCCACCCATAATGCCTAGTCTCTATTCTACTCACTAATTCATGGTTTAATTCATGGTTTAATTCATGGTTTAATTCATGGTTCATAAATTAGTCTTGTTCCTTGTATAAATTTCCTGCACAAGTGAATTTTAAACATGAAGAGTGATTGTTTTGAGCATGTTGTGACTCTAGAACTTGAATCTAAATTCGGAATGGATGTGGAGATTTTTCATGTGGTCTTGTGGGTGTTAAAATGTGTTGTTGTAGGTTGTTCACTGGTTTGGCTGCATAATTACTACCCTATTTTTCATACTCTTTGATCCCATTACATGCCTTCAAGGTGTTTGACAAAATGTCCAATTATGGAGAATTGATGAATTGATGCTTTAGGGCTTGAGTTACGAGATGTATGGCATTCCACAAATGTGTTAATGACAAACTAAGCTTATGTATATGTTCATTCCATACATGAGATTGCATTAGAGCCTAAGGTGAATTTCCTATATAAAGTGTTGCATGACCATGCCCGGTCCGGGGGAAAAGAACCGGACAACCATGTGAGAGGTTTATATCTCACCACCTAGGATGTTTGAGGTGTGACCAACATCAACCATGTGAGAGGTTTATATCTCGCCACCAAGGATGCTTGGGGTGTGACCAACATCAACCATGTGAGAGGTTTATATCTCGCCACCTAGGCTATTTGGGGTGTGACCAACATCAACCATGTGAGAGGTTTATATCTCGCCACCTAGGATGTTTGGGGTGTGACCAACATCAACCATGTGAGAGGTTTATATCTCGCCACCTAGAATTCTTGGGGTGTGACCAACATCAACCATGTGAGGGGTTTATACCTTGCCACCAGGGTGTCCGGGTGTGAACGGCATCCCCCATCCTAAGTTAGGGTTACAGATTGGTCGGATTATGCACACACATATGATATCTACTATTAGTATAGTTTTACTTAAACATGTTTTGACTTCACTTTGATCATGCATCCTCATATTATCATCTATTATGCCTATGGAACTATCTCTTGCATTTCGATTGCGTCCTTGTCTATTGTTGCATTGCACCCCGCATACTTAGTACATTCCAAAGTACTAACGCATATTTTGCCTACATGATGTCACCATGTTAGGGACCGGAGCTAATCTTGATCCTTCTCTCCATTCACGTGGCTAGTACGGTGCTTACCCGAGATTGTTGGTGAGTCCTCAATGATTCGAGGGCTACGTTATGTTTCTTACTCTTATGTTTTGAGACTTTAGCTTGCCATTGTATTTTGTCTATGAGGAGAGCCGGTAATATGTCATGGCCCCCGTCCTATCTATGTATGTAGACGTGTACATTGGACAAGTATTTTGTAAATGAGCTTGACTCTTATTCTATGATGTTATTTTGAAATGGTTGCCCTTAGTCCCTATTTCCCGTTATTTAATGTTGAATACACTTCCGCGATCGATGAAGTGTGATGACAAGTTTGAGAGGCTTGTTTGGGGTTCCTTCGGGTTCCCCATTCGCCATGTCACGTCTAGGTCCTAGGCTTGGGTCGTGACATCTCTTTACCTTGTGATGTGGATTGGCTAAAGGTTCCTTGAATATGCATTATGGATTTTAACTTGAAATAGCATGTTTTCAACTAAAGGTCCCTTTTATGCATGATTTAAATGGTTTTAATTGTATAGCTTCCATACTTAGTACACTTGATTGTGCTAACCCATATTTCTTCCTTTTTCTACTAAGTGTAGGTTTCGGGAAGTGATTGTGCTACTAAGAAACTCAAGCTTGGACTTAGACTTTCTCCAAGACTTTTTGGTATGTCTTCAAGTTCCAAGGACACGCATTATGACACTTATGTGCCTTATATTGTTATAGACTATTAGACTCCTTATGTACTTGTCATTTTAAGACAATTCTATTGTAAAGGGCTATGGTCCCTATTTGAGATTCTTATGTTTACTTAGATGGTTTCATTGAGATGATGATGTCTAGACAATTTATTTTCTATTTTCTACAATGAGACATTTTGACATTGATATTGAAAAGTTTTAATATTCTGCATTATTCAATGTCTATATGCAATGATGAACATGCTAAGGGATTGTATAAGGCCCCTTCGGGGTCAAGTACGTCGTGTTACGCCTAGGGGGTGCTCTTGGGGCGTGACAAACTTGATATCAGAACATAAGGTTAATTGAATAATATTAGGGTTTATGTCCCATGAAACCACGTCAAATAGAGTCTTGTTCATATGTGTGAAGCGAGCCACACTTATGAATGAGAGGCTATAAGATGCTTAGGAATTTTCACTTTTTGTTTTCTCATTGGTTGTGCCTCAGGAATCTTAGTCCCATTAAGTTTATTCTTCTAATCCTTTTATTGTGCTTATAGGCTATGAATACAAGAAGGACTATTGCTAGGAGGTACGGAGAGGAAAATGCGAGTGAGGAGGTTCCCCCTCATGTTCCTCAGAACCCTCAAGCTCCTCAAAATCCTCAAGCTCCTATTGATGAAAGGGCTATGTCTAATGTAGAGATAACATCGGCTCTTCATACCTTGACTCAACTCATGACGGCACAAGCTAGCCGGGAAGCTAGACCCTGGGTGGATACCAATGTGAGTACCATTGCCTCACGGTTGAGAGACTTTACTAGGATGAATCATCCTATCTTCTTGGGTTCCAAAGTGAATGAAGACCCACAAGAGTTCTTGGAGAAGGTTTATAAGATTGTGGAGGCTATGGGAGTTTCTTCCAATGATAAGGTCGAGTTGGCTGGGTATCAATTGAAAGACGTGGGCCAACTATGGTACACTCAATGGAGGGACAATAGGCCTTTAAGGGTGGGTCCCATAACATAGGGGTTATTCAAGAAGGATTTCCTTGATCGGTTCTTCCCCCGTGAGAAAAGAGAAGCCAAAGTTGAGGAATTCATCAATCTTCGCCAAGGAGGTATATGTGTCCAAGAATACTCTTTGAAATTCACAAAGTTGTCCAAATATGCTCCCTCGTTGGTCTCTAACCCAAGAGATGAAATGAGTCACTTTGTCACCGGTGTGTCCGATGTTATTGAAGAAGAGTGCCGAGCAGCAATGCTCCACGACAACATGGATATTTCTAGGTTGGTGGTACATGCTCAACAAGTGGAAAAGTCAAGGCTTAGAAAGAGGAATATAGAGGTGAAGAGGCCAAGGACTGATGAGGGAAATGCATCTAAAGGTAAGTTTAAAGGTTAAGGTGAACCAAGGTTTAAGAAGAGGTTTCCCAACCAAAGTCCTTCCAATTCTCCTAGGCCCAACAAAGGTAGGGTTTCTACCCTAGACCCCAAGGAGGAAGAGGTGGTAGTTTTTATGTTGAGAAACGTAATTGTGAAAAGTGTGGCAAGAAGCATCAAGGCAAGTGCCTAGTTGGCACAGACAATTGCTTTAATTGTGGGAAGAGTGGTCATATGAAGAGAGATTTCCATATGTTGAAGGTTCAAGGGAGGGAGAATAAGCAAGCTCAAGCAAGTGGGTCTAACACCGATGCTCCTAAGAAGAATCGCTTCTATGCTCTCCAATCTCAAGGTGATCAAGAGAGCTCTTCGGATGTTGTTACCGGTATGTTACAAGTATTTTCAATTAATGTTTATGCATTGTTAGACCCGGGTGCCACTTTATCTTTTGTTACTTCTTTAGTGGCCATGAAATTTGATGTCCTCCCCAAAACCTTAAAAGAACCTTTTTTCCGTGTCTACTCCAGTATGTGACTCAGTTATAGCAAAAAGAGTGTATAGGGGTTGTCCCATTTCATTGTCCAATAGAGTTACATTGGTTGATTTAGTAGAAGTTGATATGTTGGACTTTGATGTCATATTGGGGATGGATATGTTGGACTTTGATGTCATATTGGGGATAGATTGGCTTCATGCTTGTTTTGCTTCCATAGATTGTAGAACCCGAGTTGTGAAGTTTCATTTCCTGATGAACCCATTGTAGAATGGAAGGGAGGAAACTTGACTCCTAGAGGTCGATTTATCTCTTGTCTAAAAGCTTGTAAAATGATTTCTAAGGGTTGTATCTATCATGTTGTGAGAGTTAAAGACCTTGTGTCCGTGACTCCTCCATTAGAGTTGGTCCCCATAGTAAGGGAATTTTCGTAAGTCTTTCCAAATGACTTACCCAAAATCCCTCCCGAATGAGAAATTGACTTTGGCATATATCTATTGCCGGATACACAACCAATATCTATCCCTCCTTACCAGATAGCCCCAGCTAAATTGAAGGAATTAAAGGCTCAACTTCAAGATTTGCTAAATAAGGGTTTTATTCAACCAAGCAAATCACTATGGGGTGCACCGGATTTGTTTGTGAAGAAGAAAGATGGGTCGCTTAGGATGTGTATTGATTACCGCTAATTGAACAAGGTCACTATAAAGAATAAGTGCTCCCTATGATTGATGATTTATTTGACCAACTCCAAGGGGCGAGCTACTTTTCAAATATTGACTTAAGGTTGGGTTATCACCAACTTAGGGTGAGAAGTGTTGATGTTCCTAAAACGGCATTCCAAACGAGATATGGTCATTTTGAGTTCCTAATAATGTCTTTTGGTCTCACAAATGCCCCGGCGGCATTCATGGACCTTATGAATAGGGTGTTTAGACAATATCTTGACTCTTTCGTGATTGTTTTCATTGATGACATTTTGATATATTCCAAGAGTGAGAATGATCACATGGAACATTTAAGGATGTTGTTGCAAGTTCTCAAGGACCAACAGTTGTATGCCAAGTTTAGCAAATGTGAATTTTGGTTGAGATCGATTGCGTTTCTCAGTCATATAATGTCAAGTGAGGGAATTGAAGTAGATCCAAAGAAAATGGAGGCGGTTAAGAAATGGCCTAGACCCTTAAGCCCTACCGACATTAGAAGCTTTTTGGGATTAGCCGATTACTATAGAAGGTTTGTTGAGGGTTTCTCCTCAATTGCTTCTCCATTAACGGCTTTGACCCAAAAGAAGGATAAATTTGAATGGTTAGAGTCATGTTAAAAGAATTTTCAACTGTTGAAAGATAAGCTTACCTCCGCTCTGGTATTGACCTTACCGGAGGGTACCGGAGGGTATCGGAGGGTACCGGAGGGTACCGAAGGGTACCGAAGGGTACCGAAGGGTTTGTGGTATATTGTGATGCTTTAAGAGTAGGGTTGGGGTGTGTCCTTATGTAACATGGCAAATTAATCGCCTATGCTTCTAGACAATTAAAGATTCATGAAAATAACTGTCTAACCCATGATCTCGAACTTGCGGCGGTAGTTTATACTCTAAAGATATGGAGACACTATCTCTATGGGGTTCATGTCGATGTGTTTACCGACCACAAGAGTCTTCAATATGTTTTAGCCAAAAAGAGTTAAATCTCCGGCAGAGGAGATGGTTGGAACTTTTGAAGGACTATGATATGAGTATCCTATACCACCCCGAAAAGGCTAATGTAGTTGCGGATGAGTTGAGTAGAGTGTCCATGGGTAGTGTTGCTCACATAGAGGATGAGAAGAAGGAGTTAGTTCGGGAAGTACATAGGTTGGCCCGGTTAGGTGTCGAACTAAGGGATTCCTCTAAGGGTGGGTTTATGGTTCATCATTGTTCTGAGTCATCACTTGTGGTTGAGGTTAAGTCCAAGCAACACCTAGATACCACTTTGATGGAGTTGAAAGAGTCGGTCCTTGATAAGTCCGTCGAGGTTTTCTCCCAAGGGGGAGATGGGATGCTTAGGTACCAAGAAAGATTGTGTGTTCCAGATGTGGATGACTTAAGGGAAAGAATTTTAGAAGAAGCTCACGGTTCTCAATATTCTATCCATCCAGGAGCCACCAACATGTATCGTGACCTACAAGAGATCTATTGGTGGAATGGAATGAAAGGGGATATAGCTAACTTTGTGGCCAAATGCCCAAATTGCCAACAAGTCAAAGCCAAGCATCAACGACCTGGAGGTCTATCTCAAGATATAAGTATTCCCACTTGGAAGTGGGAGGATGTCAATATGGACTTTTAGGTAGGTTTGCCTCGTACTCAAAGGCAACATGATTCTATCTAGGTCATTGTTGATAGGATGACAAAATCAGCCCATTTCCTTCCCGTCAAGGTTTCGTATTTGGTAGAAGATTATGCTAAGTTGTACCTTAAGGAAGTGGTGAAGTTACATGGAGTTCCTTTGTCTATCATTTTGGATAGAGGTACCCAATTTACTTCGCATTTTTGGAAAGCATTCCAAAATGGGCTTGGTACTAAAGTGAAGCTTAGTACCGCATTTCACCCTCAAACGGATGGTCAAGCAGAAAGGACCATTCAAACCTTGGAGGACATGTTGAGAGCATGCATTTCAAAGGTAATTGAGATGATCACCTCCCCTTGATTGAATTTGCCTACAACAATAGTTACCACTCAAGTATTGACATGGCACCATTTGAAACACTTTATGGTAGGAGGTGTAGATCTCTGGTTGGTTGGTTTGAAGTAAGTGAATTTTCTCTTCTTGGTCCCGAGGTGGTTTATGAAGCTATTGAAAAGGTTCAACTTATAAGAGATAGGTTGAAAACGGCTCAAAGTCGGCAAAAGTCTTATGCCAATAATAGAAAAAGGGATCTTGAATTTGAAGTAGATGATTGGGTCTACTTGAAGATCTCCCCCATGAAAGGGGTAATGAGGTTTGGTAAAAGGGGGAAGATTAGTCCCCGGTATATGGGCCCTTATGAGATTTTGAAGAGAGTTGGAAATGTTGCTTATGAATTGAATTTGCCTAGCGAATTGACTCCGGTTCACCCGGTATTTCATGTCTCTATGCTCAAAAAGTGTATAGGTGATCTAGTATCCATACTTCCCCTAGAAGGTTTGGGTGTTGATGAGAACCTTTCTTATGAAGAGGTTTCGGTTAAGATTCTAGACTGGCAAGTGAAGAAGTTGAGGAATAAAGAAGTAGCTTCCGTTAAGGTTCTATGGCAGAATAATCTAGTTGAGAAAGCTACATAGAGGCCGAGGCTGATATGAAGTCTTGTTATCCTCATCTCTTTCTTACTACTCCTATTCAAACTTGAGGTAAGTAGTTTCTCTTAAGTTTGTTATAAATTAGGAGTTATGTGTGTTGTGAGATCTTTGGCCATGGTTTTCTTCTTATATGGTGTAGGTTCATGTGAGAAAACATGAAGTACTTAATTGAGTCTCTCATGAATTATATGTCCCCCTTGTTGGATTGCTTTAGTATGATGATTGCATAATTTGACTTATGAGGTAATTGATGAGCATGTTTAAATTGTGTGTGATGAAAAGATATGTTGAACCTCATGTTGTATTGCATTTGGTTATGATGTTGACATGCGCGACCTCATGAGATAAGTTGAGGAACGTGTTTGAATATGTTGTGATGAAGTAGCATGATGGCTTAATATTGTTGTGTTGAAGTTGCATGATGAGGAGACGTTTTTCCTCCTACGAAATATGTATCTGATTGACATGTGTTGTTGATTGAGCTGCTAGTCTTAACTCTTGTTTCCCCTAGGAGTTATTAAAGTGTCATTCGAGGACGAATGTTTCTAAGGAGGGGGATAATGTAACACTCCAAAAATCTAACGACCTAAGCTAGAGCCTAATTGATGACTAATGACTTAATGAGAGTAGAAATGATGTTTCAAGACCTAATTTAATGTAACTAAATTGGTAAGAAAGTGTTAGTGCATAAACATCAAGGAACGACCATGACGTCCGAAAACTAGTGCATTGAACTAGTGAGGTGCTAGGTCTTATGAATTGAATTTAGATTGTCGTAGGTGGACTAAAGTTTGAATAAAAGGGTTTAAATGATAAGATTTCATGTTTAGGGTCCAAACGTCCGGGTACGACTCCCCAAGGATCACCCAAGGGTTCCTTGAGGAGGACCCATACTTGGAACCAAAAAGAAAGTAGAACATGTCCAAAACAGGTTGGACTCACAAGGGGAAAACCACAAGGCATAGGTCGACTCATGCTCCATGGAAGGGAGTCGTGAATCCACACTTAGAATCCTCCAAGTGGCCTCCAAATCAAGCCCCTCAATCCCAAACCACGAGCATGCAGTATGGTCCGTAGACCGACTCCGCTCCATGGAAGGGTCTTGTGAGTTGAGACTTAGTCTCCTCACTAAGACCCTTGATTGCACCCTCTCAGTACCAAACCATGAGAGGCCAGTACGGCTCGTGGTTCAATCCATGCCCCGTGGGCGGGGACTCGTGGATGGCACTCGAGCTCACTGCCTCCACACGATTTAAGTAGGGGTAGTTTAGTAATTTACTAATTAATTGCTTAAGGATTAAAAAGGGTTATAAATAATTGTTTTAGGTTCATTATGGTATTATTAAGTAATAAAAAGTCTTCCACCTTATAACTCCAAATCATAAAAATCAAAACCCACTTCTCTCTAAACTCTCTCTCTAAAGGCTCTAGAAGGAGAAGATTTCATTGGAGCTAGGATTTCAAGGTTTCTTCCCAGATTGCTTGGAGTTTCTCCATTTATTCTCAAGGAATCAATTAAGGATGGTTTCTCTTCACTCTTGGGATCCTTTCCCCAAGAGGCCCTCTCAAAATTGGATTTCAAAGTTCCCCCAACTTCTAGGTTTTTCTCTCAATTTCGTGGGTCACTTTACAAATGTGTTTTCATTGAATTATAATCATTCATTATGGTTGTAGATGATAATTTGTGGATGAATTAATGTCATGTTGATGGTTTTTGAGCAAATCCCCACAAGATCCATGATTTTCCCTCCTTTCTCACTTTAAACCCTAGTATGACTTTAATGGTGAATGAAGGATGTGAATATAATATGTAAATTATGGTAATCATTATTATATTATGATGTTTCTCTATATGATGAATAATTACCAATGAGTTAGGGTTGAGTCTTGATGTGATCCTTGAAGGTTATGAATGAAGATTGTCAAATTGATGAATGTTCATATATTGAATTGTTGATCCACTTATGGTGGAGGTGCTACTTGATTATGAATTGTAGTGATTGAGTTATGTTTCCTCTTCCCTACAATCCCTAGTGTTGACAAGTATGCTATGATACGAACATGAATGTTAAGTTATGATTATGGTAGTGTTGGTATGATGAACAGAAGGTAAATCTCATGAACACTATATGACTATGTTATGAATGAACAATATTATATGTTGATGGTTCAATGATGAAAGATTATTCTCATCTTAGAACTAGTGAGGTGTGTGATGAATGATGGGTTGAGTCCCTAATGCACTTCTTATTGAATTAATGTGTAAGTAAAGGTCGAATACTACTTAAAAGGGGAATTGTGCTTAGCACCGAGTGAACATGAATATGAGATGGAAGCTTTTACGTTTAGCAAGTCCGGCTTCCCATATGGGTTCCTTTTACGTTTAGCAAGTCCGTGTTTCCAATACATATGTTGTCTCATGAGATGGAAACCTTCTACGTTTAGCAAGTCCGGGTTTCTAGTAGCAATCACTTTGCTCCTTAACTATGTTTGCCCATATAGGTATTAGCTAGTGGATCCTCCTAGATGCTATTATGTTAGTTCCACCTTGGCAAGTGGGACACTCTCTTTTCGATGTGGGAGTAGAACACCGGATTCCATGAAGCTCACATGGTCTATGTCGGTTATTGCTAATATCCATATGATTTAAAAATATGATCTAATGTATGAATATGACTTATGTAAATGACTTATGAACTCTAACTAGGACTACTTGAGGGATACTACTTGGTATAGATGAGGGTATGGGAGTTTACATATGCATTGCACAAGTAGGTTCTTTGAGGAGATCTTGTGTGAGTCCTCTATGGATGGTAACTTATGAATGATGGTAAGGTTGGTTTCACTTATTATGATGTTGATTTTGTATGTGATTACACTTGTGTCTTCTTGATGGCTTTACTTAGTATATATGGGGGTATGGGACTTCTTATGTACATTGCACAAGTGAACTTGAAAAGAGGGTCATGGGTGGTGTCTTATGATGGTGTGGTATAAATGGAATTCAAATATGTAAGGTATGGGTTATGGCTTCTTGTTATGATCATGAATGCCTCTTTATCTTGTGATGTGGATTGGCTAAAGGTTCCTTGAATATGCATTATGGATTTTAACTTGAAATAGCATGTTTTCAACTAAAGGTCCCTTTTATGCATGATTTAAATGGTTTTAATTGCATGGCTTCCATACTTAGTACAATTGATTGTGCTAACCCATATTTCTTCCTTTTTCTACTAAGTGTAGGTTCCGAGAATTGATTGTGCTACTTAGAAACTCAAGCTTGGACTTAGACTTTCTCCAAGACTTTTTGGTATGTCCTCAAGTTCCGAGGACACACATTATGACACTTATGTCCCTTATATTGTAATAGACTATTAGAATCCTTATGTACTTGTCATTTTAAGACAATTCTATTGTAAAGGACTATTGTCCCTATTTGATATTCCTATGTGTACTTAGATGGTTTCATTGAGATGATGATGTCTAGACATTCTACTTTCTATTTACTACAATGAGACACTTTGACATTGACGTTGAAAAGTTTTAATATTCTGCATTATTCAATGTCTATATGCAATGATGAATATGCTAAGGGCTTGTATAAGGCCCCTTCGGGGTCAAGTACGCCGTGTTACGCCTAGGGGGTGCTCTCAAGGCGTGACACAACCTAAATTGACTTTGATTACTAATTACTTATTGAGTTCTTACAATTTGTTTCACAAACCCCCCTTCCCCCTTTAATTACTTGTTTCTGGAAGTAATTTGACTAATTCAACATAATTGGTGGTTAAAGTAAAGTCTAAACCATTTTCTTCATGGGATCAACGCCAACCTACAAGTTGGGTTCTTTACTTAATAACGATCGCTTATGCTTCTTTAGAGAGGTGTACTTTGAGCGTATCAAATTTTGGCACCACTGCCGGAGAATTTGGCTTTTAAATTTATTTTAACTACATTATTGAACGTTAGTCAAAT
This sequence comes from Solanum commersonii, assembly GCA_029007595.1. Classification (NCBI taxonomy): domain Eukaryota; kingdom Viridiplantae; phylum Streptophyta; class Magnoliopsida; order Solanales; family Solanaceae; genus Solanum; species Solanum commersonii. The sequence continues at coordinate 8,152,818 of JAJTWQ010000006.1, forward strand.
ATTTCCTAATTTTACTTCTTCTTTTTCTTTTTGTCTCTCTCAGGTTCTGACTCTAGTGTATGCCAAGTACACGGTGCCGGGGTGAACCAATTACTCCTTACGATCCAGAGTAGAACCGAACTTTGCGAAGAATAAACAATCAAGGAGTTCAAATTAATCCTATTGGAGGCAATCTAGGTGATGAAGTTAATTTGCAACATTCGAGGGTAGTTGATGGGGACAATCGGGTTCCAGCTAAAAATCAATTGGGAGATGCATTGAGGTGCATGACAACTATAGAGGCAACGTTAATATTGCTGACTCAGATGGGCCTCTTGTCTTACCCCCTTTGCCTCTTGGGCACACATTTGTAGTGACCAGCAGCTTGATACAGATGCTTACAGCAAGGGGCTTGTTCTCGGGGTCACCATCAGAGGATCCATATGCTCACATAGCCAAGCTAAGGGTGGTTTGCAAAAGCTATGTAGGTCTACCAGACGTAGATATGGATGTCATCGGGTTGCGAGTGTTCCCTCTATCACTGACAAGCGATGTTGTTGTATGGTTCACTAAGCTTCCTTATAATTCAATCTATACATGGGAGCAATTAAAGGATGTATTCTTAGCAAGATATTATCTAGTGTACAAGAAGCTCAATCACAAAGACAGGGTCAATAATTTTGTAGCATTACCTGGAGAGTCTGTGAGTAGCTCTTAGGATAGATTCACTGCATTTGTAAGAGGTATTCTGAATCACCATATTGATGATGAGTCACTAAAGGAATATTTCTATCGAGGTCAGGATGACAACAATAAAGCAGTGATTAATGCTATTGCTGGAGGATCGTATGGTTAGTGCACATATGCGCAGATTGCAGAAAAAATGGAGAAGATCTCTCGCAACAATAAAGCATGGAGCACTAGGAAGTTGGTTACTGGGAGAAACACATTTGTCGTTCATGCTACGAACAAATAGTCTACAGAGGAGATTCGTGAGGAGATGGCTCAGATAAGGACCGAGTTGGGGTTGGTACTAAAGCAAGTGAGTGGAGGTGCGAAGAAGGTAAATGTTGTGAATTACTTGACTAGAACGCCTCCACCAGTTGAAAAGTGTTACTATGAAGAGGATGCTTATGCGGTGAATGATCAGACAGGGAGTTTTCGACCAAACGCCCAAGGATCCAACACAAAAAATTGGCTCCAAGGTTAAGGAAACCAAGGTCGGAACTATGGTAACTACAACCAAGAGGGTCAATATGTTCAGGATGGGAACTTCAATCGTGACAACAATTACAGCCGGAACAACTATGGCAACAGAAACGATCGGGTTAGACCCTATGTTCCTCCTCAAAATTGGGAATCTGGTACTAGGGAAGGTGGAGGCAATATGGCGTGTATTGAAGATATGATGCATAAGATGATAAGAAGGTTTGATGCAACTGATGAGAATGTGAAGGAGATGAGAAACGACTTGTCTGGTATTGGTCAAAAGGTTGATGCTCATGTAGTGTCAATAAAGCATCTGGAGCAGCAGATGACTCAATTGTCTACTAAAGTGAACCATCGTCAACCTGGCACTCTTCCTAGCAACACCATCCAGAATCCAAAGAATGATGGTCATTGTATGGCAGTTACTACTCGAGAGGGTAAGCAAACCATAGATCCACATATGCCGTCTGTGGTGGATATTGAGATTAGAAAAGAAGATGATGTGGTAGAGGTTTAGGAAGAGTCTGAGAATGCGACAGAGAAAAAATCGAAGCTATCTCAGAAAGTGGTCCATATACCTATACCTCCACCACCTTTTCCACAAAGGTTAGTGAAAAAGATTGAAGATGGTAAATAACGCAGGTTTATTACTATGTTGAAGCAGCTTTCCATCAATGTTCCTTTGATAGAGGCTTTGGAGCAAATGCCTGGGTATGTGAAGTTTATGAAAGATATGGTGACAAAGAAAAGGTTTGTGAGTTTTGAAGATGATGATAGATTGCAGTATTGTAGCACTATTGTTGCAAGATCTCTTGTGCAGAAGAAGGAAGACCCTAGTGCTTTCATGATCCCATGTACTATAGGGTTGTTACACTTTGCTAAGGCATTGTGTGATCTTGGTGCTAGCATCAACCTCATGACATTGTCTATTTATAAGAAGTTGGGTTTAGGGGATCCAAAGCCTACTACGATGCGGCTACTTATGGCCGATCGAACCATGAAAAGGCCCATTGGTGTACTCTATGATGTGCTAGTAAAAGTGGAGTCGTTCATCTTTCTAGTGGATTTTGTGATTCTTGACTGTGAGGTTTATTTTGATGTTCCCATCATCCTTGGGAGACCATTCCTTGCCACAATTCGTGTGTTAGTTGATATGGAGAAGGGACAGATGAAGTTCAGACTGAATAATGAAGAAGCAACCTTCAATATTTGTAGGTCCATAAAGCAGAGTGGTGAGCTCCAAATGATATCTGCTATAACTTACAGAGTTGAGAGTGGAACAGAAGTGCAAATTGAAGAGCAACTTGATGTTGAGGCACTAGCAGCAGTGATGATGAATTTTGATAGTGATGGTATTGAAGAGTACGATGAGTTGGTAGCTACACTAGATAGGTGTGAATATCGGTCAAAACAAAAGAAGTATGAATTACACATGAAGAATTGTGAGTCTCCACCAGCGAGACCATCTATTGTGAAGGCACCAAAATTAAAGCTTAAGGCTCTACCACCACATTTGAAGTATGTATTCTTAGGCAGAGATAACACTTTTGCCGGTCATCATTGTGACAGATCTAAATTTGAAACAAGTAGAGTGCTTGGTGACTGTGTTAAAGAGGTTCAAGCGAGCTATTTGGTGGACTATTGCGGATATTATTGGGATTCCTCCTAGTATTTGTTCCCACAAAATCCAACTCATGCCAGATCACAAACCTAGTATTGAGCACCAAAGAAGATTAAATCCACCTATGCAAGAAGTAGTTAAAAAAGGGATCATCAAGTGGTTAGATGCTGGAGTTATCTATCTCATTGCAGATAGTAGTTAGGTATGCCTTGTTCAATGTGTGCCTAAGAAAAGTAGGATTACTGTGGTACCTAATGAGAGAAACGAGCTTGTTTCGATGCGGCCCATGACTAGATGGAGAGTCAGCATGGACTACCGGAAGCTAAATGCTTGGACAGAAAAGGACCATTTCCCTATGCCATTCATGGATCAGATGTTGGATAGACTTGCTGGTAAAGGTTGGTATTGTTTTCTTGATAGTTATTCGAGCTACAATCAGATTTCTATAGCTCCGGAGGACCAATAGAAGACCACATTTCACTTGCCCTTATGGGACTTTCGCCTTCAAACGGATTCCCTTTGGGTAGTGCAATGCTCCAGCGACCTTCCAGCATTGCATGATGTCAATATTCTCTTATATGGTGGAGGACACTATTGAGGTATTTATGGATGATTTTTTTGTGGTAGGTGACTCTTTTGATCGGTGTTTGAATTATTTGGCTGAGGTATTGAAAAGGTGTGAAGATTCCAATGTGGTGCTGAATTGGGAGAAGTGTCGCTTTATGGTGAAAGAAGGGATAGTTCTGGGTCAACAGATTTCTAAGAAGGGCATTGAGGTTGATAAAGCAAAGGTAGAAGTAATTGAAAAGCTTCCAACACCTATCTCTATAAAAGGAGTTCGAAGTTTTCTTGGGGATGCAGGTTTCTATAAGAGGTTCATCAAAGATTTCTTTAAAACTGCACATCCTTTGTGCAAACTACTCGAAAAGGAGTATAAGTTTGATTTTGATGATGCTTTTCTGAGAGCATTTGGAGAGTTGAAGGAGAAGTTGGTTACTGCACCTATCATTATTTCACCGGATTGGGGACAACCATTTGAGGTAATGTGTGATGCGAGTGGAGTGGCGCTAGGTGTAGTATTAGGACAAAGGTGAGAGAAAATTCTCCATCCTATTTACTATGCTAGCAAATCTATAAATGTGTCCCAGAAAAATTATACTGTGACTGAACAAGAGCTTTTTGCAGTGATTTTCGCATTCAAAAAATTTTGATCCTACCTGCTTGGTACTAAGGTCATAGTGTATGCTGACCATTCGGCATTGAGGTATTTGATGGCAAAGAAGGATGCAAAACTGAGGCTAATTAGATGGGTATTATTGCTGCAAGAGTTTGATTTTGTGGTAAAGGATAGAAAAGGGACTGAAAATCAAGTTGCCGATCACTTGTCCAGATTGGAGAAAGAGGCTATGTTAAAGCTTGGTGATGGGGCTGAAATTAATGATGCTTTTCCAGATGAAGCTATTGGCTGCTTCTCATGATCTGATTCCTTGGTTCGCAGACTTTGCTAATTATTTGGCAAGTGATATTGTGCCCCTGGATTTGTCTTTTTACCAAAGGAAAAAGTTTATGCATGATGTGAAGAAATTCTTTTGGGATAAGCCTTACTTATATCGTAGTTATGCTGATGGGATTATTCGTCGTTGTGTGCCCGAAGTTGAGATGTTGAGTGTACTTGAAGCATGTCATTCATCGCATGTTGGTGGGCATCATAGTGGTATTCGAACTGCACATAAGATTTTGCAGTGTGGGTACTACTGGCCTACTATCTACCAAGATGCTCATGATTTCGTCAAGTTTTGTGATCGTTGCCAAAGAGAAGGAGATAATCAACAAGAAAAGAATTATCAACATAGATTTAGTGTGATACTATCTAATAGGCTAGTGTCGATTGGTGCGAAGTAATAACTAAGCCAAACATCGATGTGATGTCTAATATGAGGTAAAGGTAAGGGCTTGTAAATTATACACACATAGCCGGACCAAGGTGCGGAGTGAAATTATCTAGATGCCGGACCAAGGATTTAGAGATACCTAACTTATTACTTTGCATGTAGTACACTAGGAAAGGATTGCTATTACTAGGATTACTGTGTTATGAGCTTGTGGGGAACACGTATACCCTAGTTAATTCTCTCATCTTGATAACAACCTAAATTGACTTTTGATTACTGATTACTTATTGAGTTCTTACAATTATTTCACAAACCCCTCCCCCCTTTAATTACTTGTTTTTGGAAGTAATTTGACTAATTGAATATAATTGTTTGTTAAAGTAAAGTCTAAACCATTTTCCTCGTGGGATCGACCCCAACTTACAAGTTGGGTTCTTTACTTGATAACGATCGCTTATACTTCTTTAGGGAGGTGTAATTTGAGCATATCAGAACTCCGGGAAGATCTTCTAGAAACTCTTCTAGAAACTCATTAACTACAGAAACTGACTCAAGAGTTAGGGTTTCGGAGCTCAAATACTTAACCCAAACTAAATGATAGAGATAACCCTTAGAGATCATCTTTCTGGCCTTAAGGTAAGAAATGAATTGACTCATAGGCGCTAAGCTACTACCCTTCTATTCTAAGATTGGTTCGTCTGGAAACTGAAAATGAATGATCCTAGTTCTACAATCGATCGAGGCATAACGGGAATGTAACCAATCCATGCCTAGAATGATATTGAAGTCTACCATTTCTAACTCTTCAAGATCTGCTGAGGTGACTTTCTGAGAGACTGTGACATGGCAATTTATGTATACCTGTCTAGCTATAATTGGGTCACCGACTAAAGTATAAACTGAGAAGGGTTCAGAAAGAGTTTCTGGACTAACAGTAATGTTGACTGCTATATAAGTTACAAAGGAAAGAGTAGCCCCTGAATCTAACAAAGCATAAACATCTAAGTTAAAAACACATAACGTACCAGTGAGTGACTACATCAGGAGAATCTTATTGATCCTAGTGAGCCTGAAGAGCATACAACCTATTTTGGCTCTATCCGCCACCTATACCAGATGAGTTACCCTGCTGAGTCGGGCGACCTACTGGTGCTGCTGAAGTTGTGGACTAAGCTCTACCATTGTTACCTCATTGACCCTTTTTAGAAGAAGGACAATCTCTCAACCTGTGACCAGTATAACCACACCCAAAACATCCTTCATTTCCTGCAAGACACTCGCCTGGATGGTTCTTACCACACTTTGGACAAGTTGGGTAGGTTCTGGTGCCTAAAACACTCTGATCATGTCAGAACTTGGAGAATGGAACACTAGCTGATGAAGGTTCGGGAGCTGAAGAATTTTGTTGAAACTGAGAGTGGTTTCCACCACCCGATTTCTGTTGAGAATACTCATAGTTGCCTATCCTAGCCTTTTTATTATCCCTGGCCTGTTCCCTAAGCTTATCTCCCTCAACCTGCTGAGCATGAGTCATGAGCCTAGAGATGTTCATATTTTCCAACAACATAGCATTCCTACACTCTGTTTTCACCAAATTGGATACCCCATACAGAAACTTGTTCATTTGAGCCCTGGAATTGGCATTGGCTTATGTGGCATCCAAACATCTCCCACACTTCTCAACTACGTGGAGCAATGGAGTATGCCACGTAAGTTAAAAGGTGTATAAAATTACAAAACAAATGAGTTCGGAGGATAAGAGGACCTTAGTTTAGTTAAGGTGTGTCTCTTGAATTTCGGTCATAGTCTAGGGGGATACTTGTGCCTTATCCCTATAAATTAAGGTGATAATGTGAATTAATTAACTATAATTGATGATAAATTGTAAATGAAGACATGTGTCACGTGTTCATTATGCGTAAACATTGAATAAAGATATAATTTTACCTTAGTGATATATTATATTTGTCCCTGATATTAAAGATGACAACGGGAAAAAGCAGGTGTGGTGAGGGGCAAATTGAAGTAGTCTCTTAATATCCTACACTTGACCCATATATTAAAATAAGTTTAAAGGGTTTGATATAGTACTAGTTATTGTATAAGCCAATTGCGGCTTGACTTCACGGATAAAAGGCTAAGGCGTCAACATGATTTCATTACTTCAGGTAAAATTATAATCAAACCTTAATTCTTTCAATTGTATATATGGATAGTGAGTATATGATATTATTGGAATTGAGAAAGAAACAAATTAGAGATTTCAATGTTAGAGTTGCCGTAGCTGTAGCATTTTGGGACTTGGGGATAATTAGTTTCATGGGTATCTATGACAAAATCATTACATAATGATTATGCCTTATCATTGGACCTTAATTATTATTATTATTGGGTGGGATATTGAATATAGGTGAACCTTAGGAATAGGTTTGTTCAGCAATTTGTTTTCGTGGTGCGCCAGTGCTTTTTTAATCAGTTGGTTTCGACTTTAATTATTCTTATTTAATTATCACATTATGACTCAAGTTTTGATATACTGAGATATGTAATTAAATATTAGGTGTATTGCATTATAAGAATATAATTAGATTTATGATATTGGAGAAATTGGAACTTAACCCTAGACTTGAATTTGAGAAATATGAGAGTTGGCATGTTAATTGGCATCAAGATTAGGAACTTGGCTATAGAGTTGAGTGGGTTTTTGGGTCTAGACTAGACATCTAGTAATATGGGCGTTATTAGTTTTGAAATTTTATTGTGGTCATTTATTTGAATAGATTGCTTTGAGTTGGAGCTCAAGTTTCGGAGTGAATTCTTGATTGATTGAGGAAAGTGGATTTCTAAACCCTTGTTAAGTGCATAGATTTGTGTATTTCCTTGTGATATGTGTTGGGGAGTAATGGGACTTGGTGATGGGTTGACTTGTCCATGTTGAATAATTCTAATGAGGGAAAAAGGGTAATAAAAGGCTATGTGATTAATTATTGGTGTGTGATGTTTGAGAATGATTTGAAAGGCTTATTGATTCATTATTGATGTTGTATCACAATTGTGTTGTTGTGAATTGTGCATTGTTGTGTAATGGTCATCTCCTCATTGTTTGTGAACATGCCATTTGCATTTGTGCTGAGACATGGTTGTGAAAAGTATTATGTGAATTGAGTAAGAATAATAAATTGAAGAGGATGTACCATTTCAAGGGACGTGTCGCGCGTCGCGATGGATACTATAATTTGAGGGACGTGTCATAAACTACAATAGATTCTATTATCGAGCGACCTATCACATGCCGCGACTGATTATATTATGAAGGGTCATATCGCATGCCGTGACGGATGTTGTAACGACCTAATTTCGTCGTTAGGAAAAAGCCAAAAGAGAAAGAATTGGGGTCAGAAAACTTTTGAGTAGTAACTTGGGAATTCCTAGCCTAGCCTAGATTTGGAGGAAATCTGAGTCAGTGAGGTCTAGGTAAATCTGGTAATGAATGAGAGATCTAATTATGAATTTAATCACATAAGTATATAGCAAATACGTTAAGGAACTCATACGACTTTACGAAATTAAATTCAGGCGAGTAGAACTCCTCAAACTGATCTTAGCTTGGAAGGGTAATTCCAGAGTGTCATGGAATGAAGGTGTGTTGTAAAATGTGGGTTTGAAACTCTTAAATTAGCTCAATGTTTCCATGCAAGCCGCCAAGGCAGGATTTTTCCAGCCGGGGAGGGGCCGCTGTAACGGGATAAAGTCTGCCACAGTGGGCCAGTCATGAATTAAGACAGAAATAAACCTTAAAAATGCCATTATTCTACAATTTTCGTTTTTGATAGCTAGGATGCGACCCCAGGCCAATTCTTGATAGATTTCCACGAATTTTGGTGCTAAAGGTAAGTTTTTCGCACCCCAATTCCGTTTTTCAATCCGTAGAACGTAAAATCTTGATTGTATATCGTTGGGGGAGAGTTTTGAATGGTTTTGGATGGTGGGAGAAACCCTAGCTGCACCTTAGGATCATAATTTGGATCTTTGGTTTATCATAATCCGTGTAAATTAGACCTTAATTAATAATCCTCGTATTGAATTGTTTGTTTGTAGACCTATAGAAAGCGGAAAGAATTCGAAAAGGAAAGAATCAAGTTTCTTAGGAGGATTCAAGCTTTGTTCGAGGTAGGTGATGGTTGTGATTTCATGTTGGTGTGATGTATGTTAGTAATTACTTCATCTTAATACATGTATGTATGTGAATGTTGCATTATTGATCACACTAATCGTAAATGAGTATGATTGAATAATTGTATGTCATGAATCAACACTTGATTGTATAATTATGAGAATGTACATTGTGATTGTGATTGTGACTTGTTGAATGGATTAGGTGTTACGTTCCAACACACTAACTTGGATCGGGTGCCATGTTCCCACGCATTTATGGGATCGGCTGTCACGTTCGACATACTAACTTGAATCGGCACCACGTATTGATACATTAATAGTTTGTGTGTGGGTTCCATGAGAGGACCATTGACTTGTCATATTGATGTATTTTGAGAATATGGAATTGTTCGTTGATCCTGATAAGATGACTGATATTGTACATGTTCGGTATATGCCTGTTTTATTATGTTGTGATTACTTGTATATGTTTCTTTGATTGGAATAGCCGTGTGATCCTACGAGTACACTGTGGTTGTGTACTGATATTGCACTTGTTCTTTCTTTGTTGAGTACAGGGCATCTTCAGGCGGCTACTAACAGACCTCATCCAGGAAATCAATAATCAGGATCAAATTCAAGGGTGAGCCAGTTCTTCCGGGCTGCCATGAGTTATTCTTTTGTTTATGTCCACATCTTCGGACTTAGACTAGTGCTTTAGATTCCTTGTGTTTAATTGGGTTGTACCCAATTTCTTTAGACTTATTGTTCTTTGTTAGTGTTTTGGTACATTGACTTTCAGGTTCTAGGGAATACTTTCCGCAATGTTTTGTTAGTCGTTGTTAGATCTTTTGGGAGTTTATGGGAACTCTATTTGACTTTTCCATTTAAACCTGCTTCAGTAACTTTAAATGCCTAGTAATTGATTAAGTTGTGTAGTTCTTGGATTAGCTAATTAGTATTAATGGTTCTCCCACTGCAGATTTAGTGTGGTGCCAATCACGATGGTCTGGGTCGTGAAAAAGTTGGTATTAGTACCCTAGGTTTATTGATCTCATTGTACCAAAATGAGTCTAGTAGAGTCTTGCAGAACGGTACGAAAACGCCCGTACTTTTCTTCGAGAGGATATAGGACTATAGGAAAAACTCACTTCTTTCTACTCCTTCATGCTATGACTTGAATTCAATTGGTATCTAGGTGATACAAATTGGTATGTTTCCTCCTTCACTCTATGGTCCGAACTAGAGCACCAAAAGTGGTACACCATCACTAGTAGGAAAGGATGTGTATTCACTACCGACAGTTGAATAAGGTCACCATTCGAAACAAGTATCCACTGCCTTGGATAGATGATCTTTTGACCAGTTGCAGGGTGCATCAGTTTTCTCTAAGATTGATCTAAAGTATGGCTATCATCAGTTAAAGATTAGGCCTGATGATATACCAAAAAAGGCATTTAGGACCCGCTACGGGCACTATGAGTTTCTAGTTATGTCGTTTGGGTTGACAAATGCGCCTGCAGCTTTCGTGAGTTTGATGAATGGTGTGTTCAAACCATTTCTGGATTCGTTTGTTATAGTATTCATTGATGACATTTTGGTTTATTCAAAAAGTGAGGAAGAACATGCCGACCATCCTCGTATTATTCTGGGCATTCTTGAGAAACAAAAGTAGTATGCGAAATTTTCTAAGTGTGAATTTTGGTTGATTTCGGTTGCCTTTTTGGGGCATGTATTTTCAAGGTAAGGGGTAATGGTAAATACCCAAAAGATTGAAGTAGTCAGGAATTGGGTCCGACCTAGTTCTGTGATTGAAATTAAGAGTTTTATGGGGCGCGCTAGCTACTATCATCGCTTGTGAAAGGATTAAGGTTAGATTTGCAGATTTAAGTTTATAGGCGACAACATTCAAGAATTTTTGGTAAGAGACGGCTAGATAATGAACACCATTACTTTGGGAAAATGCATTTAGTATTGTTGTCATAACATGTATGGGTTATTTAGCGAATGATGAAATTAAGTTATGCCAATTGAGGTTAAAAGCTATACTATGATTTCCTGGATTGATTGTTAATCAAAGAGAGTCATGATACAACTACTAAAATAGCAACAATGCTTACTTGGTTAAGTTATTAAGTGTGTTACAATCGTTGGGAACCTGGGCATACGAGGAGGAAATCAGTAAGGTCGTGGAGGCCAGGAAAATGGTAATGCAGGTAGAGAAGCAGTGCATCCAGGCAAGGAGGTTGCCCATCCAGATGACATGGCTCAGTTTTATACCTTTTCGGGCCAGACCGAGGTTGAGGCGTCAGATACAGTGATCACATGTACTATTCTTATTTGTGATCGGATGGCTACTGTTTGTTTGAATCCGGGTTCTACTTGTTCATATGTGTCAATTCAATTTGCCTTGGGATTTGATGCGGTTTGTGATGTACTTGATGCCCCATCCATGTTTCCACCCCAGTTGGAGAGTTTGTCATAGTCACCCATGTGTATCGTGTTTGTCCTGTGTGTTTATGGATTTTCAGACTTGGGTTGATTTGGTTATGCTGGATATGACTAACTTGATATAATCTTAGGCATGCCTTGGTTGTACCCCTATTATATCGGGCTTAATTGTAATACTAAGTCGGTAACTCTAGAGATCCCGGGTAGGGGAAGGTTAGAGTGGGAAGGGGTGTATACGCCTAAGCCATCTAGGATCATATCTTTAATGCGAGCTAGGAAATTGGTGGGGCATGGTTGTTTAGTTTATTTAGCTCATATTGAGGATGTTGAGGTTGAGTCTCCCTCTATTGAGTCTATTCCTATGGTGTCAGAATTTAGAGAACTATTTTCTATTGATTTGTCTGGTATGCCTCCGGATAGAGATATAGATTTCTACATTGACTTGGAAACTGGCACTCAACCTATCTCCATTCCTCCTTATTACATGGCTCTGGTAGAATTGAGAGAGTTGAAAGTTCAAATCCAAGAGCTTCTTGATAAAGATTTCATCCATCCTAGTGCTTTTTTGTGGGGTGCTCCTGTCTTGTTTGTTAAGAAGAAGGAGGATAGTACGAGGACCAGCGATTTTATCTTAAGCCATAAAAGAGTGGATTGATATCGGAATGACAAGCTTATGGATAAAGAAAGTCCCAATGAGTATACTTGGGGGAACGCAATTGAAAATTTTAGTAAGAAAGTGCATATAAAATTGGGTTAGTCATTTGAATTTGGTGGGTATACCTGAGTTGAGGTGTCATGTCGATAAAAAAGTTGACTTCGTAGTGATAACCAGGGCTAATCGAGCGTAATGGTAGTAAGAGTTCGTAATGGATTGTGATGGGATGAAACTATATAATAAGATTGTTGGTTAAGAAAATTTTGTATAGTAATTACGACTTGTGACTATCTAAGGTAGCGGTTTTCTAATATTTGGTGAGTAACGTGGTTGTATAGAAAGTTTTAAGAGATGGTGGGACACCACTCGAAAAGAATTTTAAAGAGTTAGAGTTATAATGAAGGAAAATATAGTGGGATGTAGTACATCCTTTAGAGAGAGGCGAGTGTAATGACCCGAGAGCACCCCCTAGTCGTTACCGGCGTATTCGACCTCTCGAAGGTCTTATACAAACCCTTAGCATTCGTCATAGCATTTATCATAGAAAAATAGCGGAAAATTTAAAAAATTTAATAATATAACACAAGACATAAAAGTCACCTCATTAAACCTTTAATACAAAAATTGGAGTACTACGTCTCAAGGTAGCCATCTTAAAACATGACTACAACACAAGAGGGACACAGCCCTTATAATACAAAGAAACTACTATCTAGTACATAGAACTTAAGGAAACTCTTTAACATAAAGGTCCTTGAATCTTTAAGGACACACCCGAACTTGGGAATAGTAAGCCAAGCTCATCACTTCTAGGAAAGACCCTTTAGTCACCATCACCTACACTTGGTGTAAAAAGATGAAGAAGAATGGTGTTAGTACAAGAATGCACTAAGTATGATAACCATGCAAAACATGCTTTTAAAACGACATTTAGTTGGAAACTATGCATCATGACTTTTTAGAGAAACTTCAAGAACATTTAGTACATAGGCACAATATAGACCACATACATCATCATACACACGAAAACCATTCATAATAGTACATAGAGCCACTTATAACATTTTAGGCACATCCAATGCATATAATACATTACCTTTCTCTTTATCTTAACTCCTTTCCTCAAGCAACCCTTAAGGAATACTTGGTGCAATGTATCACCTTAAGGTTACCAAGGGTGAACTTACATATAGCCTTCATCAATCCAACCACATATATTCATAGAGTCATAAGCATACCATAAGACATAGTCTTCACATGGAAACCATCACCTAAGACAACCCCCAAGTCACACTAGTGCAATATGCAAGTGCATCCCATAATACTACTCCCACCAAGTGTTCCTAGGAAGCTACCATAGACTAGGCATATCATATTCAACAAGTCATAACATCTGCATTTAACATTAGACATAAGACCAACATACTTCATAACATCATATAAGGACTCATTCATTTACTACATCATTAGTCATAACCCATTTAGTTCATATCATAGGTAAACCACCCTCACAACCCCTTCACAAGCTCACTTGTGCAATGTACACATGGAGTCTCATACCCCCACATATACTAAGCAAACCCACTAAGAAGTTATAAGTGTAATTCACATGCATAATCATACTTCATGTCTTGACATAAGTAAAGTCAACCTTAACATGCTTTCATATTAGCAGATATAGACCATAGTCTTCATTACATAAAGAGCCTAATCATAACCTCCCTTAGAGTACACTTGTGCAATGCATAAGTAGGGTCCATAGTCCTACCTACACTAAGTAACTCTTCAAGAAATCATGACTAGAGTTCATATTCTTATCTTAGTTCATTTCTTACCTTTCGGGAGACGTTGCCATAACCCACATAGACCATGTGAAATACATGGAATCCGGTGTTCTACTCCCACTCCGAAAAGAGAGGGTACTACTTGCCAAAGTAGGACCTATAAACATAATAGCTATCTAGTGGATCCACTAAGCTAAGACCTACGGGGACACGTAGTTATGGAATAAGGAGATTGCTACTAGAAAACCTTGACTTACTAAGCGTGGAGGTTTCCATCTCATGAGACAACATCTATGTTGGGAACCCGAACTTGCTAAACGTGAAGGCTCTCTTGTGGGAAGCCGGACTTGCTAAACATGAAGCCCCCACTCTCATTTTTCATGTTCACTCAGTGCTAAGCTCCAACTCCCTTTTTAAACATCTTTAAGCCTTTATTTAACATTAGTTCATAAAGTAGGCTTTAGGGATTTAATCCCTCATATCATATAGCTCAAAGGTTTCTAAGATGAGAATGACCTTTCATCATAGAACCTAAATTATGTGAGAATGGCCTTTCACATAATCATACCATATTCATAACTTAGTCTAGTTTAGAGTATAATTGATGAAACCTTTCAAGAGACTCACTTTCACTAGATTATCATAAACCTTATTCATTCATTCATGTGTGTGTGTACATATGTGAGAAAGCCTTTCACATAAACATCTTTATACAACACATATTCATACCTTGCTAATCATACACTTTGCATGCATAATAAGATGTAAGGGTGCATATAAGAGTTCACTTTTCAATAGACACCATAACACATCATATTCATAGCTATACATGTAGAGCGTGTGTGTGCGCATATTGGTCCTCATAGTGACATATTAGCAACAACACTGATATTGAGTGTTCTTCCCTTGAAGGGATCACAACACATTCACAATGTCCCTAATTCATGAGCAATTCACATATAAAGCCCTTAGGTATTCTAGACCACACACCCACACTTCATCATAGGAGACAAGTACACATTCAACATTGAATAGGTGCTCCTAACATGTATATGATCAAACATTCATATAGGGGTCATATAGGTATGGGTCATTCCACAATAGTACCTAACATAATCACTCATGTAGAATACACACTTTATCCCTAACATTATCATTCACATTATACTCCTCGTCATCAACACACTTTAAACATCATGCTAGCATTGAGGATTTCATACATAACCTTCATAGCATAACTTCATAAACATATGCATCATAATCATCAATTCACTTCACATCTATTGCCTTCAAGGCCATGATTTCAACATATATATATATATATATATATATATATATAGACAAGAAATAAACACCTCCACCATAAGTGGATCAAACCACACAACATAAATTCTCATACTATAGACTAGAAATTAGGTCAACTTACCAATTCTCCAAGCCATGATCACCATGGATCAATCCTCAACAATTAATAATCAATTGACAAAGATAGTAATAGGAATCAACAATGTAATTCAATAACATAAACATAGTCCAAGTACAATTCCATAAACAAAGGGATCAACCAATAACTTTTCTCATAAGGCCATAATCCTCAACTCCTAAATATACCAACAATTCAACATGAGTAAGTATAGATAATCATAGGAAACATCAATATAATCTAATCTAAACATAATTTCACCAATAGAGATCATATTCACAAAGACCCACATCATAGGCCAATTTTTGAGAATTTGGGGATCATGGATTCTTTAAGAATTCCTTTGAAAATTATCTTAAAAACTTTAATTTCACATTAATTCATCAATAGAATGATTTAGAAAATCGTTTGACAAGAAACCAATGTTTAGATTGAAAATTGGGAATTTTGAGTCTTTGAATAACTTTTGAAAATCTTTGATAGACCTCCTTGAATGAGAGGTTATTCAAGAATCAAGAGTTACCATACCTTAATTATTGAAGACCCATGAAATTAAAGAAGAAATCAGTTGAAAACCCAACTTTTAGCTTTAGCTTGAGCTTTATCAAGGTCTTCAATAGAGTTTTTGAGAGAATCTATTTTGAGAGGGAAGGGTCAATTTGAAGAATGGGGTCTAATTTTAGGTTTTGGGGTTTTAACCAACTTAAAATACTCTAAAATAGGTAGAATAACCATTTATAATAATTCCCCAAAGTACCCAAACTACCCCTCACTTGGTTGGACCTTTTAAACAAGTCAAACTTGAGTTTTATTTTCGCAGATTTCATCGGGAAACAAGTTCGCGACACGGAGGTGTTCCCACAAGTTTTCTAGAAATTAAATTTGAGACAGTAGAGTCCGCAACATGTCCGCGATGCGGACCAAACTTTTGGCCCTTGGTAGAGCTAGTCCGCGACGCGAACATACTCCCTCCAAGAACAACTACAAGCTGCCTTGGCAGCTTGCTTGGCCAAGGTTGGGGTCCTCCTCGAGGACCCTTAGGGTGGCCCCCGGGGTGTCGTATCTAAATGTTTTGACCTTAAAAACATTTATTAAGACACTAGGGTCACCTCCACTGATTTTAGACTCCAAACAACACATAAAAGCATGAACAACATATTAGAACACACCAATACGTAAAAGACTAGTTTCCGAACGTCTTGGTCGTCCCTTGACATTTGACTTCCAAACACTTTAAACTGACTTAAAAGTCTATTTTTCATTATTTTGACAAGTAATTAATGCATAAAACCCATGTGAGGCTCTACTTTATCCTACTTTATTTTAAGGGTCGTTATAGCGAGAGCAAGAATATTTTATTTGATTGCAAAGGGTAAAGAGATATCTTCAAAGGGGTAGATAATTGGGTTTAGAGACACGTGATTTCATTCATTTTATTGTGGCTATGGTAATAGTGTCACAAGTTTGTTAGATTGGTTGATAACTATTAAAAGACTTGAGAAAAAAGTGTACAGACATTAGCTCGAGTGTGATGATAAGTGCCTTGTTTTTGTTTTAAGTTTAGTAATGAGTACGATTGAATTGTTAGCGAAAGATATTGTAAGACCAATGGAGATGCGATCCATGATAAGCGAAGATCCATAAATTCATAAAATCTTCAAGGTATAAGCTAATGTTGATAGATAAGGGGATTGTGTTATACAGTTGAATTTACAATTCAATTTTTTTATTGTAAGTCTACATTCACGGTGATATATTTTGTCAAGGTATGAATTTGCAAGGTGAGAAATGATTAATTGTATCAGGTATTGAGCATTTGAAAGGACTTACACCTGGGTTCAATCGTAAAGTTGATTATTGTTGATTGTTAAAGTACCTAAGAAAGGCTTTTATTTAAAAAGTGTTGGTTTAGAGTAAGGTAATTGGTCGGAGTGTTCATGATGGTTGTTAGTATTGAGAGTGTGGACTTCAGTGGAATGATGTGAGGAGTATGTGGAGTCAACTGAATGGAAATGACTAGTATCAACTCTTCAAAGGAAAATCTTTGGTGTTATTCAATACTTATTTCGTAAATTCTTATGTGACCATCTATTTCATTTTGTACATAATTGTGAGTGTGATTCACTAGCTATGCTCATGTGTTTTTTCACTTTTGTGGGTAGATTCCTAGTGGTGGATCGGGTGTTCTGATCCTGCGATATTCTCTAGATTGAGTGGGATGATTGGGAAGATTTGTTTATTTTAGAGGACATATTTGGTGTCATCTTGGAGTTATTAAAGTATTTCAGTGGTTCTACATGTACCACCTTGCTTATGAGAATTAATAGAAAAGCTACCATGAGTAATTATACTTGTCCGATAACTTGCCGTTGAGGTCATGTATCGATTGTGTGTGGTTGAATGTGGGGATCATTGGATCCAATTCTACTATTCTTAAGGGTAATCTACAATCATAATTGCCAAATCTAGCATTCGATAGTGTGGTTAGAGGGTTTGTATACTTGGACATATCCCTCGACGAGTATATGATGTCTAAAGATCTAATTTTTTATAACTTAAGCTCATGGGAATTTATGTTGTGAGATGGAGAGGTTGATAAAACTATGATGTTTGGGTATTATGAATGTGTGTTGGTTGGTGCATGTCTACCTCTAATCGTAGCGAGCATTGACTTAGGATTTTATCATGGTTATGTGAGAAAAGATTCATCCTGATGATTGTGTCAAAGTCCTTGATAACATATTGCAGACATGGGTACAATCAATTTTGGTGGTTATTGGGAATTGTTTTGTTGTTAGTTAAGTTTACATATAATAATATTTATCACTCCAATATTGTGATGACTTCATTGAGGTAGTGTATGAGAGGGTGTGTAGGTATTCAATTGGTTGGTTTGAGGCTGAAATATAAAACCTTTGGGGTTTGATTTAGTGATGAGATTGGGCAAGAAAGGCAAACTTAGTCCTCAATACATTGGACCATTCGAAGTTCTTGATTATGTAGGGATAGGGGCATATATATTGGCTTTACCTCCAAATTTATCTAGAGTCCATCCGGTGTTTCTTGCGTCGGTGTTGAAGAACTATCATAAGGACAGGAATTACATCATAAAATGGGACTCGATTTTGTTAGCCAAGACTTTCAGTATGAGGAGGAACTGGTTGCAATTCTTGATCGCGATGTCTGGAAGGTAAGGACATGCAAGACAACTATCCCTAAAAATTTGATGATTCAGATACTAATTTACCCTTACTCTAGCCAGTCTTTCCTAGTTGATCACTCAGAGAAGAGTGATGGGTAAATTGGTATCTATTGTAACGACCTAATTCCGTCGTTAGGGAAAAGCCAATGGGGAAAGAATTGGCATCAGAAAAGTTTTGAGTACTTGGAAATTCCTAGCCTAGCCCAGATTTGGACCAAATCTGAATCAGTGAGGTCTAGAGAAATCTGGTAATGAATAAGACATATAATTATGAATTTGATCACTAAAGTAGATAACTAAGACGTTAAGGAACCAGTATGACTTTACGGAATTGAATTCGGGCGAGTAGAACTCCCAAAATTGATCTGAGCGTGGAATGGTAATTCCTGAGTATCATGGAATGAAGGTGTGTTGTGAAATGGGGGTTTGAAACTCTTAAATTAGCTCACTATTTTCGTTCAAGCCGCCAAGGCAGGATTTTTCTCGCCAGGACGGGGCCGCAGTAGCGAGATAGGGTCCGCCACAGCGAGCCAGTCACGAATTAAGTTTGAAAGAAACCCCAAAAATGCCATTATTCTGCAATTATTGTTTTTGAGAGCTAGGAGATGACCCCATGAGAGTTCTTGACAGATTTCCATGAATTTTGGTGCTAAAGGTAAGGTTTTCGCTCCCCAATTCCATTTTTTGATCCATAGAACGTAAAATCTTTATCGTATATCATTGAGGGAGGGTTTTGAACGGTTATGGATGGTGGGAAAAACCCTAGCTACACCTTAGAATCATAATTTGGGTCTTGGGCTATTGGGTTTATCATAATCCGGGTAAATTAGACCTTAATTAATGATCCCCGTATTGAATTATTTATTTGTAGACCTAGAGCAAGCAGAAAGAATCCAGAAAGGGAAGAATCATCTTTCTTAGGAGGATTCAAGCTTTGTTCAAGGTAGGTGATGGTTGTGATGTCATGTTGGTGTGATGTATGTTAGTAATTACTTCATCTTAATACATGTATGTATGCGAATGTTGCATTATTAATCACACTAATCGTAAATGAGCATGATTGAATAATTGTATGACATGAATCAACATTTGATTGTATAATTATGAGAATGTACATTGTGATTGTGATTGTGGCTTGTTGAATGGATCGGGTGTTACGTTCCAACACACTAACTTGAATCGGGTGCCACGTTCCAGCGCATATATGGGATCGAGTGTAACGTCCGGCACACTAACTTAGATCAGAAACCATGTACCGGTACACTAACAGTTTGGGTGTGAGAGGACCATTGACTTGTCATATTGATGTATTTTGAGAATGTAGAATTGGTCGTTGATCCTTATAAGATGACTGATATTATACATGTTCGGTATATGCCTATTTTATTACGTTATGATTACTTATATATGTTTCACTTATTGGAATAGCCATGTGATCCTACCAGTACATTGTGGTTGTGTACTGATATTGCACTTACTTTTTCTTTGTTGAGTATAGGGCATCTTCAGGCGGCTACTGACATACCTCATCTTGGAAATCAGTAATCAGGATTGAATTCAAGGGTGAGCCAGTTCTTCTGGGCCGCCATGAGTTCTCTTTTTGTTTATGTCTGCATCTTCGGACTTAGACTAGTGCTTTAAATTCCTTGTGTTTAATTGGGTTGTACCCATTTTCTTTAGACTTATGGTTCGTTGTTAGAGTTTTGGTACATTGACTTTCAGGTTCTAGGGAATATTTTCCGCAATGTTTTGTTAGTCGTTGTTAGATCTTTTGGGAGTTTATGGGAACTCTATTTGACTCTTGCATTTAAACCTGCTTCCATAACTTTAAATGCCTAGTAATTGATTAAGTTGTTTAGTTCTTGGGTTAGCTAATTAGTATTAATGGTTCTCCCACCGGAGGGTTAGTGTGGGTGCTAATCACGATTGTCTAGGTCATGACAGAAGCATTCACGGATATGTCCTCAATGGGTCCCAGACTGAGAGACAACGGAGGTGTATCGTTAGGTTAGACATGCATCTCTATACTTGACATTGCACATCTTTATCATTGGGGAAATTGATCTTGTGTGTTACTGATCTTGTGAGTGCCTTTTCTGTGGAACTTGTAATTGATGAATATTGAGCTTGTTTTTTAAAATATGAAATTGTTAGAGTGTTGTTGTTGAGTTGTGTGCTATGAAAATTGTGAACTGTTAAGTTGGTTTATGTAGGTTGTAGTTGTGGAGGTTTGGTTGGGGTGGTAAGGAGTACCCGTATTCTATTTCCTTAGCTTGTTTTTAGAAGTTTACTTGCTGAGTACCGTATGGTTTGGTATTCAGCCCTTGCTTCTACATTTTTGTAAGTTACTTGCACGGACCTTCATGATACTTTCTCTTCTTTTCTTGTGTGAGGCTTCTTGTGGAGGTTTGTGACCCCAAGTTAACCATGTGTCTGGCATATATAAAGCATACTAAGAATAACTGAATAAGACATATACTATGCGGAAGCTAAAAAATAGATAAATGGAAATGGGGAAAACCCCAACTAATCTGAATGTATAAACCATACTAAGAGTTTAATAACAACTGAAAGATAAACTTAACAATTCAAGTTGATTCTACTACTATGTCTGAAAAAGCCTCTAACTGAGTTGAGTTACTAGGACATGCCCCCCAACTAACTCTAACAAAACTGAAAACTAAATAAGAAGACTAAAATGAAAAGCATGTCTAATGTCCTCGAAGTATGAGGACTAACCACTGAAATTGCTGAATACGGACCGAGTACCGATCTAAGTGCGATCTGGATAGTAAGTACCTAAACCTACATCATAAAAGGATGTAACACAAAGTATGCGTCAGTACTTGAAATGTATTGAGCATGCAGGGTATAGATATTAAGTTGAACAAATATATATAAGTTGAGCAAGCATAACTAAGCAAGAATGTAAATACTGAAACATAACTGAAAAGCTAAGTTGAATACAATGACCAAGTACTAATCATGAAAATAACATATTGAACCGAATGTTGAAGTATATATTGAACACATGGTCAAATGCACTAAGAGTCTGACTGTGGGAGCTACTATTAACTAATATACACCACGTGAGCTAAACGTGGAGTCCGATGTATACGCCCCAACGAGAAGACCCAATATACCTTGCCAAGGGTATAAAGCCATGACTGGCGTGATCACTAAATCTAATGCCCAACAGAGGGGACTTCTACTCCTTCGGGGGCACGTAGTTCTGGACTATGAGGGTACGTTGAACCCTAGTCCAACTCGGTGTTAAGTCTACTCCCAACTGAATATGTATATGACATAAATGCTACTGAAATACTGAATAACTCAACATACTGACATGTAATCTGAGAATGCAACATTTATATATTGATAATGCTACATTCGAAATCTGGAGCATGATTATCTGTTTAACTGGCCTAGCATATATAATTCATGAACTAAGAAAATTTATACAAACTAGGGTTCTGAGTTTCATACAAGGAATTAAGCAAACCTTTCAAGAAACAAGCTATTTCGATTTAGGATACTATAACAGCTAAATCACAGTAAATATCCAAGGTTTAGAAACCCTAGGTCTAAACAAGATATGGAGAATCAAGAAGCTGACTTGTAACACCCCGAAAATTTTGTAAGTTGAAATAGAGCCTAATCGTAGTGTCAAGGAAGTATAAAATGAATTCCCCTAAGTTAGTAGACCATCTAGGTGTGCTATGGTGGTCTATGAGTTAAGGCCTAAGGGAGGAGTGCCAAACAAAAGAAGGCAAGCCAAGGCCTAAGGCCCAGGCAGCCCCAAATTTGAAGCGACTGCCTCAAACTCCACGGCCACCACCACGACTCATGGTCATGACCACGGACTGTGGGAGGCTTCGTGGAATTTCCTTGGTCGAAGGAAAGGGACCTCCAAGTATCCCAGACACTGCCTCACCCTTCACAAGAGGGACCACGAGTCGTGGTCCACTTCACTGCTCGTGAAGGTGGGAGTGGAGTTCTCTTAGCTTTTAGGGAGTTGGGGGTTGTTAGGGTAGCTACTGCCCAAGGCACTACGGGCCGTGGTGCACTTGACGAGGGAGAGGGGTGGATCGTGAACATCACTTGGCACCAAGGCTTGAAGGCCTTGCCTCCAAAGGCCAAGTCATGACCAAGACCATCACCACGGATCGTGGGAGGCTCCGTGGTCTTGCCTTGACCAAGTGTTGGCTTGTGCACGAAACGGGAGCCACTGCCTCCAACACCACAGGTAGTACCACGGCCCGTGGTGCACTTTCACGATCCGTGAATGTTGGTCATGGTCCCTGACGGGGACCATCTAAATAAGGAGTTTTGGGACTTTTCCTTTTAAGTCCTATTTAAGTAGGGGTGTTTTGGGTATTTTTAGAGGTTATTTATATATTGGTTTTTAAGTCTAAATTCACAAGTTTTGGTCATTGTACACAACACCCAATTGAAATAAAAACTCTACCACTTCTCTCTAAACTCTCTCTCTAAAAACCTTATAAGAAGAAGAATACATTGGAGCTAGGATTTCAAGGTTCTTTCCCAAATTGCTTGGAGTTTCTCCATTGATTCTCAAGGAATCAACTAAGGTATGGTTGCTTATCACTCTTGGGATTCCTTTCCCCAAGAGGTCCCTTCAAAGATGAATTTCAAAATCTCCAATTTCTAGGCTTTCAATCCAAAAACGTGTGTCTTCTTTCTAAAGTGAAATTGATGTTATAAACTGAATTTGATTGACATTATATGAACAATTATGAATGAATTTATGTTGTATTTGTGGTTTCATGAAGAATTCCCCATGAGACCCATGTTTCTCCTTCTTTTCCTAATTCTAACCCTAGTTTGTGTTGGATATTGAGTGAAGGCTATGAATCGAATGTGATGTTATGTAATTCATGTTTGTATGATGATTCTACCCTAGGTTATGTCTAATTTCTATGAAATTAGGGTTGAGTCTTTGAATGAAGCCTTGAAGGCTATGAAGGGAATATGTCAATTGCTTATATTGATGTTGATTATGTATTACTTCATGAATTACCTTGTATTATGTATTGGTTATGAACTGATTAGTGATTGAAGTATGAATGTCCTATGAAGGGCAAGAAGGTATGAAGGTTGGTTCTT
This sequence comes from Solanum commersonii, assembly GCA_029007595.1. Classification (NCBI taxonomy): domain Eukaryota; kingdom Viridiplantae; phylum Streptophyta; class Magnoliopsida; order Solanales; family Solanaceae; genus Solanum; species Solanum commersonii. Next base: position 8,176,316 of record JAJTWQ010000006.1, read on the forward strand.
CTTTGAACTCAAGTATGAAAGGTGAATTACTTAGATTGTAATAATGTTATACCTAATGTGTTGTTGTGGTTTTGATGACCTAGTTTTCCTCATCCTTAACCCTCTACACTTGAATTAGCTATGAAATATGTATGTATGTTATGGTATGATTGCTATATGATTGAAAGGTAGTTCTCATGATTATAGTGTAATGTAAAGTGAAAGGGTTACTCACTTACTAAGTGTTTCTAAGTGAAAGGATTGTTACTCACTTATGAACACATATGAGCTATTATGGTAAGATGTTTGCATAAGAGTCTAATAAAGGCTAATGTGAACTTATGTGATGACTAACGATGATTACAAAAGGGAATAGCATCGAAAGGTCATGTAAATGAGATGGGGGTCTCACGTTTAGTAAGTCCGGCTCCCCGCATGGGTTTCCTCATGTTTAGTAAGTCTGGATTACCCATGGTATGTGTTGTCTCATGAGATGGACATCCCCACGTTTAGTAAGTTAGGATTTCTAGGAGCAATCTCCTTGACCCTTAACTATGTGCCCACATAGGACTTTAGCTTAGTGGATCCACCTAGATAGCTATGTACGAATGGTTACACCTTAGGCAAGTGTTAACCTTCTCTTTTCGGTGTGGGAGTAAAACACCGGATTCTATGTAGCTCTCATGGTCTATGTCGGTTATGGCAATATCTCTCTAATGTAAAACTAAATAAAGGTATGAAATATATGAACTCTTACTAGGGCTTTCGTAAGGGTTTCTACATTGTGTAAAGGAGGGTATGGGACTTCTCTTACACATTACACTTGTGGGATCCTAAGAGATGGTTGCAGTAGTGTTCTCTTATGATTATGATGATTATGATTTATGTACGTTGAAGCTATGTTATGTATGATCATTATGAATATCGTAAATTATGATGAAGTATGATCTTATGTATGTATGTATGAAGTAGGTTGCTTAATGTAATACTTGGCTTTGAATAGGGTTATGGGATTCTATTCCTTGCATTGCACTAGTATTACTTGGGTTGTCTACGTGTTGGGATGACATTATGTTGGTTTGTACTATGATGCTTACTTTGTGTGCATATTGGATTTACTTGGTAAAAAGCATGTTTTGACTAGAATGACCTTTTATGCATGTTTTATTGGTTCTTGTGCATAGTAGTCATACTTAGTACGCGTGTTGTACTAAGCCATATTTTCTCCTTTTTCCCCAAACATTTAGGTTCGGGCCGTTGAAGATTCAAGCTTACTTCTCAAGACACTTGGAGTTGCTTCCCCAAGTTGGTGAGTCCTCAAGTCCGAGGACAAGACCCTATGATCTAGCTTCTATGTTTAGTTCTTTGCTTATGTTGAAAGACATTGTTGTACTTTCCTATTTCTAGACTTCTTATTGATGTAAGGGCTAAGACCCATTTTCGATACTTTTATGTCTAGATGGTACATTGTGACGAAGTTAGATTCTATTTTCATATATGAAGTGAAGTTGAACTTTCAAAGTAAAAGTTTTAAATTTTCCGTGTTTTTTATTCTATGATACATGTTATGATGAATGCTAAGGGCTTGTATAAGACCTCTTTGAGGTCGAATGCACCGGTAACGACTAGGGGGTGCTCTTGGGTCATTACATGACTGAATTCTAGGGACCTAGTGGATGAAAGGAACCCACTAGTGAAATTCCACATACCTGGTGACGAAATCTACGAAGAAATTCTTTGATTTCGGGCTGAAACTTGAAGAACACGACTGTCTGTTCTTGGGAGGTTTGGTCGACTTTTTCTCTTCTTTTAGCTACAAGTTTGGATGATTTTTAGAGAATGGGGATTCTGTATGTATGACTAAGTTATTAGGCTTAAACTGAGTAAAACATCGTAGTTTAAGAATCGAACGACGTAGTTTAAGTGCCCAACACATAGGGGAAAAGACCAAAACAGCCCTGACTTCAATCTGATGAGTGCCACCTACTACAGGACTGACGGGCCGTCGTTTGACCGACCAACCATCGTTGGGAGCTATCGTTTATGCTCTGCCCGACAGGGCTTCACTAAAATGAGCATATTTTTTACTTTGAGATTAGAATTTTTTACTAAAATGAGCATATTTTTTACTTTGAGATTAGAATTTAGAAAACTCGGTGGTGTTGGAAAGAGGATTCAATTATCTTCAATTTGATATGTCATGGGCCACCTAATTCATTTTGTGCTAAAAGATATGACCGTTTGAAGTTGACCCAACAGTCATTTTTCTCCAATTGGTTGGTGACCCTCACCTACGGTCCGTAGGTCTAACCACGGATTGTGTTGGTCGACCGTGGATGGGATCAGAGACCATCAAACTCCTGACCCAACGACATAACCATCCTACAGTCCATGAGTCAATCAACGGACCTTGGTTCATGGCCCTAGGTGTAATCTGAAATTCCCCTAAGTCTGGGACTAAACCACGGGACCCTACCTACGATCTATGGTTCTACCTACAGTCTGTGGGTGGTTTCCACTGGTTCTGACACCAGGTTCTGGAAAGCTGCATTTTTTTCATTTTCTCAAGTCTGAGGTGTTACATTGAAGGTGCCACGTTAGCATAAAAGGTGCACAAAATACGAAACAAGTGAGTTCTGGGGGTAATAGGACTTAGTTAAGTTTAGGTGTGTCTCTGGATTTCAGTCATAGTTTAGGGGGTACTTATGCCTTATCACATACTAAAAAGATGATTTATTTATTTATTTATTTATTTATTTATTTATTTATTATGTGATTGTTTTTAATATGATAAACCATATCATATATTTTTAGGGGCAACAATATGCAATAGCTATGAGAAATGGATCATAGATAATATTAAATCTTTCAAACGCAATAGAAATTTAAAATATTAATTAGAAATTAACAAACAGATATACACAAAAATAAAATCGTATAATTTTTCATATTCATTCATATACATAATAACAATAATAATAATAATAATAATAATAACAATAATAATAATAATAATAATAATAATAATAATAATAATAATAACAACAACAACAACAACAACAACAACAATAATAACAATAACAATAACAACAATAACAAGAAGAACAATAAGAACAACAACAACGAGGAGGAGGAGGAGGAGGAGGAGGAGGAGGAAGAAGAAGAGGAAGAAGAAGAGTTTCATAATTGATATTTTGTTGAATAAAAGGAAATTATTTATCTAATCAAAATAAAATAAAAAAGAATAGAATAGTATTAATTGAAATCAAAACAATACATGAACGAATCTTCAAAATATTTGAAAACCATTCAAACTTTTGTACTAATATGATCATCTCTCTTGATGAAATATTTTAAGATAATTAAGCGTCCTTCTTCATTTTGATGAACTTGTACCAAACTAATGTGAACATCCTTGTGATGAATCTTGAAGAATGTTTCTATAATCTATGTGATGAATTTTTAAAGAATATATATACTATCTTTATCAAAATGAAGACCATATAGTGACATTATTAAGTACATCATTGATGAAAAAGATGAAAAAAATAAAAAAGAGGAAAAAACTATATTAATGAAAAGAAAGAACGAGAAAACGAACATTCAACATCTCCATAGATAATTGCTATTTATAGATTTTGTAAATCATAAGAACAGTTAGAAAAGAGTTGAGGAGACATGTTATTTAAGTAGGGAATGTAAATAGATGGAGGTTTTTTTGTAACTTATTAGATATAATTAGAATAGTAAATATGATTGAATTTTTTAATTAATAAACAAATTATTTAATGAAAAGAAATGAAGAAAAAAAGCCAAAAAAGGAGGAAAAAAGATAAATATGAATGAAGGTCATAGAGAGGTGTCACATCACCTTGTCTATGTTTCTCCTTTATATATATATATATGTGTGTGTGTGTGTGTGTGTGTGTGGATTAAGACTTGAATGAGTTGAGATTGAACTCAATTCAAATTATCTTGAGCCCAACCCATAAATTTTAGACAAATTAGGCAGGTTACCTATATTTGGGCTCATTTGGACACCCCTAGGAGAAATTTCGCAAATAGCCACTAATATAAACTTAATTAGGCTCCATAACTATAGTTTCCTAATTACGAATCATAGCTACATGTTAGAGGGAGGAGAGAGGTGAGCGGGATTTGGAGATGTAGGAGAAAGGAGTCATACTACAACTCCCACAACACATGACATCAACATTTTGTGTTCATAATGTGAACTCGTAGGTGGGATGATTGGAAGTATGCAAAACTAAGCTCAAGACACGAGTCGTAGTCCTAGACTACGAATCGTGGAATGATACATAGGAACTGAAGAAGTTCTACTGAGTTTTGATAAATCATGAGTTGAGATCAGACCATGAGTCATACATACAACCTATGACTCATATATTGCTGAAGGGTCTGCAATCCTATTTTGTTTAGGAAAAGATTTCTTTTGTCTATAATAATTTTCTTAGATTTTTACTTTTCAATTTATGCACCCTACATATATTATTGCATTTTTTGCTTGAAAACATACATTCTTTGATTTTTGAGCAATAAAGTACATTAATTCTTGATTCTTGAATTTGTTTCAAGATTTTGAATTTCAATTATTCGTCTTGTAAGTTCATAATCATGTTTTCTACAATATATTCTAATTTTATTTTTACAATCATTAGTAGCTAAATCACATAACTAGGATTGTGAGAATCATGATGAATTAATAAAGTATGTTAAATTAGCTAGTGATTATTGAATGGTGTTCATGCATGCATTATTCTTCTCTTCGTATTGATTGCTTTCTAATGGTTGCAAACGTTAGAAGTCACCTTAATTGTTAACTTACTTGATAAAATGGGTTGTGTAAAGGAAAATAGATTAACAACATAGATTTAAGGCTACTAACCGTCGTCTAATGACTTGACCCTTAACAAGTAAAGTTAATCTGATACTAAAAGTTAGGGTCAAGATTCAAAGACTCAAAGACTAAGAGGTATTTAAAGTGATATTCATCTAATTAGGGTTGAAAAATGTTTAGGTGAACCAGTCTTACCAGTTTTACATACTAAGCATCATGATAGATCACTAGTACGATACACTTATAAAGTTATGAAATCATGGAAACAAAGTGTAACACCTCAGTATTTGAAAGAGCTAAAACGAGAAAGAACTAAATTGGAAATAGCAAAATCTGAAATTTTGCAAGTTAGGCATAGCTTATGAGTTTTGGGTCAACTTCAAACGATCATAACTTTCAGTACATGATGAGGTAGGAGGCCCATAAGATATAAAATGAAAGGTCTTGGAATCCTCTTTATAATGCCACCGAGTTTGCTAATTTTAGAGCTTGCATAAGGGAGATATGCCCGTTTGAAGTCAGGTTGTCCATTTAAGGAAAGTTACTCGAAAATATGAGGGGTATTTTGGTCTTTTCCTTACCCAATCAGCTTTAAGAAAATTTAGTAAATAATTAGGGTTCTAAATTGATTTGGTTTAGTTTTACAAATCCTAATTTACGCTAGGGTTTTGAGAGAAGTTCAAGAAGAGGAGAAAAAGGAGAAAAGTCAAGGCATTCTTCAAATTTTCTTGCGAATCGAAGGTTGTTTCGCCAAGGGTTTAATCCCTAAGAGGTATGTGAATTCTCATAGTGTTGGGTTTGTTCACCCACACGCCAATCATGTTATTTTCAGCATAATTTCGTTCTAGAAAGTTGAAGGATTTGAGTTCTTGATTAGTGTTCTTGAATCTTGCTTTCGTTCCTGAATTAGAATGGGTTTGATGAGTTCTTGAGATAATCGTATTGAGTTTAAGATTTTTTTTGAGTAGATTATCATGTACTTGTATTGGGTAATTGAATCTAAGGAGAAATTGAGAAAAAGAAACGGTTCTAGTCAAATTAAGATCAGAAAACGAGTTGAAAATTTTGTCGGAATCGTCTGGGGGAGGGCTGGCGCACCCCAGATGCGCCAGAGGGTTTGGGGCGACGCGCCAGCAGTGCGCCATTTTGGGCTCTCTGAACTTTAGGAATTGGCGCCCCGCGCCAGCAGTGTGCCAGGGTTGCCTGCCCCCACCTTTTTTCATCGTTTTACCTGTCTGAGTTCTCTGAAAGTGTACCTTCACTCCCTATTGATTCTAACTACTCTAAACTACTTCTAAACATCTAGAAGTCATTCAAAAACATTAATCATAACCTTGAATCCATAAATTCAAATTCAAGGTAGAGCTAAGAGTCAAGTCTTCAGAGTTCTTCAAGTCATTTTAAGAAGTCTTTTTACAATCTTTTGAACTTGTTTTAAGACTTGAGCATTGAGTTTGAGGAAGAGTAAAGTTGAGTCATTTTTCTTTAAAATGATATATGGAAACTAGGTATTTCCAAGAGAAATGTTTTTTTACATTTAAGAAAAGAGGAAACACTGATTTCCAAAAGAGTTCATTAGCAGTTTTAAGTACTATCTCTTTTTAGAGAAAGCCTTTTGAGTAATAATCTCAAAGTTGAGGAAGAGTAAATGTTTTCTTAAAATCATATGAGCTAAGTATATTTTGGGACAGCAATATAGAATAATTATTACCCCCAATGAGCATAACTTCCCATATGCCGGATACAATGATGCTAACTAAATCTCTGATTCAAATGAGACATAGTGGGTATGTCTTTACCCTTGGAGGGGGAGCCATAACATGAAAATCAGCAAAACAGACCATAATTGCTAGATCAACTATGGAATCTGAATTTATTGCTTTAGAGTTGGTTGTTATTGAGGCTGAGTGGTTGATAAACTTCTTAGCAAGTATTCCAATTGGATTGAAACCAACACTTTCTGTGTCAATACATTGTGATTGCCAAGCAGCGATAGCTATAGCAAAAAAAAAATCTTTTCAATGAAAAGAATAGACATATATGTTTGAACATAATGTGATAAAGCATATGCCAAGAGATGAAATAATTTTCATAGACTTTGTGAAGTCAGAAATGAATTCGGCTATCCTCTCATTAAATGTTTGCAAAGGAGAGTGATATTTGAAACATTGAGGGGAGTGAGACTTTTGTCAGCTTGAGAAAATCGACAATGATGGTAACCCAAACTATGTGATTGGAGATCCCATGAATTAAGTTCATATGGGTAATAACAAGTCATTAGTTGATTAAAAGGTGCACTATAAAATAGGTCCCTTTCTATAGTGTGTAAACATAGTGCAAGAGTACTATAACGCAAAGTGAGGTTGATTAAAATCTTAACTCAATTCATATCCTTTATAGGAGGTGTATTACCCCGCAGAATACACTTGATGAATGGGCCTATATGAATGTGGAGTGAGGCCACTCCTATGAAATTGTGACAAATTTCTAGAGCACTCATGAATACCAGACGTGGCCTATTGGCACAAAAATCGCGATGAACAACAAAGTGTGTGGAGGCATGATGTGATAAAAAAGACGCTAAATTTACAAAAGAATTTTTGGCTCATAGAAGTTCTAAACTTCAACAACTGTTCTGTAGGTTTAATCTTATTTTATCTAAGATCTGATTTATAGTCCAAGTGACACCAATTTCGATACATTATTCTCTTTGTAAAAACCTAACAAAAATTCTTTATTTTTATTTATATTCTTTTTGAGATAAGTCGGTGATTGTTAGAAAAAATAATTATTATAAAAGTATTTATCTCAAAAAGATATATTAATTTTGGTCAAACTAATTTGTTGTCCAACGTTCCAATATAATGTCGTTGCTTCAACGTTCCAATTTTCTTTACTTCAACGTTTCAATTCTTTTTATTGGATATCTTTACCTTTATGACATTTATCCTTTGGCAGTTTAGAGACTTTCTTTTCGGCATATATAAGTCATTCTTTGCTGATAGAGGAAGCAGTGGAAAACATATTAACAATTGCTTTATTCCTCTTCTTTCTTTTGCTGGATTTTATTGTTATAAAAATTTTGTTTTCTAGTTAATTTTAGAAGAATTTGTTGAATCCTGAGAAATACACCATATCTGTGAAACTTAAGGATATTGACTTACACACCTCAAGCTATCAAGAATTTGTGATTGTACAACAAGATTTGCAACATAACCTCTTTTAGTTGGTATTTACAATTCTTCCATGTCATTCTTGATATGCATTTATAAATTTTAGAATGTACTCCATCTGTTCCTATTTAGATGTCACCATTTTGAATTTTACGTGCATTAAGAAACTAAGTAAGTTTACTATTTTATCCTTATATAATTTTTTTGGAACTCAAGTTTTCAATCAATGAATATGAATTAATTTATTTAACCAATGAACATGAATCATTTGCTTAAGACCATCTCCAACCCATCTCTGTTTACTCTCTATTCTTTATATTTGAAGAGTAAAATAGAGAATGGATTCTCCAAGCACTCTCTATTTCACTCTCTATTCTTCAATTATAGAGAGGTGAATAGTAGTTCTCCAATTTTACTTTTTGATTATTTTAATATTATTTCTATTATATTACTAATTAAGTCTTTATCATTTGTAATTATTTTCTAATGTAATATAACATCTAAAAATATATTATTAACAAGATACTACTTTGACCCAAATTAATATTTTTTATATTTTATTATTTTAAAAAGAAATTGTCACTTTAAATATGTAATTTAAAGTTATTTTATATTATTTATATTATATAAGATTATTAATTAAGTCTCTAATATTTGTAATTATTTTCTAAGTAATATAACGTCTAAAAACATATAATTTATAAGTATGCTACTTCCCTCCCGAATTAACAATTTTTTGATTTAATTTTTTAAATTTTTTTTATCATTTTAAATATGTAATTTAAATTATAATTATTTTTCATTATGAAGTATGCACAAAATTTACATGATAATTCAAACAATCTACTTTTATGTTATAGTGATAAATTATTAAACTACACTTTTTAATGAGCATGAAAATATTTGATGTAATAGTTCAAAATGAAATAGAGGAAGTAAATTAATACACGAAATAATTAGATACAAGATGAAATTGTTAATTAACAATTTTTAGCTACACCTAAATAAATAAGAATGAAAAATTGCGCATTTTGAACTCCGTTATACATTAATCGAACATTTATGAGAGTAACGTAATAATCTTGAAAGTTGAGTATTTATGTAAAATTTAAAATAAATTTTACGATGAAACAATATTTACAATGTAATTATATTTCATCAATGATTTCACTTTTATTTGAATTATTGGTTAATATGTATTATATGTAATATTTATTGCAATTTATGTTATTTAGAAATCTAGATTAAAATATAATTTTATATTAAATGAAGAATTTGAAAAAAAAAAAATGAAATTTTGTATCACATAAAGATTATAGAGTGATTATTTGCAAAGAGAAGAAATGATTTATATTATGAAATAAGAAAATAAAAATGAAATAAAAATAGTAATATAATATTGAGGGGAGAGAAAAAGATTCTTTTTAGAGAGTAAAATAGAGAATTGAGTTGGAGTTGGTTGTCTGAAAAAATAGAAAACTCTATATTTGGAGAGTAAAATAGAGGATAGGGTTGGAGATGGCCTAAGTTTTTCTAAGTTGGTCAAATGTATATTTTCAAGGTTAATAACTCACATGGGTAAAAAAAGGAATAATATAGTAATTTATGCATTGATTTTATGAAATGACAAGTATTATAGATCAACTATTTATAGAAATTAAAGACATATAAAAACAAATAGAGGGAATATAATCTAATATCTTCATTGGCATTAAAGTAATTTTTCTTCAAATTGACTAATTCGATCTTGATGACAAAGGGACAATCAATGTAGTCGTTTGCTGGCTGTGTTTTGTGAAATTTGTAAATTTATATCTTCTTTTTTTGTTAGAATTTGTATCCGTTTTATGTCATGAGACGTTGCAAATTTTAACAATATCATCAAATATTTATGTATGCCTCATTCTCTGTCTTTTCTTATTTAGTTGTTTTATATGGTTTAGTATTTTATTTTTTTAAAATATATATTTTGTTGTTTGTTAACAAGTTTGCCTTATTTAAACTCACCATTAGATTTAATCCATTATAATTTTAATAAATCTTCACATCATGAAGCTCTTTAGAGAGTATATATTTGCTCTAAAAATGAAATTTTGTATTTGATTTTAAAAAAAATAGTTACAATGACATTTGACAATTTCATAAAAAATCATTTAATATCGAGAAGCTAATAAAATTGACCAATTAAATTAGAGAACAAGTGCTAAGATAAGTAGAAGATAAAGTAATCAAATAGTAGGACTTTTAAAATCATTAAAGTTTATGAGATATGTAAATGTAAATATACCAAATATTTTAATTTGGAATCATTTTGATGGAGTATCTTATAAGAATTATTTCTAAGCTTAATGAGATGGACAAATTAGCTAATAAATAAATAAAAAAGAATATTGTTATTGATAATACAGTAAAATCTCAATAAATTAATATAATTGAGATCGTAAAATCTTATTATTTTATAGATGTATTATTTAATCAATAAATTAAATAATTATTAATTTATAGAGTGTTTTGAGATCAACCTTATGATACTCAGATAATAAAAGCTTTCAAGATGTATTATCGGAACATGTTTTATCGTAGGATATTAGTAGTTTATGAATGTGAGACTTGCAACCAATCCAAGAAAAAAATAATGTTTTGGATGTTATGAATTTGACAATTTTGGCTTGGACGACAAATTTTCAGTAAAAGACAACAAAAAATTATTTTTGACAGTACAAAATATATTTGGAGGATGAAATTATAGAGAATTTGAATGAATCCACCCACTTGTGAAAATGTCATTCATGAAGATGAGGTTATGATTAATAATCTCGATTAACGCAATAAAATGAACGTCAATAACCTATTGAATTATCTGAGTGAAAATGATACATATTCAGTGATCCAGAGCTTGAAAGAAATTGTGGATATCATAAAAAACAATACTGACGATGAAATTGTAGATGATACGATACCTTTAGAACCAGTTATGCGTAAGAAAACACTTATTTTATCTAGAACTCTTCACAATATTATGTAGTTCGAAAAGACAACATCAAAACTTTTGGATGTAATAAAAAAAGTTGAAGATGAACCTTCAACTAGATTTAAAGTTTAACTCACATTTCACTAAATCGTCTTAGATATATTTGTACATCTAAAGAATTATTAATTTATAATATTAATAGGATCATATATTTATATAGGGATCTTCTGAAAATATATTATGTTATTATCTTATTGAAATAAGTGATTTTTTCATTAGCGCAAATCGAGACTCGAAAAAAATATTATCTTAAAAAAATTATTAATTTATAATGAAGTTTTATTGTATCCTAATTGTGAAGCAAAGAATAGTCCACAGATTTACCAGGTCACAGATTCAGTAGGGTCATGTGTCTTATTACGTGTCACAATACCTTTGCCTTTTTTACCTCAAAACTCAGGTGATATTTTTGAGAAAAGTTAGCCATCTCAGCTACCTACGTCCCACTCCCCACTTCTGTATAAACTTTGACAAACCCTAAACCTAGCCTTTCTCTTCTCTTAAACAAAGCTTCTTCCATGGCGCTTTCTTATACTCCTACATCTCTAGGCCTTACTTCCACTCAGAGACTCTGTAATGTAAGAACTTCCCTTGTGGTTAGGTCTGTTTCCAAGGCTAGCCTTGGCTTTGGCTTCCGCTCCGGCTTGGTTCCGTTGGCTCAACATAGTTTTAGGAATAGAACGATTCTCCCCTTCGCAGCTTCACATGAGGAATCGGTGAGTGATATTCATTAACTTGCAATTTCCTAAATGGAGTTGTTTCATTTACTATGATTTTGTTTGTAAAATGAGGAGTTTTCAACTTATCCATTGCAGTCGAAAGTAATGGATTTATATTCTTAATACCAACAATCGTCAAGAATTTCTATTGTTTTTGAAGATTTTCTTATTGAGCATTTATCAATGGCTGTTTTCAGAGGAAAAAGGGTGCAATTTTTTCTTATTTCCGTGATGACTTTTTGTGCTTAGTAGGTCACGTGTATCGGATCAACTTAGGCATTGGTCATGGACCAAAGATTTTTAGTACTCCCTCCTCTCATTTATATTACGGTGTTGAATCAGGGGTGGAGAGGCTAGTTTAGTAGAGAAAATATCACATAAAAGTTCTGTTGCTGGTGGGGGAGGTCTCAGGTATCCTGTGGAATTAGTGAGGTGCACCACGATCATTAGAAAAAAACACAAAAATACCACATAAAAGTTTAATATTATTGGAGTGTTCTCAAACGTTGAGGTACCTTCCAAATTGGTTAAGGTCATACAAAATGTATTATACTGTTCCAACTCCTAGTGGAAGTCTTTAATGTGTATTCCCAATTGACACACCTAGGTGTTCAGGCCAACTTGCGGCAACTTTCACTATTCCACCAGTACGTACTACCTCCCCGCATAAGTACTAGGTAACTTAGACAAATGAGAATTTTTTTTTAATCTCTGTTGGGATTTGAACTGTGGTCCCACGGTTTACACCCACTTTGTTGACCACTGGGCTACTCCTTTTCGGTATACCTTTCATTCACTTTTTTATGTGGTTGAATATAATGTGAGGTCTAGAACATGGTCGCCAATTGCTATTTTCAGATTACATTAAATACAAAAATGCTGGGAAAGCTTATAAAATGGGAATTACAAGTTGTTGTTTCTTTTGCAAGCTTATACTTCCTTGTAGGCAGTTCAACATCAAACCGAAAGAGTTGTACATAATCATTGTAGTATATATAGTACCTTTAAATATGTAAATTATATGTGAAAAAAATTGAGGGATGAACTGCTGAATTCACATAGAAGTTTAGATGCTCTACCCTCGTATCTCGAAGCCTGCCATTTCTTTTGGGACAGAGGTAGCATTATTTTATGTTACATCAACCTGATGTCTTTTTTTTTAACCAACTTCTTTACATTTCTTTCCATTGTTTTGAATGAGTAGGCTGGTATGGACAGTTGAGAATAGAAAGAATATATCTATATTTTATCTACATACACACACATTTAGTTATTTGTATAGAGAAAACAAGTGTGTTTTGAGAATTAAGCAGAGCTCTATATGCTATCCCCTTTGTTATTAAGTTGGCCTTCTCTCCTTTCTGGTCCACCCCAAACATTGACTGGTTTGCTTAAATGGAAAATATTTTCTTCTCCAAATATGGTAGTAGTATAAACTGGTTTTACGTTTTTCTTGAGAAGAATAATAAAACATGCTACATCAAGTTTGATATATAAAACAAACAAAACTAAACTGTTTATGTTTTTTTATTATATCAAACTTGGTGCGGCATGTGTTTGTATAACTATTCCACTTTCTTTACATCTCAAGCTATTATTCTAAAAACTTCCAAGCAAACTTAATATGATAATCGATTCCAATATTTCACTCTTAAACTCAAGCAAGTCAAATTAGGATTTTATTGAGGGAGTAGTAGTATGTTTAATCGGTGTGTATGACTATGTTTTGTTGATCTATATTGATCATTATGATGTTAAGCATAGTTCTTTCATGTTTATGAGTCAAAGGTTTTCAAATTTTCAGAAGCCTTCAGATGTTGAATTGGAGAAGGACAATAATGATCTTAAGGAGGAGGATGAAGCGCAAGAAGAAGCCTGGAAACAGACCCTAGCTTCCTTCAAAGAACAAGCGATGAAGGTGCAAGCTGTGTCACGAGAAGCGTATGAGGTGTATTCCGATAAAGCTATGATCATTTTGAAAGAAACTTCTGAGAAATTAAAAATTCAAGCGGATAAGGCAAGAGAAGATTGGACTATAATTGCAAAGGAAATTAGTGAGGAGAGTAAAGAATATTTAACCACTGCTGCTGAGAACTCACCTGAACCAGTGAAGGATATTGTTGAAACATTTGTTTCCTCTGCAGATGAATTGAATGATGTGTCAAAAGTGCGAGACTTTTATGTGGGAATACCTTACGGTATGTAGAAGTTATCTTTCCAAATGTTGTAGTAAGGGACCGTTCGACATGCAGTTTTAAAATTTTGTTTTTATAAGTTGTTTCATGATTTTGTTTGGGTTACTATTAGTTTAAGTTCATTAGAATGAAGCATGCAATGTCTTGAAGCCTTTAGCTTTTTCGCTGCCTTGGTGATGCTCTGCAGGAACTCTTCTTTCTGCTGGTGGCCTATTGTACTTCATGCTAAGTGGAAGCACTGCTGCCCTTAGATTTGGTGTTGTACTTGGAGGTGCTCTTTTGGCCTTAAGCATCTCAAGTTTACGATCATGGAGAAGTGGAGAGTCGACTTCACTAGCGTTAAAGGGACAGGCAGGTTAGCATTTGAGAGACCATATATCCTCATTTACTCTCCACTCCACATGTGCTCTTTCTAACACCTATATGCAACTCGTACAAGAATATTCTGAATTATTTGGTGCATCTTCAATGTATTAGTTTGCTATTACCAATTTCAGCAAAGGGTGTCATTAATTGCTTGTGAATTTGGCATGTAATTGTCATATGGAAACGATGCCACTATGTAGGTAAGACGAGTAAACTTGCAATATCAGTAAAAGAAACAGAGAATCTCAAGTGTTAGAGATCCCTTATTTGTCTTAAATGACAAATGATCAAGTATTGGAAGTAATCAGTTTCAAATTGAGTGGGATATATTAAGGATTCATATAGCTTTCCCAACTAGTTCAGGATTTAATCATAGCTGTTGTTGTACTGATATGCAAATTAGCCCTTAGTTCTATGTGCACAACTGTTAGTCTCGATCATGAACCCAAATATATAAAACTATTTCTTTTTACCTCAACGGAGCTTTCCAAGTTTCTTTTTCTTCTCGTTGTGAGCTGGACCTTACTCCACTGCTGCCAGCATGCTTGCAACATTTAAGGGTACACGCTGAGCATGTATAGGTTAGTTTAGGGATTTCATACCTCTATCCACTCCGTAATTTTCCGTTCTTACAGTTGTCCTGGTTGGGAAAAATTTACTTTCGGATAAGTTAACAATTTTGATTCCTCCCCTCCCTCTTTTATTTGTGATTTTAATGCTGGAATTTGTTTCTCATATTTCAAATTCTGTATTGATCAGTGCAACATTGCTTTACCTGTTATGTCTTTCTCTTTTTGCAGCCATTGCTACCATCTTATTTGTCAGAGAATTTCGCTTGATGTTGCAGGTACGACTTCCTTTTCTTCCCCCTCCCTTTCTCTATAGAGTCCTTATCCAGTTCATTCAATAATTTTTTAAGCAATGATTTCTGACAACTTATTTTCTCTTGCCTTGCAGAAACCGTTTATTTTCAATTTTATTACAGCTACCATCAGGTTTCATATTTCTAACCCCCAGCATACCTTGTTAATGCTACGCTCTCTTTGTTAGTTTGCTGGTTTAGTTTTGCTCATCGTCCTAATAAAAATATTCTTCCTATCTTGTCTTGTCCAAATAGAAGGAAAAGAACGATTAGACAAGAGGGGATCCGGGGGGTGGTAGGATTTGTCTTGATGCGAGCTAGCTTTAGATCGGGAGATATATACTTGCTACTGATAGTAGGACGAACATGTTTACTTAGAACAAGATAAACAAGTGCACCAGAGTTCTTCAAGTCCCTCAATAAATTTTTTGCTGTCATGTTGTATCTGAAATGTTATTTGTCACTCCTTCCATCCCCATTTATGTAATGCAACTTTGACTGGACACGGAGTTTTAGAACGAAAGAAAGACTTTTGAAGCTTGTGCTACAAAACAAGCCATAGATATTTGTTAGTTATAAATTATCTCATTAAAGGGTAAGATGAAAAGTTTAAAGTTAAATTGTTCGTAAATATAGAAATGTATCCTTCTTTTTGGATAGAAGGAAAGTGCATCACATAAATTATTGGGACAATAACATCAACATACCTACTATACTCCCACAAGTGGGGATCACATAAAATGGGACAAAAGGAGTATTATTTTTTTAAAATGATTTTCCTCGTTGTAAGTGAAAAGGTTGATTTTCCTCTTAATAGGAAAAAACCTTGTGTTCTGCTCTCTATCTTCCTGGTGTAACTTTTTGCATTCTTCCTTTAGCTTCCTCTTAAGATATTTCCATACATATGTTTTCTAGCTTGAGATTGAGCTGTAGTCTTTATTGTATCCCATGAGAAAGTGATGTAGCTATATGACTTTTTGAAATAATGCATAATGTTCCCTGGCATTGTAGATTGTTGTATCTCAGGTGCTCACATTACTGTTGTTATTGGTTTTTGCTGTGTGTAGTGGAGGGGTGGCAGCATTCTATGCTTATAGGATCTTAATGGATGGTGAGCAGACAAAGGGTTCAAACTCGGCAGCACAGACAGATAGTTAAAGCTAATTCTTGGTAATGTTAATGTACATGAGCATGTTCTGTAGCAAATTATCAAATAAATATTTTCTTTGACTTTGTTAGGAGCCCAGAAACTTTCCTAACCTTAATTCTATAAACTTTCAAACTCAACACAGAAATAAGAGCAACACTTCAACTGTTCTTTACTGTCTCCAACAAATAGAATAAGTTTTACAAATAGAGAAATAACTTCAATACATCTAACAACCAAATGTATTTAGGGGAATCTTAACCACTAAATCTGCCAGAGAAAATCCTACAGGTAACTGTTCGTCTTCCCTTCTTCCTAGTGCAATATAACACAAAATACCTGCCTAAGCAAGCGTCTACTAACTGCTTGGTAACTACTAGAAATACATAAACATCATCATCATAATAATAATAATAATAAAATAAATTAATTAATTAAACAGTTACAATTAGAGTTATTTTAACCTAAGTTGTGCGGGCTCTTCACTTTTGATGTGGCACCCGTGCGGATTCTCCAAAAATACACTACTTTTGGCGACTCCGACACGCACCCCTTGACATTTTTGAAGAGTCCGGAGCAACATAGATTTTAACCTCTTCTTCCTGTGGTTATAGACCCTAGTAACAACAGGTTTAACATAATCTATCTTCTTGGAGCCTCTTGAATGCTTTTATAGATCACTTCGGCTTCCCTATTTATAGTTCCAGAAAAGTTCATGCCCACATGGTAATTAGAATTGGTGTGGTTACACAACCTAGTAATCATGGCGACCTGTTTGTTTGTCATAAAGTAATAACAATGTAATTACAAGCATACTGTTTGGTTGCACAAGTGTAATTATTCAATTAAATTACTTTTAAGATAAAATTGATTGTCTAAACATTAAAGTTAATATTGAACAAATATGTGCCATTAAATGATATTAAATTAGGTACTGAAGATACATATTGATTCATATTTTAATTTAATTAGTTATAAAAAATAAAAGAACACATTCTGTAAGAACATCATTAGATGAGATGTTTGATAAAACAATTAATATTTATAAACATAATGCCATAGCATTATTCAAATTTTTGATTAAAAAAATAAATAATCAATTGCAAGTGAAAAATGAGCAAAATGCAAATGTGAAAAAACAAGTTAATAGTACTAAAACAAATCAAATGAGTTTGAGCATATAACTTAAATTCAAAGTCCAAAAAAATGAAAATAAACTTAACTTACTACTCATATGTCAAATTCCAACATAATATAAAATGAGTTCAATATAACTCAAGTAAATATATTTCAAAAGAAAAGAAAAACATTAGTCTATAACCTCATTCAACAACAAAATTCTACTTTTCAGTCATTATATTCCAAGTTTGTTAAAGACTCATTCTTTCTAATATTAGAAGGTGTAGTTTCAAAAACTAGAGTAATAATGCAGTTGCGCTAAAAGATGAAAAATAAAGAAATAAGAAAAAAGTACGATCAATCACATGGAATCACTAGAGAAATAAAATGTTGGGAAATGAGATAAAGGAAATGAAACATAAAAAATATATTTAAAAAGTTAAAAAGAAGTAATAGAAATAAGAAAATAAATTAAAATTAGAATAATGATGAACGAAATTAAAAAGTGACATTATTACATAAAATGTAATTATAGTTACACTGAATTCTCTCTCACACACCCTCCCCCACAAGAATTAGAGAGTAATTACCCATCCCAATTACACCCAAATTCAATTATCAGGTGTCTTTTCAAACATGCCAAACAATGCAATTACACTCAAATTTGGTTACCAGGTGGCTTTCCAAACAGGTCCACTTTCTTTCTCTAATTGCTTATTCTTGCTTCTTGAACGGTCCAGGCAAGAAACACATGCTATAGGAGTTGGAGGGAATTCAAGTTCTCATCAATCTCAATCTGGTAGATAATTGCCTAATGTATGTGCTTTGAATCATCTGAAGGACCCAACACAACTAGTCCTAGAATAATAAATCTGCTCGTGCAAATCAGGCGATCTGCTGGAGAAGGATACGTCTTTCTGTGCGCCTCTAAATGTTGCAACTAGAGTGTTTGTGCATTATTTCCCGGTACTAAAAAGTAGTGAGTTAAGATCTTGCTGGCAAGAACTGAGCAGGGGATTCTGCAATCCCTTGAACATTTTAAGACGACTATTAGGTTGTACTTGAGGAAGATTTGCTTCTTTGAGAACGTTGGTTGATGTATTAAGGCAATTGTATCTTCGTTTTAAGATGTGATGGCATTTCTGCATCAGTTATCATTTCGGGGAAACAAGTGTCTAAAATTTCAAATTGGTTATGTAAGTTTCTTCAGCTGAAATTTTCTTGTTCGCTCGCGCAAATCAACATTAGGACGATTGAATAACAATGCTAATAATAACTGCGACGTTTTGTGATTACGATGCTACTAGAGTCATATTTTTAACTGTTAGGTAAGAGAGAGATCTTCGCTCTACATAAATAAAAGTGGAACCAAATTTTATTGAGTATGGCCTTATATTAGTAGGCACTATATAAATTTCCTTTCTCACAATTCTTTGGCAGTTTAAATTCGTGTGTTAAATGATCGGATTGAGCGTATTTGAACATTTTAAAATGAATTGATTTTTATTTTTTAATGAACAAGTGTCAGTGATCTGTTCAAAAGTTCCTTTAGTTGAAGTGGGCTAAAAATGGGATCATAACTTAACTCAGTACAATTATATTAGAACAACTTTTACATATAAGCAAACATAAAAATTGTGTTATAGTTATAGTTTGTATAATTGCACTCCATAACAAATTTTATATTTGCTATGGAGCTTTTGATTTGCATAATTCGCTAGATACATCAAGTTTTATACAAATTGTTTAGTTTTGTATAAATTCATTTATACATTGTAATTTGTATAATAAGATCTGTATTTATACAATTATAAGTATATAGAATGAAAATATATGTATTTGTATTTATATATACACTTTTCTCTCGCTTTATACAAATACAAACGCATTTTATACATTTATATATCGAATGAGTAATTGTATACCAAAAATAGCTAATTGTATATCGAATCAGATGACAAAAAATTGGATGTTC
Source organism: Solanum commersonii (assembly GCA_029007595.1). Taxonomy (NCBI): domain Eukaryota; kingdom Viridiplantae; phylum Streptophyta; class Magnoliopsida; order Solanales; family Solanaceae; genus Solanum; species Solanum commersonii. The sequence continues at coordinate 8,195,740 of JAJTWQ010000006.1, forward strand.
GCTGCGAATTATAAATAAAATAAACTATGGCTATAGCATTTAATTTTAATTAATAGTTTGTTATTTTATACAATTTTCTCATTATATTGCTACTAAGTTTTACATTCTTTGTTTTGTTAAAAAAAATTCTAGTATCTAATAAAATGTTTTTTCTTATATTATGGCTAAATAAAACATGTCAAATAAAAAAAATTATTTTAAAAATATTTAGACAATTTTCATGGGTCAGCTCAATATTTAAAGGACAAATTACTTAACTACACTCTTTTACTTACCTTAATATCCATTTATCCCTACTTATTATATCCCGCATGTATCCCGTGCACAACGCTATGTAACCCGCTATGTGGAATGTATCAAACGCTATGTATCCCATGCACAACGATATGTATCCCGCATGTATCCCGTGCACAACGCTATGTATCCCGCTATGTGAAATGTATCAAACCTAATGTATCCCGTGCACGCTATGTATCCCGCTATGTGGAATGTATCAAACCTAATGTATTCCATGCACAACGTTATGTGTCCTGCAAACATCGTTTTTAAGGGATTTTTGGTAAATAGAAAACTAGAAGGGATAAGATATTATTTAGTACTTATAATATGTGGTTTCTATAATTTATACATATTTAAATGGGTTGGATTAAGCACTAGTTAAAATCAATGCATTGATTGCCCCTATTTACTAGTCTTTGAGTTTTGCTCCATAAATCAGCCGTATTTAATTTTTGTTTCTATTGTTCATTTAATAAAAATAAATTATCCAAATATTTCTTTACAATGACTTAATTTCACTAGGTAAACTTTTTTAGGGAATATTCGTAGTGGGTATGAATTCCGAAAAATCAAGTTGTTTTGTACTAGTTTGGTTTCAGTTTTGTAAGCTTCATTTGTTTTCATTTGATCAAGCCATCTGAATTTGAATGCATATCTGAATATTAATATGTGCATTAAGATTTTGAAGTTTGAATCTGAATGCATATTTGAATATTGCGTTAAGATTTAGAGATTTGAATTTGAATAGTAAGATGTTGCATTAAGATCTGAATACTAAATATAGTTATGAATTGATTATCCTTTTAATGTTTGAATATATAAAATTTGTCTTTGTTTAAAAATAATAAATATAAAATTTAAATAAAATACTAGATTGATATAATATAATATCAATAAAATATTTTAAAATTTTTATTTGGCAATTGGTGGTGGTGATAATTAATGTAAGTAATTGTGTGTATCAATTTGAGATGATTACTAATAATGGTGGTTGTAGGTAATATCTTATAATACATTGATTGATGGTAGTGATTAACCGTGATTGTTGGTGATGATGGTTGATAATTAGTAGGAGGATGACGATTGACTTTAGTGATCAATGATAGTGACGGTTGCGGTTGGGGTAAGGATGGTGGTTGTAAATGGAATGCGGTGTTGATTGACACTGATGGTCATTTTGGTTGAAATGATGGTTGTGGGTGGTGGATCCAAGTGGATGGAGTAGTTATAAATTGTTATTGTTGTAGAAATTCTTAAATAGACATCTTAATAATAAACTTTGCTATAGATCATAATCATTCAAACCTATTTAGACTCATTCAGTGGTTGTAAAATAAGAATAACAAACACACTTAGAGGTAGTTTGGTAGAGTCTATTGGCAAAAATAATGCATGCATTAACTCTGTGTATTAGTAATATCTTGTTTGGTACATTTTTTCATGATATGTCATTAGTTATACAGTCTATTGTGTATTAAGATGTGTAGTATCATTATTATGGATTTTTCGGTATTAGTAATGCAGTGAATTTTATTGCATGCATTATAGCATGGTTAAAGACAACATTGTGCCTCAAAATCTTTTTTTACATCTTTTCTATCATAATTGTGAAGGATATCTTTGTAAATAAATTTTTTTATGCTATGCATGCTATTTTTAGTACACCAAACTAAGCAATGCTTAAGAAATAATATATATATTATTAGTGCAAACATTACTAATACAAACATTATTAATGCAAGCACTACTAATACACTTTATTTAACATCTCTATCAAACGGTTCCTTAATGTTTTAAGATCTGAATGATTAAGATTCAAAGCTTGAAAACAAACAAACTCAATATCTAAGATCTAAATGATAAAGATTCAGATCTTGAAAACAAACAGACTTAATAACTAAGATCTGAATTATTAGAATTAAGATCTTCATTAGGTGCAAACAAATGAAGCTTAAGAGTCCTGATTTTTTGGTGCACCAAAGAACTAGACTTTTATTAAAAAGATTTTAAAATAATATTAGATGTGCCTAAGACATTTTAGGGGAAATTACTTGATTAAGCAAACATATACTAGTTAATTAGTCACCATAGCTATAATATAATTAATTACCACTCGCGACCAACATTCAGTGATAATTACATGGATTGGTTTTTCAGGATTGTATAATTTGCACATTTGTATAATTTAGAATTTGTATAATATAATTTGTATAACTTTTGTATAATGTAATTTTGTATAATATAATTTGTATAACTGTTTAAAGTTCAGATGTTTGTGTTTGTATAAATTCGTTATTTCAAGTCTATACAAAAACAACTCAATTATACAAACGTACCCGCAAATTATACAAACTCACCAACAAATTATACAAACCCATGAAATCTACAAACCCACAAATCATACAAATGATGCAACTTAAACTGTAGCTACATCCCGTAAAAATGCAAACTATAATTATGAAGCATAATTAAATTTATTATAATGACTATTTACAAAAATTTCCTAACATTTTAAGACCCAAACCACTTATATTTTATTAAAAGAGTTTTTTCTTTCCTTTCCTATCAAGTTCAATTATTTCAATTGTGACTATTGAATTTTGTAGTTCTCAGTAATGCTGATAAATGCATTAATTATTCAGTTGTGACTGATGAATGCATTACTTGAGAGTTTTCTTTAATTTTCAATGGCACAATACATAAACATAACCCTTAACTTGGTGTCAACTGACAATTATGACATTTAACTTTGGGTGTGCACAAGTAGACACTTAAACTTGTATAAAATTGAACAAATATAGACATATTCGTCCTACATGGTGCCCTACATGACAATTTTGTGTCCTACGTGGCATCCTACGTGTATTATGCCATGTAGGACACATGTGTCTACTTGTTCAATTTATACAAGTTTAAGTGTCTACATGTGCACACTCAAAGTTGGAGGTCATAGTTGTTCATTGAAACCAAGTTAAGTGTTATGTTTATGTATTATGCTATTTTCAATTGTGAATGATGAATGCATTAATTATTTATCACCACAGCCACGGTCTGCGGCCCTACATTGTTAGTAGGGGTGAACATAGTCAAATAAAAAATCGCATCAACTTATGAATTGAATCAAATTAAAACATTATGCATTAGTTATATATGTATGTGTTTACTATAATATAATTTATAAATATTTCTTAATACTTTTCATAATTTTGATCTCATAATATATTACTTTAAGTTTGATTTAGAATTTTAATAGTCCATTTCATAGATATTAGTAGGGTTGTCAAAAGGGCGGGTTAAGTTGAAATTGGAGATATTAAAATAGGTAGAAATAAAAATTGGATTAGGTCATGACCCGTCCTAATTTGCTTTGGGCTCAAAAAGACTCAAATAGACTTTCTCAAAATGTTCGGAAGAACTCTCAAAACTTGACTCTTGAATCTACCTTGAATTTGAATCATGAATTCAAGGTTATGATTTATGATCGGAAAGATTTCGTGATGTTTAGGAGTGTTTTTAGATAGTTAAACATGAGAAACGATCAAGAAATCACTGTGTGGAAGCAAGTCAGTGACGCGGAGATGCATTTTAATATTTGGTCGTGAAATAACTTTTTTGGCAGAGGGGTTCGTGACCTCTCCCCGATGCAGAGAGAAAAGTTCTATTTCTGAGGAACAGGTCCACGTCACGGACCTGGTACCCAGATTTGCCCGGCTTTTTCCTTCTTCATTTTCTAACCCCAATTCGCCTAAATTCAATTCTTTTCCTCAATTTCTCTTTAGATTCAAATACCCACTACATGTACACAATAATCTAATCAAACACAACTCTAAAATCGACACGATTTCCTCAAGAAACTCATTAATCTCATCTTAACTCAAGAACGGAAGTCAATTTCAAGAACACAATTCAAGAACATCAAACCTTCAACTTTCTAGAATGAACTTAACACTGAAATTAACATGATTGGCGTGTGGGTGAATAAACCCAGCACTATGGAAGCTTACATACCTCTTAGGGATCAAATCCATGGCGAAAATCCGCAACAAAACTCAAGAACCTCGATGAATGCTTTGATCCTCTCCTCTTTTCTGCTATTTTCTCTTCTTGAACTCTCAACTAAAACCCTAGGCGTATATTAGGATTATAAAACTGAACCTAATCATATTAGACCCCTAAAACCTTACTAAAAATGAATTAAATCTGATTGGGTAAGGAAAAGACCAAAATACCCCTTACTATTTTTGGGTAACTTTCCTTATTTGGACAGCCCGACTTCAAACGGGCATATCTCCCTCATACTAGCTCGAAACTTAGCAAACTCGGTGGCGTTGAAAAGATAATTCAACGACCTTTCATTTAATACCTTGTAGACCACCTAACTCATTATGTACTAAAGTTTATGGTCATTTGAAGTTGATCCAAATCTTAGAAGAACTTAGGAATGACTTGAGTGAACTCTCTTTAGTTCTTCTTGAAACTCAAGGTACTACATCTAATGACCTTAACACTTAAGAATTTTTTAATTCCTTGGTAAAACTTACTCACTACGAAGGATGGTTCAAGTCTTAGCCTAAAATTTTTTTGGGGTGTTACAGACACCCTAGGTATATATTAATAACTCTAATAAAACTCAAACCAAATCAAATCAATACTAATGCTAACAAAACAAAATCAATTCAATACTAGAAATGACAATAATATTAAATATTTGTTCTTTAGTTATATATTGGTTAGATAATTAAAATACATATCCTAATTTTAATTTTATTTAATATTTAGTCATATATTAATACTTATTTTGACATGATTTAGTACTTTAAAGTTATGATCATTTTCAATTAAATTTATTCATTTGCAATTTTTGTTTTATGTGATTTCGTTGTTATCTTTGTTGAATATTTTAATATCATCACTCATATTATATTTTGTGCTATTTTCTTAAAAAACATCCTAATTGTATTTTGATAGGACTAAAAAAAATATTTAAAGCGCAAATTAATTATATATTTGTATGAATACTTTACCAAGAAAATCCGAAGCCCAAAAAAAAATTCAAAATTGAAAAATTGAGTTTTATTAATTTGATTTGATTTATAGATTTCAAAACCCAACACAAATAATTTTATTTGGTATCTGAAAATCAATTCAACCCAATCTATATACTACCAGCAAAGATGTAACACTACCATGTTGGTATAAATATAACAAATAGGTCCCTATCTTCTTTATTCCAACTTTGTCAGTGCGACCCTATACTCTATCATCACCAATGCCACCGACTGTTAGCTATTCTCAGCCTTTGATCATCTGGCGAAAAAAATTATTATATCTGAGGTATAATATGATGTGTCAGATAAAATTTGTATGAGGCTCCTTTCACATAATGGCAAGTGGATTATTGGGTCCCATTTTTAGAAAATGGCTCAATCCCTCCTCTCTCTTCTTTTTTAACTTTTTCTTTTTTAGTTCCACTAGAATACGTACCCGCACGATGCGCATATAATATTAAAATTTTATTTTGAAGCATTTTTTATTTGATGTTTTGTTCAAACATTTTAAAAGATATCATTTTATAAAAAAAAAAAACTATTATATTGTTTCTCAATGAAACGTACTCCCCCTTCCCCATCCCCTCCACCCCCCTCCTCGCACCTTCCAATTTCCCATACCAAAACCATATGAACATGAATAGACAACGAATCATATAATTATTAGATAACATTAATAGAAAATGAAGAATATTGAAGAATGCAATAAATAAATTCACCAATTAAGAATATGAAGAATGCAGTAAATAAATTCACAAATAAAACTAATGATTAATAACAAAAAATAGGACAAATAAACATAATATTATAATCACTTTAGGAGTATATATCGGAGAAGCTAAGAAGTTAAAACTCTATTACAATTCAAATTTCATTTAAGTTTGAATTCAAATATCATAACTTTTTAAATACAATGATATTCTAATTTTTTCATAGGGTATATATTTAAACTAGTTTCACGGCACGTGCAATGCACGTGTGTATCGTATCATATATACATGTTGTAAAATGAAATTAATAGTACTATATTAAACCTTTTTAGTAGATGATTATAATTGAAAGAACATAGAAAAAGTAATTTTAAATGATTAATACATATTGCCATAGAATTACTTTCTTTTTGAGATCAGAATGACCAGAAATCATGAAAACATTTCAACATACATTCAAAGTTTAAATACCGGGAGAAAGTGACATTTCTTTAGTAGTATTTTTCCTTCACTCAATTTTGTAAACAAATTTAACAAACAAAATAGAAAAAAAATATTAATATAAAAACTGTCACCAATAGCTTTTCATTTTAAGGTTATCACCATAAATGATGGACATCATTGAAGTATAATTTTTCTCTTAAATATTCATAATTGAAATTTAGTATGTGCCTAACACTAATAACGATTGCCACGCATAATTTTTTGTAAGTGGTGTTTATATTTAAAAATAAATAAATAATAAATAATTGATATAAAACTATTAAATTAATAAAAATTAATTAAAAATGTACTAATAAAACATAAATCAAGTAAACTACTACAACTCTCCTCGATGAGTTTTCATATTTTGAAATGTATTCATAATAGCCTCATTGGGGATAGTACTAAATATTTCTTTCTCTATATAAGGCACCAAACAACCACTCAAAAACTCATCATCCATTCGATTTCGTAAATCAGTCTTAATCAACTTCATCGCCGAGAAAGCTCTTTGAATTGTAGCAGTAGCCACCGGCAAAAGTAAAGCAAAGTTAACTAGTCAAAACACAAGAGGATAAGTTCTGTGCTTCTTTGTATCTACGAGTATCTTGGAAAGATTAGAAAGTCCCTTAAGACTAAAGAACTTTTTATCATGATCTCTAACATCAACAATGTAATTTTCAAGCTGAAAGCGAAGGTCAACTATAAAGTATTTATCAAAATCATCAGGGTATAACTCTGCCAATCTTAATATCTTTTCCATCTCAAAGTTAGAAAGAGAATCAACTGGGTTCAAGCAATCAATTCCCATAAGCAAATCAGTTGTCACCACATCAAAGCGATTATTGAGTTCTTGACGTTGCCAATCAATAATTTTATAAAATACTTCAACTCGATAGTGATGTAAAATAGTATACTCAACAATTCTACGACGTGATCTTCCACAGATAACATAAAACTCATCAAATTTAGGTATCAAAATATCATATTTGATACAAAACTCAGATACCTCATTCATAAGTGAATCCCAACCTTCATCTCGTAGTTGTTGCAATCAATTCTTTGCCACTCCAACGAGTAACATGCCATTTGCAATGTCTTGCTCTTTCTTTTGAAAAACAGCATTTGGATCATTTGTAATTGCTAAAACAATATGCATGAAATGCAACATGAAGACAATATCAAATGTTAAACATGCTATAAGATATCCTTTTGCCCTACATTTCTCTTTAAAACGAGCATTAACAACAATAGCATCAAGTACATCAATGATAGGACCAAACATGAGGATAAAATTGTTAAAAGATTTGTAATGAGATCTCCATCGAGTATCACCTACTCTAGCAAGACCTAATTCTTGATTCAAGCCATTACCAGTTTCAAGTTCACCTTTATGTAATGCCTTTTCAATTTCTTTTGCTTGAGCTTCGCGAAGTTCATCTCTACACTTGAAAGAAGCTCCACAATATTTAGTATATCAGAAACCAATAATAAAAGTTCTTGCACTTCATCATATCTTCTAGAAACCGCAACAAGAGTTAATTGAAGTTGATGAGCAAAACAATGAATAGAATGAGCACCTTTACTTTCTTGTTGCATCAATTTTGTTAGCCCATTTATATCACCTTACATATTACTTGCTCCATCATAACACTGTCCACGTATATAATATTGACTTAAAGAATGTTGAGCAAGTAAACCAATAATTCCATTCTTTAAAGACAAAGTAGTAGTATCACGAACATGAACAATACCAAGAAATCATTCCATCACACTTCCCCTTCTATCAACTTATCGTAAGACAATAGCCATTTGTTCCTTACATGAAATATCACGAGATTCATTAACTAGGATGGAAAATTGGTCATCATTTAAATTCTCAATTATACACTTAATTGTTTCAATCTTACATGCATTGATAAAATATTTTTGAATACGTGGAGAAGTTAGTTGATTAATCTTTGAAGCTTTTTTAAATGCATTATCAATATTATCACATAGCTTCGCATACCAAGTAAGGAGCTCAATATAATTACCTCTATTAGAAGAGGATACATCTTCACGATGGCCCCGAAATGATAATCCTTGCTTCAAAAGATATCTTGTCACATTAATTGCAGCTTCCAAATGAGTACGATATTCTAACTTTTGCTGATCAGATTGTTTAGCAAATGCACCTTGAATGGATTGCTTTTGTCTCAATAAATCTTCACAATTTCGTCTTGATTGATTATGAACACTGTTTGGATTACCAATATGCACTTCAAGGCTGCGCTTCTTATTCCAACTTGTAAACCCTATGGTTGAAAATACATCGCCTCCTCCTTGATTAATGCTTTCATCTTGAAACAAATAACAATAGAGACAAAATGCTGCATCTTTTGTTACACTACACTCCAACCAATCGTACTCACGAAACCAATCAGTATTAAAACGACATAAGTCACCATAAAAATCTGAACTGAGAAAATTAATGATTTTTTGGTTGAAAAGGACCATTTTGAAGATACATTCTTCTTATTGCATCACACTCATTCGGATGATACTTTCGAATTGGTAACCTTTCTCCTGGATTAAATTTTAAGGAAGTTAAATCAACTCTTTCACTTTGTCGACCTTGTTCCTCATTACCGTTTTCTTCTTCTAAGTTAAAAAGAATTTTGAGGTGTTGAACTTGATTTTGAAAGATTGCAAGATACTTTATTATAATATCTCTCCGTTGAATTAGTCTGAATTACAAATTTAAATAAATTAGATAACTCTAAACAATTTCAAGAAATTAAATCTATAAAAGTTGGTATTTCAAGAAATTTCAATGAAAACTAAAAAGATGGGAGATAAAAAGAAAAAAGAACTTATAATTAAAGAAAAAACGACAGTAGCATCAAGCTATCAACGCAGACCGCAACAACACTTAAATTTGAAGGTTTCTTTTCAACTTAGATTTTACTTTATAACTTATTATTGTATCCAATTCTGATTTGAATAAGTGATAAAATTTCTATAGTAGATTATATGTAGTATTCTAGTTTAACTGGGTTGCTTTAGCCTAATTTGAGTAGGAATAGGGAGGTTGGAAATTGGAATCCTTCTTAAACTTTTCTCTTTTTCTCTGAAAAAAGTAAAAGCAAAAAATGCACCTACTGAGATTCGAACTCGGATATGTTGAATGACATGATAGCTTCGTTCGCGGCATGAACCAACGAGCCAAGGCACTTCCTTGTTCAAATAGTGTCATTTATAATATTTACATTTCTGTTTTTATTTTTTCAGATATATATATATATACTAATAAAATTCAACGAAGCCGTGTCGGCTGACCCCCCTTGATATAAGGTGGGTCTGCCCCTGACGATTTCCACAAATATTTAATATTTTATCTTTATACGTAATATATATATATATATATATATATATATATATATTGTTAGAAAATATTTTTACTCAATTAATATTTGTGTAAGGCTATCATAGAGAGGTAATTTTACAAAAAGGTGCACTTCTATAGTGGATGTCTACATTGTTATAAGTAGAATTTTATATAGATAAAAAAGATAACATCAAAAATTAGTTTTAAAAAAATTAGGATGTTACAGTGAAATGTTCTTATAATACAATGTTAAATATTTAGCTTGACCAATTCTTTGTTTTATATATATAATGTTAATATATGAACAACATCACCTATGGTGAAAAATATTTCATTTCTTTAAGTTTCTTAACTTATCTTTGCGGAATTGTAGTCTTCTCCTTTTTCTGCTGCATACATATCATATAATTGTTGTCTAATGAAAGTATCTGGTATATTATAGAAGTTGTATCGTGATATAAAATATTAAACTTTTTCAATAAAAAAAGTGATAGATGAATAAAATTTAAAGTATTATTTATAGAATCATTAATTTTATTTAAGATCATTTTATGATCAATCACTATTTTCTTATCTATTTTTATATAGCTAGCAAGGAGTGTATCTTGTGACATAACATTTTCCTAGATTAAAATGAACACAAAATAACACGAAATTCATACCTAAATTTTTATACCCAATATAAAAACATATTAAAATGAAATAAAATATGGAACACAATTCATAGCCAATGAAAAAGGAAGATGAAAATATATGTTCATGTTATATTCACTCTAGTGTTCCATTAGATTGAAATCTCTTCCCAACAATACTTTACTTTCTCCATTTATTTTTACTTACATATCTATTAAAAAAAAATTAATATCATGGCTATATTATCATATTATAAGCAAAAGGGAAAATCTATTTTTGAAATAATGGACTTAACATCAAAAGTAATAATTCAGTGGACTACATTGATGCCCGTTATTTTAGAAAAATAGGAAGAAACTCCTTCGTTTGAGGGTAAAAGAATAAAAAATGGATAAATAAAGAAGATCATGTTCTTTTTTGTATTTATTTATTACTCCCTCCGTCCCATTTTATGTGGCAACATTTGACCGGGCACGGAGTTTAAGAAATAAATGAAGACTTTGAAATGTTTACCAAATTGACCGTCAAAAAATAGTCATATTAAAAAGTAGACTCACTTTTCTCTCTCCTCATAAATGTATTGGAGTATTATCTTTAAGATTAAGTGGGACCAACAAGGGTAAAAAATGAATTGTACCGTTAAATACTTGCCATATATGGAAATGTGACATTCATTTTGGGACTGAACAAAAAGGAAATGGTGCCACATAAAATGGGACGGACAAAGTATTATTATTGTCTCTACCACAACTTGATCTATTAGTTTTATTAGAAAAAATAATTCACAATGTGTGTATTCGTCACTATTCACTCGTTATGCTAACACTAATTATAAAATTCTTTCTCCAATGAAAACACAAAAGAAATTAATTGAAGAAACAAAAAAAAAAGAAAAAGAAGATGAAAACTCTGGCGCACTATATATAGAAGTTTTTTGTGTAAAGTAAAGCACTCTTAATTGCACATTTCTCTGTTTTTTTCTTCTTCTTATTTAATAGAAATGAAATACCTAAATTTTCATGCTATGAACTTCGGTGAACCATATCAACGGATTGGAGATTAATCGTTTACAAAAAAATTTAATGATCTCAAATTGACGCATAAAATAAATCCTCAAGAATTTATAAGAAGTGAATGGTTGTTATTAATGACCGAAGAAACATGAAGGCTGAAATTATTGTGACTATTTGTAGTAAATAAGTATTTTTTTAATAAATATGCAGGTTAACTAAAAGGGTTTAACTGTTCTAAAATGATATAAATAATATTAAAGTATGTATGTGATGAAAATCGTAATAGGAATTTACGAGTGTGAATTGATGAATGATTTTTTTACAATTTGTTCACCAACTCTTTCTTATGTGTTACCTCACATTTCATTGAATTTTGACCTTAATCAATTGTTGCAAATAACATTTAATATTTTTTAAGAAGAAGAAGAGTAGAAAACTTTAAAAATCATACATTAAAATTTAGAGGAAACACCTTCTATTATAGCTAAGAAATAGTAGTATGAAGCAGTACCTTATTAGAAAAGTCGCAACCTTTCGAAAAATTCACTGCTCATCGGAAAAGTCACAACGCTTTGAAAAAGTCACAACTCATCGAAAAAGGCAAAACCCTTTGAGAAATACACAACCCTTCGAAAATCACAATCCTTCGAAAAAGTCGCAACACATCGGAAATGTCACAACCCCTCAAAAAAGTCACAACCTTCGGAAAAGTCACAACTCTTTAATGTGAAAAGGTATCTACTTTTAATATAGTACAATTAATTAAATAATATATAAAATAATTTGAGTATTTTTATTTGGGGGCATTATAGTAATTCAACATTGAAGTTTGGGAGTTCATGCTTTTAAGGTAGGATAGATATAGATAGATAGATATAGATATAGACAAGTGGATGGAGAGAAAATATCCTCTTTTTTCCTCACTTATCTTCTTTTCTTTATTTGTTATTTTTTATATTTTTAATTATTATTTTAACTATTATTATTATTATTATTATTATTATTATTTTTATTATTATTATTACTACTACTATTATTATTATTACTATATTACTATTATTATTATTATTATTTTTATTTTTATTATTAATATTATTAGTATTATTACTATTATTATTATTATTATTATTATTATTATTATTATTATTATTATTGTTTTAAACCTTTTGATATTGTTTTTTTAATTCATATTTGTTATCTACATTATTAAAAATAGTTATTAAAATTACTTTCCAATCAACAAAAATGATCATTTTTATTTATAATTTCTTAATGCACTCGTAAAAGGAAAAACAGACAACTAAAATGTAAAACTCTAGGGGTATAAATTTAATTTGTTCTCTTGTTCGTCTCTCAACAATTTTATAATTTCTAAACACTTAAATCTATAAAATATTCTCCAAGAAGAAAATATAACGGAAAGAGCATCAATGATCTTGACAAATAATTAAGTAAGTTTTGACTCTATTTATCATGACCTTCAAAAAACATCTATAAACACCTACATATATACATGCACTCTCTGTCAATTTATATGATATTTTTATTCATTGTATTAACACGAAAAGAATTGCAACTTTGTGAGAGAATTTATCTGTGAATTTTTTTTTATTTTATAACTTGAATTTCGAGAAAAAAAATATCGAATAAATTCATGAGGAAGAGAATATGTATATATGTAGGTAATAATTTACTCCTTAAGAATTTTTTTTAAGAAGAATTAATTGTTACGATAAAATAGGGGGAAATGCTTAATTATATTTTAAATTTGTTAATCATATCTATCTATCTATCTATCTATCTATCTATCTATCTATCTATCTATATATATATATATATAGAGAGAGAGAGAGAGAGAGAGAACCCTCACCCGGTGACGTGGTGCCACCAGAAGCAATGATTCTCTTCTTATTTATTTATTTCCAACATTGCCCTTCCCCTCTACAATAAGAACGCCACTTCAGCCTTCAACCACCACTTCTCCTGTTCATTATTTTACCACTCTTGCCGCTCTTCATAAATGTTGTGCCTATTTACAACAGCGGACCCGACTATGTGGCACCCTCACAATTGGAAATGCTTATTTAACCCTTCATAAATGTCACAACTTTTCATAAAAGTCACAACTCTTTAGAAAAGTTAGAACTCTTCATAAAAATCACAACTTTTCATAAAAGTCACGACTTTTCATAAAAGTCACAAGTTTTCACAAAAGTCACAATTTTCAATAAAAGTTACAACTCTTCATTTTTCATTCACACCTTTTAAAACCCAACACTTAATTCCAAGTCACCAAAAGAAGAAATAATAAACAAAGAAATTGATTTCAATTGCAATGCGACATTACTACTCTTGCACCTCTCAGTCCACAACTCACAACGCTACTTGAATGGTTGGATTCATTAATTTGGTTCTTTAGAAAATAAAACTTCTATTTCTGCTACAATTATTTGTAGGTTTTTTTCATTATAGGGGAATCGAATTCAAATACATTAATTAAGCTTCTTATGAAATGTGTTTCCTTTCTCAAAATTTTCTTCCTCTTATTTCATGTAACTATTGCAATTTCTTTTTGCTATTTTGGTGACTCTTTCTTAACTTTGTTAACAATTCCAGTAAGGATGATTGAAAATTGATATTCTCTTTTGTCCCTTTCTACAGATTTTTGCATATACTTTTTAGGACAATTGCTTGTGGATTGTGCTATATTTGATAGTACACAACAACAAATATCTGATAACTTATACGGAACCAATGGTGAAGTTTGTTTAAAGAACCAAACAGATTATTCTTACTTGCACAATTAGTATATTATTTTGATTGTTTTATATTAGGTACAAACATTTTGTATGCCATTGCACTCTTCCTAGAATATTAGTATAGAGACAATTAGTCCATTTCTTTTATTGCAAGTTGACAAATTTTCCATGTTTCTTCCTCTCTTATTTTTTGGCATAATAAGATTTTTCCTGAAATTAACATATGCCCAAAATACACTATAACAAAAACAATTATCGGCAAAAAATATGTACATTAACGAAGAGTGTTAGAGTCTTTACCGACATTAATTAATTGTCATTATATTCAATGTCGGTATAGACTTTAGGGACATTTATAGAGAGTACTTATTGCCTCTGAAATATATATTTAGCGGCAATTAAACTATTAATTTCCTCTAAAGTTCATTTTTGTTGTAGTGATAACTCTCTCTTTTGGCTTCTTTCAATTAAATTTGTGAAATGTAAACTTAGATACAACACGATAGACTATCTTTTTGAAAATATGTTAAGCAACATGCCTTTTTCTTCTTGATTGTTAGGAAAAGTAAGGTCGTCTTTATTATTTGTGGATATTTGTGAGTTCAAGTGATCACAAAATTATGCTGTGAGATTTTAATAAGTTATGTATCAAAAATTTTGTTTAGAATATCCAGTTGTGAACAGTACATTAAGATATCACCTACTGCTTTGTTGATCATTGCATTAATTCTTTGTAATTGCATACTATAACCATAACAATAACTTTGGGTAAATTCCAAATAAGTTGGGGCCGGTGATATGAATCCTAAGCAATAGTAATGACTATTCTGAGACAATGAGGAAAAACCTTTATGATACTAACAATTTTAGGGTCATTTTCAACATATACATGATACAACATACTATAATAAAAAAGAGATTGCTGGAGGTTCATAAGAAAGGAGCTGAAGGTCCTCCATTTGAATTTAGTTAATTATGTTCTTGCATGGACGTGATGTCTCACTTTACTTCAGAGTGTTGTTGTTTGAGGCTTTTTCGTCTCTTCTTTAACGTATGATGTTGTTCTTTATAACTTCTTGAAATTTAGAAAATCTCGTTACTTCTAAGTTTTGACCAACTATTTCCATGGAGATTTTCTTAGACATCTTTCTTATGCTTAAAATATCTCTATGACTCATAATTTTTGTATAACAAAAGTAAAAATTAAAAAAAATACATCACTTTAACATTTCGGAGGAACGCTTTGCCTGGAGATAAAATGTTCTTGACAATATAGTGTATGTATTGAAAATATGAATATTACCAAATGATCATATGTAAGCTTAATAAAATAGTTCGCATAGGTAATTTACCTAGTTGACAAGTAATTTTAAATAACTATGTTTGTTTATCTTGAAAATAGTACAATTGATTTTTAAGAGCACATGTTTTAATTTAACTCTTTTTAAATACATAACAATTTAAATTTGAATTAGCATTAATTTATTTAATTTTTGATAAATAAACTTAAAGAACTATTATAAAAATAATAAAAGAGGAAAATAAACTACATCAAAGGAAAACTAAGTGGCGCAGGTGCCTCTTGAGAATGGCCAACCCCACTTGTTACAATACGATGACTTTCCACCCTTGAATCTACGTAGCAATCCAAATATTATCAAACCTAGTTTGTCAATCGGGCCTATTCTTCCTATCGAGTTAGTGAGAAATAATAGCACACAACTGCCATACTCAAGCATAGGAAAGAACCAGAAGGATAACATGGTAGCCAATAAGAAGGTTGTACCTATCCCCATGAAACAAGTTTCATACACAAACGGTGTTCCTAGAGTACAATGGACGGAAGAGGAAGTAGATAGGATGAACTGTATAAAAAATTTACAATATGCGGTGGTGGGTAAATTTTCCTATGGATGGACTGACCTAAAGGAACTCAGAGCTATAATTCCGCAACAATGCAGCATTAACAGATACTGCAAGATAGGCATACTTAGGAATAAACATGCCTTGATAAGGTTTGATCAACATGAAGATTTTATCAATGTAATGGCAAAACACATATATTATCTTCTTGCTAAAGATGGATACTCGTACACTATGAGACATCTCATTTATGATGCTAAGTTTAAAGTAGAAGAAGAAACTACACATGCTATGGCTTGGATATCCTTTCTGAATCTCAAGCCAACCTTCTTTGTAAGCGAATCTATATTCCCTTTGCCGACTGCAGTTGGGAAGCCTCTACATCTAGACATGGCAACAATAAACAAAACTAGACCAAGTTGTGCTAGAGTAAATGTTCAGGTTGATTTGTTAGTTGTTTTTTCGAAGTTTGTGGAGACGAAAATAGTGAACGAAGACACTAAGGAATCAAGAATAGAACGAGTCAAGATCCATTATGACATGCTGCCCAAATATTGCTTGCACTGTAAGGTTCAAGGCCATGCGCAAGATGAATTTAGAAATCTACACTCTAAACTATAGAGATCATTTACAAGAGAGGAGATTCTAGAGAAGGGACTCGACAGTCAGCAAGGGGAATACGGGGAACAACAGAATAAGGAAGCGAAAAAGGAACTGGAGAATTATCAACATAGGAGGAAAAGGAATACTAAGAGACATTGACATCCGACCAATAAAATGTTTGTGAAGGAAAATGGTGCTAGCATTAGTGAGAAAGCTTGTACCCATGTTAAAGGGGCAGTTACGGGAAACTCATTTGCCGCTTTGGCGGAGGAAGATAATGAAGGGGAGCATCATACTCAATATGAGAGGAATGATACACAAGAGCAAGCACATAATAAGGAGGGAGAGAAGGTACAATGTCACGCCCCAAGCTACCCCCGAGATGCGGACACGGGACCTAGGACCACAAGTGATCCCAAGCTAACCCTGCTGGCATGATCATGAGCATACTAAAGATAGTAAACTGATGCGGAAGCTAAATCATAAATAAAATAAAATAAAAAAAATGGGGAATACCCATATACTATAACTGAGATATATGAAAACTGAGAGTTTAATACAAAAGAATTATCAAACTCAAGTACTAAGCTGAATCTAACTATGTCTGAAATAAGCCTCTAAACTGACTAGAAATGTTGGGACATGCCCCAACTAGATCTAGCAAAACTGAAACTAAAGACTAAAAGCGATAAAGATAAACATGTCACTAGTCCTCGAAGAATGAGGACTCACTGCGATCTCTTCTTGGGCGAAGATCGAGAATCGATCTAAACATGATACGGATGCGAGAACCTGAACCTACATCACGAGAAGATGTAGCGCACGTATGCGTCGGTACTTGAAAGGTGCGAGCATGCGGGATAGAATAAAGCTGAAATAAAACATAAGCTGAACAAAGCAATAAAGCAATGAAATAATCGAACATGATATAGATCTTGAATATATGAATCTTGAGCTAGCGATGAAATGACCTGAAATATGGTCAATGCAATAGAGTCTGACTGAACTGTGGGAGCTACTAATGACCGACATAAAATCACATGAGCTAAATGTGGAGTCCGATGTATACGTCCCATCGAGAGGACCCAATATACCCTGCCAGAGGTATAGAGGCATGCTAGCGTGATCACTAAACTGATGTTGCCCACAGAGGGGACTTACACCTACGTGGCTCGTAGTTCTGGGACTATATGGGTACGCTGAACCCTAGTCCAACTCGGTATTATGCTACTCCCAATGAATTAAGTGATTAACTGATTATGACTGAATTTTTGTAATTACTGGATAGCTCGAAACTGAACATGCAAACTGGGAATGCAACAATTAATCTGATAATGATGCATTCATAAACTGAGGCATGTAAAACTGAGTACTGAAATATCTGACCTAGCATATGTAATTCAAGAACTAAAGAAATACATAGCTAGGGTTCTGAAATTCATGCGATAAAGGCGAGCAATAACATGATAATCTGATTTGGAACATTTAAATAACTAATTCATGATGATCCGCTAAAATTCTAGAAAACCCTAGGTCATTCATAATCATGGAATCAAGAATCGGCGAATTCTAGGGACCTAATGGGCGAAAGGAACCCACTAGTGAAATCCCACATACACGGTGAAGAATTCCACGGAGAAATCTTTCGATTTCGGGGCTGGAACTGAAGGAACCTTGCTGCGTTCTTGAACTAGGGTTCTTGACCTTTTTCTCCTCTCTTGCTTCTAATTTTTCTAAGTTTGATTAATGATTTTGACTAAGGTAAGTTCTAGTTATGTTTCTAGGATTAAATTGATTAAAACCTCATGATTTAGGGTCTAAACGACGTACCTTAGGGGTTAAACGAAATAGGAAAAGACCAAAGGACCCCTGAATTAGCTGCTGTCGGACTGATCGACAAAATGGACTGACGGGCCGTCATTCAATCAACGGTCCGTCGATTGGGTTCGTCGATCGAGTCTGCCGGATAGGGCTTTACTAAAAGGGGCATAACTTTTTACTCGGAGGTCGGAATTTAGCAAACTCGGTGGCGTTGGAAAGATAATTCAATTATCTATCATATCATAGGAAATGGGACACACAATTCTTTTTGTACTAAAAGTTATGACCATCTGAAGTTGACCCATCAGAATTTTCAGCTAACTGGCTGTTGATCCCTCATCTACGGTCAGACCTACGGACCGTGGATCGAATGACGGTCCGTGCTGGTCGACCATAGTTCATGTCAGAGGCTGGGTAAGGAGGTCTTGATCCACGGACACAGACCACAGACCGTGGTCTGATCTACGGACCGTGGGTCTGTCCGTGAGTCAAGACTTAGACAAATTTTCTAAGCTTGGCTGAGGAGGGGTTGCAGTGGTGAACCACGGACCACCAGCACGGGTCGTGGTCTGACCTACGGTCCGTGGATGGCAACCGTGGGTTGCACCTGCAACTTTTCAAAATTTGCATTTTGGTCTGTTTTCGAATACGGGGTGTTACATACAATCCCATGGGATTTCAAGAATATAAAAAAAAAGCAACCAGAGTCCACTAAAGACTGGATAACAAAATATTTTGGTAAGAAACAAATGCAAGCAACCCTACAACATAGCAGCAACAGTACATCAACACCAACCAAAGTTTTAAGCAACACCAACATTACAGATGAGGATAATGATCAAGATTTGTCCACTGAAAAAGCTGCAGGCAACAAGGGTATGATGGTACTTGTACATGAACAATCTATTAGTAATGCAAACAATGAAAGGGAAGATGAGGGCAGCACCAATAAATCTGAAGAGGATAATCATGGCATGGAGATAATTATGCACCAACAACAGGAATCAAACATGCCTCATGTAATTTATACAGAGCCTCAAGCTGTGGCTTCATGTAAGGGCAACATATCATAACATAAACATAAACAGATACTGCAAATAGAAAATAATATTGGTGTTGCCTCTGTAAACTGTCAGAAGAGTATAGCACAAGTTGGGCCTAAAAAATAACCCCTATTGAAACTCTTCATTCTATAGGGTCACATCAAGTACTACATGATGAGAATTCTGATAGTACTCTAGGGGTTGTACAAAGAGCAAAGGTACTGGAATAAGGAGTGGAGGATAGTGATGAAGATAATAGTGGCCGATTAGACTCCCTAATATGCAAAGAAGCTGGAATTTCTCCTCAAGTGTTAACTAAAGGGAGAAAGATAAAAAGCAAGAAGGAATCTAACTTAAAACCAACAAGGATACAAGCTAAGAAGATGGGGAAACATATTGTTAAATGCTACACAAAGCATTATTTTGGAATATTAGGTCTCTGAGAACTCAAAATGTTTTTCATCGAGTTCAAATGTTAAATAGACACCATAAGTTTACTCTTATTGCATTGATGGAACTATTTCAAGATACTAGACAACTACAAAGCTACAAAAGAAGATTGGGTATGCGATATGTCAACTACAACACTAATGGGCAAATCTGGGTGTTTATTAAAGAATGCATTAGCGTAGGTGTTATCGCAGACACATCAACAATTAACATTGCAGTTAACTCTAGATAATGGGTATCAATTCATGATCCTGTAACAACCCAGACCGTCATGATTAACACCCACACTAACCCTCCGGTGGGAGAACCATTACTACAACCCAGACTAAAAACCTTAACCAAAAACTATGCATTTAAAGATACAGAAGCTGGTTTAAATGACAATAAAAATGCGGAGATCCCATAAACTCCAAAGATTTAAACAAATAACTTAACCAAAATTAATGCGGAAGAACAACCCCTAGAACCTGAAAGTCATTGTACCAAAACTCTACTAATGACAAGTATAAGAACAAGGGGTACAACCCAGAAACTAAACAAAACACCTTAAACAAATAGTCTGAGTCCGAAGAGAGTGGACTTAAACAAGAGAGATCCATGGCAGCCTGAAAGAACTGGCTCACTCTTGAATCCGGTCACGCTCAATAGCCACCTAATAGAGGTCTATTAATAGCAGCATGAAGATGCCCAGTATTCAACAAAGAAAGAGCAAGTGCAGTATCAGTACACAACTACATTGTACTGGTAGGATCACGCGGCTATCCCAATAAGTGAAAATACATGCAAGTAAACACAACATTATAAAACAGGCATATACAAAACATATACAATATTAGTCATCTTTTTGGGATCAATGTAGCATTCCACGTTCTCAGTAATACCCATTGGTTATCATTTTAGAGCAACAATAGTATTTCAATCTCAATCACCATTAGATATGAACGTATTCATCACAAGTAGATACACAACACAATTTAATGGTCCTCTCACGAAAGCCAATTCAATGGTCCTCTCATGGAAACCAAACCCAAACTGTTAGTGTATAGGTTCGTGGTACCCGATCCAAGTTAGTGTGCCGGACGTGACACCCGATCCCATGTTTATGAAAGAACGTGGCAAGTGATCCCGATGTTTATGCCTGTACGTGGCAACCGATCCCAAGTTAGTGTGTCGAAACATAATACCTGATCCATTTAACAAACCACAATCACAATGTATATTCTCGCAATCATACAACAAGAGGTGATTCATGGCATACAATTATTCAATTATCCTCATGTACGATTAGGGTGATCAATAATGCAACATTCACATACATATATGCATTATAATGAACAATTACAACATATATCACACCAACATGAAATCAGAACCATCACTTACCTCGAATCCAAGCTCGAATCTCTTAAGGCACTTGAATCTTCCATTTTCGGATTCTTCCCACTTGTTCGTGGTCTAAAACATACAATTAACTCAAGGATCAATAAACGAGGCTTAATTACCCGAATTATAATCAACATTATCAACCCTAGGCTAGCCCAGAATCCCATTACCCAAATTAGGGCTTTTCCCACCATTCAAGCAGTTCCAAAACCCTTCCCCAACAATAATTACCCAAGAAACCAAGTCAAAATATGAATTTGGGGAGTGAAAATTTTACCGTTAGCCTCAAGAATGGTGAAAAATTGTTAAGAAAACCCCTGGGGTCGTTCCTTAGCTCTCAAAGTCGAAAAGTGTAGAATAAAACATTTTTGGGATTTATTTCCGACTTAAATTGCGACTGTCCTGCCACAGTGAACCTTATCCCGCTACAGGGTCCCCGCCGTGGCGGGAATAATCCCACACTAGTGGCTTGTACGGAAACAGAGAGCTAAATTAAGAGTTTCAAACCCCCATTTCACAACACACCTTCATCCCATGACACTTAGAAAATACCTGTTCACACTAAGATTAGTTTCGGGAGTTCTACTCGCCCAAATTCAATTTCGTAAAGTCGTATGGGTTCCTTAACGTCTTAGCTATCTAGTCATGTGATCAAAATCATAATTAGATCTCCCAATTGTTACCAGATTTCCCTAGACCTCACTGACTTCGATTTCATCCCAATCTGGACTAGGTTAGGAAATTCCAGGTTACTATCAAAAAGTTTTCTGGCACTAAATTTTTCTCCATTGGCTTTTCTATAACGACGGGAACAAGTCATTACAATAGATATCAATTTATCCATCACTAGTCCCCGAGTGACAAACTAGGAGAAAAGGGCTAATGCCAAAATATAGTAGTATCTGAATCGTCGAATAACTAAGGATACTTGTCACACATGTCCTTTTTACCGAATCTCATTACCCCCTAAGGGTTTCCCATCTCCAACCTCAAACCAACCAATTGAATACCTATACATCCTTCCATACAATGCCTTAATGAAGTCATCTCAACACTAGAGTGATAAATATTGTTATATGTAAACTTAACTAACAACAAAGCAATTCCCAACAACCACCAAAGTTGATCGTACACATGTCTGCAACATGTTATCAAGGACCTTGACACAATCATCCAGACGAATCCTTTAGTACTTAAGCATGATAAAATTCTAAATCAATACTCGCTACAATTAGAAGTGAACCTGAAACAACCAATGCACACTCATAATACCTAATAATCATAGTTCTTATCAACATCTCCATCTCCCAACATAAATTTCCATGAGCTTAAGTTACAAAAATTTCAATCTTTAGACATCAGTTACTCCTTAAGGGATACGTCCAAACATATAAACCCTCTAACAACACTATCAAAATGCTAGATATAGTAATTGTAGGTTACCTCTTAAGAATAGTAGAATTGGACTCAATAATCCCCACATTCAACCACACATAATTGATACATGACCTCGACGACTAGAGGAATATTAAGATTGCCAGACAACCACAAATACAAATAGTAACTCTTCTATGAATTCTCGTAAGCAAGGTGGTACATGTAGAACCACTGAAATACTTTAACAACTCCACGACAACACCAAATATGTCATATGAAATAACCAAGTCATTCCAATTATCTCACTCAACCAAGAGAACATCGCAGGATCGGTACACCTGATCCACCACTACGAATCCACTCACAAAAATGAAAACACACGTGATCATAGCTAGCGACTCATACTCACAACCATATACAAAATGAAATAGATGGTCACATAACAATTTTATAAAATAAATATTGAATAACACTAAAGGTTTTCCTCTGAAGATTCAATACCAGTCATTTCCATTGAGTTGACTTTACATACTCTTCATATCATTCCACCGAAGTCCACACTCTCAATACTAACAACCATCATGAACACTCCAACCATTTACCTTACTATAAACCAACACTTTTAAATGAAAACCTTTCTTATGTACTTAAAAACCAACAATAATAAACTTTACGACTCAACCCAGGTGTAAGTCCTTTCAAATGCTCAATATCGGATACAATTGATCATTTCTCACATTGCCAATTCATGCTTTGAAAAAAATATATCACCACGAATGTAAACTTATAATGAAAAATCTGAATTGTAAATTTAATTGTATAACACAATCCCCTTATCTATCAATATTAGCTTGTACCTTGAAGATTCTTATGAATTCGTAGATCTTCGCTTATCATTAATCGCATCTCCATCGATCTTACAATATCTTTCGCTAAAAATTCAATCGTACTTATTACTAAACTCAAAAACAAAACATAGCAGTTATTATCACTTTTGAGCTAATGTTTGTACACTCATTTCTCAAGTCTTTTTCAATAGTTGTCAACCAATCTGATGGACCCGTGACACTATTACCATAGCCACATCAACACGAAATAAATCACGCACCTCTGAACCTAATTACCTACCCCTCTGAAGATACCTCTTTAGCCTTCGCAATCAAATACAATATTCTTGCTCTCGCCTCTCTCAAATGGTTGTACTACATCCCACTATTCTTTACTTCATTATGACTCTAGCTCTTTAAATTCTATTCAAGTGGTGTCCCACCATCTCTAAAAACTTTCCATACAACCACATTACTCATCAAATATTAGAAACCACAACCCTAGATACTCGCAAGTCGTAATTACTGTACAAATTTCGCTTAACCAACAATCTTATTATATATTTGCATCCTGTCATAATCCACCATGAACTCATATTACCATTATGCTCCGTTAGCCTTGGATGTTACTACGAAGTCAACCTTTTCATCGACATGACACCTCAAACTCAGGTATACTCATCAAATTCAACAGACTAACCCAATTTATACGCACTTTCTTACTAAAATACTTCAATTTCCTTCCCCCAAGTATACTCATGGAACGTTCCTTATCCATAAGCTTGACGTTTCGGTATCAATCCACCCATTTATGGCTTAAGATAAAATCACTAGTCCTCGTACTACCCTCTTTCTTCTTAACAAACAAGACAGAAGCACCCCACGGGGAAGAACTAAAATGGATGAAACCTTTATCAAGAAGCCCTTGGATTTGAGCTTTAAGCTCTCTCAATTCTACCAGAGCCATGTGATAAGGATGGATGAAAATGTGGTGAGTATCCTGTTCCAAGTCAATGCAGAAATCTATATTTCTATCCAGAGGCATACCAGGCAAATCGGTAGGAAACACTTTCTTAAACTCAGGCACTACATGAATAGACTCAATAGATGGAGACTCGACCTTAACATCCTGAATATGAGGCAATTATGCCAAACAATCATGCCCCACCAATTTCCTACAATGCACGAAATATATGACCTTAGCTGACTTAGGCTTGTAGCCCCTTCCCACTCTAACCTTTCCCTACTTGGGATCTCTAGAGTTATCAACTTAGCATTACCATTAAGCACAACATAATAGGGGGACAACCGAATCATGCCTAAGATTGTATCAAGTCAGTCATATCCAGCATAACCAAATCAACCCAAATCCAAAAATCCATAAATACAATAGGACAATGCGATATACATGGGTGACTATGACTGACTCTTCAACTGGGGTAGGAACATGGATGGAGGCATCAAGTTTATCACAAATATCAAACAACACATTAGCCATTCGGTCACAAACAATAATAGCACTTGTGATCACTGCATCTGACGCCTCAACCTCGATCTTGCCCGAAAAGGCATAAAACTAAGCCCTGTCATCTTGACGAGCAACCTCCTTGCCTAGATGCACTGCTCGTCTACCCGCATTACCATTTCCCTGGCCTCCACAACCTCACTAATTTCCTCCTCATATGCCCAGGTTCTCCATATTTGTAACACACTTAATAACTTAACCAAATAAACTTCGATGTTATTGGAGCAATCGTATCTTGACCCTTCTTGATATTTAATCAATCCATGAACACAATATATCTTCTAACCTAAATTTGCTGAACACTGATTGGATTACAGGGGTTAGTTCAGATTCGATTTGGGTTTTATAAGGAGATTTGGGAAAAACAGAGGAGACATGGCTGAGGTTCTGTCTCGCTTTGTCCCGCTCTGGCAGGGAATTTCCACTCTGGAGGCCTTGCGCTGGTGGAAAATTCCGCCCTAACAGCTCAGGCAGAAATAGTACCTCGACAATAATTTTTTTTAGGGTTCGTATCTTTTCTAAATCTCCCAACGATTTTCATCTGTACTGAGCAATTTAGGATAATCCTCTAAACTAGGATAATCATTGTCTACCCCGAGTCAATCCAACGATACACAATCCAACTCAT
Organism: Solanum commersonii; assembly: GCA_029007595.1. NCBI lineage: Eukaryota > Viridiplantae > Streptophyta > Magnoliopsida > Solanales > Solanaceae > Solanum > Solanum commersonii. The sequence goes on from JAJTWQ010000006.1 coordinate 8,221,555, forward strand.
TCTCATTAATTCAACACCATAACCCACACATCCCCAGGATACACCCAGACACTCACGCGGTTATTACTCAAGCGCAAGACACGTCTAGATCTTTCTTACGAATCACTTCGTACATTATCGAGACCCTTGCATCGAACTTAGTCGTGACCTTCTTTTCATAACTAGTTTCACGATACTCAACCGTTATAACTTGTATAGCTTCAATCAATTCAGCCAACATATTGCACATATCAAAATTCAGACCCACACTTATTGTGCACCTGATCATATCATCACATCCAAGCAAATACAACTTCCACATTCACCGTTAATTCAGGCAACAAGGAACACACATTCACAATTTTCAAGTTACAACTCACAGACAAGTCCGATTTCTTAATTAGTTTGTTCCATAGATGACCATTACCAGTCTCCCAGTACAAGAGAAAAATGTAAACTGATGCACCCTGCAACTGGTCAAAAGATCATTTATCCAAGGGATACTTGTTCTGAATGGTGACCCTATTCAACTGTCGGTAGTTTATACACATCCTCTCTTGCTAGTGATGATGTTACCACTTTTGTTGTTCTAATTCGTACCATAGAGTGAAGGAGGAAAGATACCAATTTATATCACCCAGATACCAATTGGTATTTGGATTCAAGTCATAGCACGAAAGAGGAGAAAGAAGTGAGTTATTTCCTAAAGTCCTATAGCCTCTCGAAGAAAAGTACGAACGTCTTCGTACCATTCCACAAGACTCTACTAGACTCGTTTTGGTACAATGAGATCAACGAACCTAGGACTCTGATACCAACTTTGTAATGACCCAGACCGTTGTGATTGACACCTACACTAACCCTTTGGTGGGAGAACCATTACTACAATCCAGACTAAACAATTTAACCAAAAACCATGCATTTAAAAATACGAAATCTGGTTTAAATGAGAATAAAAATATGGAGTTCCCATAAACTCCAAAGGTTTAAACAAATAATTTAACCAAAACTAATGCGGAAGAACAATCCCTAGAACCTTAAAGTCATTTTACGAAAACTCTACTAATGGCAAGTCTAAGAACAAGGGGTACAACCACGAAACTAAACAAAACACCTTGACAAATAGTTTGAGTCCAAAAAGAGTGGACTTAAACAAGAGAGATCCATGGCAACCTGAAAGAACTGGCTCACCCTTGAATCCGGTCATGCTCAATAACCACCTAACTAAGGTCTATCAATAGCCTTCTGAAGATGCCCTATACTCAACAAAGAAAGAGCAAGTGCAGTATCAGTACATAACCACAGTGTACTGGCAGGATCACAAGGCTATTCCAATAAGTGAAAACACATGCAAGTAACCACAACATTATAAAACATGTATATACCAAACATATACAATATTAGTCTTCTTTTTAGGATCAATGTAGCATTCTACTTTCTCAGTAATACCCATTGGTTATCATTTTAGAGCAACAACAGTCTTTCAACCTCAATCACCATTAGATATTAATGTAATCATCACAAGTAGATACACAACACAATTCAATGGTCCTCTCACGGAACCCAATTCAATGGTCCTCTTATGGAACCCAAACTCAAACTGTTAGTGTACCGGTTCGTGGTACCTGATCCAAGTTAATGTGCCAGACGTGACACCCGATCCCATGTTTATGTCGAAACATGGCAATCGATCCCAATATTTATGCCGGTACATGGCAATCGATCCCAAGTTAGTGTGTCAGAACGTAACACCTGATCCATTCAACAAACCACAATCACAATCACAATGTATATTCTTACAATCATACAACAAGAGGTGATTCCTGGCATACAATAATTCAATTATCCTCATGTACGATTAGGGTGATCAATAATGCAACATTCACATACATACATGCATTATAATGAGCAATTACAACATATATCACACCAACATGAAATCACAATCATCACCTATCTCGAATCCAAACTTGAATCTCCTAAGACACTTGAATCTTCCCTTTCCAGATCTTCCCGCTTGTTCGTGGTCTAAAAACATACAATTAATGCAAGGATCAATAAACAAGACCTAGTTACTTGGATTATAATCAACATTATCAACCCTAGGCCAACCCAAGATCCCATTAACCAAATTAGGGCATTTCCCACCATCCAAATAGTTCAAAAAACCCTTCCCCAATAATAATCACCCTAGAAACCAAGTTCTACTGATCGAAAAATGGATTAAGGGAGTGAAAACCTTACCTTTAGCCTCAAGAATGGTGGAAAACTGTCTAGAAAACCCCTGGGGTCGTTCCTTAGCTCTCAAAGTAAAAAAGTGCAGAATAAAATGTTTTTGGGGTTTATTTCTGACTTAAATCGTGACTGTCCCACCACAACGGACTTCATCCCGCTATAGCTGCCCCGCCGTGGCGCGAATAATCTCGCCCTAGCGACTTGCATGGAAACAGAGAGCTAAATAAGAGTTTCAAACCCCCATTTCACAACACACCTTCATCCCATGACACTCAGAAAATACTCATTCACACTAAGATTAGTTTTAGGAGTTCTACTCGTCCGAATTCAATTTCATAAAGTCATACGATTTCCTTAACATCTTAGCTATCTAGTCATGTGATCAAAATCATAATTAGATCTCCCAATTGTTACTAGATTTCCCTAGACCTCATTGACTTCGATTTCATCTCAATCTGTACTAGGTTAGGAAATTCTAAGTTACTACCAAAAAGTTTTCTGGCCCTAAATTTTCCCCCGTTGGCTTTTCTATAATGACGAAAATAGGTCGTTGCAGGTCCCCATGATATATGTTAAATGCACAACTTTGGAAATATTATGCTTATGGGAGGATTTGTACTCTATTAGGCTCAACTTATCATTGCCTTAGATGGTTGGAGGAGACTTTAATGTTATTATGGAGGAAGATGAGAAAATTGGTGCACTTCATGTGTATCCACAAGAGTATGAAGATTTTGCATTGTGTATTAGTTCCTGTGAATTATTTGGTCTTCATTTCACAGGTAATCATTTTACTTGGTGGAATGGTAGAGCGGATGGAGAATGTATATTCAAAAGGCTAGATACAGTGGTAATTAACCAGGCCTTACAAGATTTATTTGGTCAACTGGAGATTCAACATCTTGTCGAATAGGATCAGACCATGCCCTTCTTTTACTAACATGTGAAAGATCTACTCAACAATACATCAAACCTTTCAGGTTCCTGTAGTTTTGGGCAAAGAGTGATGACTTCCTAGAGGTGGTGAAACAAAACTGGGAATCTGACTTTTCAGATGACATATTTACGCAGTGGAAATTGAGACTAAAAATACCAAATTAGCTTTAACTAGGTGGAGTAAAGCTAAGTATGGGGACATTTTAAAGAAATTGTTGATCAGAAAAGAAATTGTTTAAGTGAAAGAACAATTATTTGAAGAACATCCTACATCTCTGAATAGGATGGTTCTCCAACAGGCTCAGGCATAATACAAACTATATTTGCACTATGAAGAAGAGTTTTGGAGACAAACGGCAAGTATTCAATGGTATAATGAGGGGGACAAGAGCACTAAAATCTTCCATAGTCTGGTAAAAGGAAGAAGGAAAAGACTAGCTTTACAGAGAGTGTTAAGATCAGATGGTATTTGGGCAGAAGGGGAGGAGGAGATTGTAACAGAGGTAGTAAAGTTTTTCCAAGATCAGTTTACTGGGAGAGATTGTAGAGATGATCTTAATTTAATCCATTTTATTAAGCCAACTATCAATAGAGAGGAAATTTCTTTGATCAAAGACATACCTGAAGAAGAGGAAATTAAATCAGTGGTGTTTAGACTAAATGGAGATAGTGCCTGTAGACTTGATGGCTTTACAAGTCATTTCTTCTAGAAGTGTTGGTCAATAGTAAGTCCAGATGTTATTGGGATTGTTCATGCTTTTTTTAAGGGTTAGACTCTACCTAAGTTGATTACTCATACTAATCTGGTCTTACTACCTAAAAAGAAGTTTATTCAAACCTTTTCAGACTTAAGACCTATTAGTTTTGGTAATTTTATTAATAAAATCATATCCAGAGTCATTCATGATAGATTGGAGGGTCTTCTTCCCAAACTAATCTCACAAAATCAATCAGGTTTTGTGAAAGGAAGAAATATTGCTGAAAATGTTTTGTTGGCCCAAGAAATTGTTTTAGATATTAGAAAAAGGGGGAAGCCAGATAATTTTGTGATCAAACTGGATATGGCCAAGACAATGGCAGGGTTAATTGGAGGTTCCTGGCAAGTGTATTGGCTCATATGGGTTTTGATGTTGTTGTTATAGATATGATATGGATAGTTGTGGCAAATAACTGGTATTCTATTCTCATCAATGGGAAAGCTAAGGGTTTCTTCCACTCTACACGAGGAGTAAAACAAGGGGATCCTCTATCTCCTGCTTTATTTATTTTAACTACAGAGGTTTTATCTAAAGCCTTATATCATCTATTTGATCACAATGATTTTAAATGTTTTGGAATGCCTAAGTGGAGTGACAGGTTAAATTATCTGGCATATGCAGATGATACTATTATATTTGCAACAACTATAAAGAAATCGTTAGACTTGATAAATAATGTATTGCAGGAATATGAAAATCAATCTGGTCAGAAAATCAACAAGGAAAAAAGCCTATTTTACATGTTCAATAAAGCTGCAAATAAGTGTGTGAAGATAGTGGAGGATACTACTATTTTGAAAGAGGCAGATTTCCTTTGATGTATCTTGGATGTCCAATTTGACATGCCAAGAAAAGGAAATCTGACTTTAGAGAATTGATCAAGAAGATGCAAAGTAAGCTTTATTTTTGGAAAGGAAAGTTACTGTCCTTTGGGGGTAAGGCAGTTCTCATTAACCATGTGTTGCAGAGCATGCCCATATACCTCCTGTAAGTTATTGTTCCTTCTAAAAGTATCATAAATGATATTCATAGAATGTTTTCTAAATTTCTATGGAATTTTAAAGAGGATGGGAGGGAAAAACACTAAATTTCTTGGAATGACATGTCTGTTCCTAAGAAGGAAGGAGGTCTTGGTTTTAGGTCTTTGATAAATGTCTCAAAAGCTTTATTTGCTAAACTCTGGTAGAATTTCTGGACCAAAAATACTTTGTGGTCAAATTACATGTGGAATAAATATTGTAAGAGACATGGTCCACAGACAGTAGAATGGAAAAGAGGATCTCAAGTTTGGAAATTGATGTTTCAGGCTAGAGATTATATAGATCAAGACATATGGTGGGAAGCTAGAGGTGGTCAGGCTAGTCTTTGGCATGACAATTGGACTCAATCAGGGGCTCTACACTTCCTGATGCCTACTTCACATACCAGAAATCATGAATTTGCTGATGTACGTTGTATAATGGATACTAATGGGTGGAATCAAAATTTGTTAAAAGAGTTGTTCAATGAAGAGACATGTGAGCAGGTGAAGAAGGTACTAGGTATGGGTCAAATAGCTGAAGAAAGAGATCAATAATGGTGGATGCCAAATAGCAAAGGAAAGATTACGGTGAAACGTGCTTGGGATCTAATGAGACAGATGAAGGAAATTCAGCAAGACATCATGCTTATTTGGGAAACGGGCATTCCTTTCGGTGTCTCCTTCTTACTTTGGAGAATGTGATTTGAGAGAATTCCCATTAGTGAGATTCTGGTTAGGTTTAACATAAAAGACACATTTAATTGTGTATGTTGTAATAACTCTACACCAGAAACATTTGATCACCTATTTGTGTCCTGTCCAAATGCAAAGTATTTATGACAAACATTTTCAGGAGCTGCTGGAGTTCAAGGACCTTTCATTCAGATGAAGAAGACTATCTATCAATGGGGGGGGGGGGGGAGAATGCAACCCCAAGCTAAAATCATTGTTTAGATCAGTTCCTATATTCATTATATGGCAGATTTGGAAAAAAAGGAATAGAGTCAAGCATGGAGGAAATATGTCTAGATAGGCTATGGTAAGAGAGGTCAATAGGAATATCTACCTAATGGCCACAACTAGATATCCTTGGCTATCCAACATGCCTACTCAGTGGCTCCTAATTGTCAAATTCTTGGAAGATTACATTTCTATCCTTTCTTGTAAAGTGGTGAAATTGATTTTTCCTCCTGAAGGTCATTTTAAATGCAACACTGATAGATCTTGCAGAGATCAACTACACCTCAGTTCAAAGGCATTTAGTGTGAGAAACAGCAATGGAGACTTGGTCTATGCAGAGATGGAAAGTGTGGAGTTATGCAGTATTTTAGAAGTAGAGGTAGGAGCCTTTAAAGAAGGATTACAATATTGTGTTAATAACAACCTCATGCCTCTAATCATGGATACATACTCTCTTATTCTGAAGAAAATCATTGATGAAATATGGGAATACCATGGAGCATATCAGTGGACATAAGGTGCATCAAGAAGATGTTGAAGAATAAGAATGTGGTGGTGATTCATATCTTTAGAGAGGGGAACTGTGTAGCAGATTGTTTAACTAACCATGTTTTTAGTTTTGTAGGTACAATAATGATCCATTTCTTATCTAACACTGAACTACCAACACAAGCACGAAAATTGTTACAGATAGATAAGTAGGGTATTCCTAATATCAGAATCGAAAAATGCCAAAACGGAAACTTCAACAATCAATGAAGCATAGAAGAGTGTATGATAACAAATGACTAGTTCATATAAAAACATGCTTGAATATAATAGTTGCAACTCATAGCTACTGAAAAATGTAATTCGAATATTTGTTTACAAGATCAAAGCGGAGAGGTTACCTGGTATACACGAGATTTGAGGCAGTGGTATCAGCTCTTCGGAGCTCAACCTGCACAAATTGGGGGTTTATCAGTTACATCTCTCAAAATTGATTGAGCCAAATGTGTGCTTCAGTCTTAGGGATTACCTTGATTGGATATGTAGGAAGAAGGATATGAGCTGAAAGAGTCTTCATAGGGTTGGATCCATGGCATTTGTGAGAATTTTTGAATGCCCAAGTGGATACCGCCCAAGCTCATGACTTTTTCATCGCCCTTTCATCAAAGAAAAACCATCGGAGAAGCTCGACGTCGGTCGAAGAGGAAGCGGATCAGCTGGAACTAGCATCGAAGGAGAAGACTTTCCATTTCTAGTTTACTTTGTCAATACAAGATGTGGTATTATGTATTTGGGCTTGGGTCACTATTGAACCCAAGCCATCAGATTTTTTGAATAAATGGGCTTGTCCCACACTTTACATTTAAAAAAAAAAAAAACTACATCAAAGGAGAATTGGAGAAGTAATGTTAACGAGAGAAAAATAAGAAGGTAATACCAATTTTCGGACATTACTTTTGCTCCCTTTATCTTGTTATATATGTTATTTTTAATTTGTGCAATAAAATAATTTTAAATAAATTAAGAAAATACATTGTAGTTTATGTATTAGAGAGATAAATGGAAGCAGAGGGCGTATATATAAATGGGGGAAGACAACTTTTTCAATTAGAAATGTGGTAATTGTTCCCTATGAAAATTGGGAAGTTTTGAAAGGTTAGGGGGTCAAAGTAGAAGATGAAGAGAATAATATTTTTATTTGTCTGAGAGAAATCAACTACTACTGCAGTGCGGCCGGCGCCGTAATCTCCTCCATCCAGTCGACGGTTACCATATACTTTAGCGGTACAGTTGTTCTATTCCTCAAATTGATTTAACAACTCCATGACTCATGATCGTCTTTCAAATGCAACTGCTTAGCGTCTGTTTTGGTTAAGTTGCTGTGCTTCCATTTTTATTCCATATTCGGATTGAAGATTGATTGATTCCGCTGCTATACTACCTAAACTTGGAACCAAGGGAGTAGCAAATTATGTACACACTATTGATTTCTGTGAATTAGCTTGCTTCATGTATCTGCAACCTTAACTACTAAATATGTTCAAGTTTCTGATATTTATTGGATAACCCTGGTATCGTCTACATTAATGATAGATGGGAGGAAATCAGCTAGTGTTTTTTTGTCACACGTGATGGTCTCAACCCACTTCATTGACCACTAGGCCCACACACTAGGGTGCTAAGCTTCTAAGAATTTTATTGCTATTATTGCCCATTAGCTCAAGGCACTGGCAAGTTAGTTGTGATGTTCCTACTAATCAAAAACAGTTAGTTGTGATATTCTTGATAAACTGTAATTTGCTTGTTTTCTTATCAGATGGAATGTGCGGATGCATCCAATTTGGACTTAGAAAATGTAGGACCACGAGTTAATGGCGGGGAAGTGGATGGTTTTAGATGCAGTGTTGATGAGCTACTCATGAAAATTGACAAGGTACATTTCTTGAATAAAAGTGAGAATCTCTACCTTATGCGATTCTCGATTCTGTCTATTCCGTCCCTTTTTCTGTGCAGGATACATAATGTAATCCCGGATTAGTATCTTTTACTTTTTAGTTAGTTTCGTGTAGTATCGGAGAGGTTGTTGCTCCACTTTCCATTCTCCTTATCTGTCAACAATTATGCGTCCTGCTGAGAAATTCTTTGGGCATGGTAGCAGGGAATGTGTTGACTCTGTGTAAAGTTCCCACTTCTCAGCTTATCAACTCACTAATATGCTGGTCATCCATACTCTAGTATCTACTGACGGAGTATCATACTTATTGACAGTGCCTTCATCAAGGGCCTGATTTGCCAAAGCATCAACCAACTTGTTTCCTTCTCTCATGATGTGTATATGTGATCTGCATAAAGCTATTGATTTCTCTAATTTCTAGAGAGAAGGTTGCATATACCTCTCAACTTTGCAATTTAAAGCGGATATACCCTCGTTAAAAAAGTGGTGCATATATACCCTCGCCATTTAACAAATGTGCAGATATACCTTCACCGTTTAACAAATGGTGCATCCCTTTTTGATAACAAACTAAATTAAGGAACCCTAAAACTGTTTTTTTAATTTCAAAAAGTCACATGGCTTTAAAATATTATTTCTCCCATTTTCTTTACCCCTTCAGACTCGATCCAACTAAAAACACCCAGCTCCTCTCTCATTCAGACCGGACCGAAACTCATTTTATTACTGAGTAGAATAGGGATTCGTTTTTTCCCATTTGAGTGGGGTCTGGGTTGGGTAAAAGAATAGGTGAGGTGATTTTTAAAGCCATGTGACATTTTTGGAATTACAAAACCAGTTTTAGGATATATTGATTTAGTAAATATAGGTTTGTTAACAAAAGGGGTAAATATGCACCATTTATTAGACGATGGGGTATATGTGCACCAACTTTTAATGAGGGGTATATCCGCTCTAAATCGCAAGGTTGAGGGGTATATTTGCCCCCTTTCCCTTTCTTTTATCCGTATAGCAATGTTCCATGGTGTTCCCATCCTTTTGCCAGTATCTTTTGTATTAATTTGAATCAGTCTGTATGATGATATTGATCTAGCTGTTTGCTAGAGCGATATTTGATAACTTCCACTATTGCCATTACTTCAGTGTTTGTTGTGTGCCCTATCTCTTTTGCTTGTGCATATACAAAATTACCTTCTGAATTCCTCACATAAAATCCATATGCATTTCTTCTTGGATTCCCTCTTGAAGCTCCATTAGTGTTGCCTATAATCCATCCTGTTGGAGGGAGTTTCCAGTTTCCACAACACCTCAGTGACTTTCACTTTAGGCTTGCATCTCTCTAACTTCTGAATCAAAGCAGACCATCTGTTTGGTATTTGCTTGATGGATGGATTCCTGAACTGTGTTAATCTTTGTATTTTTCATAGACCCGGTAAATGCATCTGCCAACTGATCTCTGTTCTTCATGTTTTATAGCATTTCTCCTCTTCCAAAGTTCCCAAATGATTATAGCAGGTACAACTTGAAAAATTAGTTTAAGCTCATTTGTTACATGGGCTTGCCATCATTTCAGTATGATTTGCTGTAATTGTAGCCCATTTCACATTGATACCTACAAAAGAACAAAAATAGGACCAAGTCCTCTTAGCAGAAATTGATGTGGCAAATAGAAGTTGTATTGTTTCCTCCTGAGAACTTGTACAGCACCAACATCTAATACTATATTGTATCTCATCCTTCTCAGTACATCATCAAGTGGTAACATATATTTCTAACACCCCTATATAAAGAATAAGGTTTTGAAAGGAAGCCCTTTGATCCACATATATTTGTGTATCTCCATTTTCTGTTCTCTAAGCCTTAGATATTCTCAATCAGACTTCACTGAGAATTCCCCTTTTGTGGCCTGTAAACACCAAGGTGTATCCATATCTTTCTCTAAGCATGGGGGCTTTATAGTATTTGATGTGCTGCACTATATCCTCTGGTAGAAATTCTGCCAGCTTGTCGTTATTCCATCTTCCACTGTTCATCACCTCATAAACTTCTGTATGCTCTCATCAAAGTAGTCACCAGATGTAGCGTAATATAGTTCACCCAGACCTGTCCAATTATCAAACCAGAAAATTGTATTCCCCATCTTTGTTTGCCACCAAAACTGATGTTCAATTAACTCTTGCCTGTAATATCTTCTTGCATGTCTGGGATCCATATTTCCATTGTGCCGCTACTGCATTCACCTTTTTGCAGTACTTGTTACTTAGTCCTTGATAAAACAAAATGATGACTTAGTCCTAAAATTCCATCAAAATTTGCAGTATAAAGCCATAGAAACATCATGTAGAGATCAAAAACCTACCCCCCTCATCCAGCACTGGTAAACATAAGTGTGGCCATTATGCCCATTGTCTACTCTTCCTCCTATATTGTTACTCCTATATTGGACCAATCACAGCCTTCTAAACTCGGTGGATAATGGGCCCGCCCCTCTACCCTTCTCCACTTAAATACCGGGCTTCGCTTTGCATGGTGTGGGGCTTGAACCTGCGACCTAAGCCACAAATCCTCCACCTTTTGCCACTTGAGCTAGGCCTTGGGGGCACCCTAAAGAACCAGGTGGTTTAGGAAGTCTGGGGTTACTTACAACCTCATCATTTTCCTTGCCAGAATATTTTAGCATGACAAGGAACTATATAGTTTTGGAAGCAGGTCAAGGTTTCATTTACATTTCTTAAGCCATTTGGTTTTGAAATGTGTTAAGCCAACAATATCCTAGTTGGTTTTCATCTTTGGCAATTTTTGTGTTTCGAATAGACCTCACGAGGAAAGACTGTCAACACTTCTGTAGATATGCAGTCTAATGAACTTTGTGATGTACTCACCATGTGTTGCAGTTGTCCATCTATTTTTCTAGGTGATGATATTTGATATGTACTCTGTCTTCTCAATCTTCTGAAGATGTCTTGGTTGAACTTTCAAGTACATCCTTGTTGAAAGTTGAAACAGAATTCCCTGATAGCTGATCTCTTCAATATTCAGAATTTGAGATGTTCTTGTGAACAATAAGTTGGATGTGGACATCATAGCATTAAAAAAGGTTTAGTTTTTCCTTGTTCTTAGTTGGAGCTAGTGATAGGATGATAGAAATTATTGTCACGTTTGATGGCACCACACTATTGTCACAGATCCATATTATTCTGCAGATACCATAGTAGACTTTCTAATTTTCCAATATTTGCACTGTGGTCTGAACGAAAAAGAGAAGACTATATGCTGAGATTCTAAATTAACCTTTAAACCCGAAGTGTTAATGCACTTTTTAAGACCTGCTTTTTTGGAATGTGCATTCATTTCTTTAATATTGGTTTATATTGTTGATGCACATAAGTGGTACTTAACTAGGAGTTATAGCCCATGAAATCCCTCTGTTCATGTTCTTAGTTAAAACACATTACAAACTTCTAATTAAGTCCAATATTTGCTTAACTTTGACCTTCATGAATTTCAAATTCATACTTTTTGAAAACCATGTCTACTGAAAGTCATAGTTGCGCTATCCCCTTGGGTAATCTTTCTGCACTGCTACAATTTAGGTTTGTTCAAAATCCCTGCAACTTCTAGTCACTCATTGGTGCATTAACAGGTTTTGCTTCCTGTATAAAAACAATTTCAACTACTAATTACTTCATCAAAAAAAAAAAAAAAAAATTCCATAATTTTTCATGTGAGTCAACTGCGTGATGCTGTACTTTCAGCTTGAACAAAGAGTGAATGAAGTTGAGAAGTTCTACTTGAATACAAGTATAAAGCAACCAAACACCTCAAAGAATGCTTCTTCAGGGAAACACAAAGATAAGGATAAACATGTTCCTGGCTTTAAGAAGTTACAACAGGAAGCATCACGCAGAGAGGCTGCTGCAGCAAAGAGGATGCAGGAGCTTATGCGCCAGTTTGGCACAATATTGCGCCAGGCAATTCTTAATATTTGCAGTTCCAATTTTGTCGATAATTTTTGAATTCTTGATTGACCTCATAGTAATAGTATATTCTGTTTTTGATGTGCATGCCAGATCACTCAGCACAAATGGGCTTGGCCTTTTATGCAGCCCGTTGATGTTGCAGGACTTGGGTTGCATGACTATTATGAGGTAAAATATTTTGGTTCGTTTTCTTTTTTTCTGCAACTTAAAAATCTTTTTTGATTCTTTTCTACATTATGATTTTCTTATTTTTGTGATACTTTTATATATCTGCTATCTGCTTGGCAATGTTTTGAAATTTAATGTGGGGTATTGGGGGAATTTCTTTCGGAGGTCTCAGATATGGTTCCGACTTATCCCACCTGTTTTCTTAGTCTGGAAATATCTCTATGAATTTCTGGATTCATTTCTGTCAAAAACGGTGTTTCTGTTCAAGGTTCATTTATGCAGTTGAACTGATTTCTGTCTATCAGATTATTGACAGACCCATGGACTTTAGTACAATAAAGAACCAAATGGAGGCCATGGATGGCACCGGGTATAAGCATGTCAGAGAGATTAGTGCTGATGTTAGGCTGGTGTTCAAGAATGCAATGAAGTACAATGATGACAAGAGTGATGTTCATCTGATGGCGAAAACATTACTGGAAAAATTTGAGGAGAAATGGTTACAACTTCTGCCAAAGGTTAATGAGGAGGTAACTATTACTTTGGACATTTCTGGTCATTGGTATGGCTTCCGTAATTTCTTAATATAATGATGCTTGTGTTTCAATACTCCATATTTTTATCTGTAAATATTGCATGATCATCTCTTAAATCTTTCCATTTATTCCAGGAAAAAAGACGAGAAGAGGAGGAAGCTGAAGCCCAACTGAATATGCAGCTTGCTCAGGAGTCTGCTCATGCCAAACTAGCCAGGGATTTGTGTAACGAGGTAAAATCCAACCTACTCTTGAAGCTTAGCTTTTCTAAAAATGATGGTTTAGTAATTCCCTCAAACAAGCTTTGATAATTCATAATGATATCCTCTGCCTCTCATTTAGAGCTTGATCTGCTCTCTGGTGAGTCTGAAATTATGTAATTATTTGCAGCTTTATGAAGTTGACACACACGTGGAGGAACTCAGAGAGATGGTGGTCAGAAGATGCAGGTTTAGTTGAATTACTGATATTCAAATCTATAATTGCTACCTTTTATTTGCTCGATTTATTCTCTTTTTTACGATTGCTGCCTCCTGGCTTCTCTCTCCCAGGGTTTGAGGTTTTGTCTTTGCATGACAGCTTCAAAAATTATGTCATGAAAATCTAGCAACCCAAAAAGAGAAAATCTGGTCAAATGTTTCTTACATATAATTTCGATTTTTTTACGTCATGATATGATTAGGTGGCTTTTCCATTCAATATAAAATCTGATTAAGTAGATCTTTATATTTTTAATCCTTGTTGACATATACCAACTGATGTTGTTCCCATATATTCCAAACTAGATTATCTATGCCCGTGCTTATGCATGGACCCAACAATCTGGATTCAGTCAAAGTGTGTTATCTTTTGTCTATGAATATGTTCTTATATGCCTTTTTTCAATGACATTATGGGCGGGGAGGGAGAAAGGAGAAGGGGATGTGACACTGCTACTTCCTCTGTCCCAATTTATATGACTCACTTTCCTTTTTAGTCAATCCCATAAATAATGACACATTTCTATATTTAATAACAATTTAACTTTTAAATGTCCATTTTACCCTTAATGAAATGATTTATAGCGACGAAAACATTTATGACTTATTTTAGACCACAAGTTTCAAAAGTCTTTTTTTTTCTTAAACTCGCTGTCAAGTCAAACTAAGTCATAAACATTGGGACCGAGGAAGTAATAGTTAAGATGATGTTAATAAGTTTTGGTATTTCAGTTTGTTGCTCGATCAATATTAAACTTCTTTCAACCTTGTATATTGTTGGCAAGGTTCATTCTTATTTATACTCACTATTATGGTATTTTGAAAAGTTGTTTTTCCCCATTAGTTTTATATTGTTTATGTGAAAAATATAGGAAAAGAATATTATTGAATTGTTGTTGTTTTAATTATTACATAGAGAACCCTATTTATAGATACTATATAATACAATTCCTTACCAAATAGGAGACTATAAACTGTTCCTAGTTTGTGTAGGATTGTGTTTTCCTATTCTATTCTAACACTCCCCCTCAAGCTGGTGCATACAAATTATATGTACCTAGCTTGTTACAAATGTAATTAATACGAGGACCGGTAAGAGACTTGGTGAAGATATCTGCAAGTTGATCATTTGACTTCACAAATTTGGTAACAATATGAGATTCTTTTCTCTTACAAAGTGACAATCAATTTCAATGTGCTTAGTCCTCTCATGAAACATTGGATTTGATGCGATATGAAGGGCCGCTTGATTATCACACACAAGTTCCATATGACCGGTTTCTCCAAACTTTAGTTCTCCAAGCAACTGTTTGATCCAAACTAGCTCACAAGTTGCTACAGCCATTGCTCGATATTCTGCTTCTGCACTGGATCGAGCAACCACACTTTGTTTCTTACTCTTCCATGACACCAAATTACCTCCAACTAAAACACAATATCCGGATGTAGAACGTCTATCAAAGGGTGATCCTGCCCAATCAGCGTCTGTATATCCGGTGATATGCTCATGGCCTTGATCCTCGAAGAGTAGTCCTTTACCGAGGAGCTGACTTTATATATCGCAGAATACGAACAACTGCATCCCAATGACTATCACAAGGAGAAGTCATAAACTGACTTACAACATTCACAGGAAAAGAGATGTCCGGTCTAGTCACAGTGAGGTAATTCAACTTTCCAACCAACCGTCTATACCTTTCAGGATTCTTGAGTTGCTCCCCCGTCCGGAAGGAGTTTAACATTCGGATCCATAGGAGTGTCAATGGGTTTACACCCCATCATTCTGTCTCCTCAAGAATGTCTAAAGCATACTTGCGTTGAGAAATAACAATACGATCTAGACCGAGCAACCTCAATACCAAGGAAATACTTCAATACGCCAAGGTCTTTAGTTTTGGAAATCTTTGAAAGAGATCTTTGCTTCAAATTAGTGATACCAACTTGATCATTGCGGTGATAACGATATCATCAACATAAACAACCAAATAAATACACAGATTTGGTCTTGAATGCCGATAAAACACGAGTGATCGGCGCCACTACGAGTCATACCAAACTTCGACCATTTGTGTCTTGAACTTTCCAAACCAAGCTCGAGGAGACTGTTTTAGACCATATAGTGACCGACGCAATCGACATACAAGGCTTCTAGACTCCCCCTGAGCAACAAAACCAGGAGGTTGCTCCATATAGACTTCTTCCTCAAGATTACCATGCAGAAAATCATTCTTAATGTCTAACTGATGAAGAGGCCAATGACGAACGGCCGCCATAGATAGAAAAAGACGGACTGATGCTATTTTGGCCACGGGAGCGAAAGTGTCACTATAATCTAGCCCAAATATCTGAGTATACCCTTTAGCAACAAGGCGAGCCTTAAGCCGATCGACTTGACCATCTGGACCAATTTTGACCGCATAAACCCAACGACAACCAACAGTAGACTTACCTGCAGGAAGGGAGACAAGCTCCCAAGTACTTTTACTTGAGCATAGCTATATTCTACCGACACCATTTGTTATTTTGGAAGTTCTTCTTGTATTATACCTTTCTCCATAAATGACTTCAACTTTTATTCAATTATAGTCTCCAATTCTTGCACAAGGTAGAGGTAAGGTCTGCATACACACCACCCTCCCTAGACCAACTTGTGGGATTACACTGGGTATGTTATTGTTTGTATAGTTATCAAATGTAATTTTCAATCTGCTTGTGGCAGCTTTCCTTACGAATTAGATATATTTTTCACGGTTAAAAGCCTGTAGACAAACAACCATCAATAATCGTTACATTGTATACTGATTAATTATTGAAAAACTTGTTTGAGAAGGAGAGGCGAACCCAGGATTTGAAGATTGGGGGGGGGGACTATTAAGAGTGACGCAAGGGTAAGGTTAGCACAGAACCTGTGGCCTCAATGGATATTCTTTCTCTCGGATCTGGTTTAAGTGATTGCAAATCAAACTCATCTATAAAACGCGAAGAATTGTCTCTAAAACTAGCACTTGGTTGAGAAGAATTATGTTTCGTCAAAAATCTATCCATTTCAAATCAGAAGAATCAACAACAAATTCTTATAAAAAAAATACGCTTAAAAAGAACTTACCAATTTATGCAGAGATAATAAGAGTAGGACTTCAATTATGCAGTGAAGAATACTTGTAAATTGTAAGTTGTAGATTTTCTAGCAGTCCTATATTTTGTTTAGAATTGTGCTAGGGCTTTTATTTGTTTTTAATTTCAATTAAGAAAGGAATGCGGTCAAGCAATAAAAGGGTGGTTAAGAAAGGGGGTGGGGCCACATGAGGTGGCAAAAATGAGTTTTAATAAAAGCAATTTTAAAAAGGTTAACTCTAAAGAAAAAACTGATTAGAAAGTTAAAAAAACGTTACCTTTCGTGGGAATCAAACTTGTGCAGTCGTGGTTCGATATGGCGACTTCGACCAGTGCACCAAAGCGACTTTTGGGTATAAGGGTGCACAATCAAATATATTATCGTTTTATCAACTATCTATACATATATATACAAAAATTTCTTAAAAGTTACCGGGTGCACGTGGGTCCGCCTCTGTTGAGAAGTACTTTAGTTGAAATAAAGTTCCCTCAGTAATATTCATCTTTTAATTTCAAAGGAAATTCATGTCCAAAGACAATTACTTTAACTTCCAAATATTTTATTTTCAATTTCACACCTTTTTTTTTGTTTCAAACTCAATCAAATATTGTCCAAATACTTATAACAAATTACAATATTTTTTTTGTTAGATAATTAGAAAACAAAGTTAGCACACAAGTAGACATAGAATTAATAAAGAGTATCAAGATAGTAATATGGCAAAACAATGTTGGGTAAATAAATAATGCTTTCATTAACTTAAGTACTTCAATATTTTTAGTTGGAAACGAGACAGATTATGGTCTAGCCAAATTGACTCTAGCTACAATTCGTTAGGATGACAAAACTGACTGTGAGTTGTCAGTTGAAAAGACAATGTGGTGGTAATTAATGATGTACGCGAAAGGGTAAATCTGTCAAGTCATCCAAATATTTGTATCACAACAACAGTAAATTATTATTTAGGACATAACATTGCTCCATTTTAGTGCATTTATAGAGATATCCTCTGGGTCCACAGAAATACCAGATTGCATACTGAAACGATATTTCCGAAAATAAAAACAATCTTATGTTCTAGATAAGAGTCTCTTGAGCCAGCCATAGTTCTCAAAACCTTACAGTGCCATTGGTGAGAGGCTGAGAGCGTCATGCAGAAGAAAAATCTTGGTAAAAGTCTTTCGGCTGAAGATCCAGGATACAATTTTTTATAGAACTCTATTGGAAGTAGCTATGTAATACTCTTCTTGCATTAGGACATGAGATTCTCATGCTTGGAAACCAATAAGAACCGTACCTGTCACATTTTTAAAATGTGGTTATTTTCCCCTGATATTTCAGTATTAGTGAGATGTGATCACCAAAAACTGGTTGCTATTCAGTGGGCCAAGTTGCTTTTAATCTGGACTAACCAAGTTGGAACTTCATTTGAAATCTTGAATTTTTCTGGGATATGCAAATATAGCAGCTCTTGAAAGTGGCAAATAGAAATGGATGTTATGCAATTTAGTCACCATGACATAACTAACCCTATAAATACTCTCATTTCTCTGTTGCAGCAAAATTTTGATAAGTTCATTTCTCATTGTTTTCGAGACCACACAATGTTGGCCAGCCTATTATGTGTGTTCAAGCTCAAGGCAAACATGGCCTTTTTCTCCATTGCAGTATGATAATTCTTCCTTCTTTAGCCATCTAAATTGATCCCTTGACACCAGGGGCTTCTCTAGTGCCGATTCCTTTTCGCCTGTGTTGATCCACAAGTACTTTCATGGATTCCTGTGAGATGTGAAATGCAACAATTGTTTATCTCGATTTAAGCTGAAACTAATAAATTGGTATTAAATGTATTCAATTGGGTTTAAGTTACTCTTCTGGGCAGCCAAGTGATTTTTTCTGTCTGCAAATGGTATAGTTCTCCTCGGTCAACTTGGATATGTTTCACTTGGTGTTAAGACTTTCTATAGACAGTTTTTGGCTTGCAACAGAATTTGCAGGTCAACGGCTTGAATGACTATGTTGAAGATGGGAGTTTGATGATTTGTTGGTTTTATCTTGTGTTAGTGCTGTTTCATATGTGAATCTAATTTCTGTACTTAATTCCCTGGTAAAAAGTGCATCTCTCTTTCAATTTGAGTGTAGGTTTAAATTCACCTTTCCAATATCAATTTCTTATTCCAGCATCTATATTTAATAAGCATTGGGTCGATCTTAGCAATTTATCCGTCTCTCTGACTTGATGCTGGATGTGTGTTATACATAACCTCCAGATTAAAAAGAAGAAAGCTTCATCTTTTGGTGCCATTCGTCTGGAGAGCTCTCTTCATGCTTAAACCTTTTTCTGTGACCCTGCTACTGTAAACTTCATCTGATTCTAGTTTTTCTGTAGCACCAATGCTAATTTCTGCTCGTGTATGGCACCTATTCTAATTCTGAAATCATTACCTCAGGAAAATATCAATAGAGGAGAAGAGAAATCTAGGGATAGCTCTCACGAAGTTATCTCCTGATGATCTTAGTAAGGCACTGGAGATAGTAGCACAAAATAACCCACTATTTCTAGCTTCAGCAGAAGAGGTGGAACTTGACATTGATACCCAGGTTCTCATAAGACTTGAACATCTCCCCCATTCAAAAATTTATATATCACTTTTTAATATTCTTATCAGTAGTTTATTTTGTGGTTTCTGTAGAGCGAATTGACACTGTGGAGGCTAAAATTCTTCACCAAGGATGCATTAGAAGTTCATGGTAAGAGTTCAAGCAAAGGTGACAACAGTAACTCAGCCAATGTTGCTGCTGCTAATCTTAATATTAGTGCTGCCTCCAGAAGAAAAAGGGAGATTTGTGATGCACTTGTGAAGAATGCCAAGAAACGAAATAAAAAACCCTCTAAATGAATTTGTTTATGAAACGGGCTGCAGTATAGGTGTTTAGTTCATGTGTATCATCATCAGAAGAAAAGGTTTATTTGTCTTATCGCATTCATTCTCAAATGAAAGAATGAATGAGACATTTGATACTAAAAGTTGACTATTTTTCAAGCACTGTAGGAGGAAATGAAATGATGTTGGTGTTCAATATTTCTGTTAATATGTGACTTCCATTCTTTCGTATTTGGCTTGCCCTCAGTAAAGCTATTTTACAAAGAGGACTTGTCTTTCTATTAGAGAATACACTGATATTCATAATTGTGCAACAGAAAATAATTTATAATCTCCTAGGTCATTCAACCACCACCTTAAGATCTTTATTGGATGCTTAGATCATTTCATACGATATCGGAGCTAAACTGTGGTGAGCTCACTTTTACAATGTTCCTTTACATGTTTTATTCCTCTAAGCGTCCCCCTCAATTCAACCTATTAATTTGCTCTCTCTCTCTCTCTCTCCCTCTCTCGTCAAGTTTAATGTTCAACCATGATTTTGAAAAAAAAGATGCAACCTCATGAAATCCCAAGAGATGAGTCATGTGTAGGAGGGTATTAAAGGATACCATTTTTTTTCCCACATTGGTCGTATGTTATTTGATTGCAGGAATTCACAATGAATTCGAGGATGGAAGCACTATTCAGGAGTTTCTCGAGAAAATAGTTAGTAAGGAAGAAGAATTAAGAGAGAAGAAAAGAGTTCTAGGAAGAGAAGAATTTTGTATTTTCATATGTGATTGTTCAATGAGTTAATTACAAGCTATATAGTAATTGAATTGAACTAAATTAAGCTCTTAAGCTAATAACACAATCAGTTACCAATTAACTGCTCCTAACTAACTTTCTGTAGCTAACTAACTATAATATTATATGATGTAATACTCCTTTATAAGAGATTCTTGACCTCAAGGATCTATAATTTTCCCACCTGCTCCGCCAAGGTTAAAGTCATTTCATAGTATTCATGTGCCTGTTCGGAGCTATTGATACCTGCAAAAAGGTCATCCTTTCTGCCCAAAAGATGCAGTCCCTTCGACAGTCAGACTCGTGTTTCAGAATAAAGGGTACGGAGAGCGGAATAACATAAACAATTGATTGCCTCAATTCTTCATATTTCGCCCAAAAGATGTCGAACTTGTCTTTTCAAGTGAAGGCGTAGAAAACTGTAACGGTAGAAATTGAGTGCATCCCTTCCCCTTGAGATCACCCTTGTTCTTAACAACGAAATATAAACTAGAAATTTGATAATTGGTGACTTCTAAATGTGCAACATTGTGCCAGTTCGCAAGGTACATCATATTGGTCATACATTCTCATCCTCAACATTATTGTTTTCTTGTTCCCACTCACATCCCAAGTTGCCAATGATAGAAAATCATCAAACCATACTTTTACTATTTCCTCTACAGCTAGTATTGGTTTTTCCTCTATTTTCTCAATCTCTTAACATTGACAAGTCTTCTTATTACTCTCCAAGTTCAACCAAAAATCATATGAAGTCATGATCTTTGAAAGAATTGTATCAAAACAAGCTTTCCACGAGAGCACTTCTTTCCAATCACTATCTAAGATTTTTTTTATCCATATATAACACCTCGGAAATTGAAAAAGGGAAGAACTTCATGTTTTTGCTATTGGTTGTATCCTACGAAATCAGTCTACAGTTCATAGAAGTTTCTACGAGTCGTAGATGACACTCGTAGGAATGAGGTTGAGATTAGGAAAAAAATCAAGTTTATGAAGTTTGACCTACGAGTGAACAAGACGGGTCGTCGTTTGTACTACGGGTCGTAGATGAGTTTCGTAGAAGGGTCCCAGACTTAATGAAATATTGATCTTGAACTTGAATTCTACCAATTGGCTGTATGAGCCGTAGACTTCCGTTGTAGGAAGGTCTCGTGGAAAGTTATGTGAATTTGGATTTCTAAAGTTGGTTCTACGGTTGACTAGTACGGACGGTAGAAAGTTCTTTTACGTTCATTAACGCTTCAAGTCATTAGAGCAAGGTTCCAAGAGGAGAAAAGCTAGGGTTCAAGCGTTCTTCGAGTTTCGTCGATTTCACTAAAGAACTTCGTTCTTCTAGGTATGTAAGGCTATCATAGTGTTGGACTAATTCGTCCTCACGCCCCTACATCTACTTTCAAATCAGTAAAAGAATAATCTAAGGTTCTATACTTAGATTTGAGTATTCTTCAGATGAGTTGATATGGAGTTCTTGAATTGTTGATTATTAAATTCCTATTTCTAATCATTGAATTGTCGTACATTTTGTATTGCCATTATTGAGTTGATTGTTTATGTCTATTTTTCAGCATGAACCCTATTCTTGAGTATTCATTGAATTCTTAATGAGAATCTTTTAAACAAAACATAATTGTTTAAACTGAGTTTTGAGGAAGTAATAAAGAGGAGTATGAGAAAGAGTGTAAGGGAACTAAGTATTTCCCAAATGTTTCATTTTTTACATGAAGAAAAGGAGTACACTTTTTTTTAGAAAAGTTCAAGAGTTTTCAGAAAGATTGAATACATAGTAGTTACCTCTTAAAGAGGCCCCTTTTGAGTAATTATCTCAACCCAGAATGTATTTTTACATTGAGCAAAGAGAAACCTTATTTTCTAAATGAGCAATGAGTTTCAGAGATATTTCAGAGCACTTACCTCTTTTTAGAAGATAGTTTGAACAATTATATCAAGCCAGAGAAAGAATATGTTTATATACATTTGAGCAAATAGTATATAATATTGAGAGTTATATTGAACACCGATATGGAAGAGAGTTCAGACAACTCACAGCCCCCATAAACCATGTCTTGCCAACATGGGTACATGATCATACTTTTTAGATGAATCCTTAGTGCCTTCGGGCAAAGCTTAGTGAATCCACTTAATTGAGCGGCTCTATATCCTGACACGATATATGACAGTTCTGGCAACGTGGACAAGACGATGTATCATCACGTAGCTCATAGTGATGGTTGTCGGTTGAGAATCTCTCAATAGAGTTAAAGTGTATTTTAAATATATCACTTATTATGTTGAAGTTCAGCGATAAGAAAGTATTTTGTAGAGTTAAGTGATTTCATTCCTTTAATTCTTACATTCAGTTGAGTTTATGCTATATCTATTGCAGTCCTTTCATTCATTTATTTTGTCTCGGCTATATGACATACTTGTGCATTTAATGTACTAATGTCATTCGACCTGCATCTTTTATGATGCAGCTACAGGTGTTCAGGATCATCAATAGGCATTTCGTTGAGATCACTTTGCGCTTTAGATTTGGTGTGCCTCCTTGCTTTCCGGAGGATTTCATATTTATTTTCCTATTCTTGTTGATTTGTCGTGGGTCTTGTCCTGATATCTATCCTAGTATTTCTAACACCCTGTATCCGAAAACAGACCAAAATGCAAATTTTGAAAAGTTGGAGGTGCAACCCACGGTTGCCATCCACGGACCGTAGGTCAGACCACGGCCTGTGCTGGTGGTCCGTGGTTCACCACTGCAACCCCTCCCTAGCCAAGCTTAGAAAATTTGGCTAAGTCTCGACACACGAACAGACCCACGATTCGTAGATCAGACCACGGTCCATGGTCTGTGTCCGTGGATCAAGACCTTCTTTACCCAGCCTCTGACATGAACTACGGTCGACCAGCACGGACCGTCAATCGATCCACGGTCCGTAGGTTTGACCGTAGATGAGAATCAGCAGCGAGTTAGCTGAAAATTCTAATGGGTCAACTTCAGATGGTCATAAATTTTAGCATAAAATGAATTGTCTGTCCCATTACCTATGATATGATAGATAATTGAATTATCTTTCCAATGCCACTGAGTTTGCTAAATTCCGACCTCCGAGTAAAAAGTTATGCCCGTTTTAGTGAAGCCCTGTCGGGCAGACTCGATCGACGGACCCAATCTACGGACCGTCGATTGAATGACAGCCCGTCAGTCCATTACGTCGATTACTCCGACAGCAGTTATTTCAGGGGTCTTTTGGTATTTTCCTATTTCGTTTAACCCCTTAGATACGTCGTTTAAACCCTAAATCATGAGGTTTTAGTCAATTTAAGCCTACAAACATAACTAGAACTTACCTTAGTCAAAATCATTAATCAAACTTAGAAAATTAGAAGCAAGAGAGGAGAAGAGAAGTCAAGAAGCCTAGTTCAAGAACGCAGCAAGGTTCCATCAGTTTCAGCCCCGAAATTGAAAGATTTCTCCGTGGAATTCGTCACCAGGTATGTGGGATTTCACTAGTGGGTTCCTTTCGCCCATTAGGTCCCTAGAATTCAGTCAAATTCTTGATTCCATGATTATGAACAAACCTAGGGTTTCTAGAATTACAACAGATCATCATGAATTAGTTATTTAAATGTTCCAAATCAGATTATCATGTTATTGCTCAGTTTATCGCATGAATTTCAGAACCCTAGCTATGTATTTCTTCAGTTCTTGAATTACACATGCTAGGTCAGATATTTCAGTATTCAGTTTTACATGCCTCAGTTTATGAATGCATCATTATCAGATTAATTGTTGCATTCTCAGTTTGCATGTTCAGTTTCGAGCTATCCAGTATTTACAGAAATTCAGTCATAACCAGTTAACCACTTAATTCATTGGGAGTAGCATAGTACCGAGTTGGACTAGGGTTCAGCGTACCTATATAGTCCCAGAACTACGAGCCACGTAGGTGTAAGTCCCCTCTATGGGCAACATCTGTTTAGTGATCACGTCAGTATGCCTCTATACCTCTAGCAGGGTATATTGGGTCCTCTCGATGGGGCGTATACATCGGACTCCACATTTAGCTCATGTGGTTTTATGTCGGACATTATTAGCTCCCACAGTTCAATCAGACTCTATTGCATTGACCATATTTCAGTACAGTCAGTATTCAGTCTCAACATATTATAAATTTGGTCATTGCATTTAGTTAGCTCAGTATTCAGTATTTTCAGTATCTATATCATGTTCAGATTATATCATTGCTCAGTATGCTTTGTTCAGTTATGTGTTATTTCAGCTTTACTCTATCCCGCATGCTCAGTACCTTTCAAGTACTGACGCATACGTGCGCTACATCTTCTCGTGATGTAGGTTTAGGTTCTCAGCATCCAGATCACGCTTAGATCAATTCTCGATCTTCAGTTCAGCAGCATCAGTGGTGAGTCCTCATTCTTCGAGGACTAGTGACATATTTATCTTTATCGCTTTTAGTCTTTAGTTTCAGTTTTGCTAGATCTAGTTGGGGCATATCCCAACATTTCTAGTCAGTTTAGAGGCTTATTTCAGACATAGTTAGATTCAGCTTAGTATTTTGAGTTTGATATTCCTTTTGTATTAAACTCTCAGATTTGATATATTTAGTTATATAGTATATGGGTATTCCCATCTTTTCAGATTTATTTATGATTTAGCTTCCGCATCAGTTTATTATCTTTAGTATGGTCATGATCATGCCAACAGTGTTAGCTTGGGATCACTTGTGGTCCTAGGTCCCGTGTCCGTGTCTCGGGGGTAGCTCGGGCGTGACAAACTTGGTATCAGAGCATTAGCTTTAAGTTTCTTAGGATGTTTGAAAATCCGCACTAGATAGAGTCCTTTTCATGGGTGTGTAGTGCGCACCACATCTAATGAGAGGGAGGCTACAAAGTGTCTTAGGAAAAATCTTCATTTTCTTGTTACTTTTATCGTGCGTAAGGTATGATCTAATTCCATTCTAACTCGACGTTTTACGTTTCAGTGATCATGCCTCCTCGTAGAGCTTATGTCAGGAATGCGAATGCCAGGAATGCAAACGCAGCTCCTCCAGTCCCTGATCAAAAAGTGTCAAATGCTGAATTCAGGAATGTCATTCAGATGTTGGCTCAGAGTGTGGCCAACCAGAACAATCAGCGGGTTCAAGCTCCTGCGAATGCAAATATTGGGTCAGCTGCCGCCAGGGTGCGTGACTTTGTTAGGATGAATCCGCCTGAGTTCTTAGGATCGCAGATTGGAGAAGATCCCCAGAATTTCTTGGATGAGATCAAGAAGATCTTTAAGGTGATGCAGGTCACTGGGAATGATCGGGTTGAGTTAGCATCTTACCAACTGAAAGATATGGCTCATATTTGGTACACTCAGTGGAAGGAGAACAGGGGTACAGATGCCGCTCCTATTACTTGAGATTGTTTCAGCGAAACCTTTCTGGACAGGTTTTTCCCCATAGAGTTGAGAGAAGAAAGGGCCCAGGAATTTATGAACTTAAGGCAGGGTAACATGACTGTCCAAGAGTATGGGCTCAAGTTTAACCAACTCTCCAGGTATGCTCCTCACATGGTTGCTGATTCCAGGGCTCAGATGAATAAGTTTCTGTATGGAGTGTCAGACTTAGTGAAAACAGAGTGCAGGAATGCTATGTTGTTGGGAGACATGAACATCTCTAGGCTCATGACTCATGCTCAGCAGGTTAAGGGTGATAAGCTTAGGGAATGAGCTAAGGAGACTAAGAAAGCCATAACAAGTAACTATGACTATCCTCAACGGAAAACAGGTGGTGGAAATCGCTCGCAATTTCAGCAGAAGTCTTCGACTCCAGTCCCTTCATCAGCTAGTGTTCCATTCCCCAGGTTCCGTAATGATCAGAAAGGTAGGGCGTCAGGCTCTAAGTCTCAAGGTAGTGTTTCAGGCACCAAAACCTACCCAACTTGCTCGAAGTGTAGTAAGAACCATCCGGGCGAGTGCCTTGCAGGTAAGGAAGGATTCTTTGGGTGTGGTCAGTCTGGTCATAGATTGAAGGATTGTCCTTCAAGACAAGGTCAAGGAGGAAATAATGGTAGAGCTTAGTCTACAACTTCAGCAGCACCAACAGGTCGCCCGACTCAGCAGGGTAACTATTCTAGTACTGGTGGCGGACAACACCAAAATAGGCTTTATGCTCTTCAGGCTTGTCAAGATCAGGAAGATTCTCCTGATGTAGTCACTGGTACGTTACGAGTCTTTGATCTTGATGTTTATGTATTGTTAGATCCAGGGGCTACTTTGTCTTTTGTAACTCCTTATATAGCAGTCTAATTCAGTGTTAGTCCAGAAACTCTTTCAGAACCCTTCTCAGTCTCTACTCCAGTCGGTGACCTAGTTATAGCTAGACGGGTATACAGAAATTGCCCTGTCACAGTCTCTCAGAAAGTCACCTCAGCATATCTTGTAGAGTTAGAAATGGTAGACTTCGATATCATTCTAGGCATGGATTGGTTACATTTCTGTTATGCCTCAGTTGATGGTAGAACTAGGATTGTTCATTTTCAGTTTCCAAACGAACCAATCCTAGAATGGAAGGGTAGTAGCTTTGCGCCTATAGGTAGATTCATTTCTTACCTTAAGGTCAGAAAGATGATCTCTAAGGGTTATCTCTATCATCTAGTTCGGGTTAAGGATTCTAGTTCTGAATCCCCAACTCTTGAGTCAGTTCCTGTAGTCAGTGACTTTCCAGAAGTGTTTCCAGAAGATCTTCCCGGAGTTCCTCCCGAAAGGGAAATCGACTTTGGAATTGATCTCCTTCCAGATACCCAGCCTATTTCTATTCCTCCTTACAGAATGGCTCCAGCAGAGCTTAAGGAATTGAAAGAGCAGTTGAAAGACCTTCTAGATAAGGGCTTCATCAGACCTAGTATTTCGCCATGGGGTGCACCAATGTTGTTCGTGAAGAAGAAAGATGGTTCTCTCAGAATGTGTATTGACTATAGGTAGTTGAACAAAGTCACAATCAAGAATAAGTATCCCATCCCCAGAATCGATGACTTGTTCGACCAACTTCAAAGTGCTAGTCATTTCTCAAAGATAGACCTCAGATCAGGTTATCATCAGCTCAGAGTCAGAGATAGTGGCATTCCGAAGACAGCCTTCAGAACTCGGTATGGTCATTATGAATTTGTAGTTATGTCATTTGGACTAACCAATGCTCCTGCAACTTTCATGGATTTGATGAACAAAGTGTTCAAGCAGTACTTGGACTTGTTCGTTATCGTCTTTATTGATGATATCCTCATTTACTTTAGGAATGAGGAAGAACATGTGAGTCATTTGAGAGTTGTTTTGCAAACACTCAAAGATCGTCAATTATTTGCAAAATTTAACAAGTGCGAGTTTTGGTTACAATTAGTTGCTTTCCTTGGGCATATTGTGTCTAGTGAAGGAATTCGAGTAGATTCCCAGAAGATAGAAGCAGTGAAACAATGGCCCAGACCTATCTCTGCAACAGATATCAGAAGTTTCTTAAGTCTAGCATGATATTACAGAAGGTTTATGGAAGGATTTTCATCCGTAGCCTCACTATTGACTAGGTTGACTCAGAAAAAAGTTAAGTTCCAATGGTCAGATGATTGTGAGAAAAGCTTCGCAGAATTGAAAACTAGGTTGACTACAGCTCCTGTCTTGACTCTACCAGAGGGTTCAGATGGTTATGTGATCTATTGTGATGCATCTAGAGTCGGCCTAGGTTATGTGTTGATGCAGCGAGGTAAGGTTATAGCTTATGCTTCTAGACAACTTAAGGTGCATGAGAAGAACTACCCAACTCATGACCTCTAGCTAGCAGCAGTGGTGTTTGCACTCAAGATTTGGAGACACTACTTGTATGGTGTTCATGTAGATGTGTTCATAGACCATAAGAGCCTCCAGTATGTATTCACCCAGAAAGAGTTGAATTTTCGCCAAAGAAGATGGCTTGAGTTCCTCAAAGATTATGATATGAGCATACATTACCATCCAGGTAAGGCAAATGTAGTAGCAGATGCCCTTAGCAGACTGTCTATGGGTAGTGTAGCACATGTTGAGGAAGAAAGAAAAGAGCTAGCAAAGGATGTTCACAGACTTGCTCGCCTAGGAGTTCGTCTTATGAGCATATCAGATGGTGGTGTAACGGTTCAGAATGGGGCAGAATCTTCTTTGGTAGTTGAGGTTAAGGAAAAGCAAGACAGTGATCCAATCTTGCTTGAGCTTAAGGGTGAAGTCCACAATCAGAGAGTGGAGGTTTTCTCCCAAGGGGGAGATGGTGTGCTTCGCTACCAGGGGCGATTGTGTGTTCCTGATGTGGGTGAATTGAGACAACATATTCTCGCAAAAGCCCACAATTCCAGATATTCTATTCATTCAGGCGCCACTAAGATGTATCGCGATCTGCGGGAAGTCTATTGGTGGAGTGGCATGAAAAGAGATATAGTCGACTTTGTGGCTAAGTGCCCCAATTGCCAGCAAGTAAAGGTAGAACATCAGAAACCAGGAGGTATGACTCAAGAGATTGACATTCCTACTTGGAAGTGGGAAGTGATCAACATGGACTTCATCACAGGTTTACCTTGTACTCGCAGACAACATGACTCTATTTGGGTGATTGTTGATAGGGTTACTAAGTCTTCTCACTTTTTGGCGGTCAAGACTACAGATTCAGCGGAGGATTACGCCAAGCTTTACATTAATGAGATTGCGAGGTTGTATAGGGTTCCTTTGTCTATCATCTCAGATAAAGGTCCCAGTTTACCTCTTATTTCTAGAAGTCATTTCAGAAAGGTCTTGGTACCCAGGTTAACCTTAGCACATCATTTCATCCACAGATGGATGGTTAGGCAGAGCGTACCATTCAGACCTTAGAAGACATGTTGAGAGCTTGTGTGATCGACTTCAAGGATAGTTGGGATGATCACCTTCCTCTCATTGAGTTCGCCTACAACAATAGTTACCATTCCAGCATTTAGATGGCCCCTTATGAGGCTTTGTATAGGCGTAGATATAGATCTCCAGTTGGTTGGTTTGAAGTAGGTGAAGCAGCCTTGATTGGACCAGATTCAGTCCTTGATGCTATGGAGAAAGTGAAACTCATTAGAGATAGACTTAAGACTGCCCAGAGTCACCAGAAATCTTATGCAGATGTGAGAAGAAGGGAACTAGAGTTCCAAGTTGATGATTGGGTTTTCCTGAAAGTGTCACCTATGAAAGGGGTGATGAGATTTGGCAAGAAAGGAAGCTCAGTCCCAGATATGTAGGCCCTTACCGGATCTTGAAAAGGATTGGTAAAGTGGCTTATGAGTTAGAGTTGCCAACAGATTTAGCAGCAGTGCATCCAGTCTTTCACATTTCTCTTTTGAAGAAGTGTGTGGATGATCCAGCATCCATAGTGCCATTAGAGAGTGTGGCCGTGAAAGATAGCCTTGCTTATGAGGATGTACCAGTTGAGATTCTCGATCGTCAGGTTAGAAGGTTGAGAAATAAAGAAGTCGCTTCAGTCAAGGTTTTGTGGAGGAGTCAGTCAGTAGAGGGAGCTACTTGGGAAGCAGAAGTAGCCATGAAGTCCAAGTATCCTCACCTCTTTCCTTCCAATCCCATTCCAGCTTGAGGTAATAGTTCCTCTTCAGTTTTTCAGTCATTCATGCATAAATTCAGTCTTAGAATCATGTTCTTTCAGTTTGTAATTGCATTTTCAGCGTATTTGCATGTCCTTGGAACTCAGCTCAGTTAGAAATCCAGTTCTCAGTGTTTAGTGGTAGGGATTGCAGCCCTCTCCCTCTATTTCAGCTTGATTAGTCTTCATTAGAGGACGAATAGTCCCAAGGGGGAGATAATGTAACACGCCGTATCCGAAAATAGACCAAAATGCAGATTTTGAAAAGTTGCAAGTGCAACCCACGGTTACCATCCACGGACCGTAGGTCAGACCACGGCCCGTGCTAGTGGTCCGTGGTTCACCACTGCAACCCCTCCCCAACCAAGCTTAGAAAATTTGGCTAAGTCTCGACTCACGGACAGACCCACGGTTCGTGGTCTGTGTTCGTGGATCAAGACCTTCTTTACCTAGCCTCTGACACGAACTACGGTCGACCAGCACGGACCGTCAATCGATCCACGGTCCGTAGGTCTGACCGTAGATGAGAATCAGCAGCCAGTTAGCTGAAAATTCTGATGGGTCAACTTCAGATGGTCATAACTTATAGCACAAAATGAATTGTGTGTCCCATTACCTAGGATATGATAGATAATTGAATTATCTTTCCAACACCACTGAGTTTGCTAAATTCCAACCTCCGAGTAAAAAGTTATGCCCGTTTTAGTGAAGCCCTGTCGGGCAGACTCGATCGACGGACCCAATCTACGGACCGTCGATTGAATGACGGCCCGTCAGTCCATTTTGTCGATCACCCCGACAGCAGTTATTTCAGGGGTCTTTTGTTCTTTTCCTATTTCGTTTAACCCCTTAGATACGTCGTTTAAACCCTAAATCATGAGGTTTTAGTCAGTTTAAGCCTACAAACATAACTAGAACTTACCTTGGTCAAAATCATTAATCAAACTTAGAAAATTAGAAGCAAGAGAGGAGAAGAGAGGTCAAGAACCCTAGTTCAAGAACGCAGCAAGGTTCCATTAGTTCCAGCCCCGAAATCAAAAGATTTCTCCGTGGAATTCGTCACCAGGTATGTGGGATTTCACTAGTGGGTTCCTTTCACCCATTAGGTCCCTAGAATTCAGTCAAATTCTTGATTCCATGATTATGAACAAACCTAGGGTTTCTAGAATTACAACAGATCATCATGAATTAGTTATTTAAATGTTCCAAATCAGATTATCATGTTATTGCTCAGTTTATCACATGAATTTCAGAACCCTAGCTATGTATTTCTTCAGTTCTTGAATTACACATGCTAGGTCAGATATTTCAGTATTCAGTTTTACATGCCTCAGTTTATGAATGCATCATTATCAAATTAATTGTTGCATTCTCAGTTTGCATGTTTAGTTTCGAGCTATCCAGTATTTACAGAAATTCAGTCATAATAGTTAACCACTTAATTCATTGGGAGTAGCATAATACCGAGTTGGACTAGGGTTCAGCGTACTTATATAGTCCCAGAACTACGAGCCACGTAGGTGTAAGTCCCCTCTGTGGGCAACATCAGTTTAGTGATCACGCCAGGGTATATTGGGTCCTCTTGATAAGGCGTATACATCGAACTCCACATTTAGCTCATGTGGTTTTATGTCGGTTAGTAGTAGCTCCCACAGTTCAGTCAGACTCTATTGCATTGACCATATTTCAGTACAGTCAGTATTCAGTCTCAGCATATTATAAATTTGGTCATTGCATTCCAGTTAGCTCGGTATTCAGTATTTTCAGTATCTATATCATGTTCAGATTATATCATTGCTCAGTATGCTTTGTTCAGTTATGTGTTATTTCAGCTTTACTCTATCCTGCATTCTCAGTACCTTTCAAGTACTGACGCATACGTGCGCTACATCTTCTCGTGATGTAGGTTTAGGTTCTCAGCATCCAGATCACGCTTAGATCAATTCTCGATCTTCAGTTCAGCAGCATCAGTGGTGAGTCCTCATTCTTCGAGGACTAGTGACATATTTATCTTTATCGCTTTTAGTCTTTAGTTTCAGTTTTGCTAGATCTAGTTGGGGCATGTCCCAACATTTCTAGTCAGTTAAGAGGCTTATTTCAGACATAGTTAGATTCAGCTTAGTATTTTGAGTTTGATATTCTTTTTGTATTAAACTCTCAGATTTGATATATTCAGTTATAGTATATGGGTATTCCCATCTTTTCAGATTTATTTATGATTTAGCTTCCGCATCAGTTTATTATCTTTAGTATGGTCATGATCATGCCAGCAGGGTTAGCTTGGGATCACTTGTGGTCCTAGGTCCCGTGTCCACGTCTCGGGGGTAGCTCGGGGCGTGACAGTATTAGAGGCTTCATAGATAGTTAGAGTTGAGGAGTTTCTCAATATTTCTCTTTTATTTTGAGATGTTTTGCAAACTATTTTATTTATAACATTGAGTACTTCCAGTCTTTGAGTTAAGTCTATTTGAGATATATGAGTTAAGATCTACATATAAAGCTTCTGAGTGAGTCTTCTGCTAAATAGTTAGAGAAGCTAAGGGTTAGCTTGGGGATAAAAAATGGTTCTAGAGTGTCGGCCACGTCCTGGGTGTAGGCTCGGGGCGTGACACTCGGGACCTCTCAAAAATCAACCAAGACCTCACCTAGGACCAGTGGTGTACGCAGGATTTTTTGTAAGTGGTGTCGATATTTAAAAATAAATAAATAATAAATAATTGATATAAAAATATTAAATTAATAAAAATTAATTTAAAATGTACTAATAAAATATAAATCAAGTAAACTACTACAACTCTCCTCGACGATTTTTCATATTTTGAAATGTATTCATAATAGCCTCATTGGGGATAGTACTAAATATTTCTTTCTCTATATAAGGCACCAAACAACCACTCAAAAACTCATCATTCATTCGATTTCGTAAATCAGTCTTAATCAACTTCATCACTGAGAAAGCTCTTTCAACTGTAGCAGTAGCCACCGGTAAAAGTAAAGCAAATTTAACTAGGTGAAACACAAGAGGATAAGTTTTGTGCTTCTTCATCTCTACGAGTATCTTGGAAAGATTAGAAAGTCCCTTAGGATCGAAGAACCTTTTATCATGATCTCTAACATCAACAATGTAATTTTCAAGCTGAAAGTGAAGGTCAACTATAGAGTATTTATCAAAATCATCAGGGTATAACTCAGCCAATCTCAATATCTTTTCCATCTCAAAGTTAGAAAAAGAATCAACTGGGTTCAAGCAATCAATTCCCAGAAGCAAATCAATTGTCACCTCATCAAAGCGATTATTGAGTTCTTGACGTTGCCAATCAATAATTTTATAAAATACTTCAACTCGATAGTGATGTAAAATAGTATACTCAATAATTCTACGACGTGATCTTCCACGAATAACATAAAACTCATCAAATTTAGGTATCAAAATATCATATTTGATACAAAACTTAGATACCTCATTCATAAGTGAATCCCAACTTTCATCTCATAGTTATTGCAATCGATTCTTTGCCACTCTAACGAGTAACATGGCATTTGCAATGTCTTGCTCTTTCTTTTGAAAAGCAACATTTAGATCATTTGTAATTGCTAAAACAATGTGCATGAAATGCAACATGAAGACAACATCAAATGTTAAACATTCTATAAGATATCCTTTTGCCCTACATTTCTCTTCAAAATGAGTATTAACAGCAATAGCATCAAGTACATCAATGATAGGACCAAACATGAGGATAAAATTGTTAAAAGATTTGTAATGAGATCCCCATCGAGTATCACCTGCTCTAGCAAGACCTAATTCTTGATTCAAGCCCTTACCAGTTTCAAGTTCACCTTTATGTAATGCCTTTTCAATTTCTTTTGCTTGAGCTTCGCGAAATTCATCTCTACGCTTGAAAGAAGCTCCCACCATATTTAGTATATCAAAAACCAATAATAAAAGTTCTTACACTTCATCACATCTTCTAGAAATCGCAACAAGAGTTAATTGAAGTTGATGAGCAAAACAATGAATAGAATGAGCACCTTTACTTTCTTGTTGCATCAATTTTTTTTGCCCATTTATATCACCTTGCATATTACTAGCTCCATCATAACATTGTCCACGTATATAAGACTGACTTAAAGAATGTTGAGCAAGTAAACCAATAATTCCATTCTTTAAAGACAAAGCAGTAGTATCACGAACATGAACAATACCAAGAAATCATTCCATCACACTTCTCCTTCTATCAACATATATCGTAAGACAATAGCCTTTTGCTCCTTACATGAAATATCACGAGATTCATCAACTACGATGGAAAAGTGATCATCATTTAAATCCTCAATTATACACTTAATTGTTTCAATCTTACATGCATTGATAATATCTTTTTGAATATGTGGAGAAGTTAGTTGATTATTCTTTGGAGCTTTTTAAAATGCATTGTCAATATTATCACATAGCTTCGCATACCAAGTAAGGAGCTCAAATATAATTACCTCTATTAGAAGAGGATACATCTTCATGATGGCCCCGAAATGATAATCCTTGCTTCAAAAAATATCTTATCACATTAATTGCAGCTTTCAAACGAGTACGATATTCTAACTTTTCCTGATAAGATTTTTTAGCAAATGCACTTTGAATGGATTGCTTTTGTCTCAATAAATCTTCACAATTTCGTCTTGATTGATTATGAACACTGTTTGACTTACCAATATGCACATCAAAGTTGTGATTCTTATTCCAACTTGTAAACCCTATGGTTGAAAATACATCACCTCCTCCTTGATTAATTCTTTCATCTTGAAACAAATAACAATAGAGACAAAATGCTGCATCTTTTGTTACACTATACTCCATCCAATCATACTCATGAAACCATTCAGCATTAAAACGATGTAAGTCACCATAAAAATTTGACTGAGGAAATTGATGACTTTTTGGTTGAAAAGGACCATTTTGAAGATACATTCTTCTTACTGCATCACGCTCATTCAGATGATACTTTCAAATTGGTAACCTTTCTCCAGGTCAAATTTTAAGGAAGTTAAATCAACTCTTTCACTTTGTCGACCTTGTTCCTCATTACCGTTTTCTTCTTCTAAGTTAAAAGAATTTTGAGGTGTTGAACTTGATTTTGAAAGATTGCAAGATACTTTAGAATAATATCTCTCCATTGAATTGGTCTGAATTACAAATTTAAATAAATTAGATAACTCTAAACAATTTCAAGAAATTAAATCTATAAAAGTTGATATTTCAAGAAATTTCAATGAAAACTAAAAAGATGGGAGATAAAAAGAAAAGAGAACTTACAATTAAAGAAAAAACGACAGTAGCATCAAGCTATCAACGCAGACCGCAACAACACTTAAATTTGAAGGTTTCTTTTCAACTTAAATTTTACTTTATAACTTATTATTGTATCCAATTCTGATTTGAATAAGTAATAAAATTTCTATAGTGGGTTATATGTAGTATTCTAGTTTAACTGGGTTGTTTTAGCCTAATTTGAGTAGGAATAAGGAGGTTGGAGGTTGGAATCCTTCTTAAACTTTTCTCTTTTTCTCTGAAAAAACGCTCAAAAATTAAAAGCAAAAAATGCACCTACTGAGATTCAAACTCAGGTATGTTGAATGACATGATAGCTTCGTTCGCGGCGTGAACCAACGAGCCAAGGCGCTTCCTTGTTCAAGGAGTGTCATTTATAATATTTACAGTTTTGTTTTTATTTTTTCATATATATATATATATATAACTACTAAAAAAATTCAACGAAGCCGTGTCAGCTGACCCCCCTTGATATAAGGTGGGTCTGCCCCTGCCTAGGACTAAAATCATGCCCCGAATCCAACGGAACATTCGAAATTTCGATCCAAGTATCTGAACCCCAAATGTTGACCAAAGTCAACTAAAAGGCTAAATTTCCAAAATTTCATAACTTAGGACCTCAAATTCTAAAAAAGACTCTGAATCTGAAATCGAAAACTCTCACCGACCATATCCCATATTCAAGAATTAATGAAATCGACGAAATTCCATTCCAACACTCGAAACTCCAAAAGACTTCAAAATCACTTTAAAGTAATTCAGCCTTTCAAAATCACAAACTAACTCAAGTTCTCAATTTATTACTCAAATTTCGAAAGCGAATTTTCAAAACTCAAACATAAAAGACTTGGGGTCATGATTGGGAGGGGCAAAACGGTAAATTCATGAAATTTTCCAAAAATAATCGATCGGGTCATTACATATTTTTTATTTTGGTACAGGGAGTTGTGGTTCAAATCTTTTAAGATACCAATAATTTCTTCAGAACTTTAAAGTACTTGCACTACCGGAAAGTTCAAATCTATTATAAGATAATCTCTGATATGCATGATATATGAGAAATATTAGAAACTAGTGAGAGATTGTTGGATAATTTGTAATATATAGAGTCTTGAATTGAACAAACAAATCTGTTTATAAAAGAATATGACTATTATGAAGTCATATGTTCATGAAAAAATATGACTATTATGAAAAGTCATATGTTCATGAAAGAACAAAACTGTATTATGAAAAGTCAATTATTAAGTTCTATAAATATAAAGACTCTAGAAGTGGCCAATAGAAAAATCTGCAAGTAAATTCAAAGGCTTTGTTGTATCCAGAAGGAATTTGTTTGAAGTTACCCCAATATGCATATAAGCAATATTTCTTTAAAGAAAATGATTCTTCATGCCTCAAAGTTGTCTTCTTCTTCAATTTATACTTCCTATTATTTTTCTAACAGTAATCGATATTGGCTAAAATGTTTTAACAACATTGACCAATCAAATCTCAGGAAACTACACTCAAATGACCACCAAAGAAAGGATGTGGTGCAATCAGAAGTATACTATTTCCACCACTAGTTAGAAATAGACTAGAGCATTTCCTGGAACAGGCCGTAGAGATGTATTCAACAAGCGCCACTCAACTGCGCTAACTAAGCCCTCTATAGAAGTTCAAGGAAGTAAAGCTACATACTACTGGAAAGAGATGGGCTTTCTCCGAACCCTAAATATAAAAAAAAATTCTTGGTATGGAGTGCTTCCTCTGAATGGGACCCTACGCAACGCAAATCAGAATAGTCGGGATCCAATACGAATACCGAACACCGAATGGAAAACCAAAAAAGAAAAGGTTTAAAGTCAACTTGTTAGATTTCAAAACTGATCATGCAGAGGTCAAAAGTTCAAGTGTAATCACCCATCAAATCTTCAGCGTGCCGATTGAGAACATTGTGGCAGTGGCCATATCTGACAATTGGTATATAAAATTCTGTTGTTGGAAAATCAAAATTGATCTTTTACAAGAGCAAAAGAGATGATATCAATCAATTAATTAATCATGCCTCACTCCAAAACAGGAAGTGATGGCATAATATGACACCTTACCATCCATTCATACCATATTGTGCAATGCAAAATGATGCTTTCAAGTGGAATACAAACTGAAATTGCGCATTTCCTTATTATTAGAAGTCAAACATCATGCGCAAATCCAATTCAAGGACAATTCCTTTTATTGGGTTTATGTGCATTGTTGGGACATACATGTACATAAATAAGATGTAATTTGTTTCGATGATGATTGGCACAAAAATCTTTAGGCTGACTAACTGGTGGCAGACATCCAGTGGAGGCTGCATTCTACCCAAGCCATCATCACTCTTCAGTAATGGTCTATCATTAGACGTTCCCGTGGGGAACATTAGTTGCCCCCTCTCCTTGATCCAAAGGCATATATTGTGCCATGATGGCACGAATCTCTGAGTCCATGTATCTCTGCACATACAAGGTTCCAGGATTTAATGAAAAGGTGAACGCAACATTGAACAAGAAAACACGCTAATGGATATCATGCTAATTCCCAGAAAGGAAAAAACTGCTTGAACAGAAAAGATGAATCTGTCCCAAAGATGGTGATCGGGGAGAAATACGACTTAAGAAAGAAACCTTTAAACACCTCTCTGAGAATCAAAGAAAGAAACCCTACTCCAAAAACTTGATATTTACTCAAAAAGTTCTTAACTTTCTTGCTTTTATTATGTGGTGGGATTTGGTGGCACATCTCATTCTGGGGATATTTTCACTAGACTTGAGTGAAAGATTATAACTGGGACTTGTGGTAAAACAAAAGGAATTTGCTGGCCTTCCCATCAACCATGTATATTTAAGGATCAAACGACTTCAACAGGTAACTCAAATGCAAAATCCTAGACGATTTGTCTTGTCTAAGTATTTATAAATTCCCAAATCACTTTCTAACGTCATTAGTTCTGAAGATCATACGTTATTTACTATGGAAAAACTGGTTAATTAGCACCAGCATAACATTTCAAATGCTTTTACTTCTGTATTTTCAACAGGTAACAGTTGTCTGTCTTTGATGAAATTAAGAACATTGTACAATGCCATACCCGGATTCTATACTTGTACACAGCATATGCCAAAACCCCTGCAACAGCCAAACCCAAGATGATAGTCCAAACAAGGCCCCAGCTGAACTCTGACTTGGCATCTTTGCCTGCAATTTCTCCAACAAACTTAGTCGCAGAAGATATCGACAGACATGCAACTTTGGAAAAAAGTAGATCAAAGTCTTCGGTATGCAGTTGGCAAAATTCTATTACATTTAAATAAGCTAAATCATGCTAATATCAGAAACATCACATATAAAAACTAACCTATTTTAAAGAAACATCATATTATGAAACTTAACTACCTTCACCAAAGCCAAGTATATAAGAAACCCTATGTCTACCATTACAAGTATATTTTCATTACATTGACAGCTTCTAAACTTACTTATGCACGTGTCATGTTCATGCATGTACAACAAATTGGCGTTGCAACTGCAATCATAACTACCCCAAGTGTTCTTGCATTTGCACTCAGCACACTGGCAAGCCAACTTCTCCTTGCATTCATCAATATCTGAAGAAGGGCCAAAATTGAAATGAACTTTAAGAATAACAAGATAATTGTTCAACAGAAGTGCTATAAAACAGAGAGCAAAACTATTCAAACTCCACCTCGATCACTTATATTGATTAATATGTTCCTATGACAGGAAGCTAAGTTGTGTGGACTCTTCACTTTTGATACTGCACCCGTGTCAGATTCTCCAACAATACATTACTTTTGGAGAATCTCTTTAGGAATCCAACACGCACCAGCTGACATTTTGGTGAAGAGTCCGAGCAACATAGACAGGGAGTTGAAAGATTTGGTCTCTTAGAAAGAAAAAGGTGCAAATATTTTTGGGGCAATTAAACAGACACAGACAAAATCCAAAGAAATAAAGAATTAAACGCTGAAATGTTTTCCAGGAACAATATATGTTGACAGATTGATACATAATGAACAATTCTACATACCCTCACAACTGTTAACTCCATCCCCTTTGAATCCTGGTGGACATTTGCAACCCTTTGTGTGATCGTCCTGACAAGACAAGGATATGACAAATAATGCCTCTGTCTACAGAAAGTCATTTGAGATAAATGCCTAATGAACCCAAGAAAAAACAACATCTTTAACTTTGGAGCACTGCTCAAGTAAAAAACAAAAAAGAAAGGAAAGGGTTAGGGCCTCCCACAAAAGAATGAGAGCTGCTATGGACGACAGTTCAAAAGGTAACACTAATCGTGCTTTAATAAAAATCTCTTACAATGCAAGCAGAATATGCCCTGCCATTTTGGGTTCCCTTCCAACAGCCTCCATTGTTTATTTCACACCGCAATGCTCCAGATGCTGTCAAACCATGTCAAACCACAAGCTCAAAAGATTAGTCTATGAAGACAACATGCATGCATCACAACAACACCAATTTGTGTGTGAGAAAAAAAGATGACAATTAGTGGATGAAAAGCCTACCTTCACAGTGAGTATAACCATCACCAACAAATTTTACTCCCTGAACTACTGGGCATTCACATACTCTACCACGGAAAGTATCCTGCATCACAATTGTGTACATGGATTGGAAATTGACCTAGAAGCAAATAAATCTGGAACTTCACAAAATGAGGCTTATCGTATAAACAGTCTTTAGACAAATAACTCTACCTGGCATGCTGTAATGTTAGTAGCCTTGTCCTGCCAGCACCCACCATTTGATTCTAAGCATTCATTTGTTTCTATTTCTGCAAAACAAGTATTAAAATCAACTTTTGAATCACCTTGTTGGAAGAACGCATAAACTACAGACTAGCTGGTCCTTAAGACCTGTTCTTTATTTTTTTTATCAGGTAATCTGAGTTTTATGTAGCAAAGTAGCTAATGTAGTTTTTGTCTCATCAGGTTAAAAGTTGAAATATGTCGGGTAGGCAAGCACATCTGCAAGAATTTATACTGGCAATGTTTCTCATATATTATAATTTCACTAGTATTTATACCGGCAATGTTTCTCATATATTATAATTTCACTAGTCTTTGCAACCAAGAAAACGATTCAACACCATTGGAGATTAAAAAGAACCGAGGAAGATTCCACCAGTAAGAGATATCTCTTTCGGACTTCTGTCCCATCTTAAAGAAAAGTCACAAACAGCAACAAGCTGATACCAAATAATTGCTAGCCTTCAAGACAGAGAAAAGATCAAGGAAAATGACCTTCAGTTAAACAAATTGCAGGCTCGGTTGTCTCCTCAAAACCTGAACAAATTGCCTTGAGGACTGCTCCCTTGTCCAGCTTACCTAAGATGAAGATAAATATACCAAAATAAGAATCTTTCTATTTAAGTCAAAACACAATTTCCCCCTAAATCAAACAAGGTATACCTCTGTACTGTCTATTGTTTATAACGAGAGTTGGCAAGATAGTCACAT
Source organism: Solanum commersonii (assembly GCA_029007595.1). Taxonomy (NCBI): domain Eukaryota; kingdom Viridiplantae; phylum Streptophyta; class Magnoliopsida; order Solanales; family Solanaceae; genus Solanum; species Solanum commersonii. The sequence continues at coordinate 8,262,331 of JAJTWQ010000006.1, forward strand.
CTCCACGAGCGCCCTTACCTATCTGGAAAGAAGCAATATGAAAAGTGAAAATTCAACTCAACATAGTCTCAAGAGGCAATATAGAAGATCTGTTCTATCACTTCTGTAGGACACACACCTGAGTGTCCTGTTCAGCCTTTAGAACAGGGTTGTCAGTATCTGCTTCAGGATCTCCAACACAATTTTCAATCTGTTTGACGTCAAAGCCTGCAGAGTCCATTAAAACAAAAAGGAAAATTCAAGACATCATTTCAAGTAGAGCAAGGAATATTAATTAATGCAGAAGAACCACATAATAAGGAAAAAAAAATGTAAAGTCATCACAACATTGACCTTAGCCCAGAGAGAAAAAATGGAGGGTGAACATGTGGCCCATTTTTGATACTTGAATGGTTAAGTAAAGGAATTAGTATTAAAAGTGCATAGAAAAACTATCACGCGCTATCGTGATCTCTTATTATCATACATAACTTTTCAGTATACTATTGTCAATTGAACTATTAATATGAAATCAAAAATAGCATGCAAGAAAGAACAAATATTCAACTGTGTATACTTTTTTTTATTGCACTCAAAAAAATCCATCTAAGTTCAAGCAGGATAAAAAATATATGAGACCAAGTTCAACAAATCTAAGATCTGTTGATAGATTATAAAAAGTGCATAATAATAATGATATTTTCTAGCTCTCACAGCTCATACAGAAGGATGGAAAGACAGAAACACCACCAGTAGCAATGAATGATCAGCACCACAACCTTACAAGAGAGAGGAAGATATGGATTGTGCTAAACTTATGGCTTCATCAACACTAAATGTACAACAGTAAAGCAATGATGCATCAAGTGAAAAACACCAACAGAAATATGAAAGGAAAGAAACTCCGACCTACCAAGTGACTTGATTACTTGATCAGCACATTCTTTTGTGTATTTCTTCTCTTTCATTGGACACCGTATTGCAAAGTCAGTGACATAATCCCACCACAACCAGGGTTTTCCACTTTTATTTGCAACCTTAAAAAAGCAAGCTTGACGTAAATTTTGCAAAACAACATCCTTTCCATCATAACCTTTACTGAAGTCTTGCTCAGGGTCTGGAGCACAGTATCTTCCATGGTTGATGCACTGAGACTTGCATTGCTTGCTCAAAATAAACGCTTCCGGGCAATACCAAGTTATATAATGGGGACTAAACTGTGTATAACCTTTCTGCTCAAGTATCTGGGCAGCCCCCTTGAAGGTTTTGACAAACTCTCTCTGGCTTTCACACTTGGGGCCACACTCATCATTACTATTGGTCCAAAATTCGTACTCCACTCGATCGTCAGGATGTGGAAGAGCCTCTCTCCAATCGAGGTTTATGTTAACCATTTCTCCTTTAGATAGTTCCTTCTTAATGCTATCCCCGAGTGATTTGCTAATTAAAGCCGATGGAATAGTTATATCTTGCAAATAATCTGCCTTTGCATCCTCTTCCTCAGGGGTGTCCATGGTAATTAAAGGTTCAACACGGTCATCAGCAACAAGAATAGCACCTGCTCCAGCTTGCTGAGCATTCCAAGCCTTCAGTGTGAAAAAGCAATCTGCCAATACAGGAAAAACCATAGGCACCAACAAAGAACAAGAAAGCACAAGTGAAATGTAAGAGGATAAATAGTATATACTCTTATATGTTTATGTAAGTGGATACATTGTGTAAATTTGTTTCAAGTTATAATAAGTTAACAAGCAAAACCATTCCAAATACAAAAAAACAGGCATAAATAATACTCCCCGATTGTTCAGTGCAAAAGCCAAACAAATACATGCTCACAGCTGCATTACACTATTTAGCTTCAAAAGGCATCTGATTTATGTTTCTCTGAGCACTAGTCTCCTTTTTCTCTTTTGGGGTTAGGCAATTTTTAGAAAAGAAAAAAAAGTAGAGGCAATTCTTCCCTAAAACAGGCAGCATAAATTTGTCATGTTCTATTAACATCCAATTATGTAGGCAGAAATGTGATTTAAAAGGAAGTAGGAATGTCATCAAAAGTTTACCTCCTCTATCAACAAGAAGGAAAACAGGCATGCCACCAGGCTTAGATTTGTAGAAGATATCAAAATCTGAGAAATTCTTGCATGATTTTTTATTAGTTTTTGGGTACATAACATTACCAACCATGGTTCCTCCATACTGTGGTACCCCAAAGTTGCCAATTGCACACTCATACACCTCTTTGATTGAGTCTGGTGATGTTACTCTCAAGCTGTTCTTCTCCACCACAAATCTTCCCATACAACAACCACACAACACAAACCATATACACACTAAAAACCCTACCTTCATCTTCACTTCCTCCCTCAGATGGTGAAAAATAAAGATGACCCAGATCAGCTAAACCCCTAAAAACTGCAAATTTACATGAAAAATCAAATCGTGATGTCACCCAGATCAAAGCATTCAGGTGAATAATTAATTAATACTATGAAAAAGCTCCAGTCTTTGAACAAGTAAAGGGAAGAATTACAAAAGGGATGTAATGGTAATGACCAAAGCACTCTGAGACGTGTAAAATGTGCTAAACTGAGGAAAGCTACATGTATATAAATTAATTTATATATATATAAGAAAATATCATCACAGACACAGATATTTGCTTTTGTCTATATTTAATTTTTTCGCTTTCGCAGTAATTAACGTTTGGATGTGGATGAAAATAGTCGTTCAAGATTGGAGTCATAATTAGTTACGTCCACAAGAAATAAACCGTTATACTAAGATTATAATTATTGAATTTTTAATTTTAATTTTTTTTAAATTTCTCATTTTATGTTTATATATCCAGGTTGAAACTTCAACTAAATTCGAATATTACATTATAGGACCCATTTAGGGTGACACTCCCAACAAATTTTTCTTTCTACGATCTTTGAATTAGATTGGAGTGAATATGTAGTAAAATATGTGTTAATAATTTTAGAGATATTATTTTCAATTTTACACTTATTGTAAAAATATAGGAATAATTTTAGGGATGTCATTTTCAATTTAGCATCATACTACTATTTCTTTTTAATTTGTGATATTAAGCTTGTTTATTTACAAGTAAGGTTTTGAGGATAATATAATCGAATTCGTCTGAAGCAACAAAATAAAAGAATAATGCTGAAAATGAAGAGGAAAAATTAAGCAATCACACATACATAATATATATATATATATATATATACTAGTAAAGAAAGCCATGGTGCTGCCCAGGCCCAACATTAATAAAATTATATTGTTACTCTCTCCGTCCCATATTAGATGAGAATCTTATTAAAAATATTTTTTTCATATTATTTGAGCACTTATTAAATTATGATAGAATTAATTAATTCTTTTCTATTTTACCCCTACAATAAATATGACCATTCCTATATTGTATGTGTATTTTTTGTAACTAATTTCAATGTGCATTGATATAAACAAAGGGCAAAATGATGAAGTCTTCCAATGTATTAATGATTTCTTAATCACCGTGTAAAGTTGGAAGTGCCCATCTAATATGGGACGGAGGGAGTATAGTTTATGTATTGTTATAAAATTAGTAAAGATTGTTATAATATATATTGCTCATAAGTAAGCTACTATAGAAACTTATTTGTCATTTGTCTTTTTAATTTCAATTTTAAATAGCAAATAAATGTAGCGATAAGATTGAGCGTAGAAATGAAGCATATCTTTCTAAATTTAAGTAAAAATAAACAGAGTAGAAGTAACATTAGGGTTATCGATATGACGATTCATTCGGTTATTTTTAAAAAAAACTATATCATTTAATTTTTTGGCTGTTTTATAATGTATAACCAAATTTAAAATTTTAAAATCATCCCAATCTTAATTTATGTGACAGAAGCAGTACAAAAATAAGTCTTTTTTTTGTTGTCTTGTAGATATTTTAAGTTATTATTTATTGTAAATTATAGTACTTTTTATTAAAGTTTTTAATAACATATGTTACTTTTTATGTTTGAAAGTTAAACTAACTTATTTTTATATGTCTTTTAATTTCATATGTGTTTTGTCCTTTTCCATTTTCAAAAACTAATACTCTCTCTATTTCATTTTATATATCATTTCTTTTTATAAATATATTGGTTGTGGTGTTTGGTTATTCCCTCTTCTTATATAGTAATTTAAGTTATTATTTATTGTAAATTATAGTTCTTTTTATTAAAATTTTTAATAACATATGTTACTTTTTATGTTTGAGAGTTAAACCAACTTTTTTTTAATTGTCTTTTAATTTCATATGTGTTTTGTCCTTTTCCATTTTCAAAAATTAATACTCTCTCCATTTCATTTTATAAATATATTGGTTATAGTAATTCTTATTGGAACACATGTTGACTTGTGATGCTTGGTTATTCCCTCTTCTTATATAGTAATATATATATATATATATATATATAAAGGAGAAAAATAGATAAGGTGATGTGACACCTCTCTATTGCCTCCATTTCTATTTGTTTTTTTTTTCTCTTTTTTTTTTTTGGTTTTTTCTTCACTTTTTCATTAAATAATTTGTTTATTAATTAAAAAAATTCAATCATATTTACTATTCTAATTATAACTAATAAGTTACAAAATAACCTCCATCTATTTACATTCCCTATTTAAGTAACATGTCTCTTAAACTCGTTTCTAACTATTCTTATGATTTACACCATCTATAAATAACAATTATCTATAGATATGTTGAATGTTGATATTCATTTTCTCATTCTTTCTTTTTTATAAGAATAGTTTTTTTTTTCTCTTTTTAATTTTTTTCCATCTTTTTCATCATCATGTACTTAATAATGTCATCACATGGTCTTTATTTTGATAAAGATCATACATATATTCTTCAAAAAATCATCACAGAGATTATAGATATATTTTTGCAAGATTCATCACATAGTTGTTCATATTAGTTTGGTACAAGTTCATCAAAATGAAGAAGGAAGGTTAATTATCTTGAAAGATTTCATCAAGAGAGATAATCATATCAGTACAAGATTTTGAATGGTTTCCAATTTTTTTTGAATTCCTTTTGTTCAGAAAAATTTAAATTATGAAACTCTCCTAACCAACTTAAGAAAGCTCAATTAACATTTCTTTTACTCATTTAACTTTGCTATTTTTGTTGTTGTTGTTGTTGTTAATAATACTAATACTAATAATGAAGGTGAAAAGTTATACGGTTTATTTTTGTGTATATCTATTTGTCAATTTTTAATTAATATTTCAAAATTGTTGTTGATTAAACGTTTTAAAGACACTTCATTCAATTCTAAGTGTCAACGATCGCTAGTCAGTATAAAACCCAACTAAATGAGTTGGGGTTGAATTCCACAGGGAGCGGTACGTGTTTAAGATTCAATAGGAAAGTGTGAACATAGTCAAATCAGTCATAGGAATAGAAATTATCGAATAAAAACATTATTCAAATCAGGGGGTGACACGAATGCCAAATGAGGGGTACTCAGACTTTTCCCATTAGGCTCAGACCCATGCCACCGGGGTACTCAGACTTTTTCTGGTTTGGCCAAAATTGGCCATTTAACGACTTAAGCCCTTAGGAATGACGTCAAACGCTCCATCATTGGGCAAAGCACATCATTTAGCACAAATATGGGTTACTCAGACTTCACCTGACTATACCCAACAACAATTAAGCACAACCCAACAATTTAGATCAATTTTAAAGCACGAAATTTGGGAAATCAACAATTAATCATTTTAGGCATGATATTGAAATTCAAATTAGCACACAAACATGGATTCAGAGAAGCCCAACACACATCATTAAGAACAATACAATTGCAAATGAGTATAACAGCTAAATGCAAGTTCGAGGTTCAAAAAACCAATCCTTAATGCCGAATATAAGAATTTTTAACACTAGGTGGCAAAGTGTCCAACTCCAAACACAAGATCAACAACCAAAAAGCAAGAAAATGCGGGAAAAGTAGGCAATATAGATTTCAGGTGTGATTATAGAAAGTAAAAAAGTGAGGGAATGTGAAAGAGTTTGAACTTTTAAACCTTTGGTTTTTTAAAAACAGTCTAGTTCTCGCCCTTTCAGTGACATTAATTTTCTTCGCCAAACCACTCGGCGACACGCCGAGTGGGTACTTTTCTCACCGAGTTTTACAAGACCTCCAGCTAATGTGGGGGTCCAAACAGCGGACTAAGTCGGGATCACCGACCTGTTCGGCGATCCGCCGACTAGTCCATGGCTCGCTGAGTTTTACAGACTCCAATTTCATAATTTTTTGAGTCCAACAGCGGTTCAAGTCGAGCTCGCCGACCTCTTTGATGAGTCGCCGACTGGACATTTTGCTTGTCAACTTGCATATTTCAAACACATTCCACTTTTTTACTTGCACAATTAACACACAATTATTTTATGAACACAAAGAAAGCAATAAAACTTGGGTTGCCTCCCAAGAAGCGCCCTAGTTAACGTCGTGGCACGACGTAAGTCCTCATTCAAGCTTCATTTTTGGGGTTTGCCCTACGACCACTAGGAAACCCTTTTTTTTTGTCTCGAGTAGAGATGAGACAACATATGACCCATTTGGGTCTCCAGTAGCTGAATCGACATGGAATGAGAGGCAACCATCTGATTTAGCATCGAGACATTCTCTTTTATCTCTTTCAACACTCTATCATGTTCTTTGACTTTGTGATGAATGAGTAAGAGCACCTATTCTATCTTCCCACCCTCATACTCTTGTACATTACTTCTAGTTCCATGATCTCTTTGGCCAAGAGATCCAGCTGATTCAACAATGTGGCAAATTCTTGGTCCTTCTTTGTCTCCTTGTTGGTCTTGGCTATGTGATCAAGGAGTTGGGTTGCTATTGCATAGTGTAGTCGTGTGAGACCACCTGGAGAAATTTGGTCAGCCACTTCTCTGTTCTCAGGACCAAGACCTCTATAGAAGCAGTCCAGTAGCATTTTATCTGAGATTCCATGAGTTGGACATTATAGCAATATTGTATTAAATCTCAGCCACAACTCATGGATTGACTCACCCTCCAATTGCTTGAAATTTAGGATGTTATCCCTAAGAATCATAATTTTTGAAAGAGGGTGGTCCACGTGGTTACCGTTGCTACAAGACATACTCCTTTCTTCTGTTCTAAACAAGCAACCTACAAACCAAAACTAAAAATAAGTGGATTCAATTATAACACAAAATTCAACTTCACCAAAAGAATCTCAACCAACACCACTCCCCAGCAACGACGTCATTTTGATTAAACGTTTCAAAGACACTTCATCTAGTTCTAAGTGTCAACTATTGCTAGTCAGTATAAAACCCAACTAAATGAGTTGGGGTCGAATTCCACAGGGAGCGATACGTGTTTAAAATTCAATAGGAAAGTGAGAACATGGTCAAATCAGTCATAGGAATAGAAATTATCGAATAAAAATATTATTCAAATTAGGGGGTGACACGAATGTCAAATGGGGGGTTTTGGTTTGAAATTATCAACTACAACAATAGCAAACAATACGAAATAACAATAGTGAGATGGGTTTTTGGGATGTGATTCGATTATAGGCTAATATAGACAAATGGGTAATTGCAACTATTAGAAAATAGGTAGATATTAGTGAGTAAGCTAGAAGGCGATAAATTTTATCTCGAACAATTTACCCCGAATCAAGTCGATTTCTCTCAAACATCGACAAACATGTAAAATAAGAACAACCCACACCTTATAGTCCATTCACTCTCTCGAGCTGAATGTGTGGAATTGGGTTTAGGATTCACTCTCTCGAGCTGAACCCATGACAACCCAATACCCAGAGACAATCAATCAATAATCTTAGTTTTAAAACCTCTCTCGCGAGCAAGCCAAAAACACAAGGATAGAACTGCATTTTCAACTACAATTCTTAAATTAAAGCACAATTAATGATTGAACTCACTTCTAAACAATATTTAAATTAACAATTAGCAATATCCATAAACTAAATCAGCCCATAATCACATAATCACAACCCAAGAATTAGGGTTTTATCTAGACATTATAAAAAAATAAAAATCGTTACCAAATTAAGTTCCATCAACTGGGTAAGATTGTTTTCGTCGTTACAATGGTCCAAGTTGAAGAATCTCAAAGACCCACTTCCAATTTCTCAAAACTGAAAAACTTCAATTCTTTAAAACTAAAGAAAACTTGTGTCTCAGTCCAAAACTTAATAATAGACTAAAATTATGATTTCAGTTACTATTCAGAATGAATAATGATACTAAACAAAATGTTCAAAGATGTATTTATAGTCGCCAAAAATGTGCTGCAAAGAGCCACTCGGCGCAGTAAGTCATGCTTGTCGAACTACTTGACAATCCGCCCTTTGGTCATTTCCATCGCCCTTCTACCTTGGCCTTCAATATCCTCAAGGTCTGTAACTTTGGGCGATTCAACACTGCATCACGGAACCACTCGGCGATCCACTGACTGCTCATTTCTCTCATCTACTTGGTTCTTTTCTTCAGGGCTTGGCACACTGGAACTTTAGGCGGTCAAGTAGTCGTTTGACGACTCGCCAAGTGGACTTGGCGATCACCAAACTTGCTTTTCTTCATTCTTTCAGCTCGCTTCAGTCCTTTTTGCAAATTAGTGTCCTTGCTTTGTTCATCAATCCATATACCTGGAAATCAAGGGTTTTACATCAGTTATTGACACAAAATAAGCATTTGAGGACACTAAATCATTGTAAATAAAGCCCTAAATGAGTCCAAATCTCGGACTTATCAGTTGTCGCGGTTGAAAGATATTATATTACCCATGATACGTTTATCATGGCTATTGCATATTGTTGCCCCTAAAAATACATGATATGATTTATCATATTAAAAAACAGTCACAACATAAATAAGTAAATAATAAATTATCTTTTTAGTATTTTTAAAACTTTTAATCAATAAACAAATTATTAATGAAAAGAATGAAGAAAAAATTCTCAGTATCATATTATAAAAGCTTAAAAGTCAACTTATTTTTTCCTCTTAATCACATTAATTATATTAAAATTTTAAAAAAAATACTATTTATTTAACTTCCCTTAATTATTGTAAAGAAATACTTTAAATTCCCTCATTTATGTATATATATATTATAATAAAAAATATTTTATAGTTCTACTATGATAAATATGAATATGTGATTAGTGTATTCAACTTATAACTATTTAAAGCAAAAATAATTTATCTTAAAATTTCAATATTAAGAAGAATTATCTTTTGAATAGTTATTATCATATATTAATTTTTTTTTTGTGATGACTACAAGAATAATTATCTTGACGTTATAAAACTCTTCCACTGCTCTACATGTGTTAGGGACAAATATTGATTCATCTCTTGATATACCTTTCTATAACTTGATACTTTATGTATTCTCAAAAAATTAATATTTTTCACTCTATGATAATCTTTATATAATCGAAAACATAAGTAACACATCAAATAACTAATAACATTATGACTTCTTATAAATATACATTTTATTTTTAATGTTATGTTTTTCAATTCTTTTATTTTCTATTGCAAAATATGATTTTCGATGTAATGTTATATAATCAACTTAATTTTTTTTTCTTGAGATGTTTTTCTCAAAAGATATTATATATAAATGAAAGTTGAAATATGTGATCCTTTAATATTAATAAATCATATACAATGCATACACATTATATTCATCTCAATACAAAAACTTAAATATCAAAGAAAGCCAAACAAAAAGAAGAAGATCTCACTAACTTCTTAATTTCATGTATAACTATGTTGAATCGTAGTTTCAAGTATTTTTCTTACTTTTATGCGTCACAAATATATTTTAAATTATTTTTATTAAGTGGTTTATACATGAATAAAGTCATGTAATTTATAATGAATTAAATTTAATGTTACTTTGATTGAACTAATATTATTGTTATAAAATTCATTGAATTTAATAAGAAACTATGATAATCAATTTACCAAAAATTTTCAGATTAACATTTTTCTTCTTCTTTTTATCGATAATATTAAGCGAAAATTACAGTTTGAAAATATCTCTCTAGCATTTTTTTGAACAAACAACAACAAGGTCGTGACTCGATTTGTAGTTTTTTTTTCTTATACACTATTTAAAAGAGAAATACTCAATTATTTAAAAAATATATTTAATTTCGCGCGAAGCGCGGATGTGTACACTATTTATTACATAAAGATTGATATAGCCTGAGTTAACTAGAGCTTGATGATTCGTAAACACGGATTGTAGCCGATATAGACTAGTTGACCAAAGCTGAAATAACATTTAGATTCTTTTACTAGTAAATCATTTTGTTTAATTTGTCATTAGTTGAAAAAAAAAAATTTAAAATGCTGGACAAGATCCAAGAAGAATAAAAAAGTGGAAGAGAGAGGAAGTTGGGGGGCGGGGGAGTGTAGATAGTAGAGGATTAATCTTTTTTTTTTTTTTTAAAATTCACTATAGAGTAAAAAATTAGGGCAATCATATGAGCTCATGCATCAAGTAATTTCAAATTATATTAATGGAGAAGGGCCTAAAATGTCCTTAAACTATGAGATTTGATATACATTTACCCTTCATCCTCATTATGCGTGTGAGCCGTTAGAAATAAGGGTATTCTTGAGCTAATAGGTTGACGTTAGGGGTATTTGGGGCCGAAAGGTGCATGGAGGATAGTTTTTTACCAATTCAAATAGTTGAGGGACATTTTAGGCCTTTCTCTGAATATTAAATAGCAAATCATCATATTAGTGCACGATTGAATATCTATTCTTTGTATTAATTCCATGTTGGAGGAATTCATGATTTTTTTTTTAATTTTCCAATTGGAAAAATGATTGGTTATGTTTGCACTTCACAAAAAGAATATATATATATATATACACACACACACACTAGTTTTTTGACATGTGTGTTGCACGTGATTATCAATTCATAAAATTTAAGCAAAGATTTGAATAATAAGATTTGATAATTAGCTAATTTTTATTATTTATTTAATAGCTAATTTTTATGAGATAAATCGTGACAATTCTTTAACTCTTGAAAAGTTAAATAACTTTTGAAAAAGATATTCAGAAGCATATATCTGTATCACAAGAGAAATTAGTTAAAAAAAAAGAAATGAATTTAGACTACATCATGTTAACTTCATATATTGGAACATTACATACTGATGTATATACTAAGCAAAAATATAATTATTATATCATCAAAATTAGTATATCACGATTTATCTCATAAAAATGAGCTATTAAGAAATGATAAAAATTAAGAAATAGTAAATTAGTAAAACAAAAGGGCAATATTTACATAGTAATAACTATTTTGAAGCAAACTTCTTGACAATATAAATCACATAAGTAGTATTGATAAATAAAATCATTCTTTTTTATTGAGCATCATAAAAATAAATCATGACAATTCTTTAACTCTTGAAAAGTTTAATAATTTTAGAAAAACATATTCAGAAATATATATCTACATCACAAGAAAAATTATTAACAAAAACAAATGAATTTAGACTATAATAACAATTAAACTAATACAAACTCTAACTGGCGTTATTACAAGTCATATGAACTTTCTTTGTCGAAAATACTGAAATATTAAGAAATAGTAAATCAGTAAAACAAAAGGGCAATGTTTATATATTAATAACTATTTTGAAGCAATTTTCCTAACAATCTAAATCACATGAGTAACATTGATAAATAAAGTCCTTCTTTTGTCTTGGGCATCAAAAAACAAATCATGACAATTCTCTAACTCTTGACAAGTTTAATAATTTTGGAAAAAGATATTCAGAAGCATATATCTACATCACAAGAGAAATTGTTACAAAAAACAAATGAATTTAGACTACAATAAAAATTAAACTAATACAAACTTCAATTGGCGTTATTACAAGTCATATAAAGCTTTTTTCGTCAAAAAATACTTAGATATTAAGAAATAGTAAATCAGTAAAACAAAAGGGCAATGTTTATATAGTAATAATTATTTTGAAGCAAGCTTCTTGACAATCTAAATCACATAAGTAACATTGATAAATAAAGTCATTCTTTTATCTTGAGCATCAAAATAACAAATCGTGACTATTCTCCAACTCTTGAGAAGTTTAATAATTTTTGAAAAAGATATTCAGAAGAATATATCTACATCACAAGAGAAATTATTAAAAAAAGAAATGAATTTAGACTACATCATATTAACTTCATATATTGGAAAATTGCATACTAATGTATATACTAAGCAAAAAAATAATTATTATATCATCAAAATTATTTTCCTCAAGTACTGGAGGTTAAGGAATATATCCTCTTAGGATAGAACAATTTACTTCATCAGAATAGTGGTACCTCATATTCTACTGAACTTCGAACTCACTCAACGATAATAAATCACATGAAAATTTTAAAATAAAAGAAGCAGAAGAGGAGTAGAAGATTACAAAAGGTTGTGGTTGAAAAATGAGAGGAAACCCCTCTATTTATATCAACAAAGGGTAGTATGAACAAGTGTATTTTATGTCTTATCTTAAAAGTCATGACCTTTCCGAGAAGTCATATTCCTTTGGAAAAGTCACAACTTATTGAAAACGTTACAACTCTTCGGAAAAGTCGCAACTCATCGAAAACTCACAACCCTTTGAAAAAAAGTCACAACTCATCGAAAACTCACAACTCTTTAGAAAATAAGTAAAACAAAAGTTAGTAACTAACTATTTTGAAGCAAACTTCCTGACTATATATATCACATAAGTAGCATTGATAAATAAAGTCATTCTTTTTTATTGAGCATAAAAAAAAAATCATGACAGTTCTCTAACTCTTGAAAGTGTAATAATTTTAGAATAAGATTGAGAAACATATATCTACATCACAAGAAAAATTAAAATAATACAAACTTCAACTGACGTTATTACAAGTCATATGAACTTTCTTCGTCGATAATACTGAAATATTAAGAAATAGTAAATTAGTAAAACAAAAGGGCAATGTTTATATAGTAATAACTATTTTGAAGCAAACTTCCTAACAACCTAAATCACATGAGTAACATTGATAAATAAAATCCTTCTTTTGTCTTGGGCATCAAAAAACAAATCATGACAATTCTCTAACTCTTGACAAGTTTAATAATTTTGGAAAAAGATATTCAGAAGCGTATATCTACATCACAAGAGAAATTGTTAACAAAAACAAATGAATTTAGACTACAACAAAAATTAAACTAATACAAACTTCAATTGGCGTTATTACAAGTCATATAAATTTTTCTTCGTCGAAAAATACTTAGATATTAAGAAATATTAAATCAGTAAAACAAAAGGGCAATGTTTATATAGTAAGAACTATTTTGAAGCAAACTTCTTGACAATCTTAATCACATAAGTAATATTGATAAATTAAGTCATTCTTTTATCTTGAGCATCAAAATAACAAATCGTGACAATTCTCCAACTCTTGGGAAGTTTAATAATTTTTTAAAAAGATATTCAGAAGCATATAACTACATTACAAGAGAAATTGTTAAAAAATAAGAAATGAATTTAGACTACATCATGTTAACTTCATATATTGGAACATTACATACTAATGTATATATTAAGCAAAAAAATAATTGTTATATCATCAGAATTATTATATCACAATTTATCTCATAAAAATTAGCTATTAAGAAATGATAAAAATTAAGAAATAGTAAATTAGTAAAACAAAAGGGCAATTTTTAAAAATAAAAGAAGCAGAAGAAGAGTAAAAGATTAAAAAAAGTAGTGGTTGAAAAATGAGAGGAAACTCCTCTATTTATAGTCAACAAAGGGTAGTATGAACAAGTGTATTTTGTGTCTTATCTTAAAAGTCATGACCTTTCCGAGAAGTCATATCCCTTTGGAAAAGTCACAACTTATTGAAAAAGTTACAACTCTTTGAAAAAGTCACAACTCATCGAAAACTCACAACCCTTTGAAAAAAGTCACAACTTATTAGAAAAGTCACAACTCATCAAAAATGTCACAACCTAAGTTAGGGATATTATAGTAATTTAACATTTAAGTTAGGAGTTCATGCTTTTAAGGTAATATAGATTATATATATATATATATATATATATATATATATATATAACTCCCACTAATTATATTAATTATAGGTTTTACTCCCATCTCTCATCCATGATCTCAAATGGATTAATGTCATACTAGTGAAATTGTATGTGCTTCGCGCGGCTAAAAGAAATATTTATTGGACAATAAGATCTAATATTTATATTCATGTTTGTAGCAAATATTTAGACAATATTGATATTCTCTTCATCTGTAATATGATACATTTTTTCATCTTTTTTAAGCATATAAAATAGAATTTTTTTGCATCTTTTAAGTGCAAACTATTCATATGTATATAGTAGAATAAAATATTTACCATGGTGAAGTAAATGAAATAAGAGATCATATTTTGAAATAAAAATATATTGTATTACATATTTTTTATGATCCTCTATACAAATTCTGATTTCCTAAAATAAACTTTTGAAGTTCTTCCTTGTGTATTTATTATTATTTTTATTTATTATAATTTTTTAAATATTAATTAAATATTTACAAAAATTATGAAAAAGAAACATGACAAAGTTATAATAATATTTAAAAGTAGAGGTTACAAGTAAGTAGAAGAGACATGAGTTATGAATTTTATTAGACATTAATTGCATTAATAATCATGTATTAATTTTATTTGTAAAAATAAATAAATAAATGTGAAAATAAGTGTCACGACCCAACCCACTGGATCGTGCGGGCACCCACTCTAACACTTAAGTAGGGGAACCTTCATATCCCAATAGTAAAAACATGCGGATATTTAAAGAAAACAGAAATACATATAATACTTATGATTTTATAAAGAGAAAAGACATAAAGTGACACCTGAAGTTGTCTCGAATTTTCAAAAATACACCGTAATTATGCAAGCGTCCTATTACCCCACAAAAGTATTAAATATCTTTGTAAATAGATCAATTTTCTCCCTATGTTTGTGAACACGCTGATGACAACGCGTGAATGTATCACTTTACTTCCAAAAACCAATTAAAAAGCGACACATTTTAGTTATTTTTTCCATTAATTGATTAATTCATTTTTAAATGCACCATCTTCCCCAAAATTTCAAGAGAGCTTTGGTTGAAGGTTTTAACAGAAGAAAACTAACACTCTCCCTCTGGTGAAATCCGCTCAAAAAGATAAGAATTTGATTTAATTTTCAATCCAAAAAATTAATTAGAAGCCATTTGATAACAAGGTTGGAGAAATAGTAATAGGAGAAGAAGAACCAGTTAGGTAGCTATGGTGACATTGAAAAGTTGTTCCACGGAGGGAAAAAGGGAAATAGGGAAATAGCCATCATTGTTGTATATTGTAGGAGCAATAGTTAGATATTTTTGAGTCAATTTAATCTATCTAAGGAGTAAAATTGTGAAGTGGGTTGATGAATTTGAGTTAGAATTTTGTGGGTTGTTGATTAAAAATTGGAAGTTTGAAGGAAAATTTTGTGGGTTTTTTCTATTTTTAAGTAATACCAAGAATTTTTGTTTATGAAACGATTCGGATCAAGTTAATCTGCTTTTTAAATTAAATTTATTACTTAAAAGGGGTAAGAATCACACACTTGTTCATAGATGAGAAAATGGTTCAAAATGCTCTGCTTATAAAGGTATTTAATACTTTTGTGGGGTAATAGGACACTCGGATAGTTAAAGTGTCTTTTTGAAAATTCGAAACAACTTCAGGTGTCACTTTATGTCTTTTCTCTTTTATAAATAATACCCTTAGACACACTTTTTGGTTTAACTTGTAAGTAATTTAAACAACTCCCATGAATCTAGTCTAAACAGGTACAAAACTATTGAGTACATCTGGACAAGATAAATAAAGACACAGCTCCCACCATGCGGAAGGAAGAATATAAGCTGCTGGAGAGTTCTTCGTCTTCAACTAATGAAATGTCACCAATCCTGTATCCAGACTATGTTAAAAGACATAGAAAGAGTAGTATCAGTACAAAACACACGTATTGGTAGGCAACATCGGTCAACCCGATGCCCACCACATAACATAAGAAACCAACTAGTACAAATATATGATAGACCACTCACTTCTCCACCTTTACTCTCTCTTGAAGTACTTCCAATATACACTAGTATTCTGGCCACTAACATTCTTCTCAATCAACCTACCTACAAAGTACTTGATCATAGCCTAACCATTCTAACAAATAGAGAAATTCCCCAATTACAACCACCAACATTTCAACTAACCGTTGACGTCATACCCCTACTTCCTAGTCACCTTACCCAACCATAGTCACCTAATACATTACAACAAGCTCCCTTAACACTATACCCAATCTCTTTCCCCTATGGTGAAATCCACCTAAGCATATTTCATCACCCATGCTTCCTCTACTTCTCACTATTACAACACACGAACAACCATTACTATTTATTACTCGCCCCTTAAGCACTTAACCCTTCCACTATACCCAACAAGTCTAACATGTATAAGTCAAAGAACAATATAATCACATGTATAATGAACATATACGATATCATCAACATTTACGAACGACTAACATCTTTCTCAAGTCACACAATTAAGCCACACCATTGGTTCTCTCATGGAACCCAAACCCAAACAGTTAGTTACGCCAGAGCATGGCAACCGATCCAAGTTATTTATGTCAAAACGTGGCAACCAATCCAATAGTTATGCCGGAACGTGGCAACCGATCCAAGTTAGTTATGCTGGAACGTGGCATCCGATCCATTCAACACATCACAATCACAAAACACAAGTATATCCTCAAGATCATACATTTAAATCATGATTTCATGTCAATGATAATTCACCCCATCTTATTCACAACAAGTGTGATCAACACTGCAACATTATCAACATACGCAATTTATCATGCTTAGCCCTAGTTCATCATCTAAGGCTTCTTTCTAGGGTTTAATTACAATTTATATAATTCCTCAATCAATCACCCCAATTTATGGTCTAGCAAACGTTCATAATTCTAGTTCCATTATGATTCCATATTCTTATTCTTGAAAACAATTCTATCCAAGATAGCAATTCTAGAAGTCCTAACAAGTCATCAATTTATCTTCTCAAGGCATAAACCCAATTACTTTGATTTCTAGGAATTACCCAGGGAATTCACTCGGTGCACGAAGGTCTATACATAAACCCTACCATTGATTTACATATATTAGGTGGAGAGCACATATTTAAACTACTCAATTCATAAAACCTAGCCTACTTGGGCATCAAGCAGTTGCATGGAGTTTTTTACTTCGATTCGGGTTTTTTGAGCTTCGTGACAGTGGAATTAACTAAGAATCCGCAAGATTTCACCATCCTTACACCTATAATCTCCTTCTATTTTCTTTCCAAACTTAGAGCAGCTTTTCTGAGATTTTTAAGGTGTTTTATGACTTATTTAGGTATTTTAGGAAGATGGAGAAAATAGAATTTCTCGTAATTTATGTTCTGCCTCGCCTATCCCTTTATGGCATCAACTTATCCTGCCCTAGCGGCATGAGGCCCACTGTGACGGGACAGTGGCCCAGAATTTTCCCAAATTTTTGTTCCTCCTAAATAATGACGGTTCGGGTCATTACAATAGATACCAATTTACCCCTCATTCGTCCCCGAACGACTAGTGCTCGGGTAATCATATGCCCTAATTTGTAGAGTACTTCCAAACTAATGGGTAAGGTCATCACGAAACCACCACCATAAATGGTGACTTTTCAAATAGCTAATACTAGTAAGGTACTATACTTAAAGATTGGAAGAAGATTGAGACAACACACGAGGAAATGAAAGTGGTTAACTACACAGTTTAGCTCGCCAGAGCGATAGCCCTCCCACTGGGGCAGGGTCGCTGTGGCGCGATATCTCCCATTGTAGCGGGGATGCTGTGGCGCGATATCTCCAGCTGTATCGGGAGATCGGATGTAGTAAAGGGAAAAATGAGGAAAGGTTTCCTCATTTTCTCCCTCTTCTCACTAAATCCTCCCAAAAATCCTCTCAAACCCCTCGCTCCGAATGTAAAAAACAAGTAATTCTCATTTCCCTTCACCCTTTACTTAATTACTTAACTAAGGATGATTGCATGCTGATTAATTGATCGAACAAGATGGTTTTTGGGGTTGTTTATTTTGAATTTTAACTAGGTTGGTAAATTGATATAATAAACGTAGCATGGGTACTTCCCTTACGTCCCCAACGTTCCCACAATGTCCTGGGCATAAGAATTTTGCAAAAATACGAGTAAATCGATACAAAGATGGGTGGGGGAAGTTGAAAGGTCTTTTTGGCATAAACTCAAATTTGGCCCTGTTTTAGGGGTTTATTTGCTAAAATGATTGCATATCTACATTCTAGGATAGTAATAATACTCTAATCTGCTGGAATTCTACTGTAAATGGGGCTTTTGGGACCAAAAGATGCCATAATTGTGTCTGTTGTTCGTCCCAGATGAAGTCTTCTCTGTAGGCCTTCATCCCACTATGACAGCCATCATAATCCCGCCAGGGTGGGATTTTGGACGCTGTGGCGGGATGCGCCAGACCAGTGGCCTGCACACTTAACACAAAATATTTCTTTCTTAATTTTCTAGCCTTACACCGACTATCCTATTGCATTTCTAACTGATTTCCAACTTATTGCAAGCTCTCTAATAGCAGGACAAAATGACGAACACTTACCTTTCATCATGTTTCCTGATAACGCCAGTCGGGAGAGACATTACAACAACCGCAATACGGGGTTCTGTTGCGAGAGAGGTTTCGTGTTGCACAAGCTAGAGGTTAAGGTGCTTGCATTTTGTGCTCGCCTGATGGAGTTCGGATGGGATCCATTGACTGAGGCTCCCCCAGATGCATGTTCTACTTGGGTTAGGGAGTTTTATGTCATTCTTCCTACCGTCCGTTGGGATGACTCTTATCCTGTCATCCGTGTCTGTGGAGTTGACATCCCCCTGAATGCCACTGCTATTAATGAAGTATTAGAGTTTTCCAGTGTCCTAAATGCGGAGTTCGAGGCCAAGTTATGGGAGATGGATCTAGAGTGGCTGAGAAACACTCTGGTTGATCCCGCACGTAGGGATTGGGTATACTGGGCTACTGCGTAGGGTATTACTAGCACGGATTGGTCACCCGATGCTAACAGGTGGCTACACTTGGTGACTAGGAGGATCCACTTGTCGGGCAACTGTCACGACCCAAGGCTAGGGCCTAGACGTGACATGGCGAATGAGGGACCCGAAGGAACCCCAAATAAGCCTCTAAAACTTGTCATCACACTTCATCGGTCGTGGAAGTACATTCAACATTAAATAACGGGAATTAGGGACTAAGGGCAAACCATTTCAAAATAACATCATAGAATAAGAGTCAAACTCATTTACAAAATACTTGTCCAATGCACACCTCTACATACATAGATAGGACGGGGGCCATGACATACTACCGGCTCCCCTCATAGTCAAAATACAATTGCAAGCTAAAGTCTCAAAACATAGGAGTAGGAAACATAACATAGCCCTCGAATCATTGAGGACTCACCAACAAACTCGGATAAGCACCGTACTAGCCACGTGAATAGAGAGAAGGATCAAGAGTAGCTCCGGTCCTTACATGGTGACATCATGTAGGCAAAATATGCGTTAGTACTTTGGAATGTACTAAGTATGCGGGGTGCAATACAACAATAGGCAAGGATACAATCGAAATGCAAGAAATAGTTCCATAGGCATAATGAATAACAATATGAGGATGCATGGTCAAAGTGAAGTCAAAACATGTTTAAGTAAATCTATACTAATAGTAGATATCATATGTGTGTGCATAATCCAACCAATCTATAACCCCAACTTAGGATGGGGGATGCCGTTCACACCCGGACACCCTGGTGGCAAGGTATAAACCCCTCACATGGTTGATGTTGGTCACACCCCAAGCATCCTAGGCGGTGAGGTATAAACCCCTCACATGGTTGATATTGGTCACACCCCAAGCATCCTAGGTGGTGAGGTATAAACCCCTCACATGGTTGTCCGGTTCTTTTCCCCCGGACCGGGCATGGTCATGCAATACTTTATATAGAAAATTCACATTAGGCTCTAATGCAATCTCATGTATGGAATGAACATATACACAAGCTTAGTTTGTCAACAACATATCTCTGGAATGTCATACATCTCATAACTCAAGCCTTAAAACATCAATTCATCAATTCTTCATAATTGGACATTTTGTCAAACACCTTGAAGGCATGTAATGGGGTCAAAGAGCATGGAAAATAGGGTAGTAATTATGCAGCAAAACCAGTGAACAACCTGCAACAACGCCTTTTAACACCCACAAGACCACATGAAAAATCTCCACATCAATTCCAAGTTTAGATTCAAGTTCTAGAGTCACAACATGCTCAAAACAACCACTTTTCATGCTAGAATTCACTGTGCAGGAAATTTATACAAGGAACAAGACTAATTTATGAATCTCAACTTAAACCATGAATTAGTGAGTAGAATAGAGTCTAGGCACTATGGGTGGAAGGACCCATGAGTTCAACACCACATACCTTGAGTTTTTATGAAGGTCTTGAGAGTGTCTTCAATGGAAACTTGGAACTTGGAGCAAGAATCTCTTCAATCTTGAGGAAGGTTTTGGATTAGGGTTCTTGAGAGAAAATGTGTCTAAGTATGGGAGAGGTATTTTGGGAAATGTTTTAGAGATGGGAATTGAATTAATGCTATATAGGAAATAAAATATGCCCTTGGAAAAACGGGTCCAACACTTAGAAAAAAAATGAGGCTTATGAACAGTAAATTCGCTCTCTGGAAATTGCATTTTCTGTACGGACAAATTTTACGAAAATGGGCATAACTTCTTCGTCCGAACTCCGAATGAGGTGAAACGAAGTGCGTTGGGTAGCTAACTCAAAGGGCTTTCCATGGATATGTTATGGACCACCCAATTATTTGTGTGCTAGGAGATATGACACTCCAAAGTAGACCCTCGAAAAAGGCTTCACTTGGAAATTTCGGATTTTGATACGGTTGCTCTAAAATTTGGGTTAGACCCATTCCCCACTCAATTTGACCCCCTAAACAAGAATATGAAGTCGGATTTTTGAAAAACAAAATGGATTTTTAGATATAGCTAAAACAAGTTTCCGGTAATTTCCGAAGCACATTTTTAGGAAGTTTTTGGGTCGTTTCAGCAACCGTACAGACGTGACCTTTCCTCGGGCTCCAGCGGCGGCATGTGCTATACAGGGCATACCATTAAATATGGGGGTGTAGATCATCTCAGAATGGAAGATGTTTTATCGAGGCAACAAGAAGGCTTTTTTCCTACCGGGGATCATTACTGCGCTGTGCAAGCGGGCGGGAGTGCCATTTTTTGACACCGATGAGGTACTTCCTATGGATCCTACCTTTCATCCTCTTTTGGTTAGATAGGGATCTACTTCTAGGAACAATAGGAGGAGGACAGGCAGGGCTAGCAGCAGTAAAGTGGCCGTGAATTCAGACGATGATGACCCACTCTCAAGTGCATGGGTCGAAGAGGATCTGGAGGAGAATGGGAAGTGTCTACGCCGACTTCATGATGTTTGCGTAATCAAGACACAACTTCCAATTCAAGTGTCTACGATTGTACAATAGTAATATAACCTAACCAATGGTTTAGGCGATCCTCATACCTTCTTTTCTTCATCTTTTCAGCCGTTTTGTTCCTTTTTGCCAAGTAGTGTCTATGCTTTGCCTCAAACTCTAAATACCTGAAACTTAAGGATTTACGCAAAATATACATTTGAGGACACTAATTCTATTAAAATGAAGCCCTAAATGAGTCCAAATTGTGGAATCATCAACACCCCCAACTTAAACTTTTGCTTGTCCTCAAGTAAAACTCAAGTTCGGCAATTCAAAAAGCATGTCTCGAATAGTGCTGCACAAAACTCAATCATGAATGCACACAAAAGACTCAATTTATTCGTGCGAAGATCAAATGTGCACTCAAAGTTTCAAGTTGTGATACACCATTATCAAAGAATCTCAAGCTCACTATACTTGCTTCAAATGCAAGTTCAAGCTCAACTAAAGTGTTCAAATGCCCTTACACAAAGAATGATTCCATATTCCCACACAATAGTTCAACAATTTAAAGTTCCAAAATCAAATGCAACGCTCACACTAACAAAGAAGAACACAATGCATGCTTTCATCCATAAGTTTGCCCGTATTTTCCAATTGACAATTGCTTCAGCTCACTCAAGATCAAAAAGGTGTTTTCAAGGCTTGTAATGGGGTTGAGTGCAAAGGTATGTTTATTTAGGCTCAGTGACTTTCATCCTCATGAAATGTGGTGCTCACAACACTTCCTTTCCTTTTCTTTCATCATTTTCTTTAGTACTCATAAGTCATCCCATTATTCACTTTCCATGGATTGTTTGGAAACCCCATTTCTTTTGTACTTTATTCCACAATTTTTTCTTTCTTTTTCTTTTTCATTCTTTTCTTTATGTTTTTTTTTATATGGAGGGGTTCCATTTTTCTCAAAACCATGGGTTAAAAGAGACTTTTCTTGCACTTCTTGACTTGCCTTCTCTTTTCACCACACCCCCAACTTAGGCTTTTGGCCTAAGTTGGCTATTCAATTAACTACAAATCAAGAGGATTATGGGTAGTGGATTTAAGAAAGGTTATGTTTTCATCAAGTTTCTTCCAAAGAAAGGTAAGGGTCAAGGGGTGTTCAAAAGAGGTTCACACACTCACAAGGTAGGTCATAAAAGAGGTATATGTCAAATTGGTTAACACTCTTCGAAGTTGCCTAAGTCATATCAGGAGATAGCCTTACTTAGTCGACCGTACCAATGGTGCAAATTCTAGGTGTTATCATGCATGGTTCACAGTAAGCTCATCACACAAGACATTGACACCAAGGTCAAACAAGACTCCACACTTTCGCTAGTGTGCAACGCTCATCACAAGAGACTCGATTCGATAATTGGCTAGTCAAAATGAGATGCAAAGAGTTCACATATTATTTATGAAACTTTATTTGGCCTCATCGTAGCTGCACATTCATGTTTATTCAATTATGAGCACTATTCAAGTCATCGGTATTTATCAAAACTGATACTCAAATTTGCCAAAGAACAGCCACATTCAACACATACAAGAGGTGGCAAATTTTTTTTGGAAGGGTCAAAAATTATTTTCAATTAAAAACAAGGAGCCACAAGCTTAAACCTTCCACAAAAAGTAGTACAACACAAATTTAGCACAAAGCCCAAGTAGATAAACCAAACAAGCGTCATAATTAACACACAAAGGTGGGCCTCACCTCACCACAAATAAAAACATTTGTCCTCAAATGCAAATAAAAATATCCAAAAGTGAAAAAAAGTAAAGACAGAGGGAGAGGTAAGAGGGGATCCTCTCTAAGCAGTCGCTCCATTTGTCTGGGCATCAGTGCCCGATGTATCGGTCTATACTTGGGTCTCAATACTCGGAGTCAGCCAAGAAGAGCCAGCTCCACTAGAGATAGCAAACAGTGTATTTGCCAAGGAAGCCTGCACAACTACATCTATCATGACTGCTTCAGTCTCGGTCAGGTCCTCATCTGCAACTCCCTCAGTCCCCTCAAGTATCTCCTCATCAGTCTCTGCCTCTGACTCAGGATCGGCTGTCTACTCAATTATTTCCTCATGTCCGGTGGTAGTTGGATCTATCTCAGGCACATCTGGAGTCTCCACTATTCCAAAAACCATGGACATATCGGTGGACTTCAGGTAGTCCACATCTTTTCTCAGCTCAACAATGGCAGCTTTTAAAGCCGTCACCTCTTCGGTGGCTCCTTAACCATGCTCACACACCGCTATCCTTGCCGCAAGGGTATTAATGGCAGCACTCAATGGTGTCACAACATCACTCAAAGAAGCCTGAATCATGTCAGGAATAGAGGTCTCAAGCCTGGCTGCCCTACGATCCGCATAATAGTCAAGCTGTCCCATCTGAAGTAATGATGCCTTAGTGACCGGAAGCCGGGAGACAGTAACAATAGTGGATCTGGAAGGCAGTGCAACAACAGAAGAACCTGGAGTCTCAGCAAGAGTAGCAGTGTCATTAGATGTACCTAAAGGCTCGTGGGCTGGAGTAGGCAAATATGCCTTTGTATGTAGTGTGTCTACAATCGAGGAAGGGTCCACCGGGGCTACCTTCTTTTTCTTCGCCTGATCCTTTAAATATTCTACCTTGATCCTCCAGATATCGGTAAAGAATATAGGAATCACTTCCACATCTTTCTTGGTATCTTTAGGTACCCGAGCCCGTCTGCACAACTTGGTGATCAATACCGGGAAGGAAAGAGAGGTCTGGCGCTGCTTGGCACATATGAGAATCTCTGAAATAATGATCATCCCCATATTTAGTCTTGTCTCATCAATGATGCAACCCAGACAAGCTGTTTTGGCATGGCAGAGTATGGACTCATTCTGGGATGGCATAATGGTACTGTTGATGAAGCCAAACCATAATTGTGCAGCGATGTTCAAATCCTTCTTCTCAATAGGTGCCCCAATATCAAGCCACTTTGGAACATTGTCTCATATTAGCGGGGCTAACCACTTCTTCATGTTCTCTAGGGTCTTTGTTCTAATCATGTGCTGATAGTCGTCTTCAATGTCCATTGAGCACTCCAGAACTGCATTGATTGCACTAGCATCACACTTCACTCTTTTACCTTTAACGACCACGTGGGATACTGGTTTGAAAGCAGTTTCCTACTTCTTTCTCAGTGGTATCAAGGTTCCATAAGAGACATAGAACTCCCTAACCCAATTTGGAATATACGAGCTACGTGGTTTTGTGAAGATCTGGAACTTGTGTAATTTCAAGCAATTCATTATTTCCGAGTACCTGTCGATGACCCCATCTGTGGATAGACACTATTTCTCAAGGATAGTCCTCAGCCCCTCAGTCTTTAATCTGTTCATTGACTTGGGACAAGGACCTTGTACTGTGGGTGCCAGCACCATTGCCTGTTCTGGGAATGGAGGAGTAGGAGCGGTAGGTTGAGGATTCCTGATATTAGATGGATCATTCATCTTTTTAGATCGTAACTCCGTCCTCTGTGCTATGACAAACTCATCATCCTCAGACTCTATAGTTTGAGGCTCCTGATGCTCATCCTCACCCTAAGATGGGGCGAGGTAAGTGGCATGGATGCCTTCACTGTCAGAGCTTGCCTCTGGTGACGCAGGTGCTTTGCCTTTACCCTTTGCCTTTCCCACCAGTTGTGGAAAGTTTAGTAGATTTGCTCTTTGATACGGCTGTACCCTCATTGAGTTTAATCCGTTTAGCCTTGTTTCAAGGTGACATGTTTCTTCCTGCAACCTCAGGTCTAGCCAAATTTGCAAAATATCAAGAGAAAATTAAAACAAGCTTAATCAAATTTATAAAAGCCCAATTGCAAAGAGACTCGCCGAATCAATCGGTGAGTTGCCAAATCTCTTTGGCGAGCTAGATCGGGTTTGCCGACAGGGTTGGCTTAAAGATTGTGACAAACTAGCGATGGGAAATCCCTTTCGGTGAATCTCCGGCAACACTCGGCGAACAAGGCTTCGCTCACTGAAAGTTACAGTGCAAATAGGGTTTAGAGGTACAAACAAAGGGCGATCACAACTACCTTCGGTAAGTCGCTGAGTGCTTTCGGTGACCTCAGGCTTCTCACCAAAAGCTATAGACTTTAACTACTCATTTTTCTTGAAATTAAAGGTGAGATGGGGACACTACGTGAACCGCTGAGTGGTTTGGCGAGCTCTACCCAGCTCGTCAAATGACCCAACTTGCCTACCTTCAACCCATTTTCTCAAATTCAACCCCATAACCCCTGAAAATAAAATCAAAGCATGTACTAGTTCAATTAAGCTCAAACCCCTAACACCCATCACCCTGGGATACTCAGACTTTTCTTGATTTTGCCAAATTTGGCCAATTGATGATATATGCCCTTAAAAAGGACGTCACCCGCTCTATCATTAAGCAAATTATGTCGTTTAGCACTAATACGGGCTACTTAGGCTTCGCCCAACCAAACTAAACAACACGCAAGCACAACCACACAAACTGTAAATCATTTCAATGTATAAGCACATGGGATTTCAAAAATCAAGACAAAATGAGCAATCTAATCTTATCAAAGAGGCCCAACACACGACAATACAATAAGATCATTCGCATAAGAGAATAAATTATTAACAATAAGTTTGGGGTTCGGAAGACCAACCTTATATGCCGATTAAAATGATATTTGAATTGCTATGCGGCAATATAATCCAACCCCGAGCACAGATCAACACTAATAATACTCTAAAAATGCATTTTAAAAAAAAATACTAACTTGGTATGAGTTTACGAAGTTTGAAAGCGAGGGAAAGTGAAGAGTTTGAAACTTTAAAACTTTTGGCCCTTAATAACCGTCTAGTTCGCGTCCATTCGACGCCGTTAATCGCACTCGCTGATCCACTGGGCGATACGCCGAGTGGTCATTCACCTATTCGACTTTTACAGGACTTTCAGTTGCTTGGGGGTTCAAACGATGGGCAACATCGGGATCACCGAACTAGTCGGTGAGTCGCGAAGTTGCTCCAGGACTCACCGAGTTTATAGGCTCCAAGCTAAAATTTTGTTGAGCAAAACGGCAGATCAACTTGGGCATGCCGACTTCTTTGGTGGTGCGCCGACTGGAACATTCGCTTGCCAACCTGCACTTTCAAACACTTTCCACACTCAAACCTGCACAATTAACACATCTTTATTCTAGAATACCAAATCAAAATGATAAAACCTTGGGTTGCCTCCCAAGAAGCGCCTTAGTTAACGTCGTGGCATGACGCAAGTCCTTACTCAAACTCCATTATTAGGGTTATCCTTAGTGCTACTAGGTAACCCCAATTGCTCATTTGGGTGGAGCTAAGGCAGTACATGACTCATGAGTGCTTCGATCAGTTGGATAGATCTTGAGTGAGAGCCAATAATCTCATTTAACACTTCAATATTCTCATTCATCTCTTCCAGCATTCTATCTTGCTTAGTGTTCTTTTAGAGAATGGTTAGTAGTGTATCCTCGACACGACTTTTCTCATTGTCTCTAGACTTTTTCTGCTCATGAGGGGGTATGTACCTCCGTTTTCTTTTGCACTGGACTTCTATCTCTGATATTTTAGCGGCCAAATCATCCAACTGAGTTACTAGTGCAGTTAACATGAAGTCCCTCTCGACTCCTTGGTTCATCTCAGCCAATTTTCCACCATTTCTATAGGCCATGCTCAAAGTATTTGCTTACAATGGAAACACAGAGAAAAACAAAACTAAAACTTAAGTAAGTAGAACTACGACTAACAAAAGCGGAATTCATATGTACTATTAATTCTTAAGTAACACCACTCTCCGGCAGCGACGCCATTTTGATATTTTTGTAATCAAGACACAACTACCAATTCAAGTGTCTACGATCGTACAATAGTAATATAACCCAACCGAATGGGTGGGGGTCGAATCCCAAGGGAACAGATTCTAAGAATTAAGAGTCAAGCGAGAATATGTTAGAGTTTACCATAGCTAAAAATATTATGGAGTACAAACATCATAAATTAAGGGGTTGACATGAATGTCAATTATAAATGGTGGGGTTTGTAGTAGATTAACAACTAAAATAATGAAAATACAAAGATGTGAATATAGGGAGACAAAATTCTTGGGATGTGATAGGAATATGGGATAAACTACATAATCGGGTAAATGCTATTGATAGTCAATTGCTGAACATTTGTAACTAGGCTAGACTTTAGTGGGGATAAATTCTCTCTCGAGCAATTTACCCTGAATCAACTCGGTTTCTCTCGAACACCGAGTTGCTAATTTTAAGCAGAGCCTCCGCCTTAGCCCATTCACTTTCTCGAGCTGAATGTGTGGGAAAAGGCCTAGGATTCACTCTCTCGAGCTGAACCCACGACTACCCAATAACCACCTGCTATTGATTTAGTAGTCTTAGATTTAAAACCTCTCTCTCAAGCAACCCAAAAATACTAAGATGAAATTGTATTTGCAACTACAATCTCATTAAGTTCAAACACAACTACTAAACAAAATCACGTTTAAATAGAAAATAAACTAACAATAAGAATTACACAACATGTAATTTAACCCATATTCACAAAATCACACCCCAAGAATTGGGGTTTTAGCTAGACATAGAGAAAAGGAAGAAAATGATACCAAATCGAAGTAACATCAACTGGGTATGATTTATATTCACTTTAAACGAGTCTAGGATGAAGAATATTCAACATCCACTTCCAATTTCTTGGAATTGGAAGTCTTCAAATCTTCAAAGGCTAAGCAAAAATGTTCTCTACTTGGAAACTTAGAAAATAAGATGTTGTATTTGAAATTGCATACTAAGATAAAAATTCAAACTAGTATTTATAGTTGTCAAAAAATGTGCTACAAAGGATCACTCGGCGATCCGCCCTTTGGTTTGCTTCATCGCCTTTCAGCTTTTGCCTTTAACATCTTTGCGTTCTGGATCATTGGGAGATATAGTACTGCTTCGCTGAACTGTTCGGTGAAGTGCCGACTGCTCCTTTTCATTGCCGACTTGATCTTTTCCGTCGGGGCTCAGCTTACTGGAACATTGGGCAAGGTTAAGGCCATTCGACGGAATGCCCATTGGTTTAGGCAATCCTCAGGCCTTCTTTTCTTCGTCTTTTCAGCCGTTTTGTTCCTTTTTCCCAAGTAGTGTCCAGTCTTTGCCTCAAACTCCAAATACCTGAAAGTTAAGGATTTACATCAGTTATTGAGACAAAATATGCATTTGAGGACACTAATTCTATTAAAATGAAACTCTAAATGAGTACAAATTGTGGACTCATCACTTCACTCCGGTTCCACCCAGCACCGCCCTAGAGGTCGAGATGCTCTGTCGCCAACTGCGCCAGGAGAGGAGGACGGGCGTGGAGAGGGATTGCCTGATGGCCCGGATGTGAAAGACTATTAAGGCCATCTTTACTTGCATTGCCCCTGGCAAGGAGATTCCCTAGCTTGATCCGGAGGACTACACTCAGTTCCCTATGCTGAATGAGGCCTGGGCCCGTGTGATACCCCCAGAGGTCCTTGACTATGACGTGGACACTACTCAGTCTGAGGGATCCTGATCTGATTTATTTTTCCCCTTTAGTTTGTAAATTTTAGACACTTTGTTTGCTATCTTCCGACTCTCTTAAGTTTTTGGTAGCAAATGGATGCTTGTTTTTGCTGTTTGATGCAGCCTTTTACTTAATCTTAAGGCTTTTATCATTTATTACTTCTGTTGTTGAACATTGTTAGGATTGTAGGGGTTGTTTAGACCCTAATTGGGTTGACATTTCAAAGTTCGGGAAAACAGGGGAGGTTGGGTTGAGGATATGCCTCGCCCTGTCCCGCTCTGGCGGGAATAATCCTGCCCTGGCGGTGCTGCTATGGCGGGAATGATCCTGCCCCGGCGTCTCAGACGGGACCAAAACCTAGGCTAATAATTTCTGGGTTCTCTTCATTTTTTCTAAAATTTCCCCAAGGTTTCCAGCTTAACCAACCAATCTAAGATAAGTCTCCAAGCTAGGAAAATCATTAACTAATCCAAATCAAACTTAACGACACGACATCCCACTAGTTCTCATTAATTCAACATTACACCCACACATTCACATGATTATTAATTGGTTGCGACGCATGTCCAGATTCCATTTTACGAATCACCTCGTAAATTAGCTAGACCCTTGCACCAGCTAAGTTCTGACTTTCTTTTTCTCAACGATTTTTACGTTACACGAGTAGTTGGATTTAATAATTCCCACAACTCAGCCAACACTTTGCACATATCAAGGTTTAAACACACATATTTATAGCACACATATTCACCTCATAACATTCAAGCAATTACAACTTCATAGCTGCAGTTAATTCAAACAGCAAGAATCACACATTCACAGTTATTTCAGGCAACAAGAAGCACACATTCATAATTTCCAAAATACAATGCACGTGCAATTGCTATTTATTAGTTAGTTCGTTCCATAGATGACCATTACTGGTCATCCATGCTCCTTATAGTCCCTAAGGCTAGATACCAATTGGAACCTTCCCAATTCAAATTACCTTGCTTCTGCTCCTTTAGTCGTGACCACGACTTTCGGTTCACTTTGTTGAGATACCAATTGGAATCGGGAGATACCAATTGGAATCGGGAGATACCAATTGGACTCAACTCATACCACAAGAGACACTTCACACGAAAAGAGAGAATGAGTGGAACAATTTCTTAGAATGCTTCCTAGGTTCCCGAAGATTAGATGTGGACGTCAACACACCAATCCACAAGAGTCTAGTCCACATTTTGCTCTTGTACGGGGAGACCGG
Organism: Solanum commersonii; assembly: GCA_029007595.1. Lineage (NCBI taxonomy): Eukaryota > Viridiplantae > Streptophyta > Magnoliopsida > Solanales > Solanaceae > Solanum > Solanum commersonii. The sequence goes on from JAJTWQ010000006.1 coordinate 8,292,920, forward strand.
TAACCTAGGCTCTGATACCAATTTGTCACAACCCAACCCATCGGATCGTGCGGGCACCCACTCTAACACCTAAGTAGGATAACCCTCATATCCCAATAGTAAAAACATGCGAAAATTTAAAGAAAACATAAATACATATAATACTTATGATTTTATAAGTAATACCCCTAGACACACTTTTTGGTTTAACTTGTAAGTAATTTAAACAACTTCCATGAATCTAGTCTAAACATGTACACGAGCTACTAAGAGTACATCTGGACAAGATAAATAAAGACACAGCTCCCACCATGCAGAAGGAAGAATAGAAGCTTCTGGAGAGTTCTTCGTCTTCAACAAATAAAACGTCACCAATCCTGCATCCAGACTATGTCAAAAGACATAGCAATAGTAGTATCAGTACAAAATACACGTACTGGTAGGCATCATCGGTCAACTCGACGCCCACCACATAACATAAGAAACCAACTAGTAGAAATATATGATAGACCACTCACTTCCCCACCTTTACTCTCTCTTGAAGTACTTCCAATATACACTAGTATTCTGACCACTAAGATTCTTCTCAATCAACCTACCTACCAGGTACTTGATCATAGCCTAACCATTCTAACACTTAGAGAAATCCGCCAATTACAACCTGATGTTTGCGTAATCAAGACACAACTTCCAATTCAATTGTCTACAATCATACAATAGTAATATAACCCAACCGAATGGGTTGGGGACGAGTCCCAAGGGAGCGGTTTAAGAGAATTAAGAGTTAAGTGAGAATATGCTAGAGTCAACCATAGCTAAAGAATTATCGAGTAAAAACATGATAAATAAAAGGGGTAGACATGAATGTCAATTATCAATAGGGGGTTTGTAGTCGATTAACAACTAAAACAGTGAAAATGTAAAGATGTGAATATATGGAGACGAGATTCTTGGGATGTGATAGGAATACGAGATAAACTACACAATTGGGCGATTGCTATTGATAATCAATTGATGAACATTTGTAACTAGGCTAGACTTTAGTGGGGTAAATTCTCTCTCGAGCAATTTACCCCGAATCAACTAGGTTTCTCTCGAACACCGAGTTGCCGCTTTTAAGCACAGCCTCTAGCTTAGCCCATTCACTCTCTCGAGCTAAACCTGTGACGACCCAATAACCAACGACTATCGATTTAGTAGTCTTAGTTTTAAAACCTCTCTCAAGCAAGCCAAATACACTAAGATGAAATCGTATTTGCAACTACAATCCTATTAAGTTCAAACACAACTAATAAACAAAATCACATTTAAACAACAAATAGACTAACAATAAGCAATACCTAACAGGAAATTTAACCCATATTCACAAAATCACACCCCAAGAATTGGAGTTTTAGCTAGACATAAAATAAAAGAAGAAAATGATACCAAATTAAAGTAACATCAACTGGGTATGATTTATATTCACGTCAATCTAGTCTAAGATGAAGAATTTTCAACACCCACTTCCAATTTCTTGGAATTGGAAGACTTGAAACCTTCAAAAGCTAAGAACAAGGTCTCTCTACTTTAAACTTAGAAAATAAAATGTTGTATCTGAAATTGCATACTAAGATAAAATTTCAAACTAGTATTTATAGTTGTCAAAAAATGTGTTGCGAAGGATCACTCAGCGATCCGCCCTTTGGTTTGCCTCATCTTCTTTCAGCTGTTTCCTTAAGCATTTTCACGTTCTAGATTATTGGCCGATATAGTACTATTTCAAGGAACTGTTCGGCGATGCTATGACTGCACATTTTTATCGCCGACTTGATCTTTTCCTTTAAGGATCAGCTCATTGGAACTTTGGGCGAGTTTAAGGCCATTCGGCGACTCACCTAATGCTTTAGGCGATCCTCATGCCTTCTTTTCTTCGTCTTTTCAGCTGCCTTGTTCCTTTTTGCCAAGTAGTGTCCATGTTTTGCCTCAAACTTCAAATACCTGAAACTTAAGGATTAACATCAGTTATTGAGACAAAATATGCATTTGAGGACACTATTTCTATTAAAATGAAGCCCTAAATGAGTCCAAATTGTGGACTCATCAGCACCCCCAACTTAAACTTTTGCTTGTCCTCAAGTAAAACTCAAGTTCGGTAGTTCAAAAAGGATGTCTCAAATAGTGCTACACAAAATTCAATCATGAATGTATACAACAAGGCACAATTTACTCATGCAAGGATCAATTGTATACTCAAAGACTCAAGTTATGACACACCATTATCAAAGATTCTCAAGCTCACTATACTTGCTTCAAATGCAAGTTCAAGCTCAACAAAGGTATTCAAATGCCCTCACACAGAAGAATGATTCCATATTTACACACAATGGTTCAACAATTTAAAGTTTCAAAATTAAATGGAACACTCACTCTCACAAAGAAGAACACAATGCATGCTTTCACCCATAGATTTGCCCGTATTTTCCAATCGACATTTACTTCAGCTCACTCAAGATCAGAAAGGTCTTTTCAAGGCTTGTAAAAGGGCTGAGTGCAAAGGTATGGTCATTTAGGCTCAGTGACTTTCATTGTCATGAAATGTGGTGCTCACAACACTCCCTTTCCTCTTCTTTCATCACTTTCTTTTGTGCTCATAAGTCATCCCATTATTCACTTCCATGAATTGTTCAGAACCTCATTTCTTTTTACATTTCTTATAACTTTATTTCACAACTTTTTCTTTTTATTTTCTTTTCTCTTTTTTTTGTATGGAGGGGTTCCATCTTTCTCAACACCACGGGTTAGAGGGGACTTTTCTTGCACTTCTTGACTTGCCTTCTCTTTTCACCACACCCCCAACTTAGGCTTTTGGCCTAAGTTGGCTATTCGATCAACCATAATTCAAGAGGATTATAGGTAGCGGATTAAGAAAGGTCATGTTTTTATCAAGTTTCTTCCAAAGAAAGGTAAGGCTCAAGGGGTGTTCAAAAGAGGTTCACACACTTACAAGGTAGGCCACAAAAGAGGTACATGACAAATTGGCTCTCACGCTTCAAAGTTGCCTAAGATCATATAAAGATGTAGCCTTACTTAGTTGATCGGACCAACGGGGCAAATTTTAGGTGTTATCATGCATGGTTCACAATAAGCTCATCACATAAGGCATCGACCCTAAAGTCAAACAAGACTTCACACTTTCGCTCGTGTGCAATGTTCATCACAAGAGAATTAATTCGATAATTTTCTACTCACAACGAGATGCAAAGAGTTCACATATTGACTATGACATTCACTTGTTCTCATTGTAGCCGCACATTCATATTCGTTTGATTATTAGCACTATTTGAGTCATCGATATTGATCAAAATTGAGACTCAAATTTGCTAAAGAACAACCACATTCAAGTGCATACAAGAGGTGGCAAAATTTTTGGAAGGGTCAAAATCATTTACAATTTAAAGCAAACGGAGCCACAAGCTCAAACATCCGCTAAAAGTAGCGCAAAACACAATACTAAGGCTTTCAACCCAAATACACAATCAAAACATCAGTCATAAAAGCACACAAAGGTGGGCCTCACCCCACCAAAATTAAAATCATTTGTCCTCAAATACAACTAACATAATATCCATAATTTAAAATAAAGAAAGAAAGAGATGGAGGTAAAAAGGGGATCCTGTCTATGCAGTCTCTCCATCTGTCTAGGCCTCAGTGCCCGGAGTAGCATTCTGTACTTGGGCATCAGTGCCCGGAGTCACCTCACGAGAAACAACAGTGCCAGATTCACCAAGTTCTATTGAGTGTGAGTTTGCCAAAAAGACATGCACCGCTCTGCAGACACCTTGGGCCCATGAAGGAATATTAGGGTCTAGGGTAATGGTCTTCCTAGTAGAAGTGGGCTTCTTTCCCTTGCCTTTCCCAGTGGTTGTGGGTAGTTTTGTAGCTTTGCCTTTCGACGTAGCTGCATCCTCACTTATTGCAATCCCTTTGAACTTCTCTTGGGCTGGTGTTATTCTTTTAGTAGCTTTTGATTTAGTTATGTTTGCAAAATCTCGAAGAGAAGTTAGAAAAACTTAAACAAAAGCACATCAGAACAATTTCAGATAGACTCACTAAACCAGAGGGCGAATCACTGAATTTCTTGGGCTAGCTAGATCGAGCTCACCAAAGGAATTAGATCTAAAACTGCAGCAAGTAGGTGATGGGGGTATCACTCGGCGTGTCGCCGATAGCTTTAAGAGAACAAAGATAGGCCCGCCAAAAGTTCCAGTGCATAAAGGTTAAGGGGTCCAGACAAAGGGTGAAAGAAAAGCCTTTCGGCGAGTCGCCGAGTGCTTTTGGTGACATAAAGCTTCTCGTCGAAGGTTACAAAATCAATCATCAAATAAAGCATGAAATCAAGGGTGAGATGGGGACATTAGGCGAGCCATCAAGTGGTTCGGTGAGCTCGACCCAGCTCGCCAAATGGCTCAACGTGCCTATTTTCAACCCAACTTCTCGAATTCAACCCCGCAACCCTCGAAAACAAAAATCAACGCATGCACTAGTACAATTAAGGTGGGACCCATAGCACCTAAACACAACCCTTCGAATTTTAAACCTATTTAAGGCATACAATTACGGGAATTCAACAGTTACAACTACTCGAGCAAGATTAGCAAATTAAATCATGCATGTAAACAATCTAATCCTATCAAGCAGGATCAAAACACTTCAACAAGATCAGGCTATTGCAAATGATATAATTTTTGATAAAATAAACTCGGGGCATAGAAAACCAACCTTTGGTGTCGATAAAGAGAAGATTGAAATGCTAGGCGGCAATGTAATCTAATTTTGAGCACAAATCAGCAATAAAATACTCTAAAAATGGGAAAATATAGGAACTAGCATGCGGGTGTGAGTTTGGAAAGATAAAAAGTGAGGGAAAGTGAATGAGTTTGAAGCTTTTAAACCTTTGGCCTGCAAAATCGTCCAGTTTTCACCCATTTGGTGACATTAGTCGAGCTCGCCTATCCTTTTGGTGATTCACCGAGTGTTCATTTACCTTGCCAAATTTGATAGAACCTCTAGTGAGTGTGGAGGTCCCAACGGCGGTCTCCGTTGAGATCGTCGACATGGTCGGCGATTTGCCAATAATTTCCTAGGCTCACCGAGTTTTACAGACTCCAATTTAAAGATGTGTTGAGTCAAATGACGGATTAGGTTGGGTTCGCCGACCTCTTTGGTGACTCGCCGACTGGACTTGTTGCTCGCCACCTTGCACTTTTTCAAACATTTTCCACACTTTAACCTGTATAAACAACACACTATTATTTTACCAAAACACAAATAAAAGGTAATAAGGGGTTTAGGGTTGCCTCCCAAACAATGCCTTAGTTAACGTCGTAGCACGACGCAAGTCCACCTTCAAACCTCATTCTTGGGGTTGACCATAGTGTCACTAGGCAACCCCCCTTTTTGTCTCGGACTTAAGTGAGACGACATCTGACCTATTTGGGTCTTCAATAGCTTTATCAACACTGAATGGGAGGTGACAGTCTGGCTAAGGGTGGACACATCTTCTTTCATTTCTTTCAAAATTTTGTATGACCCTTCAACTTTGTTGAGGATACGAGAGAGCATATCCTCAGACCTACAACCTTTCGAATCCTTCGGCTTTTGGTGCTCATGGGGAGGCACATACCTGTCTTTCTTCCCATCCTTCCACTTAGGATTTCGGTCCCTCCATTCTCTATCTCAATCCTTCCAACTATCCTCTCTTGCCCAACCTTGGTTACCACCCTACCTCGGGTAGTTTGAACGATAACCACCGCCTTGGTTGGCTAGAAAATTTACCTTCTCATTATACAAGGCTTCAAACTTCGTCTCCTCAGGATTTGCACATCCGACTCCAATGGCATTGACACCACGAGCACCAGCCGCCATGATATTTTTGGATAAGATGTCAAGCTGTGTCATGATCTTGGCCATGTTTTTGTCTCTCTCATGATCTTTCTCCATCTTCTCCTTAGATAGCTTGAATGTGAGAGGGGAGACCTGGTCTTCGCGAGTGTACCACGCTCTGTTTATGGTCGTCATACCATCTAAAAGTTGGGTTGCTATTGCATACAGTTTTGCATCAAGCCTCCAGGTGAAAGTTGGTCAGCAACACCTTTGTTTACCGAGTCCAAACTGCGGTAAAAATACGACAGCAAAATGTTATCGGGCAGACCATGAGTTGGGCATTAGAGCACCAACTTTTTCAATCGCAACCAAGTCTCATGGATTGGCTCACCCTCTAGACGTTTAAAAATCTGAATGATGTCCCGAAGAGTCATCATCTTCGCAGAAGGGAAAAATTGCACTTGAAATGCGTTTACCAATTCCTCGCAAGAAGTGATAGATTCGCGATGCAACTCAGCCAGCCACTTGCACGTCTCTCCTATCAACGAGAAAGGGAATAACCTTAACTGGAATGACTCCAGAGAGATGTTTTGAAAAGAGAATGGGCCGCACACATCCATGAAGTTTTGAAGATGCTCGTGAGGGTCCTCATGAGCCAATCCACTGAAAAGTTCCTTTAGTTGAAAGAGTTGCAACATTGCTCGTTATGTGGAACACTGCATTTCCCTCAGCTGGAGGTAAATAGATGACCCCAATACCTCCCATGAGATGGGGGTCATTAATGTTGGGCTCTTGGACATCATTGAGATTTCCAATGTCCTTTTGGTGGCCCGCCTGGTTGCCGTTGCTTCCATTGACACTCATGCTTCCTGCTTTCAACACAAACAATCGAAACAAAACTGCAAATTAAGTAAGTAGAACTACAACTAACAAGAACAAAAATTTTACTAAACTAAAAATTCTCAACTAACACTACTCCCCGAAAGCGGCGCCATTTTGACTTCACGTATCAGGACACTACTTCGATTCAAGTGCCAACGATCGCGTGTAGTGATATAACCCAACCAAGGGTTGGGATCGTTCCCACAGGGAGTTGTTTCGAGAATTAATAGAAAAGTAAAATCAAGTTCTAATCAATCATAGCTGTAAATATTAATGAATAAAAACATACTAAATTAAGGGGTTGACATGAATGCCAATTATCAATGGGGCTTTTAGTGATTAACAACTAAAACAACGAAAATACAAAGATGTGAGTATAGGGAGACGGCATTCTTGGGAAGTGATAGGACTATGGGATAAAAGACACTATCGGGTAGATTCTTTTGATAGTACATTGCTAAATATTTGTAACTAGGCTAGACTTTAGTGGGGTAAATTCTTTCTCGAGCGCCTTACCCTGAATCAACTCGGTTTTTCTCGAACACCGAGTTACCGCATTTAAGCACATCCTCCGCCTTAGCCCATTCATCCTTTTGAGCTGAAAGTATGGGAGAGGGCATAGGATTCACTCTCTCGAGCTGAACCCACGACGACCCAATAACCATCGGCTATGGATTTAGTAGCCAAAAACTCTAAGATGAAATCGTATTTGCAATTACAATCCCATAAAGTTCAAACACAACTACTAAATGAAATTACATTTAAACAGCAAATAGACTAACAATAACAATACCCAATAGGAAATTTGACCCATATTCACAAAATCACACCCCAAGAATTGGGGTTTTAGCTAGACATAGAAAAAAGGAAGAAAATGATACCAAATCGAAGGAACATCAACTGGGTATGATTTATATTCACTTCAATCGAGTCTAAGATGGAGAATCTTTAATACCCACTTCCAATTTCTTGCAATTAGAAGTCTTCAAATCTTCAAAACCTAAGAACAAGGTCTTTCTACTTTAAACTTAGAAAATAAAATGTTGTATCTGAAATTGCATACTAAGATAAAATTTCAAACGAGTATTTATAGTTGTAAAAAAATGTACTGCGAAGGATCACTTGGCACAGTTAGTTGGGATCGCCGATGCACTTGGCGATCCGCCTTTGATCTGCTTCATCGCCTTTTAGCTGTTTCCTTCAGCATCTTCGCGTTCTGGATCATTGGCCGATATAGTACTGCTTCGCGAAACTGTTCGGCGATGCGCCGACTACTCCTTTTTATCGCCGACTTGATCTTTTCCTTCAGGGCTCAGCTCACTGGAACTTTGGGCGAGGTTAAGGCCATTCGACGAATTGCCTAATGCTTTAGGTGATCCTCAGACCTTCTTTTCTTCGTCTTTTCAGCTGCCTTGTTCCTTTTTGCCAAGTAGTATCCATGCTTTGCCTCAAACTCCAAATACCTAAAACTTAAGGATTTACATCAATTATTGAGGCAAAATATGCATTTGAGGACACTAATTCTATTAAAATGAAGCCTTAAATGAGTCCAAATTGTGGACTCATCACGACCACCAACATTTCAACTAACCGTTCACGTCGTACCCCTACTTCCTAGTCACCTTACCCAACCATAGTCACCTAATACATTACAACAAACTCCCTTAACTCTAAACCCAATCTCTTTCCTCCAAGGTGAAATCCACCTATGCATATTTCATCACCCATGCTTCCTCTACTTCTCGCCATTATAACACACGAACAACCATTACTATCTTTTACTCTCCCCTTAAACACTTAACCCTTCCACTATACCCAACAAGTCCAGCATGTATAAGTCAAAGAACAATATAATCATATGTATAACAAACATATATGATCTCATCAATATTTACGAACGACTAACACCTTTCTCAAGTCACACAATTAAGCCACATCATTGGTCTTCTCATGGAACCCAAACCCAAACAGTTAGTTATGCCGGAACATCAAAACGATCCAAGTTAGTTATGACAAAACATGGCAACCGATCCCATAGTTATACTGGAATGTGACAACCGATCCAATAGATAGCTGAAACGTGGCAACCGATCCAAGTTAGTTATGCCAGAACGTGGCAACCAATCCATTCAACACATCACAATAACAAAACACAAGTATATCCTCAAGATCATACATTTAAATCATGATTTCATGTCAATGATAATTAACCCCATCTTATTCACAACAAGTGTGATCAACACTGCAACATTATCAACATACGCAATTTGTCATGCTTAGCCCTAATTCATCATCTAAGACTTCTTTCTAGGGTTTAATCACAATTTATATAATTCCTCAATCAATCACCCCAATTTATGGTTTAGCACACGTTCATAATTCTAGTTTCATTATAATTCCATATTCTTATTCTTGAAAACAATTCTATTCAAGATAGCAATTCTAGAAGCCCTAACAAGTCATCAATTTCTGTTCTCAAGGCATAAACCCAATTACTTTTATTTCCAGGAATTACCGAGGGAATTCACTCGGTGCACGAAGGTCTACACATAAATCCTACCATTGATTTACATATATTAGGTGGGGAGCATAGATTTAAACTACTCAATTCATAAAACCTAGCCTACCTGGGCGCCAAGCAGTTGCACAGAGTTTTTGACTTTGATCCAGGTTTTTTGGGCTTCGTGATGATGGATTTGTCCAAGAATCCGCAAGATTTCACCATCTTTACGCCTATAACCTTCCCAAGCTTAGAGCAACTTTTCTGAGATTTTTAGGGTGTTTTACGACTTATTTAGGCATTTTAGAAAGATAGAGAAAATAGGATTTCTCGTAATTTACATTCTGGCTGGCCTATCCCGCTATGGCGTCAACTTATCTCGCCCTGGAGCTGCCGTCCTAGCGGCATCAGGCCCACTGTGGAGGGACAGTGGCCCAGAATTTTCCCAGATTTTTGTTCCTCCTAAATAACGACGGTTTAGGTCATTACAGTAAGGGATAGAAATACAATAATGAACAAAAAAAAATTAATTAGTGACTGCATAAAAATTTTAAATACATTTCAAACAGAAAAGAATAGTGACGAAAACAAATAGTTACATACCAAAAAAAAAGCATCATAGTATTAGTATTTTATTTTTTAATTATTTTTTTGTAAGCATAATAAAAATGAAGTTCATCATCACCGCAATTTTTGTTTGAAATGAGAGTTGTATTAATTGTGTTTCATAAACACAAAAAAAAGAATAGCAAAGAACCAAATGAGTAGCATTGTCAATATATGTAGTTAAGCTACTTATAAAAACTAAAGTTAAAAAAATTATAAGAAAAGTAGCTACCTTACCAATACAATTCAAAGTAAAAAAAAATCTAACAAAAACATCCTTAATTATGCTTCAAAAAAAGTTTTTTACTTCTATCATCTTCCTTTGCAAGTAGACCCGCTGTCATATTCTGTGTTCCCTATGTCAAACTCTTCATCATATGCTACCAATTGAAATAAAAGAAACATAATTATGAATAAATAAAATATCATACCAATTGAAAGTAATTATACCACAAGAAAGAAAGAAATCTAAACTATATGTAATATACCTGTAAATCATTTTTTCAATTGTACAAACAATAAATAATAATCATCTCTTGAAATCTAACAAAAATTGCAATCAAACTATATTATATTCCGCAAATTGACTATAAGAGAGAACAATCACATACTTACAACACATTGTTCATTATAACAAAGATTTTTTTTTTATCATACTTGTTTGGAGAATGATAAAACATACATAAATAAAATATTAAGAAAGAATGCCTAAATACATAAAAATAAAAAGAGACTTGAGAATGAAATATTTTTACCTTTCATGTCCTTCTTTTTCATTACATGTTAGTTAATTCACAAGCTAATATGATGAAGAAGAGAAAATATATTCTTGAACGTGAATTTTCATGAAATTAAATATGAAGTTATATAGGCAAAATGCATAAAAATGAAAAGAAAGATTTGAGAATGAAATATTGCTCACCTTGATGTACTTCTTTTTTCTTACATGCTAATTAATTCACAAACCAATATGATGAAGAAGAGAAAGGATAATCTTGAATGTGAATATCCATGAAACTAAACATGAATTTATATAGGAAAAATAGAGGAATACCATAAGACATCATAAACTTACAAATTAATGTTTGGAGGTTGTGGACATGAAAATTATGAGAGTCTTGAGTATTATTAAAAATAAATATTAAAGAGGTGTAGGTCATGTGTAATTACTACTTCTAAAAAAATTAAATAATAAAGAGAAAAACACTTAAAATATTAAAATATATCAACATTTTAAGTGTTTTTCTCTTTATTATTTAATTTATTTACAAGGAGTACTTACACATGACCTGCACCTCTTTAATTTTTAAAATATTAAAATATATCATCATTTTATGGTTAGAAGTGAAATTAACAAAGAAAAAAAGGATGTGGATGGTCTTTGTTATAAATGTTACTCCATTAATAAAATATTTATTTGTAATAAATTAAGTAATTTACTTTTATACAATAATAATTAATTTAAATAAGAAAAAAATGTCAAAAAAGAGAAAAAAGATCAATGCAAATGGAGACCATAGAAATATGTCACATCACCTTGTCTATGATTCCCTTTATTATATAAATTGATTCATGATAATTTCTGGTGTTCCTCAATCTTATCCTATAAATAGTGACATTTGACATAATATTATACACACTTAAAGTCTTAAACCGTTGAATAAAAAAGAAGAGAAAATCTATGCTCTTTTTTTTTTTTTTTGTTTTGGTTAATATTTATATTTCTTGTTTGTTGTTATTTATAACTTTATATTGTTTTGTTGTTATTATTGCTGAGAATTTACAGTTGTTTGTTGTTTTATATTCATTAGCCTAGCATGTGGTATTTTAGTATCCTCATTTAAATATTGTATTTGAACAATAGTTAGTTATTTTTACTTTATACATTTTTATTCAATTTATAATCAAGGATGTATTCTTTTTATTAGGAAGATATATGTACTTTCTATCGTAGAAATGATGATTTTTTTAGTAGATACCAAAAGATTTGAAGGGAATAAAATATGTTATTTGCAATACAAAATTTATATGAAGTATTTTGGGATAAACATGCAATGCACATTCTCAGAACTAATTAAATTACATAAATAATAAAGAAATAACACCTGGCATTATTCATGAGTAACATAGTGATTATTAAAGGCTAGCGAAGGCTTGTTGTCCCCCCTCTGAATGTCACCCACTTCTAGTTTGGTGACATTCTGATCGGTGTAACTACCCCAAACTTGTGTGTTGAAATGGAACACAATTCAGGGCTCAGAACAACAAGCAATCAACATATGCAAAATATCACCATTAAAGCTAAAAGAGAAAAAGAGCTAAAATAGCCAAGAAAAACACCAATTAACCTAAAACAAAGGTTCCCCAACACATTCCAATCAGACACATACGTAGACAAAATCTCCACGATCACACCGAACTTTGAATCACCTTAATCGGAGTTGAAACAAGGGAGAAACTGTCTTTTGAAAATAAGGGTTGAAGCTGCAAATTCGCTATATAAATAGCAAAAGTCCGGTCGCTAAAAGGCAACTTCTAGTCGCTATAAGTCTAACTTCTGGTCGCTAAAAGTCTGGACCAGATATCAACATTTCAATTGGTTTGCTTAAACTCCGAATTCTCTAACGGGGTGCCCATGATTCATTCGAAACTCCGTGAACGCAAGAAAGATATGCAAATCTACCAAATTCTATATTTGGTCTTAACGGAGTAGTCGAAATTCACATATGAGATCATTTCGGCAAGAAGTGGGTCCCACCTCCAAACTACATTTTAAGCTAAGATCCACAAGGGGGATGTTAAATTAGCCCAGAAGCCTCGGGATTCAAATGAAGAGTTGTTCTAGACAAAAATCAATATTCTGGAGCTAACCACACTAACACAATTCTCATCCAAGTTCGGTTACTCAAAATGGTGACTAAAGTCAAACTTAGGCCTTAACTTTAAAGTTAAAATGCCTAATTGCACTGACTCGTACTGAAATCCTCAGGAGTCACGCCGACCATGCTACTAGGCTAAAATTACCCTCCCGGAGGAGATGGAATCGTCAGAATTGGATTCTAAGGTCATATTCTTGAACTTTTGATCACATCTAACTATTAAAGGTTCAAAAGGTTTCAAATACTAAAACTCACATAAAAACTGAACAAACAATCAGGTGACCAAAATGTCAGTCCATAACTATAGGAACGCTCTAAACAACAAAGAAGAGGTATAATCACAGAACTGACCTGGAGGTCATTACAATTTTGATTATGTCTTTTCCATTGAGATTTACTTAGCATCAAGAGGACTTTGAGATAGAGGCTCTCACATTAGTAAAGGTCGGGTCTAGAAGTAATCTCCTTGTCTCAAAGTTCGTGTTCCCATAGGATTGTCTTAAATGACCTAGCTAGCGGATTCACTATAGCAATAATGAATGAGACGGAGTTCTACCTTGGTAAGTAGATTCCCCTTTTCAGTGTCAGGGGCATGCCAGATTTCATGTTATAGCTCACATGGTCTTATTATTGTTTAACTCTAAATATCTCAGTAATGACTATATTTTCTTCAAAAGTCCATTCAAAGATTTTCCTTATGAATTTCAAGTATGCATTGACCTTGTTCACGATTTATGATTTTCTTTCTAAAGGCTTTTATTACATTTCACTTAGTCATGCATATGATGTTTAAGCTTACTATAGTACCATGTTATGTTCTTATGCATTTACTCATACTTAGTACATCACCGTATTAATGCATATTTATGCCTATATTGTCTCATAATATAGGGTCTGACGCTCCTCTCCTTAGATTGGTGAGTCCTCGTGGTTCAAGGGAAAATCCATAGATACTTTCATTGTTTTTTTTTATGGTTTTAGTCTTGTACATGGTGTACGGGTTACATCTCAACCACTTCTATATTGTTATAAAGGTTACGTCAGACTTAGTAGTTTTCCGTTCATTCGCTTATGTACTTTGTTATTATCTTTTATGTTATACTATGATTTGCGACTTATATTATTTATATATCTTGAAGTGTATTTTATTACATCATGCTTATGTCAAGTGGCTTGTTTAAGGCCTCTCAAGGTATCACCATGTCATGGCTAGGGTGTACCTTGGGTCATGAAACATATCTTTCTTTGAGAATTTCTACTCCTAGATTTGAGGCTTAATTCAAATATGCAATTAATGTCTCATTCTCAGCTTTGTTGTAGTCACATATATAAATTTGATGTCTTGCTTGAGGACTTTCTTGTAAGAAGTTGTTAAAACAATGTCTAGCTTAGACTCAGACTCGTGTATGTTGGATTCTCTATTCATACAAAGTCTCCATATACCGAGTTTAGCACCTGAGGTTTTATATACACTTTTTATTACCCCAAGCACTATAGTGTAGCTAAAATCGTATATGAAAAATCGGCTAAGACTAAGATTTTATAACTATCTATGGTTTAGACATGATATCATACCTATTGACCTCTATTGACCTCTATTGCTCATTTTTCCAGCCTACTCGATAGTTTAGGTTTATGCATTATATTCCTCAATGGATACATCACATTGAAAATATTGTATGTGTGTCATAACATCCATTACTAATGATAGCGCTAGTTATTTTATATGCGTGTAAATAATTTCTACATTTGCCAAAATTCTATTGACATAGCATTTAGAAATTATATACATTTTTCTTCTCGGACCAAAACGATGTGGATTTCCACTTTTGACAACGCGAGATATAGGAGAAACAACTCTCCTTCTTTGGATTTGGCAAACAACAATGAACTCACCAAATATCTCTTTAGATCCCTTAGCACGGTTGGCACTATGGAGTTCATTCAAAGTCATTCTTTTCTTTAGTAAATATAATAAATTATTACTTTTTTTTATGAATTACTGGGGTATAAATCAAACCAATGTGGACAATATGTCATATTTCACACTTTCATTGTTTTTTTAATTTTATTTTAAAGATATGTCATTTACCAACCATTGATTAGTCACCCTAGCATTTTTTAATCCAAAAGGCATAGAATTATAGCAATATGTTTCATACTTAGTGATAAACAAAGTTTTCTTCTTGTCACGCTCCTAGTATGTACCTTGAGTGTGGTCGATACTCAAAACCACTACTTTCCAAAAATAAATTATTGGACCAACATTCTATAAGGTGTGTTTGGTATGAAGGAAAATGTTTTCTTCGAAATCAAGTTGGTTTCGAACTTATTTTCTCATGTTTGATTCGTGAATGAAAAATATTTTCCGAAAAATGTTTTCTAATGTTGATTAGTCAATCAAAAATATTTTAGAATTTTTTTGGTAGAGAATAGAAAATATATTTTAGGAAATAGTTTCTAACCTACAAACCAATTTGGACAACCAAAATGAGCCTTGACCCCGACATACAAACTGGGACACAACCCCCACGATCGATAGGGGATTTGATCCCGAGATTCGATCAAGGGCTTGACCCTAACTCCCCACCCTAGACGTAACATACGAATTGAGATCCGACCGTGACAATGAAACCTGAACCTGAATAGACCCCGATGGGCGTTTTAGAATTCGATGACGACACTAAATTTGGGACCTGACTGCACACCTGACCTAAGACCCGTCATTCAAATTGAACTTAATCTTGACCCCGACATTGACACCTAAACCTGATTCAATATTTGACCCAATTTGGTTCCCAACCTTGACCCAAGATCTGACCCTGACTCATGACTAGGACCTAGCCTAAATCTTGGCTTTGGACTCACTTTCCAACTGAAGACCCAACTTCTGAAGTAGGATCTGACTTTGAAGACCGATGTAGGACTCAACTTCCAACTTAAGACCTCCTGACCCTAAGATCCAATCCCCACTCCTGACCCAAGACCTGACTTCCAAAGTGGAACCTTACCTGACTCAAAATATAGGATTCACTTTTTGAATCAAGACTCGACTTTTAAAGTGGACCAACCCCTACATCCATCTTGAGACGTGACCCCAACTCCTAACCCATATCCAACCTCTAAATTAGGATAAGATCCTGATTCCAATACCGACACCTGACATGGATAACTAATATAGGACCTGATTCTTACACCCGACTTGAGACCCAACACCAATACCAGGACCTTACCCCAATACCCAACTTTTAATTTAGGACCTAATCTTGCAGATGTTGCGTCCAAATGTACAAACAAGTGTATGTGGCCAAATAAGTAGTATAGTGACTTTTAAGAGCCCGATTATCGAACCCAAATGACTTATGATTAACAAATATCCAATTTCACTTTTAAGTATAATTAAACGCAAGTGTGTATAGAGGGTTTGAATGATGTACTCTAATTAACAATTGCAATAAATAAATTAACTAAAACTAACTATCAATGATTCGATTTCACTTGGAGTTTTATCAATGACGTGGGAAATTCCACGGCTACAACTTTAACAAGAGTTATGAATATTTTTCCATATTTGAATCCAAAGGGTCCTCAAATTACTGATTTGCAAGGCTAATAATATGATTATGGTCTTTTGCGCTTCTAATCACCAACCACAATTGATAATCTAACTAAATTATTGATCGGGGATAGATTCAACCAATTATGGAGAATTAAGCTTTTATCTCATTTTGTAACCAATGTATGGTAAACTAGATATATCCCTATCCTAGATATAGATCAATATATTTTATCAACAAAGAGAGATCATTCTCTTGGAACTCCATGTTCTATTCCTCTATTCCTCTCCCAAGTTCAAGAAAATATATTTTTTGTGTTATAATGGTGATCAAGCATTAAATTGTAAAGGCAATAACATAAGAATAACTTTGTATGGTAACCCATCTTCATTTAAAGATTGATACTACACAGACATTCGTAGATTCAACCCTAGAAAGATGGGATTTAGCTAGTCATATTTCGATTCTCAAAGTTTAAATCTTCTATAATCATTCAAGAAATTAAAAGATGAAAAGGAGTAGGAACGAATCCTAAATTGAGTAATATTTCGCTCAATAAGTTCTCCTCCAAGAAAACACGTGAAAATATCTTACTGCAGGTCCGCAACACGCAGTCATTGCGGGCCTGCCTTGTATAATTCTTTGCCTAGTTCATGTCTAGCTCCGCGTCTGTTATGACCCAAAATAAAAACTAGACGTGACATGATGTATAAGACCCTCAGAGGCCCTACACAATTCACTTGATATACATACAACACAATATAATGGATAAACAAGGAGAATGTAAGTAGAAATACTTATATGATAGTAAAGTTTGACGTAAAAGTGGAAGTCTAATCATAGTCTTGACAAGCCAATCTAATACATCAAAAGAGTGGTTGGGACATAACCCATGCACCTCGTACAACATCTGAAAACTAAATAAATAGGAAAGCATAGTTAAAGCGACACGGTTTTTAGAACATGATGACTCACCAAGACTTCAATGATCACACAATCAACTAGCCACGAACGACATGAAAAAAAACATCAAAACCTACATTATTAAATAATGCATTAGTACATGGTATCTACTTAGTATGGGTAAATTCATAGAAACATGAAACATGACCATAAAGGGGATGCAAAGGAAAACATGATTTGCATGACCGAGCTAAAATATCTTAAAAAACCTTTAAGGAAGAATCATAAATCATGAACATGGTCAATGCACCTTAAAACATAATGAAAGTTTCATAAAACCATTGAAGTAACTTCAGTTTATTTTGTGAGATATTAGCGTTAACCGACTATATACCATGCGAGCTATAACATGAAATACAATTTAACTCCCACATCGAGAAGGGAGAGTCTACTTACCAAGGTAGATTTCTGTATCATTTATACATATGCTATTTGTGGATCCACTAGCTAGGTTACTTATGAAAATCCTACGGGGGCATATAGTTTGGAACTAGAGCCTCTACCTCATGTTCTCTTGGTGCTAAATAAAATCTCAATGAAATAGATTAAGTCAATTATCAAAGCATTACATTAGGATAGACAATAATAAACATACTAATTCAAATCATAAAGTCATCATAGAGTAGCTCCTTGAATCATGAATCATGCACGTGTGAGAAAACCATTCAACAAATCACGATTTTTTAATATGTGATAAAACCTTTCACAATTTCTTTGATGCTTAAACTTTCATAAATCATATTCATATCTTCATAAATTCATTGTTAAAATCATGAATAATGCATGAGTATATATAAAATATATTGAAAGATATGTAATTGAATCTAAATATTCATAGGAAGATTCAAATTGGACATTTATCTCCAAATCGAATACGCCCCATAGAGATGTGATGAATCCTAATCAAATTAAGAGAAATTGAAGTTTGGGAATTGAGATATTTTGTGACCCAATGGATGAATGAAATCCATTAGTTAATTTCCACATACCTTGATAAATAAAGACCAAAAGCAATGGAGAAAAAGGAGAGTTGATGCTTGAAACCTAGGTTTCTTCCTTGAATCTTGAGAGAGAATTGGAGAGGATAAACTTGGATTGGCATTGGGGATTTGAAGAAATGAAAGTCTTTGGGTAGAATTAGGAGTTGAAATGTAGTTTTAAGTGTTAAAATAAGGATCAAAATTACATAGTATAGGCATTAAATACTTTGAAAATAACCTAAATACCCTTAAGTATAACT
Organism: Solanum commersonii; assembly: GCA_029007595.1. Lineage (NCBI taxonomy): Eukaryota > Viridiplantae > Streptophyta > Magnoliopsida > Solanales > Solanaceae > Solanum > Solanum commersonii. The sequence goes on from JAJTWQ010000006.1 coordinate 8,311,391, forward strand.
GCCTGATCACTTCTGCAATTTGGACCTACGGTCCATAGGACTTCGACGACCCGTACTGATCAACTGTAGAACCAACTTCCTAACCGAAAATTCACCTTACTTTCCACAAAACCCTTATATGGATTATCAAACTTTCTGCGGTTCATAGACCTTATCCCTAGTCCTCAACATTTAGTCCATATATTCTCTACGTTGGGGTCACTCTCACAGAACTATCCTAGCACTGTCAAATGTACTACGACTTGTCCTGTTCACTCGTAGGTCAAACTTTAGAAACTTGAATTGTTTCAAAACTCATCTCTAGGTTCTACGATTCACTTCCTATGGTCTGTAGGTCAGTCTCGTACAACACTATTTCAGTAAACCTTCTACACTTTTTCTATCCAACTTGACTTTCCAATTTCCTAGGTGTTGCACAAAAACTGCTTGAAGCTAACCTAAAAAGTCATGAATATAAGGCGAGCATATGGATGCATCGGCGACTCTCTAAACTCAATCGATAAGTTCAAACAAGCTAACCTAAATTGATAGTCCACTTGAGCTAAAATGAAGGAAGAAAGGGCGAGAAGAAACTAAGTCGGCGAGTGTGACTAACCACGTCAATCGAGTCACGTGTTGAAATTTTAGCCAAGTTTTTGGGAAAGATATTAATAATTGAAAAGAAAGACAAAAAAGTATCTTGAACTTTCCTGAACTACAATACAATTGAACCTTTATAGGTTTAGGTTGTTTAACAATTTTGTGTTGCATTTTTGAAGTAATTCTGTTTGGTCTTTGAAATTTAAGCTGTAATTGACAAATAACGATGACCAATAATGTTTTTGGTATGTTATCTTTTATTATTATTATCACGATTAGCTAAAACCCCAATTCTAAGGGTGTGAAAATGGCTATAAGTATGGATTAATTTGGTGGAATAGTGTGTATTGCCCCTTTTATATAGTTTTGCTTGGGTTTAAGCTAATTGTGATGTTTTAATTTGTGAATCAAGGTTACAAATTTGATTTTAGCTTAAATCTTCATGTTTTGATTGAAAAATGTACAAGTATGCATTTGTACATGGAGTGTACTAAGTATGCAGAAATGCATAGAAACATGAAACATGATCTTAAAGGGGATGTAAAGGAAAACATGACATGCATGACCAAGATAAAACATCATGAAAATCCTTTAAGGAAATAAATCATGAACATGGTCAATGAATCTTAAAACTTAATGAAAGTTTCATAAAACCTTTGAAGTAGCTTTAGTTTGTTTTGTGAGGTATAACTTTAACCAATAATAGACCATGCGAGCTATACATAGAATCTGATATAACTCCCACACAGAGAAGGGAGAGTCTACCTGCAAAGGTAGAACTCCATATCATTCATTCATATACTATTTGTGGATCCATTAGGTAGTTCATTTGAGAAAATTCTATAGGGGTACGTAGTTTGGAACTAGAAGTTCCTACTATAGACTACCCAATTTGAGTCTCCACCTCAAGTTCTCTCGGTGCTATGTTAAATTCCAACGAAATAGATAAAGTTAATTATCAAAACATAACATTAGGGTAGGCAATAATCAACATACCAATCCTAATCATAAAGTCATCATAGAGTAGTTCCTTGAATCATGAATCATGAATCATGCATGTGGGAGAAAATAGTTTCCCAAATTATAATTCTTAATATGTGGGAAAACCTTTCACAAGTTCTTTAATGCATATGTTAAAAGAAACCTTAGATCATAAGCATATCCCTTTTTTCATAAAATAAGAAGAACTTCATAAATCACTTTCATAACTTTAGAAATTTATATATTCATAAATAAATTGTAAAAATCATGAAAATGCACGAGTCTATATAAAATCGATTGAAAGACATTTAATTGAATCTAGACATGCATGTGAAGATTGAAATTCACTACAAAAAACACGCTCATTAGCCACACATAAAACTGTGGCTAAATGGTATATAAACCGTGGCTAATACACTTTGGCCACCGTCAATTGTCCACGGTTGGTAGTTTGCCCATAACGGGCGTCGCGAGTAAATTCACCATGGTTTTTATGCCTGTGGTAACAAATTTTTAGCCACGGTCGACCTAAAATTTAGCCACACTTTGTTCGTAGGTAAAGTTATTTGCCTGTAAAATAAATTATGTTTAAAATTTCTAAGTAGCCATGTTGAAATCGTGGCTAAAAAAATGTAGGTACCTTGCGTGTTTTTCAGATAAGATTAGCCACGGCTGAACCGTGGCAATTGTGTGATATTTTTAAAAAAAATATGCAATTAATTAATTCCCTGCAATGAACTGGTACAAAATATACTGATAAATGCACAAACATTACTTTAATGATCTATTCATCATACATATTAAAACAAAATGTGAGTTTCATTAATAAAGATAGCAAAAATACTGCTAGTGTAATCAAAATGCAAAAAGTTGAAGCAACACCATATGTGTGTGTGTGTGTGTATATATATATATATATATATATATACTTATATATATATAATATAAACTAAGAAGAATCTATGTTGAAACTAGGCAATTCATTACCAAATTTGGCTTGTAAAAACCTATGAAGAGTTTCCAAGTGATTCTCATTTTGTGCAAGTCGTTTCTTGGTTTCCTCAAGCTTTTCCTTGGTCTCTTCATATCCAGTCAGCTTCTCTTCCAAAGTTTCTACATGTTTCTCTAGGTCTTCAACACATTGATGAGACGTATTACTGAAATTGCCGACATTTGCATGACTAATTGAATGTCTAGGCATCCCAAAAACATCAGAAGGACAAATATTACCACCTGTACCACGCACACGACCAGAATGTTCAACTCCATATACTTTTCCAATGACGTCATTGGGATGAGCCAATATCTTCAACGGAACACCTAAAGTAGCAGCATGTTCTTGATTTTTAGGTAGATGCTCCGATAGTTTATCCTACAAATAAAATAGAAGACATGAGAGAGACATACCAACATTGTTTTTAATGAATGGTTAATCAACTCATTAGCAAGTATTGCAAAATTAAAGCATCTCCTATCTTGCACTTATTAGAACGAATAAAAATATTTAAGTGGTGAAATTATTAAGGGGTGGATGGCAATGGGTTTGGATGATTCTATATGCCAAATTTTCTAGGAGACTATTGTGTTTAGCATGTCTAAATAGGAGTTGGACTTATTTGTGTCTAGCTTTTCCTAAACATTAGACTTTAAAATTCAATGATTTGTTGGATATGTTTTAGGTTTTCCTACTATTATTTTCTACACACCAAAGGAAATTGGAGGGCTTGGAATGTTGTCAATGGGTCACATATTGATCCCACATAGTGATCTTAGGTGTAGCAGCACGCAGATGTTGGTGTCACACATTTCAAAAGTGGAATGAGCCATGAAAAGGACTGGTGCGTACTAAAAAGATGCAGAGAAGGCAAAAAAATTTCTATACTTACATGGTACTGCTAAGATTCAACTAACATGTTGCTATACCATAAACATTGACATCTAATAAAATATATAATGCAACTATCAATTAGTTTTACTCCAAAAACCTTTTTGAACCATGTGTAGGATAAAGTTACATAACTTTAAGAAGATTTTTAAAAGAAATACATTCGAAACAGAACAAGACATATCATTTCTATACCAAGACTGTCACAAAAATAGATGAGTATTTGAAACTTACAGCTAAAATCTTCCCTTCTTCATTCACATAATTACCATTCTTTTTCAGTAAAGTTGACAATACAACTTCACTTCGGCACACAGGCCTTCCCAATTTTTGCTCTTATCATTAATCAAGTATAGATAAAAATAAGTAACTAGCAACACATTTTATTTTGTATAATAGTGTGGTTCTCAAATAAACTTCAAGGTAAAGAAACCTACCATTTGAAGACCTCTCCTTGCATTACTTTTGCTACCACCGGCATGCGAGACTTTAAGTTTTGTTCTATTCTTCGTATTTTGTGCACTTTGTGTCTGCAACAATCAAACATTGGAAGTCACCAGCTAGATAATGACATACTGCCCCACAAGACTGCTTCACAAATTACAATGACATAAAAAAATATTTCCACCAAAACAATCCATATAAACATTACAGATCCTAAACAAATAATCCACACAACTTCGAAAACTTGGAAAACATCACAAGAGATTCCAATGCATAAGGAGGAATGTATGGGTGAGGGAACCAAACCAAGAAAACAATATCAATAGGTCCTCTGCTCCAGAACTAACATTTCACCAACTACAAAGTAAATGACCAATAACATGTTAGAACAACCGCTTAAAAATTACGAAGAATAATTACCTTCATCTTATCTTCTTTATAGTGATGAACAAAAACAATCCAATCATTAGAATCCATGTTTGCAGGACGATTAGCAAGTATCTCTTCCTTACTTTTGTTAGGATAGAAGTGGTCACATCTTAACTTATATTTATAGGCCCTCCATCTATCGCGTAAAGAATGCATCACCCATTTAATTCCAATAGCATAATCAAACTCGAAATTCTCCTTCAAATATTTTATATTCATAAATTCAGTATCTAATGAAAAAAATACATTAGTTGAACTTGAAAGAATGCCTCTAGTTACCTCAATAAGCTGCCACTGAGGTGTGTTTTTGCCTTTGGCATCCTATCCCATCTCTCAACTGATATGGGACAAAATACTGACTTTTGAGAAAGTTTGCCAAGAAATCTCACAAGCAAGTTTGAACCATTATCACTTCCTTGTCCATCTCCATTGATTTCAACCATGATTTTTTTTTTTTTTTTCCAAGTTCCAAACTCGATCTGGTTGCATCTTTTGAGTTGTAACTTCTCCAGTCGAAGTATCTAAAATTGTAACAAGCAAACAACATTAATCAGAAATAATACTAATAAAACTTGAGAAGTTTGAAGAAGAAGCTGGAAATATGAACTCTTGTACATATCTGCTAATTTGGCAAAAAGAATATTAGTTTGATTGCCAATAACTAAATAATAACATAAATAATAGAGAATAAGAAATAACTCTAATATGAAATTACTTCTAACCTTTAATCTTGACAACTAAGGGCTCCTCTTTCTCTTGTGTGTTGGCTTCATTAGAGCTTGAAAAAGCATTTATGTTGCTATCTCAGAGTGTAAGATTTATTATGTTCTCATTTTCAAGTTGTTCATCTGGTTGATCCCCATGAAATTGTTGCTGCAAATCTTGAGAAGTTATGCTTATGTTGTTAGCTTGTTGTCCCCGCAAGCTTACTAACAGTTCTTGTGCTGACTTCTTACGTTTTTTCTTCATATGGAACTTATCCTATAGAGATTACTTTAAAGAAATATAAATCATATAAGTTACTTAAAGTTTCCGCACCCGAACTAAACATACCAACAAAAATCTTTCTTATGATTCACAAGACTATGCAATTCATTAAAATGTAAATTTTCATTCCAAGTCACTAGCAAGCAAGACAACCAACCATCCATACAATACATTATGCAAAATATCTAATAGATAAGTAGATAAATAAACAAAAGATGCAAAACACACACAATTAATTAAAACAAACCAAGTAACGTAGAATCTTAGTTGTAATTTCTTTAACTTCATAATAGGGGAATTAAACTAAACTCGCATTCCATCATCATAATCATTGCCGTCATCATCATCTCCAACACTGTCACCATTATCATCATCTCGACTACTATCACCATCATCATTAGTAGAATCACCTTGTTCTTGTTCATCACGATCAACTCGAACAAAAGGTAAGTCTTCAATATTTTCCAAATGTTGCTCACAGTAAGGTATGTCCTCCATTGGTGGCTCCTCTAAATCTACAAAATCCACATTTCCCATATCATATATGTCTCTTGGCTTCATATGACAAACACAACACCAATCTTCATCAATTGGATCATCAACATAGTATACCATTCTAGCATTAGATGCAAGTATAAATGGTTCATCTGTTTCTTTTGCACCCGTGTGCATCAAAAGAGAAAAGTTTACACTTGTAATCCCAAATTGATCTATCTTAATTCCCTTGTTAAGTGTAGTGTCTACCCAAAGACATTTGAATAACACAACCTTTAACTTGCCATAATAATTTAACTCTATGATGTTAATCAATTTACCATAGTACATATCATCACTTGACTGTTTAATAGATTCTCTACCATTTGAAAATCTTTTGGTAACACCAGACATAACAACACCACTATTTTGTGTTTTCAATCCTTGCTCCTTCCACATAGTACGAAACTTAAACCCATGAATGTTATACTCTTTGAATCTCCTCACGACATTGTTTGGCCCATTTGCAAGCACTTCGATTTCTAGCGTAATCTCCACACCATTCTGACTTGCAACCTTTATTATAAAATATGTTAGGAAAGTTATATATAATTATAAGATTTTGAGTCTAAAAGGGAATTAAATATTTGGAACCGATCTTACATATTCCTTAAACCACTCATGAAAATGTTTGTGTACATATTCTTCCACAAGTTTTGAGGAGTTTCTTTTGCCACGATACATCCTAGAGACCTCAATTCTAAACTTCCTAAATGTAATAATAAATCATATATTAAGGTATAAAATACATTAGAATAAGAAAATGAATAATATGTAAGATCATATAACTTACTCTCGAAATGTATCAACTATTTCACAATTGGTTAACACATATCGGTGAGCTTGTATAATTTCCAACGAAGAGATGGATAGCGTCTTAATAGCCCCAATAGGCTTCCCTGATGTAGGAAACAACCTTGACAAGATAGTAGATTCACTACTAGCATTAATTCCATTGTCATCATCATTACGCCTTGGTCGATTAAACCTTGTTTCTATATTAACATCTTCAAAATACATAGAACAATTAGTAAGGTTTTCCTTCGTAAGGGAACCTTCAGCTATGCAACCTTCTGCAGCTGAATCGTTATGAACATAAGATTTAAAATGGTCCATTCCCCTAAATAAATATTAATACAAATTGTAAGATTAGAATTAAAAAAATACATAAACTTCCTAAGCAACTAATATACCTTTCAACAGGGTACATCCAATGACCTTGTACAGGACCCGCAAGAATTGCTTCCTCTCCAATATGAATGACCAAGTGAAACATGATAGTGAAAAAGGATGGAGGAAAAATTGCTTCCATATTAGCATGATTCAACCAAATTAGTTGCTGGAGATTCTCTACATGCTTAACATCCAAAACCTTGCTTGATATTTCTCTAAAGTAGTTACATAACTCAATCAACACTGAAGTAACTTCTTTAGGAAGACCTCTTCTACAGGCAATTGGCAAAAGATGCTCCATCAAAATGTGGGAATCATGACTCTTTAAATTAGTGATCTTGCGTTTCTTAAGATCAACACATCTAGAAATGTTTGATGCATAATTATCTGGAAACTCTACATTGTTTAAAACTTTTAGAAAGATATCTTTCTTATCTTTCTTCATGTTAAAGCATGATGGAGGAAACTTGGAAGAATTAGGATATGGATGAAGCTTTTCTCTAATTCCCATCACTTGCAAGTCTTTACGAGCTTGCAAATTGTCTTTTGATTTTTTTTTTGTCCCCAAGTATAGTAAACAATACATTATCACAAACATTCTTCTCCACATGCATCAAGTCAAGGCAATGACGAATAAGATGATTCTTCCAATAAGGTAAATTCCAAAAGATACTCTTTTTCTTCCATTGTTCTGGGCCAAACTTACTTGTACCATCATCACGAGTCCTCTTTCGACTCTTCTCAATTTGTCTTAGCAGGGTTAAACCTGATGGTGGAACAGGCGCAGGTCTATGCTCTTCAAAACCATTAAAAGACTTTTTGTTGTATCTATATTTGTGATCATGTGGAAAAAATCGACGATGTCCCATAAAGCAATATTTTCTACCAAACTTTAGCCACATAGAATCTATTTCATAATTATATGATGGACAAGCAAGTTATGTATGTGTATTCCATCCAGACAAGTTGTCAAGACCTGGAAAATCACTTATGGTCCACATCAATGCAACACGCAATTGAAACATTTCCTTAGTTGAGGAATCATAAGCATTTGCACCACTCCACAGTTGTTTTAACTCAACAATTAAAGGTTGCAAGTAAATGTCAATGCTGTTTCTAGGCATTTTAGGATCAGGAATTATCATTGACATGATAAGAGAAGATTTTTTCATAAAACACCAAGGAGGATAATTATAAATATACAACATCACAGGCCAAATGCTAACACTAGAACTTAGATTTCCAAATGGATTGAAACCATCTGTAGCTAAAGCAAGTCGCACATTACGAGTCTCCGAAGCAAAGTCTGGATAAAATGAATCAAAATGCTTCCATGCTTTGCCATCTCTAGGAAGTCATAATAACCCATGTGGATTAGCTTCTGTAGCATGCCACTTCAAGAGTTCTGCAGTTTTAGAGCACTTGTATAACCTTTTCAGCCTAGGTATAAGTGGGAAGTACCGCAACACTTTAGCTGACTTTGGTTTCTTTCTATGTTGGTCATCAATTATAACATTTGCACCAATATCATTTTCATTTGACATAAACCTGGAAGTATTATAGACCTTGCATTTATCTCTACTCTCATCCTCTGATGATCCCCAATATAACATACAATGGTTTGGACATGCATCAATCTTTTTATAGCCCAAACCTAACTTCTTAATCATCTTTTTTGACTCATAAAATGATGATGGTAGTTTCACATGGGGAAATGCATCTTTTAAAAGATCAAGAATCATTGAAAATGTTTTATCTGTTGCACCACATAAGACCTTAATATGATAAAAATGAACAATGAATGACAACTTACTATATTTAGTACAACCATCATAAAGTTCTTGATTCCCATCCTCCAACGACTTCTTAATTTTCTCTGTCTCTTCTTGACTCTTCTCTTCAGAACCTCTGGAATTTTCATTATTTGGTAGATTTGATGGATCATTATTGTCAAAGATACCAAAAACATCATTCAATATATCATTCATAGGATATTGTCTAGTCGACTCATTTTGTACTTGGGATATTGATTCTACATTGCATTGAACATGTTTTTCACCATGCATATGCCAATATGTGTACTTTTCTGGAAACCCCCTTTGAAGCAGATGGCTGAATACTTCAGCTCTATTGCACATAACAGAAAATCCACATATAATACAAGGACATAAAAATTTTCCATCAATAGATACCTTTGAAAAGGCAAATTCCAAAAATTGAACTACACCATCTGAGAATTCTTTCGATTTAATTGGACTCTCAATCCATCTCTTTTCAATCATGTTGGAATGAAGCTGTTTAAGATATGAACAAACAAAAAATATGACTAAGTTTTTTACAAATGCACAATATATGAGAAAGTCATCCTTTTTTCCAGGCTTTACATAATCAAATTATTTGAAGATTTCTTGTCCACCAAAGATCTTTCTATCCATGTGATCCTATGCTAAAAGATGGATAATGATACAGATTTGGGGCAATAGTCATTTACGTTAATTGGATGTTAATCATCAAAAGGGGTTTACACATGTATAACTCTTCAAACTTATATAATTCTATTGAGGTTTGGATTAGAAGTGACTTTAATTTAAATGGATCTTAATGTCAACAATAAAAGTAACAATATATGAAAGTTATAAATACTTGAGACATTGCATTTTATTATAGCAATGGGACTTTGTTACCTATAATGTTGCTTGAGTCGAGGGTCTTTCAAAAACAACATATCTACCTCCATGAGGTAGGAGTAAGGTTTATGTGTACTCTACCCTCTCCAAACCACACACTGCGAGATTACATGGGGTATGCTATTATTGTTGACTTTGTTACCTATAATGAACCATAACAATTGTTCTTGTTTTCACACTTTATAAAGTTTCTTTGCATGACAATTTGTAAAGAATTTTAACTGACCTACAAAGATATCTTCACAGGGTTATCATTTTCTTTAACGAGCCCACGAAACTCAAAGGCCATAGGAATCAGCCTAAGCTACGTCTGATATGACTGAACAGGATGAGATCCTATTTTCATGTATGATTTCTTGTAAACTAAGAGAGAATTATCTTTAATTTTACTTAGATTCTCATTTTGGACTGCTTAATCTCAATTTGGGGTTAATTTTACTTCTTTTTATTCTTTTAGCATTTTATTCTACTTTGAAATTGCTAAATTGTGACAAATCCTTAATGTATATTGATTCTTTAGTATTAATCTTTCTCATCACTCACCTCATCAAAGTGGGAAAAACAGAGAGTATATCGTAATAGAAATTTGAAAATTGCACTCGATAGAATTGAAGCAAATAGAAAAAATATTGATAAAACAATCAAGGTTTGTAGAATCTATGTACCTAGACTCGAGGTTCATACCTGAACTGCGATACAAAGCAATCATTTTCCCCTGGAGAGACGTGCTGCTGCAATTGTTTTTGGGGAAGATGAACCAGTCGGTTTTGATATTTTAGGGATAAGTACTGGATTGGAGAGACGTGTTGCTGCAATTCGTTTCTTCTTTTTATTTTTGGTAAAAATAAAATTTTATGAAATTAATGGAGGGAATGGAAAAAAAGGAGGGAGATTATACCAGTGTGATTTTGCCACAATATTTTAGCGACAATTCTTAATATGTGGAGAAAATTATATTTGTCTATTAATTTAGCTACGATTTATTCAACTGTGGCTCAATAACCGTGGCTAAATAGCGCTTTTTTGGTAGTGATTGGACAATTAACTCTAAATCAAGTAAAACCTATAGGGATTGCATGAACCCTAATCAAAATTAGGTGAAATTTAACTGGAACTTAGAGATATTTTGGGACCCAATGGATGAATGTAATCCATTGGTGTATCCCCTCATATCTTGATGATCAAAGCCCAAAAGCAATACAGGAAAAAAAGACTTGAAGTTTGAACCCTAAATTTTTTCCTTGAAGCTCTAGGGAATTTGGAGGGAATCTAGTTTTATGGGATTTGGGGATTTGAGAGAATGAGAGGGTTTGGGTAGAATTAGAAATTGAAAGGTAGTTATAAGGCTTAGGAATAGGGTCAAAACAACATAGTATATAGGTATTAAATGTATAGGAAAATACCCAAATACCCTTAAGAATAATTACCAGATGGCTTCTACGGTTTGGACCTAGGGTCTGTAGGACTTCCTACGGCCCGTATTGCTCAACCATAAAACCAACTTAAGAAATCCAAAATTCCTTCAACTTTCAACGAGACTAATCTACGATCCGTAGTTAAATATATAGTCCGTAGATCCCTTCGTAGAACCCAAGTTCAAGCCCAAAATTTCACCAAGTATGAATCACTTCTACGGAGGCCACCTACGACCCGTCCAAACTCCTACGGCTCGCCATTTCAACTCGTAAGTCAAATTAAGAAACTTGAATTTTTATAAATTCAACCTTATTCCTATGAGTTCCATCTACGAATCATAGAAACTTTTATGACCCGTAAACTAGTCTTGTAGGACACAACCAATACCAATATTTGAAGTTCTTTCCTTTCCAAATCTTTTCAAGATGTTACAATAGCTTCTTCCCCTTGGGAATATTCATTTGTGAATAGGACTCAAGCTAGCATGAATAGATTAGGAGAGAAACTAACATCCCAACATGAATGCAAATCTCATCATAATGCTTATAATTATAGAGAATCACTCTAAGATAAATCATAACATCAAAAATCAAGATTTTCATGAACATGCATGTATATGAAAACACGTGCAATACTAAAACACATGAATCCAAAAGAATGAACCATGGGGAACTAATACCTCAAGCTAGATTGGTATTGGGGGAAAGAGATAAGGATATCAGGTCATCATATCTGCTTCGGCCTCCCAAGAATCACCCTCAACTATTTGATTCCTCCAAAGAACTTTCACGGAAGCAACTTCTTTATTTCTCAACTTCCGAACTTGACGTTCAAAAATCTCATCCACAACATCTTCATAGGAAAGATTTTCTTTAACTCCCAAACCTTCTAAAGGAACAATAGACGCCAGATCTCCAACACACTTTTTCAATAAAGAGTCATGAAATATTGGATGTACCGATACTAAATCATTAAAAAACTCTAATTCATGAGCAATCTCGCCAATACACCTCAAAATATGATATGGGCGCACATATTGTGGACTAACCTTCACTTTCTTTCCAAACCTCATCACACCATTCATAGGTGAGATTTTCAAAAAAATGTAATCATCAACTTCAAATTCATGCTCTCTTTTTCTAACATCAGCATAAGACTTCTATCGACTTTGAGACGTTTTCAACCTTTCTCGAATACGTCGAACCTTTTTCATAGCCTCATGCACCAACTCAGGCCCTATCAAAGTGACCTCACCATCTTCAAACCAACCAATAGACCTACACCCCTACTATAAAGACCCTCAAATGGTGGCATCCCATTGCTAAAATAATAGCTATTATTATAATCTAACTCAATCAAAGGTAAATAATCATCCTAATTAGCCTTGAAATATAGAAAGCTCTTAAGATATCTTCCAATGTCTAAATAGTACGATTGGATTGTCCATGGGTTTAAGAATGAAAAATTGTGCTATGTTTCAGTTGCGTACCAAGAACTTTTTGAAATGACTTCCAAAACTGAGGTGTAAATTGAGTACCACAATCGGAGATAATGGACAAGGAAATTACATGTAATGTTAGCATTTCCCGAATATAAATCTTGGCATACTCTTTGACTGAAAATGAAGTCTTTACGGGAAGAAAGTGAACCAATTTCATCATTTCGGGCCAAAATAACCTAAATCGAGTCAAAGTGAAGATGAGTACGAGATAAACCCATAATGAAGTCTATATTCAAATCTATCCACTTCTATGTAGGAATGCTAGTGTTTTTAGCCAAGCCACCTAGTTTTTGATACTTACTTTTTAATTGTTGACAATTCAGACTTTTAGCCACAAATTCTCCAATATCAGTCTTCATCCTATTCCACTAATAGAGCTCCCATAAGTGATGGTACACCTTAGTGGCTCTTGGGTGAATAGAATACCGAGAACTTTGAGATTTTATCAAAATCTAATTTCTCAACTCATCAACATTCAGAACACATAACCAACCTTTGTATCAAGGACTCCATATTCCTTTTTGGGTGAAAGCCTTAATGGGTGTTTCAGAAACCGACTTCTTCATATCAACTTATATCAGTTCAAGATCGTGCTTTGCTTTCACATCTGATACAAGAGACGATTCTGAACCATTTTGAACAATGGCTTTACCTCAATTAGAATCAACCAAACACATACCCAATCAGGTCAATCTATGAACATTACAAGCTAACTCTTTCTTACCATCCTCAACGTGAACAACACTACCCATCGATAGACAACTAAGAACCTCCACTACTACATTCTTTTTACCCGCATGATAGAAGACACTCATGTCGTAATCCTTCATATTTCAAGCCAACTTATTTGGCGAAGATTCAAAATCCTTTTGAGTGAAAACATATTTTAAATTCTTGTGGTTGGTAAACACATCAATGTGAACACCATATAGGTAATGCCTCCAAATCTTTAGAGCAAACTTTACCACCGCTAATTCCAAATCACAAGTCGGATAATTCTTTTCATGCACCTTCAATTTTCTTGAAGTATAAGCAATGACTTTCCAATGTTGCATAAAAATACAACTAAGATGAATCCGTGAAGCAACACAATACACTACAAAGTCATCCAATCCTTTAGGTAATGTCAATATAGGGGATGGAGTGAGTCTATCTTTCAAATCTTGGAAACTCTTCTCATAAGCTTCTCACCATAGAAATTTTACCTTTTTTTGAGTCAATGTTATCAAAGGAGAGGCAATAGAGGAAATTTATTCCATAGATCTTCTATAATAACCAGCCAAACCCAAGAAACTCCATATATCTGAAGTGGACAAAGGTCTAGGACAATTCTTAACCTCCTCAATTTTCTTAGGATCGACTTGAATACCTTTACCGGAGACAATATGGACAAAGAAAGCAACATACCTAAACCAAACTCACATTTTCTGAACTTAGCATACAGTTCAAGATCTTTGATAATTTGCGATACAATCCTCAAATTCTCAACATGCTCATCCTCACTTCGTGAGTAAATCAAAATATAATGGATAAACACAATTACGAACATATCAAGATATATCTTAAAGATCATATTCATTAAATCCAAGAATATCGCTGGGGTATTATTTCAAACAAATGACATTACCAATAACTTATAATGACCATACCGGGTTTGAAAAACCGTCGGTGGAATGTTATTTTCCTTCACCCTCAATTGGTGATAACCCGACCGAAGGTCAATCTTAGAGAAGCAACTCGCACCTTGGAGTTGGTCAAAAAAATCATCAATCCTATGAATAAGATACTTATTCTTAATGGTAACCTTATTCAACTATCGATAGTCAATGCACAATTGGAAGGAACCATCCTTCTTTCGAATAAACAATACCGAAACACCCCATGGTGAGATACTCAGTCTAATGATACCTTTATTCGATAATTCTTTTAACTGATCCTTTAATTCCTTAAGTTCTTCTGGGTCCATTAGGTAAGGAGGAATAGAGATAGGTTTCGTATCTGGGAAAAGGTTAATACCAAAGTCTATTTTCCTTTCGAGAGGAATACTAGGAACATCATCTGGAAAGACTTTCAAAAACTCATTTATAATCAAGACTGACTTAAGAGTAGGAGTTTCAAAATCTATATCTTTAATAAAACAAGATGATAAAAGAAACCCTTAGAAATCACTTTCCTAGCTTCCAGGCAATATATGAACTTACCCTTAAGAACATAGTATCCCCCTTCCTATGACATGCTATGTTTGTTTGGAACATTGAATGTGCCCAATTGAGTACTACAATCTATGGAAGCATAACATGCATAAAGCCAAATCCATCCCAAGAATAATATCAAAATTTAACATGTCAAGCTCTACAAGATCAACATGAGTGACTCTATGAGAAATGAAAATAGGACAAACTCTATGAACTCTTTTAGCAACAATAGAATCACCAATGGGAGTAGAAACATGAAAGGGATTAGATAGGATTTCGGGACCAACATTAAATCTCACAGCCACATAAAAAGTACCAAATGATAACGTAGCAGCTGGATCAAGTAAATCATATAAAACAAGGTAAAAGAATTTTAACATACCAGTTACAACATTCGGTGAACCGTTATGATACAGTCGAGTCTGAAGAGAATAAAATCTATTCTAATGAGTAGCACCCAAACCAGAACCACTAGCCTGATCTTGCATACCATCCTTACCCTTGCAAGCTTGAAATGGAAAATCCTTCACTTTTTGACCACTCTTTCCACAACCAAAGCAAAAATCCTAAACGTTTTCATGCGTGAGTCTTATCACACATTTTGCAAGCAGGAATAGAAGATCCATTTCCACCACTTCCTTGAGGCTTAGGGTTAGGCACCCTATATTTGATGTACTTAAAGGTCGAATCTTTGAAAGAACCTTGATCGGAAAACTTTTGCCAAAATTGAGGATGCTTATGTGCACCAGACCTAGAATAAGAAAAGTCAGCATCACCGCTCCTTTCCTTCTTGGACTCCCTAGACCTCTCCTTTAGATTCTCCTCTTAAATTTATTGGGCATATATCATCAAACATGAGATATCCATACCCTAAATCAAGATAGCAGTTTAGCATTTTTTGACAACCAAATTGGAAACACCTGACCAGAACTTACTCATTCTTGCCCTAGAGTCGACAACCATTGTCGGAGCATACTTATCCATTTGAGTTAACTTGAAAGCATACTCATTCACACTCATATTTCCCTGATGGATATTAATGAACTCAATCACCTTTGTTTCTCTCATCTCAAGAGGAAAAAATCAATTAAGAAAAGCTCCTTTCAATTTGTCCCAATCAAGAGGACCCTCATCAACTGTCCTTTATTCCTTCCATTGGTTGAACCAAACTTTAGAGAACACCTTACGTTGATAAGCATCCAGTTCCGCCTTTTCCACTATTGACACTTCTATAATTCCCACTATCTTATAGACATCATCAATGAAATCTTTAGAATCCTTATCAACCGTGGAACTCTTGAGGATTCATCCTTGTAAAATCCCTTATCCTTGTTACTGCCAAACCTAATTTTGGGTTCACAAGATAAATGGTTTCTCTATTAGCTTGTGTCATCATAGCTTGAGCCATTACCTGAAATACGACTTGGAACTTGGCTTAAGTCACTTGTTAGGTCTAAGGATCAACTAAATTTTTGGGGAACCTTGGGCTCCATATTCTCACCCGCATTCCTTCCCACATAAGTTCTTTAGGGAGCCATATCCTGAAAAACATCGGATAAGAGTTAGGAGAAGGACCTTTATAGAGATGAACTCTATGGAAAAAATTTAGAGTAGTGAAAGAAGTGAAGTTTCCTAAATGTTTTGTAGCCTCTTATTCATGAATGTGACACGATTCACACTCATGAACAAGAATCTACTCAATGCGACTTGTCAGACATACTAGGACCTTTTTATAACCTTGTGCTTTGAATACTAAGTTTATCATTGCCCAAAGTACACCCTAGACGTGACATGAAGTATAAGACCCCGGGAGGTCCTACATAAGCCACTTGACATACATACAACACAATAATATATATATATATATATTTATTTATATACACACACACAAAGATAATGTAAGTAGAAAGTCTTATTTTATAGGAGAGTTTGACGTAAAAGCGGAAGTCTAATAATAGTTCTGACAAGCCAATCTACTACATCAAAAGAGTGGTTGGGATGTAACACATAAACCATGTATAAGATTTGAAAACTAAATACATATGAAAGTATAGTAAAAGTTATACGGTCCTCGAAACATGAGGACTCACCAAGTCTTCAATGATCACCTAATCAACTAGCCATAAGCGGGAGTAGAAGAAGCGTCAAACCATATACTATTAAACAATGAAGGCACAAGTATGCATTATTACATGTAATGTACTAAGTATGAGAAATTCATAGAAATATGAAACATGATCGTAAATGCGACGTAAAGGAAAACATGATATGCATAACCAAGCTAAATCATCTTGAAAAGCCTCTATCTTAAGTTCTCTCGGTGCTAAGTTAAATCCCCAGAATAGATAAAGTCAATCATCAAAATATAATATTAGGGTAGACAATAACCATTTTACCAATCCTAATCATAAAATCATCATAGTGTAGCTCTTGGAAGAATGAATCATGCATGTGTGATAATAACCGTTCACCAAATCATAAATTCTTAATATGTAAGAAAATCTTTCACAAGTTCTTTGATGCTTATCTTAAAAGCAACATTAGATCATAAACATCCTTTTTAATAAAATAAGAATAACTTCATAAATCACATTCATAACTTTATAAATTCATAGTAAAAATCACGAATAATGCATGAGTCTATACAAATTTGATTGATAGACATGCAACTGAATCTAAACATGCTTAGAAAAAATTGAAATTGAACAATTAACTAAAAATCAAATAAGACCTATGGAGATTGCATGAACCCTAATCAAAATTAGATGAAATTTTATTGGAACTTCGAAATATTTTGGGACCCAAGGGTGAATGGAATCCATTGGTGAATATCCTCATACCTTGATGATCAAATTCCAAAATCAATGAAGAAAAAAATAGACTTGAAGCTTGAACCCTAAATTTCTTCCTTGATGCTTGAGATATTTTGGAGGGAATTAACTTGGATGAGACTTGGGGATTTGAGTGAATGAGAGGGTTTGGGTAGAATTAGAAATTGGAAGATCGTTATATGGCTTAGGAATAGGGTCAAACGAAATAGTATTGGTATTAAATGCATATATGAAAAGAGTCAAATATCTTTAAGAATAACTATCGGATGGTTTTCTATGGTATGGACCTATGGCTTATACTGACCAACTATAGAACCAACTTCAGAAACCCAAAATTCCTTCAAATTTCCATGAGACCAATCTATGATTCAACATTCAGTCTACGATCTGTAGACCCTTTCTGTAGAACCCAAGTTCAAGTACAAAATTTCACTAAGTATGAATCATTTCTACGAATGCCACCTACAGCTTGTCTGAATTCCAACGACTCATTCTGTCAACTCGTGCGTCAACTTCAGAAACTTGAATTTTTCATAAACTCAACCTCTTTCCTATGAGTGCCATTTATGACACGTAGAAACTTCTATGACCCATAGACTAGTCTCGTAGGACACAACCAGTGCCAATATCTGAATTCCTTTCCCTTGCATATCTTTCTGAAATGTGACAATATTTCCCTCTTGGGAACATTCATCCTCGAATAAGACTCAAGCTTAGCATGAATAGAGTACGATAGAAACTAAAACCCAAAATAAATGCAAATCTCATCATAATGCGCATAATAATGGAGAATCACTCTAAGCTAAATCATAACATCAAAAATCAAGTTTTTCATGAATTATATGCATATGGAAACATGAGAATGACTAAAATACATGAAAGTGAAAGAATGAACCATGAGGAACTAATACCTCAAGCTAGAATAAGAGTGTAGGGAAAGAAACGAAGATACCGGGACACCATATCGGCTTCGGCCTCCCAAGTAGACCCTCAACAAATGGATTACTCCAAAAAACTTTTATGGAAGAAACTTCTTTATTTCTCAACTTCCGAACTTGACAATCTAAAATCTCAACCGGAACGTCTTCATAGGAAATATTTTCCTTAACTCCCAAACCTTCTGAAGGTATAATGAACATCAGATCTCCAACACACTTTTTTAATAAAGAGACACAAAATACAGATGTACCAATGCTAAATCATTTGCAACTATTATTCACAAGCGACCTTGCCAATACACCTCATAATGTGATATGGACCCACATATCAAGGACTAAGCTTCCATATCTTTCTAAACTTCATCACACCATTCATAGGTGAGATTTTCAAATAAACCCAATCTTCAACTTCAAATTCAAGCTCTCTTTTTCTAACATCGGCATAAGACTTTTGTCTACTTTGAGCCAATTTCAATCTTCCCCAAATAAGTTAACCTTTTCCATAGCCTCATGCAATAAATTGAAGCCTATTTTTTTTTTTTAATTTTGTACATTTTTGTCCTATGTGGGCTTCAAATATCTTCCATGTGCCTTAACGAAGTCGAGTCACAGAGTGTTCCACGAAAGCCAAAAGGTGTATAAAATTTCAAAAAAAAAATGAATTCAGGGGGTAATATGACTTTAGTTTAGTTAAAGTGTGTCTCTGGGATTTCAGTCATTATCTATGGGGGTACTGTGCCTTATCCCAATATTATAAGTATAAGACAAGCCTCTAATTATAAAATAAACTAATTAAATCTGAATCTGGTAATAAAAACCTTACCATGCGAGAGACAAGACATGTTTTTCTTCTTTCTACATGACCACAATGATGCCTAAGTGCACTTCTCTTGGGTCTTCAATCATTTCCATGTACAAGTACACTTTCATTATCCTTCTATTTTCAATTGTAAATTACATAACAATCAGCATACACCTTGGGTTTCTATGGGAGACTACAATACAATTCACAGAGGCGAAGATAGAATGGTGGGGTCTTCTGTGCAAGATGCAGAGATAAGAGATTTTGATGAATATCTGAGGGATACAAGCATGCCAATCCTAAAGCATACTGGTAGAGAATATACCTGGACTAATGGACACACATACAATAGAATAGATTGGGCTTTAGTTAACACAAGATGGATGTTGACTATGCCTGGCATGAAGGTACAAATTCTAGACCCTGGATGCTCTGATCATTCATCACTCAGTATCAATTTTGTTCAACAGGTTGAGTTGAGATCCAGACCATTTAAATTTTTAAACCACCTAGAAAAATATGTGAAATTTCAGGAGACTGTGAAACAAGCATCACATGAAAGGGAATGAGAAACTAACATGTTGATGGTGTGGCAGAAGTTAAAGTTAGTGAAAAAAGTTTTAAAGAAGTTAAATACAGCTAAGTTTCAGGGAGTGGAACCTAGAATAAAAATGTACAGGCAGCAACTACAAGATATACAAAGTTCTATGAGGCAACCAGGACAACCCACAAGCTTGATTGAAACAAAAAGGGAGGCCAAACTAAACTTGGAAAAATGGCTGAATGTAGAAGAAAGCATCATGAGACAAAAATCTAGAGTACAATGGTTGAAATTGGGAGATGGAAATACAACTTACTTCCATGCTAGATTGAGAAATAGGCTTGCTCAAAACAGAATAGCTAGTCTAACCAATGCTAGTGGGAATATAGTGACAAGCACTAATGATGTAGAAGATGAGATACTTGGATTCTACAAAAAATTACTGGGGACTTGTGCAACTCAATTACTAGTTGTGAATTGTCAAGCAATGAAAGATGGACCTAGACTAGATAGAGGCCAGAAAGCACAACTGATAGCACATGTGTCAAGTGAGGAAATAGTACAAGCTCTACAAGGGATAAGTGACACTAAAGCACTAGGCTATGATGGCTTTAATTCATATTTTTTTTAAGAAGACTTGGGAATTAGTAGGAGAAGAGACCATTGAGTTGTACAAGAGTTTTTTTGTAACAAGGAAACTACATAAAGTTATAAATTGTACTACAGTGACTCTGATTCCCAAAGTGGACCACCCTTCAAAAATATTAGAGTATAGACCTATCTCATGCTGTACTATTGTGTACAAAATCATTTCAAAAGTAATTACTAACAGAACACAAAGTGTGATGGATAGTTTAATAGATAAAGGGTAGTCTGCTTTTGTGCTAGGCAGATTGATCAATGATAAGATCATCTTGAGTACTGAGCTGGTCAAGGGTTATGGGAGGAAAGGGATTTCACCTAGATGCATGTTGAAAGTTGATATGAGGAAAGCATATGATTCAATGGAATGAGAGTTCTTAAAATAGGCACTGATCCAATTGCTTTTCCCTAGTGTATTTGTGGATTGGGTAGTCATTCAATGCATAAGCACAATCTCTTACATTGTCTTGATTAATGGATTTCCTAGTGAACCATTTGAGGCAAAGAAGGGGCTAAGACAAGGAGATCCACTATCCCCTTATCCTTTGTATTAGTCATGGAGTATTTCACAAGACTATTGAAACAACTGAAAAAATCTCCAAGCTTCAAGTACCATCCAAGATGTGCTAAACTACAGTTGATCCAACTAAGTTTTGCTGATGATCTTCTGTTATTTAGTAAAGGGGAACTCATATCTGTTAAACAAGTTGATGAGATTTTTAAAGTTTTTTTAGCAGCCTCTGAATTGGAAGCAAACGTAGATAAAAGTTCCATTTATTTTGGAGGAGTACCAACTGAAATGCAGTTGGCCATAATGCAGGAGCTAGATTTCTCACAAGGTACAATGCTTTTTAGATACTTGAGAGTTCCCCTAAGTACTAAGAGAATAACTATGGTGCAATGCCAACAATTGATTGATAAGATTCTAGGAAGGATACAAAGCTGGACAGCTAGATTCTTATCATATGGAGGAAGGGTCTAGCTAATCAAAAGTGTACTATTTTCTATTCAAGTATTCTGGTTACAGGTATTTACCTTACCAAAGAAAGTGATCAAATGCATTGAAGGGTTATGTAGAAGCATTCTATGAACTGGAGGGGAAGATATTTCAAAAAGCATTGGTTGCATGGGATTAGCTGTGTAAACCAAAGACTGCAAGAGGCTTAGATATTGTAAGTATCCAGGAGTGGAACAAGGTAGCCATTTGCAAGCTTCTGTGGAATCTAGGCAAGAAAAAAGACAAGCTATGGGTACAATGGGTGCACATGTACTATGAGAAACAAGGGATAGTATGGTATATACAAGAAAACCAGGCCTCATGAATGGTGAGGAATATCCTACAAACATATAAAGTCTTGGAGTTTGTGAGATGGAATGAAGCACAAGTGATATAAATGGAGAAGTTCTCGATTAAATAGGTGTACCAATTAATGAGAGGGGAATACCCAAAAGTAGAATGGAGGAAGTTGATATGCAATACTTATGCATTTCCAAAATGGAGTTTTATCTTATTCTTAACATTGAATGGGAGGCTCCTGACAAAGGAAAGGCTACTTACTTGGGGTAGTGTGGAGAAAAATAAGTGTATTCTATGTGATGTTGGAAATGAGAACATTGAACATCTCTTCTTCAACTGTCACTCTTAGGCCAGGTTTGGCAAAAGGTCTTAAGATGACAAGCTATCAAAAGGCAGACATCAGGATGGAATGAGGAACAAATATGGGCACAAGATCAGTATAAAGGGAAGCTACTAGAAGCTGAAATATTTCACATAACACTTGCAGCTAGTGTTTATTACATCTGGCAGGAGAGAAACCAGAGGATCTTTCAGAAGAATAATAGAAGCTGTGTTAGTCAGGACGATAGTTTGGATAGATGTTGGAAGTATACAGTCTTGGGAGATTACATGCTGATTTTTTTTTAGTGTTTTGTAATTCTCACTTTGGTTAATAAAAATGTTTATTTACTATATATATATATATATATATATATATATATATATCACTAGTCCATTGACATGATTAATATATTGAATCAACTTAGAGACCACAATTCATCTATTCAAAGTATTCGAAGAATGTGAAACTTGATTCGAATCAATCACTATTCTTTAAAAAAATAAGTATGTTATCCTGTACGATTGAATAGTGGATGACAAAACAAACCAAGTATAAAATTATGACATATCATCTAAATTTTCTGATTCTTTTTTACATAAGTAGTTGATCTTGTCTGATAACAATCTATTAATAGTCGCTGATAAAAGTACCAAGATCAAATTTCATGATCCAAATACAACTTGGTTAGGACAAGATGGGTATTGAAGAATTTTTGTTGGAAGCCTTAAAAACCAGCGAGAATTACCAATATTGTACAAAAGTAAAAACATTATGAAGTGTGCCAAAGCCTAACGCCCGCTCATTCATCGGCTAATACTGAAAATTATAAGTGTGTTTATTTTTTTTCCAGTATCATTGGAGCATATAGATGGTTTGGACACATTATTTGATGGATATAATATTAGGTTTAACTACTACACAATTAATACCCACGACACAAAAAATGATAGGTACATTCTGAACGATTTAATAATCGATGGATGGCATGAAGTGAAAATGAATTATGAAAGTTTTTATACGTCAAATACTTTTTATGATCCTAGCAAGAATTGAAGAATTTTATGGAGATGAGTCAATGAATCAAATGTTGTTGCAACATATTATACGTCAAATACTTTTTATGATCCTAGCAAGAATTGAAGAATTTTATGGAGATGAGTCAATGAATCAAATGTTGTTGCAACATAGGCCAACTACAAAGGATGGTTTGCATTTCAGACTATTTCTTGTAAATTTTGAATCGATCCTAGTGGCCAATATTTGGTCTAATGACCCATTAAATAATTATAAATCATGAGAAAGTAAAAGGTCGAGCTAATACATTACAAATTGAAAAAGGAGAAAATGTGGAAGTTCAGGGAATTACACATTCACAAGTGTGACTTTATTTTTTATAAAATAAATATTTTTCTTGATGAAATTATTGAGATCTATAAGTTACATGTTCAAGCCATTAAAACACACTAAAATTTCTGTTAGAACATCCTACATCATTTCGCTTGGCATGTAACCTTTTCCAAAATCTGCAATAATGCAAGATATTTTATGATCTGAATTGATCTTTTGTAAAATGTTTTTGTGAAAAGAAAATTTTAAATCTAATTTATGAGTGTTAATACAATATTAGACTGATGTTCAGTTACATTATTCTTTTTAAGTTTGGAAAATGCAGAAGAATTTGATCCTAATTGGGCTTATCTTTATGCCTAAGACGTATGTGCCATTAGGGGGTTGGACCGTTCAAGGTGGACTTGGTCCAATTGGACTCCTAACATTGCCTTCTGAAAATTTGGAAAAGTATACACTTTTATTCTTCACAGTGTTTAAGACCGAAGATTAATACAAGGTTCTAATATGCTCCGATGCCTAAAGATTTGTCTTCTAAGCACACTTATCTTCTCAGAAAGAATATCTCGCCTTAAACTAGGGAAATCTTGGATTTAAACTTTTGGAATGATAAAATACTTATAGGAAACATTCATCCTATTTAATGGGTCTTATGTGACACAAATTAAAGTTAGTTAGGCCAATGAGATTTGAATGTCAAATAATAATAAATATAAAAATATTGTTATCTTTATGATTTTGCAATCAACTAACTTTATCATTCTATTTTTTCTGCAATAGGTCAAGCGTTAGAAATTATTAAAAACTATACAGATCTTTATTTGCTGGATATGTTGATCTAAATTTAATAGACAAAATATTATCCCTAGAGAGCTTGGTAAGCTTTCTTTGGTACTTTATGTTTTCTATAAAATGGATTTAAACTCATATTTTAACTCTCTTTATGTGTCACGCTGACAATTCGTTATTGATCGGATTAAACACTTTATAGTAGAGAGCTTTAGTGTCGATGGAAAAACATGCATTACATCTAGAGTTTATCCAGCATTAACCAACTATGGCAATGCACATTTATTTTGTTTTAACAATAGTACCAAGATAGTCAAAATTGAGACTCTTGATGCTTGAAACATGGGTAAATCCGAGAGATATAACTAAAATGTTGGGAGAAAAGAAAAAACATATATTTCTTTAATTTTCTTTTCTCTTTTTATGTTGATCTATATTTATGAGAATATGTACAAATTTTCTACTTCAAGTAAGTCATGAATAAAATATTTTTTTTTTCTATTAAACTGAATTGATGATGCTTGATATAGAATGTCATTAGTTTTTCTACTAAGTTCTTATTTCATATCAAAATACATAAATATTTACTTATTCTTTGTGTTTATATATAATTCTCAGACAAATAAAGGACTTATATACTTGTAAGTCAATGTAGTGAGGTTTTAAAAAATCCAGCTACAAGAAAAAGATTGAGCTTGAAAGATTTCATGAATTGAGGTTGAAACTAGATTTTTTAACTATGATTTAGATAAGAATATTTTTTCGTCTTCAAGTTTGTTTTTTTAAAATTTTTTTATTTATGTATTAGCATTCAAAAATATGACCAACATATGACTCAGCTTATTAAACATTACAGAGGTTTAGTAAACACTATACCTAATGTGTTCAACTTATAAGTTTTATGTGTCATTTACCCAGGCTCTAATATTAATAATAACAATTTCCATGATTAAGAAATACTTAACTAAACTAGAACAATATGTAAACATTCAAATTCAATAATTACTGCTAAAATTGAGATTTCATTTTTTAAAAACAAAATCATAAATATATGATAGACAAGAATATAAAAGTTTCATCCTTGAGCAAAATGATCTACTAATTTAGCTATACAATATGCCTTTCCCCTCTTGGAAAAATAAATTAACAAGAACTACTCTCTAATGTTAGTCAAAAGTATTGCCCATATAATATCATGGTAGGTTCCTAACCTAAAAGACCGGTACAAAAAACTCTTTTTGTTGGTCAAGAACTTTTGTATTAATTGTTGTAACTCATCATATGTATTTAAATCCTTTTTATCTATATCTAGCTATTGATTCGGTACACTCCAATCTCACTCGGTGTAGGGCGATCAGTTGAATACAACGGGATTGATCGATTTATATATTAAATTCCGACTTGCCATACCAAAAGCGAGGGAATTATTGCTGTTTACAAGAAAATGGCTATCAACAACCACAAAAATGGTCACTAAAAGTAGAAATGTCAAAATGAGCCCAAATATAGAAATTCCATCCATAATTTTATGGGTTGAGCTCAAAATAATTTAATTGGGTCAATATCAACCCATTCAAGTCTTAACTCATTTTAAAAGAATTTTCAATTGAGTCTAATTAAATTTCACATTTCAACCCATTTTAAGATCCTTTATTTTCATTGGTGCAATGTATGTTCCCACATTGTATATCTGAATTATTATCTACTTTATATCTTCTAGAATTTATCTATACAATTATTTAATTTGTAAGTTAAAATTTTGCTTCTCTTGGATCAAAATAACAGTAAGAAACTAAATTTTATTTTCCCCATAAAATACATGTTGAGTAACTCATCTTAAATATATGTTTATTTTATTGGTATAATATTTTGTAACGACCCATCCTAATTGTTATGACTAGGCCATGGTGAAAGAAATCGGGCCAAAAAGCTTTTCGGATAGTGACTTAAAAATTATAGGCTGCGCTAGTCTCATATAGAATCTAAGCGAGGTAAGGTATAGGTCCATCTAGGAATGAGTGGGATGAATTCTCTAGGTTTGTTATATATTTTCTAATATCGAATACCTTAAGGAACCAATAGGGCTTCACAAAATTAAATTTGGGTGAGAAAAAATCCAGAATCGATTTTAATGTGAAGAAAATAGTTTTGGACGTCGAGGTAAGAATGTATATTGTGAAAAATGGGATATTTAGGAATTTCTGATGCTCTAAAGTTTGTGTAATCTACTATAGCATACATCGAATCTCTATAGCGGTAGCGTGCAAGCGCTATAGGAGGTTGAGCTACTATAACGGGGTAAGTCAAGATTGTATGCAGAAAAAGTCCCAAAACCTTGTATTTTCTGCAAAATTGTTCTTGAGGTTGAGAAGGGAGAATAAAGGTTGTTCACACTCAATTTTCCACCAAATATTTATTCTTAATGAATCTAGGATATTACTCTTAAGGGAGTGTTTTGACATGATTTAATGGTAGAAAAACCTTAAATTGGGTGGAATGACCATGAACTCGCTTGGGGTTAGGAATTGGTGATAATCCAGATATAATTAGGACATTTGTGATTGATTGTTGTGTCTATTGATTATTTTAGACCAAGAACAAGTTAAGACACTTTAAAAGGAAAAAAATCGAGTCCTTTAGAGTTTCTAAGAGGCTTGATTTGAGGTAGGTGATGATTGTATGTTTTCCAATTTATGTATGTTTGCATATCTATTGCTTTATAGTATCACTTTTTTAATGCATTTTGAGGAAATCATAGGGATCATATGAAATGACATCGTATTGATAATCTTATGCAATGAACTTGTGTACTTTACTTGTGGTTTCAAGTGTTATTGTTCATTGTGATTATGATTGTGCATGATTTTTGGTTGGCTTGGGTACCACGTCGATATAGGAGCACTAAGGATAGGCTCAGGTACCACACCTGGTATGAATAATAACTCTAGTTGACTTAGGTATCGTGCCAATATATTAACACTTTTGTATGGGTTCCTTAAGAAAACCAAGTATGTGTAATTGTGGTTCCATGAGTGAAGTAAGTTTACCTTTTTATAATATGATGTAGTATGTTGGACTCATTCAGTGGTCTAGGTTGCTTGCAAGGTGAGTTGGACTCATGTATGGCTTGTATGTAATCATGTGAGATATGTTTCATATGTATGTTCACTTAGGATAAGGATCGGGAGTCCGGGTTGTTTCATATTTATTGATGTTATGTGTTGACAATGTTTACTATGTTATGGTTCTCTATTTACATTTATGTTATGGACTCACCGCGTGATCTTGTCAATATACTATGGTTGTGTAGTGATATTGTACCTATTCTTTTCTTGTAGAGTACTGGCATATTTCAGCGTATGATATGAGACCTCAGTTAAAAGATGCTTGACTCTAAATCCAAAGGTGAGATACTCTTTCATGTTGCTATGGGTTCCTCTACATTTCCTTGCCCGTCTTTTCAAGAAAATATATTCGATTATTAGTTCATATTTTCTAAGTTTTGGGGTTACATTCCTATTCTTGACTTATTTAGTGTTTTGGTACTACGACTTTCATTTCTAAGGGTTTTATTTTTGCAAATGTTTGACTATTAAATGAGTTTATAGGGACTCAAATTGTTACTTGTTCTTAAGACTGTCTCTTGCTATTTATATCATGAATTGGTTGTAAAGATTGTTTGTTGGGTTAATTTTGGGTTGGTAGTTGGTTATATCACCGAGTGGTTTAGTGTAGGGGTCACTCACGACGAGTGGATCATGACAAAATTGGTATTTGAGCTCTAGGTGTGTTGATCTCATTGTACCAAAATGATTCTAGTAGAGTCCTAAGGAACGGTACAAAGACGTATTTACTTTTCTACAAAAGGCTACAGGACTTTAGGAAAATCCTATATCATTCTTCCTTCGTGCTATTATAACTTTATTCAATTGATATCTGGTGATCATTATTGGTATCAAACCTGTTATAATCTTCTATTTGTTAATGGTTAACACAAATTGCAACGGTGCAAAGGTAGTAGCTCCAATTATAGTGTCAATGGTAGAGCCAACAATGATAGGGCATGGCTGATATAGAGGTAGAGATGGGGGCAAGGTCAGGGGTAGAAGAAGGGAAACACCCACCTGGGAAACACCATGTGAAGCGACCCAGCCACCTCTCAAGATCACGTGAAAGAAGAGGTAGAGATAGATATTAAGGATGAGGCTGAACCAGTGGTGAGAACGTATGCGGGGGTTGTAAGTCATCCCCCTATAGATTTTGAACATATTCAACAAGTATTCGCCTTTTTAAATGGGTTGGTAGGTACTAGAGCGACTCCCAATGTGCAAGCTACACATGTTCCAATTACTTGTCCTATTGCTACTACATTACCTTAGAGGGATGGAGACTTGGAAACTGAGACACTCTTCCGTCCATTACTTGGCCTGGTGATGACAAACACTAGACATGAGATGGTGACCAAGTTTATGAAACTTAAGCCTCTCGCTTTCCATGGTTTTGAGAGTAAGGATGCCTTAAAATTCATCTCAAACTGATATGAGAGGCTTCATAAGTTAGGTATATTGCAACCGCATGGGGTTGAGTTCGTAACTTTCAACTTTTGGGTGAATCAAAGTAATGGTGAATAGCATTTGTTGAATGTCGATCATCAGCTATGCCTCCACTAACTTGGACATTGTTTCATGCTTTATTCTTTGATAAATATATGACTCGTACTCTAAGAAATTGAAAAAAATGACTTTATGGACCTTGAGCAGGGCAACATGACTTTGGTTGCTTATGAGGCTAAGTTCCATGCCTTGCTTCATTATGCTACGTGGTTACTATACACTACGGAGGAGAATATTCTTTTTTTCGTCAAAGGATTGAATTCTGAGTTTATGTTTTTTCTGGCACATGACCTATGCAAGTAAGGGCTTCAATAAGCTAATTGATTTTGTAAAAAGTATAGAGGGAGTTCGACAAGCTCAACAGGATAAGACATTTCCTAAGAGGGCCAATAGTATGGGCAATTAATGTGGTTCATATTCTAAGGGTTCTGGCCCATAGGTGTATTCAGCTCGTCCGATTCAGTCGGCTTTGACCTCTTTTATAGGTAGTCACTTATGGGTTCCATAATAGTCTCTAACTCAGGGCGGTCAAGGAACTTTTTATGCCTAAGCCTACATGCCCTCACTTAACTATGGATATTTTAGTGTGGTGAGCTGGGACACTTTAAGAAGGAATGCCCTTAGAGATAGACTATTGGCCACTTTATGTACGAGACTAGAGCAATGGTTCCAGCAAGGGGAAGCAATAATGGTAGAGGACGTCAATAGGTTAGGCAATGATGTAATCAAGAAACCGTGGAGACCAAGAAAATGGTAATGCAAGGAGGGGAGAAGTGAAGCCTAGTAAGGGGGTTGCTCGCGCTGACAATAGAGCTCAGTGTTAAACTTTTTTGGGTAGATCAGAGGCGAAGGCATCAGATGATGTGATAACATATATATTTTTTTGAATGTGATTGGATGACTACTGTGTTGTTCAATTTGGGTTCTAATTATTCATATGTATCTATTAATTTTTCTATGGGAGTTGTTTTAAGTTGTGACACCCTTAATGCCCCTATCTATGTTGCTACCCTATTTGGAAATTTGTAGTGGGAACCTATACGTATCGTGATTGTTTTGTGATGTTTATAGGTCTGCAAACTTGGGAAGATTTAGCCATATTGGATATACTATGTTTTGATATTATCTTGGGTATGACTTAGATGTCTCCTCATTTCTTTATGTTAAACTATAATGCTAAGGCAGTGACTCTAGAGATCTTGGGTATGGAAAGATTTGAATGGGAAAAGGGTATGGAGGCCTAAGACATTAAAGATTGTGTCCTTTATTCAAGCTAGCAGACTATTGGGGCTAAGTTGTTTGGCCTAGTTGGCCCATCTTCATTATGTTAGTGCAAAGTCTCTTTTGCTTGAGTCTATTCCCATGGTTTAAGAATTTCTGAAGGTGTTTGCTACAGATCTGCCTAGTATGCCTTCAGATGGGGATATAGACTTTTGTATTGATTTGAAGTTGATCACTTGATCAATTTCTATTCCTCCCTATCGTATGGCTCTGACTGAGTTAAGAGAACTCAACACTCAGTTTCAAGATTGCTTTATAATGGTTGTTTTCATCCTATTCCTTCTCATTCAGGTGCTTCTATGTTGTTTGTGAAGAAGAAGGATGCTAGCATCAGAATGTGCATCGATTCACAGTAGTTGAATAAGGTTATAATCCAGAACAAGTGCCTTATACCACATATAGATGGTTTTTTTGACTAGTTTGTGAATTCTGGCCGCCCTTAGTTGTCTCTCTCGGGCATGTGATTTTGAAAGAACGGGTGATGGTAGATCCCAAAAATATTGAGTCAGTTAAGAATTGCATCCGACTTATCTTTTTGACAAAAGTTAGAAGTTTTGTGGGTCTTGCTAGCTACTACTGCAAGTTTGTGAAAACTTTGCTTCTATTGCTATTCATTTGAACAAGTTGAATCAAAAGGAGACACTATTTGAGTGGTTAGATAAGTATGAAGAGAGTTTCCAAAAGCTCAAGAACCTTTTGAATATGTTACTTATGCTGACATTATCAGGAAAATGTAAGGAATTTATTGTTCATTGTGATGCTTCACTTGTATTAGCAGTAGAAGGTAAGGACTTAATTGCTTATTGTCATGCTTCACATTTTTGATTTGGTGCTATGTTGATGTAGGACATGAATGTTATAGCTTATGTTTTTAGGAAGTTGAATGTCCATGAGAGGAACTACCCAACCCATGATTTGGAGTTGGCGACGGTAGTGTTTGCTCTCAACATTTGGTGGCATTATCTCTATGTAGTCAAATGTGAGGTATTCACTGAACACCATAGTTTACAACACGTGTTCACTTAGAAGGATATGAATTTGAGACATAGGAGATGGATCGAATTACTCAGGGATTATGATGTGGTCATTTAGTATTATATAAGGAAGGACAATATTAAGGCAGACGCGTGATGATTCAGAGATTTGCACTCATTTAGGGTTTTATTTTTATAGATTTAGTGTCCTCAAATGCTTATTTTGTGCCAATAACTGATGTAAAACCCTTGATTTCCAGGTATATGGATTGAGGAATAAAGCAAGGACACTAATTTGCAAAAAGTAACAAAGCGAGTTGAAAGAATGAAGAAAAGCAAGCCTGGTGATCGCCAAGATCACTTGGCGAGCTGCCGAATGGATACTTGACCGCCTAAAGTTCCAGTGTGCAAAGCCTTGAAGGTAAGAACCAAGTTGGTGAGAGAAAGGAGCAGTCGGCGGATCTCTAAGTGGTTCCACGATGCAGTGTTGGATTGCTTGAAGTTACAGACCTCGCGGATGCTAAATGCCAAGGTAGAAGGGTGATGGAAATGACAAAAGGGCGGCTCACCGAGTGGTTCGGCGAGCCCGACTTACTTCGCCGAGTGACTCTTCACAACACATTTTTGGTGACTATAAATACATTTTTGAACATTTAGTTTAGTATCTTAGCTCATATATTTTTAGTCTATTATTGAGTTTTGAACTGGGGAGACAGTTTTCTCTAGTTTTTCCTATGTTTTGAAGAATTGAAGTTTTTTCACTTTTGAGAAATTGAAATTGGATTTTTGAGATTCTTTGAATTGGAGCATTATAAGGACGAATCTACACTTACCCAGTTGATGGATAATCAATTTGGTAACTGATTTTACCTTTTTATGATGTTTAGTTAAAACCCCAATTCTTGAAGTGTGATTATGTGATTATGGGCTGATTTAGTTTATGGGTATTACTAATTGTTAGTTTAATGCTATTTAGAAGTGACTTCAATCATTAATTGTGGTTTAATTTAAGAATTGTAGTTGCAAATGCAGTTCTACCCTTGTGTTTTTGGCTTGCTCGAGAGAGAGGTTTTAAGACTAAACTTATTAATTGATGGTCTATGGGTATTAGGTTGACCTGGGTTTAGCTCAAGAGAGTGAATCCTAAACCAAATTCCACACATTCAACTCGAGAGAGTGAATAGACTAAGGTGTGGGCTGTTTTTATTTTGCATACTTGTTGATGTTCTAGAGAAATCAACTTGATTCGGGGTAAATTGTTTGAGAGAAAGTTTATATCCTCTATAGCCTAGCTTACTGACTAATAGCTAGCTATTTTCTAATAGTTGCAATTACCCATTTGTCTATATTAGCCTATAATTGAATCACATCCCAAGAACCCGTCTCATTATTGTTATTTCGTATTGATGGCCACTGTTTGTAGTTGATAATTCCAAACCAAAACCCCCTATTTGACATTCGTGTCACTCCTTAATTTGAATAATGTCTTTATTCGATAACTCTTATTTCTATGACTGATTTGATTATGTTCATGCTTCCCTATCGAATCTTAAACACGTACCGCTCCCTGTGGGATTCAACCCTAACTCATTTAGTTGGGTTTTATACTGACTAGCGATCGTTGACACTTAGAATTGGATGAAGTGTCCTTGAAACGTTAATCAAAATGGCGCCGCTGCCGGGGAGTGGTGTTGTTTGAGATTCTTTTGGTGAGTTCTTTTTAGTTGTAGTTGAATCTACTTACTTTTAGTTTTGGTTTTTGGTGTTACTTGTTGAACATAGGAAATGCACATGTATTGTAGAAGTGGTAACCAAGTAGACCACCCTCCGTAAAAAATGATGATTCTTAGGAATAACATCCTATATTTCAAGCAATTGGAGGGTGAGACAATCCATAAGTTGTGGATGAGATTTAAGGCGCTATTGCTGCAATGCCCAACTTATGGAATCCTAGATAAGATTCTACTGGACTGCTTCTATAGAGGTCTTGGTCCTGAGAATAGAGGAATGACTGACCAACTTTCTCCGGGTGGCCTAATACGACAACCCTATGCAATAGTAGCCTAACTCCTTGATCGCATGACTAAGATTAACAAGGAGACAGAGAAGAACTAGGACTTGGCAACACTATTGACTCAGTTGGATCTCTTGGCCAGAAATATCATGGAATTGAAAATACCGTACAAAAAGAAAGATAGGTACATTACCCCTTATGCGCATAGAAAGCCCAAGGAGTACGAGGGTGGGTAGATAGAAGAGGTGCTATTACTCATTCTTCACAAAGTCAAAAAGCATGACAAAGTGTTGAAACAGATAAAAGAGAATGTCTTGATGCTGAATCAGATGATTGCCTCTCATTCCATGTCTATTCAACTAATGGAGACCCAAATGGATCTTATATTGTCTCATCTCTACCCAAGACAAAAAAATGGGGGGGGGGGGTTTCCTAGTGATACTATGGCGAAACCCCAAGAATAAAGTTTGAGCAAGGACTTGCGTCGTGCCACAACGTTAACTAAGGCGTTGCTTGGGAGGCAACCCAAGTTTTTATTTGCTTTGTTTTTGTTTTTGGAATAACGTGTGTTGATTGTGTAGGTTAAAGTGTGGAATATGTTTGAAAAGTGCAGGTTAGCGAGAAAAATGTCTAGTCGGTGACTCGTCGAAGTGGTCGGCGAGCAAGACTTGGATTGCTGTTGGACTCAAGAAAGTATGAAGATGGAGTTTGGAAAACATGGCGGGCCCATGGACAAGTCGGCGAGCCTGACTTTGTCCGCCGTTTGGATCCCCAAGTTAACTGACGATCCTGTAAGACTCGGTGAGGTAAGTAAGCCGAGTGGTTCGGCGAGGTCGACTAACATCGCCGAAAGGGCACGAATTGAACGGTTATAAAAGGCCAAAGGCTTAAACTTTCAAACTCTTTTACATTCCCTCACTTTTAACTTCATTACAATCACACCCACACTTTAAATTTCCTATATTTTTGCATTTTCTTGCTTTTTAGTAGTCATTCTTGTGTTCGGAGTGGAATTCTTTGCCTTTTAGCTTTACATATTCATATATTCAGCATTAAAGGTTGATTTTCTGAACCCAAAACTCTAAATTAGCAGTTAAACTCAAATGCATTATTATAAATTGTGTTGATGTGTGCCTATTTTAGTTTTGATATCGTGCCTAAATTGTTAATTTCCTAAATTTCGTGCTTTAAAATTGATCGTAATCTTGTGGGTTATGCTTAATTGTTGTTGAGTTTAGTCTAGTGAACTCTGAGTAACCCAATTTGTGCTAAATGACATGTTTTGCCCAATGATGGAGCGTTTGACGTCATTTTTAAGGGCTAAAGTCGTCAAATGGCCAATTTTGGCCAAATCGGAGGAAGTCTAAGTACCCCGGTGGCATAGGTCTAATAGGTCTAGGCTTAATTAAAAATGTGTATATTTTGAAATTATTTTTGGGGGCTGAGGGGTTGATTTTGGAAGTTCGGATTGAGAATAGGCAGTTGGGTTCGAGTTGAGAATAGGCAGTTGGGTAGTTTGGCGAGCTGGGTCGAGCTCGCTAAACCACTCGGTAGTTCACCAAAATCACCTTTGATTACCTTTAATTTCATGTTTTTGTTGAGATTGGTTTTGTAACTTTCAGTGTGAAGCCTGAGCTCGCCGAGTTTACTCGGCGACTCATTGAAAGTCTTTGTTGATCGCTGTTTTTGCGCCCATAGCCCCTAAAATGCACTATAACTTTCGGCGGGCTTGTCTGTGCTTGCCGAATGATGTTGGTGATTAGCCGAAAGTCATGTTTCATCATTGATATGTCATTTTTCTTGGAAATATTTGTGCCAATCCTTTCGGCGAGCCCGATCTGGCTCGCCAAAGTGATTCGGTGACTCGCTGATCGGTTCGACAAGTCTTTCAGTAGTTTAGTTTCTACATTTTTCTTAAATTATTCTAACTTAT
This sequence comes from Solanum commersonii, assembly GCA_029007595.1. Classification (NCBI taxonomy): domain Eukaryota; kingdom Viridiplantae; phylum Streptophyta; class Magnoliopsida; order Solanales; family Solanaceae; genus Solanum; species Solanum commersonii. Next base: position 8,346,526 of record JAJTWQ010000006.1, read on the forward strand.
TTTGGTGTGTTTTGTAGATATGGCTAGACCAAAGTGGAAGGTAGAGACATGCCACCCCGCAAGAGGGCAAAGGGAGTTATCATAAATGAGGATGCATCTGCATCCAAAGCAAAGGACACAAAGCTGCCTACCACCTGTGGGAAAGGCAAATGGAAAGGAAAGGCACCTGCTCCTACATCACCGGAGGTCAACTCTAATAGTGAGGGAATATATGCCACTCACCTCACCACTTCTGAGAGTAAGGGTGAGCACCAGGACCCTCAGGCTGCAACTTCTGAGCCTGAGGATAATGAGCTACTGATGGCCTAGACTACTAAACTACACTCTAAGAGGATGCATGATCCATCTAGGATCTGGGTATCCCAAGATGCTACTCCTCTCCCGTCCTGCACAGCCGTTGTCCCAAAGGGGATTGAGGACCATCATTGAGGAGACGAGGCTTTCTACTAATGGAGTCATAGACAGATACCTAGAGATTTGGAGCTGCATGAGGTCCCACAAGTTCCAGATATTCACTAGACCCTGTGGCCCTTAAATTCCGAATTGGGTCTGGGAATTCTACATTACCTATGGAGCCCTAGTGCCAAAAGGAAAGAAGAAGGTAGCTAAATTCAAGCCGGTTGATTTTGTGGTTGTTAAGGGAAAGAAAGTAAAGTGTGATAGTGATGCTATCAATACAGTTCTGGAATGCACAAAAGATATTGAGGATGACTGCCAACACGTGATTAGGAAAACAACATTGAAAAATATGAAAAACTGGTTGGCCCCTCTGTTATCTGATGGTACTCCTAGGTGGATTGAGGCAGGAGCACCCATAGAAAAGAAAGACCTCAATGTAGCAGTGAAGTACTGGTTTCACTTCATCAACAGTTCTATCATACCATCCCAGAATGAGTCTATCCTCCACCATGCGAAAGAGCCTGCCTTGGATGCATCATTGATGGAACAAGGCAAAACTTTGGTATGATCATTGGCCAATAAATGGCAATGAGGGCCAAGCAGTGTTAGACTTCTCTTCCCTTTCCGGTGCTGATCACCAAGTTGTGAAGACGAGCCCGGATGCCTCGAGATGACAAGAAGGATGTAGAAGTGATTCCCATATCCTGTATCGACATTCGACAGATTGAGGCTGAGTACGTAAAAGATGAGGCTGAGAAGAAGAAGGCAGCCCCGATTGTTATTGATACTGAGACACTACCTGCATAGGCGACATTACCTACTCCGGCCCATGCCTTCATGTATATCTAGTGTTGTCCCTTATGTGACTTCCATTTCCTGTACAACTCCCCTGCCTCCTACGTCTATTATTGCTGCTTCTCGGCCTCCACTCACCCATGCTGCGTTACTATGGATGGGGCACCTAGCCCACTCTGCTAATAGGTGTGCCTCCAGGCTTGAGGCCACAATCCTTGGGATGATTGAGAGGGCCCTTACTGCTGCTGTGACACCTCTTAGTGCATCTATTGATGCCCTTGTGGCATAGATAGCGGTGTGTAAGCAAGGCCAGGAAGCTACTGATGAGGTGATGGCTCTAAAAGCCGCTATTACTGAGCTGAGGAAGGACGTGGACCAGCTAAAGTCCACGTAAATGTCCATGATTTTAGGGACTGTGGAAATCCCCGACATGCCAACAAATATGGATGTGCCTCCGGCTATCACCAGAGATGATGCTCGAGTTGAGAAGGTGGCTGCTGCAGAGTCCGAGGTTGAGACTAATGAGGAGCAGCTTGGTGTCAATGAGGAGGCTACTTATGAGGGCCCTACAAAAGTTGAGGAGGCTTTGGTAGAGTCAGCCGTGCAGATCTCATTGTCAGACATACCCATGGCTGATCCTAGTGGAGCCAGTAGTGCTGATGTTGCACTGGGCACTGATGCCTCGATAGATAGAGCGACTGTGTAGACATGACCTTTCTTTACTCCCTCTCTGTCATTTTTATTGACTTTTATTATTTGGTTGCATTGGAGGACAACTGCCTTTTTATTTGTAGTGGGGTGAGGTATTTCCATACCTACCTCTTGTTACCATCTTTTGTATATATTATTGGGTTTTTGTGTTTAAATTGTGTTTTGATAGTGTGTGTGGATGTTTGAGCTTATGACTCCTTGTTTTGAATACAAATGGTTTTTGACCCTTTCTAAAAAAAATTCCACCTCTTGTGCGTGATTGTGGTTGTTCTTGTGCAAATTTGAGTATCGGTCATGATCAATATCGATGACTTGAATAGTGTTCTTAATCGAACAAAAATGAATGCACGGCTATGATGAGGCCAAATGAAGTTGCATAGACAATGTGTGAACTTTGTGCATCTCATTGTAACTAGCAGATTATCGAATGAGTCTCCTGTGATGAACATTGCACACTAGCGAAAGTGTGGAGTCTTGTTTGATATTGGTGCCAATGCCTTGTGTGATAAGCTTACCATGGACCTTGTGTGATGAAACCTAGAATTTTCCCCAATGGTCCAGTTGACTAAGTGATGCAAGCTCTTGAAATGATCTTAGGCAAAAATTTTGAAGAGTGAAACCATTTGACAATATATATCTTTTGTGGCCAACCTTGTGAGTATGTGAACTTTGTTGAACCCCTTTGAGCCTTGTCCATTTTTTGGAAGAAACTTGACGCAATTGTAACCTTTCTTTATCCATTCACCCATAATCCTCATGAAGTGTGGTGTGTTTGAATAGACAACTTAGGTCAAAAGCCTAAGTTGGGGGTGTGGTGAAAAGAGGAGGAAAATCAAGAAGTGTGAAGAAGTTTCCCTTGATCCATGGACTTAAAAAATATGGAACCCCTCCATACAAAAAAAAATAAAAATAAGAAGAGAAAAAAGAAAAGAAGAATGAAAAAGAAAAAGAATGAAAAAGTTGTGGAGTAAAATTGTGAAAGTGAAAAAGAAATAGGGTGTCCAGTATTCCATTGGAAGTGAATAATGGGTGAATTTTGAGCATGCACATTTCATGAGGATAGCAACTACTGAGCCTAAATGACCATACTTTTACTCTCAACCCCGTTACAAGCCTTGAAAAGACCTTTTTGATCTTCAGTGAGCTGGAACAAATGTTGATTGGAAAATAGGGCAAACCTATGGGTGAAGTCATGCATATGTTCATCTTTGTGAGTGTGAGAGTTGTATGTGATTTCGGAGCTATAAAGTGTTGAACAATTGTGTGTGAATATGGAATCATCTTTGTTGTGAGGGCATTTGAGTACCTTTGTTGAGCTTAAACTTGCATTTGAAGTAAGTATTGTGAACTTGAGAATCTTTGATAATGGTGAGTCACAACTTGAATCTTTGAGTGCACAATTGATCCTTCCATGAGTAAGTTGAGTCTTGTGTGTGCATTCATGTTTGAGTCTTTTGTAACACTGTTTGAGACATCCTTTTTGAACTGCTGAACTTGAGTTTTACTTGAGGACAAGCAAAAGTTTAAGTTGGGGGTGTTGATGAGTCCGAGATTTGGACTCATTTAGGGCCTTATTTATATAGATTTAGAGTCCTCAGATGCTTTTTTTGTGCCAATAAGTGATGTAAAATCCTTGATTTCCAAGTATATGGATTGAGGAATAAAGCAAGGACACTAATTTGCAAAAAGGAACAAAGCGAGCTGAAAGAATGAAGAAAAGCAAGCCTGGTGATCACCAAGTCCACATGGCGAGTCGCCGAATGGATACTTGACCGACTAAAGTTCCAGTGTGCCAAGCCTTGAAGGAAAGAACCAAATTGGTGAGAGGAAGGAGCAGTCGGCAGATCGCCGAGTGGTTACGCGATATAGTGTTGGATCGCCCAAAGTTATAGACCTTGAGGATGCTGAATGCCAAGGTAGAAGGGCGATGGAAATGACCAAAGGGAGGCGCGCCGAGTAGTTCGGCGAGCCCGACTTACTTCACCGAGTGACTCTTTACAACACATTTTTGGTGACTATAATTACATTTTTGAACATTTAGTTGAGTATCTTAGCTCATATGATTTTAGTCTATTATTGAGTTTTGAACTGGGGAGACAGTTTTCTCTAGTTTTTTCTATGTTTTGAAGAATTGAAGTTTTTTCACTTTTGAGAAATTGGAAGTGGGTCTTTGAGATTCTTCGAATTGGAGCATTGTAAAGACGAATCTACACTTACCCAGTTGATGGATAATAAATTTGGTAACTACTTTTTACCTTTTTATGATGTCTAGTTAAAACCCCAATTCTTGAAGTGTGATTATGTGATTATGGGCTGATTTAGTTTATGGGTATTGCTAATTGTTAGTTTAAATGCTATTTAGAATTGAGTTCAATCATTAATTGTGGTTTAATTTAAGAATTATAGTTGCAAATGCAGTTCTACTCTTGTGTTTTTGGCTTGCTCGAGAGAGAGGTTTTAAAACTAAACTTATTGATTGATGGTCTGTGGGTATTGGGCTGACATGGGTTCAGCTCGAGAGAGTGAATCCTAAAACCAATCCCACACATTCAGCTCGAGAGAGTGAATGAACTAAGGTGTGAGATGTTCTTATTTTGCATGCTTGTTGATGTTCAAGAGAAATCAACTTGATTCGGGGTAAATTGTTTGAGAGAAAGTTTATCTCCTCTATAGCCTAGTTTACTCACTAATATCTACCTATTTTCTAATAATTACAATTACCCATTTGTCTATATTAGCCTATAATCGAATCACCTCCCAAGAACCCTTCTCATTATTGTTATTTTGTATTGTTTGCCTTTGCTTGTAGTTGATAATTCCAAACCAAAACCCCCCATTTGACATTCCTGTCACTCCCTGATTTGAATGTTGTCTTTATTCGATAATTTTTATTCCAATGACTGATTTGATCATGTTCATGCGTCCCTATTGAATCATAATCATGTACCGCTCCCTATGGGATTCAACCCCAACTCATTTAGTTGGGTTTTATACTGACTAACAATCGTTGACACTTAGAATTGGATGAAGTGTCCTTGAAACGTTAATCAACTGGTTGAGCCAGAAAATGGTTCGTATGGTCATGTTGGGGGTGGCTCATCCACCCTTGGCTAGATAGATTTAGGCCCAGGAGTCTTAGTTAATTCAATTGGCTATATCTGAGAAGGGTGGAGGTGTTAGAAAATAAGGTTAATCCCGTATTTATAGAGGAAATCAAGGCTAAGAAATTTAAGGATGAGAAGTTGAATAAGCTAAGGAATAAGATTATCTAGGGAGACCCAAGATTCCACTCACAGAAGGTATGCTTAGTTTTAGAGGAAGGATTTGTATTCCTTGGGTTGGTGATTTGATCTAAAGAGTGTTTGGTTAGTCTCATGGTTCTCGGTTCCATATTCATTTAGGTGTGACGAAGATGTATGGTGACTTGAGGCAGCATTATTGGTGGCTCGAGATGAATATGGACATCACATATTATGTTTCCAAATGTTAGTATTGTCATCAGGTAAAGTATGAGCATCAAAGGCTTGCCAGTTTACTTTAGAAAATGCCTATTCCCTAGTGGAAGTAGGAAATGATAGCCATTGATTTCGTAGTGAGACAATCTAAAACGTTGGGAAGGTATAACTAAATTTTGGTCAATGTAGATAAGCTGACTAAATCACTCAACTTTATTCTAGTCAGAGTGGATTAAACAATCGTCTAAGATTTCTATCATTTTGGTTCATGGCACTAAGTATACTCTTTTGTCTTTAGTTAAGTTGCATGAGGCGTTGGGCAATCAACTCACTTTCAACACAACCTTTAATCTACATATTAACGGTCAGTTGGAGAGGACAATTCAGTTATTCAAAGACATCTTGAGTGTGTGTGATTGAGTTTGGGGGAGATTGGGATAGTTCTTTCCCTTGTTTGAGTTATTTTACAATAACAGTTATCACTCTAACATTGATATGGTACAATCTCATGCAAATGATGGGTGGGGATGCACATTGCCTATAGGTTTGTTTGAGGCTTGTGATGTGAGACCTTTGGATGTTGATTTGGTTAGGGAATCCCATGAAAGGGTGAAGGGTATTGAAGTTTAGTTATTGGCAGCCTAGAGTAGTCATAAAGAGTATGTGGATGGTAAAGTACCAAATATGACTTTTTAGGTTGCAGAAGAAGTATTGTTAAAGATTTCACCTATGAAAGGAGTTATGATGTTTGTCAAGAATGAAAAAATTAGCCCTCTCTACATTGCTCCATTTGAAATTCTAGATGGGGTGGCGCCAGTAACTTACAAGATAGCACTGCCATGCAACTTTTCTAGAGTTTTTCAGTTTTCATGTATCCATGTTAAAGAACTACCACGGGGATGGGGACTATATCATCAAGTGAGACTCAATATGTTAGACAAGGACTTGCAGTATGAAGAGGAACCCGTTGCGATTCTTAATCAGGATGTCCATAAGTTGAGGACAAATTAGATCAAATCAGTAAAGGTCTAGTGAGAAAATTGCCCGGTTAAAGAGGTTACTTAAGAGACCAAGAGTGAAATGTGAGACAAGTACCCTCACTTGTTCAAGGATTCATGTACTGCCCTCTTTTCTATTTTAGCGTAGTTTTGTTATTTGATCTCTTGGGGATGAGAAATGGGTATATTGGTATAAATTGTAACAACCCATCCTAGCCATTATGACTAGCCAATGGTGAAAGATATCAAGCTAGTAAACTTTTCGGGTAGTGAATTAAAAATTGTAGGCTAGATTAGTTTCAAATAAAATCTGAACAAGGTAAAATCTAGGGCTATCCAGGAATTAGTGGAGTGTACAGGCTTGGTTTATATTTTATAGTAGCCAAGACATTAAGAAACCCGTGGAGCTTCAAAGAATAAAATTCGGGTGACAAAAACTCCCGAAATTGATTTTCGTATGAAAGAGGATAGTTTATGACATCAGGGGAAGAATATATGTTGTGAAAATTAGGATTTTTAAAGAATTTTGAGTCTCAGAAATTTGTGTAATCATCTATAGTTGATATTAGACCAATAAAGCGGGAGTCTGAAGGCACTATAGCGGGCTGACGATCGCTATAGCGGGGATAAGTGGAGATTTTATGTAAAAACTGTCTCAAAACCTCCTTTTTTCTGCATAATTATTCTTGAAGCTAAGAGGGGCAAAGTAGAGAAGTTTCTACTCGATTTCCCACCAAATTCATCGATAAAGGTAAGTTCATTACTCCCTTATCTTGTAAATTAATTCTTATGCTTTAGAATATAGGATTTCACTCTTAGGGATGGTTTTGACTTGATTTGATCGTGGAAAAAGCCATGGATTGGGGGGAATGATCATGAACTGGATTGAGTTAGGAGTTGGTGATAATCCAGGTATTTTTAGGTCATTTGTAATTGATTGATTGTATTGTTTATTTACTATTTTAGACCAAGAACATGCTAAGGCAGTTCAAATTGGGATAACTCGAGTTCTTTAGAGTTGCCAAGAGGATTCATTCGAGGTAGGTGATGGTTTCATATTTTCCAATTTATGTATCTATGCATGTATATACTGCTTTATAATATCACTTGTGTAACACCCGAAAAACTAGTAGGTGAAACTAGAGCCTTAAGTGAGAGTTTTTGAGTTTGATGTGGGGTTTAAAAGTGTAAAATGGTTCCCCAAACTTAGGTTGAGGGGTTAAACGTCAAGGTACGACCCCCCAAGGACCAACCAAGGGTCCTTGGGGAGGACCCTAAAGCCTAACCCCCAAGACTCCCTAAAACTGTCCAAGCTGCCAAAAAGTTATGACCTACGGATGGGACCTACTTGGCGTAGGTCCATCCAAGCCTCGTAGCTCTTGGTTGTAGGTCAAGAACCAAAATGAAGAGTTGCAGACCACCACCCACGAACCTGCAGGAAAAGGCGTAGACCCACCCACGGTCCGTGGTTCATGGGAGTGAGTCATGACTGCAACAAGCTGCCTAGTCTCGGTCAAGGGAGGGGAAAATTAGGTCATTCCTTTTGAGGTTAGTTTGAAGTTAGGTCATTTTATACTGATTATATAGACTTATATATGCACTTTTAAGTCACTAACCACCTCATATATTTCATAAATCTCAACTACCCAAATCATAACCACCTCTACCCCCTAAAGTATTCGCCCAAGAACTCCATTGAAGAAGAAGATCAAGTTAGGGCTTGATGTAGGAGGATTTCTCACAAGATTTTGGTTGGATTTCTTCATCTAAGGTATGTTAGTCTTGATTCACGGAAAGCTGTATTTCATGGAGCCTTAAACTTTTAATTTCAAAGAAAAAAATACTCGAAACCCTAGGGTTTTCACTCCAAGTCATGGATTTTTCCTAAAATCGTTTTCAATGATTTAATTATCATATATTATGAAGGAATTGTTGTTTTATAGTGGTTTTATGATAAAATCTCCCATGAATCCATGAATTCCCCATAACCCTAATTTATGACTTTGTGATGTGGGTGAATTGTAGTAAGATGAATATTATGAAATTGTGCTTGTAGTAGTTTAATTACTTGAATCATGTCATTATCCATGCCTAATTGTAGTAATTATAGGTGTGTTGGTGAATTATGATTCATGGTCCTTTAAGGGAAAATTGTGAGATTTTGAATAATCATGTATATGCTTTGTGAATAAATTAAAAGTAATGTGATCATGACTATAACACAATTGTGTTGTTATTGAAAGACTATTCTCAATTATACACTTGTGAATGATGATTACCTGTTGTGAAGGTTTCCTTATTGTATAATGTACCTTGAATTGGTAGGCTTAGGGCATACTCTTCTTATGTAACTAAAAGTATCATGACTTAATGAACCTTGAATCGGTACGCCAATGGCATCCCTTTCAAAAATAATTAATGAAGTATTCTAGGCTATGTCTTGAATCGGTAGACCAATGGTAGTCCTTTCTTTATGAGTCTATAAATTACTATAATGATGAACCTTGAATCGGTAGACCAAATGGTATCCCTTTCATGAGCATTCAATGAGCTATCTTAATAATGTACCTTGAATCCGTAGTCTTATGACACCCTTTCATGTGTGCAATAATGTACCTTTGGTCGGTAGGCCAATGGCATCCCTCTCATGTGTAATAATGTTAAAAAAGAATGAACTACTCTATGGGAATTTAATGCTTAGCATCGAGTGGATATTGTAAGGTGAAAGCTCTCCATGTGTTAGACCAGGTTTCAAGTAACACCTTATTTATCCCATAACTATGTGTCCACATAAGTTAGAGCTAGTGGATCCACCTAAGCTAAATTTACCGGTCCTACATTAGGCAAGTACACCAACCCTTTATGTTGTGGGATAGATACCAGATTCCATGGGTTGCTTACATTGTCTATGTCAGTTAGGGCTTATTCCCATCATGTGAGTTATGTGCTATAGTTATTCAAGAGGTTTTGTGAAGTGTGGGTGATAGTATGGGATGCCATCCATGCATTGCATGAGTAGGCTTTGAGAGTGGCTATGGTGTGTTTCTCGAATGTCATAATCTCTAATGAAATGAATGTGCTCATAATGATGTTATTGAGAATGTTGACTTAAAGGCTAAATGCAATGATGAATGCTTAACTTGGATTGTTATTAGGAGTTGCTTTCCTTTTCATGACTTATGGAATATGAATGTTCCTTGTCTATGGTGGCCTCAAAGTGTTACTTAGTATGAATGGTATTATGGGATGCCATTCCTACATTATACAGGTAAAACTTAGGGTTACTTAAGATGATGGTTCTATTATGTTATAATGGTTTGCATGATGAATATGCTTATGAATTATGCCTCTATACTAAACTTCATGATGTTTCTCAAATTTGTCATATAACATGGTTTTCAACTAAAATGTCATTTTTAGTATGATTTTTGCATGGGTATCATACTTGGTGCATTTTTGTACTAACCCATATTTCTTCTACATTTTCTACAAAGTGTAGGTTCTGGTGTTTGAGGTGCTCTTCTATTGTTCAAAGTTTGGATGACTATTCTCCAAAGCTATTGGTGAGTCCTCATGTTTTGAGGACGAGAGTGTTGTTCATTTCTAATTTTTTTCATGTCATTTTATGTTTTGGGCTATGTTGAAGGGTTGTGACCCTATTATTGATTAAAAGTTGTATTAGATGGCCATGTGAGACATAGTTAGACTTCCGCTTGCTTTTAAATAAAGACTTCGGTTGTATGGATAAAAGTTTTTTAATTTCGTACCATCTTCTTATGTCTTATGCTATGAATTCTATGAGGCTTGTATGAGGCTCTTTGGTGTCTTTTACGGCGTGTCACGTTCGGGGTGTAGGCTCGGGTCGTGACAAACATGGTATTAGAGCACAAGATTTTGGAATGGTTATAGGGTTGTCTCAAACCATATTTAGTAGAGTCTTGTTCATAGCGTGAAGCACGCCACATTTATGAATAAGAGGTTATTGGATGTTAGGAAAATCTCACTTCTTCATTCTTTAAGTAGTTCCATAGAGTTTAACTCTATAAGGTCTCTCTCCTATTCCTTATTCGATGGTCTTTAGGATATGACAACTTAAAGGGCTCGTGCTACAAGGATCGAGGGAGATAAGGTTAGTAGTGATGACAATTATGGATATATGACTAGGTGAGGCTTGATAGGATAGATTTAGATGATATCCTTTGGTATAAATGGGTTGCTTTATGGCTATGTGTTTTGTTGGTAGAACCCAACTTAGTCATGATGAGCTGTAGAGTGTGTTAGATGTTTTGATGAATAGTGGTGTTTAAGTGATGCCTAGAGATATTGAGTGAGTAGACTCTTCTAAAAGAGGCTAGAAGTGTAATTTTCCATGGTGTAGAATCATCTTGTGTGAAGGATTAATGATAACTTGGGCCAACCTTAGAAGTTGAAAGAAATTGTGCTTAGAAAATTCTATGTATGTTTACTCCCAAAGGGAATATAATGTGTTTAGATAGCAAGGTCATTGAGTGTTCTAGATGTTCATGATTTGGATTGGCCTGAAATTCTCACCTTAAGAGGTGTAGTGAGTTTGAGAAGTTTAGTCCCGGTTTGGTAGGCTCATATGAGACCTTGAGTGGTGTTGGTAAGGTTGCTTAATGAGAACCTCTCTAATTTAGAAGTACCGATTGGGATCTTAGACCGGCAAGTTAAGAAATAGAAAGAGTTAGGAAGTGCTTCCATGGGAATGTTGAGGAGTGGTATTTTAGTAAGTGTTTTAGTTGAGGGTGCTACTTGGGAGGCCAAGGGCCAATGAGAAATCCCGATATCCTCATTCTCTTCCTTCTATTCTTATTCACGCGTAAGACAAAGAGTTCCTTGTGGCTTGTTTCATGTTTTGGAGTCATGTGTGATTATGTTTCCATGGTCTCCTTATGTTGTGCATGTTCTTGATAAAATTATTGTTTAGACAAAAAATGAGTTTTCGTGATTTGTATTCCTTATATTGATGTGCATTTAGTATGAGTTGCCTATATGCTTCATGAGATGAATTATTGAACATGCTTAAATGTGCTTTTGAGAGTAAATGCATTGTTTGCTTCTTAAGTTATGATGAGCATGCTTTGCATTGGAGAAGGTAATTCCTCCAATGAAATGAGAAATGTTGAAGTTTTCATGCATAATGGGTTGTTGATGCAGTTTCTACTTCCTTGTGTTGCATTGAGTATATTGAGATGGAGTTGATATTTCATGCATGATGGGCTCCTAGTCTTGAGTCTTTAATTCTAAGAAGTGTTTATAAATGTCATTCGAGGACGAATGTTCCTAAGGGGGAGATAATGTAACACCCGAAAAACTAGTAGGTGAAACTAGAGCCTTACGGGTGAGTTTTTGAGTTTGATGTTGAGTTTAAAAGTGTAAAATGGTTTCCTGAACTAAGGTTGAGGGGTTAAACATCAAGGTACGACCCCTCAAGGGTCCTTGAGGAGGACCCTAAAGACTAACCCCCAAGATTCCCCAAAACTTCCCTAGCTGCGAAGAAGTTGTGACCTACAGATGGGACTTACTGGGCGCAGGTCCATCCACACCCCCTAGCTCTTGGTCGTAGGTCAAGAACCAAAATGAAGAGTTGCAGACCATCACCCACAAACCTGCAGGACGGGGCGTAGACCCACCCATGGTCCGTGAGTCATGCCTGCAACAAGCTGTCTAGTCTCAGCCAAAGGAAGGGCAAATTAGGTAATTCCTTTTGAGGTTAGTTTGAAATGAGGTCGTTTTATATTTGATTATTTAGACTTATATAAGTACTTTTAATTCATTAACCACCTCATATATTTCATAAATCTCAACTACCCAAATCATAACCACTTTTACCCCCAAAGTCTTCCCCCAAAAACTCCATTGAGGAAGAAGAAAAAGATCAAGTTAGGGCTTGAATTAGGGGGATTTCTCACACGATTTTGGTTAGATTTCTTCATCTAAGGTATGGTAGTCCTGTTTCATGGAAAGTTTTCTTCCACGGAGTGTTCAAACTTTCAACTTCAAAGAACAAAATACTCCAAAACCTAGGGTTTTCACTCCAAGTCATGGATTATTCCTAAAAACATTTTCAATGATTTAATTATCATATATTATGAATAAATTGTTGTTTTATGCTGGTTTTATGATAAAATCTTCCATGAATCCATGAATTCCCCATAACCCTAATTTATGACTTTGTGATGTGGGTGAATTGTAGTAAGATGATTATTATGGAATTGTTCTTGTTGTAGTTTAATTACTTGAATCAGGTCATTATCCATGCCTAATTGTAGTAATTCTAGGTGTGTTGGTGAATTATGATTCATGGTCCTTTGAGGGAAAATTGTGATATTTTGTATAATCATGATGCTTATGTACATGTTTTGTGAATATATTGAAAGTAATGTGATCATGACTATAATGAAATTGTGTTGTTATTGAAAGTATATTCTCAATTATACACTTGTGACTGATGATTACATGTTGTGAAAGTTTCCTCATTGTATAATGTACCTTGAATTGGTAGGCTTAGGGCATACTCTTCTTGTGTAACTAAAAGTATCATGACTTAATATACCTTGAATCGGTAGGCCTATGGCATCCCTTTCATAAATGATTAATGAAGTATTCTAGGCTATGTCTTGAATTGGTAGACCAATTGTAGCCCTTTCTTGATGAGTCTATGAACTACTATAATGATGAACCTTGAATCGGTAGACCAAATGGTAGCCCTTTCATGAGGATTCAATGAACTATCTTAATAATGTAACTTGAATCAGTATGCTTATGGAACCCTTTCATGTGAGTAATAATGTACCTTGGGTCGGTAGGCCAATGGCATCCCTCTCATGTGTAATAATGTTAAAAGAGAATGAACTACTCTATGGGAATTTAATGCTTAACACCGAGTGGATATTGTAAGGTGGAAGCTCTCCCCATGTTAGGCCGGGTTTAAAGTAACACCTTCTTTATCCCATAACTATGTGCCCACATAGGTTATAGCTAGTAGATCCACCTAAGCTAAATTTACCGGTTCTACCTTATGCAAGTAGACCAACCCTTTTACGGTGTAGGATAGACACCAGATTCCATGATTGGCTCACATGGTCTATGTCGTTTAGGGCTTATTCCCATCATGTGAGTTATGTGCTATGCTTATTCAAGAGGTTCTATGAAGTGCGGGTGGTAGTATGGGATGCCATCCATGCATTCACGAGTAGGCTTTGAGAGTGACTATGTTGTGTTTCTCAAATGTCATAATGTCTAATGAAATGAAGGTGCTCATAATGTTGTTATTGAGAATGTTGACTTAAAGGCTAAATGTAATGATGAATGCTTAACTTGGATTGTTATTATGAGTTGTTTTCCTTGTCATGACTTATGGAACATGAATGTTCCTTGTCTATGGTGACCTCAAAGTGGTACTTAGTATGAATGGTATTATGGGATGCCATTCCTACATTTCACAAGTATAACTTAGGGTTACTTAAGATGATGGTTCTATTATGTTATAATGGTTTGCATGATGAATATGCATGTCACTTATGCCTTTCTAATAAACTTCATGATGTTTCTCAAATTTGTCATACAACATGGTTTTGAACTAAAATGTCCTTTTTAGCATGATTTTTGGATGGCTATCATACTTAGTGCATTTTTGTACTAACTCGTATTTCTTCTACATTTTCTACGAAGTGTAGGTTCTGGTGTTTAAGGTGCTTTTCTATTGTTCAAAGCTTGGATTGACTATTCTCTAAAGCTATTGGTGAGTCCTCATGGTTCGAGGATGAGATAGTTGTTCATTTCTAGTTTCTTTCATGTCATTTTATGTTTTGGACTATGTTGAAGGGTTGTGACCCTATTATTGATTCAAAGTTGTATTAAATGACCATATGAGACAAAGTTAGACTTCCGCTTGCTTTTAAATAAGGACTTCGATTGTATTAGTAAAAGTTTTTAAATTTTGTACCATTTTCTTATGTCTTATGTTATGAATGCTATGAGGCTGGTATGAGGCTCTTCAGAGTCTTGTACGCCGTGTCATGTCCGGGGTGTAGGCTTGGGTCATGACAACTTGTGTAAAACACAAGGAGCATATAAAATGGCATCATGTTAATAATCTTATGCAATGAACCGGTTTACTTTACTTGTGGTTTCAAGTCTTGTTTTTATTATGGTTGTGGTCATGCATGATTGTATGTGATTGCTGAGTAGCTCGGGTACCATGCCGGTATATGAACACTAATGGTTGACTTGGGTACCATTTATGGTATGAATACTAGCTCTGGTTTGCTTATGTACCATGCCAATGCACTATAATTTGTGTGTGGGTTCCTTGAGAGAACCAAGTAGCTATAATTGTGGTTCCATGAGTAAACCAGGTTTACCTTTTTATAATGTTATGTATGTATGTTGGATCCTTGAGTGGTATGAGTTACTTGAAAGGTGAGTTGGACTCAATGGCTTGTATTTGATCTTGTTGGACATGTTTCATATGTATGTTAATTTACCATATGGACTGGGAGTTCAGGTTCTTTTGTATTTGTTGATGATATGTGTTGACTATGTTTACTATGTTGTGGTTGTCTATTTACATTCACGATTTGGATTGTCCACGTGATCCTATCAGTACACTATTCTATACTGATATGCACCTGTTCACTTCATGTTGAGTATAGGGCCTCTTCTAATAATTGATATGACACCTCAGTTAATGGATGCTTTTTATCGAATCCAAAGGTGAGCTACTCTTATAGGCTACCATAGGTTCCTCTACATTCCTTACCATTTTTTTGGGCAAAGACATTAGACTATTAGTTAATGTTTTCTACGTTTTGGGGTTGCATCTGTAGTGACCTGACTTGGTCATTATGAGTAGGTCGATAAGGATACAAATTGGATCAGAATCTTTTTTGGGTAATGGCTTAAATATATTTTTCTAGGCCAACCTCCTATGGAATTTGGGCTAGGTTAGGTCTAGAGTCATCTAGGAATGGGTGGGGTCTTACTTAGGGTATTTTTTATTGATCTCTTATTATAGCTAAGACATTAATGAGTCCATAAGGCTTTTCAGAATCAAATTCGGATAGGTAGAACTCTTTGAATTTAACTTGGTGTGAAAGTTATGTGTCGGGATGTCAAGGAAAAAGTTTTTGTGGTAAATATGGCCTTTATCAAAGTTTGGGTTGCATAAATTGGGCCACTATAGCGAGCCCAATTAGGTTTTATCTCAGAACAACCTTAAAACCTGTATTTTCTTCACTTTGAGTTCATGGACTTGGGTGGGGCAATTTTGGGCAGTTAGGACCTATTTTCCTACGTATTTCATCGGCAAAGGTAAGAGTTTGACTCCCCAACCTTATGCATTGTTTCTTAAGCTTAGAAACTAAGTTATTGCTATTTTAAAAGGTTTTTAGCATGATTCAATGGTAGGAAGAAGCCCTTAGTAGGGGAATATGATCCTATTTTGGCCTAGTGTTAGGATTTGTTAAAAATCTTGGTAAATTAATAGGCCATTAGTGATTGATTGTTGTTATATTATTTATTTTAGACCAAAAACAAGGCAAGGCGCATAACAAGGGGAAAACTCGAGTTATTTAGAGTTTACAAGAGGATTGATTTGAGGTAGTTCATGGTTGTATATATCCGATTTATGTATGTATACAACTTTGTAGTATCATTTGTGCAATTCATGGTAGGGAGACATATGAAATCTTATTATATATGCAATATCATGCAAATAACTTGTGTGGTTTTCAAGTTTCTTTCTCATTGTCCTATGTGATTGTGAATAATTATTTGTGATTTTTGGTTGGCTTGGGTATCTTGCTGATACTCAAACTATGGATGATTCGAGTGCCATGCCTATACACTAACCACTTGGGTTTGGGTTCCATGATAGGAATAGGTGTGTGATTTGTGGCTCTAAGAGAAAATGTGATATTTGCATTACGATAGCATAGGACATGTAGTTATGCATTGTTTGACCTAAGTGTTGTTGTTTCATGACTTGTGATTGAGAGTCTATGTGTTTGATACTTGTTGTTATGTTATGCATTCTTCTCTGTTACTGTACTGTGGTGACTTCTTGCATTCATAACTTGTACAAGCCGTGTGATCCTACTAGTACATGGTGGTTTGTGTACTGATATTGCACTATTTGTTTTCCTTGTTGAGTACATGGCATCTTCTAGTGGCTGATACGAGACCTCAGTTGAGATACACCTGATTCTGAATCCAAGGGTGGGGATCATCTTTTAGGATACCATGGATTGTTTGGTATTTTCTTGTCCATTTGTTCAAACACATACTTCCAGATTTTACTTATGCTTATTTTTGGGGTTGCATCCCTAGTTTGTTGTTTTAGAGCTTTGGTATGGTGACTTTAAGTTCTTAGGGGTATTTCCCACATTTAAATGTTTTGACTATTAAGTAGAGTTTATAGGGACTAAATCCTCCAGTTAACAAAAAATGTTTTACTTTATTTATTATAAATTTAGTTTGTTTTAAATGTTGTTGGGATGTCTTTCAGGTTAGGCTTTGGTTCTCCCACCAGAATATTAGTGTGAGTACCACTCACAATGGTCTGGGTCGTGACAAACTTGGTATCAGATCCCTAGGTTCATTGATCTTGCCATACCAAAACGAGGCTAGTAGAATCCTACAAATTAGTACAAAGACGTTTGTACTTTTCTGCAAGAAGCTACATGACTTTAGGAAATTATCTTTCTTTCTTCCTTTATGCTATCACTTGATTATCATTTGTATATGGCGATCCAAATTGGTATCTAACTCTTCCACTCTTCTATCCACAAATGTTTTACACTAGATGTTATAGCACACGAGTGGTAGCTCTAGTGGAAAAGCAAGCTACTGAGCTCGCAGTGAGAGAGTGTGGTAGAGGAAAATGGAGTGGTAAGGGCAAGGGCAGAGGTAGAGGAAGGGAAATACCCCCCAAAGGTGGAGTTTAGAATGTTGATGCACTAAGGGATGTTACCCTACCCCAACTCAGGATTTTGTTGTGGAACAAGAGGTTTAGATTTAGATCAAGGATGATGTTGAGCCTAATGTGAGGACACATGCAGGGATTACATGTCTTCACTCTATGGATGTCGGAATTGTTCAGTAGGTACTTACTTTTCTAAGTGGGTTAGCAGGTACTGGCATCGCTCTACTCAAGTTTCACTCATTTAGACGGTCGGTGCTACTGTTTTAAGGTAGAAAAGGATAAAGTAGCTAGAAATTTGTTTTTCCCATTACTTGGCCATGTTATGACTAGTATAGAACATGAGATGCCAACTAAGTTCTTGAAGCTTAAGCTTCTAGTGTTTCATGGTTTTAGGGGGGATGTGTTCGAGTTCATCTTGGATTGATACAAGAGACTTTATAAGTTGGGTTTCTCTATAAGATAGGGTTTAATTTATTACCTTCTAGATTCAGGGTGAGGCAAAGCAGTGGTCGATAGCCTATGTGGAATATCATTCATCGGTCTTGCCCCAATTGACTTAGGCACAATTTTGTGCCTTGTTTATGGAAAAGTATTTGCCTTGTACCTTGAGAGAAAGGAAGAAGGATGAGTTTATGAGTCTTGAGAAGGGTAACATGACTATGGATGCTTATGAGGCTATGTTCCATGTCCTATGTCAATATACTACATAACTAGTGAGCACTAAGGAGGAGAAGATTCGAGTATTTCTCAATGGTTTAAATTCTTTATTCTAGGTTTTTTCTATACATATGACCTCACCGAGAAAGGGTTTCAATAAGGTTACGAACTTTGTGAAAAAGGTAGAAAGAGTTTGATGGGTTGGGCAAGACAAGGCATTGGCGAATAAGTCCAAGAATATGGGTACGTACAATGGTTTGTAAGTAAGAGGTCTAGGTAAGAAAGTGTATTCATGTCGTCCTATTCAGTCAGCTATGCCCACTGCTACTAGGGGTTAATGGCCTTCACTTGACCATAGTTGTTCCCATTATGGTGTGTTTGGGAATTTTAAGAAGGAATGCCCTTGCAGACATGCAGTTGGTCATGCTCAGTTGTAGACTAGTGTAATGGTCCCTATGAGTGTAGGTAGAGGATATCCAGAGGGTAGCAATGAGGTAATTAGGATGGTTAAAGAGGCCAAGGTAATGGTAATGAAGGGAGATGAGCGGCGTAATCGAAATGAGAGTTTGACATAATAATGATAGAGCTGAGTGTTAGCGTTTCCAAGAAGGCCATAGGTGGAGGTATCTGATGTTGTTATCAAATGTATTATTTTTGTCTACGTCGGATGGCTACTGTGTTGTTAGATCTGAGTCCCACTTATTCTTAGGTATCTGTGACATTTGCTCTGGGTTTTGATTTGATATGTGATACCGTTGATTCCCCTATCTATGTTGCTACCCCATTTAGTGAGTCTGTTGTAGTAACCCATGTATTTCATGATTCTTTTGTGTTGTTTATGGGCCTACATACTCGGGTAGCTTTAGTCATATTTGACATGCTTGACTTTGATGTGATCTTGGGTATGACATGGCTAGACCTCTCTTCTTTCTCTGCTAAACTGTAATGCTAAGACAGTGACTATATAGATCGCGTAGAGGGAAAGGTTTGAGTGGGAAGGGGTGTACAAGACTAATCGATTAAAGATCGTATTATTCCTTCGGGATAGGATACTATTTGGGTAGGGTGGTTTTGCCTATTTGGCTCATATTTGGGATGTTAGAGCAAAATCTCTTTTGGTTGAGTCTATCCCTGTTGTTTTTGAGTTTCCATAGGTGTTTCATATAAACCTTCCTGGTTTGCCTCCAGACAGGGACATAAACTTATGTATTGACCTGTAGCCGCGTACTCACCCAATTTCTATTTCTCCCAATCACATGGTTCTAATAGAGTTGAGAGAGGTTAAGACTCAACTTTAGGAATCGCTTGATAAAGGGTTTATTTGTCCTAGGGCTTCTCTTTGGGGTGCTCATGTCTTATTTGTGAAGAAAAAATATAGTACTATAAGGATATATAGATTACCGATAGTTGAATAAGGTTATCATCCAAAATAAGTATCCCTTGCCTTGCATAGATGACTGTTTTACTAGTTTCATGGTGCGTTTGTCTTTTCTAAAATTGATTTGAGGTCATGGTACCACCAATTGAAGATTAAACTTGAAGAGATACCTAAGACAACTTTTAGGACCCGGTATCGGCATTTTGGGTTCTTGGTGGTATTGTTTGTGTTGACTTATGCACCTGCAGGACTTTAGAGTTTGATAATGGGGTGTTTCAGCTATACCTAGATTCATTTGTTATTGAGTTTATAGACAATATCTTGATTTACTCCAAGGGAGAGAAGGAACATGCAGGCCATCCTCATATTGTTTTGGGTATCCTGGGACCAAAATTGTATGCTAAATTTGTAAGTGTGAATTCAAGATGCCTTTGGTTGATTTCCTTGGGCATGTGGTTTCAAAGGAAAGGGTGATGGTAGTTCCCCAAAAGATTGAGGCAATTAAAAATTGGATTCGCGTAGCTCTGCGATAAAGGTGAGAAGTTTTGTGGGTTTTGCTAGCTATTATCATAGGTTTGTGAAGAACTTCCTTCTATATTTCTATGCGCTTGGCTAGGTGTACCCTAAAGAAGGTACCTTTCGAGTGGTCAGATAAATCTGTAGAGAGCTTCCAAAAGCTCAAAGATCTTTTAACTATAGCGCCAATCTTGACCTTCCTGGTGGAAGGTCAAGATTTCATTGTTTATTGTAATGCTTCATATTCAGGTTTGGGTATTGTCTTAAAGCAGGAAACGAATGTGATGGCTTATTCTTTGATAGCTTATTCTTCGATACAATTGGAGGTTCATGATAGGAACTATCCCACCCATGATTTGGAGTTAGCGAGGGTGGTTTTTGCTCTCAAGCTCTTGCAGTATTATCTGTATGGATTTAAGTGTGAGGTATTCACTAATCAACGCAGTCTTCAACATGTGTTCACTCAGAAGGATCTGAACTTGAGATATAATAGATAGATGGAGTTGCTCAAGTATTATAAAGTGACCATTTAGTATCATCCTAATAAGGCTAATGTTGTGGCAGACATAATGAGCCGGAAGACAGTTAGCATGGGCAGTTTGGCTTGCTGGTGGATATCAAAGCAACCCTTAGCCAGAGAGATTCGTACTTTGGAGTCCAAGTTTATGTGGTTTGGTATCTCTAGAAAGGGTGGGGTGTTATCCAATATTCGGGTTAATCCCACCTTCATAGAGAAAATCAAGACCAATAATATTGAGGATGAGGAGTTGGCCAAGCACAAAGTTTATGTGGTGTCTACGGAGATCCAAGAGGCTACACTTGATGTTGATTGTGTGCTCAAGTTTAGTGGAAGGATTTGTTTTCCTCGAGATGGTGGCTTGATCCAGAATGTGTTGGTAGAGGCTCATAGTTCGCGTTATTTTCTACGGAGATCCAAGAGGCTACACTTGATGTTGATTGTGTGCTCAAGTTTAGTGGAAGGATTTGTTTTCCTCGAGATGGTGGCTTGATCCAGAATGTGTTGGTAGAGGCTCATAGTTCGCGTTATTTTATTCATCTAGGAGTGACCGAGATTTATAAGGATTTGAGGCTATTTTTTTTGTGGCCTTGGATGAAGAAATACATTGCAGATTATGTTTCTAAGTGTCATAATTGTCAACAGGTAAAATGTGAACTTTGAAGGACTGTAGGTTTGCTTCATAGGATGACTATTTCCAAATGGAAGTGGGAAAGCATAGCCATTTATTTTGTGGTCGGGTTACCCAAGCCTTTGGGGAAAGATGATTCGAATTGAGTTATTGGTGACATGTTGACTAAATCATCCCATTTAATTCCAGTCATGGAGGATTAGAACTCTCAACAGTAGGTGAAGAGGTATGTCAAGGAGATAGTAAGGCTACACGAGGTGCCTCTTGATAGGTGGTAGATTAACACTCGTTTGAGGTCTTTTTGGTTCAACAATTAGTTTCCTCAATGCCTAATTGTTTCATATTTTGATAATTTGCAGTTATGATGGCTAAAGTAAAAGGCAAGGATGAATACTTGGAAGTAAACCCAAAAATATTGAAAGATGTGGAAGCTCCACTAGAAGTCACCTAACCAAAATGGTGGACCACAAAATTGGCATGACCTCACCCAAAATGACAGTGCTCAACATTAAATTTAATTGAGACTGGTCGGTGAACTTGAAGTGAAACAACGATTCACCGAATATGAAGTGTGAACAGGATGACCATCGTCGAAGATGACATGACTTGGATGAAAATTAAAGACTTAAAAGGTGAACAAAAGAGGTAAACATTGATTCACCAAATGTGAAAGACTGACTTAAATGAGATCACCCACTGAGGTTTGAACACCTGAAGTGTGAAGCAAATGAAAGGTGAGCTAATCAAGAGACGACGGTCCATTGATCATGTTCGGTGAGCCTGACTAACATTGCCAAGTTGGTCACACTGTGAATTTTGGGCCAAATTTTGGAAAACTATAAATAGCCCAGAGAAAAGAGTTCTGAGTAGCAAAATTTTGCAGAGGTTTTAGAGAGTATTTTGAGAGCTTTTTTGTATGAGATATTTTACCTTGTGAAGAACATCTTTAGTTTTGAGGTTTTCCATTTTACTTTTGTAATTGTCAATTGGAAGTTGAATTCAAAGTGGGTGTTGATTATAATTGCTTAATTTCATCACATCCATGGTTGCTATCGTAATAGGTATAATTTCTTTAATTTTTGTGATGGTTGGCAAAAACTCAAAGTCTAGGGGTACAATTATGGGGTTAGGTGTTGATTTAATGTAATGGATGTTGTGTTTTGCTCTATTTTATTATTGCGCATCCATGGATTTAGGCTAATTAGCATGAGGTTAACTTATAGGTTAAGGTTGTAAACTTAATCCTATATTTGATCTCCGATTGATGCTAAAACAAATAGATTGGAGTGGGTAATTAGTTTGATACATGCAATTTAGGTTTGATGTTTATAGTTTTCTTGAAAGAGGGATTATAATTTATATCTATTTTCCCTAAATTTTCTTGAAAGAGAGACATCGTATGGTAATGGATTGTTTAGTTATGCACATATATGAAACCGAAATGAGATTCTATGAACTGATGCTATGAGATCGAAAGAAGACTAGCGCCATTGAATATGACCCAGCCTATCTATGAAAGTTTAATACTATTGAGCAATAATAACCCTTATGTGACATAGATTTCAAATCCCCGCACCCCTCGATTAATTGTTAATTACTTGAATTTCCAACGTGTTAATTTAATTGTTACATTTGATACTACTAAATCTTTTAGTAAATTTAGTGGAATAATCCACCCATTTGTTTTAACCTAGTACTATGTACAAGTCTATATTCTTGATTTCTTAGTTGAATTCTTATCATTATACCATTCCTTGTGGGATTCGACCCTGACTTTTAGTTAAGAACTTTTACTGACAATGATTGCTTACTTTATGAATTATTTTTAGAGTAGTTTGAGCATTATCAATGATGGTGCCGCTGTCGGGGAATGGTGTCTAAGAATTCAATTAGCAAAATTAGTTTGTAAATTTATTGAATTGTAGTAGTTTGTTGCTTGGTATTATTGTGTTCTTGATTTGTAGGTATAAAAATTAGTGATAATGGTAATTAAAATGATAGTAACTATGGGAAAACTTACAATAGGGGTGAGGTAAATGACAAGCACATGAATGTCATTGCAACCAATAGAGCCATCTGGTTACCACCCACAATAGGGAGGGTGATGTTCCATGTAACTGGAACAATGCTATAGCTGCTCCAAAGGAGAGAAATGCTCACAGGATTGGCTCATGAAGACCCCCATGAACACCTTCAAAATTTGGTGGGTGTATGTGGGTTGTTCATGTTCAAGAACATCTCACAAGAGTCCATCAAGTTGAGATTATTCTTGTTCTCTTTGATGGGCAAAGCCACAAGATAGTTGGCAGAATTGCCAAATGATTCTGTCACTTCTTGAGAGGAGTTGACTGAAGCTTTCTTAGAGATATTTTTTCCTCCCACAAAAAATGGTCAAATTTAGGGACAACATCCAAAACATTAAAAGAGTGGGAGGTGAACCTCTTCACAAAACATATTTGTGGTTCCAGAAATTGCTTCTACATCTACGATGTCCAACACATGGTGTTTCAGAAAATTTGTTGTTGTAAGACTTTAATTGTAACTTTCATTTAGCCAAAAAGGGTTTGGTTGATCAACTTATCCATGGTTGGTTGATGAGACAACCATTTGATGTAAAAACATTGTTGGTAGGTGATATGACAAAGGTGAACTAAGCATGGAATATTCTCAACAATCTGGAATGAGCAACGAGAAAATGGAGAAGGATAATGAGTGGAATAAAAACATGGCTAAAATGATGACCCAACTTGACTTACTATCTAAACATGTAATGGGAGATGGATCGAAAATAGTAAATGTGGTTGGAACAAGAATTGGGCAGTGACTCAAGGATGCCTTATTGCTTGAGGCATTATACAATGAAGAAGTGAGCTACTTGAGAAATCAACTAGGGGTTCCTCATCCTAATTACCCAAGACATGGTGGGAATCAAGGTTGGAACAAAGATCAAGATAATGGTTGGAGATATTGGAGAGGTCGAAGTGGTAATTGGAGAGATTTGGAAGCTAAAAAAGATAGGTATGTCTCGCCTTATGATCACCCAAAACCAAAGAAACCAGCTAGATCGAAAGGAAACTAAACAGAAGAAATGCTAACAAGGATCTTAAACAAGGTCGAAGGGTCCGAAAAGGTGTTAAAGGATTTGAAAAATCACTTCTTTACCTTGACCCAAATTATTACTTCTCATTTGGTTTCAATCAAACATCTCAAAACTCAAATGTGCCAGATCTCCAACTATCTCAATACTAGGCAAAAGGTAATGTTGTCTAGTGACACCATCCCAAATCATGAGAATGATTGTTGATGAAGTGAGAATTGTGTTATGCTACGACATTAAAAAAATGCTTCTTGGGAGG
This sequence comes from Solanum commersonii, assembly GCA_029007595.1. NCBI lineage: Eukaryota > Viridiplantae > Streptophyta > Magnoliopsida > Solanales > Solanaceae > Solanum > Solanum commersonii. Next base: position 8,370,887 of record JAJTWQ010000006.1, read on the forward strand.
CAACCTACGTTTATTTTATTTCTTTCAATAATTTGTGATGTAAATACAAGTTGAAAAGAATTTGAAATGTGAGAAAGGTAACTGAGGCAATGCCAAAACCATGTTGGCGATCCACCAAATTCATTTTGCGGACTTCTTCAAGTTCGTCATCTGTGCTGAAAATTGGAAAAAATGACATTGTCAACTTCTGCATACAAGAACTAGTTGGTAATCCGCCGAAGTGCACTAAGAGGACTCCATCGAGTCCGCCAAATTGACCTTTAGGTTTGGTATTCATTCATGCCTTATCGACTAGCTTAAGCTCCTTCAGTGATTCACCAAATGCGTTCGACGATGTTAGTTGCAGACCGCAGAGTGTGCTCGTTCAATAGGCCAAGACTTTTTCCAAGTTCTAAAAGAAAACCTTTCATCTTTTTGAGCTTATTTTCCTCCTAAACTCCTCATACCCTTATTTTGGTGCTTTAGTGACCTCAATAGCGTAATTTTTATATGCTTAGAGTGTGGTGAAGTGCTTCCTTCTCGATCCCAACCTTATTTCCATCATTTTTGTGCTTAGGTAGCATCTTTGAGGTTGGGTTTTGAGTTCTATATTGTTATTTGAGATAAACCTTGATTTTTTGATATGTGGTTAGTACTAATGTTAATTTATTACTGTCTAATTTGTGTGGGTAGCGCTTAATACATTCTATTGAATTATACCCATAAGTTAGGATAGTTGATTTTGTGCATGGACATGTTAAAATTGATTGTGAAGGTTTAAATTTTAAATTGAATCCTTATTTGTACTGGGTCTTACTTAAATTAAATGTGGGTGAAGTCTGATTATCCAGTGTTTCCTCGAACAATTTCATTTGCCTAATGATATATAAAGTGACGACTTTCGTAAGAGTAAATCATCAATTTGGGCAATACTTTGTGAAATCTGGGGGTAAGTTCAAGTACCCATGGGTAATAAAGCATGTGGCTAGATTGTAAAAGTAATTGAATGTTGGATATTGATGTGTATTGGTGTTTAAATTGTTAAAATAGGCAGTGGGCTAAAAATGACTTGTTTGGCAAGCTTGTCTTGACTCGCCAAGGTGATTAGTAGAATCTTCGAGTAAGTCCTTGACTGCCTTCTATACTTAAATATGGGACTTGGGTACTGTCCCATTCGGTGGGCTTGTCTTATGAAACGACCCAAAAAAAATAAGTTCCTAAAAATGTGCTTCGGAAGTTACCAAAAACTTGTTTTAGCTATATCTAAAAATCCGTTTCGCTTTTCGAAAATCTGACTTCATATTCTTGTTTAGGGGGTCAAATTGAGTGGGAAATGGGTCTAACCCAAATTTTAGAGCAACCGTATCAAAATTCGAAATTTCCAAGTAAAGTCTTTTTCGAGGGTGTACTTTGGAGGGTCATATCTCCTAGCACACAAATAATTGGGTGGTTCATAACATATCCATGGAAATCCCTTTGAGTTAGCTACCCAACGCACTTCGTTTCACCTCATTCGGAGTTCGGACGAAGAAGTTATGCCCATTTTCGTAGAATCTGTCCGTGCAGAAAATGCAATTTCCAGAGAGCGAATTTACTGTTCATCCGCCTCAATTTTTTTTCTAAGTGTTGGACCCGTTTTTTTCCAAGGGCATATTTTATTTCCTATATAGCATTAGTTCAATTCCCATCTCTTTTCATATATTTCTTTCAAGTTCAAGGAAGAAGAAGGGTGAAGAACTAGGGTTTCAAATTGGAGGCTTCTTTCATCGATTTTCGTGGGCTTTCTCAATATTAAGGTATGGGGACTCTCTATCTTTGATTCCTTTTTCAATCAAAGAGCCAATTCAAAGTATTTTCAAAGTTCTTCAAAAACCCTAAAGTCCTAATTTCGATTCTAGCATGGGTTCTTGAATAAAAAGGTTTTAAATGATGATTTATATTGTTATTAATGATTATAAATGGCTTTTAGAAAGAAATCCCCATGAACCCATGTTTTCTCAAATTCTCTAAATTTCACCATAAAGTGGGTGTATTGATTTTGAGTAGATGATTATAAAAATTGTGTTTAGTATGGCATGGGCTGTTTATAAATGGTATTATATATGTGAATTGTTAAGAATTTTTATTGAATTGAAGGATGTGGGATGTTGGCCTTGAAGGGCAAAAAAGATTGTGAATTTATCTTCATGTTGATTATTGGATTATGTTTAGCTTGTATTGTATAGTTAAATTCTACTATTATCTATGTTATTCTATTGTGATATTATGGAGAATTAAGGATGGTGATTGTGGCTTGGAAAGGATGGTAGGTTGACCTTCTTTATGAATAATGTTGAATTAGTAGGGAATTGAGTAATGTTGGTTATGGCTTTTGGAGAATGGTAAGATGGCTTAATCTCTTAGTATTGATATAATTGTTATTGATTGGTTTGATCCACCTTTGGGGGAGGTGGTTATTTGTTGTATTATTGTGAATTGAGGCCATGAAGGGCATTATATAAATGTTATTATATTGTTGTATTATTATACACATATGAGGCTATATGTAAAGTCCTATATGAGGCTATATGTAAAGTCCTATATGTAAAGTTTTATGTGAAGTTTTATGTAAAGTTTTATGTAGAGCTATATGCGAGGGTATGATGTAAGTGAGTTTTATGTGGTCTTGTGGGTGTTAAAAGGCATTGTTGTAGGTTGTTCACTGGTTTGGCTGCATAATTACTACCCTATTTTCCATGCTCTTTGATCCCATTACATGCCTTCAAGGTGTTTGACAAAATGTCCAATTATGGAGAATTGATGAATTGATGCTTTAGGGCTTGAGTTATGAGATGTGTGGCATTCCAGAGATGTGTTGATGACAAACTAAGCTTGTGTATATGTTCATTCCATACATGAGATTGCATTAGAGCCTAATGGGAATTTCCTATATAAAGTGTTGCATGACCATGCCCGGTCCGGGGAAAAGAACCGGATAACCATGTGAGAGGTTTATATCTCACCACCTAGGATGCTTGGGGTGTGACCAACATCAACCATGTGAGAGGTTTATATCTCACCACCTAGGATGCTTGGGGTGTGACCAACATCAACCATGTGAGGGGCTTATACCTTGCCACCAGGGTATCCGGGTGTGAACGGCATCCCCCATCCTAGGTTGGGGTTATAGATTGATTGGTTTATGCACACACATATGATATCTACTATTAGTATAGATTTACTTAAACATGTTTGACTTCACTTTGATCATGCATCCTCATATTGTTATTTATTATGCCTATGGAACTAGCTCTTGCATTTCGATTGTGTCCTTATCTAAGGTAATCTTGGGGAACACTTAAGTGTGCTTGAAGAGGTTGTATGGGCGGTCACTTCTTGTCTCACTCAAGTGTGTCTTAAGGTTATATTAGGTAGAGGTCCTATGGTAATGAAATGACATGTGTTCTTTTAAAGTTAAGGATGGGTTGTATATGGACATATGTTGAGTATATGTATGGTTGGCTATGGTCTTATATGTTAATGTTGACTTGTATTATGTCTCTTATACTTGTAAAGGAAAGGTTTTATCAAATGATATGAAAGCATTTTACTTCCTTGAAAATGTCCTTTTTGGCATGTTTTGGCATGGTCTCCATACTTAGTACTTAATTGTGCTAACCCCTTTCTTTCCCTTTTTGGACTAAAGTGTAGGCTTTGGAGATGATGACATGTCATGGCTATTTGATAGGTTTCTAAGTGTTGAAGAAGAAGACTTGGTGAGTCCTCATATATTCTAGGACAATACCCAATATGTTCTTTTATGTCTTTTTAGTATTGTTCAAGTTGTGTATAGGATTAGTCCCGAATTTTGTACTCTAAAGTATTAGATGGTTTTGAGACATCATGTATAAAGTCTAGAAAGCCTTCCGCTTGCTATATTTTTGTTTTATGAAATGTTTTCTTGGTAAAGAAAGTCTTTAATTCATTATGGTTTTAGTGTATATGCGATGAATGAATGCTAAGAGGCTTGTATTAGACCTCATCGAGGTCGAGTACGCCGATTACGACTAGGGGGTGCTCCCGGGTCGTGACATCTTAGCTCCTAAAACCCCACTTGGCATATTGCAAAGTGAGAGTGGACATCACCCTTTGTGCCAATTTCTTTTAATTTTGCCCTATCATGTTCGGTAGACTTGTCTTAGTCCACCAAAACTAACTCGGTGAATTGCCAAGTTGGAGATGAATCTTCCCTCCATGTTGTAGGTAAATTGAATTGTGGTTTGTCAATTTTGGTGAGCTTATCTGAGCTCTCCTAACATGTTAGGCGAATTGCTTTTCCACTAGGCGGCCTCAAACCAATTTTTGAACTGTGCTTGTTTTGAGTTTAATTTCAACTAACCTTCACCGGATCTGTGTTTTAAATGATTGTGCCTTGCAGGAAATGGATAGAATTAAGGGCAAAAGAGTTATAACCTCTGACATTGAGTTTGATAGAGAGTTTCCCCCTCCACCCTTTGAAAAGGTACAAGTGGATTTCTATCAACAAGCTATCTCAGGCTCCACAAAAAAAAACCACTTCATGATCTTCTACGCATGTGAATGGCAAATAAAGAAGGTGGTTTCCAGAAAAAGGACATATATCTAGTCCAACTTGGTACAACAACCTCAAGCTCGATCCTCTGCCTCCCATTTTTTCCCAATTCTCACTCCAAGAGCCTTCAATAGGCTAAAAAATGTTGGAGAATGTACTATTATTGAGGAGAGGAGACTTTCCATGGATGGGGTTATGAATGACTACCCAACCATTTGGGACACAATATAGTTTCATTAGTTTGAGAGGTTCATAAAGCCTTGACTTCTTTATTTCCCTACATAGGTACGAGAGCTCTATACGACCTATGCACAGACCTTGCCAAATAAGAGAAAGGGTATAGTTTGGAATCCCTTTGATGAGGTGAAAGTTTGTGGAAAGATCGTACAGTGCCACAAACGTGCAATCAACACTACCTTGGGTGCTAAAGAAAATCAGGTTGAGATGTTCACTCTACAGATATGGCATGATCTTGACTTGTTAAAAGGTTGGTTGGCACCACTTATTTCACAAATCTCTCCCCCCTAGATGACTGACGGGTGAAGATCGAGTAGAAGAACATGAATGTTGGGGCCTTGTATTGGTTTGGTTTCATCAATAGCACTATTATTCCATCCCAAAATGAATCTACAGTCCGTTACCCAAAGTCTATGTTAGTGGGTACAATTATTGACTAGGAGAAGATCAACCTGGAGTGAATTATTGTGGATGAGATACTTATGTGTGCTCGTCAGAACAAAATTTCTCTCCCTTTCCCTGATCACACATTTGTGTGAAACTGTAGGAGATCTTTTTAGGGAGAAGATAGATGTTAGGATCATCCCCACCTTCTTCATTATCAATCAAAGGATTGAGGTTGATTACGTCAAGGATGATATGGCTCGAAGGAAGCCACCACTATAAGATTCTACGTCTGTAGTTGATCCTGCCTTTGTTAAGGCCAATGCCACTCAGTCCACTCCTTCTGTGGAGTTATCTGGTACACGCCAACCTTCTTCTATGACATCCACCTCTAGTGTTCTTTTACCTGCCCATGTCTTTTGACCCCCTTGACCCAGTTAATGATATGACAAATGGGAAACCTTGCTCGATTTACGGATGTGACAGCGGCTTGGGTAGAGAGTGAGATGCTCAAGTAGATTGAGAAGGAGATTGAGGCTGCTTTAGGTCCTTGAGAGACCGGATGATTCAATATGAGGCCACTCTAGTGTCATATGTTAGACTTTATATAACCTCACGGCTAGGATGGAGGCTAGATAGAAGATACAAGGTAGTTTAAAGGAGTTCACTTCAATGTGGAATGAGATTACTACTCTACAGGTTGATGTGGACCAACTAAGGTCCATATGCATTTCTATTCTATGGGCTAAAGTTTCCTTGCCTGATATGCCCGAATCTATGCCTACTTCTGAGTCAAGAGTTTAGGTACCTAGTAGTGTGGTTGGGAAACCTAGTATGGGTTGTAAGATATTTGATGATATTGAACATGTGGAGTGAGTTGTCAATGAGACTAGTGTTGATTCTACTGAAGAGACTAATGAAGATGAGTTCTTATGGGAGGATAAGTGTCTGATCGAGCTAAAGAATTTAGAGGAGACAATAGTCCTGGCGATGATGGAGAGATCTTATGTAGAGACTTCCTCAGTTGGTACTAGTGGAGTGTCTTTAGACTCCACTATTCCTTTAATAGATGTACCGGACACTGATGCCTCAGTTGATGCTACACTGTTGCCATCTTCTTTTATCTTTCCAGGCACTGATACACCCAAATTTAGAATTCAATTAAGGAGCATAAATCAATCGTTGTCAAATATAGAGCCCAACTAGGTTGGGGTCGAATCCCACAGGGAATAAGGTGAGAACTAAGTATATGTGGTTATTTAACTATTAGGTGCTTATTTCTGAAATAAAATGGGAAATGAGGGGACTTTTGGGAATCATTTGAAATTCAATTCGTAACAAGTAACGCTGAACAATAACACTTGATTTAAGATAATTATATATAATTAACCAGGATTGCATTCACTAAGACTTTTTGACCATTCGTCGGGTAAATTATAGAACTAGACTTCACAATGCTTAATATACCAATTTATCAACAACAACTATAATTAATGGTCTCTCAATCACATCAATTATATGTCACTTTCATTATCTCAAACTAAAAAGTGTTTATCTCAATTCAATGATAATAACTCAAGTAGTTAATCTTGCAACAACATTAACTATTAGACTGGTTCAAATCCCCGAATTGTATCATTAACTCTTTCCCATGTTTTACAGTATTTTACTCAAACTAGTCAAACCTAGGGCAGGTTCTAATGTTTGCAACCATTATAATTTTATTTAAATGAAAGGGTTAACTAGATATATGTTTACAATGCAAAGTTTATTCCATAAATTCCCTTGCTTCAGGTAAATTCGTCATGGATCCCACAACCCTTGGTTGTGGAGTTTAGCCACTCATGCTTGATAAAATTAAAATGATAATTGCATTTATTTCAAGAAAAGTGGAAACTTATAGGAGATGAAAACAATCAGCAATAAAGATTTCAATAAACTATGAAAATCTCCCCCAAACTTAGCCAAAAGTAGTCGTTTTCTGCAATAATATTTCGATAACAATTTTGATGCCCAAAATAAAACCCTAAAAAGTTATTTATAGTTCCCAGAAAATTCAAATTTAAAAATAGAAAGTGCAGTTTTTATGACACGTCTAACGAGGGCCCTGACGGGCCTATCATAGAAGTGACAGTCCATCGGAGTGTCCATCAATAACTTCTGCAACATAAACCTGACTCATGTTTGTGCGACACCTATGATGTCAGCTCATTTAGTGGCCGATGGCTAGTCAGAATCATTGTCAAAGTAGCCTGATACGCCTTAGTCTCCTGCATGTCAAACGAGGGAGCTACAGGCTAGTCAAAGGTTTGATGACCCGTTAGTGGTGTTCTTTTGGTACTTAGCTCCATTTCACTCTTCTTTCTATCTTGGCACATTTCTTGACTAATATAGTGTTAAACTATCAAAATTACACTTTTTAGTACTTTAGATCTCACAATATCTTTAGTAATAGCATCATATGTGTCGTCAAATTTTGGCACATCAGGCACTGATGCTCAAGATAATGTTGTTCCCTCTGAGAATCTAGATCAGAGTGCTCCAAAGGCTGAGCCTATCAAGGGGTTTCTTACACCACTTTCCTCCCGCACTTACTTGATTTCACATTGAGGACACTGTTGATTTTTTTTGTGGAGTGAGGGCTTTTGTACCCATATTCCCCTTGTTAGTTCTATTTTGTTATTTTTAATTTAGTTTTGGATAATTGTATTATTTTTTTATTTTGGTTTTTATTATAGTTGTTTGATGCTTTAGCTCATTTTGTCTCTCTTTATTTCATTTGCCCCATGATTTGAAAGTTTATGAAATGCTTGTGTTTTCATTGTTAATGTTCGAGGATCGATTGTGTTCAATATCGATGTCTTGAATAGTACTTTTGATGAGAAATGTGCCTTGTTCTAATAATGGCAAGAATAAATCGATGTTGTTGCACTTTTGAATGAAAATATTGAATCTTGTGTTGACTAGTTGCGTTTTGATGTGAATGTTGCAATGAACATCACACATAAGCTTTTGATCTTGTAGAGTTGTGCTAAATGATTTTGTTTGAAGTTCATTCAGTGTTGAGGTTTTACTTCAAAGAATTCTTGTTGAATCCTAGAATTTCCATGTTAGTACAATTGTCTAGCTTTGGTGAATACAATAAATGATCTTGGGCACAAATTTTGAGAGGAAAACCAAATGTTCTTACCCTTTTGTAACTAGCTTGTGAGGTTGTGAAACCATTTTGGCACCAATTGAACCTTTGCCTTTTTTTGACAACCTTGGTAGAACCTGTTGAGCTAAATTATCCCTAACTTCTATCCCATAAATCATTTTCTAAGCAATGGTTTGTTTGAATATCCAATTTAGGCCAAAAGCCTAAGTTGGGGTATGGAAAGGAAAGAGGAAAAAAAGCCACGTGGAAGGCAAAGAAATGTGAAGTGAGACTTAATATGAAAGTGTGTCACAAAAAGAAGGAACCCTCCTTATAAACAAAGAAGATGAGAAAAAATTGAAAATTGAAGTGAAATAGAAGGTTTGAGAAAATAAAAGGTGTATCCAATAAATTTAATGAAAAATTGAAGTTCGAGTCTCCAAGTGAAAACAATGCAAAGAACTTTAGAAGAGGTGAAGATAAATATAATAATGCTTTGAAAAGGTGAAGTCACGGAGCCAAGTTTACCGTACATTTACCCTCAACATGCCTAAAAGACCCTTGAGATCTTGAATGAACTAGGTTGTATGACGATTGGAAAATATGGGCAAACCTATGGATGAAGCTTGTATGTATTTCCCTATCAAAGAGCAAGAGTTGTATTGATTCCTAACTTCATTATTGACTTTCTTTATGAGATCATGGAATCGTTCTTGATGTAAGGTCACTTGAATGCATTTGTTGAAACATTGTTTTGCATTAGAGAAGAAGCTATAGTGAGCTTGAGCTTGGATTGATATCGATTTTTCATCATTTGAAGCTTTTCGATCATGATTGAGTGTTACATTTGATTGAGAGTAGTCTTGTAGTAGTGCTTGCAATGATACCTCTCATTATGAACTATTGTAGACACCCTTGTTGAACTAATTGTCTTCTTGATTTACTTGAGGACAAGACAAAGTTTGAGTTTGGGGTGTTGATGAGTGGTAGATTTACACTCATTTGAGGCTTTTTTAGTTCAACAATTAGTGTCCTCAATGCCTAATTGTATCCTATTCTGATAATATTTTGATGATTACTAGCTATAAAGGCTAAATAACAACGCAAAGACGAATACTTGGAAGAAAGCCCAAAAACATTGAAATAAGTGTAAACTCCACACCAGAAGTCGCCTAACCAAATGGGAAAATCGCCCAACCGGCACAAACTCACCCAAAGTGATAGTGCTCACGATTGAATTTAATTGAGGTACATCGATGAACTTGAAGTGAAACACCGACTCACCAAATATGAGGGCGAACAAAATGACCATCACTGATGGTGACATGACTTGGATGAAAAACAAAGGCTTAGAAGGTGAACAAAGGTGGTGATCGACGATAAGCCAAATGTGAAAGGATAACTAAAAAAAGATCCCAAACTGAGGTTCAACATCTGAAGCCTGAAGCAAATGAAAGGCGAGCTAAAGAACATAAGTGATTTGTCGATCATGTTCGGCAAACCTGCCTAACATCGCCGAGCTGGTCAGGTACTGATTTTTGGTCAAAATTTTGGGAAACTATAAATAGCCTAGAGGAGAGAGTTCTAAGTAGAATTTTTTTGCAAAGCTTTTAGAGAGAATATTGTGAGAGCTTTTGTATATGAGATATTTCACCTTGTAAATAGCATCATTAGTTTTGGGGTTTTCAATTTTACTTTTGCAATGGACAATTGGAAGTTAAAATCAAAGTGGTGTTAGTTATAATTCCTTAATTTCATCACATCCATGAATGGTATCATGATAGGTATAATTTTTTTACGTTATCTTAATTAAGGTTTGATGTCTTTAGTTTGCTTGAAAGAGAGATTATAGTTCAGATCTATTTGACTTAAGTCTGCTCAAAAGAGAGACATCGTAAGGTAATGGGTTGTTTAGTTATGCACATCGATGAGACCAAAAGGAGATTCTATGAATTGATGTTATGAGATCGAAATAAGATTAGTGTCATTGAAGATGACCCAACCTATCCATGAATGTTTAGCACTATTGAATAACACAATTACCCTATGTGACATCAATTTACAATCCCCACACCCCTAGATTACTTGTTAATTACTTGAATTTCTAATGTTTTAGTTTAATTGTTACATTTTATACTACAAACTCTTTTAGTAAATTTTGTGGAATCATCCACCCATTTGTTTTAATCTACTCCAATGCACAAGTCTACATTCTTGATTCTTTAGTTGAATTTTTATCATTATATCATTCCCTATGGGATTTGACCCCGATTATTAGTTGGATATTTTTATGGACAACAATTTCTTACAGTTTGAATTTGTTTTTAAGAGTAGTTTGAGTGTTATCACCCACCTCTATCATCTCAGACCTAGGAACTCAGTTTACTTTGAAGTTTTGAGGTAAGTTGCATGAGGCATTGGGCACTCACTCACTTTCAATACAACTTTCCATCCACTAACTATAAGGGAAAGGGTTATTGAGGTATTGGAAGATATGATGAGAAAATGACTTGTAAATGTAAAGCTATAATGTATCATACGTTGGGGATTACAAAATAACAAAAAAGTAAAAGTGACCGAGATGCTAGGGGCCTCTGGCTCAGGATCAGGTGAGGGCGCTGGAGGAAGTCACTTTCACTGGGCTTTGGAATTTGCAGATTTATTTGGAAGTAGTTCCCTTGCTAATTCCGAAACTGGTCTCAACCAACCGGCCCCAGACTCTCCCAACCTTGGGGAAAGATAGAGAGCTCTCTAGGCTCTCCTGATAAAATTGAGAGTTTGCTTTGCCAGTCCATGAATATGCCGCACCCTGTAATTCGAAGAGGGCATGTGTGATTGATTTTGGGGGCTATTGGGATCAACTTTTACCCTTGTGTGAGTTCTCCTAAAATAATATTTATCACTCCATCATTTATATGCCACAATTTGAGGAACTATATGGGAAGGGATGCAAATCGCCAATGGGTTTGTTTAAGGATAGAGATATGAAACCTTCAGGTGTTTAATTGTCTAGGGAAGCTTAGAAAAGTGTGAAGGGGATTTAAGCTAGGTTGTTAGCAGCTCAGATAGGCAGAAGAAGAATGTAGATCTCAAGGCAAAAGACATGGCTTTTTAGGTTGGTGATCAGATCCTATTGAAGGTGTAACCTATAAAAAGATTCACGAGCTTTGGCAATAAGGATAAGCTTAGCCCTCTCTATATTGGTCCATTTGAGGTTTTTGAAGGTATGGGGCCAGTGGCTTATAGGTTAGTACTTCAACCCAACCTTTCTGGAGTTAATCCATCGTTTCATGTGTATATGATAAATAATTACCACGGGGATGAAGATTTCATCATTAAATGGGACTCAATTGTGTTGGACAAAGACTTTTGATATGAGGAGAAACTGGTTGCAATTCTTTATTGGGATTTCTAGAAGCTGAAGACAACAAAGATCAAATCAGTAAAGGTTCATTAGAAAAATCGTCCAGTTGAAAAGGCTACTTAGGACACATAGAGGGATATATGATACAAGTACCCTCACTTGTTAAAAATTTCAGGTACTACCCTCTTTCCTTCTTTAACCTAATTTTTCATGTTTGATAAATCATGGATGAGTGATGCGAAATTTAATGTCTATTGTAACGGCCTTACTAGGTCATTTTGATTAGGTCGATAAGGAAATATATTGGTTCGGAATACTTTTTGAATAGTGACTTAATTTTTTATGGCTAGGCCAGCCTAAGACAAAATATGGGCTAGGTGAGGTCTAGGTCCATCCATGAATGGGTGGGTTGTGACTTGGGGGTTTGGTTAATATATTCTTGTATACAAGACACTAGGTAATCCATAAGTCTTTTGGAATCAAATTTAAGTAGGTAGAACTCTCGAAATGGAACTTGGCATGAATGGCATACGTCAAACGTTAAGAGAAGAGTTTGTGTTGTAAAAATGGCCTTTTTCCACTATTTGGGTTGTAGAAGTTTTGTCAAATTTTACTATACTGGGAAGAACTTCCCTACAGAGAAGTGTGCAGAATGCTATAGCAAGGATAATTGTAATGCCCTAAGTCTACACCCTGGACGTGGCCGGCACTCGGGAACCATTGCTAGTCCCCAAGCGAACCTTTGGCCTGGCTGACTACTTAGCGGAAAACTTACTTAATAAATGATAGGCTCAAAATAGAATTAAATTAGTTGAACTCAAATACTCATCTCATAAAGATTGGAAAATACTCATTAGCAAAACTTATAGTTTTTAAAACAACTCAAAAGAAAGTAAACGCTGAGACACACCTCGACTCTGTTTATATATGAACCCTCTACAATTCAACATGGATGTGGGCACAAGACCCACGACACCTTAAAATGACTAAACTAAAAAGAAAAGTGGAGTCCTCCAGAATACAAGGAGGCTCAACAAAAGCTAACATGAGTGCAATGTGATCTCAAAGAAACACCTCTTGATGATCCTGAACACCTGTATCTGCATCATAAAAAGATGTAGGTCAAATGATATTAGTACATTGAATGTACGAGTATGTAATATAGAAGGATAGATAAATAACTAAACTGATAAGGCTGAAAAAAATACTTACTTCAACTCAACTCAATACAAAACAGTAGAAGAGATAGTAATATTTAAAGATTCATAAATAAAAGATGGTAACTCAAGGATTTATATAAAAATGTAATAAAATACTCCTTACACTTACCAACAAACATCACTATGAGCTAAGTGATGATATAATATCTCGCCCATGCTGCCAGAATTGTCTTATATTGTGTCAGGTGTAGAACCTCTAAACTAAGTGGATACACTAAGTGATAAGGATTCATCAAAAAAGTACGATATTGTACCTACGTTGCCAAAACATGATTTATGAGGATTTTGAGTTGTCTGAACTCATCCCCATATTGGTGCTCAATACTACTTCCAATAATATATAAAGTAATGCTCAAATGTATAAAACATGCTCTTTCTCTAGTTTGAGATACTTACTCAATCTATCCTCTTAAAAGAGGTAACTGCTCTAAAATATCTCTAAACTCACAAACTCGTTCAGAAATCAAAGTTTCTCTTTTCTCAAGATAATACTCTCTTTCTTCAAATGAAATGAAACATTAGGGAAATACTTAGTTCCATTATACTCTTTCTCAAACTCTTTTTTACTTCCTCAAAAACTCAATTTAAAACACAAATGTTGCCCTCATAAGATTCTCAAAATTTATAACTCAAAATAGGTTTCACGCTGAAATATTGACATGAACGAATGAACTCAAGGATCTCAATAACAATATAGAAAATCCAATACTCAGAACTCAACAATACTACTCATCTCAAGAATGCTCAATTCATAGGGCTCATGTTGAAATATAGACATGAACGAATTAATTAAATGATCTCAATAAAAATATAGAAATTCAATAATTAGGAATAGATTTTCCAAAAGAATCAGGAACTCAAGAACTCAAAATCAACTCATCTCAAGAATACTCAAATCTAAGGTTAGAAACCTAGATTACTCTTTTAGTGATTTGAAAGCAGATGTAGGGCGCGGGGACGAACTAGTCCAACACTATGATAGACTTACATACCTTATTATGAAGCTATTAAATGAAAAACTTTGGTGGAGACTTGTTTTTTTGTTGAGCCCGAGTAAGAACACTACCTTTAATTTCTTGGATGAAATCTTTGGTCTTGGAATCTTGATGCTTGATCTTGATAAAATAAATTCTTTTATGGAGTTTCTATTGTTGAAGAATTTAGGAAAACCTTGGGAGGAAGGATTCTCTTAGTATCTTCAATTTTTGACTTGAAAGTTTTAGGGTTCTTGTTGGAGAAGAGGAACCCTAGCTGAGTTTTAAGAGAATTTCTAAATACTTGAATGTTTAGATTGATGATTTTGAGAGGAAAACTAGTTAGTTGACTGATATACTCAGTTAAAACACTCAAAAACAACTTAGATTATGGTTTAAAATCTTGGGAAATGACCAAAATAACCCTAGAAGGTGTGCAAGAAGTTGCTGAAAAACTATTGCAACAAACCTTCACGAAAGGGTATACCATTCGTTGAAATTTCTACCATCTGTAGGTCCAGTCATAGAGCATCGACTGCCTGACAGGTATTTACTAATACAGGCATAACCTTTTTTCAATTAGGCAAACTTGGTGGCATTGGAAAGATGACTTGTATACCTTTAATGTGATATTTCATAGGCCACCTAACTCTTTATATTCTAATAATATATGGCCATTTGAATTTGACTCAAGTAAAATCCTAAATAGAAACACAATCGGTAAGAAAGCTTTCAACTCAACTTTGTGCTAGGGATTCTAGTGACCTTAATTCATATCCAAAATCATTCTCACACAAAAGAATTGATCTTAACAGCTAAGAACAATTTAAGAATCACCTGATACAATCATATACACAAATGAAGAATGGTTAGGTCTTAGCTTAGAAATTATCAGGGTGTTACAATATCTTCCCCTTGGGATCATTCATCCTTGAATGATGGCTAAACTTTGTATGGAAGAGGAAGGAGTTACAATCACTATTTCTCTTGACTTCTGAGATGTCCTACTAACATAGTCGAAACTGATTCATACTTAGAGTTTTAAAACTAGACTAGAGCATACTTGGCACGAACACTCAATAGGATTTCAAGATTACAGGTTATGCCATGAACTTTCTAAGCATCACAATAGAAGCATCAATTCTCTCTAATCTATCATTACTCAATTAGTATCATCAACATCATTATCAAAACTAAAAAGATCAATGAGAGAGCTTAGAGAGAAAGATCATATACATGATTCATTCAAGAAATCTGATATAAGAATATATATGAAATAACTTTATTTTTTTTAGCCATTGAGTAAATCATGAATTCATGAGACTGAGCATACTATGAGATATGAGTGCTTATCTGAAAAGGTTCATATCATGAGGCTAATATTCACATTTTTATGAGTAAGATTGACATCAATGGGCTAAAGTCCTTACCCCGCATTCTGTGAACTCAACATAGATGAAAATCTGTCTGAAGTGTATGAGCATAGGTCACAGACACAATTCTAATATTAGAAAATTTAATAGGATGTTGTAACAACTGAATCTTAAGGAATACGTTAGAGTATAAATGGATTGATATAACACTATAACTCTTTTTGAATGCATTGCTATTTGATTCTCCAGACTTGACTTGTCTTCTCATCTTATCATCTCCACATTAGGTTTGAATCTGACAGTTTAAAACTATGGATCTATTCCATCTTCTCTAAACTGGTCTACATTCTCTTTACTCTAATACTCAAGAAAGGCTTATATCATGGCTACTGAAATCTCCATGTGCAGGTACTAGGGTTCCTTCGAAGACCTCTTCCTCATATGCTTATCTTAACCTCTTCTCATTGGCTTATAAAGCCGCTTAATCTAACTCTTAATAGTATGTCCTCTCCTTCTTAGACCACTAATACCGTCCTTCTAAGTTCATATCTAGGTAACTGGAGGAAACTTGAACTATATTTAAGAGGTTAATCCTTGACTATATATGATCCTTTCTACCAAACTCTTAAGGGTAATAAATAATCCTTACATCGTCCTACTACATATTGATAACTCAAATATACTATCTAGTACATATGAAAAATCATTAACTTAATTGGAACCACATCTCACTATATACGATCTCAGGTACACCTCTTAATGCTATTGCTTATCTAATGACTTAGCAACACTCCCTTGCTTTTATCTAAGAGTCATAATACAACACTTGTACCACTCACACTTATCAAAAGTAACACCTTAATTTTTGACCTAATTTATGTCAAACCTACTAGATCATATCTCGAACTAACATCATCACCCTCATGTTGCCATCCTTTTGATCACAATACTCATCTCAAATTCAAGCTTAGTGTGTATTACTAATTATAGATATCAATATAATTTCTCACATCGTATACAACTTACGACTACTAGATAAAATTCAGAAACACTCTTCTACTAAGATCTCATGACAAGTTCTCAACCTTTTATCTGTCAGTCTAACTATATACAGATTACTGTCACATTTTTTAAGTACTGTCTATCCTTTCACTATACATTATTGCCTAATTAGTTCTACAACCTTTCGAATATCATAAGGCTCTCCTTTAAAATATCATAAGCCTAGCTTAGGTCTATTCCCTCATGAGTACTCTGTTCTTTTAGTGAACACCTATACTTGGTCTTTACTACCACAATGGCACATTGGTATAAACTCCCTTCTCATTAAAGTATACTCTAACTCATCCTGACTAGTAACTATTACTCTACATGATATCATAAAATCTACACAAACTCATCACTTCTTAGTATACCTATAAGTAAAACTCCTCATTAATAACTTATTGGGTGCATGAATTAAACAATATAATTTACCTCGTCAATATCTCCCTCTTAGATTACTATACTTCTGCATGCATTCTTCTAAATCTAGGCACTTCTACTACTAATGGCTCATAATATCTCAAATCACACTAGCTTCCAAGTTGAAATACTACCCAAGAATTCTAAAACACACTCCTCTCTGAGGGTATCATCTGAAATAGAGAGTCTGGGAGTACATCTCGCTTTTAGCTGAAACGCACGATTCATGTGTATAAGAGTGCATTCTTTCAAATCTAAACACTTTAGCTCACTCACGAGCTTATTTTAAGTCTCTCTGTAGTCTCATGACTTTCTAAAGACTTTTGCAGAGAGTAACTCATCCATAAGGATTGGGGCTTTGCTTTTCAACTACCTTGAGTATGAGGGGTACTTGAATGGATCTGAGAAATGCACGAGTTTGAATAACTTCCTTACGACACAATTCTATTGCATGAATTAGAGTATGAAAAAAGTGAAACTTTTCTTAAATGTTTATCGTCCCTGATTTATAGAAATGGGGCCCTCACAACCATAAATAAGATCCTACTTCACATGGCTATATAAAACCTCTAGGACACTTGAACTTTGTGATCTGATACCAAGCTTGTCACATCCCCAGCCTACACCTTAGGTGTAGTCGGCACTCGAGAACCATTGCTGGTTCCCAACCAAACCCTTGGTGTGACTGACTACTTAGCAGAAGACTTACTCAATCAATGGTAGGCTCAAAACAGAATTAAATCAGTTAAAATCAAATACTCATCTCATAAAGTTTGGAAAATACTTAATAGCAATATTTGTCATTCTTAAACAACTCAAAAGAAAGTAAATACTAAGAGACACCTTGACTCCGTCTATCTATGAAGCCTTTATATTTTAAAATGGATGTCGGGACAAGACCCACGACATCCTAAAATAATGAAACTTAAAAGAAAAGTGGACTCCTACATAATGCAAGGAGGCTCACCAAAAGCACTAACTAGAGGGAAAAGTGATCTGAACTAAGCACATATTGATGATCCTGAATACATGTATCTGTATCATAAAAAGATGCAGGTCGAATGCCATCAGTACATTGAATGTACGAGTATGTAATATAGCCGAATAGATAAATAAATGAACTGATAAGGCTAAAATAATACTTACCTCAACTCAACTCAATACAAAGCAATAGAAGAGATAACAATATTTAAAGCTTCATAAATAAAAGATGCTAACTCAAGTATGTGTATAAAAATACAATAAAACACTCTTAACTCTTTTTTGGGAGATTCTCTAACCAGCAACTATCATTATGATCTATGTGATGATGTAGTGCCTCACCCACGCTGCCAAAACTATCATATATAGTGTTGGGATATAAAACCTCTCAACTAAGTGGATCCACTAAGCAATAAGGATTCATCTAAAAAGTATGATCTTGTACTCATGTTGCCAAGACATGGTTTATGAGGTTATTGTGTTGTCTAAACTCATCTTTGTATTGGTGCTCAATACTACTATCAATAATATATATATACTAATGCTCAAATATATAAAACATACTCTTCCTCTAGTTTGAGATAACGACTCAAACTATCCTCTAAAAAGAGGTAACTGCTCTGAAATATCTCTGAACTTATAAACTCATTTAGAAATCAAAGTTTCTCTTTTCTCAAAATAATACTCTCTTTCTTCATGCGAAAATGAAACATTTAGGAAATACTTAGCTCCTTTATACTCTTTCTCAAACTCCTCTTTACTTCCCTAACACCTCAGTTTAAAACACAAATATTGGCTTTAAAATATTCTCAAAATTTATAACTCAAAATAGGGTTCATGCTAAAATATAGACATGAATGAATAACTTCAAATCTCAATAACAATATACAAAATTCAATACTTATAACTCAAAAACTCAGAACTCAACGATACTACTCATTTCAAGAATACTCTATTCATAGGGTTCATGCTGAAAATATAGACATGAACGAATCAACTCAATGATTGCAAAAACAATATAAAAATTCAATAATTAGGAATAGAATTTCCAAAAGAATCAGGAACTCAATAACTCAAAATCAACTTATCTAAAGAATACTCAAATCTAAGGATAGAACCCTTACTCTTTTATTGATTTGAGAGTAGATGTAGGGCGTGAGGATGAACTAGTCCAACACAATGATAGCCTTCCATACTTGCTTATGAAGCTATTAAATCGAAAACTTTGGTGGAGACTTGATTTTTTTTTCTTGAGCCCGAGTAAGAACACTACCATTCTTTGGATGAAATCCTTGTTCTTGGAATATTGATGCTTGATTTTGATAAAATAAATTCTTTTATGGAGTTCCTAGAATGGAGGATCTTGGTAAAACCTTGGGTGGAGGGATTCTCTTAGTATCTTGAATTTTTTATGTGAATTAGGGTTCTTGTTCGAGAAGATGAACCATAGGTGAGTTTTAAGAGAATTTCTAAATACTTGAATGTTTAGATTGATGATTTTGAGAGGAAAACTAGTTAGTTGAATGATTACTCACTTAAACCACTCAGAAATGACTTAGAATAAGGATAAAAAGCTTTGGAAAGGTCCAAATTAACCCTAGAATGTGTGCTGGAACTTGCGGAAAAAATATTGCAGCAAGCCTTCATGGAAAGCTCTAGCATTCATCAAAATTTCTACCATTTGTAGGTCCAGTTGTAGAACATCGACTCTCTGACAAGTCTTTACTAAAACGGGCATTACGTCTTACTCCAAACTCGAAATGAGGCAAACTCTATGGCGTTGGAAAGAGGACTCATATAACTTTAATTTGATATGTCATGTGCCACCTAACGCTTTATATTATAAGATGTATGGTCATTTGAAGTTAACTCAATTAAAATCTTAAATGGAAACTCGATTGGTAAGAAAGTCTTCAACCCAACTTTGTGCTAGGGATTCTAGTGACCTTAATTCATTTCCAAAATGATTCTCACACTAAAGAAATGACTTAACACCTAAGAACAATTTAAGAATCACTTGATACAATCTTATTCACAAATAAAGAATGGTTAAGGTCTTAATAACAAAATGGATCAAGAAATTATTCCTAGTCCAATAGGAGTTATGAAACCCAAAATCCTATAGAGAAATATGAACTTCAACTACGTAAGAGTACAAGAAAAGGTGTACCTAAACGATCTTATGAGATTGAGGATTATGTCTTCTTGGTATCTCCTATAGAATTGGATGAACCTCCTTCTGTAAATGAAGGGAACTAAGGATCATTCACTATTTTATAGTAGATCTAATTTATACATAAGAGGTTATACAGATCCTGATTGGGTTGGTGATCGGTGTGATAGAAAATCAACCTTTGGTTATGCTTTCTTACTTAATAGTGATCATATTTCATGGAAAAGTAAGAAACAACCTTGCACAACTCTTTCAATCATGGAATTTGAATTTGTGGATTGTGTGTCTACAGTATAAAAAGTTGTTTGGTTAAAGATATTCTTTGAGAATTTTAATATTACAAAGAATTCTAAGGGTCCCATGATTTTATATTGTGACATTCAATCAGCTATCACATACACGAAGAATCCTAAGTATCACAACAACAAAAAATGCGTGACATCAAGTATAAATTGAGAGACATAGTAGCAAGTAAAGAAATAAATTTACAATACATTCCTACTCATGAAATGATAGTTGATCAATTTACAAAGGCAATATCTAGAGACTTGTTTGAGAAACATCTTAAGGCTCTAGATTTGCGTAGGATATGATGATATTTAAGTATTCTCAAATAACTTGAATGTTATATTATTCTAATCAATATATTACTATTTTGAATTAATATCTCATGTGCATGTGTAATGTTTTAGAATTAAAGAGTATTGGACAAGTCGCGAGATTGAATCTCTTACACGAGAAATTAGAGAAACGTGAAGAGATGATTTCCCGTACCAAATGATGACTTGTTTTATAAGTGAGACAAGAGTCTCTCTGAGAAGATGATTTTGAGGATCATTAAAGAGAGAAACTCGGCTTAAACATCTAGAGGTATTTAGACCAAGGTTTGTGCAGTGTTAGATAATCGAGAGAATTAGACGCATACACTAGTATAAGGTGAAAACACTGTAACACATCTTGCCTACCACATGTGTTACGCGATCAATGGGTTAGTGAATGAGTGGTTCCCTTCTTCTTCATTGTGTGAGACCCTAAAAAGTTAAACTAACTTTTCATTGAAATACCCTTTGACATTTGTTGTTTCTTGAAGGTTCATTCGGTGTTGCTACTTTAGCATGTTACTAATAGTCATGAGTGATTCAGCAATGCAGTTGATGTCTAGAAAAATAGTTGATATAGAATGGATAGATTCAAGTAAAAAGGGAAGATGATTGACATAAACAACTTAACTTTTATACACAAGCTGACTATTACACTCGAGTGTAATTGTGTATATAAAGTTAAACATGAACTTGAGTTCACCTCTTTAAGAGGACAAGTGATTGAATAAGTAACTACTCATGTAGTGAATGAAGTCTGGGATATTATTAGTAATAGTATTCTTATAAAGGTAGTGAATTCATTCCGTATATGATTGGATTCCTATGTAGGGCTTGTAAGACCTTAAAGGTAAGCTTTTGTTGCTCACAAGTTACACGAACAATTTGTCATATGAATTGTGTGTTTAGTTGAAGTTTTGTTGGCTTGGGTCTTTTCCCATGTACGAAGAGGGAGATGTAAGTTTTTGGGTCATGGGTTGTGATGAGTCTGGGATTTTGATTTCATTTAGGGTTTGTTATTGATAGATTAGCGTCCTCGTTGCCTACTTTGTTCTATAAACTGATGTTTAAATACTAATTTGCAGCTATGAAGGAAAAAGAGCAAGGCAAGGATATTACCTACAAAAAGGAGCGGAAAAGATGACAAAAGCTGAAGATAATAAAAGCTGACAATCGCCAAAGCCACTCGGTGAGTCACCGAGTGGCACTTCAATTTTCCAACTATTACACCATGCCAGCTCTGGGAAAAATCCTACTTTGCGATGAAATTGGACCTTTGGTGAACCGTCGAATGGATCGGCGATAAAGATTTTGATAGCCTAAAGTTACAGGGTCTAAATGGTGAATAGTCAAGGCAAACTGGTGAGGAAGAAGAACACTTGGCGCATCCCCAACTTGGTGAGCAATGCTCGACGAACTCCGCCGAATGATCCCAAAGGCAAAAATCTGGGAATGTATAAATTGATTTTCATAAAGAGAAAAAGGGAGTTTTTGCAAGTGTTGTGTTCTAGTTCCGAAATTGTGATCACTTATTCTAAGTTTTTGAGAGTTTACCTAGAGCTTTGGATGTAAAACATTATTTTTAGAGTTCTTGAGTAGATTTTCAAGTTGCGTTTTGATTTGAAGCTAATTTTGAGCATAAAAAGACTTGGATTTTGCTACCCAACTTCTAGAGAACATAGTTGGTAATATTTTCCTACTTTTTATAATGTGTGTCTAAAACCCCATTCTTGGGGGTGTGATTATGTGATTAATTGTCTCAATTAGCTTATGGGTGTTATTAATTACTAATTTAATTGTTGTTTTAAAGTGGGTTCGATTGATAATTGAGTTTTAACTCATGAATTGTAGTTGCAAATACAGTTCTAGTCTATTATTCTACACTTGCTTGAGAAAGAGGCGTTAGAATTAAGGTTATCAATTGATAGTTGTAGTGATTGGATTGTTGTGGGTTCAGTTCGAGAGATTGAGTCTTAATTCGATCTTACCTATCTAGCTTGAGAGAGTAGATAAATTGAGGTTTTGGTTTGTTTATAGTATGATGCTTGTTAAGGTTCGATAGAACTCACTTGATTCATGATATGTTGTTCGAGAGACAGCTATTACATCTAAAGCCTAGCTTGCCCACTAAGATTCATTGATTTTTAGCAATTACTAATTACACATATAGAGAAATTGGCAATTAATCGATCACATCCCCCCCAAGTATCCCTTTCTACTTGATTACTCCCATATTTTCGTAGTTGTTAATTGAAAAACCTTATCCCCCATTTGGCACTTGTTGTGAACCCCTTAGATTTAATCTTATGATTCGATAATTTCTATTCCTACAATCGATTAGAATATGTCTCTTACTTCGTAATTGAATTATCTATTGTATCACTCCTTGTGGTATCGACCCTAACTCTACATTGGGTTTATACTAGATGGCGTCGAGGAGTGGTGTTTAGAATTCTCTTAGTGAAGTATAGCTGTGATCTAATCTTGTTTGTAGTTGAATCGACTTACTTTGTTTTGTGTTTGTTGTTGGCTGTTTGTGAAAAGGTGAAGAGATGAGTGTGAATGGAAGTAATGGTAGCCAACTTGGACACCAAGATGACATTGATAATTTGAATGATGTCAATGAAGTATCTCAAGTGGGTGGTGTAGGTGCTATTCATTTACCTCTGATCGTAGGTAATGTTGTATTCCACGTGACTAGCACGATGCTGCACATTTTGCAAATGAAAAGATTATTCAAAGGGCTAGCTCATGAGGATCCCCATGACCATATCCGAAACTTTGTGGGCATATGTGGTCCATTCTCATTCAAAAACATCTCACAAGAGTCAATCTGGCTCCGATTGTTTCCTTTTTTGTTGATGGGGAAGCGACCAAATGGTTAGCTAATATATCGAGGGATTCGATTACGTCTTGGGAAGATCTTATCGAGGCATTTTACATAAGTTTTTTTCCTCCTTCAAGATGATGGCATTGAGAGACAATATTCAGGGTTTTAAATGTTTGGATGGTGAACCAAACCACAAAACATTGCTGAGGTTTCATAAGTTGTTACTTTAATGTCCGACTCACGGACTTTTAAAAAACGTGTTGTTACAACACTTCTACTGAAGTCTAGACTTGGTAAACAAAGGTGTGGCTGATCAACTTGTTCGAGGAGGAATTATGCAACAGACTTTTGAGATTGCGTCGTCTCTCCTTGATGGGATGACGAAGATAAACCGACTCCTTTGACTTTTAGGATGACAAAGGAACAAATTATAAAAGACCAAGAGCAGGATGAAAACATGGCTAAAATGATGACCCAAATGGATCTTTTATCAAAACATGTCATGGGTAGTGGTTCTAAGGCTATGAATGTTGTTGGAAAAGCGGAGTAAATCCCGATGATGTACACTTGTTGGAAAAGCGGAGTAAATCCCGATGATGTACACTTTGAAGCGTTGTACGATGAAAAAGTACACTTTCTAGAAAATCAGGGAGGAGGTTTCCACAAAACTTATCCAAGGCCAGGTGAAAACCAAGGTTTGAATAGAGAGCGTGACGAAAGATGTAAAGATTGTGGTGGGGAGTAGCGCAACCGTGGCACAAACTGGAGGGAGCGAGTAGGTGACAAAGAAAGATATGTCCCTCCCCATAAGTGTCAAAAGCCAAAAGGGAAAAGGGCTGACCCAAAAAACTTTTGCACTGAAGATATGCTTACACGCATTCTCAATAATGTAGAAGTGTCGGACAAAGTGCTTAAAGAAATGAAAGATGACGTCTCAACTCTAAACCAGACGGTTACGTCTAACTCGGTGTCCATTAAACAGCTGGAAACACAAATGGGTCAGATTTCATCTTATTTGAACCCAAGGGCAAAATGAGGTTTACTAAGTGATACCTTGGTTAACCCAAATAATGAACTTTGAAAGTCTATCCACGTCCTGCCACGATAATAAATAAGGCATTTCTTGGGTGGCAACCCAAGCTTTTAAGCTTTTATTACTATTGTTTGAATAGCAGATATTGAATGTGAAGGTTGAAAATTTGAAATTTTGGGAAAATAAGCAATTAAGCGAGCCAAGTATGAGTCGGCGACTCACGGAATAGGTCGGCAAGCCTGATCTGGATCTAAGTTTGGACCAACTAGTTAGCTAGTGGTTCTATAAAACTTGGTGGGCAAAAGAGCCATTCGGCGCATCGTCGAATGGGTCGGCGACATAAATGAGCGTTGTTGACTGGCGCGCGAACCAAAGGGTCAAAAGGCCAAAACCATTTTTAAATTAAAAATCTCCTTCATTTCATACTTTTCTACTTCTACACTTTCACAACCGCATATTTTTATATTCCTGTACTCACATTTCTTGCAATTCGTGTTGGATCAATTACTCGGGGGAGGGGGGGACTTTGGTGTACTTTGCTAGCCTAGAGTCCAAATAACTACGTTTGAGGTTGGTTATCCGAACCCCGCCTTTATAATTTGGTAATTTAAAATGCATGATCATGGCATTGTCATTATATTTGTGTATTATTGATTGTCTGAATGGTTGTTGGTAGTGCATGCCGGTATCGTGTTTCATTTTGAGTTTTTATCCTTTAAATTATGAAATCTCATGTTCTTCATTGATAAAATTTGTGGGTGGTGTTGATTTGATTGTTGGGTCTAGTGGGGGTGAAGTCTGAGTAACCCCAATGGTGCTGATCATACAATTTTGCCATATGATAGAGCGGTTGATGTCATTCTTAAGGGCAAAAATAGTTGACTGGCAGATTTTGGCCAAAACGGGGGAAATCTAAGTACCCCGAGGTCATGGGTAATATGGGTCTAAGCTTAATTGTGTAGAATAGGTCTTTAATTTTGTTTTCATGGGCTACGAGTTAGAATTTGAAGGATAGGGTCAAATATGGCACGTAGGATTATTCGATGAGCTGGGTATAGCTCGCCGAGTGGTTCAACGGTTCACATAAAGACACTTGGATTGCCTTTTTATCCTTCCTTTCTATGAATTTTGTTCTGTAACTTTTGGCGATACACCTGAGGTCACCGAGTTCACTCGGCAACTCGTCGAATGCCCCTTCTGATTACCCTTTTGCATCCCTTTTTTGAAAAAATATTCTATAACTGTTATGCCTTGGAAACTAGTAAGTTGAATTAGAGAGTTCTAAAGCTTTTAGAAAGAGTTTTGGAGTGTGGTAGGAGGATTAAAACTCATAAAGATAGTTCCCATACTTAAAACGAGGGTTTTAGGGTTAGGGCGTCAAGGTACGACCCCCCAAGGACCACCTAAGGGGTCCTTGAGGAGACCTCAAAACAGCTCGTAAAAGCTGTCAAATTTCATCAACCTACGTTTCCCACCTACTGGTCGTAAGTGGACTCACGTCACGTAGGTTGGGTTCATGGGTCGAGGCCTGAGTTGGACTGCAAATTTTAGCTGCAGTACCACACCCATGAAGGTGCAGCACGATCCGTGGACCCACCCATGGTTCGTGGGTGGGGGAGTCGTAGGTGGGGAAGATTTTTTAAGTTTTGTTTTAAGTTAGGGGTTTAGGGGTTACGTCATTAATTAGTTAAGGGTTAAGGGAGGTCAGTTAGTTAGTTATTAAAACACCTATATAAGCCTAATAGACCCCTAAACTAAATCAATTAACTCATTCTTCAAAGCACCCAAATTCTCTCCAAATAATTCTCTCTAGAAGTGAAGAAGAAGAAGAAGAAGAAGAGAAGAGAGTAGGACAGATTTTCCTCCATTGAAGCAAGCTTGATTAGTGCTTTGAATTAAGGTATGTTAGCTTATTCATCTATGGGTTTTTACACACATAGAGCCCCCTAGGTTTTCCCCCAATTGTGAAGTCAAAAACCTAATTCTAGCTAGGGTTTCCTTCTACATTGTGGGTATGGCATAGGTATGATTCCAATCTAGTGGATAATACCTAATTATGATTTTATTAACACTGAATTATGATATTTTGATGAATTCATGTAATTTCTATGGTTAATCCTAGTCTATTTGATGAATGTGATATTTTGTGGGTTTATGCCATTAGAGGTGAAATTGAAGGTTTATAGGTGATCTTAAATCAATGTCATGGGTAGTAATTGTTAATGTTTAAGAACATATAATCATGAATTGAACTAGAATTTATTGAATATGAAGGATCATAATTTATAAATATGAAATTGAACCATTATGATCAATTGTGACTAAAATCACCTTGTAATGAAGAATGTGATTATAATACCTTGAATTTAGGTATGAATGATGATAATAAGAAGTAAAACATTGAGTATAAGGGTTGTTTCCATGAATGTTGATCATTAGGGTTTTGAGAGTAAAACCAATGTGATGATCTAGATGTGCTAAGGTTTTGAGAGTAAAGCCAATGTGATGATCTAGATGTGCTAAGGCTTTGAAAGTAAAGTCTAAATGAGAATATAAGCTTGATAGATAGAGTTATGGTGGAAGATTTTTGCCAACCTAATCTACCTGATAAATGCTTGAATATGTGAAGTGACAGATTCACTTGAGTCATGAGGATACCAATGTCTAATGTAGAATTCTAGATATGGTAATATGCAAGAATATAGCATGACATGAAAGGTTCTCTCACATAGAATGATTTTGGTTTGAAAGGTTTTCTCACCTAAAATGAATCTAAGTCCTAAGACTATAAAATGTGATGTAAATAGCCTTTCAATTAACACAACAAGATAATCATAGTCATAGACATTTCATGCATAGTCATGTGTAAGGGTATGAGGAGAATGATCTTTTAACAATACCACAATTACACCATAGTCATAGGATCTTAACTTTCTAAGTGAATCATAAGTTCATACACAATTCTCATAAACATGTACAAACCCTCATAATTTTCCCTTCAAGGACCATGAATCACATTCAACCCAATATCTAGAATTACTACGTTAGATTAGGAGAATATCACGATTCAATAAACTCAATCAATTTAGACATAATCTATTAACATGCTTTTATAGTCAATCAACTACCTCATGAAGTCACAATTTAGCAATATAGGAAATTCATGGGGTTTTGGGGGTATTTCATCATAAATCAATAATTAATCATCAATTCAATCATAAGCCATCATAAATCAACCATTGAAAACGTTTTAGGAAGAATCCCATGACTTAGAGTGAAACCCTAGCTTTTTAGGAAACTTGAAAGCTTTGAAATCTAGTTTTGAAGGGACTCTATGGGTGAAAGCTACCCATAGATGAAAAGCTACCATACCTTAATGGAGTTTTCCCCTTAATTTGAGAATAAATACCTTGGTTCTTCAAGCCCTAGCCTTCACTTCTTCTTCTTCTTCTTTGGGAACTTCTAGAGAGAGAAATATTGTGAGTGAGATGAACTTTTGGTTTGATTTGGGGTTTTGGGAATAATGAAGTAAAATGAGGTGTTTAATGACTTATAATAATTTATATATGTGACATAAAACAATATAAGTCGACCCCATTAATTAACTAACTAAAGTGGAATTTACCAAACGACCCTCATCTAACCAGCCCCTTCCTAGGGACTATGACCAACTTAACGGCTCGTCAAGGGCACCACCGCCCGTGGTGGTGCCCTTGGTCCCTTTACCAGTAGCCTCCCAAACCTTGACAACCCCCCATGAGGCTAATCCAACCCCAAGAAGCTTCCCACGGTCTGTGGTCTTCACCACGAGTCGTGAAGGGAAGCCGTTGCTTGGGTAGTTGCACCAAGCTACTACCTCACCTACCATGGGTGGTACCACAACTCATGGTGGACACCATGGGTCGTGAAGACCCTCTTGGTCATGATGGGCAGTGGCTAGGCATGTTTTAGGCAGCCTTGGCCCCTTAGCCATGGCCTTCACCCAAAATCCTTGGGCCTTGCTCTGAACCCTTGACGTTAACCCTCACGTTTAGGCTCTAGTTTAACCTATTAATTTTTTAGGTGTTACATTATCTCCCCCTTGGAAAGATTCATCCTCAAATGACGATCTAGACACCTTTTGGAATTAAAGACTCAAGACTAGAAGCCCATCATACATGACACATCAAAATAATGCACAATCATAAAAGGAAACATCAACTCCATCTCAATATACCCAATGCAACATAAGGAAGTAGGAACTACATCAACAACCCATTATGCATGAAAACTTCAACATTTCTCATATCATTGGAGGAATTACCTTCCCCAACTCAAAGCATGCTCATCATAACATCATGAAGTAAATTATGCAATTACTCTCAAAAGCACATTTAAGCATGTTCAACAATTCATCTCATGAATCATATAGGCAATTCATACTAAATGCACGTCAACAAGAGGAACACATAAATCATGAAAACTCTTTTTCTTATTAAACATGAATTCAATCAAGAACATGCATAACATAAAGAAATGATGGAAACACATAAATCACACATGACTCCAAAACAAGAAACAAGCCACAAGGAACTCTTTGTCTGGAGCATGAATAGGAATAAAAGAAAGAGATAAGGATATCGAAACTCTCAATAACCTTGCTTCCCAAGCATACCATCTCCCCCTTGGGAGTAATAGGGACCTTAATAAAACATTTATATCTGTAAGAAATGATCAACATATCAGTTGCCTTCATCTGAAAGGGATCCTTTGTCCTCTCTAGACCGGAGTGCATCGAAACGACCATGATTTGGAGGAATGGGAACCGTACCATTAAGAGAAGCTTGTTTGGCCTCTCTTCTTTTGGCCGTGAATGTAGGGAATTTTTTCACTTGATAATCACTCTTTCCACAACCATAACACCCATTTGTACTGGATAGGCACTTCCCATGATGCTTATTTCCACAATTAGTGCAAGTAGGTTTAGGAAATGGAGACCCACTACCTTTCTCTTAGTTAACCTTAGGAGTGTTTGAAGAAACTTGGTTGGAAAATCTCTTTTTGAACCTTGGTTGACCTTGTTCATCGGACCTAGCCCTTTTCATCTCCCTATTCTTCTTCTTAATCTTTGACTCCTCTTTGTATTGGGCAAACACCATAAGCCTAGAGATATTCATATCATCATGGAGCATTGTCGTACGACATTCTTTCTCAACTAGGTCGGACACACCCATCACAAATCTACTCATCTCATCCCTCAGCTCTGCCACCATAAATAGGGCATACTTGGAGAGTTGGGTAAATTTCAAAGCATACTCTTGGACACTCATGCTACCTTGACTAAGGTTTATGAATTCTTCTACCTTGGCCTCCCTCATCTCACGGGAAAAAAACATATCAATGAATGCTTTCATAAAAACACCTCTCAATCAATGAGACCCGCTCCTACAAGCCTATTTCTCTTCCATTGAGTAAACCAAACTTGGGCACCATCCTTCAATTAATAAGTAGCTAGTTTGGCTTTTTTTACCGAAGTCACCCCCATAACATCAACTACCTTAGACATCTCATCCACAAATTATTGGGGATCCTCTCCCACCTTGGAACCAATAAACACCGGAGGGTTCATCCTAAGAAAATCCCTCAACCTAAAAGTCGTAGTGCTCACATTAGGGTTCACATCAGTCCCACCAACCCTATTGGCTTGGGCCGTCGTAGCTTGGGTCAATACTTGGAGAGTCAACCTTATTTCCACATTTGACATAGCCCCCGCATCATTAGGAACTTGAGGACCTTGGTTTAATTGAGGAGCTTCTTCATTGACATTGTTGTCCTCCATTCACCTTGCGTTAGCCCTTCGTGTATTCATATCCTGAAGACACAAAAGACGGATTAGGAGATGGAATTTGTAAAGTTAAAACGCTAAGGCACGACTAAAGAGTAATGAAAGAAGTGTAGTTTCCTAACATCTTATTGCCTCTCATTCATAAATGTGGCGCAATTCACACTCATGAACAAGACTCTACTCGATGTGGCTTATGAGACATCATCCTAAAAACCATCCCAATATCTTGTGCCCTGATACCATATTTTTCACGACCCACGCCTACACCCCGAACGCGACACAACTTACAAGACTCTGAAGAGTCTCATACAAGCCTCACAACATTCATAACATAAGACATAAAAAAATGGTAAGGAATTTAAAAACTTTTATCCATACAATCAAAGTCTTTACTTAAAAGTAGCATAATTCTAACTGTCTCACATGGCTACATAATACAACTTTGAATCAAAAAAAGGGTCACAACCCTTCAACATAGTTCGAAAGATAAAGTGACAATAAAGGAAACTTATAAAGACTCGTATGTCCTTGAAACTTGAGGACTCAACACTAGTTTTGGAGAATAGTCAATCCAAGCTTAGTCAAGAAGGAAGATCACCTTAAGAACCAGAACCTACATTCATGTCAAAACATGTAGAAAATATGGGTTAGTACAAGAATGCACCAAGTATGATAGTCATGCAAAAATCATGCTTAAAAGGGACATTTTAGTTGAAAACTATGCATTTGACAAGTTTCAGAGTCATCATGTACTTTTAGTGTAAACACAAGTCACAAACATATTCATGATATAAATCATTATAACATACTAGAACCATCATCTTAGGCAGCCCTAAGTTATACTTGTGCAATGTGTGAATGGCATCCCATAATACCATTCCTACTAAGTACCCTTTTGAGGCCAACATAGACAATGAACATTCATATTCAATAAGTCATGACAAGCAAAGCAACTCATAATAACAATCCAAGTTAAGCATTCATCATCACCTTAAGTCTTTAAGTCAACATTCTCATTCACATCATTATAAGCACATTCATTTGATTAGACATTATAATATTCGAGCACACACCATAGCCTCTCTCAAAGCCTACTCGTGCAATGCATGAATGGCATCCCATACTACCACCCATACTTCATAGAACCTCTTGAGTAACCATAGCACATAACTCACATGATAGCAATAAGCCCTAACCAACATAGACTATGTGAACAAACCATGAAATCTGGTGTCATGTCCCATACCAAAAATAGTTGGTCTACTTCCCTAAGGTATAACCGGTAATTTAGCTTAGCTTGATCCACTAGATATAATCTATGTGGGCACATAGTTATGGGATAAGGAAGGTGTTCATAGAAACCCGGCCTAACATGGGGAGAGCTTCCACGTTACAATATCAACTTGGTGCTAACCTTTACATTCCCATAGAGTAGTTCATTCTCTTTTAACATTACTACACATGAGAGGAATGTCATAGGCCTATCAACTCAAGGTGCATTATTACACGCATGAAAGGAATGCCATTGGCCTATCGATTCAAGGTATATTATTAGGATAGCTTATTGAATCCTTATGAAAGGAATGTCATTGGACTATCAATTCATGATTCATCATTACATTAGTTCATTGAATCATCATGAAGGGAATGACTTTGGCTTATCGATTCAAGGTTGATCATAAATCACTCATGAAAGAAACGCCTTTGGCCTATCGGTTCAAGATAAAGCCTTAGATTACCTCATTATCCATTTATGAAAGGAATGCCATTGGCTTATCGATTCATAGTTCATCATTACATTATATGAAAAGGATGGCCTAAGCCTACCAATTCAAGGTACATAATACATTGAGACAACCTTCACAACATATAATCATTATTCACAAGTGTATCATTGAGAATAGCCTTTCAATTAACACAACTAGATGATCATAGTCATAGACATTTCATGCATAGTCATGTGTAAGGATATGGGGAGAATGATCTTTCAAAAATACCACAATTACACCACAGTCATAGGATCTTCACTTTCTAAGTGAATCATAAGTTCATACACAATTCCCATAAATATGTACAAACCCTCATAATTTTCCCTTCAAGGACCATGAATCGCATTCAACCCAACATCTAGAATTACTACGTTAGATAAGGAGAATATCATGATTCAATAAACTCAATCAATATAGACATAATATATTAACATGCTTCTATAATCAATCAACCCACAACATGAAGTCACAATTTAGCAATATAGGGAATTCATGGGTTGTTGGGGGGCTTTCATCATAAATCAACAATTAATAATAAATTCAACCATAATCCATCATAAATCAACCATTGAAAACGTTTTAGGAAGGAACCCATGACTTAGAGTGAAACCCTAGCTTTTTGGGGAACTTGAAAGCTTTGAAATCTATTTTTGAAGGAACTCTATGGGTGAAAGCTATCCATAGATGAAAATCTACCATACCTTAATGGATTTTTACCCTTAATTTGAGAATAAATACCTTGGTTCTTCAAGCCCTAGCCTCCACTTCTTCTTCTTCTTTGGGAACTTCTAGAGATAGAAATATTATGAGGGAGATGCACTTTTGGTTTGATTTGAGTTTTTGGGAATAATGAAGTAAAATGAGGTGATTAATGACTTACAATCATTTATATATGTGAAATAAAACAATATAAATCGACCCCATTAATTAGCTAATTAATTTGGAATTCACCAAAAGACCCTTGTCTAAACAGCCCCTTCCCAAGGACTACGGCCAACTTAACGGCTCGTCAAGGGCACCACGGCCCATGGTCCCGTGAACAGTAGCCTCCCCAATCTTGACAAGCCCCGACAAGGCTAAGGCAACCCCATGAGCCTTCCCACGATTCTTGGTCTTCACCACGAGCTATGAAGTGGCTCGTGAAGGGAAGCCTTTGCTTGGGTAGTTTAACCAAGCTACTGCCTCACCTACCACAGGTGGAAGCACGACTCATGCTAGCCACCACGGATCGTGAAGACCCTTGTGGTCATGGTGGGCAGTGGCTAGGCATGTTTAGGCAGCCTTGGCCCCCTAGCCATGGCCTTTACCCAAAATCCTTAGCCCTTGCCCTTAATCTTCACGTTTAGGCTCTAGTTTAACCTACTAATTTCCGAGGTGTTACAAATTCGGTGAGCTACTTTTAGTTTGCCGAATGGTCTCGGCGATCCACCGAAAGGCCCTAGACATCACCGACTTGTGCTGATTTTTGAGTAATATTGTTTCTGGAACATTCGGTGAGCTCGAATTGGCTCGCCAAATGGGTTCGGCGACTCTCCAAATGACTCTGCGAGCTTTCCTACAATTTTTTCACTTTGATATTTTTTCTGAACTGAGTCTGACTTAGTCGACTTTTTTTTGCAAGTATGGCTAGGCAAAAAATTACCTGGTAGAAATCTACCGCCCCCAAAGCGGGCAAGAGGCATTGTAATAAATGAGAGGGTTGCATTCCCCCAGAATGCACCGACTAAAGTTCCTCTGATTGGGAGGAAAGGAAAAGGCAAGGGCCCCATAGTTCCAACACCAGTGGTGGAGAGTTTTGATAGTGAGGGCATCTATGTCACCCATCTCACTACCTTTGAAAGTGACGGTCATTCGGGTGAGAGTTCTCCGGTCTTTGCATTTGAGTTGGAAGACGATCAACTTCTTAAGGCTAGGAGAGTAGAGCTACGCTCCAAGGCGATGCATGATCCAGCTTTGATTCTGGTTCCTCCTACGCCTCATCCAGCTTTAACACATGTAGTAGAGAAGGTACCAACAGTTCAGGATCCTCCTCCCCGACCACTAAATAGATTGAAGACGGAGGGTTTGAGGACAATATTAGCTGAAAAATGGTTTTCTACACATGTTGTTATAGACCGGTACCCAGAGGTGTGGAACACTATTACGTTGCACAAGTTCGATTTTCATGAAACCCCGAGGCCCTTATATTCTTACTTGGGTCTGGGAGTTTTATGTTGAGTATGGGAAGCTGGTCCTAAAAGGAAAGAAGAAGCCAGCTCATTCAAGCCGGTCCCAAAATAGTTAGTAATATTTACCTACTTTTTATAATGTTTGGCTAAAAACCCCATTCTTGAGGGTGTGATTATGTGATTAATTATCTTAATTAGCTTATGAGTGTTAGCAATTACTGATTTAATTGTTGTTTTGAAGTGGGTTTGATTGATAACTGAGTTTTAACTCATGAATTGTAGTTGCTAATGCAGTTCTAGTCTAATATTTTATGTTTGCTTGAGAAAGAGGTTTTAGAATTAAGGTTATCAATTGGTAATTGTTATGATTGGGTTGTTATGGGTTCATCTCAAGAGAGGGAGTCTTAATTCAATCTTACCTATCTAGCTCGAGAGAGTAGATAAATTGAGGTTTGGGCTATTTATTTTATGATGCTTGTTGAGGTTCGAGAGAACTCACTTGATTCATGATAGTTGATCGAGACATGGATATTACATCTAAAGCCTAGCCTACCCGCTATGATTCATCGACTTTTATCAATTAGTAATCACCCGTATTGGCAATTAATCGATCACATCCCCAAGTATCCCTTTCTACTTGATTACTCCCCTGCTTTCGTAGTTGTTAATTAACAAACATTATCCCCCCATTTGACACTTTTTGTCAACCCCTAAGCTTTTATCTAATGATTTCGATAATTTCTATTCCTACAATCGATTAGAACATGTCTTTCACTTCGTAATTGAGTTCTCTACCGTATCATTCCCTGTGGGATCAACCCCAACTCTTCATTGGGTTTATACTAGATTGTGATTGCCTACACTTAATATTGGATGAAGTGCAGTTGAGCATAATAAGGTTGCCCATGTGGCCCGACCCAATTGGATTGGACCCCACCGACCCAAAGTTGTTTTCCGAAAGAAAAAGATAACTACAAAATTAAAAGGGGTGGGAACAGTTACAAAGTAACTGCTCCTATGTAAAGATACCCCCTTTTAATTTGTTTATTTTACGCTTCTCTGAGAATTAAGAGATAGAAAAGAATAGAGAACAAAAGACTGAAAAACAAGGAAAACAACTTCTTTCTTCATAAGAATATCAACATATAAATTGACAGATAGTTTGTGAAATGTAACCTTTGTTTCTCAGTGTTTCGAAGTGTGACTGTGGAGCAATTCATTTTGGTAGAAAAATTAAGGACATTCACTGTAGGTATAAGGTACACAATCCATCGATTTTTCTCTGATTTATTATTAAGACTTTCTATATAATCTGAGAGTATTTTAACATTTTATTGTAAAAAAGGACATGTAACGAGATTTTATATCTTCTTAAAATTTTATCACGTATATGAATAGTTGTCGAACAAAGGTATCATCATACATATTGCAACTTAATGTAGCAACTAAAATTTCAAAACGTGTCTAAAATAAAATTAATTTGGAATAGTATAATAAATATTTAATAGTAAATTTATATAAATAATTATACATATCCTGAGTTTCTTTTTAAGAAAAAAATAATGTCTTCTTTACCTAGTATAAGAATAAACAATACAAATAAATAGGGAAAATGGTCTGAAAAATACTCTAACTTTGGTCGAAATTGTTGTTACGATACCAAACTTTATGAAGGACTTTTTACCACCTGCGCTATTTAATAGTGTATTTTAAAGGTAAATATGTTCCCACGTGGACACATTATTATTTATACTGATGCAATATTTATGATGTCCACGTGGCCACATATATACCTTTAAAATATATTATTAAATAGTACAGGGTAAAGGTCATTTCCAAAGCTCGGTATTATTGCAGCAATTTTGGTTAAAGTTCGCATATATTTCAGACCTTTTTCTCAATAAAATAATGTATGTTACATAAATAATAACATTGTTACATATAAATACCATTTTTTATTTTCTAAATAAAAATGAACAGTTGGGGAGTGTTCGGTTTGAAGGAAAACATTTCTGTAGTTCGCTTAAATGATTTGGAACTGTAATCCAAATCAACTTATTTTCCTCAAATTTTTAAAAAAAAATTACTTCCTTAAAAAATTAAGGAAAATATTTTTCAAATCAAGTTATTTTCCTCAAATTTAAGGATTTTTGATTTTTTTACATCACCCAACCCCTACCACCCCCAATGCCCCCCCCCCCCCCCAAAAAAAAATATTTTGGAAAAATGTTTCAAATTTTTAAAATTACATTTTTTTATCCTACTCCATACCCTTACCCCGCAACCCTCCCCCCATCAATTTTTTTAAAAAATACTATTGTTTTTTTAAATTCTTGAAATTTAAAAGATTAATTTTTTACGCCACCACCAACCAGTCCATCCTGCCCTCGGCAATTTTTCTCTTAAAAAAATTATTTTTTCTTGATATTCCAAATTTTAAAATTTTCATTTTTTATGCCCCTCCTACCCCAGACACCTCCCCCTGTCAATATTTTTTTTTTAAATAATTGTTTTTGAAAAAATTTCATTTTTTACACCACCCCCTACCCCACCCCGTCCACCCCCTATTAAATTTTTTTAAAAATATTTTTCAAAAAATATTTCAAAGTTTTAAATTTTCATTTTTACACCACCCTATCTCCTCGCTACCCTCTCCACCATCACGTCAATCTTCTAAAAAAATAATATTTGAAAAATATTTCAGGGTCGGAAATGTCACGACCCGAGCCTACACCTTAGACGTGGCAAGCACTTGAGAACTATTGATGGTCTCCAAGTGAACCCTCATCCTGGCTGACTACAAGCATAAGACTAACTGAATCATACAAAGCTTAAAAACATAATTAAGTTCAATAACTCAAATACTCAATCTTTAAAATAATCTGAAAATACTTAATAGATAAACTCAGAGTTTGTAAAGACAAGTCAAAGAAGATACATACTGAAATCTACTCAAGTTTGCCTATCTATGAAGCCTCTACTTTTACAGAAGGATATCGGGGCAAGACCCACGACATCTCAAAACTACTAACTGTAAGATAAAGGTGAAGTCCTCTGAAATATGAAAATGCTCACAAAAGCTTACTAGAATATCACATGACCTCAACGAAATGCCTGTTGATGATCCTGAATACCTGTACCTACATCATGAAACGATGCAGGACAAATGGCTCAGTACATGGAATGTACAAGCATGTAATGGGAATTCTAAAACATAAACATAAACTTGAACTTGATAAAAAGGAAACATATTTATCTCTTCTCAACTCAACTCAATGAAACATAGTTCAACTCAACTCAAAGAAAATAGGGTTCAACTCAATAGTAAGATACTCAACTAAGGATAGTCTACTCTGGATACTCAACTCAAGATAAAGCAACAATAAAGATGCAATATTTGAAAAGCTATTAAAACAATAGATAACAACTCAATGTACTGAAGAATACAATAATAACTCATGTTGTATGTATAAAAATACAATATAACTATGTGGGAGATTCTCTAACCGATAACCATCACTATGAGATATCTGATGATGCAACATCTAGCCCACGCTGCCAGAACTGTCCTATAATTTGTTGGGGTATAGAACCTACTAGTAAATGGATCCCCTAGTCTATGCTAAATAACATTAAGGAATCATCTATAA
This sequence comes from Solanum commersonii, assembly GCA_029007595.1. Taxonomy (NCBI): domain Eukaryota; kingdom Viridiplantae; phylum Streptophyta; class Magnoliopsida; order Solanales; family Solanaceae; genus Solanum; species Solanum commersonii. The sequence goes on from JAJTWQ010000006.1 coordinate 8,408,615, forward strand.
AGTATAACCCTTTCTATCCACATTGGCTACATGGTTTATGGATACTTTGAGTTATCTGAACGCGTCCCCATATCGATGCTCAATACTACTCCCAAAATGTTACTAGCTCATATGTTTATAAACATAACTCTTTCTGTGGTTTGAGATTATTACTCAAAAATCTTTCTCTTAAAAGAGATGGTTTTAAATGCTCATGAAAACTCTTGTAGAAATCAGTGTTTCCTCTCATCTTAAATGTGAAAACATTTACTCTTGGGAATACGTAGTTCCCGTATATCATTATAAACAATATGAACTCAACTCTACTCTTACTCAAACTCAAATGCTCAAGTCTTAAAACAAGTTTGAAAACAATTTGTAAAATGACTTCTTAAAATAGGGTTCATGCCAAATTATGGACGTGAACGACTCAATTCAAGGTTTTAAATAACCATGCATAGAACTCATTACTTGAAACTCAACAACTTCAGAACTTAAGGAGTCAATGATACTACTCATATCAAGAATGCTCGACTCAGAGGGTTCATAAGGAATTATAGGCATGAACTACTCAACTCAAGGGCTCAATTATACTTCTTATCTCAAGATTGCTCAACTCATAGGGTTCATGCAGAATTATGGGCATGAACTACTCAACTCAACGACCTTCATGGGAACATGTAGTAGCCTCATGATTAGGAATATAATCCCAAAATGATTAGGAACTCAATACTCAAGACTTAGTACTTGAAGATACTATTCCTCTCAAAGATACTCAATTTATGGAGTTCATGCAGAATTATGGGCATGAACGACTCGACTCGAGGGTCTAAATAACAATATGGAACTCATGTATACGACTCTTCTCATTATCATACTTACTTCCTCAAAACATAGCTCAAATCGATAATTGATCTCAAAGGATTCACAATTGAACTCAAAGACTTTCTTGAACTCTACTCTTAAGTCTTTCTTGAATTTGAATTATGAATTTAAGAGTTATGATTCATAGTATGAAGGATCTTGATGACAGTGTAGACTCATGAATACATTCTCCTCTCTCTCATGCTCACATACTTGAGTCTTTAAGCAAGTTATCGACCCCAACGCACATAGTTGGGTTATTATACTGAAGAATGATCGTTGGCATTTAGTATTAGATGAAATGCATACTTGGGTCAGAGGGTTTATAGAAAGTGTCCTGTTTTCTTATCCCATAGAGTTACTCTTGTTGACTTGGTAGAACTTGATATGTTAGACTTTGATGTTATCCTTGGTATGGATTGACTGCACTCTTGTTATGCTTCTATTGATTGTAGAACTCGTGTAGTCAAGTTCAGTTCCCAAATGAGTCTATCCTAAAGTGGCAAGGGGGAAATTCTATGCCTAAGGGTCAGTTTGTCTCTTGTCTTAAAGCTAGAAAGATGATTTCTAAGGGTTGCATTTAACATCTTCTTAGGGTGAGGGATGTAGATTCTGAAATCCCTACTCTTGAGTCGGTCCTCGTTGTTAATGAGTTTCTGGAAGTGTTCCCCGATGATTTACCCGGTATTTCTCCTGAGAGGGAAATAGACTTCGGTATTGACATTCTCCCAGATACACAACCTATTTCAATTCCTCCTTATAGAATGGCCCCGATTGAATTAAAAGCTTTTAAAGAACAATTGAAGGATTTATTGGATAAGAGTTTCATCCGACCGAGTATCTCTCCATGGGGTTGTCACAACTCGAGCCTACAACCCAGAAGTGACACGGCGTACAAGACTCCGAAAAGCCTCATAGCATTCATGAACATAAGAGCATAGGAAAATAGTGCGGAATTTAAAACTTTTCTTTACAATCGAATTCATTTTTCATAAAACTCTTCACATTCTATCATCATTATTCACGAGTGTTAATTGAGAATAAGCTTTCAATAATAACACAATTACATTCTAAACATGATCATAATACTTTCATTATAACCCCATGCATATACTTCATATCATAATCATACATAAATCCTTCATGAAATTGCCCTTCAAGGCTATGAATCAATCTATACCCAAACATCTGGAGTAATAGATTAGATAATGGAAATAACATGATTCAATAACTAATTCCATATAGACATAAACAATTCAACATACTTTCATAATCAATCAATTCCCAATCACAATTCACAACTTAAGATTTTGGGGGAAACATGGGTTCATAGGAGAAATTCACCATAATTCATCATTAATTCAACAATCCATTCACAATTCATCATATATAAACCTTTGAAAACGTTTTGGAATTGAACCCATGCTTAGAATGAAAATCCTAACTTTTTGGAGGATTTTGAAAACTTGAAATCATCTTTGAAGGAGATCCTTGAATGAAACTTAATCAAGGATGAAGACTATCATACCTTGATGGAGTTTTTCATGAAATTTGAGAAGAAATACTTTGAATCTTCAAGCCCTAGTCCCCAGTTCTTCTTCTTCTTCTTTGGGAATTTCTAGAGAGAGAATTTTTTAGAGGAAGAACTCTTTTGATTTGATTTGGGTTTTGGAGAATAAAGGAGTAAATGAAGTGTTTTATGACTTACAAGTATTTATATAAGTGATATAAAACAATTAAAAATGACCCCATTAATTAACTAATAGATATGGAAATTACCAAATGACCCTGAACTTAGGCAGCCCAGATCCCTTCGCTAGACAGAATGTGACCAAGGAAATCAACGAATTGCAACCAAAACTCACATTTGATAAACTTAGCAAATAACTGGCGATATTTGAGAGTTTGCAGGACAACCCTCAAATGATTTGCATATTCTTCCTCATTCCTAGAGTAAATGAGGATATCATCAATAAAGACGATAACGAACAAGTCCAAATACTGCTTGAACACTTTGTTCATCAAATCCATGAAAGTTGCAGAAGCATTGGTTAGCCCAAATAACATAACTACAAATTCATAATGACCATACCGAGTTCTGAAGGCTATTTTCGAGATGTCAATAACTTTAACTCTAAGCTGATGATAATCGAATCTAAGGTCTATCTTTGAGAAATGACTAGCACCCTGAAGTTGGTCAAACAAGTCATCAATACTGGGGATAGGATACTTATTCTTGATTGTGACCTTGTTCAACTTCCTGTAGTCAATGGACATTCTGAGAGAACCATCTTTCTTTTTCATGAACAATACAGGGGCACCCCATAGGGAAATACTAAGGTTGATGAAGCCCTTATCTAGAAGGTCTTTCAACTATTTTTTTCAATTCCTTAAGGTCAGTTAGAGCCATTCTGTAAGGAGGAATAGAAATAGGTTGGGTATCTAGAAAGAGATATATTCCAAAGTTGATTTCCCTTTTAGGAAAAACTCCAGGAATATCTTCTGGAAACACTTTTGGGAACTCATTAACTACTGGAATTGACTCAAGAGTTGGGGTTTCAGAGCTTGAATCCTTAACCCGAACTAGATGATAGAGATAACCCCTAGAGATCATCTTTCTGGCCTTAAGGTAAGAAATGAATCGACCCATAGGCTCTAAGCTACTATCCTTCCATTCTAAGATTGGTTCATCTGGAAACTGAAAACGAACAATCCTAGTTTTACCATCAATTGAGGCATAACAGGAATGTAACCAATCCATGCCTAGAATAATATCGAAATCTACCATTTCTAAATCTACAAGATCTGATGAGGTGACTTTTTGGGAGACTGTGACAATGTAATTTTTGTATACCCGTCTAGCTATAACCGGGTCAGCGGTTGGAGTAGAGACTGAGAAGGGTTCTGAGAGAGTTTCTGGACTAACATCAAATTTTACTGCTATATAAGGAGTTACGAAGGAAAGAGTATCCCCTGAATCTAACAAAGCATAAACATCTAAGTTAAAAACTCATAACGTACTTTTTATCATGGCGAGCCTGAAGAGAATACAACTTATTTTGGCGTTGTCCACCACCTGTACAAGGTGAGTTACCCTGCTAAGTCGGGTGACCTGCTGGTGCTGCTAAAGTTGTGGACTGAGCTCTACTATTATTGCCATTTGACCTTGTTTAGAAAAAGGACAATCTCTCAACCTGTGACTAGACTGACCGCACCCAAAGCATATTTCCTTTCCTACAAGACACTCGCCCAGATGGTTCTTACCACACTTTGGACAAGTTGGGTAAGTTCTAGTGCCTGAAACACTCCTCTTAGATTTAGAACTTGATGCCCTACCTTTCTGATCATATCGGAACTTGGAGGATGGAACACTAGCTGATGAAGGTGCTGGAGCTGAAAACTTTTTCTAAAACTGTGAGCGATTTCCATCACCCAATTTCTGTCAAGAATACTCATAGTTGCCTATTTTAGCCTTCTTACTATCCTTAGCTTGTTCCCTAAGCTTTGTCATTCCTCGAGCCTACACCCTAGACGTGGCCGACACTCAAAGACCATTGTTGTCCCCAAGAAAACCCTTGACCTGGCTTACTTAACTCAACAGAAGACAATATTCATATCTATAATTTAAAGAAATAATATCTTAGCCAAAATGTCAACTCAAGTCTTAAACGATACAAATGAAATAAGACTAAAGAACTAACATCTGACTGTCTATGATGCCTCTAATAATAACTGAGATGGATGTTGGGACAGACCCCATAACATCCTAATAAACTAAACTAGAAAGCAATGAAATGGATCCTCCGCAATGCAAGGAGGCTCACCAATAGACTCTGAACTGCTTACTGGATCAACGATGTGCCGAAATGCCGATCCTAGTTACCTGTGTCTGAATCATAAGACGATGCAGGCCAACTGGCATCAGTACATTGAATGTACGAGTATGTGAGTTGGAATGCTAAAACAACATAGGCTAGAAAGAATCTGAGATGAATTGAAGCACTTACCTAGCTCAACTCAACTCAACATGACTGAACTCATTTCAATATAAAGCAGTTTAAAAACAAGTGCAATATAAAGAAAAGTTGTTTAAAAACATTATATTAACTCTGTGTGTATGCAAAGATACAAATAACTCTAAGATGTATGTAAAAATACAAATAAACTGATATATATAAAAATACAATACTTCTATGGGAGTTTCTCTAACAGACAACCATCACATAAGAGATATAGTGATGATACATCGATCTACCTCACGCTGCATCCTATACTCGGCCAAAGGTATAGAACCTGAACTGCCTAATGGATCCACTAGTATATTTCGAAAAGGATTCATCTAAAAAGTATGACCCTTTCCTACTCATGGTGGCTACATGGTTTTATGGCGACATAAGTTATCTGAACTCATGATCGTCCCCAATTCGGTGCTCAATACTACTACCAAAATATACTAGCTCATATGTTTTGAAAAAACATACCTCTTCTCTGATTTGAGATTAGTGCTCAAAAACTTAGCTCAAAGGCTATCTTGGAAATCTCAGTTTCCCTTCTTGCTTCATTTAGAAAGCTATTACTCCTTTCTGAAAACTAGTTCGAAGGCTCTCTAGAAATCTCAGTTTCCGTTCTTATTTAAATGTGAAAAACATTTTAAATCTCTTTGGGGAAATACTTAGTCCCCATATGCTTCTTTGAAGAAACGAACTTCAAACAAAGTTAAAACATTTGTGAAAGACTTTTAGAAAACTTTAAGAACTTATCTTAACTTGACTCTTGACTTTTCTTGACTTTGATCTTAACTGTTCTTGACTTGACTCTTAACCGATCCTTGAATTGAATTATGGATTCAAGGATTATAATTTGTGTTTGGAAAGACCTCATGATGGTTAGGAATGATTTCGAATAGATAAACTTAAGAAAAGTTACAAAATCACCGTCTTGGAACAAGTCCACGACGCAGAGATGTTTCTAAATAAATACTCACGAAATTAAATTTTGAGACAGAGGAGTCCGCATCCTATCTGCGACACGGAGTCAATTTTTGTTCACTGGGAGAACAAGTCCGCGACGTGGACTTGTTTGACGAAGTCTGCTCGACTTTCTCCTTCTTCGTTTTCCAACCCCAATTCGCCTAAACTCGAATATTTTCTCAAATTCATTTAGATCCCGATACCCAGCATATGTACTCAAGAACCTAACTCAAGGTAACTGTAAAACACAACGTAAAGATCTCATAAACTCCACAATTCAACCCAATTCAAGAAGAACATTCAAATTCAAGAATTCATGTCAAGAACATCAACATTAAAACTTTTTTAGGATGAACTATACTGAAAAAAACATGTTTGGCGCATGGGTGAATGAACCCAACGCTATGAGAGAGTCATATACCTTGTAGGATCAATTCCTTGGCGAATCCACCACCAAAATCGATCGTTCTTGACGAATCTTTCTTTTCTTCTTCTCCTTTCTCTTGCATTCTTTCTCCAAAAATACCAACTCTAATTTTCAAAAGTGTAAACTAAACTAACTCAGTCTTGACCCCAATTATTTTACTAACAACGAATTTAATTTATTGGGTAAGGAAAAGACCAAACTACCCTTTAAAATCCAGATTGGGCATTTCTTTACTTGAACTGCCCAACTTCCAAAGGACGTAACTCACTCATTCAAACTTGGAATTGCGCAAACTCAGCGGCTTTGGAAAGATAATTGCAAGAGCTTTCCAAAGATATCTGAAAATACACCTAACACATCCTGAGATAGGAGTTATGGCCGATTAAAGTTGACCAAAATCTCAACTTTAACTTACTTCAAATTTCCATATTTCCTTTTACATTCCTAAAATGATTATTTCAAGTTGCGAGATGTTACAAGCTTATCTCCCTCAACTTGCTGAGCATGAGTCATGAGCCTAGAGATGTTCATATTTTTCCAGAAACATAGCATTCCTACACTATTTTCACTAAGTTGGATACCCCATATAGAAACTTGTTCATTTGAGCCCTGGAATCGACAACCATGTGAGGAGCATACATAGAGAGTTGGGTGAACTTGAGCCCATACTTTTGGACTATTTGTTACCTTTTCTCAAATTCGTGAACTCTTGAGCTTTTGCCTCCCTAAACACTTTTGGGAAAAACCTGTCCAGAAAGGTCTCACTAAGCATTCCCAAGTGATAAGAGCTGCATCTGTACCCCTGTTCTCTTTCCATTGAGTATACCAGATATGAGCTACATCCTTAAGCTGATAGGATGCCAACTCTACCCTATTATTACCTATCACTTGTATACTTCCAAAGATCATATTGACCTCATCTATGAAGTTTTGGGGATCCTCACCAATCTGCGATCCTAAGAACTCTGGCAGATTCATCTTTAAAAAATTGCGAACCCTGGCTGCCACTGATCCACCACTAACATTTGCAGGAACTGGAACTTGCTGGCTATTCTGATTAGTAACACTCTGAGCCAAAAGCTGAATGTCGTTCCAAAACTCAGCATTCAAAACTTCCTGATCTGGGACTGGAGGAGTTGTGTTAGCATTGCGTGCATTCACATTTTTCAGCAAGCTCTATGAAGAGGCATGATATAAAACCGCATAACATTGAGTTAGAATAGAGGAATTAGATCATACCTTACGTACGATAAGAGTATCTAGAAAATTAAGTTTTTCCTAAAACACCTTGCAACCTCTTTTTCATTAGATGTGGTGTACATCACACCCATGAAAAAGACTATACTTAGTGCGGTTTTTCAAACATCCTAGGAAACTTAATGCTCTGATACCAAGTTTATCACGCCCCGAACCTACCCTAGGACGCGAACACAGGACCTAGGATCACAAGTGACCCTAAGCTAACCCTGCTGGCATATCATAAGCATACTAAATAAACTGAAGTAAAGAAATACTATGCGGAAGGTAATCATAAGATATTCTAAAATTATGGGGAATACCCATACTAAATCTGAATATATCGAAACTGACAACAACTGGAAAGTCAAACTCGAAAACTAAAGATGATTCTAACTATGTATGAAATAAAGCCTCTAATGACTAGAAATGTTGGGACATGCCCCAGCTAAGTCTAGCAAATACTGAAACTAGAACTAAAAGCAAAGGAAAATAGTCATGTCAATCGTCCTCAAAGAATGAGGACTAACCGCTAATGCTGCTGAACTTATGATTGGGAACCAATCTATGCGTGATCTAGAAGCTGAGAACCTGAACCTACATCACGAGAAAATGTAGCACATAGTATGTGTCAGTACTTGAAGAGTACTGAGCATACATGATAGAGTAAAGATGAACAATAATCATAACTGAACCAAATCATATATCTGAGCAATGATAAGAGATAAGCATGATACTAAACTGAGAATACTCAACATGAAATAACTGAATCCAATAACCAAGTCTACAACATGTTGAGACTGAAATCTGACTGTAACTGATAACATGGTCAATACAATAGAATCTGTCTGTAAGGGAGCTACTTATAACCGACATAAAATCACATGAGCTAAATATGGAGTCCAATGTATACGCCCTATCGAGAGGACCTAATATACCCTACCAGAGGCATAAAGGCATGACTGGCGTGATCACTATAATGATGCCCACATATGGGACTTACAACCTACAGGGCACATAGTTCTAGGACTTGAGGGTGACTAACCCTAGTCCTTTCGTTATTAAACTTCTCCCAATTGATTATGAAATTAACAATTTGTGAGTGAATATCTGTAATACAGGAGAGCTCAAAACGGACATGCTAAATGAAAATGCAACATTAATATGTTGATAATGAAACATTCAAATTTGAGGCATGTACATCTGATATAACTGACCTAGCATGTGTAATTCATGAACTAAAAGAACTATATAGCTAGGGTTCTAAATTTTTGAAAGGATCTACGCAAAACAATGCTAAAATCGTGATAATCTGATTAGAAACATTAAAGTAACTAATTCATAATAATCTACTAAAATTCTAGAAACCCTAGGTCTAGATAATCTGAAGGGAATCAAGAATCTGACTGAATTCTAGGGACCTAATGGGCGAAAACAACCCACTAGTGAAATTCCACATACCTGGTGAAGAATTCCACAGAGAAATCTTTCGATTTTGAGCTTGAACTGAAGGAAACCTTGATAAATTCTTGGAAAGCTTTGGTCGACTCTTTCTTCTCTATGGTTTGAAGTTTGATCAATTATTTTGAGAAAGAATTGACTAGGGTAGGTTCTAATTAAGTTGCTAGGCTAAAACTGACCAAAACTATATAGTTTAGGAGTTAAACAATGTAGTTTAGGGGCCAACGCATAGGGAAAAGACCAAATGACCCCTGACTTAAAAGTCATTCGACCATGGGCTAACTGACGGTCCGTGGACTGATCCACGGTCCGTCCTGTCAACCATGGATTGTTTTTCGGAGACTTGATTTTGGGGCTTTGATCCACGGGCCGTGGTGTGACCTACGGTCCGTCAGTCCAACCGTGGATCAACACCTAGCTGTTTTCCTGAGCTGATTCTAGGAAGGCACTTCACGAGCACTACCACGGCCCATCATCAGGACCACAACCCATGAAGGGTCCTGCGGTCTGACACTAGGCCAAGTGGTCTCTGCCTAGCGACCACGACTTGCCAGCATGGTCCGTGAGGTGGTCCACGACCTGTGAAGGGTCCCGTGGTCCACATCTTCTAGACAAGTGTAAGTCCACGGATAGGTCAATAGACCGTGGTCCCTTTCAGAGTCTGTGAACCCTGTCATGGTTCACCTATTGTTGTTGGTTTTTTGCTGCATTTTCTAAGCCTGGGTTCCTAGGTGCTACATATATACAATTGAATTGAGTGGCTGCCATCGATTTATACAAACGAGAGGCTGCTAATGATTTATAGAAATGAGAGTCTACCAACGATTTATACAAATGAGAGGCTGCCAGTGATTTATACAATCTAATGCTCCATAGCAAACATAAAGTTTGCTATGGAGCGCAATTATATCAACTATATCTATAGCATACAAATATGATTTTTATGTTTGCTAAACCTAAAATTTAAATTCAAATTGTGAACAACCGCCCAACAATATTTATCAACAAAATATATACCATGGAGATCAAGGGAAAGTTGAGCTAACCTTATAAATAAACAATAAGCTATCTAAGAGAAAAGAACATTTAAGTTCTTACCATAGAGAATATGCTCCAAATTAAGATGTAACACATGGGACATTTAAATTTTGATTTTGTTAGTAAAGTCGATGTGTCAATTCAATATTTTGTGTTTACTACTTTCAAATACGCGAAAGTGAGTTGTTGTGATTTTTTAAATAGATCAAAATAAGTGAATTGTTCAAAGTATAAGAGAATTATTGAGACTTTTTTTTATATTCATCCTTTATTTAATGATGCTTTTGATCAACTACTTTATATTTTATAGTAGAATAATTTAAAAACAATCAAAAAGGCAATAATGACAAGGAGATTATAATTTATATCCTTAATTTTTTTTAAAGTGTACCAAATCCAAACGATTTGGCACATTTACATTACACCTTCTTTCCATTTCCTAAGTGCATAATAACATGATTGACCCCTATCATATTCAAAATTTAAAAATCTAGATTAAATTTAATTTAACAAGCCTCTTAATCATGAAAAAATTAGGAAAAAGCTTACCTACTTTGAAAAGAAAATTTTCATCTTCCAATTTCTTTTTGATATAATTTTAATTTTATTTAATAAATTTATAAAATCAAATCATGAATATCCTTAATAAAAAAATATATAGAAGATACAAAATACACCAAAATAACTCAAAATAATCTCTTAAAATTTAGTGTTAAAAAATATATTTCAAATCATGTTTTCTAAATTACTTTAGCATATAACATTATATTTTTCATTCACATCTTGTAAATTATCTTTGACCGAAAAAAATAAAAATCTATTTTTGTGGAGTAAAAAAGATAAGTATTTGGTAAATAAAATTATGTCAAAATAAACGGAGTGGAAAAAAGATATTGTATAATAGCATTTGTAAAATGTTGTAGAGTATTATCTGTTTAAAAATAAAGTTGGTCTCTTTGTTTACTTAATTATGTTGTTGTCCTTTTTTCTTTTTTTTGTTAGATATTAAAAAAGAAGAAGAATATTCTTGCCTTTAGATCAGGGAAAAGCTATTAATGGTGATGTAAAACCTATATCATGGAAGTAATGATGTTAATGAAGAGTCGAAATTAGTTAAAATATGAGACTATTCTTATTAAACTTGTGTGAGTTTTTTTTTTTCTTAATTCATATTTTAAGGGGAAAAAGACTTAAATATGTCATCAAATTTTGAGAAAACGGTAATATATGTCATCTATTAAAAGTATAGTTAATCTATGCCATTTTCGCTTTAGAAAAGGTTCATCCATGTCCTTATTTATTAACTGAAAATAGTTTCGATTCCATGCAAAATTATTTTTTACATGTGGTCAATTATGATTCAGTCACACCATTAATTAAATAATTTTTTTAAAGAAACAAACTCAGATATGCCACAAACTTTGAGAAAAAGGCTAATCTATGTTATTTCAATTAACCAATAATAGCATGAATGAACCTTTTTCTCAAACGAAAATGGCATAGGTGGACCAAACTTTTAATGGTTGACATCGATGAACCTTTTCTCAAAGTTTGATGACATATTTGTGCCATTTCCCATTTTTTAATTATGATTAAGAGGTCTGTTAAATAAATTTAATCTAGACCTCTAAATTTTTTGATAAGGCACAAGTACCCCCCTAGACTATGGCTGAAATCTCACAGACACACCTTAACTAAACTAAAGTCTTATTAACCCCCCCCCCCCCTATCCCGAACTCATTTTTTTTGTAATTTTAAACATCTTTTTGACCTACGTGACCTCCAGATCTCCTACACGCCTCACCTAAGTGGAGTCACGGAGTGTGCCACGTAAGCCAAAATATGTACAAAATTACAAAAAGAAAAAAAAAGTTAGGGGGATAATAGGATCTTAGTTAAGATGTGTCTCATAGTTTAAAGAGTGCTTATACATTATCCCTTTAAAATATAACAAATATCACTCATTTAAATATGCACTCATCTAAGTGATAGTGATAAGTTTATAATTATCATGATTGTGAGTTGTACTCTTATTATTGTTCACTCATAAAGGAAAACAACAACGTGAATCATGGTGGCATTTATGTGGACACAAATGGGAAAAGATAAAGATCAATTAATTAGAATAAAGACATCTTATCTCAGAAGAGGAGAATGAAAGAAACAAGACAAGACTCACAATGTCGGAAAAAAAGATTTTTGAAGAAATAAAAGGAGATGCAACGTGGTATAAACTCTGCATTAGGCATCCGATTTTATGATGGGTAAGTGACGCAAAGGAGAACAATGAAAACATACGTATTCCTCTTTAGGTTGGAGAAATAAAATTCAAGTAAAATACTCAAAAATATTAAGAATCTGCATTGTTGTTAAGAGCTTAGACCTACTTATTTTGATTATTTTTTTTATTTTGAAAAAATAGGTGTTTGGCAAACCTGTAAAATTGCAAGCAATTTTTCTTATATTGGGAAGAAACTAAAAATTTCTTCTTTTTAAAAAAAGCAAAAGCAAAATATATTTTTTTTCAAGACTAAAACTGCCGTCAACGAAAATAGTCATATCTATCTTGTAGACTTCAACTTCTTCAACTTGGAATGAAGCATTCAATTTTGAAATTGTCGTCTCTTCCTCATTAGGTAATTCAACAACATTTCGAGGTTTCACCTTCAATACAACTGCCCAATCATCCCTGTCTTTTTTCTTGCTGGGATAAGGCACATAACACACTTGAGTTGCTTGCACTGCAAGAATAAAAGGTTCATATTTTTTATATCAATGACGATGGTTATTATCAACCAATTTGTACTGATTTTTCTTTTTAACACCAACATTCATAGTTGGGTCAAACCATTCACATTTGAATAAGACAGTTTGCTTTAAAAGTGCTTCATGGTATTCCACTTGTATAATCTCTTTTATTCGTCCATAATAATCACCAAAATTTGGATTAGAGATACAAACTCCACTATTCATTGTTGATCTTGCACTACCATGACATTATGTGTGAAATTTGTATCCATTAGCAAAAAGACTGAAATGACATTTAGCATTTATTAATGGTCCACGAGCAAGAATTCATTCTCAATGGGATTGCATCGAACCTATTTTAAAAAATTGCAAGACTTAGTAATATTTGAAAAGTCAATCTAAGTACATCACCGTATTAAAGAGAATAATTTTTCAAAATCTTACAAATTCCTTGAACCATGTAAAGAAATTTGCTTCAAGACTTTTGTCTATTTGACCTTGAGATAGATTCGGAAATTCTTCTAGCAAACGTTGCATGAACATACTTCATTACAACAAAATAAGTTAAATTGAAAAGTTTTATATAAGGATATGTTTATATTATTAAGAAAATATAACTAACTTTTGTTACCACACAAATGGCTCAACCTCCTTACAATTTAGTAACATACAAGTTTGGGCGACCTTGATTTCTTCAAGGGATAAATCCCTTTTTTTTTGCTTCTCCCCCTAGTCAACCAGGATGGGAAAATATTGATAAATTTCCTTCATGATCATTCATACCACCACCGTCATCGTTACGATCCACATTATGATTACATGTCATGACATGAGGTTCAAAATAATGAAAAAATAGTTGTGTTGACTCAGTCCTCAAGTACGCTTCACAAATGGAACCCTCAACACTAGCTTTATTCCTAATCATCCTTTTAAGATTTCCTAGATACCTAGATAAAACAGATGGACCATTACATTAGAAAAGGAATGTTTAGCCTACTAGTATCCATCAATACTGCACAGGTCCAACTATCCTTTCTTCATATGGAAGGTGCACAAGAAGATGTTCCATTGACTCAAAGAACCCAGGAGGAAATATTCGTCCTAACTTGCACAAGATTTGTGGGATATCTCCCTCGAATCTCTCCATGCCATCCACTCGAAGAGTGGTTGAAGTAAGATCTTTAAAAAATATGCTTAATTCTGTAAGTGCCTGCCACACATTACTAGGAAGTATCTCACAAAAAGCAATAGGCATTAGTTGTTACATGAACACGTGGCAATCGTGACTTTTCATGCCAAAAATCCTTTTCGCATTTTTGTTTGGACATCTACCCAAATTTGAAACATACCCATCCAGAAACATTAACTCTTTCACCCAATTGAACAAGATAGCTCGTGCTTCCTTGTCTATTGTATATACAGCTTTGGGATATTTTTCACTACTATCCTTTGCCAACTGAGGTCGATCACAATATTTTACCATATCTTGACATGATTGTGGATTGTTTTTGGTTTTGTCATCAAAATTAAGAACTGTGTTAAACACATTATCGAAGACATTTTTTTCAATATGCATGACATCAAGATTATGTCGAATCATGTTCAAACCCTAATAAGGAAAATCCCAAAAGATGCTTCGCTTTTTTCATCCACAAGACTTACATATTCTTTGATTAACTTCTTCTGCATCTAAGTCTGTTACTTTTCTTATTCCCAAATCACAAATTTGGTTCAATAATTCCTCTCTTGTTCTATAGGGTAGTGGTGATCTTTGGACAGTCTTGCCTATAAGAAAATTCTTACGATCTCTCCTAAATGGGTGATGCTGACCAAGAAACATCCTATGATAGTCAAACAAGGATGTTTTCCTACCATGTTTCAATCTGAAGGATTGTGTTTCCTCCATACATTATGGGCATGCTAACTTACCTGCAGTGCTATAGTGCTCCATCCCGATAACATAGAATATGTGGGAAAGTAACTGATTGTCAACATCAAAGCTGCCCTTAGTTGAAAGTTTTGCTTTTTTGACATGTCAAATCACTACAAGAAATCGTATTTACTGTGACAAAATTTTGTGGCGACTCATTCTATTGACACTAAATTAGAGGTTTTAGTGGTGACCCATCATAATCGCTACAAAAGATGATAGTTGTAGTGGCAAAAAAAATTGTCGCCACAGAAAATGATATATTAGTGGCAACTATTTTTGTGTCGCCACTTATATGTGAAACTTTATTTAATAATATATAGCTGATTTTTTTTTTAGTGGCGACAAAATAAATGTTGCCACAACAGATCATTTGTGGCAACTATGTCGCCACGAAAAGTGGAGCTTTTGTGGCAGCATATTAAGTCGTTACTAATATTCTCTTTGATATTGTAATATTATTTTATCGTATATTCAAAGTTTTTTTTTAATAATTGTAGATATTCTTATATATTTGATATTACATAAATATTTAGGTACATTATTTTACAATATATCAAAGGTCATCACTAGTGAACTGTGTGTGTGGACATGTCTGCTCCAATCGTTAGAATTTTTATATTTTTTTCATTTTAATTTGTTTGTTTTTTTTCCTTTTTAATATGTTATAAATTTAAAATTTTCTTTAAAATTACTATAAACTACAATAATTAAAAACTTAAAATATTTATTAGGTGCATATAAAATATTTGGTTACCTCTCGAAATTCTATCATGCCACATAAATTGAGACAGAAAAAGTAACATATATTATTTGAAATAATGTAATTAATACTATAAGTTAAAAATAATTACCAACTTAAAATACTTTAAAACATGTAAAAAATTTAGTTAACTATCGAAATTTTATCATGCCACATAAATTGCGACAGAGAAAATAACATATATTATTTAAAATTCCTATAAATTAAAATAATTAACAACTTAAAATATCTTAAAAACATGTAAAAAATTTGTTTGACTCTCCAAATTTTATTAGTGTCACATAAATTTGAACAAAAGGATTAACATATAGTATTTGAAAATTATGTAGAATTTATACTAAAATACAATAATTAACAACAAATATATGAAGTAGTTTAACAAATATAACCATTTAATAATACAGTAAAGCCATTTATTCTACTATATATATATATATATATATATATATATATATATATATATATATATATATTTATTAGTTAAATAAATATCATTAAGAATTCATTAGGGTAGGTTCACAAATCTCATTTCCCCCAAAATCCCGTTCTTCATTCCAGGGAAACCATATCTCCTTCATACCTTTCCCGGTGAAGTTCAACTAGCGATTTCTCCTCTCCATTTCCCTACGACCTAGTAGATAGACTCTACACAAAGATAATTTGAAGAAATGAGCATGAATTTTTGCTTGGGTCCTTAAGATTCTGACGCAATGGGTCCTTAAGATTCTGAGAAAATGGACTCGGGTGATGATTATTCGGAAATAGGAATCATGTATTTCAGCTGCTGATGCTGAGCAAACGAATTTAGGTAATTTTTCTTTACTTCTTTCTACCTTTCGTAGTTAGGTTAATTATTTTGACTATTTGTTCCTCTTTCATGGTGAATATTCTGAAATTTTGTAGTTTTATTGATGAAATTTTGGATGTTTTTCATGTATTAGCGTTAAGTTTTATATAATGAGTGCTAGAAATTGTTCTCTTATAGATTCACCATATGTTATCCCTATTTACAATGCTCTTTGATACAAGAGAAGGGTTTGTTTGTATTGTACTTGATTTGTTTGGTTTGGTGAGTTGGAATATGAACAAATGAAGCATCAAATAAAGTCAGAAAAATGTGGTTTGGATCAAAAGAATCAATGGTCTCTGCCTTTGTTGAAGTTTGTGTCTCTCATATTTGCCATTTTTTTATCATGGCATCATTTTAGTCAGCTACACCTCGATTAATTCTTTCATTGTACTAGCTTCACGTTATGTCAATTCTCTCCAACATATTTGAAAAGGGCTACAATAATTGTGAGTATGAAGCCATGGACTGATCAAAGTGTCACCTCTGATTGTTGTTTTTCCAGGAAAGATTTCTCATTCTCCAAATGTTGTGACATTCAAAGAAAAATATAATCTCTCTAAACAAAAACATAATGAAGATGACATAAAATATTTCTCATTTTAGCTTTTCTTCAAGAGTCGCTCTAGTGTTTCTTCCTCCTTCTTGAGGATTTTTTTGGTTATGGGGAAGAAAATATTAGTTGTTAGATCAAGCTAATGTGAAATCTTATATCTTCAATATGAGTATGTAAATATAATAGAATATTGAATATATGATGAGATTCTTCACCTTTGTAATTGTGAGTATGTATATGTGTGCTTTATTTATCTCTGTATTTTTTTAAGGATATAGGATCAAGAATAATCTGTCATAATGATCTCATCATCTGTGTATTAATTCAGAGCTTAGATTCTATGCACTGATAGTTTAAAAGATATCTATACAATTAAATCTCATTAAAAATTAATTAACTAAAAGGAGTTTTATCATAGTTTGAGGACGTGGAAGTTCGGGAACCATGTCTCAGCCAAAAATACAACCAATAGGGATTACCGAGGTATCTCTAGAGACAGGATAATCATGTACTTCAAGAGAAGGGCCTTTACAAACAGGACAAGATGTTCCAAGAACAAATGGTTGCTATCATGACTAGAATGCAATAGGTACTTGTTTGCACCTTCTTTAAGAGTCTACTCTTTTTCTTGACAATTCTTCTTTCTTACTATTTGATAATTATTTTGTGACTTGCTCCATATATGTTGTTGAGTTGCTCTTTCAAATATGGTTTCCTTTATGACGCATACAAAGTGTTTGAAATTTTTTTTGAAATAAAGTAAGCATGAAAAAACTGTTAGTGTAGTGTTCTTGATCCTCTTTTCATTTTTAAAAATGGTGTTGTTGTTTTTGTTTTCAACAAATTTTGTATGATTTTGTTAGTATAAATGATTTTCATCTTTGTGACATTTGAGAAGTATGGAGGAACAAAACCTATAAGATTGTTACTTTCCATGTTTAAATCTCTCAAAGTTTTTGCATTTCCGTTGACTTTTGGGATTTGTCCCTCTAAAGCATTGAAGGCTAAAATCAAAGTAGCAAGACTAAAAATGTTATGAAGAGAGGCAGGTACTAAACTAGTGAACCTATTATTTGTAAGAGAGAGAACTTAAAGGTGAAAAAAGTCTCAACCACAAGAAGCATCATGAAACCACCAATAGGACAAGTGTAGTATTAGTAGTCATGACAAAAGAAAAAAACTGCAAACTGACCTGAGAACTTAAACGAGTTAAAGTCTTAAAAAGCAACAAATATACTACTTATATATGAATAGCTAGTAAATTGAGCAGCCAAGTGCTTATATTAAGTTAAGTTAACACACAAGCAGAGCCAGCTAATATGGTTTAAGAATGTTATGTTAAAAAAAAAGATGGGAGCTAGAGTGGGTGTATGAGAAAAGGCTCAAAATGATCCTTTATCTTTGAACATAGATTTAAAGTGATCCTTCTTATATTATATGGAGCACTAATAGTTCTTTAAGTTTGCAATAATGGAGTACATTCAGTAGTACTCCAAATAGAAACAATAAAAATTTAGTGTCAGCTGATGACATTCAAAAGTCAAGCCCATCTGCAGATAGCAAACTTCAATTGAGGAACTGAAGTACTTTGAAAACTTGCTTTTGAAGGGACTACATTGAAGGAATCACCTGAAACATTATATTATATTTGCTTAGTTTGTTAATGATTTTCAAAATGGAGAATTTTTTAAAGAAGCCTTCGTCGGATACCTCAAACTACCGGGATTCACATAACCATTTATGTATATGAGAAAAAGAAAGTATCACCTATTTCTTATTGCAAGAACTTGATGTGGCAAAAATAGTAGGAAAAATACCTAGCTAATGAATTAACTATATGAACTCTCACCTTTGGAGATTATATATGAATCTGAAAAGTGGAACAATGACTATTTTTCTTTAAAAAATTGTATAATTCTTTCCGGCTATATCTAGTAAAAGGCTCTTTATCCCTCTTCCTTTATGTTCACTTGAGAGAAATGCTGCAAACTGCAAAGCATCACAACTCATATTCTGGATCTCAACATTAGAGTTCTTATGTGGTCTAAACTTGAGAATTGAATAGATGCTAGTTGGCCTCTAAAAATACGTGCTTGTAATAGCTCAATCCTTTGAAAACCCTTGAGCATCACAGATAGACCTTGCAAATTACATACCTTTGTTGTTAGAATTACAATTCATAAGGTGTTATTCTGTCGTCTTTTTATTCAATACTTGTTAGGCTAAATTTTTCTTAAAATTTCAAGAGGTTGTCTAAACTTGTACAATTTCAGTATTTCAGAAATAAGTGAAATCAAGTTGGCTTAGTCCTGGTAAGGTTCATATCTCAAGATTTTGATGAATAACTTGTAGATTTCTCAGTTTATTTTGTGAAGAAGTTGAGCTTTAAACAATATCTTATGTTTTTAACATGTTCGTAATTTATGATGGTCTTGCTTCTTTACATGATATATACAAATTACCAAGTTGGTAGATATTTCTTGAACTTGCTATTGGCTACTATTTATTATTTGATGTCTTGTTTGTTTTCTTCATACTTCCACTCTCAATTTCTTGTGCTTTCTGTGTATTGTATTGTGAGCTTCTTCATCTGACTATAACTTTTGATTCATTTTCAGTTTTCTTCAAATTTATCTTTAGAAGTATGTGAACGATAAAGTCATTTCTTTTTATAATCTTAATCACTCTGTGCCATCCTTTTTTATTATTATTATTACATTATGAGATATTAAAATGATTGTCTTATGTTACCTTTCTCAAAAAAAATAAAATGATTGTCTTTCTTTTAATAACAGGAACAAGGTTCTTAAATAATGGGGCTGCCCAAGGATAAACCTGAAGGTGTGCAATGAAAGATTTTACATCAAATGTGTGTATGCATATAATGTCACATATGTAATATGTACTATGCAATTGGCTTTCTAGTAATGGACTTGTAATATTCGGCTTGAGGATGCTTTTGTAGTTTGTAAAATAATACTGCTTTTAATAGCTATATATCAATTTTAGAGAATTTGATTGCACGAAAAACTTACTATTATTTTGTTTGTGATGTGGTGATACATACCATTTAATGGGGACATATTTTGTAATGACTATTATTGTAGTGCAACTTGTTCTTTAGTAACAGGGTAAAATTTGCCACAAATGGAATATTAGTTTTTGTGGCGACATATTTCACTACTAAAAGTCATTTTTCAGTAGCGACATGAAAGTTGCTGGTGATAGTTTATTTGTTTTGTGGCGACAAGAGTTGCTACTAAAAATCCTTTTTCAGCGGCGACAAAAGAATTGCTACTAAAGGCCTTTGCAGTAGCGACAAAAAAGTTGCTGCTGATTTTTATTAGGTGTTCTATGGTGACTTTATCGCCACTAAATCCTTCCTTTTGTAGCGACTTGGACAACTATGTGGTGTAAGAAATATTTTTTATGGCATACAATTTGAGGTATTGTGGCAACTGATGTTGCCATAGATGGGCATTTATTGTGGCGACTCTCTGTTGTCGTCACAAAAAACTTTTAGCTATGGAAGTACTAGCTACGGCTCAATTGTCGCTACTAAAGGTTTTTAGGGGCGACTTTTGGGGTATTTGTGGCGACTTTTGTCGCCACAATAAGTCACATTTCTTGTAGTGAATGCTATAACACCTGTCTCCCACAATAATGTCATTTTTTTTATTAGAGGCTGTAGATAAACATCAATTTTATGTTTGGGGTTGTTTGGTCCCATAACAATGACTGTTAAGAACATATAAGCCTCTTTCATACACATCCCTGGAGGTAAATTGTACGGAGTAAAAATCAGAGTCCAAGAAGAGTATTTGCTCCCAGACTAACTAAATGGTTGGAAACCATTAGTACATAATCTCAATCTTATGTTTCTTGGTTCAACAGCAAAAAAAAGGATGAGTTTCATTAACGTTCTTCCAAGCCTTGGAGTCTGATGGATAACACATTACACCATCCTTTTTTGTATGCTCATGATGCCATATCATGTCTAAAGTTGTAGCATGTGATGCATATAATCTTTGCAATCTAGGAATCAAAGGAAAATAATACATTTTCTTATATGGACCAATTTCCTCTTATGAGAGCCAACACGACTCTTGTATCTCTCATGTCCACAAAATTTGCAAGAAGTAATGTGTTCACCATCATCCCAATACAACATACACCCGAATTCACACTAATCAATTTTTTCAACCGGCAAACCCAAGCTACTCACTAGTTTCTTGGCTTGATAATAGCTATCAAGCACTATGTTATCTTTTGGTGAAACATCTTTCAAGAATTGCATCATTTGGTTTTACCCTCTTTCTGATATTTTGTTCTCCATTTTAATATTAACATCCGAAAGACAACCGCAAGTTGAGAGAGGGAAGAACCGGGATACAATTTTGCATTGGCTGCCTGTAGCAAATCATAAAATTTTTGGGACTCAGGATTAGGATTTTCTTCCACCAAAGGTTCACAAGGAGGAGATGACTCGTGTTCATTATTGTTAAAAGATTGTGAACTCGAACCCTAGGGAAAGTTAGGACCAGCTGCATCCAAAATCATTTGTCAATATGGATTATCGTATCCTGATTCAGGTTGAGCCCCACTGTGAAAATCTTGACCAAAAGAATTCTCATTGATCACATTTTTTCCCCTGATTCTTCCAAACCAAATAGTTATCAACAAATTCAGACTTATAAAGTTGATGTTTATTGGTTTCGACATCCATGTATCTAAAGTTATGACATTTTTTACATGGACATCTCACTTTTTCACCACTCATGCAATTTTGTTGCGAACATGCAAATTGAATAAAGTTATCCATACCGATTACGAAACTAGAGTTTATAGCTTCTCGACCATCCAATCTCTCATACATTCAACCACGCTCTAGATTATTCATATTCCTATTTATGTTTAAATTGACAAAACAGGTAAAAACAAAAGTAAATTGATTGTCCAAAAGATACTCTCTACATAATTTAAGCAGATAGACAAAACAAAAATAGTTGTGTAACGACCTGATTCCGTCGTTAGGGAAAAGTCAATGGGGAAAAATTGGGGCTAGAAAACTTTTTTGTAGTAACTTAAAATTTTCTAGCCTAGTCCAGATTTGGACGAAATCTGAGTCAATGAGGTGTAAGGAAATCTAGTAACAATCGGGTGAGTTAATTATGATTTTTATTACATGAGTAGTTAGATAACTCGTTAAGAAATCCATATGACTTTACAAAATTGAATTCGGGCGAGTAGAACTTCTAGAATAGATTTTAGTGTCATGGGTATTTCCTGAGCATCGTTGGTTAGAGGTGTGGTGTGAAATGGGGATTTTGGAATTCTTTAAATAGCTCACTGGTTCGTGTAAGCCGCCTTGGCAGGGCTTTTTGGTTGCTCTAGCGGTGTCGCTGTAGCTGGGTGGTGGCTGCTATGGCGGGCTCGACGCAACTTTAGGTCGTTAATAAACCCCTAAGCAACCTTATTATGCACTTTTTGATTTTTTTAGAGCGAAGGAATGAACCCCAGGAGACTCCTACTCATTTTTCACCATTCTTGAGGCTAAAGGTAAGCTTTTCGTTTCCCGAATCCATTTTTTTATTCGTATAACGTAATAGAATGGATAAATATTGATGGGAGAGGGTTTTGTTATAGATTCTATGGTGGAAACAACCCTAAATTGGATAATTGGGATCATGGATTTGATCTAGGGTTCATAGAATTGTTAGTAATCTGGGTAATTAGTGATTATTTATTGATTCTCGTATTATATTGATTGTTTGTAGACCAAGAACAAGCGGAACGAATCTGGAAAGGGAAGGATAATGTTTCTTAGGGTTTCAAGCTTGTTTCAAGCTTGTTTCAAGGTAGGTGATGATTGTGATTCTATGGTTGTGTGATGTATGTTTATTCTTGCTTCATTATGATACATGTATGTATATGAATGTTGCATTATTGATCACAATTATTGTAAATGAGATAAATGAATGATGGTTACTATGAAATTATGACTTAAATGTATGATCTTGAGGATATACTTGTGATTGTGATGGTGGTGTGTTAAATGGACTGGTTGCCACGTTCCGACATAACTAACTTGGATCGATTGCCACGTTCCGGCATAACTAAACTTGGATCAGTTTCCACGTTTTGACATAACTAACTTGGATCGGTTGCCATATTTCGACATAATTATGGGATCGGTTGCCATATTTCGACATAATTATGGGATCGGTTGCCACGTTCTGGCATAAATATTAGATTGGGTACGACGTTTCGGTATGCTAATAGTTTCGGTGTGGGTTCCATGAGAGGACCATTGAATTAGGTTCCGTGAGAGGACCATTGAATTGTGTTGTGTATCTACTTGTGATGAGTTCGTTCATATCAAATGGTGATTGATATTGAAAGACGGTATGTTGCTCTAAATTGATATATATGTGATATGTAAGAATCGTGAAGTTATTCATTGTTCATAAATGTTGATGATATTGTATATGTTCGATATGTGCGTGTGATTATATTGTTGTATTGACTAATGTATGTTACACTTATTAGGATAGCCACGTCATCCTACCAGTAGACTGTGGTTGTGTATTGATACTGCACTTGCCTTTTCTTTGTTGAGTATAAGGCATCTTCAGGAGGCTATTGATAGACCTCAGCTAGGTGATTATTGAGCGTGACATGATTCAAGGGTGAGCCAGCTCTTTCAGGCTGCCATGAATCCTTTTTGTTTAAGTCCACTCTTTTTGGACTCAAACTATTTATTTAAGGAGTTGTTTAGTTTCGGGGTTGTACTCCTTATTCTTAGACTTGTCATTAGTAGAGTTTTGGTACATTGACTTTCAGGTTCTAGGGGTTGATTTTACGCATTAGTTTGGTTAGTTAATGTTTAAACCTTTGGAGTTTATGGGAACTCCATATTTTTATTATTATTTAAACTTGTTTCCGTAGCTTTAAATATGTATTACTTGGGTTAAGTTGATTAGTTGGGCTGTAGTTTTGGTTATCCCACCGGAGGGTTAGTGTGGGTGCCACTCACGGCTGTCTAGGTCGTGACCAAGTTGGTATTAGAGCCCTAGGTTCGTTGATCTCATTGTGCCAAGACGAGTCGAGTAGAGTTTTGTAGAATGGTACGATGACGTCTGTACTTTTCTTTGAGAGGCTATAGGACATTAGGAAAAACTCACTTTTTTCTACTCCTTCGTGCTATGACTTGAATCCAATTGGTATCTGGGTGATACAAATTGGTATCTTTCCTCTTTCACTCTATGGTCCTAGCTAGAGAAACAAAAATGGTAACACCATCACTAGCAAGAGAGGATGTGTATAGACTACCTACAGTTGAATAGGGTCACCATTCAGAACAAGTATCCATTGCCTCAGATACATGTTCTTTTTGACCAATTGCAAGGTGTATCAATTTTCTCTAAGATTGATTTAAGGTCTGGTTATCATCAGTTAAAGATTGAGGCGTTAAGAATTTGGTTCGACCAAGTTCTGTGATTGAAATTAGGAGTTTTGTGGGGCTTGCTAGCTATTATTGTCGCTTGTGGTATAAGTTAAGTCCTATTGGTATCTCTCGATTCCAATTGGTATCTCAACGAAGTGAACTAGACGACGTAGTCCCGGGTGAAGGGACACAAGCAAGTTATTTGGAACTGAGAAGGTTCCAATTGGTATCTGGCCTTAGGGGTCGTATAAGACATAACTTATCAGTAATGGTCGTCTATGGAACGAACTAATAAAAGAATTTGGACTTGTCTGCAAGTTATAACTACTTAAGTGTCGTGAAACTTGTTGTGAAAGAAAGTCATCACGAGATTAGGTACAAAGGTCTAGATAAATTACGATGTGGTTCGTAAGCGAGAAATCTGGACGTGCTTTGCGATCAACTGATAACCGTGTGAGAGTCTGGTTGTATTCGAGGGATATGTGTGTGGTAGTGTTGAAACGATATAGAAGGGTTCTAAAGTGCATACTTCATTGGGTTGACTCGGGGTAGGAAACAATTATCCTAGCTAAGGGGATTGAGTACTCTAAAAATTGCTAAGTAAAGCTGGGAACCTTTGTGGAATTTAGAAAACAAAAGAACCCAGAAAAATTATTGGCAGGGGTTTTGTTTCAGTTTTGGCCGCTGGGGCGGGTCTTTTCCCGCCATGGCGAGGCAGCTAGTGCAGGATTTCTTCCGCCAGAGAGGGATAGAGTGAGACAGAATCTTGGACTTGTCTCCCATGTTTTCCCTAGTCACAATTTCAGAACTCAAATTGTACCCAAACTAACCCCAGTGATCTAATTCAGTGTTCAACAATCAAATATAGTTATATGTGTGTTAAAATTGTGGAAAAGCTGGGCATACGAGGAGGAAATCAGCGAGGCCGTGGAGGCCGGGAATATGGTAATGTAGGTAGAGGAGTAGTGCAGCCAGACAATGAGGTTGCCTGTCAAGATGACAAGGCTCAGTCTTATGCTTTTCAGGTAAGACCGAGTTTGAGGGTGTGATGCAGTGGTCACAAGAGCTACTCTTGTCTATGCCTCGATGGCCATTATTTTGTTTGATTCGAGTTCTACGTATTTGTATGTGTCAGTTCAATTTTCCTTAGGATTTGATGTGGCTTGTGATATACTTGATGCCCCCATCCATGTTTCTACCCCAATTGAAGAGTCAGTCATAGTTGCCCATGTGTATCGTGTTGTCCTGTTGTGGTTATGTATTTTTAGATTTGTGTTGATTTGGTTATGTTGGATATAACTGACTTGATATAATCTTAGGTATGACTTGGTTGTCCCCTTATTATACCGGGCTTAATCGTAATACTAAGTCGGTAACTCTAGGGATCCCCGGTAGGGAAATATTAGAGTTGGAAGGGGTGTACAAGCCTAAGCTAGCTAAGCTCATATCTTCCATTCATACTAGGAAACTGGTAGTGCCGGGTTGTTTAGTTTATTTGGCTCATGTTTGGGATGTTGAGGTTGAGTCTCCCTCTATTGAGTTTGTTCTTGTGGTGTCTGAGTTTTAAGGAAGTGTTTCTTACGGATTTGATTGGTATGCCTTGATATACCGTGAGTTTACGGTATTTCTAATACATTTCACTTATAAGTTGTGTGTCTAGGGACTTTTTGTATTGGTTTTTATGTGTTTTATTGTATTTTTGCAGGAAAGATGTTCAAGTGCAGAAGTATGGAGACAACTGAGCAAACTGCAGAAATAGGGCATTCACGGAGGTGGTCTACGGACCGTAGTTCCATTGACGGTCCGTAGGTGATGACCATAGATCAGCAGCCAAGGGATAGATGAAAAATCAGGGAAATCTGACCAAGCGTTAAACCACGGTGTCCATTGACGGCCCGTAGATTGATCTACAAATCGTACTGATCGAACCGTAGAATGAGACTGCGAGGGTTCCAGTACCTGATTTTTGAAGATTCTAAGTATGGAGCTACGAAGGGGATTGACGGACCATAGATAGAGATCTACGGTCCGTACTGCAAGTCCGTCGTTTGCTTCAGAGAGGCTGATTTTTTAGAGCTGAAATATTTTCTAAGTCTTGGCTGACGGAAGGGACTTACGGACCGTAGATCCATCGACGGTCCGTAAGTCAGTCTCGTGGAACGAAGACGCGTGCCTGAACAAACTTTCCTTAATTTGTTTCCATTTTAAATTAGGATTTGTTTTCCATAAATAGGGCATGTAAATCTCGTTTTTAGGGTTAGACATTATTCTTCTAGTTTTACTTTGTGACATTGGAGATTTAGTTGGAATTCTAGCAATTATTGATTTTCTAAGTTCGTTTTAAAGATTTTGGCTTTGCAATTTAAGTTGAATTTCTGGGTTTATTATTCTCTTTATGTAAGTTCATAATTTCTTTATTTAAAATTATGAATTGTGTTCTTGCTGATATGAGTAACTAAATCCACAACTAGGGTTGTGGGAACCATGAGTGATTAACAAAGTATGAATAGTAAATAAGCAATTCTGGAATAGTGTTTTGCATGCATTGATAATTCTTTCGTTTAGAAGTCTTTTTAACGGTGGCCAACGTTAGAACTCGCCTTGTTGCTACTTGCCGGATCAAAGAGGTAATCAATAAGAAAAAAATTATCAACATAGATTTAGTGTGATACTATCTAATAGGCTAGTGTCGATTAGTGCGAAGTAATAACTAAGTCAAACATCGATTATCATGTCTAATATGAGGTAAGGGTTAGTAAATTATACACACGTAGCCGGATCAAGGTGCGGGGTGAAATTCTCTAGATGCCGGATCAAGAATTTAGAGATACCTAACTTATCACTCTGCATGCAGCACATTAGGAAAGGATTGTTGTTACTAGGATTATTGCGTTATGAGCTTGTGGGGAACACGTATACCTTAGTTATTTCTCTCATCTTGATAACAACCAAAAATTGAATTTTGTTTGATTACTGATTACTGATTTCTTACTATTTGTTTCATATAAAAAAAAACCTCATTTTAATTACCTATTTCTGGAAGTAATTTGACTAATTGAATATAATTATTGGTTAAAGTAAAGTCTAAACCATTTTTCTCGTGGGATCGATTCCAACCTAGAAGTTGGGTTCTTTACTTGATAACGATCGCTTATACTTCTGTAGGGAGGTGTAATTTGAGCGTATAAAATTTTAGCGCCGCTGTCGGGGAATTTTGGCTTTCAGATTTATTTTAACTACATTATTGAACGTTAGTCAAATATTTCCTTATTTTACTTTTTCTCTTTGTTTTTTGTCTCTCTCAGGTTCTAACTCTAGTGTATGCCAAGTACACGGAGTCAGGTTGAACCACTTACTCCTTACGATCCAGAGCTAAACCGCACTTTGCAAAGAATGAACAACCCAAGAGATCCAATTAATCCTATTGGAGGAAATCTGGATGATGCAGATGAGTTACAACAGCAGAGGGTAGTTGGTGGGGACAACCAGGTTCAGTGAAAATCGATTGGGAGATGCGCTGAGGGCGCAAGATCCACTAGGCCCACGACAACATGACAACTATCGGGGCAACATGAACATAGAAAACTCTGATGGACCCATTGTCCTACACCCTTTACCTCCAGGGCACACATTTGTGGTGACTAGTAGTTTCATGCAGATGCTTACAGCAAGAGGCTTATTCTCAAGATTGCCATCAGAGGACCCACATGCTCACCTAGCCAAGCTAAGGGTAGTTTTCAAGGGTTGTGTAGGTAGACCAGACCTGGATATGGACTTCATTAGATTACGAGTCTTTCCTCTGTCACTAACAAGCGACGCTGCAGTATGGTTCACTGAGCTTCCTTATAACTCAATATTTACATGGGACCAATTGGCGGATGTGTTCAAAGTGAAGTACTATCTAGTGTCCAAGAAGCTCAATCACAAAGATAGGGTCAGCAATTTTGTAGCATTACCTGGAGAGTCTGTGAGAAGCTCTTGGGACAGATCCACTGCATTCGTAAGAGGTGTTCCAAATCACTGTATTGATGATGAGTCGCTGAAGGAATACTTCTATCGAGGACAGGATGATAACAATAAAGCAGTCCTTGACACTATTCTTTGGAGGTTCATATGGTGATTGTACATATGCACAGATTTCTGAAAAATTGGAGAGGATCTCTCGCAATAATAAAGCATGGAGCACTAGGAAAGCAGATACTGGGAGAAACACATCTGTCGTTCATAATGCAACTGTCAACTCTGCAGACGATATTCGTGAGGAGATGCCTCAGATGAGGACAGAATTGGGGTTGGTACTGAATCATGTGAGCGGAGGAGCAGAAAAGGTAAATGTTGTAAACTACTTAACAAGAACTCCACCACCAGTTGAAGAGTGTTACTATGAAAAGGACACTTACGCGGTGAATGATCAGACGGGGGGTTTTCGACCAAATGCCCAAGGATCCAACACGGAAAATTGGCGCCAAGGTAGGGAACCAAGGTCAGAACTATGGAAATTACAACCGAGAGGGTCACTATGTCTGAGATGGAAACTTCAATCGCGACAATAATTATAACAGGAACAATTATGGCAAGAGAAATGATCGGGTTGGACCCTATGTTCCCCCTCAAAATCGGGAATCTGATGCTAGGGAAACTGGAGGTAATTTGGCGCGTATTGAAGATATGATGCAGAAGATGATGAGAAGGTTTGATGCAACTGATGAGAATGTGAAGGAGATGAGAAATGACTTATCTGGCATTGGTCAAAAGGTTTATGCCCATGCAGTGTCAATAAAGCATATAGAGCAGCAGATGACTCAGTTGTCTACTATAGTGAACCCGCGTCAACCTGGCACTTTTCCTAGCAATACCATCTAGAATCCAAAGAATGATGGTCATTGTATGGCAATTACTACTCGAGGAGGTAAGCAAACCATAGATCCACCTATGCCGTCTGTGGTGGATACTGAGATTAGAAAAGAAGGTGATGTGGTGGAAGTTAGAGAGGAGTCTGAGACTGCGACAGAACAAGAAGTTGAGATACCTCAGAAAGTGGTCCCCATACCTAGACCTCCACCACCTTTTCCACAGAGGTTAGTGAAGAATACTGAAGATGGTAAATATCGCAGGTTTATCACTATGTTGAAGCAGCATTGTAGTGCTATTGCTACAAGATCTCTGGTGCAAAAGAAGGAAGACCCTGATGCTTTCATGATCCCATGTACTATAGGGTTGTTACACTTTGCTAAGGCATTGTGTGATCTTGTAGCTAGCATCAACCTCATGCCTTTGTCTATTTACAAAAAGTTGGGTATAAGGGACCCAAAGCCCACTGCAATGTGGTTACTAATGGCTGATCGGACTGTGAAGAGACCCATAAGTGTGCTCCATGATGTGCTAGTGAAAGTGGAGTCTTTCATCTTTCCGGCAGATTTTGTTATTCTTGACTATGTGATTGATTTTGAGGTCCCCATCATCCTTAGGAGACCATTTCTTGCTATAGGGCGTGCGTTGGTTGATATGGAAAAGGGACAGATGAAGTTCAGATTAAACAATGAAGAAGCAACTTTCAATATCTGTAGGTCCATGAAGCAGAATGGTGAGCTCCAAACAGTATCTGCTATCACCTACAGAGTGGAGAGTGGGTCAGAAGTACAGATTGAAGAGCGACTAGGTATTGAGGCACTAGCAGCAGTCATGATGAATTTTGATAGTGATGGTATTGAAGAGTATGATGAGTTGGTAGCCGCACTTGATAAGTATGAATACCGGTCCAAACCAAAGAAGTATGAGCTAGACATGAAGAATTGCGAGTCCCCACCCACAAGACCATCTATTGAGGAGGCACCGAAATTGGAGCTTAAGGCTTTACCACCACACTTGAGGTATGTATACTTAGGCAAAGAGAATACTTTGCCGGTCATCATTGCAACAGATTTGAATTCAAGGCAAGAAGAGTGCTTGGTGACTGTATTAAAGAGGTTCAAGTGAGCTATTGGGTGGACTATTGCAGATATTATTGGAAGTCCCCCCGGTATTTGCTCTCACAAAATCCAACTCATGCCAGAGCATAAACCCAGTATTGAGCACCGAAGAAGATTAAATCCACCTATGCAAGAGGTAGTTAAAAAGGAGATCATAAAATGGCTGGATGCAGGAGTCATCTATCCCATTGCAGATAGTAGTTGGGTATGTCCTGTGCAGTGTGTGCCTAAGAAGGGAGGTATGATTGTGGTTCCAAATGAAAATAATGAGCTTGTTCCAATGAGGCCTGTTACTGGATGGAGAGTTTGCATGGATTATTGGAAGTTGAATGCATGGACTGAAAACAAACAGATGCCTTTTGGGTTGTGCAATGCTCCAGCAACCTTCCAGCGGTGTATGATGTCGATATTTTCAGATATGGTGGAGGATGCTATTAAAATGTTCATGGATGATTTTTCAGTTGTTGGTGATTCTTTTGATCATTGTCTAGATCATCTGGCCGAGGTGCTTAAAAGATGTGAAGACTGCAACTTGGTGCTGAATTGGGAGAAGTGTCATTTCATGGTGAAAGAAGGTATAGTGTTGGGTCATCGAATTTCAGAGAAAGGTATTGAGGTTGATAGAGCTAAAGTTGAGGTAATAGAAAAGCTTCCACCACCCATCTCTGTAAAAGGTGTTAGAAGTTTTCTTGGGCATGCAGGTTTTTATAGAAGATTCATCAAAGATTTCTCCAAAATTGCACATCCATTGTGCAAACTGCTCGAGAAGGAGTGTAAGTTCTATTTTGATGATGACTATCTTAGAGCATTCAAAGAGTTGAAGAAAAAGTTGGTTACAACACTAATCATTATTTCACCGGATTGGGGACAACCGTTTGAGGTAATGTGCGATGCAAGTGGATTGGCGCTTGGTGTAGTATTGGGACAAAGGCGAGAGAAAATTCTTCACCCTATTTACTATGCCAGTAAAGCTCTAAATATGGCTCAGAAGAACTATACTGTGACCGAACAAGAACTTCTTGCGGTGGTTTTTGCATTCGAGAAATTTCTATCGTACTTGCTTGGTACTAAGGTCAAGTGCATACTGACCATTCTGCATTGAGGTATTTGATGGCGAAAAAGGATGCAAAACCGAGATT
The DNA here is from genome assembly GCA_029007595.1 of Solanum commersonii. Lineage (NCBI taxonomy): Eukaryota > Viridiplantae > Streptophyta > Magnoliopsida > Solanales > Solanaceae > Solanum > Solanum commersonii. The sequence goes on from JAJTWQ010000006.1 coordinate 8,439,989, forward strand.
GATTAGATGGGTATTACTGTTGCAAGAGTTTGATTTTGTAGTAAAAGATAGAAAGGGGATCGAAAATCAAGTCGTCAACCACTTGTCCAGATTAGAGGAAGAGGCTATGCTAAAGCTTGGAGATAGGGCTGAAATCAATGATGCCTTTCCAGATGAAAAGGTATTGGCTACTTCTCATGATTTGATTCCTTGGTTCGCCGACTTTGCTAATTATTTGGCAAGCGATATTGTGCCCTCCGATTTGTCTTTTCACCAAAGAAAAAAGTTTATACATGATGTGAAGAGATTCTTTTGGGATGAACCTTACTTGTATCGTAGTTGTGCTGATGGGATTATTCGTCGATGTGTGCCTGAGGTTGAGATGTTGAGTGTACTTGAAGCATGTCATTCATCACCTGTTGGTGGGCATCATAGTGGTATTCGGACTGCACATAAGATTCTGCAACATAGGTACTACTGGCCTACCATTCAACAAGATGCTCATGACTTCGCCAAGTCTTGTGATCGTTGCCAAAGAGAAGGAGGGATTTCAAAGAGGCAAGAGCTCCCAATGAATCCTATATTGGTGATAGAGTTGTTTGATGTATGGGGCATTGATTTTATGGGTCCATTTGTGAGTTCATATGGGATGAAATATATTCTTGTTGCAGTTGATTATGTATCAAAGTGGGTGGAAGAAGTTGCACTCTCCAACAATGAAGGTAAAAGTGTCACCGCATTCTTGAAAAAGAATATCTTCTCCAGATTTGGTACACCGAGGGCCATAATTAGCAATGGAGGTTCTCACTTTTGTAATAAGTTATTCAAGGTTCTACTTAGAAATATAGTGTCCGTCACAATGTAGCCACTCCTTACCATCCACAGACTAGCGGTCAAGTTGAAGTATACAACAGAGAGATCAAACAGATATTGGCAAAGACTGTGAATACTAATAGAACGGATTGGTCAAGGAAGCTTGACGATGCTCTATGGGCATATCGCACTGCATACAAGACCCCCATAGGTATGTCTCCTTACCAACTTGTATATGGGAAGTCTTGTCATTTACCAGTAGAGCTAGAGCATAAGGCTATGTGGGCAATGAAGAAGTTAAATTTGGATTGGAGCGTCGTATCTAACCAAAGGATGAATGACTTGAATATGCTCGATGAGTTTCACCTACAAGCTTATGAAAGTTCAGCCTTGTACAAAGAGAAGATGAAGAGGTATCATGACCAAAGAATTGAAAAGCGCAAATTTGTGGTTGGTGATCTTGTGCTACTATTCAACTCTAGGCTGCGCCTGTTTCCAGGCAAACTCAAGTCCAAGTGGACCGGGCCATTTTTGCTCACGAAAGTGCTCTCACATGGAGTGGTTGAGCTTGTAAAAAAGAATAGAACAAGGTCCGTGGTGAACGGGCAAAGGATCAAGATCTATCTGGGCAATGCTAAAACTGTACAAGAAGTGATTGAGGCCTACAATCTTGATGAAGTCTGAGTAATCAAGACACCTGCATCGTGCCGCGACGTTAAATCAAGCGCTGCTTGGGAGGCAACCCTAGATGTACAATCTAGTCAACAATAGGGTTCTGTTTTCCAATTAGTAGTTTAGTTTTCTCTGTTTACTTACGTCTTTGTATTAATTTAGTTCTTAGTATTGGCTAGAATTAGTATAAGGTCCGTGTCTAAAAAGTGTCCAGAAAATATAAAAAATAATAGCCCATTGGTTGCTATATGTGCAGGTAATAGTCTGGTGCAGATGTTCATGGATCCTATCGACGGTCCATCAATTGATCCACGAACCGTCAATGGTGACCGTAGATCCCAGGTAAGCCCTTAAATTTTTCTAAGTGTAATAGTGATCTACGGTCCTTATCTACGGACCGTAGATCGACTCACGAATCGTAGACGGGGTCTCGTGAGTCCAAACCCTAAAGCTGACTGACCCGACCGGGACCCCTCTATTTAAAAACCCCACGTTTTAAACCATACCCCATTCCCTCCAATGCTTCCAAAACCGTTTCCCCCATCCCTTAAACTCCCTAAATCACTCTATAACTCCCTTATCGTACACTCCCTTCCATAAATTCCCAAAATCCCTTCCATTTCAATTACTCCCCATTCCATATTCCACCCAATAAGGTCCGGTGTTCGGTTAGTAACGAAGCGGTGATTTATTGGTCTTGCTACGTAGTTCCGTCACACAATCACCCCACTCCTCGTTACTTGTAAGGTAATGGACTTTCCTCTCACTTTGAATTTCAATTCATAGCTTGAATATAGAAAGTCGAGAGTTGGGTCTTAACCTCGGTTTATTATTAAATGTAATTGCATGATAAATTTAAAATTTACAATACCCTTGGAATGATAGATAGTGATTGTGTAGTTTTATTGTATGTGATTGTAAGCGTATATGTAAGTTTCGACTTAGTGTTCCAAAACTTGTCTAAATTGTGTGGTAAAATAATCGATCGGAATCGTAAGAATGAAGAACTAGCATAATTGAGTGTTAAAGTTCATGATGAGGCTTTGTAATGCTGAAAAATAGGGCCATATATGTCTGATTAGTGAGATAGGGCTAAAAACTTGGCACATATGGCATCCACGACACCCCGTCTACGGACCGTAGATGAGGTTCGTCACTGGATGCACACATAAGACAATCACTAAGTGTGAAACCACGGACGTGGACTATGGTTCGTAGATTAATCTACGAACCATTTTGCACATTCGTGGTTCCATCTGCAACCTATATTGTCGGTTCCCTAATCCACGGTAGAGTTCCACGGACTGTAGATCAGTCTACGGACCATAGGTACCCTCCGTGGATGACTACTGTAGCCTGTGTCTGAAATATTTTTTGGGACTTTGTTACTTTTCGTTTATAGTTTTTTTTACTTTTTCTTAGTATAGTTTTTGTTAGTTTTGGGCACTAATATCGTTTCCGCAGGTACAATGGCACCCAAAAAGATGGTCACCTACTCAAAAGGGGGAAAATCTAAATTTGTTGCTCCTAGTTTCCGGTTGATTGATGAGGACACAGACACCGACACTGATCCAGCATACGTGCCTCTCAACACTAGGACTTCTCGCACCAGAGGCACCCCCTGGAAGGTGCTTTCCGACGTAGTCACTGTCTCCCAGTCTGATGAGGAGCACACACTGATCGGGTCACCAACTGGGGCTGTTTCTAGTTTAGAGGGGTCTATGTCCGGGTCCGAGTCTGTCCATGCTTCAGGCTCCGAGTCTAACCATGCTACAGGGTCCAATGCCAAATCATCCACCGGGTCTGGAGAGAATGACCAAGCAGCCTCATTTGACGAGGCAACTAGCTCGGAGTCCATACCCGCACCACAGAATAATGACCCCACTCCTGTAGCCAACGAGCCAAATAGGTGGTGTGTCGAGGGCCAATGGCAAATTTACCGGGATGCTAAGATGATCAACGACAAACAGAAGATGGCCCGATTAATTACAAAGGAGCGCAGAGTCCTCACGGGGAGCTTGAACACTATTCCAGACATTCATCGGTTGTTCAACCCTCACAAGTGTGACTGGATGGCTCGAGACCCAGAGACATATAGCGAGGAGATTGTGCGGGAGTTTTATGCTTCCTATGCTGCCACTCTCCGCGGTTCCATTTTTAAGCGGTTGAAGCCCCTAGCTCAGGCTTCGCTCACTTCCACTTTGGTTTGAGGATGCCCGGTGGACATTTCACCTGCCACGATCAGGCACTTTCTCTATGGTCCTACCGCGGGTCACTCTTGGTCTCTCAATACAACGGAGTTTGATTACAGATGGAACATCGTGCAGAATGGCGCTTTCCAGAGGAATGTTAAGCAGCGAGAGGCTATTATACTTTGGTTGGCCAGGTACATTGCTGCACATGGCGAGCGTACGGCATGGATCGCAGCTCCACGATTGGGCATCCGAAAGGCTACATTAAATTTTGTGGCCAAATTTTTCTGGTTGTTGGTGCGTAACAGAGTGTCATCGACAAAAGCTGATAATCAAGTCACATAGGACAGAGCGGTCATGGTTGCGGCATTGGTAGCAGGAGTAGAGATAGACTTTGTCCGCATGTTGCTGGCAGAGATTCACGAGCGGGCATTCAGGACCTCCACTACCTACCCCTTCCCATGTCTTATTTTTCATTTGTGCAGGGACTCTAGAGTGCCGATCTGGCACTGTGACAGGCTAGTCCACCCTACAGGGACATTAAACATCGGCCTCATTCGAGATGAGGCGAATGTAGCAGCACCTCACAGAGAGCCTCAGGTTGAGGTACCTCCCTTGGGTATCGATCTTGCAGACACAGTGGGGCAGGCACAGGGCGATGACCTCAGCGTCTCCGATCACACTGACACTGTCCCGGGCTCTTCCTCTCAGGCAGCTAGCATGGGCCCTAGCTCTTCCCGGTCCACACCGCAGTTAGGCGCTACTGTTATCCCCTTGGCCAGAGTACAGAAGTTAGAGGCTCAGATGGTCACACTGCTACATCACATCCAGCCGTGGATGCAAAAGTTGATAGCCAAGTCTGAGGCTAGAATGGAGCGTAGGATAGAGGGGATGATGGACCGGAAGGTCCAGGCTGTTAATAAGCGTCTAGATGCCTTTGAATTGAGAGTCCTCAAGCGACCTGCACCGGCCATAGATCTAGCTTCTTTGCAGGCTGACCTAGCCAACCTCCGGACAGACGTTGAGGCCATTCTTGTTGCACCTATAGTTGAGCCTCAGGTTGCCCCTACTGCACTGGCTGATGATACAGTGCTATATGCCCTATTTAGTGGGACTATCGAGGAGGGACTTACACTTACACATGCCAAAGGCAAGCGGCACCACTCTCACCGCACTGAGGAGGAGAAAGCCCTCAAGAAATAGCGTAGGTAGGAAAAGGAGGCTAGACGGGCATCGATAGTAGATGAAGAGTTGTGCCAGCAGAGGGAGCGTTAGCGAGTTGCAGGGGCGTCGAGCTCTGCCTTAGTTGTAGCGGCCCAGCCTATTCTGGGGGTTGTGGTGAGCACCACCGATGGTGCGAAGAGATTGCTCGAGAGCACTACTGAGGGTGCTATGATAGTTGATGTGGGCACTATTGAGGGTGTCCCCACTGGAGTTTCGGCGGGTTTTGGGAAACCGGACCCCCCTGCTTGTTGATGATTCGCCAGCGCTTTGCGCTACAGGTTTGCTTCACCCAATCCATTTTCTTTTACTGTTTCTGTATGCGTTGGGGACAACTGCATCTATTTTTGTTTGGGGTGGGGCAAATGGATTGTGAGTGATAGGGTGAAATCTGAATAACCAACTCATGAATCCTCCATTGGGGTTTTCTTGCCTGTGTTCTTTTTCCCCGAACGACTGTTTAATTTTTGTTGAATCGGCATGTCTTAGGATTGTATGTGTAGAAGCATGATACAAAATGAAGCATGATGGCTTATGAAAAATGATACCTGTTAGATTTTGGGATGTATGCTAGAAGTTATAGGCTACGATTAGTTAATTGTGTTGGCTCTAAGTATGACATAATAAATCAACTCGATGGCATGACTTGAGCTGAAACTTGAACTAGGTAATCTGATAATGAAACTATGTGCCAAGAGTGGGTGAGAATCGTTGAGTGTTCAAACAGTTTTGTGCAAAAACTAGAACTTGCCCGGTTAGTCCTGCTAAGACAATGCAATGTAGAGGTTAGGAAGTGATCATAGGCCATTGTTCTGTAAAGTCCACAATTCAACCAAATGAAATGATTGTTTCCTTTGATCCAACTTTGAGCCTAAAAATAAACCATTTCTTTCTAAAACCCCGAACTCACCTTCCCATAATCTACTATCTTGGCCCCGGTCCCTCCTTGGACATGTGCACTTCAACTTAGGCTAAAAGCCTAAGTTGAGGATGGCTAATGCAAAGGTAACTTCAATCTTGGCCCTGACCCGACATCGGGTATTGTGCACCTCAACTAATGAAAAATCCATTAGTTGAGGGTGGCTATGAAAGAGGATACTGAAAGAAAAATGGGTATGAAAAGAGTAAGGTGAAGAAGAGAGAAAACGTGAGGAAAGGATGTGACTTGTTGAAAGCTAAAAGAAAAATAAAAAACAAAAAAAAAAGAAGCTACATAGCCTAAAGTCACCTCCATGGGTGAAGAAAGTTAAGGAAAGAAGGTGAAGCGAGAGTATGACAAAAATAGGGCAAAAAGAGGTTAAAAGCAAAAATAGGGCAAAAAGAGGTTAAAAGCCCAAGTGTAATGTCAAGGAGGGCAGAAAGTCACTATGCAGTACCCAAATGTACCACACCTGACCCTGAGCCTACGTTACAAGCCAATAAAGTCCTATAGTGATCCTAGAATCTAGTTTGGAGTGTATAAACAGTGAAAATAAGGACAAGCTTATGGCATAAAGCACTAACTGTATTTGAAATTACTTCTGAGCATGAGTGTTGAATAAATCCTTGTACCATAAATGACATTCAATTTTTGTGAAAAGGGGATTTCGTTTGAAGTAAGGGCACTAGTTACATTGTCAGAAAGTTGGTACCTTGGTGATAGTGAGCAGGTGCATGTTGTGTGTCAGTTGGTCGATCTATGTCATGGTTTGATCTACATGGATTAGCTTGTCAAGTCTAAAAGAACGAAGCTGCATCTGAAAAGTGAGGGGGGCAGAGAGCCATGTGACTGCTTGGGCCTGAAATGCTTGCTTCTATACAAGTGTCGTTTAGAGTTGTAGTGCGTCGCTTGAGGACAAACAACGAATTTAAGTTAAGGGTGTTGATCTACCGTGAGTTTACGATATTTCTAATATATTTCACTTATAAGTTGTGTGTGTCTAGGGCCTTTTTGTAATGGTTTTTATGTGTTTATTGTATTTTTGCAGGAATGATGTTCAGGCGCAGAAGTATGGAGAGAACTGAGCAAAATGCAGAAAAAGGGCATTCACGAAGGTGGTCTATGGACCGTAGTTCCATTGACGTTCCGTAGGTGATGACCGTAGATTAACAGCCAAGGGATAGATGATAAATCAGGGAAATCTGATCTACGGACCGTACTGATCGAACCGTAGAATGAGACTACGAGGGTTCCAGTACCTGATTTTTGAAGATTCTAAGTATGGAGCTACAGAAGGGATTGACGGACCGTAGATAAATCTACGATCCGTACTGCAAGTCCGTCGTTTGGTTCAGAGAGGCTGATTTTTTGGAGCTAAAATATTTTCTAAGTCCTGGCTGATGGAAGGGACTTACGGACCGTAGATCCATCGACGGTACGTAAGTCAGTCTCGTGGAACGAAGACGCGTGCCTGAACAAACTTTCCTTAATTTGTTTCCTTTTTAAATTAGGATTTGTTTTCTATAAATAGGGCATGTAAACCTCGTTTTAGGGGTTAGACATTATTCTTCTAGTTTTACTTTGTGACTTTGGAGATTTAGTTGGAATTCTAGCAATTATTGATTTTCTAAGTTCGTTTTGAAGATTTTGGCTTTGCAATTCAAGTTGAATTTCTGGGTTTATTATTCTCCTTATGTAAGTTCATGATTTCTTTATTTAAAATTATGAATTGTGTTCTTGCTAATATGAGTAACTAAATCCACAACTACGGTTGTGGGAACCATGAGCGATTAACAAAGTATGAATAGTAAATAAGCAATTCTGGAATAGTGTTTTGCATGCATTGATAATTCTTTCGTTTAGAAGTCTTTTTAACGGTGGCCAATGTTAGGACTCGCCTTGTTGCTACTTGCCGAATCAAGGAGGTAATCAACAAGAAAAGAATTATCAACATAGATTTAGTGTGATACTATCTAATAGGCTAGTGTCAATTGGTGCGAAGTAATAACTAAGCCAAACATCGATTATGATGTCTAATATGAGGTAAATGTAAGGGTTAGTAAATTATACACACGTAGCCGGATCAAGGTGCGGGGTGAAATTCTCTAGATGCCGGATCAAGAATTTAGAGATACCTAACTTATCACTTTGCATGCAGTACACTAGGAAAGGATTGTTGTTACTAGGATTATTGTGTTACGAGCTTGTGGAGAACACGTATACCCTAGTTATTTCTCTCATCTTGATAACAACCAAAAATTGAATTTTATTTGATTACTGATTACTGATTTCTTACTATTTGTTTCATATAAACAAACCTCCCCCCCCCCCCTTTTAATTACCTGTTTTTGGAAGTAATTTGACTAATTGAATATAATTGTTGGTCAAAGTAAAGTCTAAACCATTTTCCTCATGGGATCGATTCCAACCTACAAGTTGGGTTCTTTACTTGATAACGATCGCTTATACTTCTGTAGGGAGGTGTAATTTAAGCGTATCATTCCTCTATATAGAGATATAGATTTCTGCATTGACTTGGAAACTAACACTTGCCCCATTTCCATCCTTCTGTATCATATGGCTCCAACATAATTAAGAGAACTTAAGGCTCAAATCCAAGAGCTTTTTGATAAAGGGTTCATTCGTCCTAGTGTTTCCAAGTGCAGTGCACCTGTCTTGTTTGTTAAGAAGAAGGAGGTTAGTATGAGGACTGATGATTTTATCTTAAGACCTAATATAGTGGATTGATACCGGAATGACAAGCTTATGGATAAAGAAAGTCTCATTGAGTATACTTGGGTGAATGTAATTGAATAGTTTAGTAAGTAAATGCGTATAAAATTGGGTTAACCCTTTGAATTTGATGGGTATACCTGAGTTTGAGGTGTCGTGTTGATGAAAGGTTGACTTCATAATGATGAGCATAATGGTAATAAGAGTTCATGGGGGATTGTGATGGGATGCAAATATATAATGAGATTGTTGATTAAGAGAATTTTGTATAGAAAATACGACTTGTGAGTACCTAAGGTTGTGGTTTTCTAATATTTGGTGAGTAACGTGGTTGTGTGGAAAGTTTTAAAAGATGGAGGGACACCATTCGAATAGAAATTAAAGAGCTAAAGTCATAATGAAGAAAAATAGTGGGATGTAGTACAACCTTTAGAGAGAGGCGAGAGCAAGAATATTTTATTCGATTGCAAAGGTTAAAGAGATATCTTCAGAGGGGTAGTAATTATGTTCAGAGATGCGTGATTTCATTCATTTTGTTGTGGCTATGGTAATAGTGTCACAAGTCCGTCAAATTTGGTTAAAAACTATTATAAAAGACTTGAGAAAAGAGTGTACAGACATTAACTCAAGTTGTGATGATAAGTGTTTTGGTTTGTTTTTTAGTTTAGTAATAAGTATGATGGAATTTTAGCGAAGGATATTGTAAGATCGATAGAGATGCAATCAATGATAAGCGAAGATCCATGAATTAATAAAAATCTTCAAGGTACAAGCTAATGTTGATAGAGAAAGGGATTGTGTTATACAGTGGAAATTACAATTCAGATTTTTCATTATAAGTCTACATTTGTGGTGAGATATGTTGTCAAGGTATGAATTGGCAAGGTGAGAAATGATCAATTGTATCCGATATTAAGCATTTTAAAGGACTTACACCTAGGGTGAGTCGCAAGTTTACTGCTATTGATTGTTATGTACCTAAGAAAGGTTTCATTTTTAAAAGTGTTGGTTTATAATAAGGTAAAAGGTCAGATTGTTTATGATGGTTGTTAGTGTGGTGAGTAGGATTCACTAGCTATGCTCTAGTGTGTTTCACTTTTGTGGGTGGATCCTTAGTGGTGGATCAGGGGTACTAAATCCTGCGATGTTCTCTTGGTTGAGTGGTAAGATTGGGAAGATTTGGGTTACTTCGAATGACATAATAGGTGTTGTCTTGGAGCTGTTAAAGTATTTTAGTGGTTCTACACGTACCACTTGCTTATGAGAATTTATAGAAGAGCTACCATGCGTAATTGTGGTTGTCTGGCAATCTTAACATTCCTCTAGTCGTCAAGGTTATGTATCATTTATGTGTGGTTGAATATGGGGATCTTTGGGTACAATTTTACTGTTCTTGAAAGGTAACCTACAATTACTAAATCTAGCTTCTTAGATAGTGTTGTTAGAGGGTTTATATGCTTGGGCATATCCCTCGATTAGTATCAGATGTCTAAAGACCATATTTTTGTAACTTAAGCTCATAGTAATTTATGTTGTTAGATGGAGATGTTGATAAGAACTATGATTGTTGGGTATTATGAGTGTGTGTTGGTTGATTCAGGTTCAATTCTATTTCTGGCGAGATTTGATTTAAAATTTTATCATGGTTATGTGAAAAAGGATTCGTCATAATGTTTGTGTCAAAGTCATTGATAACATGTGGCAGAGGTGTGTACGAACAACTTTGGTGGTTGTTAGGAATCGTTTTGTTATTAGTTAAGTTTTCATACAACAATATTTATCTCTCGAGTTTTGAGATGACTTCATTGATGCAATGTAAGGGAGGATATGTAGGTATTCAATGGTTGGTTTGAGGTTGGATATGTGAAACCCTTAGAGTGTAATGAGATTCGGTAAGAAGGGCATGCGATACAAGTATCCCTAATAATTCGATGATTCAAATACTACTCTACCCTTACTTTAGCCAGTCTTTCCTAGTTGATCACTCGGGGATGAGTGATGAGTAAATTGGTATCTATTGTAATGACCTAATTCCGTCGTTAGTGAAAACAACCCTAAATTGGATAATTGGGATCATGGGTTTGATCTAGGGTTCATAGAATTGCTAGTAATTTGGGTAATTAGTGATTGTTTATTGATTCCCGTATTATATTGATTGTTCGTAGACCAAGAACAAGCGGAATGAATCTAGAAAGGGAAGGATCAAGTTTCTTAGGATTTCAAGCTTGTTTTGAGGTAGGTGATGGTTCTGATTCTATGATTGTGTGATGTATATTTGTTCCTGCTTCATTATGAGACATATATGTATATGAATGTTGGATTATTGATCACTTGTTGTAAATGAGATAGATGAATGATTGTTAACATGAAATCATGACTTAAATGTATGATCTTGAGGATATACTTGTGATTGTGATGGTGATGTGTTGAATGGATCGGTTGCCACGTTACGATATAACTAACTTGGATCAATTGCCACGTTCCGGCATAACTAAACTTGGTTCGGTTGCTACGTTTCGGCATAACTAACTTGGAACAGTTGCCATGTTCTGGTATAATTATGGGATCTGTTGCCATGTTCCAGCATAAACATTAGATCAGGTACCACATTTTGGTATGCTGATAATTTGGGTGTGGGTTCCATGAGAGGACCATTGAATTAGGTTCCGTGAGAGGACCATTGAATTGTGTTGTGTATCTACTTGTGATGAGTTCGTTCATATCTAATGATTACTGATATTGGAAGACAATATGTTGCTCTAATTTGATATAAATGTGATATGTGAGAATTGTGAAGTTGTTAATTGTTGGTAAATGCTGATGATATTGTACATGTTCGATATGTGCATGTGATTCTATTATTGTATTGACTAATGTATGTTACACTTATTAGGATAACCGCGTGATCCTACCAGTACATTGTGGATGTATACTGATACTACACTTGCTTGTTCTTTGTTGAGTACAGGGCATCTTCAGACGACTATTGATAGACCGCAGCTAGGTGACTATTGAGCGTGGCCAGATTAAAGGGTGAGCCAACTCTTTTAGGCTGCCATGAATCCTTCTTGTTTAAGTCAACTCTTTTTGGACTCAGATTATTTTTTTAAGGTGTTGTTTAGTTTCAGGATTGTACCCCTTGTTCTTAAACTTGTCGTTAGTAGAGTTTTGGTACATTGACTTTCAGGTTCTAGGGGTTGAATTTCCGCATTAGTTTGGTTAGTTAATTGTTTAAACCTTTGGAGTTTATGGGAACTCCACATTTTTATTGTTATTTAAACCTGTTTCCATAGCTTTAAATGTGTATTACTTGGGTGAAGTTGATTAGTTGGGCTGAAGTTTTGGTTCTCTCACCGGAGGGTTAGTGTGGGTGCCACTCACAATGGTATAAGTCGTGACAAGTTGCTGGAGTAGCTCACTAGGCATACTGAAAAGAGTTTATGAGCTTTTCAAAACTAAGTTAGACAAAAAAAAATTCCATATTGAAGCATTCTGATTCCAGCCAACATACAAAATAATGAAAGCATTCCAATTCAAATCAACTTCCAGGATCCAGTCAATTTACTAAAGCTATCTAAAAATAGTACGAACCTCATAAAATTAATGATAAACAAGAGGAATTGAAGCATTATAGTCAACTTACAGTACAAACAATACTTCCTTTGTATGAGAAAATTTAAAGTAAGAAAAAGAAACTAAAGCCAAATTCTACAGTTAACCAACAACAAATAGTAACTCATTACGTGTAAAACCTACTAATAAACAATCAATTAGCTAACTAATTTAATCTTAGAGGTTGTTGGTCACTATGCAATTACTTTTACTGGTAACTTATGTCTCGTTCAAAAAATATTTTCCTTATTGAAGCATTCTAAATTTCAGCCAACTTGCAGAATGATGGAAACATTCTAATTCCAATCAACTTACTGAAGCATTCTAATTTTGGTCAACTTACTGAAGATTTATAATTATAGTATGGATTTCACAAAGTAGAAGATAAATAAGAGGAATTGAAGCGTCACAGTCAACTTACAATACGCGCAACATTTCAGTGTATGAGAAAAATATATGAAGAAAAATAAATTGAAGCCAAATACTAAACTTAACAATGTCACCACTCAGGTGTACCCCCTAGATGCAACACTCCGTACTTGACCCCGAAGGGGTCTCATACAAAACCTTAGCATACATAAACATAAGAAAATAGAAATGATGCTGAATTTAAAATTTTCTCAATCAAAGTCTTTTTCATAAAATTGAAAAGAATCTAGACATTGTCTCATAGTCCATCTACTGCAATAGAATGTCAATAGGGGCACAACCCTTTACGATCGAAAAGTCTCAAAAGTAGAATATAAGAAAGTAACTAGAAGTGAATGACATTTTGTCCTCGAACCATGAGGACACACCACAAGTCTTGGAGATAAGCAATACTCACCTAGCCGGAACATACACTTGTAAAATTTGTAGAAGAAATAGGGTTAGTACAAATATGTACTAAGTATGGAAGCATCCATAAAAATCTTTGAAGTATGATAAAAAGGACAATTTATTTGAAACACATGCATTTGTCAAGTTTGAGAATCACTTATGCATTTTAATGTAAAACACAAGTCATAGCATATTCATCAAATAAATCCTCACAACATAGTTGAACCATTACCTTAGAAACCCTAAGGTATGCTTGTGCAATGTATGGTTGGCATCCCATAATACCAACCATAATAAGTACTCCTTTGAAGTCACCTTAGTAATACCTATCATTTTTAGACCTCATCATAGTCAATACTCATAGATAAGAAATAGTCATGTACATTACTTGAACATAAGGAAAGTCATTGATAACAACAATCCATTGAACATGCATTCATACATTCATGTGTTATCATAGCATAAAGAACCATCCCATACAACTTTTCTATGTCTACTTGGGCAATGTAAAAGTGAAGTTCCATACCCCAACTCCTACTAAGTAAAACTCATCAAGAAGTCATAAGTATAGTTCCTGTCATATTCATTATCTTGTCATGTAGGGAAAGTAGCCATAATCGACATAGACCATGTGAGCTACATGGAATCCGGTGTCGTGTAACCCCACACCGAAAGAAGGTGTCCTACTTGCCTAAGATAGAACTAAATGTATTAGCTTTTAGGTGGATCCACTAGATAAAGGCCTATGTGGGCACAAAGTTATGGGATAAGGAGATTGCTTCTAGAAACCCGACCTATTGTATTGGCGGAGGAGCTTCAATTTCATGAGAATAATTTAGATGACCTGGCCTATTGTATTGATTGGAGGGCCTCTACCTCATTTTCCATATCCACTCGGTGCTAAGCATTATTTCCCAAATTATACATAATTAGTCTTGAATTACATTTACATGTGTGAAGGAATAACTTGCCCCTAATTCAATACAACTCATAAAATAGCTCATAGATTCCATTAGGTGAGAATGGACTTTCAACCTTAGAATCATCATTTACATGTGGGTAAACCTTTCACACCATGTTCATAGTGTTTCATGAGAATAGTCTTTCAATCAATACAACAACATTAACATCATTCTAGAAAATTTATACATAGTCATGTGTAAGGGTAAGGGGAGAATGATCTTTCATCAATACTACAATTTACACAATAGTCATAGGATCTTCACTTTCTAAGTGAATCATAAGTTCATACATAACTTTCATCACTATGTACAAACCTTCATAATTTACCCTTCAAGGGTCATCAATCATGTCTCACAATCACACCTAGAAATACTACATTCCGCATGGATAAAACAACATTCAATAACTGAAATACCGTAGACAAAATTCAATGTATTCATCTTGCATCAATATACCCATCACAATTCATGAAATTGGGGTCATGGGGAAATTCATGGGTTCATGGGGAATTTCACCATAAAATAACCAATAAACAACAATTCAATCATAATAATAGTCAATTAACTCATTGAAATCATTTTTAGGAAGAACCCATGTTATAGAGTGAAAACCCTAGATTTTGAAGAATCTAGTAATTTCAAATTGAGAGATTTAGGGCTTCATGGAAGAAAGCTTTCCATGAATCAAGACCCTCATACCTTGATTGGAGATTTCCCTACGAATTGGAGTTGAGAAGTTAAGTTCTTGAGCCCTAGTCTTCAAGTTCTTGTTCTTTTTCAATGGAGGAATTCTAGTGAGAGAGATATTGAGAGGGAGAGGATTTTGTGAATTATTTGGGTGAATTTGACTTAAAATCTACTTATATAGTACCCCCAAGATACCCAAAATGACCTCACTTTGATTGGACTTAAAAAGGAAAAGACCTACTTGACCCTCATTTAAGGAGCCCGTCCAGGTACCACGCGCCCCTTCACGAGCCGTGGTGAGGACCAGGAATCGTGGTCCTGCCCGTGAAGGTTGGGGCAGTGGCTAGGAATTGGGCGCCTTAAGCTCATGAGCCCAAGGCATTATCACGAGGGACTCCACGAGCCGTGGTTCCTATTGTGGTCCTTGAGGTAGTGGCCTTGCCACTTGGAACCGTTAGCCCCATGCCTAAGGCAACTCTACGAGGCCTCTCACGAGCCATGGTGATGGCCGTGGAAGTTGAGGC
The DNA here is from genome assembly GCA_029007595.1 of Solanum commersonii. NCBI lineage: Eukaryota > Viridiplantae > Streptophyta > Magnoliopsida > Solanales > Solanaceae > Solanum > Solanum commersonii. The sequence goes on from JAJTWQ010000006.1 coordinate 8,455,122, forward strand.
AATAGCTAGGATTTTGGGTGGCCATTTTTCCATGGCCAAGTGAGCATCACAAACCGTGGTGAGGACCACGGTCCGTGGTCCCCCTCATGAAGGGTGAGGCAGTGTGCCTAGGCTAGGGGCAGCCTTGGCTTTTGGCTTTGGGTTGGCCCCTTTGGCTTGGCACTTGCCTCTTGGCTTTGACTTTCTAAACCTCATTTCAACCCTATATGACTTATTAACATTCGGGGAGTCATTTTATGATCTTTACTCTTATGTTTAGGCTCTAGTTTAACCTACCATTTTCTGGAGTGTTACATTATCTTCCCCTTAAGAACATTCATCCTCGAATGATTATTTTGACACCTTACGAAATTAAAGACTCAGTACTAGCAGCCCATCATGTATGTAACATTAAAATAATGCACAATTTATATGAGGAAACATAAAGTCCATTCCCAATACATAATCAATGCAACACAAGGAAGTATGAGCTACATCCACAACCCATTATGCACAAAACTCATCATTTCATATCATTATAGGAGGAACTACCTTCTCCAACTCAAAGCAATCTCAACACAACAATATGGAGCCAATATGCCATTTCATCAAAAGCATAACTAAGCATGTTCAACAAATCATCTCATGAAATCAAATATGCAATCATCATCACAAAATGCAAATCAGCACCAAGAACATATTAATCATGAAAACTCAATTTATGCTAATTATGAGTTCTCCCAAGAACAAACATATCATAAGGAAATCATAAATAACACTTATAGCACAAATGACTTCCAAAACACCAAACTCAATAAAAAAACTACTTATCTCAAGTTTGGATAGGAGTAGAAGGAAAAAGATGAGGATAACGGGACTTCATATCGGCCTCGGCCTCCCATGTGGCACCCTCAACTAAATGATTCCTCCATAAGACCTTAACGGAAGCTATTTCCTTATTCCTCAACCTTTTGACTTGTCGGTCTAAGATCTTTACTGGAATCTCTTCGTATGAAAGACTCTCATCAACTCCCAAACCTTCTAAAGGAATGATGAATACCGGCTCACCAATGCACTTTTAAGCATAGAACCATGAAATACAGGGTGAACCGGATTCAACTCATTCAACAAGTCTAACTCATAGGCAACTTTCCCAATATGCTTCAAAATTTGATAAGGGCCCACATACCAGGTACTAAGTTTCCCATTCTTGCCAAACCTCATCCCACCTTTCATAGGTGAGATTTTCAAGTAGACCCAATAATTGACATAAAATTCTAGGTCCCTTCTTCTAACATCGGCATAAGACTTTTGCCGACTTTGGGCCATCTTCAACCTCTCTCTAATGAGTCAAACTTTCTCAATGGCCTCATAAACTAATTCGGGACCAATCAGAGCAATTGCACCTACTTCAAACCAACCAACCAGAGATCTACACTTCCTACCATATAGTGCTTCAAACAGAGCCATGTCAATAATTGAGTGGTAACTATTGTTGTAGGCAAACTCTATCAATGGTAGATGGTAATCCCAATTACCTTGAAAATCTATGACATACGCCCTCAATATATCCTCTAAGGTTTGAATGGTGCATTCCGTTTGACCATCAGTTTGCGGGTGAAAGGCCGTACTAAGCTTGACCTTAGTACCAAGACCTTTTTGGAATGCCTTCCAAAAATGTGAAGTAAATTGAGTACCCCGATCCAATATAATATATAGAGAAACCCCCATGCAACTTCACTATCTCCTTGATGTACAATTTGGCATAGTCTTCCGCTGAAAATGAAGCCTTGACGGGAATAAAGTGGGTGGACTTTGTCATTCTATCAACAATGACTCAAATAGAATCATGTTGCCTTAGAGTACGAGGAAACCCCACAATAAAATCCATATTCACATCCTCCCACTTCCAAGTGGGAATATGTTTATCTTGGGCCAAGCCACACGGTCTTATGTGTTCGGCCTTAACTTGTTGACAATTCGTACACTTGGCTATAAAACCCGTTATATCCTTCTTCATGCCATTCCACCAATAGACTTCCTATAGGTCACTGTACATCTTGGTGGCTCCCGGATGAATAGAATACCGCAAACCATGAGCTTCATCTAAAATTTGCTCTCTCAAGCCATTGACATCCGGAACACATAATCGGCCTTGTTACCTAAGAACCCCATCTCCCCCTTGGGAGAAGGCCTAAATGGATTTGTTGAGTACCGATTCTTTAAACTCCATGAATATGGGATCAAGGCCTTGTTTAGACTTCACATCAACCACAAAGAAGGATTCAGAACCACTATGGACCATGACACCACCCTTGGTGGAATTGTCATGACCCAGGAGTACCCCGTAGACGTAACACGACATACTTCATTCCGAAGGGGTCTCATACAAGCCTCTAGCATTATCAATACATAAGACATAGAAATAATGCAGAAAAATTTTAAACTTCTACAATAGAAGTCAAACTTCATTTTCTTTCATAAAGTAAAATCATTGGAATCTAGACTGTCTCATATACCATCTAAAACATAGGTACAAAGTTTGGGACTTAGCCCTTTACATCAATAAAAGTCTCAATATGAGAAGTACAATAGAAACTAAGAAATACATAATCTGTCCTCGAACTTGAGAACCCACCACAACCTGGAGATAAGCAATCTAAGTCTTCTTCAAGAAAGGAGAGTGTATGTCACCTAGCCGGAACCTACACTTATCAAAATGTAGAAGAAGGGGTTAGCACAATTATGTACTAGGTATGGAAACATGCATAAAATCCTTTAAATATGATAAAAAGGATGTTTTCGTGAAAAGTATGCATTTATCAAGTTTGGAAACCAATATGCACTTTCATTAATTGTAAGAGACACTCCATAATCACATTTATGCTCACAACATAGTAGATTCATTACCTTAGCAACCCCTTAGGAACACCTGTGCAATGTATGGGTGGCATCCCATAATACCAACCATACTAAGTACTCCCTTGAATCTACCTTAGTCATACATATCATCTTTAGACCTCATCATAAACAATAGACATCAATAAAGAACTAGTCATGTACTTTACTTGAACATAAGTAAAGTCATTCATAGAAACTACCCATTCAACATACAAGCATACATTCATATCTCAAAATAATATAAAGGAACGATCCCATAACATCTTACTAAGTTTACTTGTGCAATGTAAAAGTGAAGTCCCATACCTCCACTCCTACTAAGTAAACTCATTAAGAAATCATAGTGCAGTTGATGTCTCATTCATTATCTTGTCATTTAGGGAAGAATAGCCATAATCGACATAAACCATGTGATCTACATGGAATCTGGTGTCGTGTAACCCCACATCGAAAGAAGGTGTCGTACTTGCCTAAGGTAGAAATAAATATATTATATTTTAGGTGAATCCACTAGCTAAGTCCTATGTTGGCACATAGTTAAGGGATATGGAGATTGCTTCTAGAAACCTGACCTATTGCATTGGAGGAGGAGCTTCCATCTCATGAGTTTACTTTAGATGACCTGACCTATTGCATTGATGAAAGCGCCTTTACCTCATTGTCCATATCCACTCGGTACTAAGCATTATCTCCCAATTATACATAATTAGTCATCAAATTGTATTTACATGTGTGAAGGAGTGCTCTACCCTTCATTCAATACAATTTATAAAATAGCTCATAGACTCATTTAAGTGAGAACTAACTTTCAACCTTAGAATCAACATTAATATGTGAGTCAACATTTCACATTATTGTTCTTAGTGGTTTCATGAGAAATAGACTTTCAATCAACACAACAACATCAACATCATCCTAGACAAGTCATACATGAACATGTGTAAGGGTAAGGGGAGAATGACCTATCAACAATACCATAATTTACACAATAGTCATATGATCTTTACCTTTCAAGTGAATCATAAGTTCACATACATCCTTCATCAATGATGAACAATCCTTCATAATTTACCCCCTTATAGGGTCATGAACCAAGTCTCACAATCACACTTAGAAATACTACTTTAAGCAGAAATAAAACAAGATTCAATAACTATATTAACATAGACACAAGTCATAGTAATCATATTGCATTAATACACCCATCAAAATTCATGAAATTGGGGTCATGGGGTAGTTCATGGGTTCATGGGGAGTTTTACTATAAAAATCTCCATTAAACGTCAATTCATCCATAATATAAGACAAATAACATAATGAAATCATTTCTAAGAAGAACCCATGGCTAGAATGGAAACCCTAGTTTTTTGAAAAATATCCCAAATTTTGAAATTAGAGTTGAATGGCTTCATGGAGAAAAGTGTTCCATGAATCAAGGTTCCCATACCTTAATTGAAGCTTTGCCCACGAATTAAAGTTGAAAAAATTGATTCTTGAGCCCTAACCTTCAAGTTCTTGGTGTTCTTCAATGAAGGAACTTCTAGAGAGAGAAATATTGAGAGAAGAGGATTTTGGGGGAAATATTTGGGTGGTGTGAATTAATAAGCTAGTCTTGTGAATTTTGACTTAAAACCAATATATATTTTACCCCTAAAATACCCAGAACACCCCCACTTTAATTGGACTAAAAAGGAATAGACTTAAAAAGTCCTCATTTAATGGTCCCCGTCCAGGTCTCACGACCACCTCCACAAGCCAATTCCTTCTTCTTACCTTCTACATGAGCCACACTACCCATGGACATTCTACTTAAGGCATCCACAACTACATTAGCTTTTCCGGGGTGGTATAAGACACTCATGTCATAATATTTCAAAAGTTCTAACCACCTTCTTTGATGGAGATTCAAATCTTTTTGGCTAAACACATATTGACGGCTCTTATTTGAGATCATCAGTTGGATAATTCTTTTCATGTACCTTGAGTTGCCTTGAAGCATAGGCAATCATCTTACCATGTTGCATAAGGAGACATCCCAAACCCACTCGAGAAGTGTCACAATATACTACAAACCCATCGGTACCCTCTGGTAAGGTCAACACTAGAGCGGTGGTGAGTCTATTCTTTAACGCTTGGAAGCTCTTCTCATAATCCTCTGACCTCTCAAATTTGGATTTCTTTTGTGTCAAGGTCGTTAACGGAGAAGCAATAGATGAGAAGCCCTCAACAAATCTTCTATAATACCCAGCCAAACCCAAAAAATTTCGAATGTCAGTGCGACTAGGGATCTAGGCCAACTCTTAACCGCATCAATTTTCTTAGGATCAACCTCCATGCCCATGCTTGACAATATATTACCGCGGAAAGCAATCGACCTTAGCCAAAACTCACACTTGCTAAACTTAGCATACAATTGTTGGTCTTTAAGGACTTGCAATACTATCTTCAAATGCTTCGTGTGATCACCCTCACTCTTATAGTAGATCAAAATATCGTCAATAAAAGCGATCACAAACGAATCAAGGTATTGCCTAAACACCCTATTCATAAGGTCCATGAAAGTCGCCGGGGCGTTAGTCAAACCAAAAGACATTACTAGAAACTCATAGTGACCATATCTTGTTCGGAAGGCTATATTAGGAATGTCAACCCCTCTCACCCTAAGTTGGTGATAGCCCGACCTTAGGTCAATCTTCGAAATGTAACTCACCCCTTGAAGTTAGTCAAACAAATCATCAATTCTAGGGAGTGGATACTTATTCTTAATAGTGACCTTGTTCAATTGGTGGTAATTGATACACATCCTAAGGGACCTATCCTTTTTCTTCACAAATAATACTGGAGCACCCCATAGAGATATGCTAGGTTGAATAAAGCCCATGTCTAATAAATCTTTGAGTTGCTCGTTCAACTCGTTTAGTTTGGCCAGAGCCATCCGATAAGGGGAAATGGATATGGGTTGAGTATCCGGCAAAAGATCAATGCCGAAGTCTATTTCCCGTTCGGGAGGAATGCCAGGCAAGTCATCGGGAAAGATTTTCTGAAATTTTCTTACTACGGGGACCTACTATAAAGGAGGAGTCTCAGACTCAATGTCATTAACTCTTACAATATGATAGATACAACCCTTATAAATCATTTTACATGATTTTAGACATGAAATGAATTGACCTCTAGGGATTGAATTTCCCCCCTTCCATTCCAAAATGGGATCATTTGAAAATTGAAACTTTACTACCCGAGTTCTACAATCAATGGAAGCAAAACAAGCATGCAACCAATCCATCCCCAAGATTACATCAAAATCAAGTATGTCTAATTCAACCAAATCTAACAAAGTGACTTTATGAGACAAAGTAATAAGACAACTCCTATATACTCTTTTAGCTACAACAGAGTCACCAATCAGGGTAAAAACCGAAAAAGGCTCTATTCTGGTGTCGGGGAGTACATCAATTTTCATAGCCACAAAGGGTGTAACAAAAGATAAAGTGGCACCGGGTTCTAATAATTCATAAACATCAATGGAAAAGACTTGAAACTTTAAAATTGTGCCCTCGAACATATGACATAAAAGTAATTTTGCAACAAACTTAACAACGGATTATAACTTTTGTCGCTACCAAATAAATATATTTATATAAAATAAATTTTAACAACGGATTTTTCCGTCACTATATAATGTAATTTTATAAAAATATATTTAAAAGTCTAGCGACCTTTCTTTCGTCACTAATTCCGTCGCGAAATATTAATTAAATTTGTCACAGCTAATTTGTTGCTACATCTGTAGGAAAAATTTGGGCACCATAATTTCGCGCTAATATTTAGTGACAAATTAAATATTCCATCGCCAATCCGTCACTATATCATAACTCAAAAAATTATTTGTTATTATAGCAACAAAATGGTAATTCCATTGCGAATCCATCGTTATTTAGTGATGGAATATAATTCGTTGCTAAAATCGATCGCTAAACGTTGTTTATATATATATATATAAATATAATTCAGATTTTCAAATCCTTAAATAAAGTATTTGTATTTGTTTCAAAATTTCTTATAAGCTCATCTTTTAAAAGCTTCCATATATGGGCTATAGCCTTCAATATAGTAGTAAGTCAATTAGAGGGTTTGCTTAGGACCAATAGTAGTTTTATGTCCTGGCCACACCCAAGGTGTTGGCTCGGAGCGTGACACTATTTTCATTGGCTTATCATGTAGATATATATGTCATGGATTTGATTAATAGGGGTTGCTCTTGGATTCAAGGATACTGTTGCATATGTTAGGGGTTGGGATGTTATGGATCCCGACTAAGCTATGATTGTCTGGAGAGGCTAAACCATCTCCCGAGGAGGCTGTCTAGTTGCTTGAACGTCCATGATTGTTAGTGAATACGCAGGAAAATCTAGAGTTATGGTGCTGAAGAGAGAAAATAATTATAGAGAGGCAAGAAAAACATTGTAAATCAAGGTTTCAGAATAAGTAATTCTAGCCTTTAATATTTTTGTGGCACATACTATATTGTTACAAATATTAACCACCAACAAGGTTCCTAATACAATTTTCTTTGCTTGCAAGTTGCAACAAATTTTCTAAGTATGAATATATACTGAAATCATTAAAAAAAATGAATAATAACTTTATTCATCAAGATTATGAATATAAATTTATTGATCCCTTGATTCTTCTCTCGTAAGATTTCTTCTTGATTCGAGGACCGTTAGTGGCATATTTCTCGAATTAAGGATGATTTTGACTTGATCTCCATGTAAGGAGGATTTTGTGGATCTTCTTGGAATATTTGGTTATCAAGAAGAGTGTAACATATTTTTATCTCACTGTGAGTATCCCAAGAGTTTAAGCAATATTCGAAATATATAATACTCTTTATATATAAGCTAGGGTTTAGGGTATAGTAATAGAGTCCAAGCTAGAATTAAACACGTCTTGTAAAATTCAAAAAAAATTAATGTCAACAAATGTCCCCTACTTCATGGCTTGTCAAAGTGTAGACTTGATGAGACTCAACGATGAGACATGAAATACTCATAAAAATGAAGCTTCCACCTTTGTGATTTTGTAGCTTCATATTTGCCTATTTCATTTGTGAGAGATGAGATGAAGGACATATTTGGTCTCACAAGGCGTGTCAATTTGTTTCCAACATATTTTAATATGATGAAAAATAAATTGCAATCTAAAGAAACAAGAATATTTTATTGATAATAATGTGAGGACAATTATGTTCTTTCTTGATTCTTCTCTCTAAATCTCTCTGTGATTCGAGGGTTGTTAGTAGTATATTTCTCAAAGTAGGAGCCACATATTGATCTCTTTATGAATATCTCATGAATTTATTGAATTTTTGAGATGTCTCTACAAGGGAATATATTACCCTTCATATAGAAGGAATATATTACCCTTTATATAGACATGAGTTGGGGTTTAGGGTAGAGTAGTCTCCAAAATCCAAACTGAAATAGAACTCGTCTTGTAGAGTCCTACAAAATTTCGATGTCTACCATTTTCAAAGGTTTAAATTAAGTATAATATACATAAATATCATAGTGTTAAGAGCTAATTACATTATTTTCCTTCTCTTTTTCAAAATACAAAAATCCCTAAAAATTTATGCATGTCGGATACATCACTGGACCTATGGATACATAGGTGAGGGATGTATCTGAGAGGGGAGGAATGTATCAGAGAGCAGATAGGACATCCCGATACATGAGCAGACATCTGGATACATAGATGAGGGATGTATTAGAGAGTGGAGGGATGTATCTGAGAAGGGTATATGGATGTATCAGCGAGAGCAGAGTGATGTATCTGAGAGGAAATTTTTGAAACTTTTATAAATTATAGGGAATTTTAGAGATTATGGTAAAATAAGATGTGTATTTAGGTTATTTTTCTTGAAATTAAATGTAGAACTTATTCGTTTTATCGTCTTCTTTTAATTGTAATAATGACAATAATTGATATGTCTTCAAATAGTTTGAATTAATTATTTAGTCATTTTGTCTTATTATTTTATTTGAGCAACAATAATTATGAGGATTAATTTGTAAGATCATATCATCAATCAAATTTTGATGAACTTTTTCGTAATTCAACTTAATTTAGTTATGAGATTTGCCCACTTTAAGTAAAGTATTATACTGATATAAATATAGCACTATTGATCAACAGACATACATTTTCTATGATATGAATATCATTTTTTTATAATGTCATTTAAACTAATAAGAAATTCATGTGTTTCCATTTTACACCGCACAAACAACAAATTTTCTTTTTTAGTTCAATCTATAAATTTATAGCATGTTTGGCATTGCTGCTAAAAACTGCTTATTTTCAAAAGAACTTTTTTAAAATAGCTTTTCAGAAAATTGATTTTTTAAAAAAAAAACAATTTATGTTTGGCTAATTCTTTTGAAAAGTGTTTTTTTTTTATATTTGAAACTTGTGTTTGGTTAATCTTTTAAAAAAAAGTATTTTTAGTGTCAAATTACGATTAAGGGCAATTATTAATGTACTTTTAATATTAAAATTATTTTATAGAGAAAAACTAGTTTAAACATCTATTACAAGAAATTAAATTAAAATTTTTATTTTTATTAAATTAAAATGTTCATATTCAAATTTTTAATCAATATTATACATTTTTTGAAGGTTTTAAATCTTTAATTGTTATTTAATTTTTTTCTAATCTTACAACAATATTATTGTTACCTTCTTCTTTTTTCTGATTTTGTAAAATAATAAATAAAATAATAATACATACACGTAAAATAAAATGTAAAATTTATTATATAAAATAAAAAATAAAATTATTAAATGGAACTTAACCAATCATATGAGATATGTTAATTAATTAATAAGAGATACATAAGTAAATATAAATAAATAAATAAATAAATATATATATATATATATATATATATATATATAGAATAATGTTGAAAGTTATAACTAGATTGACATGTCTATGAAGCCTCTATCATACTAAAGATAGGATACTGAGACAAGATTAGACTACCTAAATACTACTAACAACATATGCCGACTACTAATATTCTAAACAAACGGGAGAACTCTGAAAGCAAGAGGTCTTATGAAAGCTGAATGAAAGGGGACATAATGATGAGTTAGTTGTCTTGAGTACCTGAATCTGTATCATAAAATGGTGCAACGCCGAATTAGGTTAGTACATGAAATTTATGGTATGTACAATAGCCAAATAAAGCAACTGGCTAAACTGAATATATTGAACTAAAAGAGTAAATCTGAAGGTAGACAGTAAAAAAGTTAATTGATAAGTAAAGTATGCATGTATAGATTAACAACCAACATTTACAACTAAATGTGCATGTAATAGTAGCAAATACTGAAAATAATACATTTTTACTTTTCTGGGGATTTTTTCTAACCGACTACAATAACATGAGCCTCATGATGATAAAATTCCTTGCCCACATTGCCAGAGCCATGCAATACCTTGCCAAGGTAAAGAACGAACTAAACTACTAGATCAAATCTTTGAGCCCTTATGAGGGGCTTTTTGAGGAGTCATCCGAACCAACGACACGACCTTATCCTATGTTGGTGGTGTAGTTTTTGGTGGTTTTGAATTATCTTAACCCTTACCCAACTCGATGCTTAGTACTACTCTCAAAATAATGCAATGATGCTCAATAACTGTAAAAATATTCTACTTTAGGGGCAGAACAACAAATCTGTTACTTTGAGCCTATACTCAATAATACTTCTTTAGCATTGAACGAAACTCAAATGAACTATATTTTAAAAACTTGACTATGCTTTTATGAAAAGCGCAAGACTATGCTTTCTCAAAAATGACATATACTTCTTTATAGTTAAACATGCTTCCTTTCTAAAAATCTATGTATTTTTTCTCAAATCTAAGATATATTTTCCTTAAGAGTATGACAACCCTGACATGCCATGACTAGCACCCATACTAACCCAACGGTAGAAGAATGTAACGACCCGAATCGTCGTTATTTAAGAAAAGCAAACATTCAAAAATTACAGGGCCACTATCCTGCTAGGGCAGGCCGGATGCCGCTAGGGCGGTGGTTCCATAGCAGGATTAGCTAGCGCCAGAGCGGGATAAGCGAGACATAATATAAATAATGCAAAATATTATTTTCTCCTTCTTTCTAAAATACCTAATTTAGACATAAATCACCCTAGAAACTCCCAAAAAGCTGCTCTAAGCTTGGGAAGGAAGGAGAAGGTGATTTATAGCGTAAGGAGTGTCGGGGATGGCAGATTTTCGGTCAAGATCACCATCACGAAGTCAGGAAAAACAAGAATCAAAGAAAAACTCTGTACAGCTGCTTGGCACCCAGGTAAGCTAAGTTTTATTAATTGAGTAGTTATAAATTTGTGCTCACTATGTAATATAATGTAAATCAACGATAGGATTTATGTGTAGGCCTTTGTGCACCGAACAAATGATGATTAATTATGGGAAGAAGCCTTAGGTGCTGAACTAGGGCTAAGTTGGTCGAATTATTGGTAAGTGATATATATCGATGAATATTTCATTATGATGGTTGTGATTTCATGATTAGGATATATATATGTTGTTCTTGATTCATGATAATACGTGCATGTATACAATGTTGCATTATTGGCCAGACAATTTGTAATAAGATAGACGAATGATGAATGCCATGAATCATGACTTGATTTTATGATTATGAGAATGTACTTGTGATTGTGACTGTGGCTTATTGAATGGATCGGGTGTTGCGTTTTGACACACTAACTTGGATCAGTTGTCATGTTACAGCATAAAGATGGGATTGGTTTCCACGTTCTGGCATAAACATTGGATCGAGTACCATATTCCAGTATGCTAATAGTTTGGGTTTGGGTTCCATGAGAGGACCAATGACTTGACATAATTATGTATCTAGAGGATTGTGAAATTGAACGTAGTTCGTAATGAGAAATGATATTGTAATTCCCCGGAGTGGTTATATGGTTATGAGGAATTATATCTGATTGTTCTTTTGTGTTGAGTGAACTTGTTGCGTATCGTGTAGTCTAATGAATTGGGAAGGCCAAGGGTTCAATGGTCGTAATAATTTAGAGGAAGGGATGTCCGTGTGTTGTAAGGGCGAGAAGTGGGGGTAGTGTATGTGATGTAATTACTTCGTGGACTCTCCTATGCGTTTAAATAGTTAGGCTAAGATCAAGAACCTAGTAAGTAGGTTGACTGAGAAGGTGGTTAGTAGTAAGGGTGCTAGTGTAATTTTAAGGTATTCTAGAGAGGTTAGTGGTTGAGAACCGAGTGGTTTACTCCACATTCTTGCTAGTTGATTTCTTATGTTATGCGGTGGAATTCGGGTTGACCGATGATGCCTACCAGTACGTGTGATTTTGTACTGATACTACTCTTACTATTCCTTTTTGGGAATAGATTGGATGTAGGTCGCTGATGTTTCATTAGGTGAAGACGAAGAAATCTCTAGCAACTTCTATTTTTCCTCCTGCATGGTGGGAGCTATGTCATTTATTATTATGTCCAATGTGTACCCATAGTAGCTCTTGTACCTGTTTAGACTAGATCATTTGGGGTGTTAATTACTTTACAAGTCTTAACCCAAATTTGGTAAATAAGGTTTTCATTTATAAAAACACTATGATTTCATTTATCTCCGATTTTCATTAATTTTCCACATGTTTAACTATTGAAATATAAGAGTTCTCCAACTTAGGTGTTAGAGTGGGTGCCCGCACGTCCCATAGGTTGGGTCGTGACAAATTGGTATTAGAGCCCAGGTTACCGGTTTCCCAGTACAGTAGCACAATGTGAACTAGGCTCCTGCGGATTAGTGTGTTGACGTCAACACATAATCTTCAGGAAGGTAGGAAGAATTCTAGGAAAATTTTCCACTTTTTCTATCCTTTCGTGCGAGCATCTCTTTTGGTATGAGTTGAGTCCAATTGGTATCTCCCAATCCCAATTGGTATCTCAACAAAGTGAACCAAACGTCGTGGTCACGATGAGGGGCCACAAGCAAAGAAAATTGGAACTGAGAAGGTTCCAATTGGTATCTGTCCCGAAAGGGTTGCGTAATTGCATGGATGACCGAAGTAACTAATAACTTGGACTTGTCTATGCATTGTATTTTGAAAATTGTGAATGTGTGTTTCTTGATATCCGAATTAACTATGACCGTGTGCTTCTTGTTGTCTGAAACAACTGTGAGGGTAAAGTTGTAATTTCTTGAATGTGATGATGTGGTTATGTGCACTATATCTGTGTGTCTAAACTTTGATATGTGCAATATGTTGGCCTAGTTGTTGAAGTTATGCAAGTTGTAAATGCCTGAGTATTGTGAAACTCATAAGGAAAAGAAAGTCATGCCCAAGTTCGACGAAATGGTCTAGATGATTACGAGGTGATTCGTAAGAGGAAACTAAACGTGTATTGCGCTTGAGCAATAACCGTGTGAGTGCCTGAGTGTAGCCTGGGAATTTGTGGGTTATGGTGATAAAATTAAGAAGAATGGGTTGGATTGGGTATCATGGAAATTGACTCGGGGTAAACATCGATCGTCCTAGCTAAGGGGATTACTCTAAAAATGCCTGTGTTATAGCTAGGAACCTTTAGGGGGATTTGGGAAAGAAAAGAACCTTGTTGGCAGGAGTTTTGTTTCCGTTATGGCCGCTAGGCGGGATTTTTCTCGCCGAGGCGAGGCCGCCAGTGTGGGATTCCTCCCACTTGAGCAGGACAGGGCGAGACAGAATCTCAACCCTGTCTCCCTTGTTTTCCCTATTCATAATTATGGACCCCTAATTGTACCCGAACTAACCCCTGCAAGTCAATCAGTGCTCAACAATAAAACATGACGTCATAACCTTAGTATTTAAATATCGTTTGTGTCAGAGAGCAAAAACTAGCATCCCTGTGCTTAAAAACATAAGGAAGAATGAAAAGATAGAGTAAAGTTTTGTTCTAAATCACAAGCCTAAAAAGGGGCGAAGAATCAATCAAGAACTTTGGGACTGGAGGTGCCATCGTCAAAGTCTAGATCCTCCAGCGGAACTTGTCATGGCCTCCTCCAGAAAAGAGAAGTGATGCAAATCTTCCTTATCAACTATGGGAATCTCATATCTGGGGGCGATGCAAGTGAACATTTTTTTCACCACCTTCCATATTTAAACCAGCAGACGGTCTCTCACCACACCCTTCTTTCTATCCTGGCGCAGCTCGCAACGGAGCATCTCAACCTCTAGGGTGGTGCTAGGGGAAACCGGAGTGGTGTCAGGATAGGGCACCCCATTCTCCTTTGGATAGCTGCCAATTCCTCCTCTACCTGTGTAGCGGAGAGTGGAGGCTAGGATCCTGTAGGACGAGTGTCGTCGCCTCCCTTGTCGTCCGACTCTGCGGCCGTATGATTGCTGTTGGCCCTGTTAGTCCTCCTTCTTTTGCTCATAGAAGTAGAGCCATGCCTTACCAAAAGAGGGTGAAGGGGGGGGGGGGGGCAGATCCATAGAGAGTACATCATCAGTGTCTAGGAGAGGCACTCACACCTATTTACACATCGCAGTGATAAGTCCGGGTAGGAATAAAGCCTTCTTGTTACCCCGATAGAACAACTTCCACTCAAAGATGATCTGCGCCCCCACATTTAGCTTAATGCCCTACACCACACACGCCAACACCAAGTCCCGAGGAAATGTCATGTCAGTGCGATTGTCTGATGGGAGAATCCTCCTAGTGACCAAGTGAAGCTACTTCTTCGCATTCGGTGAACAGTCCGCACTAGTAATCCCCTTAGCAGTAGGCCAATAGACCCTGTCTTGATGTGCAGGTTCCACCAGTGTGTCCCTCAGCCAGCCCAGATCCATATCCATTAGCTTAGCCTCGTACTCAGCCTTCAAGGCCTCGGGCAACTCTAGTACCTCATTTATAGTAGTAGCATTTAGGGGGTGGATGATGAGATGATGATCGTCCCAGTGGACGGTGGGCACGATAGCTTAGAACTCCCTCACCGAGTGAACACATGCAGCAATGGGAGCCTCGGCTAGTGGAGCCCACCTGAACTCTATCAGGTGAGCATAGAAAGCAGGTTATTGTTCCTCTAGCCTCAGTAAGACCAAGCCCCTTTCACAGCAGAACATGTTGTTCCGAAATTCATGGAAATCAGACAAATGGTAAATTTTCCTTATTTAGACCTGCCATTCTACCTGCAAGTTATGAAAGTTTTACGTTAGAATGCGATAAAAATAATCAGTTTATGGTTAAAAGGGGAAGGGAGAAATTTTCCATCTTAAAGGGATGCAGGCAACTAGTCTGGCTTATCTCGCCACATCGGCCAAAATCCCGCTAGAGTGGGATGATAGAGGCTGCTACAGTGGGATGAAGGTCCTCAAAGCGGCCTTCATCTAGGATAAATAGCAGGTGCGATCATGGTACCTCTTCATCCCAAAAATCCCTATTTTCGAAGGAATTTCAGCAGATCAGAGTATATTAACTACCCTAGAATCTAAATATGTTATTATTTCGGCAAAATAAACCCTGAATACCCTCAAATTTGAGTTTTAAATAAAGAGGCTTTTTAACTTCTCCCAAACATTTTAGTATCGATTTAATCGTATATTTATAAAATCCTTATGCCCAGTGCATTATGGAGACGTCGGGGACGTAAGGGGAGTGACAATGGTACGTTTTTCTATCAAACTAGCAACCTATGTCAAATTTCTAAATAACTACCTGGAAACCATTTCTAAATCAATAATTTATCATCATGCATTGGTAGTTAAGTAAGTAATGAAGTAAAGAGTGTAAGAAATAGGATTGCTACCTTGATTTTGATGTCCGAAAGCGAAGTAATCGAGAGGTTTTAAGAGATTTTGAGTAAGGAAAAAGGGATAAATGAGGAAACCATTCCTCATTCCCCTTTTACAATTTTCCGATATCCTGCTTTAGCTAGAGTATCCTCACCACAGCGGCCTCGCCCCAGCGGAAGGGTTGCCGCCTTGGCGAGGTCAGGCTATGTAAGTTGAACGCGTTTGTTTCTTCGGGTGTTTCCTTTAAGATTCAAAACCGACCCCTTTCGAGGATATCATCTGTTCTGTTTCGATCAAAAGAGTCACCATCCGTCATGGTTTTTGATATGGACCAATTCTTTAGTTTAGAAGTAAACCAAAATAGGGCGTGTGACAATCCGTGCACTAGTCGTTTAGGGAAGAACTAGGGGTAAATTGCTATCTATTGTAACGACCGAAACCGTCGTTATATAAGAAAAGTAAAAATTCAAAAACTATTGTTCCACTATCCCACCAAGTTGGGCTAGATACCTCTAGGGCAGTGGTGCCACGGCAGAGTAAGCTGGCGCCAGAGAGGGATAAGCTAGATAGAATGTAATTAACGTGAAATCCTATTTTCTCCTTCCAACTAAAATACCTAATTTAGACATAAACCACCTTAGAAACCCCCAAAAAGCTACTCCAAGCTTGGGAAAGAAGGAGAAGAAGATTTCTAGCATAAGGAGCGCAGGGGATGGCAGATTTTCGGTCAAGATCACCAGCACGAAGTTAGGAAAAACAAGAATCAAAGCCAAAACTCTATGCAGCTGCTTGCCGCCCAGGTAGGCTAGGTTTTATTAATTAAGTAGTTATAAATATGTGCTCACTGTGTAATAGAATGTAAATCAATGGTAGGATTTATGCGTAGGCCTTCGTGCACCGAACAAAAGATGATTAATCATGGGAAGAAGCCTTAGGTGCTGAACTAGGGCTTAGTTGGTCGAATTATTGTTAAGTGATATATGTCGATGAATACTTCATTATGATGGTTGTTATTTCATGATTAGGAGATATATGTTGTTCTTGCTTCATGATAATACGTGTATGTATGCAATATTGCATCATTGGCCACACTATTTGTAATGAGATAGACGAATGATGAATGCCATGAATCATGACTTGATTTTATAATTATGAGAATGTACTTGTGATTTTGATTGTGATTGTGGCTTGTTGAATGGATCGGTTGCCACGTTCCGACTTAAAGATGGAATCGGTTGCCACGTTTTGGCATAAAAATGGGATCGGTTGCCACAATCTGGCATAAACATTGGATCGGGTATCACGTTCTAGTATGCTAACAGTTTGGGTGGGTTTGGGTTCCGTAAGAGGACCAATGACTTGACATAATTGTGTATTTAGAGGATTGTGAAATTGAACATAGTTCTTAATGATAAATGATATTGTAATTCCCCGGAGTGGTTATATGGTTATGAGGACTTATATCTGATTGTTCTTTTGTGTTGAGTGAACTTGTTGCGTATCGTGTTATCGAATGAATTGGGAAGGCAAAGGGTTCAACGGTCATAATAATTGAGAGCAAGGGTTGTCCGTGTGTTGTAATGGCGAGAAGTGGGGGTAGTGTACGTGATGTAATTACTTAGGTGGATTTCACCTTGGAGGAAGGAATTTGTGGTTGGTAGTTAGAAAGCTTGATATAATATGCCATGTGGCAAGGGCAGGGTAACAAAGAAAAGAAAGTAAGGGTATGTCCTGGGTGGTTAGTTGAAATGCTTGTAGTTGTAATTGTGGACTGTCCTATGCGTTTAAATGGTTAGGCTAAGATCAAGAACCTAGTAAGTAGGTTTACTGAGAAGGTGGTTAGTAGTAAGGTGCTAGAGTAATTCTAAGGTATTCCAGAGGGAGTAAAGGTGGAGAAGCGAGTGGTTTATTGCACATTTTTGCTAGTTGATTTCTTATGTTATGCGGTGGGTGTCGGGTTGACCGATGATGCCTACCAGTACGTGTGATTTTGTACTGATACTACTCTTGCTATGCCTTTTTTGGCATAGACTGGATGCAAGTCAGTGATGTTACATTAGGTGAGGACGAAGAAATCTTCAGCAGCTTCTATTTCTCCTTCCGCATGGTGGGAGATGTGTCATTTATTATTATGTCCAATGTGTACTCTTAGTAGCTCTTATACCTGTTTAGACTAGATCCTTGGGGGTTTTAATTACTTTACAAGTCTTAACCTGAATTTGTTAAAGAAGTTTTTCATTTATAAAAATAGTATGATTTCATTCATCTCCGTTTTTCATTAATTTTCCGCATTTTAACTATTGGGATATGAGGGTTCTCCTACTTAGGTGTTCGAGTACGTGCCCGCACGGCCCGCTGGGTTGGGTCGTGACAAAGAATCTACTACCAACCTAAATTTAACTCATCAAACCCTTTAAGAACCAAGTCATGATATAAAGTACTAAGAAACAGTTTAAAGACAACTAAAAGATTGAGTTTCCATAAAATCATCCAGTTAACCAAAACAAATATGGATTTTAACTCTATAGAACCTGAAAGTCAGAGTAACTCTAAAGTGTCTAGAATAAAAGGATTACACCATAAGAAGATAAGTAAAAATTTTAAATGTCTGTGTCTGAGAAGATGGACAACAAGATAAGGAAGAACCCATGGCAGCCTAGAAGAAGTGGCTATGCCTTGAATTCAAATGTCTTGTTTCTCACAGCTAGGGTCTCGAAGCACTTGGAAAATTTAGCATACAACTTTTATTTCCCCAAGATACCTAGAACAATATAAAGGTGATCTACATGCTCCTGCATGCCCTTGAGGTAGATCAAGATATCATCTATAAACATGTTCACAGAAAAATCCAAGAATGGTTAAAAAAACCAAGTTATCAAGTTCAAAAAGGTTGGTGGCGCATTAGTCAACCCAAAAGATATTACCATGAACTCATCGTGTGCATATTGAGTTCTGAATGCTATTTTAGGTATGTCCTCAGGCCTAATCTTTAACTGGTTGTAGCTTGACCTCAAGTCAGTCTTATAGAAGACTGAATCTCCCTGGAAGTGGTCAAATAGATCATCTATACGAGGTAAGGGGCACTTGTTTTGGATTGTGACCTTATTCAACTGTCGTTAATCTATGCACATTCTCATACTACCATAATTTTTCTTCAAAAAAAAATTGGGGCACCCTAGGGAGAAGTACTATGATGAATGAACCCTTTATCAAGAAGTTCCTACAATTGACTTATGAGTTTCCCTCAATGCTATTGGAGCCATGCAATAGGAAGGAATAGAAATTGGACGAGTGCCTGACTCCAAGTCAATATCCCTATTCGAGGGCATACCAGGAAATTTTTTAGGAAATACCTCCTGAAATTATGAAACCATGGGGATAGACTCAATAGAAGGAGATTCTACAAAACATCCCAAATATGAGCCAAAAATGCCAAAGAACCCCGCCCTACAGGATTACTATCCCAAATGAAGAATATGATCTTTACTTGCTTAAGCTTCTTCACCCCCTTTCCCCTATAATATTTCCCTACCCAGGATCTCTAGAGTCATTGTCTTAGCACTATAGGTTAGCACAATAAAATGAGGGAACAACCAAGTCATACCTTTTTAATCTACATTAGTGGTGATCTACATACATAACAAGCCTATGAGCCAATATGTACACTTGAATTCATTTGTGAGAGTGAGTATTTTTGCATCATCTATAATCCTTTGAATTTACATTCTTAATTGTATATGATATTCTCTCTTGTGTGAATGACATTGCATCCTTCATGTGAATCGTGATGTCTTGATTTCAATTGAGTTGCATGAATGCGATACATTCGTGTGAATCTTTAGGCAAACCGAGAATGTTGATGCCATTGACTTGAGATGCTTTAAAAATTTTCTTACATGAAAAAATTGTCTCACAATTGGAAGTAAAAATGTTTTGTTCGAAAAGAAGAAAACCTTTGCCTAACGGTTAATGGTGGAACCTCAGGTGAGATGTGCTTGTATAGGGTCCTTTTATTTTGAATCTATTATTTTTAATGATTTTGAGTCAAATATGTAATTATGTGAATCGTATATTGGGTATAGCCGAGCTAAAGTCCTATACTTAGTGAGTATTTTGCTTGAGAAGAAGTTATAGTTCAAGTTTTGGGGTTTGATGAGTTGGTATTTTACCAACTCTTTAGATTCAAATTTGTGAAATATTGCCATATTTTAATGCTAAGTAAAGGTATTTAGGACCTAGTCCTCTTGTATGTAGGCATTCCTGAGAAAAAGCAAGTTTGATGGATTTGAAGCTGAAAATCATTGAAGCACATTGATGAATAAACTGACGTCCCGCAGTAACCAACATGCATCTCATCAGCTAAACACTGACTTGAATGAAGCAAGGCTGCCTCAGTACTGGCGTTTTAATTGACACGGTACCATGATTGATTGGAAATTCATTGGTCCTAATGCAGATGTTCCTGTGAGAACAAAAGGTCGAAGTGAGGAAGTCACTGATGCTCCACAATTTTGGGTCGGAGTTTTATCAGTCCAAACTCAAGTATGACAGCTAAAGGGAAAAATGCAATTATGCAAACTAGTGCTTCCTTTGGAAGGTTTCAAGGATAGAATAGAGATTTATGTAATTATGTATCATTATCATTTCACAATTAGGGATAATGGGGAGAGACCTCTTTTGTGAAAAAAGATATTCATAGAGGATAGTGAAGAACTTCTTAGCTTGTAGAGGAAGAAACCTCAGATTTGTGTCACTCTAAGCTAGGATTTTAGATTTTGTTAATCAACATTGCTTGGAATGGAGATTTCCTATATGGATATTGACTCTATTTCTTCTTTTTTTTATGAGCAGCTAAATCCTTAGTTAGGGGTGTGTGTGCTAGATGGGGGCTTAAAACCCTGATTGGGTATTTATTGATCAACTCTAAAATTTATTGATAGTCTCTAAAATTGATTGTATGATGTGAATCTATTGTTGAATTGAAGTTTTAATCTAAAAAAATGGTGGTTGCAAATATCGATTGAACTCTCTAGCAGTGTTTTAGCTTCGAAGACCAAAATGGAGTTGGGTAAGACTCAATTGTGAGGTCTTGTTGAAATTAATCTATGGGTTTAAGCCAAGGATGGGATAATCCGAGTAGTTTCACATGTAATGATATGAGCTATGGTTAGTCTACCAACTCAAGCAATGTTGGTGTTTTGTTTGAAAGGGTCTTGGAGTTTTAGAGAATCAAGGGACATACATTGGATAGTTTGAGAGAATATCAAAGCATAGCCTAGACCAAACACTATCCATGTACCAATCGGTTTTATTACGGTTAATCTTTACCTATTCGAATTGAAACCCAAATTGTTATGCGGACACCGCTAATCTTCTCCAAATTTGGTAAACCATAATCATGTTGATTTCCTATTTTATTACTTGATATTGACGAATTTATATTGTTACTAAACCACCCTTTATTTATATATATAAACATGCTTGTTAAAGATTCAATTTGCTAATTTGTTTCGAGTTGTGAAATCAATTCAAGGTGATCCCATCTTCCAATCCTTGGTTCAACTCAGATCTCTAAAGTTGGGTAATTTATTTCGCATACAAATGCCTATGCCCTAATAATGGAACATAGTTGAGCATTTATGACCTATAGGTCCTGACAGATAGGTACACAAGTCTCTTCAGTAGAGTAGTCGAGTTCCAGCATATTGGTCAGCTCAACTTCTTCCAAAATTTCTAAATCCAGAGGTTTGTTAGTTTTTTTTATGTATTACTGATGGTTAGGTCGGGGACTTATCACGGCCAATTATACTACTCTTAGAGACTTTTCGACTTTGGGTTGTACATATGTGCATTGTCAGCTATATTGACCTTGTTGTTTTTTCATTTTAGAACAAGGACTTGTACAACTTCATCATATATGAGCACCCTGACGGTGGGACTCCTGTCAGTGCCTCCACAATCCTCACAAAATATTCACTCAAAAATATAGGCATGATCCATAACTTAGAGAAATGAAGAACTGGATGCCACTAGTTTCTCTATTGCCAAATGAGGAGTAAAGCTAATCGTCTGATAAACCAACTAATTTACTAGTGCTTTGTTCACATAATCATAACAACATGCCTCACTAACTTGTAGAATTGCGTCTCATACTAAAAAAGGCATTGATTTCTATGGAAGATCCTTATTCTTATCCCAAAACCTCTCTCTTATATTATGGGGCACATACTTCTCTAAGAAAGGCTTAGAGTATCAATCCCAATTCATTAGAGGTGACCTGGTTGGCCTATGATCGAGGTAAGATTTCCACTACTCCTTTACTAGCCCCTTCTTATCAAACATAGTATAATCAACCATATGTGACTCTACTAGGACAACGTTATTCAACCTCTCCTAACAACTTACCATAAATTTATTTTGTCCTAGTCACGATACCTGAAAACCTCGGAAGACCCAATGTGATGAACCAACCCAACATCTTATGTTTTTAAGAAGCCATAACCGGTATGGCTTTACTTGACTAAGCAATAACTAGTGCCGGTAGAACTACTAGACAATAAGTCGTTGTAGGAGGCTGTCTTTTTGGAACCCGGACACCCTGAGGTATGGCATTCACTAAAGTTTGAGCCTTGTTTCAAACCTGAGAACGCACCACAGTTCCAAGCAAACTTCTTAGCCGAGACATACCCTCCAAGAAGCTGAGGATACTAACCAAAATGTCTTGAATAACTGACGTAGCTTCAAATCATGTCAAAGGTTGGGCTAGTCTTACACCGTACGATTGATGTTGAACATGCTCTATCTCAATGTTAAGCTTTGGTGAAATTCCCTATCCTGACCTTGAGTTGGTGTGAGAATTCAAGACTTACCTCAACTTCTAGGTTTTCCTCTGCCTCGACTCCTAGTTGGGGCCCTATATGTAGGCACAAGAATCTCATGCCTATTCGCAGATGACCTCGTCCTAACCATTTGAGAAATAATGAAACAAACAAAGTTTAGAAGTCGATAGAGTCAAGAACAGATGCTAAGGAGCAAATAAGGTGAAATATTCCTAAGAATAGCCTATAGACTCCCAAAGATAGGATATGGACTTCATTATACCAATCCATAAGACTCTAGAAGGCACGTGCTCTTGTATTAGAATGGCTAAGAAGCATAAGTCTCTAATACCACATTGTCACAACCCAAAATAGGATCATAAGACGTCTATCATAAATCCCTTGTAGGAAAGATAAATGTACATACGATAGAGAAATCAAGAAATAACTAACAAAGAATCAATAATAATAATAATATAAGAATGGACCCCTATCATAGATATATACAAAATCTATATCTATCTATACTACCTTAAAAGCATGAACTCCCAAACTTGAATGTTGAATTACTATAATACCCCCAATTAAAAAAATTCAATTTATTTTACTTATTAATTTAATTAATTTTATCATATTGAAAGTAGATACCTTTTCAAATTAAAGGATTGTGACTTTTTCAATGAGTTGTGACTTTTTTGACAGGTTGTGACTTTTTCATTGAGTTGTGACTTTTCTGAAGGGTTGTGATTTTTTCGAAGGGTTGTGACTTTTCTAAATAGTTGTACCTTTTCTAATGAGCTGTTCCTTTTTCAAAGGGTTGTGACTTTTTCAATAAGCGGTGACTTTTCCGAAAAGTTGTGACTTTTCGGATAAGACACAATTAAGACCTATTCATACTACTATTTGGTAGCTATAAATAGAGGGGTTTCCTCACACTTTTAAACTACAATTTCTTGAAGTTCTCTACTCTTCTTCTTCTTAAAAATCTCAAGTTTTCTTTGCGAAAATTGTTTAAATACGAAATCCAACAAAATTCGAGGTACCTCATAAGAAAGAGTTGGTGAAAAAAATGTAGCAAATCATTCATCAATTAACACTCATATTTTTCTTGCCATTTTATGAGTTAATAGTGATGAAAAGTTATGGGAAAGACAATAATATTAAACAAATATGAAAAAAAGCATATGATTTAGGTAAGATATTTCTTCTTTGCTTTTTTTTATTTTTTATGCTTTTCCCTCAACCGAAGGAGCTTCTTCCTAATTTTGCTAAAACAATGGGTATCAATGTTGTCCATTGAATTATTAGTTTTGATGTTAAATTCACTATTTCAAAAATAGATTTTTACTTTTACTTATAATATGATAATCTAGCCATTTTAATAATTATTTTTTAATGGATATGTATGTAAAAATAATTGGAGAAAGTAAAGCGTTGGTGACAAGATATTTAAATCAAATGAAACACTAGGGTGAACATAACATGAACATATATTTTCGTTTTCCTTCTTTAATGGCTATGCATTGTTCCGTATAATTTTTCTTTATGTCACAAGATACACTCCTTACTAGCTATATAAAAATAGATTTAAAAAAATAGTGATTGATCATAAAATGATCTGAAATCAAATTAATGATTCTATAAATAATACTTTTAATTTTATTCATCTATTAATTTTTATCATTGAAAAATTTAAATATTTTATATCATGATACAACTTCTATAAGATACGAGATACTTTCATTACACAACAACTATATTACATGTATTCGACAAAAAAAATGAGAAAACTACAATTCCACAAAGATAAAGTAGAAACTTAATGAAATGAAATATTTTTCACCGTAGGTGATATTATTCATATATAAAATTAAATTATTCTACTGAAGTATATATAATCATCATTCATGATAACAACCAAGTATACTTTTTTTTTAAGTAAAATTACATCTCTATGATAGACTACTCAAATATTAATTGAGTAATAATATTTTATAAATAATATGTTACATATAAAGATAAAATATTGAAATACTTATGGTAATTCTTATTAGTGTCATGCACATACTAAATTTCAAGTATAAATATTTAAGATAAAATTTCTACTTAAATGGTTTACATCGTTTATGTTCATAACCTTAAGAGGAAAAACTATTGGTGACATTTTCTGAATGAATATTTTTTTTCTATTTTGTTGTTAGATTTGTTTACAAAATTAAGTGGCGTAAGAAATAATATTATTATAGAAATATCACTTTCTCTCATATTTAAACTTTGAATGTATTTTGAAATGTTTTATTGATATTTGGTCATTTTGATCTCAAAATATAACACTGTGACAATATGTATTAATAATTTAAACACACTTGTCATATGTTTGTTCAATTATAATTATTTACTAAAAATCTTTAATTTAGCAATATTAATTCTAATTTACAACATCATATACTATATATACATACATACATATATATATATATATATATATGATACACATGTAAAACACACGTAACGTAAAACTATTATACAAACAGCGCCCAAAAGAGCTCAGAAAAGATGAATATACAAAGGAACCAAATCCTATACTTGGTGTCACCAATACAAGTGCATCTAAAGTACATGAATAGAGCTATACAGAGCATCACTATCCATCAAAAAACAAAAATAAAGAAAACATATAGAGAAGGAAAAAGTACCAATCCTTTTAATGCTAAGAGCTCACCACTATACGAACAACACGATGTCCCCAAACGAGAATAACATATGATTAGGAGCAAATAAGGTGAAATATTCCAAAGAATGGCCAATAGCCTCCCAAAGATAGGATATAAATGTCATTGTACCGATCCACAAGACTCGACAAGGAACATGCTCAAGTAATAGTAAGACATATACACTGTCATGACCCAAAGTTGGATCATAATGACGCCTGTCATAAATCCCCCGTAGGCAAGATAAAAATTCATACAATAGAGAAATCTTGAATTAACTAACACAAAAGAAATAATAATATAAGAATGGACCCTATCATAGATACATACAAAATATACAGAAAGGGCACAAAAGAGACCAAAAAAAATGAATATACAAAAGAACCAAATCCCCGTACCTCGTGTCACCGATACAAGAAGATCTAAAGTACATGATTAGAGCTATACATAAAATCACTATCCATCAAAATAAAAAATTAAGACAACATATAGAGAACGAAAACTAGCAATCCTTTAAACACTAAGACCTCACCACTATCCGAACAACAAGATGTCCTCAAACGAGAAGAACACATGATAAGGAGAAAATAAGGTGAAATATTCCTAAGAATGGCCTATAGCCGCTTGAAGATAGGATATCAATGCCATTTTACCGATCCAAAAGAATCTAAAAGGCACCTACTCTTGTAATAGTAAGACCAATAAACCTAAAATTCTAATACCGCACTGTCACGACCCAAAATCAGATCATCATGACGCCTATCATAAATCCCCCGTAGGCAAGATAAACATACATACAATAGAGAAATCTAGAAATAACTAACACAAAAGCAATAATAATATAAGATGGACCCGTATCATAGATATATCCAAAATATATAAAGAGGGCCCAAAAAAGACTGGAAAAGACGAATATACAAAGGAACCAAATCTCGTACGTGGTGTCACTAGTACAAGTGCATCTAATGTACATGAATAGATCTACACATAACATCACTATCAATCAAAATATAAAAATAAAGACAACATATAGAGAACGAAACGTAGCAATCCTCTAAAGGATAAGAGCTCACCACTATCCAAACAACAAGATGTCGTCGAATGAGAACTACACACGATAAGGAGAAAATAAGGTGAAATATTTCGAAGAATGACCTATAGCCTCCCAAAGATACGATATCAACTTCATTGTGCCGATCCACAAGAATCTAGACAACACTTTCTCTTGTATTAGTAAGACCGATAAACCTAAGACTCTAAAACCACACAATCACGAAGAAAAATCAGATCATAATGATGTCTTTCATAAATCACCTGCAGGCAAGATAAACGTACATACAATAGAGAAATATAGAAACAACTAATACAAAAACAACAAATAATATAAGAGTGGACCTCTATCATATATATATACAAAAGTAAAAAAAATTCTGAAATTACCTTCATGGCTGCTTCATAGGCTCCCTGAGTTCATTTTTAGGCCCATTGGATCTCAACAACATATGCAATAAAATTAAAACCCGGAATGATCCCTTGGTCCATTTGGAATAATCCCTCAGACTCATAGCAATAGGTAATGTTCGGAATGATCCCTCGAGCTATCCAGAATGCGCCTCAGACTCATAACAAAAAATAAATAATGAAACAGTCAGAGAAGCATCACCGCGGACCCTAAGTAGTAGTAGTAAATCATTCAAAATCAGAAAACTAGTTGTTTAAGGGTAAAACTTCTTCAAAAATGAAAACCCGCAAAAATAGTTACTCTTATAATATTTCAATTTCCATTGGTAAACTAGAAGTACGCTCCCACGGAACCCAAATCAAGTAAACATTGAGGTAGATTAATTTAATAACCATAAACTAGTATCTCTTTTCCCTCTATTTCATACTATAACCCAATGCAAATACAATACACATGAGTTTGTGTCAATCATAGATTTATAAATACATACACATATCAATCACATAAAAATAGTATAAAACACCTTCCATAGAAAAATCATAATAACCTAGAATTTCTATCATTCCATATCAAAGGCTTCGGGACCATAATCTTAATAAAAGAGATAAAAACAACCATTCAAAGTAAGATAACATAAACCACTAAACGAGCAAGCAAACTTCTATAACTAAGTTTAAATTCCCTAAAACACTCTAAGGACTCTATTCTAATAAAGTCAAGACTACAAACAACCTAAACTAAGGCTTAAGGCTAAAGAACAATTCTAATTTCTCAAAAATGGTCAATTCACGCATAAGGATCATACAAGCCTAAATCTACTCTAAAATCCTTCTTAACGATCATGAAACTCAGAATATATAGAATCTAACTAAGCAAAGTCTAAAGGGAGGAAATTGTAACCTACTTCAAAGCTGAACTGCAATCACAAACTGTCAGTCGAAATATTGTTCCTTCCAAAATGCTTTGGATCGCTTCCACTATCAAAAATACGATCTACACATCAATATATGACTAATGATACCCATATCGATGATAGAAAATTTGAACAAAAAAATGGGTTAAAAAATGACCCGTAGAGCTTGACAATAGAACATAAAACTAACTTCGTCATTATGTTCTCCTTAAGGTAAGGTCAGATGCCCTAAAATTGGACAAAGATGGGTGACTTCAAATCTCAAAATGTCCAAAGAACTTTCTTTAAAGAAGTGAGATTAAATGAGAATTTGGGACCCAAACCAAGAATCAAATGTGAAATTCAAGCTCAAAAGTGACATAGAAAATAAAAGGGAAGAATTTTACCTTAGAATCACAAGAAATGAGCAAGAAGTAGGGGTTTTCCACAGTATTTGAGCCTGCTTCAATTATTTCTAAGTATTCTATAAACTTAGAAATATAATGGAGAAGAGACTTAAAACACTCAGTGATCGTCACTCCCACGGGACATTCATCGCAAGTGCGATGTCACAATAGCAAAGGAGAACTTTGTAGGAGTGACGAAAAAATATTTTCTCCAATTTCTCTGGAGTGGCCACGAGCCACATCAACAAAGATTGCTAACATCTCCGATCGTCGCAGATGTGGTTCCTCTCCAACTATAAATGACGTTGCAGACTCAACAAAAATGGACAAAACAACTAAGGGAGGTCATCTCAATGAAGTATTGGCAGAAGTCAATACTACAGTGAAAACATCTAAAACAATTCAATAACTAGTCCTAAATCAAATCAACAACCATGGGATTCGAACCAAAGTTTCTACTAGACTAAAATCAATGTTTCGAAGTAACAATGCGGATGAAGATCTCATCTGACTATTTACCAAGAATATTGACCAAAGTCAAGTAAAGAAATCACCTTACAGTATACTAACAATAAAATGTTGATACTTCAAAATAGTGTATAACACGAATTAAGCCTATATATGTTGATTTTAACTTATTCGAATCTGCGTACGGCTTATTTACCAGAGACAATTTAAGTTTATTGTTATATTTTGCTCGAGCTCGATTTCCATCTTGTTCGTATCATATATCTACCCAATTACTATAATTTATCTTATATTACTTAGAGACGTCCCTTTAAAACAATTGTTACTGATCTCAACTTATGTAGTGCTTCTAACTATGTTTTACTTTCTTTTTGGTAATTTTATAACTCCAATGTATAAAAAGCATGATATTTAAATAAAATTTTATTATTTCTTTAGAGACATTATTTCGATTGTATTCTTTATTGACCTTTTATCTGTCAATAATATCATTTTGGTAAATTATAGCTCAAAGGTGTCTTTGCTACGAAGGAAAATGTTTTCCTAGAAAATATTTTCTTGGAAAACAAGTGGATTTCTAACTTATTTTCTCATGTTTGGTTGGTCAATGAAAAACATTTTACATAAAATATCTTTTATTTTTGACTTGATACTAGAAAATAGTCTTTAGGAAAATAATTATTAAACCAAAAAACAACCCCGATGATTGATCTAGGACTCGACCCTAACACCCGAACTAAGACACGACCCGTTGACCATTCCAAAATCCGACCCTAAAATCTAACCCAGACTTCCTGTAATACCCCATAAATTTTTTGAACTAAGACTCGAACCATTCTTCATTGTGAGTAGGATTTAACCAAGGAATTTAAATTTTCGTAAACATTAAGGTCAAGTCACTAGATATAGCACCTTGAGTTCCAAAAAGAATTAAAGAGAATTCATTCAAGTCATTCCTTAGTTCTTTTAAGTTTTGGGTCAATTTCAAACGACCATATCTTTCAATGAGTTAGGAAACCTAAGAGATACCAAATGAAAGATCTCTGAGTCCTCTTTCCAACGCCATCGAGTTTGCAAATTTTTGAACTTGTAAGAGGGAGATATACCCGTTTGAAGTCATGTTGTCCATTTGATGAAAGTTACCTAAATTGACGAGGGGGATTTTGGTCTTTTCCTTACCTTATCAGATTTAATTCATTTTTATTAATTAATTAGAGGTCTAAACTAATTTGGTTAAGTTCAAACAATCATAATTTACGCTAGGGTTTTAGAAAAGATTTCAAGAAGAGAAAAGAGGAGAAAAGTAAAGGTTTCATCAAGTTCTTGAGGTTTCATTGTGGATTTTGCCAAGGGTTTGATCCCTAAGAGGTATGTGAGTTCACATAGAGTTGGGTTCGTTCACCCACATACCAATCATGATTTATTTAGTGTAATTTCATTCTTGAAATTTAAGGATTTAAGTTCTTGATGAGTTTTTGATAAGTATTCTTGAAGTTTCATCCTAAATCTTCTTTTGTTTGGATTTCGATGAGTTCTTGAGAAGAAAGTTAGGAATTTGAGAGTTGTTTTTAGTAGATTTTTGGGTACTTAGGTTAGGTATTTGAATCTAAGTAACTTGGGAAGAAACCATTCGATTCTAGGTGAATTAGAGCAAAACATTGACGAAGAAAATTCGTGAGAAAGTTTTGGGGGAGGGGTGGGCCGGCACCCCTGCAGTGCACCAAGAAATGTTCTCTGAAGTTTAGAGGTTGGCGCCCCACGCCAGTAGTGCACCAGGGTCGCCTGCCCCCACCCTTGTTCCGTCGTTTAGCCTATCTAAGTTTTCTTAAATGTACCTTCACTATCTATTGATTCTAACTACTCTAAACATCGAGAAATCATTAATAACAAGAATCATCACCTTGAATTCATAATTCAAATTGCGTCACAAATGACAAAGTAGCACCGGGATCAATAAAAGCATACACATCAAGTTGAAAAACTTTTAACATACTGGTAACCACATTAGGAGAACCCTCTTGTTCACCATGAGTCTGAAAAGCGTAGAATTTATCTTGCTTGGGAGCACTAGTACCCAAACCACTAGGAGAAGATTGTTTGCCCTCTCTTCCTCTAGTCGTAAGCATCTGGCAATCCCTCATTTTGTGACCACTTTTACCATAACCAAAGCAACCATTCGTGCTGGCTAGGCACTTACCCTCGTGTCTCTTTCCACACCTAGCACAAGTAGGGAATAGGGATCCACTACTACTTCCTTGAAACTTATAGTTAGACAACCCCTCTTGGTTAAACCTTGGAGCATTGGAGGAACCTTGTTCGGAAAACTTTTGTCTATACCTAGGAAGACCATATCCATCAGACCTTTCTTGAGAGGAATTATCACAATCAATTCTAGACCTCTTCTTCTCCCTAGATCTTTCTTTAAGTTTCTCCTTTTCAACCTGTCGGGTATAAGCCATAAGACGAGAAATATCCATATCATGGGCAAACATAGTCGTACGACATTCTTTCACTATTAAATTGGACACACCTGACACAAACTTAATCATTCTCGACTTAGGGTCGGCCACTATAGATGGAGCATATTTCGACAACCGAGTGAACCTCCAAGCATATTCCTTAACACTCATATTACGTTGCCGAAGGTTAATAAACTCAAGTACCATATCATCTCTCATTTCCAGAGGGCAGAACCTATCAAGAAAAGCATTCTTAAACCTTTCGGACTCTATGGGAGCCGCTTCAACCGACCTTGCTTCTTCCATTAGTTGAACCAAATATGAGCAACCCCTTTAAGTTGACAAGCGGCCAATTCCGCCCTCTCTACCGGAGTTACTCCCACAAAAGTCCAACACCTTATAGACCTCATCTATGAACTCTTGAGGATCTTCCTCATTCTTTGACCCATAAAATTTCGGGGGATTTATTCCAGCTTGAATTAATATTTGAAAAGCAAACCTAAACTCCGCATTAGTCACTTGATCGGTCCAAGGGTCGACCGAAACTTGAGGATCTTGAAGAGGAGCTCCTTGGTCAACATTGTCTCCCTCAATTCCACTAGCGAAAGCTCTTTGAGTAGCCATGTCTTGTAGAGCAGCGGGTAAGGATTAGGAGAGAGATCTTATAGAGTTGAACTCTATCGCACAACTTTAGAGTAATGAAAGAAGTGGAGTTTCTTAATCATCTTGTAGCCTCTCATTCATAAATGTGGCACGATTCACACTCATGAACAAGACTCTACTAGACGTAGCTTATAAGACATCATCATAGGACCATTCCAAACCTTTTGCTCTGATTACCAAGTTTGTCACGACCCAGGTGTACATTCTAGATGTAACATATTGTCATTACTAAAAAACTGCCAAAAAGAGATGGAAAAAAGTGACGGGCTGTATCGCTTTTTATGAAAAAGTGATGCAGTCAATCTTGTTGCTTTTTGGCTCAACGCTTTTACAATGCGTCGCTTTTTGTTTTTTTTTTAATTATTTTTTTGAAAAATGCGACGCCGTCCGTCACTTTTTTTATTTTTAATTTATTTTTTTATTTTAAAAAAGAGACGAAGTCCGTTGCTTTAATTAATTTTTATTTTTTTCAGAATCTTGAAAAGCAACGGACAATGAGACGCCGTCCGTCGCTCTTTTAGAAATAAAAATTTGAAAAAACCAGAAAAGCGACAAACTAAAGGACCCTGTCCGTCGCTTTTTTGGGTTTTTAAAAAATTAAAATTAAAAAAAATGATGGACTAAAGGACCCTGTCCGTCGCCTTTCTGAGTTTTTATAAAAAAAAATTAAGAAAAGCGACGGACAAAACCACCCTGTCCGTCACTTTTTCTGCAAATTTTTTGACAGCAGAAACTATCAGTAATTGCCAGTTTCTGCTGCCCACCTGTAAAAGAAATTCAATTCAATTCAGCCCCAATCAAACAAAAAACATTATAAAGTAGCTACACAAATTATAAAATAACAAACTTAAATTAACATTCAAAATATCTAAATCACAATTTAAAGACTTATAAAGTCTTTCAAAATTCATTTTAAAATTACAAAAAAATCGTTTCAAAAGTACAAATAGTTCAAAAAGACTATTTTATCAAGATTTCTAAAGTTCAACCTAATAATTAGTTCATAAATTCTATAAATCAAGATTTCTAAAGTTCACAACATTAAAGTTTAAAATCCTACAATAATTCAAGATTTCTAAAGTTCACAACTTAAAGTTCTAAAATCCCACAATAATTCAAGATTTCTAACGTTCACAGCCTAAAGTTCTAAAATCTTAAAATAATTCAAAATTTCTAAAGTTCACAACCTAAAGTTCTAAAATCCTAAAATAATTCAAGATTTCTATAGTTCACAACCTAAGTTCTAAAATTCTACAAAAATTCAAGTTCTCTAAAGTTTACAACTTAAAGTTCTAAAATTCCACAATAATTCAAGATTTCTAAAGTTCACAACCTAAAGTTCTAAACTCCTAAAATAATTCAAGATTTCTACAGTTCTAAAATCCTAAACTAATTCAAGATTTCTAAAGTTTACAACCTAAAGTTCTAAAATCCTAAACTAATTCAAGATTTCTAAAGTTTACAACCTAAAGTTCTAAAATACTAAAATAATTCAAGATCTCTAAAGTTTACAACCTAAAGTTCTAAAATCCTACAAAATTCAAGTTCTCTAAAGTTCACAACTTAAAGTTCTACAATCATACAAAAATTCAAGTTTTCTAAAATTCATAACTTTAAGTTCTAAAATTCTTCAATAATTCAAAATTTCTAACGTTTCACAACCTAAAGTTCTAAACTCCTACAAAAATTCATGTTCTTTAAAGTTCACAACATAAAGTTTTAAAATCCTACAATAATTTAAGATTTCTAACGTTCACAATCTTATAAAGTTCTAAAATCCTACAAAAATTCAAGTTCTTTAAAGTTCACAACTTTAAGTTCTAAAATCCTACAATAATTCAAATTTCTAAAGTTCACAACCTAAAGTTCTAAAATCCTACAATAATTCAAGATTTATAACGTTTACAATCTTATAAAGTTGTAAAATCCTACAATAACTCAAGATTTCTAAAGTTCACAACCTAAAGTTTCAAATCCTACAATAATTTAAGATTTCTAAAGTTCACTACTTAAAGTTCTAAAATCCCACAATAATTCAAGATTTCTAAAGTTAACAACCTAAAGTTCTAAAATCCTACAATAATTCAAGATTTTTAAAGTTCACAACCTAAAGTTCTAAAACCCTACAAAAAGTCAAGTTCTCTAAAGTTCACAACCTAAAATTCTAAAATCCTACAAAAATTCAAGTTCTCTAAAGTTTACAATTTAAAGTTTTAAAATACTACAAAAATTCAAGTTCTCTAATATCCACAACTTAAAGTTCTAAAATTCTAGAATAATTCAATATTTCTAACGCTTCACAACTTAAAGTTCTAAAATCCTACAAAAATCAAGTTCTCTAAGGTTCACAACTTAAAGTTCTAAAATCCTACAATAATTCAAGATTCCTAACATTCACAACCTTATGAAGTTCTAAAATCCTACAAAAATTCAAGTTCTCTAAAGTTCACCCCTTTAAGTTCTAAAATCCTACAATAATTCAAGATTTCTAAAGTTCACAACCTGAAGTTCTAAAATCCTACAATAATTCAAGATTTCTAAAATTCACAACCTAAAGTTTAAAATCCTACAATAATTCAAGATTTCTAAAGTTCACAACTCAAAGTTCTAAAATCCCACAATAATTCAACATTTCTAAAGTTCACAACCTAAAGTTCTAAAATCCTACAATAATTCAAGATTTCTAAAGTTCACAATCTAATTAAAGTTCTAAAATCCTACAAAAATTCTATTTCATATATAATTTCTAGAATTTTCAAGTTCAGGAATATAATTCAAGTAACACAATTTTCAACAACAATATAATACATATAAGCACAAATACAATGGCAAATTGAAAAATTCAACTGACCTCTAACTTCTAGCTTATAATTATTTGTTAGTTCTAACTTCTAGTAATTAATATACAATCAAATCCCCAATTTTTCTAACTTCAACTTTCAAACATACCAAATTCAAGAACGTAACTTCTAAGTTGGAAAATTCAACTAATCTTATTTTTGCTTTCATATACTATCAAATATTTTTCTAACTTCAAAGTAATCTAACTTTCATATACAATTCAATGTTTTTCTAACTTCAACCATCAAACATACTAAATTCAAGAATTTCAAAGTTTGAAAATGCAACTAATCTAACTTCTAACTTCTAATTATTTATTAGTTCTAACTTCTAATACTCAATTCACAATAATATTTTTTAAAAAAACAATTTAGAAGAAAACCCTAAAATCAAAAATCCCCAATTCTCTTCCTAACTAACAATAATCAAACATACAAATTAATAATGGAATAACACAATTCATCAAACTAAAACAATATATTAATTTATAATAAATCAAATATTACTAGTATTGAAAAAAAAATAAAAAATTAAACCCTAACCTTAACAAGCTAAGGAAAAGAGGCGGTGGGGATGACGGGTGGCGATACCGACAGGGCAAGATGGTGACAGGTTTAATGCTCAAGGAGAGAAGGGCTATGACGGCGTATGGGTGGCGTGGAAAGGTAGCGGCGGCGGCGCAGGCGCAACAGTTTAGTTTTAGTGAGAAGAGAGAGAAAGAGAGATGGGAAAATGGGGGAAAAATTTCAACATAATTTTAAAAAAGCAAACAACGTCTCTTTGTCTGTCGCTTTTTTAAAAATATTTGACCAAAAAACGACGAACTAAGAGACGATGTCCGTCGCTTTTCTTAAATGTTTGACTAGTCATTTTGACCAAAGAGCGACGAACTTAGAGATATCGTCTGTCGCTCTCTTAAAAAAATAATTAATCAATTAAAATTAATTAAAAGCGACAAACAGCATGGTTAGTTTTAAATTTATAAATAATTATTTAAAATAAAAAGTGATGGACTGCGTCGCTACCTATATAAAATCATTAATTATTGATTTTATATATATATATTTGGTGCAAAAATCTACGAAAAAAGTGACAGACTAAGAGATGTCGTCCGTCGCTTTTTGTAAAATAATTTTTTTTATTTAAAAGTGACGGACGATGTTGCTATTGGCTTCGCTTTTTGGAGCAATGTCGTCCGTCGCTATTTGGCAATTTTTTAGTAGTGCGTATAGAACCCCGAAGGACTTCATACAAGCCACTTAGCTCTCATAACATAAGAAATAGAACAATAAGAGTAAACCAATAGTCCAAGTCCAAAACATTTTATAAAGAAAGGGGGAAGTTTAAAACTTATGTCTCATCATAGCCATCTAATACAATAGAATGAAATTTGGGCCTAGCCCATACATCATGTACAAAAGAGAAAATAGCAATAAACTCCGCCCTCGTAGTATGAGGGCTCACCAAAGCTCGAAAATCTCAAGAATCAACATTAGCCACAAAACTCAGAAACCTCACTGTCGGGCCCTATGCGTTAGTACGAAAGTACCAAGTATGATAGTCATGCATAAAACACTTAAAACATGCTAAAATGGACATTTTATTTCATAACATGCAATTTACCAAGTTAAAACATCATAAGAGAGAGTTAGGAAAACATAAGTCATAACATTAACTTTAATGCAAGAAAGTATCATCTTTAAAATCTTTGAACACTTACAGGATACTTCTTTAAGTAGTTGTAGTTCCTTATTAATCTTGTTGTGGGAATAAACCTTAACAGACATTGAGACCATGTGAGCTATAACATGAGAACCTGGTGTCTCCCACACCAAAAAGGGGGTGGTCTACTTGCCTAAGGTAGAATCGTTAACTCTTAGCTTAGGTGGATCCGCTAGCTAATCAGCCTACGAGGGAACGTAGTTTATGGGATAAGGAGATTGCTACTAGAAACCCGGACTCCAGTACGTGAGGACTCCGATCTCATGAGATTACATTGGAAATCAAGACTCTACCACGTGAGAGTTTCCATTTTGGAAGCCCGGACTCTACTACGTGAGAGCTTCCATCCCTTATTCAATATCCACTCGGTGCAAAGCATAAATTCAACGGAGTAGTTATTAAGTCTTGACTTAACTCATATATCATGAGAAGATGCCCTTGGACAACCAATACAAGTTAGTTCATTAGGATAGCTCTTTAGACCATGCGTGAGAAAAAACTTTCACCATCCATGGTCACTTTTAATCTTAGATTCAATTAGGTGAGAAAAGCCTTTCAACCTTAGAATCTTCATTATGTGAGAAAGTCTTTCACATCATGTTAATTATGTGATTATGAGAAAGTCTTTTCAACAACACAATAACAACATCGTAATCATTGACACTTTACTCTCAAAGCATCCTTAAAGTATTTATATATTTATATAGATTTAATAAAGACATGCATAATCTCATACTTTGTACTTTCAAGGCTCAAAGTCTACTTTCAATCACCAAATCTAGAATTCAAGCATTAGATAGGATTTCATCAAAACTTCATGTGATTCTATCACTTTATGTATTAATTCATAAAATTCCTCTTTCATCAACAAAGACCCACATTATATCATCACAATTGAGAAATATGGGAATTACATGGGTTCATGGGGAAAATCATAAAAACCATAGGAATTCATCAATTCATGCTTAATATAACACTAATCATTTAAATCAAGTTTGAAAAGAACCTATGGTAATTGAAGAAATCCCTAACAATTGGGAATTTCTACCTTTTTGAAATTGGAGATTTTGAGGGAACTCCATAGATGGAAGGAATCCATGGATGAAAGCTATCATTCATTGAAACCAAATTCTAGACTTTAATGGAGAAATTGGAACCTTAGCTTGAAACCCTAGGTTGAATCTTCTTCTTTTTCAAGTTTCTTGAGAGAGAATATTTGAGAGTTTTGGTTTTCTTTTTGTGAATTTAGAAGAATGAATCAAATGGGGTGAATTTGGGGGTAAAAAGACTTATATAGGGGTCCTAAACTTAGGCAAAACGACATAGTATAGAAACTAATTAATTAGGAAAAGACCCAACTGCCCCTAAAAATTAACTGCCAGCAGTGAACCACACCACACCGCACACTCGTGGTTGGTGGTCAGACAGTTTTGCATGTACATACAACCCCTAGACTACGAACCGTGGATCTACCTACGGTCTGTAGGTCCAGTCGTGGTCATTGGCCTGGACAACTTTTGGTGACCCCTTTCCCGGACCTACCTACGGTCCGTGGTTCAACCCATGAGTCGTAGCTGGCCTGCGTGGATGGCACCTATAAGTTTTGAATTTTGCTAATCTTTCATCTTTCGAATTCGGGATGTTACACATATAACTCTCGATATTTGAGAGTTTGAAGGACTATTCTAAGATGACTGGTATGATCCTCCTCATTGCTCGAGTAGATGAGGATTTTGTCGATGAATAAAATAAAAAAACATATCCTCATACTACTCAAATACTCTGTTTATCAGATCCATGAATGTTATAGAGCATTAGTCAAACCAAAGGACATAACAAGGAACTCATAATGACCATAATGGGTCCTAGATGTTGTCTTCAATATGTCACTTTCTCTCACTTTCAACAGATGATAGCCATATTTGATGTCTACCTTAGAGAAGCAAGTGCCACCTTGAAGTTGGTCGAAAAGGTCATCAATTTTAGGAAGGGGATACTTATTCTTTATAGTGACATTGTTCAACTGACGGTAATCAATACAAATCCTAAAAGAACCATATTTCCTTCTCACGAATAAGACTGGAGAGCCCTAAGGTGAGACACTTGGTCAGATTAAACCCTTATCAAGAAGATCTCTCAATTGCTCTTTAAATCTTTTAACTCAGGTAAAAACATTATATATGGTGGAATAGAGATGGGTTTAGTATCTAGAAGGATATCTATTCCGAAGTCTATTTCCCTTTTGGGAGGGACTCCGAGAAGGTCGTCTCAAAAGACATTTAGGAACTCATTCACGATTGGCACTGACTAAAGAGGTAGTATTTCAATACTAGAGTCATTAACTCAGACTAAGTGATAGATACACCTCCTAGAGACTAACTTTTAAGCCTTATGGTATGCGATACAATGACTCTTAGGCACTATTGAATTACTCCTCAACTTTAAAACTAGATTATTAGGAAACTGAAATTTGACTACTCGAGTTCTACAATGGACTTAGGCATAACAAGCATAAAAGTCAGTCCAAAATGACATCAAAATCCACCATTTCTAATTCAACTAAATTAGACATGGTGTCTTTATGATAGACAGATATGGTGCAATTTCTATAGACTCTTTCTGCTAGAATAGACTCACCAACAGGTGTAGAAATGATTAAAGGTTCAAGAAGTTGTTCGGGCCAAGTCCCGAACCTCATGGCTACATAAGGAATTATGAAGGATTAACTCATACCTAGATCTAGTAAGGTATACATATTAAGAGAAAAGACTTTGAGCATACTAGTGACAACATCCGATGATTTCTCCTTATCCTGGTGACTAGCCATCACATACAAATGGTTTGCACCTCCATCTATTATTGAAGTAGCTTCCCTTGGAGCAGCGCAGTCTACTGGAGTCGCTGAAGAAGACTGGGCCTTATTTCCCCAATTACCTTGCCTCCCGTTTGGTCAACCTCTCATAAAATGACTTGTCTAACCACACTTAAAGAAACCATTTGAGCCATATTAATATTCTCCTGAGTGGGTTTTTCCACATTTAGCACAAGAGGGGGTCCAATAAGATCCTTATGCCACACTGCCTTAGAATTGAGTACCATGAGCTATGGAATTATGAAAAGTCTTATTTCTGTGATCATTCATATTCCTTTGTACTGGTGCACTAGTTGATGATAAGTGTAATCTCTCGGACATTGAGAAAGGTTAAAGTAGGCTAACGGGCAGGACCATAGGCCTAAAACAACCATGAACCCTCCAAGGAAGACAAAATGGCTTGTGAAAGGGTCCACAACCCATTTAGGGGAGAGGGGTTGCTTGTTAAAGGCAACCAAAAATGAATGTCATCTTTACGGTTCCCTTCACGGACGGTGGAGGGTTAAATTTCTATGAAGGCGTCCATAAAATCCACTCATCAACTTTTTAATTCAAGGCTATTTAAGTCTTTAACTATGTGTTTAATACCTAAGCTACGTCATACTTACCCTTATTCTAAGCTCTATGTAAGTAATTTAATTCCTAAAACTACCCAGTCTAAATCATTCTCCTAAATCATAGATTTCCCTCCAAGTTCATCCCCAAAGTTATCTCTACAGCTAAGGAAGAAGAAGCTAGGGTTTCACTTTAAGATCTTCAATTCACCATAGTTATTGGGCCTTGATCACTATGGTATGTTAATATCCGCCAATGGTGTCCTTTCCTTCATAGGGTTCCCAATATCTTCCAATTTTTCAAGTTCAATTCTCAATTCAAAGTTAGGAATTTTATTAAATATTCATGGGTTCTTCTTAATTATGATTCAATTTATTGTTTTCTATCTTTTTATGTATGAACTGAAGTATTTAAATGATTTTGAGTTGAATTCATATAAACTCATGCATGATCCATGATTTGTTACTATGAACATATGATGAAGCTTATGAACTATGAACTATATTTATGGAAATTATGCATGTTTTATGAAAGAAATGTTTATGACTTAAGTAAGCTTATAGATGAAAGTATATATATATATGTTCATGAAGTTTGGCCTTATCTCATTATGGACATCTAGATTTGTGATCAACGATTTTGATTATTTTCCTATATTAGATCTTGATTAGTATGGTATCTGAATATGCCATCAATAATCATGGATCAAGTTTCTAAAACTAATATCATTAGTAGTATGACACTTTTAGTATGAAGTTAATGACTATGGGTCTTTTAAAGCTATTATAAAAAGATCATGAATGGTGAAAGGTTTTCTCACACATGGTTTAAGGAGATACTCTATGATGCTTCTAGCTTCAATTAGTAACATAATTATACTTTTCCATGGATGATAACATGAATATGATTAATGACTATTCCATGGAATTTTACTTAGCACCAAGTGGGCTTTTGGAATTAAGGTTTTTTCTTAGTTTCCGTGGACCTTTAGTAGCAATCCCTAAGTCACAGAACTATGTTCCACAATAGAATTTTTTTTCTTAGATAGACATTAGCTAGTGGATCCACCTTAGCTCAAACTCATGGTCCTTACCTTGGCAAGAAGGACACTCTATTCTTGGTGTAGGAGTAGTAAACTAGATTCCATGTTATAGCTCACATGGTCTATGTCGGTTAATGGTAAACATCCCACAATAATGAACTAAGGTTACTTTGAAAGTATCCCACAAAGTGTTTTAAATATGAAAAGTTTGCATTGACCATGATTATGACTTGTGATTTCTAACCCTTTTATCTTATGTTTTAACTTGGTCATTGCATGTCATGAAATGTCCATTTTAGCATGATTTCATATCGTTTATGCATTGCTATCATACTTGGTACATTCCATGTTCTAATTAAGACATTTACCTATATTAATTCACTAATGTAGGTTCCAACACTCCTACATCGCATACTTGTGGCTAGTTGATCTCTCTCGAATTTGAAGATTTGTGAGTCCTCATGTTCCCAAGACCAAGACATTTTTATAACTCTTCTTTAATTTCAGTTTTCAGACATTGTATGTGGTTTAGGGTTATGTCCCAACCACTTCCTCTTGATATAATTGATGGCTTATTGAGGCAATGTTAGACTTCCGCTTTCTCAAACTCTTTTATGATATAAGATTGTTTCTTTTAAAATCTTTATTTCTATAATCTTATATGATGTATGATGTGCCGTGGAATCGTGGCACATTTGATGCTTAATAACTATGAACTAATATTAGAATTAAGTGAAATTTTGGATTATTTGATGGGTTTGTTAAATGTGTAGGCAGAATCTGGGTTGTATAAAAATAAGTAGAAAAAGAAGCAGAATTGAAGTTGACCAAGTGAAGTTCACGGCCAATTTCACAGACCGTGAACTTTATTACGATCTGTGGTTGAGCTCGGGGAAGTGAGGCAGTGCTGGGCCTTGAGAAGATGAAAAGCAAGAAGAACTAAAGTGAAGACCATAGAGGGTTCTATGGGTTGTAGTCCTCACCACGAACCATGGTACCTACAGTGAGGCTAAACCAATGTGACATCAAGTAAGAATTGAAAGAAGGTTGAAACCCTAGTGAAGACCACGGGTGAATTCATGGGCCGTGGTCCTCACTACGGACCGTGGTAGCTCCCGTGGTGCATTTTCCAGTGAAGGCATTGAAGACCCAACCTTTGGGAAAGTTAAAGGGAAGATCATAGAGGGCTTCAAGGCCCGTGAAGCACTCTATGAATTGTAGAAGTGGCCATAGAGCCACCCAACATTTCAGTCCTAGTTCGACTAGGACTCATTTTAAACATTTTATTTTGAATTACTTTAGGTCATTTTTGGATTTTATTTCATTATTTGACGTTTTTACAAAGGAGGAGGATATTACTCTGAGTTTTGGATTTTGGATTCAAATTATTGTTATCAGTTTGATGTTTGGATTTTGATTATCAGATTATCAAAGTGGTTGTTGATTTACCAATTATTTCCATAAGTATTTCTTAACATGTTTTCATTCTCCGTTACTGAATCTTAACGTGAAAACATGAGTGGCTAAATACCACGACTGGGGGTGTGGGATATATGACAACATTTTAGTTGTGATTTCATAAAATGAGTAAAGGCAATATGTGTTTACAACCTGTAGTTTACATCTTTCAATATCATTTTAGTCTATTGAGTGCACGCATTAGACAAGCATGTATCTAGTGTTTTTTCGAGAGAAGAATACCAGTTAGGAAAAAGCTGAATTAAATTAACAACGTGGAGTTAAAGCTGGAGTTCGAGAGAAGAGATCTTTAACACCATATTAATGTAAGCGAGGTTCAATGTTGATAATTCTTGAAGTTCGAGCGAATAGGACTGAATATTATCTGATTAAATTGAGAAGCATTAGATAAATTTAACTCGCAAAGGTTCTGTAAACATTGATTTGCCTGACATTCAAATATCAGGAGAGCATTAGAACTAATGTCATAGTGAACACAAACCTGGTTTCTTTTGATTAGTTTAATCAACTTTACAACGAGATCGTTTGTTAACTGTAAATCTAAATTTTGACTACAAGTATTGGTAGTAAGAATATTTCAACCAAACCCAATTTACTTTTCGTTGTTGTTTGCTTAGGAAATAATAAGGACATTCGAGTAAACACGACAGTTAAACTTTATCTGTAAAGAAATTCTCTATGGGATCGACCTCAACTCTAGTTGAGTTCTGTAAATTGACAACGACCATTTACACTTCTTATTTGAAGTGTAAGTTTGGACGTATCAAATTTTGGCACCGCTGTAGGGGAATTTCAATTCAAAATTATTTTACTAGCTTTTATTCGATTCATAGTCTTATTTCCTAATTTTATGTTTTGTTTAGTGTTTTTGTCTTTCTCAGGAGCGTCAGATTGTGTATGCCCAACACCAGAAGCAAAGGAGCCCCATTGCTTCCTTACGACCCTGAATTTTAGAAAACTCTTCGAAAAATGGTTAATTCACAAGAATTAGAGGCTCAGAGGCACAAACTGGAACTAGAAGCTGAGATTGATGCTGCAAGGAATGTCCATCAATCCTGCAGGCATCCAGCAACCCAGGCCAAGTGTCCAGCAAAATGTTGGATTCAATCAACCTAGGGTAGTAGATGAGAACAAAGGGGTGGAAGGAGTAATCCATCCTCAGCACCAACCAATAGCCCTAAGGGGTAGAGCTTAGCATCCAACTCATATGATGTATGAAGAAAATGATGCTGACTTGGACGGAGCTGGAGCTACTAGAGCCATAGTGTTACCTGCACTACCTTCCAGGTGTTAAGTTCACAATCACCAGCATCATGATCTAATTGCTGAACCTGAAAGGTATGTTTAGAGGTACAGCTGGTGATGATGTGAAGCAGCACCTAATGAATATTTGTTTTGAAACTTCCGCTTTATCAAACTATTTTATGATATAACACTATTTGTTTTGAAATTTTTATTTCTATTATCTTATTTGATGTATGCTAAGTGGATTGTGTGGGTCCTTCTGGGATTCTATAGGTCACGTTACGCCTAGGTTATACTTTGGGTCGTGACAATGGAGCAGTTCCAGATTACCTCTGCTAAAATGATGATCAGTTCCCGTTCCAAGTTTTCTACTAGCCCGATTCATTATTTGTTGTCTTGGCCCTCTTATTGCTAAACTCATCTCTGTCCTTCAACTTATCCTTCTCTACTTGTTGCGCATGAATTATAAGTCTAGCTATGTCCATATTCCCTATCAACATAATTTTCTTACCTTTTATGATCGATAAACGAGATAGCCCAGACACAAACAAACTAATCTTGCTCCTCATATCAGCCACCATCTCCAAAGCATAGTTGGATAGCTAAGTGAACTGGAGGCTATATAATTGCACACTTATAGTCCCCCGTTATAGATTTAGGAACACCCTAACTTTTGTTTCCCTTAGCTCTTGGGGAAAGAAACACACCAAGAACGCATTCTCAAATATTGTCCAGCCTAAGGGTGGTGCATCTTCTCCCCTAGTTTTCTTTCACTCATCGTACCAAATATCGCAACACACTTAAGCTAATAAGAAAATAGCTTCA
The DNA here is from genome assembly GCA_029007595.1 of Solanum commersonii. Classification (NCBI taxonomy): domain Eukaryota; kingdom Viridiplantae; phylum Streptophyta; class Magnoliopsida; order Solanales; family Solanaceae; genus Solanum; species Solanum commersonii. The sequence goes on from JAJTWQ010000006.1 coordinate 8,499,309, forward strand.
ACTTCTCTGCATCAATAACATGCATAACCTTAAATACCTTCGGAAACTCTTCCACAAAGTTTTATGGATCCCCACTAACCTTTGACCCAGTGAACTCTAGAGGATTCAATCTTAGAAACTCTTGGAATCTGGACGTACCATTCACATCTTTATGGTCAGCTCCTTGGCGACCAACATGTTTTGTCATCACTTGAGTCAACATTTGAACTGCATTCCTAAATCTACCATTTGTGACGTCACCATGAGAAGGTTTCACTACAGGTGCATTGGGACCTTCTGGTCCATCTTGAACTAGTGGTTCCTAAGGATTCACATTATTCCCAGTAGGACGCCCTCTAGAATTTCTTTGTGGAGGCTAATTTGAAAAGATATGCGTAAGCACGAATTAGAAGAAACTCTTATAAAGTTAAACTCTATCACACAAACATTAGTAGGAGGAAAAGACATAATTCCTAATATCATAGAGCTTCCTTATTATAGATGTGGCATGCTTCACATTGATAAAAAGGACTCTACTAGACATGGCTTCGTAGACACCCTAGGATACTTGAACTCTATGATATGATACCAAGTTTGTCATGCTCCGAGCCAACACCCTGGATGTGGCTAGAACTTGAGAACCATTGTTGATTCTCAAGCGAACCTTTGTCCTAGATGACTGCTTAGAGGAAGACTAACTCAAATATATTTAAGATTTAAAATAGAATTTAAATTCAAAAGTCTCAAAGCTTCTCAAAACTCAAACTATCTCAAAGTACTATACTCAAAACTATTTGAAAAATACTCTATAAGAATAATAGTTTGCCAAAATAGTTTAAAGGAACTATTTAAAAGAAACTCAACACAAACTATCAATGAAGTCTCTATAGTTCAACATGAATGTCGAGACAAAACCTACGACAACTCAAACTACTAAACTGAAAGACAAAAATGGAGTCCTCCTAAATGCAAGGAAGGCTTACCAAAACTAGCAAGAAGTGTAAAGTGATCTCAATAGAGTGCCTGTTGACGATCCTAAACACATGTATCTGCATCATGAAAAGATGCAAGTCGAATGACATAAGTACATTGAATGTGCGAGTATGTAATATAGTTGAGAAAAATAAATAACTGAACCGAAAAAGCTAAAGCAAGATACTCAACTGAATGTGAAATATATTTAGAGATAAAATTAGTTAAAAGTTTTAAAAAGAAATATGATAAATCAATGAACTGTACATATATAACTATGATAATGAAATATTGTTTACTCTATTTGGGAGATTCTCTAACAGATAACCATCACTATGAGCTTCGTGATAATACAATGTCTCACCCACGTTGTCAGAACTATCATATACCTTGTTGATTATAGAGCATCCTCAACTCATGGATCCATATAATAGGCCTTTTCAAAGGTAGTGAGGAGTCATCCGAATGTCGTACTATCCTATCCCACGCTGGCTACGTGGTTTATAGAGAATGTGAGTTGTCTGAACTCTTCATACACTTCTTTAAGAGGTAACTACTTTGTACTCAATATTTCTGAAAATTCTTCACTTTTCTCAAAATAGTACTATTTCTCTATGTAAAAATGATAGATTTGGGAATCATATAGTTCCGTTAAACTCTTCTCAAAATTAGACTCAAACTTTACTCTTGAACTTGCTTTTAACTTCTCAAAATTTATTTATGACAAAAAGATGTTTGTTCAAAAGACTCTCAATCAAACTTAGAGATTAGGGTTCATGTGGAATACAAACATGAATAGCAACGCAAGGATCTCAATGTATAATAAATAACAACTCATGATCAAGGATTTATAACTCAGAATCAATAATATAACTCATATGAAGAATTCTCGAAAATAAGGCTGTAACCCTAGATTAATCTTTTACTGACTGAATTTAGATGTAGGGCGTGAGGTCAAACGCAGTACATCACTATGATTAGCCTTACCTACCTAGAAGAATAATATTATTGGCAAAACTGGAAGAACGCTTGAAAATCCTAGCTTTCACCTGTTGGATCCTTTCTCTAAGACTCGAAAGCATTAATGAAAGCAATAGGATCGATTAATACTATTTAGAACCTTATTCAGATGTAAGAACGTTGGGGTTTAGGCTTAGAAGAAGTGGAAAAAGACTGAACTACCCTCTTAAAAAATTGTTGAAAACCTTCCACAGGGCCATCTATGGTTCGTGGTTTGATCTACGGATCGTAGATCTCATCCGTTGAATTCATATTAAATTTTAAGCCTCATTACGACCCATGGATATTTCTTTAGACCATAGATCGAATTCATTGAATTTTAAGGCTCAAAAATTTATTATACGGGTCCAAACTACAGAACGTAGATTCAATCCGTGAAATTCATATTGGATTTTAAGGCTCAAATATTCATTCTACGGGTCAAAATTATGGCCTATAGAAGGTTGTACGATTCGTACATGGGTCTGTAGGAATTGGACCTCAAAATTTGACTTTTTAATATTTTTCCATGAGTTGGAAGTACGGGTCATAGAAACGTATGTGTCCCGTAAAGGGATTCATAGGAACTAACTCAGAAAACTCTGTTGTGGTTGTCTCTGGTAAAACAGTCATAACGTTTTATTCCGAACTCAAAATGAGGTAAATTTTGTGGCGTTGAAAAGATGACTTGTATACCTTCAATTTGATAAGTAAGGGGTCACTAATTCATTCTCTGTTGTGAGATATGATCATTTAAAGTTCACCTAAGTAGAATCTTATGTCAAAACTTAATCGGTAAGGAAGCTTTCAACTCAACGTTGTGCTAGGGCATTCTTGTCACCTTAATTCATATCCAAATTCATTCTCACACTAAAGAATTGAACTTAACACCTAAGAATAATATAAGAATCCCCCGATATGACCTTACACATAGATGAAGAATGATTTGAACCTTAGCTTATAAATGTTCGTGGTTTTACATATACTTGTCTTCTTTTAGTCATAATTAGTAGTGTAAACAGCCAACCAAACTCACTTGAATTGGGCAAAACTTGTTGACCTAATTATAATAGTCAAATCAATAGTTTGTTAGCAACTAAGTCCTTGTGTGATTGGTATATTCAATTATTTACAATCACTTCAATATGTGTGATCACGTACACTTGTGTGTATGGGTGTGATACAACTGCATGGAGGCCTTTACAACTATGACATTTCACGTTCTTGTTGTTTTAACATATGTTGGTTGTTTAGTGTTTGATCCACCAACGATTTCCCATATTCATTGCTGAGAAAATAATATTCATTCTTGCGCTCCACGTTGCAAAATCAACCATTGATTAGTGCCTCTAATAGTAGCTTCTAGGATCGCCCTTGGAGTTGCTACATTTGTTGAGCTACTAGGCTTTGATAGCACTTGCTGAATTGGGCACAATTGATTATTCACAACTTAAATTTAACCAATTTTGGTCATACAATTTTATACTCAATTTTTACTGCACTCACACTGTAGCAACTCTCTTTGTTGCTCTTTCTTATTTTTCACTTGATCACTCACTTGTTGCTTGCTTTAGCATTCATTCTTCTCTTGAGCACACACTTTACATTTGAGTATAGAAGTTCTAGGTTTTTCTTCTTTGCCTTATCTCGAACTACACTTCTAGAATTCTCATTCTAAAGCTTTCCTCCCAATTCTTCTAGATTCTTTTTTGAAATAGCTTAAAATTACAATTATGTTGGCGATGACTTTTCAACATATACCTATTTAAACTTTAGAGGGAAAAAAACAAAAAATAAACAACTACAGTAGGCTACCATCATTGCGGAATAATAAAATGTGGAAGTCAAATTTATACTTTCATATAAAACCTAATAATGCTTTAATGCAAAGTCTAAGTCAAGATAATACAAAATTGTACACCATCTCTATCAAGCTATAGCTACACTTGATCAAAATTCCAAAGAACCTCCTCAAAATCTATATCTATCTCAAGATTATCATTGCTAGTAGTAGTACAAGAAGAGTAAACCCCAGATGACATAACATCGGGCGACGTCATACGGCTACCGGAGGCTTCAAATGTTGCCGGAGTGAGATGATCATGATCATGACCATTAGGAAGAAAATAATCAGAGCTTGATGATTGAATTTGATCTTCAATTTTAGGATAGAAGCCGAAAACTACTTCCTCTTTGGTTTCCTGTTTTATTGATGGAAATGTGTGATTTTGATCAAAACTAATATAATTAGAATTTCCATCCATTGGAGAATCCAATATTATTTGTGAAACTCTAGGAAAAGATTTGCAAGTGTGATGTCCATAGTATGTTGTTCTAAATCGTTGTGGATTGTCTTGGATTTTTTGTACTTGTTTGCTTGCTTGACATTTCTGATCATATTTATGTGTGCACCTAAAGTAGTGCCTGCATACATATTCATTTTATTATTATTATAAATAAATAGATAAAAACAAATATAAAATATATGGATTAACTATATATCTATCACATCTACTCTGTAATTATTAAAATTTTCAAACCTTGGATAAGTGGAATTAAGGATCTGTTTTTGTCCATATTTTCTCCAAGCATGACCATCATCCACCAAATCTGAGGATTCCTTTATGTTTGATTCTGAAGTTTTCCTGTATATTTTCCAAAACATTTATGAGAAATTTGTTTCTAAAATAACACAAGATAATTATAAAAGAGATCATTTGATTGGGAACAAGTTGTCCTGAAATTATTAATCTCGAGAAAAGCTATATTGGGATAAGTTATTCCATATGTATATGAGATAACTCATGTCATTACTAAGGTATAAATAGTGGATAAATAATCTCAGATTTGCCTAATAACTCAAACCAAGCCAAGCGCAAGATAAAATAGGCCTGTCTCACACCAAAGGACTCCTAATGGTGCAATGGTACTTTACGTGAGCTCTATGATTATTGTAATTTAATGAGTAGTACAATTAACTATATAAGAAATAGATAACCCCACGGCCCTCATCATGAATTCAATATGAACAAATCTTAATCAATCTAATTATCACCAATCCTTTATAGGGACCAACCAACCAACCAACCTGAAATATTTCTAGCATTTGTGGAAGGACAAAATAGTCAATAACCAATCAACAACCAACCAAACTTCACAATAATTAACTAAAAAAGAACCAATCAAAACTTGTGACCATCAACGTTAAAAAGACTAAAATAACCTCCATGAAAAATTAGTAAGTGATGAAATTAATCAATCACCTTCTCTTGTAGCATCCTCTTCGATCTGAACTCTTGCAACTTCCACTAGAATAATCTTCCGGCGACTTGACCTCAACCGGCGTAGTGATGATGACATCGGAATTGTTTATAACGGAGAGAGTCTCAGAAAATGATTCCATAATTTTGGCAACTAATTCCTCAGCCATAATGTTTGCAACTTCACCACCAACAACAAGAGGTTTCTTAATCATCTCTTTTAGTCGTCGAGTAAATTCTCGACCACGAATTAACCCTTCGATTGCTCTGTTTAGATCAGTCGATGAGTTATCCATATGTGTATTTTATAATTGTTTAGCAAGAAGTGAGCAAGAAGTTAAGAAAGATGAGGGGATATATATATATGGAAGAAAAGTTGGAAGTGGTGAATTCTTAGTAAATTAATGGAAGCTTACAAGGAAAATTCCCCGTTACCTTACCTTGTGGAAAAAACGACCCCCACGCGCACTAGTCGAATCTTTTGCTTTCCTCTCTAGTGATAATGACAATTATCGATCAGGTTCATGAACAATTTTGACCTGCATATATATATCAAAAGAAATGGTAAAGTTAAATTTATACGAGACCAAGGACAGGTGTATAAATGGGAATGAGAGTCGATCGTGTGAAGCTTTATTGGGGCTTCGATGATGCTATGGGTGTTGACTTCATACAGTGACGGAGTCAGAAATTTTGGTTAAGAGTGTGCAATTTTTTTTTCCATTGGTATTAAGAATCTGCAAAATTAAATATATACGCATAGTAATTAACATTTAACATTTGTTTGTACATCACATAATTATCCAGGCAAAGAGTGTGCATCTAACCATCCTTCGCCTAAGGTGGCTTCACCCATGGTTCATAGTCAGTTAGGGACTTGATGAATAATGGATTCTTGGAGTTTAAGAAAAGGTAACTTCCTTATATTTGATTGGAATTAGAGTATTTTTATAAACGAAGAAAATAGACTATTCATAGATTACAAGATTGATCTAAATCTTTAACTAGCAAGAAAGTTTTATTCGAACTCTAAAGTATTGAGATCAATAGATGTTGGTCACGTGGTAATAATGGATATTACCCTTCTCTTTGATGAATTTTTCATTACCAATATGTAATTTTAAGGAAAAAAATTAAAAAGACAAAAGGATCATTTGGCAAATTCCAAAAAATAGTTAATTTTAATGGATATATTTATTTTCCAAGAAAGTAGTAGCAAAGAATGAATGCGATTGCATTGGTTTGGAACGCGCTACAAAGAGCGTCAACATGCTTTTAGGCGTTAACTGATGACGTTTCTCAATGTTGTCACCCTAGTATCGTCATCCATGCCACCTGGCAAGATTAAATGTTAATTTCTGTTAATACTTAATTAAGTGCAATTGGTTTATTGAGTTAATTTTAATCATAACTGCAAGTGGTAGTCCTTATCCCTTGGGGATTACAGATAGACAAAACTTTTCATTTAAATGACCAAAATGACCTTTCTTATCTCAAACAAATTTCAAAATAATTATGTAAACCATAAATAAGACAAACTATTGTTAGTTGAATATGTACACATGATCATCATCAATCTCTATAATCAAACAAACAGTTTAATGTATATAAAATAAATGGATTACATCCTCTAAAACCGGGAAAAAAATTAAAAAATTAGTAGGTAACTACTATAAGTAAAGTAGAGTAGGTGGATTATTACATAGATTTGTACTTGACTATAATTATAAGTAATTAAGTGATAGATGGAACATTTCAACATCTAATATAAGATTTTGAATCATAATATCAAAACAACAACTGAATTGAACTTGTCAAGATATTCTTTTTTCCTCGTCCAAACTTTTCTCTTTAATGTTTGACTTGAGAGGCTAAATGAATGTTCAAAAAGTTAAAATCATTGAGAACAAAATATAATTAGGATTCGAATCGTACAAATGATGTTTTTCTTGATGGGAGTACTAAAATTCATAGTAGGGTAGAGACAGATTCAAAATTAAAATTTATAAGTTAAAAAATTTAAAATTTTTATTTGAATCTATTATATTTAAAAGTTATAAGTTCATATCTATTATCAATTAAAGGTAAATTTATACACATAAATTAATGTTTCCATGTTGAAAGTATTGTATTCAAATAAATTGAATTGCGTAACATTAGATTTGGATCATCCATTAGATTTGTCACGGTATTGTTTAGATGTTTTCTATTGTGTAAATAAGGTAACATATTTATTGAATTGACTTTTTTTTTTAATCCAAAATAATTCAATTATTATTTATTATACTGTATAATTCTTTTGGCTCCAGAGTCGAATTTCAAATGTGGTGAGAAATCGGAAGAAAAACAACTAGCTCCATTTGAGGAAGATAGAAAAGGTATATATATATACTTTCTTCTTTTAAAATGACTTAGTTTGACTTGATACAAAATTTTAGAAAACAAAGAAAAATTTTCAATCGTGTGGTCCTAAATTAAAAATATATCAAATACACCAAAATATTATTTAATTTTTATAATCTTAAACGCGTCACATGAAAAATTAAAATAAAATATAATAAAAAATCAAAAATGGTGATTCTTTTAAAATAATCTAAAACAAAGATACATCACTCTTTTTGAAGCGAAGAAATTACTAACCAGTAAATTGTCTAGTATAATAGGAACCTTCGAGAATGGCTATGTCGTCCCAACTGAAGGTTTTAGATTGACTCACACACACACTCACACTCACACTCACACTCACACTCAAGAGTTTGCTAAACACTAAACTATAGTTAGAAGGGTGGTTAGGTCTGAACAGAGTAAGAAGGGAAGGAATAATGTCATGTGTTCAGACTACACACTTTGTCCCAACTCCCAATATTCTGTTCACAGTTCACTCCTTCGACTTGGACTTGGACTTGGACTTGTTAAATTGATTGTAGACCTCACACCAACTATGAATGTGTACAGAAATGGACAACACTATTTGCTGGAGAATCTATTGCTACCATTTAATTCATTAACTATTCCTCTGCATCTCATTAAATGTAAATTTTATAGATTATAGTGTAAAATATTTGTCTGGCTGTAGATTACTTCTTTGGTTCAATTTTACTTGTCATATTTTGACTTGACATATTCATTAAGAAAATAATTATTGATATAAATATTTTATCAAACTGTCCCTATTATATGACCCCTTGAAAAATGATTTGGAAAATAAGTATTTAATATTGAGAGTAACACATGAAAAAGAATTATTATCTTTTTTTAATATATCAAAAGTGACAGGTAAAAATGAAAATATATTTTAAGAATAAGTGACAAGTAAAAGTGAACAGATGGAGTATTTCATTAGAGATAAAAAGAGAACTTTAAAGTTTGATTATTTCTAATCATAATAAGGTGACATTTTTTTCGACAAATTTTTAAAAAATGTTACTAGCATAAAAAGTATTTATTATTGCAACTTCCTATTTGTTGTCTACTCCATTCACAGGACCCCATTAGTTCATTGAGCTTTTGACTTGCAACTTGGGGTCATTTTGTTGGCAACAAGTTATTTTTAGAATTAATTATTTTGGTATAAGTTATTTTGAGATAATTATTCTATTATATATATTAAATAATTTATTTCATCATTAAGGTATAAATGATGGGATAAATAATCAAGACTGCCTAGTATTTCTCATTAAATGCAGGATAAAATAATCTTGCATTCTATCTCTGAAATTATTATACATTATATCTCACACTAGTTGACTCATTAGTCTACCAAATTTACTAAGGGTTTGTTTGAAAAGTCATCAGGTAATTGAAATTAGTGTAATTGTAGGATAAATAATTATCAGTCTAGGGATTAAACAATCTAATAATTACGTTGATATGTTGTTTGCCACAATGTAATTACAGTATAATTACAAATGTACAATTGGTTGCACAATATCAATCAGAAGGTTATATTAAATTTTAAGATAGAAGTTAATTATCTAAAATTAAAAATTTATATTAGACATATAAGAGCCTTTATAAATGATATTTGAATTAAATAATGAAGATATATATTATCTTTTGAAAATATATTAATCAAGAAACATATGTTCTTTATTATATAAAAAAATTGATTTATGTTTTTCAAATTATTATATATTAATTAAATTAATAATAAAAACTAAAAATACAGAAATTTTGTCAACATCATACATACATGTTTACAAAAATATTATATTGTAAATATAATGTCATAAATTATGAAATATTTGACAAAAAGATAATCTATCAAATCTAATTAAAAAATAAATGACTTGCAATTTTAAGCATCAACTCAATACTACTAAAACAAATGTAATTGAAAATATAACATAAGTTCTTAATTTTAAAAGAAATTTAATGTAATACTCATATGCCAAATTTCAACATAATGTACATAAATGTGATCTTAAAAAAACGTAAATATATAGCCTTTTATTACAATAAATTTTCCTTCAATTTAAAAATTAGAATACTAAAAAAATTATGCTAGTGAAAAAAAATAAAAATAGAATAAATACAAAAAATCTCATGGAATCATAAGAAGTAAATGCTAAGAATAAAAGGGAAATGAAATATAAGTAGTATAAAATAAAAAAATAAAAATTTCTAGAAGAATGAAAACAAAAAATAATTTAAAATAATAGAACTAAGAATAAATCATATATATATATATATATATATATATATATATATATAAAGAGAACCTTAGGCCCGCCTATGTAGCGTCACCACAAACCAGAATTTTCTTTTAATTTATTTATTTTCAAAACTAGTCTTTCCCTTTCATGAAAAGTTGTGACTTTTATGAAAAGTTGTGACTTTAATGAAGAGTTGCGACTTTTATGAAAAATTGTGTCTTTTATGAAAAGTTGAAACTTTAATAAAGAGTTGCAACTTTTATGAAATGTTGTGACTTTTCCGAAGAATTGCAATTTTTCCAAATAGTTGTAACATTTCTGATAAGGTACAATAATCATTTGTTCACACTACCCTTTGTTGTCTATAAATAGAGGGATCTCTTGATCTCATTTTAAAACAACGAAAATTCTGAACCTCTTCTTCTTCTTCTTCACAATTAAATATTTGTGTACGCTGCTTCTATTGGGTGACTCACTAATATCATTGCTTATGTTACAGATTCTAGTATGTATTTTCACAGTCATTAATTTATACTTATGTTATTAAAGATAAATGATAAGGTATAATAATTTTCATTTTTCTTTACATTATTAATGTTTGTTACTACGTAATCTTGTATATAAGATAATATAATGTTTTAGTTTTAATTCCTAATAGGTTCTAAATATTATTTTATATATTCCGTGATATTAAATTTTCGTGCGAAGCGCGGATAATTTTACTAGTTAAAACAATAAAATAAAATAAAAAAATAAAACAAGAAATTAAAAAGTAACCAACTTGTAATTACACCATGTAATTAGCCGGAGTTCACAACCCCTCTTTGAGAAATGAAGAGTGTAATTATCCCCTCCCAATTACATCCAATTATCTGCTGACCAAGTAATAACATGGTCAACCAAACATGCAGGCGATGTAATTACACCCAATTACACCAAATCCAATTAGTAGGCCGACTTTCCAAACATGCCCTAAGTAAACAAAGAAGGTAAAGAATCCAAAAAAGGTTTTACGATCTAGATTTGGGATCCAAATATGAGTTTGATTCGGTAATTTTATTGCGGTTAACACCTATCCTAACTCTTATTACTTATAATCAACATAAAGAGAGATAATGTGATACATAAAATTCATTCTGAACTTTTTCATGAAATTTACTTTAGCAATATGACTTTATGTATGATTGTTTACCCTCTTATTAATGTTTGAAGGGAATTTAATACTCTTTTTAAATTGAAGAACTAATCTTATTGACGGGCAGTGTATTACACATGCCGTCACGTTATTTTCCACCTCAAAATATTTTTTTTCTTTCATTTCACTTCCTCGCACTTCCATCATCTCCTTTGCTCATATGCTTTTGCACAAAGATGTCATGTTTGATGCAATCCATATTGACTTAAGGCTGCTCACTAAAAGCGAACTTCAAAGGATGCAAGGGTTGTTAACGAAGATAAAAGTTCTTGAGCTTGTGTTGATCGATCATAAAGAAAGGATTTCATACCTTGAAGATTGTTTGGATAGACCTTGTTGAGAACCAAATTAAGGGCTTCCACATATGGATGATAGCATCGAAGGTTAAAGGGAAGACAATGGAAGATTATGGTGAGTTTGGCGACACAAGTGTCTGATTTGCTGACAAGTGTATGAGTACTCAACAATCTTCATTGTCTATACAGGATCACTAACCACGAGTGTGGAAGGTAGGAGTGTCGGATCCTACATTAGGTAAAGCAATGTACGCACAAGTATGCATTAGTACATGAAATGTACCATGTATGATAACAATGCATAAGAGTAATGAAATCATGCTAAAAGGAATTTATATGACATGCAATGACCAAGCTAAATCATGAATTAACATGTTAAAAAACATAAGTCATAACCATGGTCAATGCAAGCTAGACATATTTGAAACACATTTAAGATACTCTTAGAAAGTAACCTTAGTTAATCATTGTGGGAGATTTACATTTAACCGACATAGACCATGTAAGCTATAACATGGAATCCAGTGTCTGCCCCACACCGAAAAGGGGTGTCCTACAAAAATCTTGAGCTAAAGTGGATCCACTAGCTAATGTCTATCTAAGACAATCCTATGGTGGCACATAGTTATGGGACATGACTAATCACCACTTATCCACTCGGTCCTAAGCATAAATCCCCCAAATTAGTCAGTAATCTCAACTTATCTTATCATTTTGGGACATCGATAGTTGCCGCTTGTCTTATCATCCATGGAAGGGCACATCAAGTATCCAATCTAAGCTAGAGTTCATTAGAATAGCTCCTAATTCTTGATTCAAAGTTTAGTTGAGAAAACCTTTCAACCCTATGAATCCTTCATGTGAGAAAACCCTTTCACATTCATGTTTTGAGTAGTATGTAAGAAATCCTTTCACAACAACCACAACAACATCGTTTCTTCACTCTCAAAGCAACCTTAAATCATTTATACAAATTTCATAAAGAAACTTGCATATCTTCATAAATTCATCTTTATTGTTTAAAAGCCCCATCATATGATTATAGTCAAGAAATCATGGATTGCACATAGGTTCATAGGAATTCAAATTAAAAACATGTAATTACTTTAATTCATGCATAAAAAGACATAAAACAATCAATTGGATCATAATTGAGATGAACCCCTGAGATGAAAGAAAACCCTAACTTCAATTGGAGAATCCTAACTTGTAAAATTGAAGAATTTAGGAAACCTATTTAGGAGAGACTGATGCTTATCGTGACCAACGACACTAACCTATGGTACAAATGTCTACGATCGTTGATAATATAGTAACCCAACTAAAGGTTGGGGTCGTGTCCCAAGGGAGGGTTTTGAGAATTAATAGAAAAAGAAAATTAAGTTCTAACTAGTCATAGGTAAAGACATTAACGATTAAAAATATAGTAAATTAAAAGGGGTGACACAAAATTGTCAAATATCAATTTGGGGTTTTGTCACAAGTAGTAGAAACAACAAAAATAACAAGAAAATCAAGTATGGGGACAAGTTCTTGGGGTGTGACTGCAATACAAGTTGAGATAAATCATTGGGTATATGCTTTCGATAGGAGATTTGAAAGATAATAGTGACTAGGCTAAGCTTTAGATGGAAATAAGTTCCCTCTCGGGCAACTTACCCCATTTCAAATGCATTTCTCTCGGACACTCATTTGCTGCATGAAAGCCACCCTATGCCTTACACCACTCACTCTCTCGAGCTGAGTGTTAGGATATGGGATTAGGGCTCACCCTCTCGGGCTGAACTTCATGTCGACATATTCTTTAGGCCATCAGTCTAGCGGTCTTGGTTTCGCGACCTCCCTCTCGGGCAAGCCAAAAACACATGGGTTGTTTTGTATTTGCAACTACAAACCTATTAAATTAATCAACAACCACTAGGTGAAATCACCATTAAAATACATCTAACCTATCAGCAAGCAAGACCCAACAACAATATCAACACATATTTGCTAAATCACACCCCAAGAATGGGGTTTTTAGCCACACATCAAGAAATAACAAAATACACCTAAAATGATACTAAAATCAAATGGGTATAAGGAATTAAAACTTGATTTAAGCAAAGGAAGAAGAATGGAGAAGACCCACTTCCAACTTGGGAAAGATGAAATCATTCTTTCTTCAAGTCTCCCAAAAAACCCTCTCCAAACTTGAGAGAAAATATCCAAAAAAGTACTATTCTATTGTGAAAATTAAAATAAATGTTCGACTCTATTGTCCCACACAAAAACTAGGCATGAGTTTAGTATTTATAGACTTCAGAAAATAGTGCTGGCGGATCGCTCGACGAGGTTAGTTGAGAACGCCAAATGTCTCAGCGATTTGCCATTCTTCTAGTTCATCACCGTTTGTGCTTTGCCTTCAACATCTGTGCGTTCTGGATCATTGGGCGGTATACTTATGCTTTGCGGAACTGATCAACGAAACACCAACTGCTCGTTTCAACACCTTTTTTATCCTTCTCCTTCAGGGCTTCGCGTACTGGAACAAAGGGCGGAGTGCATCCCTTTGGCGAATCGCCAAGCATGCTTGGCGATGCTCAGGTTTCAGCTTCTTCGTTCTTTTCAACCTTTTTGTTCCTTTTTGCACCTAAGTGTCCATGCTTTCATTAAAACTTCAAATACCTGAAACTTAAGTGTTTTCATCAGATATTTAGACTAAATAAGCATTTGAGGACACTATTTCTATTAAAATAAAGCCCTAAATGAGTCCAATTTGTAGACTCATCAACACCTCAACTTAAACTTTTGCTTGTCCTCAAGTAAAACTCAAGCTCAGCAGTTCAAATAGGATGTCTCAAATAGTGCTACACAAGACTAAATCATGAACATACACAAGAAGACTCAAATTACTCATGTCCTTAGTTGGTTATTCACTAAACCACAAATCAAGAGGATTATAGGTAGCGAATTAAGTAAGGTCTAGGGTTTATCAAGGTTCTTCCAAAGAAAGGTAAGGCTCAAAGGTGTTCAAAAGAGTTTCACACTCCCACAGGTAGGTCACAAAAAGAGGTATATGTCAAATTGGTTCACACTCTTTAAAATTGCCTAAGATCATATCAAGAGTATACCTTTCTAAATCAATCAGACTAACAGTGCAAATTCTAGGTTTATTTATGCATTGTTCAAAGTAAGCTAATCACACAAGGCATCGATAATTTAGTTACGCAAGACTAGACACGTTCGCTAGCGTGCAACGGTCCTCGCAAGAAAATCAATTCAATAAATGGCTAGTCACAACGAGATGCAAAGAGTGCACATATTGTCTATGTAACTTCATTTTGCCTCGTCATATCCGTGCATTCATGTTTGTTCAAATGAGAGCACTATTCAAGTCATCGGTATTGATCGAAACCAAGACTTAATTTTTTGCAAAAGAACAACCACTTTCAACACAAGAGGTGTCGAATTTTTTTCGAAAAGGTCAAAATTATTTTGCAATTAAAACAACAAGAGCCATAAGCTCAAACATCCACAAAAAAATAGTATTTAAAACACAACTTAAAGCAGACAACCCAAATATTTACAGAACAAAACATGAATGTCAACACAAAAGGTGTAGGCCTCACCCCACCACAAATAAAGAGCGTTTGTCCTCAAATGCAAGTAATAAGTATTAAATGGGAATTGATAAAGTAAATCAGGTGACCTAGAGATATTTTGATCAACTAGTTGCAAATGAGGCTAGATCTCATCAAAAATCACTCGGGGTATTGAAAGACCAACCTTGTGTGAAGATTCTCGGTTGCCATGCAATCCATAACTGAGTACAATTTAGCAACGCGAAAACTCTAATATTACACAAAATATAAAACTAGCGTGCAAGTGTGAGTTAAGGCGTATGAAAAAGTGAGGTAAGCAGTAAATCAGACACTTTGAAACCTTTGCTTGGAGGACTTTCCAGTTATATCCTATTCAGTGACATTAATTATACTGGCCTGTTCAGTCGACGGTACGCCGAATATTTAGCTTCCTAGCGAAAGATTACAGGACCTCTGGTTGCAGGTGAGTCCGAATGGTGGTTTGCATTGTGCTCGCCTACAAGGTCGGCGATTCGCTGCTAATTTTGTTTATGTGCGTCGAGTTTTACAGACTCCAAATCCAGACTGGGAGAGTTCAAACGGCGGTTAATAGTTCGATCGCCGAATCAGTCCATGGTTCACCAAAGATGTCATGAGCTTGCCAATTCTTTCTTCGTGTCACTGAATGGACTTATGGTGCACCTATTTGCATTGTTCGTTCACTATCCACACTTTTATCTACACAATTGACACATTATTATTTTATCAAACAAATGTAACTGGTAAGAATCTTGGGTTTCCTCCCAATAAGCGCCTTATTTAACATCGTGGCTCGACATAGGAATACTATTAAGCATCCTCCAGATACAATTTTTCAACTAATGGCTGCCTTAAACACAAAGACGTGACGGAGAAGTCAACCCTCTCAGAAACTGGCAAACTCTCTCAGCCTCATCCCGAACAATAATCATAGCATGCCTAGAAAGCTCATAGAAATGGGCCTTATACTTGGTCATAGAAAAACTACCCTGAACCAAACTGTCACGACCCGGGAGCACCCCCAAGTCGTAACAAGGCGTACTCGACCCCGAAGGGGTCTTATACAAGCCACATAGTCATTCATTGCATTCAATAATGAAAATAGTGCGGAAATAAAAAAAAAACTTATTTACATCCACACATTTAAACTTCTTAAAACAACTTTAAAAACACACAGCGGAAGTCTAAGTCTCACATGGCCATCTTAGACACAGTCGCAAAACATAAGTAGGGGCACGGCCCTTTACAATCAAAAGAAGTCTATTACATGAACAAAAGAACTTAAAAGTCTTGTCCTCGAATCCATGAGGACATACCAAGTCTTAGAGGAAAGCAATCCAACACTTCAAACTAGCTAAGAGGGATCACTTGCCGGAACCTACACTTGTAGTAAAAACATGAAGAATATGGGTTAGTACACAAAAATGTACTAAGTATGATGACCATGCAAAACATGCTTTAAAGGGGACATTTTAGTTAGAGACCATGCATTATGCCACCTTTTTGAAATATCATGAACAATAGCATAAAAGACATACAAGACAAGCATAACATCAAGTAAGTCATAATATCACCTTTAAACAATATCAACATGAAAACCTTTACCTTGGACCTTCACCTCAAGAAACCCTTATGCTATACCTCGTGCAATGTATGGATGGCGTCCCATACCACCATCCATACTAAGGCACCACATTTAGGTCACTTAAAGTAACTTATCATTCCTTTCTTTCACCTTTGCACAATATTCATACATAAGAGGTATATCATTAATTAAGACATGACAAGAGAAAATAACTCGTAATATAACCCAAGTATAACATGCATAACATATTAAGCATTTAAGAGCCAACATTCTTTAATAACCTCATTTAGGGTACATTCATGTCACAGTCATTAGGATTTAGAGAAACTCACTATGACCCTCTCTAAGCCTACTCGTGCAATGTATAGGTAGCATCCCATACTACTACCTACACTTTGTAGAACCTGTCAAGAAACCATAATGAAATCTCACATGATGGGAAGTAAGCGTTTAACCGACATAGACCATGAGAGCTTGTCATGGAATCCGGTGTCATGAATCCCCACACCGAAAAGAGGTGGTCTACTTGCCTAAGGAAGACCGGTATATATAGCTTAATAGATCCACTAGCTTCCTATGCGGGCACATAGTTTATGGGATAAGGTAGACGATCATTGAAACTCATGCCTAACTGTCGGGGGAGTTTCCATCTAACCAAATCCGCTCGGTGCTTAGCCTACATTCCCATAGAATAGTTCACTACTTTGACATCATCACACATGAAAGGGTGCCATAAGCCTACCGATTCAAGGTACATTATTTAACACATGAAAGGGTGCCATAAGCCTGCCGATTCAAGGTACATTTAGGAAAGCTCATTAACTCCTCTTGAAAGGGTGCCATGGGCCTACCGATTCAAGACTCATCATTAACCTTTATGGAAAGGTGCCATAGGCCTACCGAATCCAAGATTCATTTCGTATCATTAATGGAAGGGTGCCATTAGCCTACCGATCCAAGGTTCATTATAAGCATATGTGGAAGGGTGCCATAAGCCTACCGATCCAAGGATTCAACAATCAACAATATAATCATTTATACAAGAAAATGATGCATAAGCCCTACCAATTCAAGGTATACTTTATATTGAAGAATCCTTCATATTATATCATCAACATTCATGAGTGTCATCAACACATTTCTGGATTTCCATACATCTCATAACTCAAACTTTAAAGCATCGATTCATCAATTCTCCATAGTTGGACATTTTGTCAAACACCTTGAAGGCATGTAATGAAATCGAAGAACATGAAAAATAGGGTAGTAATGATGCAGCCAAACCAAAGTGAACAACCTACAACAACACCTTTACATTCATAACATGATCACATTATCTTCATTGAATTCTCATTCGTATAATGTCATGGTAACACTTCAATTTCTCATACTATGCCTTTAAGGCCATAAGCCTCACATACCAATACCCAACAATACACCATAAAGTAAGCATGGGTAATGACATACTTCAACAATCTAAAGACCTTTAAACAAATTTGATTCATATACATTCATTATCTAGCAACCCACTTCATAAAGGCATAAACTAGGAATAGAGAGAAATCATGGGTTCATGGAGTATTTTCATCTTAAATCGTCAATACAACAACAATATAACCATAAAGTACCATTATAAACCTTTTAAAACCATTTGGTGGAAGAACCCATGAGATTGAGTGAAAACCTAGATTTTTCATACTTTGAAATAACTTTAGATTTGGCTCCTTGAATGGAAAATTAGACAAGGATCAAGACCACCATACCTTTGCTATGATCTCCCACGAAAATTGATGAAGACACCACCTTCAAACCAAGCCCTAGCTCCAAGTTCTTGACTTTCTTAAATGGAGGATTGTAGAGAGGGAAATGTTTTTAGGGATGGGAATGAACTAATGGTATATAGGAATAACATAAGTCTTTTAAAAAAAATGGTCCAATACTTAGAAAAATTTTCAGGCGGGTGAACAGTAATGAACAAGTAACATTAGCTACTTGGAATTTGCGTTTTCTGTCGGACAGACTTTACGAAAATGGGCATAACTTCTTCGTCCGAACTCCGAATGAGGTGAAACGAAGTGCGTTAGGTAGCTAACTCAAAGGGATTTCCATGGATATATTATGGCCACCCAAATAATTTGTGTGCTAGGAGATATGACCCTCCAAAGTAGACCCTCGAAAAAGGCTTCACTTGGAAATTTCGGATTTTGATACGGTTGCTCTAAAATTTGGGTTAGACCCATTTCCCACTCAATTTGACCCCCTAAACAAGAATATGAAGTCGGATTTTCGAAAAACGAAACGGATCTTTTTATATATAGCTAAACAAGTTTCCGGTAACTTCCGAAGCACATTTTTAAGAACTTTTGGGTCAAATTCAAATATAATCATTTCATTAAGTTCTCGACTCCAAACTCACATGTGAGGCTCTAGTTTCACTCTATCATTTTCCGAGTCGTTACACAAACTCTCAAATCTCAGATGACTCTCCTCCCTAACGCTCCAAGGGATAAGGGGTCCTGGAAAGAATTAGAAAACACTTCCCGGTATGCCAAAAGAGATCCAACTAGTATAGAACTCACAAAATTCCTCTGCCCCACGAAGCTTAACGACAACAAATCGGACACCACAAGCATCCACCATACCCACTGCCTCAAGCATCTCATGTTACAAAGTCAAAAACTCATGAGCATCCTCTCTCTTACCACTGTGAAACTGGGGTGCTTTCATCTTTTGAAACCTCTAATAATATTATTGATCTACCGCAGTCAAAATAACCTCAGGAGCAATCTATGCATAAATAGTCGGTGCATGAACCATTGGTGACTGGACCACCTGAACATGAACACCAGGAATCTGCTGCTGACTTAGGGTTTGCTCCCCAAGAGAAAGGTTCTCTAACACACCAAGCATCCTTGAGAAAGTCTCTTGAAAGAATGGATCTCCAAACTCGGGAGGAACCTGTTCCTCAACAACCTTGACCTAAGGCTCAGGAAAAGCCTCTCTAGCTGTACCTCTTGCTGGTGCCGCTCCACGGCACTACCTATAATCGGTGCTACTCTACATGCACGACCTCTAGCTCGGGCCCTACCTCTACCCCTAGCTAGGGTCTCAACAATAGCCTTGAGGACTGCCTCCCCTCTACCACTGGAAATAGAAGCACTGGTCCTCTACATCTTCAAAAACAACAAGCGGCGACTCAGCACTGGTGAAGTTAACCATGCACGATAAGAAATGATGAATAAAACAAAGTTTCCTAACAATCTGTGTAGCCTCTTGAAGATAAGTATAGACGTCTCCGTATTGATCCTCAAGACTCTACTTATATATGGCTTGTACACACGTTAGACCTATGAACCTGGGGCGTTGATACCATTTGTCACGACCCAAATGAACACGATGACACTTGTTTATTCCTACTAAGACAAGTCAACCTCATCCCAACTAATACAAAAGAAATGTAGAAATACAATAAAACATAACAAGAGAAAGACAAAAAACTTATTCATGCTAAACAATACCACAAAACTTGGTTGTCACGTGTATAAGCAACTAATGAAAATAATGAATGTGAAAGATAGATACAAGTCTTATTCTTTGTTTCTAAAGTAGAACAAAGCTTAAAATAAATGTAAAGGAGGGTCAGCCAGGATGACAAACAACTACCTCTCAAATCCTTCATGAGCCTGGATTGTCAGGAGAAGAAGAAGATCACACAGGTTCGGGCTCGGAACCTACCCAAGTGTAGAAGCAAGGGGTGAGTACCAACAACATGGTACCTAACAAAAAACCTACTAAACAAAGAACCTAAATAGAAATCGAACCCCCTTGATTCTCTAACCGAACCTCCTAAACTATAACATGTACAAAAATCAGTCCAACATAGCAATTCTACAATACACTGCTCACAAGGACAAATATTCATAGCTCAATAGTCGCAATTCAACAATCAATTAAATCAAATAAGTCAATACCGAAGTCAAGTAGTTCAGTCACACACAACAAGTATATCAATCCCAAATATCAAGCAAGTCACGCATAATCATCAAAGTAGCAAGGCATCAAGTCACAATAACAAACCTCTTGTCGGAACCTTTTCTTATCGGCTTTATAACACTTGCCAGAAAAGACCTCGGCTTAATAACACTCATTGGCAATGACCTCAGCCTCATAAACATTCACCAAAAATGACCTCGGCCTAATAACACTTGTCGGTAAAGACCTCAGTATCATAATCATCACATGTCTCATAATGGTGTTCAACGATCAATGCACATAAGCAATATCACACCACATAGAAGAGACAATAAATTGCACATTTCAAGTCCACATTCATGCTATGAATCATTTCATCCATCAATGAATAAGGGCACAATAAGGCAATTTATATCATCATGTTTAACACATAGCATTTTTCATTTCAACTCCCTTTTATTCATTTATCTGTAACAAGTGGAAATTTAACTCTTCACCTCATCCCTATTACTCCCAACGCACAAGCAACGAAGAAAGTATACGAATTTAACTAGAATGCAAGGTTTAGGAAGCCACTTGCCTTAAATCAAAGAACCATCACTCCAAAAGTTGAGTCTTCCCCTTCCGAATCACTTCCAAAGCCAAACAATATAAATAATCAAGTATTTACAATTACTCATCGGAAATAACAATTCCCACACCAATTATGTAAATAAATGGGTCAATCAACTCAAAATCAATTTCAAAATGGAGGTTTGAAATTGAAAAATAATACTTGAAAAATGATGTTTAAGGCTATAGGAACTTATTAATGAAAATCATTTTGAGAAAAGGATCAAAACCACTTCAAAAGTACCATTTTACTAAATTCTTGGGTTCTTGAAGATAATGTCGAATTTCTCATTTCAAAAGCTTGATTTGAACAGAGAAGTCCATAAACAATAATGGGTAATTGTTAATTTAGAGTTAAGAATCCTTACCCAAAAGATTTTACTCTAAAACCTGATCCGAATCGCCTCCCTAAAGCTCCCAAAATCTAAAAAGGTGAAATGGGGCTTAAACCCCAAAATGGCAGCAAAACCCTCTCAAGGTGTCACTTAAGAGAACCAGGTTCCACTTTATCGATCCCCGCAAAAGCTGGGGGGTCTCGCTTTTGTGAACCAGATTCCGCTTAGCGAACATCGCTAAAGTGAACCATAGTTCGCTTAAGCGAACCTTGCCCAAAGGGCCAATCTCGCTTTTGTGAACTTGGTTCCGCTTAAGCGACCATTGCTAAAGCGAACCAGGTTCTGCTTAAGCGAAAAATGTACACCAGAAACAATATCAGCCAACAGAAAAACATCGAAAAGACCCTTGAGATTCATTCGGAACCTAGTACTCACAAACCACATATGCAAATCAATTATACTAAATGTTCATGACTCAATGGAACCGTTAAAAATATGAAGTCGAGGTCTCCTTGACTCTACATCTGTGAAAGCCACAAGAAACTAACTCTCGCCTCAAAAAACTAAAACAAAGTTGAGACCCCTCAAAAATCAACCAAGATCTCACCCAGGCCTAAAAACATCCTCCGTATTCAACGAAACTCTCAGAATTTTGATCCGATCATCCAATGCTGACCAAAGTCAATCCAAAGGCTAAATTTTTATAATTTCATAACTTAGGACCTCAAATCCTCATCTGAAACTGAAAACTCTCAAATATCAGATTTTACATTTTGAGATTGATGGAATTGACAAAATTCCATACCGACAGCCAAAACTTCAAAAAACTCCAAAAATCACTTTCTTAACAAGTAACCCTTTAAAACGCACAAACTTGCCAAAATCTCAACTTTTAACTCAAAGTTCCAAACCATCTTTTCAAACTCAAACATAAAAGACTTGGGGTCGATACCATGAGGGTGAGATGGTAATTTCATGAAACTTTCCAAAAATAACCAATCGAGTCATTACAAATAGCCAAATTGAAAACAACACACCAATTTCTTCACAACTGAAATCACAGATTTGAATTTATGTAATTAGATGATTTTCCATCTGAAATTGCAGCAACATGATCTTTTTTAGTTTCTTTTCTTGTTGTTGTTGATTTCGGGTGAAATTTGACCGCCTCGTACTACCATTTTCTCCGTCATGTGCGGCAGATTTGAAGAACCAGCGAACACACCTTACAAGTGACTTTTAGGGAAGTAGGTTTTTGTATTAATTCAATAGCAACATTGGTTTTATTTTTGCGCATGAACATTAGGATGTCACGCTTTCTTCCTCTGCTTTTTCTTCCAACATTGCTTCTTAAAAGTTCATTAATGGCTAGAAATTTATCTTTTCATTAGGAATTGAAATGAGTATTGATGAATCAATTTTGTGATTTTACTTCTATTTTTGTTTATGCATTTGATATGTAAGACCAAATTAAATGGGTTACAGGTCAGATTTGATTGATAATTTGTTTTAAATGGGTAATTCGGGTCGAAATTGGGAATTTTAGATTGATTTGGGAGAAACCGTTAGTTTGGAGGGTATGTGTGATAAGTTTGTAGATAACAGGGATAAGAACAACTTTATTTCAATTATAAGGATAAAGTCAACTAATAAATAAAAGTTGAGGGGTATTTTTGGCCCTTTTTACCTTTTCTCGGCGTGAATTTTATAATCTATAGTGTTGTAAGCGCATGAATAAAAATACTCAACTTTACAAGAAACTATTGTGCACTTGCATTTCTTTCTCCCTTTCCCAATCTTCATTTATCTTCTCTATCCCTCTCTCTATATATAATATGGATATAATTACAACAATAACTTAATACACTGAATACCTAACAATCAGGGTGAGCCTATCATTTACACTTGTTGGGGGCAACCTCCCAACTGATATGAATAAAAAATTATAAAATCCACCTCAATGCATTTATTCGTGTTATCTCCCTCAACCAGGTCATCGGCATCACCTAATGATCATAAAATGGTCATGTAAGAATAATTTCTTACTTATGGCGTAAATTTATTTGTCACCCAAGTAATAACATAAATAGTATTTAATAAATAATAGATCTCATCTGTACATTGGTTACTTGATGGATGTACCAAATTAAGTCTTAACCTCTATAAATTGATCCCCCTCTATCCATTAGGGCTACCATATATTATCTACATCATTTCCATCATTGACGGCTTTGGTAACTTAAGGCTAGGGCAAGGAGGTAGAAACCAATTTACGACTAACACTTCTGCTTTTCTCTGTAATGACGTCTTCCACATTAAGTATGTGTCCCCAACGATCTCTATGTAAGATTATCATGTTCAAGATCCCGATGTGTACTAAAGTATTTCAATCTTACATGAGGCATCTGAGCATGGATTGTTTGTACTCATAATCTTCATGTATGAAATATTCTTCATTGTGCATAATTGACGGCTAATTTAAAGATTTCTTCCTCAGGTTTAAACTTGACAGCTATTTTCATTTTGGCATTCTTTATGATCGAAAGCTTATGCTTTTCCATTATTGTCTTTAGTCAGCAGTGTCTAATGACATAATAAATTAAAATTATGAAGAAACGTAGTAATGCTTCAACTTTAATTCATATCATTATTTTACATGCCCAGGATAAGCTCCAGTGGAAGATCCCCTTTCCAAATACTATTGTTTATGATGATAGAAGGAAGATACACCCTCCAAATTACGTGGAGAACTCAATTTTTATACTTCATGTTTTACGGTTGAAATTAGTGAATTAATGGTCCAATCAAATTATGTTTCAACGTATTGTTGAATTCTTTTGTTGTAGCATAATTTTGTGCTTGACTATTTAAGGTGTTTGGACTCTTAAGTTAATCATGAGTTGTAGCAAAGTTTAATTTGTACAAATTCTAAAAAAATCTTATATAATTTTTCCATAATGCAATAATTATGTTTTCTTTTAAATTGTGCAATAAATTAAACTGGTCGCTATACTAGGAAATAAATAATATGTGTGTACTTAGTGCAAAATAGTTTGTTAGTTACCAAAGTGGACAAACTAGAGAAATTAATGTCTACACATAGAATATTTATGATTGATTAATGCATGCATTATGTTTCTATAGTTTGTTAGTCATCAAAGTGGCCAAACTAAAATGTATAAAATTATTCACATGCACCAAAATTGTATGATATTATATGCATTTGTGTTTATATAGTTTGTTGGTTACCAAAGTGGACAAACTAGTATGGTTAAGAAAAATATGCATTCATAAAATTATCTTTTATCTATGAAAGTTAATGAAATACCTATATTTAAAATAAATAGATAAATTGATTTTCACTATTAATAGAACTTAAGAATTTACCCAAAACTAAATCAGTCATTCTACGAATAGTGAACATTATGAGGTAAATTAATATTTTCAATCAAACATGTATTGTATATCCAAAGATGTCGTTTATGTTTGGTTAACAATATCTAATTGTCTATTAAAGATAAAAATGACATTCTCAAAATGGCATGAACAAGTCCAATTCCACTTAGGTGTGATGGATCTTGACTTGGCTGTGCTGAATGAAAAACTTGCTGCCATTACTGATAAGAGCAGTGAGGATGAGAAGTCTTTTTATAAATCATGGAAGCGCTCTAACAGATTAAGCCTTATGTTCATGCGAATGACTGTTGATAACAACATTAAGAGTACTATTCCACAAACACAAAGTGCCAAGGAAAACCTGAAGTTTGTGGGAGAACATTTTTGTTCTGTTGATAAGTCTCTTGTTGTACACAAATGGCTGAACTCATGACCATCAACTTTGATGGGTTGAGTAGTATGAAAAATCATATAATTGAGATGACTAATATTGTAACAAGACTTCGGACCTTGGGTATGAAAGTGGATGACACCTTCTTGGTTCATTTTATTCTGAATGCATAGTCTCTTGAGTGTGGACCATTCCAAATTAACTATAACACTATTAAAGATAAGTGGAATGTTAGTGAAATGTCTAGTATGCTTACTGAAGAAGAGTCAAGACTTAAGACACAAGGAGGTCATTCCATTAACCTTATGGGTCAAGTAGCTGGTAAATGACTCTAATTGAAGGCCAACAAGTTTAAGAAGAAAAAAGCACCTGCTCAAGTTCCACGCGATGCTCATAAGGAACTCAAGGCTGATGTGTGTAATTTTTGTAGAAAGGAAGGAAACTATGAGAAAAAATTGCTAGAAACGTACAACTTGGTTTGAAAAGAAAGGTACATTTAGTGCTTTGTATGTTTCGAATCAAATTTAGTAGAAGTTCCTAGTAATAGTTGGTGGCATGATTCTGGTGCAACTACTCATGTATCCACTATTTTTCAGGGATTACTATGATCCAAACTACAAATCTAAATAACGATTTCTTGTTCATTGAAAATCATATAAATGCTAAAATTGAAGGCATAGGGATTTATCGGTTGATCTTCGAAACTGGACATCACCTTGATCTAGTACAGACTCTTTATGTTCCTTCTGTTTAGGAATTGGATTTCTCTTTCAAGACTTGATGTTTTGGGATTTGATTTTAAGTTTGGACATAAATGTTTTAATTTATATAAGAATACTGTTTTTATGGTTCTGGCATTTTTATTGATGGTTTATATAGATTGAAACTCGATAATAAATTTTCTGAATCCCTTCTTATTATTCACCAAAATGTTGGAATTAAATGTAATTCACTAAATGGAAGTTCTGCTTATCTGTGGCATAGACGTTTGGGTCATGTATCCAAAGTTCTGCTTAGTAAAGAATGAGATTCTCCTGAATGTGATTTTTGCTGCTCTTGATATATGTTTGTATTATATTAAAGGAAAGAAAACCAAGCATACAAGGAAAGGTGCCAAAAGGAGCACTCATCATCTTGAAATTATACACACTAATATTTGAGACCCTTTGATGTTCCATCTTTTGATGGAGAAAAATATTTTATTACCTTTATCAATGATTTTCACATTATAGATTTACGTATTTATTGAAAAAAAATCTCAAGAAGTGGACGCTCTCAAAGTGTACATTAATGTAACACCCAAAAAACTCGTAAGTGGAACTAGAGCCTTACGTGAGGGTTTTTGAGTTTGATGTGTGGTTTGGAAGTGTAGAATGACTTTCCGAACTTAGTATGAAGGTTTTAGGGTTAGGGCATCAAGGTACGACCCCCCAAGGACCACCCAAGGGGACCTTGAGCAAGCCCCAAAAAGTTGCAAAAAAGAAGCCTACGAAAGGGCACCCACGATCCGTGGGTGGACCCACGCCCCGTAGGTGGGGGTCGTGGGTCAAGGTTGGAATTTCCCCCAATTTTCCACTCTCTGACCGTGACCTATGGACTTGAAGGACAACCAGTAGGTCCACCTACAGTCCGTAGGTCACCCAATAATGAGTAACACCTACAATCTGCCTAGTCTTGGCCAAATGAGGGGCAAGTTGGTAAATTCCTAGGTTACTTACATTGAAGTAAGGTTGGGTTATATTGTTTATTTACACCTATTTAAGACCTTTTAAGTCATTAACCACCCCTTTACACTTCATAATTCCCAAACCCAAAATCATAACTATCTCCTCTCCAAATAATTCTCTCTCTAAAACCTCCATTGAAGAAGAAGAAGACGTCAAGGTTTAGGACTCAAGAACTCAATTTTCCACTCAATTTCATGAGAAATCTTTAATTAAGGTAAGGTAGTTTTGATTCATGGTTAAATTTTCATCCATGAAGTCCTGAAACCTTCAATTTCAAAGTTGGAAATTCTCCAAAACTAAGGGTTTTCATTCTAGGTCATGGATTCTTTCTCAAAACGTTTTCAATGGTTTAATCATCATATATTAAGATTGATTTGTTGTTTTATAGTGGTTTTAAGATAAAATCCCCCATGAATCCATGATTTCCCCATAACCGTAATTTATGACTTTTATTTGGGTGAATTGTAGTAAGATGAATGTTATGCAATTGTGCTTGTAATGGTTTAGTTACTTTAATTATGTCATTATTCATGCCTAAATTGTAGTATTCTAGGTGTGTTGGTGAATTGTGATTCATGGCCTTGAAGGGATAGTTATGAAGATTGATGTATAATCATGATGCTTATGTATGTACTTTGTGATTTCAATGAAAGTAATGTGATCATGACTACAATGCAATTGTGTTATTATTGAAAGCTTATTCTCAATTATACACTTGTGAATGATGATGACATGTTGTGAAAGGTTTCTTCAATGTAATGTTATACCTTGAATTGGTAGGATTAGGGCATCCTCTTCTTGTGTAATTTGAAAGTGATCTTGATTGATGTACCTTGAATTTATATGCTTAGAGCATCCTCTTCTTGTGTAACTAATGTATCTTGACCTAATGAACATTGAATCAGTAGACCTAATGGTGACAGCCTTTTCATGTAATTAATAATGCACCTTGATTCGGTAGACCTAATGGTGTTAACCCTTTCATAAATGATTAATGAAGTATTATAAGGCTTTATCTTGAATCGGTAGACGTAATGGTGGTAGCCCTTTCATGATGAGTCTATGAACTAATGTAATGCTGAAACTTGAAGCGGTAGACCTAATGGTGGTAGCCCTTTCTTGAGGATTCAATGAGCTATCCTAATAATGTACCTTGAATCGGTAGACCTAATGGTGGTGACCCTTTCATGTGTGTAATAATGTACTTTGGGTCGGTAGACCTAATGGTGGTAGCCCTCTCATGTATAATAATGTTAATGAGAATGAACTACTCTATGGGAATTTAAAGGTTAACACCGAGTTGATATTGTAAGGTGGAAGCTCTCCCCACGTTAGGATGGGTTTCTATGAATACCTTCCTTATCCCATAACTATGTTCCAACATAGATTATTAGCTAGTGGATCCACGCTAAAATGTTACCGTTCCTACCTTAGGGAAGTAGACCAACCCTTTACGGTGTGGGATAGACACCGGATTCCATGATTTGCTCACATGGTCTATGTCGGTTAATGCTTATTCCCATCATGTGAGTTATGTGCTATGGTTACTCAAGAGGTTCTATGGGTAAGTGGTTACTTAATTAGCTATCCAGATAAATCTAAAGGGTATAGGTTTTAATGTTCAAATCATAGGTCGAGAATTATTGAAATCGGTACTGCAAGATTCATTGAAAATGGTAAAGTTAGTGGAAGTGTTGAATAACAAAGTGTAGAAATTAATGAGGTAAGGATAAATATTTCATTGTCCATGAATGTACCTACTTCCGTATCAATAACAAATGGTGTTCCTCTTGTTGAAGAACACTTTAACAATGTTGAACAACATTTTGGTGAAACATTTCAAGAAGGAATTAACTCACAAGTATCTAACGCAAATGAACCACAAATAGTGCCATTGAAAAATGTCAAAGAGATTGAAAATCGGCCATTTCAAATGATTATGTGATTTATTTACAAGAGTTAGATTTTGACATTGGAATTAATAAAGTTCCAATTTCATTTTCACAGGCCATAGAAAGCACTCAGTCAAATAAATGTATTGTTGTTGTGTCATTGGAAGGACAATCACACACACATACACACCCATGCATAAACATGACTATGATATGACTAAGATGTTGATTGTATTATTGAATCTTGATATTCCCCTTATCTAATATGCTAATTCTAGATGTTTGGGATTAGTTGATTCATAGCCCTTGTAGGGCAAATTATGAAGGTTTGTACATGTTGACAAGAATTGTGTATGAACTCATGATTCACTTAAAAAGTGAAGATCCTGTGACTATTGTGTAATTGTTGTAGTTATTGAAAGGTCATTCACCCCTTACCCTTACACATGACTATGCATGAATTGTCTAGGACTATGATAATGTTATTGTGTTTATTAAAAGGCTATTCTCATGAAACACCATGAACATGATGTGAAAGGCTAACTCACATATTAATGATTCGAAGGTTGAAAGGACATTCTCACCTAATGAATCCATGAGCTACCATGACATTGTATTGGATTGTGTGTTAAGTCACCCTTCTATAAACGATGAGCTTAAGTAAAGGTTTAACATGAATACTAAAGGGAATTATGCTTAGCACCGAGTTGATATGGAAAGTGAGGTAAAGTCCCTCCCGTCAATGCAATAGGCCAGGTCATCTAAAGTAAACTCATGAGATGAAAGTTCTCCCCTCAATGCAATAGGTGGAGTTTCTAAAAGAAATCTCCTTATCCCATAACTATGTGCCCACATAGGTTCTTAGCTAGTGGATCCACCTAAAAGCTAAACATGTTAGTTCTACCTTAGGCAAGTAGGACACCTTCTTTCGGTGTGGGGTTTCATGACATCGGATTCCATGTAAGCTCAAATGGTCTATGTCAGTTAAGGTATTTCACTACATGACAAGAACATGAACCATGACATGAATAAGTTGCATGAACAAGAACAAGAACAAGAACAAGAACAAGAACATGGGTTATTTACTATGGTTCCTCAAGAGGTTCTACTTAGTATGAATGAGGGTATGAGACTTCATTCATGCATTGCACAAGTAGGCCTTGAGAGTGGGCACAGTAAGTTTTCCTTATGACATGGTAACTATGAGATAATGCATGCTTTAGTATGAATTATGAACATGAACATGAATATGAACATGGACTATACTTATGACTTCTTAATGAGCTTTACTTAGTGTGAGTGGGGGTATGAGACTTCACTTACACATTGCACAAGTAGACTTATGAAGGGGTTGTGGTGTGGTTTCCTTATGCTATGAAGATATATGAACTTATGTATGCATGATATGGATTGTTGCTATGAGTGACTTTACTTATTACAAGATATGAACATGCATGTCTCCTTATGTATGAGTGTTGGCTATGGATAAGGTCAAGGTATGTTATTCATGATCATGGTAGTCTAGAAGTGATACTTAGTGTAGATAGGATTATGGGATCCTATCTATGCATTGCACAAGTATAGCTTAGAGTTGCTTATGTGATAGTTATATTATGATGATATGATCTTGGTATGTAACTATGTTTGTGAACTATGCCTTGTGAAGATTAGTGTATTCATTATGTGGTGTTGGAGACTATGCTTGTGATTATGATGATATTCTTTATGTTATGATGAATTATGCATGGTTTGTCTTATGATCTACATTCTCCAACTATTTTAAAGATGATGTTCAGAAGTGGCATATAGCATGGTTTCAAATAAAATGTGCCATTTATGCATGTTTTAAGGATTTTTATGCATGACTTCCATACTTGGTACATTTTGTGCTAACCCCATCTTTCTACATTTCTATAAGTGTAGGGTTTGGAGATATTGGATTCTATCCTCGTGGCTAGGACTATAGTAGATCAAGAAGAAGAAGATTGGTGAGTCCTCATAGTATTCGAGGGCTTGACCATATATATGTCCTTTATGTCTTTATTTTATGTTTGACTTATCTAAGGGCTATGTCCCTAAGATTGTATTCAAGTGTTTTATTCCAAGTATTATAGATGGTTTGAGACATAGTGTTATAGATTCTCTCTCATTTTATAAAAGACTTCGATTATAAAGAAAAGTTTTAAATTTCGAACTATTTTCCTATGCTCTTATGTTCAAGATATGCTATGAGGTTTGTATGAGACCCCTTCGAGGTTGAGTACGTCGTGTTACGTCTAGGGGGTATCCCTAGGTCATGACAAACATGGTATCAGAGCACAAGATTTTAAGATGGTTTTAGGATGTCTCAATCCACGTCTAGTAGAGTCTTGTTCATAAATGTGAAGCACACCACATTTATGAATAGAAGGCTATCAGATGTTAGGAAAATTTCACTTCTTCATTCTCTGAGTCGTGCCCTAGAGTTTAGCTTGATTAGGTCTTTCTCCTAATGTGTGTGCTATGGTTTTAAGAATATGACTACTTCAAGGGCTCATGTTGAAAGGAATGAGGAAGACAAAGTGGAGCAAGAGGTTCCTCTCCAAACTCCTATTGTCCCTATAGAGGAGTATCTGTCTAATGAGAAGATTAGGTATAATTTTCTATTGTTGACTCAAGTCAGGATAAAGATTCTGAAATTCTATGGGTCAAAGATAGAGGAAGATCCTCTAGAGTTTATAGATGAGATCTCTAGGGTGTTGAACATTGTAGGAGAAACTCCGGTAGAGAAGGTAGAATGGGTCGCTTACCAATTAAATGATGTTGCTCTAATATGGTTTAGTCAATGAAAAGGAATAAGGCCGGTAGAAGCGGGCCTCATGAAATGGGAAAGATTTAAGAATGGGTTCATTGATAGGTTTTTCCCTTTAGAAATGAGCGAGGCTAAGATACTTGATCTTATTAACCTTCGCCAAGGTAGGATGAGTGTTAAGGAATATGCTCGGATGTTTATTAAGTTGTCAAGATATGCTCCATCCATAGTGGCCAACCCTAGGATGAAGATGAGTAAGTTTGTGTCGGGGGTATCCGACTTGATAGTTGTAACGACACATAAAATGAATAGGTGAAACTAGAGCCTAACGAATTTGTCTTCGAGTTGATATGAGGTTTGAAGTGGTAGGATGTTGTCTTGAGCTTAGGTTGAGAGGTTTAAGGGTTAAATGTCAAGGTAAGACTCCCCAAGGACCACCCTAGGGGTCCTTGATGAGGACCCTAAAGCCTAACCCCCAAGAAACCAAAAAGCTGCCAAATTAAGAGTGATCTACGGATGGGACCTACGCCTCGTAGGTCCATCCACGCCCTGTGGATGGCCTCCGTGGATGAAGGTCCCAAAATGTAAGTTGCAGAATCAAACCACAACTTGCCAGTACGGACCGTGGACCCACCCAGGGTCTATGGGTGGGGGTTTGTGGTTTGCTGTCAAGGCTCGGCCAATGGTGGGGTAAATTGGTAAATTCATTTTAAGGTTAGTTGAGTTAATGGATGGTTATTATTGGTTTGTTAATGTATTTTAAGGGTTTTTAAAGTATTAAACTCTCTTTTAGAATTAAATATTTCAAAACACTCCAAAAATAGAAACCTCTCCTCCAAAAGTTCTCTCTCTAGAAATCTCCATTGGAGGTGAAGGATTCAAGCTCTCAAGCTCAAGTTTTCAACTCTTCAAAGAAAATTTCGTGGAGTTCTTCCATAAAAGGTATGGTAGTCTTCATCCTTGACTTAGTTTCTTTCAAGGAGCCAATTTCAAAGTTAATTTCAAGTTTCCAAGTTTCTCCAAAAATCTAGGGTTTTCAATCTATGCATGGGTTCCATTCCAAACGTTTACAAAAGTTTTATATGATATGAATCATGGTTTAATTGATGATTGAATGGTGAATTAAGATGATTTTTCCCTTGAACCCATGTTTTCCCCCAAATTCTTAAGTTGTGATTTGTGATTGGGAATTGTTTGATCATGAAATATGTTGAATCACTTATGTTTGTATTGAATTAGTTGTTTAATCATGTTAATTCCCTTAGTTATTGTAGTATCTTAGATGCATGGGTTGATTTTGATTCATAGTATTGGAAGGCAAGTCCATGATCTATGTATGAATATGATGTGAAGTATATGTGTGTGATCTCAATGAAAGTTTTATGATCATGTTAAGAATGTAATTGTGTGGTGATTGAAAGAATATTCTCAATTAACCCTTATGAATGATGAAAATATATGTGAAATGTTATTCTCACATACTCAGACACATTCACGAATGAATAATGAATGGAGTTTTCTATGATTATATTAATTATAAAGTATTGATTGAAAGGCTATTCTCAATTGTACTCTAATGAATAATAATGACATGTTGGGAAAGGACTTTATCACATTATGAGGATTCTTAGTTGAAAGTCTATTCTCATATTTGAATCTATGTACTATCACTATAAGAAATATAGTTTTTTGTGACGACCTTTTGTGGCGACGTTTAGTTGCAACAAAAAATAAGGTTTTTGTGGCGACGCGTAAAGGTTGCCACAATATGTGAAAGTGTTAGTGGCGACCTTAATAGTTGCCACTAAAAATGATATAAATAGTGGCGACATATCTTAGGTCGCTACAATATGCTTTGTATTTTCCTAATGAATGATGGCCAAAGTTATTTTGTGGCGACTTATAATGAGTCGCTACTAAAGATACTTTTTTTGTGGCCATTATGTTGCCACTAAAGTTCATCTTTTGCAACAAGCTTTTGGTCGCCATTAAAAGTTGATTTCTTGCGACAACCTTTTTAGTCGCCACTAATTATTTTGCTTTGATATTTATTCTAATTAAGTATATAAATAATAATTCTTATTAATAGTTTTAAAGACGTTTTGGTATGTAACTTTGCTATTATTAGTAGTTATAAAAATGTATTTGTGATAAAATAAATATTAAGATTATTAAATAAATCTAAGCACATGTTTTAAATTAGGATTCATAAGTACATGAAGTAATTTCACCTGTATAATAATATTTAGTCTACATACTACACAATAAACTAGTTTAGTGACATATTTTCTTAAATTTTAAAATATAAAATGAATATTAATAATGATAATAAAGATGCTCCTTATCGATATTTAATTTTTGTCCATCCATATTTAATTAATTAATAAACTTTCTTCAACCTAAAATAAGGTGAGATTATATATATACACTTTATTAATTTTAAAAAAAAAATTTATGTCAAAATTAAAAATTTCGCCAAACACGTATTTCATTTTGTCAAAATAAAGTCATTCAGAATTTAAGTACTATATTTATTCTATTTCATTAAATTGGAAAGCTTGAATAATTAATTAATTATCTCAATTTTTATTTCAAATCAGTATTAATTTTTCCACATTTTCAACATATGGTTTAGATTTATAATGCAAAATGATAGATATGTCTTTTAAGAAAAACAAGAATGGATCCTGCCCAAACCCTTTTAACCCTAAACCCTTTCTACCTCTTCATTTTCACACCAGAAGCAAAGACAAGCAGCCCCAATTTTCCTCAACCAACCATGTTGTCCCCTTCGAGTTTTGCTGAAATTCTATCCTTGATTTTGGCAAAGCTCAATGAAAACTCACTTAGTACGATTAAAGATGTGTCAAAATGGCATTTCTTCATACGAAGTTTTGACAAGAGACCTCAAAATGGCACTTCTTCACTTCCATTTTTTTCTTTTGAACTCCTTATTTTGATTTTTTGAACAAATTTTCTGTTGGCAAGAGTTTTCGAAATGTATTTATAATTTCAAATCTGTCCCAAATCAATTGTTTTTCATTCAAATCCTAGAATTGGATATGTCATTGCAAATAATTGATTTTTAGGTTAAAAACAGGTTATTACGAAGAGGATATCAAGAATTGTTTTACCTAAAATTTGTAGACTCTTGATTTAATTTTTTAAAATGTACAATTTGTGATATGTCTCCGCGAAGCTTGTCCAGCTTAGCATCTTAGTTATCTGTTTCAGAAAGGTAAACTTATTTCACTTTTGCATTTTTGCTTAACTCTGTGTGTTTTTTGTTTAAATTTCAATATTACAATAGATTTAGTTTAATGTTTGCATTGTTCCACTGATGCTTAGCTATAATTTCATTCTTGCCTTAGTAGTTTTAGTTCTGTGCATCATTTGTGTCATGTAAATTATCTTAGTTTAGTTTACTCTTTGGTTTAGTTATATAAGTAATGTGATCCTTGTTTCAGTGTTCTTATTTTCAGTTTTGTTCTGTTTTATTTCATGTAGGTTAACTTAATTATAATCTTGTTTGGGTGAGATAATCTTCTTTAAATGAAAGCTGAGGTTTGCTATTAATGTGTTCTCTCTTTTTTTCCTTTGGTTAGCATTTGTTGTAGTTCTAAAGAAATAGTCTTTCCGAATTTAAAATTTTATTGCTTGCCTTCTTTAATTTGAAAACGAGTTAAGTATGATAAAACTATCACTTTCTTGTTCACATATTACAACTGTTATTGCTGCCAAAAAGTTTAAGAATCTACTAGGTTTATGGTCCACCTATTGCTCTATCTCTCCAAAATTCAACTGAACAACTTAGTAAAATCTTGGATGACACCATTAGAAACTAAGTAACAACTCTAGTCTAGGACTTCCAATTTTGTTATTGTTTTTCAATTAGTTTCTATGTGATCTAATGATGTTCCATTTTTTGTGCTGCAACTTTAACAATGGTTAAATAAACCAATGGACTTAGATTTTGTACAAAAATCTCATGGAATTGTTAAGTAGTTGAACTTTTTGGTCCTAAAATAGAGATCGTGCTTTTATTTGGGTCTACTTAAGGTGATGAATGAATTCTATTATTTTGCAGTTCTTGTGATTTAGTTTTACAATATTTGGGAAATCCATGAAAAAAAATCTAAAACAATGTTTAAACAGGATGCATCTCCATACGTGCAGGCAGCTAATGTGTTCAGTGTAAAAGATAACATACACCAAGATATTTGAGATTAATAATATGAATCCTCACTATCCATGGTTATGTCTATCTCAGTCTAATATTCAGCTCACTACACCATTTTAGGTCTGCAACCACACTAATTCTGGACTACATTTGTAAAGTGTTGCCTAAAACAGTTTTGGGAACGCTTTTAAAGTGTAGCCAAAGTTTTTACCTTGTAGTCACGATAATAATGGCAACACTTCAAAAGTGTACTCTTTAATGGTATAAGTTACACTTTATAAGTGTTGTTACAATATGATATAATTGGCAACACCTATTTACATATATGGCCACACTTTTAACGTGTCCTATTTTTATAATTGAAAAACAACACATTATAAGTGTGGCCTTAAAATTTTTGCTAAAATTTTATACTCCCTCCAATATTTTTAACCCTCCCTCCCATTTTTTATTGGCCAAAAAAATAAAGATTAATAAATCATATTAATCAGTCTTTCACGCTTCACTTTCCTCATTCACGCTTTCCTCTTTCACTGAGCTACCTGAACCTAAGTGAAGAGAGGTGAAGAGAGGTGAAGAGAGCTGAAGAACCAAAGAACCGATTCTCTTCTCCGATACAGATTTGTGAGAAAAAGACATTGAATAGTTGATGTCACCAAAGATGAGCTGAAGAGTTGAAGTCATCGAAGAGTTGAAGTCGCTGAAGAGTAAGTACGATTCTCTTTTCCAATACCTATTTCATCAAGCTTAAGTACTAAATCAGTCTTCTTGTTAGCTGAAGTGGTTGATTTTTTTTTTTTTGTGTTTAGAAGAGGAATAAGAAGGAATTGATTATTTGGGGTTGTTGGCAAGATGAATTGAAGCTAATTAGTCTCTCTGTCATGCTTTTCTCTCATATTTCTCACTGAAGAACATGATTTCTGACAGATTTTGTTGGAATAGGGTTTATTAGGTAAGAAATTCTATATTTGAAAGTCTAAATTTTAGCTTTAGAGTTTTGATATTCTTGTGTTTTTATACAATTTTTGGGAGTGTAGCTAGTAATTTAGCTTCATCAGTTCAGTTCACTATTAGGGGTTGGAAAAAAGTTGGGATTTATTTGAGCAAAAACATTTAGAGCAACTGAAGAAAATAGTTAATATATATATATATATATATATAGAAACACATTCAAGGCAGGGAGAGTTAAGTGTCGATAAGAGTATCATATTTTCTAATTTGTTTCGCAGATCAGTTTTTCCAAGCTTTGTTCGAGTCCGAGATTTTGCCCAGAATTCTCATCCGTCGTTAGTTTTTGAGTCTCGTGGTGATGATTGTTTCCCTGCTCGTCCCGTTCCAGTTCACTGCCCGAAGAAAGGTAATGTCATTTTCCTCATAGTACTCTTTTCGCCTCTTCTATTTTAAGAGTGATATTGTGACTGTTTAAAGCTATTTTGATTAATTTCTTTCTTTTTAGTTGATTTATCTTTGAGTTGATGTTGATTCAATATGAGATATGTGTTTCTTAATTAGTTACTTTCGCAGGTCTGATGAATATCGCTTTAAAGATTCGAGAATTTGTATTCATTGTTGTTATTCCCCTACTTGTCATTCAAAGTTTTGTTTTGTTGTTTCTCTTCCTGATCTTGCTTTTTGAATGTGCATTGGAGTACTTGGTTTTGTTCTACTAAATGCTAGATTGCTCTTAGGGGATGTGCATTGTTACCGCACACTTTTATTCTCCCATAATCTCATAGGTTGCATATGATTGTAGCCTATGATATCTATCTATCTATTGTCTTATGAAGAAATCAACAGCTGTGTTACTTCCATAGTTTTGTAGTAAAAAATATCAATAGGTTTATCTATTGTAACTGTAATTTTATAGGAGGAATGAGCACTTATATTCTCTAATGCAACATCAATTCAAAATATCATTTTTTGATAGATATTCAAGGTAACAATCCTATGTATCCTTCATATGATTATATAAAAGCTTCTTTTATTTTGTTGGAATAGAGTTTATCATGTAAGAAATTCCATCTTTGAAAGTCTAAATTTTAGCTTTAGGGTTTTGATATTCTTGTGATTTTTATACGATTTTTGGGAGTGTAGCTAGTATTTTAGCTTTATAAGTTGATTTTTGGGAGTGTAGCTCGTATTTTAGCTTCATCGATTTATTCTTTGCCTTGAGCATTAATCACTAAATAAGTATAAGTGGGCTGATTATTCACTTGAGAATTTATTTTTATAAGGCTTATAAGCCGATTAGGGCTGAAATCGTCCATGATAGTTTAGAAATTTGAGTTCATGTAATTGATTTTGAACTCATACAATAAATATGCCTTGAGTTCAAACAA
This sequence comes from Solanum commersonii, assembly GCA_029007595.1. Lineage (NCBI taxonomy): Eukaryota > Viridiplantae > Streptophyta > Magnoliopsida > Solanales > Solanaceae > Solanum > Solanum commersonii. Next base: position 8,537,487 of record JAJTWQ010000006.1, read on the forward strand.
GTAGCTAACCAATACAGTTTGATTCTTCACTTCATGTAATCAATTTAGAAAAGTGAAGTTTGCTCATACTTAGATTCTTTGTTCTAGTATCTAAGGTGTACAAAAAGAGTACTGGAGTTACTCGATATAACCTAGTACTTATTTGGATATCTATTTTATGGTTTTATTGATAGGTGTTGGATATGATATCTATTTCCTTTATCAAGTCAATAGCATAGTGACGGTCACCATGTCATCAGTTATCGAGATAGTAATTGAGCAATGCATTATTGTGAATTGATATTCTATGAACACTGAGAAGAAGGATCATCTAGCTGGCTGGAATGCCTTGGTCTATACTGTTTTACATGACTAAAAAAAGTGCAGGTCTAAATGCTTGGTCTAGACTGTCTTACATGACTCAAGAAAAAATTTAGGTTTTGTTCTTATCTAAACTTGTAAAATTCACTAGCAACTACATTTGAAGCCCAAGAAATTTGGTCCAGTTTGTGTAAACAGTTGTTTTCAAATGGATAACCGTGCAATATCTGAAAATCATATCTCTTTGTTGATTTTTTCAAGTCACCTTTGTTGACTTCTTTTTGTATGGATGTGGCAATACTTGGTTCCCATTGATGTGGTATTTAGTAGACTTTGTCCTTGATAAACTAGGACTGATAAGGAATTATTGCTCCAGAAGCCTGTTGGTGGCAATTTTGGTGTTGAATTAGATTGAAAATACTTTTCTGTTTTGGTGTTTTGATTTGCTTACTCGGCCGCACGGGTTAAAACATAAGAAGATATATCCTCATCTTTTAAGCTTCAGAAATATATTATTGAATGTGTAAGAGAACTAGAAAGGCACAATAGAACAAATAGGATGTACATAAGAGAAAAACACACTAAGAAATCCTTCATAAATCAAAGTTAAAACTTAACCAAAAACACCACAAAACCAATAGATTGAAAGATGAAGCCTTCTTCCCTTCAATGAACAACAAAAAGACTACACTGAGCAGCTATAATAAATGGTACATCCCACTAATATACTCTAGGTTTGAAGCACTGCCCTGACAAAGTCTTATATTGTATTTCGGCAGAATTTTCAGCTTCAAACCTTGTTCTCTGAAACTATTATCAAAGCTACATTTTAGGTATGGGTTCAGATGAATCTAGTAGCTTTTTCTTGGATTGTATTTGTATCAGGAAATTGATAAAATATGTATAAATATTTAGTTGAGAATCTAGTAACCAAAATAAGTTATGGGCTCGGTGGCAAGTTCAAAACCCATGAACTACAACTGATGGCTCCGTCTTTGTGTGCATTGTGTAGTTTAGCTTTTGTAGAACCTAATAAAATGTTACATTTTTTTCTGAAGGTATATAGTTTTTTAGGTCACCTATGTTAACTGGCTGAGTAAATTTAGGCCAGTAATGGAGGTTTAATATCGTCATTCTGATGCTCTCATTATTTCCAGGCCAAATATATATCATAAAATGAAGTTAATTGGTCGTTAGCCATAAGTTTTCTTCTCACTTGTCTAATTAGTGTTTGGTAAGCAAGTTTAAGATGATGTAACAATTCCATTGTAAGGGTTGCAACATTTAGATTATACATTCAGCAGCTTGATTTAGTATGTCTATAACTCAACACTGTTACTCTGAAAGTTATTTTTTCTTGCTACTCTTCTGCTTGACCTTTTGCATATCCTTGGACTATGATGCATAGTGCTTTTATTGATTGGGTTGGGGGTATTGCAGTTCTCCAGTTTACATTCAGTGGGGAAATAACAAACTCCAGCTGAAAACTTAATAACATGATAATATTTGTAACAAACACTACATTGAGCAACTTGTTTTGTGCTCACTGGACATATGCTTGTCACTGTGTTTCTGCACTTCAATTGCCAACAAAAACAGACCAGCCTTTTAGCATTTCTTCCTTCTTTTTTTCCCAATCAGCAATCGAAACCTACCATGTGTTCTCCATTTCTCATATGCTTACCCGCCAAAGGCTTTACAAAACTAGTTAAATCAAAATGTGGAGAAGCTGAAAAACTCACAGAACATTCACCACAAAAGGGAAGGATAAAAAATACCTTTCTCCATGTATCACTGATACAAAAGTTCTAAAATTCTCTATGTATTAGTGATACAAGAGTTTCTGATGGGACCATCTATACCAAAAGATAATGGTGAATTATTCTTAACAAGGACTGATGTACCAGAAACAATTATTGATGTGCCTTCGAAGGAATTTGTTACTCAACAACTTGAAGTCGTGTATGAAGAGAAGTTTGAAGATGAGTCTGCAAACTCATCTGAAGACGAGTCTGAAAATGAGTATGAAGATGAGTCTGAAAATGAGTATGAAGATGAGTTTGAAGATGAGTCTGAAGAAGAGTTTGAAGATGATGCACCATGAGTTTCATTATTTTTGTGATGACCATATAACGCTCACTAACTGTTTTTGTAATTTAATTGTTTTTTTTTGTACAAACACATTAAGATATCTAATGTGGAATTGAAGATTAGATCGCTACAATGTTTAAGTATTATGTTGGCTTTTTTCATGCGCCCAATTATTGTTTGGCTAAGTAATTTATGTTGACTTCTTATCTGATTATTATTTTATTGAGGAACCTGTACTTCTAGTTGAATATTGTTTTATTTCACTGTTTGTTATTTATATACTTATTTGTTTCCTTTTATTATTAGGCAGTAGGCATTAGAGGCAGAATAGTGAGGTCTGCAGTTTGAAGTCGCTCCTGGTTTTGTCGTTGTCCCGAGTCGTCGCTCCGAGAGAGGTACAATTATTTACCTTTAATTTTTCCTTGCTTGTTTCAGACCAAGGGTGTTATGCGTTGTTGTGACTGAAATAGTGAGCTGCTAGTTTGTATCAATTTCTTAGTTGATATGATTTGATCTGTTTTCTTAAAGTTAACTGAGTCTTCTTTTAGTTTGTTCGGGATGGTCTGTAGTTCATTCAGTCGCGATTTTAAATGTGCCTGCTATGCGTTCTGGGTTCTCGAAATGGGGCTGTAAAATCTGGTTGTTTACCTTTCTCTCCAAGTGTGGCTCAGTTCTCTTTTGAGCATCTTTTAACTTAGTCATTGTATATCTCTGTCTGATTGTTCTTAAATGCTATCTGATGCTATGAGGCTTCAAGTTCTAATGTTCAATTTGATCAAAAATAGTTTGTCTAGGTCCTGATTTATTTTGAATTTATAGAATCAGTTTAGTTGTGGCTCCAGCTTCCTTGCTAGGATATTGCGTCTATCAGGTTATAGAATATTCAGTTTACAGTATATACAGTGTTGGAAGTTCTAGAAATTTTGGAAACTCAGCTACTGCAATTTGCTATTATACAGTTCTGGAAATTTTGGAAACTCAGCTACTGCAATATTATACAGTGCTGGAAATTTTGGAAACTCAGCTGCTGCAATATTATACAGTGCTGGAAATTTTGGAAATTTTGGAAACTCAGCTGCTGCAATATTATACCGTGCTGGAAATTCTAGAAATGTTGGAAATTTTGGAAATTCAGCTACTGCAATTTGCTATTATCAATTACTCTTATATAGCTGTTGCAATCTGCTATAATACAGTACTGGAAATTCTGGAAAGAGTTGAGCTTTTCTATTACTTCTAAAGGGTTGGAAATTCTGGAAAGAGTTGGTGTGTGAGTTCTGCATATGCACAGGACATAGGAAGGACAATGTTTCAAACTAATAAGCTATCCACCTTATTATTTTGTAGGTTTACTTACTACAGGGAAAGAAATCAAAGAGATTAAAACAAAGCGAGAAGCGCACAAGCTGTAAGAGGCACAAATCTTCCCCCCATTTCTTTTGTACTTTATTCCATGACTTTTTCTTTTTCATTCTTTTATTCTTTTTTTGTTTTTTTTTTTGTATGGAGGGATTCCATTTTTCTCAACATCATGGGTTAAAGGAGACTTTCCTTGCACTTCTTGACTTGCCCTTTTCTTTTCACCACACCCCCAACTTAGGCTTCTGGCCTAAGTTGGCTATTCAATCAACCACAAATCAAGAGGATTATAGGTAGTGGATTAAGAGAGGTCATGTTTTCATCAAGGTTCTTTCAAAGAAAGGTAAGGCTCAAGGGGTGTTTAAAAGAGGTTCATACACACTCACAAGGTAGGCCACAAAAGAGGTATATGTCAAATTGGGTCACACTCTTTGAAGTTGTCTAAGATCATATCAGGAGATATCCTTACTTAGTCGACTGGACTAACGGGGCAAATTCTAGGTGTTATCATGCATGGTTCACAGTAAGCTCATCACACAAGGCATCGACACCAAAGTCAAACAAGACTCCACACTTTCGCTAGTATTCAATATTCATCACAAGAGACTCAATTCGATAATTGGCTAGTCACAACGAGATGCAAAGAGTTCAGATATTGTATATGCAACTTCAATTGACCTCGTTGTAGCCGCGCATTCATGTTTGTTCGATTATGAGCACTATTTGAGTCATTGATATTTCTCAAAATTGAGACTCAATTTTTTATGAGAACAACCACATCCAACACATACAAGAGGTGGCAATTTTTTTTTTGAAGGGTCACAAATCATTTACAATTAAAAACAAGGAGCCACAAGCTCAAATCTTCGACAAGAAGTAGTGCATAGCACGAATTTAGCTCAGAGCCCAATATATAAAAAAAACTAGAGTCACGAACAGCACACAAATGTGGGATAAAATATACTATTGGGTAAATGTTATTGATAGTAAATTGTTGAACATTTGTAATTAGGATAGACTTTAGTAGGGATAAATTCTCTCTCGACCCCGAATCAACTCGATTTCTCTGGAACACTGAGTTGCTGCAATTAAGCACAACCTTCACCGTAGGCCATTCACTCTCTCGAGCTGAATGTGTGAGAAAAGGCCTAGGATTCACTCTTCGAGCTGAACCCACAATGACCCAATAACCACTGGCTATCAATTTAGTAGTCTTAGTTTTAAAACCTCTCTCTCGAGCAAGCTAAAAACACTAAGATGAAATCGTAATTGCAACTAGAATCCCATTAAGTTCAAACATAACTACTAAAAGAAATTACATTTAAACAGCAAATAGACTAACAATAAGCAATACCCAACAGGAAATTTAACCCATATTCACAAAATCATACCCCAAGAATTGGGGTTTTAGCTAGACATAGAAAAAGAGAAGAGAATGATACCAAATCGAATTAACATCAACTGTGTATGATTTATATTCACTTCAAACGAGTCTAGAGTGAATAATCTCCAACACCCACTTCTAATTTCTTGGAGTCGAAAGTCTTCAAATCTTCACGCTCAAGAACAATGTCTCCCAAAAACTCTACGAACTAAAAATTGAAAATAGTCTAAGTCTCAATAATAATTCCTTACAACTTGATACTAAGCTACAGAATTAAATGAGTATTTATAGTTCTCCAAAATTTATGTTGCGAGGGATCACTCGGTGATCCGCCCTTTGGTCTAGTTCATCCCCTTTTAGCTTTTTCATTCAGCATATTCGCATTTTGAATCATTGGGCGATATAAAACTACTTCGTGGAACTACTCGGCGATGCGCTGACTACTCCCTTTCCTCGCAGACTTGATCTTTTCCTTCAAGGCTCAGTACAATAGAACATTAGGCGAGATTTGAGGCCTTTCGGTGACTCGCCTAATGGATTAGGCGATCTTCAGGTCGTCTTTTCTTCCTTCTTTTAGCCGCTTCATTCTTTTTTGCTCGATAGCGTCCATGCTTTGTCTCTCAAGTCAAATACCTAAAACTTAAGGATTTACATTAGATATTGAGACAAAATATGCATTTGAGGACACTAATTCAATCAAAATATAGCCCTAAATGAGTCCAAATTGAGGACTCATCACTAACAAGAACAAAATTCAACTTGACTAAAAATTCTCAATTAACACCACTCCCCAACAGCGGCACCATTTTGATTTAATAACGTTATAAAAGACACTTCATCCAATACTAAGCGTCAACAATCATTAGATAGTTATATAACCCAACTAGTGAGTTAGGGTCGAGTCCCAAGGGAGTGGTTTGTAATCGAGAATCAATATAAAAGTACAAATTTGCTCAAGGCAATCAAAGCTAAAATCATTTACGAAGAAAAACATAATTCAAGTTTGTGGTGACACAAGTGTCAAATATCATGGGGGGTTTGTAGTCGATTATCAACTAAAACAACAAATAACACGAAAATACAAATATAGAGACGGGATTCTTAGGATGTGATTGGATTATGGGCTAAGGTAAACAACTGGATAATTGCAATTAATATTAAACAACTACAAATTAGTGAATAAACTAGACTTTAGTGGGGGTAAACATTCTCTCGAACAATTTAACCTGAATTAAATTGGTTCTTCCAACACCAATAAGCAACAATTAAGCACAACCTTCCCTTTAGTCCATTCACTCTCTCGAGCTGAATGTGTGGAAAAGGGTTTAGGGTTCACTCTCTCGAGACCCATAACAACCCAATACATACAGACCATTGATTCAGTCATTTTGATTTTAAAACCTTTCTCTCGAGCAAGCCAAAAACACAAAGTTAAGATTGTATTTGCAACTACAACCCAATGAATTAACCACAATTACTGAATGAAATCACCTTTAAACAACAAGTAAACTATCAATTAACAATACCCAGCAATTAAATCAACCCATAATCACATAACACACCCCAAAAATTGGGGTTTTAGCTAGACATAATAAAAAGGTAGAAATCGTTACCAAACTGTGTTTCCATCAACTGGGTACGATTAAAATTGTCTTTACAGAGGTCTAAGATGAAGGATCTTCAACATCCACTTCCAATTTCTTAGAAATGGAAATTTTCAAAATCTTCAAAGCTAAGGAAATATTGTCACTCTCTTTTGAAATCAACCTAGATGAGATGATCTTCTAAACTAAAAATTCAAATCAGTATTTATAGTTGCCAAAAAATGTGATGCGAAGGTCCAGTCGGCGGAATAAGTTGGGATTGCTGATCCACTCAGTTATCCGCCTTTTGTTCAATGTTATCGCCATTTCGCTTTGGCCTTTAGTATTTTCAAGTTCTATAACTTTGGGCGATATTGCACTGCATCACAAAATCGTTCAGCGACTCGCTGACTCCTCCTTTCTATCGTGACTTAATTTTCTCCTTCAGGGCTTGGCACTCTGGAACATTGGGCGAGACCATGGTTGTTCGGCGACTCGCCTAATGGGTTAGGTGATCGTCAGGCCTTCTTTTCTTCGTTCTTTCAATTGCCTTGTTCCTTTTTGCTCAATAGTGTCCATGCTTTGTTCCTTAATCCAAATAACTGAAATTCAAGGATTTACATCAGTTATTGACACAAAATATACATTTGACGACACTAAATCTATTAAAATAAAGCCCTAAATGATTCCAAATCATGGACTCATCGACACCCCCAACTTAAACTTTTGCTTATCCTCAAGTAAAACTCAAGTTCAGCAGTTCAAAAAGGATGTCTCAAATAGTGCTATATAAGACTCAATCATAAATGCACACAAAAAGACTCAACTTACTCATGCAAGAATCAATTGTGCACTCAAAGATTCAAGTTGTGACTCACTATTACCAAGGAATCTCAAGCTCATAATACTTGCTTCAAATGCAAGTTCAAGCTCAACAAAGGTGTTCAAATGCCCTCATACAAAGAATGATTTCATATTCACACACAAAGGTTCAATCAATTATAGCTCCTGGAATCAAGATCAACACTGACACTCACAAAGATGAACACAATATATGATTTCACATATAGGTTTGCCTGTATTTACCAATCAATATTTGTTTCAGCTCACTCAAGATCAAAAAGGTCCTTTTCAAGGATTGTAATGGGTTGAGTGCAAAGGTATGGTCATTTAGCTCAATGGCTATAATCTTCATGAAATGTGGTGTGAACAATACTTTCTTTCCTTTTCTTCATTATGCTCATTCATGCTCAAAATTCACCTATTATTCATCTTCCATGGATTGTTGGAAAACCCATTTTTTCTTGCATTTTCACAACTTTATTCCAGAACTTTTTCATTGTTTTCCTCTTCTTCTTTTTTTGTATGGAGGGGTTCCATTTTTCTCAAAATATGGGCAAAAGAGGACTTTCTTGCACTTCTTGATTTACCTTCTCTTTTCACCACACCCCCAACTTAGGATTTTGTCCTAAGTTAGCTATTCAGACCGACCTTAAATCATGAGGAGTATGGGTAATTGATCAAGAGAGGTTATGATTTCATCAAGTTTCTTCCAAGAAAAAGTTAAGGCTCAAGAGGTGCTCAAGCGAGGTTCACTCACTCACAAGGTAGGGCAACAAAAGAGGTCTAAGGTCAAATTATTTCACATTCTTCAAAGTTGCTTAAGATCATCTCAAAAGATTGCATCACCTAGTCAACCGGACCAACGGGGCAAATTCTGGGTGTCCTCACACATGGTTCACGATAAGCTCATCACACATGGCATTGACACCAATGTCAAACAAGACTCCATAATTTTGCTATTGTGCAATGTTCATCACAAGATACTTAATTCGATAGTTGGCTAGTCACAACGAGATGCAAAAAATTCACATATTGACTATGCAACTTAAATTGGCCTCATCGTAGCCGCACACTCATTTTTGTTCGATGATGAGCACTATTCAAATCATCGATATTGAACAAGACCGATACTCAAATTTAGAAAAGAACAGCCGCATTTTACATAAACAAGAGGTGGCAAATTTTTTTGGAAGGGTCCAAAAATCATTCATCATTTAAAACATGGAGCCACACGCTCAAACATCCACAAAAAGTACTGTAAAACACAATTTCAGCTCAAAACCTAAATATATAAATAAAACATCAATCACAAATGTTACACAAAAGGTGGGCCTCACCCTACCACAAATAAAGTCATTTGTCCTCAAATGCAAACAAAATAAATTATCCACAAGTCAAAATAAAGAAAGATAGAGAGGGAGGTAAAAAAGGGATCATGTCTACACATTTGCTCCATATGTCTAGGCATCAATACCCGGTGCATCAGTCTAGACTTAGGCATCAGTTCCCGGAGTCACCTCAGAAGGATAGTAGCTACACTGGTAGCAACCAAGGGTGTATTTATTATGGAAGCCTGCACATCCGCATCTACCATGGCTTTTTCAATCTCAGTCAGTACCTCATATCAAGCTTCCTCAGCCACCTCAAGAAACTCCTCATCAGTCTCTGCCTCAAACTCGGGATTAGTTGTCTACTCAACTCTAACCTCATCTCTAGTGGTAGCCGCAGACATATCTGGCACATCTGGGATCTCCACCATCCCAAAGATCATGGACATGTCAATGGACTTTAGCTGATCCATATCGTTCCACAACACAACTATAGCGGCTTTTAAGGTCGTCACCTCCTCGGTGGCCCCTTGGCCATACTCATACAACGCTATCCTCTATGCAAGGACATCAATGACAACGCTCAATGATGTTACAACATTAGCTAGGGCAGTCTGAATCATGTTTTGAATGGAAGTCTCGAGTCTGGCATTCCAACGATCAGCAGAATGGGCAAGCTGCCCCATCCAGAGTAATGTGGCCTGAGTGAGTGGGGTCCTAGAGACAGCAAGAGCAGCAGGTCTAGGAGGCAATGCAATAGTAGAAGAACTAGGGGCATTAGAAAGTACAACATAAGAAGTACCTTAAGGCCCATGGACGGGGTAGGTAAAGAAGCCTTTGGAGGTAGTCTGTCCACAATCGGGGAAGAGTCTATTAGGTTACCTTCTTCTTCTTCTTCTCAGCCTGGTCCTTTAAATATTCAGCCTCAATTCTCCGAATATCAGTGGAGGATGTGGGAATCACTTCCACATCCTTCTTTTCATCTCTAGGTACTCGGGCTAATCTATACACCTTGGTGATCAATACCGAAAAAAGGGAAGAGAGGTTTGGAGATACTTGGCCCTCATGACCATCTCATGGGCTATAGTGATCCCCATATTTAGTTTTGTCCCATCAATGATACAACCCAGGCAGGCTGCCTTAGCATGGAGGATAATTGATTTATTTTGGGATGGCATGATAGTGATTCTGAAGAAGATAAACCAGAACCTTGCAGCTATGTTCAAATATTTCTTCTCAACCGAAGCCCATGCCTCTAACCACCTCGGAGTACCATCGAAATCAGCAAAACCAACCGCTTCTTCATATTGTCCAGCATCTTCGTCCTGATCATATGTTGGCATTCATCACCAATACATGTTGACACGCCCAAGATTTCGTTGATAGCAGCACTATCACACTTCACCCTCCGGCCTCTGAAAAACCACATAGCCAACCGGCTTAAAGTTGGCTGTCGGTTTCTTTCCTTATGGTACCAATGAGTTTTAAGTGCTGTAGAATTCCCTAACCTAGCTTGGGATATATGGGCTGCGAGGCTTTGTGAAGATCTGGAAGTTATGAGACCTCAAACATCTCATGATCTCTGGGTATCTATCAATCATCCCATCCATGGATAGACGTTTTTTTCTTAATGATTGTCATTAGCCTCTCACTCTTTAATTTGTTCATAGACTTGGGGGGAGGACCTTGAACAGGAGGTGCTAGAACTATAGCTTGTGCTAGAGTTGGAGGAGGGGAAGTGGTGGCTTGAGGAATCCTAATCCTAGACGGATCATTCATCCTTTTGGAGCGTAGCTCTACCCTCTGTGCTACTATTTGCTCATCGTCCTCTAAAGCTACTGACTGGTGCTCCTGGTGCTCACCCTTACTTTCAGAGGTAGTGAGGTGGGTGGTATAGATGTCGTCACTATCAGAGCTGACTTACGATAACGCATGTGCCTTCTCTTTTCCTTTGCCTTTCCCACCAGTTGGTAGGACCTCCATCCCTGAAGCGAAGAAAGAGGAGCAGGAACAAGAGGTTGTGGGAAGTTTTGTCGCCTTGCAACTGGATGCAGCTGCATCCTCAATGAGTGTAATCCCCTTTGCTTTCTTTCAGGGTGGCATGTTTCTACCTGCAACCTTAGGTCAAGCCATGTCTGCAAAACATCGGGAAAAAGTTAGAAATAATTCAATCAAAATTGCAGACAGCAGTTGCAGACAAACTCATAGATCCACTTGGTGAGTTGCTGAATCACTTCGGCGAGCAGGGCCTAGTCCGTCGAAAGGTATAGCGCAAAGAGGATTCATGGGTGCAGACAAAGGGCAATCAAAAAGACTTTTAGCGAGTCGCCAAGTTCTTTCGGCGACATGAGGTTTCTCGCTGAAAGTTACAGAACCCAACATCAAATAAAGCATGAAATTAAAGGTGAGATAGGGACCTTCGGTGAACGACCAGCTTGCCAAATGACCCAACATGCCTACTTTCAACCTAACTTCTCAAATTCAAGCCCGCAACCCCCCAAAACAAAATCAAAACATGCACAACTTAAATTAAAGCAAGACCCATAACACCCTTTACCCCGGGATACTCAGACTTCTCTCGCTTTTGCCAAATTTGGCCAATTGACAACTTTTACCCTTAAGAATGACGTCACCCACTCTATCATTGGGCAAATTACGTCATTTGGCACAAACATAGGCTACTCAGACTTCACCCAACTAAACTAAACAACATGCAAGCACAACCCCATAAGATGTAATCTATTTTAGGGCACCAAATTATGGGATTTCAACATTCAAAGCAATACGGGGAAGATTTTCAAATTAAAAAAGGCAATCAAAAAAACTAATCCTATCAGAGAGGCCCAGCACACTTCAACAAGAGAATATTATTGCAAACGAGTACAAATTTGATAAAAATAAACTCGGGTTCGGAAAACCAACCTTAAATGTCGATTAAATTGATATTGAAATGCTAGGCTGCAATGTAATCCCAATCCGAGCATAAATTAGCAACTAAAATACTCTAAAAAGTTAAAATATGGAAACAAATATGCGGGTGTGAGTTTGGGTACTTTGAAAGTGAGGGAAAATGAAAGAGATGGAAGTTTAAACCTTTGTCCTTTTAAGAAACCATCCAGTTCTGGCCCATTCGGAGACATTAGTAGTGCTCGCCGAACCATTTGGTGACATGTTGAGTGGTCACTTACCTCACCGAGTTTTACAGGACCTCCAGTAAATCTAAGGGATCAAACGGCAGACTAGATTGCGATTGCCGACCTGGTCGGTGATTCGCCAATAATTTCCTGGGATCGCCAAGTTTTATGGTCTTCACTTTAAAATATTCTTCAGTCCAAAAGCGGTCTAGGTCGGGATCTCCGACCTCTTCGGTGATTCACCAACTGGACCTTTAGCTCGCCAATCTGCACTTTTCACACACTTTGTCCTGCAAATTCAACGCACCATTATTTCAAACTTAAAAGAAAGAAAATAAAACTTAGGTTATCTCACAAGCAGCGCCTTATTTACTAAACATTGGTAAAAATTATATATGACTTAAATCAATTTCATAGAAAAGTAGTTGCAGAAGGACTCGCCGAGTTACTTGATGAGTCACCAAATCGCCTTGGCAAGCTGAATCAGGCTCGCTGAAAGAGTTGGTTCAATTACTATGGCAAGTCGGCGAAGGGAAAGACCTTTTGGCGAATCGCCGATCCTGTTTAGCGAGCAAAGATAGTTCACCAAAAGTTACAGTGTAAAAAAGGTTTCGGGGTGCAGACAAAGGGCGATCAGAACCACATTCGACGAGTCACCAATTTTTTTGGAGACCTCAGGATTCTCACCGAAAGTTACAGAATTCAACTACTCATCTAGCATAAAATTAAAGGTGAGATGGGGACTTTTGGTGAACCGCCGAGTGGTTCGGCGAGCTCGACCTAGCTCACCAAACGACCCAATGTGCCTATTTTCAACCCAACTTCTTGAATTCAACCTCGCAACTCCTAAAAATAAAATCAAACAATGCACTACTCAAATTAGAACTAGACCAATAGCGCCCATTACCCCGAAATACTCAGACTTCACCTGGTTTTGCTAAATTCGGCCAATTAATGATCTTTGCCCTTAAGAACAAAGTCACCTACTCTATCATTAGACAAACTACGTTGTTTGGCACAAATACGGGCTACTCAGACTTCACCCAACTAAACTCAACGACAAGCAAGAACAACCCCATGAAATTTATATAACTTTGAATACTGATCCGGAACAAAATATGTTTTTAGGAATGACGCAAATTGTTACAGCTCATAAATGGTATGTTAAATGTACTATATTAATTGATAATACTTTTTCTATAACTAACATAGCCATGATTGATAGTGGCGCTGATGTAAGTTGCATTCAAGAAGATCTAGTACCTACTAAATATTTTGAGAAAACAACTCATATGGTTAAATCTGCATCCGGTCATGCTTTAGATATAAAGTATAAATTATTTAATACTCATATTTTCCAGAATAAAGTTTGTATTCCTCACTTCTTTTTCTTAGTAAAAAATTAGTTATACCCTCATATTATTCTAGGAACTCCTTTTATAAATGCAATTTATCCTTTTACCAATATAAATGCTACAGGATTTTCTGCTACTTATAAAAATCAAGATATTAGTTATACTTTTATCACCGAGCCTATTTCTAGAGATATTAATGCTCTAATTGAAATGAAACAAAAGCATGTTGATTATATTTTACAACTTGAGATATTTAGTATGAATATATTTGATACTTTAAAATCTGCTAAAGTACAGGAAAAGATTAAACTCATTTCTGAAAAAATGGCCATTGATATTAGTGTTGATCATCCTAGTGATTTTTCGAATCGGAAAAAGCATATTGTGACTCTTCCATATGAAGATGATTTCTCTGAGGAAAATATTCCTACCAAATCACGCCGTTGTTAGATGAATACCGAATTGGTTGAATTCTGTTAAAAAGAAATTGATAATTTATTACAAAAGGGTTTGATAAAGCCTTCCAAGTCATCATGGTGGTGTACTGCTTTTTATGTTAATAATGCAGCAGAAAAAGAACGAGGTGTTCCCAGGTTAGTTATAAATTATAAACCTTTAAATAAATTTTTAAAATGGATTAGGTATCCTATTCCAAATAAAAGAGATTTGTTAACAAGATTATATGATGCTAATATCTTTTCAAAATTTGATTTAAAATCTGGATATTGACAAATTCAAATATTTAAAGACCATTCTTATAGAACGACATTTAATGTTCCGTTTGGACAATACGAATGGAATGTAATGCCCTTTGGTTTGAAAAATGCTCCCTCAGAATTTCAAAAGATTATGAATGATATTTTTAATCCTTATTTGAATTTCATCATAGTTTATATTGATGATATTTTGGTTTATTCAAAAACCTTAGAAATGCATATTAAGCATTTTGACATTTTCAAAAAAATAGTCATTCAAAATGGCTTGGTGATTTCTAAACCAAAAATGAGTCTTTTCCAAACAGAAGTTAGATTTTTAGGTCATTTGATTTGTCAAGGAAAAAATACTCCTATACAATGATCTATAGAATTCGTGTCAAAATTTCCTGATATTATTACTGATAGAACACATTTACAGCGAATTTTGGGAAGTTTAAATTACATTTCTCCCTTTTACAAAAATTTGTCTCGCGATTTAGCTCTGTTATATGACAGGTTAAAAAAGGATCATAAAAGACCTTGGACTGATAGACTCATCGATTTGGTAAAAACTATTAAAGAAAGAGTTAAGTCACTACCCTGCTTAACCCTTGCCAATCCTGCCTGGCCAAAGATTGTGGAAAGAGATGCCTCCAATATGAGTTATGGTGGAATATTAAAACAGATCAACCCGCATAATAAAAATGAATATCTTATTCGATTTTATTCAGGAAAATGGAGCGATGCTCAAAGAAAATATGCAACGGTAACTCATGAAATGTTAACTATCATTAAATGTGTTTTAAAATTTCAGGATGATCTTTACAATCAAAAAGTTGTGATAAAAACAGATTCTCAGTCAGTTAAATATATGTTTGATAAAGATTTTAAACATGATGCATCAAAATTAATGTTTGCAAGGTGGCAAGCACAACTAGCACCTTTTGATTTCGTAATTCTATATAAGAAAGGAAGTGATAACTCTCTACTAGACTTCCTATCAAGAGAATACATTCAAAATGAGTGAGTATTGTTGCAATTCAAAGATTAATAATATTTTAATTTCTCTTTCTTGAAGATATGAAAGAATTGATTTGCTGGAAAATTATCGACGGAATCATGATGGAACTTTTCGTATCTATAGAAAAAGCTAATACTTATCATGACGCTTATTGGGAATAAATCTCGATGCTTTATTTGCAGGATGGAAAACCCTTGGGTAACTAAGGGAAGAGGAAGGGGTAATTACCCACGAGGAAGGGGAAGATCATCCCCGAGTTCATCAAGATCGTCATACGGATCTTCATCATCTAATACTCCAATTATACAAAAAGAAGGAATAAGTTTATATAACTTAAACTCTAGAGCGCAAGAAAAAGCCTCGTCATTAATACATCTGGAAGATATTCCAAAAAGTGATCCATTATATGCTAAATTACAGGAGTTTCTAACTCAGAAGCAAGGTGATATTTTTGCTTCAATCGCCAAAGAAGAAGTTGATGATATCAAAATATATAAAAAGGTAGAGAAAAGAAGAATGATATTTCTCTTAGAAAACTCTGGCATACAGAGAAGAGAAGAACCTCGGAAGAGATACCAAAGGTATTTAGTTAATGGGCTTTATTTCTTGGGTGAGTCATAAAAAACTCAAAAATATTATGAGACTCTGCTGATAAGCCTAGGTGTTGAATTTCAACATTTTTCAGGATATAATAGAAGTGAGAATGTTTATAGCTTCTCTAAAATGACTATAAAACACGTCATTCATATTGAAGATTGGCGTATTTCCTCAATGACTGAAAGACAATTTAATCTAAACAAAGTTATAGTAAACTTTACCTATTGGGATTATATCCAGGCATTTAATAAAGTGCTCTGTTATAACAATGAGAGGCATAAACATACTTGGTTTATTAAGGTATATGCCAAGATATTTGTTAACCTTATACAAAATTGGTTTTTAAACTGGTGGTCATACCACGTGCCAACTATGAAAATATTGCCCGAACCATTTCTCAAGTTATACAAGGAATGCATCAAAGTTTCCCCAGATCTCAACAAGTTATATCATCAAGAACATATTTGTTACTTTCAACAAATTGAACAGATTTATTTCTTTATATAATTCTCTATTCCATGGATTCATAAATGGGTTCCGAAAGTAAATTTTACTGAGGAACAAATCCATTGCTTATACATAACTTATTATAAATATTTTGGGATAAGTTGTTAAAGAAAAATCCTCAAACGAAGTCCATATACGGAGAACTGTTGGATCTAATTACAAAAATCATTAAAGATTATAAATCAATTCCTAATAAAGAAATTATGACTGATGATTCGACCTCCGTAAATCATATGGCTAGAAAAGTTTCTAATCATGATGAAACAGAACAAGATGATATGATTATGAAATATCTAGAAGAAGTGAAGAAAAAGATTCTTCTAAATCTAACTTATTACGCAAAATCAGATTCATCGATGCATAGTGAAACGAGTGAAGATATGCACGAAGCTCAACCATATGAAGAAGAAAGGCCAGCAGATGCGCTGAAAAAAGCTGAAGATTTTTTGGCAAAAATAAAAGACAAGATTTAGTAGATAAGCACTACCAACAGGACAAATGCACTATCAATAGTTGATGTACTGTTTGTAGGTCCCACATAAGGGACCCTTTATTACTGTTTCTACATGCCTCGAAATATCTATAAATAAAGGGGTTTTATTTTGTAAAGAGGCAGGCTTTAGAAACCACCTCTTCTTGTTTATGTTTTTCTCACTCTCTTGCAAAGTCTTCTAAGTATTGTAAGCTTGCCGGACTTTGGCCGAAGCAATAAAAAGTGGTGTTTTCTACAAGGTACTTCCTTTTATTTTCAACTTTACCTGTTTATCTCTGAGTTAAGTCGTGACTATGTTCGGCTAAAGAATTTTATCTATGCCAAAAAACTAAATTCAATAATATATTTATTATGAAAGATCTAGACTTTATCTATATATGCATAAATTTATATATGGTTTCTTGACTTGGTTACGAGATAGTGGTATAGTCGTAGTCAATACAACAAGTTAGTGGCTTTGTCTTAGTGACTCCGTCTAGCAAGCCATGGTCTTAGCCCGATAAAGAGTGAAAAAGGGTGCTTTATACCCGGTTAGAACTACTAGACACATGGGCTCACTGACAATACGTATTTGAATCTCGATAGACGCTTTGCTTGGGTAAAAGGAGTCCTTCCTTCCATACAGTCATCGAACTATAAATAAATCTATTTGTATTTTGATTCAAATTTATTCCTTGAATTCGGATGTTAACAAGCCAGATTAAAGATGATCGCGCGAACTACCGCCCGTCTTATGAGATCTTGTTTCATTGGTATCAGAGCCTAGGAACATTCATGTTATATATATATAATTGATGTGAAGAATTTCGGCATAGATATATTCTTTCTTTTATGGAACAAGGAGATGTTAAAAGTTCTCGTTTAGAAGAGGTAGATATACCTTAAAACCTTCATTTGTTAAAAAAATGGACTATTTCGAAAGTTAATATAAAAACTATTTGTGATTATGGTTGGTTTGATAAAATCTCTAATAAACAGTTGATAAAAACAATTGAACAATCCTTGGCGTTAAACTCGTTAGAACAAACTATTCGTTTATTAAATAAGCGTGCCATTGAATTATATAAATCTCAATATAAATTCTTGCCTATTGGCATGGTTCAAATTGCTTTCAAGCCTTTGACTCTTAAAGGGTTACAAGAGACTTCTTAGCTGCTCTTCGTGACGCGAGAAATCTAAATTTTCGACAGTCTTTGATGGGTTCTATAGAATCTACAGTGACCTATGACCCAGTTTATTTTAATGCTCAGCCAATTTGCTGTTATCTTTAACTGATTCTAATATCTTAGATGCTTTAACTTTGAATGTTAAAACGCATTGTTATAACTATGCACCTGGATCTGAATTAATTTGCTTGTCTTATAGAATCTGTTTTAAGTTGCTTGCTACTTTGAATCCTAGATGTAAGTTATATGATATATCTAATCAA
The DNA here is from genome assembly GCA_029007595.1 of Solanum commersonii. Taxonomy (NCBI): domain Eukaryota; kingdom Viridiplantae; phylum Streptophyta; class Magnoliopsida; order Solanales; family Solanaceae; genus Solanum; species Solanum commersonii. Next base: position 8,555,606 of record JAJTWQ010000006.1, read on the forward strand.
ACTATTTTGGTAGAAACGAAATTTGACAGATCTAAGGTCACTACTACAAGAACTATAAAATGGAAAGAAATTAATTTTTCTACTACTTGGATTCTAGATTCTGTTATACCCCCAAAACAAATGACCGATGTTGTCACTAATTCCGATTATTCTCATATCAGTCAAAATTTGATGGAAAAATTTGTATGCAATTTGATGAAAAAAGTGTTCCTTATAATAGACATTCTTTTGCTTCTGATAGAAGAATGACTATTCAATATATTTCCCCGATAGAACCTTTGTATGGTCCAGCCAGAAATCGCGCAGCTTCGTTGCATACTTTATCAACTATTATATCTGCCGAAAAATCAAAAATTAAAATTGATCCTTGGTTGAATATTGTTCAAACAAATGATAAATCTTCTGATATTTCTGATAAGGATATTCCTTCTGCATTCGAGATGGATTTTAATCTTAACGATGCTTAATGATGAGTGAACATCAAATTAATTTTAGTCCAGGTTCACTGGCCAGAAAATATATTCAAAATAAATTTTCAAATGAAAAATGGAACCGATTTAAAACTTGGTTTTTTGACACTTATAGTGAAGAAGATTTAAATAATATTTCTCAAGAATTTTATGAAAATTGTGCTTTACATAATCATATTATGTTCTTTGTACCTTGGTTTATAACCACTTATTTACCTTTATTCATCAACGTTCTTGAACGTTCTTACAAAGATGAATGTGGTAATATTCTTAAATCCATTTATCCTCCTCAGGCTCCATTCATTTTACCAAATAATGCAGTATCACTTTTACTGCTTTCCAAAAATTTATTGATAATGAGGTTGCTGCAGTAAGTATTAACGAAATCAATCGCCTTATTTCACAAAATAATTATTTGGGTCTTTATGTTAAAGTTATTGGTGAACATATTTGTTCTCTCGATAAAAAAATAGATGATCTAATTAATCTGATTATTCAAATTGATGACAAGTTGAAATCAACGAAACAAGTCTCTGAACAGGCTCCTACATCAAAATAGCCTAATGTCCCTATTCAAAGACCTCCTGAGATTCAAAATTTTATTCTCAGACCTCTTCATGATCTTAAAAGCCTTTTAGATAAAAAGTTTTTAGAATTTGGTGCAAGTGCAAAACCTATAAGCCTCGCTGAAGATTTTGCAGATGAGATGGAAGCGACTTTTGATTTCAAAACACAAGTGGAAATGGAAGTTAATAAACTTCATGGTTATCCAAAGAAGAATAGTGGTAATACGTATGCTTGAAAACCTAGTATGCAAACTTACTACTATCCCAGGCCACTTCCTCAAAATGTCTTAATAGAGAAAAGAGATTGGAATCAAACTAACATCTCTTATAGTGTTAGCGAGATTTATGAATGGAATCCCGATGGTTTGACTGATAGACAGTTAACTATTTTAGTTCATAGGATGCTTATGTATGCTACCATCTGCAAAAGTGTTAATAACACTGACAAGACTATTTGCAAGATGATTATTGCAGGTTTTACAGGTCAATTAAGAGGTTGGTGGGATAATTATATGACCCTTGATGTAAAGGCAGCAGTCATAAATGCTAAGGCAACAACCGAAGGAGTTGATAACCTAGGATTTGCTTTAGTCAAAAATAGAGAAGACGTTTATACCTTAGTCTTGACCATCCTAGAACATTTTAGTGGTAGATTTACCAATCAATATGAAACCATTAGATCTTTATTAAATGGTCTTAGATGTAGACATTTATGTGAGTTTAGATGGTATAAAGATACTTATTTAAGTCGGGTAATGAAACTTTCCGAAAATAGCTTAGAATTTTGGAAAGCCAAATTTATTGATGGTTTACCTCCTTTATTTGCAGAAAGAGTGAAAAAGACTCTTAGAGATCCACAAGGAATTATTTCCTATAGTAATTTTACTTATGGAAAGCTTATTGGGGCTTGTACGCAAGAAGACATAAATTTGTGCAATGAGTTAAAACTCTCAAGACAACTTAAGATGGATAAGCTTAGAGAAAAGTCTCAATTGGGAGATTTTTGTACTCAGTTCGGGTTACCAAATGCTTCCAAAGGAACCAACCGAGAAATTTCTAAATCGGAATCTCATAGATCTCATCATAAGAAAAGAAGAAGATCTAGAAGAAGGACTAGAGAAGAAAGAGATGAGCGAAGGGCTCATCGTAAATCTCATAGATTTACCAAGAATAGGTCAAGGAGAGATCTTGATAAGATTAAATGTTATAAATGTGGAAAATTTGGGCATATAGCTCCAAATTGTAAGCTTGAAAAGCTTAAGACTCTAGAACTTGATGAAGATATTCAAGAAAAGATTTATAGTTTTCTATACACTTCTGATTCCGAATCAAATTATGATGATTCTGTAGCAAGTTATGAAATAGAATATGAGCAACTTGAGTCTTCTAGTAAGGTTCAACAAGATTCGAATGATGCTTGCAAATGTCATGGTGATATTTGTTACTGTGAACATGATGAATTCTACAAGCTGCAATCTCTATTCGAAGATATGAATATGTTCACCATCAATGCTGACAATATGATAGAACTTCTAAAAGAAGTTACTAATAATACTCTTCATGAAAAGATCATTCAATTGGCTGCTGGTAAAACTAGCTCTTCGTCTAGTATTCCTAATGATAAAAAGTTTAAAGATGAGTTTAATTATTCTGCTCCTTATTCCTTGTCTAAAGTTCAGAATATACTATCTTCTAAGCAAACCATAGTTATTCGTGATACCTCTTTTGATGATTTAAAAAGAGAAATTGAACATTTGAAGGAAGAAATTAAATTTCTTAAAAAAAATCATATTATTTATGATCACCGTCTTATTCAAATTGAGTCTGCTAATAGCAAAGGAAAGAATAAGGTTGATGAATCTACTGCTGAAGAAAATACATCTGCCAACACTTTGAATATTGATCCGAAACAAAATATTTTTTTAGGTATGATGCAAATTGTTACAGCTCATAAATGGTATGTTAAATGTACTATATTAATTGATAATGCTTTTTCTATAACTAACATAGCCATAATTGATAGTGGCGCTGATGTAAGCTGCATTCAAGAAGGTCTAGTACCTACTAAATATTTTGAGAATACAACTCATATGGCTAAATCTACATCTGGTCATGCTTTAGATATAAAGTATAAATTATCTAACATTCGCATTTGCCAGAATAAAGTTTGTATTCCTCACTTCTTTTTCTTAGTACACAATCAGTTATACCCTCCTATTATTCTAGGAACTCCTTTTATAAATGCAATTTATCCTTTTAACAATATAAATGATAAAGGATTTTCTGCTACTTATAAAAATCAAGATATTAGTTATACTATTATCATCGAGCCTATTTCTAGAGATATTAATGCTCTAATTGAAATAAAACAAAAGTATGTTGATTATTTACAACTTGAGATATTTAATATGAATATATTCGATACTTTAAAATCTGCTAAAGCACAGGAAAAGATTAAACTCATTTCTGAAAAAATGGACATTGATATTTGTGCTGATCATCCTAGTGCTTTTTGGAATCGGAAAAAGCATATTGTGACTCTTCCATATGAAAATGATTTCTCTGAGGAAAATATTCCTACCAAATCACGTCCTTGTTAGATGAATACCGAATTGGTTGAATTCTGTTAAAAAGAAATTGATAATTTATTACAAAAGGGTTTGATAAAGCCTTCCAAGTCACCATGGTGGTGTACTGCTTTTTATGTTAATAATGCAGCAGAAAAAGAACGAGGTGTTTCCAGGTTAGTTATAAATTATAAACCTTTAAATAAAATTTTAAAATGGATTAGGTATCCTATTCCAAATAAAAGAGATTTGTTAACAAGATTAAATGATGCTAATATCTTTTCAAAATTTGATTTAAAATCTGGATATTGATAAATTCAAATATTTAAAGACCATTCTTATAGAACGACATTTAATGTTCTGTTTGGACAATACGAATGGAATGTAATGCCCTTTTGTTTGAAAAATGCTCCCTCAGAATTTCAAAAGATTATGAATGATATTTTTAATCCTTATTTGAATTTCATCATAGTTTATATTGATGATATTTTGGTTTATTCAAAAACCTTAGAAATGCATATTAAGCATTTAGACATTTTCAAAAAAATAGTCATTCAAAATGGTTTGGTGATTTCTAAACCAAAAATGAGTCTTTTCCAAACAGAAGTTAGATTTTTAGGTCATTTGATTTGTCAAGGAAAAAATACTCCTATACAACGATCTATTGAATTCGCGTCAAAATTTCCTGATATTATTACTGATAGAATGCAATTACACCGAATTTTGGGAAGTTTAAATTACATTTCTCCCTTCTACAAAAATTTGTCTCGCGATTTAGCTCTGTTTTATGACAGGCTATAAAAGGATCATAAAAAGCCTTGGACTGATTGTTTCATCGATTTGGTAAAAACTATTAAAGAAAGAGTTAAGTCACTACCCTGCTTAACCCTTGCAATCTTGCCTGGCGAAAGATTGTGGAAACAGATGCGTCCAATATGGGTTATGATGAATTATTAAAACAGATCAAACCGCATAATAAAAATGAATATCTTATTCAATTTCATTCAGAAAAATAGAGCGATGCTCAAAGAAAATATGCAAGGGTAGCTCATGAAATATTAACTATCGTTAAATGTGTTTTAAAATTTCAGGATGATCTTTACAATAAATAATTTTTGATAAAAACAGATGCTCAGTTAGTTAAATATATGTTTGATAAAGATTTCAAACATGATGCATCAAAATTAATGTTTGCAAGGTGGCAAGTACAACTAGCACCTTTTGATTTCGAAATTCTATATAAGAAAGGAAGTGATAACTCTCTAATAGACTTCATATCAAGAGAACACATTCAAAATGAGTGAGTATAGTTGCAATTCAAAGATTGATGATATTTCAATTTCTCTTTTCTTTACTGAAAAAAGATTAATCACTATTTTAAAGATTCTTCCTCTTAATCTAGATCTGAAAGAATTGATTTGTTGAAAAATTATAGACGAAATGGTGATGGACCTTTTCGTATCTATAGAAGAAGCTAATACTTGTCATGATGCTTAATGTGAATAAATCTCGATACTTTATTTGCAGGATGGAAAACCCTTGGGTAACTAAGGGAAGAGGAAGGGGTAATAACCCACGAGGAAGGGGAAGATCATTCCCGAGTTCATCAAGATCGTCATACGGATCTTCATCATCTAATGTTCCAATTATACAAAAAGAAGGAATGAGTTTATATAACTTAAACTCTAGAGCGCAATAAAAGCCCTCGTCATCAATACATTTGGAAGATATTCTAGAAAGTGATCCATTATATGCTAAATGACATGAGTTTCTAACTCAGAAGCAAGGTGATACTTTTGCTTCAATCGCCAAAGAAGAAGTTGATGATATCAAAACATATGAAAAGGTAGAGAAAAGAGAAGTGATATTTCTCTTAGAAAACTCTGGCATACAGAGAAGAGAAGAATCTTGGAAGATATTCCGGAGGTATTTAGTTAATGGGCTTTATTTCCCGGGTGAGTCATACAAAACTTAAAAATATTATGAGATTCTGCTGATAAGCACATGTTTTGAATTTCAACATTTTTTAGGATATAATACAAGTGAGAAAGTTTATAGCTTCTCTAAAATGATTACAAAACACGTCATTCATATTGAAGATTGGGGTATTTCCTCAATGACTGAAAGAAAATTTAGTCTAAACAAAGTCATAGTAAACTTTTCCTATTGGGATTATATCCAGACATTTAATAAAGTGCTCTGTTATAACAATAAGAGGTATAAACATACTTGGTTTACTAAGGTATGTGCCAAGATATTTGTTAACCCTATACCAAATTGGTTTTTAAACTGGTGGTCATACCACGGGCCAACTATAAAAATATTGCCCGAATCATTTCTCAAGTTATACAAGGAATGGGTCAAAGTTTCCCAGATCTCAACAAGTTATATCATCAAGAACTTATTTGTTACTTTCAACAAATTGAACAAATTTATTTCTTTATAGAATTCTCTGTTCCATGGATTCAAAAATGGGTTCCGAAAGTAGATTTTACTGAGGAACAAATTCCCTGCTTATATAGAACTTATTACAATAATTTTTGGGATAAGTTGATGAAGAAATATCCTCAAACGAAGTCCATATACAGAAAAGAACTGCTGGATCTAATTACAAAAACCATTAAAGATTATAAATCAATTCCTAATAAAGGAATTATGACTGATGATTCGACCTCAATAAAGCATATGGCTAGAAAATTTTCTAATCATGATGAAGAAGAACAAGATGAAATGATTATGAAATGTCTAGAAGAAGTGAAGAAAAAGATTCTTCTAAATCTAACTCATTACGCAAATCAGATTCATCGATGCGTAGTGAAACGAGTGAAGATAAGCACGAAGCTCAACCATATGAAGAAGAAAGGCCAGCAGATGCGCTGAAAAAAGTTGAAGATTTTTTTGTCAAAAATGAAAGACAAGATTTAGCAGATAAGCACTACCAACAGGACAAATGCACTATCAACAGTGGATGTACTGTTTGTAGGTCCCACATAAGGGACCCTTTATTACTGTTTCTAGATGCCTCGAAATATCTATAAATAAGGGGCTTTTATTTTGTAAAGAGGCAGGTTTTAGAAACCACCTCTTCTTATTTACGTTTTTCTCTCTCTCTTGTAAAATCTTCTAAGTATTGTAAGCTTGCCGGACTTTGGCTGGAGCAATAAAGAGTGGTGTTTGCTATAAGGTACTTCCTTTTATTTTCAACTTTACCTTTTTATCTCTGAGTTAAGTCGTGACTATGTCCGGCTAAAGAATTTTATCTATGTCGGAAAACTAACTTCAAGAATATATTTATCATGAAAGATCTAGAATATACAACAAGTTAGTGGCTTTGTCTTAGTGACTCCATCTAGCTAGCTGTGGTCTTAGCCCGATAAAGAGTGAAAAAGGGTGCTTTATATCTGGTTAGAACTGCTAGACACATGAGCTCATTAACAATACGTATTTGAATCTTGACAGACCCTTTGCTTGGGTAAAAGGAGTCCTTCCTTCCATACAGTCATCAAACAATAAATAAATCTATTTGTATTTTGATTCGAATTTATTCCTTGAATTCGGATGTTAGCAAGCTTGGTTGAAGATAACCGCACGGACTACTGCCCGTCTTCTGAGATATTATTATTATTATTCTTATTCTTATTCTTATTATTATTCTTATTACTCTTATTCTATTATTATTATTATTATTATTATTATTCTTATTCTTATTCTTATTCTTATTCTTATTCTTATTCTTCTTCTTCTTCTTCTTCTTATTATTATTATTATTATTATTATTATTATTATTATTATTATTATTATTATTATTATTATTATTAACAAAATCTCATCGATGGATTCAACAAACTAACTAAATTTGAACGGTGAAAACACTAAGGGTCTATTTGGAAAGCCCCAGATAATGGGAATTGGTGTAATTACCAGTCTAGTAATTATAATGACATATCTGTTTGCTATAGTGTAATTACAAGTGTACTGTTTGGTTGCACAAGTGTAATAATAAGGTTATATTGCATTTTACAAATAATAATTATCTAAAAAAATTTTAAAAAATATTTGACAAATAAGGATATAATGATCCGCTAGGTTGTTTTGAGCACTAGAATTGTTTCGTCTTATCCCATAAAATTTTAAATGAAATTTTGAACGATTAATTTAACTATGGTTATTTAACTGTGAACTAGGAATATTGGTAAGAAATTTTGTTGAACGAGGGGAAAGTGTCGGGCACCCCTCGAGTTCTGTTGTTATAGCATGATTGCTTTATTGACTTTTATATGGTTTGAGATAATTTTGAATATAAGATATTTGTTAGCTTAAATAAAAAAAATTGTCTTGTCTTCTTTGATTTATTTTACCTTATTTAAAATATCTTGTTTTATTTAGTGTCCAACTTGGCCAGAAGTTATTAATTTATTTATGGGTCACACCTAATATTGGAATCACATCTTATATAATTATGAAATCAATTCCTACCATGAAGATAAAATGTTACCTTTTGTGAAAATTACTTCATGAAAACAAAGCAGCGCTACAATATACTAATTTTAAAAGTTAACAAAAGTTAACTTTTAGGTCCACAAACTAGAAATCATGAACGAAAACCTCAAAACTTTGAAGTTATTTTCTTTGTTTTTGGAGTGTAGTGTCACGTCCTGCCACTTCGCAGTTGAATTTTGCGTCCGGATGAGGGCGGAAGGGTCTAGAGTTATGGAGAGGTTTCCGGAAGACTCTAGAACCCTCTAGCAGATTCAAGAAGGCTGGAGAACTCCTTAGAATTCTCTAGAATAATTTAGATAGTTTCCAAGAAAGCCTTAGAATTCTCTAGAGTGTGTAGAGAATTCTAGAGAGGGGCTTTTGTGTAAATAAGTTTAGGGACTTAGGAAGTAATTTAAAATTGTACTTTAGTCCCTAGGAGTTAGTATAAATAGGGGGGTGCCATTCATTTGTAAGGCATCCAAGCAAGAAAGCAAAGCAAGTAAGTGTAAAGCAATCTTCCAAGCAATACAAAAAGCCTTCTTCTAAAATTCTCTAAGTCTTCCTTTTCATTCTCTTAGCAATCTTAGTTTCAAAGGGCTTACTTGAGCTTACAAGATCGTGAAAGATTCGTGAGTAAGTTGTCAAGTGCCGCACGGAGCATTAGTGAGACTCTAAGTCCGTGACAGTAGGCTGTGTATGAGGTGAATATGCGATATGTGTATTAGTAGTAGTACGTGTGGTTTTTTTTTCTTCTGATTGTTGGTTTTTCTCCTTTTCTTTTGATATTTGTCGGTATATTTATCGTGTGTGTGTTTCTGTAGTTGGAAGGAAATAAAAATGTTAAGATCTTGTTTTTATATTTCTGTACGTATGGGTCTTTGGTATTGCTATATCTTTTCTTTATTGGTGTTGTGAGAATGGTGTAGTATATATAGGGGTGTATGATTTGAGGGTGGGAGGAGTGTTGTGGAATAATGGGGTAAAAAAAAGGTAAGTGGGGTGTGAGTGGAAGGTAGATGTGTTGGGTATTTAGGTCTTTTCTTTTTATTGAGTATAATCCAAATTATAATAATAAATATTAGCTACTATTTATAATTAATAAGAATATAATAAAAGTTAAATAGCTAGAACTAAACATGTAATTAGGAAAACATTAAAATCAAGGAAAATAGGGAAGAGAGGGTAATTATCATTTGACACAATTTGAGTTCATGGGGCTCACTGATTAATAATTTGTAACATCCCAAAAATTTCTAAGGTAAGACTCAAATCATTCTTCATTTCTGAATAAGATTGTACCGAGTGATTCTTAATTGTTCTTAAGTGTTAAGGTCAATTCTTTAGTGCGGATATGAATTAAGGTCCCCTAGCACAAGGTTGAATTGTTGAGCTTCAGTATGAGATTTTAGTTGGGTCAACTTCAAACAGTCATATCTCTTAGCACATACATAGTTTGGTTGCCCATGGCCAGTCAAATTAAAAGTTTTTGAGTCCTCTTTCTAGCACCACCAAGCTTGCTTAATTTTGAGCTCAGAGTAAAAAGTTATGACCGTTTTGGTGAAGCCTCTCTTTTAAGGCACCTCAATCATTTTTAGAACAGTGGTTTGGTCTTTTCCTTTTTCCTTCTAAGCATAGCCACATTTTCATCCACCTAATTAAGGGTATAATCAGATGTAGAACCATCTTTTGATCTTTTTTAACTCTTAGAGAAATTAGGGCAAGTTTCTAAGGGGAGAAGAAGCTAAGTTTCAACCATTCTTCAAGATTTTGTTGATTCTCGCCAAGAACATTATTATTTCCAAATATGTAAAGCTTCTCGCAGTGTTGGACTTATTTGTCCTCACACCATATATTTTGTTACGACCTAAAGTATACCCTAGATGTAGCATAGCGTATAGGACTATCACGCCCCGAACCTACTTTGGGCGGGTTTGGAACTTGAGAACCATTATTGGCTCCAAGCAAACCCTTGGGCTGGCTTAACTTTTATCGGAAGACTTTGCTCAAACATAATTGTACTTTAAGTTAACTGAAAGCTCAAATATAACTGAGAATGTATTATAGTTAAACATATGTCGGCCAAAGTGGCAACTCAAGTCTCAAGCATAACTGAAATGGAAAGACCGGAGAACTAACATCAAACTAACTATTTATGAAGCCTCTAAAAACTGAAATGGATGTCGAGACAAGACCCATGACATTCTAATGAACTAAAATGATAAAGTAATGAAAAAGGGGTCCTCCGGAAGAAAGGAGGCTCACCAACAACTGTGAAGCTCAACTAGAATCAACAATGCGTTGGATGCTGATCTTGGTTACCTATATCTGTATCATAAAACGATACAGGCCAAATAGCATCAGTACATTGAATATACTAGCATGCGAGGGGAATATTAAAACAAGACATAATCTTGAAATGGAACTGAAGAAACTTACCTGATCTCAACTAAACTCAACTCATTTTATTTCATTATAAAGCAATAATATAAATGCAATATAAAGAAAAGCTTTTAAATCATAGATAACAACTCTATGTATTTAGAAATACAATAGTAACTTTGTATGTATGCAAAGATACCATATAAACTCTGGATGTATATAAAAATACAATTTACTTTGTTTATATAAGAATACAAAATACTATTGTGGGAGTTTGTCTAACTGACAACCATCACTTTAAAGCTATGTGATGATACATCATTTTGCCTCACATTGCCAAGGCCGTCTTATACGTTTTCAAGGGCATAGAATCTAACTACTAAGTGGATCCACTAGTCCATGCTAGAAAACACTAAGAAATCATCTAAAAAGTAGGACCCTTTTTCAACCCATGATGGCTACATGGTTTATGGGGGCATGGAGTTGTCTTACTCTCCGCCATATCGGTGCTCAATACAAATCCCAAAAGACACTAGCTCATATGTTTAAAAACATAACTTCTTTCTGTGGTTTGAGATAATTGCTCAAAACTTAGCTAAAAGGTTCTCTTGGAAATCAAAGTTTCTTCTCTAGCTTAATTGTGAAAACATTTACTCTTTACTGAAAACTAGCTCAAAGGCTCTGTTGGAAATTGGTGTTTCCTTTCTTGTTTAAATTTGAAAACATTTACTCTTCGGGAATACATAGTCCCGATATACTCTTTTGAAGAAATGAACTTCACTCTTTACTCTTTACTCAACTCAAAATTCAAGTCTTAAAACAAAGTTAAAACCTTTGTCAAAAACCTTTGGAAGACTCTATGAAATTCTCTTGACTTGACTCCTATCTTTCCTTGAATTGAAATTTATGGATTCAAGGGACATAAAAGATCTCGTGATGTTAAGGAGTGTTTTTAGATGGTTAAAATGAGAAAAGATCAAGAAATCACTGTCTGAAAGCAAGTCCACAACGTGGAGATGCATTTTAATATTTGGTCGCAAAATAAATTTTGAGGCAGAAGGGTCCGTGACTACTCCGCGATGCGGAAAAAAAATTCCCTTCCTGAGGAACAAGTCCGTGATGCGGACCTAGTACCCAGATTCGCCCGAATTTTTCCTTTTCGTTTTCTAACCCCAATTCACCTAAATTCTATTATTTTTCTTAAATCCTCTTTAGATTTAGATACCCAGTATATGTACAGAAGAATCTATTCATAAACGACAATAAAATCGACACGATTTCAAGAACGAAAGTCAATATTCAAGAGCACAATTTAAAATAATCAACTTTTAACTTTCTAGAACGAATTTCATTGAAATAAACATGATTGGTGTGTGGATGAAACAACCCAACGCTATGAAAGTCTCACATACCTCTTTATGGATAAACCCTTGGGGAAACGACTTTGATTCCTCAAGAAGTCTCCAAGAACGCCTTGACTTTTCTCCCACTTTCTTCTCTCTCAAAGCCCTAGCGTAATTCTTAATTGCGTAAACTAAACTAAATTAGTTAAGACCCTAATTAATTCACTAAAAACGAATTAAACCAATTGGGTATGGAAAAGACCAAAATACCATTCTAAAATCTGGGTGACTTTCCTTATTTAGACAGCCCGACTTCTAACGGCATATCTCCCTCATACAAACTTGAAAATGAGCAAACTCAGTGAAGTTGGAAAGATAATTCAATGACCTTTCATATAGTATCTTATAGCACACCTAACTCATCATGTGCTGAGAATTATAGTCATTTGAAGTTGACCCAAAACTCATACTTAACATAACTTAGCAAAATTTCAGATTTTTCATTCTTTCCAAAAATGGTTCTTTCTAATTTTAACTCTTTCAAATAGTAGGGTGTTACAATATCTCTCCATTGGGTACATTCGTCCTCGAATGAGATTACTCTTAGTAGTCTAAGGCATAACATCTAACACCTAGCTCAAACACCTAACAAGCAAAATGTAAATACAACATGCCAACATAAAATAAAATCCAAAAAAAGGATTAGTATCTTAATTTGGAACTTCTCTAGATCCGAAGAGATGTTGGTATCTCTTCTTCATATCTGTAACATACGACAATTTAAAATGAATATGAAGAAGCTTGAAATTGGAAGTAGTCACTTTTGGAAAAAAATTCAAAATCCGGAAAAATTTGGCCAAGTGTGGGAAATTAGTGATTTTTGGCCAACTTTGAGCAGTCGTAACTCCTAGCTCAGGATGAGTTAGGAGTAGTTCCAGTTATGGTTGTGAAGCTTGTAGAATGATCTTTCCAACGCCACCAAGTTTACTCGATTCCGAGTTCGTATGAGCGAGTTATGCCCTTTGAAAGTTGGGCAGTTGGCAGGGAATCCGTCCAAAAATTTTAAGGGCATTTTGGTCTTTTCCCTAGTCTATCTTTTGGGGTTATATTTTCTGTTAAGCTGATTGTTGGATCATTTTTATCTCATTTTAAAAGATTAAGAGCTAGGGCTTGAGAGAAGAAGAAGAGAAGAAGAAGAGAAGAAGAGGAGAAGAAGAGGAGATAGAGGAGATCAACAAAGTTTTCGTCGTGGATATCGTCGAGGGTGATCCCTATCAAGGTATGTGAGTTCTTTAGTGTGGGTTTATCCTTTCCCCCACACACCAAGCTCATTTTATGATTTGAGAAAAGATTGGATTTGTTGTTGAAGTTGTTGAAGTTGTTAGTTGTTGCTGATGTTGTTAGTTGTTGCTGATGTTGTTAGGTGTGTTGTGGAAGTTATTGTTGGTTGTGGGACATGATTTGGTTGTGTTCTTGAGCTGAAATCTATTGTATATTGAGGGATTTTATGATCCTTAGTATTGGTTGGTTCATACCCCCACACACCAACTCGTTTTTAATTCCAAGAAACGATTTATTTTGGTTGTTGAAGTTGTTGGTTGTGTTGTTGAAGTCTTGCTGATTTGGGACAGGATCTGGTTGCGTTTTTTTAGTGGAATCCACTGTATGTTGAGGGGTTTATGACCCCAAGTGTTTGGGGAAAAGAACCTTTGAGGTTGAGAGGGTTTAGAGTTGGCAACATGAAGGAGAAAAGTTGGGCAGCTTGCCTGAAGCAAGCCTGCGTCACAGATTTGTTCCCTCTGTGAACAGAATCTGTTCTGTTTTCAGAATTAAATTTTGAAATTTTCCTTAAGTCTAGTTGTCCTAAATTATTCCTAATCATAATGGGGTCCTTCCAAACACAAATCATTACCCTTGAATTCATAATTCCAATTTAAGGAGAGTAAAGTTAGAAGTCAAGTGAAGTTAGTTTCCAATTCAAGTGAAGTTAGTTTTCAATTCAAGTGAAGTTAGTTTCCAAGTCAAGTCGAGTTAGAAGTCAAGTGAAATTAGAAGTCAAGCTTAGAAGTTAAGAAGTTAGTTCAAGAAAGTCTTCCAAGCTTTTCAAGAGTCTTTATTGAACGTTTTAACTTCATTCAAAGGCTCAAGTTGCAAGTCAAGTAAAGAGTAAAGAGTCAAGATTTTAAAGTTGAGTTCATTTCTCAAAGTTATTAGGGAACTATGTATTCCCAAAGAAGTTTTAAAGAAATGTCTTTATATCTAAACAAGGTTGGAAACTGAGATTTCCAAAAAGCCTTCTGGCTAGTTTTTGAGTAATTATCTCATATCAGCAGGAATAAATATGTTTTAAAAACATAAGAGCCAGTACATTTTTGGGAGTAGTATCGAGCACCGAATTGGGGGAGCGTTCAAAGAACCCACAGCCCCCATAGAACCATGTTAGCCACCATGGGTAGAAAAGGATCATACTTTTTAGATGAATCCTTTTCAGATTAGACTAGTGGATCCATTAGGCAGTTCAGGTCTTATACCTTTGGCCGGGTAAAAGATGCTCTGGCAGCGTGAGGTCAATCGCTGTATCATCACTATAGCTCTTATGTGATGGTTGTTGATTAGAGAAACTCCCACAACAGTTATTGTATTTTTATACATAGAAATTATTGTATTTTATATACATCAGTTCAATTGTATTTCTATATACATCTCAGGTTTATTGTATCCTTGTATACACATAGAGTTTATATCATGTTTTAAACAGTCTTTCTTTATATCGCACTTGTTTTAAATTGCCTTATATTGAGAGAAGTCAGTCAGGTAGAGTTGAGTTGAGCAAGGTAAACTTTTCAGTTTCTTCCAAATTTCCTTCTAGCCTATGTTGCTTAGTTTTCCAGCTCGCATACTCGTACATTCCATGTACTGATGCCAGTTGGCCTGCATCGTCTTATGATGCAGATACAGGTACCCCGAATCAGCATCCTGCATGTCATTGATCCAGCTGAGCACTTCAGAGTCAGTGGTGAGCCTCTTTGTATTTCGGAGGACTCAATTATTTTGTGTTCTTAGTTTTTTGTTTTATTAGGATGTTGCGGGGTCTGTCCCAACATCCATCTCAGTATTTTAGAGGCTTCATAGAGACAGACAGTCAGTCAGTTAGTTTTGAGTCTCTCATCTATGTATATATGTAAATATTCTATTTTGACATTCGAGTTGCCTTTATGGCCATATTTTATAAATTAAGTTGTTTTGTAATATTGCATTGCATTGAGTTATTTGGTTGGGTTAGGTTTCCGCTGAGTTAAGAAAGCCAGGCCAAGGGTTCGCTTGGGGCCAGAAATGGTCTCCGGGTGCCAGTCCCGCCCAGGGTGTAGGCTCGGGGCGTGACAATATCCTCCTCAGCTTCCCAAGTAGCTTCCTCAACAAACTGATTTCTCCACAGAACTTTGACTGATGCTATTTCTTTAAATTGATTTCTCCATAGAACTTTGACTGATGCTACTTCTTTAGTTCTCAACTTGCGAACTTGGCAATCTAGAATCTGAAGATGAATCTTCTCATATGATAAGATGTCCTTGATACCAATATCTTCAGTAGGTATGATAAGTGAAGGATTGTTCATACACTTCTTCAACATAGAAATGTGGAATACCGGATGAACCGCTGCTAATTCTTAGGGTAGCTTTAACTCATAAGCTACATTACCAATCCTTTTGGATATTCTATAAGGACCAATATAGCAGGGACTAAACTTCCCCTTCTTACCAAATCTCATAACACCCTTCATAGGTGAAACCTTCAAGTATACCCAATCATCTACTTCAAACTCTAAGTCTCTTCTCCTAACATCTGTATAGGATTTCTGACGACTCTGCGCTATTTTCAACCTTTCTTGAATGATCTTACATTTCTCCATAGCTTGATGAACTAAGTCAGGTCCTATCAACCCAACTTCACCAACTTCAAACCATCCAATAGGAGATCTGCATCTTCTCCCATAAAGAGCTTCAAAAAGAGTCATCTGGATGCTAGAATGATAACTATTGTTGTAAGCAACTCAATGAGAGGTAGGTGATCATCCCAATTACCCTTGAAATCAATCACACAAGCCCTCAACATATCTTCTAAATTATGAATAGTGCTTTATGCTTGACCATCTGTCTGAGGATGAAAAACAGTACACAAGTTCACTTTTGAACACAAGCCTTTCTGGAATGACTTCCAAAATTGTGCTCCTCTATCTGAAATAATCGATACCAGAACCCCATGGAGTCTGACTACCTCTTGAATATACATCTTAGCATAATCTTCTGTTGAATGGGTAGTCTTTACCTATAAAAAGTGGGCTGATTTAGTCATTCTATCAACAATCACCCAAATAGAATCATGTTGCATGTGAGACCTTGGTAAACCTGTGATGAAATCCATATTGATCATCTCCCACTTCCATTTCAAAAGTTCTATATTCTGAGCCATACCACCGGGCTTTTAGTGCTCTACTTTAACTTGTTGACAATTCTAACACTTAACAACAAACTCTGCAATGCCTTTCTTCATACTACTCCACCAATAAAACTCTCTCAAATCACGATACATTTTTTTGGAACCTAGATGGATAGAATATCTAGAGCTATGTGCTTCCTCCATGATCCTCTCTTGGAGTTCATCCACCCTTGGTACACACAACCTACCTTGATACCTCAATACACTATCTCCCCCTTGTTCAAAATCCATTACTTTTTGCTTATGAACATTTGCCTTCCATTCAAGCAAAATAGGATCTTGGTCTTGCTTCTCTTTCACTTCTGACACTAATGATGATTCATCCCCATTCATCACCACTACTCCTCCTTCTGTGGAATCCATTAGTCGGAGTTAGCCGCTTACCGATTGAAAAAGGTAGCTCAAATATGGTATGGTCAATGGAAGGAGAGTACACCGGTAGAAGTGGGTCCCATAGAGGTGTTTGAGAAGGCATTCCTTGATAGTTTTTTTTCCCTAGAGTTGAGGAAGGATAAGATGCAAAAGTTTATTAACCTTAAGCAAGGTAGTATGAGTGTTCAAGAGTACTCTCTAAAGTTTACTCAACTCTCCAAGTATGCTTCAACTTTAGTGGAGGATTCAAGGTCTAGGATGAATCATTTCATGATGGAAGTGTCCGAATTAGTACCAAAAGAATGTCGTATGGCAATGCTTATTGATGATATAGATATCTCACGTCTTACAGTTTTTGCCCAACGAATTGAGGAGTCCAAACTTGATGAAGAAGCTAGGGAGAAAAATAGGTCTAGATTGGATGATGATGATGAGTCTGTTGGACATGGCCGCCCTAGGTTTAGACAAAAGTTCCCCGGGAAAAGTCCCGCAAGTACTCGTAAGTTCCACCAAAAGAGGGTGTCTAACCTTAAGTCTCAAGAAGATAGTAGTGAGATTCTATTTTCGGGGTGTAGTAAGTGTGATAGAAGGCATGAGGGTGAATGCTTAGCAGGTTCTAATGTTTGTTTTGGTTGTGGTGATTTTGGCCACAAGATAAGGCATTACCCTAAGGTTGCTAGAAATGAAGAGGATAGTCGTCGTAGGTCCTAACCCTACCCTTCCTCCGGTCCAATTGATTTGGGTGGGAAAGCTTCAAGGAAGAATAGGCCTTAAGCCCTCGAATCTAGAGGTGATACAGAGTGATATCCTTATGATGCTACCGGTATGTGCTTTAGGCTTTATCTAGATTCCGGTGTTGCTTGTCTTTTATGACTCT
Organism: Solanum commersonii; assembly: GCA_029007595.1. Taxonomy (NCBI): domain Eukaryota; kingdom Viridiplantae; phylum Streptophyta; class Magnoliopsida; order Solanales; family Solanaceae; genus Solanum; species Solanum commersonii. Next base: position 8,573,156 of record JAJTWQ010000006.1, read on the forward strand.
ATAAATTTGATATGATAGACTTTGATATTGTCTTTAGTATGAATGAGCTTCGTTGTTGCTTTCATGTGATATATGATATTTAGAAGAGTTTGTATAGGCTTACACCCAAGGAGGAGATGGTGTGCCTAGCCAGTAAGGTTATTGTGTGTTTATGTGTTGCCATGATTTCCTTATATCATGCATGTTCATGAAAGCTTGTCATTTGAAAGAAAATGAGTTTGCATGATTATTTCCTCATGTTGTGGTGCATTAATATGAGTTGCCTAGTTTGACTTCATGAGATGAATATTTGAGCATGCCTTAGTTTGGAGTTGAAAGATTCCTCCATGAATAAATGCTTTCTGAGAGTAAATTGCATTTAGGCTCCATGAGTGTATGTTGAACATGTTTTAGTTAGGAGATAGTAGTTCCTCCTTGAAAAATGAGTAACTATAGAATTTCATGCTTTGGGTTGTTCGAAGTAGTTCCTACTCCCTTGTGTTGCATTGAATATGCTTAGCTTGGAATTGAAGTTTTCTTCCTTAGCTGTGTGCATTTAGATGTATTGCATGCATGATGGGCTGCTAGTTTAGAGTTGTGACCCTGATAAGTATTTAAAATCATCATTCAAGGACGAATGATCCCAAGGGGGATATATTGTAATACCCCGGAAACTAGTAAGCTAAACTAGAGAGTTCTAGTGTCTTGCATGAGAGTTTTAGAATTGGATATGAGGGTTAAGCTCGTAAAATGACTTCCCCAACTTAGAATGAGGGTTTTAAGGTTAAGGCATCAAGGTACAACCCCCCAAGGACAAACCAAGGGTCCTTGAGGGGGACCCAAAATAGTCCTTAAAAGCTGCCCAAAAATAGGCCACCTACGGATGGGACTCATGCCCCGTAGGTGGGGCTCATGGGTCATGGCCTTGCCTTCCCCTATTTTTATAGCCACAGCCCACCACCCAAGAGGGTGCAGTACGGCCCATAGACCCACCCACGGTCCGTGAGTCGGGGTCTCGTGGGTGGGGGCAATTTTGAAGTTTAGTTTTTTTTAGTTAGGGGCGTGGGGGTTAATTGGTAATTAGTTAGGGGTTAAGTGAGGTCAGTTAGTTAGTTATTCAACCACCTATATAAGCCTAATAGACCCCCAAACTAAGCCAATTAAATCATTCTTCTAAGACCCCAAATTCTCCCAAATAATTCTCTCTCTAAAACTCCATAGAAGAAGAAGAAGGCGAAGTCTAGGGTTCAAGGAGCAGCCTTTTCTACACAATTTCGTGGAGATTATTCATAAGGTATGTTAGATTATTCATCTATGAGTTCTTCCACCCATAGAGCCTCCTAGGTTTCCCCCAATTGTGAAGACAAAACCAATCTAGCTAGGGTTTCTTCCTACATTGTGGGAAGTGTTGAAGTTTGATTCCAAACAAGTGGATGATACTTAATTATGAATGATTTAGCATTGAACCATGATATTATGATGAATTTATGTGAGTTCCATGATTAACCCTAGTCTAACTGATAGAATTGATATTATGTGGGTTTATGCCATGAAAGGTGAACTTGATGATTCATAGGTGATCTTCTAAAATTAAGGGTATGAGTAGTAATTGATCAAGAATACAAATATATAGATATGAATTGAATTAGAATGATGTGAATATGATGGATCTTGACTAATAAGGTTGAAGTTGAACCTTTGGTTTCACATATCAGGACACTTTATCCAATACTAAGTTCCAACGATCGTTAGCCAGTAATATAACCCAACTAAGTGAGTTGGGGTTGAATCCCACAGGGAGTGGTACGTATTTGAGTATCAATAGAAAAGCATGAATATGTTCAAGTCAATCATAGGTAAAAATATTTACGAATAAAAGCATGGTTCAAATTTGGGGTAACATAAGTGTCAAATAACAAGGGGTTTTGATTGTAATTATCAACTACAACAACAAATAACACGAAAATAACAAGTATAGAGACGGGTTCTTGGGATGTGATTGAATTATGGGCTAAGGTAGACAAATGGGTGATTGCAACTGATAGTAAATAGCTGTAAATCAGTGAATAAGCTAGAATTTAGTGGGAATAAACTTTCTCTCGAATAATTTACCCCGAATCAAATTGGTTTCTCTCGAACACCAATAAGCAACAATTAAGAACAGCCTACGCTTTAGTCCATTCACTCTTTCAAGCTGAATGTGTGGAAAAGAGTTTATGATTCACTCTCTCGAGTTGAACCCATGACAACCCAATACCCACAGACCATCAAATCAGTAATCTTGGTTTTAAAATCTCTCTCTCAAGTAAGCCAAAAATACGAAGGTAGAGTTGCATATGCAACTACAACCCTTTCGATTAAGCCACAATTACTGAAGGAAATCACTTTTAAACAACATTTAAACTATCAATTAACAGTACCCAACAACTAAATCAACCCATCATTACATAATCACACCCTAAGAATTGGGGTTTTAGCTAGACATCATAAAAAGATAAAAATCGATACCAAATTGTGTTTCCATCAACTAGGTAAGATTAATTTTTTCTTTACAAGGTCAAGATTGAAGAATCTCAAAGAACCACTTCCAATTTCTCAAAATGAAAATCTTTAAATCTTCAAAGCTAAGGGAAATACTGTCTCAATACTTTCAGTTCTAAGCTCAAAACTTCAAAAATTGATAATTATGATTCTATAATGAAAATTAGATACTAAACTAAGAATTTAAAAAAATGTATTTATAGTCACCAAAAATGTGTTGTGAAGGACCATTCAAAGCAATAAGTCGGGATCGCCGATCCACTCGGCGATTCTCCCTTTGGTCAATTTCATCGCCTTTTTGCTTTGGCCTTTAGCATCTTCAAGTTCTGTAACTTTGGACAATCTAGCACTGCATCGCGGAACCGTTCGGTGACACACCGACTGCTCCTTTTTATTGCCGACTTGATTTTCTCCTGCATGGCTTGGCACACTAGAACTTTAGGTGAGATCATGGCCATTCAGCGACTCGCCCAATAGGTTAGGCGATCATCAGGCCTTCTTTTCTTTGATCTTTCAGCTGCCTTGTTCCTTTTTGCTCATTAATGTTCATGCTTTGTTCCTCAATCCAAATACCTGAAAATCAAGGATTTACATCAGTTATTGGCACAAAATATGCATTTGAGGACACTAAATTTGTTAAAATAAAGCCCTAAATAAGTCCAAATTGTGGACTCATCAACACCCCTAACTTTAACTTTTGCTTGTCCTCAAGTAAAACTCAAGCTCAATAGTTAAAAATGGATGTCTCAAACAGTGCTACACAAGACTCAATCATGAATGCACACAAAAAGACTCAACCTACTCATGCAAGGATCAATTGTGCACTCAAAGATTCAAGTTGTGACTCACCATTATCAAAGATTCTCAAGTTCACAATGCTTGCTTCAAATGCAATTTCAAGCTCAACAAAGGTACTCAAATGCCCTCACACAAAAAATGATTCCATATTCGCACACAATGGTTCACAATTTAAAGCTTCGGAATCAAATGCAACACTCACACTCACAAAGATGAACACAGTGCATGATTTCACCCATAGGTTTGCCCTTATTTTCCAATCAACAATTGTTTCAGCTCACTCAAGAACAAAAAGGTCTTTTCAAGGCTTGTAACGGGGCTAGTGCAAAAGTATGGCCATTTAGTCTCAATGGCTGTAATCCTCATGAAATGTGGTGTGAACAACACTTTATTTTCTTTTCTTCATAATTTTCATTTGTACTCAGAAATTACTCCATTATTCACTTTCCATGGACCGTTGGAAACCCCTTTTTTTTTTTGCATTTTTACAACTTTATTCCACAACTTTTTTATTCTTTTTCATTTTCATTCTTTTCTTCTTTTTCTCTTTTTTTTTTTTACATGGAGGGGTTCCATTTTTCTCAAAACCATGGGTCAAAGAGGGCTTTCTTTCACTTCTTGATTTACCTTCTCTTTTCACCACACCCCCAACTTAGGTTTTGGCCTAAGTTGGCTATTCGCACAAACCACAAATCATGAGGATTATGGGTAATGGATAAAAAAAGGTCACAATTTCATCAAGTTTCTTCCAAAAAAAGGTTAAGGCTCAAAGGGTGTTCAAGCAGAGTTCACACACTCACAAGGTCGGCCACAAAAAGAGGTGTAATGTTTGATTGTTTCATACTCTTCAAAGTTGCCTAAGATCATATCAATAGACTGCATCACTTAGTCAACGGGACCAATGGGGCAAATTCTAGGTGTCATCACACATTGTTTACGATAAGCTCATCACACAAGGCATTGACACCAATGTCAAACAAGACTCCACACTTTCGCTAGTGTACAATGTTCATCACAAGAGACTCAATTTGATAATTGGCTAGTTACAACAATATGCAAAAAGTTCACATATTGTCTATGCAACTTCATTTGGCCTCATCGTAGCTGCACATTCATTTTTGTTCGATTATGAGCACTATTCAAGTCATTGGTATTGATCAAAACCGATACTCAAATTTGCAAAAGAACAACCATATTCAAACACAAACAAGAGGTGACACACAATTTTTTTTGGAAGGGTCCAAAAATCATTTACAATTAAAAACAAGGAACCGCATGCTCAATTATCCACAAAAACAGTATTAACACAATTTATAGCTCAAAAACCCAATATATAAACAAACTATAGTCACACAAAAGGTCACAAAAGGTGGGCCTCACCCCACCACAAATAAAAAAACATTTGTCCTCGAAAGCAAGTAAAATAATATCCAAAAGTCAAAAAGTAAGACAAAGAGGGAGGTAAAAAGGGATCCTGTCTAAATAGTCTCTCCATATGTCGGGGCATCAATGCCCGGTGTATCACTCTAATCTTTGGCCTCATTACCCGAAGGCACACCCATATTATCATCAGCTCTACTAGGGTTAACTTGAGGCGTATCTGCCAAAGAGGTTTGCACAACTTCTTCGATTATGGCCTCCTCGATCTCTGTAAGGCCCTTAGAAGAAACCTCCTCAGCAACCCAATCATCTTCTTATCTGTCTCCGCCTCAAACTCAGGATCAGTACATCCTCAACTCTAACCTCATCTCCGGTGGTAGCCGAAGGCATATCTGGCACATCTAGAATCTCCAACGTCCCCAAAATCATGGACATGTAGGTGGACTTTAGTTGATTCATATCACTCCTCAGCATAGCAATAACGGCCTTTAGAGCCGTCACCTCCTCGGTTGCCCGTTTGCCACACTCACAAACCGCTATCCTAGCCGCAAGGGCATCAATGGTAGTGCTTAATGGTATCACAACATCAGCCAAGGCTGTTTGAATCATGCTCGGAATGGAGGCCTCGAGTCTAGCAGAACGACGATCGGCAAAATGGGCAAGGTGCCCCATTCGGATTAATGCAACGTGAGTAAGCGGGGTCATAGAGAAACGGCAACATCAACAGCTCTGGGAGGTAACGTAGCAGCAGAGGAACCAGGGGTGTCAAAAGGAACAACATCAAAAGTACTTGAAGGCCCAGGGGCCGGAGTAGGCAAAGATGCCTCTGCAGGTAGTGAGTCTGTGTCCACAACCGGGGAAGAGTCCATTGGGGCTGCCTTCTTCTTCATTGCCTAATCCTTTAAATATTCTGCCTCGATCCTCCAGATATTAGTAGAGGATAGGGGAATCACTTCCACATCCTTCTTTGCATCTCTAGGGACCCGAGCCCATCTGCACAGCTCGATGATCAACATCAGGAATGGAAGTGAAGTCTTGTACTCTTTGGACCTAATGACCATCTCCTGTGCCATAGTGATCTCCAGATTTATCCTTGTCTATTCAATGATGCAACCTAGACAGTCTACCTTGGCTAGGCGGAGGATCAACTCATTCTGGGATGGCATGATATGTTGCTGATAAAGACAAACCAGAACCTTGCAGCTACGTTAAGATCCTTCTTTTCAATCGGTGCTCCAATCTCTAGCCACTTGGGTGTATCATTTTATATCATCGGGGCCAACCACTTCTTCATATTTTCTAGAGTCTGTCCTGATCAGATGTTGGCACTTGTCATTAATATCATCGAGACAATCCAGGACAACATTAATAGCCTCACTATCACACCTGACATTATTTCCCCGAACAACTACATAGTCAACCGATTTAAATGATGTTGCATGTTTTTTTCTCTATGGTATCAAGGCCCCATAAGCAGCGTAGAACTCCCGAACCCAATTTCGAATATACGGGCCATGGGGCTTGGTGAAAATCTGGAAATTATGAGACTTCAGACAACTCAAAATCTCTGGGTACCTATCGATGACTCTATTAGTGGACAACACTTTTTCTCACCCCCTTAGTCTTTAATCTATTCATAGACTTAGGAAGAGGACCCTATACTGGTGATGCTAGGACAACAGCTTGCTCTAGAACTGAAGGAGGAGTAGTGGTGGGCGGAGGAGTCCTGATCCTAGACGGATCGTTCATCCTTTTTTATTGCAGCTCAGCCCATTGTGCTACTAATAATTAATCATCCTTGGGCTCTGATCCTGCATCCTGCTGCTCCTGGTACTCACCCTCACTTTTAGAAGTGGTGAGATGAGTAGAGTAGATGGTGTCATTGTCGGAGCTGGCCTCCGATGACTCAAGTGCCTTTCTTTTTCCCTTGCCTTTCCCACAAGTTGTGGGAAGTTTGGTGGCCTTGGCTTTGGAAGCAGCTGCATCCTCATTGATTTTCATCCTCTTAGCTTTCTTTCGGGGTGGCATGTTTCTCTCAGCAACTTTCGGTCTAGCCATGTTTGCAAAAAAATCAAAAAAAGTGAGAAACACTTCAAGCAAAATCACAGAAAAATAGTTACAAACAGACTCGCCGAACTGGTCAGTGAGTCGCCAAATCTCTTTGGCGAGCTAGATCAAGTTCGCCGAAAGGATTGGCTCAAAAATCTCAGAAAGTTTTGGCATGCCAGCGATGGAAGGACCTTTTGGCGAATCACCGACAACATTCGGCGAGCAAGGATTAGCCCAATGAAAGTTACAATGCAATGAAGGTTCAGGGGTGCAGACAAAGAGCGATCAAGAAGAACTATTAGTGAGTCACCTAGTGCTTTCGGCGACCTTAGGCTTCTCGCCGAAAGTTACAGAACTAAACTACTCATTTAGCATGAAATAAAAGGCGAGATGAAAAATGTCGGTGAATCGCTAAGTTGTTCGGCGAGCTCGACCCAACTCACCAAACAACCAAAGGTATCTACTTTCAACCTAATTTCTCAAATTAAACCCCTCAACACCCAAAAACAAAATCAAAACATACCCTTATCAAATTAAGCTCAAACCCAATACACTCATGCCCCCGGGATACTTAGACTTCTCCCAATTTGGCCAAATTTGGCCATTTGATGACTTTTGCCCTAAAGAATGCGTCAACTGCTCCATCATTTGCAAAATATGTCATTTGGCACAAATACGAGCTACTTAGACTTCACCCGACTAGACCTAACAACATGCAAGCACAACCCCATAAATTTTAACCAATTTTATGGCACAAAATCACGGGAATTCAACAATTTAAACATTACGGGCAAGATTATCAAATTAACACAGGCACATACAAAAACAATTAAGATCAAATAGGCCCAACACACATTACTAAGATAAGATCAATTTCATAAGAGAACTACTTGCTAACAACACGATTCGGGGTTCGAAAAACCAACCTTAGATATCGATTAGATAAATTGAAATGCTAGGCGGCAAAGTAATCTACTCTGAACACAAATCCGATGACTAAAACACTCTAAAATGCAAAAAGTACAGTAAATAATGTGCGGGTGTGAGTTTGGGAAGATTTAAAGTGAGGGAAAGTGAAAGAGTTTGAAAGTTTAAACCTTTGGCCTTTAAAAAACGTCCAGTTCTCGACAATTCGGCAACATTAGGTTTACTCGCCGACCCACTCAGTGACACACCTAGTGGTTACTCTCCTCGCTGAGTTTTACAGGACCTCCAGTTAATGTGGGGGTTCAAATGATGTACTAGATCGCGATCGCCGACCTAGTTAGCGATTCACCAAGTTGCTCTTGGGCTCGCTGAGTTTTACAGACGCTAATTTAAAATTGTGTTGAGTCCAACGATGGTCCAATTCGGGTGCTCCGACCTCTTTGGTGATGCATTGGCTGGGTTTTTTTAGCTCGCCACCCTTCACTTTTCAAACACCTTCCACACTTTGACCTGTATAATCACACACCATTATTTCTAAATAAAAAATAAAGCGGTTAAACCTTGGGTTGCCTTCCAAGAAGTGCCTTAGTTAACGTCATAGCATGACGCAAGTCCGTCTTAAGTTCCATTAGTGGGAGGTTTGCCTCATTTTCATAAGGAAAACCCTCTTCTGGCTCTGGGTAGAGGTGAGACAACACTTGGTCCATTTGAGACCCTAGTAACTGAATGAGCATGGAATGAGAGGTTGTCATCTGGTTCAGCATTAAGACATTCTCTCTTAACTCTTCCAACGCTCTGTTGTTCTCTTCGACTTTGTATAGAATGAGTAGGAGGACCTCTTCTATTTGCTCACCCTCTTGTTTCTTCATCTTTCGACCCTCGTGAGAGGGAACGTACCTATCTTTCTTTTTGGACATTACCTCCAATTCCATGACTCTCTTGGCCAAGACATTTAGCTGAGTCAACAATGTGGCTAATTCTTGGTCTTTTTCTGTCTCCTTGTTGGTCTTGGCCACACAATCAAGGAGTTGGGTTGCAGTCTCATAAGAATGTCGCATCAAGCAACCCGAAGAGAGTTGGTCAGCAATTATTCTATTTTTGGGGCCAAGACCCCAGTAGAAGCATTCCAGAAGCATCTTATCTAGAATTCCATGAGTTGGGCATTGCTGCAATAGGGACTTAAACCTTTGCCACAACTCATAAATGGCTTCACCCTCCAATTGCTTAAAATTTAGGATGTTATCCCTAAGAATCATCAATCTCAAAGGAGGGTAATCCATTGGGTCACTTTGCTACCAAATATGCTCCAATTCTCTGCTCAAAACAGCAACACACAAACCAAAACTAAAAATTAAGTAAGTTCAACTATGACTACCAAGAACAAAATAGAACTTAACTAAATATTCTCAACCAACACCACTTCCCGACAGCGGCACCATTTTGGTTTCACGTATCATTACACTTCATCTAATACTAAGTGCCAATGATTGTTAGTCAATAATATAACCCAATTGAGTGAGCTGGGGTCAAATCCCACAGGGAGTGGTACGTATTTGAGAATCAATAGAAAATCATGAATATGTTCAAGTCAATCATCGGTAAAACATTTACGAATAAAAGCATGGTTCTAGTTTGGGGTGACACAAGTGTCAAATAACACGGTTTTTTATTGTAATTATCAACTACAACAACAAATAACATGAAAATAACAAGTATAGAGATGAGTTCTTGGGATGTGATTGGATTATGGGCTAAGGTAGACAAATGAGTGATTCCTACGGATAGTAAATAGCTGTAAATCGATGAAAAAGCTAGACTTTGGTGGGAATAAAATTTCTCTCGAATAATTTACCCCGAATCAAATTAGTTTCTCTGGAACACCAATAAGAAGCAATTAAGAACAACCTACGCTTTAGTCCATTCATTCTCTCGAGCTGAATGTGTGGAAAAGTGTTTAGGATTCACTCTCTCGAGATGAACCCATGACAAACCAATACCCACAGACCATCAAATCAGTAATCTTGGTTTTAAAACCTCTCTCTCTCTCTCTCTCGAGCAAGCCAAAAACACGAAGGTAGAGTTGCATTTGCAACTACAACCCTTTAGATTAAGCCACAATTACAGAATGAAATCACTTTTAAATAGCATTTAAACTATCAATTAACAATATCCAGCAGCTAAATCAACCCATAATCACATAATCACACCCCAAGAGTTGGGGTTTTAGCTAGACATCATAAAAAGATAAATATCGTGACCAAATTGTGTTTCCATCAACTAGGTAAGATTAATTTCATCTTTACAAAGGTCAAGATTGAAGAATCTCAAAGACCCACTTCCAATTTCTCAAAAATGGAAATCTTCAAATCTTCAAAGCTAAGGGAAATACTGTCTCAATACTTTCAGTTCTAAGCTCAAAACTTCAAAAACTGATAATTATGATTCTATAATGAAAACTAGATACTAAACTAAGAATTTTAAAAAATGTATTTATAGTTGCCAAAAATATGCTGCGAAGGACCATTCGGTGCAATAAGTCGGGATCGCCGATCCACTCGGCGATTTGCCTTTTGGTCAATTCCATTGCCTTTTTACTTTGGCCTTCAAGATTTTCAAGTTCTGTAACTTGGGTGATCTAGCACTACATCGTGGGAACATTTGGCAACTCACCGACTGCTCTTTTCTATTGCCGACTTGATTCTTCATAGTTTGGCACACTAGAACTTTAGGCGAGATCATGGCCATTCGACGACTCGCCCAATGGGCTAGGTGATCATCATGCCTTCTTTTCTTCGTTCTTTCATCTACCTTATTCCGTTTTGCTCATTAGTGTCTATGCTTTGTTCCTCAATCCAAATACCTGAAAATCAAGGATTTACATTAGTTATTGGCACAAAATATGCATTTGAGGACACTAAATCTATTAAAATAAAGCCCTAAGAGAGTCCAAATCATGGACTCATCAACCTTTAGGCTGAATTTTGACTAGAATCACCTAATAATGAAAAATGTGATTAGAATACCCTGAAATCTAGGTATGAATGATTATTGTAAGAAGGAAAGCTTTGATTATACGGCTTGTAGTCATGAATGGTTATCATGAGGGTTTTGAGAGTAAAACTAATTTGAAGAACTAGGTATGTTAAGGCTTTGAGAGTAAAGTCTATATGAGAATGGAATCTTAATGGATGAAGTTATGGTAGAATACCTTTACCTACCTAATATACCTTATGAATGCTTGAATGTATGAAGTGATAAAATCACTTGAGTCATGATGGTATCCATGTTTAATGTAGAATTTTAGATATGGTATGATGCATGAATATGATATGACATGAAATGTTCTCTCACATAGAATGATTCTAGGTTGAAAGTCTATTCTCACCTAAAATGAATCTAAGTCCTAGGACTATGAGATGTGATGAGGCTTGTGGTAATTCCCCTAAAAGACCTTTATACAAGGAATGTGAGTTGAGTTCCCTTGCTCCTAATTAGTTAAACATGAGGTGATTACCCATTTCATGACCTAGGGAGTGTGAGGTGATTACCCTTATGTAAGTATGACTCCCAAGGCAAGCGGTGATTACCCATTAGCCTTTAGGTTGATCATGGAGGCGATTACCTATGATCCTTATGTGATGATGTGGAGGCGAATACCTATATCACATTAAAATAGATATGGAGGCAAATACCTATATCACATTAAAATAGATATGGAGGTGAATACCTATATCACATTAAAATGAATATGGAGGCGAATACCTATATTCCATTAATAATGAACATGTAGGTGAATACCTATGATTCATTAGTATGTATGACTAGAGGTGATTTACCTTGTCTTTATGATTCATTAGTATGTACGACTAGAGGTGATTACCCTTGTATTTATGCTTCCATGATATGTGTGGCTTGAGATGACTCCCCTTGTCCTTCAAACTAAACATGTATGCCTTGAGGCAATTGCCCCTTGCATTTATGAACATGAGCATGACTAGGTTGGATTGTAGCTTTATAAGCCTCTCAAATAGATGCATGACTAGTGGTGCTTTCCCTTGTCTTTATGATGTTAAGAGATGATAAACATGAATGATGAACCTAAAGTGTCTAGCTTAGCATGGGTAGGATTATGGGTTCTTGTTCATGCATGGCACAAGCTTGCCTTATGGTGACTCATGAAGTGTTTCTTTTATATGATGTATGCTTAGATATAATTGTGCTATAGTTTCCTTCCTTGTTATGTTATGATTGACTAAAGGTGAGAGATTCCCTTGGTTGTGAAGTAAGCTAAGAATGAGACCAGATGAATCGTAAGTATGAATATGATGACTTCAAGGTTATGTTTAGTGTGAGTGGTATTATGGGATGCCATTCATACATTGCACAAGTATGCTTTGGGGGTTACTTAGGAGTATAGTGCTCTATTAATATAAAAAGCCTAGGTCTTGACTATACATATAGACTATGATTAAGATGACCAAAAAGGGATACTTAGCTTGGATGATATTATGGGATGCTATTCATGCATTGCACAAGTAGTCTTTGAGGTTACTTGAGAGTGGTCTAATTATGATGTAAATGACTAGGAGTTGAATAATGCTTATATGATGCTTATGTTGGAGACTTTGCTTATAATTCTGATATTGTGTCTTATGCTTATAGTTTATGTTTCATGAAGTATTTCATATGATTATGGATTGTGTCTTATATTGACTAACCCTTATGTTATGCTCTTATGGAGTTACGCTAATTAACATATTTAGTACGTTTTGTACTAATGCATACTTTGCCTACATTCTAATCAAATGTAGGGTTTCAGAGATTGAGTTCAATTCTTGAAGCTATGTTTCTAAGCAGCAAAGGAGTTGAAGATTTGGTGAGTCCTCATAGCTTCAACGACAAACACACTATTTCCTTTATGTCTTTTATTTTCATGTCATGAATCTATTGTATGGGCTGTGTCCCAAAGGTTTTAATTCATGTTGAGTTTAGATGGTTTGAGACAAAAGTGTAGTAAAAGACTTCCGCTTGTTTTTTTATGAAAGTCTTCAATTGTATGGATACAAGTTTTTAAATTTCCATACTTTTCTGTTATCTTATGTTATGATATGCTAAGGGCTTGTATGAGACCCCTTGGGGGTCAAGTAAGCCATGTTACTTCTAGGGTGTATCCCTAAGTCGTGACAAATTTGGTAATCAAAGCATAAGGCTTAGAATGGTTCTAGGGTTGTCTCAAACCACGTCTAGTAGATTCTTGTTCATAAATGTGAAGGGAGCCACATTTATAAATAAGAGGCTATTGGATGTTTAGGAAATCTCACTTTTTCATTCTCTAAGTCGTACCATAGAGTTTGGCTCTAGTACGTCCTTCTCCTAATACGTGCCCTTTGGTTTTTCAGGGTATGGCTAATACAAGGGCTAATGCTAGGAGGGATGAGGAAGGCAATGTGGAGCAAGAGATTACTCTCCAAGTTCTACACCAAGCTCCTCCCCAAATTCCAATTGACCCTATAAGGGAGAATGTTACTCAGGCGGAGTTTAGGTCTGTTATGCAATTATTGGCTCAAGCTGTGACGGATCAAGTCAATAGAGGGATGGTAGTTCATATGAACCCTAATGTGAATTTCGCGGCTTCTAGATTGACAGATTTTGTTAAGATGAACCCTCCAAAGTTTTATGGCTCCAAAGTGTAGGAAGACCCTAAGGAGTTTATAGATGAGGTTCATAAGATTCTTGATATTATGGGGGTGACTGTGGTAGAGAAAGTGGAGTTAGCCGCTTACCAATTGAAAGGGGTAGCTCAAATATGGTATGGTTAATGTAAGGAGAGTAGATCGGTAGAAGCGGGTCCCATAGAGTGGGAGGTGTTTGAGAAGGCATTCCTTGATAGGTTCTTTCCCTTAGAGTTGAGGGAGGCTAAGATGCAAGAGTTTATTAACCTTAAGTAAGGTAGTATGACTGTAACACCCCGTATACAAAAATAGACCAGATTGCAGCTTTATGGTGTTACAGGTGGCACTTACGGACAACATCCATGGACCGTAGATGGACTCACGGTCTGTACTACAGGTCCGTGGTTCGTGACAGAAAACTTCCCCAGAACTCAGTCAGAAAATTTGGCTAAGTGTTGACCCACGGCCGGACTTACGGTCCATAGGTCAGGTCACGAACCGTAGTTCGTGTCTGTGGATTGATGCACGAAAAGCCCAGCTTCAGTCCCAATTGATGGTGACCAACACGGACCATCAATCGATCCACGGTCCATAGGCCTGACCGTAGATGAAGATCAGCAGCCAGTTAGCTAAAAATTATGATTGGGTCAACTTCAGATGGTCATAAATTTTAGCACAAAAATAATTCTGTGTCCCATTACTTATGATATTATAGATAATTGAATTATCTTTCCAACGCCACTGAGTTTGCTAAAATCTGATCTCCGAGTAAAACGTTATGCTCATTTTAGTGAAGGCATGCCGAGCAGGCTCGACTTACGGACACAATCTACGGACTATAGATTGACCTACGGCCCGTAGGTCTAATCCGTAGGTCACTCCGACAGCAGTTAATTCAGGGGTCTTTTGGTCTTTTCCTATTTTGTTTAACCCCTAAGATACATCGTTTAAACCCTAAATCATGAGGTTTCAGTTAGTTTAAGCCTAGAAACATAACTAGAACTTACCTTGGTCAAAATCATTAATCAAAGCTTAGAAAATTAGAAGCAAGAGAGGACAAAAAGGTCAAGAACCCTAGTTCAAGAACGCAGCAAGGTTCCATCTGTTCCAGCCCCAAAATTGAAAGATTTCTCCGTGTAATTTGTCACCAGGTATGTGGGATTTCACTAGTGGGTTCCTTTCGCCTATTAGGTCCCTAAAATTCAGTTAGATTCTTGATTCCATGATTATGAACAGACCTAGGGTTTCTATAACTACAACAGATCATCATGAATTAGTTATTTAAATGTTCCAAATCAGGTTATCAGGTTATTGCTCAGTTTATCGCATGAATTTCAAAACCCTAGCTATGTATTTCTTCAGTTCTTGAATTACACATGCTAGGATAGATATTTTACTATTCAGTTTTACATGCCTCAGTTTATGAATGCATCATTATCAGATTAATTGTTGCATTCTCAGTTTGCATGTTAAGTTTCGAGCTATCCAGTATTTACAGAAATTCAGTCATAACCAGTTAACCACTTAATTCATTAGGAGTAGCATAATACCGAGTTGGACTAGGGTTCAGCGTACCCATATAGTCTCAGAACTACGAGCCACGTAGGTGTAAGTCTCCTCCGTGGGCAACATTAGTTTACTGATTACGCCAGCATGCCTCTATACCTCTGGTAGGGTATATTGGGTCCTCTCGATGGGGCGTATACATCGGACTCCACATTTAGCTCATGTGGTTTTATGTCGGTTATTAGTAGCTCCCACAGTTGAGTCAGATTCTATTGCATTGACCATTTATCAGTATATTTAGTATTCAGTCTTAGCATGTTATAAATTGGTCATTGCATTCAGTTAGCTCAGTATTCAGTATGTTCCGTATCTATATCATGTTCAGATTATATCATTGCTCAGTATGCTTTGTTCAGTTATATGTTCTTTCAGCTTTACTCTATCCTGCATGCTCAGTACCTTTCAAGTATTGACGCATACGTGCGCTACATCTTCTCGTGATGTAGGTTCAGGTTCTCAGCATCCAGATCATGCTTAGATCGGTTCCCGATCTTCAGTTCAACAGCATCAGTGGTGAGTCCTCATTCTTCGAGGACTAGTGACATGTTTATCTTTATCATTTTTAGTCTTTAGTTTCAGTTTTGCTAGATCTAGTTGGGGCATGTACCAGCATTTCTAGTCAGTTTAGAGGTTTATTTCAGACATAGTTAGATTCAGCTTAGTATTGAGTTAATAACTTCTTTGTATTAAACTCATCAGTTTTTCATATATCTCAGTTATAGTATATGGGTATTCCCCATCTCTTTAGTATATTTATGATTTAGCTTCCGCATCAGTTTATTCTCTTTAGTATGCTCATGATCATGCCAGCAAAGTTAGCTTGGGATCAGTTGTGGTCCTAAATCCCGTGTCCGCGTCTCTGGGGTAGCTCGGGGCATGACAAACTTTGTATCAGAGCACTAGGTTTAAGTATCCTAGGATGTCTGAAAAGTCGCACTAAGTAGAGTCCTTTTCATGGGTGTGAAGTGCACCACATCTAATGAGAGGGAGTCTATGAAGTGTTTTAGGAAAAACTTTACTTTCTTGATATTTTTATCTTGCGTTGGTATGATCTATTTTCTAATCCATCGTTATGTGCTTAAGATCATCCCTCCTCGTAGAGCTTATGCCAGGAACGTAAACACAGGTCCTCCAATACCTGATCAAGAAGTGTTGAATGTAGAGTTCAGGAACACCATTCAGATGTTGGCTCAGAGTATGACCACCCAGAACAATCAGCAGATCCCAATTCCTACTAATAGAAATGGTAGATCAGTGGCAGCTAGAGTTGGAGATATTTATAAGGATGAATCCACTTGAGTTTTTGGGTCACAAGTTAATGAAGATCCACAAAACTTCATTGATGAGGTTAAGAAAATCTTTGGAGTGATGCAAGTGACTGATAATGGTAGGGTTGAGTTGGCATCCTACCAGCTTAAGGATGCGGCTCACATATGGTACACTCAGTGAAAAGATTCAGGGGCTACCATATCTAACTCACATAGAATGATATCAAAAGCTACCATGTCTAACTCAACTAAATCAGTCATGGTGCTCTTGTGATTGATGGAAATGGTACAATCACGATAGACTCTCTCTGCTTGAATAGACTCACCAGTAGGTGTAGCAACACTGAAGGGCTCAATAAGTTTCTTAGGAAGAACATCAAAATTCATCGCAACATAAGGAGTCACAAAAGATAGATTCGCTCCGGGATCTAGCAAAGCATAAACATCAAAGTTAAAGACTTGGATCATACCAGTGACAACATCTGGCGAATCCTCTTGCTCTTTGAGAATAGTGATAGAATAAAGATGGTTTCCTCCTCCGCTTTTCCCCTAAAGTAGCTCCTCTAGATACAGCTCTGTCTGATGGAGCAACTGAAGAAGATTAGGCTCTATTTCCCCTATTACCATTTCCCTACCTATTCTTAGGACACTTTCTCATAAAATGACCATTCTGACCACACTTGAAGCAACCCATGGAGCCATCACAACACATCCCTGAGTGGATCTTACCCCAATTAGAACATGCAGGAGTCATACTACCCCTTTGTGCCATACTACCTTGATAATGGGTAGGTCTAGCTTAAAATTCTGTGAATTCTAACTATTGTACTCACCTTTGTCCTGTGGTGCAGGTGCAGTAGTAGATGATGGAGCAGGTCCCTTTTGTTTTTATTGGAAGGAGGATCGGTTCGTATTATTCTTTTGCTGCCCGAACTCATTCCCTGATGTCTTAGCCCTCTTCTTTATCCCTCAACTTGTTGCACATGGATCATTAGCCTTGTTATGTCCATATCCCCTATCAGCTTGTCTGCCTTGCCTTCCTTGGTTGACAGACGAGACAGTCCAGCAACGAATACATTCATCATGTTCCTCCTATCAGCAACCATCTCCGAAGCATAGCGGGAAAGTTGTGTGAACTTCAGACTATACTCAAGAACACTCAAAGAATCCTGCCTAAGAGTGAGGAACTCTCTTACCTTTGCTTTTCTCAGTTCACGGAGGAAAGAAGCCCCAAGAAGGCCTCCTCAAACAAAGCCCAACTGACAAATAGTGCACCCTCAACTCGATTCTTCTTCCATTGATCAAACCAGATTCTAGCGACACCCTTCATTGGGTATGAAACTAGTTCCACCCTTTCAACATCAGTAAAATGCATAATCTGAAACTTGGAGGATTCATCCTTAAGAACTCACGGATCCTTGAGGTATCAGCCAATTCTTGTCGATTCTCTCTCTGTCCAACTTGATTGGTCACGGTTTGACTTAACATCTGGACAGCTTCACGAAATTCAGCATTGGTGACCTCTCCTTGGGGTTGCACTTCAGGTGCATTAAGTACCCCTTGTTCATGTGGTTCAACATTCCTCCTAGCAAGACGACCTGTGACAGCTCTTCGTGGAGGCATGATCTGAGAGACACTTGCAAGCATGTATTAGAAGAAACTTTTTAGAGATAAACTTTATCACACGAAATAAGTATGAAAGAACTGAGATAGTTCCTAAGTGTTGCAGCCTCTTAATTATAGATGTGGCATGCTTCACACCGATAACTAGGACTCTACATAGACAGCTTCATAGACTCCCTAGGTTATCTTGAACTCTAGGCTCGGATACCAAGTTTGTCATGCCCCGAGTCTACACCCTGGGCGGGACTGGAACTCAAGAACCATTGCTGGCCCCAAGCTAACCCTTGGCCTGAGATAATTGTACTTTAAAAGTAAAGTGGAAGCTCAAAGATAACTGAGAATGTATTATGGTTAAACATTCGCTGGCCAAGGTGGCAACTCAAGTCTCAAGCATAACTGAAATGGAAATACTCGAGAACTAACATCAGACTAACTGTCTATGAAGACTCTAACAACTGAGATGGATGTTGGGACAAGACCCACGACATCCTAATGAACTAAAATTATAAAGTAGTGAAAAGGGGTCCTCTGAAAGCAAGGAGTCTCACTAGCAACTCTTAAGCTCAACTAGAATCAACGATGCGCTGGATGCTGATCCTGGTTACCTATATCTGCATCATAAAATGATGAAGGCCAAATGACATCAGTACATTGAATGTATGAGCATGCGAGGGTAATACTAAAACAAGACATAAGCTTGAAATGGAACTGAAGAAACTTACCTAGTCTCAACTCAACTAATCTCATTTCATTATAAAGCAATAATACAAATGCAATATAAAGAAAAACTTTTGAAACATGGATAACAACTCTGTGTATTTAGAAATACAATAGTAACTTTGTATGTACGCAAAGATACAATATAAACTCTGCATGTATAAAAAAAATACAATTTATTCTGTGTATATAAGAATATAAAGTATTGTTGTGGGAGTTTCTCTAATCGACAACCATCACTTTAGAGCTATGGGATGATACAACATTTTGCCTCACACTGCCAGAGTTGTCCTATACCTTTCCAAGGGAATAGAACCTAACTACTAAGTGGATCCACTAGTCTATGCTAAAAAGCACTAAGGAATCATCTAAAAAGTATGACCCTTTTTCAACCCATGATGGCTACATGGTTTATAGGGGCTGGGAGTTGTCTTAACTCTCCCCCATATCGGTTCTCAATACTACTCCCAAAAGATAGTAGCTCATATGTTTAAAAACATAACTTCTTTCTATTGTTTGAGATAATTTCTCAAAATTTAGCTCAGAGGCTCTCCTGGAAATCAAAGTTTCCTCTCTTGGTTAATTGTGAAAGCATTTACTCTTTACTAAAAACTAGCTCAAAGGCTCTGTTGGAAATTAGTGTTTCCTATCTTGTTTAAATGTGTAAACATTTACTCTTTTGGAATAAATACTCCCGACATACTCTTTTGAAGAAATGAACTTCACTCTTTACTCTTTACTCAACACAAAACTCAAGGCTTAAAACAAAGTTAAAACCTTTGTAAAAGTCCTTTGGAAGACTCTATGAACTTCTCTTGACTTGACTCTTAACTTTCCTTGAATTGAAATTTATGGATTCAAGGTTGTTATTTGTGATAGGAAAGATCTCGTGATGTTTCGGAGTGTTTTTAGATATTAAACATGAGAAACGATCATTAAATCACTATTTCTAAGCAAATCTGCGATGCGGAGATTCATTTTAATATTTGGCCGTGAAATAAATTTTGAGGTAGAAGGGTCCGTGACCGTTCTGCGATGTGGAGAAAAAAATTCCCATCATGAGGAACAGGTCCGCGTCTGGTACCCAAATTTCGTCGAGTTTTTCCTTCTTCATTTTCTAACCCCAATTCACCTAAATTCGATTCTTTTTCTCAGATCCTATTTAGATTCAGATACCCAGTATATGTACACAAGAATCTATTCATAAACGACACTAAAATCGACACGATTTCCTCAAGAAGTCAACAATCCCAACTTAACTCAAGAACAAAAGCTAATATTCAATAACACAATTCAAAATCATCAACTTTCAACTTTCTAGAACGAATTTATCTGAACTAAACATGATTGGTGCGTGGGTGAACGAACCCAATGCTATGAAAGTCTCACATACCTCTTTAGGGATCAACCCTTGGCGAAATGACTTCGATTTCGCAAGAAATCTCTACGAACGCCTTGACTTTTCTCCCCTTTTGTCTTCTCTCAAAGCCCTAGTGTAATTCTTAATTGTGTAAACTTAACTAAATCAGATTATACCCTAATTAATTCACTTAAAATGAATTAAACCAATTGGGTATGGAAAAGACCAAAATACCCTTCTAAAATCTGGGTCACTTTTCTTATTTAGACAGCTCGACTTCCAACGGGTATATCACCGTCATATAGACTTGAAAATGAGCAAACTCGGTGTCGTTGGAAAGATAATTTAAATACCTTTCATATAGTATCCTATAGCACACCTAACTCATCATGTGCTGAGAATTATGGTCGTTTGAAGTTGACTCAAAACTCATACTTAACATAACTTAGCTAAATTTCAGATTTTTCATTCTTTCCAAAAATGGTTCTTTCTAATTCTAGCTCTTTCAAATAGCGGGGTGTTACAAGGACTCCTAGAGGCCCTACATAAGCCAGTTAGTATACATCATACAAGATAATTGAAAATCAAGAGAATTTAAATGATAATTTCAAGTTATAAGAGTTTATAAAATGTAGTGGAAGTCTAACATAGTCTCAATATCAAGAGTGATCATGACGTAATCCGTACATCACATAGTTTCTGAAAAGTAAAGATAATAGGAAATAAAAGCTCAGTCCTTGGATCATGAGGACTCACCAATCTTCAATTTACTAAATGATCTCTAGCCACAGGGATGTAAAATCGGAGCGTCGGACCCTACATTTTTATAAGAATGTAGGCAGGAGCATGTGTTAGTATAAAAAATGTACCAAGTATAATAGTAATGCATTAAAGTATGAAATCATGAAAAGAGAGACATTTTATTGACAAGCAATGACCAAGCTAAATCATGAGGTAAAAGGGTTAGAAAACATAAACATGGTCAATGCAAGATAACATCTTTAAAGCATTTGTGAGATACTTCTAGAAGTAACCTTAATTCATTATTGTGGGAGATTTACCTTTAATCGATATTTAAGACCATGTGAGCTATTAACATAAAATCCAGTGTCTACCCCACATTGAAAAGGGGTGTCCTACTTGCCAAGGTAATACATGAACTCTAGGTTAGGTGGATCCACTAGCTAATATATATCTAAGACAATCATCCTATGGGGGCACATAGGTATGGGATAAGGAGATTGCTACTAGAAACCCGGCCTTAAGCTACTGGAGAGTTTCCATCTCAATATCCTCTTAGCGCAAAGCGTAAATTCCATAGAATAGTCGCTATCCTTACCTTGTCTTGTTATCCATAAAAGGGCACATCAAGTAGTCAATCCAAGCTAAAGTCATATTATCATCCATGGAAAGGTACAATTTAGCAACTAATCCAAGCTAGGTTTCATTAAAAAACCTCCTGAATCTCGATTCAAAGTTTAGTTGAGAAAACCTTTCAACTATAAGAATCCTTTCTGTGAGAAAACCCCTTTCATAATCATGCTTTCATGTGTATATGAGAAATCCTTTCACAACATAACAACAACAACAACAACAAGATGAATGCTTTACTCTCAAAGAAACTTAAATCAATTTCATAAGAACATACATATCTTTATAAAATCATCTTTCAAGATTCAAAAGCCTCATCATATGATCAATTCTAGAAAAAATAGGTTTTATATGGATTCATGGAATTCAACTTGGAAACATGCAATTTCTTCAATTCATGGATAAAAGGACATAATTCAACCAATAATAACATAATTGAAAAGAACACATGTAGCGACCCTTTCTGAAGGATACTACCACTTAAAGAAGAAATCTAATTTAATACTTGCGACATTCAAAAGAGATTAACGAAGGGCATATTGATTATAGTCTAGTAGAGGAATTCGGTTCATAAAGAAACATTAGTAAAAGAAATGAAGCCTGCCCATTTACACATTAATTTGATGTCAAATTGAAACTATGTAAAATTTCATCTTATGGCAGAAGAACCCTTCTAGAATAATCTAAGCATATAACTTACGAGGTTTTCCTGCATATTTTATCCACACTGAAAAATAATATAAAAGAATATTAAGCCGGTTCATGCTTCACACAACCATTTAAAATAAATAGTAAATCTAATATATTAACAGATTTGAGTTTACACACCCTAAAAACAACAAAACATATGTCATACTTATATTCCAACCCATGGTGACATGATCAAATTAGCCTTCAAAATTTCATGTAATTAAATGTACAACACATAGATCATGTACAAGTCCCAAAGTTTATGAAAAATATAGATGCCTATATGCAAATGTGATCTTTCTTAAGGCTCTCAAATTCTCCATCTCCAATGTCCAGCTCCATGCCTCCTCATGATCATCCCCTACGATAGAAACAACTATCTCTAAGCATATAGCTTAGTGATGTAAAAACTATAGGTTCAGAGCCCTCAAATTCACCAAGCTACCTTTCTCAAGTCATGGGCAACATAATTGATACATAATAAATAAATCAAGTAAACAATATATAAAGAGTATCAAGTTCGATATTTAAGGATCCAAATGTCAAGAATGCTCATAGCACCATTTTACAATAGATTCAATAACAAAGCTTGCCTAATATATACATCATGTCGCCACACCAAGCATAAAAAGGTATCAAGAAGGACCGACGTCTTCCATCAAGAAGATTCAAAGCCCAATAATCAAGAGAACCAAGAATCATATTAAAAATGAATTTCCAGTTCGTACTTAAAATGGACAACTTTCATACATAAGACAAACTACAAATCCAGAGTCAAGATGGAAAATAATCAAAATAAAGAGGCATGCTAATAGTGATAAAGTCACAGCCACAAGAAGGGCAAGGTCTCAACAAGAGTGCCAAGTGATCAAGCAATTCGTAGAAATAGGTGAGTTACACAAGTGTCTTTAATGTCTTAAAGTATGTCTGAGGATGGAACGAAGTGATAAATTTCAACTTAGTACCCAAAGCTTCCTGCAAGCTGCCCCAAAATCTAGATGTAAACCTTGGGTCTCGCTCAAGTGAGTAATCCATCCCTATTGCTAAGAAGTGAGCACTCTTGGTTAGCCTGTCCACAATCAACCATATTGCATCATGATTTCTCTGAGTGTTAGGAAGTCCAGAAACGAAGTCCATAGTTATTCTCTCCCATTTCTATTTTGGCATCGACAAGGGCTGTAGTAAACCAACTGGGACCTAATGTTCTGCCTTTACTTGTTGACAAACCAAACATTTGAAAATGAACTCCTTAATGTCTCTCTTCATACCATTCCATCAATAATGTTCTTTGATGGTCTGGTACATCTTTATACCCCTAGGATGCATTACATATGGTGAAGTATGTTCTTCATTCAATATTTCTCTCCTCAATTTGTCATCATTAGGGACGCATAACCTGTTTTGAACTTCTCTTGTCAATTTTACAAGTTTCTCATCTAACTTTTGTGCTTCTTTTACCTGTTCAAGTAATATTGGCTTTACTTGCAAATTAACAATAACTGAACCATTTGAATCAAGTGTAAAACAAACATTCATGGCTATTAACTCAAGGAACAAGGGTAAAGGACTCAAAGAAATACTTGTGAATGATTTTCAACTTAAGGCATATGCAACCATATTAGCTTTACCTGGATGATAATCAATTGTGCAGTCATAATGCTTGATGAGTTCAAGCCATCTATGTTGTCTTAGGTTTAGCTCCTTCTGAGTACCCAAGTACTTTAAACTCTTGTGATTAGTAAATATATGACATTTCTCTCCATACAAATAATGCCTGCCATATTTTTAAAGTAAACACTATAGCAGCAAGCTCAAGATAATGAGTAGGATAATTTAATTCATGTTGTTTTAATTTTTGAGAGGCATAAGAAATAACCTTCCCTTCTTGCATCACAATGCATCCTAGACCATTGTGAGAAGCATCATTATGTACTACATACTCTTTCCCTTTAATTGGTAGAGTAAGTATAGGCATTTGAGTCAACAAGGATTTGAGAGTTTCAAAGGTCTCTTGGCATTTGCCATCCTAACTAACTTTACTTCCTTCTGTATGAGCTTAGTTAAAGGGGAGGCGATATTGGAATAAACTTTCACAAATCTTCTGTAGTATCCTGCTAAGCCCAAGAAACTTCTTACCTCAGTTGGACTTTTGGGAGGTCTCCATTCAACAACTGCTTGTATCTTAAAAGGATCCACCTTCACGCCTTTGGTTGATACAACATGTCCTAGAAAATCCACTTTATCAAGCCAAAATTCACACTTCAAAAGTTTAGCATAAAGCTCTTTCTCCTTTAAAATTTTCAAAACAATCCGAAGGTGTTTATCATGGTCTTCACTACTTCTAGAAAATATTAAAATATCATCTATAAAGACCACCATAAACTGATCAAGATAAGGCTTGAATACTAAATTCATTAGATCCATGAATACCGCAGGGGAATTCGTCAATCCGAATAGCATCACCAAAAATTGATAATGACCATACCGAGTTCTGAAAGCTATTTTAGGAATATATTTATCTCTAAAACACAGTTGGTGATTCCAGACCTTGAATCAATCTTTGAGAATAGTTTAGCACCCTTCAGTTGGTCAAACATATCATCGATCCTTGGTAGTGGATATTTATTCTTAATTGTTATTTTGTTCAATTGTCTATAGTCAATACAAAGCCTAAGAATGCCATCTTTCTTCTTTACAAATAAAATAGGGGTTCCCCAAGGAGAAACACTAGGTCGAATAAAACCTTTCTCAAGAAGTTCTTGCAATTGATATTTCAATTCTCTTAATTATGTTGGAGCCATTCTATAAGGAGTGATAGAAATAAGGGTAGATCCTAGAATAAGCTTGATCAGAAATTCAACCTCTCTTTTCGGGGGCAACCCAGGAAGATTTTCTGGGAAGACTTCTGGGAAATCACGTACAGAAGGTATGTCCTTGATACAAGGACTCTCCAACTATGTATCAACTATGTGAGCAAGGTATGCCCCACAACCCTGACGCATCAACTTTCTTGCCAAGGCCGCAAAAATAATACTAGATGCCAATGATCTTTCAACTTGTACAATAATGTGTGAAAATGTAGGATCTTTAGAAGTCATATGCTTTGACCTACAATCTACCACTGCATGATATTTATGAAGCCAATCCATCCCGATAATAACATCAAAATCCTTGAAGGGCATTTCAATCAAATCAGCAGGGAAGACTAGGTTTTGAATCATGAAGGGACAATCTTTGTAAACTTGATTACACACAACCTGCTAACCCAAAGGACTTTCAACCATCACATCATAATTAAGTCTCACAGATTTCACATTTTCAGGAAGAACAAATGATGAACAAATATAGGAATGTGTAGAACCAGGATCAAACCGTGTAAACACACATAAGCCAAATAAGTGAAATTTACCGACAGCCACGTCTTGTCCATATTGATCATCCCTCTGCCTCATAGCATAAGAACGTGTAGTAGCTCTTGGTCCACTAGCTTTATTAACTTCAGTTGCACCTACTACTTAGGTGTTTTTAGGTATTTCACCTCTATTAGTTTGAGGAGGATTAATAGAAGGCTTATGAACTGAGCTTTCAGTTTTCAAGGAAGGATCATTATTAGGATTAGGACAGTCCTTCACTTTATGATCAAAGCTCCCACAATTGAAACATGCACCAGAAGCTCTCCTGCAAGTACTATAATGATTCTTTCCACATTGTGGACAAGTGGGAATGCGAGGCTTGACTTAGCCATAATTTGGAGTGCTAGCCGTAGAAAACTCTGATATGTTTTGCTTTTGTTGAGGTGGTCTGTTATCACTACCAGCCTTAGAATCATCAAACCTTCCCCTTTTTGATGGACTTCCAAAATGTGGTCTAGGCTTTTGGAATTTGTGTTCATTTCTACTAGCTTCTTCTTTATCAAGTCATTCCCAAGTAAAAGCAGTAGACACTATTTTACAAAAGTTCTCATGTTGCATGATCACCACATTCTTCCTAATGGAATCATTTAAACCATCTTCAAATTTCTTGCACTTGTCTTTTTCTTCTTTAATAATACCTCCTGCATAACGAGAGAGCCATAGAAACTTATGTTGGTACTCAGCAATAGACATGCCTTGTTGCCTTAAATTCAAAAACTCATTTTTCTTTGCATCACAATAAGCAGGTGGGACATACTTCATACGAAATTCCATAAGAAAATCATCCAAAGTAAGAACTGGAGATTTTACCTTGGCACTCAGAACATTTACCCACCAATCGTAAGCATCCTTTTGTAATAGTGAAATAGAATACTTAAATTTGGCAACATTTGAACACTCCAACTACTCAAATACCCTCTCCATGCGCTCCAACCATTGTTTAGCATTAGTGGGATCAACAGTGCCTTCAAACTCCACTCCACCCATTTTCCTCATTTTCTCAAAGTTAATCCCGTTGGGATCATACATCGATTCAGCCATGTGGTGGAAAAATTTAGCCATTTGTTGAAAAGGAGGATTCCTGGCTTGAGTACCATGATTCATATGATCATGTGAACTAGCTCTTACACATGGATGGTTTCCCACTTCAGACCCACTAGTGTGGGGAGCATGTTGATTCGAGAAATGTTCTCCAATCCCTTCCAGTGCATGAGGTTGGGAAATAGAGGTACCTGAACCTTCATGAGCATCTTCCATAGGTCTGTCTGAAGAAGAGGCCATAACTTGATTCCTTAAAAAGGGAATATCACATTGCATTAGAGACATGTACTTGATGCATATGCACTCTACATACGATAAAAATATTATAAACCATGTAAGTGAACAAATAATCTAAGTAGAACCTTTTTCGAAAGTGAAAAAGTATACAAGTAATTCACAACAAAAGTTCTAGAACCACAAACCTAGTCTCTGATACCAACACTTGTAGCAACCCTTTCGGAAGGATACTAGAACTTAAACAAGAAATCTAATTTGATACTTTCGACATTTAAAAGAGATTAACGAAGGGCATATTGATTATAGTCTAGTAGAGGAATTAGGTTAATAAAGAAAAAATAGTTAAAGAAGTGAAGATTGCCCATTTACACATTAATTTGATGTGAAATTGAATGTGAGTAAAATTTTATCTTTTGGCGGAAGAACCCTTCCAGAATAATCTACGCAAATAACTTATGAAGTTTTCCTTCATGTTTTATCCTAACACCTAAAATAATATAAAATAATATTACCAACTTCCAGTTACCAAAATTAGCCGGTTCATGTTTCACACAATCATTTAAAATAAATAGTAAATTTAGTATATTACAAGATTTGGGTTTACACACCCCAAAAACAACAAAACATGTCATACTTATATTACAAAACATGGTGACATGATCAAATTAGCCTTCAAAATTTCATGTAAATGCACAACACATAGATCATGTACAAGTCCCAAGGTTTATATAAAATATAGATGCCTATATGCAAATGTGATCTTCCTTAAGGCTCTCAAAATCTCCATCTCCAATGGCCAGCTTCAAGCCTCCTCTTGATCATTCCCTAGGATAGAAACAACTACTGTTAAGCATATATCTTTGTGGTGTAAAAACTATAGGTTCGGAGCCCTCAGATTCACCAAGCTACCTTTCTCTAGTCATGGGCAGCACAATTGAAACATAATAAATAAATCAAGTAAACAATATATAAAGAGTATCAAGTTTGATATTTAAAGATTCAAATGTCAAGAACACTCACAGCACCATTTTACAAGAGATTCAATAACAAGGCTCGCCCAATATATATATATCATGCCGTCACACCAAGCATAAGCAGGTATCAAGAAGAACTGTCGCTCTACATTAAGAAAGGTCAAAGCCCAATAATCCATAGAACCAAGAACCATATTAAAAATGGCTTTCCAGCTCGTACATAAAATGGACAACTTCCATACTTAAGACAAACTAAAAATCCAAAATCAAGATGGCAAATGACCCTAATTAAGAGGCATGCCAATAGTGACAAAGTCACAGCCACAAGAAGGACAAGGTCCCAACAAGATTGCCAAGTGATCAAACAATTCGTACAAGTGGGCTAGTTACACAAATGTCTTTGATGTCTTAATGGATACCAACACGACAATGCAAAGTGACAAGAGGTAACCAAGGTACCAAGATAAACTTTCAGATATACCAGCAGGTAAAAAGAGTACAAGTACAAGTTTATACACAAACGTCAGTGCTTAGCTTAGAAACAGTCCAACACAACTTTAAGAGTTCAAACCATAGAGCAACCAACGTATCAAGGTCCTCAACTTGTTCATGAGTATATACAACCTTAAAAATAAAATTAAATAACTTATGTAATTCCTAGTAGCTCAATAATGTTGATGTAAAACAAGATTATCATCACAAGTAAGCTTAGCCTGTATAAATACGACTATGCTCTCAAAACAGTAATTTTGGCCGGCCTAGTACCTCATGTTGTAACTTAGATTTGAAATGGAAAATGGCAAAACTGAACTATATATCATTCATTAAAGATGTAGGTACATCTCTTAAGGTTGCAAATAAATAAGAATCACCGCAAAATATATTTTGTACAAAAAGATATATCAAAACACTAACAGTTGATTATATAGGATTTCAATCTGAACAGAACTTGTCCTATGTTGTATCCCATATTTTGAATCCATAATAGCTAAGTTAGAGTTTTACATAGGCATAAGAGTTGTAGGTATATGAATTGTCTTTTTAAATCATATTTATTCACTGTAAATGAAGTTCTAGACAACAAGATATTCTTAAACACAAGGGAAGGGTGTGTCTCGAATTTCAGCCGAAAGGACCAAGTTTTTCTCTTGTGATTTTGAAGAACAACTGGTTAGATAATGTTCTAAGGTTCTTAGACTTCAGTGAAAACGAATTTCACTAGAAGAGGTGTCAAAATATAGTCTCAAAAGTGATGTTTATCACATGTACAACTGTCACTAAAAGGAGGCCGCCCAAACAAAAATTTGGCTGCCCAAAATGCATACATATATAACTATATGAATATCCCTCACCTCCCTTTCAAGTTATACATAATTATAATTAGACTATTACGTAAATACCCCAATACAGTCCCTTAAATTACGATCATAATTTATGTTAAGCAAGTTTGCAAATATCACAACATTTCAAGTTCCCAAAATGAGAGTAAAACATACTGTAGTAATTAAGAAATGGTGTATTGACATGTGATTCTTGGTTAGTATTTAGGGGTGTTACAACTCATGTCAATTGAATAAAACCCTAACTCAATTGGAGAATTTAGTAAACCTATGGAGGAAAGGGCTCCATAGGTGAATACTATCACACCTTGATGCCAAAAGCTTAAAATCAATGGTGAAATTGCAGACTTGACTTGATATCCTAGCCTCCTTTTTCAAGTTTCTAGAGCGAGAAATATTTGAAAGGATGACTTGATCTTCCTTTGAGAATTTGTGAGAATGAATTGGTTTGGGTGATTTAAGAGGTAAAAATTATTATATAGGGCTTTGGGTAAATAGAAAAAGGGCATAGTATTCAGTTAAAACAATTGGGAAAAGACTAGAATGTCCCAGACTTAAAACTGTCGAATTGGCTTCAAGAATGCCTAAACGTCCCATCTAACGGGCCGTGAAGAAATTTTGCTTAATAGAGCTTCACTATTTTGGGCATAACTTTTTACTCCACGCTTGGAAATAGTTAAATTCGGCAGTGTTGGAAAGTGGAATTAATATCTTTAATTTGATAGGTCATGGGCCACCTAATTCATTTTATGCTGAAAGATATGATTGTTTGATGTTGACCCTAAACTCTAAGTCTAAAAAACCCACTCCACGAATGACTTCACGGTACGTGTGAAGCCTCACATGTCGTTTAGATGTCTATGGCTCTTTTCCAGTGACAAGGGGAGAACCTCTTCAAACTTAACCCACCTAATGACCCATCAACTTCACCTCAGGTCGTCTGGGCGTTCATCAAGGTGAAGCCTACCTAGGTCAGGTTCTGGAAGACCTCACGAGCCCATTAACAGACCATGGTCCCATTCACAGCCAGTTTAGGACTTCGTGAAGGGTTCCATGGTCCACTTTTGGGCTTGTGACTTGCCCCATTTGACTCCTTTCTAGCCTTTCTCTAATCTGAGGTTTTCACAACCCGATCCTACACCCTGAACATGGCTGGCACTCGAGAACCATTTTTGGTCCCCAAGCGAACCCTCATCCTGGCTTACTACAAGTGGAAGACTAACTCAAGCATACAACAGCTTAAAAACCGAATTAAATTTTATTAAACTCAAACACTCAACCTTTTTAAAAGTCTATAAAATACTCATAATAAAAGTAAATACATAAACTCCTCAACTCTGTCTATCTATGAAGCCTCTACTATTATAGAAGGATATCGGGACAAGACCCACGACATCTCAAAAACTATTAACTGTAAGATAAAGGTGAAGTCCTCAAGAATATAAGATGGCTCACCAGAGTTGATTGGAATATCACATGACCTCAACGAAATGCCTGTTGATGATCCTGGATACCTGTATCTGCATCATGAAATGATGCGGGCCAAATGGCTCATAATATTGAAGGTACGAGCATGTAAGGGGAATTCTAAAGCATAAACATAAGCTTGAACTGATGGAAAAGAAACATACTTACCTCCTCTCAACTCAACTCCACTTAATAAAACATAGTTCAACTCTATAATAACAGACTCAACTCTGTGAAACATAGTTCAACTCAATAAAAAGAGACTCAACTCTATGAAAAATAGTTCAACTTAATAATAAGAGACGCAACTCTGTGAAACATAGTTCAACTCAACTCAGAGAAATATGGCTCAACTCAACAATAGGATACTCAACTCTGTGAAACATAGTTCAACTCAACTCCAAGAAATAGGGATCCACTCAATAATAAGATACTCAACTCTGGATACTAAACTCAAGATAATGCAACAATAAAAGATGTAATATATGCAACTCTTTTAAAACAGTATATAGAAACTCAATGTATTGAAAAATATAATAATAACTTAGTTTGTATAGAAAAATACAATATAACCCTATGGGAGATTCTCTAACTGACAACCATCACTATGAGTTATGTGATGATACAACGTCTAGCCCATGCTGCCAGAACTATCCTATATATTTTTGGGGTAAAGAACCTACTACTAAGTGGATTCACTAGTCTATGCTAAAAGCATTAAGGAATCATCTAAAAAGTATGACCTTTTCTACCCACGTTAGCTACGTGGTTTATGGGGGTTGTGAGTTGTATGAACTCTCCCCCATATCGATTCTCAATACTACTCCTAGACTATACTACCTCATATGTTTTGAAAACATAACTCTTTCTGTGGATTGAGATTATTACTCAAAAATATTTCTCTTAAAAGAGATGGTACTCTAAACTGCTCATGAAAACTCTTTCAGAAAATGTTGTTTCCTATTTTCTTAAATGTAAGAACATTTACTCTTAGAAATACTTAGTTCCCATATATCATTTTAAAGAAACTGACCTCAGCTATACACTTCCTCAAACTCATATTCTCAAGTCTTAAAACAAGTTTTAAAAAGGTTTGCAAAAGACTTCTCAAAATAGGGCTCATGCATAATTATGGGCATGAATTACTCAACTCAAGGACCTTTATGGTAACATGTAGTAGTCCCACGACTAGGAATATAATCTCAAAAGGGTTAGGAATTCAATACTCAATACTTATAACTTAAAGATACTACTCTTCTCAAAGATACTCAATTTATGGAGTTCATGCGGAATTTATGGGCATGAATGACTCAACTCGAGGATCTACATAACAATACGGAACTCATATATACTACATAACAATATGGAACTCATGTATACGACTCTTCTCATTCTCATACCTACTTCCTCAAAACTTAGCTCAAATTGATAATTGATCTGAAAGGATTCCCAATTGAACTCAAAGACTTTCTTCAACACTACTCTTAATTCTTTCTTGAATTTGAATTATGAATTCAAGAGTTATGATTGATGATATGAAGGATCTTGATGATAGTGTAGCCTCATCAATACATTCTCCTCATTCTCAAGCTCACTTACTTGAGTCTTGAAACAAGTTATTTGAAATTGTATAAGACTCTTCAAAAGACTCAAAGGGACTTTCTCAGAGGACTCAAAAGAACTCTCAAGACTTGACTCTGAACTCTACCTTGAATTTGAATTATGAATTCAAGGTTATAATTCATGTTATGAATGATTTCTCAATGTTTAGAAGTAGTTTATAGTGTTTAGAATCAATAGGGATTGAAGGAACCCTTTTAAAGAACTCAAATTGATAGTTTATAAAGATTCACAATTTAACTCAAAGACTTTCTTGGACTCTACTCTTAAATCTTTCTTGAATTTAAATTATGAATTCAAGGATCGTGACTTGATATATAGGATTTCTTGATGAATGGATGTAGGTTGGATAATAGAAATCACTAAGAGAGCGAAGACATATTTAGAAAGATCGAATACGAAATGAATAACGGAAGTGGAAAGGACCTAACATCCCTAGCGTAGCAGTGGTGCACCGCGCCAACCCTCAGTTGCTTGAGGCTCGTCTATGGTGCATTGCAGGCGCAAGGTGGCAACCCCTCAGGCGCAACAGAGGTGCACCGCCCGAGCCACGTTCCAGACGAATCCGATGAACTTTTCTTCAATTTTTCCAGCCTTACCTCATCTAAACTTGAATGATTTCCTCCAAACTCTTTTGGATCCTTAAACCCTGTATCAACCCAACTTTTCAAAATGTCTAAATTAACTCGTATCTTCATGGAAAGACAAAAAGAGTGGGTAATAAATTTAGAATGATGTGGTATGTCATATTTTAAGTGTTCAAGGGTTGTACTCAAGTTTTGAAGTTAGGTAAGTGGCAAAATAAAAGTTGGCGAAAGTTATCGCAAGTTCCTTTATAAAGATTTATCTGAAATTTGGATCAAATGTCTTGGATGTTTTCTCCAAATATATTAAGATTTAGAAGCCCTATCACCCATTAAATCGAAGGCCTACCGGTCTATTTTGCAACGCCCAAAACCCCGTATCCAACCGACATCGGAGTAAAAGGTTATGAGGGTTTTACTAGAGACTGTCGGGACAAAATCCAGATTCGGGTCGGGTTAAAAATATGGTATGACAGCTTATTCAACGTTTTAAGCCATGAAAACATTTCTTTTCACTTCCAAACTAGAAATAAAGCTTAAGAAAGGGTTCCTATGTAGTTCTTGCATGATGAAGGTTAGTTTTTGACGATTTCTACTATTAAAGGTTACCCCTGTACCTAGAAACGTGATCTCCACACATGGAAATCATTTTTTCCTTTCTATTAACTGTGTTTGGAGCTAGTTTTTGAAGATATAAATTAGTATTTATTGGTATTTCTTCAAGATTTAAACTTGGTTAGCTAAGGTAATCATCTCGGGATCTTTTATCATTGTTTATATGAATTTCCACAGACATTTTGGGAAGTTGGGGCAATATGGCAAATCTACCAATTTAAGATTAATTATGAACTATTTATAGGTGTGTACCAGCTGTGTATATATAGTGTTTGTGAAGCTTAGGACATAAGGAACAACTTTCGTGAAGGAACTACGGTCTTTCAAGCTTTCATTGGAAAGGTATGTTAAGGCTATT
Organism: Solanum commersonii; assembly: GCA_029007595.1. Classification (NCBI taxonomy): domain Eukaryota; kingdom Viridiplantae; phylum Streptophyta; class Magnoliopsida; order Solanales; family Solanaceae; genus Solanum; species Solanum commersonii. Next base: position 8,606,746 of record JAJTWQ010000006.1, read on the forward strand.
CCCTTTGTTCGACATGTTTCCTTAGAGCTTGGGAGTGATTTAATAGGGTAGTTAATGTTGGTGATCTTATAGATGTAATTGTGAGTGGTTGACTGATTGAGTGGTTATAAACCCTCATTTTAGGGAACTCTTAACCTGTTAAGAACGACCCTAAGTTAGGAACGACTTGGAGATTATTCATATATATTGTTTATAGAGAAATTGCTCCCCTTTAGCCTATTCAATGGTTTGTTGTCACCCTTGGGGCTATTGTGGTTAGTTATTGAGCTATGAACTACCTATGGGGGCTATGATATTGTCTAATAGGACTATGTTATTGCCAAAGAGGATTATGTGTTGCCCACGGGGCTATATTGATGCCAAAAAGTGTTATGTGTTGCCTATGGGGCTATTTTGATGCCAAAGAGGACTATGTGTTGCCTATAGGACTTTGTTAATGAAAGAGAGGGTTATGTGCAGCGCACAGAGCTATGATGTTGCCTAAGAGATCTATGTGTTGCCTAAAGGGCAATATCGTTGCCAAAAAGGGCTATGTGACTTCTTACAAAGACAAGGGGTAATTGATATGTAGATTGATTTGGCACCTTCTGGGCTTATGGGGGCCTAGGTAGGTGGTATGTTGTTTGTACCTGCCAAGATTATGGGGGGCTTGGTTAGGTTGAAGTTTGATCATTTTTGTATTTTTAGATTTAGTAGTGGTTTAGGATGCTTATCTAAAATTTTAATTTCCTTACATGATTGCTTTTGGTATATTATGATACTTGCTCATTTAGTCTATTGCCTTTCATACTCTGTACATTATCTTCTATTGATGCCCCATTGCCTTAGGGGCGCTTTATTCATGCATGCAGGTCCATACAGATGACCCAGTAGACCTCCTCAGCAACAGGATTGACTTCCATCCGATTGACTATCCTTTTTCCTCCAGAGCTGCTAGAGTTGGGAGGTTTGTTAGCTTTTGTTGTCTACATCTTTATGGGTAGGCTGGGCTTGTCCTACCAATCTTTACTACTCTTAGAGGCTTCTAGACTAGTGTGTTAGGTGTATAGCTACATCATGGCCATACTGGCCTAGTTTGTTGGTTTGCTGAAGATTGTGAGTTGTTTGATGTATCGTCTTGATATATGCATGCTTTTAATTTTGGTATAGATATCATGGTGGCCTCGACGGCCTAATCAGGACTTTTATGCTAGTTGGCTATTTAGTTATATGAACTCTTGGGAGTAGCTGTTTCTTTTATAGATCAGTTGACAGGGGCCTTGTCGGCCGAGAGCTTAGTTTTAAGCTGAGATATACTTGTTTGTTTTCTTGATTGTGTGTGGCTGCCATGCGCTAGTAGCAAATTATTTAGCAGGGTCGGCTCGGGCATGAATTTTGGCATTAGGAGCCAGTTGTGCCCCTTGAGTTTGCGGCGTGACAAACCCAACCAAATTACAGCGAATTCTACACCAAAACACACCAAGAACAATACTTATTCGCAACTCTCACCTCAAGAACTCAACAAGAACTTTATTATAAAAAACGAAGCACAAAACTTCAAGAACTCAACAAGATTATCAATATACTCAATCTCATGGATGATATTCGTAAAAGAAACTCATGATTGGTGTGTGGGTGAATAAACCCAATACTATGGAAGCGTACATACCTCTTGGGATAAAATCCTTGGCGAAATCCCTTGATGAATCGCAAAAATCGTTAACTCTCTTCCTTTTTTCCTCTTTTCCTCTTCTTGAACTTCTCTAAAAACCCTAAGCGTATTTTAGGAATAAATAAAACTGATTCTAATCAGTTTAGACTCCTAAAACCTTACTAACACATTTAAGTCCGATTGGGTAAGAAAAGGACCAAAATACCTATCATATTCTCGGGTAACTTTCCCTAATTGGACAGCCCGATTTCGAACGGGCATATCTCCCTCATACAAGCTCAAAAAATTAGCAAACTTGGTGGCATTGGAAACAACACTCAAAATCTTTCATTTGATATCATATGGGTCTCCTAACTCATCCTGTGCTAAAATTTATGGTTGTTTGAAGTTGGCCCAAAACTTAGAAGAACTAAGGAATAACTTGAATGAATTCTCTTTAATTTTTTTTGGAATTCAAGGCACTATATCTAGTGACCTGACCTTAAGACTTAAGAAATTCTAAATTCCTTGGTAAAATCCTACTCACAACGAAAAAGGGTACGAGTCTTAGTTTAAAACATTTCTGGGGTGTTACATGATCTACCCCTTGAGAATATTTTTCCTCGAATGACGGCTGGACCTGTTATGGAATAGGGTTACTCTCACTATCTCTTCTGACTCATGAACTTGCCTACTAACCCAGGCTGGACTGATTTGTACCGAGAGTTGGGACCTTTCTATAACACCTAAATCAAGAACGATGCTATTGTGAACATAGTCACACTCTCTCTGAAGTTACCTTATCTGAAATAAAGGAAATCTCGGCATGAAGTAAGAGTAGGAATACCGTTCCTGGGGTAATATGACAGCTAAATATTAAGCTTAGCAACACTCCTCAACTACGCTCTTCTTTCCTTATACCATACCTCATTGGCTGCAACTCCTAGTTCCCTAAAGGGTACATGACTTCTCTTACCAAGGCCTGAGTCTAACAAAACGCTCTTACCATATTCAAGCATAACCCAAATCCTAAGGTTCTAGCTCTATACCTCTCTATAGGGAATCTCATCCCCAGAACATTACTCTTTACCACCTCATTTAATCAAGATTGGGTTCATATCAAAACTACCTCATGTTTAACAACACCACATTCGAGCTTAGTACTCTAACAACTCCATGGACTCCTATAAACCAGCTCCTTAAGAAGTTCTCATTCCTTTGTCATCTCTGCCATACCAACTATAATTTTCCACATTACTTCTCGAGACCAACTAAGGGCTCTTATTTAATTATTTCTCATAGTAAAACCTCATTCTCCTCTTCATCCTTATTTATAACCTTAGTTGGAATTATCACACCATCAATATCATGATAAGAACATTAACCTTCTTCTTCTAACATCACTCCACTACTAAAGGGACCTCTGAAAAGATATCCCACATATTCTTTTGAAGTCATTACTAGCTTATTCTCAACACTGGACTTGATTTCTCACCTTATCATCTCCCCCTTAGATCTAAAGCTGACACTTCAAAGCTATGGACCTATTCCAGCATCTCTAAACTGGTTTACATCCCCTTTTCACAACTTAAGTACTATTTGCTCACTTATTTTACCTCATTACTTAATTAGTTCTATAACCTTGGGAAGATCATGACCCTCTTAAACAAATCATAAGCCTAGCTTAGATCTATCACTTCATGAATACTTTGTTCTCTAATTAAACATATTATTTAGTCTCCTCTAACACGATGGCACATCGACATCAACTCTATTTTGGTTAAAATATACTCTATCTCATCATGATTAGTAACTGTTCCTCTTCCTTCTATCAAGAACTCTCTACAACATTATTATTCCTTATTTTCACTTATGAAGGCACTCACAACTTATAACTGACTCGGAGCATGATTGCAATAACATAATCTGCCTCATCACTATCTCTCTTTCATAGATTACTAAACCTTTGCATACTTTTCTCTAACTCTGGGCACTTTCACTACTACTCTCATAATTTCATAACTCATGCTGTTTTTTGGGGATGAAAATATTACCCAAGCTCTAAACATACTTCCTCATAAGGATCTCAGCTAAAATAGGGCTTAGAGAAGAGAGTACAACTTATTTTTAGCTTGAACGCACGATTCATACGAACATGAGCGCATTCATTTGAAACTCAACACTTAACTCACTCTTGGGCTTCTCTCAATCACCTCTAGAGTCTCATGACTTCCACAAGATTTTACTAAGAGTAACTCATTGATAAAGAACTGACTTTGCTTTTTAACCACCTTTAGTATGAGGGGTAGTTGAATGGATATGTGAATGCGCGAGTTAGAATAAGTCTCTATGACATATCTTTATTGCAGAGTTCACAGTATGAAAGAAGGGAATTTTTTCCTAAATATCTGTAGTCACTTATTTATAGAAGTGGGGACCTTACAACTTGACACTGATTCATAGATACCCTAGGACACTTGAACTCTGTGCTCTAATACCAAGTTTGTCACGACTCGAGCTGATACCCTAGACATGGCCAGCACTCGAGAACCATTGCTGGTCCCCAAGAGAACCCTCATCCTGGCGGATTACAAGCGAAAGACTAACTCAAGCATACAAAAGCATAAAAATTGAATTAAATTCCATTGAACTTAAATACTCAACCTTTTTAAAAGTCTATACAATACTCAAAATAAAAGTAAATACATAAACTCCTCAACTCTGTCTATCTATGAAGACTCTACTATTACAGAAGGATATTGGGACAACACCCATGACATCTCAAAAACAACTAACTGTAAGATAAAGGTGAAGTCCTCCAGAATATAAGATGGGTCACCAAAGCTAACTGGAATATCACATGACCTCAACGAAATGCCTGTTGATGATCTTGAATACATGTATCTATATCATGAAACGATCTAGGCCAAATAGCTCAGTACATGGAATGTACGAGAATGAAAGGGGAATTATAAAGCCTAAGCATAAGCTTGAACTGATGGAAAAGAAACATACTTACCTCTTCTCAACTCAATGAAACATAGTTCAAATCAATACTAAGAGACTCAACTCTGTGAAACATAATTCAACTCAATAATAAGAGACTTAACTTTGTGAAACATAGTTCAACTCAACTCAAAGAAGTAGGGCTTAACTCAACAATAAGATACTCAACTCAAGATAAAAGAATAATAAAAGATGCAATATATGGAAAGCTTTTAAAACAATAGTTAGCAATTCAATGTATTGAAGAATACAAGAATAACTCAGTTTGTATAAAAATTTACAATATAACTCTGTGGGAGATTATCTAACCGATAACCATCACTAAGACCTATGTGATGATATATCGTCTAGCCCTCACTGCTAGAATTGTTCTATACTTTGCCGAGGTATAGAACCTAGTACTAAGTGGATCCACTAGTCTATGTTTAAAGCATTAAGGAATCATCTAAAAAGTATGACCCTTTCTACCCATATTTGTTACATGGTTTATGGAGGTATTGAGTTGTATGAACTCCCCATCATATCGGTGCTCAATACTACTCCCAAAATATACTAGCTCATATGTTTAAAAAATATAACTCTTTATGTGGTTTGAGATTATTACTCAAAAATCTTTCTCTTTAAAGAGATGGTACTCAGAACTACTCATGAAAGCTCTTTTGGAAAATGGTTTTTCCTCTTTTCTTAAATATAAGAACATGTAATTTTGGGAATACTTAGTTCCCATATATCATTTTAAAGAAAATGAACTCGGCTCTACTCTTTCTCAAACTCATATGCTCAAGTCTTAAAACAAATTTTTAAAAGGATTGCAAAATACTTCTCAAAATAGGGCTCATGCAGAATTATGGGCATGAACTACTCAACTCAAGGACCTTCATGGGTAACATCTAGTAGTCCGACGACTAGGAATATATTCTCAAAAGGAATAGGAACTCAATACTCAAGACTTAGAACTTAAAGATACTACTCCTCTCAAAGACACTCAATTTATGGAGTTCATGCAGAATTTATGGGCATGAACGACTCGACTCAAGGGTCTACTTACCAATATGTAACTCATGTATACGACTCTTCTCATTCCTATACTTAATTCCTCAAAACTAAGCTAAAATCGATAATTGATCTCAAAGGATTCACAATTAAACTCAAAAACTTTTTTGAACTCTACTCTTAACTCTTTCTTAAATTTGAATTATGAATTCAAGAGTTATCATTCATGATATGAAGGATCTCGATGATAGTGTAGACTCATTAATACATTCTCCTCACTCTTATGCTTACTTACTGGAGTCTTGAAGCAAGTTATTAGAAATTGTAGAAGACTTCTCAAAAGACTCAAAAGGACTTTCTCAAAAGACTCGAAAAAACTCTCAAGACTGGACTCTTAACTCTACCTTGAATTTTAATTATGAATTCAAGGTTATGATCTATGTTATGAATGATTTCTAGACATTTAGAAGTAGATTAGAGTGTTTAGAATCAATAGGGATTGAAGGAACCCTTTAAAAGAACTCAAATCGATAGTTGATCTCGAAGGATTCATAAGTTAACTCAAAGACTTTCTTGGACTCTACTCTTAACTCTTCCTTGAATTTGAATTATGAATTAAAGGATCGTGATTGATATATATATTTCTTGATGATTGGATGTAGGTTGGATAGTAAAAATCACTAAGAGAGGGAAGACATGTTTTGAAAGATCAAATATGGAACGAAGAACAGAGGAGGAAAGGACCTGACATCCCTGGTGCAGCAGTGGTGCACCGCACCAGCCCTCAGTTGACTGAGGCTGGTCTAGGACGCACTGTAGGTGCAGGGCACAGTCCCTCAAGCGCCATAAGGGCGCGCCACCCCAGCCACGTTCCACACGAATCCGACGAACTTTTCTTCAACTTTTCTAGCCCTACCTCGTCTAAAATCGAATGATATCCTCTAAACGCTTTTGGATACATAAACCCAACCTAATTACATCAAATTCTACACCAAAAACCAACCAAGAACAACACTCATTCGTAACTCTCATCTCAAGAACTCAACAAGAACTTCATTATCAAAAACGAAGTACACAACTTCAAGAACTCAACAAGATTATCAATATACTCAATCTCATAGATGATATTCGTAAAAGAAACTCATGATTGGAGTGTGGGAGAACAAACCCAACACTATGGAAGCTTACATACCTCTTAGGATAAAATCCTTGGAGAAATCCCTCGAAGAATCGCAAAAATCTTGAACGCTCTTCCTTTTCTCATCTTTTCCTCTTCTTGAACTCCTCTAAAAACCCTAAGCATATTAAAACTGATTCTAATCAGTTTAGACTCCTAAAACTTTGCTAAAAATGTTTATATCCGATTAGGTAAGGAACGGACCAAAATACCCCTCATATTTTTGGGTAACTTTCTCTATTTAGACAGCCCAACTTCAAATGATCATATCTCCCTCATACGAGCTTGGAAATTAGAAAACTCAGTTGCGTTGAAAATATGACTCAGAGATCTTTGATTTGATATCTTATGGGTCTCCTAACTCATCATGTGCTAAAAGTTATGATCGTTTGAAGTTGTCCCAAAACTTAGAAGAACTAAGGAATGAATTCTCCTTAATTCTTTTTTGAACTCAAGGTGATATATCTAGTGACCTGACCTTAACACTTCAAAAAAATTTAAATTCCTTGGTAAAATCCTACTCACAACGAAGAAGGGTTCGAGTCTTAGTTCAAAAAAAATTCGGGGTGTTACAAAGGTGTTACATTATCTCCCCTTTGGGAACGCTTGTCCTCGAATGAGATTCAAGACATCATAAGGAAGGTAGGAACCTAACTTAACAGCCTAACATAAATGTAATCACATAAATGCACATATCTAAGGAGGAAACATCAACTTCAAGCTAAAGCATTTTCAAAACAACATATCATGAAGTCTATATGCAACTCATACTCAAATGCACATAAACATGAAGAAATTTATCAAGTTAACACATTTTCTCAAAATTTAAGTTGTTCATGAATTATGCATAATCAGGAAATCCTAGGAATATCTAAGACACATGAAACCAAAGGAGTAAACCATGAGGGACTGAATATCTCAAGCTAGAGTAGGGACAAAGGGAAAGAGATGAGGATAACGAGACATCATATCGGCCTTTGCCTCCCAAGTAACACCTCAACTAACTAATTCCTCCATAGAACTTTTACAAAATCAACTCCTTTGTTTCTAAACTTTTTAACTTGCCAGTCTAAAATCTCAACCAGAACTTCCTCATAAGGATGATTCTCCTTAATTTCCAAAATTTTTAAGGGAAATATGGATGTCGGATCTCCAACATATTTTTTAACAAGGAGACACGGAATACTGGATGCACTAATGCCAAATCTGTAGGCAAATCAAGTTCATAAGCAACATTGTTAATAAATCTCAAAATCAGATATGGGCCCATGTAACGGGGACTAAGCTTCCCTTTATTCCCAAACCTCATCACACCCTTTATGAGTGAGATTTTCAAGTAGACCCAATCATGAACATCAAACTCAAGGTCGCTCCTTGATTATTGCCTACTTTGAGTCGTTTCAATCTTTCTCTAATAAGCCATACTTTCTTCATAGCCTCATGCATCAACTCAGGAACTATCAAGGCAACTTCAACCACATTAAACCAACCTATAGGAAATTTACACTTCCTACCATATAGAGCCTTGAATGGAGTCATACCAATGCTTGAGTGATAGCTATTATTGTACGCAAACTCGTTCAAAGGCAAGTGATCATCCCAATAACCCTTGAATTCAATTACACATACTCTCAACATATATTCCAAAGTTTGGATAGTACGTTCTACTTGCCAATCGGTTTGCGGATGAAAGGTTGTACTAAACTTAACGCGAGTACCATTGGAGAGATTTTTAGAACTAAGAAGTGATTTGGATACCACAATCGGAGATAATGGATGAGGGCACTCCATGTAACGTCATAATTTCTCTCAAGTATAACTTAGCATAGTCCTCCGTCGAATAAGAAACTTTGACAGATATGAAATGAGTTGATTTCATCATACAATATATTATAACCTAAATTGAATCATGTTGTCGCCGCATGCGTGGCAACCCAACAATATAGTCCATATTTGAATCTTCCCACTTCTAATTAGGAAAACTGATATCTTGGGACAAACCCTCCAGCTTTTGATGCTCAGCTTTTACTTGTTGACAATTAGGACACTTAGACAAAGTATACCATAGGTGTAATATGGTGTATATGACCTTCAGAGTCCCTACACAAGCCACATAACTTACATCATACAAGATAACAGAAAATCAAGAGATTTTAAAAGAAAAATTCAAGTTATAAGAAATTATCAAATGTAGCGGAAGTATAACATAGTCTCAAAGCCATCTAGTACATTATGAGTGATTGAGACGTAACCTATACATCACATAGTTTCCAAAAAGTAAAGATGAATGGAAATAAAAGCTCGATCCTCAGATCATGAGGACTCACCAATCTTCAATCTACTATGTGATCTCTAGCCACGGGGATGCAAAATCGACGCATCGGACCCTATATTTTTATAAGAATATAGGAAGGAGTATGAGTTAGTACAAAAATGTACCAAATATGATAGTCAAGCATAAAAGTATGAAAACATGCAAAAAAGAGACCTTTTCTTGACATGCAATGACCAGTCTAAATCATGAGGTAAAAGGGTTAGAAAACATAAATTTCTTAATGTGTGAATAAGATTTTACTGAGTGATTCTTAATTGTTCTTAGGTTTTAGGGTCCATTCTTTAGTATAGATATGAATTAAGGTCACTAGAATCCCCTAGCACAAAATTGAGTTGAAAGATATCTTATCGACTGAGTTTCAATATGAGATTTTATTTGGGTTAACTTCAAATGATCATATCTTTTAGCAAAGAGAAAGTTCTTGTTGTTGAGAATAATGGACGTGTCCAGGAATTGCACGATGAAACTCTAAATGAAGTGGTTAATACACCGAAAGAAGTTGATTCTGGTGAGGCTAAAAAGTCAAATGAGCAGGTTGTTCCTTCCTTGGTACCACAAAGTCATTGCCCAAAGTCACTCCACCATTTCCTCAACGGTTGAAGAGGAAGGGTGAAGACACGAAGTTCCAAAAATTTATCTCCGTCTTCAAAACACTTTCTATTGAACTTCCATTGATGGAGGTGTTGTTAGAGATTCCAGGTTATGAAAAGTTTATGAAAGAGTTGGTTATGAAGAAGAGGAATATGGATCTTGGGAAGATTGAAGTATCCCATATTTTTAGTGCCATTATGCGAAGCTCATGATTGTCAAGAAAGATGACCCGGGGGAATTATAATTCCTTGCACTATATGGTTGTTTCAATTTGATAAAAAATTGTGTGATTTGGCGGAAAGTATAAACTTGATGCCCTATACCATTTTCAAGCAACTTGGGCTAGGTGAGACTAAGTCAACAACTATGCATCTCCTCATGGCCGATCGATATATCAAGTGTCCTATTGCCGTTCTTTATGACATCCTGGTGAAGGTGAATAAGTTCATATTTCTGGCCGATTATGTGATCCTCGATTACTTTTTGGATGTCAAGGTGACTATTATTCTTAGTAGGTCGTTCTTGGCCACCGAAAGAGCTCTTGTTGATGTGGAAAGTGGTGAGCTGAAATTTCAAGTGAATAGTGAGGAAGTTACGTTCAATGTTTGCAAATCAATGAAGTAACCAAGTGGCCTCAATGTGATATCAGTCATTGACGTGATTGATGAACTGTTTGCTGGTGTGGTGTGTTTGGATGCTGTTTGAATGCATGTCCTCGTCGTGCCTCGACGTTAACTAAGGCGCCTCTTGGGAGGCAACCTATTTTTACTTTTTGTTATTTGAATAACATTTATTGAATGCGCAGGTTAGAGTTTCTATCCTGGAAAGAAAGTAAATAGGAGAGGGGCTGGACCAATCGGCGAGTCACCAAACTATTCCTAAAATCGCTGAAATGCAACGCCAGTAATGCACCCAAATCCAACCCTAGTACTTTGGGACCTAGCATCCTCAGCAGTATATCTAGGGTCGCTGGGCCAATTCTTCCTTGTTTCATCCGGCGCGTGTTCTTTTAATTTGTGGCTACGTTTCCCCTCTTTATATTAGCTTCTAAAGACTTTGTTTACCTTTGAGAATTCCTTCACGTTATAATCACATGCTTTAATATACATTCAAAACTAAAGTGAGTTTAAGAGAAAAGTTCAAGAGATCTTATTGAGTTGATTTGAGTTCTTATTCTTTTGAAAGTATATTCCTAATTATTGAATTGTTATATGTTATGCATTGAGATTCTTGAGATGATTAGAAGTTCATGTCTATATTTTAGCATGAACCCTATGAATTGAGTATTTCTTGAGATGAGTAGTATCATTGAGTTCTGAGTTCTTGAGTCCTTTAGTCCATGAGTTCTGAGTATTGAGTTTTCTATATTGTTATTGAGATCCTTGAGTTTATTTGTCCATGCATATATTTCAGCATGAACCCTATTTTGAGTTATAAATTTTGAGAATCTTTTAAAACTAACGATTATGTTTTAAACTGAGTTTTAAGGAGGTAAAGAGGAGTTTGAGAAAGAGTATAAGGGAACTAAGTATTTCCAAATGTTTCATTTTTACATGAAGAGAGAGAGTATTATTTTGAGAAGAGAGAAACTTTAATTTCTAAAAAAGTTTATGAGTTCAGAGATATTAAAGACATAAAATGACACCTGAAGTTGTCCTGAATGTTTAAAAAGACACCTAAAGTTTGTGGGCGCTCTATTACCCCATGAAACTATTTCAAATCACAATAATTAAACACTTTTGGCCCATTTCACAATAGTTGTGTTCTCACATCTGATAGGCGCGTGGAGGAGTAAAAATACACCCCCAAAATAGTGTAAATATGTCACGTGGCACTGACAATTTGAATTTTCTACTTTATTAAAATACATACTTCCCATCTTCTCCAAAACCGCCATTGATATATGTTTAAGAGCTTTCCATCTGCAACCAAAAGAAAATCCTCCATTCTCAATGAAATTTTCATCTAGCTTTACTAGCTTTAATTTCTTGTTTTTTTATTTTATTAAAAAGTTATGAGATTAACAAATTTGTAAATCCTGAAAGTCCAATTGCAAACAAATTTCAAAATTAAATCAGTGAAGAAAATTCAAACTCAAATCAGTCCTAAACTAACACTACATACACATGAATAATAGATAGCATAATAAGAAAATAACAATAAATCACTATAAAGATGATTTTTCAAAAAATCACTACTACATAAAAATAACACTGTTTAACCAAAATTTGCATTCAAATCAAGAAGCAATTACCATGTGAGCCTTCACTTCTTCATTTTGACTCCATAATTCAAGAAATTATCACCGTTAAATAAATTTATTGTGACTATTGAAATGCTTAGGGTTTTGATCATCAAAGAGAGAGAGTAGAGTGAAAATTTGAAAGAGGTTTAAGGTTAAATGGATTGAGCCATTATTAAAATGTGAATGGATCAAGATTTTATCTAGTTTTTACTAAATGGGTTGGAAAAAATATGTAATTATATTATTAATTGCGGTGAGACTCACACTCATACATTGAGAATGCAGATTGTGTATAAAGTGCACATTTATTATGATTTTGAAATGTTTTGTGGGGTAATAGGACGCCCGAAAAGTCAAGGTTTCTTTTTGAAAATTAGAAACAACTTTAGGTGTCACTTTATGTCATTTCTCTATCTCTTTTAAGATGATACTTTGAGCAATTATCTCAAACTAGATAAAGAGTATGTTTTGTACATTTGAGCATGAGTACATATATGTTTTATACATTTGAGCATGGTACATATATATTATTGGGTGTATTGAGCACCAATATTGTAACACATCGGAAATCAAACTTAGGATTTTCAGCAGAAAACCAGTAGAAACAGGTGCACCACGACAGGGTTCACAAATCGTGAAAGGAACCACGGTCCGTTGACCTGTCCGTAGTTCACACCCAGCCAGAAATAGTGGACCACGAGACCCTTCATGGGCCGTGGACCACCACATGAGTCATACTGGTTCTCATGGTAGCAAGCTAGAACCTCTCAGGCCCTGACATCAGACCACGGAGCCCTTCACGGGCCATGGTCTTGATGATGGGCCGTGGGAGGGTGTGTGGACCTGAGCCAATAGACCATCAGTTCAAGTGAGGGACCACGAAGACCTTCACGATCCGTGGTTCGGCTCGTGGACTGGACCCTCAAAACAATAGCTACTAGACGGTCTGTCATAGAGCCTATGGTTGGCCTTCATCAGATTTTAAGTATGGTTGTTTTGGTCTTTTCCCTTATGTGTTGGACACCTAAACTACATCGTTTAACCCCTAAACTATGTAGTGTTGGTCAGTTTCAGCCTAGTAACTAAAACGACCCAAAAAGTTCCTAAAAATGTGCTTCGGAAGTTACCGGAAACTTGTTTTAGCTATATCTAAGAATCCGTTTCGTTTTTCGAAAATTCGACTTCATATTCTTGTTTAGGGGGTCAAATTGAGTGGGAAATGGGTCACACCCAAATTTTAGAGCAACCGTATCGAAATCCGAAATTTCCAAGTGAAGCCTTTTTCGAGGGTCTACTTTGGAGGGTCATATCTCCTAGCACACAAATAATTTTGGTGGACATAATATATCCATGGAAAGCCCTTTGAGTTATCTACCCAACACACTTCGTTTCACCTCATTCGGAGTTCGGACGAAGAAGTTATGCCCATTTTCGTAAAACCTGTCCGGGCAGAAAATGCAATTTCCAGTAACCAAAGTTACTGTTCACCCGCCTCACTTTTTTTTCTAAGTGTTTGTTCCGTTTTTTTTTCCAAAGGGCATATGTTATTTCCTATATAACATTAACTCAATTCCCATCTCTAAAACATTTCCCAAAACACCTCTCCCATACTTAGACACATTTTCTCTCAAAGTTCTCTCAAGAACCCTAATCCAAAACCTTCATCAAGATTGAAGAGACTCTTGCTCCCAAGTTCCAAGCTTCCATTGAAGACACTCTCAAGGCCTTCATAAAAACTCAAGGTATGTGGTGTTGAACTCATGGGTCCTTCCACCCATAGTGCCTAGTCTCTATTCTACTCACTAATTCATGGTTTAATTCATGGTTTAATTCCTGGTTCATAAATTAGTCTTATTCCTTGTATAAATTTCCTACACAAGTGAATTTTAAACATGAAGAGTGATTGTTTTGAGCATGTTGTGACTCTAGAATTTGAATCTAAATTCGGAATGGATGTGGAGATTTTTCATGTGGTCTTGTGGGTGTTAAAATGTGTTGTTGTAGGTTATTCACTGGTTTGGCTGCATAATTACTACCCTATTTTCCATGCTCTTTGATCCCATTACATGCCTTCAAGGTGTTTGACAAAATGTCCAATTATGGAGAATTGATGAATTGATGCTTTAGGGCTTGAGTGAAGAGATGTATGGCATTCCAGAAATGTGTTGATGACAAACTAAGCTTATGTATATGTTCATTCCATACATGAGATTGCATTAGAGCCTAGGGTGAATTTTCTATATAAAGTGTTGCATGACCATGCCCGGTCCGGGGGAAAAGAACCGGACAACCATGTGAGAGGTTTATATCTCGCCACCTACGATGCTTGGGGTGTGACCAACATCAACCATGTGAGAGGTTTATATCTCACCACCTAGGATGCTTGGGGTGTGACCAACATCAACCATGTGAGAGGTTTATATATCGCCACCTAGGATGTTTGGGGTGTGACCAACATCAACCATGTGAGAGGTTTATATCTCGCCACCTAGGATGTTTGGGGTGTGACCAACATCAACTATGTGAGAGGTTTATATCTCGCCACCTAGGATGCTTGGGGTGTGACCAACATCAACCATGTGAGGGGTTTATACCTTGCCACCAGGGTGTCCGGGTGTGAACGGCATCCCCCATCCTAAATTGGGGTTACAGATTGGTCGGATTATGCACACACATATGCTATCTACTATTAGTATAGTTTTACTTAAACATGTTTTGACTTCACTTTGATCATGCATCCTCATATTATCATTTATTATGCCTATGGAACTATCTCTTGCATTTCGATTGCGTCTTTGTCTATTGTTGCATTGTACCCCGCATACTTAGTACATTTCAAAGTACTAACGCATATTTTGCCTACGTGATGTCACCATGTAGGGACCGGAGCTAATCTTGATCCTTCTCTCCATTCACGTGGGTAGTACGGTGCTTATCCGAGATTGTTGGTGAGTCCTCAATGTTTCGAGGGCTACGTTATGTTTCTTACTCTTATGTTGTGAGACTTTAGCTTGCCATTGTATTTTGACTATGAGGGGAGCCGTTAATATGTCATGGCCCCCGTCCTATCTATGTATGTAGAGGTGTACGTTGGACAAGTATTTTGTAAATGAGATTGACTCTTATTCTATGATGTTATTTTGAAATGGTTGCCCTTAGTCCCTATTTCCCGTTATTTAATGTTGAATATACTTCCGCGACCGATGAAGTGTGATGACAAGTTTGAGAGGCTTGTTTGGGGTTCCTTTAGGTTCCCCATTCGCCATGTCACGTCTAGGCCCTAGGCTTGGGTCGTGACAAGCTTGATATCAGAGCACTAGGTTGTTAAATCCTCAGAGTCCAACACACCGCGTTGAGTAGAGTCCTAATCATGGTTGTGAAGCGCGCCACAACTATAAATGGGAGGCTACAAAACATTTTAGGAAAGGTTTCCCTTCTTTATACTCTATGTCGTGCTTAGAGTGTAATAAGGTGATTCCTCCCTAACGCTTGTTCTTTGGATTGCTAGATCATCATGCCAAACATGAGGGGAAGACGGGCCCGATCACCGGAAGAGCCACCCACCAATGGTGAGCTCCGTGATGCACTCACCATGCTTGCACAAGTGGTATCTAACCAAGTGCAACAAGGAGCCCAAGCTCCTCGAGCTACCACCCCGGGGAAAGGGTGAGAGATTTCATGAGGATGAACCCTCCGATCTTCCATGGTTCAAAGATGGATGAGGACCCGCAAGAGTTCATCGATGAGGTATGCAAAATCTTGACCATTATGGGTGTTGGTGCTTGTGAGAAGGCGGAGTTGGCGGCCTACCAACTCAAGGGGTTGCTCAAATTTGGTTTGATCAATGGAAGGGTGAGAAAGGTAATGGCTATGTGGTGTTGTGGGAGGAGTTTAAACTTGCTTTCCTTAATAGGTTCTTCCCTCTTGAGCTTAAGGAGGCAAAGTTGGTGGAGTTCATGAACTTGAAGCAAGGAGCTATGAGTGTGAGGGAGTATGCCCTCAAATTTGTCCAACTCTCCAAGTATACACCTCACTTGGTGGCCGACTCTAGGTCGAGGATGAACAAATTTGTGATGGGTGTATCCGACTTAGTTAGTGAGGAGTGTCGGTCCGCTATGCTCATTGGAGATATGGACTTGTCTCGGTTGATGACTTATGCCGAGCAAATGGAGGAGGAGAAATTGAGAAAGAGAAGGGGGCACGAGGCCAAGAGGGCCCGATTGGAGAATAGGTTCCCTAAGGGTGCTAGATTTCATCAAGGCCGAGGAAACCCTCATGTCAACCGGGGATTTGCTATCAATGTTCCCAGATCTCAAGGGGGAGGTGAAGTGGATTCTATGGATGTATGCCCTAAGTGTGGGAGGAAGCATGGTGGTCCTTGCATGAAGGGTTCGGGTGCTTGCTTTGAATGTGGAGAAGTGGGTCACAAGAGGTTTGAGTGTCCCAAGATCCACAACAAGGTCCGAAATGCTAACACTACTCCTTTGGGTAGAGGTGCTTCTCAAAGTGGTTCCCCAAGGCACAGTCGATTTTATGCTTTGCATGGTAGACAAGGTGTTAATGAGACTCCCGATGTGGTGACCGGTATGTTGCAAATCTTTGATCTTGATGTTTATACTTTGATTGATCCGGGTGCCACCCTTTCCTTTGTTACCCCCTTAGTTGCTAGAAAATTTCACGTTGAGTCGGAATTGTTGCATGAGTCATATGAAGTATCTACTCCCATTGGTGTCTCTATTGTTGCTAGAAAAGTGTATAGAAATTGTCCGGTTTGCATATTGAATAAGTTGTTGCCTTGTGATCTTGTTGAGTTGAATATGGTGGATTTTGATGTTATTCTTGGGATGGATTGGTTGCATGCATATTATGCTTCTATTGATTGTAGGACTTGTAAAGTCAAGTTCCGATTTCCTAACGAACCCGTCCTTGAGTGGGAGAGTCGGGATGTTGTGGTGAAGGGATAATTTATTTCTTGCATTAAAGCCCATAGGTTGATTTCCAAAGGGTGCTTGTACCATATTGTGAGAGTCAATGATGTGGAGTCTAAAGTCCCTCCTATTGAGTCTATTCCGGTCGTTAATGAGTTTCTAGATATCTTCCCAAAAGACCTTCCCGGTGTCCCTCCCGAAAGGGAGATAGGTTTTGTATTGACCTCCTTCCCGATACTCAACCTATTTCTATTCCCCCTTACCGTATGGCCCCGGCGGAGTTGAAAGAGTTGAAAGAGCAATTGAAAGATTTGTTAGAGAAGGGGTTTATTAGACCTAGTCATTCTCCATGGGGTGCTCCGATTTTGTTTGTGAAGAAGAAAGATGGGTCTCTTAGAATGTGTATTGATTATCGACAACTTAATAGGGTCACCGTCAAGAATAGGTATCCTCTTCCAAGGATTGACGATTTATTTGACCAATTGCATGGGGCTAGTCACTTCTCTAAGATTGATCTTCGGTCCGGGTATCATCAAGTGAAGGTGAGGGAGTGTGATATTCCTAAGACGGCCTTTCGTACTAGGTATGGGCACTATGAGTTTGTGGTGATGTCTTTCGGGTTGACTAATGCTCCGGCTATCTTTATGGATTTGATGAATAGGGTCTTCAAACCCTACCTTGATTCTTTTGTGGTGGTGTTTATAGATGACATCTTGATCTATTCTTGGGGTGAGGAAGAGCACATGGGTCACTTGAGGGTTGTACTCCAAAGATTGAGGGAAGAGAAGTTGTACGCTAAATATGAAAAGTGTGAGTTTTGGTTGAAGGAAGTTGTTTTCTTAGGCCATGTAGTGTCGGGAGATGGTATTAATGTGGATCCTAAGAAGACCGATGTTATTAGGAATTGGCCTAGACCTTTGACCCCGTCGGATATAAGGAGTTTCTTGGGTTTAGCGGGTTATTATAGGAGATTTGTGGAAGGGTTTTATTCTCTTGCTTCTCCTATGACTAAGTTGACTCAAAAGAAGGCTAAATTTGTGTGGTCGGATGAGTGTGAGAAAAGCTTCCAAACTTTGAAAGAAAGGCTTCTGTCCGCTCCTATTTTGTCACTTCCGGATGGGTTAGAAGGTTTTGTTATTTATTGTGATGCTTCCCGTATTGGTTTGGGTTATGTGTTGATGCAAAGTGGTAAGGTTATAGCCTATGCTTCTAGGCAACTTAAGGTTCATGAAAAGAATTACCCAACCCATGATCTTGAATTGGCCGCCGTGGTTTTTGCTTTAAAGATTTGGCGTCACTATTTGTATGGGGTGCATGTTGATATCTTCACCGACCATAAGAGTCTCCAATATGTGTTCACGCATAAAGATCTTAACTTGAGACAAAGGAGGTGGTTAGAGTTCCTTAAGGATTATGATATGAGTGTTCACTATCATCCGGGGAAAGCTAATGTGGTGGCGGATGCATTGAGTAGAGTGTCCATGGGTAGCTTGGTTCATGTGGAGGAAGGTAGTAAAGAGTTGGCTAAGGAGGTCCATCGGTTGGCCAAATTAGGAGTTAGGTTAGAAGGGGTGGATAGTGGAGGAGTAGTTGTTATTGATGGTTCAAGGTCTTCCTTGGTTAATGAGGTGATAGCCAAGCAAGATCTTGATCCTTCTTTGGTGGAATTAAAGGCTTCGGTGAGTAGTGGTACGGTGGAGGTTTTCTTTCAAGGGGGAGATGGTGCCCTTAGGTACCAAGGTAGATTATGTGTTCCTTGTGTGGATGGTGTGAGGGAAAGAATCCTTGATGAGGCTCATAATTCTTTTTATTCTATTCATCCGGGGTCAACAAAGATGTATAGAGACTTGAGGGATGTGTATTGGTGGGGCGGTATGAAGAAGGACATTGCAAAATTTGTTCCGGGTTGCCATAGTTGTCAACAAGTCAAGGCCGAACATCAAAGGCCGGGTGGCCTAACTCAAGACATTGAGATACCTACTTGGAAGTGGGAAGAAATCAACATGGATTTTGTAGTGGGCTTGCCTAAGACTAGAAGAGGTTTTGATTCGGTTTGGGTGGTGGTTGATCAGATGACAAAGTCGGCTCATTTCCTACCGGTTAAAACTACTTACGGGGCTGAAGAGTATGCCAAGTTGTACATTCATGAATTGGTAAGGTTGCATGGGATTCCCTTGTCTATCATCTCGGATCGTGGTGCCCAATTCACTTCTCACTTTTGGAAATCTTTCCAAAGGGGTCTTGGTACAAAGGTAAAGCTTAGCACGGCCTTCCACCCTCAAACGGATGGCTAGGCCGAAAGAACAATTCAAACCTTGGAGGATATGCTTAGAGCTTGTGTCTTGGAGTTGAAAGGTAGTTGGGATGATCATCTTCCTTTGATTGAGTTTGCATACAACAATAGTTATCATTCTAGTATTGGTATGGCTCCTTTTGAGGCACTTTATGGTAGACGGTGTAGGTCACCGGTTGGGTGGTTTGAAGTTGGAGAGGTGGCCTTGTTGGGTCCGAATCTGGTCATGGATGCTCTTGAGAAGGTAAGGATGATTAGGGAGAGGTTGAAAACAGCCCAAAGTCGTCAAAAGTCTTATGCCGATGTGAGGAGAAGGGATCTTGAATTCAAAGTGGGTGATTGGGTTTATTTGAAAGTTTCTCCAATGAAAGGTGTGGTTCGTTTTGGTAAGAAGGGAAGTTAAGTCCTAGGTATGTCGGTCCTTACGAGGTAATAAGAAGGGTTGGTAAAGTAGCCTATGAGTTGGGGTTGCCCAAGGAGATGGAATTAGTTCATCCGGTATTCCATGTATCGATGTTGAGGAAATGTGTTGGTGATCCTAACGCTATTGTACCTCTTAAGGTTGTGGGTGTTGTAGAAGATAATTTGACGTATGAAGAAGTCCCGGTTCAGATCTTAGATAGACAAGTTAAGAGGTTGAGGAACAAAGAAGTGGCCTCCGTTAAGGTGCTTTGGAGAAATCAACAAGTGGAGAGTGCTACATGGGAGGCCGAAGCGGACATGCAAAGACGTTATCCTTATTTATTCAACTCCACTCAAGCCTAAGGTATTAAATCAAGTCCTTTGTACTCCATTGAGTCTGACATTTCAGCCCTTAAATCATTCATGTGCATATATGTTTTATGGATACTTTACACTAAGTTTTGAAATCTTGAAGTGATGTTTAAATAAAAATTTTGCATTCATGTTGGAGCTGATATGTTCTTACTAAGTCTTGCCTTGTACGTCTCTTCCACATTCGGGGACGAATGTTCCCAAGGGGGAGATATTGAAACGACCCAAAAAGTTCCTAAAAATGTGCTTCGGAAGTTACCGGAAACTTGTTTTAGCTATATCTAAGAATCCGTTTCGTTTTTCGAAAATTCGACTTCATATTCTTGTTTAGGGGGTCAAATTGAGTGGGAAATGAGTCTCACCCAAATTTTAGAGCAATCGTATCGAAATCCGAAATTTCCAAGTGAAGACTTTTTCGAGGGTCTACTTTGGAGGGTCATATCTCCTAGCACACAAATAATTTTGCTGGACATAATATATCCATGGAAAGCCCTTTGAGTTAGCTACCCAACACACTTCGTTTCACCTCATTCGGAGTTCGGACGAAGAAGTTATGCCCATTTTCGTAAAACCTGTCCGGGCAGAAAATGCAATTTCCAGTAACCAAAGTTACTGTTCACCCGCCTCACTTTTTTTTCTAAGTGTTTGTTCCGTTTTTTTCCAAAGGGCATATGTTATTTCCTATATAACATTAACTCAATTCCCATCTCTAAAACATTTCCCAAAACACCTCTCCCATACTTAGACACATTTCTCTCAAAGTTCTCTCAAGAACCCTAATCCAAAACCTTCATCAAGATTGAAGAGACTCTTGCTCCCAAGTTCCAAGCTTCCATTGAAGACACTCTCAAGGCCTTCATAAAAACTCAAGGTATGTGGTGTTGAACTCATGGGTCCTTCCACCCATAGTGCCTAGTCTCTATTCTACTCACTAATTCGTGGTTTAATTCATGGTTCATAAATTAGTCTTGTTCCTTGTATAAATTTCCTGCACAAGTGAATTCTAGCATGAAAAGTGATTGTTTTGAGCATGTTGTGACTCTAGAACTTGAATCTAAATTCGGAATGGATGTGGAGATTTTTCATGTGGTCTTGTGGGTGTTAAAATGTGTTGTTGTAGGTTGTTCACTGGTTTGGCTGCATAATTACTACCCTATTTTCCATGCTCTTTGATCCCATTACATGCCTTCAAGGTGTTTGACAAAATGTCCAATTATGGAGAATTGATGAATTGATGCTTTAGGGCTTGAGTGAGGAGATGTATGGCATTCCAGAAATGTGTTGATGACAAACTAAGCTTATGTATATGTTCATTCCATACATGAGATTGCATTAGAGCCTAAGGTGAATTTCCTATATAAAGTGTTGCATGACCATGCCCGGTCCGGGGGAAAAGAACCGGACAACCATGTGAGAGGTTTATATCTCGCCACCTACGATGCTTGGGGTGTGACCAACATCAACCATGTGAGAGGTTTATATCTCACCACCTAGGATGCTTGGGGTGTGACCAACATCAATCATGTGAGAGGTCTATATCTCGCCACCTAGGATGTTTGGGGTGTGACCAACATCAACCATGTGAGAGGTTTATATCTCGCCACCTAGGATGTTTGGGGTGTGACCAACATCAACTATGTGAGAGGTTTATATCTCGCCACCTAGGATGCTTGGGGTGTGACCAACATCAACCATGTGAGGGGTTTATACCTTGCCACCAGGGTGTCCAGGTGTGAACGGCATCCCCCATCCTAAGTTGGGGTTACAGATTGGTCGGATTATGCACACACATATGCTATCTACTATTAGTATAGTTTTACTTAAACATGTTTTGACTTCACTTTGATCATGCATCCTCATATTATCATTTATTATGCCTATGGAACTATCTCTTGCATTTCGATTGCGTCTTTGTCTATTGTTGCATTGCACCCCGCATACTTAGTACATTCCAAAGTACTAACGCATATTTTGCCTACGTGATGTCACCATGTAGGGACCGGAGCTAATCTTGATCCTTCTCTCCATTCACGTGGGTAGTACGGTGCTTATCCGAGTTTGTTGGTGAGTCCTCAATGATTCGAGGGCTACGTTATGTTTCTTACTCTTATGTTGTGAGACTTTAGCTTGCCATTGTATTTTGACTATGAGGGGAGCCGGTAATATGTCATGGCCCCCGTCCTATCTATGTATGTAGAGGTGTACGTTGGACAAGTATTTTGTAAATGAGCTTGACTCTTATTCTATGATGTTATTTTGAAACGGTTGCCCTTAGTCCCTATTTCCCGTTATTTAATGTTGAATATATTTCCGCGACCGATGAAGTGTGATGACAAGTTTGAGAGGCTTGTTTGGGGTTCCTTCGGGTTCCCCATTCGCCATGTCACGTCTAGGCCCTAGGCTTGGGTCGTGACAGTAACTTAATCAGAACTTACCCTAATCAATAATTCACCAAAAACTAGAGCAAAAGAAAAGAATTCAGATGTTAGCATCCTTAATAACAACAACAAGGTTTTGTTTAGTTCCAGCCTTGAAATCGAAAGATTTCTCCGTAAAATTCGTCATCGGGTATGTGGGATTTCACTGGTGGATTCCTTTCATCCACAAAGTCCCTAGATTTTAATCAGAATCTTGATTCCCTAAACATTGCTTAGACGTAGGGTTTCTAGAACTCCAGATAATTGTTATTATTTAGTTGTGGTAACATTCCTAATCAGATTATTATGTCTTAGTGACGTTTTGCGTAGATTCTTTTATGGAACTCAGAATTCTAATTGTGTAGTTCTTTTAGTTCATGGATTACATTAGTTAGTACAGATATACATGCCTCAGTTTTCAAATGTTTCATTATCAGTACTTAATGTTGCATTTTAAGTTAGCATGTCAGAATCTTGAGCTATCTAGTTATTTCAGTTATGTTGTATTTTATACATTCTATTGGGGGTAGGCTTAATATCGAGTTGGACTAGGGTCAGTCACCCTCATAGTCTCAGAACTACGTGCCCCCCATAGGTTAAGTCCCCTCTGTGGGCATTATATTTAGTGATCACTCTAGTCATGCCTTTATACCCCTGGCAAGGTATATTGGGTCCTCTCGATGGGGCGTATACATCGGACTATATGTTTAGCTTATGTGGTTTCATGTATGTTATTAGTAGCTCCCGCAGTCAGATTCTAGTGCATTAATGAGGTTATTAGTTATAGTTCAGTATTCAATTTCAGTATGTCATGTATTTGGTCATTGCATTCATTTAGTTCATATTCAGTGTGTTAAGTATATTCTTCATGTTCATTTTATATCATTGCTTAGTATGCTTTGTTCAATTACATGTTTGTGCAGCCTTATCCTATAATGCATGCTTAGTACCTTTCAAGTACTGATGCATACTTTACACTACATATTCTCGTGATGTAGGTTCAGGTCCTTAGTATTCAGATCACGCGTAGATCGATTCCCGATCTTTAGTTCAGCAGCATCAGTGATGAGTCGTCATTCTTCGAGGACGATAGACATGTCTTCCTTTACTTGAAGTCTTTTAGTTTCATTATTTCTAGAGTTAGTTGGGGTATGTCCCAGCATCTCTAGTCTGTTAGAGGCTTATTTTAGACATAGTTAGATTTAGTTTTAGTTTGGAGTTTGATCTTTCGGCTGTCACAGTTCATATATATATATATTCAGAAGGTATTGGCTATTCCCCATCATTTTAGTTTATATCATGTTTAAGCTTCCGCTCAGTATTTCTCATTTTAGTTTATCTTAGTATGCTTATGATATGCCAACTCAGGGTTAGCTTGGGGTCACTCATGATTCTAAGTCCCGTGTTTACGTCAAAGGGGTAACCTCGGGGCATGACAAATGTGGTATCAGAGCATTAGGTTTAAGTGTCCTAGGATGTCTAAAAAGTCGCACTAAGTAGAGTCCTTTTCATGGGTGTGAAGTGCACCACATCTAATGAGAAGGAGGTTGCAATGTAGTTTATGAAACCTTCACTTTCTGTGCTACTCTTATTGTGTGTGAATGATCCAACTTCTCGTTCTAACTCGTCATTATGTGTTTTGAGATCATGCCTCCTTGTAGAACTTGCACAAGGAATACTAATGCTCGCAACGCTAACGTAGCTCCTCCAGTCCCAGACCATGAGGTTTCGAATGCAGAGTTTTGGAATGTTATTCAGCTTTTGGCTCGGAGTGTAGCCAACCAAAATAATTAACGGGTTCCAGTTTCTGCAATTTTAGTGGTGGATTAGTGGCAGCTAGGGTCTGTGATTTTGTTAGGATGAATTCGCCTAATTTCCTAGGGTCGCAAGTTGGTGAGGACCCCCAGAACTTCATTAATGAGGTTAAGAAGATCTTTGGAGTGATTCAAGTGACTGTAATTGATAGGGTAGAGTTGGCCTCCTACCAGCTTAAGGATGTGGCTTACATTTGGTTCACGCAGTGGAAGGAAAGTAGGGATTAGAATGCAACTCCTATGACTTGGAAGTGTTTTACCAGAGTTTTTCTGGATAAGTTCTTTCCAACAAAGTTGAGGGAAGCTAAGGCTAAAAAAATTGTCAATTTGAGACAAGGTAACTGTAACAACCCTAAAATGGAACTAGTGAAATTAGAGCCTAACATGTGTGCGTTGAGTTTGATGTGAAGTTTGATGATGTTTGATTTTTTCCCAAGTGAAGGTTGAGGAATTTAGGGGTAAAACGTCAAGACACAACTATAACGCCCGAAAACTAGTGAGTTGAACTACCGTGTCAAAGAGTCTTGTATAGAGTTTTGCAGTGTTGTATGTGGGTTAAAAATCATAGAAATAACTCCCATACTTAGAATGAAATAATTAGGGGTTAAATGTCCGGGTAAGACTCACCAAGGACCACCCAAGGGGTCTTTGAGGAAGACCCCAACACTGCCCAAAAAGCTGTCAAAACAGCTTGGTTCACGGAGGCAGATCACGCCCCTTGGACCAGTCCACGCCCCTTAGGTCATGGGCATGGGTAAGGACTTAGTCTAGGAAGGCTTGGCCTTCATTTTTTAGCCACATCCCTAAACCACAGAACCACAGGACGGTCAGTAGACCCATCCACGGTCCGTGGATGGGTGGGCGTGGATGAGGGCAGTTTTTCCAGATTTTTATTTTAGTTAGGGGTTTAGTTTTAGTTAGTTATTTAATTAGGGGTTAGGAGGGATGATTAGATAACTAATTAACTTCCTATATAAAGTATTCTAAGTCCATAAACACCCAATTAATTCATTTCAACCCAAGACCCCAAATCAAAACCCTTCCCTCCTAAAAAGTCTTCTCTAGAAACTCCATTGGAGATCAAGGTCAAGATCAAACTAGGGTTGGGGATTTCAAGGTGTTTCTTCTTCAATTCTCTTGAGGAATCAATAGCAAGGTATGGTGGTCTTGATCCTTGTCTAATTTTCCATTCAAGGAGTCAATTCAAAGAAGGGTTCAAGTCATGAAAATCTAGGTTTTCACTCAATCTCATGGGATCTTTCATCAAACGATTATAAAGGTTTACTAATGTCAAATTCTGATTATATTGATGTTTAATTAATTATTTTACTCTATGAACCCATGACTCCTCTGAATTTCTATAATATGTCTTATAAAGTGGATTTGTTGATCATGAATGAATGTTGATGGATTTATGCCTAGATTGATTTAGACTATTGAATTGTATCATCATCTATGCCCAATTATGGTGAATTGTTGGTGAATTGAGGATTTGTGATCATAGACTTGAAAGGGCAAGTTTGACCTAATCTCATGTTAAAGTAGAATTGTGCTTGAATTATTGATCCACTTAAAAGGATGAGGTGTTTACTTACTTTGTATATTGATCCATTTGAAAGGTGGAAGTGTTTACTTATTATGAACATTATGATCATGGCCTTGAAGGCATAGTATAGGTAATTAAAGTTTTATCGTGATGTTGTATATATGAATGTGATGTAAAGAATGTGTGTGATCTAAATGAATGAAAAATGATCTTGTCTAGAAGCTAATTGTGTTAGGATTGAATATTATCTATCTATTAAAACTTGTGAATGATGATGATTATGTGAAAGACTATACTCACATACACACACATACTTGAATTAATGAATGAATGAAGTTCAATGATAATGTTAATGATGAAGTACTATTTTAAAGGTTATTCTCATATTGTACTTTAATGAATGTTAATGACTTGTTGTGCAAGAGCTTTCTCAAAATAAGGGGGTTCTTAGGTGAAAGGATATTCTCATCTTTGAATCTATGAGCTTTCCAATGAATGAATGAATGTTGGGTTTAGGATGGATGCCCATTCGGGAGTTTAGGCGAGGTATCTAGTAGCAATTTATTATCCCATAGTGAACTAAAGTAATGAATGTAATGTACTCCGTGGGGAATAATGCTAAGCACCGAGTGGTAATGGTTTGAGATAGGTTCTCATTCAGGAGTTTAGGCGGGGTATCTAGTAGCAATCTCCCTATCCCTTAAACTATGTGCCCACATAGGTCTAGCCAATGGATCCACTTAAGCTAAAGAACAATGGTCCTACCTTAGGCAAGTAGGAATCCCTTATCCGGTGAGGGTGACACTAGGATTCAATGTCAAGCTCTCATGGTCTATGTCGGTTAAGGATTACCCCCATAATAAGGTTAATGAACTATGGCTTCTGAAGGATGTACTACTTAGTTTGGGTGGTGGTATGGGATGCCATCTATACATTGCACAAGTAGTCATTTGAGGGAGGCCATAGTGTGTTTCTTTATAATGTAAATGAATGAATGGACTCTTATGATCTTGTTAATAAAGAATGTTGATCTTGTGTCTAATGAATGAAAGTGTACTTAATGAATGGTGACTTGAATGCTTATATGTGTACAAAAAGAATGCAAGCTATGTTTGGATTGTATATATGAGTACTTCCTTGTTATAACTTATTGAGTATGAATGTTCCTAGTCTATGGTGACTTCAAAGGAGCACTTAGTGTGAGTAATAGTATGGGATGCTACTTACACATCGCACAAGTGTGACTTAGACTTATCTTAGGTGATGGTCCTTATGTGATGATCATGTCTTATATAATGTTTATGTCTTTATGAATGTATATTGTTGAAAGTGGAAAGGTTGAATGGCAAGTTCACTTTTGGTGACCTTAGGGTGGTGCCTTTGTGGGAATAGTGGTATGGGACACTATCCATACATTGTACAAGGTATAGCCTAAGGGTTACTTTAAGTGAAGGGTTATGGAAAGGTAACAGTTTATATATGTTGAACATGTCTCTATTATAATAAATGACTTGTATGTCGGTTATGATTGAGTATTATGACTCTTATACTTGTATTTCATGAAGTTTTGCCAAAACAACATTAAAGCAAGTCTTTCAACAAATTTACTTTTTAGTCATGTTTTTTCATGGCTATCATACTTAGTACTTTATGTGCTAACCCCATTCTTCTTCTATGTTTGAACTATAAGTGTAGGTTGCGGTAATTGAGTATCTCTCTAGTTGGAGCTTGGACTAGACTTCTTCCAAGACATCTTTTGGGTATGTCCTTATAGACCAAGGACAAGGAATTTTCATGTTTACTAGTTCTTTTATTTTTTGAGACTATTGTCGAGACTTCGATTGTAAAGGGACGCAACCCTATCTTGTTTAAAGCATTGTCTAAGATGGCCATGTGAGACTTTAGTAAACTTTCGCTTGCTTTTAAATGAATGTTTTTTGATTGAATGGCTTTTGAATAAAAAAATTTAATTCCGCACTATTTTTATTACCTATGCGATGAATGAATGCTATGAGGCTTGTATAAGACCCCTTCGGGCTCGAGTACGTCGTGTTACGACTAGGAGGTGTTTTCGGGTCGTGACAAACATGGTATCAAACACTAGGTTTTGGGAATGGTTTTAGGTTTTATGTCTCACAAGCCACGTCTAGTAGAGTCTTGTTCATCGGTGTGTGTTGCGACACATCTACGACCGAGAGGCTATAGGACGTTACAAAGTTACACTTCTTTCATATTCTTGAAGTTATGCCTTAGAGTGTAGTTTTATAAGTGTTATTTTCCTAATTCTTCTCTTGTGTTTATAGGAATATGAATACAAGAAGGGCTAATGTAAGGAGGGAACAAGAGCAGAACGTGAATGAGGAGGTTCCCTCTCAAGCTCCTCAAGACCCTCAATCTCCTAATGATGAAGGGGTCATGTCTAATGTGGAGATAAGGGTTGACTTCCAAACTCTGACCCAACTCATGACGAGTCAAACCCAAGTTGTCGCCACTCAAGCTTAAGCTTTAACAGCCCAAGCTAACCAAGAAGTTGGGCCTCAAATAAACCCCAATGCTAGTACACCCGTTTCAATAATTAGGGATTTCACAAGGTTGAATCCCCCTACATTCCATGGCTTTTAAGTGGATGAAGACCCACAAGGCATTATAGATGAAATGTTTAAAGTGGTGGATACCATGGGAGTATCTTCTAGAGAAAAGGCGAAACTAGATGGCTATCAATTGAAAGACGTAGCCCAAGTCTGGTTTGAGAAATAGAGGGATGAGAGACCCATGAGAGCGAGACCGGTTGATTGGGGAGTGTTTAAGATGGCCTTTCTTGATAGGTTTTTCCCCATAGAGTTGAGGGGACAAAAGTTGGTGGAGTTCATGAACCTCCGTCAAGGGGGTATGAGTGTGAAGGATTACTCTCTCAAGTTCACCCAACTATCCAAGTATGCTCCAACCTTGGTGGCAAATTCTAGGGTTAGGATGAATAAATTTGTAATGGGGGTGTCCGGTTTGGTTGAAGAAGAATGTCGTTGTAACGACCCTAAAAATGAACTAGTGAAACTAGAGCCTCACATATGAGTGTGGAGTTGAGAACTTGATGAAACGATGAGAAATGACCGTGACGTCCGGAAACTAGTCATTTGAACTAGTGAGTTGTAAGGGTCAACTTTAAATGGTCATATCTTTTAGCTCAAAATGATTTAGGTGGACCTCTACCTATCCAATTAAAGGTCTCTGAGTCCTCTTTCCAACGCCACCGAGTTTGCCCAATTCCAACCTTGGAGTAAAAAGTTATGCCCGAAATATTGAAGCACTGTCAGGCTGAAGAAAAGGGCGAACTAAGACGGGAAGGGGCAGATTTTTAAGTTAAGACTTTATGGGTCCTTAGTCCTTTTCCAAAATTGACCCTATGCTATTTTATTCCTTTCCTAGCAACTATAATACCTTTTTATGACTTAATTCCTTTCATTTAAGTCACTCCTCTTAGAATTAAAAAGAAACTCATCTCCTTTCATATATTTATTTCAAGTTCAAGGAAGAAGAAGGGTGAAGAACTAAGGTTTCAAATTGGAGGCTTCTTTCATCAATTTTCGTGGGCTTTCTCGATATTAAGGTATGGGGACTCTTTATCTTTGATTCCTTTTTCAATCAAAGAGCCAATTCAAAGTATTTTCAAAGTTCTTCAAAAACCCTAAAGTCCTAATTTCGATTCTAGCATGGGTTCTTGCATAAAAAGGGTTTTAAATGATGATTTGTATTGTTATTACTGATTATTAATGATTTTCAGAAAGAAATCCCCATGAACCCATGTTTTCTCAAATTCTCTAAATTTCACCATAAAGTGGGTGTATTGATTTTGAGTAGATGATTATAAAAATTGTGTTTAGTATGGTATGGGTTGTTCATATATGGTATTGTATATGTTCAATTATGAAGAGTTGATGTTGAATTGAAGGATATGAGATTTGAGCCTTGAATGGGCAAATAGTGAATTGGTCCTTATGTTGATTATTGAATTATGTTTAGCTTGTATTGTATAGTTAAATTCTACTATTATCTATGTTATTCTATTGTGATATTATGGAGAATTAAGGATGGTGATTGTGGCTTGGAAA
The DNA here is from genome assembly GCA_029007595.1 of Solanum commersonii. Lineage (NCBI taxonomy): Eukaryota > Viridiplantae > Streptophyta > Magnoliopsida > Solanales > Solanaceae > Solanum > Solanum commersonii. The sequence goes on from JAJTWQ010000006.1 coordinate 8,636,601, forward strand.
GGATGGTAAGTTGACCTACTTTATGAATAATGTTGAATTATTAGGGAATTGAGTAATGTTGGTTATGTCTTTGGAGAATGGTGAGATGGCTTAATCTCTTAGTATTGATATAATTGTTATTTATTAGTTTGATCCACTTTTGGTGGAAGTGTTGCTTGTTGCTTTAGAATTATGATTGTGGCCATGAAGGGCATTGTATGAGTATTGTTGTATTGTTGTGTTATTATATAAATGAGGCTATATGTAAAGTCCTATTGAAACGACCCAAAAAGTTCCTAAAAATGTGCTTCGGAAGTTACCGGAAACTTGTTTTAGCTATATCTAAAAATCCATTTCGTTTTTCGAAAATCCAACTTCATATTCTTGTTTAGGGTTCAAATTGAGTGGCAAATGGATCTAACCCAAATTTTAGAGCAACTGTATCAAAATCCGAAATTTTCAAGTGAACCCTTTTTCGAGGGTCTACTTTGGAGGGTCATATCTCCTAGAACACAAATAATTGGGTGGTCCATAACATATCCATGGAAAGCCCTTTGAGTTAGCTACCCAACGCACTTCGTTCCACCTCATCTGGAGTTCGGATGAAGAAGTTATGCCCATTTTCGTAAAATCTGTCCATGCAGGAAATGCAATTTCCAGAGAGCGAATTTACTGTTCATAAGCCTCATTTTTTTTTCTAAGTGTTGGACCCGTTTTTCCAAGGGCATATTTTATTTCCTATATAGCATTAGTTCAATTCTCATCTCTAAAACATTTTCCAAAATATCTCTCCCATACTTAGACACATTTTCTCTCAAGAACCCTAATCCAAAACCTTCCTCAAGATTGAAGAGATTCTTGCTCCAGGTTCCAAGCTTCCATTAAAGACACTCTCAAGACCTTCATAAAAACTCAAGGTATGTGGTGTTGAACTCATGGGTCCTTCCACCCATAGTGCCTAGACTCTATTCTACTCACTAATTCATGGTTTAAGTTGAGATTCATAAATTAGTCTTGTTCCTTGTATAAATTTCCTGCACAGTGAATTCTAGCATGAAAAGTGATTGTTTTGAGCATGTTGTGACTCTAGAACTTGAATCTAAACTTGGAATTGATGTGGAGATTTTCATGTGATCTTGTGGGTGTTAAAAGGCGTTGTTGCAGGTTGTTCACTGGTTTTGCTGCATAATTACTACCCTATTTTCCATGCTCTTTGACCCCATTACATGCCTTCAAGGTGTTTGACAAAATGTCCAATTATGGAGAATTAATGAATTGATGTTTTAAGACTTGAGTTATGAGATGTATGGCATTCTAGAGATGTATTGATGACAAACTAAGCTTGTGTATATGTTCATTCCATACATGAGATTGCATTAGAGCCTAATGTGAATTTCCTATATAAAGTGTTGCATGACCATGCCCGGTCCGGGGGAAAAGAACCAGACAACCATGTGAGGGGTTTATACCTCACCACCTAGGATGCTTGGGGTGTGACCAACATCAACCATGTGAGGTGTTTATATCTCGCCACCTAGGATGCTTGGGGTGTGACCAACATCAACCATGTGAGGGGTTTATACCTTGCTACCAGGGTGTCCGGGTGTGAACGACATCCCTATCCTAAGTTGGGGTTATAGATTGGTTGGATTATGCACACACATATAATATCTACTATTAGTATAGATTTACTTAAACATGTTTTGACTTCACTTTGATCATGCATCCTCATATTGTTATTTATTATGCCTATGGAACTAGCTCTTGCAATTCGATTGTGTCCTTATCTAAGGTAATCTTGGGGATCACTTAAGTGTGCTTGAAGAGGTTGTATGGACGGTCGCTTCTTGTCTCACTCAAGTGTGTCTTAAGGTTATATTAGGTAGAGGTCCTATGGTAATGAAATGACATGTGTTCTTTTAAAATTAAGGATGGGTTGTATATGGACATATGTTGAGTATATGTATGGTTGGCTATGGTCTTATATGTTAATGTTGACTTGTATTATGTCTCTTATACTTGTAAAGGAAAAGTTTTATTAAATGATATGAAAGCATTTTACTTCCTTGAAAATGTCCTTTTTGGCATGTTTTTGCATGGTCTCCATACTTAGTACTTAATTGTGCTAACCCCTTTCTTTCCCTTTTTGGACTAAAGTGTAGGGATTTGGAGATGATGACATGTCATGGCTATTTGATAGGTTTCTAAGTGTTGAAGAAGAAGACTTGGTGAGTCCTCATATATTCGAGGACAATACCTAATATGTTCTTTTATGTCTTTTTAGCATTGTTTAAGTTGTGTATGGGATTAGTCCCGAATTTTGTACTCTAAAGTATTAGATGGTTTTGAGACATCATGTATAAAGTCTAGAAAGTCTTCCGCTTGCTATATTTTTTTTTTTATGAAATGTTTTCTTGGTAAAGAAAGTTTTTAATTCCTTATGGTTTTAGTGTATATGCGATGAATGAATGCTAAGAGGCTTGTATTAGACCTCGTCGAGGTCGAGTACGCCGGTTACGACTAAGGGGTGCTCCCGGGTCGTGACAGTCGTATGACAATGCTCCATCATGATAGGGATATCTCTAGGCTTATGATATATGCTCAACAAATTAAGGAGACAAAGCTTAGGAAGATGAATAGTGAGGCAAAAAGGGAAAGACCCGATGAACAAAGTCAACCAATGTAAAAAAAGAGGTACTTCAGCCAAGATTCTTCTATGGTCAACAATGATAGGGTGTCTAACCCTAAACCTCAAGGAGGGAATGGAGGTGGTTCTTCATTTGAAAGGTCTATTTGTACTAAGTGTGGGAAGCAACATCTGGGTAAGTTTCTTGCTAGCATGGATGGGTGCTTTGGGTGTGGGAAGAAGGGTCATAAGATGAGAGATTGCCCAACACTTTTGGCAAAGGGGAGAGAGGCCAAACAAGCTTCTCTTAATGTCCCGGATCCTAATGCTCCAAGGAAGAATCATTTTTATGTGCTTCAAGCTAACAAAGACAAAGGGACTAATCCGGATAAAGGTACTGGTAGGTTGATAGTTCCTTATGGTGTGAATATGTTATTGAGGTTTCTTTGTAGTTCTAATATTGACCTTATTATGAGCTTTCCCTTAAGTGGGGGATAGTATGTGTAACACCCCGACTTTCAAAAACGTATAAATTGACTCATATCTTCGTGAAAAGACCAAGAGGGTGGATAATAAATTAATAATGATGTGTTATGTGATATTTTAAGTGTTCAAGTGTTGTGTCTCAAGTTTTGAAGTTAGGTAAGTGGCAAAATAAAAGTTGGCAAAAGTTACCGTAAATTCCTTTTTAAAGATTTGTCTGAAATTTGGGTCAAATGTCTCGAACGTTTTCCCCCAATATATTAATAGTTATGGCCCCCACGACCTATGAGATCGAAGCTCTATGAGTCTAGTCTAGTTTCCAACACATCAACCCGTTCGTTCATATGACTTCAGAATGGAGAGATATTCGTGTTTTCGCAAGACTGCGCAAGCAGGCAGGTGAGGTGGGTCCCTTAGGTCGGTGGAACTTTATATATATCTTCTTATTAGACTTTTGTTCATTTTTCTTCATTTTCCTTAGTAAAGAACCAGAAAACTCAAAACACCTACAAAACCCACTTTTAGGACAAGCCAAGTTACTGATTTTCGTGACTTCAGTCCTTGACAAAAGTTGTTCTACGTGTTTAGCTCATCAACATGGCATAATTTGTTTTATTGATTTCCTAGCATATCATACTTTCGTGTGTGGACAGTAGGGGTTTGGGCATATTTTATAGTTTTGAGGTGTATTACAAACTTATAATCAAGGTAAGACCCTTCTTTCATCGACTCTAGCTTTGATAAGTCGCAAATAGCAATTTGCGACAGAAATACATATCTTTTATCAGATTTTCATTGTATCTTCTATTCTTTTGTGTTGATTATGATCCTGCCTTTTTGAAGTATCAAGGGGGGTTGCGATTAAAGTTATTACGATGCATGAATTCAGCGAAAAAGGTATGTTAAGGCTATTCCCTGCTTATGGCATGTTTCCTTAAAGCTTAGAAGCAATGTATCTGGGTTGTTTTCCTTGATATACTTGTAGTCGTGATTGTTGATTGTTGTCTGCTCGAGTTGATATAATCCTCCCTTATCAGGATTCTTATTTAGTTAGTAGCATCCCTATGTTGGACACGGCTTAGAGGCGATTTGTATAGGTTGCTTATAACTAAATTGCTCACTTTTAGTGATTGGATTGTTATTGTTGCCCTTGGGGCTATTGTAATTAGCTGCAGGAATGTAATCTATGCCTAGAAGGGCTATGTTCTTCCTATAGGGATATATGGATGCCTAAAAGAGCTATGAGCTGCCTATAGGGCTATATTGATGCCTAGAAGGGCTATGAGTTGCCTACAGGGCTATATTGACGCCTAAGAAGGCTATGTGCTTCCTACAGGGCCATGTTGTTACCTAAGAGGGCTATGAGTTGTCTATAAGGCTATATTGATGCCTAAGAGAACTATGTGCTGCCTACAGGGCTATATTAATGCCTAAGAGGGCTATGTGACTGCCTACAGGGCTAGGGCACTATCGATAGGGGTATATAGGTTGATTGGCACCTTTCGGCCTTATGGGAGCCTGAGTAAGTGGTTTTGTGTGCTGTTTGTACCTTCCGAGCTTATGGGGGCTTGGTTAGGCTGTTGTTTTATTATTTTTGATAAGTTTAGATTTAGGAGCAGGTCAGCACACTTATCTTATCCTTGATTTATTTATTAGATTATTACAGTATATTAGGATACCTTATCATAGTCTGTTGCCTTCCATACTCTGTATATGATTTTATATTGATGCCCCATTGCCTTGGGGGCACTGCATTCATGCATGTAGGTCCTGACAGACGACCGAGTAAACCTCCTCAGCAGCAGGATTGACTTTTATCTGGTTGGTTAGCCCCTTTCCTCCGGAGCTGCAAGAGTTGGGAGGTTTGTTACCTTTTGTTGTATATATATTTATGGGTAGGCTGGGTCCCTGTCCCGCTAATATTTATTACTCTTAGAGGCTTGCAGAATAGTGTGTTGGGTGTATAGCTACGTTATGACCATATTGGCCTGTGTCGGTTTGTTGAAGCTTGTGAGTTGTTTGATGTACTGTATTGATATATACCTGTTTTTAGTTTTGGTATAGATATCATGGTGGCCTCGACGGCCCAATCAGGACTTTTGTGCTAGTTGGCTATTTATTTATATGATCTTCTGGGAGTAGCTGTTTCTTTTATAGATCAGTTGACAAGGACCTTGCCCGCCGAGAGCTTAGTTTTAAGCCGAGATATACTTGTTTGTTTTCTTGATTGTGTGTGGCTGTCATGCGCTAGTAGCAAATGGTTCAACTAGGTCGGCTTAGGCATGAGTTTTGATATTAGGAGCCAGTTGCGCCTCTTGAGTTTGGGGCGTTACAAACTTGGTATTAGAGCAACGTCGTATCCTAGGGAGTCTGCAAGTGATGTCTAGTAGAGTCTTGTTTATAAATGTGTTGTGCACCACATCCGATAAGCAAGAAGCTACCGGGCATGTTAGAATAACTATCCTTCTTTTGCTCACCTCGTGCTATAGAGCGGTGTCCTAAGGGTTGATGTTTATGGCTTATAATCGATAATTGTATGCAGATAGAGATGACTAACACTACACAGACCACAACTAGCTAGGGGCTAGATACAACTGCAAGCGAGGGTACCACAGGTGGAGGTAGCCCATTGTTAGACCCAGGGAGAGACATCTTCTCAGCCCCCTATAGCTTTTCCACAGCTTCAGGAGCCTCCGAGGGCTACAAGACTTCTGGCCCCATCAACAATACCACCTCTAGTTCCTCCTATTCCATTTGATCAGGATTTCAAGAGTGCAGTATATATGTTAGCACAGTTAGTAGATGCACAGTGCCAACCAGTTGCGCCAGATGTTGCTGGACCTTCTGAAGGATCCGAAAGTTCGAGAGTTTGTGAATTTCTTGCCTTGAATCCTCCACAGTTTACAGGGACAGATCGCAGAGAAGACCCTCAACACTTTGTTGATCAACTTCATAGGATCTTCAGAGTCATGCATGCCTCAGCGACTAAGTGAGTTGAGTTAGCAGCATTTCGATTGCGTGATGTTGCAGTATTGTGGTATGAAAGTTGGGAGAGATCTAGGGGAAAAGATACATCTCTACCCAGTTGGGATAGCTTTAAAAAACCTTTCATAGATCACAATTTGCCTCGAGAGATTAGGGATGGCTGGGTGGACCAATTTCTGAACCTTCAACAGGGTTGCATGAGTGTCCGAAAGTACGGGCTAAGATTTGATTCGTTGGCTAGATATGCACTAGTATTTATTGATACGATGCATGACAGGGTGCGTAGATTTGTGGGAGGGTTTGACTCAGACTGTATCCAGGCTTGTTCTACCACTATGCTAAATGATAATATGGATATCTCGCGGATTCAATCCTTTGCATAGGGCATAGAGGATTGCATACATATACAGTATATGACTGAGAGTGTCGAGAGAGAGAGACAGAAGAGGGCTAGGCCTGCTGGTTCGCAGGGAGATTTTCAAGGTGGTCCCAAACCCCGATATTTTATTAGGCCACCTAGACCTCCACCACATCAGTTTCAGGGTAGTAGATTTGATCATCAGGAACAGTCAGACCTAGGTGAGGGTTCACGAGCATCAGGCTCGCAGCAGCAGAGGGGTTCAGGCCAAGCTAGGACATCCTCACCGCGTTGCACTACTTGCGGTAGGATGCATTTCGAGAGGTGCAGACAGGGTTCCACAAGTTGTTGTTCTTGTGGACAGGAGGGGCATGGGTGGAGAAACTGCCCCACCGTAACTCAAAGTGGTATAGGTCAGTAGACCAGGTCAGCAATAGGTTCCTCCTCATCAGCACAGTCTATAGGGCGTGGACCCTAGACTTCAGCACGTAGGGGTAGAGGCGGAGGCAGAGAGGGAGCATCTAGTTTTGGTAGTGGAAAAAACCGTACATATTCATTAACCGACCGACAGGACTCAAAGTAATCACCAGATATTGTGACAGGTACATTGATTGTATGCTCCCATTGTGTTTATGCTTTGATAGATCCTGGATCTACTTTGTCTTATGTTACTCCATTTATTGCGGAGAGGTTATGTATAATATTGGAGTCATTAGATCAACCCTTTAATGTATCTACACCAGTTGGTGAGTCTATTGTTGCTAGGAGTCTATTGAGGTTGTACGGTAGAAATTATCGATCGTCAGACCTCTGTAGATCTCATAGAGTTAGAGATGGTCGATTTCAACATCATTATGGGTATGGACTAGTTAGTGTCTTGTTATGCTAATGTTGAGTGCCGGACAAAGATTGTTAGATTCCATTTTCTAGGAGAGGCAGTTCGGGAATGGAAAGGCGATACAGAAATGCCGAAAGGTAGGTTTATTTCCTATCTTAAGGCAAGGAGGATGATTACCAAGAGTTGTATTTATCATCTTGTTCACGTTCATGATATAGATGCAGAACCACCGACTCTTCAGTCTATTCCAGTAGTTAATGAGTTTGTAGATGTATTTCCAGACGAACTCCTTGGTATCCCTCCAGAATGGGAAATTGATTTTGCTATCGATATGCTACCAAGTACATAACCCATATCTATCCCTCCTTATAGAATGGACCCTGCTGAGCTAAAGGAGTTGAATGATCAACTGAAAGACTTGCTGGATAAAGGCTTTATTAGGCCTAGTGCTTTACCATGGGGTGCACCAGTGTTATTCGTAAGGAAGAAAGATGGCTCACTAAGAATATGTATCGATTACCGACAGCTGAATAAGGCAACTATAAAGAATAAGTATCCCCTTCCAAGGATAGATGACTTGTTTGATCAGTTACAAGGTGCTAAGTGTTTCTCAAAGATTGATTCAAGATCAGGGTACCACCAGATACGAGTTCGGGAGAAAGACATTCCAAAGATAGCTTTTAGAACTAGATATGGACACTTTGACTTCTTGGTATTGTCTTTTGGATTAACTAATGCCCTAGCAGTGTTCATGGACCTAATGAATAGTATATTTAGGCCGTATTTAGACTAGTTTGTGATTGTATTTATTGATGATATTTTAGTGTATTCACGTTCAAAAGATGAGCATGCAAACCATCTGCGAGCAATCCTTTAGGTTCTTCGAGACCAAGAACTTTATGTAAAGTTTTGTAAGTGCGAGTTCTGGTTGGACTTTGTAGCTTTCTTAGGCCATATTATATCAGATGCAGGAATTGCGGTTGATACACAAAAGATTGAGACCGTAAAGACTTGGCCCAGACCCATGACTCCGACTGGTTCGTAGTTTCTTAGGGTTAGTTGGGTACTACAGAAGGTTTGTAGAGGGGCTTTCTTCAATTTCAGCCCCATTAACGAAGCTGACTCAAAAAGCAGCTAAGTTCCAGTGGACTGAGGCTTGCGAGCATAGTTTCCAGGAGCTGAAGGACAGGTTGTCATCAGCACCAGTTCTTGCATTGCCAGACAGTTTAGAAGGCTATGTGGTGTATTGTGATGCTTCTGGTGTTGGTTTGGGATGTGTTCTAATGCAACATGGTAAGGTTATCGCATATGCTTCAAGGCAGTTGAAAAAGAATGAGAAGAACTATCCGACCCACGATTTAGAGTTGGCTGCAGTTGTGCATGCACTAAAGATCTGGAGACACTATTTATATGGCGTTCATGTTGACATCTTCATAGATCATAAAAGCCTTCAATATATCTTTAGACAGAAGGAGTTAAATCTACAACAACGTCGATGGCTTGCGTTACTGAAAGACTACAACGTGGAAATTTTATATCATCCAGGAAAGGCGAATGTGGTAGCTGATGCCCTCAGTCGAAGATCTATGGGTAGTTTATCATATTTAGATGTTGAGAAACATGAGATAGCGCGAGAGCTTCATCAGTTAGCTAGCTTGGGAGTCAGATTGTTAGAGGCAGAAGATAGTGGGGTAACAATTTAGGACATAGTTGTATCATCTCTAGTTGTAGAAGTAAAACCACGGCAACAAGAGGATCCTAGCTTAGAGAAGCTCAGAGCCAAGGCTCAGAATCAACAAACTTTAGCATTTGATATAGCAGGAGATGGAGTCCTTAGATATAGTGGTTGATTGTGTGTTTTGAATGTTGCAGGGCTTTCATATCGGATTATGGAAGAGGCACATCATTCCCGTTATTTTATTCACCCTGGTTCGACGAAAATGTAGCATGATCTTAAGGAGATCTATTGGTGGCACAGGATGAAAAAGGACGTTACTGAGTTTGTGGCATAGTGTCCTAACTGCCAACAGGTGAAGGTTGAGCACCAAAAGTCAGCTGGACTAGTTCAAGAGACAGTCATTCCTTTGTGGAAGTGGAAAGCAATTAATATGGATTTTATTACAGGGTTACCTCGATCGCATCGCAGGTTTGACTCTATTTGGGTAATTGTTGTTAGACTAACAAAATTAGCTCACTTCTTACCAATCAAGGCTACTTTTACGGCCGAAGACTATGCAGGGCTCTATATTAGGGAGATTGTTAGGCTGCACGGTGTCCCAGTATCTATTATTTCTAATAGAGGAGCACAATTCACCGCCAACTTCTGGAAGTCATTCCAAAAAGGACTGGGGACACATGTTAATCTTACTACAGCCTTTCACCCTCAGACAGATGGCTAGGCTGAGCACACAATTTTGACACTCGAAGATATGTTACGGGCATGCGTGCTAGACTTCAAGGGAAGTTGAGATGACCACTTACCTCTTATAGAGTTCGCATACAATAATAGTTACCATTCCAGCATCGGGATAGCACCTTATGAGACTTTATATGGGCAAAAATGTAGATCCCCCATTAGATGGTTCAAGGTAGGTGAGTCAGAGTTTATTGGATCTGACTTAGTACATCAGATAGTAGAGCAAGTTAAGCTCATTCGGGAGAGGTTGCTAACAACTCAAAGCCGACAGAAGTCATACTCAGATGTGCGACGAAGGGACTTAGAGTTTTGTGTCGATGACTGGTATTCTTAAAAGTCTCGCCTATGAAGTGTGTTATGCAATTTGGCAAAAAGGGAAAGCTTAGTCCAAGATTCATTGAGCCATACCAGATCCTTCAAAGGGTAGGACGAGTAGCTTATGAGTTAGAATTGCCTTCAGGGCTAAAATCTTTTCATTCAGTTTTACATGTATCGATGCTACGGAAGTGCGTGGGAGACCCTTCTTGGGTTGTCCTAGTTGAGGATGTTCAAATCATAGAGGAGTTATCCTACGAGGAAACTCCAGTTGCCATTTTAGATCGGCAGGTCTATAAATTGAGGACCAAAGATGTGGCTTCAGTTAAAGTATTATGGAGAAACAAGAATAGAGAAGAGGTGACCTGGAAAGCTGAGGATGGCATGAGGTCCAAATATCCTCACTTGTTTCATACCCTAGGGTGATGGCATATCAGTTTATACTAGGGCAGTAAGGTAAGATACCCATTTGATTTTATATATATATATATACACTATTGCTTATTATTATTGTGGTTGTCGTTGTATATCTGCTCACACTGTTATGGTGGAGCTATAGTGCTTAGCTATTTATGTCATCATGTGAGACGCCTAGGTTAGAAATTTTGCATTTCAGGTTCTTGGATACTGACATCTACAAAAGATACATTGCCTAAATTTTGGCAACTCGTAAGGGCAGAACCGCGTGACTCAGCATTTTCATTTGAGGACGAATGTTTCTAAAGGGGGATGGATGTAACACCCCGACTTTTCAAAATGTATAAATTGACTCGTATCTTCGTGAAAAGACCAAGAGGGTGGGTAATAAATTAAGAATGATGTGTTATGTGATATTTCAAGTGTTCAAGTGTTGTGTCTCAAGTTTTAAAGTTAGGTAAGTGGAAAAATAAATGTTGGTGAAAGTTACCATAAATTCCTTGTTAAAGATTTGTCTAAAATTTGGGTAAAATGTCTCGGACATTTTCTCCCAATATATTAATAGATATGGTCCCCACGACCTATGAAATCAAAGGTCTACGAGTCTAGTTTCCAACGCATCAACCCATTTGTTCAAACGACTTCAGAATGGAGAGATATTCGTGTTTTCGTAAGACTGCACAAGCAGGTAGGTGAGGTGGGTCCCCTAGGTCGGTGGAACTTTATATATATCATCTTCTTCGAATTTTCTTCATTTTTCCTTCATTTTCCTTAGTAAAGAACCAAAAAACTCACAAAACCTACAAAACCCACTTCTAGGACAAGCCAAGTTACTGATTTTTGTGACTTAAGTCATTGGCAAAAGTTGTTCTACGCGTTGAGCTCGTCAACATGGTATAATTTGTTTTATCGATTTCCTAGCATATCGTACTTTCGTGTGTGGACAGTAGGAGTTTGGGCTTATTTTAAAGTTTTGAGGTGTATTACAAACTTAAAATCAAGGTAAGACCCTTCATTCATCGACTCTAACTTTGATTAGTCACAAATACCAAATTGCGATGGAAATATATATCTTTTATCGGATTTTAGTTGTATCTTCTATTCTTTTGTGTTGATTATGATCCTACCTTGTTGTAGTGTATCAAGGGAGGTTGTGATTAAAATTATTAGGACATGTGAATTCAGCAAAAAAGGTATGTTAAGGCTATTCACTACTTACGGCATGTTTCCTTTAAGCTTAGAAGTAATATATTTGGGTTGTTATCCTTAATATACTTGTAGTCGTGATTGTTGATTGTTGGCTGCCCGAGTTGATATAATCCTCCCTTGTCGGGATTCTTATTCAGTTAGTAGTGTCCCTATGTTGGCACGACTTAGAGGATATTTGTATAGGTTGCTTATAACTAAATTGCTCACTTTTAGTGATTGGATTGTTATTGTTGCCCTTGGGGCTATTGTGCTTAGCTGCAGGAATGTGATCTATGCCTAGAAGAGTTATGTTCTGCCTACAGGGCTGTATGGATGCCTAAGAGGGTTATGAGTTGCCTACGGGGATATATTGATTCCTAGAAGGGCTATGAGTTGCCTACAGGGCTATATTGACGCCTAAGAAGGCTATGTACTTCTCATAGGGCCATGTTATTGCCTAAGAGGGCTATGAGTTGTCTATAAGCTATGTTGATTCATAAGAGAGCTATGTGTTGCCTATGGGGCTATATTAATGCCTAAGAGAGCTATGTGACTGCCTACAGGGCTAGGGGACTATCGATAGGGGTATATAGGTTGATTGGCACCTTTCGGCCTTATAGGAGCCTGAGTAGGTAGTCTTGTGTGTTGTTTGTACCTACCGAGCTTGTGGGGGCTTGGTTAGGTTGTTGTTTTATTATTTCTGATAAGTTTATATTTAGGAGCAGGTCAGTACACTTATCTTATCCTTGATTTATTTATCATATTATTCCAGTATATCAGGATACCTTATCATAGTCTATTGCCTTTCATACTCTGTACATTATTTTGTACTGACGCCCCATTGCCTTGGGGGCACTACATTCATGCATATAGGTCCTAACAAATGATCGAGTAGACCTCCTCAACAGCAGGATTGACTTTTATCTTGTCGGCTAGCTCCTTTCCTCCGGAGCTGCCAGAGTTAGGAGGTTTGTTACCTTTTGTTGTATGTATCTTTATGGGTAGGCTGGGTCCCTGTCCCGCTAATCTTTACTACTCTTAGAGGCTTGCAGACTAGTGTGTGGGATGTATAGCTACTTATGGCCATACTGTCCTGTGTTGGGTTGCTGAAGCTTGTGAGCTGTTTGATGTAATGTATTGATATATACCTTCTTTTAGTTTTGGTATAGATATCATGGTGGCCTCGACGGCCCAATCAAGACTTATGTGCTAGTTTGCTATTTATTTATATGATATCCTGGGAGTAGCTGTTTCTATTATAGATCAATTGACAGTGACCTTGCCGGTCGAAAGCTTAGTTTTAAGCCGAGATATACTTGTTTGTTTTCTTGATTGCATCTGGCTACTATGTGCTAGTAGCAAATGGTTTAGCAAGGTCGATTCAGGCCTGAGTTTTGGTATTAGGAGCCATTTGCGCCCCTCGAGTTTGGGGCGTGACAGTATGTGAATCATCGGTTGTGGTGAGTGTTGATATCCTTATCTCTTTCCTTTGATTCCTATTCAAGCTTGAGACTTATAGTTCCTTGTAGCTTGTTTCATGTTTTGGAGTATAGTGTAAAATTGAGTTTCCATGGTCTCTTTATGCTATGCATGTTCTATTTGAATTCTTGTTTAACTGAGAAAATAAGTTTTCATGATTTATGTTCCTCATAATTGAGTGCATTTTTTATATGAGTTGTCTATATGCTTCATAAGGATGAATGGCTGAACATGCCTAAATGTGTTGTTATGAAGAAGTTTCATAGTGTGCTTTTATGAGAAAATGCTTAAATTGTGCCTATTGATGTTGTGATGAGTATGATGTGATTAGTTGAAGGAAGTCCCTCCAATGAAATGAGAAGTGTGAAGTTTTGATGCATAATGAGTTGGAAGATGTAGTTCCTACTTGCTTGTATTGCAATGAGTTTGTTGATGTGGAGTTGACGTTTCCTTCTTGCTTTGTGCATTTATATTGTTGTTGCATGCATGATTATGGGCTGCTAGTCTTGAGTCGTCACTGCCTTAATGTGTTTTAAGTGTCATTCGAGGACAATGTTCTTAAGTGGGGGATAATGTAACGACCCTAAAAACGAACCAGTGAAACAAGAGCCTAACGTGTGTGTGTTGAGTTTGATGTGAGGTTTGATGATGTTTAATGGTTTCCCGAGTGAAGTTTGAGGAATTTAGGGGTAAAATGTCGCGACACGACTGTAACACCCGAAAACTAGTGAGTTGAACTAGTGTGTCGTAGAGTCTTGTAGTGGAGTTTTGGAGTGTTGTATAAGGGTTAAAACTCATAGAAATGACTCCCGTACTTAGAATGACATAATTAGGGGTTAAACATCCAGTTACAACTCCCTAAGGACCACCCAAAGGATCCTTGAGGAGGACCCCAGCACTGCCCAAAAAGTTGTCAAAACAGCTTGGTTCACGGAGGCAGATCACGCCCCTTAGACCAGGCCACACCCCGTAGGTGAAACGACCCCAAAAATGCCCGAAAATATGCTTCGGAAACACCTATAATTGTAATTTCCATATATCTCAAAATCCCTGCATGATTTCGGAAATTCAACTTCATATTCTTATTCAGGGGGTAAAATTGAGTGGGAAATGGGTCTAACCCGAATTTTAGAGCAACCGTATCAAAGTTCAAAAATCGCAAAAAATGTGATTTTGAGGGTCAACTTTAAAGGGGCATATCTCTTAGCACACAAGGAACTGGAAGGAGCTCAAACTAAAAAAATTAAATCTCTTCGAGTTAGCTTTCCAACGCACTTTGTTTCACCTCATTCCGAGTTAGGATGAAGGAGTTATGACCATTTTCGTAAAACCTGTCTGTGCAGACCCGAAAATTCCAGTGAGCTGTTTTTTTTTTCAGCCTCATTTTTGAGGCTAAGTGTTGAGGACGTTTTTTATAAAAAGGGGACATATCCCATACTTAGTCATTTAACTTCAAAACACTCAAAAACACTCTCTAAACCCTCTCCAAAAATTCCACCAATATCCTCAACCAAATTCAAAGATCTCAAGCTCTAATTCCGGATTCAAGACTCAATCTCAAGCTTCAATTCTCCATTCCAATCTTCATCAAGAATTCTCCAAAGTTGAGGTATGTGGGTTTGATTGTGGAAACCTTCCTTTCCACAAGTCCAACCATTTGTCCTCTATTACTACTTCAAGTTTATGGGTCCTTATGGTTATTTATGAACTCTTGAGTATGGAATTACTACTACACACCCTATTAAGGTCTATTTTGCATATTATCATGAAATGGAATTATTATGTGATGTTTATGGTTTTCATGCTTCCATGATCAAATTATGAAGGTTGATATATATATATATATATATATATATATATATATATATATATATATATATATATATATATATATATATATATATATATATATATATATGTATATGTATGTGTATGTTATTGGTAGGCTGATTTATATGGATTTTGGAATTGGTTGGACTTAGTACTCTTGAAACACATGATTTTATTTACATGAACAAGTAGCCCATCATATGTTTGATAAAATGCCATTTATAAAATTCTTAGGAAATGGAAGGTCCAATGTACGTCCTATGAGTCGGATGGTTATATAATTATTGAAATGATGATGAAATGGATACATGTATATGATTTTCTCTATATAGTGTTGTGAGTCGACCAAGCCTAGCTCGGGGGTTGTAGGCCCGGGTAACCGTATCGAGGGGTTGGTACCTTGGTTGCCTAGTACGGGGGTAGTAGGCCTGTATAACCATATCGAGGGGTTTGTACCTTGGTCCCTAGCTCGGGGGGTGGTAGGCCCGGGTAACCACATTGAGGGGTTTGTACCTCTTTCGCCTCTCCAAGGGGGTAGTAGGCGTTGGAAATACTATATTGATGGTCACTCACTACACATGTACTATGCCCTACTAAATATGATTTTTCTATAAGCATCATTATACATATCATCTCATTAATATGCTATCTATCGGGTACGATTATGCGTTTTGCCTATGATGTCCATCTATTGTTGCATTGCATTGCATCCCATATACTTAGTACATTCAAACGTACTAATGCATACTCTATGCCTACATGATGTCACCATGTAGGAACCGGAGCACCGTCTGACCATCCTCCTCCGCGTGGCTAATACGATTTTCTATCGAGTTTATTGGTGAGTCCTCCATTCTGGGGACGTTGCTTATGATCTTTTGCTATGTATAAGACTTTCCATTTTAATTATGTCTTGACTATGAGGGTGAGCCTGGTAGTTTGTCTCAGCCCCCGCTAAGTATCCATGTTTAGAGGTGGTGTTGGACAAGTTGTGTATTTTGCTTGAGCTTGACTCATCTATGGTATTTATGTATTATTCTCCTTTTTTTTTTCTTGTTCCCTTAGTCCCGATTTCCCCTTGATTAAGCTTATCGCTTATGGTCCTTTTAATTGCTTCCGCGACCAAGGATGTGTAATGATATGCTATGAGGCTTGTTTGGGGTTCCTTCAGGTTCCCTATTCGCCGGTCACGTCTAGGCCCTAGGCTTGGGTCGTTACAGTAGGTCATGGGCGTGGGTTAGGACTTAGTCTAGCAAGGCTTGGCCTTTATTTTTGAACCCCAGCCCCAAACCACGGAAACACAGGACGGTCAGTAAACCCATCCATGGTCCATGGATAGGTGGGCGTGGATAAGGGCAGTTTTGTCAAGATTTTTATTTTAGTTAGGGGTCATAGTTTTAGTTAGTTATTTAATTAGGGATTAGAAGGGACGATTAGATAACTAATTAACTTCCTACATAAAGTATTTTAAGTCCATAAACACCCAATTAATTGATTACAACCTAAGACCCCAAATGAAAACCCTTCCCTCCCAAAAAGTCTTCTCTAGAAACTCCATTGGAGATCAAGGTCAAGATCAAGCTAGGGTTGGGGATTTCAAGGTGTTTTCTCATCAATTTTTGTGGGGAATCAAAAGCAAGGTATGGTGGTCTTTATCCTTGTCTAATTTTCCATTCAAGGAGCCAATTCAATGAAGGTTTCAAATCATGAAAATCTAGGTTTTCACTCAATCTAATGGGTTCTTTCATCTAATGATTTTAAAGGTTTACTATTGTCTAATTATTATTATATTGATGTTTAATTGATAATTTTACTTTATGAACCCATGATTCCTCTCAATTTCTAAATTATGTCTTATAAAGTGGGTTTGTTGATCACGAATGAATGTTGATGATTTAAGCCTGGATTGATTTAGACTGTTGAATTGTATCATCATCTATGCCCAATTATGGTGAATTGTTGGTGAATTGAGGATATGTGATCATAGCCTTTAAAGGGCAAGTTTGACCTAATCTCATGTTAAAGTCGAATTGTGCTTGAATTGTTGATCCACTTAAAAGGAGGAGATATTTACTTACTTTGCATATTGATCCACTTGAAAGGTGGAGGTGTTTACTTATAATGGACATTGTGATCATGGCCTTGAAGGCATAGTGTGGGTAATTGAAGTAATATCGGGATAGTGTATAGATGAATGTGATATAAAGAATGTGTGTGATCTAAATGAATGAAAGATGATCTTGTCTAGAAGCTAATTGTGTTAGGATTGAATATTATTTATCTATTAACACTTCTGAATGATGATGATTATGTGAAAGATTATACTCACATACACACACATACTTGAATGAATGAATGAAGTTCAATGATAATGTTAATGATGAAGTACTATTTGAAAGGTTATTCTCATATTGTACTTTAATGAATGTTAATGACTTGTTGTGAAAGAACTTTCTCACAATAAGGGGGTTCTTAGGTGAAAGGATATTCTCATCTTTAAATCTGCTTGCTAATGAATGAAAGAATGTTGGGTTTTGGATGGATGCTCATTCGGGAGTTTAGGTGGGGTATCTAGTAGCAATCCCTTAACCCATAATGAACTAAAGTAATGAAGGTAATGTACTCCGTGGGGAATAATGCTAAGCACCGAGCGGATATGGTTTGAGATGGGTGCTCATCCGGAAGTTAAGGCGGGGTATCTAGTAGCAATCTCCCTATCCCTTAAACTATGTTCCCATATAGGTCTACCTAGTAGATCTACTTAAGCTAAAGAACAATGGTCCTACCTTTAGAAAGTAGGAATCTCTTATCCGGTGAGGGTGACACCGGTATTCAATGTCAAGCTCTCATGGTCTATGTCGGTTAAGGCTTACCCCCAAAATAAGGTTAATGAACTATGGCTTCTTAAGGATGTACTACTTAGTTTGGGTGGTGGTATGCGACGCCATCTATACATTGCACAAGTGGACATTTGAGGGAGGCCATGGTGTGTTCCTTTATAATGTTAATGAATGAATGGACTCTTATGATCTAGTTAACGAATAATGTTGATCTTGTGTCTAATGAATGAAGGTGTTCTTAATGAAGTTAATGAATGGTGACTTGAATGCTTATATGTGTAATAAAAGAATACATACTATGTTTGGATTATATATATGAGTACTTCTTTGTTATAACTTATTAAGTATGAATGTGCCTAGTCTATGGTGACTTCAAAGGAACAATTATTGTGAGTAGTAGTATGGGACTGATCTTACACATTGCACAAGTGTGACTTAGAGTTATCTGAGGTGATGGTCCTTATGCGATGATCATGTCTTATATAATATTTTTGTCTTATGAATGTATATTGTTGAAGGTGGAAAGGTTGAATGGCAAGTTCACTTTCGATGACCTTAGGGTGGTGTCTTTGTGTGGATAGTGGTATGGGACACTATCCATACATTGCTCAAAGTGTAGCCTAAGGGTTACTTTAAATGAAGGGTTATGGAAATGTAATGGTTTATATATGTTGAACATGTCTCTATTGTGATAAATGACTTTTATGTTGGTTATGATTGAGTATTATGACTCTTATACTTGTATTTCATGAAGTTTTGCCAAAACAACATAAAAGCAAGTCTTTCAACAAATGTCCTTTTTAAGCATGTTTTTGCATGGCTATCATACTTAGTACTTTATGTGCTAACCTCATTCTTCTTCTATGTTTTTACTACAAGTGTAGGTTGCAGTAATTGAGTATCTCTCTAGTTGGAGCTTGGACTAGACTTCTTCCAAGACATATTTTTGGTATGTCCTCATAGACCGAGGACAAGGACTTTTCAAGTTTTCTAGTTTCTTTATGTTTTGAGACTATTGTCGAGACTTCGATTGTAAAGGAACGTGATCCTATCTTGTTTAAAGGTTTGTCTAAGATGGCCATGAGAGACTTTAGTAAAGTTTCGCTTGCTTTTGAATGAATGTTTTTTGATTGAATAGCTTTTGAATTAAAAAAATTTAACTCTGCACTATTTTTATTACCTATGCAATGAATGAATGCTATGAGGCTTGTATAAGACCCCTTCGGGGTCGAGTACGCCGTGTTACAACTAGGAAGTGCTCTTGGGTCATGACAAACATGGTATCAAAGCTCTAGGTTTTGGGAATGGTTTTAGGGTTGATGTCTCACAAGCCACGTCTAATAGAGTCTTGTTCATCGGTGTGTGTCACGACACATCTACGACCGAGAGGCTATAAGACGTTAGAAAGTTACACTTCTTTCATATTCTTGAAGTCGTGCCTTAAAGTGTAGTTCTATAAGTGTTATTTTCCTAATCCTTCTCTTATGTTTATAGGAATATGAATACAAGAAGGGCTAATGCAAGGAGGTAACAAGAGGAGAACGTGAATGAGGCAAAAAGGGCAAGACCCAATGAACAAAGTCAACCAAGGTCCAAAAAGAGGTACTTCAACCAAGATTCTTCTTTGGTCAACAATGATAGGGTGTCTAACCCTAAACCTCAAGGAGGGAATGATGGTGGATCTTCATTTGAAAGGTTTATTTGTACTAAGTATGGGAAGCAACATTTGGGTAACTGTCTTGCCGGCACGGATGGGTG
Organism: Solanum commersonii; assembly: GCA_029007595.1. Taxonomy (NCBI): domain Eukaryota; kingdom Viridiplantae; phylum Streptophyta; class Magnoliopsida; order Solanales; family Solanaceae; genus Solanum; species Solanum commersonii. The sequence goes on from JAJTWQ010000006.1 coordinate 8,656,113, forward strand.
CTTTGGGTGTGGGAAAAAGGGTCAAAAGATGAAAGATTGTCCAACACTTTCGGCAAAGGGGAGAGAGGCCAAACAAGCTTCTATTGATCGCCTGGATCCTAGTGCTCCAAGGAAGAATCGTTTTTATGTGCTTCAGGCTAACAAGGACAAAGGGACTAATTCGGATGAAGGTACCGATAAGTTGATAGTTCCTTATGGTGTGAATGACTTATTGAGGTTTCTTCGTAGTTCTCAAAATGACCTTAGTATGAGTTTTCCCTTAAGTGAGGGATAGTATGTAAACAGTAGGTTGTGGTGAGTGTTGATATCCTTATCTCTTTCCTTTGATACCTATTCAAGTTTGCGACTTAGAGTTCCTTGTAGCTTGTTTCATGTTTTGGAGTCTAGTGTGAAATTGAGTTTGCTTGTCTCCTTATGTTATGCATGTTCTATTTGAATTCTTGTTTAACGGAGAAAATGAATTTTCATGATTTAAGTTCCTCATAATTGAGTGCATTTTTTATATGAGTTGTCTATATGCTTCATGAGGATGAATGGTTGAACATGCCTAAATGTGTTGTTATGAAGAAGTTGCAAATGTGCTTTTATGAGAAAATTGCTTAAAATGTGACTATTGATGTTGTGATGAGAATGATGTGATTAGGAGAAGGAGGTTCCTCCAATGAAATGAGAAATGTGAAGTTTTGATGCATAATGAGTTGGAAGATGTAGTTCCTACTTGCTTGTATTGCATTGAGTTTGTTAATGTGGAGTTGATGTTTCCTTCTAGCTTTGTGCATTTATATTGTTGTTGCATGCATGATTATGGGCTGCTAGTCTTGAGTCGTTACCGTCTTAATGTGTTTTAAGTGTCATTCGAGGAAAATGTTCTTAAGTGGGGGATAATGTAACGACCCTAAAAACGAACTAGTGAAACTAGAGCCTAACGTGTGTGCATTGAGTTTGATGTGAGGTTTGATGATGTTTGATGGTTTCACGAGTGAAGGTTGAGGAATTTAGGGGTAAAACGTCAAGACACGACTCTAACGCCCGGAAACTAGGGAGTTGAACTAGTGAGTCGTAGAGTCTTATAATGGAGTTTTGGAGTGTTGTATGAGGGTTAAAACTCCTAGAAATGATTCCCATACTTAGAATGACATAATTAGGGGTTAAACATCTGGGTACAACTCCCCAAGGACCACCCAAGGGGTCCTTGAGGAAGACCCCAACACTGCCCAAAAGGCTGTCAAAGCAGCTTAGTTCACGGAGGCAGATCATGCCACTTATGAAGGATTGGCCTTTATTTTTTAGCCTCAGCCCCAAACCACGGAACCACAGGACGGTCAGTAGACCCATCCATGGTCCATGGATGGGTGGGCTTGGATGAGGGCAGTTTTTCCATATTTTTATTTTAGTTAGGGGTCTTAGTTTTAGTTAATTATTTAATTAGGGATTAGGAGGGACGATTTTAGATAACTAATTAACTTCCTATATAAATTATTTTAAGTCAATAAACACCCAATTAATTCTTTACAACCCAACACCCCAAATCAAAACCCTTCCCTCCCAAAAAGTCTTCTCTAGAAACTCCATTGGAGATCAAGGTCAAGATCAAGCTAGGGTTGGGGATTTCAAGGTGTTTCTTCTTCAACTTTTGTGGGGAATCAACAGCAAGGTATGGTGGTCTTGATCCTTATCTAATTTTCCATTCAAGGAGCCAATTCAATGAAGGTTTCAAATCATGAAAATCTAGGTTTTCACTCAATCTCATGGGTTCATTCATCAAATGATTTTAAAGGTTTACTAATGTCAAATTATGAGTATATTGATGTTTAATTGATGATTTTACTATATGAACCCATGATTCCTCTCAATTTCTATATTATGTCTTATAAAGTGGGTTTGTTGATCATGAAAGAATGTTGATGGATTTATGCCTAGATTGATTTAGACTATTGAAATGTATCATCATTTATGCCCAATTATGGTGAATTGTCGGTGAATTGAGGATTTGTGATCATAGCCTTGAAACGGCAAGTTTAATGTAATCTCATGTAAAAGTTGAATTGTGCTTGAATTGTTGATCCACTTGAAAGGTGGAGGTGTTTACTTACTTTGTATATCAATCCACTTGAAAGGTGGAGGCGTTTACTTATTATAGACATTGTGATCATGGCCTTGAAGGCATAGTGTGGATAATTGAAGTATTATCAGGATGGTGTATAGATGAATGTGATTTAAAGCATGTGTGTGATCTAAATGAATGAAAGATGATCTTGTCTAGAAGCTAATTGTGGTAGGATTGAATATTATCTATCTATTAACACTTGTGAATGAAGATAATTATGTGAAAGACAATACTCATATACACACACATACTTGAATGAATAAATGAATGAAGTTCAATAATAATGTTAATGATAAAGTACTATTTGAAAAGTCATTCTCATATTGTACTTTAATGAATGTTAATGACTTATTGTGAAAGAACTTTCTCACAATAAGGGGGTTCTTAGGTGAAAGGATATTCTCATCTTTGAATCTATGAGCTTTCCACTAAATGAATGAATGGTGGGTTTGGGATGGATGCTCATCCGGGAGTTTAGGCGGGGTATCTAGTAGCAATCCCTTATCCCATAATGAACTAAAGTAATGAATGTAATGTACTCCGTGGGGAATAATGTTAAGCACTGAGTGGATATTGTTTGAGATGGGTGCTCATCCGGGAGTTGAGGCGGGGTATCTAGTAGCAATCTCCTTATCCCTTAAACTATATGCCCACATAAGTCTAGCTAGTGGATCCACTTAAGCTAAAGAACAATGGTCCTACCCTAGGCAAGTAGGAATCCCTTATCCGGTGAGGGTGACACCGGGATTGAATGTCAAGCTCTGATAGTCTATGTTGGTTAAGGCTTACCCCCACAATAAGGTTAATGAACTATGGTTTCTTAAGGATGTACTACTTAGTTTGGGTGGTGGTATGGGATGCCATCTATACAATGCACAAGTAGACATTTGAGGGTGGCCATGGTGTGTTCCTTTATAATGTTAATGAATGAATGGACTCTTATGATCTTGTTAATGAAGCATGTTGATCTTGTGTCTAATGAATGAAGGTGTTCTTAATGAAGTTAATGAATGGTGACTTGAATGCTTATATGTGTAATAAACTAATGCATGCTATGTTTGGATTGTATATATGAGTACTTCCTTATTATAACTTATTGAGTATGAATGTGCCTAGTCTATGGTGACTTCAAAGGAGCACTTAATGTGAGTAGTAGTATGGCATGCTATTTACACATTGCAAAAGCGTGACTTAGAGTTATCTTAGGTGATAGTCCTTATGTGATGATCATGTCTTATATAATGTTTATGTCTTTATGAATGTATATTGTTGAAGGTGGAACGGTTGAATGGCAAGTTCACTTTTGGTGACCTTAGGGTGGTGCCTTTGTGTGGATAGTGGTATGGGACACTATCCATACATTGCACAAGGTGTAGCCTAAGGGTTACTTTAAGTGAAAGGTTATGGAAAGGTAATGGTTTATATATGTTGAACATGTCTCTATTGTGATAAATGACTTTTATGTTGGTTATGATAAAGTATTATGACTCTTATACTTGTATTTCATGAAGTTGTGCCAAAATAGCATAAACGCAAGTCTTTCAACAAATATCCTTTTTAAGCATGTTTTGGAATGACTATCATACTTAGTACTTTATGTGTTAACCCCATTCTTCTTCTATGTTTTTACTACAAGTGTAGGTTGCGGTAATTGAGTATCTCTCTAGTTGGAGCTTGGACTAGACTTCTTTTCAGACAACTTTTGGGTATGTCTTCATAGACCGAGGACAAGGACTTTTCTTGTTTTCTAGTTCTTTTATGCTTTGAGACTATTGTCGAGACTTCTATTGTAAAGGGTTGTGACTCTATCTTGTTTAAAGCTTTGTCTAAGATCGTCATGTGAGAATTTATTAAACTTTCTCTTTCTTTTGAATGAATGTTTTTCAATTGAATGGCTTTTGAATAAAAAGTTTTTAATTCCGCACTATTTTTATTACCTATGCGATGAATGAATGCTATAAGGCTTGTATAAGATCCCTTCGGGGTCGAGTACACCGTGTTACGACTAGGGGGTTCTCTCGAGTCATGACAGTAACATGCTAGTCCGAGAGTATGGACTGAAGTTCACCTAACTTTCCAAGTATACTCCCCACATGGTTGTCGATTCAAAGGAACAAATGAACAAGTTTCTGTTTGGGGTATCCGATTTGGTAATAACAGAGTGCAGAAATGCTAGGTTGCTAGAATATATGAACATCTCTAGGATCATGAATCTTGCTCGGTAGGTTGAGGGAGATAAGCTTGGGGAACAGGCTAAGGACAACAAGAAGGCTAGAACAGGCAACTATGATTACTCTCAGCAGAAATCAGGTGGTGAAAATCGCTCGCAGTTTCAGCAGAAATCTTCAGCTCCAGCACCTTCATCTGCTAGTGCTTCATCCCCCTAGGTTTCGACATGATCAAACAGGTAGGGCATCAGGCCCTAAGTCTCAGGGAAGTGTTTCAGGTACTAGAACCTACCCAACTTGTCCAAAGTGTGGTAAGAACCATTCGGGCAAGTGTCTTGCTGGAAAGGAAGGATGTTTGGGTGTTGTCAGACTGGTCACAGGTTAAAAGATTTTCCTTCCTCTAAATAGAGTCAAGGAGGTAATAATAGTTGGGCTCAGTCTACAGCTCTAGCAGCACCAACAGGTCACCCAACTCAATAGGGTGCTTCATCAGGTACAGGTGGCGGTCAGCGCCAGAACAGGTTGTATGCTCTCCAAGCTCGCCAGGACCAGGAAGATTCTCCTGATGTTGTCACTGGTACGTTACGAGTCTTTCACATAGATGTTTATGCTTTGTTAGATCCAGGGGCAACTTTTTCCTTTATAACTCTATATATAGCAGTAAACTTCGTTGTCCACCCACAAATTCTCTCAGAACCCTTCTCAGTCTCTACTCCAGTTGATGACTCAGTTATAGCTAAACGAGTATACATAAATTGCCCTGTCATAATCTTTCAGAAAATCACCTAAGCAGATCTTGTAGAGTTAGAAATGGTAGACTTTGATATCATTCTAGGCATTGATTGGTTACATTCCTATTATGCCTCAGTCGATTGTAGAACTAGTGATGTTTGCGTAATCAAGACACAACTTCCGATGCAAGTGTCTACGATCGTACAATAGTTTCGTAACCCAACCAAGGGTTGGGATCGTCCCAAGAGAGTGGTTTTGAGAATTTATAGAAAAATAAAAGTTCGTTCTAACTAGTCGTAGCTAAAGACATTAACGAGTAAAAACATTGTAAATTAGAGGGGGACACAAAAGTGTCAATTAACAATGGAGGGGTTTTGTCACTAGTAAGTAAAAATAGCAAAATAAACAAGCGTTTGTAAGTAATGAGAGGGGATCCTTGGGATGTGACAGGAATACGGGTTAAGCTAGATTATTGGGTACATGTTTTTTATAGAAGATTCATAGAGTAATTGTGACTAGGCTAAGCTTTTAGGGGGATAAGCTCTCTCTCGAGTAACTTACACCGTTTCAAATGCGTTCCTCTCGGACACCCACTTTTCGCATGAAGAACAGCCTATGCCTTAACCCACTCACTTTCTCGAGCTGAGTGTATGGACATGGGACTAGGGTTCACTCTCTCAAGCTGAACCTCATGTCGACCCACTCACACTGGACATCAATCTAGTGGTCTTAGTTTTATGACCTCTCTCTCGAGCAAGCCGAAAACACATAAATAAACTTGTATTTGCAACTACAAATTCATTAAATTCATCCACAACCACTAAACGAAATCACAATTAAACTACGATTAAATTATCAGCAAGCAAGACCCAACAATTATCATAACCCATATTCGCTAAATCACACACCAAAAATTAGGTTTTTAGCCACACATCAAGAGATAGAAATTTATACCTAAATAAGCTTGCATTCAAATGGGAATGAAGATTTAAGTCTTGTTACAGGCCAAGAATGAAGAATCCAAGGGACCCAAGTCCAAATCCTTGGAGATGAAACCCTCGTCTTCTTCAAGTCTTCAAAACCCTCTCAAACTAAAAGCAAAATTATCAAAAAGTACTATTCTCTAAGTGAAAATTATAATAATTGTTCCACACTAAAACTAAAACTCTAACTAGTATTTATAGTTATCACAGATTTGTGTTGCAGCGAATCATTTAGCGTCATTAGTCAAAATCACCGATCAAGTCGGCGGTTCGCCCTTTGGTGTAATTCAATGCAGTCTTGTACCAACCTTTAGCATCGTCGTGCTCTGGGTTATTGGGTGGCATGGTACTGCTTCGCGGAACTGCTCGGCGATGCGCCAACTGCTTTTTTTTTCCACCAACTTGATCATTTTCTTAAGGGCTCAGCCACTAGAACAAAAGGTGAAGTAAGACCCTTCGGTGACTCGCCAAGTGGACTCGGCAATCCTTAGGCCTTTATTTCTTCGTTCTTTTCAGCCCTTTCATTCCTTTTTGTGACGTAGTGTCCATGCTCTCCTCAAAACTTCAAATACCTGAAACTTAAGGGTTTTCATCAGATATTGAGATAAAATAAGCATTTTAGGGCACAATTTCTATTAAAATATAGCCCTGAATGAGTTCAATTTGTGGACTCAACAACACCCCCAACTTAAAATTTTGCTTGTCCTCAAGCAAACTAAAGTTAATCCGTTGAAAAAGGGCATCTCAAACAGTGCTACACAAGACTCAATCATGAATGCACACAACAAGACTCAATGTACTTATGCAAAGATCAAATATGCACTCAAAGATTCAAGTTGTGACTCACCAATATCAACGAATCTCATGCTCACAATACTCTCTTCAAATTCAAGTTCAAGCTTAACTATAGTGTTCAAATGCCCTCACACAAAGAATGATTCCTTATTTACACAATGGCTTCACAGTTTGAAGCTTTGGAATCAGATGCAATGCTCACACTCACAAAGAAGAACATAATGCATAATTTCACCCATAGGTTTGCCCGTATTTTCCAATCAACATTTGTTTCAGCTCACTCAAGATCAAAAAGTTCTTTTCACGGCTTGTAATGGGGCTGAGTGCAAAGGTTTGGTCATTTAGGCTTAGTGGCTTTCATCCTCATGAAATGTGGTGCTCACACCACTTCCTTTCCTTTCTCCTTCATCATTTTCATTAGTTCTTATAATTCATCCTATTATTTACTTTTCATGAATTGTTTGGAAACCCCCCTTCATTTTTCAACTTTATTCCACAACTTTTCTTTTTCATTCTTTTTCTTTTTCTCTTTTTTTTATATGGAGGGGTTCCATTTTCCTCAAAACCATGGGTAGGAGGGACTTTCTTGCACTTCTTGACTTTCCCTTTTCTTTTCACCACACCCCCAACTTAGGCTTTTGGCCTAAGTTGGCTATTCAAACTAACCACAACTTTATGAGGATTATGGGTGATGGATTAAGAAAGGTCTAGTTTTCATCAAATTTCTTCCAAAGAAAGTTAAGGTTCAAGGGGTGTTCAAGAGAGGTTCACACACTCACAAGATAGGCCACAAAAGCAGTATATGTCAAATTGGCTCACACTCTTCAAAGTTGCCTAAGATCATGTCAAGAGATAGCATCACTTAGTTGACCGGAACAACGGGGCAAATTCTAGAATCTATCTTGCATAGTTCATAGGTATGCTCATCACACTAGGTAGTGACACTATAAGTCAAACAAGGCTCCACACTTTGCTAGTGTGCAATGATCATCACAAGAGAATCAATTTGATACAAGGCTAGTCATAACGAGATGCAAAGATTTCACATATTGTCTATGCAACTTCATTTGGTCTTATCATAGCCACACATTCATGTTCGTTCGATTGAGAGAACTATTCAAGTCATCAGTACTGATTGGAACCGAGACTCTATTTTTTGCAAAAGAACAGCCACATTCAACACAAGAGGGGTGGCAAAAATGTGTGAAAAAATCAATTTTTTTTAAAGGATCAAAATCATTTTGCAATTTTAAAATAAAAGGAGTCATAAGCTCAAACATCCACAGAAAGCAGTGATAATATTAGTTAAAACATAACAACCCAAATATAAGCACAAAACATGAGCATCAATATTCACACAAAAGGTGGGCCTCACCCCACCATAAATAAAATGTACTTGTCCTCAAATGTACATAACAAACATCCGAAAGTACAAATAGAGAATAACAGAGAGGGAGGCAAAGGATATTCCTGGTTAAGCAGCTGCCTTATCTGTCGGGGCGGCATGTTTAAGGTGGAGATGTTAAGCGGACCGCTGAGTGGTTCTTCAAACTCTCCGCAGCTTTGCTAGGCAGCCCAATGCGTCTAGTCTCAATCCACGTTCTCGAATGCTTCACAACCACCCTTTTGCACTGACCAATTTAAAGTGTAATCCATGTTCCGAGCACAATTTGATAACTAGAACACTTAGGTAATGCAGGAATATATAGAAATTAGTGTGCCAAGATGCAGTTAGAGGAATGAAAGCATGTAAAAGTGAACAAGTTGTAGAATTTTAACCCTTTTTACTTGCAAACTGTCCAGTTCATGCTCATTCAGCGGTAGTAGTCTTGATTGCTAAGTCAGTTGACATTTCGCCGAACAGTTGTTTACTTCACCGAGTTTTACTGAACTTCCCAAGTAAATTTGGACGTTCAAACGGCGGTAAACATCGGGGTAGCCAATATGGTTGGCAATTCACCAATATTTTTTTGGGCTCGCCGAATTTTAAAGACTCCAATTTGAAGTTATCTTGTGTCAAACGGCGGAATTGATTTGGCGCGCCGACCTCTTTGGCGACTCACCGACTATAACTGTTGTTCACCACCTAACACTTTCTCGCACTTCAACTTGTATAAACAACACACTATTATTTTACCAATACGCAAATATAAAATATTAAGGGGTTTTGGGTTGCCTCTCAAACAGTGCCTTAGTTAACATCGCAGCACGACGCAAGTCAGCAACTATTCTTCATCCTTAGAGTTGCCCATGTTGTAATTAGGTGAGTCCTCGGTGAATGGTGGGTCATAACCTGATATCAAATGGCCGATTTGAGCATCTTGCAGCTGAATAGTCATGGAGTGAGAGGTTGACGCTTCATTTAGCATTTCGATGTTTTCCTTCATCTCATTCAACATCTTCTCATGTGCCTCAATTTTTTGCTGAATGAGTAAAAGAGCTTCGTCATCCTGCACACCTCCCTACTTCTTCCCATGACTACACTCTCGGAGGGAGAAGTGCTTTTCTTTTCCCATGGCTTGTACTTCCAATATTGTGACTGAGTTGGATAAAACATCCAATTGGGTGACTAGCGCGTCCCACTTCTGCTTCTTTTTGGCTTCTTTGCTAGCTTCTACCATGCCATTAAGAAGTTTCGCCACAACTTCATAGTGCTGGTATAGCATGTCACCCTCGCAAAGTTGATCGCCTACATTTCTATTTTCAGGTCCAAGACCCCTATAGAAGCACTCCAGTAGCACCTTGTCCGTCATTCCATGAGATGGGCATGGTTGCAACACCACTTGAAACTTCAGCCACATTTCCTGAATTGTCTCATCCCCTACCTGTATAAATGTCAGGAGGTTGTCCCTGAGGTTCAGTAGCTTCAGGAGGGGATGGTCCATATGGTACCCATAATGATCATCCATTCTTATTTCCCTACTTTGATATTCAAAATAAGCAAAACAAAACTACAATTTAGATTAGTAAAGCTAAAACAAAGAACGATCAAGAATTCTATTTAACTAAGAATTCCCAAATAACACCACTCCTCGACAGCAGTTTTTGATGTTTGCGTAATCAAGACACAGCTTCCAATACAAGTGTCTACGATCGTACAATAGTTTAAGAACCCAACCAACGGTTGGGATCGTCCCAAGAGAGTGGTTTTGAGAATATAAAGAAAAATAAAAGTTTGTTCTAACTAGTCGCAGCTAAAGACATTAACAAGTAAAAACATTGTAAATTAAAGGGGACACAAAAGTGTCAATTAACAATGGGGGTGTTTTGTCACTAGTAAGTAAAAATAGCAAAATAAACAAAGGACTAAGTAATGACAGGGGATCCTCTGGATGTGATGGGAATACGGGTTGAGCTAGATTATTGGGTACATGCTTTCAATAGAAGATTCATAGAGTAATTGTGACTAGGCTAAGCTTTAAGGGGAATAATCTCTCTCTCGAGCAACTTACCCCGTTTCAAATGTGTTCCTCTCGGACACCCACTTGCCGCATGAAGACTAGCCTACGCCTTAATCCACTCACTCTCTCGAGCTGAGTGAGTGGACATGGGACTAGGGTTCACTCTCTCGAGCTGAACCTCATGTCGACCCACTCACACTGGACATCAATCTAGTGGTCTTAGTTTTACGACCTCTCTCTCGAGCAAGCCAAAAACAAATAAATAAACTTGTATTTGCAACTACAAATTCATTAAATTCATCCACAACCACTAAACGAAACCACAATTAACTATGATTAAACTATCAGCAAGCAAGACCCAACAATTATCTTAACCCATATTCACTAAATCACACCCCAAGAATTGGGGTTTTTAGCCACACATCAAGAGATAGAAATTTATACCTAAATGAGTCTGCATTCAAATGGGTATGAAGATTTAAGTTTTGTTACAGGCCAAGAATGAAGAATCCAAGCGACCCAAGTCCAAATCCCTGTAGATGAAACCCTTTTATTCTTCAAGTCTTCAAAACCCTCTCAAACTTAGAGAAAAAATATTTAAAATTACTATCATCTAAGTGAAAATTATAATAATTGTTCCACACTAAAACTAAAACTCTAACTAGTACTTATAGTTATCACAGATTTGTGCTGCAGCGGATCGTTCGGCGTCATTAGTCAAAATCGCCGATCAAGTCATCAATTCACCCTTTGGTGTAATTCATCGCTGTCTTGTTCCAACTTTCAGCATCATCGTGCTCTGGGTTATTGGGTGGCATGGTACTGCTTTGCGAAATTGCTCGGCGATGTGCCTACTACTTTTTTTTTCTACCGACTTGATCCTTTTTCTTCAAGGCTCAGCACACTGGAACAAAAGGTGAAGTAAAACCCTTCGGTGACTCACCAAGTGGACTCGGCAATCCTCTAGCCTTCATTTCTTTGTTCGTTTTAGCGTTTTCATTTGATTTTGCGACATAGTGTCCATGCTCTCCCCAAAACTTCAAATACCTAAAACTGAAGGGTTTTCATCAGATATTGAGATAAAATAAGCATTTTAGGACATAATTTCTATTGAAATATAGCCCTGAATGAGTGTCCAATTTGTGGACTCATCAACTAGGATCGTTCATTTTTTGTTTCCCAGCGAACCAGTCTTAGAATGGAAAGGTAGTAGCTCAGTGCCTATTGGTCGATTCATTTCTTACCTTAAGGCCAAAAAGATGATATCTAAGGGGTATCTTTATCATATAGTTCGAGTTAAGGATTCAAGATCCAAAACCCCAACTCTTGAGTCACTCCCAATAGTTAATGAGTTCCCAGAAGTGTTTCCAGAAGATCTTCCTAGAGTTACTCTTGAAAGAGAAATTGACGTTGGCATTGATCTCTTTCTAGATACCTAGCCTATTTATATTCCTCTTTACAGAATGGCTCCAATTGAGCTTAAGGAATTGAAAGAGCAGTTGAAAGACCTTCTAGAAAAGAGCTTCATCAGACGTGGTATTTCCCCATGGGGTACACCAGTGTTGTTCATGAAAAATAAAAATGGTTCCCTTAAAATGTGCATTAACTATCGGCAGTTGAACAAAGTCACAATCAAGAATAAGTACCTTATCCCCATGATTGATGACTTGTTCGACCAACTTCAGGGTGCTAGTCATTTTTTGAAGATAGACCTCAGATCTGGTTACCATCAGCTCAAAGTCAGAGATAGTGACATCCCAAAAATAGCCTTCAGAACTCGGTATGGTCATTATGAATTTGTAGTTATGTCATTTGGACTAACCAATCATCCTGCAGCTTTCATAGATTTGATGAACAGAGTGTGCAAGCAGTATTTAGACTTGTTTGTTATTGCCTTTATATGATATCATTATTTACTCTAAGAATAAGGAAGAACATGTGACTCATTTCAGGGTTGTCCAGAAAACTCTCAAAGATCGTCAGTCATTTGATATGTTCAGCAAATATGAGTTTTGGTTGCATTAGGTTGCTTTCCTTAGGCATATTATGTCTAGCAAATGGATCCGAGTAGATTCTCACAAAATAGAGGTAGTCAAGCAATGGCCCAGACCTACCTCTTCTACAGATATCAGAAGTTTCTTAGGTTTAGCGGGTTATTATAGAAGTTTCTTGGAAGGATTTTCGTCCATAGCTTCTCCATTGACTTAGGTTCATTCAGACAAAGGTTAGGTTTCAGTGGTCAGATGAGTGTGCGAAAAGCTTCTCAGAACTGAAAACTAGGTTAACTATAACTCCTATTTTAACTCTACCAAAGGTTTCAGATGGTTATGTGATCTATCGTAGGGTGTGTGTTCATGCAGCGAAGTAAGGTTATAGCTTACGCTTCTAGATAGCTTAAGGTGCATGAGAAGAACTATCTGACTCATGACCTTGAGTTTGCAGCCGCAGTATTTGCCCTAAAGATTTGGAGACATTACTTGTATGGAGTTCACATAGATTTGTTTACAGACCATAAGAGCTTTCATTATGTATTCACTCAAAAAGACTTGAATCTCTGCCAGAGTAGGTGGCTTGAGTTCCTCAAAGACTATGATATGAATGTGTTTTACCATCCTAGTAAGGCCAATGTAGTAGCTGATGTTCTTAGAAGAATATCTATGGGTAGTGTAGCGCATGTTGAGGAAGAAATAAGGGAATTAGCAAAAGATGTCCATCGGCTTGCTCGCTTAGGATTTTGCCTTATGAACATATTAGATAATGGTGTGACCATTTAGAATGGCTTAGAATCTTCATTAGTAGCATAGGTTAAGGGAAAACAAGACACTGGTCTGATATTACTTCAATTAAAGGGTGCAGTTCATTAGCAGAAAGTTGAGATTTTCTCCTAAGGGGGAGATAGTGTGCTTTGCTACCAGGGTTGGTTATGTGTTCCTAAGGTGGGTGAGTTGAGGAAGAAAATCCTTACAAAAGCCCATAACTCCAGGTATTCTATTCATCCAGGTGCTACTAAGATGTACCGTGATCTGCAGGAAGTATTTTGGTGGAATGGCATTAGGAGGGATATAGCAGATTTTGTGGCTAAGTGCCCAATTGTCAACATGTGAAGGTAGAATATCATAAACCAGGAGGTATGACTCAAAAGATTAACATTCCTACATGGAAGTGGGAAGTGAGAAACATGGACTTCATTACAGGTTTACCTCGTACTCGCAAATAGCATGACTCTATTTGGGTGATAGTAGACAAAGTTACTAAGTCCACTCACTTTTTGGCTTTTCAGACTACCGATTAGGTGGAGGACTACGCCAAGCTTTACATTAATGAGATCCTTTGTCTATAATCTCAGATAGAGGTCCTCATCTTACCTCTCATTTCTAGAAGTCATTTCAAAAAGGTCTAGGTACTCAGGTTAACCTCAGCACAACATTTCATCCATAGACAGATGGTCAGGTAGAGCGTACCATACATACCTTAGAGGACATGTTGAGAGCTTGCGTGATCCACTTCAAGGTCAGTTGGGATGATCACATTCCTCTTATAGAGTTCACCTACAATAATAGCTACCATTCATGTATTCAGATGACCCCTTATGAGGCATTGTATGGGCATAGGTGCAGATCTCTAGTTGGTTAGTTTGAAGTAGGTGAAGCAATCTTGATAGGGCCAGATTTGGTTCATGATGCTATTGAAAAAGTTCATCTCATCTGAGATAGACTTAGGACAGCCCAAAGTTGTCAGAAGTCCTATGCAGACGTAAGGAGAAGGAACTTGGAGTTCCAAATCAATGATTGGGTTTTCCTAAAAGTGTCACCCATGAAGGGGGTGATGAGATTTGGCAAAAAGGGAAAGCTCAATATGTAAGACCTTACAGGATCTTGGAAAGGGTTGCTAAAGTGGCATATGAGTTAGAATTGTCAGCGGAACTAGCAATAGTGCATTCGGTCTTTCACATTTCGTTGTTAAAGAAGTGTATGGGTGATCCAGCATCCATAGTATCTTTAGAGAGTGTGGTTATGAAGGATAGTCTCACTTAAGAGGAGGTGCCAGTTGAAATTTTGGATCGTTAACTTCGTAGTCGCAAATAGCATGACTCTATTTGGGTGATAGTAGACAGAGTTACTAAGTCCACTCACTTTTTGGCTTTTCAGACTGCCGATTAGGTGGAGGACTATGCCAAGCTTTACATTAATGAGATCCTTTGTCTATAATCTCAGATAGAGGTCCTCATCTTACCTCTTATTTCTAGAAGTCATTTCAAAAAGGTCTAGGTACTCAGGTTAACCTCAGCACAACATTTCATCCATAGACAGATGGTCAGGTAGAGCGTACCATACATACCTTAGAGGACATGTTGAGAGCTTGCGTGATCCACTTCAAGGTCAGTTGGGATGATCACATTCCTCTTATAAAGTTCACCTACAATAATAGCTATCATTCATGTATTCAGATGGCCCCTTATGAGGCATTGTATGGGCGTAGGTGTAGATCTATAGTTGGTTAGTTTGAAGTAGGTAAAGCAACCTTGATAGGGCCAGATTCAGTTCATGATGCTATTGAAAAAGTTCAACTCATCAGAGATAGACTTAGGACAGCCCAAAGTTTTCAGAACTCCTATGCAGACGTAAGGAGAAGGAACTTGGAGTTCCAAATCGATGATTGGTTTTTCCTAAAAGTGTCACCCATGAAGGGGGTGATGAGATTTGGCAAAAAGGGAAAGCTCAATATGTAAGACCTTATAGGATCTTGGAAAGGGTTGCTAAAGTGGCATATGAGTTAGAGTTGTTAGCGGAACTAGAAACAGTGCATTCGGTCTTTCACATTTCGTTGTTGAAGAAGTGTATGGGTGATCCAACATCCATAGTATCTTTAGAGAGTATAGTTATAAAGGATAGTCTCACTTATGAGGAGGTGCCAGTTGAAATTTTGGATCGTCAACTACGAAGGTTGAGAAATAAAGAAGTCGCTTCAGTTAAGGTATTGTGGAGGAGTCAGTCTGTAGAGAGAGCTACTTGGGAAGCAGAAGCAGCCATGACGGCCAAGTATCCTCATCTCTTTCCTTTCGATTCCATTCCAGCTTGAGGTAATAGTTCCTCTTTAGTCTTTCAGTTACTCTTGCATAATTTCAGTCTTAGTATCATATTCCTTCAGTTATACTTGCATTTTCTGTGTATTTTCATGTTCATGAAAGTTAGTTCAGTCAGATTTCAGATTTCAGTATTTAGTGGTAGGGTTTGCAAATATTTCCCTCCATACCCGACTCGCTTAGGCTTCATTTGAAGATGAATGTTCTCAAAGGGGAGATATTGTAACACCTCAGAAATCATACTTAGGTCTTTTAGCAAAAATAGGTGAACCACGACAGGGTTCACGGACCGTGAAAGGAACCACGGTCCGTTGACCTGTCTGTGGTTCACACCTAGCCCAGAAATGGTTGACCATGGGACCTTTCACAGGCCGTAGATCATCACACGAGCCATACTGGTGCTCGTGGTAGTGATACAAAACCTCTCAGGCCATGACATAAGACCACGAAACCCTCCACGGGACGTGGTCTTGATGACGGGCCATGGGAGGGTCCGTGGACCTAAGCCAACAAACCACCAGCCCAAGTGAGTGACCACGGGGACTTCATGATTTGTGGTCCTCCATATGGTCCGTGTGGGGCTCGTGGACTGGAACCCTAGAACCATAAGCTACTAGCCAAGGACAACGACCCACTTGATGGTCTGTGGTCCTTGTGACGGTCCGTCATAGGGCCCGTGATCTGCCTTTGTCATATTTTAAGTGGGGTCATTTTAGACTTTCTCCTATGTGTTGGACACCTAAACTACGTTATTTAACCACTAAACTACGTAGTTTTGGTCAGTTTGAGCCTAGTAACTTAATCAGAACTTACCCTAATCGATCATTCACCAAAAACTTGAGCAAAAGAAAAGAATTCAGGCGTTATCATCCTCAAGAACATCAACAAGGTTTTCTTCAGTTCCAGCCTTGATATCTAAATATTTCCCCGTGAAATTCGTCATCGGGTATGTCGGATTTCACTAGTGGATTCCTTTCATCCACTAGGTCCCTAGATTTCAATCAAAATCTTGATTCCCTTAATATTGCTTAGACCTAGGGTTTCTAGAACTCCAGATAATTACTATGATTTAGTTGTAGTAACATTCTTAATCAGATTATCATGTCTTAGTGATATTTTGCGTAGATTCTTGCATGGAACTCAGAACCATAATTGTGTAGTTCATTTAGTTCATGAATTACATTAGTTAGGACAGATAAACAGATATGCATGCCTCAGTTTTCAAATGTTTCATTATCAATACTTAATGTTGCTTTTTTAGTTAGCATGTCAAAATCTTAAGCTATCCAGTTATTTCAGTTATGTTGTATTTTATACATTCTATTAGGAGTACGTCAAGGGGGTAGCCTCGGGGCGTGACAGATATTGTGATGAGTTCAGACAACTCAAAATCCTCATAAACCATGTATTCTAACATAGGTAAAGGATAATACTTTTTAGATGACACCTTATTAATTTAGAGCATAGCTTAGTGGATCTACTTAGTTAAGGTGTTCTATATCCCAGTAAAGTATAGGACAATTTTGGCAGTATGGGCGAGACGTTGTATTATTACAGAGCTCATAGTGATAGTTGTCGAATAGAAAATCTCCCAACTAAGAGTAAGGAGTAACTTATTGTATTTTTACACACACCTTTGAGTTAGTAGCTTATATTTATGAAGCTTTAAACATTTCATCTTTTGTTATTGCTTTGTTTTGAGTTGAGCTGAGGTGCGTATTTCTTCCAACCTTGTCTGTTTGGTTATATATTCCACTTAGTTCTCTTTGCATACTCGTACATTCAATGTATTGATGTCATTCGACATGAATCTTCTTATGAGGTAGATACGGGTGTTTAGGATTATCAACAAGCGCTTCGTTGAGATTACCTTACACTCGTAGCCAGTATTCAGTGAGGCATCCTTACTTCTGGGAGACTCTATTTTTGTTTCAGTTTTAGTAGCAATTGAGGTGTTGTGGGTCTTGTCCCGATATCAATCTTGAACTTTTAGAGGTTTCATAGACGGATAGAACTAGATGATTTTCATTGTTTTACCAAGATGTTGATTTAACTTATGAATTATGTTAAGTATTTTCAAGATAGTGTTTTGGAAATTTTACTGAATGTCAAAATGCTCATCTACTTAAACTTTTGTATATCTTTAGAGTCATGTGAGTTATAGTCAGCCAGGCTAAGGATTCCTTTGGGGATTAGAAATGGTTCTCGAGTTTTAGCCACATCCAGGGTGTAGACTCAGGGCGTGACATAATCATCTGAATGAACATTAGTAGTAAATTGTAATGAGTAGCAACTATAACCATGTTACTTAATTCACTAGTAGACATTTTCTTAGTTACCTGATTATCCTAAATTATAATCTTCATATGGATTCTACATAGTAATTGTCGTGTTGGGCCCGTGCTAAGCACGGGCATTCCTCTCTCTCTATCTCTCTATCTCTATATATATATATATATGTGTGTGTGTGAGAGAGAGAGAGAGAGAGAGAACTAGAGAGAGAGAGAGATATTTCAGCAAAACAAAAGAATATCTCCCAATTTTTCACTTTCATTACATATATACCTACTATTAATATTAATGGAAGAATACAAATTTACCTATATATATGTATCATATATGTTGGAAAAAACTAATTAGGGATATACCCATTGTAGCTTCAATCTTATATATAATATACTTCTGCATATATATATATATATAGGACATGAAAAGAGAAACTAAGTTGTTGCATACGTTCTTCAAAGAAATTAATGAGTTGTTGCATTTGGCCTTTGAAAATAAAAGCTATTGTGCTTGCTCGTCTTTTTGCTCTATCTATGTATATCTTCCATAAATCACAAGATGTCACCTTCTTTGAGTTATATCTCATGAAATCTCCCTTATTTTCTTGATCAGTTTATTGTGTGGATTTCTAATTATACTGAATCTCAAGTTTTGGCCAAGGAAATTGATAGACGGAGTTAGTGGTGGCTTTGAGATTCAGCCACTAAGGTATCTAAATGCTATTTTTTTTATCACGATTCCTTTAAAATTATGTTCTTCAGTGTAGTATGTTATCGAGAGTTGGTTATAAGATGTCTCTAAATGGCTTTTGGTGTTATTCTTATTAAAAACTCCTTTAAAGTGGTATTGATATTGTGGCATGATGTTCATATCGTTTGCCTACGTACATAAACATTATGCATATGCATTGTGTTTCATGCGATTTTAGGCTAGGATTGGGGTGTTCTTCTACACCACATGCATTGGATCAGGGTGCTCACCTAAACCATATACATTAGATCAGGGTGTTCACCTACACCACATGCAAAGCATGCCCTCTAAGGACAAAATTAGGGTGTTCGCCTACACCACATGTATTTCATATCCTCTAGGCTAGAATGGGTATTCCCCTACATTACATGCATCGTATAAAGGTGCTCACCTATATTAAATGCATTCATGACCACTGAGGCTAGGATTGGAGTGTTTTCCTAAATCACCTGCATAGTTACATCTTTGCCTTCGAGGTTATGAATTAGAGTGTTCACATACACCATATTACATCATACTACATTGCATTCCATAAGGTTGTGTACTATGGCTTAAGTTACTGTGGTCAATTGAGTACATAATCTATGAGGCATGGTATGTTATTGGTACTATAGTTACATAAGATGGGGCAAAAGAAGGTAGATTTGGATGTGAGTTATTGGCATCAGGTTGTTTTTAGTAGCAATAGGTAAGATTGTTTTTACTTGTAGTTAGTTCTTCTATAATTATGTTGCATTACATTACATGAATTATCATGTGACTATAAATGATACCTATCAAGATAATGGGGCTCGTGTAGGTGGTTGTGTGATGGATTAAATGTTGTTTAATTTTGTCATTTGAGACATGAACAAGGGAAGTGGATACAAACTACGCTAGTAGAGTGGCTCAAGTGAGTTGTTGCTTTAGTGTAAATTAAGTGTGTCTTATTGAGATTACAGTTTGATTAAGTTATTTTTGTTATTATATCACCTTACATATTCAGTATGTTATTTCATAATAACGTCCTCATTGTTTAGGGATGCTGCATTCATGCATGCAGGTTATAAAGTAGACATGAAACCTTATGCATGTTATCATGTACAACTGAAATTGGTACGCTCCATTTTTTCTGGAGTTGTTGAGTTTAGAGTCTTTTTTAGCTTTATATTGGTAATGGGTATATTGTGGACCTGTCCTGATTAGGTATTTGCAGTTTTTTCTTCTAAGAGGTTTGTAGACGTCTGTTGTGGGTCTTGTAAGTCAATTGTGGCCTAGAAGACCTCTTATTTCATTTGGTAATACTATGAGTTTTTCATAGTGTTTCTTTTGGTTTAGTTTGTCCTTGAAGGACCAAGTATGTTGTTTGACCAGATTTCAGTTAGTTCGCACTGTGAAGTAAGGTACCGAGTGCTGGCCATGCCTCCCCAAATTTGAGGTGCGACTGTCCCGATTCAAACCCTTAGTGAATGGCACCCACATTAATCCTCCGATTGGAGAACTAATCTACCATCTCCAAACTTAACACATCAACCCATTTCAAAACTAAGTTGTGACAGAAAATATTAGAAAATAGATAAAAAGATTAAGTATCCATAACTCAACCTGTCAAACAAACAATTGCAAAAAATCAACCCCCTAGAATCTGAAAGTCGTTGTACCAAAACATCTAACAAGTCTAGATTAAGGGGATGCAATACCAACAAGAAAAGATAAACTAAAGTCTAAGTATTTGTGTCCGAAATGATGGATAGCAAGATAGGGAAGAATCCATGGCAAACCCAAAAGAAGTTATTTCACCCTTCGATCTAGATGTCACATGTCTCACAACTGAAGTATCGAAGCAACCGCCTGAAGATTTCATGTACACAAAAAATAAAGATCAAGTGCAGTGCAGTATAAGTACACAATCACACTATATTGATAGAATCATCGACTAGTTCCACTATAAGGAATATGAACAAGAAACCACAACTCAATAAGAAAATTATACACAATTACAACACAGGTACAACATAGCTCGGAATTGATATGTTTAACAACACGAATGATCAAAATACAACAAGCCCATCTGGTTCTTTGAAATACCCAACTTTATGAACTTAGACTTAGAAGTCCGAACTCTTTGGCCAAGTGTCGCTTGAACACCCCTAAGCAAGTCAGGCTGCACATTTTAACACCTTCCGACGTAGCGTATCTGCACCATATTGGTCTTTCCCAGATGATACTGAATGGTCACATCATAGTCTTTAGCAACTCTATCAACCTTTATTGTCTCAGAACTAGATCCTTCTGAGTGAATATATGTTGTAGACTATGATGATCGATAAACCCTAACCACATAAAGATAGTGCCGTCAAATCTTAAAAGAAAGACTACCACTGCAAACTCTCAATAATAGGTTAAGTAGTTCCTCTAATGGATCTTCAACTGCCTTGAAGCATAGGTTATGAAATTTCTACCCTACATCAACATAACACCCAAACTTGAATATGACGCATCACGATAAATAATGAAATCCTTACTTTTCACCAGTATTGTCAACATGGGGGTTGTAGTCAAAAGTGTCTTTAGGTTTTGAAACCACTCCTTACATAGGTTGGACCATACAAAAGGCACCTATATCTGAGTTAGTCTAGTCAGATAAGTAGAAAAATATAAGTGAAGTTCTTGACGAATCAATGGTTATTGCTATCGAGACCCACAAAACTCCTATCCTTTGTCACAGAGTTAAGACAGACCCAATTCTTAATTGTCTTGATATTTTGGGATCTACCATCAGTCCTTCTTTTGAAACCACATGCCCTAGAAAGGCCACAATCAACAAGAATTCACACTTTCAGAACTTGACATTCAATCTCCACTTCCCTGTGATACCCAGAATAATATAAAGGTGATATGCATGTTCCTCCTTAGTTTTGGAATAGATTGAAATATCATCTATAAACATAATCACAAAAATAATCCAAGTAAGGCTTGAAGACCCCATTCATCAAGATCAAAAAGGTTTTGGTGCATTAGTTGGATAGAAAGGCATTACCAAGAACTCATAGTTCCCATATCAAGTCTTGAAAGTTGTCTTAGGTATATTTTCTCGTCTCATTTTTATCTGATGATATTCGGACCTCAAACCAATCTTCGAGAACGTTGAATCACTATGAAATTGGATGAACATATCATTTATGCAATGTAAGGGATACTTATTGTGAATAGTGACCTTATTCACTATCGGTAGTCTATGCACATCTTCATACTACCATTCATTTTCTTTCCAAACAACATCAGAGCATCCAGAGAGATGCACTAGGACGGACAAACCCCTTATCTAAAAGCTCTTGAAGCCAAACCTTGATTTTTCTCAACTCTATCAAAGCAATGTGATAGGAAGGGATAGAAATTAGATGAATGTCTGATTCCAAATATATGCAAAAATCAATATCCATATCTAGAGGCATGCCCAACAAATTCGTCGGAAACACCTCTAGAAAATATGAAGTTATGGGAGTGAACTCAATGAAATGGGACTCTACACTGACATCCCGGAGATGAGCTAAGTAGGCTAGACAACCCGTCCCCACCAACCTTCTCATGTTTACAAATGATATGATCTTTACTGGTTTAGGCATGTACACACTTTCTCACTTTACCTTATCTCTACCCGAAATCTCTAGAGTTATTGTCTTAGAAGTACAGTTGAAAACAATATGATAATAAGACAACCAAGTCATACCCAAGATAAGTAAAGCAGTTTCCTTTCTCTAGAATCTGATTTCTCTCGGTAGTAGCTGATGATGGCACAGAAATCAAAGACCGAAGGGGGAGGGCAAACAACACAGTTGAACAAACCAGTACATGTAGCAAATAGCAAGGGCAGAACACAACCAGGAGACTCAAAGAAGATGAGGAGCATGAATGTTCTACAGAGTATTCAACCTTTGGATTTGACAGAAGTAGCACCACTAGTGCCAAGTACGCCGGTAATACAGTCTGCAGGGACTTCTTCATGGGCTGACCAAGTTGAAGGTGAAGTATCCCAAAGCAACAAACTGGGTAAGTTCAGAACTCTAGAATCTTCATGGAGTGAAATTGTGGGTAACCCCAAAATGTGCGCAAATCTCCAACGGGAGGAAGAAGTGATGCAAAGCAACAATATGAAGATTACTCTTGATGATATAAAGGAGGAAGTCGCATACAGGAACTCTACGGTAGTATGTTACGTCCTTGGAGTTAACCCTTCATTAATGGTGAAAGAGGGTGCTTTCAAGAGAATTTGGGGAGCATTGGGAATTGACAAAATTTCTCAAACTAATAGAGGGATTTTCCTAATTAGGTTCCACACCATTCAGAGTAGGGATAAGGTGATTGAAGGGGGAATACAATTATTTGATAGAAAGCATGTAATAGTTAAGCCATGGAAGGAGGGCCTGGATATGAAGAAAATTATAGTTTATAAAGTCCCAACATGGATTAGACTACCTAATCTAGATTTGAAGTATTGGGGCAAGTAGCTCTTAGAAAAATTATTGGACTTATTGGGAAACCAGTGAAAGCAGATAGTGCCACAGCAACGAGGCAACGACTGATGTTTGCAAGGGTTTTGGTTGAGGTTACGCTGAACCAACCATTACCTAACACCATAATGTTTGAGAATGAAATAGGGTGTATCGTGGAGCAAAACGTTGAATATGAGTGGAAACCTATACTATACACTCACTGTAAGAACTATGGCCATGAAATTCAGAATTGCAGGAAGGTTGCAAATGAAAAAGGAAAAGAAGAAGAAAGAAAGGGAAAACAACAAGATCTGGCTGGACAGTAGGGGCCACCAAAGGATAAATAATCGAAAGGAGGAGGTCGGTTCACTATTGATAATGGAAGAAGACCTAATATGAAGCAAGTGCCTAGAGAGAATTTTATTACAACTAGCAACAAGTTCGAGACGCTTGAAGAAGCTGAAGGAATTAGGCCTATACAAATGTAAAAAGCTATACCCCTGATCTCTAAGGGGGGTGTAATGGAAGGAAGCCCGGTAATGGGGAGGGGTGGGGACATCCCCTTCCTCATGGATAACATTGGTTATTGGAACACTAGAGGCTTAAACAGAGCAAAAAAGCAAAAGGAGATGAATTTATTTCTGCATAATAGCAAGACTACTTTGTTTGGGCTTCTAGAAACTAAGGTTAAGAGAGCTAAAGCTCAAGGAGCTTCTTTTAACCTTGTATTGGTTGGGCATTTAGAACAAATTTATCATATCATCCAGGTGGTAGAATTTGGTTAT
This sequence comes from Solanum commersonii, assembly GCA_029007595.1. Classification (NCBI taxonomy): domain Eukaryota; kingdom Viridiplantae; phylum Streptophyta; class Magnoliopsida; order Solanales; family Solanaceae; genus Solanum; species Solanum commersonii. The sequence goes on from JAJTWQ010000006.1 coordinate 8,679,675, forward strand.
TATGGAAGCCAATGATCTATGAAGTGAATATCACTTTCGTATCCTCACAGGTAATGCATTGTGAGGCAAAACATAAAGGTACAGGTAAGCAACTCATTGTGACTATGGTATATGGTTTTAATGATCAAGCGCAAAGATGGGAGTTATCGAAGGACCTGATTAGCGTGCAAGCTACAATACATGGGGCATAGGCAGTGATGGGTGATTTCAATAGTGTGGCAAACTGGAATGAAAGAATTGGCAGAACAGTATCATACTCTTAAATGAGAGATTTCAGGTATTGCATAGGGGCATGTGATCTCCACGATCTCAAATCCTTAGGAGTGTTCTTTACATGGACAAACAAACATACAGATAATAGTAGAGTATATAGTAGAATTGATAAAGTGTTGGTGAATAAAGAATGGATCACAAACCTACCAGATTCTGAGGTACACTTTGGCACTCCCGGACTGTTTGACCACTGCCCAGCCACTATAAATTGGGCTGGAAGTCAGAAAGCTACTCCTAGATTTAAATATTTTAACATGTGGGGACTAGATCCTGATTTTATAAGCAAAGTAAAGAAAAGTTGGGAGCAACTTATAATCGGTACAAGAATGTTTCAGATTGGTAAGAAGTTGAACAGACTTAAGACAGTGCTTAGGAGTATGAACAAGGAACATTTTCTTGATGTGGAGAAAAGGGCAGAGAAGGCACAAAATAACCTAGTCCTATGCCAATTGAAATTACAGCAGGATCCAATGAATACGCAGCTGCTTACTGAAGAAATGGAGAGTAGCAAGGAGGTCCAAAAATGGACTTTAGCTAGAAATAAGTTTATGCAACAAAGAAGCAAGTGTTAGTGGTTAAAACTTGGTGATTACAATAAAAAATTCTTCCACCAAATGCTTAAAGCTAGGAGAAGTAATAATAGAATATTCTCTATGCAAAACTTAGTAGGGAAAACACAGACAGATTTAGAGCAAATTGCTGACGCTTTTGTAGAGTTTCACTCCGAGCTACTAGGTTCAGCTGCTATAGAAAGGGAACATGTGAATAGTCAGGTTGTCAACTTAGGGACGATGGTAAACCAGGAGCAGAGGGTCTACTTGAAGCGCGAGTGACTGATAATGAGATTAAAAAGGCACTTTGGGCTATATCAGGTGATAAAGCACCTGGGCCAGATAGCTTCAAAAGTCAATTTTTCAAAGATAGCTGGGAAATAATGAAGAAAGATATACTGGAAGTTATTCGTGAGTTCTTTATGAAGGGTAAAATATTGAAAGTGTGGAACCGCACGGTGATTACACTAGTGCCAAAAATTGACCATGCTGAAAAGGTAGGTGACTACCGACCATAGCTTGTTGCAACACACTATATAAAGTGGTGTCCAAAGATCTCTATAGTAGACTCAAGAAGGTGTTGCCCACTATTATCTTGTGGAATCAGAGTGTGTTTGTTGAGGGGAGAGTAATAGCACAGAATGTACTCATTTGTCAAGATTTGGTCAGGTTATATAATAGAAAGAATACCCCTAGCAGCTGCTTAATTAAAATTGATCTTCGACAGGCATACGACTCAGTGGAATGGGAATTCATAAAGGAGATTCTATGTGCTATGAATTTTCCCTCCAAATTTGTAAATTGGACTGTGGAGTGCATAACAACAACTCAGTACACCATTGCAGTTAATGGAGGCCCCTCTGGGAACGTACAGGGAAGGAGAGGGCTGAGACTGGGAGATCCAATATCTCCCTTACTCTTTGTAATGTGCATGGAATATTTCACTCGACTTATGAATGTAATTGCTTCCCACGAGAGGCTTGAATATCATACTCAGTGCAAGAGCCTCAAGCTAACCCATCTTTGTTTTGCAAATGATGTACTTATGTTTTGCAAAGGGAAATTTCAATCTGTATTGCTGATGCTAAAGGCATTGAAAAGCTTTTCTAAAGTATCAGGGTTGGAGACAAATGCAGCAAAATCAAATATCTATGGAGCGAATATGACGAGCCAATGTGTAAATGATATTTGTGAGTTAACTGGGTACCAAAAAAGGGATTTACCTTTCAAGTATTTAGGGGTACCAGTATCAGCCAGAAAGATATCTAAGGTTGACTGTGAAATATAGGTAAATAAGCTGATGACAAGAGTGCAAAGTTGGGGATCAAGGCATTTATCATATGCGGGGACGGTGCTTCTTGTTAATGCAGTACTATTACACATTTATACCTACTGGTCTTCTATGTTCGTGTTGCCAAAACAAGTCTAGAAGGACATAACAGAAGTATGTAGAAACTTCATACGGTCTAGAAAAGTGAATACAAATAGAGCTCCATTAGTGGCATGGGACTTGGTGTGTCGGACCAAAAAAAAAGAAGGACTGGGAATCTCTGAATGTGTGATATGGAATGAGGCTGCGGTAGCAAAATATGTGTGGAATATTGCACAAAAGGCTGATAATCTATGGGTGGATCAAGTCTACTTAAAGGGCACGGGCTGGTGGAAATATGTTATTCCACATGATAGTTGTTGGTATTGGAAAAAAATCTGTCATATAAGAGATAAATTTGCACCAGGATACAACCAAAATGGATGGCTCAAACCTGGGGGCAAATACACGATAGCAAGTGGGTATACATGGAGAAGAGGTGAGCTAGAAGAGTGGACATGGAGCAGGTGGATTTGGTGTAAGGGAATTCTTCCTAAGCATAGTTTTATTTGCTAGTTAGCCTTTCATGGAAGATTACTTACCAAAGAAAGGCTCTATAGAATGGGGATCTGCCACGATGATAAATGTGAACTATGTGGGGATGTACCAGAAATAGTGGAGCACATTTATTTTGACTGTCCGTTCTCAAAACGATGCATACTCAAATTACTTCAGTAGCTTGGAAAAAGAATGAGACAACTAGATTAAGGGAAATATGGAGAAGGCTGGATAGATCCACAAGAGGTAGAGGTTGCAGAGACCTGGTACTGGCAGCATTAGCGGCAGTGGTGTACGGAATATAGAAGGCACGTAACTCTTCCCTATGGGATAAAAGCATCCCACCACCATGGCGGATTATGGAACAAGTAAAACAAGAATGCAGGCTACGTAAAACAACTTTCTTGTGCAGGAAACAAGGAAGAGCACACAGGGAATAGATAGAAACAATACGTAAATAAATTACAAAGTTGTATAGAGGTAGGAGACATAGTTACTGGAGTAGATTTAATTCTGCTTGGTATTAAGAGTATGTAAAGACATGGCTGGTTGTGGGGATTAATACAATGTTTTTCTTCACCAAAAAGTCATACCCAAGATCATATCAAAACCCATCATATCCAAAATGACAAAATCTACCTAAGTCTGCAGACCCATAAACATCACAAAATAATGGTACACATGGGTTACTACAACAAACTCTCCAACCAAGGTAGAAACATAAATAGGGGTATTAAGAATATCACAAGTCTAGTCAAGTTCTAAAAACAACTAACGGATACATATGAATAAGTTGAACCAGGATCAAACAAAATAAAATCCATTCTATCATAGATAAGAATAATACTTATTATCATGACACATGATGGCTCGCCCTTTGCCTGCATGGAAAGGGATAACACTAAGTTATGTTATCATTCCAGGCAACCCCTCTACCTGGTTGCGTTTCTCCTCTCTCAGTATTACCATTTCCTCTTCCCTCACAGCATCCCTGATTATTACCTTGTCCATCATGTGTATGTCTTATGCATTACCAACTCCACATGTGGGAACTATAGTTCTAGTCTGCGGCTGTACTGGTTTACCTATCAAGGGATAATGTGTAACACCCCAGAACCCAAAATCTAGTAGACTAAACTAGGGCTAAGTGAGAGGGCTAGTGCAATACCCCGTATCTAAAAAGGGGGAGAACTAGGTAAAAACTCAGCAGAACAGCACCCACAGAACCACCTACGATCCGTAGGTAGGACCACGGGCCGTGGGTTGAGGAACCGTGGTTGACCAAAAGGTTTCTGACCATGTACCACGCCTGACCAGGATAGGCCATGGGTCTATCATGGTCTATGGATCATGCTCCGTAGGTCGATGTCTGGGCAGTTATTTTTTAGGCAATTGGGTTTTTTTCGGTTTTAATTAAATCAAAGTGGTGTCATTTTGCATAAGTATAGGACACCTATATAAGCATTTGTAACCCCAAAACCCCTCATTCAAGTCATTCTCTCAAATCACTCAAAGAATTCCCAAAACTCCTCTCAGATATTCTCTCTCTAGAATTTGAAGAAGAAGAAGAAGAAAGTTGGAGCTAGGGTTCAAGGAGCAAAGTTCTTCACACCAAATTCAATGGGCTTCATTGTTAAGGTATGGTAGCTTTCATCCATGGAGTCCCTCCAAAATCCCAATTTCAAAGATAGAATTCCCCAAATGTTAGGGTTTGATTTCAAAAACATGGGTTCCTTTCAAACATGATTCTAATGGTTGAATTATGTTATATTAATCATGAATTGATGATTTCCTATGGTTTTTATGATGAATCCCCAAGAACCCATGAAATCTAATATTTCTCAATTGTGATCTTATGATGTGGGTCTTTGTTGATGACAGAAGAATGTTATGAAGTTATGCATGTAGTGATTGAGTTACTTGAATTATGATGACATCCATGTCCTATGTTTTAATTCTATATGTGTTGATTAAATGTAAGTTTTAAACCTTAGAAGGGAAAAGTATGAAAATTATACATGTTTTTATGAAACCTGTGTAAATGCTTTTAGAACACTTTGAGAGTGAAGTATGTATTATTATAATGCAGTTGTTGTGTTGTTGAAAGGATATTCACATATATACACTTATACATGAATATGATATGATATGAAAGGTTTTCTCACATAATGAAGATTCTAAGGTTGAAAGTCTTTCTCACCTATTCAATCTATATGTAGACCTGGACAGTAAAAGGTTTTTCTCACACATGATCTAAGATTTATCCTATGAATTAAGCATGGATTGAGTGTCAAGACATTCTTCTATGAATATGAATTAAGTCAAGACTTAATAAGTACTCTGTGGGAATAAATTCTTAGCACCGAGTGGATATTGATATGAGATGGACGCCCTCATAATAGTTGATCCCCGGTTCTTAGAAGCAATCTCTTGGGATGGAAGCCCTCACGATAGTAGATGCTGGTTTTCTAGTAGCTATTTCTGTATCCCATAAATTGTGTGCCCCCATAGGGTTTTTAGCTATTGGATCCACCTAAGCGAAAAGTATGGTTCTACCTTAGGCAAGTAGGACACCTCTTTTTGGTGTGGGTAACACTGAGGGATCTTGTATAGCTCATATGGTCTCATGTCGGTTAAGGCTTATTCCCACAACAAGAATAAGAGTATGAATTATGAACTATGGTTACTCAAGAATCTTTTATATGAGTTTTCAAAGGTTTTAAAGATTATGATGACTATATTGGCTATGTATATGACTTATGTTTTTCCACTATCTTTATGATGAGGTTTAAACTTGATAAATTGCATGCTTTCAAATGAAATGTATCTTTTATTATATTTTCAATGGTTTCATGCATAGCTATCATACTTTGTGCATTTTGGTACTAACACCTACTTTTCCTACATTTTTCCCAAGTGTAGGGTCTAGTTCTCAAGGTGATCATTCTAGTGGCTAGAGCTTGGACTTATGTATCTTCTGAGCTTGTTGGTGAGTCCTCATGGCTCGAGGATGGCGGTTTCCCATATTGTAGTTTTGTTCATGTATTTCCCTTTTTGGACATGTTGCATGGGCTAGGCCCTATTTAATTCAAGCATTGTAATAGATGACTATGTTGAGACTTAGTGTCTAGACTTTCACTTTTCTTTTATGAAAATTTTAAACATTGAAATGTGTTTTTACTCTTATTGTTCTATTGCTTATGTTATGAAGACTAAGTGGCTTGTATGGAGTCCTTCGGGGTTCTATACGCCATGTTACGTTTAGTGGGTATCCCTGGGTCATGACAAACTTTGTAAGCAGAGCACAAGGTTTAGAATGATTCTAGGATGATGTATTATAAGCTACTTCTAGTAGAGTCTTGTTCATGAGTGTAAAGCATGCTACATTTATGAATAAGAAGCTATAAGATGTTTAGGAAATTTCACTTTTTTCATTACTCTTAAGTCGTGCGATAGAGTTTAACTCTATAAGGTATTTCTCCTAATCCTTATTCGTTGGTCTACAAGATATGACTACTCGAAGGGATAAACAAGAAGTAATGAGGAAGACAATGTGAATCAATGAGCTCCTCCTCAAGATCCTCAAGCTCCAATTTATCCTCTAGTCTAGAATATTACTCATGCGGAGTTTAGGGTGACAATTCAAGTTTTGGCTCAAGCCGTGAAAGCTCAAGACAATAGAGAGTTGCTTGCTCTCGTGAACCCTAATGTGAATTTCGCAGCTTCAAAAGTGAGAGACTTTTCTAGGATGAACCCTCCAGAATTTTATGGCTCCAAAGTGGAGAAGGATCCTAAAGGGTTTTTCAACAAGTTCTATAAGGTACTTTCTATCATGGGGGTGACTTCGGTAGAAAAGGCGGAGTTAGTCACTTACCAATTGAAAGATGTTGCTCAAGTGTGGTATGATCAATGGAAGTAAGAAAGGCTGGTAGAAGCGGGCCCTGTAGAATGGTAACTGTTTAAATTGGCGTTTATTGATAGGATTTCCCCTTGAGTTAAGGGAGGCTAAGATTCAAGAGTTCATCAACCTTCATCAAGGAAGTATGAGTGTGAAGGAGTATGCTCTAAAGTTCACCCAACTATCCAAGTATGCTCCAACCATAGTGGCAGATTCGAGGGCTAAGATGAATAAGTTTGTGATGGGAGTGTCCGACATGGTAGTTAAAGAATGCCGAACGGCAATGTTTGTGCAAGATATGGATATTTGACGCCTCATGGTGCATGCCCAACAAATGGAGGAAGAGAAACTTAAAGAAAAGAATAGGGAGGTGAAAAGAGCTAGGACCAGTGACGGGAACTTCTCCAATACTAGGTCCGATGGACAAGGTCGACAAAAGTTTAGACAAAGATTTTCCAACCAAGGTTCCTCTAGCGCTCCTCCAAGGGTCACCAAGGATAGAGTGTCCAACCCTAAATCTCAAGGAGGTAATGGTAGTGGTTCTTACGTGGCTAGGTCTACTTGTGTGAAGTGTGGGAGGAAGCATGATGGTAAGTGCCTAGCCGACACGGATGGTAGCTTTGATTGTGGAAAGAGTGGGCACAAAATGAGGGATTGCCCGGTGCTTATGTCTAAGGGAAGAGAGGGCAAGCAAGCTCCTCCTAGTGGTTCAAATTCCAATTCTCTCAAGCAAAACCGCTTATATGCTCTCCAAAACTGAGGTGAACAAGATAATTCTCCGAATGTGGTCATCGGTATGTTAAAAGATTTCCATATAGATGTGTATGTTTTGTTAGGCCCCGGTGCTACCTTGTCTTTTGTGACGCCATATGTGGCAATGAGATTTGATATTCTCCTTGATGTGTTGTTAGAACCTTTTTATGTCTCAACTCCTGTTGGTGATTCTGTGGTGGCTAAGAGAGTATATAGAAGATTCCCCGTTTCCCTATCCCATAGAGTTACTCTTGTTGATTTGGTAGAGCTTGAAATGTTAGATTTTGATGTTATACTTGGTATAGATATATTGGCTGCACTCTTGTTATGCGTCGATCGATTGTAGAACTTAGGTAGTTAAGTTTCAGTTCCCAAATAAGCCTATCATCGAGTGGAAGGGGGAAATTCTATGCCTAAGGGTGAGTTTGTCTCATGTTTGAAGGTTAGAAAGATGATCTCCAAGGGTTGCATTTAGCATCTTGTTTGGGTGAGGGATGTAGATTTCGAAATTCCTACCCTTGAGTTAGTCCCCGTTGTAATTGAGTTTCTGAAAGTGTTCCCAGATGGTCTACCTGATATTCCTATCGAATGAGAAATAGACTTTGGTATTGACCTTAGCCCAGATACGGAACATATCTCAATTCCTCCCTATAGAATGACCCGTTTGAGTTAAAAGAGTTGAAATAACAGTTAAAGGACTTGTTGGATAAGAGCTTCATCCGACCAAGTATCTCACCATAGGGTGCTCCAGTGTTGCTTGTTAAAAAGAAAGATGGGTCTCTTCGTATGTGCATCGATTATCATCAGTTGAAAAAAGTGACCATTAAGAACAAGTACCCTCTTCCAATGATAAATGATTTGTTTGATCAGTTCCAATGGGTGAGTTACTTCTCAAATATTGACATTAGGTCGGGTTATCATCAATTAACGGTGAGAGGTGAAGATATTCCAAAGAAGGCTTTTAGAACTCGGTATGGTCATTATGAACTCTTGGTTATGTCATTTAGGGTGAATAATGCTCTGGAAGCATTTATGAACTTGATGAATAGGGTGTTTAGACAATACCTTGACATGTTTGTGATTGTGTTCATTGATGAGTCCACGATTTGGACTCATTTAGGGATTTATTTTAATAGATTTAATTTTCTCAAATGCATATTTTGTCTCAATAACTTATGTAAATCCTTAAATTTTAGGTATTTGGATTGAGGGGTAAAGCATGGACACTATTGAGCAAAAAGGAACAAGGCAGCTGAAAGAACAAAGAAAAAAAGGCATGAGGATCGCCTAACCCATTAGGCGAGTCACCGAATGGCCTTGGTCTCGCCTAATGTTCCAGTGTACCAAGCCCTGAAGGAGAAAATCAATTCAGCGATAGAAAAGAGCAGTTGGTGAGTCACCGAACAGTTCCGCGATGCAGTGTCTTATCGCCCAAAGTTACAGAACTTCAAGGATGGTGAAGGAAAAAGGCAAAACGGTGATACAAATGACGAAAGAGCATATCGCCAACTGGATCGGCGATCCCGACTTACTGTGCCGAGTGGTCCTTCACAACACATTTTTTGACAACTCTAAATACTTGTTTGAATTTGTAGTTTAGTATGCAATTTTAGAATATCAAGTTTATTATTCAGCTTTAGAGCTTAGAACTAAGTTTTTGGAGACATTTCTCCTTAGCTTTGAAGATTTGATGATTTCCATTTCTAAGAAATTGGAAGTGGGTATTGAGATTCTTCATCTTAGACATTTGTAAAGACAATATTAATCATACCCAATTGATGGAAACACATTTTGGTATCGATTTCTATCTTTTTACTATGTTTAGCTAAAACCCCAATTCTTGGGGTGTGATTATGTTATTATGGGTTGATTTAATTGTTAGGTATTGCTAATTGATAGCGTATTTGCTGTTTAAAACTGATTTTGTTCAGTAGTTGTGGTTGAATTTAATGTGTTGTAGTTGCAAATAATTTTAACTTCGTGTTTTTTGCTTACTCGAGAGAGAGATTTTAAAACCAAAATTACTAAATCGATGGTCTGTGGGTATTGGGTTGTCATAGGTTCAGCTCGAGAGAGTGAATCCTAAACCCTTTTCCACACATTCAGCTCGAGAGAGTGAATGGACTAAAGTGAAGGCTGTGATTAATTGTTGCTTATTGGTGTTCGAGAAGAAACCAATTTGATTCAGGGTAAGTTGTTAGAGAGAAAATTTATCCCCACTAAAGTCTAGCTTATTCACTGATTTACAGCAATTTACTATTAATTGCAATTACCCGGTTGTTTACCTTTGCCCATAATCCAATCACATCCCAAGAATTCTTTCTCCATATTCGTATTTTCGTATTATTTGCTATTTTTTAGTTGATAATTTAGTACAAACCCCCCCTTTGATATTTGACACTTGTGTCACCCCAAACTTGAATTAATGTTTTCTTCGTAAATATTTTTAGCTATGATTGACTTGAGAATATTTGTGCTTTTCTATTGATTCTCAATTATGAATCGCTCCCTTGGGACTCGACCCTAACTCACTATTTGGGTTATAGTACTATTGAACGATCATTGGCATTCAGTATTGCATGAAGTGCCTTGATAAGTAAATCAAAATGGCGCCGCTTCTAGGAGTGCTATTACTTGAGAATTTTTAGTTAAATTAAATTTTGTTCTTGTTAATTATAGTTGTACTTACTTAACCTTTAGTTTTGGTTTGTGTTGTTGTTCTGAGTAGGAAAATGGAGTGTGTCTAGTAGTGTCACGACCCAAGCCTAGGGCCTAGACGTGACATGGCGAATGAGGAACCCGAAGGAACCCCAAACAAGCCTCTCAAACTTGTCATCACACTTCATCGGTCACGGAAGTACATTCAACATTAAATAACGGGAATTAGGGACTAAGGGCAAACCATTTCAAAATAACATCATAGAATAAGAGTCAAGCTCATTTACAAAATACTTGTCCAACGCACACCTCTACATACATAGATAGGACGGGGGCCATGACATACTACCAGCTCCCCTCATAGTCAAAATACAATTGCAAGCTAAAGTCTCAAAACATAGGAGTAGGAAACATAACATAGCCCTTGAATCATTGAGGACTCACCAACAAACTCGGATAAGCACCGTACTAGCCACGTGGATGGAGAGAAGGATCAAGAGTAGCTCCAGTCCCTACATGGTGACATCATGTAGGCAAATTATGCGTTAGTACTTTGGAATGTACTAAGTATGCGGAGTGCAATACAACAATAGACAAGGACACCATCGAAATGCAAGAAATAGTTCCATAGGCATAATGAATAACAATATGAGGATGCATGATCAAAGTGAAGTCAAAACATGTTTAAGTAAATCTATACTAATAGTAGATATCATATGTGTGTGCATAAGTCAACCAATCTATAACCCCAACTTAGGATGGGGGATGCCGTTCACACCCGGACACCCTGGTGGCAAGGTATAAATCCCTCACATGGTTGATGTTGGTCACACCCCAAGCATCCTAGGTGGTGAGATATAAACCTCTCACATGGTTGATGTTGGTCACACCCCAAGCATCCTAGGTGGTGAGATATAAACCTCTCACATAGTTGATGTTGGTCACACCCCAAGCATCCTAGGTGGTGAGATATAAACGTCTCACATGGTTGATGTTGGTCACACCCCAAGCATCCTAACTGGTGAGGTATAAACCCCTCACATGGTTATCCGATTCTTTTCCCCCGGACCGGGCATGGTCATGCAACACTTTATATAGGAAATTCACATTAGGCTCTAATGCAATCTCATGTATGGATTGAACATATACACAAGCTTAGTTTGTCATCAACACATCTCTGGAATGCCATACATCTCATAACTCAAGCCTTAAAGCATCAATTCATCAATTCTCCATAATTGGACATTTTGTCAAACACCTTGAAGGCATGCAATGGGATCAAAGAGCATGGAAAATAGGGTAGTAATTATGCAGCCAAACCAGTGAACAACCTACAACAATGCCTTTTAACACCCACAAGACCACATGAAAAATCTCCACATCCATTCCAAATTTAGATTCAAGTTCTAGAGTCACAACATGCTCAAAACAATCACTTTTCATGTTTAAAATTCACTGTGCAGGAAATTTGTACAAGGAACAAGACTAATTTATGAATCTCAACTTAAACCATGAATTAGGAGTAGAATAGAGTTTAGGCACTATGGGTGGAAGGACCCATGAGTTCAACATCACATACCTTGAGTTTTTATAAAGGTCTTGAGAGTGTCTTCAATGGAAGCTTGGAACTTGGAGCAAGAATCTCTTCAATCTTGAGGAAGGTTTTGGATTAGGGTTCTTGAGAGAAAAAGTGTCTAAGTATGGAAGACGTATTTTGGGAAATGTTTTAGAGATGAGAATTGAATTAATGCTATATAGGAAATAAAATATGCCCTTGGAAAAACGGGTCCAACACTTAGAAAAAAAAATGAGGCGGATGAACAGTAAACTCGCTCTTTGGAATTTGCATTTCCTGCACGGACAGATTTTACGAAAATGGGCATAACTTCTTCGTTCGAACTCCGAATGAGGTGAAATGAAGTGCGTTGGGTAGCTAACTCAAAGGGATTTCCATGGATATGTTATGGACCACCCAATTATTTGTGTGCTACGAGATATGACCCTCCAAAGTAGACCCTCAAAAAAAAGCTTCACTTGGAAATTTCGGATTTTGATACGGTTGCTCTAAAATTTTGGTTAGACCCATTTCCCACTCAATTTGACCCCCTAAACAAGAATATCAAGTCGGATTTTCGAAAAATGAAATTGATTTTTAGATATAGCTAAAACAAGTTTCCGGTAACTTTCGAAACACATTTTTAGGAACTTTTTGGGTCGTTTCAAGTAGCAATGTTGATCTAATGGACCTCTCTCCATTGAGGATGATGTTTCTTAGGGACAACATCCTAAGTTTCAGAAAATTGGAGGGCGAGTCAATCCATGAGTTGTGGCTGAGATTTAAGATACTCTTTTTGTAGTGCCCAACTCATGAAATTTCAAATAACGTGTTGTTGGACTGTTTCTACAAAAATCTTGGCCCAAAAAATAAAAGAATGGTTCACCAAATATTTTCAGGGGGTCTCTTATGACTACCCTATGCAATAGCATCCCAGCTCCTTGATCGCATGGCCTTGACCAACAAGGAGACTGAAAAAGACCATATTTTGGCCACACTACTGACTCAGCTGGATCTAGTGGCCAGGAAGATCATGGAATTGGAAGAACCAAATACAAAAAAAATCGGTACATTCCCCGTCATGAGCGTATAAATACCAATGTGAATAAAGGTGGGCAAATAGAGAAGATGCTCTCACTCATTCTCCACAAAGTCAAAAGTCACGACAAGGTGTTGAATGAGATTAAAGAGAATGTCTCACTGTTGAATGATATAACTGCTTCCCATTCCATATCTATTCAGCCACTGGAGACCCACATGGGTCATGTGTTGTCTCATCTCTACCCTACAAATAAAGATTAAGTGGGGAAGTTGTGCCACGACTATAACTAAGGCGCTTCTTGGGAGGTAACCCAACTCCCAACTGCTATCTCTTTGTTTTTGTTTTGGAAATAATGGTGTGTTGATTGTGCAGATTGAAGTGTGGAAAGTGTTTGAAAAGTGCAGAGTGGCGAGCTAAAAGTCCAGTCGGCGCATCATCGAAGAGGTCGGTGAACCCGACCTAGAACGCCATTGGACTCAAGAAAATTTTAAATTGGAGTATGTAAAACTCGGAGAGCCAAGGAGCAACTTTGCGAATCGCTGACTAGATCGGTGATCACGATCTAGTCCACTGTTTAGACCCCCACATTAACTGGAGGTCTTGTAGAACTCAGTGAGGTAAGTGACCACTCGGCATGTCACCGAGTGGGTCAGCGAGCACGACTAATATCGCTAAATGGGTGAGAACTGGACGGTTTTCAAAAGGCCAAAGGTTTAAACTTTCCAACTCTTCACTTTCCCTCACTTTTAATCTTCCCAAACTTACACTCGCACTTTAGCTTTTATACTTTTTGCATTTCTACCATATTTTGGACGTTCAGTTGTGCTCGTATTTGGATTACATTGCCGCGTAGCATTTTAATCTTATTTTTATCAGCATTAAAGGTTAGTTTTCCGAACCTCGAGTTTAGTTTTGGCATATTTATACTCTTTTGCAAATGATATTATATTTATGAAGTGTGTTGGGCCTCTCTGATAGGATTAGTATGTTCGGTTGCCTGTTTTAATTTGATAATATTGCCTGTATTGCCCTTATTATTAGATTCCCATATTTTTGTGTGCTAAAATGAATTAAATTTTGTGGGGTTGTGCTTGTATGTATTTAATTTAGTTGGGTGAAGTCTAAGTAACCCATATTTGCACCGAACGACGTAATTTGCCCAATGATAGAATGGGTGATGTCATTCTTAAGGGCAAAGGTCGTCAATTGGCCAAATTTGGTAAAATCGGGAAAAGTCTGCGTATTCGGGGGTAATGGGCGCTATGGGTCATGATTTAATTTGAGTTATGCATGCTTTGACTTTTTTTCAGGGGTCGCGAGGTTGAATTGAAGAAGTTGGGTTGAAAGAAGGCACGTTAGGTCATTTGGCGAGGTAGGTCAAGGTCGTCGTACCACTCAGTGATTCACTAAAGTTCCCCATCTCGCCTTTAATTTCATGCTTAATGTGTTGTTGAGTTCTGTAACTTTCCGTTAGAAGCCTGAGGTCACCGAAGGCACTCGGCGACTCGCCAAAAGTCTTCTTGATCGCCCTTTGTCTGCACCCCTAAACCCTTTTTGCACTGTAACTTTTGGCAGGCTAGGCCTGGCTCACCGAAAGCTATCGATGATTCACCAATAAACATTTCCATCGCCGACTTGCCAAACTTTTAGAGCCAATCCTTTTGGTGAGCCTGATCTAGCTCGCCAAGGTGATTTGGCGACTCACCAAGTAGATCGGCAAGTTTGTCTACAACTATGTTTCTATGATTTTAACTGAAAGTTTTCTAACTTTTTCCCGATGTTTTGCAGACATGGCCAGACCTAAAGTTACAAGAAGAAACATGCCACCCCGAAAAAAAGCACGGGATATCACAATAAATGAAGGTGGGTCAAATCCCCCCAAGAAGGGAAGACAAGAACCTCCACCTGGAGATAAAGGCAAGGACAAGAGGCCCATTTCTGACAGGGAGACTACTCCCCGAGGCCCTTATATTTCTTCATGGGATGGGGATTCTATGCAGTTGTGCAAACCTTTTGGCAAATACACCCTTGGCAACTCCTAGTGGGTTTGGTAATGTTGTTTCTTCTAAGGTGACTCCAGGTACTGAGGCTCGACACCAGACTGATGCTCCGAGCACTGATGCCTAGACAAATGGAGCGACTGTGTAGACAGGATCCCTTCTTTACCTCCCTCTCTGTCTTACTTTTATTTTGACTTTTTGATAATTATGTTTGCATTTGAGGAAAAATGCTTTTATTTGTGGTGGGGTGAGACCTACCTTTTGTGTGACATTTTGTGAATATTGATGCCTTGTTTATATATTTGGGTTTTGAGCTGAATAGGTGGTATACACTGCTTTTGTGGATGGTTGAGCTTGTGGCTTCTTGTTTTTAATTGTAAATGATTTTTGACCCATCTGGAAAAAAAAATTGACACCTTTTGTTTGTGCTGAATGTGGTTGTTCTTTTGTGAATTTGAGTATCGGTATTGATCAACACCAATGACTTGAATAGTGCTCGTAATCGAACAAAACTGAATATACGGCTATGATGAGGTCAAATGAAATTACATTTTCAATATGTGAACTATTTGCATCTCGTAGTGACTAGCCAAGTATCGAATTGAATCTCTCATAATGAACATTACACACTAGCGAAAGTGTGGAGTCTTGTTTGACTTTAGTGTCAATGCCTTGTGTGATCAGCTTACCGTGAACCATATGTAATGACACCTAGACTTTGCCCCGTTGGTCCGGTTGACTAAGTGATGTGAACTCTTGAGATGATTTTAGGCAACTTTAAAGAATGTGAAACAATTTGACATTATACCTCTTTTTGTGGCGTACCTTGTGAGTGTGTGAACCTCTTTTGAACACCCTTTGAGCCTTAACCTTTTCTTGCAAGAAACTTGATGAAAACATAACCCTTCTTGATCCATTACCCATAATCTTCATGATTTGTGGTCTGTTTGAATAGTCAACTTAGGCCAACAGCCTAAGTTGGGGGTGTGGTAAAAAGAAAAGGTGAATCAAGACAATGCAAAGAAGTCTCTTTTTCCCATGATTTGAGAAAAATGGAACCCCTCCATATAAAAAAGAGAGAGAGAAAAAGAAGAAAAAAAAGTTGTAAAATAAAGTGTGAAAATGCAAAAAGAAATGGGGTTTCCAACAATCCATGGAAAGCGAATAATAGGATGACTTGTGAGCATGATTAAAAATGATAAAGAAAAGGAAAGGAAGTGTTGTTCACAACACATTTCATGAGGACTATAGCCATTGAGCCTAAATGACCATACTTTTGCACTCAACCCCAATACAAGCCTTGAAAAGACATTTTTTTTTTTATCTTGAGTGAGCTTAAGCAAGTGTTGATTGGCAAATACGGGCAAACCTATGGGTGAAATCATGCATTGTGTTCATCTTTGTGAGTGTGAGTGTTGCATTTGATTCTGCAACTTTAAATTGTTGAACTATTGTGTGTGAATATGGAATCATTCTTTGTGTGAGGTCATTTGAATACCTTTGTTGAGCTTGAACTTGCATTTGAAGCGAGTATTGTGAGCTTGAGATTCTTTGGTAATGGTGAGTCACAACTTGAATCTTTGAGTGCACAATTGATCCTTTCATGAGTAAGTTAAGTCTTTTAGTGTGCATTCATGATTGAATATTGTGTAGCACTGTTTGAGACATCCTTTTTGAACTACTGAACTTGAGTTTTACTTGAGGACAAGCAAAAGTTTAGGTTGGGGGTGTTGATGAGTCCACGATTTGGACTCATTTAAGGATTTATTTTAATAGATTTAGTGTTCTCAAATGCATATTTTGTCTCAATAACTGATGTAAATCCTTGAATTTCAGGAATTTGGATTGAGGGGCAAAGCATGGACATTATTGAGAAAAAAGGAACAAGGCAGCTGAAAGAACGAAGAAAAGAAGGCATGAGGATCGCCTAACCCATTAGGCGAGTCGCTGAATGGCCTTCGTCTTGCCTAATGTTTCAGTATGCCAAGCCCTGAAGGAGAAAATTGAGTCGGCGATAGAAAGGAGCAGTCGCCGAGTCACCGAATAATTCCGTGATACAGTGCCTTATCGCCCAAAGTTACAGAACTTCAAGGATGGTGAAGGAACAAAGGATGGTGATACAAATGACCAAAGGAAGAATCACCGAGTTGATTGGCGATCTCGACTTACTGCGCCGACCGGTCCTTCGCAGCACATTTTTTGACAATTATAAATACTTGTTTGAATTTTTAGTTCAGTATGTAATTTTGGAATATCAAGTTTATTATTCAGTTTTAGAGCTTAGAACTGAATTTTTGGAGCCATATTTCCTTAACTTTGAAGATTTGAAGATTTCCATTTCTAAGAAATTGGAAGTGGGTATTAAAGATTCTTCATCTTAGACATTTGTAAAGACAATATTAATCGTACCCAATTGATGGAAACACATTTTGGTATCGATTTCTATATTTTTACTATGTCTAGCTAAAACTCCAATTCATAGGGTGTGATTATGTGATTATGGGTTGATTTAACTATTGGGTACTGCTAATTGATAGTGTATTTGTTGTTTAAAAGCGATTTAGTTCTATAGTTGTGGTTAAATTTAATGGGTTATAGTTGTAAATACAATCTTAACTTCGTGTTTTTGGTTTGCTCGAGAGAGAGGTTTTAAACCAAAATTACTGAATCGATGGTCTGTGGGTATTGGTTTGTCATGGGTTCAGCTCGAGAGAATGAATCCTAAACCCTTTTCCACACATTCAGCTCGAGATAGTGAATGGACTAAAGCGAAGGTTGTGATTAATTATTGCTTATTGGTGTTCGAGAAAAACCAATTTGATTCGGGGTAAGTTGTTCGATAGAAAATGTATCCCCAATAAAGTTTAGCTTATTCACTGATTTACAACGATTTACTATTAATTGCAATTACCCGGTTGCTTACCTTATCCCATAATCCAATCACATCCCAAGAATCCCATCTTCATATTCATATTTCCATATTATTTTCTATTTTTTAGTTGATAATTTAGTACAAACCCCCCATTTTATATTTGACACTTGTGTCACCCCAAACTTGAATTATGTTTTTCTTCGTAAATGTTTTTAGCTATGATTGACTTGACCATATTTGTGCTTTTCTATTCATTCTCGATTACAAACTGCTCCCTTGGGACACGACCCCAACTCACTAGTGGGGTTATATTACTATTGAATGATCGTTGGCATTTAGTATTGGATGAAGTGCCTTGATACGTAAATCATTCATTCATGACATTTTTATCTATTCGAGTGAGAATGAGCATGTAGACCATTTGAGAATTGTATTGCAAGTTCTTAAGGACCATCAACTTTTCACAAAGTTTAGTAAGTGTGAATTTTGGTTAAGATTCGTGGCTTTCCTTGGTCACATTGTATCAAGTAGGGGTTTTGAGGTGGATCCTAAGAAGACGGATGTGGTCAAGAGTTGGCCAAGACCTCTAACTCCTTCGGATATTAGAGGTTTTTTGGGTTTGATCGATTATTATAGAAGATTTGTTGAGGGTTTTTCTTCCATTTTCTCTCTGATGACGGCTTTGACCCAAAAGAAGGCTAAGTTCATTTGGTCGGAAGCTTGTGAGAAAAGTTTCCAAGAGTTGAAGGATAGACTTACTTCTACTCCGGTGTTTACATTACCGGAAGGTACAGATGGCTTTGTGGTATATTGTGATGCCTTTAGATTTGGGTTGGGATGTGTACTTATGCAAAATGGTATGGTGATTGTCTATGCTTCATGGCAACTTAAAGTCCATGAGAAGAATTATCCTACCCATGACCTTGAGTTAGCAGCGGTTGTTTTTGCCTTAAAGATATGGAGGCATTATTTATATGGGGTTCATGTTGATGTGCTTACCAATCACAAGAGTTTACAATATGTGTTTACTCAAAAGGATTTGAATCTTTGCCAAAGGAGGTGGCTTGAATTATTGAAGGATTATGACATGAGTATTTCTTTATCACCCTGGCAAGGCCAATGTGGTAGCAGATGCTCTTAGTAGGTTGTCTATGCGTAGTGTGGCCCATATTGATGATGATAAGAAAGAGTTGGTTTGGGATGTTCATAGGTTGTCCCAGATAGGTGTTCAATTAGTGGATTCCATCATGGGTGGTATCATGGTTCACAATTGGTTTGAATTGTCTTTTGTGGCGGATGTGAAATCTAAGCAAAGTCTTGATCCTATTTTGGTTGAAATGAAAGAGGCGGTACTTAAGAAATTCTTTGAGGCTTTCTCCCAAGGGAGAGATGGTGTACTTAGATAGAAAGGTCATTTATGTGCTTCTAATGTTGATGACTTGAGAGAGCTAATTTTATCAAAAGCTCATGGTTCTCAGTATTCTATTCACCCGAGAGCATCCAAGATGTATCGTGACTTGCAAGAGGTCTATTGGTGGACTGGGATGAGAAGAAAGATATCGTGGAGTTTGTGGCTAATTGTCCAATTGTCAACAAGTTAAGGTTGAGCATCAAAAATCGGGAGGCTTATCCCAAGATATAGGTATTCCCACTTGGAAGTGGGAAGAGATAAATATGGACTTTATTGTGGGCTTGCCTCGCCCCCGAAGAAAACATGACTCTATTTGGGTTATTGTAGATCGGATGACAAAATTGGCTCACTTTATTCCCGTCAAGGTTTCCTATTCGGAGAAGAACTTTGCCAAGTTGTATATAACAGAAATGGTGAAGTTGCATGGAGTGCCTTTATCCATTATTTCTGATCGTGGTCCTCAATTCACTTCTCACTTTTGGAGGTCTTTTCAAAAGGGTCTAGGCAACAAAATTAAGCTTAGCTCGAATTTTCATCCCTAAACTGATGGGCAAGCGGAGAGCACTATTCAAACTTTGGAAGATATGTTAAGGGCTTGTGTGATTGACTTTAAGGGTAATTGGGCCGATAAATTGCCATTGGTAGAGTTTGCCTACAATAATATCTATCACTCAAGTATTGGTATGGCTCCATTTGAGGCCTTGTATGGTAGGAGGTGTATCTTATAGGTTGGTTTGAGGCAAGGGAAATGGCTTTGATAGGTCCTGAATTGGTTCTAGAGACCATTGAGAAAGTCTGACTCATTAGAGAGAGATTGAGAACGGCTCAAAGCTGATAAAAGTCTTATGTCAATGTGAGGAGAAGGGATCTAGAATTTGGGGTTAACGATTGGGTCCATTTGAAAATCTCATCCATGAAGGGTGTGATGAGATTTGGCAAGAAGGGGAAACTTAGTCCTTGGTATGTAGGCCCAAACAAAATTTTGAGGTGTATTGATAAAGTTGCATCTGAGTTAGATTTGCCAAGTGAGTTGGCTTCGGTGCATCAGGTGTTTCATGTTTCTATGCTAAAGAAATGTGTTGGAGATTCGGCATCCATTATCCCCTTAGAAGGGTTGGGGGTTGATGAAAGTCTTTTGTATGAGGAAGTTCTGGTAGAGATTTTAGAACGGCAAGTTAAGAGGTTGAGAAATAAGTAAATAGCTTCCGTGAAGGTTTTATGGAGGGATCAACTAGTTGAGGGTGCTACTTGGGAGGCCGAGGCCGATATGAAGTCTCGTTATCCTCATCTTTTTCCTTCTACTCATATTCTAGCTTGAGGTAAGTATTTCCTCTTGAGTTTTCCTTGTTTTAGGAGTCATGTGTGTTATTTGAGTTTTTCCAAGATTTCCCTATGTTATGCATGTTCATGAGAAATTTATGTTTAGCAAGAAAATGAGTTTTTATGATAGATTTTCCTCATGTTGTTGTGCATTGAGTAAGAGTTTCCTATACACTTCATGAGATGAATTGTTGAACAACTTTAGTTATGCTTTTCGAAAGTCAATTGCATAAAGGCTCCATGAGATTGTGTTGAGTATGCTTTTAGTTTGGTGAAGGTAATTCCTCCTATGAATATGAGAAATATTGAGATTTCATGCATAATGGTTGTTAGAGGTAGTTCCTACTTCCTTGTGATGCTTTGAATATGTTTGTGTTGGAGTTGATGTTTCCTCCTTTGAATTGTGCATTATTTTAATGTTGCATGCTTGATGGGATGCTAGTCTTGAGTCTTGTGTCTAGAAACGTGCTTAGAATCTCATTCGAGGACAAATGATCCCAAGAAGGAGATAATGTAACACCCCGGAATCTAGTAGACTAAACTAAGGCTAAGTGAGAGGGCTAGTGCAACACCCCGTAACCGAAAAGAGGGAGAACTAGGCAAAAACTCAGCAGCACAGGCCCCACCCACGAAACCACCTACGATCCGTAGGTGAGACCATGAGTCGTGGGTCAAGGAACCGTGGTTGGCCAAAAAGTTCCTGACCATGGACCACACCTGACTAGGACGGGCCGTGGGTCCATCCACGGTTTGTGGGTCATGGTCCGTAGGTCGTGGCCTGGGCTATTTTAGGGGCAATTGGGTCTTTTTTGGTTTTAATTAAATCAAAGTGGTGTCGTTTTGCCTAAGTCTAGGACACCTATATAAGCATTTTTAACCCCCAAAACCCCTCATTCAAGTCATTCTCTCACATCACTCAAAAGAATTCCCGAAACTCCTCTCAAATATTCTCTCTCTCTCTAGAACTTGAAGAAGAAGAAGGAAGTTGGAGCTAGGGTTCAAGGAGCAAGGTTCTTCACACTAAATTCATTGGGATTCACTGTTAAGGTATGGTAGCTTTCATCCATGGATAGATTTCATCCATGGAGTCCCTCCAAAATCCCAATATCAAAGATAGAAATCCCCAAATGTTAGGGTTTGATTCCAAAGTCATGGGTTCCTTTGAAACTTGATTCTAATGATTGAATTATGTTATATTAAGCATGAATTGATGACTTCCTATGGTTTTTATGATGAATCCCTAAGAATCCATGAAATCCCCATATTTCTCAATTGTGATCTTATGATGTGGGTCTTTGTTGTTGAAAGAAGAATGTTATGAAGTTATGCATGTAGTGATTGTGTTACTTGAATTATGATGAAATCCATGTCCTATGTTTGAATTCTAGATGTGTTGATTAAATGTAAGATTTTGTTACAACCCGAGCCTACTCCCCGGACGTAACACGCGTACAAGACTCCGAAGAGCCTCATACAAGCCTCATAGCATTCATAACATAAGACATAAGAAAATGGTGCAGAATTTAAAAACTTTTACCAATACAATTGAAGTCTTTATTTAAAAGCAACAAGAAGTCTAACTTTGTCTCACATGGCCATCTAATACCCCTTGAATCAATAATAGGGTCACAGCCCTTCAACACAGTCCGAAACATAAAATGACATGAAAGAGACTACTAGAGACTCATATGTCCTCGAATCTTGAGGACTCACCACAAGCTAGAAGAATAGTCAATCCAAGCTTCAATCCAAAGAAATCACCTTAAGATCCAAAAACCTACACTTTGTAAAAATGTATAAAAAATATGAGTTAGCACAAAATGTACTAAGTATGATATCCATGCAAAAATCATGCTAAAAAGGACATTTTAGTTGAAAACCATGCATTTAACAAGTTTGAGAATCATCATGTACTTTTAGTATAAAGACATAAGTCACAAGAATATTCATCATGTAAGTCATTATAACACATTAGAACCATCATCTATGGTAACCCTAATTTATACCACTTTGAGGCCACCATAAACATACTTACCATTCTTCATTCTCATCTTTTAGTTAATACTCATGGATAAGGAACCTTCTCATTTAATAAGTCAAGTTAAGGAAAGAAATTCACAATAACAATCCAAGTTAAGCATCATTAATACATATAGCCTTTATGTCAACATTCTCATTAGCATCATTACGAGCACATTCATTCAATTAGACATTATAACATTGAAGAACACACTATGACTACTCTCAAAGCCTACTTGTGCACTGTATGGATAAAGTCCCGAACCTCCACCTACACTAAGTAGTGCACTCTTGAGAAGCCATAGTTCATTAACATTCATTGTGGGGGTAAGCCTTAACCGACATAGACCATGTGAGCGTATCATAGAATCCCAGTGTTACCCACACCGAATAAGGGATTCCTACTTGCCTAAGGTAGGACCATTAATTTAGCTTAGGTAGATCCACTAGCTAATAACTTATATGGGCACATAGTTAAGGGATAAGGAGATTCCTACTAGATACCCCACCTCAACTCACGTATGGGCATCCATCTCAAGAGATTGTTACTAGATACCCCACCTCAACTCACGTATGAGTATCCATCTCAATCAATATCCACTCAGTGCTTAGCATTATTCCCCACGGAGTACTTGACATTCATTACTTTAGTTCATTGTTATGGGAATAAGAGATTGTTACTAGATACCTCACCTTAACTCACATATGAGTATCTATCTCAATCACAACATTCATTAGATATCTCATAGATTCAAAGGTGAGAATAGCCTTTCAGCTAAGAATCCCCATATTGTGAGAAAACCATTCACAACATTTCATTATCATTCATAAGTGTACAATTGAGAATAACTTTTCAACCAACACACCATCATTAACATAACCATAGAAACTTCATACACACTTCATTCATGAATGTGTGTGTAGTGAATAGACTTTCAACACAACACCATTATCATTACTTTATAGTCATGATCACATTACTTTCAATGTATTCACAAAGCATGTACACAAGCATCATGATTATACAACAACCTCAATAATTTTCCCTCCAAGGATCATGAATCATAATTCACCAACACACCTAGAATTACTACAATTAGGCATGGATAATAATTTATTCAAGTAATTAAACTACTACAAGAACTATTGCATAGTATTCATCTTACTACAATTCACCCACATCACATAGTTATAAAATAGGGCTATGGAGAATACATGGATTCATGGGAGATTTTATCATAAACAGCAATTCAATCTTAGTATATGATAAATAAAAGAATCCATGACTTGAAATGAAAACCCTAGGTTTTGGAGAATTTCCAACTTTGAAATTGAAAGTTTGAGAGCTTCATGGATGAAAGCATTCCATGAATCAAGACTATCGTACCTTACATGAATAAATCCAATCAAAATTGTGAGAGAAATCCCCCTCCTTCAATCCCTAACTTGATCTTCTTCTTCTTCTTCAATGGAGTTTTTGGGAGAAGACTTTGGGGGTAAAGTTAGTTATGGACTTGGGTAGTTGTGATTTATGAAGTACATGGTTTGTTAATAGCTTAAAAGTACTTATATAGGTCTAAATAATCAATATAAAATGACCTCACTTCAAACTAACCTCAAAAGGAATTTCCTTATTTGCCCCTCCCTTGGCCGAGTCTTAAGCAGATTGTACAGGCATAACTCATGCCCATGACCCATGGATTGTGGGTGGGTCTACGCCCCATCCTTCAGGTCCATGGGTGGGTGTTCTGCAACCTAGCTTTGAGGTCCTGACCTAAGACCCCAATCTACGGGGCGTGGTTCCACCTACTAGTCGTAAGTGTTATCCATAGGTGGCCCTTTTTGGGCAGTCCCACGTAAGGCTCTAGTTTCACCTACTAGTTTTCCGAGGCATAACAACTTTGAACCTTGGAAGGGCAAAGTATGAGAATTACGCATGTTTTTATGAAACCTATGTAAATTCTTTTAGAACACTTTGAGAGTGAAGTGTCTATGATTATGATGTAGTTGTTGTGTTGTTGAAATGATATTCTCATATACACACTTATTCATGAATATGATATGATGTGAAAGGTTTTCTCACATAATGAAGATTCTAAGGTTGAAAGGCTTTCTCACCTATTGAATCTATATGTAGACATGGACAGTGAAAGGTTATTCTCATGCATGATCTAAGAGTTATCCTATGGATTAAGCATTGATTGAGTGTCAAGACATTCTTCCATGAATATGAATTAAGTCAAGACTTAATAAGTACTCCGTGAGAATAAATGCGTAGCACCGAGTGGATATTGATATGAGATGGGAACCCTCACGATAGTTGAGCTCGGGTTCTTAGAAGCAATCTCTTAGGATGGAATCCCTCACGATAATAGAGCCCGAGTTTCTAGTAGCAATCTGATTATCCCATAAACTATGTACCCCCATAGGTTATTTAGCTATTGGATGCACCTAAGCTAAAAGTATGGTTCTACCTAGCTATTGGATCCACCTAAGCTAAAAGTATGGTTCTACCTTAGGCAAGTAGGACACCCATTTTTGGTGTGGGTAACACCGGGGGATCATTTATAGCTCACATGGTCTCATATCGGTTAAGGCTTATTAACACAACAAGAATAATAATATGAATTATGAATTATGAATTATGGTTACTCAAGAAGATTTTATATGAGTTTTCAAAGGTTTTAAAGATGACTATGTTGGCTATGTTTATGACTTATGCTTTTCCACTATCTTTATGATGAGGTTTAAAGTTGGTAAATTGCATGCTTTCAAATGAAATGTCCCTTTTATCATATTTTCAATGGTTTGATGCATGGCTAACATACTTGGTGCATTTTTGTACTAACGCCTACTTTTCCTACATTTTTCCCAAGTGTCAGGTTCAGTTCTTGAGGTGATCATTCTAGTGGCTAGAACTTGGACTTGTGTATCTTCCGATCTTGTTGATGAGTCCTCATGGTTCGAGGGAGGCTTTTTCCCATATTGTAGTTTCATTCATGTATTTCCCTTTTTGGACATGTATGGGCTAGGCCCTATTTCATTCAAACATTGTAATAGATTGATATGTTGAGACTTAGTGTCTAGACTTCCGTTTTTCCTTTATGAAAATTTTAGACATTGAAATGTGTTTTTACTCTTATTGTTCTATTATTTATGTTATGAAGACTAAGTGGCTTGTATGGAGTCCTTTGGGGTTCTATACGCCATGTTACGTCTAGGGGTACCCCTGGGCCATGACATAAGGATATTCCCTCCTAAAGTCCACCTCACCATAAATAAAGCATGCTCGATCAAGCGAAGGTTTGCTTATTAAGGAATAGGATGTTCTTCGGCCACCTTAAGTCGGAGACTGATGTGTGACCCTAAAATAGCCACCCATCAATGCAGGAAAAGCAGGTTGGATTGGTTGGGCTGAATACTCTTGCTAACCAAAACCCTTTTAAAATGAACCATTGTAGTTACCCACTTTATTAGGACTCTTAGCCAATGCCTTAGTATGCCCAACCTGTCGAACTCCTTCAATTTTCTTAACATAGTATGTTAGCTCATTGAAGTGCCTCGCAGTTGAATTCATGTGCATTAATAAGACCTGCAAGTCGGTGTTCAGTCCTTTCACATAGAGGCGGGTCTTCTCCTCCTTGGTTCTTACCAATTGAGTAGCATAATGGGACCAAGCATGAAATATGGCTTCATAGGTTGCAATAAACATATTACTTTACTCAGTGGCTAGAAACTCATCTTTCTTTCGATCATTCAAAATATGAGACACATACTTCTCCAGAAACAATGCATGAAGTGAGTCCAAGTTAATAGAGGTAGAACCGACAAATGACATTCTACATAAGACCTCCACCATTACTTGACATCACTCTGATGGAAGGTAACAAACTCCACCGCATGCTGATGAACACAATACCCAACTTTCGCAGCCTCTCAAAGCAGTACAAAATGAACTCATACACATTCTCGCTCTTTATGTCGTGGAAGAATGGAGGCTTCAGTTTTAGGAACTTGATCAGAAGCTCATGCTTAGTACCAGTCATAACAGGGCTTAACACTGGATGCAAAAAGGCTTTTTACTTGAAGCCTCATCCATTCCGGGAGTTGTAGCAACAACAAGTTAAGTGTCTGGGACCTGAGTAATTGGTACATCAAGAGTGGCTCCAGTACCTTCCAACCCACTTAGAAAAGCCAACACATGTTGAATCACCTCAAAAGCCATTGGGGGAAGACATGCACCCCAACATGTTCCTCCATCTTTGATTCAGCATCCCTCAATCTCCATTTCGACCTCTTCTTTAACATGATCCGGGGTGAGGGAGGATTGTTGGCCATGGCCAGCCGCTTCCTGAGATCCACTTCTGGCAGGTGTTATCGTCCATCTGCCCTTACCTTTTCCTCTTCTTCTGCCCTTACCTTTGCCTCAAACTATTAGTTTCGTCACAAAAATAGGTAATCTGACCCTATTATGTCTAGTATTAATTAAGAAGGTTAGATACCAATTTGGATCACCATATACCGATTGGAATCAAGTTATAGCACGAAGGGATGAAGGAGAGGATTTTTCCTAAGTTCTATAGCCTTATATAGAAAAGTACAGACGACTATGTACCATTCTACAGGACCCTACTAGACCTATTTTGGTACGACAAGATCAACAAACCTAGGACTCTGATACTAACTTTTTCACAACCCAGACCCATCATGAGTAGAACTCACACTAACTCTTTGGTGGTAGAACCAACTACCATATTCAAACCTAACCCATCAAACTATTTAAAAACCAAATTGTGATATAAAATACTAGAAAAATAGTTGAAAATAGTCAAAAGATTGAGTTCCCATAAACTCAACTAGTCAACCTAACAACTGCGGAAAATTAACCCCCTAGAATCTTAAAGTCATTGTACCAAAACATCTAACAAGTGTAGAGTAAGGAGATGTATGTAGCATAAAGAGATGCATGTAGAATAAGGAGATACAATCCCAACAAGAAAACATCAACTAAAAGTTAAAGTGTATGTGCCCTAAAAGATGGATGGTAAGATAGGGAAAAATTCATGGCAGCCGAAAAAAAGTTAGTTCATCCTTGGATTCATATGTCGCATATCTCACAACTGAGGTCTCGAAGCAACCGCCTGAAGATACTCAACAAAAGAAAAGCAAGTAAAGTATATGTACATAACGACATTGTACTAGTAGGATCATCAGTAGTTCCAATATATGAAATACGACAGGCAACCACAATTGAGTAAGCACATAATACACAATTACAACATAAGTACAACATAGCCTCGAATTGATAAGAATAACAACATGAATCATCATAACACAACAACCGAGTCCAATTCTCTCATGGAATCCACTCATACAAATTGTTAATGTACATACCCGATTCCAAGTTAGTGTACCAGCGTGATAACAATTCCCATTATACCGGCATGGTACTGAGTCCAGATATTTGTTTACCGGCGTGATTCCCATTCCAGAAGTTAGTGTACTGGTATGGTACCCCATTCCAATCAACAACAAACACAACACAATCATAGCCACAATAAATCAGACATGTAAATTCATGTAACACATTCATTGCATGTGATTGATAACATCTTTCATTTCACATTATATCTTTCCAATTTCCCTAACTGTATATCATGCATGCATTACTCTTGACATAGTGAAGAAGCACATATAACATAAACAGAAAAATCACAATCATCATCAACCTCGAAACAAGCCTGAATGCTCTAAAGAACTTGAGTTTTTCCCTTGTTATGAATTCGACTTGTTCTTAGTCTAAGGTAATAATAAAATACAAATAAATGAAAAAATGGCCTAATTAAACCTAGAGTATACTCAATCCTAAACGCAAGTCATCCCTATGATCATCCTACACAACAAGGGTCCTTTCCAGTATTAATTCAAGTTAAAACCTTTCCTCAGGAGTAATACTCTAGATTCTAAGGCTTAAAAATCAGAATATAAGTTAGGGAAGTAATTCACTTACCTTTATTGAAGAAATTGGTACAGAAAATTGAAAGAAATTATCCTAAATCGCCTTTTCCAGTTTCAAGAATGAAGTTGCAAAAAATAAATGGGTTTTAAATTTTTTCTACATAAAATCTCGATGAACCCCGCTATAGAGGCATCACCATAGCAGCCAATCCGCTATAGCGGGAATTACTTTATCCTGCTATAGCGTCATGACACCCTATAGCGGCTTGCACAAAGACAGAGACTCATAAATCCTTTTTCATGCCCCCATTTCATAACACTCATTTGAATCTTGACGTTCTAAGCTAACCTCTTCACGCCAAGTTCTATACCAAAGTTTTTCCCACCCGAATTTGATTTCGAAATACCTTATGGATTTCTTAGTGTCTTAGCTACTAGAACACATGATCCAAACTCAGATATATCACTTCATACGTTTTTGGATCTCTCTAAACCTCACCTCACTCAGATTCCCTCTAAGATTGGCATAGCCTAGAATTTTTAAGTCACTACCCAAAGATTTTCTGACTCATTTCTTTCACCGTTGGCCTACCCATAATTCTAGGAGGGGTCGTAACACTGAGAAAAAAAGAATATCCTTTCTTTCATCCCTTAAAGTTTGTTCTAGAAAATTTTCCCAATTTTCCCGTCAGTGGTACAACCATTCAACTTGTTGCCGAAACAATCGCAGATGTAGTAGCACTTTCAATTGTCATTTCTTTTCACTATCAAAATTAACAAACTATTTTAGTAAGCACTAACCAAAATAACAAACTTATCACAATAACAACAATAAAGTTTTTATGTTCTTCACATTGTTGTACAAGCACAAATTTTAACATTCCAATGAAGTTTTTATATTCTTCAAGTTGAAATATTCATTCAAACTTAGTATTGATAAATTGGTCAAGCTTTTATATATTTCGAACTAAATGCACAATCTAATTTATTCGGTAAAGTTTTATATTCTTCAAATTGAAGGAGTAGAAAATTGAAAGATTTAATCTCCAAAAATTAGACACAATTGAATTTCATACGAAGTAGAAAATCACATTGATTTTTGTCTCCAAAACAAAATGCAAATTAATAAAAAGAAAATAATTTCCTTAAGATCGTTGTCAATCTACATTATAAAATTACTTAGAACATCAACTTAGGAGAATTTCGTACGAAACATCAAAGTTTAAAGAAATATTTTTCAAAACTAGAAAATTTTAAGTTAGAGAATCTGAAAAAGATCATAAACAATATAAAAAATATTTTAAGGAAGAAACTCGAGCACACAATGTCCTTAAATAAATTATTTCCCTTCGGTACTCGAGGTTAATTGAATATATCTTTATAGGATAGAACGATTGTACTCAACGGTGTATCAATATATAAAATTACGGTATTAGCGAAGCACTCAACGATAATAAAACATTACAGACTTTATTTGACAGAAGAAGTTGTTTTGAAATTCATAAAAATTCATTGTTGAAAAATGAGAGGTAACCCTTCTGTTTATAGACTACAAAGGGAATTATGCACACGTGTTTATGGTGCTTTAGTGAAAAAGTCACAACCCATAAAATAAATTACAACTCTTTAGAAAAGTCACAACTCGTCATTTTGGCATAATATATAAACATGACCCTTAACTTGGCTTCAGCGAACAACTATGCCCTCCAATTTTGAATGTGCACAAGTAGGCACTTAAACTTGTATAAAATTGAACAAGTAGACACAAGTGTCCTACATGGCAAAATACACGTAGGACGCCATGTAGGACACAAAATTGTCATGTAGGGTGCCATGTAGGACGAATGTGTTCATTTGCTCAATTTTATACAAGTTAAAGTGTCTACTTGTGCACACACCCAAAGTTAAATGTTATAGTTGTCAATTGACGCCAAATTAAGGGTCATGTTTATGTACTATGCCCGTCATTTTCTATGCACACCTTTTCAAACCACCCAACAAAATCCTTTGTATAAGAGTAAAAAATGGTATCTCATCTTTCTCAATAATATTTAATGAGTTATCTCAACTTGTAAATTGATAATCTGTCTCATTTTTTATTTTCAAATCTGGATATTAGGAAACAATTTTACTTATCTTTAATATTATTTTTGTCTGCCTTTTTTTTTATCAATAGTTCCAAGCCGAAATATAAAATAAATTAAATGTAACTTACTTGCCTTTAATTATTATATTTATAAATTTTACTCTTTGTTCAAACTAGTACAAATAATACAAGCACAAGAAGAAAAATAGTCAAATAAGTACCAAAGGAAAAAAAAACAGAAAAAGGCAAGTCAAATAAGTTGTGCGATTTTTCTATTATGCACGTGAACATTGGATAGTTACCACTACTCAAATATTGTTACCACTACTCAAATATTATATAAAAATATCGCATGGTACATTTCCTCGTTTTTAGCTTGTACAATTATATACACAAAACGGTAAATATCAGTCAAATTACATACTATATATATATATATATATATATATAAATTATTATCTAAAAAAACTTGAAGATTTCATATACAAATTTAGGTGAAATTTAAATTGTCTGATTCTCAATAAATTAGCACGGAGAGAGTAGTTAATAAACTTGACACATTTTATATTTCTTCTGTTTTTATTTATATGTAATTATTTTAGATTTCACGTCCCTAAAGAAATTATTCAAATTTACTATTTTACCTTTATTTAATATTTTCTTGAAGTCAAGTTTCAATAAATGAACATAAATTAATTTATTTTGATTAATTAAATTGACTGATAAATATATATTAATCATTTAATTTTTCTATGTTAGTCAAATTCAAAATTTCAAGCCTAATACTTCATCTGTCTAATAATACTTATGTCTTGAAAAATGTAACAGAGAATTAACTATAATTAATGATTAGAGTAAAATAAGAAGTAAGCGTAAAATTGTCCATTGATTTCATAAGGTAGATAAGTATTGTTGGACATCCCAAAATAATATAGTGCACAATTATTGTTGGACGAAGGGAGTAACTCTCAAAGGGTAAAATAATAAAAATAGTGTACTCCCTCCGTTTCAAATTAATTGAATTGTTGGGACATTTTTCATTTTTCAAATTAACTTAATTGTTTAATTTTCTAAACTACTTTTAAAATGTTCATCCAATTTTATCCTTCATTAATTAGTATTGAAATTAGTCATTAATTAATGTTTAGTTGTTTTAATAATAAATTTGACAATAATCAATAAGGGTAAAAATGGAGAGTTATACCTAATTTATGTCTTAATCTTCATTTTTTAAATGGTGTGAAATACCTTAACAATTTAATTAATTTAAAGTGGAGGGGTATTAATTTTGTGAAATGACATATATTAAGGACCGTTTATTTTTAGTAAATCGACATATATATTTTTAGAATGAAACATTTGATATGTATTTATTATTGATGAAATGAAATGATGAGTAATTAATAGGCGAATAGTTAAATAGTAAATTATTTGGTTGGATTAAAAGAAATGAGTTGGTGGTTAATTTTGAGAAATGAAGATAAAGATGTTTGGGCTAATGGGTGGGAAAGCGCGTGAGAGGGCTTCATCATCATCATTCTGGTATTCTTCTCCGTCAAAATCTATCTTTTCATAAATCTCATAAACCCATTTATCCCTCTCTTAATCCCTCACCTAATTTTCCTTGCCTCAAGGTTTCTTCACATTAATTATTCAGGTATATTTATTATGCAATTATTATCTTGCTCAATATATTCTAAAGATCTAATCTTTAGGTTAGTTATTCACGCTGGAGGGCCTGTATATTCTTGAAAAGTAGATTTAAAGAAAAAAATGGGTTTTTTTAGTTTTAGGTCAAGAACCTTATAGTTTGCTTGAATGGGGGTTAAATTTAGTAATATTCAGTAGGAACTGTTTGTTTTAGTGTTGTCTGAAGCTTGAATCCTTCTTGATTAATTCATGACTCATCTTTTTCCCTCTTGTCATTATTTCAGATTTCAGCAAGTGGATTTTGGATTGATACCATCTTCAGGTTACTGCTGCTTTAAATTGGAAGTTGTATTGGTGTCCACTTAAGATGGGGATCTCTGATACGGTAACTTTTTCTACAATTTATTCCCAAGTGAAAGACGTATCCCAAAGTGGAGTTTATGCATCTACTTTGTTTGTGTTCAATTGGCTTTCTCCATCTTTTTTTGTGCCTTTTCATTCTCTTCACTCATGTGTTTGTCTAACAAAGGAACACGGGTTGGAAAAGGAAAGACCGAGTAAAATATAAAACTTGTATATTAGAAAACAATTTGTTAAGTACCTTTACCTTTTAATTGTTTTGCTTTAGTTAATTTGGTTATTGATGTATCCTCCCCAAGCCAGCTAAAAAACTAGGAATGGTATAATCTTCTGGCGAAATTCAGAGTGGATTAAATGGAGGCTCGTATCAGGAGTCTTCTGTGATAAGAAGGTGCCACCAAACTTAAAGGCAAGATAGTTAGACTGGCTATGTTGTATGGAACAAAATGTTGACCACTCAAGAACTCCCACGTTTAGAACTTGTAAGTTGCGGAAATGAGTATCCTGAGTTGGATGTGTGGACAGAATAGGAGAGGTAAGATTAGAAATAAAGGTATCTGGGAAAAGGTAGGAGTGGTCTCAATGTAGGATAATATGCGGGAAGTGAGGCTTAGTCGCTTGGATTGTTTGAGTATGTGAAGGGGACCAGTATGGAGGTGTGAGAGTTGATTATGGATGGTTACAGGATAGGGAGAGGCACGCAAAAAAATTATTGGGGAGAGGTGATTAGACAAGACATGACATAGCTCCAACTTACCAAGGTTATGACTTTAGACGATTATGGAGGACACAAATTAGGGTAGAGGGTTAGTTTGGTAGTTGCAAGTTGTCTTGCTTAGTACTTCATACTAGTAGTCGTAGTATTACATTGGGAGTTTCTTATTATTCCACTTTTGTTACTATTTACTGTTTTTAGCACTTCTATTATCGTATTATTTTGTGGTAGTGATTGTCCTGTTTTTAGTATGCTATGTCATATTTACTTTAGCATTTTGTCTTGATTTCTTCACTCCCCCTTGTTTTATTTTGAATTGCTTTGTAATGCTTTCAATTGAACCAAGGTGGCAAGGTCTATCGAAAAGACTAAAACAACCTCTATATTTTTGTAGGGGTAAGTGCGTACAACACTACCCTCCCCATACTCCACTTGTGGGATTACACTGAGCGTGTTGTTGTTATTGTTCTATTATCCTGGCAGTCACAACTCTTCCATATAGTCTTATTGCCTAGGTAAATGTCTCTCAAGTTTGACCAGAGTAAGAATAGAATTAGAAAGCTCACAAAGAAATTCCAGAGCTAACGTGGAAACAGAGTAAACAAAGCAAAGATCAAGTCAATCAAAGAATTATGGTGCGACATACCAACTTATGGTGTATGCCTGGTCTACCAAACAAAAGTAATAATGTATGTGCCGTCTTATGAGCTCGCTAAATTGGTGTCATTTGTGATTCCTAATAATCTACATTATAAAGGAATTTCATCTTGTCTCTCAGCATCTGGATACATGAGGAACATTATTACACTTCTAAGGCAGCTTGCAAACAGCTCTAACCATAAAAGAAATCCAAATAAGCCGTTAACTTTTGTCGTTTCGATGGATGGTGTTGGTCTCTTTTTTCTGTTAGTCACCTGCTCAGCAATTTTTTTCCTAGTTAACAATCAAAAAGAACCAAGTGTATTCCTAGTGATATTTGGCAAAGGTGAGTCATATTTTAAGCGAATTTCATTTCTTCTCAAGGCATCCAAAATTGGTGCATTTTTTCTTATTGTTGATCTTTGGTACTAGTCAACTTCAGATTTTAATATGCTGATGGACTCCAATATTTGTCATCATACACTTCTTGATTCTTTTTTGAGTGTCAATCTTCTTCTATGACTTCTAGTAATTTAACTACTCCCTCCGTTTCAAAAAGAATGACCCAATTCCCTTTTTAGTCTGTTTCAAAAAGAATGACCCCTCTCCTTTTTTTTGCAACATTTTAACTTCAACTTTCCACGTGGCATATTCAAGGCCACAAGATTAAAGGGCATTTTGGTACATTTGACATAACTTTAATTTAGAACCACAAGATTAAAAAGTCTTCTTTCTTTTCTTAAACTCCGTTCCAAGTCAAAATAGATCATTCTTTTTGAAACAGAGTGAATATCATTTTATTTTCTTTTTATTTTAGCATCACAACATCTTTATCCAAACTTTTCAGTCAACTAGTTTTTTGATACGTGTGTTGCACATGTATATCAAATTATGTATAAGTGATGTATCTAAGATCAATCAACTGTTGTTTGTCACGTCAAAGTGTTCCTTCACAATACAAAGAATAATTGAAAAATAATTTGTCAAAGTCCCTCACAAAGGTCCCCTTGTAGAAAAATTTGATGCACAATCAAATTTAATCATGACCAAATACAAGCTTTCAAAATTATGTGTCATCCTATTCATTTTTTAGGGGGTGGGGAGGCTTAGCAATGTATATATCTATCAGATTACAATTACAAAATGCATCATTACTTAAGCAAATAATAATTTTTTTCCATGAAGCAATTAAACTATAAAAGAGTCGTTATAAAATGTGCACTAACTTTGAATTTGAAAGAAACACATTTTTAAGTCTTGTATATTTCGTAGATCATGACTTCTAATGCTATAATGTTTTCATAAGTAAAATTTTACTTCATGTGAAAAAAATATACATTATTTTGGTAGTTCTACTTTGGTCCTCATTATGATTAAACTTGAGATGGTTAGGTAGAGATAAAAATCTTGTAGGCTATTTACCTTAAACCTTGCTCAAGCCTATAAAAAGGGACACATATTCCCTTGATAAGGGCACCTCAATGATTCCTTAAATTCCCTTGAACTTCGAACTTAAGCAACAACTGCTAATCACACTTAGAAAATTGATAGTTTAAAAATGACAAGAAACCCCACTATATATAGCCAACAAAGAGTAATACGAACAAGTGTTTATTGTGCCTTATCGAAAAAGTCACAATCCTTCGGAAAAGTCACAACTTTTAAAAAAAAGTTGCAACCCTTCGAATAAGTCCCAACCTTCTAATGTGAAAAGGTGTGTGCTTTTAATATAATTTAAATAAATTAATAAATATAACTATAAAATATAGAAAATATACTAAATTGGATTTTTTTGTTGGGCATTCAAGTTAGAGGGTGTTTTTAGTTTGGGATATTATAGTAATTTAATATTCATGTTATGGGGTGTTTTTAGTTGAAGGTATTATAGTAATTTAACATTCAAGTTAAGGAGTTCATGCTTTCAGATAGTTCTTTGAAACTTAAATATTGCACTTATTGTGCTTTTGTCAATAACTTTCAGAAACATAGTTGCATAATGGTTGTGATCACCCTTGCTGAAAGGAAAAAAATGTAAAACTATATAGCTGCATATAATGAGAAAAGATATATCTTGGCAACCTTTTTTTTAATGACCGAGAAATCCCTGAGGAAAGAATGACACACAGTTCGAAACTCAGTGGATATTGGATGCACCCTTTTACACTTGGTCCACTAAGTATCAGGATTTTGCTTGCGTTAAGGTTTGAATCCATGACGTGTGCCTAACCAACACATCACATGCGTAGCTCTTACCACTAGACCAAAGCTTTGGGGTCTACTACCCAGGATGTATCTTGAAAGTTTAACAACTCAAAACATATAGTACCCATAACAACTATGCAAATTAGATTGATGGGAAGCAGAAAATAATAAACATAGACCTTTTATTCTGAAACAACAAAACCCACCTACATATAATACACAAAAAGTAAAAAATGAGTTGAACCTTGATCAGTCTTTTAAGTCTTATTTGCAGATTGATCAATATGTTTATCTATATAACACTATTTCTTTGTTGATGAATGAATTGGATTCCATGTCTACCCATTTTTTAGAGGAAGTACATTAGTATGAAAGAGCTTTTATGTTATATTGTACGTTATTTTTCCAGGTACGTAGCCTTTTTCCCTGTATCAAGTCACACTCCACAAGTGATGGTGATGATTCTACCCATAATGTCGAGTTTGCTGGTGGAAATGTGTCCCTTATTACTACAAAAGAAAGCTGGGATCAGAAGTTGGCAGAAGCAAAAAAAGAGGGCAAAATTGTGAGAATCGTTACTTGGCTCTCTCTCTCCCTCCCTCCCTGCCATGTTATACATGTATCCCTGTGTCATATGAGAATTTTTTATTAAATGGCCAATCAAGTAATAGAGGAAACTTGAATTATTTGAATTGCATCCATTATATTCCAAAAGTTGAAGAAACTTGAATTTTTACTTTTTGCTTGATTACACAAGAAACTTGAATTTTTATGTAGACACTTATTGGAAAAATGTGCTTTTGCATTGGTGATAGATTTGAGCATTTGGTACTTGATTGAGGAATAGAAGCATGTACCAAGTTCACTATGCAAAATGTACATTTTTTTTTATAAGGTTAACTGGTATTATTTATAAACAAAAGGAGTACACCATTAGTGTGCTCCTAAGTAGTTACATCAAAAGTATGGAGGGACATCCAAAACAAAATCTATCACCTATATCCTTTATAGTCTATCTAAAAACAGAATAATGTCCCCTATATCCTTAGGTACAGATTGAATACACCAAAATTAGAAGGTTGCTAAACAGTTCATCTTCATACTTTGGAAGGAAATGCTCTTGTTCTCAAAACATCTCTGATTTCTCTCCTTCCAAATTGTCCACCATATGCATGCAGGGACAATCTTCCATCTCTCCTTGTGTCTTGTCTGATTTCCAACATGCTAGAACTTCTACAGTATGTCTTGGCATGGCCCATCTAATACCCCTAAGGTTGATGAACCATTGCCATAGTTTCTTAGTCACTTTACAGTGTAAAAAAAGATGGTTAACCGTCTCTATTTCAGCTTCACAAAAAAAAAACATCTGGAGCATAACTGCCTTTTCCGTTTCATAAGGTTGTCCCGAGTCAGAATTGCTTGATGTGCAACTAGCCAGGTGAAACAGGCCTCCTTGTGAGGTATCTTCCCTTTCCAAATCATCTTCCAAGGCCAACCTTCCTTGGTTTCAATTGCGATATCCAGTAGCTTGTAGGCTGATTTCACCTTGAACTTGCCATCTTTGTCCATCTTCCATAACAATCTATCTTCCTCAAAGTTAAGGCTCTTAGCTTGTTCCAAAGTATTGTAGAACTGAATCATTCTCTCCACTTCCCAGTCATTGAGGAATCTTCCGAAAGACTGATTCCAACCTTGTGCATTTTGACCTCTGAGATTGTAGCTAGGTTCTGTTGATTGAGATTATAGATGTCCGGAAACTGTTGCCTCAGAGGTGTTTGCCCCACCCATACATCATTCCAGAACATGGTCTTTTTGCCATAACCCACTTTGATCACAAAATTACCCCACAATTTTGGCCATTGATTTCTGATAGCTCTCCATAGTCGCATTTCATAAGGAATTTTAACTTCTAGAGTAGTCCATGGTCCTTCCCTACCATATCTTACAATGATGATGTCCTTCCACAGGCCTTGTCATCTGCTGGCAGGCTCCATAGCCATTTTAACAAAAGGCTCTTGTTTTGTGCTTTCAAGTTCTTAATTCCTAGACCTCCCTCTTTTTTGTTGGTTATTACAACCTCTCACTTGATCAAGTGATACTTCTTCTCCCCTTCACCATTACCTTGCCAGAAAAAGTTTCTTATGATAGCATCCAACTTTTTGATGATCTTCCCATGAATGGGAAAAAGGGACATCATGAGTAACAATATCCAGAAGATGAAGATGAAATGCTTAGTTTTGTTTCATTTTTTGTGTAAATAGGAGTATAGGGAAGATCTAGAATCAATTATGGATGTATTAAGATCTTTGTAAATTTTTGTTAAAAGGGTTGAAGATCTATTGAATACTCCTCCTCGATTGTAATTAGGAAACCTGTAACTTGTTGTGGCAGGTTTCTGTTTTTTTGGAAATAGAATACAAGTTGTTATCTTCTCAAAAAAAAAAAAGGGACATCATGTAAGTTGGCATGGCATCAAGAACACTATTGATTAGGGTGACTCTGCCACCCAAAGATAAGTATTGACTTCTCCAGTTAACTAGCTTCTTTTCACGCTTTTCCACCACAGAGTTCCATATGTTTATGGACTTACTCTTAGCTCCCAGAGGCATTCCGAGATAGGTGGTGGGAAGTTCCCCTATCTTACCACCTAAAATGTCTGCCAAAGTACTGATCTCTGGGACTTCATTCACAGGGTAGATAAAGCTATTTCCCCAATTTATATGAAGTCCAAAAACTGCTTCAAACTATATGAAGATAACCCTTAGATGCTTTAGTTGTTCCTTCTCTGCATCACAAAATACTAAAGTGTCATCAGCATATTGTAAATGGGATATAGACATTCCCAGAGAGTTTCCTTCATTCACAATGAAACCCCTGATTCTGTTGTTGTG
This sequence comes from Solanum commersonii, assembly GCA_029007595.1. Taxonomy (NCBI): domain Eukaryota; kingdom Viridiplantae; phylum Streptophyta; class Magnoliopsida; order Solanales; family Solanaceae; genus Solanum; species Solanum commersonii. Next base: position 8,718,395 of record JAJTWQ010000006.1, read on the forward strand.
CATATTACTTAAACCTTCCATGGCCAAAATGAAGAGAAAAGGAGAGAAGGGATCTCCTTGTCTCAATCCTCTCTCAGAAGGAAAGAAACCAGTTGGGGACCATTGATCAAATCTGAAAACTTCACTGTAGTCAGAACCTCACCCATTTTATCCAGGTGTTGCCAAACCCCATCCTCCTTAATGTTCTCCACATATGTTCCCAATTTCAGTGATCATAGGCTTTTTCTATATCTAGCTTGCATAAAATTCCTGGAACTTTGGATTTGTATCTCATGTCCACACATTCATTAGCCACCAAGATTGCATCCATAATTTGCCTGCCTTTTATGAATGCCATTTGTTGCTCATCTACTAGCTTTGGCATAACTTTCTTGAGTCTGTTAAAATCTTTGAAATGATTTTGTAGATAATCTCAATCAAGCTAATTGGCCTGAAATCTTTCAATTCAGTTGCACCCACCTTTTTGAGAATCAGGCCTATGAAAGTGGCATTGAAACTTTCTTCAAAGTAGCCCAGATCATGAAAATTCTGAATGGCAGCCACCAATTCCTGTTTTACCTCTTCCCAACACTGTTTGAAGAAAGCCATTGTGAAACCATCAGGGCCTGGTGCCTTATCCCCTGTACATGAATATACACAATTTTTAATGTCCTGCTCTTCAAATTGGGCTTGCAGAGCTACATTGTCTACTTCATTGATCCTAGATTGAACTGAGGTCTCCAGACTTCTGTCTCACTGTAGAGTTTTTGGTAAAAAGTAGTAACTTCATCTCTGATCTCAGCTGGTTCAGTCACACTGGAGTCATTGATGATCAGTTTATCAATATTGTTTATCAATTCTCTCTAGTCTGTTTTTTTTATTGACATTGTGGTGCTGTTGACATTTTAGGGGAATGGAGGGGTTTTGGTTTCATCATTATAAGTAAATTCAATTGAAAGGCTTTACTTGTTTGTTTGATGAACCTAAGTTTAATGGAGTTGACAATTAACACTATTAGCTAGGTTTCTTAACAATTAATTTCTCACTCCACATGATCCGACTCTTAACTATCAACAATAACAACAAACCCTGTGGGGGTGTGGTCTAGGGAGGATAAAGTGTACACAGACCTTACCCTACTTTGAGAAGATATAGAGTGTTTTAGATAGACCCTCGGCTCAAAGAACGATAAAAAAGAGGCAATAGCAACAAGCAGAAACAACAACAAAATAATAAGATAGCTGAGGCTAATAGAACATGTAGATATGATGAAAAACAAGAATAATACTAATTAGGCTTAAGTCATGAGCGGCCCCGTAAAGATGCCCGCATAATTCACTTAGACACCTCAACTAAGACTAGTACGTATTGAAAATTATAAAAAAAAAAATTGTTTAAAATTATTTCAAACACTTTTTATATCTAATTTCTTTTAAAAAGAAAAAGAAAAAAATGAAAATGTCAACCTATTCTACCCAACCCCCCTTTCATCTTCATCTTCTTCCCAAAACACATTCTTTCTCAAATCACAAAACCTAATTCTTTTCAAATAACTTGACGATTTACTTTTAAAATATATATATATACATTTTCATACTAAGAGTGAAGAAGAAAGAAAATTTTGCTGGCGGTTATTCATTTCTACATCGACGACAAAATGAAATTGATAGCTCAAAAATTAATTCTTTCAATTTTTTGAATATCATTTTTGATAAATTTAATGGGTTTATATATGAATTTGAGTAAAAATCTTTGTTCGAAAATTTTAATAAACAAATATCGGCTAACTTTTTTTATACGTAAAAGTCATTTATCTTCTTTTTTCTTCTTCATATTTGTTCCTTTTTTTATGAGATTTGAAATAAATCATACGAAAGAAAGTAAGACTTTCTTTCAAGTCTGAATCTTCATAATTGATTTTCATTTATCTTCATATTTGAAAGAAATAATATTCTTTTTTTTATAAAAAAGTTAGAAAAACAATGTTAGAGCTAAAATGAAGAATGTTTTGCAAACTAAAGTATGAAGAAGATGATAGGTAGGGAGTGGGGTCCTTTTCTTTTTTGAAAAAAGTGTAAATGAAAGAAGAAAAATATTTCTAAGTTAATTATAATGCCAAGTGTCAATAAAAGAAGAAAAAATTCAAAAAGACACTATTTTGAACCTTTTCACGCGCTTCAGGGAAGTGCAAAACACATTTTTTGCCATATCAGCGTTTTGTGTTTAATAGGTACATTTTTTGAACAATTTAGGTGTTCAATAGGTACAAGTCTTAGTTGAGGTGTCTTAAGTGAATTATGCGGACAACTTTAAGGGGCGGTCGATGACTTAAGCCTACTAATTATGTTGCTTGGACTCTTCAAACATGTAACGGGTGTGTTTCGAATTCTTAAAAGTAGTGTTTTTTTTTTTGGAGAAGCCAATATGAGTGTGGTATCGAGAGCGAAGAGTCCGCTCAACTTAGAATACTAATGCATAGAGAAAGTGAAAGAAATATGTCCAACTACCTCCTAAACCTCTCCCTGATTCTCAACCTCCAAACCTTCCTATCAAGGGTCATGTTCTTGATGAGCTAAAGTTGCATCATATCATGCCTAATCACCTCACCCCTTTACTTCTTCGACCTACCTGTCCTCAAATGCACTATGGTCAACCTCTCACATATCATAACCAAGGCATCTACACATCTCCACTTCACATGCCCGAACTATCTCAATTTCAGTTTCCGCATCTTGTCCTCCACGAGAGCCACTCACACCATGTCTCAAATATCCTCATTTCTAATCTTATCTCTCCTAGTATGTTCACATATCCCCCTCAACATCCTAATCTTCTCATCTTTTGGATATGAGATTTTTTAATTGTCCAACACTTCGGTTCATATAACATAGTCAGGCTAACCACCATCCTATAGAACTTACCTTCAATTCTGGGTGGCACATTCTTATCACACTGAATAATGAATGTGAGCCTCCATTTCACTCCCTACCCTAATACAGTGTGTGACATCCTCATCAATCTCTATATTACGTTGGATTATTGTCCCCAAGTACTTGAAATTTTCTTCTCTTAGGGATGACCTGCGTGCCAAGCTTCACGTCCACGTCCGCTTTATGAGTCACATCACTGAACTTGCACTCCAAGTCTTGCTCAACTTGAATGAAACCCTTCGACTTCAACGTCTATCTCCAAACCTCCACCTTGCATTAACTCCTTAGTCAATAACTATCAATTGGTAAGGAATGTGTTAAAGTTTGGGTTTGTTGATTTAACAAATCTTGGATGAATTATCAACTTGATTTGTAAAAGTTGGGGACTTTGACTGAGGATATGTGATTAATGAAAAATTTCAGTCTTGGAGTTGACAATCAACACTATTAACTAGGTTTCTAACGAATTACTTGCTCAGTCCAGATAAACTGACTCGATAACTATCAATTGCTAAGAATATGTTGAAGTTTGGTTTGGTAGATTTAAAGTCAATCTTGAGTGATTTATCAGATTGATATGTAAAGCTTAGTGCTTTGGCTGAGGATATGCAATTACGGAAAAATTCTGTCTTGGGGTTGACTCCATGTACAGTCATCTTGGGCAACTTGTGATTACTAAAAGGATGGGGAAACATTCACTATATATACATTGGAGAGAACTTCACAATCTTTCTCCATAGCCACATGCTCAGTTATTGCTTGTGAAGATACATGTGTCTTTTTGTCTATATATATTCCTTGGACTGATATCACTGTTTAAAATTCTGTGGCTCGTCTTCTGCCATAAATTTATTTTCATGCTATGGAGAAGTTGTATATGCTAGGATAAATCAAAGTTTTAGGGAAATGACATGTAAAGTGACTTGAGGATGTGTTATTATGTTTTGCTTTCTGGAAGGAAATGAATAGCGACCATGTGGATTTTGCTTTCAGCACTATTATGAACAGGTGTTAGGCCTTCCATTTATTGAGTTCACAGTTTTCTTTGTACTTTATTACGCCTCTCTTTCTGTGTTTTCTTAGACGGGTATTTCTTGAATGGCTTTGTGAGAAAAAAAATTGGGCTTGTTTTGCATTTATTTTCTTATCATATTTTTCAAGCATTCCTTGAGCCAAGGGTCTATCGGAAACAACCTCTCTACCTCTGAGGTAGAGGCATACACTCAACCACCCTTCCCAGACCCCAATGTGTGGGATTATACTGGGTATGTTGTTGCTTATTTTCAAAAAAAAAGTTAATTACTGTCTAGTTAAATACTTTTTGAAATCTTTGGCACTTCATAGGAATGGTTGATGTTTGAGTCCTTTCCTCTCTACAGTATAACATATAACAGAAATAATGAAAGAGGAGGTCAGCCATGTCAATTTGGGAATCTGAAATTATGATGGGGGATTTCCCCTCTAGATCTCTACAGGTCCACATCAATATCGGCTTTTCTTCCCAGGACTATGTTTGGTTCTTATTAAGTAATGTAATAACATGGTGGTAGTTGCATGAAAGTTGTGAATGTTGATTCTCCAGAAGGAGAGTACACTGTCATATTTATCATTCACTTGCTCGGATGCAGATCTACAGTGATCCCTAACATTTTCACTGTGAACTTGCCAAAACTTGAATGTGTGTCTTACCAATATCATATAAACTTACACCTGCATGCATGTAACTTAATCCTCTAGCCCAGCTGCACTAAATTCAAAAGACGTTAAAAAAATAATATTCAAGGCACTTTTAACTCTAATGCTACCAACTTAAGGTTTTCCTCTCACCACACTGTTTGCACACATGCGGAGTGAGAAGGATACTAACAGAATGGTGCAGCGGTTTCCACATATGGATCCTTTGCCTTTTGCTTGCTTAAAATTTTACATTTTTGCTGGCTTTGGCATTTTGGACCTTTCTTATGCAAGTGAAATTTTGGCAGGTTATTGCAAATTTCAGTGCTTCATGGTGTGGTCCATGTAGAATGATTTCTCCATTCTACTGTGAGCTGTCTGAGAAATATCTTTCTCTGATGTTTCTAACAGTCGATGTTGATGAGCTTACGGTAAGTAGCAGAAATTTCAGTGTTCAATCCTATACCCTTCTGCATCCCAACTATCTAACTCTTTTGGTCTTGCTGTTTTTTTTGTAAAAAAAATTATTTCTACTCTATTAAGACTGGCAATTCTGGGAGATAAATGAACAAGACTTGAATGTGTAATACGATGCAAACATACGTATGATAAGAGTATTTGTTGGATTGTTTTGCTATAGTAATGTGAAAGTTTTGACAGCTAATTTTCGTTGTTTGTTTGGTGCAGGAATTTAGTTCATCCTGGGATATCAAAGCAACTCCAACCTTCTTTTTCCTCGAGGATGGGGAGCAGATTGACAAACTCGTAGGAGCCAATAAACCAGAGCTACAGAAGAAGATAACCACAGTTGCAGACACACATGTAGCATGCGAGCCACAGCCGCAGCCACAGTAATTGCAATTGGAGGTGTGAATTGTCTTTGAAATCCCTGCTTTCCAGTTTTTCTCAAGAAATTCAGGTCTCCAATAGGTGTGTCCCTCGTTTCTTTGCATTGCTGCCAATATGTTGTACAGTTGTTGTACATTGAGCCACTACAAATTTGGGGGATATCTTGTGTGTGTGTATACGTATGTATGTTAAAGAACTGAAGGCAGTCCAGTCCCAATATTCAACCCCTTCCCCCAATCAACTAAAAAACATGAAAAGAATGATGTGATTGGAATAAATTAAGGCTTGTTTATTTGAATCATTATGATCTTGAAAGAAGCATGAAGTTGTATGTATGCAAACAAGTTTGTGCCATAATGTGATCCGCTGGTATATTTTTGTAAAGGAAATTTCAAATTAATTCTTGGGATAGTATTCAAATATATATGATAAATAATTACTTTACAACAAATGTAGTCATGGTTTTATTAACATAAAAATAGTCAAAAGTCATAAAAAGTATACATTGACAATATAATATTGCTCCCCCAATACATTGATTATATACTCAAAAAGTTGAATATATATAATCTAAATATGCACTGACTATGCAATCTCGATCAACTTAATTACCTCTTAATAGTTTTAAAATTTAGGATATTTTGAGTCTTTTGATATATAATTTGCTCGAAAAAAATATATGTTTGCTTAATGGATGATTGATTCATGGCACTTCGCTAATTTTCCCTTAATTAATTCTTGTACGTGAATGATGAGTGATAAGAGACTTACCAAAACACAATACTATCAAAATCAACTAAAGCATTGTCCAAATACCAAAATTACTTGGATCCACCGTATGAGTTCATTATTTCCATTCTTCTATAATAACGATAAAGTTATCTCCATGTGACCTATAAAATATTAGTAGTTTTTTAATATGTGAAATTGGTTAAGGATATTTATTAGTAAAAATTAGGCAAATGACATAGTATAAGAAAGAAATTACTTCCTTTCCCTACTCTTCATTAATTACCAAAAATTCCTTTTTTTAGTGTTTTTCGGATACATAATATAGCAGCGCGGATACTTTAATTAATAACGGGCAGATACTTAAATTATTAAGATACTTTAATTAATAATGGGCGGATACTTAAATTAACGGCGGATGCATAATATAACAGCGCGAATACTTTAATTAATAACGGGCGAATACTTAAACTAATAAAGTATCCGGTTAAGTTGAATTGGGGCAAAATAAGGGATTTTGTATTTTAGTAAAAGAGTAGGGAAATATTGAGAATAGGTAAAGAAGTGTGGTGTATTTAAGTAATTTTTCCTATTTATTTGCGTTTGGGTATCTGACTACTCCGTGGCCCAAAATAAGAATTGTTTTGATGTCTAGACGGACATATTTTTAGCAAATTCAATCTTGAGAAACTACTTTTAAATTTTGACTTTTTTTTTTTTTTTAACTCTTAAATCACTATCATCAGTAAGACATGTATGGTCAATCGAACAACATTTCCTTTATCGTTTTGTAACATTGTAGCAACAGTAGGAGATACTGACATCAAGTTTGTTTAGTGGATGATATATCATAGTATATAAATAAACAAATGAAACTATGAACAAGTAAAAAGAGAGGCAAACGGCAAAATAATAGTAGTATTTTTGAAGTGAAGACCAAGTCTAGGATTTGAAGTAATCCAAATAGAGGTCCAGACTACCATTTGCATGAAAGAACAATTTGTTCTTATCAAAAGATAAGAATAATTGGAGTTAATATCTCAGATGGTCACTCAATTATGCACTCTTCTTTTAGAAAATCACTCAATTTTCAATTTTAACTCAAAAGTCACTCAATTATGCACTTTTCTCTCAAAAAGATACTCAACTTTGAATTTTATATCAAAAAGTCACTCAACCTATTAAATTGATATTTTAATTAACATTTACTAATATAAATTTTTTATTTAAAAACCAAATTAAAAAAATATATATCCATTTAATGACCCGACCTGCTAAAAATATAACATTGACCCATTTTATTGACTCTTTTTCTCCTCCCCTGTGCATTTTTTTCTAGCTCTCCATTGATAATTGCTTTTGCTTCTTTTAGCAGTTCACTTATTTCTTCTTTAAATGATTTTAGTTGAAGCTGATCTTTTTCTTTGTCAGCCTTATTGCCAAGATATCGTGGATCGTTGGCAACGAAACGGACTAGGAAATCAACAAGAACACGTATAAATTAAATATACCAACAAGGTGAAAAAAGATTCTTCAGCATGAATGATGTTTCAGCAATCAACATAGACATAGTCCCACTAATGATCGAGCCAAAACTTGATGTTAGTTCTAACCATCCGGAAGTAGTACCACAGTTACTTTCATGAGTTGAATCAGCAACTAAAGATTGGATAACTGGGTCACATTATATTTTTAATGGGTCGGGTCAAGTGGGTGGATCACTAAATAGTTTAAATGGTATTATTTTATTTTTAAAAAATTTTGATTTTTTATATAAACAATTTATATTAGTAAATTTTAATTAAAATAACAATTAAATAGATTGAGTGACTTTCTAAGAGAAGAGTGGATAGTTGAGCGATTTTTGAGATAAAATTCAAAGTTGAGTGACTTTCTGAGAGAAAAATGTATAATTGAGTGACTTTTGAGTTAAAATTGAAAGTTGAGTGACTTTCTGAGAGAATAGTGCATAGTTGAGTGGTCATCTGAGATATTAACTTGAATAATTGGGTAGAAAGGAAAATGTTTGTTTTCTTGAAAAATAAGTAATTACTATTATTTTATTTTATTTTTATAGAAAGTGTAGCAGTTGGGTTTCAAGTTGAGGAGGAAAACACAAGGCTTACTAGTTTCTATTGTTTGATTAATTAGTAAAGACTAAATAGTATTTGTAATACTATGAATCAAGGCCTGGACCCCAGCCTCGGCTCAGGACTCGATCCCCAACTGTGACCCCGATCGATGACTTGGATATTATTTAGATGGAAGGAAAATAAGTTCATTAAAAAAGTATTACTTGGATACTTGCTTTTTTTTTTTTTTTTAATGATGAATATTATCTAAATTTTTGTTATGGAGATGAGAAAAAGATTGGGAATTTTTAAGAAAGGGTAAAAAACTATTCTTTAATGGAATTCGTACAAATAATTTAAAATGATGGTCGATAATGAGTTTTGTTTATATATAAAAATTTAAAATGGTAAATCCGTTATAAACATATTTGTATTATAATGAATGTTTATTATGTGGAATCCTTTTGGAGAGAAGTAAGGAATCCTAGCTGGAGGGATTTTTCTTCATTGTAATAACTTTGTGAATATACCACAATCCCTAATTCTCTCTTCTCCCTACTTTCTCCTTCTACTTATTAAATAGATGCATAACACGTTATTAATACGAGACTCTACTATCTGAAGTAAGTATTTAGAGAGATTTGTCTATTAGATTTATGTTAACCGATTACAGATGCATTTTCAATGATTGAAGGAACTATTTTGATTTGAAAAAATAAACAAATAAAATATTATTGTTCAAAAAGGCCATGCATGTTCCAATCCTAGTGATACGGGGAGATTGAGAGGAGTTTTCATTTTCGAGATAAAATTATATGCGTCATACTGAAATTTTGGACGAAATATTTGTTGGTTTATACCTTTATGTAATTTCATGTATGTTGCAAGTGAAAATTTAAATTAAAAAAATTGGACAAGTCTTTGGTTAACTTTGATTTTAATATCAATTTTGATCTTCTATAAAGTATAAACTAATGTAGAAAACAAAATTTATGGGATGCTATGGGCTCACATGTAAACTGAAAAGCAACAGTGGCAGTGAATAACTTTTTATACTGTGATTGGTATCTCTTGGAAAGGAATTCCATGGTTTATGCTAATTAATGATTATATGAGCACATTTGAATAATATTAATGATTATACGGTACTAACACTAACTTATTCAATTTAATTTTTGGACTACATTCTATTTTTAGATTTCTTCTTCGCAAATTCTTTTACCGAATGCAGGATGTAGTCAGTGGCGGATCGATATTATTAGTGGCCTAAAATTAAATTTTAAATGAGATCTTAATTTAAAATATATGTTTTTTTAACTTTTTCAAATGCAAAGTGATGAATAATTATTTTATAATCTAGTTCTCCTAATGATTTCTTTTCAATTGATAATATACCAAGTCAATTCAATTTCTATTGATATATCATTGATCTTAAGTAAGATTTGATCAATTTTAATTTTCAAAAAATTATTTTAAAAACTTATTGTCGATCAAATAATCAAAAGCTCCTTTTTGTAAATTATATTCAATTTTAAACTGTTTTTTTTTTTTTTGGAATTTTGAATAGTCGGATTCATATTTCTAGTTGACAATTTAAATTTAAATTAATAATTTTTAAAATGCCAATAAAATAAAAATGACAAATACAAGATAAGTTTAAAATTAAACTAGAAACTGTAATGATGAAACTTGATTCAAAGAAATTTATTACTAGATTTCAATGTGTTGTTGCTTTTTTGGAATAATTGTGTTCAGCTAAAAATAAGTACTCAATTGACTAAAAACTGAAATGATATAATCTTAGTTAATTAGTTTATACCATTGAAATTCAGTTATATACAAAATGTAACACAAAAGTAATTGCTATGAGTTTCGTATTAAAATTTGGAATTTTATTTATATATTAATTGAACACAAATTATATACACAAAATATATTGGTATGAAATTATGTCCCAATAAATTGGATTATTATTCTTTTAATTTATAAAATTTGATATCCACTAGTAAGTCTAGTTTAGTACGTATAAACATTTTATTGTATGAGATAGGTATGAAATTTGACGTCCAACAAATTTGTTAACTATCACACTTTACACAAGTGTTTAGAAAGTGTATAAAAGTTGCTATCTATTAGTAAGTTTGTATAAAGTTAATTTGCTCCTTCCATTTCGTTAATTGTTGACGAACTATGTGGAAAAAAAAATTATAGTCTTTCTATTTGTTGGGTTTTAGAGGTGTGAATAGGAAATGAAGGATTGTGACTCTCCTGAAGGGTTGTGCCTTTGTTGAAGGGTTGTGACCATTATGAAAGGTTGTATCTTTTCTAAAGGGTTTTGACCGTTTCAAAGGTTGTGCCTTTTCCAAAGGGTTGTGACCTTTCTAAAAGGTTGTCTTTTTCTTTTTCAAAGAGTTGTGACATTTACCCTTTGCTGACTTTCTCTCATTTTTCTGAACCAAACTCTTCCCTTCTTGTGCATACATTTCTTACAAAACAGAATCGATCAATCATGTATGTGTGTCATCTCATTGCTGTCTTTTTGAGTTTGTTGAAATTATTGAAGTTTGAGGTACCACTACTTCTTTAATGGTTAATCTGTTTTATCTTGAGAGGAATTAATCTACAACCTTGAGTACTTGAGGGGATTAAATTTCTTAAGGACACACAGTGAGTTCTGTAGACTCAGATACTTCTTTTATTATTTCTAGTTTGTTAATTTGAATACAGGAGATAACACAATTATAATAAATTATGTTCAGTTTTTAAACATGTTTAGTGAAAATTGAAGCAATCAGGTTATACATTCATTTCATGCATTAAATGAACACTTTATAATATACACGTTCCAAACACTTCAATGATCTATCATCTAAATTGAAGTCAATTCGGTATCAGAATTGACATTAGATAAAAATTACATGCAGTGAGTTATAAAAAAAGAAATCATTATTTAATGTACGAAATTGGTATATAAACCGATATCAATAGTATTAGTTAAAGTTAACCAGAAAAAATAGATTATATACCTAGTACATACATGAAATGATACTTTTTTTAAATTTATCATTAATATGCTCTCATTGTATGTCCTTGAAGGATAGAGTCTACGACATGCCTGAAGCATAATAGACTAATTGGTTATAAATAAAATAATTCTTGAAAAAGAGGGAGGAGCAAATGATTAAAATGATCATAATGAGGAGGTACTGTGTTCTTGAAGAGCCTATGACATAACACTTCATGAAACCTCATGAGAGAGGTAGGTATTTGAAAGTAATGAAGTGATGAGATCTCAATAAGTTATAACATATTGTGAACCGATATAAAATGATATAGCTTCGACGATATCTTTGATACAATAGCATGCAATATTATAAAAATTACGAGGATTTAAATCTACGATCTATTAAAACATGCTAACGTGTAAATGTTTAAATGATGCATCTTGGTAAGCGTAAAGCTTATTTGACCTGCAATCTAGACACTAAAAGATGTCATGCATTTAATATTGAATGTTGTCACTTGACAAATATTGATATAAAATCAGAAGAATTCAAAATGCTTGAAGCATATACAAATTTTTGAAAAACTTCTTTAAAATCCTCATGGATTGAATCAATTTAAGAACCTTTTGTATTGTTAAACAAGTTAATAACTTGAATTGAACTCTCGAAGAGTTTTCGAAAGGCAATAAATTATTTCCTTAAAGAAGCTGATGAGGAACTTGGAGAATTCTTTGATCCTGAAGGGATTATTCATAAAAGGGGATAGAACGAAGCACATTTCACCAAATCTTTTCTACACATATGTGCTCCAAAAGAGTGATGATATCAATGTGCAACAAATTTGTTCAAGTAATAATATGATTAATTTATTCACCAAGTCTCTACTAACTTCAACTTTCGAGAAGGTGATGCACAAGCTTGAAATGCGAAGATTCAAGTGTTTGGATTGATGTTCCCTTTAGGGGAAGTTAATACGCGATGTACTCTTTTCCCTCACAAGGTTTTGTGTCATTGTTTTTTCCTTGTAAGGTTTTTAATGAGGCATCTAAAGTGTGTATTATTATATATTTGTACTCTTTTTCCTTCACTAGAATTTTTCCCCATTTGGTTTTATCTAGTAAGATTTTAACGAGGCACATAATCTATCAAATAGACATTTTATGTAGTAAGGTTTTAACGAGACACGTAATGTTATAAACATATTTGTATTATGGTGAATGTTTATTATGTGGAATCCTATGGAGAAGACTAAGGAATCCTAGTTGGAGACCAAATCAGTTTTTCCCTATAAATAAAGAAATTTTCTTCATTGTAATAAATCTGTGAATATACCACAATCCCCGAATAACCTTTAAGAGGAGTAAGAAGTTTTCTCTCTTCTCCCTACTTTCTCCTTCTTCTTAATTAATAGATTCATAACCAATTTTTTTTATAAAATATAAATTTATGAATCTAGTTTTATATTTTTAAAAATTTGAAATTTCAAATCATGCTTTTGGAACAATTTAAAATTATGATAATCCCAAATTACATATTCAACCACTCATTTAGAATCGTGATTTGGAATTACAAATTCTAAATGTTTAATTGGAACAAGATTTAGTACAAGGGTCAAATGAAAATTTTGGGAAAGTTTAAGAGGGCTGCATAACTATAAAACCTTATTTTTACTTGTAACCATGTGTGACGCCTTTACCTACAAAATAATGTTAAAAAATAAATATTATTACATATTTGAAGCGAACAAACGTGAACAAATACACGTAAATATGAGGTACACAAAGCTTGAAATTAAAATATGTGTTATGCACTTCTTAAAAAAAAGGCTTAAATATGTCATCAAATTTTAAAAAAAGACTCATCTATACACTCATTTACAATATAAATTTTAAACTATATTTTTGCAATGTAAGTTAAGTGATTATATTTTTATGAAATTTTCCCATTTAATTATGGCCACCTAAATAAATTGAATTGGCATATAAGAATCATGTAAGCTATTTCTCAACTAATCAGTTGATTGATCGATAAAATATATTTTATTAAAATCCAATGGAAGTGGTCAGACCCCTTAATTTGTCAACAACATGGGAGGCACGTCATTTTTTCAATTAAAATAAATCAGCAAAAGACAAGTTGTGCAAGTATATTTTATCCATTTTTTGTGATTATAATTACTAGAAAGACATGAATGCCTCTCCATCATGTATGCCACTCAACTTATCCATCCTTTTCAAATTGGTTTACACACTCACCGCCCAACTTTCAAACGTTTATACAAGTACAACTGACATTAATCAAAATGACAGATAAATAATTAAATAAATCATAAAGTTAACTCGAAAACATGTAGTAATTGATAAGAAAATGGGGTTAAACTCCAACCAAAGTCAACGATCATTTTTTGATAATTGAAATGTCTAAATCAATCTACGCGTGCACCTCAACTATTCCACCAGACACAATAATTAGGAATGGCAACGGAGAAGACAATTCTTATTAGTAGGAATTTCCTTGCAGCAAAATGTCATATAACAACACTACTATACGTCTATACCTTGCCTTGTTGCATTTGAACCTCTACTTTCTTTGGGACTAACATCTATTCATTTCATCTTTAGACCAGACAGGAACATATAATAATATACAGAACGATTGATTACTAGCAAGAGATCAGACTGCCATAGTGAACAACCTCTTTATGATCAGTTAATAGTACAACAGAAGATAATTTCACACTTTTGAGTATTGGTAGATACAACTTACAAGGATCCAAGTTTAAACAAAACATATGAATTACAAAATAAATAGTGAGTAAAAGAATAAGGCAGGCAGTACGAGGTAGGAAAAGGAAAAATGGAAAAAAAAAAGTGACTTGTGCTCTCTGTTAAAGAACATTGCCTTGGCGTGTATTTGCTGCTTTCAAGACATGAGGAGATTTTAACGTCCTTTTGGATTCATGATTTGAGAGAAAACAGCACTAGGTGTTAGCCCATCTGAGTCTTCACTGGCAAGGCTGCGGCCGCCAATGCTCATAGATATTCCGCTGCTTCTTGAATCAGTCATGCTTGCATCATAACCTGGGGATTCATTTAAATCCTTCTTTCCTTTGCATGTAACATCATCAAACCCTTCTTCAGTGTCCATTTTCCCAAAACCCTTCCCACACTCCTCTGCACTCTCCTGAAGTTGCAGAGCAAATTCAAGGTTCCACAGCACATCTCCCATCGACGGCCTGTCTACACCAACATCAGACACACACTTCACTGCTGTTTCTGTAAATTTCTTCAAGCACTCTGGTGCAAGCTTCCCTTTCAGATATGGGTCGATTATCTGGTCAAAAGTCCCCTTCTTGTAGCAATGGAAAGCCCACTCTGCCAAGCTTACTTGCTCCTTTGGAAGAGTTGGGTTCAGAGCTGGCCGAGCACACAAAATCTCAAACAGCACTACACCAAATGAGTACACATCAGATTTGTCTGTCAGTTGCTGCCTTCTGAAGTATTCTGGATCCAGATATCCAAAACTTCCCTTCACCACGGTACTGACATGGGTGTGATCCAATGTAGGGCCTGTTTTAGACAACCCAAAATCAGAAACCTTTGCCACCCACTTTTCATCCAAGAGGATATTAGTGGTCTTCACATCACGGTGGATAATAGTATGCTTGGCACCAGTATGAAGATAGTGCAACCCACGAGCAGCACCAATACAAATCTCAAGCCTCTGCTTCCAAGGTAAAGGAGGCTTCTGGGTCTTATAGAGATGCTCACGAAGGGTACCATGAGCCATGTAGTCATATACTAGGATCATTTCACAGTTCTCTTCACAATAACCAATCAAAGAAACAAGATGGCGATGGCGAAGTTTTGAGAGCATTTCAATTTCAGTTTGGAATTCATGAACACCTTGCTCGGAGAGAGGATTCCCACGTTTGATAGCAACTTTTGTGCCACCATCAATTTCTCCCTGGTATACTTTGCCAAAACCACCCACCCCAAGAAGCAGTGCTTCATCGAAGTTATTGGTGGCTGCCTTGATCTCAGCAAATGAAAAGTGACGACAAAGGTTTGATGGGAGGGACGAAGCATAACTGCCAGTAGTGTTCGTCTTAGCGGAACCAGAAGTATGTGAATTTCCATACAAAGAAAGAGGGAGCCAGCCTGATGGTCCATCACTTGGACTTTGGACCTTCCCACGTTTCCGGCGGCGCATGACAAGGCATACAACTAAACCAATAAGAACTACAGCAGCAATTCCGCCTCCAACGCCTCCACCAATAGCTGATTTATTATTTTTTGATTCACTTGTTTTGGACGGCAGAGGGTCAATATGATCTGGTTCTGCAACTGGAACTGGATTAGGCCCAGCAAGGTTATTATTGGTGTCACTCACTTTGAAAATCTCTATTCCATTCAAAATTGCATCATACCAATTGGATTTTGAAGCAACGTTTGGATGGAGGGCAAGCCAAAGATCCTGCTGTGAAGCCCCACGAGGAACAGAGACCACATAATCCTTGTGAAAAGGAACTCCATTGCCATCAGCCCAAGCAATGACATCCGCTGCAGGTTCTGCAGTCTGGTTATTCATGTAAATGACAAACACCCTCTGGTTGACTTTTGTGATATTTTTAGTGATTTCACAGAAATGGAGCCTAACAAGATAAGAGAACCCTGAATCAACTGAAAAAACCCAACTCAAATTGAATTGCTGGTTAATTTGAAAAGTTGGACCCATTGACCTAGCTGTCTTATAGACATCAAGTGGGGCAACGTAGGTAGGCTGCCCATTACCATAACTTATTGTGACATTCTCATCATCGGCAGTATTGGTAACTCCGGTGGCTGCTCCAAAAATATAATTTGAGTCATCACCCCATGACCTAAACATACCAGTATCACCTGATGGTGAGATTACATTGCCTCCCACATTAAGGCGATAAACATTTTCCAAGGCAGTAGAATTGTCAATGATGAAAGGAGATTTCTGACCCACAATGAAGGTAGTTCCATCTTCTGTATTATAGATATCAGGATGTGAAATAATCTCAATCCCATTGACAAACGCAAAGGAGTTTGAAGTATTTGGAGAGGGTGTGAAAGTGATGTTCAAAGTTTCAGATGGCACATTTATTGAGAATTCCTTGGTCAAGTAATCATAATTGAGAGCTTCAGCAGTTTGTGCTGCACTGAAATTTCTAAGTAAGGTATATTGTCCGGAGGCCACATTGAAGATGGCATTAGTAGCATTTAGCTTGTTGTAAGACGAGGGATAGAAATACAGACGGACAAACTTACGACCAGATGCTACAGGGAAACTATAGGTGAACTCAGACTGGAAAACACGGGCAGACATAAAAGGAACTTGAGGGACAGAGGGCTTTTGATCATCAGCATCAGAGATTGATGACTTACTACTCAACATATATTTTGACCCAATATCTGTGCCCCATTTCCGACCATCAGCATCTGGGAGATTGGCAGGACCTCCACAGTTCAACAGAATATCATCACCGGGCACATAATTGGCAGCCAATGCCACATTAACCACAACAGCCAACAACAAAAATGTCGAAACCAAGAAAAAACAGAATTTACTGTCATCTGCCATTGATGCTGCACAAGCCTATAGTTGTCCGCAGAAATCACTGGAACAAAAGAAAAAAAAAACAGAATTGCAAAAAGAAAAATCAGTTTCCATCTGTTGACCTCCCCTCAATTTTGACCGCACAGACAAGACAATCTCAAAATTGACCGAAATCCGGAACCTCAAATATTTTTTTCAAATGAATCTAGAAGACCAAAAAACACTAAGTCCAAAATAAATAAAAACCCAGCATCACGATGCAGTATAAGAAGCAGGGGATGACATAAAGTAGACAGATAAAAGTTTTAAGAGCTAAATAAAAGGCAATCTGTCCAAAATAAAGAAAACCCCGTAGAAGCATCAACAAGTAGCATAAAAAAAGAACTTCAGAACTAAATGATGAAAGGCTGAAAGCACACAGTCCAAAATAAAGAAACCAGAGTATCAAGATCCAGCTAAAACAAGCATGAATATGTACATACAACAAAATCTTGGTAGCTAAGAAAAAGCATAAACAAGTAGAGGAAGACAAAAAAGAAATACCTTAAAGATGATGAATTGACAGAGAGATCCAAAAGCTCAGGCCATTGCTGAGTTGACAAACACCAAAAGAAGTAAATTGAATGCAGCAGTGAGCTGAAGATGAAAGAAGAGACAGAACAGGGTTTGAGTTTTAGAGAGAGAGAAAAATGGAGAAGTGAAATTGAAGGAAGATGGTAGTTGCTTGTGAGCTTGATATTAAAAACTCTACTAATTAGTTGGGGTAATCTAGATTATGAAAATGGAGTAGAAATAACTGGGTCCCAACTAATGACGGTAATACCCTTTAGAGAACGTTGAAATCTCAATTTGCCATTTCTGATTCAATTACAGACTGGGAGTTTTTTAAGGACATAAACGCGTTTGGAGTAGGGCCAAATGGGGAGGTGGCAATTCAATTATTATATTATTACTATATTCCTATTTCCTTCTCCCATTCCCACTCTCTCTACCATAAAAACGGAATATAAACACCATATTTTCATATTGCTAATCATATTATTTTGAAATGAATTACGACTTTTCAGTATATATACTAAATAATATTCTAGTTGCAACTATTGTTTATATGTATAAAATAATAAATGTGTTTTTAACTTAATCTCATTTGATATATATATATATATATATATATATATATACTTTTCAATTTTGAGTGTGCAACTGTAGATACTTAAATTTTTATAGAATTGAATAAGTAGACATACACGTCATACATGACAATTCATGTTCTATGTGGCATCTTGTGCGCATTATGTCATGTAGAGCGCAAATGTCTACTTGTTCAACTTTTTTCTAAATATATACTTTATACACATCCAAAGTTAGAGGCATAAATATTAATTGAGATCAAGTTAAATGACATATAAATATGTCATTTAATTTGGTTTCAACTGATATATATGTCTTTCAACTTCGCATGTGCACAAGGATATTTAAATTTATATTAAATTGATTAAATAGACACATATGCCCTACGTGACATATTACACTTAGGATACAAAATTGTTATGTAGGACATCACGTATGATGAATGTATATATTTATGCACATTCAAAGTTAGAAGACATATATGTCAACTGAAATTAATTTAAAGGACATATTATATATTATGCTTTTTCAATATAAACATAACTTTTTTTATTTCAAAAAAAATTATGAATCGGTATTTAATTTAAACAAACATAATAAAATTGGTTAACCCTTTTTTATTATTAAAAAAAACATATTTTATTTGTTGAGGGAGGTACAAATAAATCATTTTCACAAATTGTCCCAAAGTACAAAAGGGTGATAGGAAGAAGTATTATGATTTTGCCATTTACGCGTTGCTCTCTTTCTTTTCTCTTAATGAATATCGGGGGAGTGTTGCTGAGTTGTAACAAGCTATAAAGTAGATGGGTCCCATAAGCAAGTTGTTTAGCCGTCAATCATGTGCTCACTGTGACCTACCACTAATTTATTCGGTGCACTTTTCCTTATTTACCCTTTTTTCATTTCAATTTGCGCAAAAGCCCATACAATGAGACTGGCCTTGTAAAATAAAAAAAGATTAATTACTTGAGTGGATTCCTTTTAAAAAATAATTACTTATTTTAAACATACTCTTTAATTATTACCATTTATAACAACTTCTTTAATTTCTCTCTTTTCTCTGTCTCGCTCTTTCTCCCTTCCTTTCTTTCTTTTTTTTCTTTCTGTTATTCATTCTCCCTTCCTTTCTTTTTTGTTGCTCTTTCTCCCTTTCTTACTATTGCTCTTTTTCCTCTTTTTTTTCCGTAGAGTAGTCAATGATTTTAGACTGAATAAAACTTGTATCAATAATTAATTAGACAAGTAATTTAATCGTAACAAATAAAGAGACATAAGAAACTGCAAAATCAATTAAACTTGAATTAAAAATGTATTACAAACATATTAAAGTTGAATTATTATAAGAGAATCAAACATGAATGCAAAATGTAGCAACAAAAGAGCATTCTTTGATCTCGCGTATAAATTGAAAAAAACTTGTATCAATAATGAATTAAACAAGTAATCCAATCGTAACAAATCAACAATTAATTGCAAAATGAATTAAACTTGTATTTAAAAGTGTATTACACAAATATTAAAGTTGAGTTAGAAGAGAGAATTAAGCATGAATAAAAACATGTAACTAAAGAAAGACCAGGACATTGACCTATTTAGTAAATTAAACTTGTATCAATAATGAATTAAACAAGTATCCAATAGTAACAAATAAATCAAAAAATTGCAAAATGAATTAAATTTGCATGAAAATTGTATTACATAGTATTAAAGTTGAATAAGAAGAGAGAATTAAGAATGAATGGAAAACGTAACTAACGAAAGACAAAACAATGATCTCTAGAGTTAATTAAACTTGTATCAATAATGAATTAAAGAAGTATCCAATAGTACCAAATAAATAAATAAAAACTGTGAAATGAATTAAATTCGTATTAACATTGTATTACATAGTATTAAAGTTGAATTAAAAGAGAGAATTAAGAATGAATGAAAAACGTAACTAACGAAAGACATGATAATGATCTATAAACTGAATTAAACTTATAAGTTATATCAATAATGAATTAAATAAGTATCCAATAGTAACAAATAAATCAAAAAACTTCAAAATGAATTAAATTTGAATTAAAATTGTATTACATAGTATTAAAGTTGAATTAGAAGAGAGAATTAAGAATGAATTGAAAACGTAACTAACAAAAGACAAGACAATGATCTATAAATTGAATTGAACATATATCATTATTCGTGAATAAAACATGTATTATATGTATCTTATAAATTATTTTGAATTATATAAGAAGATGATATATTTGAAATATGTATTATAAATATATTGTTCATGATTAATTCAATTTTAATACAATTATGAAATAGATCTAATTCAACTTTAATACAGTTGCAAGAAAATTCCAAACGCTTCGCCTTCTTCAAGTTTTAATTTGAAATTTCTTATAAAATCAATGCTAAAGTTAATGAATCTCCCTTAAATTAAGATATAAACTCCAAAATGTTATTTTCAATAATATGGAAGAACAACTTATACAAACGCATCACACTTTCGTAAAATCCAAATAATGAATTCAAAGCTTGAAGCTTTTTAATGATCATCAATGGCTTGCTGCTGCAATTTTAGAGATTTGAAATCTCAAGTTGCACACACGATTTTGTACAATTTTTGGTTCTTTGTATTCTTCTCCTCGTGATATTTTCGGTGTAAATCGTGCAACATGGGTATAAATCGATTTGAAGAAATGAATATTTAAAGATAGTTATTTGAATTAAAAATTTGAAGAAGAAGAAGAAGAAGAAGAAGAAGAAGAAAAAAAGAAGGAGAAATCATATGTAGAGAAAGAGACGAATAAATAGGAAAGAAAATAGGTCCGAAGTTGTACAATTTTAATTCCATGAAACTGATAGATTTAGTTAAAAAGAAATTATAGTCATAAATGGTAAATATTTTCTCAATATAGCATATCTAAGTGATTTAATGAACACCACCTTCTTGGCTACATCATTGGATATCCCAACCATAAAATGGGTTCTAAGTGAAGCCCGTATCATATGGTGGAATTTAGAAATAACGGCCTAATTATATAAAAAATCCTACCACATATATTATTCTTTTATAATTTAAAATAAGGAAAGGCATAAATTTCACCTTCAACTTGTCTCGAAAAATCAGTTGCACGTTTAAATTATTAGGACGATTCATTACACACATTTACTATTTAAAAGTGAATTTAATAACACTCTAGGACGTGTAATACTACTCTTATAGTATGTGGTGTATTACACTCGCTGCCACATCAGTGATATGTCAACACCATGTCAGAAATTATAATCGTTTATATTCTTTTTTTTCTTTATTAATTAGTAAAATTCTCTAATAATTATATCTTCTTCATAGCAAAAATGCAAAGAAGAAGCTTTCTACAATGGCTGCCAAGAAAACTTTCTGAAATTCGAAGTTGATTAGTGGAGTGGAAGAATTTCTTCCATTCCAAAATGAACCACAAGAAGACTACTTTAGTTTCTTGCATTGATTTTATCATGAAAATTGAGCTTTCAATCGCAAATATTTTTCAGATCCGGACATATTAGTTTTTCTTTCTATATGTCCATCATGGAGGTTTATTAAAAGATAGGAATAATAGGAAAATAATTTTCTTCCCCTTTTCAATCGATCGTTCATCTTTCTTACTCAAAAAATCTCCCCATAGCTCCACGACAGAGAAACCCCCAAAAATTTTACCTCGTTGATGACATGAACAAACACAAATCAAAACCCACACATCTTAAGTCACTGAATACTGTTTTGATATCGTGCTGGAAGATTTATGGGTAAAAAAGTAGTAGTTTTGAAGTAACTTGATACTACATTGCTTCTTGTTACTGATTCATTTAAGCTTATTTGGTGTGAAGAAGACGAGAATGGTGGGGTACAAAGAAGAAGAAGAGATGTGGGGTGTGAGGAATAAGGAGAATTTTGATTTTTTTAATTTTTGTTTACTTTAATAATTATCTAACGCGTATGATTTGTTTTTTTTTTAAAAAAATTTTGCTAGGTCAGTTTTAAGGGGTAATAAATTCACTTTTAAATAGTATGAGTGTGTAATAGATCATCATGATAGTTTAAGCGTGTAGCTGACTTTTCGATACAAGTTTAGGAGGAAATCTATGCATTTTCTCTTTAAAATAATTATATATTATCTCATTTCATATCATATTTCAAGTGAGATGCATCATACATTTCTGTCCTTCTGTCTCTCTCTCCCTCTCTTTCTACTCTCTTCCTTCGCTCGCTCTTTTTATGCACGAATACATTAGTAATTAAAGGTATAAATGTAATTATTAATGTCAAATACATGTATCTTTGATAGATATATTCTATACATTTTATACTAGATACATTCTAAAACAATGATACATCGGAGAGAAGTATGAAGTAGCATACAAAAGTTGTATGTGTCTCCTTTCACAATTTGACAAGTAGATTATTGGGTCCCATTTTCAAAAAAGGGTCCAAAGTTCCTGCTCTCTTACTTTTTAACTTTTTCCCATTACTTTAACTTCTCAACTTTTGTTTTTAACCATTATTTCAAATTTTGCTATTGTCCTTATCTTTAAATAATATTATAAGTATAAAATTTAGCTTAATTCATCATACTCCTAACATTTGGTATTATTTATCTATCCTATATTAACTATCTAAATTACTAAAAATAATTATTAAAAGTATTTATCAATTAACAAAATTAAAATATCATTTTTTTATTTTCATTACCCTAGCAATTATTCTTTTTGAAAGTATAAAAATATATCTTAAAGAGTAAATTAGTAAATTATAATTTTTATTAATAATTTCTTAAAGAACGTGTAAAACAAAGTAAATTAACTAATACGGAAAATGAAAGGAGTATAAAATCAACTTTTTCTCTTCTCAATAATATCATAATTTTCTAATTTCCTAAACACTTAAATGTATCCAATATTCTTGTAACGATTAGTTTCCGTCATTATAGAAAAGCTAACGAGAAAAAATTTTGGGCCGGAAAACTTTTTCATAGTAACTTGGAATTTCTCAACCTAGTCCAAATTTGGACGAAATCAGAGTCAGTAAGGTCTACGTAAATCTGGTAATAATTGGGTGATTTAATTATGATTTTGATCACATGAGTAGATATTTAAAACGTTAAGGAACTCGTACGACTTTACAGAATTGAATTCAGGCGAGGAGAACTCCCGAAATTGATCTTAGCGTAAACATGTAGTTTCTGAGCGTCATTGGTTGAAGGTGTGTTGTGAAATGAGGGTTTTGAAATTCTTAAAATTGCTTATTGTTTCCGTGCAAGCCGCTAAAGCGGGATTTTCCCACCAGGGCGGGGCCGCTATAGCGAGGTGAGTGCCTCCATAGCGGGACAATTGCGACTTAAGTCGGAAACAAACCCCAAAGATATTTTATTCTGCATTTTTTTACTTTGAGAGCTAAGGAACGACCCCAGGTGTTTTCTTGGCAGTTTTTGTAACGACCCTTTTGGTCGTTTTGAATACTAGAGCTTTTTATTTCATAAAATACCTTTCGATAGATTTTAAATAGGTATTTTGGACTATTCGTAACTACAATTATAGGACTAATGGGGTAGTTTTTATAATTCATTTAGCTGGTGGTTAAGAAAAATAACATTAAAATTAATAGTGGTCCATTTTTTATAATTAGTTATATAAAAATTAGGATAATAAATAATCTATAAAAGAGAAGAAAATTAAAAAGATAGAGGCACGGGTGGAAAAGGAAAAACGAATTGAGAAGAAGTGAGACTACGCAGAGCAACATTGATTCTCAGGTTTGGTTCTACGAATTGCTATATTTTTTTTGTGTTAAATATTGCTTTAGTAGTAATGTGAAGTGGAGGTATCGTATGTGGCTGTTAGAACTGTGGTCGCCATTAGATTGGAAAATTGGGAAATTGTTAACATTAGTAAGAAATTTTTTTTATTGAATCTTTGTTTGTTAGTCCACGTGGACTAATGGGAAAGAATTATATTATGGCTAATTTTGGTGGAATGGAGGCAACTGTTAAGGTTTACGAATATTAGGTGTTAAATTTATATGTGTGTATGTGGATACAAGTTACAACTAAGGAAGAATAAAATTAAGGAAATTTAGTTCATAACTGAGGCTAATGATTGGAGTATTAGAAATTGTATAGAAGGATAGACAGGGAATGGGTATTGTCACTGTGCAACAGGCGTATAGTTGAGGTTTGGCTGCCACTGGCTTCGAAACCAGTGGCTTCAAATGTTTAACATTAATATTGTGTTCTCGTATTATAAATTGTATTTCGACATATTGAGATAGGTAATTAAATATAAGGTGTATTATATTAATTGAATACCTTTAAGGTTATGCAAATAAAAGGAATTAAGACTTATCCTTAGTTTTGAACTTTAGGAAATTGATTATAGAATTAGGTGAGTTTTTGAGTCTAGGCTAGACATAGAATAATATGAGTGTCTCTAGACTCGTTAACTTACAAATTATGCATATATATTTGATAGATTGGAAAGGTTCGAAGGCATTGAGGAAAGGAAAAGTTTTGGAAAAGTTGCTTGCTTGACTTCGGTTCTTCGGTGGAGGTAGGTTATGGTTTATTCTATTTGATAGATAGACTCTTAATAGTGATTGATATGCATTGAGTGATATTGTGAATTTCTCTATATATTTGACTGTGTGGTTATGTGGTTTGTGATTGGTTTGAAATCTTGAGACCGTGAAATTTATAATTTGAAATCCTCTCTATCGAAGTAATGCCTTGAATAAAGAAGGCTTGATGAAATATTATTAATGAATTGAAAAGTGGTGATAAATTAATGATATTACTGAATCAGAGTGTCACATTCCGACATGGTACAATTGGATCAGAGTGTCACGTTTCGACACGGTATTATTGGATCAGAGTGTCACATTCCGACACGGTATAATTGGATCAGAGTGTCACGTTCTGACACGGTATAATTGGATCGGAGTGTCACATTTCAACACAGTATAATTGGATCAGAGTGTCACATTCTGACACGGTATTATTGGATCAGGGTGTCACGTTCCGACATGGTAACATTAAAGGAAAAAGATATTGAATTAACTTAATGTACTCAATCTTAAAGAACTCATTTCCCAAATAAACATGGTGTGGAGGCATGAGTCCCCATATATGTGCTTAATATTGTGATTGATTGCGTACTTACTTTAGTGTTGTTGTCACTGGTTCATGTTGTTTGTTGCTTGCCACCAACTAAG
The DNA here is from genome assembly GCA_029007595.1 of Solanum commersonii. Taxonomy (NCBI): domain Eukaryota; kingdom Viridiplantae; phylum Streptophyta; class Magnoliopsida; order Solanales; family Solanaceae; genus Solanum; species Solanum commersonii. The sequence goes on from JAJTWQ010000006.1 coordinate 8,743,593, forward strand.
TGTCATAGTTGATTTTATACTATTATTCATTGTATATTAGTTTCTATTTTGGGTTGGCCGATGATATATACCAACTCAGTACATGTTGTCCGTAATGAGCCCTACTTGTGTTTTTCTTTGATTTTCTTTTATAGAGTGCAGGGAGTGTACCAACGACTTTGACTCACCCTCAGCTCTAGCCATTCTCAGCATATCAGGTTCAAGGGTGAGCTATTCATTCGAGCTTGTGTTGGATTCTCTCGGTCATAACTTGATGTCCTTAATTTTGGACACAAATTACTTTATTTCATTTATTTCAGTGTCTTTGATACTCTTAGACTTAGTATTTGGAGATTAGATGTCCTTTATGTGATGACTTTCAGGTTTTGGGAATGATATATAGTAGACTTTAATGGATTTGTGTTTCTTACACTAATAAGATTTAAGCTTCCGCATTATGGTTAGTATTTTGTAAGTTGAATGATAAATATAAGTTGGGGTTGAATTCATTGGTTCGCCCACCTAGGAGGTTAAGTGTGGGTGTCACTCACGACTCGATTTGGGTCATGACAAACTTGTTATCAGAGCGTTAGGTTTGGTGATCTCATCACACAAGGACAAGTCTAGTAGAGTCTTTCAGAACGGTAGAGGGACGCCTTTACTTTTCCTCGAGAGGCTATAAGACTGTAGGAAAACTTATTTCTTTTTTTTTCTTTCGTGCTATTACTTGAATCCAATTGGTATCTAGGTGATACAAATTGGTATCTAACCTTCTTTACTCTATTTCACATATGGTTAGTACTATTGCAGTAGAAGTGGAAACATCAACGCCGTCAAGAGAGGATGCGTCCTTTGATATAGATATGTTTCCTCGATTCACTATAGGCATGAAATGACTAGTGACTAGTATGATCTTTTATTAAGTTCTTAAAGTTGAAACCCCTATTCTTCATGGGTACTTAATATGAAGATGCTTATGATTTCCTTGTTGACTGTCATGAGTGTTTCATAAGATAGATATGGTAGAGTGATTGACCGTTGAGTTTTTGACAACTAATTTTGGGGAGATGCGGAAATGTGGTGACAGTCTCGTGTTTAAACATACCAGTAATGGCACTACCTATGACTTGGGCAGCAATTTCTAGCTTTTCATTGGAGAAGTATATACCTCAAACTTTGAGGAATAAGAGGTAGAGGGCTGAAGCCAAATGACTATGCCAATGTCAGAACATTCAAGAAGTTTTGTAAGAGATGGCTAGAAAATGAATACCATTACTTTGGATAATACAGTTAGTAAAGTTATCATAACATATATGGGTTGCTTAGCGAATAATGATATTATGTTGAGTTAATTGAGGGCAGAATCTCTATTATGATTTCGTAGGTTGAGTGTATATCAAAGAGGGTCACGATACAACTACTACAATAATATCAATGCTTACATGGTTAAAGTTATGATGTGTGTTACTCTTTTTTTATCGACTTGATCTAAAAATGAATTTGATAATATTTTGGATCTATTAAATGGATAGAAATGTGTTAGATATTGGTGTACGATCTTCTCGATAGGTAAGATGTGTTCTAGTATTGGATATAACAAACTTTCAAGTTGGTGTGATAATTGTGTTATGTGGAAACGAATACGTCGATTTACAAGTGTGAATATTAACTATTTCCGAAGTTATTAGTTATATGACGTGTTCAGATAATGAGATTCTTTGTTGCATTCACAATTGAGAAACCAACTAGATTGTTACTATAAACGCTTAGGTTAAGCTTTATTTTTAAGAAAGATTATAGTGGTGGATCTTTGGTACGGTATTAATGCCTTTAGGTTGTGAAGTGTATCTTGAGGATTCTAAAGGAGGACTAGTGATTTTATCTTAAACTCTAAAAGAGTGGATTGATATCAGAATGACAAATTTATGGGTAAGGAAAGTTCGAGTAAGTATACTTGGGTTAAGGCAATTAAATATTTTAGTAAGAAAATGTGTATAAAATTGGGTTAGTCCTTTGAATTAGATGGATATAACTGAGTTTGAGGTGTAATGTCGATGAAAAGGTTGACTGTGTGGTGATGTCAACGGCTAACAAAGCAAAATAATAATAAGAGTTCGTAATGGATAGTGATTGGGATGCAACTATATGATAATCATTGTGGGTTAAATGAATTTTATATGGTAATATAGACTTGTGAGTATCTAAGGTTGTGATTTTCTACTATTTAGTGAGTAATGTGATTATATGGCAAGTTTTAGGAGATGTTGGGGCACCGCTTGAATAGAATTTAAAGGAGCTAGAGTCATAATGAAAAATAAAATAAAAATTAGATAGATGTAGTGTAGCCTTCGGAAAGAGTTGAGAGCGAGAATATTTTTCTCTGATTGCAAGGGCTAAAGAGGTATTTTTTTTAGGTGTTGAGAATTGGGTTTAGGGACGCGTGGTTTTATCCGGTTTACTCTAGTTATTGTAATAGTGTCACATGTTCATCATATTAGTTAAAAACGATTGGAAAAGACTTGAGAAAGAGTGTACATACGTTCAACTCGAGTGTGACGATGAGTTCTTTTGTGGTTTTGAGTTCAGTAATGAGTACTATTGAATTTTTAGCGAACGATATGGTAAAATCTATGATGAGGCGATCAATGATAAGCTAAGATACATGAATTCCAAAAAAAATTCAAGATATGAGCTAATGTTGATAGATAAGAGGATTGAGTTACATAGTTGAATTTTTAATTCGGATTTTTTTTTCATTATACGTCTACATTTATGTGATATGTTTTGTCAAGATATGGATTGGTAAGGTAAGAAATGATTGATTGCATCGGTATTAAGCATGTGAAAGAACTTATGCATGTTTTGGACCATAAAGTTTGTTTCTTTTGATTGTTAAAGGATCTATGGAAGGGTCTCCCTCAGAGTTTTGATTTAGAGTGTGAAGTAAAACGTCATGGGTTGTTGGTAAAAGGATGAGATTGGTAAGCGAGCTAGAGAAACAAGAGTCTGATATATTGAAGGGTCGAGATATTTAGAGTTTTGCACCATGGGAAGAATTTGAGAAAAGTAAAGGAATAAGACCTCTCGTATAAACCCTTGGGGTGTAGTTGAATGTTGTATTGATTTTTGCCTATGAGTTTAGATATGACTATGTTATGTGAACTAGTTATGTACAGACTTACTAGGAGTTTATTATCAACCTTTATAAAGATTGAGTTTTGGTTTGGGTGACAAACAGTGCGGTATGAAAAAGTTAGTGTTTTACATGGGATTAGATTGCTCAAATTACGATAGATGACTTAAGAATGATGTACAAGGTGAGATATTATTCTACAGTGTTATTAAGAATTTAGAGTTTGACTAATACTACTCCATTGATGGGACTACATAGAATGTTATGATGCGTTGCATAGACATTTGATGGTGAGTAGAGGTTATGTGCTCATAGTATATAAATTTATTGTGGTAACCGAGAATTCCTAAGTGTTGGTATGAGGTATATAATGGTTTGAATGGTAGTTGAAACTAGGTTTATGAAAGATTGTGTAGAGTTGTACATAGTGTATGATTGTAATGAGGACAAGATTGGTTGATTGTTGGTGGCTAAAAATCAAGGAGATGGAGTCAGATGAATGAAAATATTTGATATAGGCACTATGGAAGGAGTATTTAGAGTTACTCTACCTTGGTTATATACATTCTTATGTGACCAACTACTTCATTCTGGGCATGGTTTAAAGTATGATTCACTTCTATGTCCGTGTGTGTTTTCGCTTCTATGGGTGAGTCTCTAGTAGTGGATCAGGTGTACCGATTCTGTGATTATCCTTCTGGTAGGGTGGCATCCTTGGTTAGACTTGTTCATTTCAGTTATGGAAGATTTGGTGTTGTTTGGATCTAGTTTTTTTATTCTTAAGGTTTGTCTATAATAGCTACTAATCTAGCATTTAGACAATGTTTTTAGATGTTCTGTATGCTTGAATATATCACTCGATGGTGGTTAATTGATCATTTCCATCTTTGGATCAGATGAGTTCGATTCTCCTTGATGATTACTTGATGTCTAAAGATTGTAATTGTATACCTTAAGTTCGATGAAATATTATGTTGTGAGGATGTAATCTTGATAAGATGTATGATGGTTTGTGCCTTATGAGTCTGTGGTGGCTGGTTCAGGTTCACTTATGATTGTAGCCAATATTGATTCGGGATTTTATCATGGTTATGTTAGATAATATTTGTCCTGATGGTTGTGTCAAGGACTAGTTGGAGAATCGGTCAATTGAAGAGTCCACTTGGAAATAGTTTTGTTGTTAGTTGAGTTTACATACAACAACAATTATCACTAGAGTAGTGAGATGGACCCATTTGAGGCATTGTATGGGAGGAGGTGTAGATCTCCAATTGGTTGGTTTGATACTTTTGATATGAAACCTTGGGTACTAATATTTTGAAGGAATTGTTATGACAACTACCTTTCTTACCCTCACCTTCCTTTGATCGTTCGAGGACGAACGATGGGTAAATTGGTATCTATTATAATGACCCTTTTGGTCGTTTTGAGTACTAGAGCTTTTTATTTCATAAAATACTTTTGGATAGATTTTAAATAGGTAATTGGACTATTCGTAACTACAATTATAGAATTAATGGGGTAGTTTTTACAATTTATTTAGCTGGTGGTTAAGAAAAATAACATTAAAATTAGTAGTGGTCCATTTTTTTTTATAATTAGTTATATAAAAATTAGGGTAATAAATAATCTGTAAAAGAGAAGAAAATTAAAAAGATAGAGGCACAGATGAAAAAGGAAAAAAGAATTGAGAAGAAGGGAGACTATGCAGAGCAACAGTGATTCTCATGTTTGGTTCTACGAATTGCTACTGTCACTGTCCCATTTTATGTGAGGTAATTTGATTCAGCACGAAGTTTAAGAAAGAAAAAAATACTTTTAAAACTTCTGGTCGAAAATGAATGATTGAAATTTGTATGGCTGTAAATTATTTCATTAAGGGTAAAATAGACATTTTATTGTTAAATTATTACTTAATATAGAAATGTGTCATTGTTTTTGGAACTGACTAAAAAGAAAAGTAAGTCACATAAATTGGGACAGAGGGAGTATATTTTTTTTTGTGTTAATATTATTGTTTTAGTAGTAATGTGAAGTAGAGGTATAGTATGTGGGTGTTAGAACTGTGGACGCCATTAGATTGAAAAATTGTTAACATTACTAAGAAAAAAACAAAATTTATTGAATCTTTGTTTGTTAGTCCATGTGGACTCGTGGGAAAGAATTATTTTATGGCTAATTTTGGTGGAATAGAGGAAACTGTTAAGGTTTAGGAATATTAGGTGTTAAATTTATATGTGTATGTGGATACAAGTTACAATTAAGGAAGAATAAAATTAAGGAAATTTAGTTCATAATTGAGGCAAATGATTGGAGTATTGTTGTTGGATATTGTATAGAAGGATAGACATAGAATGGGTATTGTCACTGTGTAGCAGGCGTATAGTTGAGGTTTGGCTGCCACTGGTTTCGTAACTAGTGGCTTCAAATGTTTAATATTAATATTGTGTTCTCATATTATAAATTGTATTTCGACATATTGATATAGGTAATTAAATATAAGGCGTATTATATTAATTGAATACTTTTAAGGTTATGCAAATTGAAGGAATTAAGACTTACCCTTAGTTTTGAACTTTAGGAAATTGATTATAGAATTAGGTGAGTTTTTAAGCCTAGGCTAGACATACAATAATATGAATTTCTCTAGACTCGTTAACTTACAAATTATGCATATATATTCGATAGATTAGAAAGGTTCGGAGGCATTGAGGAAAGGAAAAGTTTTGGAAATGTAGCTTGCTTGACTTCGGTTCTTCGGTGGAGGTAGGTTACAGTTTATTCTATTTGATAGATAGACTCTTAATAGTGATTGATAGCCATTGAGTGATATTGTGAAGTTATCTATATACTTGACTGTGTGGTTGTGTGGCTTGGTTGTGTGGTTTGTGATTGGTCTGAAATCTTGAGACCGTGAAATTTATAATTTGAAACCCTCTCTATCAAAGTGATGCCTTGAATAAAGAAGGCATAATGAAATATTGTTAATGAATTGAAAAGTGGTGATAATAAATGATAAATTAATGATATTATTGGATCGAAGTGTCTCGTTCCGACACGGTATAATTAGATCGAAGTGTAACATTTCGACATAGTATTATTGGATTGGAGTGTCACATTCCGACATGATATAATTGGATCGGAGTGTCACATTCCGACACGGTATAATTGGATCGGAGTGTCACGTTCTGACACGGTATTTTTGGATTGGAGTGTCACGTTCCGACACAGTAGCATTAAAGGAAAACGATATTGAATTAACTTAATGTACTAAATCTCAAATAACTCATTTCCCAAATGAACGTGGTGTGGAGGCATTAATCCCTATATGTGTGCTTGATATTGTGATTGATTGCGTACTTACTTTGGTGTTGTTGTCACTGGTTCATGTTGTTTGTTGCTTGCCACCTGCTAAGTGTAATAGGTGATTTTATACCATTATTCATTGTATATTAGTTTTTACTTTGTGTTGGCCGATGATACATACTCAGTACATGTTGTCCGTACTGAGCCCTACTTGTGTTTTTCTTTGTTTTCCTATTATAGAGTGTACCAGCGACTTTAACTCGCCCTCAGCTCTAGCCAGTCTCAGCATATCAGGTTCAAGGGTGAGCTATTCATTCGAGCTTGTGTTGGATTCTCTCGTTCATGACCTAATGTCCTTAGTTTTCGGACACAAATGACTTTATTTCATTTATTTCAGTGTCTTTGATACTCTTAGACTTAGTATTTGGAGATTAGATTTACTTGATGTGATGACTTTTAGGTTTTGGAAATGACATATAGTAGACAATAATGGATTTATGTTTCTTACACTAATAAAATTTAAGCTTTCACATTATGGTTAGTATTTTGTAATCTGAATGATAAATATAAGTTGGGGTTGAATTCATTGGTTCGCCCACCTAGGAGTTTAAGTGTGAATGGCACTCACGACTCGATTTGTGTCGTGACAAACGTGGTATCTGAGCGTTAGGTTTGGTGATCTCATCACACAAGGACAAGTCTAGTAGAGTCTTGCAGAACAGTATGGGAACGCCTTTACTTTTTCTTGAGAGGCTATAAGACTGTAGGAAAACTCATTTTCTATTTTTTCTTTCGTGTTATTACTTCAATCCAATTGGTATATAGGGTATACAAATTAGTCTGACCTTCTTTACTCTATTTCACATATGGTTATTACTAGAGTAGTAGAAGTGGAAACATCAATGCCAATAAAAGAGGATGCGTCCTTTGATATAGATATGTTTCCTCGATTCACTATAGGCGTGAAATGACTAGTGACTAGTATGATCTTTTATTAAGTTCTTAAAGTTGAAACCCCCATTCTTCATGGGTACTTAATATGAAGATGCTTATGATTTCCTTGTTGACTGTCATGAGTGTTTCATAAGATGGATATGGTAGAGTGATTGAACGTTGAATTTTTGACAACTAATATTAGGGAGATGCAAAAATGTGATGACGGTCTCGTGTTGAGTTCTACTAGTAATGGCACTACCTATGACTTGGGCAACATTTTCTAGCTTTTCGATGGAGAAGTATATACCCAGACTTTGAGGAATAAGTGGTAGAGGGGTGAAGCTAGATGACTATGCCAATGTTAGAACATTCAAGAAGTTTCGTAAGAGACGGCTAGATAATGAATACCATTACTTTGGAAAATACAGTTAGTAAAGTTATCATAACATGTATGGGTTGCTTAGCGAATAATGAAATTATCTTGAGTCAATTAAAGGCAGAATCTCGATTACGATTTCGTAGGTTGAGTGTATATCAAAGAGGGTCACGATACAACTACTACAATAACATCAATGCTTACTTGGTTAAAGTTATGATGTGTTTTGCTCTTTTTTTATCGACCTGATATAAGAATGAATTTGATAATATTTTGGATCTATTCAATGGATAGAAATGTGATAGATATTGGTGTACAATCTTCTCGATAGGTAAGATGTGTTCTAGTGATGGATATAACGAGTTTTCAAGATATGATAATTGGGTTATGTGGAAACGAATACGTCAATTGTCAAGTGTGAATATTAACTACTTCAGGAGTTGTTAGTTATAGGACGTGTTCAGATAATGAGATTCTCTATTGCATTCATAATTGAGAAACCAACTAGATTGTTACTACAAACGCTTAGGTTAAGCTTTATTTGCTAAGAAAGATTATAGTGGTGGATCTTTGGTACAGTATTAATGCCTTTAGGTTGTGAAGTGTATCTTGAGGATTCTAAAGGAGGGCTGGTTATTTTATCTTAAACTCTAAAGAAGTGGATTGATATCAGAATGACAAACTTATGGGTAAGGAAAGTTCGAGTGAGTAAACTTGGGTGAAGGCAATTAAATATTTTAGTAAGAAAATGTGTATAAAATTGGGTTAGTCCTTTGAATTAGATGGATATAACTGAGTTTGAGGTGTAATGTCGATGAAAAGATTGATTGTGTGGTGATGTCAACGGCTAACAAAGCATAATAATAATAATAATAAGAGTTTGTAATGGATAGTGATTGGGATGCAACTATATGATAAGGATTATGGGTTAAATGAATTTGATATGTTAATAAATACCGCGAGTATCTAAGGTTGTGATTTTCTACTATTTAGTTAGTAATGTGGTTGTATGGCAAGTTTTAAGAGACGTTGGGGCACCGTTCGAATAGAATTTAAAGGAGCTAGAATCATAATGAAAAATAAAAAAAAAAATAGTGAGATGTTGTGTAGCCTTCGGAAAGAGATGAGAACGAGAATATTTTCCTCCGATTGCAAGGGCTAAAGAGGTACTTTTTTGAAGGGTTGAGAATTGGGTTTAGGGACGCGTGATTTTATCCGTTTTACTCTGGTTATTGTAATGGTGTCATGTGTTCATCATATTGGTTAAAGAAGATTGGAAAAGAGTTGAGAAAAGTGTGTACATACGTTCAACTCGAGTGTGACGATGAGTTCTTTTGTGGTTTTGAGTTCAGTAATGAGAACTATTGAATTTTTAGCGAAGGATATGATAAGATCTATGAAGAGGCTATCAATGATAAGCTAAGATACATGAATTCCTAAAAAAATTCAAGGTTGAGCTAATGTTAATAGATAAGAGGATTGAGTTACATAGTTGAATTTACAATTCAGATTTTTTTTTCATTATACATCTACATTTATGGTGATATGTTTTGTCAAGATATGAATTGGTAAGGCAAGAAATGATTGGTTGCATCGTTATTAAGCATGTGAAAGAACTTATGCATGATTTCGACCGTAAAGTTTGTTACTTTTGATTGTTAAAGGATCTAAGGAAAGGTCTCCCTCAGAGTTTTGATTTAGAGTGTGAAGTAAAACGTCATGGGTTGTTGGTAAAAGGATGAGATCGGTAAGCGAGCTAGAGAAACAAGAGTCTGATATATTGAAGGGTCGAGATATTTAGAGTTTTGCACCATGGGAAGAATTAGAGAGAAGTGAAGGAATAAGACCTGTTGTATAAACCTTCGGGGTGTAGTTGAAAGTTGTATTGATTTTGCCCTATAAGTTTAGATATGACTATGTTATGTGAACTAGTTATGTACAGACTTACTTGGAGTTTATCATCGACGTTTATAAAGATTGAGTTTTGGTTTGGGTGACAAACTGTGTGATTTGAAAAAGTTAGTTTTTTTATGTGGGATTAGATTTCTAAAATTACGACAGATGACTTAAGAATGATGTACAAGGTGAGATATTATTCTACAGGGTTATTAAGAATTTAGAGTTTGACTAATACTTCTCCATTGATGGGACTACATAGAATGTTATGATGTGTTGCATAGACATTTGATGGTGAGTAGAGGTTATGTTCTCATAGTAGAAAAATTTATTGTGGTAACCGAGAATTCTTAAGTGTTGGTATGAGGTATATAATGGTTTAAATGGTAGTTGAAACTAGGTTTATGAAAGATTGGGTAGAGTTGTACATTGTGTATGATTGTAATAAGGACAAGATTGGTTGATTGTTGGTGGCTAAAAATCAAGGAGATTGAGTCAAATGAACGAAAACATTTGATATGGGCACTATGGAAGGAGTATCTAGAGTTATTCGACCTTGGTTATGTACATTCTTAAGGGACCAACTTCTTCATTCTAGGCATAGTTTAGAGTATGAGTCACTTCGATGTCCGTGTGTGTTTTCGCTTCTATGGGTAAGTCTCTAGTAGTGGATCAGGTATACTGATTCTGTGATTGTCCTTCTGGTAGGGTGGCATCTTTGGTTAGACTTGTTCATTGTAGTTAGGGAAGATTTGGTGTTGTTTGGGTCTAGTTTTTTCATTAGTAAGGTTTGTCTATATTAGCTACTAATCTAGCATTTCGACAATATTGTTAGAGGTTCTGTATGCTTGAATATATCACTTGATGGTGGTTGCTTGAACATTTCCATCTTTAGATCAGATGAGTTCGATTCTCTTTGATTATTACTTGATGTTTAAAGATCATAATTGTATAGCATAGGCTCGATGAAATATTATGTTGTGAGGATGTAATCTTGATAAGATGTATGATGGTTTGTGCATTATGAGTGTAAGGTGGCTGGTTCAGGTTCACTCCTGATTGTAGCCAATATTGATTTAGCATTTTATCATGGTTATGTTAGATAATATTTGTCCTGATGGTTGTGTCAAGGTCTAGTTGGAGAATCGGTCAGTTGAAGAGTCCACTCGGAAATAGTTTTGTTGTTAGTTGAGTTTACATACCACAACAATTATCACTAGAGTAGTGAGATGGACCCATTTGAGGCATTGTATGGGAGGAGGTGTAGATCTCTAATTGGTTGGTTTGATACTTTTGATATGAGACATTGGGTACTAATATTTTGAAGGAATTGTTGAGAGAACTACCCTTTCTTACCTTCACCTTCCTTTGATCGTTGGAGGACGAACAGTGGGTAAATTGGTATCTATTATAATGACCCTTTTGGTCGTTTTGAGTACTAGAGCATTTTATTTCGTAAAATACTTTCCGATAGATTTTAAATAGGTATTTTGGACTATTCGTAACTACAATTATAGAATTAATGGGGTAGTTTTTATAATTTATTAAGTTGTTGGTTTAGAAAAATACCATTAAAATTAGTAGTGGTCTATTTTTTTATAAATTGTTCTATGAAAATTTGTGTAAATAATAATTTGTAAAAGAGAAGAAGATTAAAAAGATAGAGGCACGGGTGAAAAAGCAAAACCGATTTGAGAAAAAGGGAGACTACGCAGAGCAACAATGATTCTCAGGTTTGGTTCTACGAATTGCTATATTTTTTTTTGTGTTAAATATTGCTTTAGTAGTAATGTGAAGTGTACGTATCGTATGTGGGTTTTAGAACTGTGGTCGCCATTAGATGGGAAAATTGGGAAATTGTTAAAATTAGAAAGAAAAAAACAAAATTATTGAATCTTTGTTTGTTAGGTCATGTGGATTAGTGGGAAAGAATTATTTTAAGGCTAATTTTGGTGGAATGGAGGCAACTGTTAAGGTTTACGAATATTAGGTGTTAAATTTATATGTGTGTATGTGAATACAAGTTACAACTAAGGAAGAATAAAATTAAGGAAATTTAGACATGGAATGGGTATTGTCAGTGTGCAGCAGGCATATAGTTGAGGTTTGGCTGCCAGTGGCTTCAAACGTTTAATATTAATATTTTATTCTCGTATTATAAATTGTATTTCGACATATTGAGATAGGTAATTAAATATAAGGCGTATCATATTAATTGAATACCTTTAAAGTTAGGCAAATTTAAGGAATTAAGACTTACCCTTAGTTTTGAACTTTAGGAATTTGATTATAGAATTAGGTAAGTTTTCGAGTCTAGGCTAGACATAGAATAATATGAGTGTCTCTAGACTCGTTAACTTACAAATTATGCATATATATTTGATAGATTGGAAATGTTCAGAGGCATTGAGGAAAGGAAAAGTTTTGGAAAAGTAGCGTGCTTGACTTCGATCTTCGGTGGAGGTAGGTTATGGTTTATTCTATTTGATATATAGACTCTTAATAGTGATTGATACGCATTGAGTGATATTGTGAAGTTCCCTATATAATTGATTGTGTGGTTTGTGATTGCTCTAAAATCCTTAGACCGTGAAATTTATAATCTATAATCCTCTATGATGCCTTGAATAAAGAAGATTTGATGAAATATTGTTATAGATTTGAAAAGTGGTGATAATAAATGATAAATTAATGATATTATTGGATCAGAGTGTCACGTTCCGACACATTATAATTGGATCGGAGTGTCACATTCCGACACGGTATTATTGGATCGGAGTGTCACGTTCTGACATGGTATAATTTGATCAAGTGTCACGTTCCAACACGGTATAATTGGATCGGAGGGTCACGTTCTGACACGATATAATTGGATCGGAGTGTCACATTTCGACTCAGAATTTTGGATCAGAGTGTCACATTCTGAAATGATATAATTGGATCGGAGTGGCATGCGTTAACATTAAAGGAAAAAGTTATTGAATTAACTTAATGTACTCAATATCAAAGAACTCATTTCCCAACTGAACGTGGTGTGGAGGCATGAGTCCCCATTTGTGTGTTTGATATTGTGATTGATTGCATACTTACTTTAGTGTGGTTGTCACTGGTTCATGTTGTTTATTGCTTGCTACTTGCTAAGTGTCATAGTTGATTTTATACTATTATTTATTGTATATTAGTTTCTATTTTGGGTTGGCCGATGATACATACTCAGTACATGTTGTCCGTACTGAGCCCTACTTGTGTTTTTCTTTGTTTTTCTATTATGGAGTATTGCGAGTGTACCAACGAATTTGACTCGCCCTCAGCTCTAGCCAGTCTCAGCATATCATGTTCAAGGGTGAGTTATTCATTCGAGCCTATGTTGGATTCTCTCGGTCATGACCTGATGTCCTTAGTTTTCGGACCCAATTTACTTTATTTCATTTATTTCAGGGTCTTTGATACTCTTAGACTTAGTATTTGGAGATTAGATGTCCTTTATGTGATGACTTTCAGGTTTTGGAATGACATATAGTAAACTATAATGGATTTGTGTTTCTTACACTAATAAGATTTAAGCTTCCGCATTATGGTTAGTATTTTGTAAGTTGAATGATAAATATAAGTTGGGGTTGAATTCATTGGTTCGCCCACCTAGGAGGTTAAGTGTGGGTGCACTCACGACTCAATTTGGGTCGTGATAAACTTGGTATTAGAGCGTTAGATTCAGTGATCTCATCACACAAGGACAAGTCTAGTATAGTCTTGAGGAACGGTACGGAGACGCCTCTACTTTTCCTCGAGAGGCTATAAGACTGTAGGAAAATTCATTTCCTTTTTTTTCTTTAGTGCGATTACTTGAATCCAATTGGTATCTAGGTGATACAAATTGATATCTGACCTTCTTTACTCTATTTCACATATGGTTAGTACTAGAGCAATATAAGTGGAAATATCAACGCCAGCAAGAAAGGATGCGTCCTTAGAAATAGATAATTTTCCCCGATTCACTATAGGCGTGAAATGACTAGTGACTAGTATGATTTTTATTAAGTTCTTAAAGTTGAAACCCCCATTCTTCATGGGTACTTAATATGAAGATGCTTATGATTTCCTTGTTGACTGTCATGAGTGTTTCAGAAGATGGATATGGTAGAGTGATTGAACGTTTAGTTTGTGACAACTAATTATGGGGAGATGTGAAAATGTGGTGATGGTCTCGTGTTAAGACCAACGAGTAATGGCACTACCTATGACTTGGGCGGCAGTTCCTAGCTTTTCGATGGACAAGTATATACCTTAGACTTTGAGGAATAAAAGGTAAATGGGTGAAGCCAGATGACTATGCCAGTGTCAGAACATTCAAGAAGTTTCGTAAGAGACGGCTAGATAATGAATACCATTACTTTGGAAAATACAGTTAGTAAAGTTATCATAACATATATGGGTTGCTTAGCGAATAATGAAATTATCTTGAGTCAATTGTAGGCAGAATCTCTATTATGATTTCGTAAGTTGAGTGTATATCAAAGATGGTCACGATACAACTACTACAATAATATCGATGCTTACATGGCTAAAGTTATGATGTGTATTACTATTTTTTTATCGACCTGATCTAAAAATGAATTTGATAATATTTTGGATATATTCAATGGATAGAAATATGATAGATATTGGTGTACGATCTTCTCAATACGTAAGACGTGTTCTAGTGATGGATATAACGAACTTTCAAGGTGTGATAGTAGTGTTATGTGGAAACGAATACATCGATTGTCAAGTGTGATTATTAACTACTTCTAGATTTGTTAGTTATAGTACGTGTTTAGATAATGAGATTCTTTGTTACATTCACGTTTGAGAAACCAACTATATTGTTACTACAAACGCTTGGGTTAAGCTTTATTTTTAAGAAAGATTATAGTGGTGGATCTTTGGTACGGTATTAATGCCTTTAGGTTGTGAAGTGTATCTTGAGGATTCTAAAGGAGGACTGATAATTTTATCTTAAACTCTAAAGGAGTGGATTGATATCAGAATGACAAACTTATGGGTAAGGAAAGTTCGAGTGAGTATACTTGGGTGAAGGAAATTAAATATTTTAGTAAGAAAATGTGTATAAAATTGGGTTATTCGTTTGAATTAGATTGATATAACTGAGTTTGAAGTGTAATGTCGATGAAAAGGTTGATTGTGTGGTGATGTCAAGGGCTAAAAAAGCATAATAATAATAAGAGTTCGTAATGGATAGTGATGGGGATGCAACTATATGATAAGGATTGTGGGTTAAATGAATTTTATATGGTAATAAAGACTTGCGAGTATCTAAGGTTGTGATTTTCTACTATTTAGTGAGTAATGTGGTTGTATGGTAAGTTTTAAGAGACGTTGGGGCACCGCTCGAATAGAATTTAAAGGAGCTAGAGTCATAATGAAAAATAAAATAAAAATTAGTGGGATGCAGTGTAGCCTTCTGTAACACCCCGACTTTTCAAAACGTCTAAATTAACTTGCATCTTTGTGGAAAGACAAGGAGGGTGAGTAATAAATTAAAAATGATGTGGTATGTCATATTTTAAGTGTTCAAGGGTTGTATCTCAAGTTTTAAAGTTAAGTAAGTGGCAAAATAAAAGTTGGCAAAAGTTATCATAAGTTCCTTTTTAAAGATTTCTCTAAATTTTGGCTCAAATGTCTTGGATGTTTTATCACAATATATAAAGAGTTAGAAGGCCTATTACCCATTAAATCGAAGGACTACGAGTCTAGTTTGTAATGCACAAAACCCCGTATCAAACCGACATCAAAGTAAAAAGTTATGAGGGTTTTACTAGGGACTGCCGGGGAAGAATCCGGGTAGGGTCTAAAATATGTTATGTTAGCTTATTTAACGTTTTAAGCCATGAAAATATTTCTTTTCAGTTCCAAACCAGAGAGAAAGCTTAAGAGAGGGTTCCTATGGAGTTCTAGCAAGATGAAGGTTAGTTTTTGACGATTTCTACCATTAAACATTGCCCCCGTGCCTAGAAGTGTAATCCCTACATGTGGCAATCATTTTTCCCTTCTATTAAAGATGGAAATATACGTACCCATATTTTTCCACCACGACGTGCATTTCGTGTCATTGCCCGTCGGCCTGCTTCTATTTGTCGAGATGTAATCCAAGCAGGTTCAAGTGCTTGGCACCTACGGTAGAGATCGGAGGTATTTGGCCCCCAAAAGGGATTGCTGCGAACCCCCCGGCCCTTCCCACCTGGGGCTACCCCTACCCTAAGATAAGACGGTTCCCGCCCTCAGGTCAGGGAATAGAGCGCTGGTCTATTCTGCACCCCCCTAGCAGCATTCGTCCGTCTGAACATTGGAACAGTAACGTGAAAAATGCCCCACTCCTCCACATTTATAACAGTTACCAGATCCCCTCTACTGAGCCTTTTCTTATCTCCTCTGCAGCAAGCTCTGCTGGCCTCGCGCCCCAAACTGGAGCTGGTTTTTAAAGATATAAATTTGTAGTTATTGGTGTTTCTTCAAGGTTTACACTTGGTTAACTAAGGTAATCATCTCGGGACCCTTTTATGGTTGTTTTTATGAATTTCTACGGACGTTTCGACAAGTTGGGGAAATATGGCAAATCTGCCAATTTAAAATTAATTATGAATTGTTTATAGGTGTGTATCGATTGTGTATATATAGTGTATGTGAAGCTTAGTACATAAGGAATAACTTTCGTAAAGGAACTACGGTCTTTCGAGCGTTCATTGGAAAGGTATGTTAAGGTTATTCCCTACTTACGGCATACTTCCTTAAAGTTTAGGAGCAATGTAATTGGGTTGGTATCCTTGTTACATTTGTAGCCATTATTGTTGATTGTTAGCTGCTCGAGTTGATAAAATCCTCCCTTGTTGGGATTCTTATTCAGTTAGTAGTGTCCCTATATTGGACACGACTTAGAGGCTATTTGTATAGGTTGCTTATAATTAAATTGCTCGCTTTTAGCTATTAGAATGTTATTGTTGCCCTTGGGGCTATTGTGGTTAGCTACAGGAATGTGATCTATGCCTAGAAGGGCTATGTTCTGCCTGCAGGGCTATATGGATGCCTAAAAGTGCTATGAGTTGCCTACAGGGCTATATTGACGCCTAAGAAGGCTATGTGCTTCCTACAGGGCCATGTTGTTGCCTAAGAGGGCTATGCGTTGTCTATAAGCTATGTTGATGCCTAAGATAGCTATGTGTTGCCTACGGGTCTATATTAATGCCTAAGAGGGCTATCTAACTACCTATGGGGCTAAGGGACTACCAATTGGGGTATATAGGCTGATTGGCACCTTCCAGGCTTATGGGGCCTGAGTAGGTGGTCTTGTGTGCTGTTTGTACCTGCCGAGCTTGTGGAGGTTCGGTTAGGTTGTTGTTTTATTATTTTTTATAAGTTTAGATTTAGGAGCAGGTCAGTACACTTATCTTATCCTTGATTTATTTATCAAATTATTTCAGTATATCAGGATACCTCCTCATATATGTACATTATTTTATAATGATGCCCCATTGCCTTGGGGGCACTGCATTCATGTATTTAGATCTTGACAGATGACCGAGTAGACCTCCTCAGTAGCAGGATTGACTTTTATCCGATTGGCTACCCCTTTTCCTCCGGTGTTGCCAGAGTTAGGAGGTTTATTAGCTTTTGTTGTATATATCTTTATGGGTAAGCTGGGGGCCTGTCCAGCTAATATTTACTACTCTTAGAGGTTTGAAGACTAGTGTGGGGGGGTGTATAGCTACGTTATGGCCATACTGGCCTATGTTGTTGGTTTGCTGAAGCTTGTGAGTTGTTTGATGTATTGTATGGATATATACTTGCTTTTAGTTTTGGTATAGATATCAAGGTGGCCTCGACGGCTCAATCAGGACTTCTATGCTAGTTGGCTATTTATTTATATGATCTCATGGGAGTACCTATTTCTTTTATAGATCAGTTGACATCGGACTTGCTGGACGAGGGCTTACTTTTAAGCCAAGATATACTTGTTTGTTTTCTTGATTACGTGTGGCTGCCATGCGCTAGTAGCAAATGGTTCAGCAGGGTCGACTCGGGCCTGAGTTTTGGCATTATGAGCCAGTTGTGCCCCTCGAGTTTGGGGCGTGACAAACTTGGTATCAGAGCAACATTGTATCTTAGGGAGTCTGCAAGCCATGTCTAGTAGAGTCTTGTTTATAAATGTTTTGTGCACCACATACGATAAGCAAGAAGTTACCAGGCATGTTAGAATGACTATCCTTCTTTTGCTCACCTCGTGCTATAGAGCGGTGTCTTAAGGGTTGAAGTTTCTGGCTTATAATTGATACTTGTATGCAGATAGAGATAACTGACACTAGACAGAACACAACTATCCAGGGGCTAGATACAACTGCTAGTGAGGGTACCGTCAAGGTACCACAGGTAGAGGTAGCCCATTGTGAGACCCAGGGGGAGACATCTTCTCAGCCCCCTATAGCTTCTCCACCGCTTCAGGAGCCTCCGAGGGCTATAGGACTTCCGGCTCCACTAGCAGTACCATCTCTACTTCCTCCTATTCTATCTGATCAGAATTTCAAGTGCAATATGTATGTTAGCACAGTTAGAAGCTGCACAGTGCCAACCAGTTGCGCCAACTGTTGACGGACCTTCTAAAGGTCCCAGAAGTTCGAGAGTTCGTGAATTTGTTGCCTTAACCACAGTTTACAGGGACAGATCGCAGAGAAGACCCTCAACACTTTATTGATCAGCTTCATAGGATCTTTAGAGTCATGCATGCCTCAACGACTGAGTCAGTTGAGTTAGCAGCATTTCGATTGCGCGATGTTGCAGTATTGTGGTACAAGAGTTGTGAGAGATCTAGGGGAAAAGATGCATCCCTACCCACTTGGGATAACTTTACAGAAGCTTTCATAGATCACTATTTGCCTCAAGAGATTAGGGATGGCCGGGTGGACCAGTTTCTGAACCTCCGACAGGGCAGCATGAGTGTCCGAGAGTACGGGATGAGATTTGATTCATTGACTAGATATGCACCAGCATTTTTTTGATACAATGCCTGATAGGGTGCTTAGATTTGTGAGAGGGCTGGACTCAGACCATATCGATGCTTGTTCTACAGCTGCGCTAAATGATAATATGGATAT
Source organism: Solanum commersonii (assembly GCA_029007595.1). Classification (NCBI taxonomy): domain Eukaryota; kingdom Viridiplantae; phylum Streptophyta; class Magnoliopsida; order Solanales; family Solanaceae; genus Solanum; species Solanum commersonii. The sequence goes on from JAJTWQ010000006.1 coordinate 8,762,362, forward strand.
CTCACAAATCCAGGCATTTGTATAAGGTATAGAGGATCGCCAACATTTACAGTATATGAGTGAGAGGGTTGAGAGAGAGAGAGACAGAAGAGGGCTAGGCTCGCTGGTTCGCAAGGAGATTTTCAGGGTGGTCCCAGACCTCGATATTCTATTAAGCCACCTAGACCTCCACCACAGCAGTTCCAGGGTAGTAGATTTGAACGTCAGGAATAGTTATGCCCAGGTGAGGGTTCACGAGCATCAAGCTCGCAGCAGTAGAGGGGTTCAGGCCAGGTTAGAACAGCCCTGCCGCGTTGCGCTACTTGCGGTAGAATGCATTTCGAGAGGTGCAGATAGGGTTCCACAAGTTGTTATTCTTGTGGACAGGAGGGGCATAGGTGGAGAAACTGGCCTACCATAGGTCAGGGTGGTATAGGTCAGTCGACCAGGTCAGGAGTAGGTTCCTCCTCATCAGCATAGTCTACAGGGCGCGGACCCCATACTTCACCATGTAGAGGTAGAGGTGGAGGCAGAAAGGGAGAATCTAGTTCTAGTAGTGGAAAGAACCATTCATATTCATTAACCGGCCGATAGGACTCAGAGTCATCACTAGATATTGTGATAGGTACATTGATTGTTTGCTCTCGTTGTGTTTATGCTTTGATAGATCGTGGATCTACTCTGTCTTATGTTACTCCATTTATTGCGGGAAAGTTATGTATAGTAACAAAGTTATTAGATCGACCCTTTATTGTATCTACACCAGTTGGCAAGTCTATTGTTGCCAAAAGAGTCTATCGAGGTTGCACGGTATAAATTATCGACCGTCAGACCTCTATAGATCTCGTAGAGTTAGAGATGGTCGATTTTGACATCATTATGGGTATGGACTGGTTAGCGTCTTGTTATGCTAATGTTGAGTGCTGAACAAAGATCGTTAGATTCCACTTTCCAGGAGAGGCTGTTCGAGAATGGAAAGGCGATACAGTAACACCGAAAGGTAGGTTTATTTCCTATCTTAAGGCGAGGAGGATGATTACCAAGGGTTGTATTTATCATCTTGTTCACATTCATGATATAGATGCAGAACGATCGACTCTTTTGTCTATTTCAGTAGTTAATGACTTTTTAGATGTATTTCCAGACGAGCTCCCTAGTATCCTTCCAGAATGGGAAATTGAGTTTGCTATCGATATGCTATGAAGTACACAACCCATATCTATTCCTCCTTATAGAATGGCTCCTATTAAGCTAAAGGAGTTGAAGGATCAGCTGAAAGACTTGCTGGATAAAGGCTTTATTAGGCCTAGTGATTCACCATGGGGTGCACCAGTGTTGTTCGTAAGGAAGAAAGATGGCTCACTAAGAATGTGTATCAATTACCGACAGCTGAATAAGGAAACTATAAAGATTAAGTATCCTCTTCCAAGGATAGATGACTTATTTGATCAGTTACAAGATGTTAAGTGTTTCTCAAAGATTGATTTAAGATCAGGGTACCACCAGATATGAGTTCGGGAGAAAGACGTTCCAAAGACAGCTTTTAGAACTAGATATGGACACTTTGAGTTCTTAGTAATGTCTTTTGGATTAACTAATGCCCCAGCAGTGTTCATGGACCTGATGAATAGTATATTCAGGTTGTATCTAGACTTGTTTGTGATTGTATTTATTGATGATATTTTGGTGTATTCACGTTCAAAAGATGAGCATGCAAATCATCTGCGAGCAGTGGGTACTACAGAAGGTTTGTAGAGGGGTTTTCTTCAATTTAAGCCCCACGAAGCTGACTCAAAAAGCAGCTAAGTTCCAGTGGACTGAGGGTTGCGAGCATTATTTCCAGGAGATGAAGGACAGGCTGACATCAACACCAGTTATTGCATTGCCAGACGGTTTAGAAGGCTATGCAGTGTATTGTGATGCTTCTGGTGTTGGGCTAGGAAGTGTTCTAATGCAACATGGTAAGGTTATTGCATATGCTTCAAGGCAGTTGAGAAAGCATGAGAAGAACTATCTGACCCACGATTTAGAGTTGGCTGCAGTTGTGCATGCGCTAAAGATCTGGAGACACTATTTGTATGGCGTTTATGTTGACATCTTTACAGATCATAAAAACCTTCAATATATTTTTAGAAAAAATGAGTTAAATCTGCGACAACGTCGATGGCTTGAGTTACTGAAAGACTACGACGTGGACATTTATATCATCCAGGAAAGGTGAATGTGGTAGTTGATGCCCTCAGTCGAAGATCTATGGGTAGTTTATCATATTTAGGGGTTGAGAAGCGTGAGCTAATGCGAGAGCTTCATTAGTTAGCTAGCTTGGGAGTCAGATTATTAGAGGCAAAAGATAGTGGGGTAATAATTCAGGACAAAGTCGTATTATCTCTAGTTATAGAAGTAAAAGCACGGCAACAAGAGGATCCTAGCTTAGAGCAGCTCAGAGCCAAGGCTAAAAAATCTACAGACTTTAGCATTTGATATAGCAGAAGATAGAGTCCTTAGATATAGTAGTCGATTGTGTGTTTCAAATATTGCAGGGCTTCCGCATCGGATTATGGAAGAGGCACATTATTCCCGTTATTCTATTTACCCTGGTTCGAAGAAGATGTACCATAATATTAAGGAGATTTATTGGCGGCACAGGATGAAGAAGGACGTTGCTGAGTTTGTGGCATAGTGTCCTAACTGCTAACAGGTGAATGTTGAGCACTAAAAGCCCGTTAGGCTAGTTCAGGAGATAGTCATTCCTTTGTGGAAGTGGGAAGCAATTAATATGGTTTTTATTACTGGGTTACCTCGATCGTGTCACAAGTTTGACTCTATTTGGGTAATTGTTGATAGACTAACAAAATCAGCCCACTTCTTACAAGTCAGGGATACTTTTATGGCCGAAGACTATGCAGGGCTCTATATTAGGGAGATTGTTAGGCTATACGGTGTCCCAATATCTATTATCTCTAATAGAGGAGCACAATTCACCGCCAACTTCTGGAAGTCCTTCCAGAAAGAACTGGGGACACAGGTTAATCTTAGTACAACCTTTCACCCTCAGACAGATAGCCACGTTGAGTGCACAATTTTGACACTTGAGGATATGCTACGGGCGTGTGAGCTAGACTTCAAAGGGAGTTGGGATGACCACTTTCCTCTTATGGAGTTTGCATACAATAATAGTTGTCATTCCAGCGTAGGGATGGCACCTTATGAGGCTTTTTATGGGTGAAAATGTGATCCCCCATTGGATGGTTCGAGGTAGGTGAGTCAGGGTTGATTGGACCCGACTTAGTATAGCAGACAGTGGAGCAGGTCAAACTCATACGGAAGAGATTGCTAACAGCTCAAAGCCGACAGAAGTCATACTCAGATGTGAAATGAAGGGACTTAGGCTTTTGCGTCGATGACTAGGTATTCTTAAAAGTCTCGCCTATGAAGGGGGTTATGAGATTTGGAAAAAAAGTCAAGCTTAGTCCAAGATTCATTGGGCCATACTGGATTCTTCGGAGGGTAGGATAAGTGGCTTATGAGTTAGAATTTCCTTTGGGCCTAGAATCTGTTCATCGAGTTTTCCATGTATCTATGCTAAGGAAGTGCGTAGGAGACCCTTCTTGGGTTGTCCCAGTTAAGGATATTCAGATCACAGAGGAGTTGTCCTTCGAGGAAACTCCAGTTGCCATATTAGATCAGCAGGTCCGTAAATTGAGGACCAAAGAGGTAGCTTCGGTTAAAGTATTGTGGAGGAACAAGAATAGAGAAGAGGTGACATGGGAAGCTGAAGATGGCAAAAGGTCCAAATATCCTCACTTGTTTCATATCCCAGGGTGATGGCATATCAGTTTATATTGGTGCAGTGAGGTAAGATACCTATCTGATTTTTGTATATTGTTGCTTATTATTATTGTTGTTGTCGTTGTATTTGCTCGCACTGTTATTGCGAAGCTATAGTGCTTAGCAATTTATGTCATCATGTGAGACGCCTAGGTTAGAATTTTTGCATTTTAGGTTCCTAGATAATGACAAACATGATCTCATTCGAGGATGAATGTTTCTAAGGGGGGAAGGATGTAACACCTCGACTTTTCAAAACGTCTAAATTAACTCGTATCTTCGTGAAAAGACAAAAAGGGTGATTAATAAATTAAAAATGATGTGGTATGTCATATTTTAAGTGTTCAAGGGTTGTATCTCAAGTTTTGAAGTTAAGTAAGTGGCAAAATAAAAGTTGGCGAAAGTTATCGTAAGTTCCTTTTTAAAGATTTCTCTAAAATTTGGGTCAAATGTCTTGGATGTTTTCTACCAATATATAAAGAGTTAGAAGTCCTATCACCTATTAAATTGAAGGCCTACGAGTCTAGTTTGCAACACACAAAACCCCGAATCAAACCGACATTAGAGTAAAAAGTTATGAGGGATTTACTAGGAACTACCGGGGCAGAATTAGGGTCGAGTAAAAAATATGGTATGTCAGCTTATTTAACGTTTTAAGCCATGAAAACATTTCATTTCAGTTCCAAACCAGCGATAAATCTTAAGAGAGGGTTTCTATGGAGTTATAGCATGATGAAGGTTAGTTTTTGATGATTTCTACCATTAAACATTGCCCCACGTGCCTAGAAACGTAATCCCTACATGTGGCAATCATTTTTCCCTTCTTTTAGCTGCGTTTGGAGCTGGTTTTTAAAGATATAAATTTGTATTTATTAGTGTTTCTTCAAGGTGTACACTTGGTTAACTAAGGTAATCATCTCAGGACCCCTTTTATGGTTGTTTTTATGAATTTCTACGGACGTTTCGACAAGTTGGGGCAATATAGCAAATAAAATTAATTATAAACTATTTATAGGTGTGTACCAGTTGTGTATATATAGTGTTTGCTAAGCTTAGGACATAAGGAACAACTTTCGTGAACGAACTACGGTCTTTCGAGCATTCATTGGAAAGGTATGTTAAAGTTATTCCTAACTTACGGCATGTTTCCTTAAAACTTAAGAACAATGCAATTGGGTTGGTATCCTTGTTACACTTGTAGCCATTATTGTTGATTGTTGGATGCTCGAGTTGATATAATCCTCCCTTTTCGGGATTCTTATTCAGTTAGTAGCGTCCCTATGTTGGACATGATTTAGAGGCTATTTTTATAGGTTACTTATAACTAAATTGCTCGCTTTTAGCAATTGGATTGTTATTGTTGCCCTTAGGGCTATTGTGGTTAGCTACAGGAATGTGATCTATGCATAGAAGGGCTATGTTTTGCCTACAGAGCTATATGGATGCCTAAAAGTGCTATGAGTTGCCTACAGGGCTATATTGACGCCTAAGAAGGCTATGTGCTTCCTACAGGTCCATGTTGTTGACTAAGAGGGCTATGAGTTGTTTATAAGCTATGTTAATGCCTAAGAGAACTATGTGCTACCTACAGGTCTATATTAATGCCTAAGAGGGCTATCTGACTTCCTACGGGGCTAGCGTACTATCAATTGGGGTATGTAGGTTGATTGGCACCTTCCGGGCTTATGGGGGCCTGAGTAGGTGGTCTTGTGTGCTGTTTGTACCTGCCGAGCTTATGAGGGCTTGGTTAGGTTGTTGCTTTATTATTTTTGATAAGTTTAGATTTAGGAGTAGGTCAGTACACTTATCTTATCCTTGATTTATTTATCAGATTATTCCAGTATATCAGGATGTCTCATCATAGTCTATTGCCTCATACTCTGTACATTATTTTGTATTGACGCCCTATTGCCTTGGGGGCGCTGAATTCATGCATGCAAGTCTTGACAGACGATCGAGTAGACCTCCTCAGCAACAGGATTGACTTTTATTCGATTGGCTATCCCCTTTCCTCCAGAGTTGCCAGAGTTAGGAGGTTTGTTACCTTTTGTTGTATATATCTTTATGGGTAGGTTGGGGCCCTGTCCCTCTAATCTTTACTACTCTTAGAGGCTTGCAGACTAGTGTGTGGGATGTATAGCTACGTTATGGCCATACTGGCCTATGCTGTTGGTTTATTGAAGCTTGTGAGCTGTTTGATGTACTGTATTGATATATACATGCTTTTAGTTTTGGTATAGATGTCATGGTGGCCTGGACGGCCTAATCAGGACTTCTGTGCTAGTTGGCTATTTATTTATATGATCTCCTGGGAGTAGCTGTTTCTTTTATAGATCAATTGGAAGGGGCCTTGCTGTTCAAGGGCTTAGTTTTAAGCCGAGATATACTTATTTGTTTTCTTGATTGCATGTGGCTGCCATGCGCTGGTAGCAAATGGTTCAGCAGGGTCGGCTCAGGCCTGAGTTTTGGCATTAGGAGCCAGTTGTGCCCCTCAAGTTTGGGGCGTGACACCTTCGTTAAGAGGTGAGAGCGAGAATATTTTTTCTCTGATTATAAGGGCTAAAAAGGTATTTTTTAGAATTAGGTCTAGGGACGCATGATTTTATCCATTTTACTCTGGTTATTGTAATAGTGTCACGTGTTCATCATATTGGTTAAAAATGATTAGAAAAGCCTTGAGAAAAGAGTTTGCATACGTTCAACTCGAGTGTGACAATTAGTTCTTTTGTGGTTTTGAGTTCAGAAATGAGTTCTATTAAATTTTTAGCGAAGGATATGGTATGATCTATGAAGAGGCGATCAATGATAAGCTAAGATGCATGAATTCCTAAAAAAATTCAAGGTATGAGCTAATGTTGATAGATAAGAGGATTGAGTTACATAGTTGAATTTATAATTCAGATTGTTTTTCATTATACGTCTACCTTTCTGGTGATATGTTTTGTCAAGATATGGATTGGTAAGGTAAGAAATGATTGATTGCATCGGTATTAAGCATGCGAAAGAACTTATGCATGTTTTGGACCATAAAAGTTTGTTACTTTAGATTGTTAAAGGATCTAAGGAAGGGTCTCCCTCAGAGTTTTGATTTAGAGTGTGAAGTAAAACGTCATGGGTTGTTGGTAAAAGGATGAGATCGGTAAGCGAGCTAGAGAAACAAAAGTCTGATATATTGAAAGGTCGAGATATTTAAAGTTTTGCACCATGGGAAGAATTTGAGAAAAGTAAAGGAATAAGACCTCTCGTATAAACCCTTGGGGTGTAGTTGAAGGTTGTATTGATTTTTGCCTATGAGTTTAGATATGACTACGTTATGTGAACTAGTTATGTACAGACTTACTAGGAGTTTATTATCAACCTTTATAAAGATTGAGTTTTGGTTTGGGTGACAAACAGTGCGGTATGAAAAAGTTAGTGTTTTACATGGGATTAGATTGCTCAAATTACGATAGATGACTTAAGAATGATGTACAAGGTGAGATATTATTCTACAGTGTTATTAATAATTTAGAGTTTCAGTAATACTACTCCATTGATGGGACTACATAGAATGTTATGATGCGTTGCATCGACATTTGATGGTGAGTAGAGGTTATGTGCTCATAGTATATAAATTTATTGTGGTAACCAAGAATTCTTAAGTGTTGGTATGAGGTATATAATGGTTTGAATGGTAGTTGAAACTAGGTTTATGAAAGATTGTGTAGAGTTGTACATTGTGTATAATTGTAATAAGGACAAAATTGGTTGATTGTTGGTGGCTAAAAATCAAGGAGATAGAGTCAGATAAATGAAAATATTTGATATGGGCACTATGGAAGGAGTATCTAGAGTTATTCTACCTTGGTTATATACATTCTTATGTGACCAACTACTTCATTCTGGCATGGTTTAGAGTATGATTCACTTCTATGTCCGTGTGTGTTTTCGCTTCTATGGGTGAGTCTCTAGTAGTGGATCAGATGTACCAATTTTGTGATTGTCCTTCTGGTAGGGTGGCATCCTTAGTTAGACTTGTTCATTCCAGTTATGGAAGCTTTGGTATTGTTTGGGTCTAGTTTTTTCATTCTTAAGGTTTGTCTATAATAGCTACTAATCTAGCATTTCGACAATGTTGTTAGAGGTTCTGTATGCTTGAATGTATCACTCGATGGTGGTTACTTGATCATTTGCATCTTTGGATCAGAAGAGTTCGATTCTCCTTGATTATTACTTGATGTCTAAATATCATAATTGTATAGCTTAAGCTCGATGAAATATTATGTTGTGAGGATGTAATCTTGATAAGATGTATTATAGTTTGTGCATTATGAGTGTGTGGTGGCTGGTTCAGGTTCACTCCTGATTGTAGCCAATATTGATTTAGCATTTTATCATGGTTATGTTAGATAATATTTGTCCTAATGGTTGTGTCAAGGTCTAGTTGGATAATCGGTCAGTTGAAGAGTCCACTTGAAACTAGTTTTGTTGTTAGTTGAGTTTATATACAATAACAATTATCACTAGAGTAGTGAGATGGACCCATTTGAGGCATTGTATGGGAGGAGGTGTAGATCTCCAATTGGTTGGTTTGATACTTTTGATATGAGACCTTGGGTACTAATATTTTGAAGGAATTGTTGAGGCAACTACCCTTTCTTACCCTCCCCTTCCTTTGATCGTTTGAGGACGAACGATGGGTAAATTGGTATCTATTGTAACGACCCTTTTGGTCGTTTTGAGTACTAGAGCTTTTTATTTCATAAAATACTTTTTGATGGATTTTAAATAGGTATTTTGGATTATTCATAACTACAATTATAGAATTGATGGGTAGTTTTTATAATTTATTTAGTTGGTGGTTAAGAAAATTAACATTAACATTAGTAGTGGTCCATTTTTTTAATAATTAGTTAGATAAAAATTAGGGTAATAAATAATATGTAAAAGAGAAGAAAATTGAAAAGATAAGAGGCACGGGTGAAAAAGGAAAAACGAATTGAGAAGAAAGGACACTACGCAGAGCAACAGTGATTCTCAGGATCAGTTCTACGAATTGCTATTTTATTTTTTGTGTTAAATATTGCTTTAGTAGTAATGTGAGGTGGAGGTATCGTATGTGGGTGTTAGAACTGTGGTCGCTATTAGATTGGAAAATTGGGAAATTGTTAACATTAGTAAGAAACAAAATTTATTGAATCTTTGTTTGTTAGTCCATGTGGACTCGTGGGAAATAATTATTTTATGACTAATTTTGGTGGAATGGAGGCAGCTGTTAAGGTTTAAGAATATTAGGTGTTAAATTTATATGTGTGTATGTGGATACAAGTTACACCTAAGGAAGAATAAAATTAAGGAAATTTAGTTCATAATTGAGGCTAATGATTGGAGTATTGTTGTTAGATATCGTATAGAAGGATAGACATGGAATGGGTATTGTCACTGTGCAGCAGGCGTATAGTTGAGGTTTGGCTGCCACTAGTTTCATAATTAGTGGCTTCAAACGTTTAATATTAATTTTGTGTTCTCGTATTATAAATTGTTTTTGGACATATTGATATAGGTAATTAAATATAAGGCGTATTATATTAATTGAATACCTTTAAGGTTATGCAAATTGAAGGAATTAAGAATTACCCTTAGTTTTGAACTTTAGGAAATTGATTATAGAATTAGGTGAGTTTTTGAGTCTAGGCTAGAGATAATATAATATGAGTGTCTCTAGACTCGTTAACTTACTAAGTATGCATATATGTTTGATAGATTGGAAAGGTTCGGAGGCATTGAAGAAAGGAAAAGGTTTGAAAAAGTAGCTTGCTTGACTTCGGTGGAGGTAGGTTATGGTTTATTCTATTGGATAGATAGACTCTTAATAGTGATTGATATGCATTGAGTGATATTGTGAAGTTCTCTATATACTTGACTGTGTGGTTGTGTGATTTGTGATTGGTCTGAAATCCTGAGACCGTGAAATTTATAATTTGAAACCCTCTCTATTGAAGTGATGCCTTGAATAAAGAAGGCTTGATGAAATATTATTAATAAATTGAAAAGTGGTGATAATAAATGATAAATTAATGATATAATTGGATCGGAGTGTCACATTCCGATACGGTATAATTGGATCGGACTGTCACGTTTCGACACGGTATTATTGGATCAGAGTGTCACATTTCGACACAGTATAATTGGATCGAAGTGTCACGTTTCAACACGGTATAATTTGATGGAGTGTCACGTTCGACACGGTATAATTGGATCGGAGTGTCACATTTCGACCCGATATTATTGGATCGGAGTGTCACATTCTAACACGGTATAATTGGATCGGAGTGTCACGTTCGGATACAGTAACATTAAAAGGAAAAATATATTGAATTAACTTAATGTACTTAATCTCAAAAAACTCATTTCCCAGATGAACGTGGTTTGGAGGCATGAGTCCCCATATGTGTGCTTGATATTGTGATTGATTGCGTACTTACTTTAGTGTTGTTGTCACTGGTTCATATTGTTTGTTGATTGCCATCTGCTAAGTGTCATAGTTGATTTTACACTATTATTCATTGTATATTAGTTTCTATTTTTGGTTGGCCGATGATACCTACTCAGTACATGTTGTCCATATTGAGCCCTACTTGTGTTTTTCTTTGTTTTCCTTTTATGGAGTGCATCGAGTGTATCAGCGACTTTGACTCGCCCTCAGCTCTAGCCAGTCTCAGCATATCAGGTTCAAGGGTGAGCTATTCATTCGAGCTTGTGTTGGATTCTCTCGGTCATGACATGATGTCCTTAGTTTTCGGACATAATTTTTTTTATTTCATTTATTTCAGTGTCTTTGATACTCTTATACTTAGTGTTTGGAGATTAGATGTCCTTGATGTGATGACTTTCAGGTATTGGGAATGACATATAGTAGACTATAATGGATTTGTGTTTCTTACACTAATAAGATTTAAGCTTCCGCTTTATGGTTAGTATTTTGTAAGCTGAATGATAAATATAAGTTGGGGTTGAATTCATTGGTTCGCCCATCTAAGAGGTTAAGTGTGAGTGCCACTCACTACTCGATTTGGGTTGTGACAGGTTTCCACAATTCTTGAGGTTAAAGGTAGGGTTTTCACTCTCCGAATCCATTTTTCGATCCGTAAAACTTAGTTTCATAGGTTATTCTCGATGGGGGAGGGTTTTGATCTGAAAATTATGGTGGAAAAAGCTCTAATCTGGGTATGGGGATCAAGGGTTTGACCTAGGATTGATATGATTGTTATAATCCGGGTAATTAGGTGTTGTTTATTGATCCTCATATTATTGTGATTGTTTGTAGACCAAGAACAAGCGAAAAGAATTCGGAAAGGAAGAATCAAGTTTCTTAAGGGATTCAAGCTTGTTTCGAGGTAGGTGATGGTTGTGGTTTCATGTTGTGTGATGTATATTTGTTCTTGATTCATTATAATACGTGTATGTATGCGACTGGTGCATTATTGATCACACTAGTTGTAAATGATAATAGATGAATGATGAAGGCCATGACTATATTTTATCATTTGAGAGTATACTTGTGATTGTGGTTGTGGCTTGTTAAATGGATCGGATGTTGCGTTCCGACACACTAACTAGGCTCTTTTGCCACGTTTCGGCATAAACATGGGATCGAATACCACGTACACGGTATGCTAACAGTTTGGGTATGGGTTCCATGAGAGGACCATTGATTTGACATAATTGTATATCTTGAGGAATGTGAAATTGTTCGTAAATGATATTAATATTGTATATGTTCGGTGTATGCATGTTAATATTATGTTGTGATGGCTTATATATGTTGCACTTAGTGGGATAGTCGCATGATCCTACCAGTACACTGTGGTCGTGTACCGATACTACACTTGCTCTTTCTTTGTTGAGTACAGGGCATCTTCAAGAATCTATTGAAAAACCTCGCTAAGAAGATCAATGATCGTTCGAATTCAAGGGTGAGCAGTTCTTCCGGGTTTTTATGAGTTCTCTTTCTGTTTATGTCCACTCTTTGGACTTGGGCTAGTTCTCTATTTTTTCAGACAATCAACTCCAATCCAATTCTCTATTTTACTCTCTAAAAATGAATCTTTTTTCTCTCTCCTCAATATTATATTATTATTTCTATTTCATTCTTATTTTCTTATTTCATAATATAATTTTCTTTCCTTTTTTTTTTTCAATTATACAAAGTTTCAATTAATCACTTCGTATAATTTTCATGTAATAAATATATATATATATATATATATATATATATATTTTTATTTTTAATTTTATTTAATTTAAATTTTTTATTTTATTCTAAATTACATAAATTGCAAATAAACATTATATAATACACAAACTAGTGGACATAAATTGCAACCAAAATTGTTGTGATAAAATTATTATTTTATGTATTGTGTTATCTCGTATTTAAATTATTATGTTATGTATTGTATTTTTAAATTAAAATTTTCATCTTATCATTTTAATTTTGTGCATTCATCATAGTGACAATTAATAATAATATAAAATAATATTAAAGTGATGAAAATTTAAAAAAAATTAAAATATTATTAATTCGAGACCAAAATAGTATATATTAAATAATACATTTTTAAAAATATTATATTACATTTAAAAAGAATTACGTATATTAAATATTTGAACTAATGTCTTATATGAAAAATAATGTGTTAATTATAAAATAATAGAAATAATAATAAAATAATCAAAAAGTAAAATAGAGAGTGTGAATAGTAATTCTCCAAATTTGGAGAACTACTATTCACCTCTCTATAAGTGGAGAATAAAGAGTGAAATAGAGGGTGCTTGGAGAGCTCATTCTCTATTTTACTCTCAAAATATAGAGAATGGAGAGTAAAATAGACTTGGGGTGGAGATGGTCTTAGACTTTGGAGTTTACGGAAACTCTATTTCTTTTTCTTAGCATTTAAACTTGCTTTCGTATCTTTAAATGTTTTAGTTTGATTTAATTGTGTAGTTTTACGGTTAGTTGAGTTGTAGTAATGATTCTCCCACCGGAGGGTTAGCGTGAGTGTCAATCACGATGGTCTGGGTTGTGACAATTCTCCAAGAAGAAAATATAACAGAAAGACCATCCGTAATCTTGACAAGTAATTACATAAGTTTTGTTTCTATTTTCATGTAATCCAAAATCGAAAATCATCCATAAACTCCTACATACATACACACTCTCTCAATTTATATGATATAATTTTATTCTTGAAATTCAAGCTATGTGAAATTTAATTAATATTTTCAAAATAATTTTTTATTATTATATTAACATGATAAGAATTGCAACTTATAGTGGTTGTTCAAAAATATAACCTTCTCACTAAGTTGCAATTCAACCTAAAATATTATTAGTTGCAATTCTTATCATGTTAATAAAATAAAATAAAATATTTTATAGCTTGAATTTCGAGAACAAAAAATAATAAATAAATAGAGAGAGTAAAATAAAAAATATAATTAATTATATTTTGATTTTGTTGATTTACAAATAATTTTAAATAACTATTTGTTTTTGTGTATGAGGTTAAATATTATTTTATCTTTTTTTAAATACGTAATTATTTGACTTTAAATCTAAATTAATATTAATATATTTATCTCTATTTTATTATTAACAAATGAACATTATGAATTATCAAAAAAAAAATTACTAATTTTAGGACATTGCTAATTTTCTATTAAAGAATTGGAGAAATAATGCACAAAAGAGATATTAAATTACTAATTTTAGGGTATAATTATTTTTCATTGTTTAATGAAAATATATTTAAAATTTGAAATTTTACAAAGTACTCTACATAGAGGGGGTTAAATAGAAGGTGGGGTTGAGGAGTGAGAAGAGAAATGGAAAAGTTATAAAGATATGAACCCACAAAATAATTTTTTATCTATTAAAGTAATTCTTCATACAACTATGACATGGTGTGCCTCAGCCACCTTAAAATTTTCCGATAGAAGAACATACATTTAACTCCACCAAAGTTAATTTGTATTATTGTCTATAAACAATCCATGACATTAAAATTAAATCAACACACATACCCAATACAAACTATATTGGTCTTCAAGATGTAATATAAAGACTTACCAGCAATATATCCATGAAAATCTCTTTAATGCCAAACAATGTCAGATGAAATCTCAACAATATTAAGATCAAAATTGTAATATAGCCAGGTATACTTTTTTTAAACATGACTTTGACTTTACAATAACTTTGAATTGAATATTAAATTCGTAACCCCATGATTTCACATTGATAAAGTTCTTAAGGCAAAGGCATGCCCAAAACTATCTTCTAAGTTGCAGCAATGCCTATTTAAAGAATGGCATGATATTCTTAATTAGAAATTTGGTTAATATTAAGTGGTTTTTGCAGTGTATAGAAGAGTCTCTCTCTTCAGATAATTAACCGCCTGTAGTGAGAAGCAGGGGTGCACAAAATCGAATCGAAAATCGAACTAAACTGCAAATCGAGTCAAACCGAAAAAAACCTGACTAGTGGTTTGGTTTGACTTGGTTTGGTATTGGAAAAAAAAACCCGACTATATATGGGTTGGTTTGGTTTTAACTAAAAAAAAATAACCCGAGACCAAACCAACCCGACATTATATATGTAATTTTAAAATTTTTATTTTATACACAAAAATTTTTACTTTGATATAATTTTAAAATATTTCTTATACTATTTCATAGTTTTTATCTTTTAATATATTATTTCAAGTTTAAAACTTAGAATTCGGAATGGTCCAATAAAGATTACAGTTCATAGATGTTGATAATTATAATAAAACTTAAATCAAAATCAAATTAATACTAATGCAAATAGAAAATCAATTCAACATTGGTTTAGACAATTAAAATACATTGATTTAGACAATTAAATACATAATCTAATTTTAATTTTCCTTAAATATTTAGTAATATTTAAGAGGGTTATTTCTATGAAGACAGAAACTTTGAAATTAGTTTCTTTTGGCATTAACATGGAACTAGTTATTGTAATATCTATACTAATTTCTATACTAATGTTCTTGACCAAAATGTTCATAAACAAGTAGTACTTGTTATTTGACAAGTACTACTTGTTTCTTTTGGATAACAAGACCAAAAGAAACTAGTTCGGAAGATATTACAATAACTAGTTCCATGAATGCTGGAACTATTTTGCCCAGCATTCATGGAACCAGTTATTGTAATCATAATAATACTAGGGTCTTTTAGTGTTAAAACTGCTCTTTCATGGCTATGTTCCCATTTTTCTAATGGATTTTCTCCATAAGATTTTTGTAAATTTTCCTTGATTTTTTCTAAATTAAGGCATTTACAAGTGATTTTCCTTAGATTATCTAAGTATTTTCTTTTAAAATTTCCGTTATCTCTTTCAAGATTATATGGATTTTGTTTTCGTGGAACTTTGATAAAATGTCCACAAGGAGTTTTAAGGCTTATCATGTATAAAGTTTGATGATAGTCCTGGAATTGTTGTAAAAAATCATTTCCCAATAATAAATCTGTTTCTAATTTATCATAGGCAAATAACTTGTTTATAGAAACAATTTTTTATCCTAAAATTATTTCTACTCTTTCCTTGGATTTGGAAAGTTTTTCTTTATCTCTTGTGATTCCTATCATAGAGATATTATTTTTATTATCATCCCAATTTTTTATTAGGAAAGATTTTGCAAGACTTGCTTCGGATCCATTGTCTATTTGACAACAAGTAGTAATTTTTGTATCATAGAGGGTTATTTCTATGAAGACAGAAACTTTGAAATTAGTTTCTTTTGGCATTAAATTTTTTGTATGAAGCAGGTTTCTCCTTTATATATCATTTCGATGCCATTCTTTCCTATACTATAGTCTTCTAATTTGTTTAGGAATAGATTTCCTAATATTAGATCCTGATCACTTTCGTGATTTGTAATATAACATGGTACTGTTATTCTTATAGTATCTAGTTGTATAGGTAAGTCTACCATATTTTTACAACTAAAGTTGTTACCTTCAAAAGTTTGATAGGTGTATTGTTTTCCTTCGTATATATGTATTCCTTCTATCAGAATACCTTTTATATGGTTAGCAGTTGCTCCTGTTTGTATCAAGATTTCTTGATTTTTCCATTCAGAACCATTAAAGATTCTTCCTCTTATTTTAGTAATATTTGAAGGTTTTATGTTTTTTATAGAATACCTGTTTGAAATGGTTTTTCTGATGGAATTTCTTCCGTATTCTATTGAAAGTCTAGGATTACTAATATTTCCTATTTCTTGGGTTTTTCCAAATTGAATTTCATATTCATCTGGAATTTGAGCTTGCTGAATTTCAGCTTCAACTAATCTAGCTATTCCTGAGCATTCCTGATCTATTTCGATCATTCCTTTATTTTTATAAATTTTTCCATAGTTTGAATTTGTAACTGTGTACAAAGCTTGGTAGTATATACTCATTATATGATTTCCTGGTTTAAAAAGATCTTTTCTTTTTATTTGGAAATGTAAGCTTAATGCATCATTGAAGTCTGCATCTTTGAGTGAAATACAATATTTTGGGTAATATGTAAAAAGGAGCTTTGTATAAGCTAAATTCCCTTCTACTATTCCAAGATTACCTTCTCTTGCATTTATGAATCTTTCATCTGATAGATTAATCACTATTGGACAATTTATTCCTTCTTTGAAAGTTGATTTGACTAGTATTTGGATTCCTCCTAGATGAACATAATTCATCTTTTTTCTTTTCTTTTCAGGAATTTTCCTAAGAATTTGATCTATCATAGGTTTTGTTAACAGGTTAAGCTTATGTTTTCCTGTTGTTTGGGTAATTTCAATTACCTTTTCTATTTCTTGATATTCATGATAAGAAATTTTATCTCTCGCAAACATTCTTTGCATTCTGCTTAACAGATTATCTTCTGTTTTAAGATTTAATTTTAGTCCTTGAATTTTTCGGAAAGTTTCTCCATCAAAGGTTGCTTTTAAGGCATATCCTCTGTGATCTTCTTCAGTTTCCAATATTTGAACTGAATTATCATTTTCTTGAATCTCTTTATTCATTTAGTTAGAATCTTCCGAACTACTGGAGTATTCTTCATAAATTTCGTCTAGAAAGTCTTCGCTTCCTATGCTTATTATAGATTCTAAGTCCGAATCTATTTCAATTCTATCTATTTTTGAGATTTTTACTCTTCTTTTGTTACATTCATAACTTTTATGGCCTTCTTCACCACAATTATAACATTTACATTTGTTATCTTTTGATTTTTTAAAATCATTCTTTTTCTTGTAATATTTTTTCCTGGGAATATATTTTTGTTTAGAAAAATTCTTTCTTTTTATCAAATCCTTTTTAAGTTTTCTTTTTTTATATGGTTTATTATCACATCCCCATTGGGTTGATGCGTTTGTATCCATACAATAAATTTGAGTATTAATTCTTTTAGCCTTTCTTTGTATATTATGTGACATACATAGTTGACCAAGTCTATTTTTTAAAAAGTTTATTCTTTGACCAAGAGTGTCTCCTCTTTTATCTTCTTTTTCATATTCTTCTCGAAAATATTTTGCCCAAAATCCAGGCAATTTTTGATAATATTTTTCCATATATGGTAACATTTCTTTACTACTATCAAAAATTTTGTAATAATATTCTTCGAATTCACAAGTGTATTCTTAAATATAACTCATTTTGCAAATTTGCAATTTTTCTAACTGTTCTTTAGCAATGATTCTTATAATTTCTTTGTTTTCCTTAGCATTTCCTTGGCCTCCAAAGAATTCATTTGCTACAAATTGTTTTAAATTTGTTATTCTTTCTTGTAAGGAGTTTTTTAAACCTTCTAAGGTGTCATCTTTTATTATCTTTTCTGCATCGTCAGTTAATCCAGAAAACCAATTGTGTACTTTTCCAACAAAAGTATTTATCATAATGATATACTTTTCTTCATCTGAATAATTGTCTTTTCCTAGTAGGAAATATAAGAGCATATTTTGAGCCCATAAATTTAAACTTTCTTCTGGGTCTCTTTTACAGTCGAGATCTAGGAACTGAGTTCCAATATCTCCTGTTGGAAGCCTATTAGGCATAAATTTTGCTTTATCATTATTATGAAATTGTTTGATAAAGTCTTGACTCTTTTTTGCTTTATCTGCAAAGTTTTTATCATTTTTTTCAGGTTTTTGCCATTCTTCTTTTATTGAAGACGTAGAGCCTTCAAATTCTCCTTGGGGTCCTCCTGTTTCCCCTTTGTTCATAAATACTTTTAAATCATTTTTTGAAAGATCAAGATCTTCCATAGCGTAGATTAGTTCATCTAGTTCATTCATCTTCTTGAGATTCTGAATTAGCTTTTGTAATTTCTTCTAGATCAAGATTTTCTTTTATTTTTTGTTTTTCTAAAAACTTTTGGATTAGAATTTCATCTAAACTTCCCTTTTGATAGGTACTTGTACTTGCAACCTTTTTTGCTAGTAATTCTTTTATATATTTTTGACTTATATTTTTGTCAATCTTTTCTGTTTTTTCTATGATATTTGTTATTCTTCCTGGAAGATTTTCTTTTATAGCAATAATTTCTATTTCTATCATTTTTAACCTTAAAGTTAAATGTTTTTGACTTTCTATTAAATCTTTTAATAATTCTGAAATTTCTTTCAGACTCATGTTATTCTGAAAAATAATAATCAGAAGTATCCATATCTAATCTATAATCATCATAATCAAAATTATATTGTAGTTCATATCTTTCTTCATCAGATTTGTTTTTCTTAGTAATAATACTCACTATTTTTCTTCTTAGATCTTCATCTAAATTCTTTATAACTATTAGTATAGTTACTAAAGTTTCTTTTTCTATATACCATATAGGTTTTACTAGATTAAAATCTAGTTCCATGTTAATTTAGCCACTAGGCTCTGATACCATTTTTTTACAGCTGTTCCAGAAACAGGGTAGCGGATAATTTATTTAGCAGCTTGGCAGCTATGCAGTTCATACTGACTATGCAGTTCATAACTATATGCAGCTATGCAGTCCATATTGTATTCCTTTTTAGGATTCTAAGAGTATCTTGATATTCAAAGTACTCTTCTATTCTTTGTAATTTCATTTCATGTATAGAAAATATTATGGAATTATGATAACGAAGACTAGTATTAAAATATACTTGTTTCATTTCAAAAATTGCTTTATCCATATGATATAAAGCTTTTTTATGCTTCCAAGCTTTTTTCTTGATCTCAATGAGATTTCTTTGAAAATGTTTCATTATAAATGAAATTATAAAATATGGTTATTTATTTTCATAAATATGCTGAGTAAATAT
This sequence comes from Solanum commersonii, assembly GCA_029007595.1. Classification (NCBI taxonomy): domain Eukaryota; kingdom Viridiplantae; phylum Streptophyta; class Magnoliopsida; order Solanales; family Solanaceae; genus Solanum; species Solanum commersonii. Next base: position 8,781,516 of record JAJTWQ010000006.1, read on the forward strand.
GATTTTAATTCCCTATAGGTACTAAGTACTTCTTTTATGTATAGATATTAGCATAATCTGTGATATAGTATATTGTAAACTGGCTGCTTATAAAATAAAGAGTGTGCGTGTATACCTTCCTTCTTTTATGTCGATGAATAGTCCGTATCACTACCGCAGTAGTTCCCCTTTCAGGCTATGAACAGTTTTCACCTTCACGACCTCAGTCTTACTTGTTACTGTTCCCCCCTAAGGTTGAAGATCGCAACCTTCACTTAAGACTATTTATGGATTTGAAGAAGAGAAGTATATAAACAACTTTTTATTTCATAATCACTATGTTACAAACATACTACACACATATTATAGTAATACTCACAACTTATTAGAAATACTTTTTCCTGACGGGAGAAGTTACTACTCACTCTTTCTACAACTCTCCATACTCTTGGAGGTACCTAACATTTTTTCTTCAGTTGTTCTCTCAGAAAAATGTAGTCTGCCTTCAACGTCTGAAGTTTCTCTCCTTTTATAGATGGAAGGAGGGACTTATTACAAATTATAGATATTACATATTTTCACTTTGGTCCTCCAATAATTGAAGATGCTTGTCTTCTTTTGTTGATGGCCGACCAACGTGACTTTACTTTTAGAAAAGAAAAGATTCTTTTCTTAGCTCTTATCTTCATGACGTAAGTGCTTACGTCATTTCTTTGTCTTCTTTCATATGACGTATGTGCTTACGTCATTCTCTTCGTCTTCTTTCCTGCTACATCACGGATGATTATGATCTAGCATTTTACATGCTAGTTTCCATGTTTCTTCAGTTGCTCCTAATCTGTGGAGCTCAATGTCAAGGATTCTTTCTTTTAGCTCTGAAGATTTAGATCTTCCTTTAGTAATTAAGACCCAATCATGATCTTGTTCTATGACTCGGCTGTCTTCATTGTATAATCTTTTGAGGATTGCATATAGGGCTTTTATTCCTAAAGCTCTTCTTGTTTGGATCCATTTTTTGTTAAGGTGGGGTAGCTTTTTGTCTACTCTTGTGGCCTTTACATTGAAATCCTTAATTTTTTCAATTGTAATGTAATTGAGGGTTGGATAATATGCTTGCATATCCTTGCATTCCATAGAAATGCTAAAAAATCTGCAATAGACACCATTGCCTTGAGCGTAGTTTTTTACTGCTTCGAACAGTTTGGATGGTAACTGAGATAGTTCCTTTAGATCTGGTTTTGTGTATACCCGATCTAAGTATCCAAATTCAAATAATTGAGCTGTAAAACTCGGTAAACCATTTGGAAAGATTGATATTCTTGGAAACAAACTAGTTGTTCCTAGAACACCATAAGTTTCTCCGTTTTCTTCTGGGAGATTATAGATATATCTTGTAAAAGACAAATATTCTTCTTCTTTTGGGTGCTGTTTTCCTACCTGAAAAGAAGAAAACACTTTTGTTCCAGAGGGAACTGCGTTAGTTTTGCTTTCTGGTTTCCCAGATGTAAATTTTTCAGCTTTTGCTGAGGATGAGCTTGAAGCTTCATTTTCACGGCTTTTTTTCCTCATCTTTCGATTTGGAAATAGGCATATCCGTGTATACCTTCGAGATGTTTTGGGCACTAGGTGCTAGTGGGACATCTCCTGCCACTTTGTTGGGATTGATATTCCCTTCGAGATTTGAATTCTGAATTGGATGTGTATCTAAATGTTCAGGCAAGTCCCTCCTTTGCCTCCAATCTTTTCGAGACAAGATAAGTCACGAAGAAAGTAAAATTTGAGAAAAAAAAGAACAAGATGAAGTAGAAACAAATAGAACTATGATGAAGAAGAAGCAAACATCAGTTAACTGTAGTCAATGTCACAAGCTTGGTCATAATACGAGAACTTGCAAGTTTAACTATGTACAGTCAGAAGGAGGAGTTTTTGAGTTAGCTTTTTGGATGCCTTCTACTTCATTTGTACCTGTAAATTTGCCGGTAAATATTTTTATATGCTAACTAAGTTAGTTTGGAATCTTAAAAGAATCTGATTTTTTTCCTTCTACAAATTAGTACAAATTTTATCCATGATGATAATGTTGCGTCGTCCGACTTGAATATTTTACATGGTATCTTTTTTATTTGGTCACACCTACTCTCTCTTTTTTGGGGTTTATATCTTAGTTTATGGCGACTTTATATTTTTCAGATGGATTGCTATTTTGAAGTGACCATATTTTTTGTTGATTGTTTGATACCTGATTGAAGTGAAGAATTTTTTGAGTTTTTATAACTAGCTGGTTGAAGTGAAGATATTTTGTTGGTTTCATGCTAGTAGCTGGTTGACGTGAAGATATTAAAAATTACCTTTAGTATTTTTGTTGCTTTTATTCATATTTTTGAACCAACTCATGTCATTTGATTTTGATAAGTTGTGACTTGTGATTAGAAACTTCAGTATGCACTAGTTATTGTTCCATCAATCTAAGTTTAATTTATGCTTCGATTTTTAACTTTTATCTTCAAATTTGATAGAATTTTAAGTCTTGTTATGTACTTCATGTCTGAATTGATATGTGTCTTCCATTCTATCTTTTTTCTTTCTTTCAAATTAAAATCATGTGAAACTTTTGTTCTATATTCATTCTTAATATTGTAGCTGGACATGCAGTTATTGAAGACCTCATTACAGTTGACAGGGGTTCTTTATTATGTTTTCAACACAAAAGAAAAAAAGAGGCATACTCTAGCTCTAATATTGATATGGCCAGATGATAGGATTACAGTGGAAGAGGGCGAATGTCTTTACTTTTAAGCTAGAGAAGGATAACAATCTACATGTTTTACATTCTTTATTTTGGTAATTAAAGAAATGTTATTACCAAGTGATCAGAAGTTAAGTGGCTTTCCCACATCTATTATGTTCTTGCTTCTTGTCCCTTATTTCAAATTCAAATAGAGCCGCTTCTTGTCCCTTATTTCAAATTCAAATAGAGCCTTGATTGATATAAGAAAGATGTGCTCGTATAAAAATTGAAACAAGAATCTTGGTGTTAGAAAAATGTTCCCAACCCTTGATAAACATCAGAGCTACGTAAACTGTTTTGCAAGCAAACAAATCTTCAAAAATTTCATCATTTCCCTGTTAGTTATCATTGTTTATTTCCCTTACAATTACATGCTTCATTTTATCCTTCATTGAATAAAATTAGGATTTATATCTTCTTTTCTTATTAATTTTATTTAAAATCATTGAGGTTATTGTTCTTTTTCACAAGAGTAATTTGAAGAAAAAGTAGCAGGGAAAAAGAAATAACTTAAAAAATGGGTTAAAGATTTAATATCACGAAATTTCCGTTACTATAAACCTAAGCTATTTGTATTAAAAAATGGACAAAACAAAACCTAATAGGTTTTTGAATACTTAAAGGACTAAAATAGGTAAATATACAGTTAAGAGACCAAACCTAATAATTTTTTGAATAATTAAAGGACTAAATCTGATAAAAGTATAGTTAATGAACCATTTTAAACCTACTCCTATCGTTAAGGGCTATTTATGGAGTTTTCTCTTTAAAAAAAAGATTGTTATTCGGTGAAATTGAAAAAGAAAAATAGTTAATTCCTACATTTAAGTGTTGTAGTAGGATAAAAAAACACACATTTAAACCACGCAAAGTAGCAATGAGTAGTAGTTAGGTACTTGAGTATTTATGGTAGAATTCTAATTAGGAAAACTACACATCTAGACATCTATATATATATATATATAATCTCTAGTTTAAAAACATTACATGTAATATCATTTTTTAATAATTAAACCATATATTTAAAAATTTAAACTAGATACACAATCCCCTAAAATATACTCCTTCCGTTTCAAAAAGAGTGACTTGGTTTGATTTGGCACGGAGTTTTAGAAAATAAAGAAGACTTTTGAATCTTGTGGTCCTAAATTAAAGTTATGTCAAATATACTAAATTGCCCTTCAATCTTGTGGCTTTAAACATGGCACGTGGAAAACTGAAATTGAAATGTTACCAAAAAAGGAAAGAGGTCATTCTTTTTTAAACAGACTAAAAAAGAAAGGAAGTCATTCTTTTTTAAACGGAGGGAGTAGTATTGTATAATCATCATAAAATTGTATCTCCTTAATTAATGAGACATTAACAATTCAAATTACTTTCTCTCTTCTCACCAGTCGTTTCCCTCCCCAATCCCAATACCCGTGTGTATTTCACCCCCACTCCCCCACATAATTCAAACACATCCACCATTTCCCCTTCTTCCTTAACCATCTCAATACATGTTTGCATGTACTAAATTCATAACTAACTCTCCATAATCATCATTATATAAAGAGGTAAAGTAAGATCTTGTTTAGTTATTTCGGCATAGTCTATTGTATCTTTGTTTACACCATTTTCAGATTAAGAGCTCTATTTTTGTTTAAAGTTCGATTTTGAGTGTTTTACATTGTTTGAATTTGTTATTTCTTCATACCATTTTAATGACTGACAATTCATAAAATAGTACGAGTCCCGTTAAAAGTATTGTTAATGAAGACTAACTTTCCAATAAAAGCACTTTTTATTTGTTTCTTTTCATTAACAATTTTGTAATGGTTGCAGTATTTGAATCTCCATCTACCAACATTCAAACCAAAAGTAGATCTAAGCTTAGGAACAATCCAATCAAAATGACAGAATTACGCCAAGCTTTAATTAACAGATCAGATACACAACTAAACCTAGATACACATTTAGTGCAACAACACGCATTAGAGTCTGACCAGATACAATACTCAAAACCTTTTATAAAAGGATACACAACGCTATAAATAGATACATGAACGATGACTTATGCATAAATTCATTCTCTGCTGACTTAGTTATAATCGTTGAGGTTGCGAGATACATGCTTAAATAAATAAGATACAACTTAATGGACTTAACATTATCTTGAATTCTCTATATAGATACTAACAACGATTCCGAGATACATGCCTAACAAATTATACATGCTACACCAATCATTACTCTTAAACATCAGATCACTAATCTTAACGATGACGTATCCATTATTTGTTCGAGATACACACTATAAAATTATGACACTTAATTCCATGTATATGTAATATGTTAGTAACTGAAAAAAAATATACATGCTTAACAAAATATACATGCTACAATATTCATTACTCTTAAACATTCGATCGTTACATTTAAGAATGTCGTATACATTACTTGTCCGAGATTCACACTATAACATTATGACACATTTTTTTCATGTATCCGTAGTACATTATTATTTGAGATATATGCTTAACAAAATATACATGCTACAAAAGTCGTTACTATTAAACATTAGATCGTTACTTTTAAGAATGACGTCTACATTATTTGTTCAAGATACAAACTATAAATTAAGATACACGATAAAAACACATTTAACCTTACATCTAATTTCTTTATTATTTTGACACGTTTTTATCGTGTTTTTAAGATACACAAAAAGGATATACATTATGTATATAAGATACATCCAACAAGAATTGATGAAGAAGATGAAGTTTATAGTTTCTGAATTACTAATCTGTATGATTTAGAGTTTTTTATCAAAACTGGTAACACTTGATAAGGATGGATCCACTAAATCCATTTTGTTTGTTAATTTTCCATCATTTACTCCTTTAATTAAGGAATTAAGTTACAACATTTAAATCAAATCAATTAAATCATGTATCTTGTCCTTTTAAGTCTGATAGATACATGTATCTAATGGCTTATAATACATGTATCCGATAGCCGAAAATGATATAGAAAGTAATATTGAAAACTATCGAAATTCCTAGTAGTTATGATATAAAGTAGTGAGGTTATGTAATTTACCCTAATTATTTATGTTCCTAAATATTAGACTAATAATTTTAAAAAAATAGTAAATGAGTGAAAAGACGATTTTGTCTAAAATGAAGTCTTTTAATGAAGGACAAAAAGTCCAAACAACATTATGAAAAGAAAAAAACAAACTACAATAGACATGGGTATATATAATAATACAACACAACTACTTATAAGTTATAACAAATTAAAAACAACCTGAAATTGCTATGGAAGGAAACTGAAAGTCTATACGTATAGTATTATTATTCTCTTTATCTTATGTTTTTCAACTTTTAGTGTTGAATCGAGAAACGTCATGAAATCGATGATACACATTCTAATGATGGTGGCTCAAGAATGTCTATACAAAACAAGTCTCCATAATATTTGCCTTTCTTTTTGTGTCTAATGTTCTCAAATAGTAATCTGACATCCATCGTTTTCATTGATATTCATGTAAAACAATTAATTTATAGTAATTTGTTGGAGTCGTTTTTTTTTTGGGCACTCGTTAAAGAGAATTTTGCGAATGCAATCCTAATAATGAAAGCTGACTTCAGGTGCAATTCCAATAAGTTGGAAATTTCCTATGAATTTAGAGAAAATATAATAACTTGTACAACTTGAAAGCATCTACGTTGGTGCTGAACTAATATTGTGAAAATTGTAACTAAAACATATCTAATATTGACGTTTTAATTAACAACCAGATAAAAGTGTTCAAATTTTCAAATCATATTTTTTTCTCGAAAGCCAATTAAATTAAAAATTAAACCACATATATATACATTCAAAACAAATTTAGGATTCATGAAATCTATCAAACAAATCGTATTAACAATTTGATAAAATTAATTAAATTACTTAATGGCGAGAAATTAGCGGGATGAAAAAATAAGGTAGATTATTCTATTTTATTTCCTCATGCTTCCTACAAATACCATGCATAAAGGTTAAACATCACATCCACTTTCAAAACAAATTAACACTTGATGCATAACTAAATAAAATAAGACAAATAGCCAAAGCAAAGTCAAACTTACTAACTAATAGTAACTATATATGTCTTCGACCCTCAAATACATCTTAGAGAATATAGAGTTAAGAGGCAATGTCAAAGTGTTCTTTTTCCATGTAGTATATGAATTAATTAACTTGGATGTAGTTTCTGTTGGATATATACTATTAACCAAGTGTTAAGAAATAATATTTATTATAGAATAAATATTTGCTCAATTTTAATAGATCATATATTCGTTTATGGTGTCTGTTTACTTAAATAGTAGATGATTTAGTGTGTAGAGTTTTAGCTTATACACAGAGGATTAAATCATCGGTTCTTATAAGTATAAAGTTTTTTGTTCACAATCTAGGATGAAAATTGGACATGCCATCGGTACGATTGTAGCACAAGATTATATGTTGGGCATGACTTATTACCCCTGCACTATTTAATAGTGTATTTTAAAGATATATAAGTGACCAGAGCAAATTACTATTTATAAGGATGCAATATTTATGATGTCCACGTGGACACCTATGTATCTACACTATTAAATAGTGCAGGGGGTAATAGGTCCTGTCCAAAGTTTGGGATTGTTACAGCAATTTCGGTCAAAGTTCATATATATTTCGAATCCTTTTTCCGTAATAATATAATAAAGGGGGAAATAACAAATATACCTCCAAACTATCGTAAATGGTATCTAAATACCCTTCATTATACTTTTAGAACTCTAATGCCCTTACCGTTTAATTTTTTAGCGTGTATGCCCTTTGAACTAATGGAGGACACGTGTCACGATCTTTACAACCTATCTAAAATTTATCTAATTTTTATTTCCAATTAAACAATCGACCCGGATATTAAAAACCCACCCAAATAATTTAAGACACACACCCAAGTAAATCTCATTTTTCCTCTATTCTCTAGTTCTAGCAACCAAACACCCCAAGAACAGTTACACAACACCACTGCAACGGCTTCATCTTCTCTGGCAAAGCTCCACATACAAAACCACCTCTAACTGCTATCTAACCCAACCTCCATTGCTCCAGCGAAATCAGTGAGGTAGTGACCTTTCATTCACCATGAAACCTGACCACCACTCACCCATCTCTCCCTCACTGTTGCTCCAACAGCTCCGGCGAACCAAACCAGTGATCTTCGAATGGATTTATAGTCGCAAAACTCAATAACTTTTTTAGATCGGTGAAACTTTGAAAAATAAAAATTGTAGGGCTGAAAGCCAAGAAAATAGACCTGTGAAAACCGAAAATCAACAATACATTCAACAATCACACTACAATGAGACATATAAAATAAAATCAGTCATAAATTAGACAAGAAAAATATGGAAGGATAAGGAACAAACATACCTCTAGCTCTCTTTATAGAGCTTCAACAATGGAGGTCAAGAAGATTCTCCGTAACCCATAGCTAACACTACAACAAAAACGTTCAATAGGGAAGGGAAATCTGGTCCCTAAAAGTTAGGTTCCGGTCCCTAAAGGTCAATAGAGACGGAAAAATCTAGTTACCACCCCGTTCCTAAAGCTTTTGTCGCTATAAGTCATTTAGGACGGGATGAAATAGCTGGTCCTTAAATTATTTCTCCGACGGGTATAAAACTTGTCCCAAAAATGTTTTTAGGACTGTATTTCTAGTCCCTAATAGCTAGAACCTGTTCCTGAAAATATATTTTGGGACTATGTTTACTGGTCCTTAGCTTGCATATATGACTAGTTTAGGTGGGCTATTTAGGACCAGTAAATTGTGGTTTATAAAAATACAATTTTTAATACAAAGAATCAAATGCATATATTATAAAATTATCATAATCTGCTTTCATACATAATACATCAATCATGTCATAGTTTACTTACGCACCTACTTCACGAAAAAAAACCGACATCCTCCTATCAAATAATATAAATATATAAATGTAGATGTCTTGTTGGCTTATCCAACTACCTATGCTCCTTTTAGTTCCAAAACAAGCAGTTCCGTTGTCTGAAAAGTGCCAGGTCCAGTAACTATTTCGAGCCCGAGTCCATTTTTGTCAAGCACGTAGAGGAGAAATGAGCTTCAAGCAGATTCCAATCTTCTAGAAGTGGAGTGAAAATCATATTTGCCTACTACAAGTTTAGCAATTGCCAAAGTCCCACCAGAGTGTGAAGGCCTATTATCTTTTAATACACTTATCGGCATTGCAATGTCAGCAATGTGTTGATGAATCTCAATAGTTCAATGCACCTGGCAATGGTCAGGAACATACAAAATTTGACCAATGTGACAACCAAGATGATACACAAACATTTTTATTTCAGATGCTTTATGCAGAATCCAAACACTCTTGATGTGCAACATTAATTAAGCTAACGGCAAGCGCTTACAAAGAGGAGTCCAGTTTCAACAGCACAAAAGAGTAACTTCTTTTATAAGTTTAATAGTGATTTAACCCTGTAAAGAATATATAATAAATCTCAAAGTAAGCAAGTAAAGAGTTCAAATTGCTGAATCATATTTCATCTTCATTGTCCTAAAACTATCTTATTGTAAATGGGACCTACACAAGCTTTACTAGTTCTATAGAACATACCAAGGAAAGAGGAGTTTAAACTCATTATAGTTATTGAAAGTTTAAGCTCCATATATCATTTTCCACATTATTAAATCAAGTTGCAGCTCCTATAAATATTAAAAAGATGTGGAAGTAAATCTTATCTTGCCATTCTATCTTAAAAGACCAAATTGTAATTTCTAGTTGTTTCAAGTTGCTCAATAATTAGCTCGATACCTCAAAAAAATCAATAAGGTAAAAGATAACAAAGTAACTCATCATGAAGAAGGTACTTGCCTTGAAACTCTTAGCAAATGTTGTAGAACACAATGGGTTGTCCATGTATATTATGATCCCTGTTAAGAGGAGAAAAATAGAAAAACTACTTAATGCGCTGCATTAATTATTAGATCAGAAATATTGGATGAACAAAAGAAAAAGACTGGTATTTATTGATCTATAACATCTAAATTTACCGTAAAAAGGAAATGACATAACCTGATGCATACACATTTTTATCTTAAACATCAACATTTTCAAGTGCTCAACATGAAATTAATTTAGGAGCAAGCCTTCCTACTGATAAAATCAACTTAAAAAGCTAAAGAACCGACATTCATAATGAAGTCTTTGAAAGAGGTTTAGATAGATGACATCAAAAAAATTCTTGTGATTTCACTGTCCTAATAGACAAATGCATTCAGTAATTGGCTTGGATAGTCAATCAAAGAGATCTTTTGCAAATACGCACCATATATAGTATATGGCATCTAAGTGCGATGAGCAGAGGATAACATAAACAAAAAATCTTCAATATATTAGGAGTAAATAGAGGATAACTTTTCAATTTTTTTAAATTTCCAAACAAGTAACCATCACCTCAAGCAGATGGCTTGGACAACTCTAATAGCTTCTTCTTGGATTATTAGCCAATTAAGTATCAAAACTATTCAAAAAGGTTCAAGATAATACAGTAAAAGAACTCAAGAATCTCTTCTTTGTTCATGTTAAACAAATTAGACAATGCTACAATCTCAACTTGTATTACCGAGTTTTAAGTGATTCACCTACTTGAAAGATAACAATCTACACAAGATACTCAGGAAAGGTAACCGACAATTGCTTAAAGAGATCTCGCATAGACCCTTACAAGATAATTACATTTAGGAGAGCTCTTTTCATTCAACTAGGCTAACTTTAAAAGTACTTTTGAATGTAAATGGAGAGGACTTGGTCTTTTTTTTGTGTCATAGACCAAAACAAACTAATGAATAGAAAGGTACAGTAACAATGCAATTAAATAGGTTAGTTACCTAAAACAAAAATACTGTCACACCATATATATCTTAGCAATGGTGTTAATCTTAGAGCTATCCCTATTCCCTATTCTTCACTATTAAATAAAGCAAGTTCAATAGGTTGAAACATTGTACTTAATATATAAAAATCATTATACACTACAATAAACTTATAGGGGAACCAAAATAACATAAACTAATTGAAGGAAAAACAAACAAAGAAGATTAGCTGAAACAAATAAAAAGACTAGAATTAAGGACATCAAACTTACATACTCCATGCTAATGCTTCTATGAGATCTTTCAGCCATTGAAATGCTTCATTCCAATCTTACTTCAGATTTCTGTTTCTATCCATTTTTAGCAAGTTCTAGTTGTAGGATTTGTTAAGGTAGCTGCAATGCATAAAAAAGAACATACAACTAAAGATCACTCATCTACAGGTTCTCAAAAAGTACTCTTGTTTCCTAAGACAACACATCGTAGATAGTTAAAGTGAGTAGTATAAATAAACTGTCAGCTGGATTTTAAAAAAAAAAATAGTCGAGTTAACCTATACAATCAGTATTATCCTCACTATATTAGTTATACAATTCTTAAAAAATAGAACATGTAGTAACATTCTAGAATGAAGAACCAAACTAGAAAATCTAATGTATTAGAGAATTCAACCAATAAAAGCCACAATCATAGCCCAGTCCCATGTTTTCTTTGCTATCCAAGCCTATTTCCAGAATACTAATGGACTTCTTTAAATTGATATCATAGTTCATATGTATGATTTTTGTTTCTCTAGTATTTACTTCCCCTGTTTAACTGTCTCACGTTTAACTGTTTAAGGAAAAAGTTACAAAATCTTGGTGAAAAATTGCATATGAAATAGTTTATTGCTTTGAACATATCAAAGAAAATTTATAATTTTATCTTCTTAGTTCGGAGTAGACTCGCTCACCATCCCAAAAACGCAAGATCTCATACTTGTATCTTAAAGGATATTTCAAAAAAGAAATAGTTTTGTTCCCTAAAATTATTTACTCATACAAACCAAACAATGACAGGGAGATATTTGCATTCCCAAATTTTCCTTCACCTAAAAGCCCTTTCTTAACAACTATCTACCATTCTTCACACCAAGTCCAATACGCCAAGTTATAGCCTTCATGCCAAAACAATTAGTATTAAGAAGAATTAGTTTCAAAGACTATCAATTTCAACAATCAAAGCTGCAGCGAGAAAGAAAATTCTTGATCTAAACCCAAAAATGAAAAGACAAAGAAAATATACAGACCTATTTCGATAGACATTTCTTGTCATTCGATTCGCGAATCTCCAGCTACTTTAGATCGATACAAATTGAGACTTTAGACTTTGAGAGAGGAAGAGTCCATTTTTAGGTATTTACAAGCTTCAACATAGAAGAAATGGATAGTGACAGTAGGGTTTTATAATATAAAGGTGGAGGGATTTATAAATACATTTAATTTAATATTTAGGGATGAGATGTATATTTTATTTGGAACCAGATTTAGACTCTTCGCTAACTCGAAAGATAAAAATAGAAATTAAAGACCAGAAAAAAAAGCTGTCCTAATAAGTATGCTTTTAGGGACCCCATAAGAACCCCGTCCCTAATTATTGTTCTTTATTGAAACAATTTCTTGTAGTGTAATATGTGGCGTGAGAATGTTCAAACATTCCAAAATGTACCACACAAGGATTTATGGGCAATCAAGAAATTAAAAAAAAGACGGCAAAATAATTGCCTCAACACCAGAAAAAAACAAACTCAATTTCATCAATTGAAAACCCCCTAAAGTTCTACCGATACATTGAATGAGTTTCCAACTCCGTTCCTGTCCTTTGTTCTGTTTTGAAATTTTTTTAGTGAATGTTATTAAAAGTTGTGTTGATGAAAATAATCTTAAATTGGAGTATGCAATATGAGATTTAACTAAAATGCAAAGAAAATCTCTAATGGATTCTCCGTTAGAAAGGAAAAGATTTGAGAAGATGGTCTATTGGGGTTTTGGTTATAATTTCGGTGCGGGTCTTAAATTATTTGGATGAGTTTCTAATTATCTGGGTCGATTTTTTAATTGGAAATAAAAATTAAATAAATTTTGGATAGGTTGTTAAGATCGTGACACGTGTCCCTCCGTTAGTCCAAAGGGTATACACGCTCCAAAAATTAGACGATAGGGCCATCAGAGTTCTAAAAATATAACGGAGGATATTTAGATACCATTTATGATAGTTCGGGGTATATTTTTCTTTATTCCCTATAATAAATTCTGTTGACCATCTTTAATAATAGATATAAAGAATTTCAAATATTATTCTTATACTTTTTAAGATAATAAAGATATTTTTATCAACAATCTCACATTTATCTTTAAAACAATAGCAAGGAATAATATAATAAAAATATATAAAAGATGATTATCGTTGGAATTTTCAAAAGAAAGAATAATGTGTCAAATCTAGTGTCTCGTAGACTGTGAACCAAACCTAGATAAATTAAGATTACACTTACAGATCAAATGGTTAAGTTTAAAACTTCTATGAACCAAGAATTCTTTTGTAAGCTCAGAGTCTTATTCTATCACATTATACTTGCACAATCTTTGTTGTTATTGCGATTTTGCGCTAAAAGGTCATGCGTGTGTCCTGGTATTCATGAATGCTTTAGAAATATGTCACTATTTCATAGAAGCGGCACCACTCCACACTCATATGCGTGTGTCCTGGTATACATATAATTAATGCATGCATTATTTTTGCTAATACCCATCAAGTGTATTCTGCAGAGAAATACACCACCTATAAAAGGATATGGTTATGGAAGGGGTCGTATGATAGAATGTATTAGCAAAAATAATGCATGCATTAATTATATGTATTACTAATCCCTTGTTTGGTGCATTTTTTTCATAGTATGTATAACTAATGCTTGCATTAATTATTCACTCTATTGTGTATTGAGGAGTGTATTACTAATAGCTAGAAATCTATGGTATTAGTAATGCAAAGGATTTAATGCATGCATTAGTATGATTAAAGACTCAATCACCCCTCAAAAGTACTTTTACATCTTTTCCACCATCATTGTGAAGGATACTTTTGTAAATAAATATTTTTATACAATGCATAAAAAATAATCTATGCATAACTAATACAAGTGTAACTAATACATGCATTACTATTACACTCTATTGGATATTATTTTTATATACTCTACCAAACGACCCCTAAGAGTTCACAACTCAACCTCACTTTCCTTGCAGATTTGCACTATATGCACACCACAATAGATCACAGATGGGACAAAAATTTATAGTGCACAAGATCAACACAATGACTTGTTACTACCCATATGAACCTAATTCATGGTATCTCCAATCACATAAGTTAGGTTACCATCATGTATGATATACAACTTGACAATAGTCTCATTCTCGTTGAAGATTCATTTATTAATTTTCCCCCAAAATTCTAGTTAGAGAATTAGCCAAATTCACTTATGACTTCAGACGATTTATGGAAATAATTAATGTTTTATTACTATTTGTCTCAAACTCATGTAATCATCATATGGAGGTTCGTTGATTTTTTATCAACATAAATACTCGTTAAGAAGTTACTTAACCACTTAACATCATTATCAACCAATTCCATTATATTTAGTTGATTTTTAAATCATCAACACAATAAATAAACACACATTGAATTTGTATAACAAAACCACACAAGGTACTTTACCCCATATTTTCAAAAGTTCAACTTAGAAAATAATATTTCTATATAACAAGTTCATCCAATTTTTCACATAAGCATTCCATCATATAAATGATAAGCTAAAAAAATAACGTCACTCAAACATTATATATCACTCAAAAAATGTAGATATTTACTCTAGTGATTGCAAGAAAAAACTAAATTATAGAATCGAAGTGCATTACCAAACGAACAACATACTTTCTGATTTGTTTTTTTCATCTAAAATCTTACTAAAAAAGAAAACAATAACACTCAATTGATAAGTGACTTCATTATTTAAGAAGAATATAAAAAAGTCTTAATTAAAAAACCTCAACAGTTGGTGTCTTTTTTCTTTTGCTTTACTAAAAGTTTCAACTACACAGTAAGTACGTAAACACATTCAAACATTGACATTTGAAGATCAAGAAACATTAACATAGAAGAGAAATTTTATTACCAAAACATCTAAACACAAAACTTATTTATTTAAATGGTTTCAATTTAGCATGTCAAAGTAAATAATTAAATATTAGCATCTTTATTCATGACTTGAGAAACATTGAGAACAAATAGGTCATGATTACAATATCCTTTACCCACAAACATATTATTCTTGGTTATCACTACCTTACCATATTCAATTGCAACTTTCACCCCCACCTTTCCTTATAATCCTACTGAAATCAAATTGGTTCGGATGCTAGGAACATGCAGCACTTTAGTCAATACCAATGTTTTTCAGATGTGAGTTTGAGAAGAACTTTTCCTTTTCCAAGGAATTGAGTGATTGTAGAATCACTAAGATACACAACTTCTTCTCCTTCATTGACTTGGGTGTAAGACACAAAATCTGTTTTATTGGCACAAATATGCCTAGTAGCATCTGAATCTATCACACATTCACTCACATTGAATGCAAGGTTCGCTTGGGAAATGACCGTCATAATGATATCATCTGCTTCAACCAAATTTACTCTTGGCTTAGCAGGATTGTCTTTTTTCCCAACTTTGTTTTTGCATTAAGCTGCATAATGGCCTACTTTGCCACACAAAAAAATTACCATTTTTCTTGAAAGTTTTATTGTTGACCTGAGTTTGTAATCAAGTTCTTTTTCTTACTTGTTATCTTTATTGCGAGACTTATTGTGTTCCACAAGATTGACTTTTGTGGAGATTTTTTTTACTTTGACAGAAACTGATAGCTTTATGTTGGTATCTTCAATGATGATGTGTTTCACCAAATATTCAAGAGATAATAGCTTTTGTTTGTGCTTCAAATTTTGTTTGTAGTCATTTCAATATTGTGGAAGTTTTTCAATCAACATACCCGCCACGAACTGCTTCTATAAATTATTTTTTCCAACTTAAGATCTTCAACTAGCTTGTGAAACTCGTTGATTTGTGCCTTTACAACTTTCTCCTTGGTCATCTCCTATTTGTAAAAATTATCAATAACAAACTTTTGTTTGGTAGCATCTTCAACAGTGTATTTAGCAAGCAACAATTTTCAAATCTCCTTTGCTTTCTTATTAGAACAATACACATCGAACAATTCATTAGAAAGAGAACTTAATATTGTATGCTTACATACCTTATTTGCATAACTCCACTGATTTAGTTTCTCAGAAGCAAATTCATCCGATTTTGAGTCTACTAGCGCAAGCGTCATTCCATACACATGTCAAGAGAAGAGAAAATCCGTTCATACCATCTCTTAGAATTATGTCCACCAAAAACTTTCACTTTTGAAAATCGGGGAAGTATTTGGTAAACTTGTGCGAAGACACAATAGGGATAACAACGTGAGATGTTTAAGCAGCAATGGTGGTATTATGAGTAACAATAAAAGATGCATCATTTTCGTGAATCATGATAACAAAAAATATCCTTAAGATTGGGAAAATATTAGAAATCACGAAAATCTCGTAGCTTGAGGCCGGTGCGCCTATGGTACTGTCCTTAGGAATATTTCACCGGTTAAGATGTATCCCTCAAGATTCAACAAGCTCTTACTAGGAACCAGAAACTAAGAAAGAAAATATTTTACTTAAAAGAAAACCCAACAAATAAACTAAAGAAGAAAAATTCTTTTCCACTCATTTTCCTTTTAACACACAAAAGTACTATTACCTCTGTCTAATAATAGTTGTCCACAATTAACTTGACACACCCCTTAAGAAATAATAAATAATAGGGGTAATATTACTATTTTATCCTTTGACTTTATTAAATTTAATATTTTGAGAAATGTGTTCGATATAAATAGTACATAATAGCAAGGGTAAAATAGACACAAAAAGTAAATTATCTCTTGATTTTTTAAACTGGACAAATATTATTGGACAACTATTTTTAATATAATGGACAACTATTATTGAACGGAGGGAGTATATATAGCTATTATTATGAGCAACTTTCACATATAACAAACACAAAATTCATATTTGTATGCTATAGAAAAGTTTGCATAATTGCGCTCCATAACAAACACATATATATGTATAATTCGCTATACATATACAAGAGAAACAGTTGTATAATTCTCTATACATATACAAAGAAGGCAATTGTATAATTCGCTATAACATATACAAAAGAAAGCAGTTGTATACAAATAGAAATGTATAATCTGTATATGTATAAAACGAGAAAGAGAGAAAGGCAAAAGAAAATTGGGCACGAAGAAAATATTTATATTGTATAATTATAAGTGTATAGGACGAAGATATATGTATTTACATACGTATATATAATTTTCTCTCGCTTTATACAAACATAAGCACAATTTATACATTTCGTTTCTGTTTGTATAAGCGAAAGAGGCGAGAGTGGCGAGCGAGATTTGGGAGAGTGGCAAGCGAGATCTGGGAGAGGGGAGAGAGGGGAACGAAAATATATGTATATATACAATTTTCTCTCGCTTTATATAAACAGAAACACAATTTATACATTTCTGTTTTGTATAAAACGAGAGAGGCGAGCGACAGGAGAGCAAGCGAGAGAGGGAGAGTGGCGAGCGAGAGTTTGAGGGAGAGAGGCGACTAGCAAACAGTTTGCTACAGGGCATAATTAAATCAAAGTGTGGTTATACCATTTAATTTAAATTAATAATTTGCCATTGTGTACAATTTTTCCTATTATGTATAGGTAATACCATCAGTCATGCATATAATTCACAATAAATATTTAGAATAAAAGTCATTAAGGCGGTAGAATTACTACCAAATATTCCTTTGAATTTGTGCATATAACTGCCAAATCAATAGACTTCACTAATACCATAACGACATTTACACATTGCCACAATAAAAACATACTCCCTCCATTCACTTTTACTTGTCACACCCATTAGTAAATTAATTAATGATATATTTATTTTATCAAACTATCTCCTATTAAATGATGTCTTGAAAAAATGATTTGAAAAATAAGTATTTGATGTTGAGGGTAAAACATTGAAAAAAATTATTGTCTTTTCTTGATATGTTAAAAGTGACAAATAAAAATAAAAATCTATTTAAGGAATAAATGACAAGTAAAAGTGAATGGAGGGAGTATAACCGTTGGCTACGCCTATTAAAAAAACTTAATACTTCCTCCGTTCACTTTTACTTGTCACATTTTGACTTGACACACCCATTAAGAAAATAATTAATAATATATGTATTTTACCAAACTATCTTTTCTTGATATGTCGAAAGTGACAAGTAAAAGTGAATGGAGGGAGTATAGTACTTCATCTGTCCCTAATTACTTGACCAATTTTCCTTTTTTACTTGTACATTTCGACAAATCAAGAAAAACTATTTTTTTATTACCTATTATACCCTCAATTAATTAATTTTAATTTTTTTTTACCTATTATACCCTCAATTAATTAATTATGGAAAATATAGAACTTCTTGAAAGTTTTAAATTTTTAATACATCCACTTCATACTCCCCTCCGTCCAACAACAGTTGTCCACAATATTATTTTGGGATGTCCAACAATACTTGTCCACTTTATGAAATCAATGGATAATTTTACACTTTGTTCCTAAGTTACCCTTATCATTAACTATAGTCATTTCCCTATTACATTTTTCAAGACATTGTATCTATTATATTCAATGGTGATATAGTAAAATTACCCTTCTATTTATAGTTTCTTAAGAGGTGTGCCAAGTCAACAGTGGACAACTATTGTTGAACAAATGGTGTAATTAATAGGGGTAAAATGGTAA
The DNA here is from genome assembly GCA_029007595.1 of Solanum commersonii. NCBI lineage: Eukaryota > Viridiplantae > Streptophyta > Magnoliopsida > Solanales > Solanaceae > Solanum > Solanum commersonii. The sequence continues at coordinate 8,800,206 of JAJTWQ010000006.1, forward strand.
ATTCACTATATCAATCATTGTTTTCTTAATAGGTGTGCCAATAAATAAATGGACAACTAATTGGGGAAGAGGGAGTATTAATAAGGCTAAAGTAATTTATAAGGTAGTAATATAATAAATCTCTTGACCATTTTTAATAATAGATATAAAGAATTTCAAATATTATTCTTATACTTTTTACGATAATAAAGATATTTATAGACACATAATTTTTTACCGAACTTGATGTTTTACACAAATTTTAGTGCTTAAATATTTCTTTTATATTTGTATTAAATATTTTGATGATTATCTTATTTTAGTAAGTTTATTTAAAATATTTAAAAACTACAAAAAATAGAGTCACATATTTAGGCTAAGTTTTATTTTATAAGAAAAAAGAAAATTTACGGAAAATATATGTTTTTTTTAACAAAAAATAGATTTAATAAATAAGCTAGTGTTTCTTAGTTTTCTTTTTAGATTAGCTATTTAACTTTACTTATATCTTTTATTAGTTCAAAATAATTAGCTAATATTTTTATTATTATTATAATGTTTATACATATACACATTCTCCACTCCTTAAACCTCTCATCCCTCTAATCTACCCCACACTCCCACTCCCACTCCCACATGTTTCTCACCTATATACCCACCATTAATCAGACTCATATACTACTACTATACAAAAACATCCATATGCACAACCCAACTCTCTGACACATCAAAAGAAAAAAGCAAAAAAAAATAAAAACTCCTTCATTCCCCATCCCATCGCACGCATTAAAAGGGGAGAAGAAAAGAAAATAACTAACACACATACTACAGTCGCAATATATATACACGTACAAGAACAAAAAAGGAAGAAAATCCATCAGCAATATACTATACTCAACTACATTCTCCATTCCTACCCTTTCAATACACAACACACAACAAACCTAACAATACACCAAAATATTTTCTTTCTCCAAACATGTCATGCCCGAGTCTACACTCTGAACGTGATTGGCACTCGAGAATCATTTTTGATCCCCAAGCGAACCCTTGGCCTGGCTATATGACTTACATGACATTTACCAATATTCAGAAGCTTAAATAGGTGAACACTTAGACATTTAATAAAGTCTTAACAATATTGTCTTACAAAATACCTAGCATGAACCATGAGTTAAACAAAACATCTTGAGAAAACAATGTAAAACATTTACTCAATCTGTTTACGAAGCCTTTAACAATGTGAGATGGATGTCGAGACAAGACACACGACACCCCCTAAAGCTACTAACTAAAATAAAATAGAGTCCCCTGAAAGCAAGGAGGCCTCATCAAATGTTGTCTGCGAGTGGATAATGATCTCAACGATTCACCTGTTGATGATCCTAAATACCTATATCTGCATCATAAAATGATGCAGGTCGAATGATGTTAGCACATTGAATGTACTTGTACGTGAAAAGGTTAGAGTAAACAATAATCTGCCTTGAAGGACTGAAACAATATAACTGGATTAATACATGAATATGAAGTGAAAAACCATTTAAGCTTTACAATATAATATGCAATGAAAGCAACATGAAAATGATAAACTTTACTTGTGGGGAGTTTCTCTAACTGACAACCATTATCATGAGCCTAGCAATGATACAAAGTTTCGCCTCACGTTGCCATCCTATACTTTTCCAGGGTGTAGGATGATATCGGAACTATGGATCCATCTATTTGGCCTTCTCATAGGCAGTGAGGAATCACATGAAGAATCAATGCTATCATATCCTACGTTGGCTTCGTAGTTCTATGAGACTTCCTAATCATAAGAGATTCTAACCCAACTCGGTGCTTGATACTACTCCCAAAAAAATTGATATAACTCTATGCTCAATTCACCTATTTCAAGGAATTGACTTATAACTTGATTGAAATACTTTTCAAAACATTAGATGTGATTACATTCTTGAAGGAATGCACTTGTGAACTTATCTTTCAAGTCCAATAATCAACCTAGGTACATAAGTATATATATATATATATATATATATATATATATATATATATATATATGATAGTTGAAATTTTTAAGCATTTATGAAATGTGACCTTTGAACTCTCCTCTTAACTATACTTTGAATTGAAAGAAATGTGAATTTAAATGCTATGATTAGGGTAAAGGATCTCTCAATGATTAATGATGACTTAGATAGTAATAAGAAGAGAACGAAGACACGTTTTGAAGACCATTGGTGTGATGCGGAAAGGGAATTAAAATTTTGGTTGCGAAAATATTTTTGAGACAGAGGACTCCGTATCCTCTCTGTGTCGCGGAGAGGGGGTAATTGCCTGGAGGATAAAATTTTAAACGCCTCCGCAACGCGGACCTGTCACATATTTTTGCCCGATCTTTGTTTCCTCTCCTAACTCGATTCAATTCATACCAAAAGCGATTCTATGGTCCAAATTCATGAATTTTTATAAACCCAGAACGTTTTCAATGAGACCCACACAGAAATCATCAAGAATAACACTCATTCGCAAAACCCTCACCTCAAGAACTCAAGAGAAACCTCTATAGTTAAAGAATGAGGTTAAGGCTTCAAGAACCTTCCTGAATCTTTACATAACAATTTCATGGACAATTTAATGAATGAAATACATGCTTAACGTGAGGATGAACAAATCAATCACTATGAGAAACCTCATGTACCTCGAAAGAACCAAGTTCTTGGTGATTTCCCCAAAACCTTTAATAATTCTTGTAACATGCTCCTTTATTCTCTTGAACTTTTCCCTAACTTGCTTAAACGTTTTTGAGAGAATGAAAAATGATTTCAATCAACTTAGACCCCTATCTGGGTGAGCCAAAATGTGTTAGGATAGTGGGGTAGGGAAAAGACCAAAATACCCCTCCTTAAAATGGTTGAAAATGCTCTAGCTAAAGAGGTTGCATTCAAATGGGCATAACTCCTTCATTCAAACTCAGATTTTTGCAAACTCAGTGGCGTTGGAAAGAGGACTTGAAGATCTTCGATTTGATACTTCATGGGCTACCTAACTCATTCTGTTCTAAAAGTTATGGTTGTTTAAAGTTGACCAAAAAACTCATAATTTGAAGGTTAACTTGCACGACTCTATTTTTGTTCTTTCTAAGATCGAGGTATACAATATCTCCCCCTTGGGAACATTCGTCCTTAAATGAGATTACTTTAAGTAGAAATAGGGTGGAAAACATCTAACATTTGACTTATACACCCAACATTGAATTCACATATACTCAATATACTCACTTAAAGAGTACGAAGAAAAGAGTTAGTACCTTGGTTTGAAACTTCTCCGAAAGCAAAGTGATGGGGGTATCTCGCTTCATGTCCTCCTCGGCTTCCCAAGCAGCTTCCTCAACAAATTGATTCCTCCCTCCATAAGACTTTGACTGATGCCACATTTTTGGTTCTCAACTTGCGAACCTGATGATCAAAACTCTTAACGGGTATATCTTTATAAGATAGGTTGTCCTTAATAACAATATTCTCAGTAGGTATAATAAGTGAAGGATTGCCTATAAATGTGGAATACCGAATGGACTGCTGCTAAATCTGGCAGTATCTCCAACTCATAAGCTACATTGCCAATTCTCTTGGATATCCTGTAAAGACCAATATACCGGGGACTGAGCTTCCCCTTCTTACCAAATCTCATAACACCCTTCATGGGTGAGACCTTTAAGAAAACCCAATCATTCACCTCAAACTCCAAATCTCTTCTCCTAACATCCGTATATAATTTCTGATGACTTTGCATTGTTTTCTACCTTTCTTGAATGATTCTCATTTTTCCATAGCTTGATGAACCAATTCTGGTCCTATCAACCCAGCTTCACTAACCTCAAACCATCCAGTGGAGATCTACATCTTCGCCAATAAAGAGCCTCATAGAGAGCCATCTGGATGCTAGAGTGATAGCTATTATTGTAAGCAAACTCTATGAGAGGCAAACGATCATCCCAATTACCTTTGAAATCAATCACACAAGCCCTCAACATATCCTCTAAAGTTCGAATCATGCGCTCTACTTGACCATCAGTTTGAGGATGGAAAGTAGTACTCAAGTTTACCTTCGAAACCAAGCCCTTCTGGAAATAGTTCCAAAATTGTGCGATGAATTGTGCAGCTCTATCTGAAATAATCGACACAAGAACCCTATGAAGTCTGAATATCTCTTGAATATATAATCTGGCATAATCTTCTGTCAAATAGGTAGTCTTTATTGGCAAGAAATGGACTAATTTTGTCATCCAATCTACAATCACCCAAACTGAATCATGTTGCCTGTGAGACCGCAGCAAACCAGTAATGAAATCTATATTGATCATCTCCCACTTCCATTCTGGAATCTCTATATTCTGAGCCATACCACCCTATCTTTAGTGCTCTACTTTGACTTGTTGACAATTCGGACACTTAACAACGAACTCTGTAATACACCTTTTCATACTACTCCACCAATAGACTTCCCTCAAGTGACAATACATCTTTGTGGAACCAGGATGTATTGAATATCTAGAGCTACGAGCTTCTTTAATGATCCTCTTTTGGAGTTCATCCACCCAAGGTACACACAATTTACCTTGATATCTCAATACACTATCTCCCTTTGTTCAAAATCCATCACCTTTTGCTTATGAACATTTGCCTTTAATTCAAGTAAAACAAGGTCTTGGTCTTGTTTCTCCTTCACTTCAGACACTAGTGATAATTCAACCCCATTCATCACCACTTTATTGGAATTCAACAACCGAACTCCCAATCGTCCAAGTTTGTGCATGTCTTTGGCCAATTCTTTCTTGCCTTCCTCAACATGGGCATTAGTACCCTTGAACAACCTGCTCAAAGCATCAACAACAGCATTAACCTTACCTCGGTGATAGAGAATACTCATGTCATAATCCTTGAGTAACTCTAACCACCTCCTCTGTCTGAGGTTAAGCTATTTCTGACTAAAAACATACTGGAGACTCTTGTGATCGGTGAACACATCAACATGAACGCCATAGAGTTAATGACACCATATTTTCAAAGCAAATACTGCAACAACCAAGTTGAGATCATGAGTTGGGTAATTTTTCTCATGAATCTTAAGTTTTCTGGAGGCATAAGCTATAACTTTGCCATTTTGCATCAATACACAACCAAATCCAACTCGGGACGCATCACAATACACAACAAAGCCTTGTGTACCCTCTGGTAGGGTCAACACTAGGGCAGTAGTCAACTGAGTTTTCAATTCCTAAAAAGCTTTCCTCATAAGCTTCAGACCATTGAAACTTCACTGTCTTCTGAGTCAAATTTGTCAACGGGACGAAATAGATGAGAACCCCTCGACAAACCTTCTATAATAACCAACCAGTCCCAAGAAACTCCTTATATTAGTTGAAGATGTGGGTCTAGGCCAGTTCTGCACTACTCCAATCTTTTGAGTGTAAACTCGAATCCCTTCACCAGAAATAATGTGTCCTAAGAATGCCACAGACTCAAGCCAAAATGCACACTTGGAGAATTTAGCATACAACTCTCTATCCTTGAGAGTTTGGAGAACTATTCTGAGATGACTAACATGATCCTCCTCATTCCTTAAATAAATTAGACTGCCATCAATAAAAATGATAAAAAAATATGTCAAGATAAGGCTTAAACACTCTACTCATGAGGTCCATGAACACAACAGGAGTATTAGTCAAGCCAAAAGACATAACAAGAAACTCATAATGACCATAACGAGTCATGAATGCTGTCTAAGGGATGTCACTTTCTTTTTTTCTTAACTGATGATAGCTAGATCTGAGGTCTATCTTAGAAAAACAAGTGGCACCCTGAAGTTGATAAAAAAGATCATCAATCTTCGGAGCTGGATACCTATTCTTGATAGTGACCTTGTTCAATTGACGGTAATAAAAACACATTCTGAGAGAACCATCTTTCTTCCTCACAAATAAGACCGGAGTGGCCCAAGGTGAGACACTAGGTCGAATAAACCTTTATCAAGGAGATCTTTCAACTGTTCTTCTAGCTCTTTTAACTTAGCTGGCCATTCTATATGGCGGAATAGAGATAGGTTGAGTATCAGGAAGGATATTTATATCGAAGACAATTTCTCTCTCATGAGGGACTCCTGGAAGGTCATCTTGAAAGACCTCTGGAAACTCACTCACAACTGGAACTGCCTAAAAAGAGGTGTCTCAACACTAAAGTCATTAACTCAGACTAAGTGATATATTCACCCCTCGAAAACTAACTTTCTGGCCTTAAGGTATGAAATAAATTGACCCTTAGGCACTACTGAACTACTTCACTCTATAACTGGTTCATTAGGAAACTAGACCTTGACTACTCGAGTTCTATAATCAACTGAGACATAACAAGCATGAAGCCAGTCCATAGCTAGAATGACATCAAAATCCACCATATCTAGCTCACCTAAATCAACCATGGTGTTCTTATGATTGACAAAGATGGTACGATCACGATAGACTCTTTTCCCTAGAATAGAATCACCAACCTGTGTGGAAACACTAAAAGGTTCAAGAAGATGTTCGGGGGAAATGTCGAACTTCATGGCTACATCAGGAGTTACAAACAACAAACTCGCACTAGGATCAAGCAAGACATAAACATCATAAGTAAAGATTTTAAGCATACCCGTGACAACATCTGGTGAGTTCTGCAGATCCTGGAGACTAGCTGATAGCATCCACGTCAATCTACTTATACTAAAGTTGATGGACTTCAATAAAAATATCAAGAATATGTTTGGCACGAAAGAGATGTTCAAATTCAAGCCCAAATGGAAGAAGATTGGGCCACACAAAGCCCAACAAAGGAGCCCAAAAAACAGAATGGTTAAAGTCAAAGTTTAGTCAAAGTTTCCTAGTTTAAATACCTTTATTTTAAAGTTTTCCTAGTTAAAAAAGTTTCCTAGTTTAAAGTTTTCCTAGTTTAAAGTTTCATAGTTTAAAAGTTACCTAGTTTAAAGTTTTCCTATTTTCCTAGTTTAAAGTTTCATAGTTTAAAAGTTACCTAGTTTAAAGTTTTCCTAGTTTAAAGTTTCCATAAAAGTAGGATTTAAAGCCTAATCTATTTGGGATAGGTTTCCCTATATATAGGGGTTGATTTTATTATTTTGAAGACATACATGATTAATATTATTTGAGAGGTTTCTCTTCTTTACACCTTTGTGTGTGGTGACTATGGATTTATCTTACAACCTTATAAGAACGATTCTTTAAGAGGTAAATTAATTCTTAATTTGATATCTTTGGTTTCTATTCGTAGATTAAAAAAGGTAAACTAATTGTTGTCTCCAATTTCTTCGTAATAGGGGTCTAGATCACTTTTGATCTAAGTTCTTGAATTGACTCTATTAGTATCATAATTAGTCTTAATCCGCTAATTTTGAATACTAAGATCAATTAGGGTTCTTAGCACTTTATCTTGAAATTGGGATTTTATTCTTGAATTTCACATATCTTTCAGTTTTCGTCTTTAATCTTTATAGTTTCACTTCCGTATTATTTTCTTGTTTATTCTGGTAACCCAATTCTTATCAAGTGGTATCAGAGTGGTTTTATCAAGGTTCCATTCTTGATAATCTTAGGAGTTTAAAAAAAAAAAAGAAAAAAAAAGGAATTTTTTTGTCTATGTTGTAGTTGCTTAAGTTAAGCTACATTGCAAAAATAAAAGTAAAAAAAAAGGTATTGCTTGAGAATTAAGGTATTTTTAATAAACTCCGGATTTGTTTTGATTCTTGATTTTCAACCTCAAAGAGGAAAATCAATATGAGGGAAAATTTGAAAAAAAAATTGAAATCCAAAGTGGTCTTTTTTCTTGTCTCATCAATCCTAATTTATCTGGGTATTGATAAATTCCTTTCTTTCCATATCTTACTTCTAAAAGGTTGTGACTAATAATGTTTGTATATAAATTTTGAAGGATCCATCCAAAGGTAGTAATTTGAGTGGGAAAAAGGCAAGATAGAGTGAGTTCAATAGAGTGAAAAAAAGTCAAATTGAGAGATATTTGTTTCGTGGATATTTTCTTGAGATGTGTAAAACAGGTAAGGAAATTGAAGTTAGAACTCAAAACGACATTAACTGTGTTGATCAAACGATTGAAGGAGAAGAATGTCACTATAGCTAATTTAAGGAGAGAAACTATTTTCCATACAAGGTGTTGGATAAATGGTAATATTTGCTGTATGATTATTGATAGTGAAAGTGGTACAAATGTGGTAAGTTCATACGTTGTGGAAAAGTTGAAACTTACATGCATTAAACACACTACTCCTTATAAGCGACAATGATTGAATGATTTTGGTGAGCTTAAGGTGACTAAGCAATGCATGATTTCTTTCTCTATTGGGAGATATTTCGATAATGTTCTTTGTGATGCCATTCCAATGCAAGATTGTCACATCATGCTTGGGTGGCCATGGCAATTTAATAGGAATGCAATTCATGATAGGAGAAAGAATAGAGTTTCTCTTGAGCTAAATGAAAGAAAATTCACACTTGCACCTTTAACTTCAGCCCAAATTTATGAAGATCACAATCGTGTGAAAAAGGCAATGAAGAAATTTGAGAAAGAAAAAAGTGAGAGGAGAAATGGAGTGCATGCTGACATTCTAAGAGAGGAAAAAAGAGAAATTGTGTTGTGTGAAGAGAATGGGATGTCAAGTGAGAAAAAAATGAGAATGAGAGAAAAGAAAACAGAGATGACCATGAGAGAAAAAAAGAAAAGGATGATAGTGAGGTCGAGAGAGAAAAACAAGAGAGTTTGAGTGAGATTATCTCTTATTCTAACTCTAGCATTCCTACTTCTTCTTCTAGTTGTTTTGACTCTCTTGTACATACTCATGGGAAAGTAAGCATTGAAAAACCAAAGTCATTGAATGAACTTAATCCTAAAGAGGTTGATACTACAAGTCCTATTGAGAAAGTGTATGTTGATGAAAATGATAAAGGTAAAAATAATTCCTTTGGATCTGTCCAAGATAAGGCTCATATCAAGAAGTTCAACAAGGCAATTGTGGTTCTAACACTAATGAGAAAGGAAAAAAGAGGTGATGCTATTCCTTTGCTACATAAGACCAAGTATGGTATGTATAATTGGTTTATTCACATTCTTGGTATTCCTAAAACACCTAAAGTTTTCTTGGAGGTAATGAACTACACTCTTAATTCTTATGTTGGTGACTTCATTGATTTTGAGGATGATGTTATTTTGCTATATAGTAAGTCGTTAACTTCAATCACCAAGTTCAATAAGAGTAATTTGAGCTCTTTCAAAATTGAGCATGACATAGTTGATTGTGGATTCTTACTTGTTAAAATGAGGGATGATGTTTGTGGAAGGAAGCTTGCGAATGAGTTTGATGATTATTCCTCTCTTGTTCAAGTGTTTTTGTGTGATAACTTGTTGGAATATGATTCTTTATATGTAATGAGTCATAACTCTTCAAGTGTTGGTTATTGTGAGTTGAAAAGGGTGTTTGCTACTAGTGATGATGATGCACATGATTATGAGCACTTCAATGCTTATTTGAATACAATGTATATAGAAGAATGGGTGAATAGTATTTATGTGGAAGAATCTTTGAGAGGTATAATTGAAGATGCTTGGCTATATCATTAAAGTGTTCAATTTGATAGGAATTTTATATTGCCTTTGTCATGCCCATTGGATTACTCTATTGATAAAACTAAATTGAAGTTGCATGTATCATTCGCAATGACATCTAGACAAGGAGTTTGTTGTGTTTATATAAGTAGGAGAATTTTCTATTGGGGATGATGATGTTCACATGCTTTATAAGGGTGTATTTATACATGCCAAGATTAATTGGGTTAAGTAGACACATGGTCACTATCTTGTTTTGTTCCTACCATTGTTGCTCTCGAGTAATGGATGTTGTTTGCTAATGCGCATCTTCTTGATTTTGAGAGATTTAAATTCGAGGACGAATTGTTTTCAAGAAGAGGGGAATGATAGCATCCACGTCAGCCTACTTGTACTAAAGTTGATGGGTTCAATAAAAAAAATCAATAGTATGTTTATCACGAAAGAGATGTCCACATTCAAGCCCAAATGGAAGAAGAATGGGCCACACAAAGCCCAACAAAGGAGCCCAAAAAAGCTGAATGGTTAAAGTCAAAGTTTAGTCAAAGTTTCCTAGTTTAAAAACCTTTATTTTAAATTTTTCCTAGTTTAAACTTTTCCTGTTTTCCTAGTTTAAAGTTACCTAGTTTAAAGTTTTCCTAGTTTAAAGTTTCCATAAAAGTAGGATGTAAATCCTATTCTATTTGGAATAGGTTTTCCCTATATATTGGGGTTGATTTTATTATTTTGAAGACATACATAATTAATATTATTTGAGAGGTTTCTCTTCTTTACACCTTTGTGTGTGGTGACTATGGATTTATCTTACAACCTTATAAGAACGATTCTTTAAGAGGTAAGATTAATTCTTAATTTGATATCTTTGGTTTCTATTCGTAAATTAAAGAAGGTAAACTAATTGTTGTCTCCAATTTCTTTGTAATAGGGGTCTAGATCACTTTTGATCTAAGTTCTTGAATTGACTCTATTAGTATCATAATTAGTCTTAATCCGCTAGTTTTAAATACTAAGATCAATTAGGGTTCTTAGTACTTTATCTTGAAATTGGGATTTTATTCTTGAATTTCACATATCTTTCAATTTTTGTCTTTAATCTTTATAATTTCACTTCCGCATTATTTTCTTGTTTATTCTGGTAACCCGATTCTTATGTCTAGCTATGGAATACATACAGTTTGCACTCCTCTTATTCTTGAATCAGCTCCTCTTTGGATATTTTTATCTACTGGGGCTACTGAAGAAGATTGGGCTTTATTGCCCCCATTACCCTTCTTATTCTTGGGGCACTCCTTAGAAAAGTGACCCGTCCTCCCACACTTGTAGCAAATTTCCATATCAACACGAAATTCTCCCGAATGGAGCTTACCACTCTTACCACAGAGTGGGTTGCGAGGGAACCCTTATGCTACACTGCCCTGCGACTGAGAACCTTATACTCTGAAATTTTGTGAGTTCTGATTCCTGTAATCATTCTTGTTCCTTGGTGCAGGCGCACTAGCCGATGATGGAGTAGGTCCAGATGACCTCTACTGAAGATGATCGTTTCATGTTCCCAGTCTTTTACTGGCCGGATTCATGACCTGCTTTCTTAGCCCTCTTGCAACAGAACTCTTCCCTATCTTTCAACTTGTCTTCATCAACCTGCACCACATGAATCATAAGCCTGGCTATGTCCATGTCTCCTATCAGCATAGTCGGCTTACCTTCCTTGCTCAAAAAGCGGGATAGTCCAGACACGAACAAGCTCATTTTGCTCTTCATATCGGCCAAAATCTCCGGAGTATAGCGAGATAGTTGAGTGAACTTGAGGCTGTACTCTTGCACAATCATGGATTCTTGTTTCAAATTCAAAAATTCTCTTACCTTTGCTTCCCTTAGCTCGAGGGGAAAGAAGTACCCTAAGAAGACATCTTCAAACACAACCCAAGTCAATTGTGGTGCCCCTTTGCCCCTATTCTTCTTCCACTGATCAAACCATATCCTAGAAATGCCTTTGATCTGATAAGCAACCAACTCCACACGCTCATCATCAAAAACATGCATGACCTCAAACAACTTCTGAAGTTGCCCACAAAGTTTTCTAGATCCTTATTGAGCTTTTACCCAGTGAACTTCGGGGGACTCATTCTAAAAAATTCTCAAGCTCTGGATGCATCATTCCCATCTTGATGTCTGGCTCATTGGCAACCAACCTGTACTGTCACCACTTGAGTCAACATCTAAATTGCATTCCTGAAGTCAACATTGATTACATCTCCCTAAGGCGGTTGCACTTCTGGTGCATTAGGAACCTTTCGATCCTTAGGATCAACATTCCTCCTAGCAAGATGTCCTCGAACAACTCTTCATGGAGGCATGATCTGAAAGATACGTGCAAGCACGAATAGGAAAGAAATTTTTATAGAGTTGAACTCTTTCACAAGTAAAAGGAGTAGAAGAAAGTGAATTATTTCCTAGATGTTGTAGCTTCCTAATTATAGATGTGATACACTTCACACCGATAAACAGGTTTCTACAGACACAGTTTCATAGACACCCTAGGACTCTCGAACTCTAGGTTTTGATACCAAGTTTGTCATGCCCCAAGCCAAAACCCTAGACGTGATTGACACTCGAGAACCATTTCTGATCCCCAAGCAAACCCTTGGTCTGGCTGTATGACTTACATGACATTTAAGAATATGTGGAAGCTTAAATAGGTGAACACTTAGACATTTAAGAAGTCTTAAAAATATTGTCTTGCAAAATACCGAACATGAACCACGAGTTAAAAAAAGCATCTTGAGAAAACAATGGAAACCATCCACTCAATCTATCTACAAAGCTTCTAACAATGTGATATGGATGTCGGGAGAAGACCCACGACACCCCTTAAAGCTACTAACTAAAATGAAATGGAGTCCCCTGTAAGCAAGGATGCCTCACCAAATGTTGTTTGCGAGTGAATAATGATCTAAACGATTCGCTTGTTGATGATCCTAAACACCTGTATCTGCATCATGAAATGATGCAGGTCGAATGACGTCAGCACATTGAATGTACTGGTACATGAAAAGGTTAGAGTAAATAATAATCTGGCTTGAAGGACTAAAGCAACATAGCTGGATTAATACATGAATATGAAGTGAAAACCCATTTACGCTTTACAGTATAATATGCAATGAAAACAACATGAAAATATTATACTTTACTTATGGGGAGTTTCTCTAATCGACAACCATTACCATGAGCCTAACAATGATACAATATTTCGCCTCACATTGCCAGGGCCATTCTATACTTTTCCGGGGTATAGGATGATATCGTGACTGTGGATCCATCTATTTGACCTTCTCAGAGGCAGTGAGTAATCGCATGGAGAATCAATACTATCCTATCCTACGCTGGCTATGTAGTTCTATGGGACTTTCGAATAAAAAGAGACTCTAACCCAACTCGGTGCTCTATACTACTCCCAAAATATTTAATATAACTTTATGCTCAATTCACCCATTTCAAGGAATGAACTTATTACTTGATTGAAATACTTTTCAAAACATGAGACGTGAATACATTCTTGAAGACATGCACTTGTGAACTTATCTTTTAAGTTCAATAATCAACATAGGTACATAAGTGTATATATATATAAACATATAAATGACATTTGAAACTCTTAACCATTTATGAAATGGGACCTTCGAACATTCTTCTTAACTATACTTTGATTTGAAAGACGTGTGAATTTAAATGCTATGATTAAGGTAAAAGATCTCTTAATGGTTAATGATGACTTAGATAGTTTGTAATAAGAAGAGAACGAAGACACGTTTTGAAGACCATTGGCGCGACGCGGCAAGGGAATTAAAATTTTGTTCACGAAAATATTTTTGAGACAGTGGACTCTGTATCCTCTCCGCGATGCGGAGAGGGGAGTAATTACCCGTAGGCTAGAAGTTTAAACGCTTGTGCAACACGAACTTGAACCCCATTGGCGTGACGCGGCAAGGGAATTAAAATTTTGTTCACAAAAATATTTTTGAGACAGTGGACTCTGTATCCTCTCCGCGATGCGGAGAGGGGAGTAATTACCCGTAGGCTAGAAGTTTAAACGCTTGTGCAACACGAACTTGGGTTCATATTTTTTCCTCATCTTTTCTTCCTCTTCCAATTCGATTCAATTCATACCCAAAGCGATTCTATGGTCTATATTCATGAATTTTCATAAACCCAGAACGTTTTCAATGAGACCTACACAAAAATCATCACGAATAACAATAGTTTGCAAAACCCTAACCTCAAGAACTCAAGAGAAACATATATAGTTAAAGAATGGGGTTAAGGCTTCAAGAACCTTCAAGAATCTTTACACAATAATTTCGTGGATAATTTAATTGATGAAATACATGCTTGGCGTGAGGATGAACAAATCCATTACTGTGAGAAATCTCATGTACCTTGAGATAACCAAATTCTTGGTGATCTCCCCAAAACCTTGAAGAATTCTTGAAACATGCTCCTTTATTCTCTTGAACGTTTCCCTAACTTGCTTAAACATTTTTGAGAGAATGAAAACTGATTTCAATCATCTTAGACCCCTATTTGGGTGAGCCAAAACAGGTTAAGTTAGTGGGGTAGGAAAAAGACCAAAATACCCCTCCTTAAAATGGATGAAAATGCTCTAGCTAGAGAGGCCACATTCAAATGGGCATAACTCCTTCATTCGAACTCAGATTTTTGCAAACTTGGTGGCGTTGGAAAGAGACTCGAAGACGTTCTATTTGATACCTCATGGGACACCTAAATCATTCGGTGTAAAAGTTATGGTTGTATGAAGTTTACCCAAAAACTTAGAATTTGAAGGTTAATTTGCACGACTCTAGTTTTGTTCTTTATAATTTAGCTCTTTCTAAGAACGAGGTGTTACAAAACACACGCACAACAAAGAAAAAATGTTATATGTGGAGGCTCCAGTCAAAACTCTCGAATTTATATTCTTTTCTTAATAAATTCTCTACGGATTAAGGTCCAACTCTAGCACTTTATCTTGTTTATTTGGGTGTTACATAGAGTTATTTAAATGTATATGAGATATGGATTGAATTATGATATGATTTAGTGTCATGACTTGTTATTGTATTGTTTAATTCTTTTTAGGAAAAGTATATAATTTACTTTATATTGTTTAAATTTTGGGAACAACTATATAATTTAGTCTATTATTCATGTCATTCTACTCATATATTTTTTATGATTTAAATATAAATAAAATCTAGTGGATTAAGATTGATCTTTCGGTGTTTCTAGAACATTATTGTAAAATATGATAGAAAGAATTGGGTTAAGATTGACGGTTGAATGTCAATAAAAAAGAGAGTTTTGGGTTTAACAACATTATATGTATATATATAGTTTGCTAATCTTGTTACCATAATAATATGTATATATTAGGCTCTATTTAGATATGTATAAATATAATTGAATCTTGTCTCAATTAATAATGTGATTATACATCTTTTTTGAGATTCTTAAAAGAAATTCAAGGATGCGATGACGCACTTTGACCATTTTTTAAATAATTAACTCTCTTTAGTTAAATTAAAGACTTATTGACAAAATTATTAGGTGTGACACGAAGAAGGTAGATGTGCCTCTAATATCAAGACCAAGAATGCGGCTACACATCTAGGTCGGGACTAATAAAGTTCAACAATAAGATATTCCAGCAAACCATAGCCTATAATAATATATCCAAAAAATAATTTAAAAATAGGTATAAGTCAATAAAAGCGATTGTGCTAGAACCACGGGACTCGAGGGATGCCTCATTCCTTACCCAAAATTTTAGTTTGCAGACTAAATTAAAGAGTCATATAATTTTAATTAGGCATTAAAATGGTTACTTGAAACACCATAGCTCAATTTCAAGTGGCGACTCTGAAAAAATAAAATAATCCATATTCAATACTGTTACATAAATTGGCAAAACTATTTTTTCAAAATAATATTTTGAAAAATAGGGGTGTGACAGATGGAGACTCCGCTGAAGAATAACAAAAATTTGAGCCTTTTTTTTTACTCGTATATGATTTTATTATTATTCTTGGGTATATTGTTTATGAAGGCCTAATATTCTACTTGTTGCTCATTTATCGCTTTGATATTATTGAATTGTATTAAATTGTCTTGTCTTGCGCAACCACATTTAGTGTCTAAAAAAAACAGTTCACACATGATCACAAAAATGCAGCTATTCATTCTACTCTTTATTGAGATAAAGCCAGAGTGTCTGGTGAAGGATTAATAGTGACACATGTTATGCAGGGTTTGATCAGCAATGAAGTCGGAATAACGCTGCTACCAACAAGTTACCCCTCCCTAGCTCAAGTGTCCACTCACATCTAACAATGAACCAAAGTCTAAACAAAAAGGGGTACAACCCCACACTAACATGCTAATAACTAACTAGAAAAGTCTATGTCCAAAATGCGGACAAAGACGACAGGAGAACTCATGGTAGCCCGGAAGAACTGACTCATTCTTGAATTCGAAGCGATCACTGATCTTCTAAACCAGGTCTGTCAATAGCTGCCTGTAGATGTCTTGTACTCAACAAAGAAAGAGCAAATGCAGTATCAGTACATAACCACAATGTACTGGTAGGATCACACGGCTATCCCACTAAGTGCAACATACATAAGCCATTACAACAATATAATCACATGCATATATCAACCATGTACAATATTATCAATATTTACGAACAAGGTACAATTTCACATTTCTCAAGATACAAAATTAAATCAAATCATTGGTCATCTCATGGAACCCTAACCCAAACTGTTAGCATACCGAAATGTGGTACCCGATCCAATGTTTATGCTGAAACGTGGCAACTAATCTCATATTTATGCCGAAACGTGGCAATCGATCCAAGTTAGTGTGTCGGAACGCAACACCTGATCCATTCAACAAGCCACAATCACCATCACAAGTACATTCTCAAGATCATACAATTAAGTCATGATTCATGGCATTCATCATTCCTCTATCTCATTTACAACAAGTGTGATCAATAATGGAATATTCGTATACATACACGTAGTATAATGAAGCAAGAACAAATATATATCACACAATTATGAAATCACAACCATCACCTACCTCGAAACAAGCTTGAATCCCCTAACAAACTTGATTCTCCCCTTTTCGAATTCGTTTCGCTTGTTCTTGGTCTACAAATAATCATAAAACATGGAAATCAATAAAATAACACTAATTAACCGAATTACTTTCTATCAACCCTAGATCATACCCATGATCCCAATATCCAAATTGAGGATTTTTCCACCGTAATTCTCAAATCAAAACTCTTTCCCACCAATAATTACCCATTAGATTATGTTCTACGGATCGAAAAATGGATTCAGGGAGTGAAAATATTACCTTTAGTCTCAAGAATGGTGGAAAACTGTCAAGAAAAGCCCTGGGTTCCTTCCTTAGCTCTCAAGTTCAAAAATTGTAGAATAAAATGTTTGTGGGGTTTATTTCCAACTTTAAGTTGCATTTGCCCTGCCACGGTGGCATCCACCTCGCTATAGTGGCCCCTTCCTGGTGGCAGAAATCCTTCCTCATCGGTTTGCACGGAAACAGTGAGCTCTTTTAAGAATTTCAAACCCCTATTTCACAACACACCTTTAACCTACGACACTCAAAAACTACCCGCTCATGCTAAGATCAATTGTGGGAGTTCTACTCGCCCGAATTTAATTTCGTAAAGTCGTATGGGTTCCTTAACAACTTATCTATCTACTCATGTGATCAAATTCATAATTAGATCACTCAATTGTTACCAGATTTCCCTAGACTTTAATGACTCCGAATTCGTTAGAATTCGAACTAGGTTGAAAAATTCCAAGTTACTACGAAAAAGTTTTTTGACCCAAAATTTTTTCCCGTTGGCTTTTCTATAATGACGAAACCTGTCATTACATTTTGAGTGCATAAATGCACTATCCCTTGATCCCACCTCGTTGAGCGCACTATCAATTATCTACAAAGTGTTAAAGACCACGGGAACGGATTATAGGCCTTTTTGATTTGATTGTGCCTTTCAAGCCTAACAAATGACATCTTATCCATAAAAACTCCCATTTCGAGCCTAAAATCATTTTATTTGAATAATCATATCTTAACGTATATCATTTTGAGTGCATAAATGCACTATACATTGGTCCCACCTCCTTGATCGCACAATTAATTATCTACACAGTGTCAAAGATCTAAGTTGGGTAACAAAGTGCTAATGTCAAATATGTTGAAAGTCCAAAAAAAAAAACTAACAAAGAAAAGCTAAAAAGAGGAAAAGAAAAAAACTCCAACTAAAAGGAGAGAAAATGAGAAAGAAAAGAAAATAAATGAGGATAAGCTTTCAAGAAACCAAAGGTCAAATGCGAAAATGAAAGAACATTGAGATCATAGTGCAAATTTCAAGGAGGAAATAGTCACTTCATCCTAAATGAATATCCTACCTTCCCATAAGCCTACATTACAAGCCAATGACAAGTTCTATTTGATCCCATTTTTGGTGTTCTCGCATTAGTGGATACTTACATGAGGGTCAAGCATATGGTATCTCAATCTTATGCATTGAATATCTTTCCAACTGTGAGTGACTTCTAAAACATCCTAAGATCAGAATGATTCTATTGCGTGAAGTAGGATTTCATTTGTTTCGAGGGTGCTTGAAATATGAGGATACGAATAATGCTAACCTCTTAATTATTGCAAGAGGAACTGATCTTGTAAATACTTAGGTATGTATGAGGTACCACTTGAAACTATAGGGATTACTCAAACTTGACCTCCAATTTTTTTGAAAGTAGTTGAAGGTGATTCATATGCATAATACTAATTGTTGGTACTAACTAAAGTCAAAACATTCTCAACCATGAATTGATTTCTTTCTCTTCATACTCTAGTATTCTTTTTAAATATGTCTTTTGTAAAAAAAATAATACTAATTTGTGATCTATATGAACTACGTTTGACTTGATTCTTACTATACAGGATATGTACGTAGTCCTACAATAGGGTTCGGTCTCACAAAGTAATATTTTATATCCTTGAAAGAACGAAATTAATTTTTTTTCATAAAAAAACAAAAAATGATAAATTAAAAGAGTTTCAAAGTTCCTCAATTTAAAAACTAGGGCATATTTTTATTTTTTATAAAAAGAATCACTCTCATTTGAAGGAACAAACAACCTAGATGCATTTTGACCTTAGGGAACAAATTCCCCATATGCATCATTTTTCATTTTTAACGAAAAGAACACCTTAGTTGCATTTTAACTTTAGGGAAAAAACACCCTAGAGGAATTTTAGTGAACAAACAGCGTAGTTGCATTTTGACTTCCTAGAACAAATACCTTAGGGGCATAATTTTTCATTTCTAGGGAACAAACACCCTAGTTGCATTTTAACCTTAAGGAACAAACAACCTAGAGGCATTTAAGGAAGAAACACCATATTATCTTTCATATTTACGGAACGAACACCCTAGTTACATTTTGACCTTAGGAAACAAACACCCTAATGGTATTTGAGGGAAAAAACACTATATCATCTTCTATTTTAAGGGAACAAACATTCGAATGCATACATTCTTTGCATTTTTTTTCTTTTGGTATACGTATTTCTCATTTATGCTAGTAGCATATATAATATGTTTCAAGTGTAAACTGGGTAAAACAATAATGTTGTGGTGATTCAATTTGATGATTCTGTCCAGCGAGATCTTCCTAAGTAATGAGATTTGGTATAGCAAGACCCTCCTGATAATAGGACTAGTAGGACCCTCCTGAATAATGGAACATAGTATAGCAAGACCCTCCTAGATAATGAGACACTAGCAGGACCCTCCTGGATAATGGGATTAACAAGACCCTCATGAGTAATGAGATATAGTATAGCAGGGCCCTCTCGAATGATGGGACATTAGCAGAACCTTCCTGAATAATGGGACGTAGTATAGCAACTTTCCTCCTGGATAATGGGATACTAACAGGACCCTCCTAGACAATGGGGCTAGCAGGACCCTCCCTAATAATGGGACGTAGTATATCAAGGGCTCTCATGGATAATGGGACATTAGCAGGACCCTCCTAGATAATCGGACTAGCAAGACCCTCATGAATAATGAGACGTAGTATAGCAAGTACCCTCATGAATAATGGGACCCTAGCAGGACCCTCCTGGATAATGGGGCTAGTAGGAATCTTCTAAATAATAGGACGTAGTATAGCAAGTGCCCTCCTGGATAATTGGACACTAGCATGGATAATGGGACTAGCAGGAACCTCGTGAATAATGGGACGTAGTGTAACAAGGGTCCTCCCAGATAATGGGACACCAGCAGGACCCACATGAATAATGGGACTAGCATGACCCTCCTAGATAATGGGATGTAGTATAGTAGGGCCCTCCTGGATAATGGAAAACTAGCAGAACCCTTCTAGATAATGAGACTAAACTAACATAATTTAATTTAACTGGATCATCATGAGGAATGGAGTTGGTTTAAACAACAAAGCTCAAGTCATTCAAAGTCTCGATTCATAGTTTAGCACTATCTTTTATTGTTTTAAAAATAAATTCTTTATTATAAACTGGGGCAAAAATTTTGTGTTATTACTTTTAGTTTTCTAATTTAAGGAACCCACTTCTAGAATAAGGTCAATCCACATTAGAAGCATGATCTTATCTTCATAGGAGTCAACTTTCAAGCTCATTTTCAATTGACGTATCAGGAGCACACCCTAAGAACACGGTCGATATTAAAGGCCGAGTAGAAGGAGCCTACATAAAGAAAGACATTTACCTTCAAACTCACTAGAGATAAAATCAATATCTCACAACTTGAGAAAGCATGAAGACCCAAGTCAAGATTCAAGAGAAGCATCATAGATAGGATCTTGTACTTCTATTTTCTTTAAAATTTTTGTGTCTCACTTATATGTAAAATTAGAGCAGCTAACTGGAGCCTTGATAGGCCTTCACTTGACTTCAACTCATCATTCCATCTCCTTGAACTATACATGACCTGATTCCCTTATAACTCGGGATATGTAGGATGTCCAAAACCAAGACCCGGTCACATATTTTTCCTTTCAAATAAGTGTCCGGTCAAAACTTGTCACGATGTCTACTTTTATGTCTGCAAACTCTTCGTGTTTTCAATCAAAGAGGAGCAAATTGTACACACATAATTTTTGACCGAACTTTATGTTTTTCACAAATTTAGTGCTTAAATATTTTTTTTATATTTGAATTAAATATTTTTATGGTTACCTTATTTTAGTAAGTTTTTTTTAAAAAATTATTTGAAAACTACAAAAAATAGAGTCACATTTTTAGGCCAAGTTTTATTTTTATAAGAAAAGAAAATTTACAGAAAATATATGTTTTAATTTTTTTTTAGATTGAATAGATAAGCTAGTGTTTATTAATTATATTTTTAGATTAAGTATTTAACTTTTCTTATATCTTTTATTAGTTCACAATAATTAGCTAATATTTTTATTTTGATAATGTTTATATATATACACATTCCCCACTCATTAACCCTCTCATCCCTCTAACCTACCCCACACTCCCACTCCCACATGTTTCTCACCTATAAACCCACCATTAATCAGACTCCTATAATACTACTATACAAAAACATTCATTTGCACGACCCAACTCTCCCGCACAACAAAAGGAAAAAGAAAAAAGTCCCCACATTTCCCACCCTATCTACACGCATGAAAAAGGGAGAAGAAAAGAAAATTAACAACATACGTACTACAATAGCATATCTATACACGTACAAGAACAAAAAAGGAAGAAAATTCATCAACAATATACTATACTCAACAACATTTTCCACTCCCACCCTTTCAATACACAACACACAACAAAGCTATCTAAACAACAAAATTCTTTCTCCAAACACACGCACAACCAGGAAAAAATGTTATATGTGGAGGGTCAAGTTAAAACTCACGATTCAAATTCTTTTCTTAGGAAATTTTCTACGGATTAAGGTTCAACTCTAGCACTTTTATCTTATTTATTTGGTCTTACATAGAGTTATTGAAATGTATATGAGATATGGATTGAATTTTGATATGATTTAGTGTCATGGCTTGTTACCGTATTGTTTAATTTTTTCTAGGGAAAGTATGTAATTTACTTTGTATTGTTTACTTTTTGGGAACAACTATATAATTTGGTCTATTATTCATGTCATTCTACTCATATATTTTCTTAGATTTAAAGATAAAGAAAATATAGTTGATTAAGATTGATCTTTAGGTGGTTCTAGAACATTATTGCGAAATATGATGAAAAGAATTGAGTTAAAATTGATTGTTGAATGTCAGTAAAAAAGAGAGTTTTGGGTTTAACAACTTTCATTATATATATATATATATATATATATATATATATATATATATATATATATATATATATATAATTTGCTAATCTTGTGATCATAATAATATGTATATGTTAGGCTCTATTAAATATTTGATATGTATAAATATAATTAAATCTTGTCTCAATTGAGAATTTGATTACACATCTTTTTTTGAAATTCTTAAAAGAAATTCAAGGATGCAATGCCACATTTTGACCATATTTTTAAAAATAATTAACTCTCTTCAATTAAATTAAAGACTTATTGACAAAATTATTAAGTGTAACACGAAGAAGGTAAATATGCCTCTAAATATCAAGACCAAGAATGCGGCTATGCATCTAGGTTGGGACTAATAAAGTTCAACAATAAGATATGAGAGCAAACAATAGCCTATAGTAGTATATCCAAAAAACATTTCAAAAATTAGTATAAGTCAATAAAAGCAACCGTGCTTGAACCACGAGACTCAAGAGATGTGTATTACCTTCCCCTTGGTTAACAGAATTTCTTAACTGAATTTCTAATTTGCAGACCAAAATAAAGAGTCACATCCTTTTGATTAGGGATTAAAAAAGGTGATTCGGAACATCATAATTCAATTTCAAGTGCGACTCTGAAAAAATAAAATAATCTCTATTCAATACTGTCACTTACATTGAAAAAATTCTTTTTTAAAAAAAATATTATTTAGAAAAGTAGTGGTGTGATAGATGACGACTCCGCTGGAGAATAGGAAATAATTCAAGCTTTGTTTATTTTTTACTTTTATCTAATTTTATTATTATTTTTCAATATATTATTTATGATGGCCTAATGTGCTCCTTGCTGCTCATTTATATCTTTGATAATGTTGAATTGTATTAAATTGTCTTTTCTTGCGCAACCAATTTTAATCTCTAAAAAATACTTCACACATGGTCACAGGAATGCAGTTATGCATCCTATTTTATATTGAGATCAAACCAGAGTATTTGGACAATTGGTGAAGGATTAATAGTGACACATGTTAGGCATGTTTTGACCAACAATGAAGTCGGTATAGCGCTGTTACCGACAAGTTGCTCCTCCCTAGCTTGACTGTCCGCTCAAGTAAGCTAGTCTCGACACCAATCTCTCTAGGTTTAAGCCTAGTAAATCTAAAACATAGAAATATAATGGTTATCACTAGTAAGCTCCGCTTATTTGCATCCTTTGCATTTGACTCAGTGTGACTCGAAACAAGAGTTGGGTCCGTTTAGGACAAGTATCACTCTCTTACTTGATCACTTAAATAATTTTATGTGCTACAAGAAAATGCATTTATTTAGAAAGTCTTTGCATGTTGACCTATTTTAGTGTGATTAGTGGAATAAGAGAGAAAATGTCATCTTTTGATTTCTACAAAATAAAAAAAAAGAAAAAAGAAATAAAAAATTTCTTCTTTTAGAAGTTATTGTACATGAAATGAAAGATTTTTCACTACTTAACTAAAATAAAAAATAAAAATATTTAAGTTTCTTTGTACAATCAATAAAAAATTTCATAAAATTTTGCTTTCATAATACTTTGAGAAATATTGCCTTTGCCAAGTCAAGTTTTAATTATTTTTTTACTGTTTAATCTGAATGAATTACGCACACCTGATTCTCAACTCGATGAGATACGTAGGCAACCCTCATCGGATTCAGTGATCCTTATTAAAAAAAATTAAAACAGAGAAGTATATTTTATTAAAAATAATGTTGTGTTTATAATCTTCCTGAACTAAATTTGACCTGATTCTTGCTTTGACAAGATACGTAGACAACCTTATTTTGAAGTTCAGTCCAACCAATGAAAAATCTATAAAGTTCTCATCCCAAAAATGGGGCCAAAAAAAGAGATAAAAAAATTATTTTGGGTATGACATTTCTTTAAAAGATTTTTTTACTTGGTTTGTACCAATATATTTAGGAGTGTGCATAAGAAAAAAATATTAAATTATTTGAAAAGACATATCAACTTTATTGTGATCTATAGACTTCTTTTGGTACCTCTCAATTTATTTATGTAATACTTGAGAAATTATTTAAGGTATAAATAATTCGACCTCATTGTTTCATGTGCATTATGTGGTGAACTTTAGATACAAAATTCAATGACATTACTTTGTTGATCTAAAACTTGACCCAAATATTGGAGCAGGCGAAATTTTGAGCAACATTTAACTTGGAAAAAGGTTATAGGCTTTCTTTGATCCGATTGTGTCTTTAAAGCCTACCTAATAACATATTATCAATAGAAAATTCATTTCGAGCTTGAAATCTTTTTATTTGAATAACCACATGTTAACATATATCCTTTTGAGTGCATAAATGCACTATCCCTTAATCCCACCTCCTTGAGTGCACTATCAATTATCTACAGAGTGTCAAAGATCATGATAAAGAATTATATGCCTTTTTGATTTGATTGTGTCTTTTAAGCCTAACGAATAACATGTTATCCATAAAACTCCATTATGAGCCTGAAATCATTTTATTTGAATAATCATATATATATATATAATGTTTCAGTGCATAAATGCACTATACGTTGGTCCCACCTCCTTGATCTCACTATCAATTATCTACACAGTGCCAAAGATCTAAGTTGGGTAACAAAGTACGAATGTCAAATATGTTAAAGGTCCAAAAAACAAAGGTCAAATGCTAAAATGAAAGAACATTGAGATCATAGTGCAAATTTCAAGGAGGAAATAGTCACTTTATCTCAAATTAATATCCTACTTTCCCATAAGCCTACATTACAAGCCAATAACAAGTCCTATTTGATCCCATTTTTGACATTCTCACATTAGTGTGTATTTACATGAGGGTCAAGTTTACGGTATCTCAATCTCATGCATTGAATATCTTTTTGAGTGTGAGTGACTTCTAAAACGTACTATGATCAGAAAACTTGGAATTCATTTATTGCGAGGGTACTTGAAATATGATGATATGAATAATTCTAACCCCTTAATTTATGCAACAGGAATCGATCTTGTAAATACTTAAGTATGTATGAGGTACTATTAAAAAATATAGGGATTATTCAAACTTGACCTTAAATTTGTTTGTAAGTGGTTGAAGGTGATTCGTATGCATAATACTAATTGTTGGTACCAAGTAAAGTCAAAACATTTTCAACCATATATTGATTTCTTTCTCTTCATCCTCTAGTATTCCTTTTAAAGATGTCTTTTGTAAAAAAAATAATACTAATTTGTGATCTGTATGAACTATGTTTAACCCGATTCTCCTATGCAGGATATGTAGGCAGTCCTACAATAGGATTCAGTCCAACAAAGTAATATTTTATATCCTTGAAAGAACGAAAGTGGATCATTTTTTTAAAAACAAAAAAAAAATGATAAATTAAAAGAGTTTCAAAGTTCCTCAATTTAAAAACTAGGCATATTTTTATTTGTTCTAAAAAAATCATTCTCATTTCGAAGGAACAAACACCCTAGATGCATTTTGACCTTAGGGAACAAACACCCTACACACATCATTTTTCATTTTTAAGGGAACAAACACCCTAGTTTCATTTTGACCTTAGTGAAAAAACACCCTAGAGGCATTTTAGTGAACAAACACCCTAATTGCATTTTGACTTCACAACACAAACACCCTAGAGGCATCATTTTTCATTTCTAGGGAAAAAACACCCTAGTTTAATTTTGACCTTAGGGAACAAACAACCTAGAGGCATTTAGGGAAGTAACAACCTATTATCTTGCATATTTAGGAAACAAACACCCTAATGATATTTGGGGGAACAAACATTTTAATGCATACATGCCTTGAATTGTTTTTCCTTGGTATAAGTATTTCTCACTTATGCTAGTAGCATATATAATATTTTTCCAGTGTAAACTGCAGTAAAAAAATAACGTTGTGATGATTCTATTTGATGATTCTATGAAGCGAGATCTTCCTAAATAATGAGATTTGTTATAGTAGGACCCTCTGAAAAATGGGACTGGTGGGACGCTCCTGAATAATAGGACGTAGTATAGCAGGGCCCTCCTGGATAACGAGACACCAACAAGACCCTCCTGGATAATGGAACTAGCGGGACCCTCATGAATAATGAGACATAGTATAGCAGGGCCCTCTTGGATGATGGAACATTAGCAAGACCCTCCTGGATAATGGGACTAACAGGACATCCCGAATAATGAGACGTAGTATAGCAAGTGCCCTCCTGGATAATAGGACACTAGCAGGACCCTCATGATTAATGGGACATAGTATAGCAAGGGCCCTCATGGATAGGGACATTAGTAGGACCCTCTTGGATAATGGGACTAGATGGACCCTCATGAATAATGGAACAGAGTATATGAAGGGCCCTCCTGGATAATATGACACTAACCCTCCTGGATAATTGGACTAGCAGGACCCTCCTGGATAATGAGATGTAGTATAACAAAGGCCCTCTTGGATAATGGGACACTAGCAAGACCCTCCTGGATAATGGGACTAGCAGGACCCTCCTGAATAATGAGATGTAGTATAACAAGGGTCCTCCTGGATAATGTGACACTAGCAGGACCCTCCTGGATAATGGGACTAGCATGACCCTCATGGATAATGAGACGTAGTATAGCAGGCCCCTCCTGCATGATGGGATACTAGTAGGATCCTCTTGTAACACCTTGGCCTTAGAAAGAGCTAAAATTCAAAAGAACTAATTTGGAAAGAGCCAATTTGAGGTTTGTTCAAGTTAAACTTAAGTTGTGAGTTTGGGTCAACTTCAAACGACCATAACTTTTAGTACAAGATGCATAGACTTGTGGATCCACTTAGTAGTTCAGGTTCTATACCCTCAGCAAGGTATAGGACGGCCCCGGTAGCGTGAGGCAAAACGTTATAGCATCACAATAGCTCTTACATGATGGTTGTCGGTTAGAGAAACTTCCACATAAGTAATTGTATTCTTCTATACACAGTTTATTGTATTTTTATATACATTTTAGAGTTATATGTATCTTTGCATACATACAGAGTTGACATCATGTTTTATACATCTTTTCTTTATATTGCACTTGTTTTAAACTGCTTTATATTGAAATGAGTTCAATTATGTTGAGTTGAGTTGAGCCAGGTAAGTTCTTCAGTTCCTTTCAAGCTTATGTCTTGTTTTAGAATTCTCCTCTCATACTCGTACATGCAATGTACTGATGTCATTTGGCATGTATCTTATTATGATGCAGACACAGGTAACTAGGATCGGCATCCAGCGCATCGTTGATCCAGTTGAGCATTCAGAGTCTTGTGGTGAGCCTCCTTGCTTTTCGGAGGATCCCTTTTATTGCTTTCAGTTCTTTTAATAGTTCATTAGGATGTCTTGGGGTTTGTCCCGACATCCATCTCAGTTATTTAGAGGCTTCATAGACACTCAGATGTTACTGTTTAGTCCTTTCATTCATTATCTTATGTTGAGATTTGAGTTTACCTTATTGGCTAGTTTAATATTTTCTTTATAAGATTCTAAGTTTTATATGAGTAACCTTTGTTAAGTTAAGTCTTCCACTGAGTAAGTAAGCTAGGCCAAGGGTTCACTTGGGGCTAACAATAGTTCAAGAGTGCCAGTCCCACCGAGGGTGTAGGCTCGGGGTGTAGGCTCGGGGTGTGACAATAGACCTCAGATCAAGCTACCATCAGTTAAGAGTGAGAGAATGTGATATTCTAAAAAAAACATTTAGGACCCGTTATGGTCATTATGAGTTTCTAGTTATGTCCTTTGGTTTGACCAATGCGTCTGCGACATTCATGGATCTTATGAATAGATTATTCAATTCTTATTTAGATATATTTGTTATCGTATTCATTGATGACATACTAATCTATTCAAGGAATGAGGAAGATCATGCTATCCATCTCAGAATATTTCTCCTGACTCTAAAAGATAGGGAGTTGTATGCTAAATTCTCTAAGTATGAGTTTTGGCTTGAGTCTGTGATACTTTTAGGCCACATTGTGTCTGGAGAGGGAATTAAAGTTGATACTCAGAAAATAGAGGTAGTGCAGAATTGGCCTAGACCCATATCTCCAACTGATATTAAGAGTTTCTTGGGTTTGGCTAGCTATTATAGAGGTTCGTAGAGGGGTTCTCATCTATTTCATCCCCTTTGACCAAGTTGACTCTAAAAATAGTGAAATTTCAATGGTCTGAAGCTTGTGAGAAAAGCTTTCAAGAATTGAAAAAGAGGTTGACTATCGCCCCAGTGTTAACCTTACTTGAAGGTATGCAAGGCTTTGTTGTTTATTGTGATGCATCTAGAGTTGATTTGGGTTATGTGTTAATGCAGAATGACAAAGTTATAACTTATGCCTCTAGACAGTTGAAGGTTCATGAGAGGAACTACCCAACCCATGATCTAGAGTTGGTGGTCGTGGTATTTGCTTTGAAAATATGGCATCGTTATCTTTATATTGTTCATATGGATGTGTTCACTGATCACAAGAGTCTTCAGTATGTGTTTACTCAGAAATAGCTTAATCTTAGACAAAGGAGGTGGTTAGAATTACTCAAGGATTATTACATGAATATTCTTTACCACCCAGGTAAGGCTAATGTTATTGTTGTTACCTTGAGCAGGTTGTCTATGGGTAGTACTGCCCATTTTGAGGAAGATAAGAACGAACTAGCAAATGATGTACATAGACTTGCACGCTTGGGAGTTCGCCTAATGGATTCCACAGAGGGAGGAGTAGTGGTGATGGATGGGGCAGAATCATCATTAGTGTCAGAAGTAAAAGAGAAGCAGGACCAAGACCCAATTTTGCTTGAATTGAAGGCAAATGTTCATAAGCAAAACGTAATGGTTTTTGAACTAGGGGGAGATAGTGTATTGAGGTATCATGGTAGATTATGTGTACCAAGGGTGGATGAACTCAAAGAGAGGATCATGGAGGAAGCTCATAACTACAGATATTCCATTCATCCGGGTTCTACAAAGATGTATCGCGACTTGAGAGAAGTCTATTGGTAGAGTAGTATGAAGAAGGGCATTGCAAAATTTGTTGCTAAGTGTCTGAATTGCCAACAAGTTAAAGTAGAGCATCAAAGATCTGGTGGTTTAGCTCAAAATATAGAACTTCCGTAATGGAAGTGGGAGATGATCAATATGGACTTCATCACAGGTTTACCAAGGTCTCAGAGGTAGCATGATTCTATTTGGGTAATTATTGATAGAATGACAAAATCAGCCCACTTTTTGTCAGTAAAGACTACCCATTCAGTAGAAGATTATGCTAAGTTGTGTATTCAAGAGATGGTCAGACTTCATGGGGTTCTGGTCTCCATTATTTCAGACAGAGGTGCGCAATTTACTGCATAGTTTTAGAAGTCATTCCAAAAAGGCTTGGGTTCAAAAGTGAACTTAAGTACTGCCTCTCATCCTTAGACAGACGGGCAAGCAGAGCGCACTATTCAGACCTTAGAGGATATGTTGAGGGTGTGCATGATCAATTTCAAGGTTAATTGGGATGATTACTTACCTCTCATTGAGTTTGCTTACAACAATAGTTACCACTCTAGCATCCATATGGCTCCTTATGAAGCTCTTTATGGGAGAAAATGCAGATCTCCTATTGGATGGTTTGAAGTTTGTGAAACTAGGTTGATAGAACCAGAGTTAGTTCATCAAGCTATGGAGAAGATGAAAGTTATTCAAGAAAGGTTGAAAATAGCGCAGAGTCGACACAAATCCTACACTGATGTTAGGAGAAGGGAGCTAGAATTTGAAGTAGATGATTGGGTCTACTTGAAAGTTTCACCCATGAAGGGTGTTATGAAATTTGGTAAGAACAGGTAGCTTAGTCCCTGATATATTCGCCCTTTCAGAATATCCAAAAGAGTTGGTAATGTAACTTATGAGTTGGAGCTACCACAAGAATTAGCAGCGGTTCATCCAGTATTTCATATTTCCATGTTTAAGAAGTGCATGGGATATCCTTCATTGATCATACCAACTGAAGATATTGGGATCAAGGATAGCTTATCTTATGAAAAGATTCTGGTCCAGATTCTAGATCGCCAAGTTCGCAAGTTGAGGACTAAGGAAGTAGCATCAGTCAAAGTTCTTTGGAGAAGCCAATTTGTTGAGGAAACTACTTGGGAAGCTGAGGAGGATATGAAGAAGACATATCCACATCTCTTCGAATCCGGAGAAGTTCCAAATTAAGGTACTAATCCTTTTTCTTGGCATTTTATTTATAAGTTGGCATGTTGTAATTGCATTGTGCTTGTTGGGTGTTTGAACTATATGCTTGATGTTAAGCCCTTAGCCTACTAAGAGTAAGCTCATTCGAGAACGAATGTTCCCAAGAGGGAGATATTGTAACACCCCGTAACTAGAAAGAAGTTAAAAATTGGAAATAGTCATTTTTGGAAATAATATAAAAATCTGAAAAATTTGTTAAGTATGTTAAGTTGGTCAACTTCAAATGACCATAACTCCTATCTCAGAATGAGTTAGGTGTGTTTCAAGATACCATAGGAAATATCTTGGGATAATCTTTCCAACGCCGCTGAGTTTACGCGATTCCGAGTTTATATGAATGAGATATGCCCATTTGAAGTTGGTATGTTCAAATAAGGAAAGTCTAATCCGGATTTTAGAAGGGCATTATGGTCATTTCCATACCCCATGACTTAATTTCGATTTTGGTAAGTAATTGGGATCTAAACTAATAGGATTCAGTTTACGCTTCTACGATATTGAGTTAGGGTTTTAGAGAAGAGAAAAGAAGAAGTGAAAGAAGGAGAAGGAGCAAGAATAGTCAAGTTCTTCAAGAATCGCTTGTGGATTTCGTCAAGGGGTGATCCCTACGAGGTATGTGAGTTCACATGGTGATAGGTTCGTTCACTCATGCGCCAAACATGTTTAATTCAACATGAATTCGTCCTAAAGTAGAAATTTCGAATGTTCTTGATGTGTGTTCTTGAATTTACTTTCGTTCTAAAATTTGGGATGAGATTAAGGAGTTCTTGAGAGTTTAAGGTCGATTGTTAGAGTTGTTTTGAGTTATATTCTTGTGTACATGTGTAGGGTATCTGAATCTAAAGAAGAATTGATAAAAAAAATCAAATTTAGCCGATTTGGGGTTAGAAAACGAAGAAGGAACAAGTCGGGCAAACCTAGGTACCAGGTCCGCGTCGTAGACCTGTTCCTAAGGATTAACAATTTTTCTCCGCATCTCAGAGTTATCACGGATCATTCTACCTCAAAAATTAATTCGCGACCAAATAATTAAATGCATCTCTGCGTCGCGGACATGCTTCCAGACAATAATTTCTTGATCTTTTCTCATGTTTAACTATCTAAAAACACTCCTAAACATCATGAGATCTTTCCTATCGCAAATCACAATCCTTGAATCCATAATTCAATTCAAGGATCAGTTAAGAGTCAAGTCAAGAGAAGTTAAGAGACAAGTCAAAAGAAGTTCATAGAGTCTTCCAAAAGTCTTTTACAAATGTTTTAACCTTATTTTAAGACTTGAGTTTTGAGTTGAGTAAAGATTAAAATTTGAAGTTCATTTCTTCAAAAGAGTATATCGGGACTCTATATTTCCAAAGAGTAAAATGTTTTCACATTTAAAGAAGAAAAGAAACCTTAATTTCCAAATAGCCTTTAGGCTAGTTTTCAGTTAAAGAGTAAATGCTTTCACTATTAAGCAAGAGAGGAAACTTTGATTTCTAAAAGAAGCCTTTGAGCTAAGTTTTGAGTAATTATCTCAAAACATCGAAATAGGTATGTTTTTAAACATAAGAGCTAGTATCATATTTTGGGAGTAGCATTGAGCACCGATATGGGGGAGAGTTCAAACAACTCCCAGCCCCCATAAACCATGTAGCCACCATTGGTAGAAAATGGCCATACTTTTTAGATGATTCCTTAGTGCTTTTTAGCATAGACTAGTGGATCCACTTAGTAGTCAGGTTCTCTACCTTTGGCAAGGTATAGGACGGCCTTGGCAGCGTGAGGCAAAATGTGTATCATCACAATAGCTCTTACGTGATGGTTGTCGGTTAGAGAAACTCCAACAGAAGTAATTGTATTCTTATATACACAGTTTATATATATTTTTACATACATTTCAGAGTTATATTGTATCTTTGCATACACACAGATTGACATACATGTTTTAAAAGCTTTTCTTTATATTGCACTTGCTTTATACTGCTTTATATTGAAATGAGTTCAGTTGAGTTGAGTTGAGCCAGGTAAGTTCTTTAGTTCCTTTCAAGCTTATGTCTTATTTTAGAATTCCCCTCGCATACTCGTACATTCAATGTACTGATGTCATTTGGCCTGCATCTTCTTATGATGCAGACACAGGTAACCAGGATCAACATCCAGCGCATCGTTGATCCAGTTGAGCTTCAGAGTTGCTGGTGAGCCTCCTTGCTTCTGGAGGATCCCCTTTTTAATTACTTTATCATTTTGGTTCATTAGGATGTCGTGGGTCTTGCCCCGACATCCATCTCAGTTGTTTAGATGCTTCATAGATAGATAACCAGATGTTAGTTCATTCGTCATTATCTTGTTATTGGCTTATGTTCAGATTTGAGTTGCCACTTTGGCTAAGTTAAATGTTTATTTCTAAAACATTATGAGTTTAGTTTGAGACAGTTGAGTTATCTTACATTTGAATTCTTTTCTTAATGCTTAAAGTCTTCCGCTGAGTAAGTAAGTTAGGCCAAGGGTTCACTTGGGGCCAACAATGGTTCTCGAGTGTCAGTCTCGCCTAGGGTGTAGGCTCGGGGCGATACATATATGACATCTTCTAGTGCCTAGATTGCAAGTCAAATAAGCTTTATGCTTACCAAGATGCATCATTCCACTTTTTACTTGATAATTATTTCTACACCAACATGCTTTAATAGTCGTAGAATTTATATCATCATAATCTTTTACATTATTGTTCGCTATTGTATCAAAGATATCGTCAATGATATATCATTTTGTATCGATTCACAATACGACATAACTTATTGAGATCCCATCACTTCATTATTTTTAGGTATGTACCCCTCTCATGAGGTTTCATCATGTGTTATGTCGTAAGCTCTTCAAGAGCACATTGTCTCCTTATTATGATCATTTTGATTCTTTGATCCTCCCCTTTTTCTAGGATTATTTTACGATTAGTCTATCATGCTTCATGCATCTCGTAGACTCTATCCTTTAGAAACATTCAATAGGAGCATTTACAACTCTTATGTTGCTTTTTAGCTCTTCTTTATGTTAAACAAACTAACATATATCTCAATCTATTTTGGAGAATCCATCTTTGTGCATCATAGTATATTCATTAATCATGTATTCCACATCAAAATTATCAGATGAAAAATATTTGGTCCCTAACCATAAACCAATTAAGAGAAAAAATGATCATAATTTATTGGTCTGATGCGTACAATTACTTTTGTATACAATATTGTATTTTAGATCAACACATGAAGCTTTATTTTCAGAAGCAATGATTTCACTATCTGAGACATTTAATGTCATATCATTTTGAAATGAATTATCTTGATTTCATATTCTGAGAGTTGTGCTCTTAACTCAATTATATTGCACAAATAATTTTGCGAATGTCAAACTGCAAGTTCACAACAAACGCACATGTGATTATATTATAGATGCATCTATTTATCATATCACATGATATGTGAATGGGCCCATATTTACCTTTTATACTTTTCAAAATTTAGGAATTTAGTCTCAATATTAGTTGATCCAATCAACTTGTCATGAGAACAAACAACCAAAAGAATTCTTGAAGAATCTTCTAGTTCTTTAATGTATGTCTATTACACAATATGCACATCTTTGGGATGACTAAATCATTCATGCCAACTAATAAAATTATAAGTATTAGTATACTTCAAGTTTACTATGCCATGTGCCTTTTACTTTAGTAAATTTCTTATTTACTATTATATAAGAAAATTTTAGTTTTATTACTCCGAGAATAATTTCAGATTTATTTCTTCTCCATTATTCTAACCCTTCTAGAGGTGAGTCATGATAACTGAACGAACTAATCTGACTATCAGAAAACTTTGCACATAATCGTATTATTTGTGTCGATATTTTTACAAACATCAAGTTGCCAGATAACAATAGGCACACATGAGACCATCTAGAAGTATTATCTATTACGACCATGAAGTATCTAAACAAGCCACTAGGTGGGTGAATAGGTCCACAAATATCACTATGTATACATTCCAAGAATGTGGTGGACTCAATCTCAACTTCCATTGATGATGGTCTCATCATTAACTTGTCTTGAAAACAAGCAGTATATGAAAATTCACCATTTAAAAGAATCATTAGATTCTTTAATGAATGTCCACTTTAATTATCTATAATTCACCTCATCATTATAGACCCATGATGTCTCATACAATCATGCAAAAGTAAGACAATATTGGAATTAGTATAGAATGTGCCTCAATTGCACTAATTATTATCCAATAAAAGTCAAAAGATAAAGGATGAAACTTTTCTTTAACATATGTCTGCCCAGAGACATTCTTGGTGATACCACATCTAAAATCAAAGGTCACGATCTTTTCCACGCCTAATATGGTGGCTTACACCTCATTCACTTTAGAGAATGGAACTATATTTTTAGAATTTATCAAAAGTTCTCATTCTTCATGAATAGAACACAAACATGTGAGCATATCAAATTATGATAGATTTAGTACCTCGTTCCATATTCGTGTGTATTATTCAATCACTTGTCTTCTTTCAGACATAATATGCACGACTATCACATTCACTTTAGGGAATGGATATGCTTCAACGAGATATATTTCATGACTAATTTTTATCAAAAACTCATTATTTTGCCTTAGTCATCATTATATCATCAATATGGTATATTGAGACTCAAATTCCATGTCTTATCTATATAAAGAGATTTTAGGCCATAAATTTATAGTGAATTTAGACTTGAACTCAACATCTTTAATTTATCAAGGTGAACTAAGGCTCGAACCTGATATCTTACCCTCTTGGTGCAATTAGACATGAATCCATCATCTTATTCATATAAAGGCATCTTAGGCCATTAATCGACGGAACTTGAACCCATGGTGTTGCCCTCGATCAATGACATAATAGGACAAAGTGCAATAGAACTTACCCTTGAACCTTTATAAATATTAAACAATCAACAAATCTTTAATTTTAAGAATACATATAACATGATGTCTTATAACTGCTACCGAATTCTCAAGTTATAAAAATTGTAAGCTAAAAACAATGAGTAACAACAAATTGTACACCTACTAATTATCGCAACATCCAGTTATAACTTCACATGTATTGTTGATGTTTTGTATGGTTACTACAATCGCATATAAGAAATTAAATAATGTTACCTTTTCTTATATTAATTATATTTCTTACCAGAGAAGCAATGGTGTTGATTCCATCAAAGCAACGCACCAACGGATTTGGGACAGTTCAAGCATATCTTCGAGACTTTTGTATTATTTGCTCGAGGTGACAAAGTCTCGTGCTGATAACGTGTTATTAAACTATATAAAATAATGAGAAGAATAAAGTAGGGAGAAGAGAGAAGACTTCTTACTCTTCTTGAGGATATTCAGATTTACAGATCTACTTTAAAGGAAAACCCCTTTATTTATAGGAGAAACTTAGCTTGGTCTCCAAGCAAGTTTCCTAACCATACCCTAAAAGTACTCCGCATAATAGACATTCACTATAATACAAATATGTTTATAACAAATATGATAAAGTTTTACCATTGATCCAAAATAAAATATAAAAAAAAAACTATTTAAAATACAAAAAAAATACCAACGGACAAAAAAGTAAGATTTTTAAATAATAAAATATTTTATTTTATATTTTAAAATAATTTTAAAGTGGTTTTTACAAATAAACGAGAAATAATTTTAAAACAATTCTTTTTTTCCTAAAATTAAAAATTGATTACTGCTCTGTAAATTTGAATTTTAAATTTATTATTTTGGAATAAAAATTTTAAAATAATAAAAAAATAAAACTGAAAATTGCTTACACTAATTCCTTAAACATAAATTAATAAGCTAGTATCGGACTCATTTTATAAAGATTTTTTTTTTTGGAATAAAATTATTTATTTCATACTTATCTGTATATTGTTGTTACATTTAAATTTTTTCTTTAGTTTTAAATTTTTCAAATACAAAATATTTTATATAATTAATTACTGCTAATTAAATATGAAATATATTAAAATTATATAATACAAAGGACTTAAAATAGGGTAATGCAGTTACAAAACGAAAAAAAACTGAATTTTAAATTATTACAATAAAATAAAATTAATTAAAAAGAAAAAATATAAGACGATTAGAAAACCACCACAACTCCCTCACTTCCCATATTCCCTCTCTCATGACAGTTTTTTTTTCCTACCCTTTCTCCACTAATAATACGTTTATATATACCATAGCTAGTATACGTGCCCGCGCATTGCGTGGATGATTTAAAATGTAATAATTTTATAATTAAAAATAACTAATAAAATATATAATGCACTTAATAATATATTTAATTTATTATAATAACAATATAATAATACAAATCATTAACTTGTGTATTTGAGCAATACTAAATTTACATTATTAGTACACAATTTAATTTATTGTAATATAATATATATATATATATAGTTATCTTTGAATTCAAATTTAAAAAGTTAAAAATTGAAAATTAAAAACTTATAGTATATTTAAAATTGCAATTTTCAACTTAATTTAATTTTGTTATATATATTGTGAATAGTCTTAAATTTGCTAAATGACTTATAATAGTGATATTGTTCAAGATAGAATTCAACACTAGCTAGATATAGATAAATATTATTTATCTTAATTCAAGTTTAAATTTTATTTCTCATAATATTATTTTTCAATTTTGAAATTTGATGGTCCTTTAAAAGTAATATTATGAAAACATATCTTAATGCCTTCTATGTTATGATAGTGATAGAGACAATTCCTCATTTATTTTGTGCTAAGGTTGAAAATCTGTAAAAATAAATAAATAAATACATAATAATAATAATAAACATAGAAGACATTAAATATTTTTTATAATAACATTATACTTGGATTATTATTATTATTATTATTATTATTATTATTATTATTAGTAGTTCTTTTTTTTTAGA
This sequence comes from Solanum commersonii, assembly GCA_029007595.1. Classification (NCBI taxonomy): domain Eukaryota; kingdom Viridiplantae; phylum Streptophyta; class Magnoliopsida; order Solanales; family Solanaceae; genus Solanum; species Solanum commersonii. The sequence continues at coordinate 8,837,519 of JAJTWQ010000006.1, forward strand.
TAAAAGGTTATATCTTATTAAAAAATATTTATTTTAAAATAAAAAAAATCTGAAATAAAAATTAAAATATTAAATGATATTTAAATGATAAATTTCAAAAGAAACTTTCATACTTGGGGTTTGTAAAATAAATAATTTTAATATAAAAGTTCTTCAATTTGTTTATAGTTGGGTATTTTTTTAATTCAAAATAAAGATTAAAACACCATATTTTTTTCCATATGTGTTTTTTTTATAAAAATAAATCATTTTAATTTAAAAGTTCTTCAGTTTGTTTAGAAGTGGGAGTGTAATGGGAAGTTTTAAAACTTCCTATTTAGTTGGATAATTATTACTATTTTTTCCAAAAAGATTAAAAGGACATATTTAATTGGATGGTTTTTTTAAAACAATAAATTATTATTATTATTATTATTATTATTATTATTATTATTAGTTTAAGTTAAACATAAATTTATTATTATTGTTATTATTATTAGTTTGGCTTTTTTTTTTTTTATATATAAGTAAAGATAGAACTTATAGATTATAGGTTATATTAAGATAATTACTGATAAAATAAAAGATTATCGACATAGTTTTTCATTGATTATAGGACTCCGTAGTGAAGGATGGAGAGTTATGAAATTGTTTTATCTAAAACTATTTTTTCCATTCATGTGTGTAGGAAATTTTAAAGTAATAATAATTAAGATTAGATTAAAATATATAATTATGCATAAGAGTATAATCCGAAATTGATTTTGTTTTCAAGCATATTTTTTTAAATTCGATTTTTAATAGTTAATAAATTAATTTTATATACACATAAGTAATAACAATAGGTTTTATGTTTCAAGCATGCATTTATTAATTACCACTCACGGCTAACATTAACTATTAATTATGTGGGCTGACTTCGAGTTGTATAATTCGCCACATTTGTATAATTCGCGACTAGCATTTTTTTTTGATTTGTATTTGTATACGATGATTTCCTTTGGTTTTTAAGTTTTGTCACCATATACATTCAATCTTTTTGTGTATAACTTTTTAAAGTTTGTATAAACGTGTAATTTTCACATTTTTTATAATATAATTTATATAACTTAATTTGTTTAATATATTTTGTATAACTGTTTAAAGTTCATATGTTTATGTTTGTATCAATTTGTTGTTTCAAGTTTTATCATATTTGTATAATTTTAGACTTTATATTACTCAATTATACAAAAACACGTGAATTATCCAAATGTTGTAGCGAATTATACAAATTATTGCCCTCTCTCGTTCATCTCTCTCCTTCCTCTCCCAATCTCGCCCGCCTCTCTCCTCCCTCTCCCAATCTCGCTTTCCATATATACAAATGCATATGTATAATATACCATTATCTAACCGATATGCATATACAATTCACCTCTCTCGCTCGCCTCTCTCCTCCCTTTCCCAATCTCGCTCGCCTCTCTCCTCCCTCTCCCAATTTCACTTTTTATATATACAAATACATATGTATAATATATAATTATCTAACCGATATACATATACAATTCACTTCTCTCCCACTCTCTACCCTTTCTCGCTCGCCTCTCTCCTCTCTCTCCGAATTTTGCTCGCCTATCTCCTTCCTATAACATGTAGCTATGAATTGTAATTATCAAATTATAGCTATGGAGAATAATTAGGTTATTTTTGAGTAGCTATATGTGAAAGTTCATCTTTATTTTATGGAAAAATTACCTAACTGCACATCATTTATTATCATATTTTCTTATTTTTCCTACCATTTCAATAAATAACAAAAATCCCCTTTTTTGTTCTCATCATTCCTTTTTTTGGATACATTAACTTGAAATCTCCTACCTATGATTTTCCTTCCTTTTTTCACTCCACAAATCTCTCCATAGTTACTTTCACTAATTTATTTTTGAATTTCAAATTGTTTCTCTTTCCAATAAATGATTTGAAGTTATTCAATAGGTAGATTTTGTTCAATCACTTTAGTTTTCGATTTCTTTTATCTTTTTTAACTTTTTCATCTTAAAAAATTATTGAATCTTTTACTCCCGATCTCTTTATGGAAGAGAGGTGGAAAAACCTTGCTAATGCACATAGTTTATCTTGGAGTGCATTTGAAATGGTTCTAAGAATTTCTAATAGCGATCTTGATACACTTCATTCCGTTGGTTCAATCTTTCAGTTTTTTGGGCTTACATTCAATGTATCTCGCTTTTGATTCTTAAATTAGTCTTTTATTAATGTTATCACTGATCTGATACATCACTGCTACAATAGCTTTTGTTTAATGCAATGTATCATGTTCATACTTAAGATATTAATACATAACTCTAATGTTGTTGAATCTTCGATTAGTGTTTATCATGTTCAATATAAATGTACTTGATACATAAACTTTGTGTTATGTATCACACACCAAAAGATATGCTATTTGAAATAATTACATGTATAATGTTTTTAAAAAATAAAATAAAATATAGTATTTCTCAAACAAAATAAGATACATAAATAAATATGTATCATGCACTAATTTTTTAGGCATGATGTGTAAATTCTAATTCATTCAAAATGTATCCGATAAATAACAATTATCAAACAATTATGTATCGATCTCAAACGTATAATCTTATGGGCAATGTATCTAGTAGAATGTAACACCTCAGAATTCTAATACGCTAAATTTGGGCTAAGTGAGAGGACTAGGGCCAAGAAAGAGGGTAAGAGCCAAGGAAGAGGGCTTTGACAACCCAAAATTCACCATGTACTGCCCACCATCCCACGACTACCATGATGGATCGTGGTAATGACCACAAGTCATGGTGAGGTTCGTGAAGGTTGGGGAAGTAGCCATGTCAAGGCTTCCCAAAAGAGCCTCTCCACACGAGAGCCTTGACAGCTCGTGGTGGCCACCACGGCCCGTGGTGCCACCACGGCCCGTGGTGCCACTTGTGGTTGTGAGGCATGAGCCTCCACAAGGTTGCGCAAAATAGGCTCCTCATCACGAGCCACTTCATGGCTCGTGGTGATGACCACGACTTGTGGAGTTGCCTTAGGATTTTTTGGGTTAGGGGGATTACCTAGCTACTGGTCCAAGGACCACGGAGGGCACCACTACCAGTGGTGAGGACCACAGCCCGTGGGACCTCACGTGGTCATGAGGCAGTCCACTGTAGCTTAGGGGTTAAATGGTCTTTTCCAGTTTTAATTAGAATAAATCTATGTCGTTTTGACTAAGCCTATGAACCCTATATAAGTCATTTTAATTCTAAAACTCACCCATTAAAGTCATTATTCCCAAAACCCAAAAGAAATCCCAAAGTCTTCCTCTCAAATATTTCTCTCTCTAGAACTTGAAGAAGAAGATGAGTTTGGAGCTAGGATCAAGGTCAAGTCTCCAATCCTCAAACATCTATGGGCTTTGTAATCAAGGTATGATGGCTTTTCATCCATCGATTCCTTCCATCCATGGGGTTCCTAAGTTTTCCCCATTCGAGAAGATGAAATCCCCAATTTGAGTTAGGGTTTCTTCCAATGTTGTGGGTATTGATGAATATTGATCCAATTGAGTGGATAATGATTGTTCATCATTGAATTGATAGTAAGTCGTGTTTTAGGGTGAAATTGCATGTACCCATATCTAACTCATGTCTAGAAAGATGAAATTGATGTAAATGGGTTCTTATGACATGAAAGGATAAATTGTGGGTTTAGATGTATTCAATATATCATTGATGAGATACATTAGAATTGAAGCTTATATGATGAATCATGATTAGATTGATTTGAGATTGAAGCTTATGATATGATTATGTTATTGGATTGCTTCAAATTGAGCATATAGAATGACTATGAGATATAGGGCTTTGAGAGTAAAACTTATGTTGTCAATTGTTGATATAGATGTAATTGTTGGGGAAGGGATAGTTCCCACATGAATATCTGATGATTATGCATGTGAAAGGTTTTCTCACATTGAGTAATTCTAGGTTGAAAGTATTGCTCACATAAAATGAATCTAATGCTAATGAATAAGAAATTGATGAGGCTAGAGGCGATTACCAATGACCTCCAAATGAGATGGAAATTAGGCGATTACCCGTATCCCATGAATTAGAATAAAGAGGCGATTACCCTTATTCCTTAAAGATGAACAAAAGGCGAATCCCCATGTTCTTATGATATGATTAGACAAGAGGCGAATACCCATGATCCTTATACAATGACAAAAGGCGAATACCCATGTTACATGTTGCTGGACAAGAGTCAACTACCCATGATCGATACGTTAAGTTGAACTAGAGGCGAGTACCCATGATCTATGTAACGACTAGAGGCGACTACCCATGTTCCTTTGTAGTAAGGCAAAGAGGTGATTCCTCATGTCTATAAAAGATAAGTTAGATTACGATATGATGTATGATAAGCTTTAGTGTTGCTTGAGTTGCATTCCATGATGTGCTTGACTAGAGGTGGATGACCCAAGTCTTGATTAAGGATAAGTTGAGGTTACTTCAAGAAGTATTCCTCCTATGCTATGATGATTTATGTGCATTGATTATGCTTATGACTTATGTTGATGTTTATGTTGACTATCATATTTAGTACATATTTGTACTAACACATACTCTTGCCTACATTTTTTATCCAAATGTAGGATCCGACGGTGTTGACTCTAATCCACGTGGCTAGGATCTTAGTAGAGCAAGACTTGAAGTTTGGTGAGTCCTCGTTGTATTTGAGGATATGGTGACCATTTCTCTTTTGAACTATACCTTTATGTTTTGAACACTATTGTATGGGCGGTGTCCCAAGATATTCATTTTTGAGATGGTTTGAGATAAAGTGTAATAGACTTCCACTTTTGATATAGAAACTTTGATGTTGTTGAAATTTTTTTAAATTTCCGCTTATTTCTATTATCTTATATTATGAAAGCTAAGTGCTTATATGAGGCCTCTCGGGGCCTTGTATGCCATGTTACGTCTAGGGAGTTGATTTAACATTTCAAGCACACCACATCCAATTCTAGGTGTTGATGATCGTAAATTAGTATAAAATTCAACTAAATGAGTTGGGGTCAAATCCCACAGGGGCAACTTCATGTTTAGAATTCAATTAAGAAGTATGAATGCGGTCTAATTAGCCATATGAATAAATGTTATCGAAAAGACACTACACAAATTAAAGGGATGACACAAATGTCAAATGGGGGTTTTTGGTTGTAATTATTAACTACAAACAGTCACAAATGATTTTAAATAACAATAGGGAGATAGATTCTTGGGATGTGATCGATTATAGGCAAATATAGGCATATAGGTAATTGCAACTACTAGTAAATAGCTAAATATCAGTGAGTAGGCTAGACTATAAGGGAGATAGTTTTCTCTCGAACAACTACCCTGAATCAGGTGATTTTTTTCAAACATCAACAAGCATGACAATGAAGAACAACCCACACCTTAATCCATTCACTCTCTCGAGCTAAATGTGTGGGATTGGGTTTAGGATTCCCTCTCTCTCGCTAAACCCAAATCAACCCAATACCCATAAATCATCAATCAATAATCTTAGTTCTAAAACCTCTCTCTTGAGTAAGCCAAGAACACAAATATAGAATAGCATTTGCAACTATAATTCTTAAATTAAACCACATTTAATGGTTAAAATCACTTTTAAATAACATTTAAACTAGCAATTAGCAATACCCATAAACTAATTCAGCCCATAATCACATGATCACACCCCAAGATTTGGGGTTTTAGCCAAGCATCATAAACGGTAAAAACTATTACCGAATCGATTATCCATCAACTAGGTAAAAGAGATTTAGTCTTTACAACGTTCAATTTGAAGAAAATTTGAAAACCCACTTCTAACTTCTCCAAATCGAATTTTTCAAATCTTCGAAGCTAAGGAAAACTCTAGAGAAAAGTCTTCTAAAATTAAGTTAATTTTTCAGCATAAGTTCTAATGTCTCCAACTCCCTCAACTAAATGTTTGAAATCTAATTTATAGTCGCTAAAAATAATCTACGAAAGCTCATTCAACGAAGTAAGTCGAGCTCGCATAATCTCTGGGAAGGGAAACTTTACAAGTTTGAGCCTATACGCTATTGTGCAAGTTCAGAGTTTAGTTAAGCAATTTTGAATGCCATATTACTGGTGTGTATGCTCCCAATAGTCAAGTGGAGGGGAGGTTAGTATGGGAGGAACTGGCTGATGTAAGAGGATTGATGGATGGACCATGGGCCATCTATGGTGACTTTAATCTTTGTAGATTTCCCTCTGAAAAAAAGGGAATGTAGCACGAGAAATTCAGTAATGAGAGAGTTCTCAGATTGCATTGAGGACATGGACCTCATTAATCTACAACTATGTGGTGGAAGGTATACTTGGTAAAGAGGTGATAACCATATCACTGCATCTTGAATGGAATAATCTCTGTGACTTTTGATCATGTTCCTATAACTCTATTTTGTGGACACTGGGAGCAATCTAAATCTTATTTCAAGTTTGAAAATTAGTGGCTAAACCAAGAAGGTTTTTTTGAAAGAATCAAAGACCGGTGGAATGCTTTTGAATTCTATGGAAAGTCTAATTACATCTTAGCATGTAAACTCAAAGCTCTCGAAGGAAAATTGAAAGAATGGAGCAGAAATGAACAAGGAATTTGAAATTGCAATAGAAGAACCTTCTCAGTTAGATGGCTGAGCTTGATTCACATCTAAACAGTAGAACCTTAACCTTAACGTAGGAGGAAATAGCCAAGAAATCAACACTTTTCATGGAGTATGAAGGGTGTTTCAAGAATGAGGAAATGGCCTGGAGACAGAGATCAAGAGCTTTATGACTCAAGGAAGGGCTTAGGAATACAAAGTTTTTTTATCAAATTGTTAATGCCCACAAGACATAACCATATTGATCAGTTGGAAGTGTAGGGAGAGACTATATCTGAGTCAAATAGAATCAAGGAAGAATCATTGTTCTACAAGAAGTTATATATATAACCTATAGAATTGAGGCCTTCTGAAAATATTAGCGATCATCATACCATTATAGCGGATGAGAATGAAGTATTGCATGTTGCTTTTGAGGAGCAAGAAGTTTTTGAGTGTCTAAAGATGTGTGCTACAGTCAAAGCCCCTGACCTTGATTGTTACACAATAGGGTTTTATCTAAAATGTTGGGACATCATTAAATAAGACATTATGGAGACATTCCACAATTTTCACTCAACTAGATGCTTGAAAAAAGCTATAATGCAACTTACATAACACTGATTGCTAAGAAGACAGGAGAAAAGGAACTCAAAGACTTCAGACTCGTCAGTTTAATTGGAAGCTTTTACAAGTTGATTTCCAAGGTACTAACAGAAATATTGAAGAGAGTTGTGGATAAGTTGGTACACAAGCAACAAATGGCTTTTATCAAAGGTAAGAAGATAATGGATGTAGTGCTCATAGATAATGAAACATTTGATTCATCAATTTAAGTATGCTGAGACAAATGGGTTTTGGTGGGAAATGGAACAGCTGGATCAAGTATTGTATCTCAACTGTGATGTTTTCAATACTCATTAATGGGTCACCTGAAGGTTTCTTCAACACACCTAGAGGGATCAGGCAAGGAGATCCCCTATCCGCTTTCCTATTCATCATAGCCATGGAGGGACTCAACAACATGCTGAATATAACTAAGACAACACAAAGAATTCAGGGATTTGAAGTTAGCAAGGTTGCTGGAAACAATGTAGAGATCACACATTTGCAGTATGCTCATGATACACTAATTTTTTGTGGGGCTAAGGAGGAGAAACTATCAATAATAAGACTTATATTGGTGTACTTTGAAGCCTTTTCTAGGTTCCATATAAAGTGGAACAAAAGCCACTTGTATCCAATTAATGTGGTTCCAGCTATAGATCACCTTTCATAGTTTCTGGGAGGTGTGGTAGGCACTTTGCCATCAGTATACTTGGGCATGCCTTTGGGGTTGAGTATAGGTCCATATACATTTGGAACTGAATTCTGGAGAAATGTGATAAGAAATTAGTCAAATGGAGATTACAATATCTATCCTTGGGAGGTAGACTAATTCTGATTAACTCAGTTCTAGATACTCTCCTTACATATATGTTATCTATCTTCCATATACCACAGTCACTAGTTCAAAGGTTGGTTAAAAATCAAAAGAAACTTCTTGTGGCAAGACAATAAGGAAAGGAAAGGTTTTCATTTGGTCAAATGGAAGAACATTAGTAGAAGTAAGGAACAAGGTGGACTATAGGTATCAAGAACCTCAAGAACCAAAGCAAAGCACTCAAGGTCAAGTAGCAAATGGAGGTACCACCAAGCCCTCTGGTACATGTAATCAAGAGAAAATATAAGGAACTGAACAAATGAGTAACTAAAGAGGTAAATACGTCCTATGGTATTAGACTCTGGAAATCTATTAGACAATTCTGATATTTTCTCACTAATCTATAAACTTTTAAGGTTCAAAATGGCAGAAAAACAAGTTGTTGGGTTCATAAATGGATGGGTATTGTGTTTCTTAAAGATCTCTTTCCTGACATCTTTGTCTTGGCTCAACATCAACAGAAAATTGTTGCTGAAATGTGGTCACAACTAGGATGGAATTTGGTCCTTAAATGAAACTTGAATGACTGGGGAATTCCAGAATGATTGAACTTTTCAAGTTACTAGAGATTTTCAATGAACACAAACAAGTGAGGATTATTTATGGTTCCATGGGAACATCATAGGTAGATACAGGGTAAAGGAAGGATATAAACATAAAAGTCATAGAGATAATCAAGAATTCCAATGGCCTTGGAAGAAAACATGGAGAATAAAAGTTGCACACAAAGTGGCATGCTTCACCTAACTGCTCCAATGAAGCAGTTTTGACATTGGACAATGTGGCCAAGAGAGCTATAACTCTATGCAATAGATGCTCTTTATGTGGTACGGACACAGAGATAATGAGACACCTCTTTCTACACTGCAATTTCACTGACCAACCGTGGTAGATTTTCCTTAATCTTAGAGGCATTTCCTTGAGTATGCCTAGTAAGATTGATAAAACTCTCTTCAGTTGGGAGGAGGATGGAAGTAGGGCTACAATCAAAGAACGATGGAGGATGATCCCAACTTGTATATGGTGGTCTGTATGGAGAGAGAGAAATGATAGATGCTTTGAAAATAGGAAAAACAACCTACAGGAAGTCAAGCTTAAATGTATTTTGTTGTTTTGTTTTTGGTGTACTGATATTTACTCCAATGAGAGTGAGCCAATCATAGATGTTTAGGGTCCATCTAGATTTTGGTTCAACTTGGAAAGATTGTAACTCTTTTTCTTCTTTTTTGTAAATATGGTTTTTCAATACTACCTAAGTACTTACTTAAATACAAATGTTATTTGTGTAAAAAAAATCAAATGAATTTACAGCAGTTACTAGCAGAATTTGGAACTTTATTTGATGACCTGAAAGAGCTTCCACCAAATAGGAGTCATGATCATGCTATCCGACTTAACGAGGGATCAAATTCACTCGATATCTGTCCATTTTGTAAACCTCATTACTAGAAAAATGAGATTGAGTGAATTGTCTAGGAAATGCTTGTAGCTGGTATCATTCAACCAAGTATGAGTTATTTCCCCCGTCTAGTGTTGCTAGTTTGCAAAAAATATGGTAGTTGATGATTTTTTATGGATTATCGAGCTGTTAATAAGATTACTGTTCCTGATAAATTTGCAATTCTACCAATCGACATATTACTAGATGAGCTTAAGGGTGCCATTGTTTTTTTGAAATTGGGTCTAAGATCAGGGTACCATCAAATTCAGGTTTTCAAGGAGGATGTAGCAAAGACAACATTTCATACACATGAAGACCATTATGAGTGTTTGGTCATGCCATTTGGGTTGTCAAGCACTCCATCTACTTTTCAAGCCTTGATGAATGAGATATTTCATTCTCACTTACGTAAGTTTGTATTGGTCTTTTTTAATGAAATATTAGTTTATCGTGCAAATTTTCCTACTCACTTGAGTCATTTGCGGGAGGTGCTACAAATTTTAAAAATCATAATCTGGTTGTCAATCGAAAAAATGTCATTTTGGTCAACAATAGGAGTATTTGTGACATTATTTCTGCAATTGGAGTCTCAACTGGTCCTGCCAAAATAACAAGCATGGTTAATTGGCCAAGTCTCAAAGATGTTAAAGGTTTGCGGGGATTTTTGGGACTTACTGGTTACTATAGGAGGTTTGTTCGTGACTATGGGAAAACTGCCCCGCCACTCACACAATTGCTCAAAAAAGATGCTTTTCATTGGAATAAAGAAAACTCAGTTAGCTTTTGAGTCTCTTTAGGAGGCTATGATCACTTTGCCGGTTTTGGCACTACCAAATTTTAACAAGGTGGTTTAGACACATGCTTCAGGATTAGGGAATAGAGTTGTCCTAATGCAAGAAGGACATCCTATCACTTTTCTTAGTCAAGGACTTTCTACTCTTGCTCAATCCAAATCTGTATATGAGAGGGATTTAATGGCCATTGTTTTTGTTGTATAAAAAGTTGTGTCATTACATGATGGGTCAACATTTCATTATACGAACATATCAATGATGTCTCCAATATCTCATGGGACAACATGCTATGGTAGAGGAGCAACAAAAATAGGTCACCAAGTTCATGGGGTTTTATTTTGAGATTTAATATCGACCGGGTCGTGAAAATAAAGAAGCTGATGCCTTTTACCTCCAATTTCATTTCATGGCTTTTTTCTATTCTACATAGTAGTACCTTAAATGATCTTTCCACAAAAAGTTTTGATAGGATGACCAACTCAGTCACTTGACTCAAGATTTCCTTCAAAATTGGCTTCACGGTCGAATTATATTTAAAAAAATGGTTGCTTATTTTTCAATAGTCGGTTGGTGATTCCTGGTTCGTCATTACACATTCTTATGATCCTTAGGGAATTTCACTCCTCACATACTTATGGGCAGTTGTTTTTCCCGTACATACAAGCGCATTTCACAAGTGTTGTATTGAAATGGAATCAAAAGGGATGTACAAAACTTTGTGGCTAGTTGTGAAGTTTGCAAGCAGAATAAGTATGAGGCCTTAAGTTCCGCTGGCTTGCTGCATCCATTACTTATTCCTACTCAAGTTAGTAATGATATTGCTATGGTTTTCATCAAGGGTTACCAAAAGCAATGAGACATGATACTATGCCTGTTGTGGTGGACCATTTCACTAAATATTGTCATTTTCTTCATTGATCTCATCCATAAACAACAAAGAGTATTGCTGAGTTATTTGTTCGTGAGCTTGTACGTTTGCATAGTTTTCCCAAAACAATTGTATCTGATCGCGATCAGATTTTTGTCATCCAATTTTGGCAAGAATTATTCAAGTTAATCGGTACTAGACTCAAATTAAGCTCAGATTATTACCCTCACATAGATGTTCAAATTGAGGTTGTAAACCGCTCTTTGGAAACTTGTTGACGCTGCTTCTCAGGGGAACTTCCAAAACAATGGCCACGATAGATTTCTTGGGAGTAATTTTGGTTCAATTTCACTTACCATGGTTCCACCAAGATGAGCCCTTTCAGAGCTTTATATGGGCAAGATCCTCCCTCCTTGTTGCAGTTCATTGATGAAATTTCTATTGTTGAAGAGGTCAACCAGCAGCTTACAGCTCGCAACACTATTCTAGATAAACTCAAAGCTAATTTGATCCATGCTCAAGCTCAAAAATGAAAGTTTATGTTGGTGTTAAGTGTTGTGAAGTTGTGTTTCCTAGTGATTTGGTTTATCTTCGTGTCTAACCTTTCAAGCTTCGCTCACTTGGAAAAAAGGTTAATCAGAAGCTAAGTCCTCGTTACTATGGACCATATACTATCTTGAATAGAATTGGTGAAGTTGCTTATCGCCTTGATTTACTCCCTCATTCACGGGTGCTTCCTATATTTCATGTTTCTTGGCTAAAGCACGCAGTTTAGGATTCTACTCCAGCTCAGCAACTCCCTCCTTTCTTATTTGAAGAACTTGAAATGCAAGTGCAACCTGAAGGTGTAGTGGACTGCCGTACACTCTTGAATGGCTCCCAAGAGGTGTTTGATGAGTCCACAAATTGGACTCATTTAGGGATGTATTTTAATAAGAATTGTGTCCTCAAATGCTTATTTTATCTCAATATTTGATGAGAACCCTTAAGTTTCAGGTATTTGAAGTTTGAAGGAAAGCATGGACACTACTTCGCAAAAGGGAACAAGAAGGCTGAAAAGAACAAGAAAATGAATGCCTGAGGATCGTCGAGTCCACTTGGTGAGTCGCCGAAGGGTCTCACTTCACCTTTTGTTCCAGTGTGCTAAGCCCTGAAGGAAAGGATAAAGTCGGCGGAAAAAGGGAGCATTCGGTGCATCACCGAGGAGTTTCACGAAGCAGTACTATATCGCCCAATGACCCAGAGCATGACAATGCTGAAGGATGGTGCAAGACAACGTTGAACTACATCAAAGGGTGAATCGCCGAGTTGATCAGTGATTCCGACTAATGTCACGGAATGATTCGATGTAGCATAGATTTTTGAAAACTACAAATACTCGTTGAGAGTTATAGCTTAGTATCACATTTTCAGTGTAGAAACAATTAATATAATTTTAGTACTTTTTATTTTTGCTCTGAGTTTGAGAGGGTTTTGGAAACTTGAAGCAGAAAAGGGTTTCATTTCCAAGCTCCCCCAACTTATACTTTTACTTGTCCTCAAGCAAATTGAAGTTCAGCTGTTCAAAAAGGGTGTCTCAAACAGTGCTACACAAGACTCAATCATGAATACACACAACAAGGTTCAATTTACTTATGCAAAGATCAAATGTGCACTCAAAGATTCAAGTTGTGACTCACCAATATCAAAGAATCTCATGCTCACAATACTTGCTTCAAATATAAGTTCAAGCTCAACTACAGTGTTCAAATGCCCTCACAGAAACGATGATTCCATATTCACACAATGTTTCATGGTTAAAAGCTTCGAAATCAGATGCAACACTCACTCTCACAAGGAAGAACACAATGCATGCTTTCACCCATAGGTTTGGCCGTATTTTTCGATCAACATTTGTTTCAGCTCACTCAAGATCAAAAAGGTCTTTTAAGGCTTGTAATGGGGCTGAGTGCAAAGGTATGGTCATTTAGGCTCAGTGACTTTCATCCTCATGAAATGTGGTGCTCACAACACTTCCTTTCCTTTTACTTCATCATTCTCTTTAATGCTCATAAGTCATCCTATTATTCACTTTCCATGGATTGTTTGGGACCCCCATTTGTTTTGTAGTTTTATTCCACAACTTTCTTTTTCATTATTTTTCTTTTTCTTTCTCTTTTTTTAATTTTTATGGAGGGATTCCATTTTTCTTAAAACCATGGGTAAGAGGAAACTTTCCTTGCATTTCTTGACTTCCTCTTTTCGTTTTACCACACCCCCAACTTAGGCTTTTGGCCTAAGTTGGCTATTTAACTAACCACAATTCAAGAGGATTTAAGATAGTGGACAAAGAAAAGTTATGGTTTCATCAAGTTTCTTCCAAAGAAAGGTAAGGCTCAAGGGGTGTTCAAAAGAGGTTCACACACTCACAAGGTAGGTCACAAAAAAGGTATATGTCAAATTGGCTCACACTCTTAGAAGTTGCCTAAGATCATGTCAAGAGATATGATCACTTAGCTAACCGGACCTACGGGGCAAATTCTAGGATCTATCATGCATGGTTCAAAGTAAGCTCATCACACAAGGCATCGACACCAAAGTCAAACAATACTCTACACTTTCACTAGTGTGCAATGGTCATCATATGAGACTCGATTTGATAAATGGCTAATCACAACGAGATGCAAAGAGTTCATATATTGTCTATGCAACTTCATTTGCCCTCGTCGTAGCCGCGCATTCCTGATCGTTCGATTGAGAGCACTATTCAAGTCATCAGTATTGATCAGAATTGAGACTTAGATTTTGTAAAAGAACAACCACTTTCAACACACGAGAAGCGGCAAAATTTTTTGGAAAATTTTAAAATTTTCTAGAAGGGTCAAAATCATTTTTGTATTTTAAAACAAAAGGGAGTCATATGCTCACACATCCACAAAAAGCTGTGTAAAAACAATTTTAAACAGAACAGCCCAAATATATACAAAACACGAATCTCAGATACATATGAAAGGTGAGCCTCACCCCACCAAAAATAAAAACATTTGTCCTCAAATGCACATAACAAAATATCTAGAATGTAAATTAAAGGAATACAGAGAGCGAGGTAAAGAAAAGTCCTGCCCAGAGTGTTGTTAGTCTGCTTCAGGTTGCCATTTCCTTTTCTCTCTACTTCAGCTTCTGTAGCGATGTTTGCCTCAACCATATTATCCAAATCATGCGCTGCTTTGAAGGCATGTATCGCATTGACGAACCCTCGAGCCCATGAAGGGACAACAGGGTCAATGTGAATCCTCCTACTAGAACTTGCTTCCTTGCTCTCGCTCTTGTCAGTTCTTCTGAACTGTTGTGCTCTTATGTGTCTGGGTGGCATGTTCCTTCCTGCAACTTTTGGTCTGGCCATGTTTGCAAAGTCTTTGAGAAAATGTTAGAACATATTTGACAACCAAAACAAAGACTTTCATCTGCAAAAAGACTAGATAATCCATTTGGCGTGCCGCTGAATACATTCGGGGAACCACATACAATTCGCCGAAGGTCACAGTGTAGAAGGAAATAGGGGTGCAAACCAAGGGCGATTAAGGTGTCATTCGGCAAGTCGACGAGTGCATTTGGCGATCCCGTGCTTCTCGTCGAAAGTTACAACAACCACAACAAATAACGCAGGATAGTAAGGGTGAGATGGGGTACTTAGGCGAGCTTGCCGAATCACCTATCATGCCTACTTTTGACCCAACTATTTGAAATCGGCCTCACAACCCCTGAAAATACAATTTAAGCACAAATAATACAAATTTAACTAAGACCCATAACCTACGAACACCACCCATCACACATTAAGCCGACTAGATACATCGGAGAGCATGATTTCACTGTTTAAGCAAGGTTATCGAATAACAATCAACACTTAACCAATTCTATCCAATTAGGGAGGTTCAACAAATCTTAACAATGCCAAAGAGTGATTTCTCAAAGACCTCAATTTTTGCCTTATCAACCTCCATCCCCTTTTGCGACACCTTGTGCCCAAGAACGATACCTTCCTTCACCATAAAGTGACATTTTTCCCAATTGAGAACCAGATTTGTATCCACGCATCTTTGGAGAACTTGTCCTAAGTGTGTCAAGCATTCCTAAAATGTGTCCCCTACGACTGAGAAGTCGTCCATGAATACCTCCATAAAGTCTTCGACCATATCAAAAAAATAGACAACATGCAATGCTGGAATGTTTCTTGGTCATTACACAACTCGAATGACATCCTTTTGAATGCAAATGTTCCATAACGGCAGGTAAAAGTGGGTTTCTCTTGGTCTTCCGGTGCAATAAAGATTTGATTGTAACTGGAATACCCATCTAAAAATTAATAACACCCCTTTCTGATAACTGGTCAAGTATCTGGTCCATAAAGGGCATTGGAAAGTGGTCCTTTTCGGTCCATGAGTTAAGCTTCCGATAATCCATGCATACTCTCCACCCAGTCACTGGTCTTGTCGGTACAAGTTCTCCTTTTTCATTTGGGACTACAGTTATACCTCCTTTTTTTGGTACACATTGCACCGGACTAACCCACTTACTATCTCTAATAGGGTAGATCACTCCCGCATCTAGCCACTTGATGATCTCTTTTCTCACCACCTCTTGGGTTCAATCTCCATTGATGCTCCACACTAGGTTTACATTCACTGTCAAGCCGAATCTTGTGAGTACATATGTCAGGAGGAATTCCTACTATATCTGCTATTGTCCATCCAATAGCTTTTATATGCTTCTACAGTACTTCAATGAGCTATTTCACCTACCTTTTAAGAAAGTCGGCTGCGATAATCACTGGTAAAGTATTATTGGCTCCTAAGAAGGCATATTTTAGAGGAGAGGGTAGGGCGTTCAACTCCAGATTAGGTGGTTCTTCTGTTGATGGCTTTGCAGAAGGACTTTCTCTATTTTTAAGGTCGATATCCAACTTGATTGGATTCCTTGAATATACTCCTAACCCTAATAAGGCAGCTCCTACTTCCTCATATCCATGAACTTCGGATTCATCATAATTGGCAAGTACAGATTCAAGGGGTTCATTCTGGCGCATTAAATGGCTCACACTTGCCACTACCTCATCTATAACATCCTCAGTAGACACCACATGGATATTACTTGGTTGCTTCATGGATTTACAGATATTGAAGGTCACCTCATCATCGTTCACACGAAACTTCAATTTCCCGCTTTTGACGTCCACCAATGCTCTCTCGGTAGCTAAGAATGGCCTTCCCAAAATAATGGGGATTTCAGCATTGATCTCACAATCTAGAATCACGAAATCAGCCTAAAATATGAACCGATCTACTTTTACCAATATGTCATGGAGTATCCCCACTGGGTGCTTGATTGATCGATCAGCCATAATGAGTCTCATTGTGGTTGCCTTTGGTTCACCCAAACCAAGTTACTTGTATATTGCATAGGGTATCAAGTTAATGCTTGCTCCTAAATCGCACAAAGCTTTAGCGAATTGGAGCATGTCAATTGTGCATGGAATTGTGAATGCCCCTGGATCTTCTCTCTTAGTGATTGACTCATTTGTCATAATTGCGCTGCAACTATGGGGCACCTCAATCATTTCATACTCCAGGCTCCTTTTCTTTGTAACCAGCTCTTTCATGAATTTGGCGTATCCCGATATTTCAAAAAATGCTTCCACCAGAGGAAGGTTAATTGATAAGTTCTTATACTGACAATTTATTTTTGAACTTCTCATCTTTATTCTTCTTTTCCAAACGTTGAGGAAATGGTGGAGGTATTTTGGGTAAAGAGTGCGTGAGTTTTGGAGCTTGAACATGTTGCTCTACATTATCTTGTGGTTCTTTGGCAAGGTTTTGTGGAATAGGCGATTTTCGTTCCTCTATACCCTGGCTCTCTTCCTGTATTCGAGGGTCCTCATCCTCCATAACATTACCTTTTGCCATATTTCCACTACAGGTTACCACAGCCCGCCCTCTTTCATTATTTTCCATCAGTGTCCTGGATGTTAATTGACGTAATAATAGACTCAATTGACCTTCTAGTGTTGTGATGGCGTCAGTATGAGAATTCACTTTACTGTTTAGTGATGAAAGGTCATCTCTCATTCCTTTTAGTAAATCATCAGAGCCCTCAATTTTATCAAGTATGCGTGACAATAGATCATTTACGAGAGGACTACTTGTGCTCCCTTTTGATTTCGGGCTTTCAGTCACTTGAGTACGGTCTTCCTCATGGTCATCTTTCTCAGCCCAATCGTGGCAATATCTCCTTGGTTCTTCACTCCTATAATGATTCCAACCTTGATTTCTGCCCTGTTGATAGCGTGGGTGGAAACCCTCCTCATATCTTGTGGAGTTCCAACCTTGATTCTCCCCTGGTCTTAAATTACCGGATAAAGAACCCCCCTCAACTCTTTTGGAGTTCCAACCTTGATTCTCCTCCGGTATTAAGTATCCAAAAGGAGAAACCTCCTCAACTCAAAATACTCTATACGTCCCCTTTATGTGCTCGTGTATCACTTCCATTTGAGACAATATCTTTTTGACGTTTTCATCCCTTTCCCTTTCTTTATCGAGTTGTTCTTGTGTTAATCTGAAGCACAGTGGGGAAACTTGGTCATCTTTTGTGTACCATGCTTGATTTACTCTAGTCATGCCATGTAGGAGAAATGAGGCTACTTCAAATTCTTTTAACATTATTCCTCCTTGCACCAGCTAATCAACTATCCCTTTATTAACCAAATCCAGACTACGTTAAAAATATTGGAGCAATAACTCATTCGGTAGTCCATGCATTGGACATTTTTGCAAAATTCTCTTAAATCGTGTCCATGATTAGTGAATTGGTTCGCCCTCCTTTTGATTAAAATTTTGAATGTTGTCTCTCAGTTTTATCATCTTTGATGGAGGGAAGAATCTTTCATGAAAAGCCGTAACCAACTCCTCCTATAACTTGATGGAGTTCTTTGGAAGCTCAACCAACCACTTAGTGGCTTCCCCGGTTAATGATAATGGAAATAAGCATAGCCATATGCATTCGTGCGATAGATTCTTGAATGACAGAGGGGTGCACACTTCTATGAAGCTTTGTATATGGTCATACGAATCTTTATGCTCCAACCCTCCATATAAACCTCTTGAATGTATGAGATAGAGTGTTGTGCTAGTAACTTAAAATGTTGCACTTTTGTCTGCTTGTGGCATGCTAATTGTATCCATCTCACCCACTTGGGCAGGGTTGCACACACTATTAATATCATCAATATCGTCTCGATGAAAAGCATAATTCGCTGGGTGGCCTGCTTGGCAGCTATTTTCGCCGTTCATACTCATGTGGCTGTTAAAACACACAAATACTCAAAACAAAACTAAAAATTAGGTAAGCAGACTATAACTAGTAAGAACAAAAATTCTACTAATCAAAGAATTCTCAAATAACACCACTCCCCGGCAGCAGTGCCATTTTGATGTTTGAGTAATCAATGACACAACTTTCAATGCAAGTGTCTACGATCGTGCAATAGTATAATAACCCAACCAAGGGTTGGGGTCGAGTCCCAAGGGATTGGTTTCGAGAATTAATAAAAAAATAAAATTTAGTTCTAACTAGTCGTAGCTAAGACATTAATGATTAAAAATATTATAAATTAAAGGGGGACACAAAAGTGTCAAATATTGATTTGGGGGGTTTTGTCACAAGTATAGCAAAAACAGTAGAAATAACAAAGAAATCTATGAATGAGAGGGGATTCTTGGGATGTGACCAATACAGGTTAATCTAAATTGTTGGGTACATGCTTTCGATAGAGAATTTATAGAGTAATAGTGACTAGGCTAAGCTATACATGGGAATAAATTCTCTCTTAAGCAACTTACCCTGTTTCAAATGGGTTCCACTCGGACACCCACTTGCCACATGAAGACCAGCCTACGCCTTACCCCACTCACTCTGTCGAGCTGAGTGTTAGGATATGGGACTAGGGTTCACTCTCTCGAGCTGAACCTCATGTCGACTCACTCCTTGGGCCATCAATCTAGTAGTCTTAGTTTTGCGACCTCTCTCTCGAGCAAGCCAAAAATACATAAATAAACTTGTATTCACACCTACGAATTTGTTAAATTCATCCACAACTACTAGACGAAATCACCATTAAACTACATCTAATCTACCAGCAACCAAGACCCAACAACAATCTTAACCCATATTTGCCAAATCACACCCCAAGAATTGGGGTTTTTAGACACACATCAAGAGATAAAAATTTATACCTAAATAAGCTTGCATTCAAATGGGTATGAAGATTTAAGTCTTGTTACAAGCCAAGAGTGAAGAATCTAAGAGATCCAAGTTCAAACCCTTGGAAATGAAACCCTCTCCTTCTTCAAGTTTCCAACACCCTCTCAAACTCAGAGTAAAAATAAAAAGTACTAAAATTATATTAATTGTTTCTATACTAAAAATCTGATACTAAGCTATAACTCTCAATGAGTATTTATAGTTTTCAAAAGTCTGTGTTGCAGCGGATCATTCGGCGACATTAGTCGAAATTACCGATCAACTCAATGATTCACGCTTTGATGTAGTTCATTGTGTCTTGCACCATCCTTCAGCATCGTTATGTTCTGGGTCATTGGGCGACATAGTACTACTTCACAGAACTCCACGGCGATGCGCTGATTGCTCATTTTTTCCACCAACTTGATTTTTTCCTTTCGAGCTCAACACATTGGAACAAAAGGCGAAGTGAGACCCTTAGGAGACTCGCCAAGTGGACTCAACAATCCTCAGGCCTTCATTTTCTTGTTCTTTTCAACCTTTTCATTCCTTTTTGCCAACTAGTGTCCATGCTTTCCTTCAAACTTCAAATACCTTAAACTTAAGGGTCTTCATCAAATATTGAGATAAAATAAGCATTTGAGGACACAATTCTTATTAAAATATAGCCCTAAATGAGTCCAATTTGTGGACTGATCAGTGTTGATTAAGTTGAAGGACTTACTAAAGTTTCAAAACACTTGGGAATTCTATGAGGTCATTGATGCACAATTTCCTCATTTTCACCTTGAGAACATGGTGAAACTCATTGGGACGGGTATTGTTAGACATGTTGTTACTAAGGTCTATAACCACAAGAAGAAGGGTGAAAATAAGGCTTAAATGTAACTGTTTTATTTGTTAATTATTTATTTATTTATATATATATATATATATATATATATAATTCTAGTAGTTACCTAGAAGTTAACTAGCATTTTAAGTAGTTATTTTGTGATAAATTGAACTGGAAAGAAGGAAAGATAGTCCGTTTTTGGGTAGGATTTTCTCAGGCAGATTTGGAGGTAAAGAGTTCCTCGAAATACCTTGGGTGTTAGAAGTATCCTCTATTTATAAAACATATTCTAATCGTTTGTTGCAATAAACAATAGTTGAAGTGGTGTTCCTATTTCTGTGTTGACATTTGGAAGAAGCGCAATGATTGTTGTAATAAAGATCAGATTTCTTATGATAAAATATAGATCATTTTTGTTATTGGAAAAAAAGTCTGTACTTTTGTTAAATTTTGTTTTAAAGAATAGCACCCAAGGGTGTGGCCTGGTGATCGATAAAGTGGGTTGAGAACCACAAGGTCTCAGGTTCAAATCCCAACAGAGATTAAAAAAACTAGGTGAGTTTCTCCCATTGGTCCTAGCCTTGGTGGACAAAGTTACCTTATACCTGTTGCTTGTGGGAGGTGACAAATATCTCGCAGAATTAGTTGAGGTGCACGAATGTTGTCCCGCACACCACGATCATCAAACCTAAAATAAAATAAATATTATTTTAAAGAAGAGATGATCATCGGTTTCTATTCTCAAAAAAAGAAAGAAAGATGATCATGTGTCTTTACTTTCTAAATGATGTTTCACAGAATAAATCATGAGTCTGTGCTTTGTACTTGTCGTTTTCAAGAACTTCTGAGATCATATCTAGTTAAGTATGGTACAAACTATTATTTACACATTTATATGTGTTTTCGTGAAGGTAGAGGTTCGGTGATCTACTCTTTTGGGCCTAGATGTGTGGGTGATACGCTCAAATTACACTTCCCTACAGAAGTATAAGCGATCGTTATCAAGTAGAGAACCCAACTTGTAGGTTGGGGTCGATTCCACGAGGAAAAATGGTTTAGATTTTACTTTAACCGACAATTATATTCAATTAGTCAAAGAACTTCCAGAAACAAGTAATAAAAAGAGGCGTTTGTTTATATGAAACAAATAATAAGAATTTAGTAAGTAATCAGTAATCAAACT
Organism: Solanum commersonii; assembly: GCA_029007595.1. NCBI lineage: Eukaryota > Viridiplantae > Streptophyta > Magnoliopsida > Solanales > Solanaceae > Solanum > Solanum commersonii. The sequence goes on from JAJTWQ010000006.1 coordinate 8,859,049, forward strand.
AAACTCAATTTTTGGTTGTTATCAAGATGAGAGAAATAACTAGGGCACATGTGTTCCCCACAAGCTCATAACGCAATAATCCTAGTAACAACAATCCTTTCCTAGTATATTACATGTAAAGTGATAAGTTAGGTATCTCTAAATCCTTGATCCGGCATCTAGAGAATTTCACCCCGCACCTTGATCCGGCTACGTGTGTATAATTTACTAACCCTTACCTTTACCTCATATTAGACATCATAATCGATGTTTGACTTAGTTATTACTTCGCACCAATCGACACTAGTCTATTAGATAGTATCACACTAAATCTATGTTGATAATTCTTTTCTTGTTGATTACCTCCTTGATCCGGCAAGTAGCAACAAGGCGAGTTCTAACGTTGGCCACCGTTAAAAAGAATTCTAAACGAAAGAATTATCAATGCATGCAAAACACTATTCATGAATTGCTTATTTACTATTCATATTTTGTTAATTGCTCATGGTTCCCACAACCCCAGTTGTGGATTTAGGTACTCATATTAGCAAGAACACAATTCATAATTTTAGATAAAGAAATCATGAACTTACGTAAAGAGAATAATAAACCCAGAAATTCAACTTGAGTTGCAAAGCCAAAAATCTTCAAAACGAACTTGGAAAATTAATAATTGCTAAAATTGTAATTCAATCTCCAAAGTCACAAAGTAGAACTAGAATAATAATGTCTAACCCCCAAAAATGAGGTTTACATCCCCTATTTATAGAAAAACAAATCCTAATTTAAAAGGAAACAATTTAAGGAAAGTCTACATTCGGTACGCGTCTTCAATCCATGAGACTGACTTACGGACCGTCGATGGATCTACGGTCCGTAAGTCCCTTCCGTCAGCCAGGACTTAGAAAATATTTCAGCTTTCAAACATCAGCCTCTCTGAAGCAGACGACGGACTTGCAGTACGGACCGTATATCTATCTACGGTCCGTTAATCCCCTCCGTAGCTCCATACTTAGAATCTTCAAAAATCAGGTACTGGAACCCTTGCAGTCTCCTTCTATGGTTTGCTCAGTACGGTCCGTAGACCAATCTACGGACTGTCAATTTCCTCCGTGGTTCCACACTTGGTCAGATTTCCCTGATTTGTCATCTATCCCTTGGCTGCTGATCTATGGCCATCATCTACGGACCGTCAATGGACCTACGGTCCATAGATAGTCTCCGTGAAAGCCCTTGTTCTACATTTAGCTTAGTTGTCTCCATACTTTTACGCCTGAACATCTTTCCTGCAAAAACATAATAAAATACATAAAAACCAATACAAAAAGGCCCTAGACACACACAACTTGTAAGTGAAATGTATTAGAAATACCGTAAACTCACGATATATCAACACCCTCAACTTAAATTCGTTGTTTGTCCTCAAGCAACGCAATACGACTCTAAACAACACTTGTATAGAAGCAAGCATTTCAGGCCCAAACAATCACATGGCTCTCTACCCCCCTTACCTTTTTAGATGCAACTTCGATCTTTTAGACTCGACAAGCTAATCCATGCAGATCAAACTATGACACAGATTGACCAACTGACACACAACCTGCACCTTATCACTATCACCAAGGTACCAACTTTCTGACAATGTAACTAGTGCCCTTACTTCAAACGAAATCCCTTTTTCACAACAATTGAAAATCATTTATGGTGTAAGGATTTATTCAACACTCACGCTCAGAAGTAATTTCAAATACAGTTAGTGCTTTACACCATAAGCTTGCCCTTATTTTCACTGCTTAGACTCTCCAAACTAGATTCTAGGATCACTATAGGACTTTATTGGCTTGTAACGTAGGCTCAGGGTCAGGTGTGGTACATTTGGGTACTGATTAGTGACATTTTGCCCTCCTTGACATTACACTTTGGCTTTTAACCTCTTTTTGCCCTATTTCTGACATCCTACAGTTTTACCTTCTTTCGCTTGTTTTTCTTCAACCAAGGATGTGACTTCAGAATTTGTAACGCTTTATTTTTTTTTATTTTTTATTTTTTAGCTTTTAACCAATCACATCCTTTCCACACGTTTTCTCTCTTCTTCACCTTACTCTTTTCATACATATTTTTCTCTCAGTATCTTCTTTCATAGCCACCCTCAACTTATAAATTTTTCATTAGTTGAGGTGCACAATACCCGATGTCGGGTCAGGGCCAAGATTTGAAGTTACTTTTGCATTAGCCACCCTCAACTTAGGCTTTTGGCCTAAGTCGAAGTGCACATGTCCAAGGAGGGACCAGGGCCAACGTATTAGATTATGGGAAGGTGAGTTTGAGGTTTTAGAAAGAAATGATTTATTTTAGGCTCAAAGCTGGATCAAAGGGAACAGTTATTTCATTTGGTTGAATCCTTCTAGGCAATTTGCTGACTTTTCAGAACAATGACCTATGATCACTTCCTAACCTCTAGATTGAGTTGTCTTAGCAGGACTAACCGGGCAAGTTCTAGCTTTGCATAAAAACTGTTTGAACACAACGATTCTCACCCACTCTTGGCATAGAGTTTCATTATCAGATTATTAGATTACTTAGTTCAAGTTTCAGCTCAAGTTATGTCATACTCAGAGTCAACACAATCAACTAATCATAGCCTACAACATCTAGCATACATCCCAAAATTTGACGGGTATTATTTTTTATAAGCCATCATGCTTCATTCTGTATCATGCTTCTACACGTACAATTCTAAGACATGCCGGTTCAACAGAAATTAAACAATCCTTTAGGGAAAAAGAACACAGGCAAGAAAACCCCAAGGGAGGATTCATGAGTTAGGTTATTCAGATTTCACCCTATCACTCACAATCCATTTGCCCCACCCCCAACAAAAATAGATGTAGTTGTCCCCAACACATATAGAAATAGTAAAAGAAAATGGATTGGGTAAAGTAAACCTGTGGCGCAAAGCGCCGGCGAATCATCAACAAGCAGGGGGGTCTGGTTGCCCGGAACCCGCTGGAACATCAGTGGGTGCACCCTCAGTAGTGCCCACATCATTAGTCGTAGCACCCTCAGTAGTGCTCTCTCTCAATCTCTCTGCGTCTCCCGAAACAGGTTGGGTCGCTACAACTGGGGCAGAGCTCGACGCCCCTGCTACTCTTTCACGCTCCCTCTGCTGGCGCAACTCTTCATTTACTATCGATGCCCTCCTAGCCTCCTTCTCCTGTCTACGCTGTCTCTTGAGGGCTTTCTCCTCCTCAGTGCGGTGAGGGCGGTGCCGCTTGCCTTTGGCCTGTGTAAGTGCAAGTCCCTCCTCGACGGTCCCACTGAATAGGACATCTAGGATTGTATCATCAGCTAGTGCAGTGGGGGCAATCTGAGGCTCAACTGAAGGTGCAGCAAGAATGGCCTCAACGTCAGACCGGAGGCTAGCTATGTCGGCCTGCAAAGCAGATAGGTCTATGGCTGGGGCGGGTCGCTCGAGGACTCTCAGTTCGAAGGCATGTAGGCGATTATTGACAGCCTGGACCTTCCGGTCCGTCATATCCTCCATCCTGCGCTCCACTCTAGCCTCAGACTCGGCGATCGACTTTTGCATCCATGGCTGGATGTGATGTAGCAGTGTGGCCATCTGAGCCTCTAACTTCTGTACTCTGGCCAAGGGAACAATAGCAGCGCCCAACTGCGGTGTGGACCGAGAAGAGCTAGGGCCCGTGCTAGCTGCCTGAGAAGAGGAGCCTGGGACAGTGTCGGTGTGATCAGGGGCGCTGAGGTCCGCCCTGTGCCTGCCCCACTGTGTCTGCAAGGTCGGTACCCAAAGGAGGTACCTCAACTTGAGGCTCTCTGCGAGGTGCTGCTAAATTTGCCTCATCTCGAATGAGACCGATGTCCAATGCTCCTGTAGGGTGGACTAGCTTGTCACAATGCCAGATCGACATTCCAGAGTCCCTGCACAACTGAAAAATAAGGCATGGAAAGGGGTAAGTAGTGGAGGTCCTGAATGCCCTTTCGTGTATCTCTGCCAGTAACATGCGGGCAAAGTCGATCTCTACTCCTGCTACCAATGCCGCTAGCATGATTGCTCTGTCCCACGTGACTTGATTATCAGCTTTTGTCGGCGACACCCTGTTACGCACCAGTAACCAGAAGAAGTTGGCCGCAAAAGTTAATGTCACCTTTCGGATGCCCAAACGTGGAGCAGTGACCCATTCCGCATGCTCGCCATCTGCAGCAATGTATCTGGCCAACCAAAGTATCACACCCTCTTGCTGCTCAGAATTCCTCTGGAAGGCACCACTCCGCACAATGTCCCATCTATAGTCAAACTCTGCTGTATTGAGGGACCAAGAGTGACCTGCAGTAGGACCATAGAGAAATCGTCTAATCGTGGTAGGTGATATGTCCACCGGGCACCCTCGAACCAATGTGGAAGTCAGCGGATCCTGAGCTAAGGGCTTCGACCTCTTAGAAATGGAGCCCCGGAGAGTGGCAGCATAGAAAGCATAGAACTCTCGCACAATCTCCTCATTGTACGTCCCTGGGTCTCGAGCCATCCAGTTACACTTGTGAAGGTTGAACAGTCGGTGAATGTCTGGAATAGTGTGCAAGCTCCCTGTGAGAACTCTCCGCTCCTCTGTGATTAATCAGGCCATTTTTTGTTTTTCATTGACCATCTTGGCATCTCGGTATATTTGCCATTGGCCCTCGACACACCACCTATTTAGCTCGCCGGCTACAGGAGTGGGAACATCATTTGGGGGTGCGGGTATGGACTCCGAACTAGTAGCCTCGTCAGATGAGGCTGCTTGGTCATTTTCTCCCGATCCGGTGGAAGATTTGGCATTGGAACCTGTAGCCTGGGCAGACTCGGATCGTGAAGAATGGGCAGACTTGGAGCCTGAAGCATGGTCAGATCCAGATCCTGATGCAGACTCCTCTGAACAGGAAGCAGCCCCAGTTGGTGACCCGATCAGTGTGTGCTCCTCATCAGACTGGGAGACAGTGACTATGTCGGGAAACACCTTTCGGGGTGTGCCTCTGGTGCGAGAAGTCCTAGTGTTGAGAAGCACGTATGCTGGATCAGTGTCGGTGTCTGTGTCCTCATCAATCAACTGGAAACTAGGGGCAACAGATTTGGACTTTCCCCTTTTGGAGTAGGTGACCATCTTCTTGGGTGCCATTGTACCTGCGGGAACGATATTAGTGCCCAAAACTAACCAAAACTATGTTAAGAAAAAGTAAGAAAAACTATAAACAAGCAATAACAAAGTCAATTTTTTTTGCAGAAACAGGCTACAGTGGTCATCCACGGAGGGTACCTATGGTTCGTAGACTGAGCTACGGGCCGTGGAACTCTGCCGTGGATCAGGGGACCAGAAATATAGGTTGCAGATGGAAACCACGGATGTGCAGAACGGTCCGTAGTCCACTTCTGTGGTTTTACACTTAGATATTTTTGCGTATGCATCCAGTGACGAACCTCATCTACGGTTTGTAGATGAGTCTACGGTCCGTAGACGGGGTATCGTGGATGCCATTTGTGCCCAGATTTTACCCTATCTTACTAATTAGACATATATGGTCCTAAATTTGAACATTAACAAGCCTCATCATGCATTTCAACACTCAATTATGCTAGTTCTTCATTCTTACGATTCCGATTGGTTATTTTAACACATAATTTAGATAACTTCTGGAACCCTAAGTCAAAACTTACATAAAGGCTTACAATCACATACAATCAAACTACACAATCACTATCTATCATTCCAAGGGTATTGTAAATTGTAAATTTATCATGTAATTACATCAAACAATAACCCTAAGTTAAGACCAAATTCCCGACTTCCTATATTCAGGCTATGAATCGAAATTCAAAGTGAGGGGCAAATTCATTACGTTGCAAGCAACGAGGAGTGGGGGATTGTGTGATGACACTTCTTAGCACGACAATTGAAACACCGCTATTGCTATTAACCCAACACCGGACCTTTAAGAGTGAAATATGGAATGGAGAGTAAACTAAATTGAAGGGATTTTGGTAATATATGGAAAGGAGTGTGACGTATGGGAGTTATAGAGTGAATTAGGGAGTTGAAAAGGTAGGGGAAACGGTTATGGGAGTAAATGGAGGGAATGAGAATGATTTTAAAACAAGGGGTTATTTAAATAGGGGGTCCGGGTCGGGTCAGACAGCCTTAGGGTTTGGACTCACGAGACCCCGTCTATGGTTCGTGAGTCGATCTACGGTCTGTAGATGAGGACTATAGATCACTACTATAGTTGGAAAATTTTAGGGACTTACCTTGGATCTACGGACACCATTGACGGTCCATGGATAAATCGACGGACCGTCGATGGGATCCGTAGACCTCTGCACCAGATCAATTTCTGCAGATTCATTATGTGGTGTACCTGCACATGTAGCAACTATTAAGCTATTATTTTTTTACATTTTCTTGACACTTTTTAGACACGGACCCTATACTAATTCTAGCCAACACTAAGAACTAAATTAATACAAAAATGCAAGTAATCAGAGAAAACTAAACTACTAATTGGAAAATTTAACCCTATCATTGGCTAGATTGTACATCTTGGGTTGGCTCCCAAGCAACGCTTGATTTAACGTCGCGGAACGACGCAGGTGTCTTGATTACTCAGACTTCATCAAGATTGTAGGCCTCAATCACTTCTTGCACAGTTTCAGCATTTCTCAGATAGATCTTAATCCTTTGCCCGTTCACCACGAACCTTGTTCTATCCTTTTTCTCAAGCTCAACCGCTCCATGCGAGAGCTCTTTTGTGAGCAAAAATGGCCCTGTCCACTTGGACTTGAGTTTGCCTGGAAACAAGCGCAACCTAGAGTTGAAAAGCAGCACAAGATCACCAACCACAAATTCTCGCTTTTCAATTCTTTGGTCATGATACCTCTTCATCTTTTCTTTGTACAAGCCTGAACTTTCATAAGCTTGTAGGCGAAACTCATCGAGCATATTCAAGTCATTCATCCTTTGGTTAGATGCGGCGCTCCAATCCAAATTTAACTTCTTCATTGCCCACATAGCCTTATGCTCTAGCTCTCTTTGGTAGATGACAAGACTTCCCATATACAAGTTGGTAAGGAGACATACCTATGGGGGTCTTGTATGCAGTGCGATATGCCCATAGAGCATCGTCAAGCTTCCTTGACCAATCCGTTCTATTAGCATTCACAGTTTTTGCTAATATCTGTTTGATCTCTCTGTTGGATACTTTAACTTGACCACTAGTCTGTGGATGGTAAGGAGTGGCTACATTGTGACGGACACCATATTTCTCAAGTAGTGCCTTGAATAACCTATTACAGAAGTGAGAACCTCCATCGCTAATTATGGCCCTCGGTGTACCAAATCTGGAGAAAATATTCTTTTTCAAGAATGCGGTGACACTTTTACCTTCATTGTTGGAGAGTGCAACTGTTTCTACCCATTTCAATACATAATCAACTACAACAAGAATATACTTCATCCCATATGAACTCACGAATGGACCCATAAAATCAATGCCCCATACATCAAACAACTCTATCACCAATATAGGATTCATTGGGAGCTCTTGCCTCTTTTAAATTCCTCCTTCTCTTTGGCAACAATCACAAGATTTGGCGAAGTCATGAGCATCTTGGTGAATGGTGGGCCAATAGTACCCACATTGCAAAATCTTATGTGCAGTCCGAATACCATTATGGTGCCCACCAACAGGTGATGAATGGCATGCTTCAATACACTCAACATTTCAACCTCATGCACACATCGACGAATAATCCCATCAGCACAACTACGATACAAGTAAGGTTCATCCCAAAAGAATCTCTTCACATCATGCATAAATTTTCTTCTTTGGTGAAAAGACAAATCGGGGGGCACAATGTCGATTGCCAAATAATTAGCAAAGTCGGCGAACCAAGGAATCAAATCATGAGAAGCAGCCAATACCTTTTCATCTGGAAAAACATCATTGATTTCAGCCCTATCTCCAAGCTTTAGCATAGCCTCTTCCTCTAATCTCGACAAGTGGTCGGTGACTTGATTTTCGGTCCCCTTTTTGTCTTTTACCACAAAATCAAACTCTTGTAGCAGTAATACCCATCTAATCAATCTCGGTTTTGCATCCTTTTTCGCCATCAAATACCACAATGCAGAATGGTCAGTATGCACTATGACCTTAGTACCAAGCAAGTATGATCGAAATTTCTCGAATGCAAAAACCACTGCAAGAAGTTCTTGTTCAGTCACAGTATAGTTCTTCTGAGCCATATTTAGAGCTTTACTGGCATAGTAAATATGGTGAAGAATTTTCTCTCGCCTTTGACCCAATGTTACACCAAGCGCCAGTCCACTCGCATTGCACATTACCTCGAACGGTTGTCCCCAATCCGGTGAAATAATGATTGGTGCTGTAACCAACTTTTTCTTCAACTCTTCAAATGCTCTAAGATAGTCATTATCAAAATAGAACTTACACTCCTTATCAAGCAATTTGCATAACGGATGTGCAATTTTGGAGAAGTCTTTGATGAATCTTTTATAAAAACCTGCATGCCCAAGAAAACTTCTAACACCTTTTACAGAGATAGGTGGTGGAAGCTTTTCTATTACCTCAACTTTAGCTCTATCAACCTCAATACCTTTCTCAAAAATGCGATGACCCAACACTATACCTTCTTTCACCATGAAATGACACTTCTCCCAATTCAGCACCAAGTTGCAGTCTTCACATCTTTTAAGCACCTCGGCCAGATTATCTAGACAATGGTCAAAGGAATCACCTACAACTGAAAAATCATCCATGAATACTTCAATAGCATCCTCCACCATATCTGAAAATATCGACATCATACACATCTGGAAGGTTGCTGGAGCATTGCACAACCCAAAAGGCATCCGTTTGAAAGAAAAAGTCCCATATGGACAAGTGAAGGTGGTCTTCTCTTGGTCTTCTGGAGCTATAGAAATTTGATTGTAGCCAGACTACCCATCAAGAAAACAATACCAACCCTTTCCCGCAAGTCTATCCAACATCTGGTCCATGAATGGCATGGGAAAGTGATCTTTTTTAGTCCATGCATTCAACTTCCGATAATCCATGCAAACTCGCCATCCAGTAACGGGCCTCATTGGAACAAGCTCATTCTTTTCATTTGGAACAACAGTCATACCTCCCTTCTTAGGCACACACTGCACAGGACATACCCAACTACTAACTGCAATGGGATAGATGACTCTGCATCCAGCCACTTTATGATCTCCTTTTTAACTACCTCTTGCATAGGTGGATTTAATCTTCTTTGGTGCTCAATACCGGGCTTATGCTCGGCATGAGTTGAATTTTGTGAGAGCAAATACCGGGGGAATCCCAATAATATACGCAATAGTCCACCCAATAGCTCGCTTGAACCTCTTTAATACGGTCACCAAACACTCTTCTTGCCTTGAATTCAAATTTCTTTGCAATGATGACCGGCAAAGTATTCTCTTCGCCTAAGTATACATACCTTAAGTGCGGTGGTAGAGCCTTAAGCTCCAATTTTGGTGCCTCCTCAATAGATGGTCTTGTGGGTGGGGACTCGCGATTCTTCATGTCTAGCTCATACTTCTTTGGTTTGGACCGGTATTCATGCTTATCAAGTGCAGCCACCAACTCATTGTATTCTTCAATACCATCACTATCGAAATTCATCATAATCGCTGCGAGTGTCTCAACACCTAGTCGCTCTTCAATCTGTACTTCTAAACCACTCTCCACTCTGTAGGTGATAGCAGATACTGTTTGGAGCTCCCTATTCTGCTTCATGGACCTACAGATGTTGAAAGTCACTTCTTCATTATTTAATCTCAACTTCATCTGTCCCTTTTCCATATCAACCAACGCACGCCCTATAGCAAGAATCACAAAATCCGCTGGAAAGATGAAAGACTTCACCTTCACTAGCACATCATGGAGCACACCTATGGGCCTCTTCACAGTCCGATCAGCCATTAGTAACCACATTGCAGTGGGCTTTGGGTCCCCCAGACCCAACCTCTTATAAATAGACAAAGGCATGAGGTTGATGCTGTAACACCCCGTATCCGAAAACAAACCAAAATGCAGATTTTGAGAAGTTACAAGTGCAACCCACGGTTGCCATCCACGGATTGTAGGTCAGACCACGGCCTGTGCTGGTGGTCCGTGGTTCACCACTGCAACCCCTCCCCAGCCAAGCTCAGAAAATTAGCTAAGTCCCAACTCACGGACAGACCTACGGTCCGTAGATCAGACCACGGTCCGTGGTCTGTGTTCGTGGATCAATACCTTCTTTACCCAGCCTCTGACACGAACTACGGTCGACTAGAATGGACCGTCATTTGATCCACGGTCCGTAGGTCTGACCGTAGATGAGGATCAGCAGCCAGTTAGCTGAAAATTCTGATGGGTCAACTTCAGATGGTCATAACTTTTATCACAAAATGAATTGTGTGTCCCATTACATATGGTATGATATATAATTGAATTATCTTTCTAACGCCACGGAGTTTGCTAAATTCTGACCTCCGAGTAAAAACTTAAGCCCATTTTAGTGAAGCCTTGTCGAGAAGACTCGATCGACGGACCTAATCCATGGACCGTCGATTGAATGACGGCCCGTCAGTCCATTCCGTCGATCACTCCGATAGCAGTTAATTCAGGGGTCTTTTGGTCTTTTCCTATTTTGTTTAACCCTTTAGCTACGTTGTTTAAACCCTAAATCATGAGGTTTTAATCAATTTAATCCTAGAAACATAACTAGAACTTACCTTAGTCAAATCATTAATCAAAACTTAGAAAATTAGAACTCTAAAAGGAGAAGAGAGGTCAAGAACCCTAGTTCAAGAACGCAGCAAGGTTCCATCAGTTCCAGCCCCGAAATCGAAAGATTTCTCCATGGAATTCATCACCAGGTATGTGGGATTTCACTAGTGGGTTTCTTTCGCCCATTAGGTCCCTAGAATTCAGTCAGATTCTTGATTCTATGATTATTAACAGACCTAGGGTTTCTAGAATTATAGCAGATCATTATGAATTAGTAATTTAAATATTCCAAATCAGATTATCATGTTATTGCTCAGTTTCTTACATAAATTTCAGAACCCTATCAATGTATTTCATTAGTTCTTGAATTACACATGCTAGGTCTGATATTTCAGTTATTCAGATATACATGCTCCAGTTTCATGCCACATTATCAGTATATTTCAGTATAAACCCTATTTTGAGTTATAAATCTTGAGAAGCTTCTCTTGAAGACAACACTTGAGTTTTAAACTGAGTTTTTGAGAAAGTTAAGATGAGTTTTGAGAAAGAGCTTCTAAAACATGATTAGTATGACAATTGAGTAGGTCATCAATGTATGAATAGTATGGTATTTAGATATACCATCAATGTTTATGCAGTATGACTTCCCAAGTCATCAATGATCATAGTATAATATGATGTTGAATTGTTTTCCAAAAAGGAATTTTCAAGTATGAGTATCTACATCTCAGTATTTTAAGCTATTCAGTATTCCAGTCATAATATATTCAATTTTACATGCTTCAGTTTATGAATGCATCATTATCAAATTAATTGTTGTATTCTAAGTTTGCATGTTCAGTTTCGAGCTATCCAGTATTTACAAAAATTCAATCATAATCAGTGAACCACTTAATTCATTGGGAGTAACATAATACCGAGTAGGACTAGGGTTCAGCGTACCCATATAGTCCCAGAACTATGAGCCACGTAGGTGTAAGTCCCCTCTGTGGGCAACATCAGTTTAGTGATCACGTCAGCATGCCTTTATACCTCTGGCAGGGTATATTGGGTCCTCTCGATGGGGCGTATACATCGGACTCCACATTTAGCTCATGTGGTTTTATGTCGATTATTAGTAGCTCCCACAGTTCGATCGAGACTCTATTGCATTGACCATTTATCAAGTATATTCGGTATTCGGTCTCGGCATGTTATAAATTGGTGATTGCATTCAGTTAGCTCAGTATTCAGTATTTTCAGCATCTATATCATGTTCAGATTATATCATTGCTCAGTATGCTTTGTTCAGTTATGTGATATTTCAGCTTTACTCTATCCTGCATGCTTAGTAACTTTCAAGTACTGAGGCATACGTGCGCTACATTTTCTCGTGATGTAGGTTCAGGTTCTCAGCATCCAGATCACGCTTAGATCGATTCTCGATCTTCAGTTCAGCAGCTTCAGTGGTGAGTACTCATTTTTCGAGGACTAGTGACATGTTTATCTTTATCGCTTTTAGTCTTTAGTTTCAGTTTTGCTAGATCTAGTTGGGGCATGTTCCAACATTTCTAGTCAGTTTAGAGCCTTATTTCAAACATAGTTAGATTCAGCTTAGTATTTTGAGTTTGATATTTCTTTTGTATTAAACTCTCAGATTTGATATATTCCGTTATAGTATATGGGTATTCCGCATCTCTTCAGTTTATTTAGGATTTAGCTTCCGCATCAGTTTATTATCTTTAGTATGCTCATGATCATGCCAGCAGGGTTAGCTTGGGATCACTTGTGGTCCTAGGTCCCGTGTCCGCGTCTTGGGAGTAGCTTGGGGCGTGACAAACTTGTTATCAGAGCATTAGGTTTAAGAGTCTTAGGATGTCTGAAAAGCCGCACTAAGTAAAGTCCTTTTCATAGGTGTGAAGTGCATCACATCTAATGAGAGGGAGGCTATGAAGTGTTTTAGGAAAAACTTCACTTTCTTGATATTCTCATCGTGCGTTGGTATGATCTCTTTTCTAATCCATCATTATGCGCTTAAGATCATGCCTCCTCGTAGAGCTTATGCCAGGAACGCAAGCGCAGCTCCTCCAGTACATGATCAAGAAGTGTTGAATGCAGAGTTCAGGAACACCATTCAGATGTTGGCTCAGAGTATGACCACCCAGAACAATCAGAAGGTCCCAATTCCTACTAATAGAAATGGTGGATCAGTTGCAGCTACAGTTTGAGATATTTATAAGGATGAATCCGCCTAAGTTTTAGGGTCACAAGTTGGTGAAGACCCACAAAACTTCATTGATGAGATTAAGAAAATCTTTGGAGTGATGCAAATGACTGATAATGGTAGGGTTGAGTTGGCATCCTACCAGCCTAAGGATGTGGCTCACATATGGTACACTCAGTGGAAATATTAAGAGGATACTTTACCTTTTATGACTCCCTATATAGCAGTACTCTTAGATGTCAGTCCAGAAACTCTTTTCGAACCTTTCTCAGTCTCTACTCTAGTGAGTGACTCAGTTTTAAGTAGACGGGTATACAGAAATTGCCCTGTTACAGTCTCTCAGAAAGTCACCTCAGCAGAGTTAGAAATGGTAGACTTCGATGTCATTCTAGGCATGGATTGGTTACATTCCTGTTATGCCTCAGTCGATTGTAGAACTGGGATTGTTCGTTTTCAATTTCCAGATGAACCAATCCTAGAATGGAAAGGTAGTAGCTTAGCGCCTATGGGTCGATTCATTTCTTACCTTAAGGCCAGAAAGATAATCTCTAAGGGTTATCTCTATCATCTAGTTCGGGTTAAGGATTCTAGTTCTGAATCCCCAACTCTTGAGTCAGTTCCTATAGTTAGTAAATTTCCAGAAGTGTTCCCAGAAGATCTTTCCGGAGTTCCTCCTGAAAGGGAAATCGACTTTGGAATTGATCTCCTTCCAGATACCCAGCCTATTTCTATTCCTCCTTACAGAATGGCTCCAGTAGAGCTTAAGGAATTGAAGGAACAGTTGAAAGACCTTCTAGATAAGGGCTTCATCAGACCTAGTATTTCGCCATGGGGTGCACCATTGTTGTTCGTGAAGAAAAAAGATGGTTCTCTCAGAATGTGTATTGACTATAGGCAGTTGAACAAAGTCACAATCAAGAATAAGTATCCTATCCCCAGGATTGATGACTTGTTTGACCAACTTCAGGGTGCTAGTCATTTTTCAAAGATAGACCTCAGATCAGGTTATCATCAGCTTAGAGTCAGAGATAGTGACATTTCGAAGACAGCCTTCAAAACTCGGTATGGTCATTATGAATTTGTAGTTATGTCATTTGGACTAACTAATGCTCCTGCAGCTTTCATAGATTTGATGAACAGAGTGTTCAAGTAGTACTTGGACTTGTTTGTTATCGTCTTTATTGATGATATCCTCATTTACTCTAGGAATGAGGAAGAACATGTGAGTCATTTGAGAGTTGTTCTGCAAACTCTCAAAGATCACCAGTTATTTGCAAAATTTAACAAGTGCGAGTTTTGGTTACAATCAGTTGCTTTCCTTGAGCATATTGTGTCTAGTGAAGGAATTCGAGTAGATTCCCAGAAGATAGAAGCAGTGAAACAATGGCCCATACCTACTTCTGCTACAGATATTAGAAGTTTCTTGGGTCTAGCGGGCTATTACAGACGGTTTGTGGAAGGATTTTCATCTATAGCCTCTCCATTAACTAAGTTAACTCAGAAAAAGGTTAAGTTCCAATGGTCAGATGATTGTGAGAAAAGCTTTGCAGAACTGAAAACTAAGTTGACTACAGCTCCTGTCTTGACTCTACCAGAGGGTTCAGATGGTTATGTGATCTATTGTGATACATCTAGAGTCGGCCTAGGTTGTGTGTTGATGCAGCGAGGTAAGGTTATAACTTATGCTTCTAGACAACTTAAGGTATATGAGAAGAACTACCCAACTCATGACCTCGAGCTAGCAGTAGTGGTGTTTGCACTTATGATTTGGAGACATTGTCCATAATCAGAGAGTGGAGGTTTTCTCCCAAGGGGGAGATGGTGTACTTCGCTATCAAGGTAGATTGTGTGTTCCTGATGTGGGTGAATTGAGATAGCATATTCTCGCAGAAGCCCATAATTCCAGATATTCTATTCATCCAGGCGCCACTAAGATGTACCGTGATCTGCGGGAAGTCTACTGGTGGAATGGTATGAAAAAAGATATAACAGATTTTGTGGCTAAGTGCCCCAATTGCCAGCAAGTCAAGGTAGAGCATCAGAAACCAGGAGGTATGACTCAAAAGATTGACATTCCTACTTGGAAGTGGGAAGTGATCAACATAGACTTCATCACAGATTTACCTCGTACTCGCAGACAACATGACTCCATTTGGGTGATTGTTAATAGGGTTACTAAGTCTTCTCGCTTTTTGGCGGTCAAGACTATAGATTCGGCGGAAGATTATGCCAAGCTTTACATTAATGAGATTGTGAGGTTGCATGGGGTTCCTTTGTCTATCATCTCAGATAGAGGCCCCCAGTTTACCTCTCATTTCTGGAAGTCATTTCAGAAAGGTCTTGGTACTCAGGTTAACCTTAGCACAGCATTTCATCCACAGACGGATGGTCAGGCAGAGCGTACCATTCAGACCTTAGAAGACATGTTGAGAGCTTGTGTGATTGACTTCAAGGGTAGTTAGGATGATCACTTTCCTCTTATTGAGTTCACCTACAACAATAGTTACCATTCCAGCATTCAGATGGCCCCTTATGAGGCATTGTACAGGCGTAGATGTAGATCTCCAGGTTGTTGGTTTGAAGTAGGTGAAGCAGCCTTGATAGGACCAGATTCAGTCCTTGATGCTATGGAGAAAGTGCAACTCATTAGAGATAGACTTAAGACTGCCCAGAGTCGCCAGAAATCTTATGCAGATGTGAGAAGAAGGGAACTAGAGTTCCAAGTTGATGATTGGGTTTTCCTAAAAGTGTCACCTATGAAGGGGGTAATGAGATTTGGCAAGAAAGGGAAGCTCAGTCCCAGTTATGTAGGCCCTTATCGGATCTTGAAAAGGATTGGTAAAGTGGCTTATAAGTTAAGTTGCCAGCAGATTTAGTAGCAGTGCATCCAGTCTTTCACATTTCTCTTTTGAAGAAGTGTGTGGGTGATCTATCATCCATAGTTCCATTAGAGACTGTGGCTGTAAAGATAGTCTTTCTTATGAGGATGTACCAGTTGAGATTCTCGATCGTCAGGTTAGAAGGTTGAGAAATAAAGAAGTCGCTTCAGTCAAGGTTTTGTGGAGGAGCGGGCCAAGAGAGGGAGCTACTTGGGAAGCAGAAGAAGCCATGAAGTCCAAGTATCCTCACCTCTTTCCTTCCGATTCCATTCCAGCTTGAGGTAATAGTTCCCCTTCAGTTTTTCAGTCGTTCATGCGTAAATTCAGTCTTATAATCATGTTCCTTCAGTTTGTACTTGCATTTTCAGTGTATTTGCATGTTCTTGGAACTCAGTTCAGTCAGAAATTTAGTTCTCAGTGTTTAGTCGTAGGGATTGCAGCCCTCTCCCTCCATTTTAGCTAGTTTAGTCTTCATTCGAGGACGAATGGTCCCAAGGGGGAGATAATGTAACACCCCGTATCCGAAAACAAACCAAAATGCAGATTTTGAGAAGTTGCAGGTGCAACCCACGGTTGCCATTCACGGATCATAGGTCAGACCACGGCCCGTGCTGGTGGTCCGTGGTTCACCACTGCAACCCCTCCCCAGCCAAGCTCAGAAAATTAGCTAAGTCCCGACTCACGGACAGACCCATGGTCCGTAGATCAGACCACGGTCCGTGGTCTGTGTCCGTGGATCAATACCTTCATTACCCAGCCTCTGAAACGAACTACGGTCGACCAGCACGGACCGTCATTCGATCCACGGTCCGTAGGTCTGACCGTAGATGAGGATCAACAGCCAATTAGCTGAAAATTCTGATGGGTCAACTTCAGATGGTCATAACTTTTAGCATAAAATGAATTGTATGTCCCATTACTTATGGTATGATAGATAATTGAATTATCTTTCCAACTCCACCGAGTTTGCTAAATTCCGACCTCCAAGTAAAAAGTTATGCCCATTTTAGTGAAGCCCTGTCTGGCAGACTTGATCGACGGACCTAATCAACGGACCGTCGATTGAATGACGGCCCGTCAGTCCATTCTGTCGATCACTCCGATAGCAGTTAATTCAGGGGTCTTTTGGTCTTTTCCTATTTTGTTTAACCCCTTAGCTACGTTGTTTAAACCCTAAATCATGAGGTTTTAATCAGTTTAATCCTAGAAACATAACTAGAACTTACCTTAGTCAAATCATTAATCAAAACTTAGAAAATTAGAACTCTAAAAGGAGAAGAGAGGTCAAGAACCCTAGTTCAAGAACGCAGCAAGGTTCCATCAGTTCCAGCCCCGAAATCGAAAGATTTCTCCGTGGAATTCGTCACCAGGTATGTGGGATTTCACTAGTGGGTTCCTTTCGCCCATTAGGTCCCTAGAATTCAGTCAGATTCTTGATTCCATGATTATTAACAGACCTAGGGTTTCTAGAATTATAGCAGATCATTATGAATTAGTTATTTAAATATTCCAAATCAGATTATCATGTTATTGCTCAGTTTCTTACATAAATTTCAGAACCCTAGCTATGTATTTCATTAGTTCTTGAATTACATATGCTAGGTCTGATATTTCAGTTATTCAGATATACATGCTCCAGTTTCATGCCACATTATTAGTATATTTTAGTATAAACCCTATTTTGAGTTATAAATCTTGAGAAGCTTTTCTTTAAGACAATACTTGAGTTTTAAACTGAGTTTTTGAGAAAGTTAAGATGAGTTTTGAGAAAGAGCTTCTAAAACATGATTAGTATGACAATTGAGTAGGTCATCAATGTATGAATAGTATGGTATCTAGATATACCATTAATGTTTATGCGGTATGACTTCCCAAGTCATCAATGATCATAGTATAATATGATGTTGAATTGTTTTCCAAAAAGGAATTTTCAAGTATGAGTATCTACATCTCAGTATTTTGAGCTATTCAGTATTCCAGTCATAATATATTCAGTTTTACATGCCTTAGTTTATGAATGCATCATTATCAGATTAATTGTTGTATTCTAAGTTTGCATGTTCAGTTTCGAGCTATCCAGTATTTACAGAAATTCAGTCATAATCAGTTAACCACTTAATTCATTGGGAGTAGCATAATACCGAGTAGGACTAGGGTTCAGCGTACCCATATAGTCCACAACTACGAGCCACGTAGGTGTAAGTCCCCTCTGTGGGCAACATCAGTTTAGTGATCACGCCAGCATGCCTTTATACCTCTGGCAGGGTATATTGGGTCCTCTCGATGGGGCGTATACATCGAACTCCACATTTAGCTCAAGTGGTTTTATGTCGGTTATTAGTAGCTCCTACAGTTCAGCCAGACTCTATTGCATTGACCATTTATCAGTATATTCAGTATTCAGTCTTAGCATGTTATAAATTGGTGATTGCATTCAGTTAGCTCAGTATTCAGTATTTTCAGCATCTATATCATGTTCAGATTATATCATTGCTCAATATGCTTTGTTCAGTTATGTGATATTTCAGCTTTACTCTATCCTGCATGCTCAGTACCTTTCAAGTACTGAGGCATACGTGCGCTACATTTTCTCGTGATGTAGGTTCAGGTTCTCAGCATCCAGATCACGCTTAGATCGATTCTCGATCTTCAGTTCAGCAGCATCAGTGGTGAGTCCTCATTTTTCGAGGACTAGTGACATGCTTATCTTTATCTCTTTTAGTCTTTAGTTTCAGTTTTGCTAGATCTAGTTGGGGCATGTCCCAACATTTCTAGTCAATTTAGAGCCTTATTTTAGACATAGTTAGATTCAGCTTAGTATTTTGAGTTTGATATTTCTTTTGTATTAAACTCTCAGATTTGATATATTCAGTTATAGTATATGGGTATTCCCCATCTCTTCAGTTTATTTATGATTTAGCTTCCGCATCAGTTTATTATCTTTAGTATGCTCATGATCATGCCAGCAGGGTTAGCTTGGGATCACTTGTGGTCCTAGGTCCTGTGTCCGCGTCTCAGGGGTAGCTTGGGGCGTGACAGATGCTAGCACCAAGATCACACAATGCCTTAGCAAAGTGTAGCAACCCTATAGTACATGGGATCGTGAAAGCACCAGGGTCTTCCTTCTTCTGTACCAGAGATCTTGTAGTAATAGCACTACAATGCTGTAATCTGTCGTTATCTTCAAAACTCACATACCTTTTCTTTGTCATCATATCTTTCATAAACTTGGCATACCCAGGCATTTGCTCCAATGCTTCTATCAGAGGGACATTGATAGAAAACTGCTTCAACATAGTGATAAATCTGCGATATTTGCCATCTTCAGTCTTCTTTACTAACCTCTGTGGGAAAGGTGGTGGCGGTCTAGGTATGGGGACCACTTTCTGAGGTATCTCAATTTCTTGTTCTGTCGCAGTCTCAGACTCCTCTCTAACTTTCACCGCATCATCTTTTTTTCTATTCTCAGTATCCACCTCAGACGGCATAGGTGGATCTATGGTTTGCTTACCTCCTCGAGTAGTAATTTCCATACAATGACCATTATTCTTTGGATTCTGGATGGTGTTGCTAGGAAGAGTGCCAGGTTGATGTGGGTTCACTATAGTAGACAACTGAGTCATCTGCTGCTCTAGATGCTTTATTGATACTACATGGGCATCAACCTTTTGACCTATGCCAGATAAGTCATTTCTCATCTCCTTCACATTCTCATCAGTTGCATGAAACCTTCTCATCATCTTCTGCATCATATCTTCAATCCGCGCCAAATTACCTCAAGCTTCCCTAGCACCAGATTCCTGATTTTGAGGGGGAACATAGGGTCCAACCCGATCGTTTCTGTTGCCATAATTGTTCCTGTTATAGTTATTGTCGCGATTGAAGTTCCCATCCCAGACATAATGACCCTCTCGATTGTAATTTTCATAGTTCCGACCTTGGTTTCCTTGACCTTGGCACCAATTTTCCGTGTTGGATCCTTGGGCATTTGGTCGGAAACCCCTCGTCTGATCATTCACCGCATAAGTATCCTCTTCATAGTAATACTCCTCAACTGGTGGTGGAGTTCTTGTCAAGTAGTTCACAACATTTACCTTTTCTGCTCCTCCGCTCACATGCTTCAGTACCAACCCCAACTCTGTCCTCATCTGAGCCATCTCCTCACAAATATCATCTGCAGAGTTGACAGTTGCATTATGAACGACAAATGTGTTTCTCCCAGTATCTGCTCTCCTAGTGCTCCATGCTTTATTGTTGCGAGAGATCCTCTCCAATTTTTCAGAAATCTATGCATATGTACAATCACCATATGAACCCCCAGTAATAGTGTCAAGGACTGTTTTATTGTTATCATCCTGTCCTCGATAGAATTACTCCTTCAGCGACTCATCATCAATACGACGATTTGGAACACTTCTAATGAATGCAGTGAGTCTGTCCCAAGAGCTACTCACAGACTCTTCAGGTAATGCTACAAAATTGTTGACCCTGTCTTTGTGATTGAGCTTCTTGGACACTGGATAGTACTTCGCTTTGAACACCTTCGCCAATTGGTCCCATGTAAATATTGAGTTATAAGGAAGCTCAGTGAACCATACTGCAGCGTCGCCTGTGAGTGACAGAGGACACACTCGTAAATCAATGACGTCCATATCTAGGTCTGGTCTACCTACACAACTCTTGCAAACTACTCTTAGCTTGGCTAGGTGAGCATGTGGGTCCTCCGATGGCAATCCTGAGAATAAGCCTCTTCCTGTAAGCATCTGCATCAAACTGCTAGTCACCACAAATGTGTGCCTTGGAGGTAGGACAATGGGTCCATCAGAGTTTTCTATGTTCAAGTTGCCCCGATAGTTGTCATATTATCGTGGGCCTAGTGGATCTTGCTCCCTCAGTGGATCTCCCAATCGATTTTCAGCTGGAGCCTGGCTGTCCCCACCTACTACCTTCTGCTGTTGTAATTCATCTACATCATCCAGATCACCTCCGATGGGATTAATTGGACCTCTTGGGTTATTCATTCGTCATAAAGTACGGTTTAGCTCTGGATCGTAAGGAGTAAGTGGTTCACCCTGACACCGTGTACTTGGCATACACTAGAGGTAGAACCTGAGAGAGACAAAAACAAAGAGAAAAAGTAAAATATGGAAATATTTGACTAACGTTCAATAATGTAGTTAAAATAAATCTAAAAGCCAAAAATTCCCCGCGGCGGCGCAAAATTTGATACGCTCAAATTACACTTCCCTCTGAAGTATAAGCGATCGTTATCAAGTAGAGAACCCAACTTGTAGGTTGGGGTCGATCCCACGAGAAAAAATGGTTTAGATTTTACTTTAACCGACAATTATATTCAATTAGTCAAAGAACTTCGAGAAACAAGTAATAAAAAAGGGGGTTTGTTTATATGAAACAAATAATAAGAATTCAGTAAGTAATCAGTAATCAAACTAAACTCAATTTTTGGTTGTTATCAAGATGAGAGAAATAACTAGGGCATATGTGTTCCCCACAAGCTCATAACGCAATAATCCTAGTAACAACAATCCTTTCCTAGTGTATTACATACAAAGTGATAAGTTAGGTATCTCTAAATCCTTGATCCGGCATCTAGAGAATTTCACCCTGCACCTTGATCCGGCTATGTGTGTATAATTTACTAACCCTTACCTTTACCTCATATTAGACATCATAATCAATGTTTGGCTTAGTTATTACTTTGCACCAATCGACACTAGTCTATTAGATAGTATCACACTAAATCTATGTTGATAATTCTTTTTTTGTTGATTACCTCCTTGATCCGGCAAGTAGCAACAAGGCGAGTTCTAACGTTGGCCACCGTTAAAAAGAATTCTAAACGAAAGAATTATCAATGCATGCAAAACACTATTCACGAATTGTTTATTTACTATTCATATTTTGTTAATCGCTCATGGTTCTCACAACCCTAGTTGTGGATTTAGTTACTCATATTAGCAAGAATGCAATTCATAATTTTAGATAAAGAAATCATGAACTTACGTAAAGAGAATAATAAACCCAGAAATTCAACTTGAGTTGCAAAGCTAAAAATCTTCAAAACGAACTTGGAAAATTAATAATTGCTAAAATTGTAATTCAATCTCCAAAGTCACAAAGTAGAACTAGAATAATAATGTCTAACCCCCAAAAACGAGGTTTACATCCCCTATTTATAGAAAAACAAATCCTAATTTAAAAAGAAAACAATTGAAGGAAAGTCTGTTCAGGTACGCGTCTTCAATCCATGAGACTGACTTATGGACCGTCGATGGATCTATGGTCCGTAAGTCCCTTCCGTCAGCCAGGACTTAGAAAATATTTCAGCTTTCAAACATCAGCCTCTCTGAAGCAGACGACGGACTTGCAGTACAGACCGTATATCTATCTACGGTCCGTCAATCCCCTTCGTAGCTCCATACTTGGAATCATCAAAAATCAGGTACTGGAACCCTCGCAGTCTCCTTCTACGGTTTGCTCAGTACGATCTGTAGACCAATCTACGGACCGTCAATTTCCTCCGTGGTTCCACACTTGGTCAGATTTCCCTAATTTGTCATCTATCCCTTGGTTGCTGATCTACGACCATCATCTACGAACCGTCAATGGACCTACGGTCCGTAGATAGTCTCCATGAAAGCCCTTGTTCTGCATTTAGCTCAGTTGTCTCCATACTTTTACGCCTGGACATCTTTCCTGCAAAAACATAATAAAATACATAAAAACTAATACAAAAAGGCCCTAGACACACACAACTTGTAAGTGAAATATATTAGAAATACCGTAAACTCAAGGTATATCAGTGGGGTATGTTAAATGTTAAAACAACTGTTTCTCAGGTAGTGCTTAATTCATTTAATCTTGATGTGTTGTATTCCCTTTCCCAATTAGTTGTTTTTCTCTGGTTTTTGACCTCATCCAGAGGGAATTCAATCTAGATATAACTCAACATTTAATATGATTAGAAAATTCTGCATAACTCAACCCCAAAAGTTAGCTCATGACATGAGGATTGCCAAAGATCATAAGAGGAGACCAAATAACCTTACAAACTATGTGAGACTTTGACAACTACACACGCACGCCCAAGAATGGACATCTAAATTGTGAAAAAATTAGTATGACGACCCAATATCGGGTAAACCAAGATTTAAGATGAGTCTGAACCTATGATACCATGATAAAAATGGCCCTTTAGCCTAACACAACCTTCAAAGCTAACTCAAAAAAGTAAGGATTGGCAAGATCTTGATCTTATAAAAAGACCTTCCAATCCCAAAATAGTTGATGTGAGAACTCAATACTGCTTTGTTAATGGTGTTGCAGAGCTTTATATTTATGGCGATTGAGCTGTATTCTGAATTACCTAGACACTGAGTATAGTCCTTCAGTTTTCATATATACTCCTATCTAGCTATCAACTTGATTAATTGACATATGAGACTGAGAATTTTATCCTATGACCATTTTTACCATAAGTGAAACTTGGACCCTTTTTACCATAAGTTAAATGAGATAGTATTTTGAGGACATCGCCATCACTGTTTAATTTTAGCTTGTATTGATGTGATTGTTCATGATTTCTTTCTGATATTCATCTGTTTATATATCTTGTTGAACATCAAGCATGCTCCTGATATTTTTGTGAGACTGAAAAATGTTCCAGCATTCTCCTAATCTGGTATATATAAAGCGGTAGTAACTAATATGTGTTGGAACTTAGCAAACAAGAATGATAGATTATGCGTAAAATGGATGCATGATTATTATATGAAAAGGAGAAATTTTGAGAATTTTCCTACACCACACTAAGCTAGCTGGATGGTAAGGAAGATCCTATATTCTAGAGGAACAATGCCACAAATCCAAAGGAAACTACCTTCCGCCAAGAGTATGATAAATTTTATCTATTAGAAACTCCTAGAAACTCACCCCACAGCCCCTTAGAAACACTTGATGTTTGAAAATGAAGCTAGACCAAAAGTTATATTTACACTATGGGTGCAACTTCATGGCAATTAACAGATAGACTAACAAACTGGGGAATATATGTGGATCAAGACTGTCATATGTGTTGAAATGCATAGGAAACCAATGAACATCTATTTATATAATGTGAATATGCAAGGAGATTGAGGACTAGACTATTACAGTGGCTAAATTTTAAAGACAGTAAACCTCTAGAAAGTGCAAAAGGAAAAACTACTTCAACAAATATCTTGAAAATGCTCTATACTAAATTCATTCATGACGTCTAGACAGGGAGAAATACTATAGTATTTGAGTGGAAACAAAAAGATACAGCCAATTTAGCAAGAGAAATAGATTGTAGTTCCAATATTAGAGCTTCAGAAAAATTGAGTAATGTATTCCAATAGCTAAATGTTAAAATATAGTTAGCATACATAGATATCTAGGAAAAGATCATGTCTATGAGCAATTCTTTTTATATATCAAGACAACAAACTGAGATATTGTTATGCTTGAATTCCCTACTTGGTGATTAATACAAGTGATTAGTTACAAAAAAAAAATGTTGGTTATGGACTTCTTGACATACATATTTTCAGTACCATACTTTATCTCACATCTTACTCTCCACATTTCCCAAGTAATAATGATAAGAATAATTTTAGAGATCAAAGCAATCACAAAATTATGGTTCCAAGCTTTCCATTAGTCAACTAAAATTCGTATGTAGGATATATTTACCAATGAATACTAAACATGCCACATAAAAATTTCCATAGTTTCTGGGTAAGCACACAATTATTGAATAAATGCTCTATTTTATAGTAGATGAGGAGCATCAACAATATCTAGAACATCTAGTAATAGATACATAGGGACCTATTATTTATGTTCATACTTGAAAGGCTAGGAATTGGGTAATTTTAAAAGAGAAAATTGTAAATACGGACGAAAGTGCGCATGGCATTTGTCTTTAATATATTTCTATGATTCACAATAACTCTGCATTTTTCTGTAATAACAAAGATCCTTTTATTACTTATAAAAATGCAAGGATCTCAGTTTCAATATAATATAACCACGACGCCCGTCATTGTTATCCTTCAATATTGTAACCATGTGGTTAATGTTTGGGATAAACATGATGAATGATTAAACAATCCACTACAAGAATTGAGAAAGATAATCAACAATTTTTGACGTTATTTACATATGTTCTCTTAGACTTCAGATCCACAAACTCATCATTTCCTTCGGTATGCGTCTTCTTCAAAAGATCATATGAATGAGGTGGTCGTCCAAGTACAATCGCCTAAAATTGAAATTACATCTATCAAACTTATTACATAAGGAATAACTTTGAAGAAACTATAACTTGACCAAATGAAAAAGATTGTACCAGTTGTGTTGCATGCTCTCGGTGAGTCCACGGGCCCCTAGTATGGCGTGAATGACCAGATCCTTCACCACATATTTCAGTTAGTCGATTTTTTTGAACATGGTGCAGATTTAGTCTTAAAATCTTCAGTATCACAGTGAGGCTTCCAACTCTCTCAAATAGAGTTTGGGATATTTTTTCATTTCTCCTCAGAGGATCTTACTTTAGATAACATACCCTTGTATTGTAGTGAACAATTTTTCATAAAATGATCTTTTATGGAACCTTCAATTGCAGTATTCCAATGGAATCACTTCTTTTTAAAAAGTCAAAGAAAAATATCATGTGAATTGATATAAAAAAAATGTATATGAATAAAATACATTGATAAAATGACGGTAAATTAGAATTTATGGGTAAAATGCGTACATGAATATTATAGAAGAAGGAGACACAATCAGGTATAAAATGATGTACCAAAACAAGCAGCATGCACGGTGTTGAAAAAGTTCTGGAAAGGGAAGAAGTATATTGAAGAATTTGGGATGAATATGGCTAAACTAGGAAGTATGCTCAAGTTCTCTATTAAGAAATTATATGTGAAGCTTAGAGGAAATTATCAAGAAGTCTCATGCAGTAGGTAAATTTACACTAGTACTAGTCCACCTAAATGGACCTTCATTTTATACTTGGCTATACTGGGACGATTATACACCAGAGATAGGTTTCTTGGATGGGGAATTGTTGATCATAGTAGTTGTCCAATGTGCGGAGTGAAAAACGAAAGTATAGATCACTTGTTTTTTTATGTAGTCTGTCCCACAACATATGGACTAAGCTATTACAGTGGACCTGGCAAGGCATAACAAAAGCCCCTATGGGAAGGAATGATGAAGTAGGTTGGGCAAGTAATTTAATGAAAGGCAAAAGTCCCAATGTACATATATATAGAATTGTCTTGGCTGGTAGTGTATACCATATTTGAATGGAAAGGAATCTAACATATTTTCAAAGGTACATAAAGAAGACCTGAAGTTATAGTTAGACAAGTTATCCAAAAGGTGTTTCATAAGCGTAATAACAATAGAAAATTGACTGTATTGTTAGAAACTATGAACTTGTATCCCTAAATATTTTCTCATTTTCTGGATGTAGCAGATGAGGAAACCTACGTTTATCTTGTAGCTAGTTTTAGTGGTTATGTTTCATCAACTGTGTTTTTCTTTTGTTAATGTTTGAGTTGTATAGTTTTACTTTCGTAATAAAATCAACTGTTACCAAAATAACTTATAGTATAGTTTACCTTAAACTCCTCCCAGTAGATATAATTAACCTCTGGTGTAACCGACTTCCAATTATATCCTTAAAGATTTTTGTGATTGCTTGTGATATATTGTTACTTGGCTCCAAACTTATATAAATATAATAAGTAATTATTTCAATACTCAATTTTATTTATGTACATTAAGTTGTGGCTAGAATGTATTATCAGTCTCTTTAGCGACAATATAAGAGCTTAAAGAGGTAGCGGTAGTAAGGAAGAAATATATGAAACTTATGAAAGTATTATCAAAGAGACAAGAATTAGATATAAATTATAAAATCCTACCATTAGCATATCTTGAAATGACTAGCTGGGAGAAGCCCATGTTGAGCTTGGGATCAATACATAGATTCATATCTAAGCTTAGTTTGAAACAATTTTAAAAATTCTATTATGAAATCTAATGATATATTACAAAAGATAAGAAAACTTCAGGAAAAAAGGATTGTTGAGATCAAATAAATGCTACACCACGCACACTTATCTCAAATGAGATTCTAAAAAATGCACCACGTAGTTGATGTTTACCATGAAAATCAGCTAAGGGTGAGAGATAAATAGAAGACAATTATAAATTAGAAAAACATGCTCAACTATGTCATTTTCAAACATAGAAGAGTTATTTCATTGTACAAGAAGTATCTACGACTAATACAAGCAAAATATAAACTGAAATGTCACTCAAGAAAATCAACATGTACTCTACAATTCATGTTCTCAGTTATGAAATAAACATTTCCGGCAAATAATAAGAAAACAACTTCTTGAATTCATCAGATGAGTACCTCAAATGCAGACATAGAATTGAGTGAGAGAAAATTATAGAGGATATCATATATTCCTACCAATTCTTAAGGCATCTCTACTCTCCAAATATAGAGTTTTTATTTTTCCAGTCAATCCACTCCAATCCAATTCTCTATTTTATTCTCTAGAAAAAAATATTTTTCTCTCTTCTCAATATTATATTATTATTTTTATTTTCTTATTTCATGAATATAAATCATTTCTTCTTTCTGAAAATAATCACTCTATAATCTCTTTAATATTTATGTAATATAAATTTTGATTCTTTTCAAATTTTTCATTTAAAATAAAATTATTTTTTATTCTAAATTTCTAAATAACATAAATTGCAATAAATATTATATATAATACATATTAAAAAACAATTTAAATAAAAGTGAAATCAATGATGAAATACAATAAAATAATAAATATTGTATTATCGTAAAATTTATTTTAAATTTTACATAAATATTAAAATTTCAAGACTATTACGTTTCTCCCATAAATAACATATTAATCTATTACGGAGTTCAAAATGAGAAACTTTTTATCCTTATTTTTTTATGTGTAGCTAAAAATTATTTAAATTTAGCAATTTCATCTTGTATCCAATTATTTCGTGTACTAATTTACTTCCCATATTCCATTTTGAACTATTGGATCAAATATTTTCATGTTCATTAAAAAGTGCAGTTTAATTATTTATCACTATAACATAAACATAGATTGTTTGAATCATGTAAATTTTGTGCATTCTTCATAATAAAAAATAATGATAATTTAAATTTGTCACACCCCAACCGCCCTGATTGGCACCCGCACTAACCCTCCGGTGAGAGAGCCACTACTACAGCCCAACTAAGCAACTTAAAGAAACTAAACTATTTAAAGATACGGAAGCAGGTTTAAATGACTAAATAAAATGAGGAGTTCCCATAAACTCCAAAAGTCTAAAAGAAACTATCGCGGAAATTCAAACCTTAAAATTGAAGTCATTGTACCAAAACTCTATCCATCAACAAGTCTAAGGAAAAAGAGGGTGCAACCCGAAAACTAAACATAAGCAAATGGATGTTGTAGTGTCTAAAATCACCTTTGCATCTCAGCTTGTAGATGAATCCGGTGAGTCTCCGACAATTGATTTTCAAAGGATTACGTGGATGAACTGGTGGGTTTAATAAGGCATGTATATATGGTCTTGGTTCTCAAGCAGTTTTCCATAAGAACATTGGTACGCCATCTACTTCAATTGCTCATGTAAAATCCAAAAAAATTCTAAGCTACGACCCGAACCTTAATTAATTTGTGTATAAGGTTGCATTAAGTTATTCTTAAATTGTTATTAGGTATTAAGGTCAATTATTTACCGTGAGAGTGGATTTTGATAGGAATTAAGGTCACAAGAAGCCTCTAGCACAAAGTTGAGTTGAAAGCTTCCTTACCGATTAAGTTTTGATATCAAATTCTACTTATGTCATCTTAAAACTATCATACCGCTCAGAAGATAATGAGTTAGGTGGACAATACCTATCAAATTAAAGTTCTGTGGGTCCTTTTTCCAACACCACCAAGTTTGTCTCTTTTCGAATTTGGAGTAAAAGGTTATGACCATTTTACCAGAAAGTGTCACATCAGAGTTTCCAAAGTCAGTGACTACGAATCCCCTTTTATGGGTCGTCCATTGAACTACGACCCGTACGGTCACCTCGTGGAAAAATGTTTTGAAAGTCAATATTTGGGTCCAATTCTTATGAACCCATCTTCGGGTCGTAGAAACTTCTATGGGCCGTAGTTTAGGCCCATAAAATGAACTTTTCATCCTTAAAATTTCAACATTAATTCCACGAATGATATTTAAGGTCTGTAGATCAAATCACGAACCGTAGATGACCTCATGGAAGGTTTTTGACAACTTTTTAAGTGGGGTTTCTTTTGTCTTTCCCACTTTTTGCTAAGCCCAAGCCATGATGTTTTAACTCTAATTTGTCATGACTTAAGTACACCCTAGACATGACATGGTGTATAAGACCCCGAGAGTCTATACACAAGCCACTTAGTGTACAATATACAAGATAATAGAAACAAGAGAGTTTAAAAGTAGCATTTTGTATAAAAGAGTTTGACACAAAATAGCGGAAGTCTAACATAAGTCTTAAAGCCATCTATTACATTAAAGGAGTGATTGGTAGGTAACTCATACATCACATACAATATCTGAAAGAGAAAATACATTATCGTAATAAAGGATTTTGGATCCTCAGAACATGAGGACTCATCAATTTTCAATATCTATGTGAGATCGCTAGCCACGAATATGGGAGGTAGGAGTGTCAGGACTTACATTAGTGAAACAATGTAGGCAAAAGTATGTGTTAGTAAATGGAATGTACCAAGTATGATAGCAATGGGTAAGATTTATGAATCATGCTAAAGGGACTTTACATGGCATGCAATGACCAAGCTAAATCATAAAACAACATGTTAGAAAACATAATTCATAACCAAGGACAATGAAAGTTAAACATCCTTAAAACACATTGAGATACTTTTATAGAGTAACCTTAGTTCATTATTGTGGGAGATTTACTTTTAACATACATGTAGACCATGTGAGCAATAACATGGAATATGGTGTCTATGCCATAACAAAAAGAGATGTCCTTAATTGAAAAGGTAAGAACCATGAACTTATAGCTTAGGTGGAACCACTAGATAATATCTATCTAAGACAACCTATGGTGGCACATAGTTATAGGATAGAGATATTGCTACTAGAAACCAGACCTGATTTACGGGATAGCTTCCATCTCAGTATCCTCTCGGTGCTAAGCATAAATTCCATGAAATGGACACTAATATTAACTTGTCTTATCATCTTAGAACACGGGTAATCACCACTTGTCTTATTATTAGCATAAGTCCTTAATCTTCATTCAACTTAGGTGAGAAAACCTTTCAACCTTATGAATCCTTTATGTAAGAAAATCCTTTCACAATCATGCTTTTGATTAGTATGTAACAAATCCTTTCACAATAACAACAACAACAACAATGTTTTACTCTCAAAGCAACCTTAAATAATTTTCATCACTTTCGTAAAAGCATGCATATCTTCATAAATTCATCTTTCATTTTTCAAAAGCTTCATCATATGATCAATTCTAGAAATCATGGGTCATCATGGGTTCAAATGAATTCAACTTAAAAACATGGAATTATTTCAATTCATACATAAAAATACATAAAACAATCAATTGGATCATAATTGGAAAGAACCAATGAGATTGAATAAAAACGCTAATTTTAATTGGAGATTCTAACTTGCAAGATTGGAGAATTTAGGAACCCTATGGAGAAAAGGAACCCATAGGTGAATAGTATTAAACCTTGATGACAAATGCTTGCAATTAATGGTGAATTGGAAGACTTGATCTTGAAACACTAGACTTCTTCTTCAAGCTTCATCATGAGAGAGAAATATTGGGGAAGAACTTGGAGGGATTTGGGAATATTTGAAGAATTATTTAGAGTAGTTATATTTTTGGTTTAAAAGACTTATATAGGGTCTAGTATTAGGACTAAAATGACATAGTATTGGGTTAGAATAATTAAGAAAATACCCAAAAGCCCCTCTTAAAATAACTGATGACTCAACCTATGGTCCATAGGTCCACTTACTGACCCTCCTAGTGATTCGTAGGTCAAGTACTAGGACCCTAAAATCACCCAAATTTTGATAGAACCCTAGGCACAGTTTGTTGGTCCAGTTACGGACCGTACCTACCAACCGTATATCTCAGCTTTGAACCACAGAATTTCACTAAGTCTGGGCTCACCTTCAAAACCTACCAATGACTCAAACATAGAATGATAGATAGTCCTAGTAAATCGTAAAAAAAAGTATTGGAACTTGAATTTTAAAAAACATTTATCTGTCCACTGACAGTTCATACCTACGGCTCGTCTGAGCACTTACGGATTGTAGGTTGGGACCGTAGACATAGACATCAACTATGAAAGTTTTACATTTTTCCTTCTTTTCAAATCTGAGATGTTGCACAATTAGGGGAATATATTCCAACAAGTACTCAATTTTCTTTTATTTTATGCTCTCAAATCCCCCAACTAAAAAAGAAAACAGCTTGGAAGACTAAATCTAGGGTTGCAAGGCTTCTAAACAAATTCTTCTTCAATATTCTTCAAAAACTTTCTTCTTCCAGGTATGTAAGACTACTCGTAGTGATGGACTAGTTCGTCCTCACACCCTACATCTAAATTCAATCAGTAGGTGTTAAATCTAGTGTACTACTGAAAGTTTCATGATTTTTTCTGAATTTGTATTGTGCACTTATTTCTAGTTTGATTTCATAATTATGAGATTTTGATATTTTATATATTGATATCATTTAGTTGTTGTTCATGCTTATATTTCACATGATGATGATATTTTTTTAATTGAAAGCCTTTGTGAATTTATTTTCATGCATTGATTTTGGAATTTAAAGTAAGTTCAAGAGCATTTTAAAGTATCTTTGAGAAGATTTTAATGGTAAAGAAGTGGTTCCAAAGTTCTTACAAAGGTAATTATATGAGAGTTCTTATACATTGATTTAGGATTTAAAGGTAAGTCCATAAGTATACATTTTAAATGCATGTTTTGAAAAGAGTTTTAAAGAAAGAATCCAATGTTTTCATATGTATTATCTAACATTTGATAAAGAGAATGATATATAATTGTGGTTTCCGAAAAGTACTTCAGGAAAGAAAAGTTAAAGTAAAGTAAAGTAATCATCCCTTTCTCATAAACTGTGATTGTGCATAATTGATATTGATTATTTTGAAAGTAGTACCGAGCACCGAATTGGGTAAGAGACTAATTTTAACTCAAAGTCCCATAAAACTACGTAACCAGTGTAGGATAAGATTGTACCAATTTTTTAAGTGACTTCTCACCGCCTCAAGAAGGTTTATTATATGGATCCACAATTATAGTTTGCATCCTATACCCTGGTAAAGTATCGGATGGCCCTTGCAACATGGGTGAAATAGTGTATCATCGCTTGGCTCATAGTGGTAGTTATCCATTAGAGAAACTCCCCACAGAGTAAAGTATATTATTTTCATATTGTTTTTATTGCATATCTTATTGTAGAGCTTAAATGGTTTTGACTTAATATTCATGTATTGATTAAGTTGAGTTTCTTTGAGTCCTTCAATTCGGTCATTTGTTTATCCAGTCATATTACATACTCGTACATTCAATGTACTAATGTCATTCGACCTACATCTTTTTATGATGCCGATTCAGGAATTTAGGATCATCAACAGGTATTATGTTGAGATTACTTCATCTACTTGTCAGCTTCTGGTAGACTTTGTTGCTTTCGAGGGACTTCATTTTTATTGCTCAATAATAGTAGAGTTGAGAAGTTGTGGGTTTTGTCCCGATACCAACCTTTAGATAGTAGAGGCTTCATGGATAGGCACAGTTAGATGGGTTCCAGTATTTTTCTTAGATGTTTTATTAAAAACTTACTATCTATATTAAGTATTTACAGACGCCGTTGTAAAGTTCTTTATATATTTTAAATGCTCATCTATTAAAGCTTCCGCTTATTCTATGGAGTCATATATGTCATAGTCAATCAGAACAAGGATTTGTTTGGGGACTAGCAATGGTTCTTGCCTTTCGGTCATGTCCAGGGTGTAGGCTCGGAGTGTGAGACTCAACCTCACTATGGTGATTTTGATGCTCGAGTAAGGGAATGCGTTCATAAATGAAGGAGGAGATGAATTATGAAATGAGAGAAGATATTAGAGAAGATATAAGACATGAATTGCGTGAAGAAATGAAACACGAAATACAACTAGAAATGCCAGAGCAAGTTGATAAGATTCTCCAAGAACGTTTGCCCATCTCATAGTTGACCTACCTAAACCACCTCGTAGTAAACCACCCACTAGTACACCACATTAACTTAGATATGACTCATCATCCACTAACGATGTGAGTCATTTAAAATTTCCAAACTATCTTAGGAAGATATTGCATTGCTTGTTTTTGTATTTTGATTTATTTTGAAGTCTTTATCTTAGGATTTGCATTGCTTTATTCATGTTATAATTTTTCAAAGAATCATTGTTTTTATTATGTTTCTTGGCTCTTTAAGATTTGTAAAAGCTATTTATTGATATAAATATATAAAGTGAAATTTTACTATCGAATTATCATTTAGTCAGTAATAGGACAATATATATTACCAATCAATCACTGATAGAATATCGAACATAAATCATATATATTACCAACAAAATAACAATCAATTAGTAAGCTACCTAACTAAGTAGTAATAATTTTTTGTATTTCCAAGATACTAACCAATTAATAAGGTAAGTTACAAAAGTAGATAGTCATACTTACTAACGAATTTAAAATATGTTGGTAATTTACCAATGAAATACCAACATAGGATTTTCTTTAATTTAAATTCCTAACTGATTACCAATGTACTTTGGGAATTTACTATTAAACTTACCAACCAAGTTGTTATTTGTTAGATAACTGCTAATGGAATACTAACAACATTTTATAGTTTTTTTTATATTTGCCAACATCTCACTAATAGAATTGAATAATGAAGAACCAAATTTACTAACACATTTTCTCTTCGTAAGTAAACATACCAACAATATGCTTACAAAAAATTGGTTGATGAATTTACCAACAAAAAATCTATGGTCATGTTTCAACAATTACCAAATTGTTTTTATGTGTTTACCAACTGATTTGTAGTCTGTAATATTACCCTAACTTAAATGGGTTGGTAAAATTTACCGACAAGCTTTTTAGCAACAAATTAACATTAGTAGGTATTTTATGAGTGATTAGTTTTATGTTTTCAAAGACACTTTATCCAATTCTAGGAGTCAACGATCGTAAATTAGTAGATAACCCAACTAAATGAGTTGGGGTCGAATCCCACAGGGAGCGGTACGTGTTTCAGATTCAATTGGGAAGTATGAACATGGTCAAATTAGTCATAGGAATAAAAATTATCGAATAAAGACATCATTCAAATTAAGTGGTGACACAAATGTCAAATGGGGGATTCTGGTTTTTATTAACCTACAAACAAACACAAATAATACGAATTAACAATAATGAGATGGGTTCGTGGGATGTGAACTATTATAGGCAAATATAGACTTATGGGTAATTACAACTATTTGTAAATAGTTAGATATTAGTTAGTAGGCTAGGCTATAGTGGAGGTAAATTTTCTCTCGAACAATTTACGCCGAATAAAAATGCAAATTTTAATTAGAGATTCTAACTTGCAAGATTGGAGAATTTAGGAACCCTATGGAGGAAAGGACTCCATAGGTGAATACTATTATACCTTGACGCCAAATGCTTGCAATTAATGGTGAATTGGGACACTTGATCTTGAAACCCTAGCCATCTTCTTCAAGCTTCATGAGAGAGAAATATTGGGGAAGAACTTGGAAGGATATGGGAATATTTGAAGAATTATTTGGAGTAGTTATACTTTTGGCTTAAAAGACTTATATAGGGTCTGGGATTAGGACTAAAACGACATAGTATTAGGTTAGAATAATTAAGAAAATACCCAAAAGCCCCTCTTAAAATAACTGACGACTCGACCTACGGTTTATAGCTATCGTCCATAGGTCCACTTACAGACTGTCTTGGTGATTCGTAGGTCAAGTACTAGGACCCTAAAATCACCCAACTTTTGACAGAAGCCTAGGCATGCTTTGTAGGTCCAATTACGGACCGTACCTACCAACCGTAGATCTCAACTTTGAACCTCATAATTTTACTAAGTCTAGGCTCACCTACAAGACCTACCGACGACTCAAAATAAGAATTACAGACAGTCCTAGTAAACCGTAAAAAAAGTATTAGAACTTGAATTTTGAAAAACATTTATCCCTCCACTGACAGTTCATTCCTACTGCTCATTTGAACACCTACAGACTGTAGGTTAGGACCGTAGACATAAACATTAGCTATGAAAGTTTTACACTTTTCCTTCTTTTCAAATCCGAGATGTTACACAATTAGGGGAATATATTCCAACAAGTACTCAATTTTCTTTTATTTTATTCTCTCAAATCCCCCAATTCAAAAAGAAAATAGCATGGAAGACAAAATCTAGGGTTGCAAGGCTTCTAAACAAATTCGACTTCAACATTCTTTAAGAGCCTTCTTCTTCCAGGATGTAAGACTACTCGTAGTGATGGACTATTTCGTCCTCACACCCTACATCTAAATTTAGTCAGTAAGTGTTGAATCTAGTGTACTACTCAAAGTTTATATGACTGTTCCTGAATTTGAATAGTGCTCTTATTCCGAGTTTGATTTCGTAATTATGAGATTTTGATATTTTATATATTGATGTCACTTAGTTGTTGTTCATGCTTATATTTCACATGATGATGAGATTTTTTTTTTTTTATAGAAAGCCTTTGTGAATTTATTTTCATGCATTGATTTTGGAATTTAAAGTAAGTTCAAGAGTATTTTAAAATATCTTTGAGAAGATTTTAAGTGTATACAAGTGGTTCCAAAAGTTCTTACAAAGGTAATTATATAAGAGTTCTTATACATTGATTTTGGATTTAAAGGTGTTAGTGAAAAATTAAACAAAAGGTAAGTCCATAAGTATACATTTTAAATGCATGTTTTGAAAAGAGTTTGAAAGAAAGAATCAAATATTTTCATATGTACTATCTAACATTTGATAAAGAGAATGATATATAATTGATGTTTCCGAAAAGTACTTCAGTAAAGAAAAGTGACAGTAAAGTAAAGTAATCATCCCTTTCTCATAAACTGTGATTGAGCATAACTGATATTGATTATTTTGAAACTAGTATCGATCTCCAAATTGGGTAAGAGACTAATTTTAACTCAAAGTCCCATAAAACTATGTAACCAGTGTAGGATAGGATTGTACCAATTTTTTAAGAGACTTCTCACCGCCTCAAGAAGGTTTATTGGATGGATCCAGAGTCATAATTAGCATCCTATACCCTGGAAAAGTATAGGATGGCCCTTGCAACATGGCTGAAACATTGTATCATCACTAGGATCATAGTGATAGTTATCCGTTAGAGAAACTCCCCACAGAGTAAAGTATTTTATTTTCATATTGTTTTTATTGCACATCTTATTGTATAACTTAAATGGTTTTGACTTAATATACATGTATTGATTAATTTGAGTTTCTTTGAGTCCTTTAATTAGGTTATTTGTTTATCTAGTCATATTACATACTCGTACATTCAATGTATTAATGTCATTCGACCTACATCTTTTTATGATGCAGATTCAGGTATTTTGGATCATCAACAGGCATTCTGTTGAGATCACTTCAGCTACTCGTCAGCTTCTGGTAGACCTTCTTGCTTTCAGAGGACTCCATTTTTATGCTCCATAGTAGTAAGGTTGAGATGTTAGGGGTTTTGTCCCGATACCGATCTTTATATAGTAGAGGCTTCTTAGATAGGCACATTTAGATGGTTTCCAAAAAATTTCTTAGATGCTTTATTAAAAACATACTATTTAAATTAAGTGTTTACAGACGCCGTTGTAAAGTTCTTTAAATATTTTAAATGCTCATCTATTAAAGCTTCCGCTTATTCTATGGAGTCATATATGTCATAGTTAGTCAGGACAAGGATTCACTTAGGGACTAGCAATAGTTCTTGAGTTTCGGTCATGTCCAGGGTGTAGGCTCGGGGTGTGACAGGTCAACCTCAAGATTGTGATATTGATGCTCAAGTAAGGGAATGTGTTCATAAATGAAGTAGGAGATGAATCATGAAATGAGAGAGGATATTAGAGAAGATATAAGACATGAATTGCGTGAAGAAATGAAACACGAAATACAACTAGAAATGCCAGAGCAAGTTGATAAGATTCTCCAAGAACTTTTGCCCATCCTCATAGTTGGCCTACCTAAACCACCTCCTAGTAAACTGCCCACTAGTACACCACATTAGCTTAGACATGACTCATCATCCAGTAACGATGTGAGTCATTTAAAATTTCCAAACTATCTTAGGAAGATATTGCATTGTTTGTTTTTGTATTTTGATTTATTGTGAAGTCTTCATCTTAGGATTTGCATTGCTTTATTCATGTTATAATTTTTCAAAGAATCATTGTTTTATTATGTTTCTTGGCTCTTTAAGATTTGTAAAAGCTATTTATTGATATAAATATATAGAGTGAAATTTTACTATCGAATTATCATTTAGTCAGTAATAGGACAATATATATTACCAATCAATCACTGATCGAATATCGAACATAAATCATATTTATTACCAACAAAATAACAATCAATTAGTAAGCTACCTAACTAAGTAGTATTAATCTTTTTGTGTTTCCAAGATACTAACCAATTAATAACGTAAGTTACAAAAGTAGATAGTCATACTTACTAACGAATTTAAAATCTGTTGGTAATTTACCAATGAAATACCAACATAGGATTTTCTTTAATTTAAATTCCTAATTGATTACCAATGTACTTTGGTGAATTTACTATCGAACTTACCAACCAAGCTGTTATTTGTTAGATAATTCTTAATGGAATACTAAGAACATTTTATATTTTTTACTATATTTGCCAACATATCACTAATAGAATTGAATAATGAAGAACCAAATTTACTAACACATTTTCTCTTCGTGAGTAAACATACCAACAATATGCTTACAAAAAATTGGTTTATGAATTTACCAACAAAAATTCTAAGGTCATGTTTCAACAATTACCAAATTGTTTTTATGTGTTTACCAACTAGTTTTTAGTCTGTAATATTATCCTAACTTAAATGGGTTGGTAAAATTTACTGACAAACTTTTTAGCAACAAATTAACATTAGTAGGTATTTTATGAGTGATTAGTTTTATGTTGTCAAAGACACTTCATCCAATTCTAAGAGTCAACAATCGTAGAAATCAGTAGATAACCCAACGAAATGATTGGGGTTGAATCCCACAGGGAGTGGTACGTGTTTCAGATTCAATTGGGAAGTATGAACATGGTCAAATTAGTCATAGGAATAAAGATTATCGAATAAAGACATCATTCAAATTAAGGGGTGACACCAATGTCAAAAGGGGGATTTTGGTTTTGATTAACAACGACAAACATACACAAATAATATGAATTAACAATAATTAGACGGGTTCTTGGGATCTGATCGATTATAGGTAAATAATTCACTTTCATCCATGGATTTTGGCTAATTAGCATGGGGTTGTTTTATCAGTTAAGGTTGCAATTTTAATTCCTACTTTTTATATCCGATTGATGCTCGAACGAGATTTATTGGAGTGGATAATTAGTTTGATACTTGCAATTTAGGTTTGATGTGTGTAATTTGCTTAAAAAAAATTATGTGTCAGATCTATTTGCTCTATTATGCATTGAAAGAGAGAATAGCGTAAGGTATTGTTTGTTTAGTTATGCACATAGATGAGATCAAAAGGAAATTCTATGAATTGATGATATGAGATCGAAAGAAGATTAGTGTCATTGAAGATGACCCAACCTATACGTGAGTGTTCAGTACTTTAGAGCAACATAATTACTCCTATGTGATATTGATTTCTAGTTGCCGTAACCCTAAATTGTTTGTTACTTATTTGAATTTCTGAATTCTTAGTTTAATTTTGACTCTTCATAACAAACCTTTTTCGTAAATTTGGCGGAAATATCCATCCAAATGTTCTTATTGCTACAAATGAATTTATTTACATTCCAAATTTCTTGATAGAATTCTCTGCACTATATCACTCTCTGTGGGATTCGACCCCGACTCTTAGTTGGATATTTTTTATTGTCTACGAACGCTCACTCTTGGAATTTGTTTTAGAGAGTACTTTGAGTGTTATCAAAATGGTGTCATTGCTAGGGAGCAATGACTGAGAATTCCATTTGAAAAATTAATTTGTTAATTTGTTTAGTTGTAGTTGAGTGTTGTTTGTTGTTGTGGTTTACTGATTTGCTGGTTTATACCATGAGTGACCACAATAGTGACAACGATAGTCACTACAGACAAAATGACAATATGGGTGATTTGAATGACATGAACATGAGCGTCATTCAAACCACATGAGCCATCTAGTTGCTGTCGGAGGGCAGTTTTTCATGTAATCGGAACAATGCCATAGTCGCTCAAATTGAGAGGAATGTTTTGGGGTTTAGCTCATGAAGACCCCATGAACACCTTCAAAATTTTGTGGATGTCTGTGGGCTGTTTGTGTTAAAAAACATATCAAAAAAGTCCATAAGGGTGAGGTTATTCCCATTCTCTTTAACGGATGAAGCTACAAGGTGGTTGACAGAATTGTCAAATGATTCTATCACTTCTTGGGATGAGTTGATTGAAACTTTATTGGAGAGAATCTTTCCTCCCTCGAAGATTGTAAAACTCAAGGACCGGATCCAAAATTTCAAGAGAAATTAAGGTGAACCTCTACATGAGACATAGTTGTGGATATGTAAATTACTCTTGTAATGACCAACACATGGTGTCCCAAACCATTTCATGCTGCAATACTTCTATTGTAGTCTTGATTCACTCAACAAAGGTGTGGCTAACTAACTTGCCCAAGGTGGGCTGATGC
The DNA here is from genome assembly GCA_029007595.1 of Solanum commersonii. Taxonomy (NCBI): domain Eukaryota; kingdom Viridiplantae; phylum Streptophyta; class Magnoliopsida; order Solanales; family Solanaceae; genus Solanum; species Solanum commersonii. The sequence continues at coordinate 8,899,072 of JAJTWQ010000006.1, forward strand.
GACAACCATATGAGGTAGTATCGTTGTTTCTAGATGACATGACCAAAGTGAACAGATAATGGCATACTATAGAGGACCAAGTGTCTTCTCTACAACTAAGCATGATCAAGTAACAAATTGAGAAAGAGCGCGAGCGAGATGAGAACATGGTCAAAATTATAACTCAACTTGATTTGTTATCCAAACATGTAATGAGGGTCTGTCCTAAAGATACCCTGTTAATGTCTCTTGGAATGGGACCCATGGGGACTTTTTAGTTAATGCATCTGTCATGGGCATGTGGCCCGATCTCTATTTCATTTCAATGAATCTTCCACAGATGTGTGGCTCCATAAACATATGGCCCATTCCTTATTTCCTCTCATCATCACAAAGCATCATCACAACAGTGATACAACATCAATGCAATGTGCAATGATCTAATATGTTGATGATGATCCACACCAATATCCAACAACAGTGAATCATCATATTCATCCAATTATCCGAGTCACAAACAAAATCATTCAAACAAAAATATTCTCATATTTACCCCAACTTACTATATCAAGAAGAATTCATCATTTAACAATACAGAGCATATACAAAACCCTTCACCAATTCCCATTACTCCCAATTACACAATGACATACGAGGTTCAATACACTTGACAAAGAGTCAAAATATCAACTTGCCTCAAGAAATCGAAACAATCACTCTGGTACTTGATCCTTCCCAAAATGACAGGTCTCCAAATAAAAACAATTTAAACAAATATGGAATCAAAATAAGAACTCAAAACCAACAACAATCATATCAACAATATTTAAAATTGGGGCCAAGTTCGTCGAAAAAACCATTTTCTAAAAACTAGGGTGAAATCTGCAAAAAAAATTTTATAAATTCATGTTACCCAAAGGTTTGGGAATCCATAAGTGAAACCCCCATAGAAAAACGAGTTGAAATCATCCCTTAATCACCATTTTAAATAAAGAATTATGTTCTTGGAAAATCCCAAAACATTGCAATTCCAAAACAAGAATTGATGTACAAAATCGAAAATGATAAGTGGGAAATAAAGATTTAGGGTAAAAAAATACTTACTCAAATGATTAAACACGAAAATCCTTTAGAAATAGCCATTGAAGAGTTATCAAAGCTCAAAAATGGTGAAATATAGTTGATACCCTGATTTTGGAAAAAGAACATTTTTCAAGTTATAATTGTTCATTATGATCACGGCCCAAGGCCACACAATCGCTCTGAGTAAATCACTGAACTCATTTAATTTGGCCATTTTGATCACGATAGGGCCTCACGCGATCAGGATGATTGGAGATTTAACTCCATGCGATTACGACATGATACATGTTATTGCGACACACAGAAAATAACCCCATATGATCGCGAGATGGGGTCTAACTATCGCGAAGAACATAATACTGGCACTAGAACTCAGCAAACCAGCAACTCACATATGTTACAAAATCATTGAATGAAGCTTCATTATTCGTTCAGATCCCCAAGTACACAAACAAGACATTCCACCCAACTAAACTTTATATTTCAACTCAATGGAACCATCAAATCACGGATCCTAGGCCTTCTTGACCCAAAATCCATGAAATTCGCCATAAACTAACTTAACATTAAAAATACCAAATTATCCTTAGAAATTCTGAAAAATTAACCAAGAGCTCATTTGGGCCTAAAATCATTTGCCAAATTTGATCTAAGCGTCCGTATTCCAATGACTGATGAAAGTCAACTCATAGTCTAAATTCAATTAAACTTCCAACTCAAGGGCTCAAATCCACAAAGCAACTCCTAAACATAAAATGACAGCACTCCTAGACCAAACTTTATATTCTAGAGCTAATGGAACTAATGATATTCCATTTCGAGGCTCAAAACATAAGTTGTTGCCAAAAACCAACTTTAACAACTTCCCAAACCTACAATTTTTTGACAAAATTTCATAGACAACTTTGCAAATGGGTCGAAATGACTTGGGGAAATTATTAGAGGGGTAAAATGCTAATTTTTGAAGCATGTAAATGTGAAAACCTAGGTGTATAGCTGGCAAAGTAGGTGGCAAGGGCAACTTATAGGTCACCTCTACAATTTGCCCAAGAATATCAAAAAGGCCAATGAACCTAGGGCTAATATTGTCCTTCTCAAATCTCATCACACCCTTCATGGGTGATACCCTAAGTCAAACATGATTACCCTCCATAAACTCTAGAGCTCGAACTATCCTATTTGAATAACTCTACTATCGACTTTGGTTGTCAACAACCTACTCTAAATGAGATGGACCTGCTCAAAAACACTTCTTAGCAAGTCCGTATTGAATGATTACATCTCAACTGTGTTTCAGACTAACAAATTAGAGATCTACACCTCTTACCATACAAAGCCTCAAATGGGTTCATCTGAATGCTGAAATGATATCTTCTAAGTAGGGAAACTCTACTAATGGCAACTGTTGGTCGCAATGAGCACCAAAGTCAATCACACACTTCTGAATCAAGTCTTCTAACACTTGAATCATCTGCTCAAACTATCCATCTATCTAGGGGTGAAAAGTTGTACGCATGTCTAACTGAATACCCAAGCAATGTTTTAAGGCCTTGAAGAAGTGAGAAGTGAAAAGTGAACCCTGATCAGAGATAATTGAAATAAGCACCCCTTGCAACAAACTATAATGACCCAAACTACCCCTAGACGTGCCATGATGAATAGTATTCTAAGAGACCCTAAACAAGCTACTTGCAATAAGAATGTCACTATGAATGCAAAATAATAGAAATAAGGATATAAAATGAAATATATTTCTTAAACCTTCAACTCAATATAATACGAAAAAGGACTTGTACTATATATGCAGAATCATATAGATGCAGAATCATACTAAGTCACACAAAAGCCACTACTATTCAGAGGTGTGACTAGGAGAAGCCCTTGCTCACGAAATTATTTGAAAACTTAAAGTGACATAAAAGAAGGAAGACATGTGGTGGCAAGGTCCCCAAACCATAAGGACTCACCATGCTTGATAACAACATGGATAGCATTGATCACGTAAAAGCTTTAGAGGAGCTTGATGGACACAAAGTAATGACATATAATGTGTGGAAGGTCCATCAAAGTGAAGAGAAAGAAGAAAACGGCCATTTGTGCAAATGACATCTCATAATTTCAAGAATTCACAAAAGAAGACAACCAAACAAGGACCTTATCTCATTACGGGTAACATTGTAAAGAAAGTGTCATCTTTATTTTATTAGTATAATTAGTAGTCTCTTTTATTTTGGAAGACTTAGACTATATGAATTTTGAATGTTAAATGAACAAACTCTTTCAAGAGTGTAGTTTAAGGGTGGAATCCCTTTAGGTTAGTCTATCTTAGTGTAGCTTAATCTTGATGAGTGATGGGTGGATTCTCATTGTTAATTTGGGACTTCTTAACCTTAATTTCACTTGAAATTTCTCATTTGTGGAATTCTTATTGAGTTATTTCTTTTCCAATTCAAGTTTCTCTTCTTCCTTGGCTGATTGTTTATTCAATTAGCCTTTCTTTCTTCCCTTTTCATCTCTTATTTATAATCTATCTTACTTTTATGTCATTTAATTCCGTATTTGATTTCAATTAGTTTCATCTCCAATTTAAATCTTTATCATTTTGTATCAGAGATTAGGTATAGATTTGTTCCTACAAATCTAATCTTTGTTTGCAAAAAAAAAAAGTCCAAAATCGGCCAAAAGAAATCTGATTTTTTTTTTTGTTTTGATTTGCTGTTTTTGACACTAGATCATTGTTTCCTAGTGTTTTTTTGAGTCTAGATTTCAATATTTGTTTAATTTGGAGTTGTAGAAGTGAAGTTGCCATTGAATAGTTTCAAGTTTTTCAAATTTTGAAAGTGGGTCTTTCGATTGAGGAGAAATTGGAGGTTAATAATTATTGAGATATGTTTTCTAAGTTGAAGGGAAGAAAATCCTAAATTTTGAACCAATTCCGAGTTGATTTGAGTGTATTGGGATTTAGTGTGTGTTCTTGATAATATTCAAGTAGTTCTTGAAGAAGAAGAAGAAAGAAAGTATATTTGATCCAATATTCTCAAGTCAAAGTTGGTCAAAGGTGTTTTTTTGGTCCATTATTGGAATTTTGAAAAAAAATTTGAAAATTTTGAGGAAAAAAAAACTGCACTTGGCCAGCCACATCAGCAGCCTGTGCCACGCGTCAACAACCAACGCAGTAGCTGACTGCCAATGAAGCCCAGACACACAACTGGCACGTGTGACTCAGTTTTAGAGAGAAAAATGTGCAGGTTTTTGCTTAACACACCAAAAATATTCTAAGTATGGGAATTTTTTTGGACCTAAAATATTTTCTAAGTGTCATTCTTTTTGTACACTTTTTTTTCCTTAAATTCCTCAACTATTTAACAACTAATTAACATCTTTAATTACTCTTTAACTAGTTTTAATCATAAAATCATCCAATCAAAGTCTTACAAGTGATGAACTTCTTTAAGACTTGAAATTTTTCCTAAGTGTCCAAATTCTCTTCTTCTTCTTCCACACTCATTTTTCTTCTATTTATAAACTATTTAACAATTAATTAACATATTTAATTACTTGTTAACTAGTTTTTAATCATAAAATCATTTCATTGATCCTTCAAATTAAGTAACAACAATTAATTCTTCTACTTTTGTTACTTAGTTTGTTTTAAGCCCAAATCTTTTGGTGCGTGTTTCTTCTAATTTTCTCATCTTAATTCATTAATAACCTTCTTTATTCAAGTCTTTTAGCTTTTTGAGTCATCCTTATTTCAAGAGTCACAAGAATCCACTCCACCACAACAAATTAGTGATCTTGTTAATTGATTGGGCAAAGGTAGTTCTCTATCAACTTTGGAAAGACACTTTAGTAAGGTGAGTATGAAATCAAATATGAGAGGTGTGAGGAATTTTCCACTAACCTTGTTGTCTAAGTTTTGTAGGTACCTAAGTAATTACAAGGAAGAATGTCATTCGTAACTTTCAAATATTGTGGAGATGACATTGGTGAATATACTTATAGTAATATGAGCTACGAGCAAGGTGAAAATGAGTTTTGTGAGGGCTATGATGGTCCTTATGAGCATGGTAATGGGGATCTTGTGTATGATGGTCATTCTTATAAGGTTTATGATGGTCCATGGGATAATGAACAACATAGTGGTAAGAACTACTACTCTGGAGATGATTTTGAGATGAATGGAACTTATGAATCTTGTGATGATAAAGGTTCTCATGCACACCATGGTTATGATAGCAAGGTGAGGTACAATTCATTCTCCCATAGGTCTTATGATTCCTTTGAGTTGAATCTAGATAGAAATAGACGTTGTAAGGTTGAGTTTCCTTCCTCGTCTTGTGCTACATCCTATCCTAAGAAAGAAGGACTATGTGTTTGGGCGGGACCATTTCAAAGTGGTCGTGTGGACCATGGACGAAGTACAATCCCTACTTCTCAAAATATTATAACTTATTCTTCTAATCCTAGTTCCAGTGTTTCTTTTTCTCCATATGATGATGAGGTTGGAGGTAGAAGGAGAGGAACATTAAACCATGAAGTAGTAAAGTTAAGAGAATCTTTTACAATGGTGAGAGAATATTTTGATGATTTCCTGCAGATGTTTTAAAAGGTTAAGTCTATGGTACAAAAGAGGAAAGTTATTCATCATGAAGATAAACCTAAGGAGTTACCCTTGGAAGCAAAACATGATACTCCTTGTAAGGACTACACTAAGGAGTTGAACATGGAAGTCAAAACACCCACTCTTTGTGCACCAAAATGGAAGTTAAACTTGAAGGGATCTTCTAACCCTTCACAAGGAATCCTTGGCACTTTTCCTAATCCCAATAAAGTTGAGAGACAAAAGATTGAGAGGAGTAAGGGTGTGAAAAGTGATAACTCTAGAGTGGAAAAAGGCGAGGTTGGGTGGAGTGATGTGAAAAGGTTGTCGCATTCTTCTCCTAACTCATGTAACTTTTCTTTCTCTAGTTGTTTGAAAACTTGTGCAGGTATCCTTGGAAGCAAGCCTAGTGAGGCACCTCAAAATGTGAAGACTCAGAAGGTTCTTGAAAGCTTCCAAAAGGAGCAAATGTGCTCCAAAGTTGATAGACAAGGTGAAGACACTTCTTCCTATGAGATAGAAGATAACAATATTAATTATTACACTTCCTTGAACTTTGAACATCATTGTGTGGCTAGTAGCCCATTGAGTGTAAATGATAGCTTGTCTTTAAGTGAGCATAGTGAGTGTTTACCTTGTGATGTTCTTGATAGCAATTTGTTGTGTGATGATTATATCCTTTTTGTGAGTGAGCAATCACTTGTTGATACTATTAATGACCGAATTGACTCTTCTAGTAAGGTTTATTTGTGTCCACCTAATGTTGGCACTTGTAGCTTGAATGAGTGTACATTTTCATGCGATGAAAGTGATGATACACTAGTTGATCCTATTGAAGAACAAGTTGATTATTCTAGAAAGGTCATTTTTTCCACATAGTATTGGCATTAATGATTTGAATGAATCCTTAGACCTTAACACCATTTCTTGTTTCTCTCATGAGAATCTTGAGGTCAAATGTTTGTTTAAGGATAATCTCTTGTTTGATGATGACATCACTCTTGAGAGTGTGCATTGTGAAATGCCTTAAAATGTTGGAAGTGTAGCCACTCTTCGAGGCTATCAATTATTTGAGAATCCCTTATGGTGTGATCACACGCTTTCCAAAGATGGGAATCACTTTTGTGAAGATGATAGTACATTTATTAGAGAGGGTAGTGTTAAGATGAAAGGTGATTCTTATGTGTTAATTGCTACTTCTTCCTTGTGTGTTCCAATTCTTCATTTGAGTTGTGATTCTTTAGTATAGAAAGTGGATTCTAAACATGAGAACACCTTGATTCAAGTTCATTTATGTGACACCTTTCTCTATTACTTGTTTTCATATGATGATTCTCACTCTTTTGAGTGGAGTATATTTTTAGAAGATAAGAGTGCCAATCGAACAAAAAAGGGTATACTGATTCATGTTCATGGATTTCCATTTCATCGGACTCTAGTAATGAGTTGAATTGTGGCACTTGTGTAGTGATCCTTGGTCAAGATAACAAGAATTATTTGGATGAATTTGTTGGCACCTTTTCCTATGATGGAAAGTCCTTCTTGAGGGTTTACCACCCACTTGAGGGGCCTATGTTATGTATGGGTAAGGGTAGTTTTTTAACCCCCTTTCTTTGCTATCTCTTTGTGTATGATCTTGTTGATTATGCATGTTATGTGGGTGGGAGTTATTTATCAAGAGAAAGTGAAGTTTATCTTAAATTCGTCATGTTGGCTTTGTGTGTTTCATCTTGTGATGTAATGAGTGCTAAGATCCTTGAACCTAGTTGGGATCTTGCATGTGGGAAAACCATAGATGTCACGACCCGGGAGCACCCCCAAGTCGTAACAAGGCGTACTCGACCCCGAAGGGGTCTTATACAAGCCACATAGTCATTCATTGCATTCAATAATGAAAATAGTGCGGAAATAAAAAAAAAACTTATTTACATCCACACATTTAAACTTCTTAAAACAACTTAAAAAAAAAACACACAGCGGAAGTCTAAGTCTCACATGGCCATCTTAGACACGGTCGCAAAACATAAGTAGGGGCACGGCCCTTTACAATCAAAAGAAGTCTATTACATGAACAAAAGAACTTAAAAGTCTTGTCCTCGAATCCATGAGGACATACCAAGTCTTAGAGGAAAGCAATCCAACACTTCAAACTAGCTAAGAGGGATCACTTGCCGGAACCTACACTTGTAGTAAAAACATGAAGAATATGGGTTAGTACACAAAAATGTACTAAGTATGATGACCATGCAAGACATGCTTTAAAGGGGACATTTTAGTTAGAGACCATGCATTATGCCACCTTTTTGAAATATCATGAACAATAGCATAAAAGACATACAAGACAAGCATAACATCAAGTAAGTCATAATATCACCTTTAAACAATATCAACATGAAAACCTTTACCTTGGACCTTCACCTCAAGAAACCCTTATGCTATACCTCGTGCAATGTATGGATGGCGTCCCATACCACCATCCATACTAAGGCACCACATTTAGGTCACTTAAAGTAACTTATCATTCCTTTCTTTCACCTTTGCACAATATTCATACATAAGAGGTATATCATTAATTAAGACATGACAAGAGAAAATAACTCGTAATATAACCCAAGTATAACATGCATAACATATTAAGCATTTAAGAGCCAACATTCTTTAATAACCTCATTTAGGGTACATTCATGTCACAAGTCATTAGGATTTAGAGAAACTCACTATGACCCTCTCCAAGCCTACTCGTGCAATGTATAGGTAGCATCCCATACTACTACCTACACTTTGTAGAACCTGTCAAGAAACCATAATGAAATCTCACATGATGGGAAGTAAGCGTTTAACCGACATAGACCATGAGAGCTTGTCATGGAATCCGGTGTCATGAATCCCCACACCGAAAAGAGGTGATCTACTTGCCTAAGGAAGACCGGTATAAATAGCTTAATGGATCCACTAGCTTCCTATGCGGGCACATAGTTTATGGGATAAGGTAGACGATCATTGAAACTCATGCCTACCTGTCGGGGGAGTTTCCATCTAACCAAATCCGCTCGGTGCTTAGCCTACATTCCCATAGAATAGTTCACTACTTTGACATCATCACACATGAAAGGGTGCCATAAGCCTACCGATTCAAGGTACATTATTTAACACATGAAAGGGTGCCATAAGCCGGCCGATTCAAGGTACATTAGGAAAGCTCATTAACTCCTCTTGAAAGGGTGCCATGGGCCTACCGATTCAAGACTCATCATTAACCTTTATGGAAAGGTGCCATAGGCCTACCGAATCCAAGATTCATTTCGTATCATTAATGGAAGGGTGCCATTAGCCTACCGATCCAAGGTTCATTATAAGCATATGTGGAAGGGTGCCATAAGCCTACCGATCCAAGGATTCAACAATCAACAATATAATCATTTATACAAGAAAATGATGCATAAGCCCTACCAATTCAAGGTATACTTTATATTGAAGAATCCTTCATATTATATCATCAACATTCATGAGTGTCATCAACACATTTCTGAATTTCCATACATCTCATAACTCAAACTTTAAAGCATCGATTCATCAATTCTCCATAGTTGGACATTTTGTCAAACACCTTGAAGGCATGTAATGAAATCGAAGAACATGAAAAATAGGGTAGTAATGATGCAGCCAAACCGGTGAACAACCTACAACAACACCTTTACATTCATAACATGATCACATTATCTTCATTGAATTCTCATTCGTATAATGTCATGGTAACACTTCAATTTCTCATACTATGCCTTTAAGGCCATAAGCCTCACATACCAATACCCCAACAATACACCATAAAGTAAGCATGGGTAATGACATACTTCAACAATCTAAAGACCTTTAAACAAATTTGATTCATATACATTCATTATCTAGCAACCCACTTCATAAAGGCATAAACTAGGAATAGAGAGAAATCATGGGTTCATGGAGTATTTTCATCTTAAATCGTCAATACAACAACAATATAACCATAAAGTACCATTATAAACCTTTTAAAATCATTTGGTGGAAGAACCCATGAGATTGAGTGAAAACCTAGATTTTTCATACTTTGAAATAACTTTGGATTTGGCTCCTTGAATGGAAAATTAGACAAGGATCAAGACCACCATACCTTTGCTATGATCTCCCACGAAAATTGATGAAGACACCACCTTCAAACCAAGCCCTAGCTCCAAGTTCTTGACTTTCTTAAATGGAGGATTGTAGAGAGGGAAATGTTTTTAGGGATGGGAATGAACTAATGGTATATAGGAATAACATAAGTCTTTTAAAAAAAATGGTCCAACACTTAGAAAAATTTTCAGGCGGGTGAACAGTAATGAACAGTAACATTAGCTACTGGAATTTGCGTTTTCTGTCGGACAGACTTTACGAAAATGGGCATAACTTCTTCGTCCGAACTCCGAATGAGGTGAAACGAAGTGCGTTAGGTAGCTAACTCAAAGGGATTTCCATGGATATATTATGGCCACCCAAATAATTTGTGTGCTAGGAGATATGACCCTCCAAAGTAGACCCTCGAAAAAGGCTTCACTTGGAAATTTCGGATTTTGATACGGTTGCTCTAAAATTTGGGTTAGACCCATTTCCCACTCAATTTGACCCCATAAACAAGAATATGAAGTCGGATTTTCGAAAAACGAAACGGATCTTTTTATATACAGCTAAACAAGTTTCCGGTAACTTCCGAAGTACATTTTTAAGAACTTTTGGGTCAAATTCAAATATAATCATTTCATTAAGTTCTCGACTCCAAACTCACATGTGAGGCTCTAGTTTCACTCTATCATTTTCCGAGTCGTTACATTATCCCCCACTTAGGAACATTCGTCCTCGAATGACACTTTAAACACATAAGGGGTAACAACTCAAGTATACAGACCATCAACATGCATACAACATCAATACAAGTACATAAATATCGGAGGAAACATCAACTCCACATCCATGAGACTCAAACAAGTTCATGCAATTCAAGAAATTAGGAATACGTCTACCAATTTCTTATGCATCAAGCTTTACCATTTCTCATTTCATTGGATGAATTTCCTTCTCCAATTTACATCACACTCATCCCAAAATTATTAGGCACATTATGCAATTTTCTCACAAAAGTACAATTATGCAATATTCTCAAGAACACATTTAAGCATGCCTAATAAATCAACTCATGCAACATTTAAGCATGTTCAACATTTATCCTCATGAAGCATATAGACAACTTAACTAAATGCACATCGACACGAGGAACACGTTTATGAAAACTCATTTTATCATTTAACAAGAATTCAAATAGGACATGCATAACAAAAGGAGACCATGGAAACTCATTTTCACCCAAGACTCCAAAACATAAAACAAGCTACTAGGAACTCTTGGTCTCAAGCTTGAATAAGAATAGAAGGAATGAGATAAGGATATCAACACTCTCAACAACCTTGCTATTCAACCTACCATCCCCCACTTAGAAGAAAACCCAATTAAGGCAAACATGAAAAACAACACCATAGAAACCTCATCAAGACATTCATGACCATAAGGAACTAAAACTTACCGGCGCCTTCATTCGGATTAGCTTCCTTGTCCTTGCTAGCTTGGAGAGCATAGAAACGACCATAATTTGGAGGAATAGGAACCGTTCCATCTTTAGAAGCTTGCTTTGCCTCCCTTCCTCTAGCCGTAAAAGTAGGACAATCTTTCACCTTGTGATCATTCTTCCCACAACCATAGCATCCATTAGTACCGGCTAGGCACTTCCCATAGTGCCTCTTGCCACAAGTGGTGCAAGTAGGTTTAGAAAATTGAGATCCACCACCTTTATCTTGGTTAACCTTAGGAGCACTTGAAAAATCTTGATCTTGAGCCCTCTTCTTGAACCTAGGTTGACTTTGCTCATCGGATCTACCCCTCTTCACATTCCTATTCATCCTCTTAAGTTTGGACTCCTCAATGGATTGAGCATACACTATGAGCCTAGAAATGTTCATGTCATTATGGAGCATTGCCGTATGGCACTCTTCCTTGACTAGGTCGGATACGCCGGTCACAAACCTACTCATCTCATCCCTAGGGTTTGACACCAAAGATGGGGCATACTTAGACAATTGGGTAAACCTCAAGGAATACTCTTGCACACTCATATTACCTTGCCGAAGATTGATAAACTCCTCAACCTTACACTCCCTCATCTCACGGGAAAGTACCTACCAAGGAAAGCTTCCTTAAACTCCTCCCATTCTATAGGATCCGCTCCCACCGGCCTATTAGCCTTCCATTGAGTGAACCAAATTTGGGCAACATCTTTCAATTGATAGGAGGCAAGCTCCGCCTTTTCTCTTGAAGTCACCCCCATAGCACTCACTACCTTATACACTTCATCCAAAAATTCTTGGGGATCCTCTCCCACCTTAGAACCTAGAAACACCGGAGGATTCATCCTCACAAAGTCTCTCAACTTAGAAGCCATAGTACCCTCATTAGCATTCACCCTAGGCCCCATATCTCTAGTCGCTTGAGCCGCCATGGCTCGGGCCAAGATTAAGAAAGCCGACCTAATCTCTTCATTGGTCATATCCGGGGGAACCACCGGAACCTCATTCTCTTGCTCACCTATAGGAACTTGATTGCATTGCACACCTTGACCATTTTGCACAACTTGGGGAGGAACTTCCTCATTCACATCCTCTTCTCCTACTCTCCTTGCGGGTCTCCCTCTTGTATTCATATCCTATAAACACAAGAGAAGGATAAGGATAAGAACACTTATAGAACCACACTCTAAGGCACGACTTTAAGAATATGAAAGAAGTGTAACTTCTAGCATCCTATAGCCTCTCGCTCATAGATGTGTCGCGACTCACACCGATGAACAAGACTCTACTAGATGTGGCATGTGAGACATCGATCCTAAAAAAACATTTCCAAAATCTTATGCTCTGATACCATGTTTGTCACGACCCGGGAGCACCCCCAAGTCGTAACAAGGCGTACTCGACCCCGAAGGGGTCTTATACAAGCCACATAGTCATTCATTGCATTCAATAATGAAAATAGTGCGGAAATAAAAAAAAAACTTATTTACATCCACACATTTAAACTTCTTAAAACAACTTTAAAAAAAAACACACAGCGGAAGTCTAAGTCTCACATGGCCATCTTAGACACAGTCGCAAAACATAAGTAGGGGCACGGCCCTTTACAATCAAAAGAAGTCTATTACATGAACAAAAGAACTTAAAAGTCTTGTCCTCGAATCCATGAGGACATACCAAGTCTTAGAGGAAAGCAATCCAACACTTCAAACTAGCTAAGAGGGATCACTTGCCGGAACCTACACTTGTAGTAAAAACATGAAGAATATGGGTTAGTACACAAAAATGTACTAAGTATGATGACCATGCAAGACATGCTTTAAAGGGGACATTTTAGTTAGAGACCATGCATTATGCCACCTTTTTGAAATATCATGAACAATAGCATAAAAGACATACAAGACAAGCATAACATCAAGTAAGTCATAATATCACCTTTAAACAATATCAACATGAAAACCTTTACCTTGGACCTTCACCTCAAGAAACCCTTATGCTATACCTCGTGCAATGTATGGATGGCGTCCCATACCACCATCCATACTAAGGCACCACATTTAGGTCACTTAAAGTAACTTATCATTCCTTTCTTTCACCTTTGCACAATATTCATACATAAGAGGTATATCATTAATTAAGACATGACAAGAGAAAATAACTCGTAATATAACCCAAGTATAACATGCATAACATATTAAGCATTTAAGAGCCAACATTCTTTAATAACCTCATTTAGGGTACATTCATGTCACAGTCATTAGGATTTAGAGAAACTCACTATGACCCTCTCCAAGCCTACTCGTGCAATGTATAGGTAGCATCCCATACTACTACCTACACTTTGTAGAACCTGTCAAGAAACCATAATGAAATCTCACATGATGGGAAGTAAGCGTTTAACCGACATAGACCATGAGAGCTTGTCATGGAATCCGGTGTCATGAATCCCCACACCGAAAAGAGGTGGTCTACTTGCCTAAGGAAGACCGGTATAAATAGCTTAATGGATCCACTAGCTTCCTATGCGGGCACATAGTTTATGGGATAAGGTAGACGATCATTGAAACTCATGCCTAACTGTCGGGGGAGTTTCCATCTAACCAAATCCGCTCGGTGCTTAGCCTACATTCCCATAGAATAAGTTCACTACTTTGACATCATCACACATGAAAGGGTGCCATAAGCCTACCGATTCAAGGTACATTATTTAACACATGAAAGGGTGCCATAAGCCTGCCGATTCAAGGTACATTAGGAAAGCTCATTAACTCCTCTTGAAAGGGTGCCATGGGCCTACCGATTCAAGACTCATCATTAACCTTTATGGAAAGGTGCCATAGGCCTACCGAATCCAAGATTCATTTCGTATCATTAATGGAAGGGTGCCATTAGCCTACCGATCCAAGGTTCATTATAAGCATATGTGGAAGGGTGCCATAAGCCTACCGATCCAAGGATTCAACAATCAACAATATAATCATTTATACAAGAAAATGATGCATAAGCCCTACCAATTCAAGGTATACTTTATATTGAAGAATCCTTCATATTATATCATCAACATTCATGAGTGTCATCAACACATTTCTGAATTTCCATACATCTCATAACTCAAACTTTAAAGCATCGATTCATCAATTCTCCATAGTTGGACATTTTGTCAAACACCTTGAAGGCATGTAATGAAATCGAAGAACATGAAAAATAGGGTAGTAATGATGCAGCCAAACCAGTGAACAACCTACAACAACACCTTTACATTCATAACATGATCACATTATCTTCATTGAATTCTCATTCGTATAATGTCATGGTAACACTTCAATTTCTCATACTATGCCTTTAAGGCCATAAGCCTCACATACCAATACCCCAACAATACACCATAAAGTAAGCATGGGTAATGACATACTTCAACAATCTAAAGACCTTTAAACAAATTTGATTCATATACATTCATTATCTAGCAACCCACTTCATAAAGGCATAAACTAGGAATAGAGAGAAATCATGGGTTCATGGAGTATTTTCATCTTAAATCGTCAATACAACAACAATATAACCATAAAGTACCATTATAAACCTTTTAAAATCATTTGGTGGAAGAACCCATGAGATTGAGTGAAAACCTAGATTTTTCATACTTTGAAATAACTTTGGATTTGGCTCCTTGAATGGAAAATTAGACAAGGATCAAGACCACCATACCTTTGCTATGATCTCCCACGAAAATTGATGAAGACACCACCTTCAAACCAAGCCCTAGCTCCAAGTTCTTGACTTTCTTAAATGGAGGATTGTAGAGAGGGAAATGTTTTTAGGGATGGGAATGAACTAATGGTATATAGGAATAACATAAGTCTTTTAAAAAAAATGGTCCAACACTTAGAAAAATTTTCAGGCGGGTGAACAAGTAATGAACGGTAACATTAGCTACTGGAATTTGCGTTTTCTGTCGGACAGACTTTACGAAAATGGGCATAACTTCTTCGTCCGAACTCCGAATGAGGTGAAACGAAGTGCGTTAGGTAGCTAACTCAAAGGGATTTCCATGGATATATTATGTCCACCCAAATAATTTTTGTTCTAGGAGATATGACCCTCCAAAGTAGACCCTCGAAAAAGGCTTCACTTGGAAATTTCGGATTTTGATACGGTTGCTCTAAAATTTGGGTTAGACCCATTTCCCACTCAATTTGACCCATAAACAAGAATATGAAGTCGGATTTTCGAAAAACGAAACGGATCTTTTTATATACAGCTAAACAAGTTTCCGGTAACTTCCGAAGCACATTTTTAAGAACTTTTGGGTCAAATTCAAATATAATCATTTCATTAAGTTCTCGACTCCAAACTCACATGTGAGGCTCTAGTTTCACTCTATCATTTTCCGAGTCGTTACAATAGATGACCCCAATGTGCATGGCACCATTCTCTACAATCTCTTTGCAAATGATGAGGCTCCTATTTATCTTAAATGTGCATTGCATTTGGGTCAGGGTAGCATTGAGGTCTATACTTGTTTGTATGACCCGATTATGTGGACCTATTATCATTTTGACCTCGGTGAATGTTTAGGAGTATTTGAGCTTATAGAAGTATCATCTTTCGGGTGGTGTAATCCTTTTGATGTGAGGAATATCAAATTCCCTTGTTCTCTATCTACGGGCTGAATAGTCATGATAATAAAGGATACTTGGTTGTTACTTGAGTTTGAGTCTCCTTGGTGTAATACTTTTTTTGCTAATCATTGTACTAACTTTCATTCTATAAGGACATGTTTGTTGTTTATCCTTTACATGGTTTTGCAAGGTTTGGATTCGAGGACGAATCCTTTTCAAGAAGGGGAGGATGATAACGACACGTATATAATGGATCACATAAAAAAATTAGAGGAGCTTGATGGACACAAAGTAAAGACGTACAATGTGTGGAAGGTCCATCAAAGTGAAGAAAAAGAAGAAAGAGGGCATTTGTGCAAATGGTCATCTCATAATTTCAAGAATTCACAAAAGAAGGCAATCAAACAAGGCCCTTAGCTCATTAAGGGTAAAATTGTAAAGAAAGTGTCTTATTTATTTTATTTGTATAAATAGTACTCCATTTTATTTTTGAAGGCTTAGGCTATAGATTTGAATGCTAAATGAACAAACTCATTCAAGAGTGTAGTTTGAGGGTGGAATGCCTTTAGGTTAGTCTAGCTTAGTGTAGCTTCATCTAGATTAGTGATGGGTGGATTCCCATTGTTGATTTAGGACTGATTAACCTTGCTTTCACTTGAGATTTCTCATTTGTGGATTTCAATTTGAGTTATTTCTTTTCGAATTCAAGTTTCTCTTCTACCTTGGTCGATAGTTTATTCAATTAGCCTTTCTTTCTTCCCTTCTCATCTCTTATTTCTAATCTATCTTACTTTTGTGTCGTTTAATTCCACAATTGATTTCAATTGGTTTCATCCCCAATTGCAATATTTATCAAAAGTGCAAAGCAACACTAAAAAATCCACTAGACACGACCGGATGGAGGAATGTGAAACCCTATATTATGAAATAATATAAGGAGTAGAGAATATATGTATCCTAATTTCCAAGGTAAGGACCATTTCTTAAGCTTAGGTGGATCCACTAGCTATATCCAATTGGGATAAATTCCAACGGGGACATGTAGTTACAGGACGAGGGGATTTCTACTAAAGAACTCTGTCTCTACTAATGGGAGAGGCGCCATCTAATTGTCTACTCGATGGTAAGTAAACTCCAAATGGAAATAAGCATAATAATAATACTTTGAAAGTTAAGAATCTAGTAATACCAATCCAATCAGATACTTCATTATCATAGAAAATATCCTTTCAAAATTATTATTTCATAAATATACTTATCTAAAATATCTAAATCAAGATCATCCTTCATAATGAAAATACTTTAATTGAAAGTAACCTTTTCATAAAATGTTTTGATACTTTATCTAAAAGCATCATTGATTCGTAAATTCCTCAATTCATAACACATGCATATCTTCAAAGCTTAGTTCATAATCATAAAATATCCATGTAGCATGGGTTCATATGAAAATCATCGAAAACATATAATTTAAATTAAGTCATGCATAATAATACCAATTATAGTAATTTTGTCATAAACAATTGAACTCATGAAAAGTCATGCAAAACGCTAGAATTTGGGTTGGAATTATAGAAAGAAATAGAGAATTTCTTTGGACTCTATGGATGGGGATCCATTGATGAACTTCCCACATACCTTGTTGAACCCTAGCTTTGGAATTGGAGAAAGACACCTTGAATATTGAAGAACCCTAGAAATCACCTTGAATCCCTTTGGAGAAAATTCTGGAGAAGAAATCCTTGAGAGCTTTTGGGATTTTTGAGTGAATGTAAGGGAATGAGAAATTTTGAAGAGTATGTTCAGTTATAGGGCTTTGGAATACTTTAGAAACTACATAGTTTAGAAATTAAAAAGGAAAGGAAAGACCAAAACAACCCTTAAAGAAAACAGTTGGAGGGACTCTATGGACCCATGTACAGTTAGTACAATGAGCTACAGACCGTCCTGGTCCTCCTTAGATCAAGTTACTGGAGACCAAAAATCCAGCGATAAACCATGAACTACTTTTTGCGGATCATACAGGCTTGTATGATCAGTGCACCCTTCCATAGAACTTGAAACAAACAAAATTTCATCAAGTTTGGAATTCATTTTAGAAGCCCCCATCCACGACCCGTTCCAAAGCCTACAAGTTGTCCTGTTGGTCCATGGGAACTTTTTAGTGACTTCAAAATTTATATTTTCTCAATACTGGCCATGAGTGGCTTCCTATGGACCATAGGACCATGTACGGTCCATAGGTAGCTAGGTAAAAAAACATCAACCACCATTTTTTTTAAATTTCCTTTCCAACTCAACTTACCAATTTCTAAAGTGTTACTTCTCCCCTTTAGAAATATTCGTCCTCGAATGAGACTCAAGCTAGCATCAATAGAGTAAAGAAATAGATCTAACAACCCAACATTAATATACATAATATCAATTTGCATTAAACAAAGAAGTAATCGTCTCCAAGCTAAAACATAAACTTTAAAACTCATTTTATGAACATGAATGGATATGGAAACATGAGAATGGCTATCCGCATTAATCTGAAAGAGTAAACATGAGGGACTAATACCTCAAGCTAAAATCAAAACGGCAAAAAACATATAGGGATACTTGATCATCATATCAACTTCGGCTACCTAAATAGTTCCCACAACTTATCGTTTCCTCTAAAGCACTTTCACAGAAGCAACTTCTTTATTCCTTAACTTCCAGACTTTGCGATAAAAGATCTCAAACAAAATCTCTTGATAAGAAAAACATTCTTTAACACCAACACTCTTCAATGGCACAACCAAAGTAGGATCACCATTACACTTCTTTAATGATAAAAAAAATTAAACAACTAATGCACCGACACCAATTCGGAAGGCAAATCCAACTCATCGACAACCTTGCGGAAATGCCTCAAATTCTAATATGGGCCTCCATAATGGGAAGTAAGATTACCTTTCCTTTTTAAAATCATCACACCCTTCATAGGTGAGATCTTCAACTAAACTGAACCATCAACATCAAACTCAAGCTCTCTTCTTCTAATATGTGCATAAGACTTTTGTCGATATTTTAAAGCTCTCTCTAATAGGTCAAACATTTTCTATGGCCTCATGTAACAACTTGAGCACTATTAAAGTGACCTTAAAAACTTCAAACTAAACAATCGAAGATTTATACCTCCTACCATGAAGAGCCTCAAATAGAGTCATTTGAATACTCGAGTGATAACTATTATTATAACAAAACTCAATCTAAGGTAAGTGATCATCCCAATTACCCTTGAAGTCAATCGTACAAGATCTCAACATATTTTACAAAGTATGAATAGTATGATTGGATTGACCATCAGTCTGAGGATGATAATCCATGTTAAGCTTCACTTGAGTACTAAGCCCCTTCTAAATCAATTTCCAAAATCGAGAAGTAAATCGAGTACCTATATTAGAAGTAATGGATAAAGGCACTCCAAGCCCCTTCACCATCTCCAAATTTAAAGCCTAGCATAGTCCTAAGCTGAAAACGAGGTCTTCATGAGAAGATAATATGTTGACTTAATTATTCAATCCACAACAATCCAAAGAGAATCATACTATTGATCAATACGAGGTAAAATCTTAATGAAATCTATATTCAAATTTTCCCACTTTCAAGTAGGTATGATAGTGTATTAAGCCAAACATCTAGTTTTTGATGCTCAACCTTAAATTGTTTACAATAAGGGAAGTTATTCACAAGCTCTACAATATACTTCTGAATCTCGTTCCACTAATAGAACTCCCGCAAATCATGGTACATCTTAGTGGCTCCTGGGTGAATAGAATAAAAAGAACTATGTCTTTCCAATAAAATCTGTTGTCTCAATTCATCAATATTTATAGCTTTCTTTGTTTCCAGTTTTCAGACATTTGTATGTAGTGTACGGGTTCCATCCCAACCACTTCTTTTTGATGTAATAGATGGCTTGTTGAGACCATGTTACACTTTTGCTTTGTAAAAAACTCTTTTATGATACAAGACAATTTTTAATCTTTATTTCTATTATCTTGTATGATGTATGCTAAGTGTCTTGTGTAGGTCCTCTCGAAGTTCTATACGGCATGTTACACCTAGGGTATACTTTGGGTCATCAGTGCATCAAGATTCTATCTTTTCATATTATTTTTACATTTCTTGGTCAATTGGCCTATGATGCCTACAAAGTACAGTTGTTTTGGTACTCATGCTATACTCTACATCTTTTATGTGATCCAGGTTCCAATACCAGCTACCATCGATGATCGTTTATGCCGGCAACAACTTTTGGATTGGAGGTGAGGATGAGCACTCGCGTCCTGGACTTACTTGTCTCCTTCTGTATATTGTATAGCTAGTATTTTATATTTTGAGACAACTTTGTCTTTTGGTCCACTTTTGGGACTTGTACTCTCTTGTTAGCACAACACTATACTTGTGACTTCTAGCTTCTAGGAGGGATCTTAGTGTAGATAGGTTTGGTTTTCTTCCATTTCTTTCTTGTTCTGTTATTGAAATTATTGTTTCCACTCATTTCTACCCTCATATTCATTACTTATCATTCTAGGTTATGGGTTTGCTTACCTACTGGTGTGTTATAGTAGGTGCCATTATGACTTGAGTAATCGGGTCATGATAAGTTAGTATCAGAGCCAGGTTCACCGGTCTTACTTGTACAAAGCTAATATCCTTAGAGTCATACTGATCGGTGCAGAAAGGTTTGCATCCTATAATTGGGAGGCTATAGGGTCTCATGAGGAACTTTCTTTGTTTGTATTACTTTTGTGCAGTGTGTGTTATAAGTTTCTTGATATCTCACTTGTTTCACTAATTTTGCATGATGGCTTGTACAAGTTGCATGGAGGCTCAAGATAGGGGTCGACCTCCCCTAGTGGCCAGGGATGCAACACCAGCCCCAAAAAAAGAGAGAGAGAGAGATAGGGGTTCATAGCCTGTAGTGGACCCATCAGTAGCCTAAGTTTTGGTTTAATTAGTGGGGTCAGGGCCAACCTTGCTTCCACCTAGAACAACTATGGCCCCAGACCTTCACGCAACCATTACACAATTTTTTACAATGCTTATGGGCATATACCAGGCCCTAGCTAAAGTTGTAGCTCCACCAGCACCACAAGGTCAGTCTGATGATGAGTTATAAATTTGCACTCATTTAAGGTCAATTTAGCTCAATAATTAGTGTCCTCAATGCCTAATTTTGTCCTATTCTAATAAAGTGTTGATGATTTGCACCTATGAATGCAATTGGACAAGGCAATGATTTATGTTGGAAAGAATGACCAAAAATGCAAAAAGAAAAGAAAACTATACATTGTTGATCGCTTAACGAAAAAGGGTGGATCGCCAATTGAGCATGACCTCGCCCAACACGATAGTGCATAGCACATGTGTCTATCAAATTAGGTTGATGGACTCCAGTAGAGAAGGCGATGCACCGAATGAGAAAGGTAGCCTTGCTGAACATCTCTTAAAGCAACAGTGTGAAAAGAAAAGATTGAATTCTTAAAAAGCGAACCAAGGTGGCACTCGGTGATTCACCAAACATGAAAGGTTTACTAAATCGAGTCCTCCAACTGAGGTTCAAACACTTGTAGCCTAGAGCATCAAAAAGAGATTTGAGGAAAGACAAATGATTCGCCAAACAAGTTTGTTAAGCCCGACTAATGTCACCGATTTAGTTGTGTAATGGAGTTTGGGAAATCTTTTGGGAAAGTACAAATAGCCAAAAGGAGAGAGATATCATATACAAATTTTAGAATAGAAAAATTCAAGAATAGAGTCAGTGAAGAGCAGAGAGAGAACACTTTACCTTTGAATAACACTTTTCTAGATTTTGGGGTTTTACAACTTGGCGTTTGAATTTGATAAATTGAAGTTGAATCCAAAGTGGGTTTAATTGTAATTGATTAGTTTAAAGTTACCCACAACTTCTTTCATGGAAGGTATAATCTCTTTACTTTTTGTGATGGTTAGCTAAAACCACAAGATCTCGTGGTGCAAATATGGGGTTGGGTGTTGATTTAATATAGTGGGTATTATGCTGTGCTATGTTTTGTTTCTGTTCATACATGAATTTGATCTAATTATCATGGGGCTAACTTATTAGTTAAGGTTGCAAATTTAATTCCTACTTCCGATCTCCGGTTATGCTCAAAAGAGAGTTAATTAGAGTCGGTAATTAGTCTGATACTAAGAATTTAGGTTTGATGTCTGTAACTTGCTTAAAATTAGAGGTTATGGTTCGGATCTATTTTCCCTACTCTCGAAAGAGTGTATAAAGTAAGGTATTGGGTTATTTAGGTTGACATTTAGATGAGACCGAAAGGAGATTCTGTGCATAGATGCTTTGAGATTGAAAGAGGATTAGCGTCAATGAACAAGACTTAGCCTATTCATGAATGTTCATCACTATAGAGCTATACAATTACCCTTATGTTAGATCGATTCAAATCCCCACACCCTTAGATTGCTTGTTAACTCTTAATTTCTTTGATACTTTAGTGTAATTGCGTTAATTGATAAGCCAAGTTTTATATTAAATTGGTGGAATTATCCACCCACTTGTTCTTACTATTCCATATGAGTGAATTTAAAGTCCAAATTTCGTAATAGGAATTCTCCACGATGTACCATTATGTATGGGATCCAACCCCAACTCTTTGTTGGGTTTTTATTGACTATGACTGTTGTCCGTTTTAATTTGTTTTAATGAGGACATTTGAGAGTTATAAAAAATTGTGGTGGTTGAGAATTCTAATTGAGAAATTATATCCTAATTTTGTATGTTAATGAGTCCAAGATTTGGACTCATTTAGGGCTTTGTTTACATGGATTTAGTGTCCTCAAATGCTTGATTTGTGCAAATAACTGATGTGAAAACCCTGATTTTCAGGTACATGGGTTGAGGAACAAAGCTAGGACGTTAGTAAGCAAGAAGGACAACACAAGTTGAAAAAGAGAGAGAAAAACAAACCTGAAGATCGTTGAGAGAACTCGATGGATCACCAAAAAGTTCCTGGACTGCCTTAATTTACACACCACTGAGCCTAAAATAGGAGGAATTTCGGCAAAGGACTACCATATAGCCAACAGTATTGATGGAGACCCAAGTGAATGCATATTGGCGAGTTAATAGACTAAATGGTGCATTGCAGAATGGAACGACGATCCTAATCTGGATCGCCTAAATTTAAAGTTGCTGGACAAAAATGTGAAGAAAGAAGGCGAGATGAGTAGACGATAGGCGACTCGGCGAACGGGTCAGCGAAGCCCAACTTTCCGCGCTGAATGGCCTAAAAAGCCACACCTCATATTAGTATAAATTGATTTTTGGAAGAGAGAGAGAATTCAGAAATTGTGAGGAACTAAGAAAAGAGAGAAAAACATTGTTGTTGTTGATTTTAAGAAGTTTTTGCACTATTTTCAATTGGGTATTGTAATACTAAAGAGATTCTTCATAGAAAACTTTTGATTCTCAAATACCCAGCTATAGAATTTGTAGCAGGTATCAAATTTTGTCTTTTTACGATGATTGGCTAAAACTCCAATCTTGGGGGTTTGACAATGTAACCAATTTCTTTGTTTAGCTTAATGGGTGCTAGTAATTATTGACTTTCGGTGTTAATTTGAAGTGGGTCTGGGTTATTACTGTGGTTTAGCTTATATATTGTAGGTTTATTGTGATATATTTCAAGGATTTACACTTGCTTGAGAAAGAAGTGTAAAACTAAGGTAGTAACTTGGCATCCTTAGCTAGTGGATCTTGACGGTTTCGCTTGAGAAAATGAAACCCAAGCTCCATCCTTTGTATCTAGCTCGAGAGAGTATATTTGATGAGATTGTGGGGTAGTCTTCTTATGGGAGGTTCAAGAGAACTCAGTGAAAACAAGGTATTTGTTCGAGAGAAAAGTGCCTTATCTAAAGTTCATCCTACCCATAACAAATTAGCGTGGTTGTTTAAGGATTTGCAGCTATTGAGTTGAATTTGGATGTTGGTTAGTCATTCCCCCAAGTGTTACCTCCTTATTTGAATGTCCCTGTTGATTGTTGAAGTGTTTGGTAGTCCGACAATTGTTCGTTTGGATTAGTGACAACGTTTTGAGTTTAGTTCACAGATTTCAAAGAGTTTTGTGTGTTTAACTGACAAAGTCACCTTCATAATCTCATAACTGAATTCAAAAGAAAGCTACTCTCTGTGGGATTCCACCCCAACTCATTTAGTTGGGTTTTATACTTACTAGGGATCGTTGACACTTAGAATTGGATTAAGTGTCCTTGAAACGTTAATCAAAATGGCTCCGCTGCCAGGGAGTAGTGTTGTTTAGAGTTCCTTTATTGAAGTTAAGTGTGTGAAATTGTTGGCTGTATTTGGATCGATTAGGCTGCATTGTGTTCGTGTTGTTTGGGCTGAATAGAAGTAAGAGTGAGTGAGGTAGAGATGAATGGTAGCCAAGCAAGTCACAGAGATGGTATCGATGATATTAATAGTATGTACAACCCAACCCACTTAGGTGAAATGGGTGCAATCTACCTACCATTAACTGATGAAAATGCGATATTTGAGGCCACGGGCACAACTCTTCATCTCTTCCAAATGGAGGGACTTTATGGAGGGTTGATTCATAAAGATCCACATGAGCATGTGAGAAATTTTATAGATGTTTGCAGCCTGTTTTTATTCAATAATGTGTTGTAAGAGTCAATCCGGCTCATGTTTTTCCCACTATCTTTGATGAGGGAGGCTAGTAAATGGTTGGTTGAGTTACCAAAGAATTCTATCACATTGTGGGATGAGCTCACCACGTCATTCAATACTACTTCATCTATGAGACATGATTGAGATTTAAGAAACTCCTACTTCAATGCCCAACTCACAGGCTACCAAATGACTTGCTACTCCAATATTTTTACCTGAGTCTTGATTTGGTAAATAAAGGAGTGTTTGATCATTTTATTCGAGGGGGAATAATGTTGCAATCATTTCAGGTGGCTTCATTTCTTCTTGATGACATGACGAAAATAAATTAAGCTTGGTACACTCAAAAAGATCATGTTTCACATTTTTGTTTTAGAATGACTCAAGAGCAACTTGATAAGGAAAGAGAAAGGGATGAAAAAATCAAAAAGATGTTAGCCCAAATGGAACTACTTCAAGAGCATGTGTTTGAGAATGTGAAAAAGCCCAAGGGAACAAGTGGAGTGCTTAGAGTTGAGGAGGATTCTTCCTCGGGTTACTCAAAGCCGGGGGAGAATCAAGATTGGAATTCCAAGAGGTACGACAAGGGTTTCCACACACGCTATTTACAGTGAGGTGGGAATCAAGGTTGGAACTTCCACAAAGAGGAAGAGCAAAGAAGATACTATCAAGAATGGGCCAAATAAAGTGATTATTGGAGGAGAGAGGATGAGCATGACGAAGACCACACTCAATCAAGTAAGAGCCCAAAGTCAAAAGGGAGTGCAAGTAGTCCCTGGGTAAATGACTTGTTGTCACGCATCCTTGACAAAGTTGAAGGTTCATATGATTTGTTAAAATCAATGAAGGCCGATTTTTTGTCATTGAATAATAGAGTGAACTCTCATGCTGATGCAATCAAGCTACTTGAAGATCAATTAAGTTTACTTTCAATAGAATTGGAGCCAAATATAATGAGGGAATATGGTGATAGAGGGCTAGTTGTGGTTACTCGTAGTGGGAAGGTGGCGGTAGGTAATGTGAAGGGAAATGATGAAGCACAAACTCACGAAGTAGACAAGGGCATTGAGGAAGATGAAGCCCTCATCCAACAAAGTGTTGCCAAAGAGTTACAAACAAACATACCAAAAAGCACTCCAATGTCAAAAGTGGCACAACCTTTTCCCAAAGTGACGCCTCCATTTCCTCAACGTCTTACAAGGAAAATGAAGATGAAAATTTCAAGAAATTCTTATCGGTGTTTAAGACATCCTCTTGTGGAAACATTGTTGGAGATGCCTGGTTATGCCAAGTTTATGAAGGAGTTAGTCACCAAGAAAATAAGCTTGGACTTTGAAACAATTGAAGTCTCTCATAGTGTAGTGCAATTATGACTAATGAGATGATAAAAAAGAAGGAAGATCCTGGAGCCTTCACCATTCCTTGCACTATTGGTATGCTTAAATTCGCCAAGACTCTATGTGATTTGGGAGCAAGTATAAACGTAACGCCATATGCAATCTATAAGCAACTTGGATTAAGTGAACCGAAGGCCACAACAATGAGGCTTTTTATGGTGAATCGATCTATAAAGCACCCCGTGAGAATACTCTATGATATCTTGGTAATGGTTGATCAATTCATTTTTTCGGCTGATTTCGTCATCCTTGATTACGAGATTGATGCGGAAATTCCCATTATTCTAGGAAGTCCTTTCCTATTGACCAGAAAAGCGTTAGTGGATGTTGAAAGTGGAGAGTTGAAATTCTGGGTAAATGAAGATGAAGTAACCTTTAATGTTTGTAAATTAATGAAGCACATAAGCGATATTCACGTGGTCTCTACTATTGATGTTATTGATAAGGCAGTAGCTAGTGTGAGCCATCTGATGTGTATGAGTGAACCACTTGAGGCCGTGCTTGCTAACTATGATGAGTTCTAAGTTCAAGGTTACGAAGAGGTAGTCGCTACTCTTTTGAGCATGGGGGAATATTCAAAGACTCACTTGAAGTAGGACATTGATTTAAAAAATTGAGAAAGTCTTTTAGCAAAGCCATAAACGGAGGAACCACCGAAGCTTGAGTTGAAAGTGCTTCTGTCCCATCTTCGATATGCATTCTTGGGGGAAAATAACACATTTCCCATAATTATTGCTACCAACTTGCTTGAATGGCAGGTGAAGTTTCTCCTAGAAGTATTGAAAAGATACATAAAAGCCATTGGATGGACGATCACTGCCATTGAGGGCATTCCACCAGGCATTTGCACTCACAAGATCCAGCTTGATAGCGAATGTAGGCCGAGTGTTGAACATCAAGGGTGATTGAACCCGCTGATGCAAGAGGTGGTGAAAAAAGAGATTATAAAGTGGTTAGATATGGGAGTGATTTACCCTATTGCCAATAATAAGTGGGTGAGTATGGCCCAATATGTACCAAAAAAGGGAGGCATCACGATAGTTCCAGATGAAAGGGGAGAGATTGTTTCTATGAGACCGGTGATAGGATAGAGAGTATGCATGGACTACCGGATGTTGAACTCGTGGACTGAAAAAGATCACTATCCCATGCCATTTATGGATCAAATGCTTGATCAACTTTCAAAAAGAGGATGGTATTGCTTCTTGGATGTGTACTCTGGTTATATTCAAATCTCCATTGCTCCGGAAGACCAGGAGAAAACAATCTTCACCTGCCCATATAGAACTTTTGCCTTTAAACGAATGTCGTTCGGGTTATGTAATGCTCCAGAAACATTTCAACGTTGCATGCTATCTATTTTCGCTGACATGGTGGATGATTCAATGGAAGTCTTCATAGATGACTTCTGGGTGACACTTTTGAAGCATGTTTAGCACACTTGGGACAAGTTCTTCAAAGATGTGTGGAGATGAATTTTGTCCTAAATTGGAATAAAATGCCGCTTCATGGTTAGGGAAGGTATAGTTGTTTGTCACAAAGTGTCACAAAAAGGGCTGGAGGTTGATAAGCAAAGATTGAAGTGGTTGAGAAGCTACCACCACCAATTCCTGTGAAGTGTATTCGTAGTTTCTTGAGGCATGACGGCTTTTATCGGAGGTTCATCAAAGCCTTATAAAAAAATTGCACACCCTCTATGAAAACATTTGGAGAAGGAGGTGAAGTTCAACTTTGATGATGCGTGTATAGTGGCTTTCAAGTGTTTGAAAGAAAAATTGATATCAACCCCTGTTACCATTAGTCCCGATTGGTCAGAACCCTTCAAAGTGATGTGTGATGCAAGTGGCACGGCATTAGGTGTCATGTTGGGGCAAAAACGCATCAAACTATTTCACCCCATTTACTACGCAAGCAAAATTCTAAACGGTGCTTAACGTAACTATATGATTACATAACAAGAATTACTTGTGGTAGTATATGCGTTTGAGAAATTTTGGGCATACTTGCTAGGCACTAAAGTTATTGTTCACACTGATCATGGTGCCCTACATTATTTGATGGAAAAGAACGATGCCAAGCCAAGAATGATAAGGTGGGTGCTATTGTTGCATGAATTTGCTTTGAAGTCAAAGATAGAAGAGGTTGTGAAAATCAGAAGGCTAACCACTTATCAAGATTGGAAGGCAAGGAAGGCGACAAGTTGGAGGTAGACATAAATGATGCCTTTCCCGATGAACAGGTATTCACAGTAACTCTCCAACAAATTATGTTATATGTAATTTAGCTAATTATGTGGTGTGTGGGTTAATGCCGGACGAACTGAACTTCTATCAACAAAAGAGGTTCTTGTTTGACGTCAAGAAATACTTTTGGGATGAACCATACTTATTCAGAGAGTGTGCAGACTATATCATTAGGAGATGTGTTCCGGAGGAAAAAGGCAACA
This sequence comes from Solanum commersonii, assembly GCA_029007595.1. NCBI lineage: Eukaryota > Viridiplantae > Streptophyta > Magnoliopsida > Solanales > Solanaceae > Solanum > Solanum commersonii. Next base: position 8,927,539 of record JAJTWQ010000006.1, read on the forward strand.
AAATTCTCCATGCTTGTCATACTTCACCAGTTGGGGGTCATCATGGTGGGGTACGTACAACTGCTAAAGTTCTTCAAAGTGGTTACTACTAGCGGTCCCTTTACAAAGATGCTCATGAGTTTGTTAAGAAGTGCACTCAATGTCAGAAACAAGGTGGTGTGTCTAAAAGACATGAGTTGCCTCTCATACCTATTTTAGAGATTGAGCTATTTGAGGTTTGGGGAATAGATTTCATGGGCCCATTTGTAAGTTCGTTTGGTAATAAGTACATTTTGAGAGTCTAAAACTTGGTGTTTGAATTTAATAAATTGAAGTTGAATACAAAGTGGCTTTAGTTGTAATTTCTTAATTTCAAGTTACCCATGGTTACTTTCATGGAAGGTAAAATCTCTTTACTTTCTGTGATGGGTGGCTAAAATCCCAAGATCTAGGCGGTGAAAATATGGGGTTGGGTGTTGATTTAATGTAGTGGGTATTGTGCTATTCTCTACTGTTCATAAATGAATTTGGTATAATTAACATGGGGTTAACTTATGGGTTAAGGATGCAAACTTAATTCCTACTTCCGATCTTCGGTTGATGCTCGAAAGAGATTGATTGGAGTGGGTAATTATTCTGATGCTAGCAATTTAGGTTTGATGTCTATAACTTGCTTGAAAATAGAAGTTATGGGTCGGATCTATTTTCCCTATTCTTTAAAGAGAGAATAGAGTAAGGTATTGGGTTGTTTAGGTTGGCATTTAGATGAGACTGAAAGGAGATTCTATGCATAGTCTATTCATGAATGTTCATCACTATAGAGAAGCACAATTACCCCTATGTGACATCGATTTCAAATCCCCACACCCCTAGATTGCTTGTTAACTCTTGATTTCTTTGATACTTTAGTTTAACTGTGATAATTGATGCCAAAACTTTATATTAAAATGGTGGAATTATCCACCCACTTGTTCTTACTATTGCAAATGAGTGAATTTATAGTCCAAATTTCTTAATAGAAATTCTCCACAATATACCATTCTCTATGGGATTTTGACCCTAACTCTTCGTTGGGATTTTATTGACTACAATTGATTTCCCTTTTAATTGGTTTTAAGGAAGACATTTGAGCGTTATCACTTGTAGAAGAGGCACCTCAAGTCCAGGTACCACCTCAGTTGCACAACTCTTTATTGAGGCTAGAGTTACGCTGGTAGAGGAGCAGAATATGCTGAGAGTGTTTCTCAGAGATTGTTTCTCTAAGACAGTGACCTTATCCATGCCATGTATTCTCTGGTAGTGTGGTAGGGATCCCATAGTAGCACATCAGTTGGATTTATCCCTTTGTTCGGGCTTAGAGGCTAGTGGCTAGCGAGTGTTTATCTTATGGACTCTATGTGTGATATGAGTAGGGATGACCCTCCAATTGAGTCAATTCCAGTTGTTTGTGACTTTGTAGATGTGTTTCCTATTGACCTACCTACCCTACCCCATAAGAGCGTGATATTGATTTTCCTATCAAGCTTGAGCCTGGTACTCGACTTGTTTCTATTCTTCCATGTTGGATGGCTGCTACAAAGCTCAAGGAGCTCGGTGTTCAGCTTCAGGATCTTTTGGGTAAGGGATTCAGCAGGCCTAGTATATTGCCTTGGGGTTCTCCCATTCTCTTTGTGAAGAAGAAGGATGGTGCGATGTGCATGTGTATTTATTATAGGCAGTTGAATAAGGTCATGGTGAAGAATAATTACCCCATGCTTATGATTTATAATCTGTTTGACCAGCTTTGAGGTGTCATGGTGTTTTCTAATATTGATTTGAGGTTCGATTACCATCAGCTTAGTAGTAGGGCAGAGGACAACCTAAGACCCTATTTAGGAATTGATATGGCCATTATCAGTTCCTTATGATGCCTTTTGGGTTGACTAATGCTCATGCCGCCTTTATGGACTTGCTGACGCGGGTGGTCATGCCTTATCTTGATTCATTCATCATAGTATTCATAAATATTTTATTTAATTAAATTTTGAAATTTATAAGTTTTAAGTTTTTAGGTTTATAATATTTGAAGTTTGCAATTTAAAAAGATCAAATAAACAAAAAAGAAATGTTATAAAATAATGATGAAAATAAAAAACCAATCCAATTTATTCATATTTGTATTACAATTTACAATTATTAGTAGAGTGCCTAATATACGCATCCACCTTCTACGAAGGGTTCTGTGTCAATTAAGCCTCGAATATAATACTAGTAGTTGTACAGTCCTATAAATCTTTGTTCTAACTTAGCTAAAGATTGACTATTATCAAAATCTGATCTTGGTAAAGCTCGTTGATGGTCTTGAAGCTCCATTTCATCGTCATTATCACATCCAATGGTTGAATCTAAGAAAATTCATATTGACTATTTAACTTTGGAAGTCCTTGATTTCTTCGCTTGGTGTTGATCAAATTTCTAAAGAAGTCCTTGATTTCTTCGCTTGGTGTTGATCAAATCTCTAAAGAACACTAATATTTGCAAACCGTCTTCTGCTAATGAATTTTTGTGGTCTCCAGTTTGAAACTTTGTCGCGCTGAAAACTACCTCCGAAGCAACTGGTGATCCTTGAATTGCTAGCACATTCTTCACCAGTCCAATAGTTGTGGTTTCCCTTCCTCATTTGTAATATTTTTTGAACCATGTTCAAGATATTTAACAAAATAACATTATTAGGAGAATCAAGGCGCAGTTTATGTTTCATTCTACCATGGGCACCTGCTTGCATCATAGAAGTTTGAGGATTTTCAACATTATCTAAGGAACAATATTTATCATACATGTACTTACTTAGTATTTAATGCTATTTTGACATGTTACCAAATCCGGTTCTTCATGTGGTTGAATATCTAAATTTTGACAAATGCATTCAATTAAAGTTTTTGCACCATGTTCTTTATAATCAAGGTTGAAAAGAATTACAGTTAAAAAAATTTGGGGGATAGGAAATTTTTTTTTCTTTTTAATCATAGCTTGAATAGAATATTTAAATAATTCATTTGTCTTATATTCACCAAAGAGAGTTGAATTCTCGCATATATGAATAAAAATTTCAGAAATAATAGGATAATAAATTCCAAAAAAAACTTTCGTAGCATCATAAAATGCTTCGAAAAAATTTCTGAGTGCATTTACTTCATTCCAATCATTATCATTAAGTTTTAAATTAGGATAAGCGTTATGAGCATTAAATTGCATCATAATAGGGTTTCTCTATGTATAAGCAACATCAAGCATATTATAAAAAGAATTTCATCTAGTTTTTACATGCTATAGACTTTTCTATATGGAAGTTTATAAGCATTGTAAAGTTCTTTAAATTGATTAATTCAATTACTAATATTCATATTTTAAAAAAAACATTTTCAACTTTATCACTACTACTATCAAATAATATCACACCATTACCTACAACAAAATTTAATATATGTGCAGCACATCTGACATGAAAAGGATATTTACTAATTGGACAAAGTCTATATTCTAACAAATTAAAAGCATTTAAATTAGCAATAATATTTTCTAAAGTAATACTAATAACTTTATCACAAAGGCCAAAAAAGTTAAAATTTTCAATACAACAGTAGCAATATAAAAACCAGTTTTCTTATGCTCACAAATTTTGTAACCGATAATTCTTTTTTGCAAATACCCATTATAATCAATCCAATGTTCAGTAGCAGTTAAATAATCAAAACCATTAGCACTACGATTCATATCATTAGTAATAACAACTCTACAATTAATATTTCAAAATATGCACAAATAAATTGATAATATTTTTCTTGAAATTAAAAAATATCTCATTTTTCCATACTTCTTGAAAAAGCTTCAAACTAGGATTAAATGTATCTCGAATATCTGTCATAAAATCCCGATGTTCTTCAAAATTAAAAGGTAAACCACAAACAACAACCATTTAAGCCAAAGTTTCATGATCATGATCCCTATTGTAGGACCGTATTGTAAGAGAGTCACTTGGGGTTAAAGGGTTTAGTTCACTTTGAATCATGTTTGACCCTTTAACCGATGGTACAGTGCTAGAACCTTCAGAAATTGTAATGACCCTCTAAGTCATTTCTCTGTTTATGCCTTATGTTAGTCATTTAGAGCATTCCTTTAACAAACCCTAGTTATTTATGACTTGTTGGACTGACAGTTCGGTCAGCTGGTCGTTCATTTGGTTTTTATGTGAATTTATGTGTTTTATAATAATTGAACCTTGAACAGTCGTTTTCGATCAAACAATTAGGACGATTGCCTCACAATCCAATTATGACGATTCCATCTGCTTTGAAAGGGTTATGTTAGGCTAGTAGTATGGTTTGCATGGCTCCCAGAACTTTCGGTGCGAGTTTGTGCCATTAGGAATTTTAACTTTCTAATTAAATCTTATGTTTAACCTTGGTCAACATTCATGGTAAACATGTTTATTACACTCAAATTACCCTCAAAATGAATTAAAGAGTAAGTAATTGTTAGCAATAAAAATACCCAACAAGAGAGTTAGGGTCGAATTCCACAAGTAAAAATTTGTCGATAAATGAAAAGACAAAGAACTACAAGCTACTAGTTTGAATCTAAACCTAATAGTACACAATTATAAAAAAAATGTTCTTAATAACAAAACTAAAATTGGGCAAAGATCTAATCAAGCAAGGGTTAATTGAGAATTGGGAAATTTCAACTCAATTCTCATTAAACGATCCATTGCAATCTCAACACATGCTAATTCAATAATAGGTAGGCTAGGTCATCTTTAACAACACAAATCTTCTTTCGATCTCATTGTGCTATATCATGAAATCTCCTTTCGGTATCAACCAAGTAATTTAACAAAACAACCTACTACCTTAATTTAGACCTCTCTTTCAAGTAAACCTTGCATTCAACAATGAAAACCTAAATCTCTCTTTCGAGCAAACTCCAGATTCAAGGCAAATATGTAGTTATCAATCAAATTCTCCACTTCACAAATTCTCTTTCAAGCAACCCACAAAGATCAGAAGCTAGATTTGAGTGTGTACTCTCAAATCATAAATTTAAACATGAAAAATAGATTAAACCCATTTCATGAAAGCATGGAATCACATGCAAAAGCAATAGAATGAGAAATCAAATACCAAAATGAATTGTTTATTTCTAGCATAAAACCACAATTGTAATTAGCTATTACACCCACAATTCATGCAATATAAAGTAAGGGAAATAAAATAGGATAAGAAATTGTACTATTAAGAACATAATATTCAATTCAAAGTATTAATTATGAGGCATTCTTGCATTCAAAGTCTCAAACTAAAAGATGAACTCTTACAAAGGTTTCTCTGTACTCTATTCTCTATTTTGAATTGAATGATGGATGAAATGGATTCAATAATGAAGTATAATGAGTGTAAAAAGGTGTTTGAGATAAATTTGAGGAAATTCCCATTCTGCCAAGATGCGTGAAAAGATACTTTCTGCATTCGCGAACGTCCGTTGACTAGACTAGCATGTTTGCAGTCCTGCGAGCACGTTCGCGGTCCTCTGATGACCTCAATGACACAATCACGGTGCTTTGTTGACCGAGAATCCACGTTCACGGGTCGTCTGACTGCTTTCGTGGAGAACACTATTCAGAATCTTGACCTATTTTTGCCTCAAGTTCATTTGGTTCCTTCAAATGTCTTTTGAATCAACTCTCCATTTCATTTTCCTGCAAATATGAAGAAAACCACATTAAAAGCACCAATTCATACCTAAAGCTACCCAAAATTAATAAGAAAAGAGCCTTAAATAAGTGGAAATCCACCATCATCAACACCCCAAACTTAAAAACTTTTCTTGTTCTTAGAAGAGAAAATCTAAAACACAAGAGACTTTTATTTCAACACACACCACAAATCAATTTCACCATTTTCAATTAAGGACAAAGGTAATGGCTTCGGTTGGTACTAAATAATAGTCCACATGAACAATTTTCACAAAAGAAATCCCCTCATTCTCATTGAACATTTTCAACAAACAAGAATCATTAAGTGACAACAACTAAAACTCAAGAAGTGACTCAACTCATTAGTTATTTTAGATGCTCACTTGGCTCAATTAGAAATTTTCCAAATCACCACTTTATTAACTTACATTCCCTCAAAAAAAAGAAACGTCCTGACACACTCATAAAGTTTTTACAAAGCATGGCACAAAGTTACAAACACTCACAATAAAACTTCTCATGAACACAAATGTCACACCATAGGCTTGCCGATATTTTCAATCCACATTAACTCAACTTCGTTTGGTTAGAAATCTCAAAGGATTTTATTAAGCTTTTAATGTAGGCTTAAGGAAGGTTATGATATCATTTAGGTACAAGTGATGACACCCTCCATGAACACTACACCACAACTCATCATTTCAGAACTTTTCCTCTTTTCAAACTAATGCACATTTCACATTATTTTTTATTTTTATTTTCTTATTTCTACTCTAGATGCCCTACATGGAGTCATTTTCAACCTTTGGAGGATTCAAGTCTCGTTTATTCACTTTATTTCCTTATTTTTCATAACTTTTCTTTCTTTAAAACTGTTTCCTCCATTTTTTATCAATCCCTCATGTGATAGCATCCCTTCTATGTGTTTCCCATAACACCCCCAACTTAGGCATTTAGTCTTAACTTTCTCAATTCTCATGTTCATGGAAGGAAGGGTTCGGAAGGGGATTACTTTTTCAAAAAGGATAAGACTTGTAATGAGGTTGTCAGTTAAAAAGATTAGGCTCAAAGGGGACAACTAAGGATATATTCAGTACAAGGGTTGGATTTTTAGGCCAAGTGGACTTCAAGAACAATCACAAAGAAAGCTTAAGATCATGTCTCCAACCAAACTTAATCAAGACCAACATTTCAACATCTACCGGGCAAATTCTAGGTAACATAAGCAAACACAAGACATTATTCAAGAACTGACCACACATGGCATGTAAATCAATCAAGATGGTTCAAAAACTTGTTTTCTTTTCAAAATACAAGTGGCATTGAACATTCAGCAGCTACTGAATTAAAAGTCACAAAAATAATTCTATGAGTTGTCACAATATAATTCAAACCATGGTCAACTTTTAAAAATAGAGGGGTATATTCAACAACTTTTCGCAAACAAGACTATGTTCTTAGTACAAACCAAGCCAAAAACTCCCAAAAAGACGACAATTTTACCCATAAAAAGTCATCAACAAATCAATCATTGGGCAAACTCATGCATCTATTTGGGACCAGCTACTCAAACTTCGCCACACTCCACCAATCAACACTCACAAGCAATCAACAATGTATCCTTAAGAAAGTTGGCACTCTATCCTAGGGCTGGCAAGGGGACTGGGGGATGGGATGAAGGGGGACGGGATGGGATGGGTGACGGCGCTAGCGGGATTTGGTCGGGACCGGGATTGGGGGGACAAAAATAAGTCCCATTTCGTCCCACTATATATACGGGATGGGACGGGTTTTGGGGGGATGGGACGGGGGATTTTTTATATTTTATATACTAATTTATATGTATTGAAATTATATGTTATTGAATAACATTTTTAGTTTATTTGATTTTTTTTAATAACATTTTTAGCTAATAAATAATGCTTAAGTGTTCAAATTTCAAAATTCAAAATTCAAATTTCAAACTTCAAACTTCAAATTTGAAACTTCAAATTTCAAATTTGAAACTTCAATTTTCAATTTTCAAATTTGAGAAGTTCAAATTTGTATTTTAAATATTTTAAACTTGAAATTTTGATTTTTAAATTAAGTATTTTAAAGTTTGTTTAGTATATATGTAAATATGTCTGAATATATTAAAATTAAAATGCAAGACAATAGTTATATAAAAAAGACTTTATAAAGCCTTCAAATTTATTCAATAAAATTTAATTGCAACTTAGAACTTAGAAGTTACAATTTACAAATATTAGTGGAGTAACTAATCTACGCAGCCACCTTCTAGGAAGGGTTCTGTTTCAATAAGTTCTCATATGTAAAACTAATATTTCTTACAAATATTACATGAGTAACTAATTTACGCAGCCACATTCTAGGAAGGGTTCTGTTTCAATTAGTTCTCGGATGTAATCTAATATTTGTATTCTCTTTTAAAATCTAATTCTAATTGTCGCATCATATCAACGGTAACATCCTCTGGTGTTGGCAAACTTGCTAGAAACTCTTGTGACTCTAATTCAGCATCACCAGATCCAATTACCGCATTAATCCAAGCTTCTTGTTTGGAACTGAACTTTGGCAAATTATAATTTCTCCTCTCAGCGTTGACCCAATCTCTAAATAAAACTGATATTTCCAAACTGTCTTCCGCCAATGAATGTCTATGATTGCTAAGTTAAAACCTTGCCGCACTAAAAACAGCCTTTGATGCAACTGATGAAGCTTGAATAGCTAGAACATCACGAACCATTTTGCTTAAAATTGGAAATGCAACGCTCCGCCTCCTCCACCATGTTAATAATTCTTCATTGCCATCTTCGTCTTCCACTGTTTCTAAAGATTGATCAAGATATTCTTCAAAATCATCACGGTTAGTAGAATTAAGACCAAGAAAATCTCACATATAACTTGAAATTCAAGCTTTTCTCCGAGGATTAGAAGTTTGACCAACTTCTTGAGTATTTCCTGTAGTTCTATATTTTTCATACAAAATTTTTGCTTCTACTTTTGTGCTAGACTTACACAATTCACAAGTTGAATTTATTTCTGGTAAAATTTCTAAGGTATCATAAAAAGTGTCAACAAGTCCCTCGACACCTTGTAATTTATAGTCAGGATGAAGTAAAGTGGTAGTTAAAAAAATTTGAGGAATAGGAAAAAAATATTTTTAAAATTTTTCAATCATACCTTCAATTGCAACTCTAAATTTTTCAATTTTTTTGTATTTAGAAAATTGAATTGAAATAGCAAAAATATTTATTAATACTGATGAAATAGTAGGATAATAAATTCCAGAAAACATGGTTGTAGCATCATAAAAAAGTCTTAAAAATTCTAATAGTTCATTAGTTTCTTCCCAATCTTCTTCACAGATTCTGTCTAATGGGTCAGCATTATGAGCTTTAAACACCATTTGTATGGATCCTCTATATTCGTAAGCAACTGAAAACATTTCGTAAAAGGAATTCCACCTTGTTTTAATATGTCTTGGAATTTTTCTTGGTGGCAAATCACATAGTACACAACGGTCATTAAATTTCCTAATTCTAGCAGCTTTATTAGAATAAAAAATCCAGGCAACTACATATTCAATTTTCATACAACCACATTCAAATAATGAAATACCATCTTGTACAACTAAATTTAATACATGTGCAACACATCTAACATGAAAAAAATTAACATCAATTGGACATAATCTAGTTTTTAACATACTAGTAGCGTTTACATTATTAGATGCATTATCTAATGCGACAGACATTACTTTATCTATAAGCATGTAATAATCTATAACACTCAAAATATTTGAAGCTAAATATGCACCAGTTTTTTTGTCTATACATTCTTTATAACTTAAGATTCTTTTTTGCAAATTCCAATTATGATCAATTCAATGTGCTATAACAGTTAAATAATCACGTCCATTAACACTACGACCCATGTCCGAAGTTATAGACACTCTACAATCTAATATGCTAAATATACAACGAAGATATTGACGATGTTTACCTTGATATACAAAAACATCAAATTTAACAGTATTTCTTGAAAAACCTCTATAATTAGGATTATAAGTTTATTGAATATATTCAATAAAATCGGAATGTGAAGGAAAACTATAAGGTAAACCACAAACAGAAACCATTTTAGCTAAATTTTTGCGATCTCTTTCCTTATTATATTTACGTTGTGTTAGTGGACCACCGGATTAGAATGATCTAATGTTCCTTGAACCATGTTAGAAGCCCCTACCGATTCATTAACATTAATATCAAAATCATTAACTGGAATTCCTTTTTTTCTATTGGCTAATGATTTAGCTTCTTTATATTGAATTGGCACACAAGATAACAAATGTCTATTTAAGCCCCTCGTCCCACCTTGACCTCCACCTTGTTTATGTTTAAAAGGTTGCTTACACTTATTACAAATAGCAATAGAATTTTCCTTATCTAAAGTCATAAATTGCCACACAACAGAAGTTTTAGGGCGTTGATACTTCATCTTCTCCCTTGTAGGAGGTATAAGGGGTGGGCGTCCAAAATTTTTGCTCCGTTGAATTTGTAATTTCATTTGGAACATTTGTCATCGGACTAGTAGGTGTATCTTCTAATTCGTCTTCTCCTGAACCAACTTCTACTTCTTCACCTGAATTTTCATCAAGATAAGGATTAATATCACCATAAATTTGTTGTAAAAGTTCACGATCGAGTTGAGCATTTGAATCAATAGCATAAGAAGTATCATCAACATAAGTAAAATCATTTGTATTAAATCTAACTCTAGAAGTACCACCACATTTACTCTTATTTTTTCCTTACTACTTTTTTTATGTAAAATTAAATAATCTACTAATGCCACTGAGTTCTTTCTCTTTTCCTTTACCAGTATCTTTTTTGTTAGAACTCATATTTAATTATGTAAAGTATAATATAAAAATAATAATAACACAAAAATTAATGACAAAAAATAAAATATAAATATTATGAAACGAATGTACCAAACGTCTGCGTTAATAGCGAGGCGTTATAATCGATTCTTGAAGCTTGTAGTTTGTTGTAACTTGTAATTTGGAACTCCAATATTTGATAGCAAATATGAGAATTATATATATTATGATATATAATATGAAAATTTAGAATTGAAATATATGTATTATGATATAATATGAGACTTAAATGGAATAAAAAATTGAGACTTAAGATTGAGACTTGAGAGGATATAAAAAATAGATGAGAGAATATATGATTTTGTAAGAAATAATAAGGGATAGAGGGGTATTTATACTATTAAAAGTGGGTTAAAGTGTATTTATGAAAACTTGAGGGTTTAAATTAAAGTATTAAAAGTAGGGTTGGTAGGGGGTGTTGGGGAAGGGAAAAAACAGTGAATAAATTCGTTGAGGGGGCCCACTAGCCGTTGCCCCAACGAATATAATTCAAAAAAAAAAGTTAGGGGATCCTGCGAACCGGCTGGTTCATTCGGGCTGGGTCGATCGGACCCAAAAGGTGAACCGGCCCCTAACCGGTCCCCTATCCCGAACCCCTCCCAACCAGCAAAAATGTACGGGATCTAGTCCGGCGAGCCGGTTCTCGAACCGGTCGCGGGCTGGGGCGGGGCGACCTGGTCCCCTTGCCATCCCTACTCTATCTATCATCGGGCATCGTCAATCTATATCCCATATCAAAACAAAAACCAAGAAGCTAGAAACTACAAAATTAAAAACTACAAGAAACAAAAATAAAGTGACTACTCCAACCCAATATCAATATAAAACATGCATAATATCAAAGCTCAACATGGGCACACCAATCCATAAAAAAAAAGTAATCCCTTAAAGGGCACAATCATAATGCGCAAAAACAATCAACAAAATTACTACAGGGGAGGCCCCCCAACTAATAATGAGACTGTGTCCTCACCGTCAAAATATCAAAAGAGAATACATGGGAATCCTTGAACTACATCACTTTGAACTCGAGCAAGTTGGAAAATTAAGATCCTCCTCATCTGAAACACCGCTACAAGATAATCTCCTTATTTTTCCCAGTATCTTACTCATGAACTTTCCCTTTAATCTCTTATTCTCTCGGAATGTCCTCTGCCTCTATTTGTCCATATCCTTCCTCCAACTCAAATACTCAAGCGATTATACATATCCTTAGGTGCAACGAAAATAGAAGCAATGGTAGGTGGAGGAACACCCTCTGAGGTGGGGGCTCCAGATGAGCTAATATACATGTCAACCATCATCTCTCTAACCTCGTAGATTTGAGAGAAGAGGTATCTTATTATAGAAGGTTCATACTTAAGAGGTCCTGTGGAAGTTGAAGCACTTAATACATAGGTTATCTCGGTCAACAAGCCAAACTCAAGGTCGGCCACATCAATCTTTCTCTTCTTGTTCTTGTTGCCCTTTTCGCCCTTCTTCTTCACGCGATAAATCTCCTTACCGGATTTCTTCTCCACATCAATAGGGAATATTCCCACCCCAACATCATAGCATAACCGAGTGATCAAGGATGGTAAATGCTATTCTTTTCTCTCCTTGAGCCAACTAAGCAATCTGGTCCATAATCAACCTCCCAATATCAATCACCATGCTATCCATAATGGCAGCAATAAGAACACATCTCTCTAATGTCACCTCAATATCGTGGGATGAAGGAATGAGGAGCACATATGATAGATAGCCAAGATGTGATCTCGGCTGTGAACTCATGAGAATCAATCCCTCAGTTTGATATAAACCATTCTAGGGGCTTACCACAATAAAGTTTGTCGACAAGCCATTGGTTTTTCAACTCTTTGTATCTATTTCTTAACTCATTATTATGAGCAACTGGGAGCCAATACAAGGTATTTATGATCGCCAATCCAACGTTAACTTGAAAACCTTAGATTCTGGCCACTACCTCTTCACCAAAGTTGGTCTCAAAAGAATTGGCATGAAACTCTATCACTAAACTATTATTGGCCTTTATAGGATCATCAATGAAGCATATCCACTTGCTAGCTACCAGTCGTGCATAAAAGTTTACTATCCCATCCTTAAGCCTGTCAAACCAAATTCCTTTCTCCTTCACTACCACTCGGCCGAGGTATTCATCATATTTTTTGGCACATTTTTCCAATACAAATGTGCTCTCATTGAGATATTCCTCTTCCTTAATTTCTCGAGTCATTTCTTGATCATTTGGGTTGATTTCGGAAGCCATTTTGAGAATCAAACACCTACAAATAAAGCCAACATGTTAAAAGATTTTTAGGACACTTAAAACAATGTATTAGGAAGTATTTAGGAAAAACAAATGATTAAAAAAAAAGCATGAGCTAAGCTGTGTGAAGCCACCATTTAGGCTTGTCAACTATATCTCCTTCGCTTTAGTGGTGGAGTGCCGCATTCGCAAAGGAATGCCGCATTCACAACTTACTATTCATTAGATCTCAGGATTTGCAAATAATTGAATGTGTTCATGGATGATAAGGAATTAGATTCCTCTGCATTCATGGTTGAGGGACCGCGCTCGCAAAGTTGTCTTCTCCAAGAACCATAAATCTGGTTAGGATATTTTAACAAATAGGTAAGGGGCAAGAACTTTCACATAATTTTTTTATAAATCCACCCCCAGTCTTGACCAAAACACTTTTAACTACTAACCGCCCCCCCCCCCCTAATACAAACAATATCAACAAACAAAAACAACCCAACAATTCAACAATCAAGCAAGATTCCATCACAAACTATCAACACTCTTTCAAACACTACTTACCAAAGATTGAATAAAAGAGAGGGGAAATAAAATACGTTAAATATTTAGACTAAAAGAAAAATCAAGACTTGGACGACTAGACCTTGGCATTTTACTTGCATAAAGGAGAGTTTTCTAGAGGAATTTGAGTTTTTGGTAAAGGGAACTGCTCCTCTTTAAATGAATTTTGGACTTTTTAATACCTGCGACCTATTCCATTATCCGCACTCAGAGACTCAAAGACGCGTTTGTGCCTTGTTTACTCTTAGAACTCCACATTTACAGTGGAAGGATGGTGTTCATGGAGGGTGTGACCTCCAAGTTTGTGGACCCTAATCCACATTTACGGACGATCCCTAAATCCTAATTTTTTTTCCAGACCATTATATCCATTTCAGCGAGGTAAGGGTCAAATGGGTCATCCGCCCAATCAAATTGGTCAAGCATGGACGCCGAAAAACTATACCAAGTCCTATTTCAAAGGTGTTTTAATCCCAAACTTCAATCTCAATCAATTTTTTACTTCCAAACCTATCCAAATAATCATCAAAGACTAGACTATGAGGATAAGTCAAAAAAAAATTCTAAGCTATTCTAAAAATAAAAAAACTTGAAATTAAACTAAGAACAAAATTTATATGGATATCAATGGGTTCCCTTGCAACAAGCGCACGATTTAACATAGCGGCGCGCCATTCGATACATCACCCTTTATGCCACTTCGAGGCAATGAACCATTTTACCAACTTTAGATCAATTTCACTCCGAAGAGCATGGGGAGTACATGAGAGCATCAAGAGTTTCACTTGATCTCACAACTTTGAAGATATGAATTTATTACCAAACTTCTAATCATCTATTTATTGGAAAATAGATAAAGAGTAAGAAGTTCACTAGATCATTTGAGGATTCGATTTCATAATCACTGGTCTCCAAGTGAGTGATTTCGACATCTTTGGATATTATTGGTGTCACTCCCCGAAGCTACCCCCAAGGCATAGACACGGGACCTAGGATCACGAGTGGCCCCAAGCTAACCCTGCTGGCATATCATAAGCATACTTAAAGACACTAAATTAAGAAAGTATTGTGCAGAAGCTTAAATCATCATAAAACTAAAATAATAGAGAATACCCATTACTATCTGAATAAATAATATGTGAGTTTAATGACAACTGAAATATCAAATTCCAAAGCTAAAACTGAATCTAACTATGTGTGAAATAAAACCTCTAAATGACAAGAGATGCTGGGACATGCTAAATCTAGCAAAACATAGCAAAACTGAAACTAAAGACTGACAATAGAAAGATAATCATGTCAATCGTCCTCGAAGAATGAGGACTCACCATTGATGTTGCTAAACTGGAGATCGAGAACTCATCTATGCGTGATCTAAATACTGAGGAGCTGAACCTACATTATGAGAAGATATAGCGCAGAATATGCATCCATACTTGAAAGATACTGAGCATGCATGATAGAGTAAAGCTGAACAATAAACATAACTGAACCAAAATATATATCGAAGAAATGATAAGAGATAAGCATGATACTAAACTGAGTATACTGAACATGAAATGATTGAATGTAATGACCAAGTTTATAACATGCTGAGACTGAATACTGAACTATAACTGTTACCCTGGTCAATGCACTAGAATTTGATTGTGGGAGCTACTAATAACTAACATAAAACCACATGAGCTAAATGTGGAGTTTGATGTATACGCCCCATCGAGAGGACCCAATGTACCCTTCCAAAAGTATAGAGGCATGAGTGGCATGATCACTAAACTGATGCCCACAGAGGGGACTTATAACCTACAAGGGCATATAGTTCTGGGACTTTGATGGTGACTGACCCTAGTCCACTCCGTATTAAACCTACTCCCAACTGAATATATGTAAATTATAACATAACTGAAGTAAACTGGATAGCTCAATAATTTGACATGCAAATTTGAAAATGCAACATTTATATCTGATAATGAAACATCTAAAAACTGAGGCATTTATGTCTGTTTAACTGTCCTACCTAATGTAATTCATGAACTAAAAGAACTACATAACTAGTGTTCTGAGCTTATGCATGAATCTATGAAAACACAATACTACTACATGATAATATGATTAGGAACATAAAAATAACTAATACATAATAATCTGCTGGAAAGCTAGAAACACTAGGTCTAGATAATATGGAGGGAATCAAGAATATGACTAAATTCTAGGGACCTAATGGGTAAAAGGAACTGACTAGTGAAATTCCACATACCTCGTGACGAAATTCAAAGAAAAATCTTTTGATTTTGAGGCTGGAACTGATGAAAACTCACTGTGTTCTTGAACTAGGGCTTGGTTGACTTCCTCCTCTATTTTGATCTATATTTGATGATTTTTTTTGAATAATTGATTAGGTTAGGTTCTAATTAGTTTACTAGGCTAAAACTGACTAGTACTACGTAGTTTAAAGGTTAAATGACGTAGTTTAGGGGTTCAATGCATGAGGAAATGACCCCTGACTTAAAAGTTGTCTGGGTCATCGATGGTTTGTCCTGGAAACTATTGATGGCGTTCTAGGACTGAAAGTTGGGGGTCTGACCCACGGCCCTGGACCACAGACCGTGACCTAGCCTTCGGTCTGTAGGACCTGGCGTGGGCTGACCCTTAGCTGATTTTTTGGGGGGCCCTGGTAGAGGGGTTGCAGGTGGTGAACAATGGACCACCAGAACGAACCTGTCACGACCCAAGCCTAGGGCCTAGACGTGACATGGCGAATGAGGAACTCGGAGGAACCCCAAACAAGCCTCTCAAACTTGTCATCACACTTCATCGGTCGCGAAAGTACATTCAACATTAAATAACGAGAATTAGGGACTAAGGGAAAACCATTTCAAAATAACATCACAGAATAAGAGTCAAACTCATTTACAAAATACTTGTCCAACGCACACCTGTACATACATAGATAGGACGGGGGCCATGACATACTACCGGCTCCCCTCATAGTCGAAATACAATTGCAAGCTAAAGTCTCAAAATATAGGAGTAGGAAACATAACATAGCCCTTGAATCATTGAGGACTCACCAACAAACTCGGATAAGCATCGTACTAGCCACGTGGATGGAGAGAAGGATCAAGAGTAGCTCCGGTCCCTACATGGTGACATCATGTAGGTAAAATATGCGTTAGTACTTTGGAATGTACTAAGTATGCGGGGTGCAATACAACAATAGACAAGGACACAATCGAAATGCAAGAAATAGTTCCATAGGCATAATGAATAACAATATGAGGATGCATGATCAAAGTGACGTCAAAACATGTTTAAGTAGATCTATACTAATAGTAGATATCATATGTGTGTGCATAATCCAACCAATCTATAACCCCAACTTAGGATGGGGGATGTCGTTCACACCCGTACACCCCGGGTGGCAAGGTATAAACCCCTCACATGGTTGATGTTGGTCACACCCCAAGCATCCTAGGTGGTGAGGTATAAACCCCTCACATGGTTGATGTTGGTCACACCCCAAGCATCCTAGGTGGTGAGGTATAAACCCCTCACATGGTTGATGTTGGTCACACCCCAAGCATCCTAGGTGGTGAGGTATAAACCCCTCACATGGTTATCCGGTTCTTTTCCCCGGACCGGGCATGGTCATGCAACACTTTATATAGGAAATTCACATTAGGCTCTAATGCAATCTCATGTATGGAATGAACATATACACAAGCTTAGTTTGTCATCAACACATCTCTGGAATGCCATACATCTCATAACTCAAGCCTTAAAACATCAATTCATCAATTCTCCATAATTGGACATTTTGTCAAACACCTTGAAGGCATGTAATGAGGTCAAAGAGCATGAAAAATAGGATAGTAATTATGCAGCAAAGTCAGTGAACCTGCAACAACGCCCTTTTAACACCCACAAGACCACATGAAAAATCTCCACATCAATTCCAAGTTCAGATTCGAGTGCTAGAGTCACAACATGCTCAAAACAACCACTTTTCATGCTAGAATTCACTTTGCAAGAAATTTATACAAGGAACAAGACTAATTTATGAATCTCAACTTAAACCATGAATTAGTGAGTAGAATAGAGTCTAGGCACTATGGGTGGAAGGACCCATTAGTTCAACACCACATACCTTGAATTTTTATGAAGGTCTTGAGAGTGTCTTCAATGGAAGCTTGGAACTTGGAGCAAGAATCTCTTCAATCTTGAGGAAGGTTTTGGATTAGGGTTCTTGAGAGAAAATGTGTCTAAGTATGGGAGAGGTATTTTGGGAAATGTTTTAGAGATGGGAATTGAATTAATGCTATATAGGAAATAAAATATGCCCTTGGATAAACGGGTCCAACACTTAGAAAAAAAAATGAGGCTTATGAACGGTAAATTCGCTCTCTGGAAATTGCATTTCCTGCACGGACAGATTTTACGAAAATGGGCATAACTTCTTCGTCCGAACTCCGAATGAGGTGAAACGAAGTGAATTGGGTAGCTAACTCAAAGGGCTTTCCATGGATATGTTATGGACCACCCAATTATTTGTGTGCTAGGAGATATGACCCTCCAAAGTAGACCATCGAAAAAGGCTTCACTTGGAAATTTCGGATTTTGATACGGTTGCTCTAAAATTTGGGTTAGACCCATTTCCCACTCAATTTGACCCCCTAAACAAGAATATGAAGTCGGATTTTTGAAAAACGAAATGGATTTTTAGATATAGCTAAAACAAGTTTCCGGTAACTTCCGCATCACTTTTTTAGGAACTTTTTGGGTCGTTTCAATATCTCCCCCTTTGGAACATTCGTCCCCGAATGTGTAAGAGACGTACAAGGCAAGACTTAGCAAGAACATATCAGCCCCAACATGAATGCAAAATTTTTATTCAAACATCACTTCAAGATTTCAAAACTTAGTGTAAAGCATCCATAACTCATCAATTTAAACATATATACACAAGAATGATCTAGGGGCTGAAATGTAAGACTCAATGGAGTACAAAGGACTTGATTTAATACCTTAGGCTTGAGTGGAGTTGAATAGATAAGGATAACGTCTTTGCATGTCCGCTTCGGCCTCCCAAGTAGCACTCTCCACTTGTTGATTTCTCCAAAGCACCTTAACGGAGGCCACTTCTTTGTTCCTCAACCTCTTAACCTGTCTATCTAAGATCTGAACCGAGACTTCTTCATACGTCAAATTATCTTCTACAGTATCCACAACCTCAAGAGGTACAATAGCGTTAGGATCACCAACACATTTCCTCAACATCGATACATGGAATATCGGATGAACTAATTCCATCTCCTTGGGCAACCCCAACTCATAGGCTACTTTACCAACCCTTCTTATTACCTCATAAGGACCGATGTACCTAGGACTTAACTTCCCCTTCTTACCAAAACGAACCACACCCTTCATTGGAGAAACTTTCAAATAAACCCAATCACGCACTTCGAATTCAAGATCCCTTCTCCTCACATCGGCATAAGACTTTTGACGACTTTGGGCTGTTTTCAACCTCTCCCTAATCATCCTTACCTTCTCAAGAGCATCCATGACCAGATCCGGACCCAACAAGGCCACCTCTCCAACTTCAAACCACCCAACCGGTGATCTACACCGTCTACCATAAAGTGCCTCAAAAGGAGCCATACCGATACTAGAATGATAATTATTGTTGTATGCAAACTCAATCAAAGGAAGATGATCATCCCAACTACCTTTCAACTCCAAGACACAAGCTCTAACCATATCCTCCAAGGTTTGAATTGTTCTTTCGGCTTGGCCATCCGTTTGAGGGTGGAAGGCCGTGCTAAGCTTTACCTTTGTACCAAGACCCCTTTGGAATGATTTCCAAAAGTGAGAAGTGAATTGGGCACCACGATTTGAGATGATAGACAAGGGAATCCCATGCAACCTTACCAATTCATGAATGTACAACTTGGCATACTCTTCAGCCTCGTAAGTAGTTTTAACCGGTAGGAAATGAGCCGACATTGTCATCCGATCAACCACCACCCAAACCGAATCAAAACCTCTTCTAGTCTTGGGCAAGCCCACTACAAAATCCATGTTGATTTCTTCCCACTTCTAAGTAGGTATCTCAATGTCTTCAGTTAGGCCACCCGGCCTTGACTTGTTGACAACTATGGCAACCCGAAACAAATTTTGCAACGTCTTTCTTCATACCGCCCCACCAATACACATCCCTCAAGTCTCTACACATCTTTGTTGACCCCGGATGAATAGAATAAAAAGAATTATGAGCCTCATCAAGGATTCTTTCCCTCACACCATCCACACAAGGAACATATAATCTACCTTGGTACCTAAGGGCACCATCTCCCCCTTGGGAGAAAACCTCCACCTTACCACTACTCACCGAAGCCTTTAATTCCACCAAAGAAGGATCAAGATCTTGCTTGGCTATCACCTCATCAACCAAGGAAGACCTTAAACCATCAACAACAACTACTCCTCCACTATCCACCCCTTCTAACCTAACTCCCAATTTGGCCAACCGATGGACCTCCTTAGCCAACTCTTTACTACCTTCCTCCACATGAGCCAAGCTACCCATGGACACTCTACTCAATGCATCCGCCACCACATTAGCTTTCCCCGGATGATAGTGAACACTCATATCATAATCCTTAAGGAACTCTAACCACCTCCTTTGTCTCAAGTTAAGATCTTTTTGCGTGAACACATATTGGAGACTTTTATGGTCGGTGAAGATATCAACATGCATCCCATACAAATAGTGACGTCAAATCTTTAAAGCAAAAACCACGGCGGCCAATTCAAGATCATGGGTTGGGTAATTCTTTTCATGAACCTTAAGTTGCCTAGAAGCATCGGCTATAACCTTACCACTTTGCATCAACACACAACCCAAACCAATACGGGAAGCATCACAATAAACAACAAAACCTTCTAACCCATCCGAAAGTGACAAAATAGGAGCGGACACAAGCCTTTCTTTCAAAGTTTGGAAGCTTTCCTCACACTCATCCGACCACACAAATTTAGCCTTCTTTTGAGTCAACTTAGTCATAGGAGAAGCAAGAGAAGAAAACCCTTCCACAAATCTCCTATAATAACTCGCTAAACCCAAGAAACTCCTTATATTCGACGGGGTCAAAGGTCTAGGCCAATTTCTAATAACATCGGTCTTTTTAGGATCCACCTTAATACCATCCCCCGACACCACATGGCCTAAGAAAGCAACTTTCTTCAACCAAAACTCACACTTTTCATATTTAGCGTACAACTTCTCTTCCCTCAATCTTTGGAGTACAACCCTCAAGTGACCCATGTGCTCTTTCTCACCCCGGGAATAGATCAAGATGTCATCTATAAACACTACCACAAAAGAATCAAGGTAGGGTTTGAAGACCCTATTCATCAAATCTATAAAGATAACCGGAGCATTAGTCAACCCGAAAGACATCACCACAAACTCATAGTGCCCATATCTAGTACGAAAGGCCGTTTTGGGAATATCACACTCCTTCACCTTCACTTGATAATACTCGAACCGAAGATAAATCTTAGAGAAGTGACTAGCCACATGCAATTGGTCAAATAAATCGTCAATCCTTGAAAGAGGATACCTATTCTTGATGGTGACCCTATTAAGTTGTCGATAATCAATACACATTCTAAGAGACCTATCTTTCTTCTTCACAAACAAAACCGGAGCACCCCATGGAGAATGACTAGGTCTAATAAACCCCTTCTTTAACAAATCTTTTAATTGCTCTTTTATCTCTTTCAACTCCGCCGAGGCCATACGGTAAGGGGGAATAGAAATAGGTTGAGTATCGGGAAGGAGGTCTATACCAAAACCTATCTCCCTTTTGGGAGGGACACCGGGAAGGTCTTTTGGGAAGACATCTAGAAACTCATTAACAACCGGAATAGACTCAATAGGAGGGACTTTAGACTCCACATCATTGACCCTCACAATATGGTACAAGCACCCTTTGGAAATCAACCTATGGCTTTAATGCAAGAAATGAATTTCCCCTTCACCACAACATCCCGACTCTCCCACTCAAGGACGGGTTCGTTAGGAAATCAGAACTTGACTTTACGAGTCCTACAATCAATAGAAGCATAATATGCATGCAACTAATCCATCCCAAGAATAATATCAAAATCCACCATGTTCAACTCAACAAGATCACAAGGCAACAACTTATTCAATATGCAAACCGGACAATTTCTATACACTTTTCTAGCAACAATAGAGACACCAATGGGAGTAGATACTTCATATGACTCATGCAACAATTCCGACTCGACATGAAATTTTCTAGCAACTAAGGGGGTAACAAAGGAAAGGGTGGCACCCGGATCAATCAAAGTATAAACATCAAGATCAAAGATTTGCAACATACCGATTACCACATCGGGAGTCTCATTAACACCTTGTCTACCATGCAAAGCATAAAATCGATTGTGCCTTGGGGCACCACTTTGAGAAGCACCTCAACCCAAAAAAGTAGTGTTAGCATTTCGGACCTTGTTGCGGATCTTGGGACACTCAAACCTCTTGTGACCCACTTCTCCACATTCAAAGCAAACACCCGAACCCTTCATGCAAGGACCACCATGCTTCCTCCCACACTTAGGGCATACATCCATAGAACCCACTTCACCTCCCCCTTGAGGTCTAGGAACATTGATAGAAAATCCCCGGTTGACATGAGGGTTTCCTCGGCCTTGATGAAATCCAGCACCCTTAGGGAACCTATTCTCCAATCGGGCCCTCTTGGCCTCATGCCCCCTTCTCTTCCTCAATTTCTCCTCATCCATTTGCTCGGCATAAGTCATCAACCGAGACAAATCCATATCTCCAATGAGCATAGCGGATCGACACTCCTCACTAACCAAGTCGGATACACCCATCACAAATTTGTTCATCCTCGACCTAGAGTCGGCCACCAAGTGAGGGGCATACTTGGAGAGTTGGACAAATTTGAGGGCATACTCCCTCACACTCATAGCTCCTTGCTTCAAGTTCATGAACTCCATCAACTTTGCCTCCCTAAGCTCAAGAGGGAAGAACCTATTAAGGAAAGCAAGTTTAAACTCCTCTCACAACACCACATAGCTATTACCTTTCTCACCCTTCCATTGATCAAACCAAATTTGAGCAACCCCCTTGAGTTGGTAGGCCGCCAACTCCGCCTTCTCACAAGCACCAACATCCATAATGGTCAAGATTTTGCATACCTCATCGATGAACTCTTGCGGGTCCTCATCCACCTTTGAACCATGAAAGACCGGAGGGTTCATCCTCATGAAATCTCTCACCCTTTCCCCCGGGGTGGTAGCTCGAGCAGCTTGGGCTCCTTGTTGCACTTGGTTAGCTACCACTTGTGCAAGCATGGTGAGTGTATAACGGAGCTCACCATTGGTTGGTGGCTCTTCCGGTGATCGGGCTCGTCTTCCCCTCATGTTTGGCAAGATGATCTAGCAATCCAAAGAAGAAGCATTACGGAGGAATCACCTTATTACACTCTAAGCACAACATAAAACATAAGGAAGGGAAACCTTTCCTAAAACGTTTTGTAGCCTCCTATTCATAGTCGTGGCGCGCTTCACAACCACGATTAGGACTCTACTCAATGCGGTGTGCTGGACTCCTAGCATTTAACAACCTAGTGCTCTGATACCAACATTGTCACCACCCAAGCCTAGGGCCTAGACGTGACATGGCGAATGAGTAACCCGGAGGAACCCCAAACAAGCCTCTCAAACTTGTCATCACATTTCATCGGTCGCAAAAGTACATTCAACATTAAATAACGGGAATTAGGGACTAAGGGCAAACCATTTCAAAATAACATCATAGAATAAGAGTCAAGATCATTTACAAAATACTTGTCCAATGCACACCTCTACATACATAGATAGGATGAGGGCCATGACATACTACCGGCTCCCCTCATAGTCAAAATACAATTGCAAGCTAAACTCTCAAAACATAGGAGTAGAAAACATAACATAGCCCTCGAATCATTAAGGACTCACCAACAAACTCGGATAAGCACCGTACTAGCCATGTGGATGGAGAGAAGGATCAAGAGTAGCTCCGGTCCCTACATGGTGACATCATGTAGGCAAAATATGCGTTAGTACTTTGGAATGTACTAAGTATGCGGGGTGCAATACAACAATAGACAAGGACACAATCGAAGTACAAGAAATAGTTCCATAGGCATAATGAATAACAATATGAGGATGCATGATCAAAGTGACGTCAAAACATGTTTAAGTAGATCTATACTAATAGTAGATATCATATGTGTGTGCATAATCCAACCAATCTATAACCCCAACTTAGGATGGGGGATGCCGTTCACACCCGGACACCCTGGTGGCAAGGTATAAACCCTTCACATGGTTGATGTTGGTCACACCCAAGCATCCTAGGTGGTGAGGTATAAACCCCTCACATGGTTGATATTGGTCACACCCCAAGTATCCTAGGTGGTGAGGTATAAACCCCTCACATGGTTGATGTTGGTCACACCCCAAGCATCCTGGGTGGTGAGGTATAAACCCCTCACATGGTTATCCGGTTCTTTTCCCCTGGACTGGGCATGGTCATGCAACACTTTATATAGGAAATTCACATTAGGCTCTAATGCAATCTCATGTATGGAATGAACATATACACAAGTTTAGTTTGTCATCAACACATCTCTGGAATGCCATACATCTCATAACTCAAGCCTTAAAACATCAATTCATCAATTCTCCATAATTGGACATTTTGTCAAACACGTTGAAGGCATTTAATGGGGTCAAAGAGCATGGAAAATAGGGTAGTAATTATGCAGCAAAACCAGCAAACAACGTGCAACAACGCCTTTTAACACCCATAAGACCACATGAAAAATCTCCACATCAATTCCAAGTTTAGATTCAGGTTCTAGAGTCACAACATGCTCAAAACAATCACTTTTCATGCTAGAATTCACTGTGCAGGAAATTTATACAAGGAACAAGACTAATTTATGAATCTCAACTTAAACCATGAATTAGTGAGTAGAATAGAGTCTAGGCACTAGGGGTGGAAGGACCCATGAGTTCAACACCACATACCTTGAATTTTTATGAAGGTCTTGAGAGTGTCTTCAATGGAAGCTTGGAACTTGTTGCAAGAATCTCTTCAATCTTGAGGAAGGTTTTGGATTAGGGTTCTTGAGAGAAAATGTGTCTAAGTATGGGAGAGGTATTTTGGGAAATGTTTTAGAGATGGGAATTGAATTAATGCTATATAGGAAATAAAATATGCCCTTGGATAAACGGGTCCAACACTTAGAAAAAAAAATGAGGCTTATGAACAGTAAATTCGCTCTCTGGAAATTGCATTTCCTGCACGGATAGATTTTACGAAAATGGACATAACTTCTTCGTTCGAACTCTGAATGAGGTGAAACGAAGTACGTTGGGTAGGTAAATCAAAGGGCTTTCCATGAATATGTTATGGAACACCCAATTATTTGTGTGCTAGTAGATATGACCCTCCAAAGTAGACCCTCGAAAAAGGCTTCACTTGGAAATTTCGGATTTTGATATGGTTGCTCTAAAATTTGGGTTAGACCCATTTCCCACTCAATTTGACCCCCTAAACAAGAATATAAAGTCAGATTTTCAAAAAACGAAATGAATTTTTAGATATAGCTAAAACAAGTTTCCGGTAACTTCTGAAGCACATTTTTAGGAACTTTTTGGGTCGTTTCAGAACCGTGGGAGGTAACCGTGGGTTAGACCTGAAACTTTTGAAAAATATACATTTCGGTAGTTCTAGCATACGGGTATTACATTATCTCCCCCTTGGAACATTCGTCCTAGAATGAAGACTAAACTAACTGAAAATGGAGGGAAAGAGCCGCAAACCCTACCACTAAACACTAGAAACTGATTTCTGACTGAACTACGTTCCAAGGACATGCAAATACAGCAAAAATGCAAGTACAAATGGAAGGAACGTGATACTAAGACTGAATATGCATGAATGACTCAAAAATTGAAGAGGAACTATTACCTCAAGTTGGAATGGTATCTCAAGGAAAGAGATGAGGATACTTGGCCTTTATGGCTGCTTCTGCTTCTCAAGTAACTCTCTCTATGGACTAACTCTTATACAAAACCTTAACTGAAGCGACTTATTTGTTTCTCAAACTTCGAACCTAACGATCGAGGATTTGAACTGGTACCTCCTCATAAGTGAGACTATCTTTCACAGGCACACTTTCTAAAGGTACTATAGATGCTAGATCGCCCACACACTTCTTCAACAACAAATGTGAAAAACCGGATGCACTGCTGCTAGTTCTGTTGGCAAGTCTAACTCATAAGTCACTTTACCAACTCTTTTCAAGATCTTGTAAGGGCCTACATATCTAGGACTGAGCTTCCCTTTCTTGCCAAATCTCATCACCCCCTTCATAGGTGTGTCACGACCCAGTGGTACACCCTAGATGTAACACAACGTACTTAACCCCGAAGGGTCTCATACAACCCCTTAGCATATCATCATATAAGATAAAAGAAATGATGCAGAAATTTTAAAACTTTATCCATACAATCGAAGTCTTTTATGAAATCAAGCGGCAGTCTAACTTGTCTCAATTAACCATCTAATACATTTCTTGATTCAAAAACAGGGCCGCAACCCTCTCAATATAAATCCCAAAATGAAAGTACTAGAAAGAAACTACTAATGACTCATATGTCCTTGAATCTTGAGGACTCACCACAAGCTAGGAGAATAATCGATCCAAGCTTGAACCAATAGAAGATCGCCTTAAGACCCAGAATCTACACTTTGGTGACAAATGTAGAAAATATGGGTTAGTACAAAAATGCACTAAGTATGATAGCCATGCACAAAATCATGCTAAAAAGGACATTTTAGTTGAAAAGCATGCACTTTGCCAAGTTTGAGAATCATCATGCACATTTAGTATAAAAGCATAAATCACAAACATATTCAGCATATAGATCATCATAGCATAATAGAACCATCTCATAAGTAACCATAAGTTATACTTGTGCAATGCATTGATAAAGATCCCATAATCCCATCTATACTAAGTACCACTTTTAGGCCACCATAATCATACTTACCATTCTTTAGTCTGATCGTTAGTTAATACTCATAGACAAGGAAACCTTCACATTTACTAAGTCATATCAAGGAAATCAACATATAGAACCAATCCAAGTTAAGCATTCATCTTTACATTTAGCCTTCATATCAACATACTTAGTAGTATCATCATAAGCATATTCCTTTCAGAAATCATTATAATATAAAGGAACACACCATAACTACTCTCAAAGCCCACTTGTGCAATGCATGGATGAAATCTCATACCCCTACCTACACTAAGTGGTGCATTATTGATAAGCCATAGTTCATTAACATTCATTGTGGGGGTAAGCCTTAACTGACATAGACCATTGATATTTGCGTAATCAAGGACACAACTTCCGATGGAAGTGTCTACGATCGTGCAATAGTATAATAACCCAACCAAGGGTTGGGATCGTTCCCAAGAGAGTGGTTTTGGGAATTAATAGAAAAATAAAATTTAGTTCTAACTAGTCATAGCTAAAAACATTAAGGATTAAAAATATTGTAAATTAAAAGGGGACAAAAGAATGTCAATTAACAATGGGGCTTTGTCACTAGTAAGTAAAAGCAGCAAAATTAACAAAGAAATTTCAGTAATGAGAGGGGATTCTTGGGCTATGATAGGAATACGGGATAGACTAAATCATTGGGTACATTCTTTTGATAGTAATTCATTGAGTATTTGTGACTAGGCTAGACTTTAAAGAGGATAAGCTCTCTCTCTCGAGCAACTTACCCCGTTTCAAGCGGATTCCTCTCGGATACCCACTTGCCGCATGAAGAATAGCCTCCACCTTAACCCACTCACTCTCTCGAGCTGAGTGTGTGGACATTGGACTAGGGTTCACTCTCTCGAGCTGAAACTCATGTCTACCCACTCGCACTGACCATCAATTTAGTGGTCTTAGTTTTATGACCTCTCAAGCCGAAAACACATATATGAGACTATATTTGCAACTACAATCTTATTAAGGTCAT
The DNA here is from genome assembly GCA_029007595.1 of Solanum commersonii. Taxonomy (NCBI): domain Eukaryota; kingdom Viridiplantae; phylum Streptophyta; class Magnoliopsida; order Solanales; family Solanaceae; genus Solanum; species Solanum commersonii. The sequence goes on from JAJTWQ010000006.1 coordinate 8,955,170, forward strand.
CCACAACCACTAAACGAAATCACATTTAAACTATGAATAGATTATCAGCAAGCAAGACCCAACAACTAATCTAACCCATATTCACAAAATAACACCATAAGAATTCAGATTTTTAGCCACACATCAAGAGATATAAATTTATACATAAATGAGCTTAAATTCAAATGTGTATGAAGATTTACATCTTGTTACAGGCCAAGAATGAAGAATCCAAGAGACCCAAGTCCAAATCCTTGGAGATGCAACCCTCTTCTTCTTCAAGTTTTCAAAACCCTCTCAAACTCAGAGCAAAAGTATCAAAAAGTGCTACTTTATATGAAAATTATAATAATTGTTCAGCTCTAAAAATCTGATGCTAAGCTACAACTCTCAACGAGTATTTATAGTTTTCAAAAATATATATTACAGCAGATCATTCGGCGACATTAGTCAGAATCGCCGATCAACTCGGCAATTTGCCCTTTGGTGTAGTTCATCGCTGTCTTGCACCATCCTTCAGCATCGTCATGCTCTGGGTCATTGGGAGACATGATACTGCCTCGCAAAACTTCTTGGCAATGCGCCGACTGCTTTGTCTTTCCGCCGACTTGATCCTTTCCTTCAAGGCCTAGTTCACTGGAACAAAAGGTGAAGTAAGACCCTTTGGCGACTCGCCTAGTGGACTCGGAAATCCTCAAGCCTTCATTTCTTCGTTCTTTTCAGCCTTTTAGTTCCTTTTTGCGATGTAGTGTCCATGCTTTCCTTCAAACTATAAATACCTGAAACTTAAGTGTTTTTATCAGATATTGAGATAAAATAAGCATTTGAGGACACAATTTCTATTAAAATATAGCCCTAAATGAGTCCAATTTGTGGACTCGTCAATCGTGTGAGCAAGTCATGAAATCTGGTGTTACCCACATCGAAAATGGTGGTCTACTTGCCTAAGGTAGGACCGTTACCAATTAGCTTAGGTGGATCCACTAGCTAATAACCTATGAGGGCACATTGCTTATGGGATAAGGATATTACTACTAGATACCCCGCCTCAACTCATATATGGGCATCCATCTCAAGAGATACCCCACCTCAACTCACATATGAGTATCCATCTTAATCAATATCCACTCGGTGCTTACCATTATTCCCCATGGAGTACTTGATATTTCACTACTTTAGTTTATTATTATGGGAGAAATGGGATATGGTGATTGCTACTAGATACCCCGCCTCAACTCACGTATGAGTATTCATCTCAATCAATATCCATCTCAACCCTACATTTATTCATAAGATAGCTCATAGATTCAATAGGTGATAATAGCCTTTCATCCTAAGAATCCCCATATTGTGAGAAGACCTCACACAACATGTCATTATCATTCAGAAGTGTATAATCGAGAATATACTTTCAATAAACACATCATTATTATCATAATCATAGAACTTCATTCATACTTCATTCATTAGTGTGTATGCGAGTTGCCTTTCAATAACATCACAAATACATCATAGTCATAATCATATTACTTTCAAAGTATTCATAAAGCATGTACACAAATATCATGATCATACATAATTCTCGTTATTTTCCCTTTAAGGACCATTGATCATAATTCACCAACACATCTAGAATTACTACATTTAACAAGGATGATGTCATAGTTCAAGTAATCAATTCGTAATGTTCATAATTCTATTACTTTCTACTAGTAGCAATCAATACCCACTTAACGATCCAAATTTGAGATAATAGGGTAATTCATGGATTCTTTAGGAATTCAACTTAAAATCATATAAAATCATAAATATATCCATAAACAAACATAATTGAATAATTTAAAACGAATTTGAAAGGAATCCAAGAGATTTAAGTCAAACCCTAACTTCGGGGTTTTCTAGTTTTGAAATTGGGAGTTTTGGTGGGGCTCCATGGGTTAAGGCTACCCATAGATGAAGAGATACCATACCTTATTGTCACGACCTAGGGGTACCCCCTAGACGTAACACGGTGTACTTGACCCCGAAGGGGTCTCATACATGCCCTTAGCATAATCATACACATAAAGTAATAGAAATGATACAGAAAATTTAAAACTTTTATAATCAAAGTCAACTTCTTTTTCATAAATGAAAATAAAACTCTTGACCTTGTCTCAATCACCATCTAGTACAATAGAGAGTACAAATAGGGTCAAAGACCTTTACATCAATAAAGTCTCGAAGATAGAAGGTACAATAAAAGCTAGAAATGAGTAATGTCTTGTCCTTAAACCATGACGACTCACCAAGCTTAAGGAATAGTCAACCCAAGCTTCACTTGAAAGAAGTACGTCTCAACGACTGAAACCTACACTCATAGTAAATGTAGAAAATATGGGTTAGCACTAATAATGTACTAAGTATGGAGGCCATGCACAAAAAGTCCTTAAACATGCTTAAAAGGGACATTTAGTTGAAATCATGCCTTTATCAAGTTTAAAAGACATTATGCACATTTATGAAGAATCATAAGTCAAACCAACATATAAGCAACCCAAAGACATACTAGTGCAATGCAAATGTAAGGTCACATAACCCTACCACATGCTAAGTATCACATTATGTCACCAAAAACATACATATCTTAGTTTTGCCTCATCCATAATCAATATACGTAAGTAAGGAGTTATTCTTATTAATAACTTGTAATAAGTAAAGTCAACCTTAACATCCATACATATCTTACATACATTATCCATAAGTCTTCATAACAAAAGAGAACCTCACCATAACCCCTCTTGAAGTCTACTTGTGCAATGAATAAATGAAGTCCCATACCCCCACTCATACTAAGTAGTACATCTTAAGAAGTCATAATTAAAGTCTATTTTCTTATCATATTTCATATTCATATCATATTTGGAAAATAACCTTAACCGACATAGACCATGTGAGCAACATGGAATCCGGTATTCTACCCCCACACCAAAAAGAGGTGTCCTACTTGCCTAAAGTAGAATGTACATTTTAGATTTTAGATGGATCCACTAGCTAAAGACCTATGTGGGCACATAGTTATGGAATATGAAGATTGCAACTAGAAACCCTAACTACTAACGTGGAGGTTTCCATCTCATGAGATAACCATATTGGGAACCCAACTACTAGTGTGAAGGAACCCATCTTATACTCAGTTCCACTCGATGCTAAGCATAATTCCCTTTTGAATTCATATTAAGTCTTTACTTAAGTTCTTTTTCATGAGAGAATGCATTAGGCACTCAATCCAACATACATCATAGCTCATAGATTCATTAGGTGAGGATGTCCTTTCAACCTTAGAACCATCAACATGTCACTAAACCTTTCACATCATATTCATAGTGTGCTCATGAGAATGGCCTTTCAATCAACACAACAAGCTTATCATAAACATACATACATACTTCATGCATAATCATGTGTAAGGGTATAGGGAAGAGGGATCTTGCATTAATACCACCATTACACAATAGTCATAGGGTCAACACTATCTAAGTGAAGCACAAGTTCATATACAATCCTCATCAACATGTATAACCCTAACAACTTCCCCTTCAAGTCAATGAATCATGATCAACCCTAACTACTAGAATTACTACATTAGATAGAGGGATATCATGATTAAACAACTTAACCAATGTAAACATAATCAATTGTCAAGCTCCCATCTTCAATAAAGCCATACCATAGTTCACAATTTAAGAAGAAGGGGGAATCATGGGTTTTTATCTAAATCAAACAATAATCCATTATTCCAATCATAAATCATCATAATCAAGCATAAAGAAACATAATTAAACAATTGAAATAGTTTTAGAAAGAGACCCATGACTAGATTGAAAACCCTAGGTTTTTATGAAGAATCTACCAATTTGAAATTAAGAGTTGAATGGCTTCATGGAAGAAAGCTTTCCAAGAATCAAGACTCCCATACCTTGATTGAAGTTTTCTGTACGAATTGTAGTTGAGAAGATGGATTCTTGAGCCCTAGTCTTCATGTTCTTGATCTTCATCAATGGAGGATTCTAGTGAGAGAAATATTGGAGAGGAGATGAGTCTTCTTTTAATTCTTTAAAAAGTGACTTAATTCAAGGAATTTCAAGTCTAAAAAGGTTATATACTTATTGGGAAAAGAGTAAAATGAAGTGGTTATAATTTTGGAATAAAACTAGGGACCCTTTAATTTACAACTTAATTTTCTTTCCCTCCTTCATGACTTTGCTTGCCCAATGGACCCCTTGGCTCGCCAATGGCACTAGGCAACATGCCTAATGGACCCTTGGCTCACCTAAAATTATAGAATGCTCCCTAAAGGAGACATTCACTTAGGTGATAGGGCAGACCCTTGGGCGATTCGCCAAGTGGGTTGGCGAGCCCCGACCTAGCTCGCCTAAAGTTACGGTAGCTTTGTCTAGGGGAGGCTGCCCACTAGGTGAGGAGTGCCCATTTGACTAATCGCCAAGGCACATGGGCGATGCTACTGCCCATCGCCGAATGGACCAAAGGCAGAAATTGTTTTTCTTCATTTTTCTTAGGTAGTTTAGGTCCTTACCTTCTTCCTAGATGTTTACCTCTTTCATTTGGGCTCTAGTTTAGTCTAAATATCTCCGGAAAGTTACACTATTCCTCCCGTTTAGCTCTAGGTTAACCTACCATTTTCCGGGGTGTTATATTATCCCTCCTTTAGGAACATTCGTCTTCGAATGAAGATTTAAACACCTTACGGAATTAAAGAGTCTAGACTAGCAGCCAATCATGCATGCAACATCGAAATAATGCACAATTCATAGGAGGAACATCCACTCCGTTTTCAATACTTAAACACTGCAACACAAGGAAGTATGAACTATATCTACAACTAATTAAGCACAAAATTCACAATTTCATATAAACTTAGGAGGAACTACCTTCTCCAACTCAAAGCAAGCTCAACACCACAATATGGAGTCAATATGCCATTTCATCAAAAGCACAACTAAGCATGTTCATCATAAACATAACAAAGCATGTTCAACAAATCATCTCATGAAGTTAAATATGCAATCATCATACCACATATGTAAATCAACATGAGGAACATACAAATTATGAATACTTATTTTATACTAAATATAAATTCTCACAAGAACATGCATATCATAAGGAAATAATAAAGAACACTTATAGAACATATGACTTCCAAATCACAAACTCAAGAAACTACTCACCTCAAGTTTGGATAGGAATAGAAGGAAAAAGATGAGGATAGCGTGACTTCATATCAGCCTCGGCCTCCCATATAGCACCCTCAACTAAGTGGTTCCACTATAAAACTTTGACGGAAGCTACTTCTTTATTTCTCAACCTTTTGACTTGCTAGTCTAAAATTTTCACCAGAACCTTTTCATAAGAAAGATTCTTATTAACTCCTAAACCCTCTAAAAAAAGGATGTATACCAGATCACCTATGCACTTTTTAAGCATGGAAACATGAAACACCGGGTGAACCGGAGCCAACTCACTTTGCAAGTCTAATTCATAGGTACCTTTCCCAATACGGTTCAAGATTTGATATGGCCCACATACCAGGGTCTAATCTTCCCCTTTTTACCAAATCTCATCACACCTTTCATAGGAGCGATTTTCAAGTAGACCCAATCACCAATCTCAAATTCTAAATCCCATCTTCTATTGTCGGCATAAGACTTTTGCTGACTTTGGGCCGTCCTCAACCTCTCTCTTATGAGTCGAACTTTTTCAATGGCCTCATAAACTAGTTCGGGACCAATTAGAGAAAATTCACCTACTTCAACCAACCAACCAGTTATCTACACCTCCTACCATATAGTGCTTCAAATGGAGCCATGGCAATGCTTGAGTGGTAACTATTGTTGTAGGCAAACTCAATCAATAGGAGATGGTCGTTCCAATTACCCTTGAAATCTATCACATATGCCCTCAACATGTGCTCTAAGGTTTGAATGGTGCATTCCGCTTGACCATCCGTTTGAGGGTGGAAAGCGGTACTAAGCTTAACATTAGTACCAAGACCTTTTTGGAATGCCTTCCAAAAGTGTGAAGAAAATTGAGTACTCCGATCCCAAATGATAGAAAAGGGGACCCCATGCAACTTCACTATCTCATTGATGTACAACTTGGCGTAATCTTCCGCCAAAAAGGAAGTCTTAACGGGAATAAAATGGGCAGATTTTGTCATCCTATCCACAATGATCCATAAGAATCATGTTGCCTTCGAGTACGAGGCAAACCCACAACAAAGTCCATATTCACATCCTCCCACTTCCAAGTGGGATTGTCTATATATTGGGACAAAACTCCCAATTTTTGGTGTTCAACACAATTCGGACATTTGGCCTCAAAACATGCTATATCCTTTTTCATACCATTCCACCAATAGACTTTCCGTAGATCACGATACATCTTAGTAGCTCCCATATGAATAGAATACCGTGAACCATGAGCCTCTTCTAAAATTTACTACCTTAAGCCATCAACATCCAAAACACGTAATCTACCTTGGTACCTAAGCACCATATCTCCCCCTTGGGAGAAAGCCTCAATGAACTTGTTGAGTATAGATTCTTTCAACTCCATTAATATGGGATCAAGACCTTGTTTAGACTTCACATCAACCACAAAGGAGGATTCAAAACCATGATGGACCATGACACCACCCTTGGTGGAATCCACTAGTTGGACACCTAACTAGGCCAACCTATGTTCATCACGAACTAACTCCTTCTTGTCATCCTCTATACGAGCCACACTACCTATGGACAATCGACTTAGGGCATTCGCAACTACATTGGATTTCCCGGGGTGGTGAAGTACACTCATGTCATAAACCTTTAAAAGTTCTAACCACCTTCTTTGTCAGAGATTCAAGTCTTTTTGGCTAAACACGTATTGAAGACTCTTATGATCGGTGAAAATATCCACATGGACCCCATATAGGTAATGTCTCCAAATCTTCAAAGCAAACACTACCGTCGCTAGTTCTAGATCATGGGTTGGATAATTCTTTTCATGGATATTAAGTTGCCTTGAAGCATAGGCAATCACTTTACCATGTTACATAAGGACACATCCCAAACCCATCGGTACCCTCTGGTAAGGTCAACACTAGAGAAGAAGTAAGTCTAGCTTTCAACTCTTGGAAGCTTTTCTCACAAGCTTTTGACCACTCAAACTTAGCTTTCTTTTGAATCAAAGTAGTCAACGGAAAAACAATGGAGGAAAAACCCTCAACAAACCTCCTATAGTAACCAGCCAAACCCAAAAAGCTTCTAATATCGGTAGAAATTAGAGGTCTAGGCCAACCTTTGACCGCATCCATCTTTTTAGGATCTACCTCAATACCCTTGCTCGGCACAATATGACCAAGGAAGGCTACGGACCTTAGCCAAAACTCACACTTTCTAAAATTAGCATACAATTGGTGGTCTTTAAGGACTTGCATTACAATCCTCAAATGATCCATATGTTTACCCTCACTTCTCGAATAAATCAAAATATCATCAATAAAAACAATCACATACAAATCAAGATATTGCTTAAACATCCTATTCATTAGGTCCATAAATGTCACCGGGGATTTTGTTAACCCAAAAGACATAACCACAAATTCATAGTGACCGTACCGGGTCCTAAAGGTCATCTTGGGAATTTCAACCCCTCTTACCCTTAATTGATGGTAACCCGAACAAAGATCTATTTGGAGAAATAGTTATCCCCTTGAAGTTGATCAAATAAATCATCAATTCTAGGGAGAACATACTTATTCTTTATAGTTAGTTTTTTCAATTGGCGATAGTCTATACACATCCTAAGGGACTCATCCTTCTTCTTCACGAACAATACTGGAGCACCTCATAGAGAGATGCTTGGTTGAGTAAAACCCTTGTCTAACAAGTCCTTGAGTTGCTCCTTCAACTCTTTCAATTTGGCCGGAGCCATTCTATAGAGAGGGATAGATATGGGTTGTGTATCCGGCAAAAAATCAATGCCAAAGTCTATTTCCCATTAGGGAGGAATGCCGAGAAAGTCATCGAGAAAGACTTCCGAAAACTCACTTACCACGGGGACCAACTCTAAAGAAGGGACCTTGGACTCCACATCCATAACCCTAACAATGTGATACATGCAACCCTTGGAGATCATTTTCCTAGCTTTTAGACTTGAAAGAAATTGACCTCTAGTAATAGAATTCCCCCCTTTCCACTGTAAAATTGGCTCCTTTGGAAATTGAATTTTGACCACTAAGGTCCTACAGTCTATTGAAGCATAACATGCATGCAACCAATCATTGCCCAAAATTACATCAAAATAAAGCATGTCTAATTCTACTGAATCAACCAAAGTGACTTTATGAGACAAAGAAATAGGACAACTCCTACAGACTCTTTTTGCCACTACCGAGTCACCAATTGGGGTAGACACCGAAAAAGGTTCTAGTAACTCTTCCGGGAGCATTTCAAATTTCATAGCCACAAAAGGTGTAAAAAATTACAAGGTGGAACCAGGGTATAACAATGCATAAACATCAATGGAAAAGACTTGCAACGTACCCTTTACAACATCCGGGGAGCTCTCTTGGTCACCGCGGGATTGAAGAGCATAGAAGTGGTTCTTCTTAGGAGCATTGAAATTTGAACCACTAGGAGGGACTTGCTTCACCTCTCTCCCTTGATCCCTTAGCATGGAACAATCTCTCTTCATATGACCGCTCTTCCCACAACTAAAGCAACCATCCATGCCAACTAAGCATTTGCCAACATGCTTTTTACCACACTTTGCACAACTAGGTCTTTCAACATAAGAGCTACCATTATCACCTCCTTGTGGCTTAGGGTTAGACAACCTATCTTTGTTGACACTAGGATCACTAGAAGAGCCTTGGTTGGAAAACCTTTTCTTGAACCTTGGTTTACTTTGACCCTCAATCTTACCCTTGGAAGAATTTCCATCATCAATCCTTGCCCTCTTCACTTCTCTATTCACTTGCTTGAGCATTTGTTCCTCAATTTGTTCGGCATGATCCATAAGACATAAAATATTCATACTTGGGATGAGCATTACCAAACAACATTCATTGACTACCAAGTTGGCTATCCCCATAACAAATTTGTTCATCTTGGCCCTAGAGTCTGCGAATAAGGTTGGAGCATACTTAGAAAATTGGGTGAACTTAAGGCTATACTCCTTCACACTCATACCTCCTTGGTGAATGTTGATGAATTCTTGCATCTTTGGTTCCCTCAACTCTAAAGGAAAGAACCTATCAAGAAAGGCCCTCTTGAATGATCTCCAATCTACCGGGCCCGCTCTTACGGGTCTCTCATCCTTTCATTGCTCATACCAAACTTGAGCCACATCTTTCAATTGGTAGGCGGCTAGTTCCATTTTATTTTGTGGAGACACTCCCATAGTATCAAGCACCTTAAACACTTCATCAATAAACCTTTGTGGGTCTTCATCCACTTTGGAGCCATAGAACATAGAGGGATTCATTCTTGCGAAATCCTTTATCCTTGAAGCGGTTGTACTCACATTAGGGTTCACTTGAACTCTAACATCCCTAGTGACTTGAGTCGTTAAAACATGAGTCAATGTTTGAAGAGACATCCTTATTTCCACATTTGTCATAGCTCTCTCATCATTAGGAGCTTGAGAACTTAGGGAGGAACTCTCTCATTCACAATCTTCTCTTCCATTCTTCTTGCGGTCACCCTTCTTGTAGTCATATCCCATATGCACAATAGAAGGGTTAGTAAAAGGACTACATAGAGTTAAAACTCTAAGGCACGAGTCAAGAGTAATGAGACAAGTGAAAGTTTCTAAACATCTTATAGCCTCTCATTCATAAATGTGGTGTTCTTCACACTCATGAACAAGACTTTCCTAGACGTGATTCATGAGACATCATCTTAGAATCATTCAAACCATGTGTTCTGATTACCAAGTTTGTCACGACCCAGGGGTACCCACTAGACGTAACACGGTGTACTTGACCACGAAGGGGTCTCATACAGGCCCTTAGCTTAATCATACACATAAATTCCTAGAAATGATGCCGAAAATTTGAAACTTTTACAATCAAAGTCAACTTCTTTTTCATAAATGAAAGTAATAGTCTAGACCTTGTCTCAATCACTATCTAGTATAATAGAGAGTACAAATAGGTTTAAATCCCTTTACATCATTAAGGTCTTGAAGATAAAAAGTACAATAAAAGCTAGAAATGAGTAATGTCTCATCCTCGAACCATGAGGACTCACTAAGCTTAGGGAATAGTCAACCCAAGCTTCACTTGAAAGAAGAAGTACGTCTCAACAACTGGAACCTACACTCATAGTAAATGTAAAAAATATGGGTTAGCACAAATAATGTACTAAGTATGGAGGCCATGCACAAAAAGTCCTTAAACATGCTTAAATGGGACATTTAGTTGAAATCATGCCTTTATCAAGTTTAAAAGTCATTATGCACATTTATGAAGAAACATAAGTCAAACCAACATATAAGCAACCCAAATCTGTACTAGTGCAATTCAATGGTAAGGTCCCATAACCCTACGACATACTAAGTATCACATATATGTCACCAACAACATACATATCTTACTTTTGCCTCATCCATAATCAATATACATAAGTAAGGAGTTATTATTTTTCATAACTTGTAATAAATAAAGTCAACCTTAACATCCATACATATCTTACATACATAATCCATAAGTCTTCATAACATAAAAGAACCTCACCATAACCCCTCTTGAAGTCTACTTGTGCAATGCATAACTGAAGTCCCATACCCCCACTCATAGTAAGTAGTACCTCTTAAGAAGTTATAATTAAAGTCCATGTTCTTATTATAGTTCATATTCATATCATACTGAGAAAATAGCCTTAACCGACATAGACCATGTGAGCGACATGAAATTTGGTGTTCTACCCCCACACCGAAAAGAGGTGTCCTAATTACCTAAGGTAGAACGTACATTTTCGCTTTTAGGTGGATCCACTAGCTAAAAACCTATGTGGGCACATATTTATGGGATATGGAGATTGCTACTTGAAACCCTAACTACTAACGTGGAGGTTTCTATCTCATGAGATAACCATATTGGGAACCCAACTAGTAGTGTGAAGGAACCCATCTCATACTTATTTTCACTCGATGCTAAGCATATTTCCCTTTTGAATTCATATAAAGTCTTTACTTAAGTTAATTTTAATGAGAGAATGCACTAGGCACTCAACCCAACATACATCATAATAGCTCATAGATTCTTTAGGTGAGGATGTCCTTTCAACCTTAGAATCATCAATATGTGAGTAAACCTTTCACATCATATTCATAGTTTGTTCATGAGAATGGCCGTTTAATCAACACAACAAGCTTATCATAAACATACATACATACTTCATGCATAATCAAGTGTAATGGTATAGGGAAGAATAATCTTGCATCAATACCACAATTGCGCAATAGTCATCGGATCAACACTATCTAAGTGAATCATATATAATCGTCATCAACATGTATAACCCTAACAAGTTGCCCTTCAAGGCTATGAATCCAGATCAACCCTTACTACTAGTATTAATACATTAGATAGAGGGATTTCATGATTCAACAGCTTAATCAATGTAAACATAATCAATTGTCAATCTCCCATCATCAATCAAGCCATACAATAGTTCACAATTTAGGAATAAGGGGGAATCATGGGTCCAAGGGAGATTTTCATCAAAATCCAACAATAATCCATTATTCCAATCATAAATCATCATAATCAACCATAACCAACCATAATTAAACAATTGAAATTGTTTTGGAAAGAGACCCATGACTAAATTGAAAACCCTAGATTTTTATAAAGAATCTTCCAATTTGAAATTAAGAGTTGAAGGGCTTCAGGGAAGAAATATTTCCATGAATCAATACTCCCCTACCTTGATTGAAGCTTTCTCTATGAATTGGAGTTGAGAAGATGGATTCTTGAGCCCTAGTGTTCAAGTTCTTGATCTTCTTCAATGGAGGATTCTAGTGAGAGAAATATTGGAGAGGAGATGGGTTTTCTTTTAATTCTTTAAAAAGTGACTTAATTCAAGGAATTTTAAGTAAAAAAAGGTTATATACTTCTTGGGAAAAGAGTATAATAAAGTGGTTTTAAATTTGATTAAAACTAGGGACCTTTTAAGTTACAACTTAATTTTTTTTCTCTCCTTTACGACTTTGCTCGCCAAATGGACCCCTTGGCTCGCCAAGGGCACTAGGAGCACACCTAATGGACCCTTGGCTCGCCTAAAATTACAGAAAGCTCCCTAAATGAGACATTTACTTTGGCGATAGGGCAGACCCTTGGGTGATTCACCAAGTGGGTTGGCGAGCCCCGACCTAGCTCGCCTAAAGTTATAATAGCTTGGTCTAGGGGAGGCTGCCCACTAGGTGAGGAGAGCCCATTTGGCTAATCTCCAAGGCACATGGACGATGCTACTGCCCATCGCCGAATGGACCAACAATACAAATTGTTTTCCTTCATTTTTCTTAGGTAGGTTAGGTCCTTACCTTCTTCCTTGATGTTTACCTCTTTCATTTTGGCACTAGTTTAGTCTAAATATATCCGGAAAGTTTCACTAATCCTCCCATTTAGCACTAGGTTAACCTACCATTTTTTTGGGATCTTACACTTATTGATGTTTTACCACGAATTAGAGGAGACAAGCGTGATTCTTCAACCGTAGATTCACCTTTCTTCTTCTTCTTCCTTGGAATTCTATAGACATTTTGTTTGCGGAAAAGATGGTTATGGATTTGGGTCTTGGGATTTATAAGGTGTATGAGGTGGTTAATGACTTAAAAACTCTTGTGTAGGTGTATTAAAACAATATAAAACTACCTCACATCAAATTAACTAAAATGGAAATTACTAAAAAAAAACCTATCCTTGGCTGACCTTGGGCAAGTTGCAGGCATGACCCATGACCAACGGACCGTGAGTGGAATCATGAGGCATCCTGGAGGTCCGTGGTTCATGGTCTGCAGCTTGTTAATTAAGGACACCCACGAGGAGTGGATGGACCTACGCCCTGTAGGTCCCCATCCATGGGTCACTTTTTAGGCAGTTTTGGGGTAGACTTAGGGTCCTCCTAAAGGACCCTTGGTTGGTCCTTGGGGAATCGTACCTTCACGTTTAACCCCTAAACCCTTCATTCTAAGTACCAGGAATTATTTATGACTCTAATCCTTATGTTAGGCTCTAGTTTAGGCTACTAGTTTTACATTAGGCTCTAGTGTAGTCTACTAGTTTTCCGGAATGTTACATTTTCTCCACTTTGGGAACATTCGTCCTCGAATGTCAATCTAGACACCTTACGGAATTAAAGACTCAAGACTAGCATCCCATAATGCATGTAACACCTAAATAATGCATAATTCAAAGGAAGAAACATCAACTCCATCTCAACATACTCAATGCAACTCAAGGAAGTAAGAACTACATATAACAACACATTATGCATGAAAACTTCAACATTTCACAAATTCATTGGAGGAACTACCTTCTCCATCTTAAAGCATGATCATCTCAATTACATAAGCAAATTATGCAATTACTCTCAAAAGCATCTTAAAGCATGTTTGACAATTCATCTCATGAAGCATATATGAAACTCATACTAAATGCACAACTACATGAGGAACATAAATCATGAAAACTCAGTTTCTTACTAAACATGAATTTCATCAAGAACATGCATAACATAAGGAGATCATGGAAATTTTCTAAAGCATACATGACTCCAAATCATGAAACAAGTCACAAGGAGCTCTTTGTCCCGATCTAGAATAGGAATAGAAGAAAGAGATGAGGATATCGGTACTTCTCATTTGCCCTTGGCCTCCCAAGCAGCACCCTTAACTAAAACCCTTAGTGAAAGACCACTCCTCAACATTTTCATGGAAACAACTTTCTTACTCTTCTATTTCTTAACTTGCCGGTTTAAGATCCCAACCAGTACTTCTAAATTAGATAGGTTATCATTAAGAAATTCTAGATCACAAGCAACCTTACCAACACCACTCAAGGTCTCATATGAGCCTACAAAACCAAGACTAAACTTCCTTGCTATCTAAGCACATCATCTCCCCCTTGGGAGTAAGCCTATATGGACTCTTATAAGCCTCATTCCTTTCAATTCTAAGGTTGGAGAAAGTCATCACTAAGCCTTCACATCCATCACACAAGATGATTCAAAACCAAAGTGAATTACACTTCTACCCTTCTTCAGGAGTCTACTTCACTAGCATTACTAACACACCCTATTCATCAAATCTATCAACATACCTAAAAACTCATCATGACTAAGTCAAGTTCTACTATCAACAATACTTAACAATAATGTAGCCCACTCATACTCAAGAAAACATCAAAGTCTATCTAGTCACATATCCATAATTTTGCATCACAACCAACACTTTCTCCCTCGCTCCTTGTAGCATGAGCCATTCGAGTAGTCACATCTTGAAGACCAACGGATAAGGAGAAAGACCTTATAGAGTTAAACTCTGTTGAATGACTTAGAGAATGAACAATTCTTGTTTCCTAAACATCATGTAGCCTCTCATTCATAAATGTGGCGTGCTACATGATGTTTACGTAATCAAGACACAACTTCCAATGCAATTGTCTATGATCGTACAATAGTAAAGTAACCCAACTAAGGGTTGGGGTCGAGTCCTAAGGGAGTGGGATTGAGAATTAATAAAAAAATAAAATTTAGTTCTAATTAGTCATATCTAGAAACATTTTCGAATATAAATATGTTAAATCTAATAGGTGATGCAAGCGTCAATTATCAATGGGGTTTTGTCACAAGTAAACAAAAAAAACAGCAAAACTGCAAAGAGTACTAATCAAGGAGATGGGGTTCTTGGGATGTGATAGGAATACGGGTTAGACTAGACTATTTGGTACATGCTTTTGATAGTAAATCTGTTGTATATTTGTGACTAGGCTAGACTATAGTGGGTTAAATTCACTCTCGAGCAACTTACCCCAAATCAAATGGGTTCCTCTCGAATACCCATTTGCCTCATGAAGAACAACCTCCACCTTAGCCCAATCACTCTCTTGAGTCAAGTGTGTGGGAGAAGGACTAGGGTTCACTCTCTCGAGCTGAACCTCATGTCGACCCACTCCCATCGGCCATCAATTTAGTAGTCTTAGTTTTACAATCTCTCTCTCGAGCAAGCAAAAAACACCAAGGTGAAATTGTATTTGCAACTAAAATTTCATTAAGTTCCACCAAAACTACTAAACGAAATCACATCTAAAAAAAATAAATCATCAACAAGCAAGACCTAATAGATAATCTAACCCATACTCACAAAATCACACCCCAAGAATTGGGGTTTTAGCTAGACATGTAAAAGAGATAGAGATTTATACCAGTATGTGTTTGCTTTCAAATGGATATGAAGATTTAAGTCTCAAAACAAGTCAAGAGTAAAGAATCCACAAAACCCAAGTCCAAATTCTTGGAGTTGACACCCTTTGAATCTTCAAGTTCTTCAAAACCCTCTCCAAACTTAGAACTCAAAAGTCTATGTTAATAACTCAATATTAAAAAATTGATACTACGCTACAACTCTCAACAAGTATTTATAGTTTTCAAAAATCTATGTTGCAGCGGATCATTCGGTGCCGTTAGTCGAGATCGTCGATCAACTCGGTGATCCGCCCTTTGGTAGGTTTCATCGCCGTCTTGCTCTATCCTTCAGCATCGTCATGTTTTGGATCATTGGGCGACATAGTACTCTTCACAAAACTGCTCGACGACACGCCAACTGCTCCTTTTAATCGCCGATTTGATCCTTCCTTTAGGGTTCAACACACTGGAACAAAAGGCGAGGATAAGACCTTTTGGTGATTTGCCTAACGGGTTCAGTGATTCTCAGATCTTTATTTCTTCGTTCTTTCAACTCCCTTTGTTCCTTTTTGCTAAGTAGTGTCTATGCTTTCCCTCAAAGTCCAAATACCTGAAACATAAGGGTTTTCATCAAATTTTGAGACAAAATATGCATTTGAGGACACTAATTCTATCAAAATATAACCCTAAATGAGTCCAATTTGTGGACTCATCAACACCCCCAACTTAAACTTTTGCTTGTCTTCAAGCTTAGCCATTAAAAAAGGAGGTCTCGAACAGTGCTACACAATAATCAATCATGAATGCACACAACAAAACTCAAGTTACTTATGCAAAGGTCAGATGTCCACTCAAAGATTCAAGTTGTGACGTATCAATATCAAAGAATCCTATGCTCACAATACTTGCTACAAATGCAAGTTCAAGCTCAACCAAAGTGTTCAAAATGCCCTCACACAAGGAATGATTCCAATTTCATACATAAAGGTTTAATCATTTATAGTTCTAGAATCAAATGCAACGCTCACTCTCACAAGGAAGAACACAGTGCATGCTTTCACCCATAGGTTTGCCCGTATTTTCCGATCAACATTTGTTTCAACTCACTCAAGATCAAAAAGGTTTTTTCAAGGCTTGTAATAAGGCTGAGTGCAAAGGTATGGTCATTTAGGCTCAGTGAAGTTCATCCTCATGAAATGTGGTGCTCACAACACTTCCTTTTCCTTCATCATTCTCTTTAGTGCTCATAAGTCATCCTATTATTCTCTTTCCATGGATTGTTTGGGGACCCAATTTCTTTTGTACTTTATTCCACAAAATTATTTTTTTTTATTTTATTTTATATGGAGGGGTTCCATTTTTCTCAAAACCATAGGTAAGAGGGACTTTCTTGCACTTCTTGATTTACCTTTTCTTTTCACCACAACCCCAACTTAGGCTTTTGGCCTAAGTTGGCTATTCAAACTAACCACAACTTCATGAGGATTATGGGTAATGGATAAAGAAAGGTTATGATTTCATCAAGTTTCTTTCAAAGAAAGGTAAGGCTCAAGGGGTGTTCAAGAGAGGTTCACACACTCACAAGGTTGGTTACAAAAGTGGTATCTATCAAATTGGCTCACACTCTTTAAAGTTTCCTAATATCATATCAACAGATAGCCTTACTTAGTCAATCGGACCAACGGGGAAAATTCTAAGATCTATAATGCATGGTTCAAAGTAAGCTCATCACACTAAGCATTGACACTACAGTCAAACAAGACTCCACACTTTCACTAGTGTGCAATGATCATCACAAGAGACTCAATTCAATACTAGGCTAGTCATAATGAGATGTAAAGATTTCACATACTTTCTATGCAACTTCATTTGGCCTCATCGTAGACGCGCATTCATGTTCGTTCGATTGAGAGCACTATTAAGTCATCGGTATTGATCTGAACTGAGACTCAAATTTTGCAAAAGAACAACTACATTTAACACACTAGAGGTGATAAAATTTTTTGGAAGGGTCAAAATCATTTTGCAATTTAAAATAAAAGAAGCCACAAGCTCAAACATCGATAGAAAGCAGTGCAAACACAAATGGAAGCTTAAAGCCCAAATATAAACAAAAACACGAGTCACAAATATCACACAAAAGGTGGGAGGTAAAGAGGTGATCCTGGCTAATCGGTTGCTCCATCTGTCTAGGCTTCAGTGTTCAGAGTGACTCCAGAAGGACCAGGTCCACTGAATCCAGCAACAGGTGCTAAGGAAGCATGCACCACAACATCTATCATAATTGCTTCTATCTCGGTCAGGTCTTTATCTGAAGCCTCCTCACTCTCCTCATGTATCTGTACATCAGTCTCTGCTTTTGACTCAGGATTGACTGTCTGCTCCACTCTATCCCCATGTCTAGTGGTAGTCTGAGGCATCTCAAGCATGTCTCAAATTTCCACTATTTCGAAGACCATGGACACATCGATGGAGTTCAGGTGGTCTACATCTTTTTGTAGCTCAGTAATGGTAGCTTTTAAAGTCGTCCCCTCCTCTGTGGCACCTTGGTTATGTTCACACACCACTATCCTGGCCGCTAGGGCATCAATGGTAGTGTTCAAAGGTGTCACAACATCAGCTAGGGCAATCTGGATCATGCTTGGAACAGAGGCCTCTAGACTGGCAGCCCGACGATCAGCAGAAAGGGCCAGTTGTCCCATTCGGAGTAGGGAAGCCTTGGTGAGTGGAGGTCGAGAAACAGTAGCAAAAATAGTGGGTATGGGAGACCATGCAGCAATAGAAGAACCTAAAGGTGCCTCTGCAGGTGATGATTCTGTGTTTACTAACTCCACCAATGTTGCCTTCTTCTTTTCTGCTTGATCCTTAAGGTACTCAAATTCGATCCTCTGAATATCAGTAGAGGTTGTGGGCATCACTTCCATATCCATCTTGTCATCCCGAGGTACCCAAGCTTGTTTGCATAATGCAGTGATCAATATTGGGAATGGAAGTGAGGTCTAGGTCTGCCTTGTATGCATGAGTATCTCTGAAGCAATGATTGTATCCATGTTTATCTGAGTTTTCTCTATAATGCAACCCAGGCAAGCTACCTTGGTAAGGAGAAGGATCGACTCATTCTGGGATGGCATGATCGTGTTGTTGATAAAATAGATACACAACCTTGCCACTATGTTTAGTTCTTTCTTTTCAATCATAACTCTTTCCGCTAACCACTTCGAAGTATCATTTGAAATTAGTGGGGCTAACCACTTTTTCATCTCATCCACCTTTTTTTGTTTTCATCAAGTGCTGGAAGTGATCACCAATATTCGTGAACATGCCCAAGACTGCGTTGATCACCTCACTATCACACTTCACCCTCCTACCTCTAACAACCACACAATCCACTTCTTTGAAAGCTGCTGCTAGCTATTTTTTCTGGGGGGATTAGTGCACTGTATGCACTGTAGAACTCTCTTACCCAGTTTAGAATATAAGTGCCACGGGGCTTGGTAAAGATTTGGAACTTATGGTATCTCAGGCACTCCATTATCCCTGAGTGCTTGTCTATAACCCCGTCTATGGACAAACGATTTTCCTTAAGAATTGTCCTCAGTCCCTCAACCTTTACTCTATTCGTTGACTTTGGCGGAGGACCATGTACTGAGGGTGCTAATACCATTGCCTGCTCTGGAACTGGAGTTGTAGTAGTGGTAGGGTGGGAAGTCCTGACCATGGATGGATCATTTAGCTTTTTAGATTGCCGATCAACCCTCTGTGCTATTAACAGATCATCCTCATCAGAACCCACACCTTCACTTTCAGATTGGTTGGGGTCATTTATATAAAAGCCATCACTGTCAGTGCTTCCATCTGATAATTCAAGGGTATTGTGTTTTCCCTTCCCTTTCCTACCAATTGTGGAAAGTTTAGCAACCTTACTTCTAGATGCAGCTGCATCCTCATTGATTGTAATCCCTTTTGTTGTACCTTGGGGTGGCCTGCTTCTTCCTGCAACTTTAGATCTATCCATTTCTGCAAAGAATTAGGAAGAATTTAAAACAACTAAATCAAATTCATAGGGACAAAATTGTAGAATAACTTACTGAATAGATTGGTGAATCACTAAGTTGCTTTGGCGAGCAGTGTTTTATCCACCTAAAGATACAGTGCAGTAAAGGTGCAGGGGTGCAGACAAAAGGCAATCAATGAAACTTTTGGTGAGTCGTCGAATGCTTTTGGCGATCAAAGACTTCTCGCTGAAAGTTACAGAACCCATATCTCAAGTAGCATGAAATTAAAGGCGAGATGAGGTCATTAGGTAAACCACTGAGTGGTTTGGCGAGCTCAACCCAGCTAGCCAAACCACCCAATTTACCTATTTCCCACCTATCTTCTTGACTTCAACCCCCGAAAACAAAGTTAAACTATGCATTAGTACAATTAAGCTCAGACCCATAATACTTAATAATGATAAACACCATGCACACACAACCCCATAAATGTAACTCATTTTTAAGCGCAACAAAAAGGTAGTACAAAAATCAAGATAAGATGGGCAAGATTTACAAATCGAATTCAGCATTTCAACAATCTAAATCTATCAGAGAGGTCGAGCACACATCAATTTAATAAGCCCAATTGCATAAGAGAAAAAAAAATTCAAAGTAGTCTCGGGGTTCAGGAAAACCAACCTTTTATGCTAATTGAAATACTTTGAAATGCTAGGAGGCAATGTAATCCCATGTTTGAACACCAATCAATGACTAAAATACTAGGAATGTGAAGATAATGAAAATTACTTACTAGGTGCAGATTTGTGAAAGTTGAAATCGAATGGAAAATGAAAATTGGTCAAGCGTTGAAACCATTGGCCTTTAAAACCATCCAGTTGTTTCCCATTCGATGACATTAATCAAGATCACCAAACCACTCAATGACACGCCGATTAGTCACCTGCCTCACCGAGTTTTACAGGGCCTCCAGTTTATGTCAGGTCTAAACAGCGAACAATAGCGGGATCGCCAACCATTTTCGTGATTCGCCAACTGGATCTTCAGCTTGCCAACCTGCACTTTTCAACACTATCCTCATTTTAACCTACAAAATCAACACACCATTATTTTATTAAAGAAAATTAAAGCATTAAATGGTTTTGGGTTACCTTCGAAACAACGTCTTAGTTAACGTCGTGGCACAATGCAAGTTCACCTTCAAACCTCATTTTTGGGGTTGAACCTAGTGCAACTAGGTGATCCCAATTGTTCATTTGGATGGAGCTAAGACAATACATGACCCAAGAGAGTTTCCATTAGCTGGATAGATCTAGAGTGGGAACTGCTCATCTGAGTTAGCAGTTCTACATTTTTTAAAATTTCATCGAAGACTCTATCTTGCTCATTTAGCTTTTGGAGAATGATTAATAACATATCCTTGTTGGTTTTGGCCTTACGGTCAAGGAGTTTAGTTGCGTTCTCATAGGGGTATCTCTTAAGACCACCCGGGACAAGTCGATAGATTAATCCTCTATTTCCGGGATTAAGACTCCTATAGAAGCACTCCAGTAGAACAAGATCGAAAATTTCATGAGTTGGGCATTGCATAAATAGTGCTTTAAACCTCATCCACGACTCATGAAAAAGTTCACCTTCCCTCTATTTGAAGGGCGGGATGCTATTCCAGAACCTTATCAGTTCCACCGAGAGGTGCTCTATTGGTTCATAGTCAATAGCCACATTCATCTATCCTATTGTTAGCACAAGCACCCGAAATAAAACTAAAAATTAAATAAGTAGAACTACAACTAAGAAGAACAATTTTTTTTACTAAACTAAGAATTTTCAAGTAACACCACTCTCAGGCAGCAACACCATTTTGATGTTTGCATAATCAAGACACAACTTCCAATGTAAGTGTCTACGATCGTACAATAGTAAAGTAACCCAACCAAGGGTTGGGGTCGAGTCCCAAGGGAGTGGGCTTCAGAATTAATAGAAAAATAAAATTTAGTTCTAATTTGTCATAGCTAGAAACATATTTGAATATAAACATGTTAAATCTAATGGGTGACACAAGCGTCAATTATCAATGGGGGTTTGTCACAAGTAAACAAAAAAACATAAAAAAAGCAAAGAGTACTAATCAAGGAGATAGGGTTATTGGGATGTTATAGGAATATGGGTTAGACTAGACTATTTGGTACATACTTTTGGTAGTAAATCTGTTGTATATTTGTGACTAGGCTAGTCTATAGTGGGGGTAAATTCTCTCTCGAGCAGCTTTCCCCGAATCAAATGGGTTCCTCTCAGACACCCACTTTCCGCATAAAGAACAACCTCCACCTTAGCCCACTCACTCTCTCGAGCTGAGTGTGTGGGAGAAGGACTAGGGTTCACTCTCTCGAGCTAAATCTCATGTCGACTCACTCCCACTGACCATCAATTTAGTAGTCTTAGTTTTACGGCCTCTTTCTCGAGCAAGCCGAAAACACCAAGGTGAAATCGTATTTGAAACTGCAATTTCATTAAGTCCCACCACAACTACTAAATAAAATCACATCTAAACAATAAATAAATCATCAAAAAGCAAGACCCAACAGATAATCTAACCCATATTCACAAAATCACACTCCAAGAATTAGGGTTTTAGCTAGACATGTAAAAGAGATAGAAATTTATACCACTATGAGTTTGCATTCAACCGGGTATGAAGATATAAGTCTCAAAACAAGCCAAGAGTGAAGAATCCATAAGACCCAAGTCCAAATTCTTGGAGTTGAAACCCTTTGAATCTTCAAGCTTTTCAAAACCCTCTCCAAACATAGAATTCAAAAGTCTATGTTAAAAATTCTATATTAAAATATGATATTAAGCTACAACTCTCAACGAGTATTTATAGTTTTCAAAAATCTATGCTGCAGCTAATAATTTGGTGCCGTTAGCCGAGATCACCGATCAACTCGGTGATCCGCCCTTTGGTAGATTTCATCGCCGTCTTACTTTATCCTTCAACAGCATCGTGTTTTGGATCATTGGGCGACATAGTACTGCCTTGTGAAACTGCTCGGTGACACGTCGACTGCTTCTTTTCACCACCGATGTGATCCTTTCCTTTATGGTTCAACACACTAGAATAAAAGGCGAGAATAAGACCTTTTGGCGATTCACCGAACCCGTTCGGTGATTCTCAGATCTTGATTTCTTCATTCTTTCAGTTGCCTTTGTTCCTTTTTGCTAAGTAGTGTCCATGCTTTCCCTCAAACTCCAAATACCTGAAACTTAAGGGTTTTCATAAAATATTGAGACAAAATATACATTTGAGGACACTAATTCTATCACTTCACACTATGAACAAACCTCTACTAGACTCGGCTTGTGAGACATCATCCTAGAATTATTCTTAACCTTATGCTCTGATTACCAAATTTGTCACGACCCAGGGGTACACCTTAGATGTAACACGGCGTACTTGACCATGAAGGGGTCTAATACAAGCCCTTAGTATATCATCACATATAATAAAAGAAATGATGCAGAAATTTTAAAACTGTATCCATACAATTGATGTCTTTTATAAAAGGAAGCGAAAGTCTAACTTGTCTCAATTAGCCATCCAATACAATTCTTGATTCAAAAATAAGGTCACAACCCTCTCAACATAAATCTGTAAATGAAAGTACAAGAAAGAAACTACTAATGAATCATATGTCCTCAAATCTTGAGGACTCACCACAAGTTAGGAGAATAGTCGATCCAAGCTTGAACCAATAGAAGATCGCCTTAAGACCGGGAACCTACACTTTGGTGAAAAATGTAGAAAATATGGGTTTGTACAAAAATGCACTATGTATGATAGCCATGCACAAAATCATGCTAAAAAGGACATTTTAGTTGAAAAGCATGCACTTTGCCAAGTTTGAGAATCATCATGCACTTTTAGTATTAAAGCATCACAAGCATATTCAACATATAGATCATCATAAAATAATAGAACCATCTCATAAATAACCATAAGTTATACTTGTGCAATGCATAGATAAAGATCCCATAATCCCATCTATACTAAGTACCACTTTTAGGCCACTATAATCATACTTACCATTCTTTATTCTCATATTTAGTTAATACTCATAGACAAGGAAACCTTCACATTTACTAAGTCAGATCAAGGAAAGAAACATATAGAAGCAATCCAAGTTAGGCATTCATCTTTACATTTAGCCTTCATATTAACATACTTAGTAGTACCATCATAAGCATATTCGTTTAATAAATCATTATAATATAAAGGAACACACCATAACTACTCTCAAAGCCTACTTGTGCAATGCATGGATGAAGTCTCATACCCCCAGCCACACTAAATAGTGTATTCTTGAGAAGCCATAGCTCATTATCATTCATTGTGGGGGTAAGCCTTAACCAACATACACCATATAAGAAAACCATGGAATCCAGTGTTACCCACACTGAAAAGGGTGGTCTGCATGCCTAAGGTAGGACCGTTAACCATTAGCTTAGGTGGATCCACTAGCTAATAACCAATAACGATACATAGTTCATGGGATAAGAAGATTACTACTAGATACCCCGCCTCAACTCACATATGGGCATCCATCTCAACAGATTGCTACTAGATACCGTGCCTCAACTCACGTATGGGTATCCATCTCAATCAATATCCACTCGATCCTTAGAATTATTCCCCATGGAGTACTTGACATGTCATTACTTTAGTTAATTATAATGGGACAAATGGGATATGGAGATTTCTACTAGATACCCCACCTCAACTCACATATGAGTATCAATCTCTAGAGATTACTACTAGTTACCCCACCTCAACTCACGGCTGAGTATCCATCTCAATCAATATCCATCTCAACCCAACATTTATTCATAAGATAGCTCATAGATTCAATAGGTGAGAATAGCCTTTCATCCTAAGAATCCCCATATTGTTAGAATACCTCCCACAACATGTCATTATCATTCATATGTGTATAATTGAGAATAGCCTTTCAATCAACATATCATCATTATCATAATCATAGAACTACATCCATACTTCATTCATAAGTGTGTATGTGAGTAGCCTTTCAACAACATCACAATTACATCATAGTCATAATCATATTTCTTTCAAAGTATTCATAAAGCATGTACACACACATCATGATCATACATAATTCTCGTAATTTTCCCTTCAAGGACCATGGATAATAATTCACCAGCATATCTAGAATTACCAAATTAAACATGGATGCTGACATAATTCAAGTAATCAATTCATAATGTTCATATTTCTATAACTTTCTACTAGTATCAATCAATACCCACACTTTAAGATTCAAATTTGAGAAATTAGGGTAATTCATGGATTCTTGAGGAATTCAACTTAAAATCATATAAAATCATTAATATATCCATAAACAAACATAATTGAATCATTTAAAATAAATTTGAAAGGAATCCATGGGATTGAAGTCAAACCCTAACTTTTGGGTTTTCTAGTTTTGACATTAGGGGTTATGGAGGGGCACTATGGGTGAAGTCTACCCATAGATGAAGAGCTACCATATCTTATTGAAGTTTTACCATGAATTTGAGGTGAAAAGCTTGATTCTTCAACCCTAGATTCACCTTTCTTCTTCTTTTTGCTTGGAATGCTACAGAAAGTTTGTTTGGGGAAAAGGTTGTTATGGATTTGGGTCCTGGGATTTATGAGGTGTATGAGGTGGTTAATGACCTAAAAACTCTTATATAGGTTTATTAAAACAATATAAAATAACCTCACATCAAATTAACTAAAAAGGAAATTACTTAAAAACCCCTAGCCTTAGTCGACCTTGGGTAGGTTGCAAGCATGACCTGTGACCCATGACCCATGGACCGTGAGTGGACTTACGAGGCATCTTGAAGGTTTGTAGTTTATGGTCTACAACTTGCTGATTTAGGGCTTGAGTTATGAAGTTCACCCACGAGGCATGGATGAAGCTACTCCTCAGAGGTCCCATCCGTAGGTCACTTTTTGGGTAGTTTTGTGGTAAACTTTAGGGTCCTCCTCAAGAACCTTTGGTTGGTCCCTGGGGAGTCGTACCTTGACGTTTAACCCCTAAACCCTTCATTCTAAGTACTGGGAGTTATTTACGACTATAATCCTTACGTTAGGGTCTAGTTTAGGCTACTAGTTTTACATTAGGCTCTAGTGTAGTCTACTAGTTTTCCAAAATGTTACAAGGTGACACTTTTAGGAAATCCCAATCATCAACTTGGAACTCTAATTCCCTTCTCCTTACATATTAATAGGACTTCTGGCGACTCTGGGCTGTCTTAATCTATCTTTAATGAGTTTCACTTTCAGCATGGCATCATGAACCGAATTTGGTCCTATCAAGGCTGCGTCACCTACTTCAAACCAACCAACTGGAGACCTACACCTATGCCCATACAATGCCTTAGAAGGGGCCATCTGACTGATGGAATGGTAACTATTATTGTAGGCGAACTCTATAAGAGGAATGTGATCATTCCAACTACCCTTGAAATCGATCACGCAATCTCTCAACATGTCCTCTATGGTCTGAATGGTACACTCTGCCTGACCATCCATTTATGGATGAAATGATATGCTAAGACTAACCTGAGTACCAAGACCTTTCTGAAATGACTTCCAAAAATAAGAGGTAAATTGAGGACCTCTATCTGAGATGATAGACAAATGAACTCCATATAACCTAACTATCTCATTAATTTAAATCTTGGTGTAGTCCTCCAGTGAAATCATAGTTTTAACAGACAAAAAGTGCACAAACGTAGTAACTCTATCAACTATCACCCAAATGGAGTCATGTTGTCTGCGAGTATGAGGTAAGTGTGTAACGAATTCCATGTTGATCACTTCCCACTTCCAAGTAGGAATGTTGATCTCTTGAGTTATACCTCTTGGTTTCTGATATTCTACCTTCACTTGCTTGAAATTACGGCACTTATCTATAAAATCCACTATATCCCTTTTCATACCATTCCACCAAAAGACTTCCTGCACATCACGGTACATCTTAGTGGCGCTTAGATGAATAAAATATCTAGAGTTATGGGCTTCTACAAGAATCATCTGTCTCAACTCACCCACCTTAGGAACACGTAATTGACCCTGATAGCAAAGCACACCATCTCCCCCTTGGAAGAATACCTCAACTCTCTACTGATGGAATTGACCCTTTAGTTGAAGCAATATAGGATCATTGTCTTGATTTTCCTTAACCTCTGCTACCAATGAAGATTCTGACCCATTCTGAGTAGTTACACCCCCATCTGATATGCTCATAAGGCGAACTCCTACGCGAGCAAGCCTATGAACATCCCTTGCTAGTTCCTTTCTTTCTTTCTCAACATGTGCTACACTACACATAGATAGTCTACTGAGAGCATCTGCTACTACATTGGCCTTACTAAGATGGTAATGCACACTCATATAATAATATTTGAGGAACTCAAGCTATCTTCTTTGGTGAAGATTCAACTCTTTCTGGGTGAACATATACTGAAGGCTCTTATGGTCTGTGAACACATCTATGTAAATATCATACAAGTAATGTCTCCAAATTTTAAGTGCAAACACCATTGCTGCATGCTCGAGGTCATGAGTTGGATAGTTCTTCTCATGCATCTTAAGTTGTCTAGAAGCATAAGTTATAACCTGACTTCCCTGCATCAACAAAGAACCTAGGGCAACTCTGGATGCATCATAATAGATCACATAACCATCTGAACCCTCTAGTAGAGTCAAAAAAGGAGTTGTAGTCAACCTAGTTTTTAATTCTGCGAAGCTCTTCTCACACTCATCTGACCATTGAAACTTAACCTTTTTCTGAGTTAACTTAGTCAATGGATAAGCTATCGATGAAAATCCTTCCACGAATATTCTTTAATAACCAGCCAAACCCAAGAAACTTCTGATATCTGTAGGAGAGGAGGTCTGGGCCATTGTTTCACTATTCTATCTTCTGAGAATCCACTCAGATCGCTTCGCTAGACACTATATGGCCAAGGAAAGCAACAGATTGCAACCAAAACTCACATGTGCTAAACTTAAAAAATAATTAGTAATCCTTGAGAGTTTATAGGACAACCCTCAATTGAGTCACATGTTTGTCTTCATTCCTACAGTAAATGAGGATATCATCAATAAAGACGATAATGAACAAGTCCAAATACTGCTTGAATATTCTGTTCATCAAGTTCATGAAAGTTATAGGAGCATCAGTTAGTCCAAATGACATAACTAGAAATTCATAATGACTATACCGAGTTTTGAAGGTTGTTTTCGGGATGTCACTATCTCTGACTCTGAGCTGATGATAACCAGATCTAAGGTCTATCTTTGAGAAATTACTAGCACCTTGAAGTTGGTCAAATGAGGCATCAATCCTGGGGATATGGTACTTATTATTTATTGTGACTTTGTTCAACTACCTATAGTCAATGACATTCTAATAGAACCATTTTTTTTCACAAACAACATTGGCGCACCTCATCGGGAAATACTAGGTCTGATGAAGCCCTTAGCTTGAAGGTCTTTCAACTGCTCTTTCAATTCCTTAAGCCCTTAGCTTGAAGGTCTTTCAACTGCTCTTTCAATTCCTTAAGCTCAGGTGGAGCCATTCTGTAAGGAGGAATAAAAATAGGCTGGTTATCTATAAGGAGATCAATTCCAAAGTCAATTTCCCTTTCGGGAGGAACTCCGGGAAGATCTTCTGGAAACACTTTTGGGAATTCATTTACTACTGGAACTGACTCAAGAGTTGGGGTTTTGGACCTTGAATCCTTAACCCGAACTAGATGATAGAGATATTCCTTTGAGATCATCTTTCTAGCCTTAACGTAAGAAATAAATTGACCCATAGGAGCTAAGCTACTACCCTTCCATTCTATGATTGGTTCATTTGGAAACTGAAAACGAACGATCCTATTTCTACAATAAACTGATGAATAACAAGAATGTAACCAATCCACGACTAGAATGATATTGAAATCTACCATTTCTAACTCTTTAAGATTTGCTGAAGTGACTCTCTGGGAGACTGTGACAGGGCAATTTCTGTATACCCGTTTAGCTACACCTGGGTCACCGACTGGAGAGACTGAGAAGGGTATTTAAAAAATTTTATGGACTCACACCTAAGATTACTGCTATATTGGGAGTTACAAAAGGCAAAGTAGCCCTTATTGTCTTTCCAATGAGTGTACCGTATGTGAGCCACATCCTTAAGCCGGTAGAATTCCAACTCTACCCTATCATTACCAGTCACTTATATCACTCTAAAGATTTTCTTAACCTCATCAATGAAGTTCTGTGGGTCCTCACCAACTTGCGACCCTAAAAACTCAAGAAAATTCATTCAAACAAAATCTCAAACTCTAGTTGTGGCTGATCCAATATTAATATTAGAAGAAACTGGACCTATTGCCTATTTTGATTGGCTACACTCTAAGCCAAAAGTCTGCATTTGTAACTTCATGGTCTGGGATAGGAGGAACATTTTTAGCGTTGCAGGCATTGGCATTTCTTGCATAAGCTCGACCAGAAGGCATTATCTGAAATGCATAACGAAGGATTAGAATGAGGAAATTGGATCATACCTCATGCACATTAAGAATATCAAGAAACTGAAGTTTTTCTAAAACACTTCGTAGCCTCCCTCTTATTAGATGTGGTGCACTTCACACCCATGAAAAAGACTCCACTTAGGCGGCTTTTAGACATCCTAGAACTCTTAAACATAGTGCTCTGATACCAAGTTTGTCACACCCCGAAGCTACCCCCAAGGCACAAACACGGGACCTAGGATCATGACTGACCCCAAGCTAACCCTGCTGGCATATCATAAGCCATACTTAAAGACATTGAATTAAGAAAATAATGTACAGAAGCTTAAATAATCATAAAACAGAAATGATGGGGGAATACCCATAACTATTTGAATAAATAGTCTATGAGTTTAATGAGAACTAAAATATCAAACTCCAAAGCTAAAACTGAATCTAATTAGGTCTGAAATAAAGCCTCTAACTAACTAGAGATACTAGGACATGCCCCAGTAAAATCTACCAAAATTGAAACCAAAGATTGAAAGTAGAAAGAAAAACATGTCAATCATCCTCGAAGAATAAGGACTCACCACTGATGTTGTTGAACTAGAGATCGGGAATTGATCTATGCGTGATCTAAATGCTGAGGACCTTAACCTACATCACGAGAAGATGTAGCACATAGTATGCGTCAGTACTTGAAAGGTACTGAGCATGCAGGATAGAGTAACGATCAACAATAAACATAACTGAACCAAAGCATATATCTAAGCAATGATAAGGGATAAGCATTATACTAAATTAAGAATACTGAACATGAAATGACTGAATGCAATGACCAAGTTGATAACATGATGAGCCAGAATACTGAACTGTAACTGGTACCCTGGTCAATGCACTAGAATCTTATTGTGGGAACTACTAATAACCGACATAAAATCCCATGAGCTAAATGTGGAGTTTGGTTTATACGCCCCATCAAGAGGACCCAATATACCCTGACAGAGTATAGAGGCATGACTGGCGTGATCACTAAATTGATGCCCACATAGGGGATTTATAACCTACGGGGGCATGTAGTTTTGGGATTTTGATGGTGACTGACCCTAGTCATCTCGGTATTAAGCCTACTCCCAACTAAATATATGTAAATTGTAACATAACTAAAGTAAACTAGATAGCTCAATAATCTTACATGCAAAAATGAAAATGCAACATTTATATCTGATAATGAAACATTCGAATAGTAAGGCATGTATGTTAGTTTATCTGTCCTAGCTAATGTAATTCATGAACTAAAAGAACTACATAACTAGGGTTTTGAGTTTATGCATGAATTTGGGCAAAAACAATACTACTACATGATAATCTGATTAGGAACATTAAAATATATAACTAATTCATAATAATCTACTGAAATTCTTAAAACCCTAGGTCTAGAAATTATGGATTTAATCAAGAATTAGTGAAATCCCACATACCTGGTAACAAAATTCACAGAGAAATCTATTGATTTTATGGCTGGAACTGATGAAAACTCGCTAAGTTCTTGAACTAGGGCTTGGCCGACTTCCTTCTCTATTTTCCCCTAAGTTTGATGAATTTTTGGTGAATAATTGATTAGGTTAGGTTCTAGTTAGTTTACTACGCTAAAACTGACCAAAACTATGTAGTTTAGGGGTCCAACGCATGAGAAAAAGACCAAATGACCTGTAACTTAAATGATGTCAAGGTCATCGCGGGACCAGATTGACGGACCGTGGGTGGACCGACTGTCAGTCCTGGCAACTGTCGATGGGGCTTCTTGGACTAAAAGTTGTGGGTCTGACCCACAGCTCTGTACCACGGATCGTGGCCTGACCTACGGTCCGTAGTTCATGGCGTGGGCTGACCCTTGGCTAATTTTCTGGTAGATCCTGGGAGGGGGGTTGCAGGTGGTGAACCACGGATAATCAGAACGGACCATGGGTCACCCTACGGTCCATGAGTGGCAACCGTGGGTTTCACCTGCAACTTCTAAAAACTCTGCATTTTGGTAGTTCTAGCATACGG
Source organism: Solanum commersonii (assembly GCA_029007595.1). Classification (NCBI taxonomy): domain Eukaryota; kingdom Viridiplantae; phylum Streptophyta; class Magnoliopsida; order Solanales; family Solanaceae; genus Solanum; species Solanum commersonii. The sequence continues at coordinate 8,986,233 of JAJTWQ010000006.1, forward strand.
GGTGTTACAATTTGCTTGACTTGGTTGCATACACCCAATTTATCATCGATGATTATTTTAACCCAATCTTCCTCATAACAAGGTCATGGGATATCCTCATAGTGCTCACAACCCCCAAGCATTTAAATCAAAGTCCTTCAACGAGAGTTTAAAGTTGGTGATCTTTTTTTGCTTTATTACTCTTATTTGAGACTTTTCCCGGGTAAAGTCAAGTCAAAGTGGTCAAGTATGTTCAAAGTAACTTGAGTGTGCACGAATGGGGAAATTGAAGTTGAAAGCAAAGAAGGATCGGCATTCAAAGTAAATGGGCAGCGCTTGAAGCTCTATTTTGGAGAATGTCCAGATATCAGTAATTGAAGTGGTGTATTCGGAAGATGCTTGAAAGCATTTCCATGCCGTGCCAGGATGTTAAATAAGGCACTTCTTGGGAGGAAACCAAAGTTTAGTTGTATTTAATAATGTTTGTTGAATGTGTAGGTTGAAGCCCTCATGTTGAAATAATGGCAATTGGGAAGTGGGCTAATTCTTTCAGCGAATCACCAATATGTTTCCCCGGTTCCCCTAAGGCCATCGCCCTTCCTAGGGACAGATTGGAGACTCATTCTAGAAAATTTGGTGTGTTGAAATATTTTCGACTCTTTGCCGAAATGAATTGGCGAGATTGATAATTCTTGCCTTTTTGCTCAAATTGAAGGGCAAACTTTCTGTAAATTTCAGCAAGCCACATTTCACTTAGTGGCCCATCAAATGGTTCAGCGTCTCTGGAAATTGCTCTCCGATTGGGCGTGAAGTGAAGAATCTCTCCCACTCTAATCCTTCATTAAATAATTCTTACTTTCATGTTTTGCTAGTTAAATTAATCGTATTTGCATTGAGGACACTACGTAGTTTTTCTCAAGGGGTGGGTGTGTGAAGGTCTCGACATTGTTGGTTTTTAAATCCATTTGTCCACCTCTTGATTTCTTGATTTGTGAATGTTGTGCTTGTTCTCTTGCATATTTGAATACCAATTTGTCACGACTCAGGGGTACACCCAAGATGTAACATGGCATATAGAACCCCAAAGGACACCATACTAGCCACTTAGCTTTCATAACATAAGAAATAGGACAATAAGAGTAAGACAATAGTCCACGCCCAAAACATTTTATAAAACAAAAGCGGAAGTCTAAACTCATGTCTCATCATAGCCATCTAGTACAATAGAATGAAATTGGGCCTAGCCTATCATACATCATGTACAAAAAGGAAATACAAGAAAGAAACTAAAACAATGAAATTCGTCCTCGAACCATGAGGACTCACCAAGCTCGGGAATACTCAAATCCAAGCTCTAGCCACAATATTGGGAACCCTGTCTTTCGGACCCTACATTTGGGGAAAATTTAGGCAAGAGTATAAGTTAGTACAAAAATGCACGAAGTATGATAGTTATGCATAAAAAACATTTAAAACATGCTAAGACGGAACATTTCATTTCATGACATACAATTGACCAAGTAAAACATAGTATAAGAGAGTTAGAAAACATAAGTCATAACATCATGGTCAATGCAAGCTAAATCATCTTTAAGTCTTTGGACACATATGAGATACTCCTTGAGTAACCTTAGTTCACTTTAAGTCTTGTTGTGAGAAAATTAGCCTTAACCGACATAGAGACCATGTGAGCTATAACATGATCCCACGGTGTCTCCCACACCGAAAAGGGTAGTTTTACTTGCCTAAAGTAGAACCATGAACTTCTAGCTTAAGTGGATCCACTAGATAATTAACCTATGAGGGAACATAGTTTAAGGAATAAGGAGATTGTTACTAGAGACCCGGCCTTTACTAATGTTAGAGCTTCAATCTCAAGAGATTGCTTCTAGAAACTCGGTCTCTAAAAATAGGAAACCTTCAATCTCACATCAATAGCTACTCGGTGCTAAGAATAATTCCCATGGAATAGTAAATTCTTACTTATTCTTATCATTCATGGAAAGGTGTCCTTGGACAACCAAGCCAAGCTAGTTTCATTAGGATAACTCTTACTCTTTAATTCAATTAGGTGAGAATATCCTTTCAACCTAAGAATCCATGTTATGTGAGAAAACCTTTCACATCATACTAGTATGTGTTTATGAGAATATCCTTTCACATCACAATCATCAAACATCATCATTGACACTTTACTCTCAAAGCACCCTTAAACATTTACATAGGTTTCATAAGGTCATGCATAAACTCATACTTTGCCCTTTCAAGTTTAAAAACTTACTTTCGATCACCACATCTATAAATCAAGGTTTAGATAGGGTTTATATCATACATTCATGTGATTCTATCACTACATCCTTTAGATCATGAGACTCCTCTTTCATAATCAACAACACACATCATATTATCACAATTTGGAAAACATGGGTGTTTGTGTGGGTTCATGGGGTAAACATCATAAAATAATTGTAAATCATAAATTCATACATATTAAAAAATAATGCAATCATTAAGATCAATAATCAAAAGAACCTATGGTAATTGAAGAAAACCCTAGCTAATTTAGGGAATTCTACCTTTTCAAATAGAGGAATTTGGGGACTCCATGAACATACGAGATTCATGGATGAAAACTGTCATACCTTGAATCCAAATGCTAGCCTTCATGGAGAAATTGGAACCTTAGCTTGAAACCCTAGGTTGAGTCTCCTTCTTCAAGTTCTAGATATAGAATATTTAGGAGGAGATTTAGGTTTCTTTTGGGAATTTGGAAGAATGAATTAAATGGGGTGAATTTGGGGGTAAACAGTCTTATATTGGAGTCCTAGACTTAGGCAAAATGACATAGTATCGGAATTTATTAAATAGGAAAAGACCCAACAAACCCCAAAAATAACTGTCAGGTGACAACCTATGGCCACCCATCGACGGACCGTGGATAGACCTATGGTCCGTCCTGGTGGACCGTCGTTTGGTCATCAGAGACTAGGATTTTGGGCTACGAACTACGTACCCCAACCACTGACCGTGGTCTAACCTACGGTCAGTAGGTCTAGCCGTAGTCCTGGGCCCTCAAGTCCTTCCTAGGTAGGCCAACCACGGACCGTAGGTACGGTCCGTGGTTTCATCCACGAGACATGGGTGGCCGGCATGATATGGTACTTGCAATATCTGGAAAGCTTCAATTTGGTCTTTTTCAATACAGGGTGCTACGATATCTCCCCCATGGGATCATTTATCCTAGAATGAGATTCTAGGCATATCTTAAACGAAAAAAACTCAAGACTAGCAGCCCATCATGCATGCAACTCATCAAAATGCACATAATCGGGAAGGAAACATCAACTCCAAGCTAAACATACTCAATGCACCATAGGGAAGTAGGAACTACATCTAACAACCCAATATGCATGAAAATTTTAGATTTCTCATATTTAAGAAGCAACTGCCTTCTCTAAGCTAAAAAGGATGCTCAACAAAATCACATGGAGCCTTTATGCAATTCATTCATAAAAGCATATTTAATGCATGTTCAACAATCATCTCATCAAGTCTATAGGAAACTCATACACAATGCACAACAACACGAGGTAAAAAACCTTATATAAGTCATTACTTTCAAAACTTAAGCTTTTTTATAAACATGCTTAACATAAGGATATCATGGAAAACATTTAAAACACACATGACTCCGAAAGAAAGGAATGAACCATGAGGAACTCATTACCTCAAGCTAGATTAGGAGTAGAAGGAAAGAGATGAGGATTTTGACACATCATATTGGCCTCGGCCCCCCAAGTAGCACCCTCAACTAAGTGATTCCTCCATAACACCTTCACAGAAGCAACTTCCTTGTTTCTCAACTTCTTGACTTGCCAGTCTAAAATCTCAACCGAAACCTCTTCATTAGAAAGATTCTCTTTAGCTTCCAATTCCTCAAAGGAAACAAATGATGTTGGATCGCAACACATTTCTTCAACATAGATACATGGAAAATTGGATGCACCGATGCAAACTCATTGGGCAACTCAAGCTCATATGCAACTTTTCCAACACGTATCAAAATTTGGTATGGGCCTAAAAATGGGGACTAAGTTGCCCTTTCTTCCCAAACCTCAGTACACCCTTCATGGGTGAGATTTTCAAATAGACCCAATCATGAACCTCAAATTCAAGATCCCTTGTTCTAACATCGGCATAAAACCTTTGTCAACTTTGGGCCGTTTTCAACCTCCATCTAATAAGTTGAATCTTCTTTATGGCCTCATGTACCAATTCGGGACCTATTAGGGCAACTTCACCCACCTCAAACCATCTTATAGAAGACCTACACCTCCTACCATATAGTGCCTCACATAGAGCCATATCACACTGGAGAGATAACAGTTATTATAGGCAAACTCAATCAATGGTAAATGGTAATCCCAATTACCCTTAAAATCAATCACACAATCCCTCAACATGTCCTCCAAAGTTTGAATAGTACACTCCGCTTGCCCATTGGTTTGGGGATGAAAATTTGTTCTAAGATTAAGCTTTGTACCAAGACACCTTTGGAATGACTACTAAAATTGGGAAGTGAATTAGGTACCTTGATCGGCAATTATGTACAAGGGTACTCCATGCAACCTTACCATCTCTCTCAAATATAACTTAGCATAATTTTCCGCCGAATAGGAAACCTTGATAGGAATGAAATGAGCAAATTTCGTCATCCAATCCACTATAACCCAAATCGAGTCTTGTTGTGGCCGTGTATGTGGCAATCCTACAATAAAGTCCATATTCACATCTTTCCACTTCCAAGTAGGAATACCAATGTCTTGGGATAAACCTCCTAGTTTCTGATGCTCAACATTCACTTCTTGACAATTAAGACACTTAGCCACAAATCCCAAAATATCCTTCTTCATCTCATTCCACGAATAGATCTCCCTCAAATCACGGTTCATCTTGGTGGCTGCCGTGAGAATAGAGTTTCGAGAACTATGAGTTTCTACCAAGTTCTTATCCCTCAAGTCATCAACATTCGGAACACATAACCGACCTTGATATCTAAGTACCCCATATCCCCCTCGGGAACTTTTTGAGCAAAGCCTCTTTAAATTTTACCAAAATTGGATCAAGACCTTGCTTAGCCTTCACATATATCACAAAAGATGATTCATATCTATTATGAACCATAACACCACCCTTGGTGGAATGCACTAGTTGAACACCTAATCGGGCCAACCTATGAACATCTCAAACCAACTCTTTCTTTTCATCCTCTACATGAGCAACACTAACAATCGATAGTCGACTAAGAGCATCCGCTACCACATTAGCTTTACCGGGGTGATAAAGAACACTCATGTCATAATACTTCAATAATTCTAGCCACCTTCTTTGGCGGATATTCAAGTATTTTTGTCTAAACACATATTGCAAACTCTTATGATCTGTTAAAACATCAACATGAACCCCCATACAAATAATGCCTCCATATCTTGAAGGCAAGCACAACTGTCGCTAACTCAAGGTCATGGGTAGGGCAATCTTCTCATAGACTTTAAGTTTCCTAGAAGCATAGGGGATAACTTTACCATTCCACATAAGCACACATCCCAACCCAACTCTAGAGGCATCACAATATACCACAAAACCATCCATACCTTCTAGTAAGATCAACACCGGAGCGAAAGTAAGTCTATCTTTCAACTCGTGGAAACTTTTCTCACAAGCTTCCGACCATATGAATTTAGCATTCTTTTGAGTCAAAGTCGTCAAAGTAGAGGCAATGGAGGAAAACCCCTCAACAAACCTTCTATAGTACCCGGCCAAACCTAAGAAGCTTATAATATCTAAAGGAGTTAGAGGTCTAGGACAACTCTTTACCGCATCCATCTTAATAGAATCTACCTCAATTCCCTTACTCGACACAATATGGCCAAGAAAAGCTACGCACCTTAGCGAAAATTCACATTTGCTAAAATTCACAAAAAGTTGTTGGTCTTTAAGAATTTGCAACTCAATCATCAAATGATCAATATGATCATTCTCACTTCTTGAATAGATCAAAATATCATCAATAAACACAATTACAAACATATCAAGGTATTGTCTAAACACCCTATTCATCAAGTCTATAAACACCGCCGGAGCATTAGGCAAGCCAAACAACATCACACAAAACTCATAATGACCATATTGAGTTTGAAGTGCCGTCTTCAGAATGTCATCTTCTTTTACCCTCAATTGGTGATAACCTGGCCTAAGATCAATCTTAGAGAAATAATTGGCCCCTTAAAGTTGGTCAAACAAATCATCTATCTTTGGAAGAGGATACTTATTATTAATGGTAACCTTGTTGAACTGACGATAATCAATACACATACGAAGGAAACCATCTTTTTTCTTACAAACAAAACTGGAGCACCCCATGGAGAGATAGTCGATCGGATGAAACCCTTATCCAACAAGTCCTTGAACTATTTTTTCAACTCCTTAAGTTCTACCAGAGCCACTATATAAGGATGAATAGAGATAGGTTGTGTATCTGGGAGAATGTCAATACCAAAGTCTATTTCCTACTCGGGAGGAACACCAGGTACATCATCTGGGAATACTTCTGGAAACTCATTTACGATGGGGACTGACTCAAGAGTAGGGGTTTCAGAATCTACATCCCTCACCCTAACTAAATGGTAAATACAACCCTTAGCAATTATCTTTCTAGCTTTAAGACAAGAGACAAACTGACCCTTGGGCATATAATCTCCCCCCTTCCACTCAAGGATAGGCTCATTTGAAACTGAAATTTGACCAGACGGTTTCTACAGTCTATAGAGGCATAGCAAGAATGCAACCAATCCATTCCAATGATAACACCAAAATATATTATGTCAAGCTCTACCAAGTCAACAAGAGTAACTTTATGGGATAAGGAAATGAGACACTTTCTATAGACCCTCCTAGCTACGATAGAATCACCAACAGGAGTAGAGACAAAAAAAAAGGATCTAATAACACTTCGAGAAGGACTCAAACCTCATAGCCATATATGGCGTCACAAAAGACAAAGTAGCATCGAGATCAAGTAAAGCATACACATCAAGTTGAAAAACTTTTAACATACCTGTAACCACATACTGAGAACCCTCTTGTTTTCCACGAGTCTGAAGTGAATCAAAGCAGTTTTGCTTGGGAGAATTGTAACCCGAACCACTAGGAGTAGCTTGCTTTCCCTCTCTCCCCTTAGTCGTAAGCATTGGGCAATCCCTCATTTTGTGACCACTCTTTGAACAACTAAAGAAACCATCTATGTCGGCTAGACATTTACAATCATGCTTTTTCCCACACTTAGCATAAGTAGACCTAGCCAATGATGATCCACCACCATTCCCTCCTTGAGGCTTAGGGTTAGACACCCTATCCTTGTTTAACTTAGGAGGAGCATTAGAGGAACCTTGACTGGAAAACCCTTGTCGAAACTTGGGACGACCATGTCCATCAGATGTAGCATGAGAGAAATTACCATCACCAGTCTTAGCCCTCTTTAGCCCCCTAGACTTTTCCTTGAGTTTTGCCGCTTAAATTTGTTGTGTATGCACCATGAGAAGAGAGATGTCCTTGTCACCAATAAGCATATCCGTACGACACTCTTTAACCACCATTTTGGATACACCCGAAACGAACTTACTCATCCTTGCCCTAGAATCGGCAACCATTGTTAGAGCATATTTTGACAATTGTGTAAACTTTAGAGCATATTCCCTCACACTCATACTTCCTTGACGAAGGTTAATGAACTCAAGAACCATTTTTTCCCTCATCTCAAGGGGAAAGAACCTATCAAGAAAAGAAGATTTAAACATTTCCCACTCCACGGGACCCGCTCCTACCGGTCTCGCTTCTTTCCATTAATTGTACCACACTTAAGAAACACCCTTCAATTTATAAGCAACCAATTTTGCCTTCTCCACCAGAGTCAATCCTATGATAGCTAGCACCTTATACACCTCATCGATAAACTCTTGAGGATCTTCCTCAACCTTGAAGCCATAAAATTCTGGAGGGTTCATCCTTGTAAAGTCCCTCTCTTTTGAAGCCACCATATCCACATTTGGGTTCATGGGGGCTACCACCTCTCTATTGACTTGGGCCGTCATGGCTCGATCCAACATTTGAAAAGCTGATCTAAACTCTGCATTTGTAACTTCTTCGGCTAAAGAATATATCGGTGCTTGAGGAGAAACTTGGGGAAGAGCTTCTTGTTCCATATTCTCCCTCACATTCCTTCTAGTATAAGCTCTTTGCATAGACATATCCTGAAGAACATAGGATAAGTATTTGGAGAGAGACTTAATAGAGCTAAACTCTATGGCATGAATTTAGAGTAATGAATGAAGTGGAGTTTCCTAATCATATTGTAGCTTCTTAAGCATAAATGTGGCGCGCTTCACACTTATAAACTAAACTCTACTAGACGTGGCTTATGAGACATACTAGGATCATTCTAAACCTTGTGCTCTGATTACCAAGTTTGTCAGGACCAAGGGGTATACCCTAGATGTAACATGGCGTATAGAACCCCAAAGAACACCATTCAATCAACTTAGCTTTCATAACATAAGAAATAGGACAATAAGAGTAAAACAATAGTCTAAGTCCAAAAGATTTTATAAAAGGAAAGCGGAAGTCTAAACTCATGTCTCATCATAGCCATCTAGTACAACAGAATGAAATTGGGCCTAGCCCATACATCATTTCCGAAATGGATGTACAAGAAAGAAACTAAAACAATGAAATCCGTCCTCGAACCATGAGGACTCACTAAGCTCGAGAATACTCAAATCGAAGTTATATCCACAATATTTGGGAACCCTGTTTGTCGGACCCTATAATTCGGGAAAATGTGGGCAAGATTATGTATTAGTACAAAAATGCACTAAGTATGTGTCACGACCCGAGTCTACACCCAGAAGCAATATGGCATATTCGACCTCGAAGGGGTTTTACACAAGCCTCATAGAATTCATTCATCGCAAAGGTAATAGAAATAGTACGGAATTAACTTTTTTATTCAAAAACCATATAATCTATCAATCAAAAACATTTAAATGCAAGCAGAAGTCTATATCTCACATGGCCATCTTAGACACAATCTTTAAAAAAATATGGACACGACCCTTTACAATAGAATTCTAAAGTAGTCTATTACATGAAAAGAAAGAAACTTCTAAAAAGACACTTGTCCTCGAACTATGAGGACGTACCACTTGATTTTGGAAGAATATCAATCCAACCACTTCAATCTAGATAGAAGCAATCACTTGCCAGAACATACACCTATAGTAAAAACATAGAAGAATGGGTTGGCACACAAAAATGTACTAAGTATGATGACCATGCGAAAACCTACTTTAAAAGGGACATTTTGGTTGGAAACCATGCATTATGCCACTTTCTTAGAAACATCATGAACAATAGCATAAGAGAAGTCAAATACAAATATAATCATCATGCAAGTCATAACGTCACTTTTGAACAATATCAACATGTAACTCTTTCCCTTCACATTTAGCCTTCACCTCAAGTAACCCTCATGCTATACCTTATGCAATGCATGGAGAGCATCCCATACCACCACCCACATTAAGGTCACCAAAAGTGAACTTACCATTCAACCTTTCCATTTCAATAATACTCATACACAAGAGACCTAAACCTTTAACAAGTTATTTCATCTCATAAAGACCATCACTTAAGACAACCCCTAAGTCATACTTGTGCAATGTGCAAGTAACATCTCATACTACTACTTACACTAAGTACTCATTTGAAGTCACCATAGGCAAGGCACATTCAAATACAATAAGTCATAACAAAGAAGTAACTCATGATACAATCCAAGTATAACATTCATCATTACATTAGACATTGAAATCAACATTCTTTATTAGCTTCATTTAGAGGACTTTCATTCATTAGTCATTAAGACTTAGAGAACTCACTATATACCTCTTGAAGCCTACTCGTGCCACGTATGGATAGCATCCCATAGTACTAGCCACACTTCATAGAAGCTCCCAAAAAACTATAATACATATCTCACAGTATGGAATCTGATGTACTGTCCCACATCGTAAGGGTTGGCCTACTTGCCTAAGGTAAATCGGTATTTAGCTTAAGTGGATCCATTCGCTAGACCTTTATGGGAACATAGTTAAGGGACAAGGAGATTACTACTAGATACCACGCCTGAACTGACTTGAGGGCTTCCATCTCAAAAGATTGCTACTAGAAACCCCACCTCAACTCACGTGAGGTCTTCAATCTCATTCAATATCCTCTCCATTCTTAGCCTACATTTCCATAGAGTATTTTAACATTCATTACATTAAGGGATAAGAGATTGTTACTAGATACCCCACCTCAACTCACTGAGGGCATCCATCTCAAACTAAACATTCCTTCATTGGATAGCTCATAGATTCAAATATGAGAATAGCCTTCCATCTAAGAATCCCATTATCGTTCTTTAGTGTAAGATCAAGAATATCCTTTCAATCAACACATCATTATCATTCATTAGGGTATAATTGTGAATAGCCTTTCAATAAGTAATTCATCATTAACATTATCATTGAACTTTATTCATTATTGTGTGTGTATGTGAGAATAGCCTTTCACATAATTATCATTATTTACAAGTGTTGATAGAGAGATAACATTCTTTCCTAACACAATTAGCTTCTAGACATGATCATCATTCATTCATTTAGATCACACACATATATCATATCACAATTATACATTAACCTCCACATGTAGGGTACAAGGAATATATCCATCAATTCAATTCCACAATATACATAGTAAATAAACACCTCCACCTTTCAAGTGGATCAACATCTAATTCACAATTCTAATTCAACAAGTAATTGATCATAATTTGCCCTTCAAGGGTCTTACTTCCAAATCACCAACACACCAACAATTCACTACAATTAGGGCATGGGTAATAATATACTTCAATAATCTAAAGCAATTTAGGCAAATTCTATTCACATGCATTCATTATCAACAAACGCACTTCATAAAGGCACAATTTAGTAATTGAGAGAAATCATGGGTTCATAGAGTATTTTCATCATAAATCATCAATTAAACATTAATACAATCATAATTTATCATTATGAACCATTTGAAAACGTTTGATGAAAGGACCCATGAGATTGAGTAAAACCTAGGGTTTTTGAGAACATCAAAACTTTGAAAATTTCTTTGAAATTAACTCTAGGGTGTAAGCTAATCCTAGATTAGGGATCACCATACCTTAATAGATGAATTCCAAAAAAATCCACTCAATTAGCCTTCCTCTTCAAGCCCTAAGTCTTCTTCTTCTCTTGGTGTTCAATGGAGTTCTAGAGAAAAGATATTTGGAGAGGGAGGGATTTTGATTTGGGGAATTTGAATAATGAAATCTAAAATAGTATTTTATTGTTTTAATACTCTTAAAATATCTTCATATACTTAAAATAACCGTCCATACACTTAACATAATTAATTAACCAATTACGAAAAGACCCCTACACTTGGCTGCAACTTGACAGCAAAATAGTGGAGACTTACGCCCTAGACCTACGGACCGTGTGTCCATTCACGAACTGTACTGATGGTCCGTAGTCTGGGGCTGTGGCTTGGTTTGGGGATCCTTGACCTACGGAGACCATCCACGGGGCGTGGATGGACCTACGGGGCGTGGACCCCTTCCATAGGTCACCAAACTTTGGCCAACTTTATGTTTTAGGGCAGCCTTGGGGGTTAGACTTAGGGTCCTCCTCAAAGACCCCTAGGGTGGTCCTTGGGGAGTCGTACCTTGATGTTTAACCCCTAAACCCCTCAACCATGACTAGGGACAATATTTAACCACTCATAACCCAAAACTAACTCAAAACGATTCTCGTCAAGCTATAGTTCAACCTATCAGATTTTAGGGTCGTTACATTATCCCCCACTTAGGAACATTTGTCCTCGAATGACACTTTAAACACATTAAGCAATTAACGACTCAAGACTAGCAGCCCATCAAGTAAGTAACATTACAAACAATACACAAAACTAGGAGAGAGCATCAATTCCACATTAACAAGCTCAATGCAACACAAGAAAGTAGGAACTACTTCTACAAACTCATTATGCATCAAAACTCCACATTTCTCATTACATTGGAGGCATTACCTTCTCCAACCCACATCATGCTCATCCTAACACCCTTAGGTAAAATATGCAATTACTCTCAAAAGCACATTTAGGCATGTTCAACAATTCAACTTATGAAGCACATATACAACTCATACTAAATGCACATCAACATGAGGAAAAATATTCATGAAAACTCATTTTCTCATTTAAACAAGAATTCAACTACAACATGCATAACATAAGGAGACCATGGAAACACAATATCACACATGACTCCACAACATGAAACAAGCTACAAGGAACTCTTGGTCTCAAGCTTGAATAGGAATATAAGGAAAGAGATAAGGATATCAACACTCTCAACAACCTTACTATTCAACATACCATCCCCTCCTTAGGAGGAAAACCCAACTAAGGTTAACATGAAAACAACATAAGGACCTCAATACAACATTCACACTATAAGGAACCATCAACATACTAGAGCTTTTAAACTAGGAAGGTCCTCATTAAGCAACTCTTGCTCACAACAACTTTACCAACACCACTCAAGGTCTCATATGAGTCTACCACACTAGGTCTAAATTCCTCAAACTCACTACACCTCATAAGGTGAGAATCAAGCAAGCCTAACTTATGAACATCAAGGACATTCAACCACCTTGCCATCTAAGCCCATTATCTGCCCCTTAGGGGTAAGCCTATACAAACTCTCTACAACATTACTTCTTTCAATTCTAAGGTCGATGCAAAATATCACTAAACCTTCACACTCATCACACAAGGATGATTCCAATATGAGGTGAATTACATGTATACCCTCTTTTAAGGAATCCACTCACTTAACACATCAAAACATTTCTAAAACACCTCATTCCATCAACTCTTTCAACATACCTCAAAACTCATCATGACCTTCTACCAACAACACCCATAAAGCAACCCATTCATACTAAAGACAACATCACCACAAATCACCTGAAATCTAGCAAGTCACATAGTCACAATTGACATCAATACACATATTTTTCTCTCTCGATCCTTGAAACATTAACCCTTCTAGTAGTCACATCTTCAATACCACCAGAAAAGGAATAAGAGACAAAACTTATGGAGTCAAACTCTATGGCATGACTTGAAGATTAATGAGAGAAATGTAACTTTCTAACATCCTATAGCCTCTCGCTCATAGATGTGTCGCGACTAACACCAAAGAACAAGACTCTACTAGACGTGGCTTGTGAGACATCAATCCTAAACACCATTCCCAAAACCTTATGCTCTGATACCATGTTAGTCATGACCCGAGTCTACACCCCGGAAGCAACATGTCGTACTCAACCCCGAAGGGGTCTTATACAAGCCTCATAGCATTCATTCATCGCAAAGGTAATAGAAATAGTATGGAATTAAAACTTTTTTATTCAAAAACCATACAATCTATCATTCAAAAACACTTAAACGCAAGGGGAAATATATATCTCACATGGCCATTTTAGACACAATCTTTAACAAAATAGAGACACGGCCCTTTACAATAGAATTCTAAAGTAGTCTTTTACATGAAGAGAAAGAAACTTCTAAAAAGACACTTGTCCTTGAACTATGAGGACGTACCGCTTAATCTAGGAAGAATAGCAATACAAGCACTTCAATCTAGATAGAAGAAATCACTTGTCGGAACCTACACCTGCAGTAAAAACATAGAAGAATGGGTTAGCACACAAAAATGTACTAAGTATGATGACCATGCAAAAACATGCTTTAAAAGGGACATTCTAGTTGGTAACCATGCATTATGCCACTTTTTTAGAAACATCATGAACAATAGCATAACAGACATCAATACAAATATAATCATCATACAAGTCATAACGTCACTTTTGAACAATATCAATATGTAACTCTTTACCTTCACATTTAGCCTTCACCTCAAGTAACCTTCATGCTATACCTTGTGCAATGTATGGATATCATCCCATACAACCACCCACACCAAGGTACCACATTAAGGTCACCAAAAGTGAACTTACCATTCAACCTTTCCATTTCAATAATACTCATACACAAGAGACCTAAACCTTTAACAAGTTATTTCATCACATAAGGACCATCACCTCAAACAACCCCTAAGTCATACTTGTGCAATGTGCAAGTAGCATCCTATACTACTAATCACACTAAGTACTCATTTGAAGTCACCATAGGCAAGGCCAATTCAAATACAATAAGTCATAACAAAGAAGTAAATGATAATACAATCCAAGTATAGCATACATCATTACATTAGACATTCAAATCAACACTCTTTATTAGCTTCATTTAGAGGACTTTCATTCATTAGTCATTAAGACTTAGAGAACTCACTATAGCCCTCTTGAAGCCTACTTGTGCCATGCATGGATAGCATCCCATACTGCTACCCACACTTCATAGAACTCCTCAAAAAACTATAATACACATCTCACATGATGGGAATAAGCATTTAACCGACATAGATCATGAGAGCTAGATCACAGAATTTGATATATTGTCCCACATCGTGAGGGTTGGTCTACTTGCCTAAGGTAAATCGGTATTTAGCTTAAGTGGATCAACTAGCTAGACCTATGAGGTCACATAGTCAAGGGACAAGGATATTGATACTAGATACTGTCACGACCCAAGCCTAGGGCCTAGACGTGACATGGCGAATGGGGAACCCGAAGGAACCCCAAACAAGCCTCTCAAACTTGTCATCACACTTCATCGGTCGCGGAAGTATATTCAACATTAAATAACGGGAAATAGGGACTAAGGGCAACCATTTCAAAATAACATCATCGAATAAGAGTCAAGCTCATTTACAAAATACTTGTCTAACGTATACCTCTACATACATAGATAGGACGGGGGCCATGACATATTACCAACTCCCGTCATAGTCAAAATACAATGGCAAGCTAAAGTCTCATAACATAAGAGTAAGAAACATAACATAGCCCTCGAATCATTGAGGACTCACCAACAATCTCGGATAAGCACCGTACTAGCCACGTGAATGGAGAGAAGGATCAAGATTAGCTCTGGTCCCTACATGGTGACATCATGTAGGCAAAATATGCGTTAGTACTTTGGAATGTACTAAGTATGCGGGGTGCAATACAACAATAGACAAGGACGCAATCGAAATGCAAGAGATAGTTCCATAGGCATAATAAATAATAATATGAGGATGCATGATCAAAGTGAAGTCAAAACATGTTTAAGTAAAACTATACTAATAGTAGATATCATATGTGTGTGCATAATCCGACCAATCTATAACCCCAACTTAGGATGGGGAATGCCGTTCACACCCGGACACCCTGGTGGCAAGGTATAAACCCCTCACATGGTTGATGTTGGTCACACCCCAAGCATCCTAGGTAGCGAGATATAAACCTCTCACATGGTTGATGTTGGTCACACCCCAAACATCCTAGGTGGCGAGATATAAACCTCTCACATAGTTGATGTTGGTCACACCCCAAACATCCTAGGTGGTGAGATATAAACCTCTCACATGGTTGATGTTGGTCACACCCCAAACATCCTAGGTGGTGAGATATAAACCTCTCACATGGTTGTCCGGTTCTTTTCCCCCGGACCGGGCATGGTCATGCAACACTTTATATAGGAAATTCACCTTAGGCTCTAATGCAATCTCATGTATGGAATGAACATATACATAAGCTTAGTTTGTCATCAACACATTTCTGGAATGCCATACATCTCATAACTCAAGCCCTAAAGCATCAATTCATCAATTCTCCATAATTGGACATTTTGTCAAACATCTTGAAGGCATGTAATGGGATCAAAGAGCATAGAAAATAGGGTAGTAATTATGCAGCCAAACCAGTGAACAACCTACAACAACACAGTTTAACACCCACAAGACCACATGAAAAAATCTCCAAATCCATTCCGAATTTAGATTCAAGTTCTAGAGTCACAACATGCTCAAAACAATCACTCTTCATGTTTAAAATTCACTTGTGCAGGAAATTTATACAAGGAACAAGACTAATTTATGAACCAGGAATTAAACCATGAATTAGTGAGTAGAATAGAGACTAGGCACTATGGGTGGAAGGACCCATGAGTTCAACACCACATACCTTGAGTTTTTATGAAGGCCTTGAGAGTGTCTTCAATGGAAGCTTGGAACTTGGGAGCAAGAGTCTCTTCAATTTTGATGAAGGTTTTGGATTAGGGTTCTTGAGAGAACTTTGAGAGAAAATGTGTCTAAGTATGGGAGAGGTGTTTTGGGAAATGTTTTAGAGATGGGAATTGAGTTAATGTTATATAGGAAATAACATATGCCCTTTGGAAAAAACGGAACAAACACTTGGAAAAAAAAGTGAGGCGGGTGAACAGTAACTTTGGTTACTGGAAATTGCATTTTCTGCCCAGACAGGTTTTATGAAAATGGGCATAACTTCTTCGTCCGAACTCCGAATGAGGTGAAATAAAGTGCGTTGGGTAGCTAACTCAAAGGGATTTCCATGGATATATTATGTCCACCAAAATTATTTGTGTGCTAGGAGATATGACCCTCCAAAGTAGACCCTCGAAAAAGGCTTCACTTGGAAATTTCGGATTTCGATACGGTTGTTCTAAAATTTGGGTGAGACCCATTTCCCACTCAATTTGACCCCCTAAACAAGAATATGAAGTCGGATTTTTGAAAAACAAAACGGATTCTTAGATATAGCTAAAACAAGTTTCCGGTAACTTTCGAAGCACATTTTTAGGAACTTTTTGGGTCGTTTCAGATACCCCGCCTGAACTTACGTGAGGACTTCCATTTTAAGAGATTGCAATTAGAAACCTCGCCTCAACTCACGTGAGAGCTTCCATCCCATTCAATATCCTCTCGGTGCTTATCCTACATTCCCATACATTATTTTGACATTCATTACATTAAGGGATAAGAGATTGTTACTAGACACCCCGCCTCAACTCACGTGAGGGAATTCATCTCAAACCAAGCATTCCTTCATCGGATAGCTCATAGATCCAAAGATGATAATAGCCTTTAATCTAAGAATTCCATTATTGTTCTTTAGTGTAATATCAATAATATCATTCCAATCAACACATCACTATCATTCATTAGGGTACAATTGAGAATAGCCTTTCAATAAGTACTTCATCATTAACATTATCATTAAACTTTATTCATTCTTGTGTGTGTATGTGAGAATAGCCTTTCACACAATCATCATCATTCACAAGTGTTAATAGATACATAACATTCAATCCTAGCACAATTAGCTTCTAGACATGATCATCATTCTACAGCATATCACAATTATACATTGACCTCCACATGTAGGTTACAAGGAATATATCCATAAATTTAATAATACAATATACATAGTAAATAAACACCTCCACCTTTCAAGTGGTTCAACATCTAATTCACAATTCTAATTCAACAAGTAATTGATCATAACTTGCCCTTCAAGAGTCATACTTCTAAATTACCAGCACACTAATAATTCACTACAATTACGGAATGGGTAATAATATACTTCAATAATATAAAGAAATTTAGGTAAATCCAATTCACATGCATTCATCATCAACAAACTCACTTCATAAAGACACAATTTAGGAATTGAGAGAAATCATGGGTTCATAGAGTATTTTCATCATAAATCATCAATTAAACATTAATACAATCATAATTTATCATTATGAACCATTTGAAAACATTTGATGAAAGGACCCATGAGATTGAGCAAAACATAGGGTTTTTGAGAACATCAAAACTTTGAAAACTTCTTTGAAATTGACTCTAGGGTGAAAGCTAACCCTAAATGAAGGATCACCATACCTTAATAGATGAATTCCACAAAAATCCACTCAATTAGCCATCCTCTTCAAGCCCTTAGTCTTCTTCTTCTCTTGGTCTTCAATGGAGTTCTACAGAGAAGATATTTAGAGAGGGAGGGGTTCTGAGTTGGGAAATTTGAATAATGAAATCTAAAATAGTATTTTATTATTTTAATACTCTTTAAATATCTTAATATATTTAAATAACCGTCCATACACTTAAAACAATTAATTAACAAATTACCAAAAGACCCCTACACTTGGCCGCAACTTGACAGCAAAACAGTGGAGACTCACGCCCTAGACCTACAGACTGCGAGTCAATTCACCAACCGTACTGCTGGTTCTTAGTCTATTGTTGTGGCTTCTTTTGGGGGGTCCTTGACTTACCGAGGCCATCCACGGGGTGTGGATGGTCTTACGGGGAGTGGACCCCTTCCGTAAGTCAGCAAACTTTGGCCAACTTTCTGTTTTGGGGAAACCTTGGGGGTTAGACTTAGGGTCCTCCTCAAATACCCCTAGGGTTGTCCTTGGGGAGTCATATCTAGACGTTTAACCCCTAAGCCCCTCAACCATGACTCGGGACAACATTTAACCACTCATAACCCAAAACTAACTCAAAATGACACTCGTCAAGCTCTAGTTCAACCTACTAGATTTTAGGGTCATTACGATATGATAACTATGCATAAAAAAATATTTAAAATATGCTAACAAGGGATATTTCATTCCATGACATACAGTTGACCACGTAAAACATAGTATAAGAGGGTTAGAAAACATAAGTCATAACATCATGGTTAATGTAAGCTAAATCATCTTTAAGTCATTGGATCCATATGAGCTACTCCTTGAGTAACCTTAGTTCACATTTAGTCTTGTTGTGGGAAAATGAGTCTTAACCAACATAGAGACCAAGTGAGCTATAACATGATCCCTCGGTGTCTCCTACACCGAAAAGGGTTGTTCTACCTTCCTAAGGTAGAACCATGAACTTCTACCTTAAGTGGATACACTATCTAATCAACCTATAAGGGCATATAGTTTAAGAGGTAAGGAGATTGTTACTAGAAACTCGACCTCTACTAACGGGAGAGCTTTCATCTCAAGAGATTGCTTCTAGAAACCCAGCCTCTACTAACGGGAGAGCTTCTATCTCACATCACTATCCACTTGATGCTAAGCATAATTCCCATGGAATAGTCAATTCTTACTTATTATTATCATTCATGGAAAGGTGTCCTTGGACAACCAAGCCAAGCTAGTTTCATTAGGATAACTCTTACTCTTTGATTCAATTAGGTGACAATAGCCTTTCAACCTAATAATCCATGTTATGTGAGAAAACCTTTCACATCATGCTAGTATGTGTTTATGTGAATATCCATTCACCACAGAGTCATCAAACATCATCATTGGCACTTTACAAAGCACCCTTAAACATTTCCATAGGTTTCATAAGGTCATGCATAAACTCATACTTTGCCCTTTCAAGGTTCAAAGCTTACTTTCAATCACCACATATAGAAATCAAGGTTTAGATAGGTATTATATCATAAATTCATGTGATTCTATCACTTCATGCCTTATATAATAAAACTCCTCTTTCATAGTCAACAACCCACATCATATGATCATAATTTGGAAAACATGGCGGTTTGCATGGGTTCGTGGGGGAAACATCATAACAACATTGTAAATCATCAATTCATAAATATTAAAACATAATTTAATCGTTAATATCAATAATCAAAAGAACCCATGGTAATTGAAGAAAATCCTAGCTAATTTGGGGAATTCTACCTTTTGAACTAGAGGAATTTGGGGACTCCATGAATGGAAGAGATTCATGGATGAAAACTACCATACCTTGAATCCAAATTCTAGCCTTCGATGGAGAAATTGGAACCTTAGCTTGAAACCCTAGGTTGAATCTTCTTCTTTTTCAAGTTCTAGACAGAGAATATTTAGGAGGAGATTTGGCTTTCTTTTGGGAATTTGGAAGAATAAATTAACTGGGCTGAATTTTTGGGGTAAAAGTCCAATATAAGGTCCTAGACTTAGGCAAACCAACATATTATAGGAATCAACTAATTAGGAAAAGACCCAACTAATGCCAAAATTAACTGCTAGGTGACGACCTACAGCCACCCATCGATGGACCATTGTTTGGTCATTAGAGAATGGGATTTTGGGCTTCGAACCACGGACCCCGACCACAGACCGTGGTCTGACCTACGGTCTGTAGGCCTGGCAGTAGTCCTGGGCTCACAAACCCTTCCTACATTGGCTAACTACGGACCATACCTATGGTCCATGGTTCCATCCACAGGTCGTGAGTGGTTGGCGTGGTTTGGTACCTGCAATATCTGGAAAGCTACAATTTGGCCTTTCTGAATACTGTGGGTTACACAATCGCGATCAATACCGCTGACTGAATAGTGCTCTTGATTGAACGAAAAGTGTATGCAAATCCAAAGAGGGAAATTTGAGTTGCATAAGTCATGTGTGAACTGTTAGAATCAAATTATGACTAGTCGAATATCGAAGTGAGTCTTGTAATGATCGTTGCACGCGAGCTTAACTTATAGAGTCATGATCAATGATTGTGTTGAATACCTTATGTGGTGAGGTTTTCATGAAACATGTGCTTGGTGATACCTATAACTTGCCCCGTTGGTCTAATCGGCCAACATTAGTGAATGAAATAAATTATCTTAGGCACAAAGTTTTGAGAGTTAACCATATTGCTATTATACCTCCTTGTGACCACGTTGTGAGAGTGTGAACCTAGCTTGGCACCATTTGAGCATACCCTTTTCTTTAGAGGAAAAATGAACGCATTTAGCCTTTTTCCTCCCCACCTAAGTCATTCATGAAGCCTTCGTCCGTTGAATAGCCAACTTTGGCAAAAAGCCTAAGTTGGGATGTGGTGAAAAAACAAAAAAGAAATTGAGCAAGAAGTTTGTGAATTCACTCTTGAAGAGTTATGTTGAAAAAAAAATGGAACCCCTCTATGAAAAAAAGAGAAACAAAAGAAAAGGAAAAGAAAAAAATGGGAATAAAATTTTACAATTTGTGCATGGATGGAAAGAAAAGGGGTATCCAATGAGTTTTGTGCTTGGAAATACTCATGGTGGATTGTGTGAAAAGAGTTAAAGCAAAAAATAAGAAGTAAAATGCAAGTCATTCTTCATGAAGGTAGAAATCACTAAGCAAGAATGATCATACCTTTATCCTCAACCCTATTACAAGCCTTGAAAGACCTTGGTGATCTTGATTGAGCTAAATGATATGTTGATAAGAAAATACGGGCAAGCATATTGGTAGAATCATGCATGTGTTTATCTTCGGGACTGTGGTTGATTTCCATTCCTTAAGTCATAATATTTGATGAGCTTTGTGTAAACATGGAATCATTCTTGATTTGAAGGTATTCGAATACTCTTGTTGAGCTTGAATTTGCATTTGAAGCAAACATTGTGAGCTTGACTTCTATTTGATGATGGCTAATCACAGTTTGAAACTTAGAGTGCACAATTGAACATTGCATGGGTATATTGAATCTCGTATGCATTCATGTTGAATCTTAAGTAGCAGTGTTTGTAGACATCTCTGTTTAACCGATTAATCTTATGTTTTACTTGAGGACAAGAAATGTTTTAAGTTGGGGGTGTTGATGAGTCAGGGATTTCGACTCATTAAGGGCTTAATATTCAGGGATTTAGTGTCTGAAATGCCTATTTTATACTCATAACTGAGGTTAAAATGATAATATACAGCAATGAAGGCATAAGAGCAGGGCAAGGACATTACGAGGCAACAAGGAGTGAAAAAGCTAAAACAAGTTGAAGAAAAGAAAAGTTGGTACTTGCCAAAGCCACTCGGCAACTCACTCAGTAGACCTTCAGCTCACTTAAAGTTCCAGCCTGCCAGCCCATGGACAAAACTAACTTGCCTAGCAGATAAGTGGTTCGGCACCACACTGAATAGCTCAGCGATGCCTAATTAGCTTGCCAAATGTTACATAAAGAGATGGGAAAAGCCACGCTAAGAAAGTGAGAAGAGCAAAACTCGGCGCCGCCGACCATTTTGGCGAACTCGACCAAGCCCGCCGAATATTATAGGAAGATTTGGTGAAAAGTCACACCAAAAAGGCGAGCAGAAGAGCACTCGGTGTGTCATCGACTTATTTGGCGAGCCCGACTTACTTTACCGAGTTGACTCCGTGCTGAAAGTCTGGGAACGTACAAATGCAATTTTGAAAAGAAGAGAAGGAGTTCCCATATTGTTCAATTTTGGGATTTTACACTCTAGAATATTGTTTTTACATTTCTGAGAAGAGATTTAGGGATTGTGAGATTTTCAGCCTAATTTCTAGCATTTTGAGGCTTGGGGATCATTGTCAAATCTGATGGAAAACTTTGTTGGTGACGATTTCTTGTTCTTTACTATATTTGGCTAAAAATCTCATTCTTGGAGGTGTGACTATGTAGTTGAATGCATTTATTAGCTAGTGGGCATTGTTAGTTACTTATTTTATTGTTGTTTTGAAGAGGGTTCAATTAATTGTTCATGTTTTAATTAAGGAATTGTAGTTGCAAATGCAATTCAAGCTTAGTGCTCAATACTTTCTTGAGAAAGAAGTATTAGAGTCAAATTATTAGTTGATGACTGTACTGGCTGCATTGTTATGAATCTAGTTTGAGAAAGTGGGTTTGATTGCAATCTTACAAATCTAGCTTGAAATAATGGATTGATTGAGGCAATGGGTTGTTCGTTTTTGTTTTTCTTGTTGAGGTTCGAGAGAACACACTTGATTCGCAATAGTTATTTAAGAAATAGCTATTGAACTCAAATCCTAGCCTACCCACTGATATTCAACACATTTGAGTAACTAGTAATTACCCATTATGCGGATCAAAACAATGACAACGATCGACCAACCAACACATAACATACATTGTTTCACTATCACCAAGGTACCAACTTTCTGACAAACAAAATCCCTTTTATTTCACACAATGACTTATGAATTTGAGTACAAGGATTCATTCAGCACTCACACTCAGAAATAACTTCAAGTATAGTTAGTGCTCAGTACCATAGGCTTGCCCTTATTTTCACTGTTTAGACTCTCCAAACTAGATTCTAGGATCACTATAGGACTTTCTTGGCTTGTAACGTAGGCTCAGGGTCAGGTTTGGTACATTTGGGTACTTCTTAGTGACTTTCTGCCCTCCTTGACATATTACACTAGGCTTTCAACCTCTTTTTGCCCTATTTTTACCATCCTACCATTTTACCTTCTTTCCATTGATTTTCTTCAACCATGGTTGTGACTTTAGATTTTGTAGCTCTTTATTTTTTATTTTTTATTTTATTTTATTTTTTTCCAACTTTTTCTTGCATTTTATTCTTTACTTTAGCTTTCAACAAGTCACATCCTTTCCTCTCTTTTTTCAACATCAAACTCTTTTCATACCCATTTTTCTTTCGGTTTCCTCTATCATAGCCACCCTCAACTTATGGATTTTCCATTGGTTGAGGTGCACAATACCCGATGTCAGGTCAGGGCCAAGATTGAAGTTACTTTTTACATTAGCCACCCTTAACTTAGGCTTTTGGCCTAAGTCGAGGTGCACATGTCCAAGGAGGGACTGGGGGCAACATAGTTGATTATAGGAAGGTGAGTTCGGGGTTTAGAAAGAAATGGTCTAATTTTAGGCTCAAAGCATTTGGATCAAAGGGAGCATTTATTTCATTTGGTTGGATCCTTCTTTTAGGCAATTTATGGACTTATCAGAACAAGGGCCTATGATCACTTCCTAGCCTCTAGAGTGAATTGTCTTAGCAAGACTAACCGGGCAAGTTCTAGTTTTGCACAAAAACTATTTGAACAATCAACTATTCTCACACACTCTTGGAACATAATTTCATTATCAGATTATTAGATTACACAGTTCAAGTTTCAGCTTAAGTCATGCCATCAAGTTGATTCATTATCATGTCATACTCAGAGCCAACGCATTCAACTTGTCTTAGCTACCAATTCTAGTACACATCACAATATTTGGATGGGTATCATTTTTTCTAGCCATCATGCTTTATTCTTTTTCATTCTTCTACACATACGATCCTAACATATGCCGGTTCAATAGAAAATAAACAGTCTCTTGGGGAAAGAGAACACAGGCAAGAAAACCTCAAGAGAGGATTTATGAGTTGGGTTACTCAGACTTCACCCTATCACTCACAATCAATTTACCCCATCCCCAACAAAAATAGATGTGATTGTCCTCAATTCATACAAAAACAGTAAAAGATAATGGATTGGGTGAAGCAAACCTATGGCACAAAGCGTCAAAGAATCATGAACAATTTGGTGGGTCCGGTTTCTCGAAGCCCGCTGGGACCATACTTGGGTCACCCTCAGTAGTGCCCACATCATCCATCATAGCACCCTTAGTAGTGCTCTCGGTGACTCTAACCACACCATCAGTGGTGCTCACAACGTCCCTCACAACAGGCGGGACCTCTACAACTGGGGCAGAACTCGATGCCCCTGTAACACTCTCACGCACCCTCTACTGGCGCAACTCTTCATCTAAAATTGAAGCCTTCCTAGCCTCCTTCTCCTACCTACACTGTCTCTTTTGGGCTTTTTCCTCTTCAGTGCGACTAGAACGATGTCTCTTACCTTTGGTATGTGTAGGCTCAAGCCCCTTCTCGGCAATCCCACTGAATAAAGAATCCAGCACCGTATCATCAACCAACGTAGTAGGTGTAGCTTGAGGCTCAACTCTAGGGGTGGAAAGAATGGCATCAACATTGGCCCAGAGACTGGCTAACTCTGTCTAAAAAATGGATAGATCTATGGTCAGGGCTGGTCGCTCGAGGACTCTTAATTCAAAGGCATCGAAATGCTTATTAACGGCCTGGATCTGCCGGTCTATCATGCCCTTCATCCTTCACTCCATTCTGGCCTTAGAATCAGCTATAGACTTTTGCATCCAAGGTTGGATGTGATGCATTAATGTAGCCATCTGAGCCTTTAATTTTTGTACTCTGGCCAACGGGACAACAACAGCTCTTAATGGTGGTGTGGATCGGGATGAGCTCGGGGCCCTACTAGCGGCCTGGGAAGAGGAGGCCGGGACAGTATCAGTGTGATATGGTATAATGGGGTCACCGCCCTGTGCTTGCCCCACTGTGTCTGCAAGATCTGCCCCCATGAGAGGTACCTCAACCTAGGGCTCTCTGTGAGGTGCCACCACATTTGCTTCATCTCGAATGAGGCCTATATCCAAAATCCATGTAGGGTGGATCAACCTATCACAATGCCAGATCGACACTCTAGAGTCCCTGCATAATTGAAAAATCAAACATGGAAAGGGGTAAGTAGTGGAGGTCTTGAATGCCCTCTCATGAATCTCTGCTAGCAGCATGCGGACAAAGTCAATCTCCAATCCTGCTACTAAAGTTGCAACCATGACCGCTGTGTCTCATGGGAGTTGGTTGTCAGTTTTTGTAGGCTACATCCTGTTACGCACCAACAACCAAAAAAACTTGGCCACAAAATTTAACGTGGCCTTTCGAATACCCAACCGTGGTATGGCGACCCACTCCGCACGCTCTCCATCTGCAGCAATGTATTTAGCCAACGATAGTATAACAGCCTCTCGCTGCTCAGCATTCCTCTGGAAAGCACCACTCCGTATGATGTCCCATATGTAGTCAAACTCCGCTGTGTTTAGTGACTATGAGTGACCTGTGCTGGGACCATAGTGAAAGAGGTTGATGGTGGCATGTGATATGTCCACCGATCAATCTCGTACCATAGTGGAAGTGAGAGGATCTTGGGATATGGGCTTTGACTGCTTGAAAATCGAACCACGAAGAGTGGCAGCATAGGAGCCATAGAACTCCCGCACAATTTCCTCGCTATAAGTCGCTAGGTCTCGAGCCATCCAGTCACACTTGTGAAGGTTAAAAAGTCGGTGGATGTCAGGGACAGTGTGCAAGCTCCCCGTGAGGACTTTGCGCTCTTCTGTAATAAGTTAGGTCATTTTCTCTTTGTCATTGTTTATCTTGGCATCCCAATAAATTTGCCATTGGCCCTCAACACACCATCTGTTTGGCTCGCTGGCCACTAGAGTAGGATCCTCATTCCTTGGTGCTGGTACTGACTTTGAGCTAGTGGCCTCATCAAACGAGGCTGCTTGTTCATTCTGGCCGGACCCTGTGGCTGATTTAGCATTGGACCCCGAAGTATGGGCAAATTTGGACCCCGTATCATGGTTGGTCTCAAAGCTCATAGCATGGGCAGATTTAGAGCTGGATGTAGAACCAACCTCAAAATCGGAAGTAGAACCAGCCGGTGACCCGATCAGTGTACTTTCCTCATCAGACTGGGAGATAATGACTACGTCGGTGACCACCTGTCGGGATGTATTATGGGTAGCCCGAGGTGCTGTAAGGGATGTCCTCGTGGCTGGTGGAACATATGCTGGATCCTTTTCGGTGCCTATGTCTTCATCGATTAACCTGAAGCTAAGAGCAATAGATTTTGACTTGACCTATTTTATATAGGTGACTAGTTTCTTGGGTGCCATCGTACCTACGAAAGCGCTATTAGTGCCAAAACTAACTACAAACACACTCGAAAAAAATTTAGAACTAAAAATAAACAGCAACAAAGACCCCAAAAAATTTCAGATAGTGGCTACAATGGTCATCCATGGTGGAGACCTACAGTCCGTGGAACCCTTCCGTGGATCAGATGACAACAATTCGCAAATGGAAACCACGGATGTGAAGAACGGTCCATATATTGATCTACGGACCGTAGTCCACATTAGTGGTTTCACACTTGGTG
Organism: Solanum commersonii; assembly: GCA_029007595.1. Lineage (NCBI taxonomy): Eukaryota > Viridiplantae > Streptophyta > Magnoliopsida > Solanales > Solanaceae > Solanum > Solanum commersonii. The sequence goes on from JAJTWQ010000006.1 coordinate 9,013,144, forward strand.
AAATTTTCAAGTGCATCCAACCACGAACCGAATCTACGGTCCATAGACGGGGTATCGTGGATGTGATCTGTGCCAGGTTTCAGCCATTCTTTATTTTCAAGCGCACATGTTTTACCATTTTCAACAGCATCCTAGTCTAACCATCCATTTCAACAGCATCCTAATCTAACCATCCATTTCAACATTTAATCATGCTAGTTCATCATTCTAAGGGTTCCAATTACTCAATTTGATAATTATTTCATACAAGATTCGGAACCTTAAGTCAAAACTTACATATAGACTAGCATTAAGACAGGTTTAACACACTATCAAGGTGACACAATCAAAATTTATCGTCCCAAGGGTTTTAGTACTTAAATTTTAGCATGTAATAACATAAGCTTATTTACCCGAGGTCAAGACCCGACTCTCGACTTTCTATATTCAATCTATGAACCGAAATTCAAAGTGAGGGGAAAGTCTATTACCTTACAAGCAATGAGGAGTGGGGTGATTGTGTGATGACACTAAGCTTTGCTAGACCACACTAAATGCCTAGTTGAGCCAAACCCAAACACCGTAGTTTTGAATAAGGCAGTTGAGAGGGATTGGGAAATTTCTGGGATGAATGGAGGTTGGAGAGGAAAGGGAATTTAGGATTTTGGGGAAAATGAAGGGAAGATTAATTGGGGAGTGATGGAGTGATTATGGAGAGATTTGAGTTTGGGATGTTATGAAACGGTTTGGGATGTTATGAAACGGTTTGGGAGTAAATGGAGGGAAGTGGAATGATTTAAAATTGGGGGATTTTAAATAGGAGGGGTCCAGGTCGAGTCAGGCAGCATTAGGGTTTTGGATCCACGAGACCATGTCTACGGTCCATGGGTCGATCTATGGTCCGTAGATTAGGACCGTAGATCACTCTTATACTTGGAAAAGTTTAGGGGCTTACCTAGGATATACGGACACCATCCACGGTCCGTTGATGGATCAACGGACCGTCGATGGGGTCCGTAGACCTCTGCACCAAACTATTTTCTGCAGATTTTTCATAGCGTACCTACACATGTAGCAACCATTAGGCTATTCTTTTTACATTTTCTGGACACTTTTTAGACACAGACCCTATGCTAATTCTAGCCAACACTAAAAACAAACTAAAACATCTATCTAAATTAATACAGAGAATCAATTAAACACAGAAAATTACTAGATGGAAAACAAAAACCTATCGTTGGCTAGATTGTACATCTTGGGTTGCCTCCCAAGAAGCTCTTGATTTAAGTCGCGGCACGACGCAGGCCTCTTGATTACTCAGAATTCATCAAGATGATAGGCCTCCACAACTTCTTGCACACTTTCTGCGTTTCCCAGATAGATCTTGATCCTTTGCGCGTTAACCATGAACCTTTCTCCGTCACTGTTCTCAAGCTCAACCGCTACATAGAGGAGCACTTTTGTGAGAAAAAATTGCCAGTCCATTTGGATTTGAGTTTGCCCGGAAACAAGCGCAACCTAGAGTTGAATAGAAGCATAAGATCACCTTCAACAAATTCTCACGTTTCAATTCTTTGATCATGATGCCTCTTCATCTTCTCTTTGTACAAGGCTGAACTTTCATAAACTATTAGGTGAAACTCATCAACCATATTCAAGTCATTCATTCTTTGATTAGATGCGGCGCCCCAATCCAAATTTAGCTTCTTCATCGCCCACAATGCCTTATGCTCTAGCTCTATCGATAAATGGCAAGATTTCCCATATATAAGTTGGTAAGGAGACATACTTATGGGAGTCTTGTATGCAGTGCGATAGGCCCACAGAACATCATCAAGCTTCCTTGACCAATTCGTTCTATTAGCATTCACAGTCTTCGCCAAATTCTATTTGATCTCTTTATTGGATACTTCAACTTGCCCACTGGTGTGCGGATGGTAAGGAGTGGCTACGCTGTGGCGGACACCATATTACTCAAGTAGTGTCTTGAACAAATTATTACAATAGTGGGAACCTCCATCACTGATAATCGCCCTCGGTGTACCAAATCTGGAGAAGATATTCTTTTTCAAAAATGCGGTGACACTTTTACTTTCATTATTGGGGAGCGCAATTGCTTCCACCCACTTCGATACATAATCAACCGCAACAAGAATATACTTCATCCCATGTGAACTCACAAATGGACCCATAAAATCAATGCCCCATACATCAAAAAACTATATCACCAATATAGGATTCATAAGAAGCTCATGCCTCTTTGAAATCCCTCCTTCTCTTTGGAAACGATCACAAGATTTGGCAAAATCATGAGCATCTTGGTGGATAGTAGGCCAATAGTACCCACACTGCAAAATCGTATGTGCAGTTCGAATACCACTATGATGCCCACCAAAAGGCGATGAATGACATGCTTCAAGTACACTCAACATCTCAATTCAGGCACACAGCAACGAAAAATCCCATCAGCACAACTACGATACAAGTAAGGCTCATCCCAAAAGAATTTCTTCACATCATGCATAAACTTTTTCCTTTGGTGAAAAGACAAATCCGGGGGCACAATGTCGCTAGCCAAATAATTAGCAAAGTCTACAAAGCAAGGAATCAGATCATGAGAAGCAGCCAATACATGTTCATCTGGAAAAGCAACATTAATTTCAGCCCTATTACCAAGCTTTAGCATAGCCTCTTCCTCTAATCTTGAAAAGTGATCGGTAACTTGATTTTCGGTCCCCTTTCTATCTTTTACCACAAAATCAAACTCTTGTAGCAATAATGCCCATCTAATCAACCTCGGCTTTCCATCCTTCTTTGCTATCAAATATCTCAATGCAGAATGGTCAGTATGCACTATAGCCTTGGTACTAGAGAGTAGGATCAAAATTTCTCGAATGCGAAAACCACCGCAAGAAGCTCTTGTTCAGTCAAAGTATAATTCTTTTGGGCCATATTTAGAGCCTTGCTAGCATAGTAAATAGGGTAAAGAATTTTCTCTTGCCTCTGTCCTGATACCACACCAAGCGCCACGCCACTTGCATCACACATTACCTCAAACGATTGTCCCAAATTCGGTGAAATAATGATAGGTGCAGTAACTAACTTCTCCTTCAACTCTTCAAATGCTCTAAGACAAGCATTATCAAAATAGAACTTTCACTCCATCTCAAGTAGTTTGCGCAAAGGATGTGTAATTTTGGAGAAATCTTTGATGAATCTCCTATAAAAACCTGCATGCCCAAGAAAACTCCTAACACCTTTTATAGAGATAGACGGGGGAAGTTTTTTTATTACCTTAACTTTCACTTTATCTACCTCAATGCCCTTCTCAAAAATTCGATGACCTAGAGCTATCCCTATTTTCACCATAAAGTGGCACTTCTCCCAATTCAGCACCAGATTGCAATCTTCACACCTTTTCAGTACCTCAGCCAAATGATTCAGACATCGATCAAAAGAGTCACCTACCACAGATAAATCATCCATAAATACCTCAATAGTGTCCTCCACCATATTAGAGAATATTGATATCATACAATGTTGGAAGGTCGCTGGAGCATTGCACAACCCAAAGGGCATCCGTTTGAAGGCGAAAGTCCCATAAGGGAAAGTGAAGGTGGTCTTCTCTTGGTCCTCCAGAGCTATAGAAATCTGATTGTAGCCCGAATAACCATCAAGAAAACAATACCAACCCTTACCAGCAAGTCTATCCAACATCTGATCCATGAATAGCATAGGGAAATGGTCCTTTTCTGTCCAAGCATTTAGCTTTCGGTAACCCATGCGGACTCTCCATCCAGTCACGGACCGCATCGAAACAAGCTCGTTTCTCTCATTAGGCACCACAGTAATCCCACCTTTCTTGGGCACATATTGAACAAGGCAGACCCGACTACTATCTGCAATGGGATAGATAACTCCAGCATCCAACCACTTGATGATCTTCTTTTTAACTACCTCTTGCATAGGTGGATTTAATCTTTTTTGGTGCTAAATACTAGGTTTGTTATCTAGCATGAGTTGGGTTTTGTGGGAACAAATACCGGGAGGAATCCCAATAATATCCGCAATAGTCCACCCAATAGCTCGCTTGAACCTCTTTAACACAGTCACCAAGCACTCTACTTGTCTCGCATTTAGATCTGCCGCAATGATGACCGGCAAAGTGTTATCTTTGCCCAAGAATACATACCTCAAATGTGGTGGTAGAGCCTTAAGCTCCAATTTTGGTGCCTCCACAATAGATGATCTCACTGGTGGAGACTCACGATTCTTCATGTCTAACTCATACTTCTTTTGTTTTGACCGATATTCACACCTATCTAGTGTAGCTACCAACTCATCGTACTCTTCAATACTATCACTATCGAAATTTATCAATACTGCTGTTGTGCCACAACACCGAGTCACTCTTCAATTTGCACTTCTGTTCCACTCTCAACTCTGTAAGTTTGGAACTCACCACTCTACTTCATGGACCTACAAATATTGAAAGTTGCTTCTTCATTGTTCAGTTTGAACTTCATATTTCCCTTCTCCATATCAACCAATGCACAACCTGTGGCAAGGAATGGTCTCCCAAGGATGATGGGAACATCAAAATCAACCTCACAATCAAGAATCACAAAATCCGCTGGAAAGATAAACGACTCCACTTTTACTAGCCCATCATGGAGTACACCAATGGGCCTTTTCACGGTTCGATCGGCCATAAGTAGCCGCATCGTAGTAGGCTTTGGATCCCCTAGACCCAACTTCTTATAAATAGACAATGGCATGAGGTTGATGCTAGCACCAAGATCACACAATGCCTTAGCAAAGTGTAATAACCCTATAGTACATGGGATCGTGAAAGCACCGGGGTCTTCTTTCTTTTGAACAAGAGATCTTGTAGCAATAGCGCTACAATGCTGCAATCTAACATCATCTTTAAAACTCACAGACCTTTTATTTGTCACCATATCTTTCATAAACTTCGCATACCCAGGCATTTGCTCCAAAGCTTCTATCAAAGGAACATTGATGGAAAGCTGCTTCAACATAGTAATAAACCTGCGATATTTATCATCTTCAGTCTTCTTCACTAACCTTTGTGGAAAAGGTGGTGGAGGTCTAGGTATGGGGACCACTTTTTGAGATATCTCCGTTTCTTTCTTCGTCGCATTCTCAGATTCTTCTCTAACCTTTACCGCATCATCTTCTTTTCTAATCTCAACATCCACCATAGACGACATAAGTGGATCTATGGTTTGCTTACCCCCTCGAGTAGTAACTGCCATACAATGACAATCATTCTTTGGATTTTGGATGATGTTGCTAGGAAGAGTGCCAAGTTGACATGGATTCATTATAGTAGACAACTGAGTCATCTGTTGATCTAGATGCTTTATTGACACTGCATGGGAATCAACCTTTTAACCGATATCAGACAAGTCATTTCTTATCTCCTTCACATTCTCATCAGTTGCATCAAACCTCCTCATCATCTTCTGCATCATATCTTCAATACGTACCATATTGCCTCTGACTTCCCTAGTACCGAATTCCCAATTTTGAGGAGGAACGTAAGGTCCACCCCGATCATTTCTATTGCCATAGTTGTTCCGGTTGTAGTTGTTGTCGCGATTGAAGTTCCCATCCCTGACATATTGACCCTGTCGGTTGTAATTGCCATAGTTTCGACCTTGGTTTCCTTAACCTTGGCGCCAATTGTTTGTGTTGGATCCTTGGGCATTTGGTCAGAAACCCCCCGTCTGATCATTCACTGCATAAGCATCCTCTTCATAGTAAAAATTTTCAATTGGTGGTGGAGTTCTAGTCAAGTAGTTCAAAGCATTTACCTTTTCCGCACTTCTGCTCACATGCTTCAATACCAACCCCAACTCGGTCCTCATCTGAGCAATCTCCTCACGAATTTCATCTGCAGACTGGTTGTTCGTAGTATGAACGGCAAATGTGTTTCTCCCAGTATCCGACCTTTTAGTTCTCCATGCTTTATTAATGCGCGAGATTTTCTCCAGCTTTTCTACAATTTGCGCGTATGTGCACTCACCATATGATCCTCCAGCTATAGTATCAAGCACTACTTTATTGTTGTCATCCTAACCTCGATATAAATATTCCTTCAGCGACTCATCATCAATATGGTGATTCAAAACACCTCTTACAAATGTAGTGAATTTGTCCCAAGAGCTACTCACAGACTCTCTAGGTAATGCTACAAAATTATTGACCTTATCTTTGTGATTGAGCTTCTTGGACACTGGATAATATCGTGCTAAGAACACATCCCTCAGTTGATCCCATGTATAGATTGAGTTATAAGAAAGCTCAGTGAACCATACAGCAGCATCACTTGTCAGTGAAAGAGGGAACACTCGCAACCTGATGACATCCATATCTAAGTCTGGTCGACCTACACAGCTTTTGCACACCACCCTTAGTTTGGCTATGTGAGCATGTGGTTCCTATGATGGTGACCTCGAGAACAAGCCCCTTGTTGTAAGCATCTGCATCAAGTTGTTGGTCACTACAAATGTGTGCCCCGGAGGCAAAGGGGGTAAGACAAAAGGTCCATCTGAGTCAGCAATATTGACATTGCCCTTATAGTTATCATGCAGTCGTGGATCTGGTGGATCCTGCACCCTCAATGCATCTCCCAATTGATTTTTAGCTGGAACCTGTTTGTCCCCACCAACTACCCTCGGAGGTTGCAACTCTCAACTTTATCACCTAGACTACCTCCGATAAGATTACCTTGAACTCCTTAATTGTTCATTCTTCACAAAGTTCAGTTCAACTCTGGATCGTAAGGAGTAAGTGGTTCACACTGCCTCCGTGTACTTGGCATACACTAGAGTCAAAACCTAAGAGAGACAAAAACAAAAAGAAAAACAAAAATTAGGAAATATTTGACTAACGTTCAATAATGTAGTTAAAATAAATCTAACAGCCAAAATTTCTCCTGCAGCGGCGCCAAAATTTGATAAGCTCAAATTACACTTCCTGAAAGAAGCATAAGTGATAGTTATCAAGTAAAAAATCCAACTTGTAGGTCGGGGTCATCCCATGAGGAAAATGGTTTAGACTTACTTTAACTAATAATTATATTCAATTAGTCAAATTACTTCCAGAAACAAGTAATTAAAGGGGGGAGGGGGTTTGTGAAACAAGTTGTAAGAATTCAATAAGTAATCACTAATCAAAAGTCAATTTTGGTTGTTATCAAGATGAGAGAATTAACTAGGGTATACATGTTCCCCACAAGCTCTTAACGCAGTAATCCTAGTAATATCAATCATGTCCTAGTGTCCTACATGCAAAGTGATAAGTTAGGTATCTCTAAATCCTTAGTCCGACATCTAGAGAATTTCACCCTGCACCTTGGTCCGGCTACATGTATATAATTTACTAACCCTTACCTTTACCTCATATTAGACATCACATCGATGTTTGGCTTAGTTATTTACTTCGCACCAATCAACACTAGCCTATTAGATAGTATCACACTAAATCTATGTTGATAATTCAATTCCTTTCTTGTTGATTACCTCCTTGGTCCGACAAGTAGCAACAAGGCGCGTTTTAACGTTTGCAACCGCTAAAAAAACTTCTAAACGAAAGAATTATCAATGCATGCACCACACTATTCAAGAATTGCTTATTTACTATTCATACTTTGTTAATCGCTCATGGTTCCTACAACCCTAGTTGTGGAGTTTAGTTACCCATAATCATATGAACACAATTCATTGTTTTAGATGAAAGAATTATTACTTACGTAAGAAGAATAATAAACTCGAAAATTCAACTTGAATTGCAACTCCAAAATCTTGAAAACGATCTTAAGAAATTAATAATTGCTAAAGTTGAAAGTCATTCTCCCAAGTCAAGAACTAGAATAAAAGTAATAAAATCCAACCCCAAAAATGAGGTTTACATTCCCTATTTATAGAAAACAAGTCCTAAATTAAAAGGGAAACAAAATAAGGAAAGTTTGTTCAGGCACGCGGCTTCATTCCCCGAGACTGACTCACAGACTGTCAATGGATCTATGGTCCGTGAGTCCCTTCCGTCAGCCAGAACTTAGAAAATATTTCAGCTTCCAAAAATCAGCTTCTCTAAAGCAAACGATGAAACTGCAGTACGGACCGTAGATCGCAATCCCTCTCCGTAGATCCACACTTAGAATCTTCAAAAATCAGGTACTGGAACACTCGCAGTATCAATCTACGAATCAACAGTACGGTCCGTAGATCAAACTACTGACCGTCAATGGCCACCGTGGTTCCACACTTGGTCAGATTTCCCTGATTTGCCTTGCATGCCTTTCCTGCTGATCTACGACCACCATCTATGTAGCATCAATGGACCTATGGTCCGTAGATCACCTCCGTAGATGCCCTTTTCTGCATTTCTTTTAGTTGTCTCTTTACTTCCGCACCTGAACATCTTTCCTACAAAATATGATAAAAACACATAAAAACCAATACAAAAAGGCCCTAGACACACACAACTTGTAAGTGAAATGTATTAGAAATACCGTAAACTCACGGTATATCAATAGGTCATGGGTCACCTAATTCGTTTTTTGCTAAAAGATATAATCGTTTGAAGTTGACCCAAAATTCTAAGTCAGATAAGTCTCCTTCAAGGATGACTTCATGGTCCGTGTGAAGCTTCATGGACCGTTTAGGCGTTTGTGATCCTTAACACTGACCTAGGGTGAAACCTTAATGATTGGGTGACTTGTATGGATCCCTAGAAGGGCCGTCCAAGTCACCAAGCCGTTTGGGGAACCGCCTTGGTAATTCCAACCTGGGGCTATTCTAGATAGTTTTCACAAGGCCTTTAATGAGTCGTGGACCCCTACACGACCTGTCTAGGATGCAGTGAAAGGTCCATGGTCCACTTTGGGTTCGTGACTTGCCCGTTTCACCCTTTCTATCCCTTTTCAACCATGAGGTGTTACAAAATCACAACAATTGGAAATGAACCCAAATTGAGTCAAAACGAGAATGTAAGACCCGCGTCGCGATTTCCAAAATTTACTGTTTCAAAAGGTCCTAATCGACTAACCGATCTTGTTCCCCGAAACAGGGCTCAATTCCATGCCCTGAACAGCCCAAACCACCACATGCTATAAAACACAAATTAAAGAAAACCAAAAGAGAGCTAGCAGACACATTGGGAGGAAAATACTTCAAATGGAGACCCCCCCCCCCCGACACCTTTCGAACACTCTAACGTCTAGCCACGATCAACACAGACCTCCAACACTTTGAATTACCTAAATCGAAGTTCCCAAGCTCAAGAAATTGCATTTTGAAAAATAGGGCTAAGAAGAAATTTCTGGATATAGATACTCGAAAGTGGTCTGTAAAACAAAAATCTAGTTGTTGAAATTTAGATATTTGGTCGCTAAAATCCTGCACCAGATATCAGCATTTCAGCTGGTTTGCTCAAAATCCAAATTCTCCAATAGGATGTCCAGGATTCGTTCAGAACCCTGTGCACGAAAATGTAATATGCTACCCAATCGAATTTGGCATTCCAGACTCAACAGAACCATCAAAACTTGCATCCGAGGTCGTTTTGATGAAAAGAGGATCCCACACCCAAGTTCCATTTAAGTTAAAAACCATAACAAAATAAGACCGAAATCCTAGGGAACCGCATGAAAGGTCGTGCTATACCAAACTCAACATTTCGAAGCTAACCACGCTAACGGAATTTTCATCCGAGCATTATTACCAAAAATGTTAACGAAAGTCACCCTTGGTTTAAGCTTCAAAGTTAAAATTTCTAACAGCACAAACTCACACATGAAGTCTCGGGGCCCGAACCAACCATGCCCCCAACCTAAAATGGCCCTTCTTAGCTAATAAAACCCTTAGAATTGAATTTTGAGGCCATCTTCCTTAACTTTTCACCGAAGTCAACCATTCAAGTTTCGATGGCTCCAAAATATGAAAGCTTGCACAAAATCCAAATGAACGACCGAACTGTCAATCCCAGCAAGTAATAAATGACTTGGGGTAGAAAGCTCTAAGAACTGAAAAGATTTGAAATAAAGAAAATGACCTAGAGGGTCGTTACAACATCGACTACTAAAAGGAATTTTGTCTGCGAAAGTATAAGCATTGACACAGCCTAAAGGCACAAAAAGACTAGGATAGTGAGTATGTATGCTCCACCAGACCCTCAGACAACCTCTCGGATAGAACAACGTTATCACACAACTCGAGCTAAAAGGAAAATCCCCAAATTCACTTCAAAACTCCAAAAACTCCTCCAATTCCATTTTGGTCTCCAACTCTCACCCAACTAAATCGAACTTCCCTGAAACCACCAGATTCTTCTGAATAGACCAACATCACACCAAAACAACAAAATTGAGCAAACGCAGGACCATGTGCAACCCAACTCTCAAATCACAAAACTAGCCTTATGCTCCACATCTATTATCTTCATACCACCAAGAGAGTTTTGTCGATCCATAGCTATCATAATAATCTCTCATACCAATTGAAACCCTCTTACAAGCCCACACAACATCAACCTTAGAAGAACAACAGAATTCTCCTGAAAATGGAGGAATGACAACTGCTTAGGCAAGGAACTCAGCCTAGGGGAAAACCTCTAAATAAATTTCTAACCCTCAAAACCAACAAAACCATTTGAAACACATCCTTATAAATCTAACCACACTAATCCAAAGGATGACCATCTTGCAAACTACAAGGTAACACTTAGCCCCACTCCTATGACCTACTCCAACCAAAGGAACTTCTTAAACACCGACACCAAGACCCCACAAACTACTCTGTCATCGCAAATCTAAGCAAAACACCCCATCTTAAGGGAAACCAATGTAGCAAGCGGCGTATCAACATAGTAAACCGGTCGTTAATAGCCCATGGGTACTGACCATATCACAAACCATAAAAGTCGCGAAGCATGACAAAAGAAAACCATGCATCCTAAACTAGAGTCGACTCAAAAATCCCACGAATTACCATGAACCCATCCTAAAGATGAATCTTCTTAGCAAGTTTCCATTTCCCAATAGGGCTAAGGCCTGAAATCACCAATGAACACCACCATTCCAATTCTAAATCATACACCGGCCTCAATGGCTATACACAACAACAAAGAACCAACACAACAGCTAGTCCAGGCACAACAAGTAATCACACCTCCAATTTCCAGTAGTCCATAACCAACCTTCAAGACCACGACAAACGGACGAATCAAAAAGGAGTTGAATGAGCGAAAACACAACTCCGCAATCAAGGAAAGACTAAAGCAAAGGGAGAAAGCAACCAAAAAAGGACTACCACAACTAAAGAAGGCTAACTACCCAACACATAACTCTAGGAATCAGCAATCTCCCAACCACTACTCAAAAGGGACGGCTCACAATGAAGACAACTAGTCCCTACAACATACAAAACTCAAATTTGGCAAAGTTGGCCTAGCAACCTATCAAATAAGGATTGACATCAAAACAAAAGCACACACCAAGGGTGGCAAAAAGGAAACCAGCAATCCCCAGGCCACAACCACAAAAGGACTATCAAGGAAAAGACATGGAAATTTACTCAACCACTACTCCCAATTTAATCAACATAGCCTAGTTGATCCACTACTAAAAGAAATCAACTATAGGGGTAAAACACATACACAATCCTCAAATCAAGGTGCCACAACAAACCAACTATAGATAATAAGCCAAATAAACTCAATGGGCATAAAAACCCCAAATCACACAAAATAAGAATCAACGGGACAAACCACAAAATTTCATCCAAAGAAGGGATACCTCAAGCCTCGGCCTCTGACCAAAATGCAAAAGCATAGAATAGATTGTGTACAACCTCAACATGAACACTTGATGTAGTAATGGCAACATCTAAGGTACTATCTCTAACTGAAGGAGTTGATAACCTATAAAACTGATCTAGATGAATGCATATCATTATGGCCCAATGCTAGGGAAAAGTTGTAGGTTGATGAACAAGCTCCCCACAGGTATAACTAAGTCTAACCAGCCCATCTTGGGGACTATCAGATGTCTGCAATACTTGGAATAGCAACTCCAGGGGCATTCTCTAGACTAGTGGCACAACTTTCCACAATCATAGCAACATCTATAGAGTAAAGCCAAGTGTGAAGAATGTGGTGATCTGCCCAATCTACCTTTGTTAAACTTAAAACCACCCTTAGCAAACTGAATTAGAGCCTTGTGACAATCTCTAACATAGTATCCTATCTCGCCACACCCATAGCAACCATTACCGAGAGCAATCGTCCTTAAAGACCCAACTGGAGTAACATGAGACCTAACACCCAAAGGTACAAAATGACTAGCATGAGAAGTCCGCCTAAATTTTACTTGTCACCAATACCACGGCCTACCTTAGAACTACTTGGAACTTGAGATGCTACTTTCATAGGCTTGATAGGTTGACAAGAATGATGTCCCTCGTTGAAGTGATACTCATCTCAAAGTGGAATTTTGTCACTATTGTACTGATGGCAAAGCCTCTTACCAGCATCACTATAAGTCTGAAGGAATGCCTGTTCCATGACACTCACTTGACTCACAACTAGGGGAAAGGTAGACCCTAATAATATTAGATGCTCCGATACTAACCGGAGTGGCAAAGCCAACCCTCTGATCAACCCCTAACTCAATTCCTTATATGAAGGAAACAATGTGGGGTTATGCCCAACCCACTCTAGAAATCCTAAAATGTAGTCATAAATGGATGATAAACCCTACTGGGACAATTCAACCCAACTCTGTTTTAAGGAGCACCCGCTGCACCAAGAACTATACCTACATGAGGTATATCTTTGTAGGAGCTCAAACTTTCTAACACTCAATACTGAGGGATCGAGGTAGGCAAAGACCATGCCAAAGCCTGCTCTTCCCCTTGACTTTGTTAATGATAAGTAATGCCTCCAACATCAAGGTACATGCCTGAAAAAGGACTTCTATCCCAATCACACGTTGAAACTCTAGTGGAATGTGTTGATGCTCCGCCCACGCCCATCGAATGCTTTGTGCTATCCATCAAGAGTAGATTATAAAGAAGCAGTTTTAGAGGTTACTCAATGTGAAAACACACTATAAGAATCAAAAATAGCATTTCCTAAGAATGTCCTATAGCCTCCCAAAGATAAGATACAAACGTCTTCGCACCGATCCGCAAGACTCTACTAGGAATTTTCTCTCAAACCAACAATGTCGATCAACCTAAAGCTCTCATACCAAACTTATCATGACCTGATTTATCAAGTCATGATGGAACCTACTACACCATACTAGTAGGTAAGCCTAACACATAGCCCAGATCCCTACACAATAGACTACCAAAGAGAAGCCAACAATAAGAAGTGAGAACTTAGAACCAAGCAGAGAAATGATAATCAACAAAACCATACAAGAACCATCCCAAGACCTAACATTAGTTGTAGTTGAGCATCTAATCCAAAATATGAGTGCAAGGCTTTCACAATTACAAGAAAAATACAAACTCTCTCTGAATACAATATAAAGACTACGCCTAGCCAAACAAAGATGGAAACTGGTCGCTCTAGACGCTAGGACCGCACTCTAATCTCAAAAATCTCAAGCTGCTTCGCACGACTCCAAAGTAATGACGATAACTCAAATTGGGATCTACATGGAGCAAAAATGTAGTATGACTACAAAAAATAGTACTTAGTAGGCAACGTCTGACAGAGCTCAAAAGACAACACAAGCATAAATAATAAGTAATAAGGAAAGCATAACACAAGTAACTAAACAGGAGATACTAAAGTAGCTAGGAATAAAAAATAGAAATAGGAAACAATGGGTAAGAAGTCTAGTCAAGAATTCACCTAGATCGCGAGCCAACAACCTAATCGCACAAAACTAAAATATCAAGCCAATTACCCAGTGTCAAGAGGACCCACAACTACAATTCTAAAGTCAAAATCTATCGGGTAACAATAAAACAATAGTAGAGAATACAATATAGTCAAACAATAGCATAGATGAACCCCATAAGCACAGAAGGTACAAACAACAAACATAACCCAACCACCCCCATAAATCAAAGGGTAAGAACAACAAACAAGTATATTGGTGATAGGGAATGCATATCAATGTAGGGTGAGCAGCAGAACCATCAGTAACCATCCAAACCTCTAACTAGACGTAACAGCCTTGAATCGCAAAGCATTAGACTCAGACTGGGAATAACGCCCTCGAACCATTAACATCAGTCTCGAGCTTCAGATAATGGCCTCAAACGGTGAGCATCGGCCTTGAACTAGAAGTAACGGCCTCAAAATATGAGTAACCAATAATGGGGCCGCCTACCAATGTCATGACCCAGGGTACCACATAGATGTAATAAGGCGTATAAGACCCCGAGAGGCCTCATGCAAGCCACTTAGCATATCATACCATAAAGTAATAGAAAATGGTGCAGAAATTTAAAGCATTTTCCATACAATCGAATTCTTTCATAAAACGAGAAAAATTCTAACATCATTCTCTCAAACTATCTAACATAAGAGTAAATCTTGGGACGCAGCCCATAAAATAGTCCAACAAGAAAAGAAAGACAAAAAAGGAAAACGGGTGGTCCAATCCTCGAATGTTATGAGGACTCACTAAATCTTCACTCGTTGATCAGCTATGAACCTAGCCACAAGTGTGTGAATCAAGATCGTCAGCCCCTATATTTTGATAAGAAATGTAGGCAAGAGTATGCGTTAGTACAAGAATGTACTACATATGATAACTTGCATAAAGAACATAAACATAAAGGTTAGTCAACACAAACCATAAGAATAATAAATGCACATAAATCATCATAATGAAAGAGTAATACTTTCTTAAGTAGCCTCACTTATCCTTAGTCAAGACTTGGGCCATCCGCTTCTAGTCATGCACACATCATGGAAGGCATATCTAGCAACACTCCAATCTAATCATCTTCATAACATAATCACATTATTCATACTTACTTTTAAAGACATGGAGATTCTCCTCTTTGCCTAACTTATAAAGGCTAATGGGTATTTTCCTCTTAACTTGATCATGGGTACTCGCCTCTACAATCACATCATATGACATGGGTACTCGCCTCCACATCATTTCATAAGGTTCGTGGGTACTCGCATTCATGTCCATTCATCATAATAGGAACATGGGGAATCACCTCTTGTTTAATTCTAGGAATATAAGAATCACCTCATATCCTTCACATATGGAGGTCAAGGGTAATCGCCTCTAGCCTCATCAATTATTTAGCATTTTAGTCTAGATTCATGTTAGGTGAGTAATCCTTTCAACCTAGAATCATTCATGTGAGTAAACCTTTCACATTCATTCAATCATGCTTAGCAATTCATTGTGGGAAGTATCTCTTCCACACCATAACATCAACAATCAACAATTCATAGTCTAGGCTTTTCTCTCTAATCACTTCTTCACATGATTATCATGTATGCTTCATTCTTAAGAAATTCTAATCATAAATCATACATCCTATAAAGATATATCTAACCCACAAAGTTTCCCTTCATGGCATCTACCCAAATCATATCAATTTGTAATGCCCTGTATCCAAAAAAAAAGGGACCTATAGCAGCTTTACAGGTGCTGGTGCAGCCAAACCACGCTGGCCACCCACGGCCCATGGAGTGGACCGCAGACCGTAGGTGTGGTCCATAGTTGGAGCCCAAAATCCTAACTCTCTGAACCAATCGACGGTCCACCAGGATGGTCCGTGGGTCAGATCTCAGCCCGTTAAATCGGTCTTTCATTGGGCACTCAGAAATGGTCCAAGCATGGACCGTGGAAGAGACTTACGGACTGTAAGTTGGTCCATGACCCATGGTCCAGGGTTCTATCGATGGCCAAAATTCTTTGTACTTAGTGACGGGTGTGCAAGACGAACCGTGGGGTATCGTAGGTCACTGCTAGCAGTTATTTTTAAGGACAGTTGGGTTTTTTTCCTAATTAATTTGTTCCTATACTATGTCATTTTACCTATATTTAGAACCTATATATAAGCCCTTTTAACCCCAAATTCACCCCATTTTATTCATTTTTCCTAAATCCCAAAAGAAAACCAAAACCTCCTCTCAAATATTCTCTCTCTAGAACTTAAAGAAGAAGAAGAAGGAGATTGAGCTATGGTTTGAAGCTAAGGATCCAAATTTTCCATTTAAGACTAGTAATTGGAGCCAAGGTATGGTAGTCTTCATCCATGGATAGCTTTCATCCACGGAGTCCTCTCAAAATCTCCAATTTCAAAAGATAGAAATCCCCAATCGTTAGGGTTTGATTCCAAAGTCATGGGTTCCTTTCAAACTTGATTTTTTATGATTGAATTGAGTTATATTAAGCATGAATTGATGATTTACTATGAGTTTTATGATTTATCCCCAATAATCCATGAACATTCCCATATTTATCAAAGTTGATGATATGATGTGGGTCTTTATTGATGAAAGAGAAATTTTATGAATTAATGCATGAGGTGTTAGAATCACATGAATTATAATATTATCTTTGTCTAATGCTTGAATTCTAGATGTGATGATAGGAAGTAGATTATGAGCCTTGAAAGAACAAAGTATGAGATTATGCATGTTTTTATGAAATCTATGTAAATGCTATGAGGACACATTGAGAGTAAGGTGTCAATGATTATGCCAATACTGTTGTGTTGATTGAAATAACATTCTCATGAACACATAATGAACATGATGTGAAAGTTGTTCTCACATAATGAAGATTCTAAGGTTGAAAGGCTTTCTCACCTAATTGAATCTAATACTTACATGTGGACATGGATTGTGAAAGGGTTTCTCACGTATGATCTAAGAGCTATCCTAATGAACCCTTTTGGATTGATTGTCAAGTACATCCTTACATGAGACATGAATCAAGTTAAGACTTAACAAGTACTATATGGGCTTTATGCTTAGCACTGAGTGTATATTGATATGAGATGGAAGCCCTCACGTTAGTAGAGGCCGGGTTTCTAGTAATAATCTCTTTATCCCATGAACTATGTACCCCCGTAGGTCATTTAGCTAGTCGATCCACCTAAGCTAATAAATCATGGTTCTACCTTAGGTAAGTAGGACAACCTTTTTTGGTGTGGGTAACACCAGGTGATCATGTTATAGGTCACATGGTCTGATGTCAGTTAAGGCTTATTCCCACAAAAAGAAAATTAATATGAATGATGAAGTAAAGGTTACTTTAAGAAGTATTGTACATGATTTCAAAGGTTAGAAAGATGATGTTGACTTATATTGTTCATGTTTATGACTTATGATTTCTAACCTCTTATATGATGTTTAAACTTGGTAAATTGCATGCCATGAAATGAAATGTCCCTTTTTGCATGTTTCAAGTGTTTTTATGCATGGCTATCATACTTAGTGCATCTTTGTACTAACGCCTACTTTTGCCTACATTTTTCCCAAGTGTAGGGTCCAGCACTCGAGGTGATCATTCTTATGGCTAGAGCTTGGATTTGATTTTTTTCCCAAGCTTGGTGAGTCCTCATGATTCGAGGACGGATTTTCATATGTTTAGTTTTCTTCATGTACTTTCCCTTTTGAACATGTTGTATGGACTATGCCCTATTTCATTCACTATTGTAAAGATGGCTATGATGAGACAAAGTGTCTAGACTTCCACTTTCTTTTATGAAAAAGTTTTACGACTTGAAATGTGTTTCGCTTTTATTGTTCTATTTCTTATGTTATGAGGACTAAGTGGCTTGTATGGAGTCATTCAGGGTTCTATACACCTTGTTACATCTAGGGGTACCCCTGGGTCGTAACACAATTCTACCCTAACACAATTCTACCCTAGAATTATAGGATATGCATTGGTACGTGTAATTTCATCCTAGAAGCATGTAATCCTACCAAATCACTCATAAACAATAATAATTCACTCAATTGGATCAACATTCATCATAACCCACAACATTGGAAGAAATCCTAACTAGAATTGGGGATTTAGACTTCACAAATTGGGGAATTCTAGGGGACTCCATGAGAAAAAGGATCCCATGGATGAAAAACCATCATACCTTAGTCACAAAGCGCACCAAAAGCTTGAATATTGGAGACTTGAACTTGACCTAGCTTCAATCTCTTCCTTCTTCTTCCACCTTCTATAGAGAGAATATTTAAGAGAGAGTTTGGGTTTCCTTTTGGGAATTGAGAGAATGACTTAATTGAGTGGATTTAGGGGTCTAAAATAGTTATATAGGTGATCTAGGTTTAGGAAAAATGACACCACTTCAATTTAATTAAAACTAGAAAAGACCCAGAAGTCCCTAAAAGTAACTGTCAGTCACGACCAACAAACCCCCGACCAATGGACTCTGGTCAGGACGACGGACCATTCTACACGTTCGTTATTCGGTGGTCAGAGATTGGTTTTTGGGCTCTTGTACCTACGGACCTTGGACCACGAACCGTGGTCTAACCGATGGTCTGTTGGTGAGGTTGTGGTCCCGAGGTCTAAGCCTTGGCTGGGTGACCAACCACGGACACCTACCTACGGTCTGTGGGTCAGTCCAAGGGCCGTGGGTGGCCAGTCGTGGATGGCACCTACAGTTTTTCAAAAGCTGCTATTTTGCCTCATTTTAAATCTGGGGTGTCACATTATCTCCCCCTTGGGATCATTCGTCCTCGAATGAGGTTATTGGCACATTTCTAAATGAAAAGACTTAAGACTAGCAGTCCATCATGCATGTAACTCATCAAAATGCACATAGCCGAGGAGGACATCTACTCCAAGCTCAACATACTCAATGCACCATAAGGGAGTAGGACCTACATCTAACAACCCAATATGCATGAAATTTTCAGATTTCTTACATTCAAGGATGAACTATCATCTCCAAACTTAGAAGCATGCTCAACAAAATCTCATGGAGCCTATATGCAATCTAGACTCAAGAACACATATTCAAGGAGGAAATCTCCACTCCAAGCTAAGGCATGTTCAAGAACTCATCTTATGAAGTCTATAGGCAACCCATACTCAATACACAACAACATGAAGAAAATACATCATAAAAGCAATTTTCTTTCAAAACTTAAGCTTTTTTCATGAACATGCAGATTTAAAGAAATCATGGAAACACATAAAACACACATGACTTCAAATAAAAGCAAACCAAGACGAACTCATTACCTCAATCTAGAACATGAGGAAAAGATGAGGATACTGGGACATCATATCGGCCTCGGACTCCCAAGTATCGCCCTCAACTAGATGGTTTTTCCACAACACTTTCACGAAAGAAACCTCTTGTTTCTCAACCTCTTAACTTGCCAGTCTAAGATCTCCACCGAAACTTCTTCATAAGAAATGTTCCCTTTCACTTCCAACCCTTCTAAGGGGATTATGGATGTCGAATCTCCAACACATTTTTTCAACGTAGAGACATGGAAAACCGGATGCACCGATGCCAACTCATTTGGCAATTCAAGATCATATGCAACCTTACTAACACGTCTCACAATTTGATATGGGCCTACAAAATGGGGACTAAGTTTTACCTTTCTTACCAAACCTCATTACACCCTTCATGGGTGAAATT
Source organism: Solanum commersonii (assembly GCA_029007595.1). Lineage (NCBI taxonomy): Eukaryota > Viridiplantae > Streptophyta > Magnoliopsida > Solanales > Solanaceae > Solanum > Solanum commersonii. The sequence goes on from JAJTWQ010000006.1 coordinate 9,032,772, forward strand.
TTCAAGTAAACCCAATCAACCACATCAAATTCAAGGTCTTTCCTTCTAACATTCGCATAAGACTTTTGTCGACTTTGGGTCATTCTCAACCTCTCTCTAATGAGTCGAATCTTTTCTATAGCCTCATGAACTAACTCGGATCCTATTAAAGCAACCTCACCCACCCCAAACCATCCTATAGGAGATATACACCTCCTACCATAAAGAGCCTTAAACGGAGCAATACCAATCCTAGAATGGTAGCTATTATTATAGGCAAATTCAATCAGGGGAAAATGAGCATCCCAATTTCCCTTGAAATCAATCACGCAAGCCCTCAACATATCTTCCAATGTTTGGATTGTTCATTCCGCTTGTCCATCGGTTTGGGGGTGATAAGTTGTGCTAAGCTTAACTTTCGTGCCAAGACCCATTTAGAAGGACTTCCAAAACTGAGAAGTAAATTAAGTACCTATATCGGAGATAATGGATAAGGGTACTCCATGCAACGGTACCATATCTCTCAAATACAACTTAGCATAATCTTCCACAGAATAGGAAACCTTGAAAGGAATGAAATGGGATGACTTCTTCATTCGGTATACTATAACCCAAATCGAATCATATTGGTGTCAAGTACGTGGCAATCCCACTATGAAATCCATATTAAAATATTCACACTTCCAAGTAGGAATGCTAATATATTGGCATAAACCTCTTGGTTTCTGATGCTCAACCTTCACTTGTTGGCAATTAGGACACTTAGCCACAAATCCCGCAATATCCTTCTTCAACCCATTCCACCAATAGATCTCCCGCAAATCACTGTACATCTTGATGGCTCCTAGATGAACAGAATACCAAGAACTATGGGCTTCTGACAATATATGTTCCCTTAGGTCATCAACATTCGGAACACACAAACGACCTTGATATCCTAGGACACCATCTCCCCCTTGGGAGAAAGCCTCTATGGACTTCTTTAGTACCGCTTCTTTCAATTCAACTAAGGTCGGATCAAGACATTGTTTGGATTTTACATCAATAACAAAAGACGATTTGGAACCCTTATGGACCATAACCCCACCCTTGGTGAAATGCACTAGTTGAACTCCCAACCAAACCAATCTATGAACATCTCGAACCAACTCTTTTCTCTTATCATCAACTTGTGCAACACTACCCATGGATAACCGACTAAGGGCATCTGCCACCACATTTGCTTTACCGGGGTGATAGAGAACACTCATATCATAATCTTTCTATAACTCAAGACACCTTCTTTGGCGAAGATTTAGATTTGTTTGGGTAAATACATATTGCAAACTCTTGTGGTCTATAAAAACATCCACATGAACACCATACAAATAATGCCTCCAAATCTTTAAGGAAATCACAACCGCCGCTAATTCAAGATAGTAGGTAGGATAATTCTTCTCATGTATTTTAAGTTGCCTCGAAGCATAGGCAATAACCTTACCATTTTGCAAAAGCACACATCCCAACCCAACTCTAGAGGCATTACAATAAACAACAAAGCCATCTGTCCCTTTCGGTAAGGTCAACACTAGAGCAGAGGCAAGTTTATCTTTCAATTCTTGAAAACTTTTCACACAAGCTGCAGACCATATGAACTTGGCCTTCTTTAAAATCAAAGTTGTCAAAGGAGAAGCAATGGAGGAAAACCCCTCAACAAACCTTCTATAGTAACCGGTCAAACCCATGAAGCTTCTAATGTCTGTCGGAGATAGAGGTCTAAGCCAACTCTTGACCGCATCCGTCTTAATAGGATCTACCTCAATGCCCTTACTTGAAACAATGTGGCCAAGAAAAGCCACAGACCTTAGCCAAAACTCACATTTGCTAAATTTAGCAAAAAGTTGTTTTTCCTTAAGGATTTGCAACACAATCCTCAAATGATTAATGTGATCATCCTCGCTCCTCGAATAAATAAAAATATCGTCAATGAACACAATCACAAAAATATCAAGGTATTATCTAAACACCCTATTCATCAAATCCATAAATGTAGCCGGAGCATTAGTCAAACCAAAGGACATAACCAAAAATGCATAGTGACCATATCGGGTTCTAAAAGCTATTTTCGGAATATCTTCCTCTTTCACCCTCAATTGGTGATAACCCAACCAGAGATCAATTTTAGAGGAATGACTTGCTCCTTGAAGTTGATCAAACAAGTCATCTATTCTTGGAAGAGGATACTTGTTCTTGATGGTCACTTTGTTAAATTGCCGATAATCAATACACATACGGAGTGAAACATTTTTCTTCCTAACAAACAACACCAGAGCACCCTATGGGGAGATACTTGGTTGGATGAAACCCTTATCCAACAAGTCCTTTAATTGTTCCTTTAACTCCTTAAGTTTCGTTGGAGACATTCTATAAGGAGGGATAGGGATAGGTTAGGTATCAGGGAGAAGGACATCCCCAAGTCTATTCCCTTTTGGGAGGAATATCGAGTAAATCATCGTGGAATACTTCTGGAAACTTATTAACAACAGGGACCGACTCAAGAATAGGAGTTCGGACTCCACATCCCTCACCCTCACTATATGGTAGACACAGCCCTTCGAGATCATTTTTCTATCTTTGAGGTAAGAAATAAATTGACCTCTAGGCATAAAATTTCCCCTCTTCCATTCTAGGATAGGCTAATTTGGGAATTGAAATTTGACTACCCGGGTTCTACAATCTATAGAAGCATAACATGAATGCTGCCAATCTATCCCAAGGATGACATTGAAATATATCATGTCAAGCTCTACCAAATCTATTAAAGTGACTCTATGGGATAAGGAAACACGACATCTTCTATAGACCCTTTTTTCCACCACAGAATCACCAACAAGGGTAGAGACAGAAAAAGGTTCTAACAACACATCGAGAAGCATATCAAATCTCATAGCCACATAGGGAGTCACAGAAGATAAAGTATCACCGGGATCAAGTAAAGCATACACATCAAGTTGAAATACTTTTAACATATCGGTCACCACATTCGAGGAACTCTCTTGATCACCTCTAGTTTGGAGTGCATAGAAATGATTTTGACTAGGAGCATTCCCACCCGAACCACTTGGACCAGATGAAGGGTAGGGTTGAGCCCTACAACGAGTGTCTCCTTCATTTCTAGAAACCAAAAGACAATTCCATATTTTATGATCCATTTTACCACACCCAAAGCAAGCATTAGAACCTGCTAGACACTTCTCTTCATGATTTCTCCCACATTTAGCACAAGTAGGCATCAAAGACCTACTACCATATCCTTGAGGTCTTGCGTTAGACACCCTCTCATTATTACGCCTTGGAGGAGCATTTGTAGAACCTTGCCCAAGAACTTTTGCCAAAACCTTGAATGACCCCTTCCGTCAGACCTAGATTATGAAAAGTTACATTCATACACCCTTTCCCTCTTTGCCTCCCTAGATATTTTCTTGATCTTTTCTTCCTCAATTTTTTGGGCATGCACCATAAGGTGAGAAATGTCCATATCATGGACAAGCATAGCGGTGTGACACTCTTTGACTACCATGTCAGACACACCCGATACAAACTTACTACTCTTAGCCCTACGATCCCCACAATAGAAGGAGCATATTTGAACAATTGAGTGAACCTCAAGGAATACTCCCTCACACTTATATTTCCTTGCCTAAGGCTAATGAACTCAAGAACCTTGGCCTCTCTCATCTCAAGAGGGAAGAATCTATCAACAAAAACACTTTTGAACTTCTCCCATTCTATGAGACCCACTTCTACCGCCCTTGCTTCCCTCCACTAATTGAACCAAATCTGAATAACCCTTTGAGTTGATAAAATGTCAATTACACCTTCTCTACCGGAGTCACTCCTATAATAGCAAGTATCTTGTAGACCTCGTCGATAAACTCTTGAGGATCTTCCTCAACTTTGCGGCTATAAAATTTTGGAGGGTTCATCCTTGTAAAGTCCCTCACACTTGACGCCATTGTATCCACATTTGGGTTCACAGGTATCACGCCTCAAATCCAATTAAGACGGACAGGCACTCGAACCCCAAAGGCCCGAGAGAACCAACATGTAACCTGTGCTTACCATACATTTAACTATGATAACAATGAAGCTATGACAAGCTTATATGCACTATAGTGATAAGAAACCAACGTAGACAGGCCCAAAACTTATGTACAACACTTGGCCGTTGAGGCCACAATTGTTAAGCGACAAGACACAACCAAACTTTATACATTAGTCTACAAAGCCTCTACAAGATAGACAACCTTAGTTTAGGTCGGGACGGGGCCCCGCCTTACCCTTAACTACTATACGGTAACAAAAAAAAGATGCCAAAGACTCGGTTAAGCCCCGAATCAAGCGGGAGCTCACCAATAGCGGTGAGTGTCCCTGTGCTCCTCTTTGGGAGGTCTACTAGCCGGAGTACTGTGTGGCTGCAGCATGAAATGCAGCGTCCCCCGAGAGGGACGTCAGTACGAAGAATGTACTGAATATGTAAGGCAATGACATATGTAAACAAGAGCTCAATTGAAATCAAGTATCAATATGTAAATACATAGATCAGATTAAAAGACCACCCTTGTTGTTGTTGTGGGATCATGTACATTATATCCTTTTTCTCGAAATTTTCTTTACTTTGTCATCTCGTAAAGCATGTGATACAAATAACCAACGATCGGTGGTAAAAGAGGATGACCCATGCTAGGCATTTTAACCCCGGGATCTTTGTCCTCAAACATATAAATTTGGGATCGACCCATGCTAGGCTTTCGCCCCTAGGCCGCCACCCTTACACATATACCGCTTCATATAGTTTACGTAATCTTTGAGATTGTTACTTTGGTGGTCATAATTATTTTTGAGTATCGTAACCTGTGGATCGTAGTAGGAAACATGTGAATATGCATTTAGGGTAGTAATAATAACACGAGACAGAAATGTAACACTAATGAATTACATAAGAGCTCAAATGACACAATGGACCTCATTTGATTGATAGGAGGAATCACAAAGCCACTTTGCTGAAATTACCCTTTCTCATACCAATACTTGGGAAAATAAAGATGCACATATATTGAAGCAATTCGACACACTAAGGAGAGGGAAAATATTGTTAGCTGTGGTTGGGATTGTACGTTGCCACTATGTATCTTTTACTTGAAAGAGCACTTAGGAAGCTCACTTGTTGGTAGTGACACAAGTAGAGTTCATGCCAAAGAATATAGAATCAAATAGCCTTACATACCTTGCTGTACCACTCGGATAGTACAACGAATTAACCTCCTTCCTTTCCGATTATTAATCTACAATGAAATAAGTAACACAACTAATATTAGTAGCTAACCAACAGATTGGGTTACTTGAACTTGGTAAACCGTAATCAGGTAGTAAACCCATACTTATCAAACCGATGGTATGCATTCCACCCCTTCTCCTTTAATAACGTCATATACAATACGACCTTCTAATAAGGTCCCCCGAAACTCCTTGGGCATTTGTAACATATGTAAAACAGTATACAAAGGGGTTGCAGGCAGCAAGCTCATGCAATGCCCAATTAGATGGTACGTTCGCACCCTTTACCGTTTTATCCTTTAACAAGTTCTCATGACTTCGCACATGCCTCCTTATGTATATGAACTCACGGTTTCCGACTACTGACCCTTGAGCATCCAACTAACATTACATTTAAAATGCTCAAATGGGTTAACAATTGAGTTAAAGGGGACTCCCCTCCATGGCTGTCCCAACATGCACAACATGAACATTCTCCCATCTCACACCATGTAAAAGGAACAATTCTCAGCTCATTAACACATACCAAATCCTTTAACCAATTCAAGCACAAAAGAGGGATGAAAATTTCAGTAACTCACCTTGTTGGACAGCAACCTCACTTGCTAACTTCAAGGTTTAGGTTGTCTTTTCCAAATTATCTTGAGAATAATGAAGGATTACTAAATCAGCAGACCATATTCTTACAAATCCAAACTTTTTAAAAAAAAACATATGGCAGTAGCCTTACCTTAGTTTCTGAAAATTTATTCTCTAAACTTGTACTTCAAGAACTGAAACTCTCCTTCAAACTTTTACTTGAAAAGGGAGATGCTCAAGAATCTAGGGTGTTTTAGGGCTGCTGATTGAAGCCAAGAGAGACCTTAGAGAAACTTAAGAAATCTGAAAATTTTGCAAGTGAAAAATGGAGTAAAAGATTTGATCTTTATCCCTTTAAAAGGGATGTGTAATGGACGAATTTCTTGACCAATTTTAGGCCATACATTGTCAAGTAGGTGACCCACCTACTTGGCCCCACCTATTTGGCCTTTTAACTTGGGCTTTTGGGAACTTCAACATTTGTTTGGGCTCTATTCCGAATTTCCCCTCTATTCATGTCAATTTGGGCCATAATTAAAGCAAGTAGGTGGTCCACCTATTTGGACTTTTCACTTGGGCCTTTTTGGACTTAAGACTATTGGGCCTTGGCTGTCCATTTTCCCTTATCCTTCTACTCAACTTGGGCCAAATTAATGCAAGTAGGTGGTAATGCATTTGGCCCAATTACCACTTTACTACCTCTAGTTTAAATATACGTTGGAGCTAACTTGCGGTACACATCTTTGAAACGTGTAAGGTGTTACATCACCTTGCGATCTAGTTTAAACCAACACTAATCATATAAAGAGTACGGTCCCTCACCTATATTATAAGGCTATGTCAAATATCCCGTGAATAGAACTAGCATACGCATGATACAGGTTGTTACATTCTTTCCCCCTTAAAAACATTCGTCCTCGAATGTTAGCATGGTTATCCAGCCCAAACAAGTTGAAGCCTAAGTTAGTGCTACTATTAATCACATAATACAAATAAACTTATACTTACTTGTCAGCATCCGGACTAAGCATTTTCATCCTTCTCATGGATCCGAAAGAGATGAGGATACTTCAATTTCATTGCTTCTTCCGCTTCCCATGTAACTTCTTCTACTTGTTGGTTCCTCCATAATACTTTTTACGAAGCTACTTCTTTATTTCTTAACTTCCTAACTTGTCGATCCAGAATAGCAATGGGTACTTCTTCGTAAGTGAGATCTTCTGTAACGTGTACATCTTCCGTAGGAGTGATACGAGATGGGTCACCTATGCATTTTCGAAGCATTGAGACATGAAATATTGGATGGACTGTTGAGAGCTCTTGAGGTAGCTCTAACTCATACGCAACTTGACCAATTCTTCGAATAATTTTATATGGCCCTATATAGCGCGGACTCAGCTTTCCCTTTTTACCAAATCTCATTACCCCTTTCATTGGGGATACCTTCAAAAATACCCAATCTCCTATGAAAAATTCCAGTCCTCTCCTTCTATTATCTCGCATATGATTTATGTCGGCTTTTGAGCTGTTGCTAATCGTTGTTGTATCACCTTAACTTTTACCATGGCTTGATGAACAAGATCTGGCCCAAATAAGGCAGTTTCGCCCGCTTCAAACCATCCAATTGGTGACCTGCACTTTCTCCCATATAACGCTTCATAAGGTGCCATTTTGATACTTGAATGGTAGCTGTTGTTATAAGCAAACTCAATAAGCGGCAAATGATCATCCCAACTACCTTTGAAGTCTAATATACAAGCTCGCAACATATCCTCAAGTGTTTGGATTGTACGTTCGCACGACCATCCGTTTGAGGGTGAAAGGTGTGCTTAAATTCACTTGCGTTCCCAAACTCTTCGAAATGACTTCCAAAAGTTCGCGGTGAATTGAGCTCCTCTATCGATATAATAGAGATTGGCACTCCATGTAGCCGAACTATCTCTTTAATATACAACCTTGCATATTCTTCAACCGTATAAGTAGTCTTGACCGATAAGAAGTGCGCTTTGGTGAGTCTATCAACAATCACCCATATAGTATCAAACTTCCGAAAAGAGCGAGGCAAACCAGTGACAAAATCCATATAAATCATTTCCCACATCCAAATTGGAAGTGCTATACACCGCATATAACCTCCGGGCTTTTGGTGCTCTACTTTCACTTGTTGACAATTTGGACATTGAGCCACGAATTCCGCAATGTTCTTCTTCATGTCCCCCCACCAATATACTTCTTTCAAGTCATGATACATTTTTGTTGATCCCGGATGGACAGAATATCTTGAATGATGCGCTTCCATCATAATCCTCTTTCTTAATTCATCTACATTAGGTACGCACAATCTGTTTTGACATCGAAGTACTCCTCTTGCGTAAGCTCAAATGCCTTTGTCATACCTTGTTGTACATTCTCCTTAAGCTGTAATAGGATAGGATCCATGTCTTTGCTTCTCTTTCACCTCCGCTACATATGAGGATTCTGCAAAGCATTTTGCACAATAACTCCTTCATCGGAGATCCAAGAAGGCGAACCCCCAAGCTAGCTAATTGACGTAGATCTTTAGTTATTTGCTGCCTTCCTATGGACTGCTCATAAGTGCTTGCCATCATTTTTCGACTTAAAGCATCGGCTACAACATTTGCCTTCAGGGATGATACAAAATATCAATGTCATAATCTTTTAATAACTCAAGCCACCTTCGTTGCCTCAAATTCAGATCCTTTTGTCTAAAGATATATTGCAAACTCTTGTGATCGGTATATATATCAACGTGAACACCATACAAGTAGTGGCGCCATATCTTCAAAGCAAATACAACTATTTGCTAGCTCTAGATCATGGGTGGGATAGTTTTTCTCATGTGGCCGCAATCGCCTTGAGGCATAAGCTATCACCTTACCATGCTGCATCAACACACATCCTAAGCCCACTCCCGATGCATCACAATAAACTACGTACCCTTCCGTGCCTTCTGGAAGTACCAATACAGGTGTAGAAGTCAATTTATTCTTCAGTTCTTGGAAGCTTCTTTCACATGCGTCGCTCCACTGGAACTTGACTTCTTTTTGTGTTAGTTTTGTTAATGGTGCGGAAATAGAAGCAAATCCTTCAACAAACCTTCTATAATAACTCCCCGGCCCAAGGAAACTACGAACCTCCGTAGGTGTTGTAGGTCTTGGCCCGTTCTTCACGGCTTCTATCTTTTGGGTATCAACCCTTACTCCTTCATCAGATACAATATGACCCAAGAATGCCACGAGATCTTAACCAAAACTCACATTTAGAGAACTTTGCGTACAACTTTCGATCACGAAGAATCTCAGCTTTTTGCGCCGCAAGTGATTAGCATGGTCCTCTTCGGATCTTGAATACACCATAATGTCATCTATAAATACTATCACGAACACATCCAAAAATGGCTTGAACACCCTATTCATCAAATCCATAAAAGCTGCTGGTGCATTTGTTAGCCCGAATGACATAACTAAAAACTCGAAATGACCATACCGTGTTCGAAAAGCCGTCTTGGGTATATCTTGATTTCTGACCCTCACTTGGTGATAACCCGTCCTCAAGTCAATTTTTGAAAAGCACTTTGCACCACATGAATCGATCAAACAAATCATCAATTCTTGGGAGGGGATATTTGTTCTTAATCGTTACCTTATTCAACTGTCGGTAATCAATACACATTCTCAATGAGCCATCTTTCTTGCGTACAAATAAAACGGGTGCTCCCCAAGGGGACATACTAGGCCTTATGAATCCCTTTTCTAACAAATCATTTAATTGCTCCTTCAACTCCCGTAATTCTGCCGGGGCCATTCTATATGGAGGAATGGAGATAGGTTGAGTATACGGAATTAAATCAATACCAAACTCTACTTCTCGTTCTGGAGGCAAACCTGGAAGATCTTCAGGAAATACATCAGGAAATTCATTTACCACCGGAACCTGTAGCATAACAAGAAGCTAACCAATCCATACCCATTATGACATCAAAATCAACCATTTCCAGTTCAACAAGGTCAGCTAATGTATTACGACCACAAAAAGTTACTATGCACTTCCGATAGACTCTTCTAACTATAATAGATTCACCAATCGGTGTAGACACTTCAAATGGTTTAACCAATAATTCTGGTGTTCTTTTGAACTTTGCAGCAATTAATGGAGTGACATATGATAGTGTAGACCCCGGATCAATTAATGCATATACAATATGTGAAAAGATGGACAATGTACCGTAACCCACATCATCCGGTGAAGCCTCCAAATTTTGTCGATCCCCTAGGGCATACGTGCGACTCGAACTCCACTAGAACTAGCTGCCCCTCTAACACCTCTACCACGCCCGACAGTGCATTTGTGCTCCTCTTCCTAAAGAAGGAAGCGATGAAGACGATGCAACAATCGATCCCAGGTTGTGCCATACCACCCATGCCCCTTTGAGGGCAATTTCTCATCATGTGTCCCGGTGTACCACACCAAAAACAAGCATCTGTCCCAAACCTACATGTGCCTAGGTGATTTCTCCCGCATTGTCTACAAAGTTGTCGAGGAGGTCTTGATTGACTTATAATTCCTTGCTCTTGGTGCCCCATTGTTCTTGAGCTTTGGCTTTCACCTCTTTGCCCAAACCGATCGCCCCCTAGACCCTCGGGGTGGAGCACTAGCTGTAGAGTAGGAGAATGATGGCCTAGGTGGTCTATAAAAACCGAGGCTTAAACTCACCTTGAGATTGGGTAAACCGCCCCGTAGATTTGGCCCTCTTGGACTGCCCTCTTTCCGACTCTTGTGCCCTTCTTCTTTGCCTTTGATCCTCCAACTTTTGTGCAAAAGCTTGCATCCTCGCTATATCCATGTCTTTATTCAAAGAAGCAATGGTACAATCTCTAACCAAATATGAATCTAATCTGTCCACATATCGATGAACTCTATCCTCCATTGTAGACACTACATTAGGAGCATACTTGGATAAAGAATTAAACGTGAGACTGTACTCCCTCACGCTCATATTCCCTTGGTGAAGATTTAAAAACTGATCAGCACGGGCCTCTCGGATCTCCAATGGCAGATAATGGTCAAGAAATGCCTCTTTGAACTCTTTCCAACTAGCTAAAGGTGCATCTGTAACCCTTGATTGCTTCCAAGCTTCATACCACAATATAGCCATACCCTTTAGTCTATATGTTGCTAGTTCAACTGCTTCTTTACCACTTACATGCATAACCTCCAAAGTTCATTGAATCTGATCAATAAAGTCTTGCGGATCTTCTTTAGGATCTGATCCAGTGAATGATGGAGGGTCCAAATTAAGAAAATCACGTATCCGTGTACTAGCAGCCCTATCTCCGCACCACTCGTACTGCAATTGGACCTTCTTGCCTTTGCCCTTGGCCAGCAACTATACGAGTCAATAATTGGATTGCATTCTTTAAATCTTGCTCGTAGTATTAATAGGGGTTCTCGAGATCTTTGCTTCCCTCCTTAAATCATCTGGAGATGGAGGAGTCGGGGAAGTCTGTGATAGAGACTCATTTTGAGCCTCACTTTGATCAACTTGATTAACTGGTGGTTGGCTGGTCCCTTCTTGGGCAGCCACATCTACTCGCTTACCTATACTTTTGCTCCTTCTCGTAATTGGCATCGTTGCTATATCATACACCAATTGAGAAGTTAGATACAATTCAGCTACAACATTGGTTCTATTGCACGATCTAAGAAATGGGAGAAAAGAGACAACTCCTACATGTCTCGTAGCCTCCTGTTTATAAATGTGGTGCACAACACATCCATAAACAAGACTCTACACCGACACGGCTTTGTAGACTCCCTAGGATGACCTGCTCTGATACCACTTTTATCACGCCTCAAATCCAATTAAGACGGACAGCACTCGAACCCCAAAGGCCCGAGAGAACCAACATGTAACCTGTGCTTACCATACATTTAACTATGATAACAATGAAGCTATGACAAGCTTATATGCACTATAGTGATAAGAAACCAACGTAGACAGGCCCAAAACTTATGTACAACACTTGGCCGTTGAGGCCACAATTGTTAAGCGACAAGACACAACCAAACTTTATACATTAGTCTACAAAGCCTCTACAAGATAGACAACCTTAGTTTAGGTCGGGACAGGGCCCCGCCTTACCCTTAACTACTATACGGTAACAAAAAAAAGATGCCAAAGACTCGGTTAAGCCCCGAATCAACTGGGAGCTCACCAATAGCGGTGAGTGTCCTGTGCTCCTACCGGGAGGTCTACTAGCCGGAGTACCCGTAGCCGCAAAGCATGAAATGCGGCGCCCCCGAGAGGGACGTTAGTACGAAGAATGTACTGAATATGTAAGGCAATGACATATGTAAACAAGAGCTCAATTGAAATCAAGTATCAATATGTAAATACATAGATCGATTAAAAGACCACCCTTGTTGCTGTTGTGGGATCATGTACATTATATCCTTTTCTGAAATTTTCTTTACTTTGTCATCTCTGTAAAGCATGTGATACAAATAACCAACTGATCAGTGGTAAAAGAGGATGACCCATGCTAGGCATTTTAACCCCTGGGATGCTGTCCTCAAACATATAAATTTGGGATCGACCCATGCTAGGCTTTCGCCCCCTAGGCCGCCACCCTTACACATATACCGCTTCATATAGTTTCTGTAATCTTTGAGATTGTTACTTTGGTGGTCATAATTATTTTTGAGTATCAGAACTGTGGATCAGTAGTAGGAAACATGTGAATATGCATTTAGGGTAGTAATAATAACACGAGACAGAAATGTAACACTAATGAATTACATAAGAGCTCAAATGACACAATGGACCTCATTTGATTGATAGGAGGAATCACAAAGCCACTGCTGAAATTACCCTTTCTCATACCAATACTTGGGAAAATAAAGATGCACATATATTGAAGCAATTCGACACACTAAGGAGAGGGGAAAATATTGTTAGCCGTGGTTGGGATTGTACGCCACTATGTATCTTTTACTTGAAAGAGCACTTAGGAAGCTCACTTGTTGGTAGTGACACAAGTAGAGTTCATGCCAAAGAATATAGAATCAAATAGCCTTACATACCTTGCTGTACCACTCGGATAGTACAACGAATTAACCTCCTTCCTTTCCGATTATTAATCTACAATGAAATAAGTAACACAACTAATATTAGTAGCTAACCAACAGATTGGGTTACTTGAACTTGGTAAACCGTAATCAGGTAGTAAACCCATACTTATCAAACCGATGGTATGCATTCCACCCCTTCTCCTTTAATAACGTCATATACAATACGACCTTCTAATAAGGTCCCCCGAAACTCCTTGGGCATTTGTAACATATGTAAAACAGTATACAAAGGGGTTGCAGGCAAGCAAGCTCATGCAATGCCCAATTAGATGGTACGTTATCGCACCCTTTACCGTTTTATCCTTTAACAAGTTCTCATGACTTCGCACATGCCTCCTTATGTATATGAACTCACGGTTTCCGACTCTTTGTCCCTTGAGCATCCAACTAACATTACATTTAAAATGCTCAAATGGGTTAACAATTGAGTTAAAGGGGACTCCCTCCATGGCTGTCCCAACATGCACAATCAATCTGAACATTCTCCCATCTCACACCATGTAAAAGGAACAATTCTCAGCTCATTAACACATACCAAATCCTTTAACCAATTCAAGCACAAAAGAGGGATGAAAATTTTTAAGAACTCACCTTGTTGGACAAGCAACCTCACTTGCTAACTTCAAGGTTTAGGTTGTCTTTTCCAAATTATCTTGAGAATAATGAAGGATTACTAAATCAGCAGACCATATTCTTACAAATCCAAACTTTTTAAAAAAAAACATATGGCAGTAGCCTTACCTTAGTTTCTGAAAATTTATTCTCTAAACTTGTACTTCAAGAACTGAAACGCTCCTTCAAACTTTTACTTGAAAAGGGAGATGCTCAAGAATCTAGGGTGTTTTAGGGCTGCTGATTGAAGCCAAGAGAGACCTTAGAGAAACTTAAGAAATCTGAAAATTTTGCAAGTGAAAAATGGAGTAAAAGATTTGATCTTTATCCCTTTAAAAGGGATGTGTAATGGACGAATTTCTTGACCAATTTTAGGCCATACATTGTCAAGTAGGTGACCCAACTACTTGGCCCCACCTATTTGGCCTTTTAACTTGGGCTTTTGGGAACTTCAACATTTGTTTGGGCTCTATTCCGAATTTCCCCTCTATTCATGTCAATTTGGGCCATAATTAAAGCAAGTAGGTGGTCCACCTATTTGGACTTTTCACTTGGGCCTTTTTGGACTTAAGACTATTGGGCCTTGGCTGTCCATTTTTCCCTTATCCTTCTACTCAACTTGGGCCAAATTAATGCAAGTAGGTGGTAATGCATTTGGCCCAATTACCACTTTACTACCTCTAGTTTAAATACTTGTTGGAGCTAACTTGCAAGACACATGCTGAAACGTGTAAGGTGTTACATCACCTTGCGAGCTAGTTTAAACCAACACTAATCATATAAAGAGTACGGTCCCTCACCTATATTATAAGGCTATGTCAAATATCCCGTGAATAGAACTAGCATACGCATGATACAGGTTGTTACAATAGGGGCTACCACCTCTCTATTGGTTTGAACCATCACAGCTTGAGCCAACACTTGAAAAGCCAACCTAAACTCCGCATTTGTCACATTATCAGTTAATGGGTCAATCAAAGCTTAAGGAGGAGCTCTGAGAGAAACTTGAGGAGGAACCTCTTGATCAACATTGTCTCCCTCTATCCTTCAAGCATTAGCCCTTCAAGTAGTCATATCCTGAAAACCATCAGGTAAGGATTTAGAGAAAGACCTTATAGAGTTAAACTCCATGGCATGACTTAGAGAAATGAAGAAGTGAGATTTCCTAAACCTCTAATAGCCTCTCATTCATAAATGTGATGCGCTTCACACTTATGAACAGGATTCTACTAGACGTGGCTTGAGACATCCTAGAACCATTCTAAACCTTGTGCTCTGATTACCAAGTTTGTCATGACCCAGGGTACCCCCTAGATGTAACAAGGCTTATAAGACCCAGAGAGGCCTCATACAAACCACTTAGCATATCATAACATAAAGTAATAGAAAATGGTGTGGAAATTTAAAACATTTTCCATACAATCGAAGTCTTTCATAAAACGAGCGAAGTCTAATATCATTTTCTCAAACCATCTAACATAAGAGTAAATCTTGGGACGCAACCCATACAATAGCCCAACATGAAAAGAAAGACATAAAGGGAAAAAGGGAGGTCCAATCCTTGAATGCTATTGATTTCACGTATCAAGACACTACATCCAATTCTAAATGTCAACGATCGCTAGTCAGTATAATAACCCAACTAAATGAGCTGGGGTCGAATCCCACGAGGAGTGGTACGTGTTTAAGATTCAAGAGTAAAGTACTAATATGTTCAACTCAATCATAGGAATAGATATTTACGAATAAATGCATAATTCAAATTAGGGGTGACATGAATGTCAAATAAAGGGGTTTTGGTTTTAACTATCAGCTATAACAATAGCAAATAACACGAATTAACAAATATTGAGACGGGTTCTTGGGATGTGATTGGATTATAGGCTAATATAGACAAATGGGTGATTACAATTGTTAGTAAATAGCTGTAAATCAGTGACTAAGCTACACTTAAGTGGGGATAAACTTTCTCTCGACCAATGTACCCCGAATCAAGTTGGTTTCTCTCGAACACCAACAAGCAAGCAAATAAGAACAGCCTTCGCTTTAGTCCATTCACCCTATCAAGCAAAATGTGTGGAAAAGGGTTTAGGATTCACTCTCTCGAGCTGAACCCATGAAAACCCAATACCCATACACTATCAATTCAGTAATCTTGGTTTTAAAACTTCTCTCTCAAGCAAGCCAAAAACAGTAAGGTAAAATTGCATTTGCAACTACAACCCTTTAAATTAAACCACAATTAATGAATGAATTCACTTCTAAACAGCATTTAAACTAACAATTAGCAATACCCACATGCTAAATTAGCCCATAATCACACCCCAAGAATTGAGGTTTTAGCTAGACATCATAAAAAGAGAGAAATAGTTACCAAATTGTGTTTTCATCAACTGGGTTAGATTAATTTCATCTTTACAAAGGTCCAAATTGAAGAATCTCAAAGACCCACTTCCAATTTCTCATAAATGGAAAACTTCAATTCTTCAAAGCTAAGGAAAAGTTTGTCTCAAAACTCAGAGTTCAAATTCAAAAACTGAAAAATTCTATATTATGAAAATTGATACTCAGCTAAATATTCAAAAAATGTATTTATAGTCAACAAAAATATGCTGCGAAGGACCATTTAGCGTAGTAAGTAAGGATCGTCGATCAACTTGAAGATCCGCCCTTTTACCAAGTTCATCGCCTTTTTGCTTTGGCTTTCAGCATCCTCAAGTTTTGTAACTTTGGGCGACTCAACACTGCATCGCGAAACCACTCGGTGACTCACCGACTGCTCCTTTCTATCGCCAAATTGATTTTCTCCTTAACAGCTTGGCACACTGGAACTTTAGGTGAGGTAACGGCCATTCGACGACTCACCAAAGGGATTCGGCGATCACCAAGCCTTAATTTCTTCACTCTTTCAGCTCGCTTCGTTCCTCTTTGCAAGTTAGTGTCCATGCTTTGTTCCTCAATCCAAATACCTGGAAATCAAGGGTTTTATATCAGTTATTGGCACAAAACAAGCATTTGAGGATACAAAATCTATCCAAATAAAGCCCTAAATGAGTCCAATCGTGGACTTATCAACACCCCCAACTTAAACTTTTTACTTGTCCTCAAGTAAAACTCAAGTTCAGCAGTTCAAAAGGGATGTCTCAAATAGTGTTACACAAGACTTAATAATGAATGCACACAAAAAGACTCAACTTACTAACGCAAGGATCAATTTTGTACTCAAAGATTCAAGTTGTGACTCACCATTATCAAAGATTCTCAAGTTCACAATACTTGTTTCAAATGCAAGTTCAAGCTCAACAAAGGTACTCAAATTTGCTCACACAAAGAATGATTCCATATTCTCACCCAATGGTTCAACAATTCATAGCTCCGGAATCACAATCAACACTCACACTCACAAAGATGAACACACTATGACTCTACCCATAGGTTTACCCTTATTTTCCAATCAACACTAATTTCAGCTCACTCAAGATGAAAAAGGTTTTTTCAAGGCTTGTAAAAGGGCTGAGTGTAAAGGTATGGCCATTTAGGCTTAGTGACTGCCATCCTCATGAAATGTGGTATGAGAAATACTTCATTTCCTTCTCCTCCTCATCATTATCATTTATGTCCATAAGTCACCCCATTATGCACTTTCCATGGACTGTTGGATACCCCATTTCTTTTTGCATTTGCACAACTTTATTCCACAACTTTTTCATTCTTTTTTCTTTTTCTCTTCTTTATTTTTTGTATGGAGGGGTTCCATGTTTTTCACAATCATGGATCAAGGGGGACTTCTTTGCACTTCTTGATTTACCTTCTCTTTTCACCACACCCCCAACTTAGTCTTTGGCCTAAGCTAGATGTTCAAACCAACCACATCTCATGGGGATTAAGGATGAAGGGATAAAGAAATGTCACAATTTGCATCAAGTTTCTTCCAAGAAAAAGGGTAAGGCTCAAAAGGTGTTCAAGCAAAGATCACACACTCACAAGGTTGGCCACAAAAGAGATCTAATGTCAGATTGTTTCACACTCTTCAAAGTTGCCTAAGATCATTTCAAGAGATTGCATCACTTAGTCAACCGGACGAATAGGGAAAATGGTAGGTGTTATCACACATGGTTCACGGTAAGCTCATCACACAAGGCATTGGCACCAAATATCAAATAAGACTCCACGCTTTCGCTAGTGTGCAATGATCATCACAAGAGACTCATTTGATAACCAGCTAGTCACAATGAGATGCAAAAAGTTCACATATAGTCTATGCAACTTCATTTGGCCTCATCGTAGCCGCACATTCATTTTTATTCAATTGAGAACACTATTCAAGCCATCAGTATTGATCAAGACCGAAACTCAAATTTGTAAGAGAACAACCACATTCAAACATAATCAAGAAGTGGCATAAAATTTTCGAAAGGGTCCAAAAATCATTTACAATTAAAACAAGGAGCCACAAGCTCAAACATACACAAAGATAGTGCTAAACACAATTTATAGTTCAAAAACCCAATATATAAACAAAGCAATAATCATAAAAGGTGGCCCTCACCCCACCACAAAACAAAAGCAAGTTGTCCTCAAATGCAAGAAAATATCCAAAAATCAATAAAAAGGGACAGAGAGGAAGGTAAAGAACAATCATGTCTAAACAGTCGTTCCATATGTTAGGGTATTAGTGCCAGTTGCAACACTCTGATCTTGGGCAATAGTGCCTGAAGTCACATCAATAATAGTGGGTCCAATAGGGTCAGCCAAAGGTGTATCTGCCAAAGAAGTTTGCACAGCTGCATATACCATGGCCTCCTCAGTCTCTGTAAAGCCCTCGTAAGAAGCCTTCTCAGCAACCTCAAGCATCTCATCATCCGTCGCGGCCTTAAACTCAGGATTAGCTGCTTCCTCAACTTGAACATCATCTCTGGTGGTAGCCGGTGGCATATCAGGCTCAACTGGTATGTCTGGGATCTCCACTGTCCCGAAGAACATAGATATGTTAGTGGACTTTAACTGGTCCATATCTCTCCTCAGCATAGTAATAGCGACCTTTAGAGCCGTCACCACCTTGGTGGCTTCTTGGCCACGCTCAGACACCATTATCCTAGCCGTAGGGGCATCAATGTTAGCACTCAAAGGTGTCACAACATCAGCTAAGGCTGTCCGAATCATACCCGAAATAGAGGCCTCAAGTCTAGCAGCACGGCGATTAGCCGAATGGGCTAGCTGCCCCATCCATAGTAATGCAGCCTAAGTGAGCGAAGGCCGGAAGGCAGCAGCACCAGCAACAGCAATACCAGATCTTAGAGGCAATAGAGCAACAGGGGAACAGGGAGTGTTAGAAGGAACAACACTAGATATACCTGAAGGCTCAGGGGCCGGAGTAGGTAATGTTGCCTCTGGAGGTAGTGTCTGAATATCCACAATCGAGGAAGTATCCATCGAGGCTGCCTTCTTCTTCTCGGCCTCATATTACAAGTATTCTGTCTTAATTCCCCGAATGTTGGTAAAGGATATGGTAATCACTTCCATATCCCTCTTCTTATCTCTAGGAACCCGAGCTCATCTGCACAGCTCGGTGATCAACACCAGAAAGGAAAGGGAAGTCTAGCGCTGCTTGGCCCTCATCACCATCTCTTATGTAATAATTATCCCCAGATTTAACCTCATTTTGTCAATGATGCAACCCAGACAGGATGCCTTGGCAAGATGGAGTATTGACTCATTCTGGGATGGCATAATGGTACTGTTGGTGAAGCCAAACCAGAACCTTGTAGCTATGTTTAGATCTTTCTTCTCAATAGGTGCTCCAATCTCAAGCCAGTTGGGAGTACCTTCTGATATTAGCAGAGCCAACCACCTCTTCTTGTTTTCTAGTGTTTTTGTCCTAATCATCTGCTGACAATCATTGTCAATATCATTTGAGCACTTTAGGACTGCATTGATAGCATCAGTATCACACTTTACTCTTCTTCCCCTAACAATTACATAATCAACCAGCTTGAATTTGGCTACCGGCTTCTTTCCTTATGGTATCAAGGTATTGTAAGCACTGTAGAATTCTCTGACCAAACTATGAATTTACCGGCCACGAGGCATGGTGAAGAGCTGGAATTTATAGGACCACAGGCAGCTCATGATTTTTAGGTGCCTATCAATGACACCATCAGCCTACATACGCTTCTCCTCTATGATGGTCCTCAATCCCTTAGTCTTCAATCTATTCATAGACCGAGAAGGAGGATGAAACGACCCAAAAAAAAAAAGTTCCTAAAAATGTGCTTCGGAAGTTACCGGAAACTTGTTTTAGCTATATATCTAAAAATTCATTTTTCTTTTCGAAAATCCGACTTCATATTCTTGTTTAGGGGGTCAAATTGAGTGGGAAATGGGTCTAACCCAAATTTTAGAGCAACCGTATCAAAATCCAAAATTTCCAAGTGAAGCTTTTTTCGAGGGTCTACTTTGGAGGGTCATATCTCCTAGCACACAAATAATTGGGTGGTCTATAACATATCCATGGAAAGCCCTTTGAGTTAGCTACCTAACGCACTTTGTTTCACCTCATTCGGAGTTTGGACGAAGAAGTTATGCCCATTTTCGTAAAATCTGTCCGTGTAGGAAATGTAATTTCCAGAGAGCGAATTTACTGTTCATCCGCCTCATTTTTTTTTCTAAGTGTTGGACCCGTTTTTTCCAAGGGCATATTTTATTTCCTATATAGCATTAATTCAATTCCCATCTCCTTTCATATATTTCTTTCAAGTCCAAGGAAGAAGAAGGGTGAAGAACTAGGGTTTCAAATTGGAGGCTTCTTTCATCGATTTTCGCGGGCTTTCTCAATATTAAGATATGGGGACTCTCTATCTTTGATTCCTTTTTCAATCAAAGAGCCAATTCAAAGTATTTTCAAAGTTCTTCAAAAACCCTCAAGTCCTAATTTCGATTCTAGCATGGGTTCTTGCATAAAAAGGTTTTAAATGATGATTTATATTGTTATTAATGATTATTAATGGTTTTTAGAAAGAAATCCCCATGAACCCATGTTTTCTCAAATTCTCTAAATTTCACCATAAAGTGGGTGTATTGATTTTGAGTAGATGATTATAAAAATTGTGTTTAGTATGGTATGGATTGTTCATAAATGGTATTATATATGTGAATTGTTAAGAATTTTTATTGAATTGAAGGATGTGGAATGTTGGCCTTGAAGGGCAAAAAAAAAAAGATTGTGAATTTATCTTCATGTTGATTATTGGATTATGTTTAGCTTGTATTGTATCGTTAAATTCTACTATTATCTATGTTATTCTATTGTGATATTATGGAGAATTAAGGATGGTGATTGTGGCTTGGAAAGGATGGTAAGTTGACCTACTTTATGAATAATGTTGAATTATTAGGGAATTGAGTAATGTTGGTTATGGCTTTGGAGAATGGTGAGATGGCTTAATCTCTTAGTATTGATATAATTGTTATTGATTGGTTTGATCCACCTTTGGTGGAGGTGGTTATTTGTTGTATTATTGTGAATTGAGGCCATGAAGGGCATTATATAAAGGTTATTATATTGTTGTATTATTATACACATATGAGGCTATATGTAAAGTCCTATATGAGGCTATATGTAAAGTTTTATGTAAAGTTTTATGTAAAGTTTTATGTGAAGCTATATGTGAGGGTATGATGTAAATGAGTTTTATGTGAAGCTATATGTGAAGGTATGATGTGAATGAGTTTTATGTGATCTTGTGATGATTCTATGTAAAGTGGGTAGCATTGTGAGTTAAAGTATGTGGTGTTGAACTCATGGGTCCTTCCACCCATAGTGCCTAGACTCTATTCTACTCACCAATTCATGGTTTAAGTTGAGATTCATAAATTAGTCTTGTTCCTTGTACAAATTTCCTGCACAGTGAATTTTAAACATGAAAAGTGATTGTTTTGAGTATGTTGTGACTCTAGAACTTGAATCTAAATTTGGAATGGATATGGAGATTTTTCATGTGGTCTTGTGGGTGTTAAAAGGCGTTGTTGTAGGTTGTTCACTGGTTTGGCTGCATAATTACTACCCTATTTTCCATGCTCTTTGATCCCATTACATGTCTTCAAGGTGTTTGACAAAATGTCCAATTATGGAGAATTGATGAATTGATGCTTTAAGGCTTGAGTTATGAGATGTATGGCATTCCAAAGATGTGTTGATGACAAACTAAGCTTGTGTATATGTTCATTCCATACATGAGATTGCATTAGAGCCTAATGTGAATTTCCTATATAAAGTGTTGCATGACCATGCCCGGTCCGGGGGAAAAGAATCGGATAACCATGTGAGGGATTTATACCTCACCACCTAGGATGCTTGGGGTGTGACCAACATCAACCATGTGAGGGGTTTATACCTCACCACCTAGGATGCTTGAGGTGTGACCAACATCAACCATGTGAGGGTTTTATACCTCACCACCTAAGATGCTTGGGGTGTGACCAACATTAACCATGTGAGGGGTTTATACCTCACCACCTAGGATGCTTGGGGTGTGACCAACATCAACCATGTGAGAGGTTTATATCTCACCACCTAGGATGCTTGGGGTATGACCAACATCAACCAAGTGAGAGGTTTATATCTCACCACCTAGGATGCTTGGGGTGTGACCAACATCAACCATGTGAGAGGTTTATATCTCACCACCTAGGATGCTTGGGGTGTGACCAACATCAACTATGTGAGGGTTTATACCTTGCCACCAGGGTGTCCGGGTGTGAACGGCATCCCCCATCCTAAGTTGGGGTTATAGATTGGTTGGATTATGCACACACATATGATATCTACTATTAGTATAGATTTACTTAAACATGTTTTGACTTCACTTTGATTATGCATCCTCATATTGTTATTTATTATGCCTATGGAACTAGCTCTTGCATTTCGATTGTGTCCTTATCTAAGGTAATCTTGGGGAACACTTAAGTGTACTTGAAGAGGTTGTATGGGCGGTCACTTCTTGTCTCACTCAAGTGTATCTTAAGGTTATACTAGGTAGAGGTCCTATGGTAATGAAATGACATGTGCTCTTTTAAAGTTAAGGATGGGTTGTATATGGACATATGTTAAGTATATGTATGGTTGGCTACGGTCTTATATGTTAATGTTGACTTGTATTATGTCTCTTATACTTGTAAAGGAAAGGTTTTATCAAATGATATGAAAGCATTTTACTTCCTTGAAAATGTCCTTTTTGGCATGTTTTTGCATGGTC
The DNA here is from genome assembly GCA_029007595.1 of Solanum commersonii. Lineage (NCBI taxonomy): Eukaryota > Viridiplantae > Streptophyta > Magnoliopsida > Solanales > Solanaceae > Solanum > Solanum commersonii. Next base: position 9,055,664 of record JAJTWQ010000006.1, read on the forward strand.
TCCATACTTAGTACTTAATTGTGCTAACCCCTTTCTTTCCCTTTTGGACTAAAGTGTAGGGATTTGGAGATGATGACATGTCATGGCTATTTGATAGGTTTCTAAGTGTTGAAGAAGAAGACTTGGTGAGTCCTCATATATTCGAGGACAATACCCAATATGTTCTTTTATGTCTTTTTAGTATTGTTTAAGTTGTGTATGGGGTTATTCCCGAATTTTGTACTCTAAATGATTAGATGGTTTTGAGACATCATGTATAAAATCTAGAAAGCCTTCCGCTTGCTATATTTTTGTTTTATGAAATGTTTTCTTGGTAAAGAAAGTCTTTAATTCCTTATGGTTTTAGTGTATATGCGATGAATGAATGCTAAGAGGCTTGTATTAGACCTCGTCGAGGTCGAGTACGTCGGTTACAACTAGAGGGTGCTCCCGGGTCGTGACAGAGGACCCTGTACTAGTGGTGTTAGGACCACAGCATGTGCTGGAGTGGGAGAAAGAGTAGTGGCCTAGGACGTCCTAATCCTAGACGGATCATTCAGCCTCTTGGAACGCAGTTCTGCCCTCTGTGCTGCTACAAACTCATCATCCTCAAACTCAGAAGTCGCATCCTAATACTCCTGCTGCTTACCCTCACTCTCAAAAGTGGTGAGGTGAATGGCGTAGATAGTGTCATTGTCAGAGTTAGCTTCCGGTGACGCAGGTGCCTTCCCTTTTCCTTTTCCTTTCCCACCTGTTGTGGGAAGTTTGGTGGCCTTCACCTTGGATACAGTTGCATCCTCGTTGATCTTTATTTCCTTAGCCCGCTTGCGGGGTGGCGTGTCTCTACCAGCAACTTTTGGTTTAGCCATGTCTGCAAAAATCATTAAGAACTATCAGAAAGAGGTCACGAAAAATTATAGAAAAATAGTTTGCAGACAGATTGGCCAAATTGTTCGGCAAGTCGCCGGATCACTTTGGCGAGCCAGATCGGGCTCGCCGAAAGGATTGGCTCAAAATTTTCTCAGACAAATGGCATGTCGGCGATGGAAGGGCCTTTTGGTGAATCACCAACAGCTTTCGGCGAGTAAGGATTAGTGCACCGAAAGTTACAGTGCATTTTAGGGGTTAGGGGCGCAGAAAAGGGGATCAATAAAGACTTTCGGTGAGTCGTCGAGTGCACTCGGTGAACTCTGACTTCTCACCAAAAGTTACAAAGATCAACTTCTAATTATGCATGAGGTAAAAGGCGAGAAGGGGGACTTTGGTGAACTGCCGAGTGGTTTAGAGAGCTCGACCCAGCTCGCCAAACGGCCCAGCGTGCCTACTTTCAACACCAACTTCCAAGTTTAACCCCACAGCCCCCGAAAACTCAATAAAACTATGCAATCTTCTAATTAAACTCAAACCCATTACACCCATGCCCCCGGGATACTCAGACTTTTCTGATTTGGCCAAATTTTGCAATTTAACGACTTTTGCCCTTAAGAATGACGTCAACTGCTCCATCATTGGGAAAAAATACGTCATTTGGCACAAATGCGGGTTACTTAGACTTCACCCGACTAGACCCAACAACATGCAAGCACAACCCCACAATTTTAATCTCTTTTAAGCAGGAAAATTTTGTGCAATTAGCAATAAAGGCATTATGGGCAAGATATTCGAATTTAAACAAGCACACATATATACAATTACGATCAGAGAGGTCCAGCACACAGCACTATCACTTGTAAATGAGAAAAATTGCAATATAAGGATTCGAGTTCGGAAAACCAACCTTAGAAGCCGAATAAATACTTTGAAATGCTAGGCGTTAAAGAAATCCAACTCTGAACACAAACTTGATGACTAAAATACGGTAAAAACAATAAAATATAGAATACTATAGTGCGGGTATGATTTTGGAAAGTTGAACAGCGAGGAAAAGTGAAAGAGTCTTAACTTTTGAACATTTGGCCTTAAAAATCATCCAGTTCTCGCCCATTCGGCGACATAAGTTTTGCTCGTCAACCCACTCGGCGACACGCCAAGTGGGTACTTACCTCCCCTAGTTTTATAGGACCTCCAGTTATTGTGGGGGTCCAAACGGTGGACAAAGTCGAGATTGCCGATTTGGTCAGCGATACACCAATCTGCTCTTGGGTTGATCGAGTTTTACAGACTCAAGCCCTAGAATTCCTTGAGTCCAATGGCGGCCCAAGTCGGACACGCCGACCTCTTCGGCGAGTCACCGATGGGACTTTTGCTCGCCAATCTTCTCTTTTCAAACACATTCTACACTTTAACCTGCAAAATCAATACACGATTATTTCTAAAACAAAAATAAAGCGATAAACATTTGGGTTGCCTCCCAAGAAGCGCCATAGTTAACGTCGTGGCACGACGCAAGTCCATACTTAAATTCCATTTGTGTGGTTTGCCTCATTTTCATAAGGCAACCCTACTTCTGGCTCTCGGTAGAGACAAGACAGTACTTGGTCTATTTGGGACTCTAGTAGCTGAATGAACATGGAATGAGGTTGTCATACAATTCAGCATTAAGACTTTCTCCTTTATCTCCTCCAACACTCTGTCGTGCTCTTTAACTTTGTGTAGAATGAGTGAGAGGACCTTTAAATTTGCCCACCCTCTTGCTTCTTCGTCCTTCGACGCTCGTGAGGGAGGATGTACATGTCTTTGTTTTTGGACATTACCTCCAATTCCATAACATTCTCAGCCAAAACATCTAGCTCAGTCAACAATGTGGCCAATTCTTGGTCTTTTTCTGTCTCATTGTTGGTCTTAATCATGCCATCAGGAAGTTGGGCTACTGTTTCATAGGTTTGTTGTATCAAACTACCCAAAAAGAGTTGATCAGATGTACTTCTATTTTCTTGACCAAGACCTCTATAAAAGCATTTTTTTCTGGAATTCCATGAGTTGGGCACTGCTGCAAGAGAGCCTTAAACCGTTGCCACAACTCGTAAACTGACTCACCATCTAATTTACTGAAACTTAGGATGTTATCCCTAAGCATTATCATTTTAAAATAAGGGTGGTCCATTTGTTTGTCGTTGCTACAATACTTGTTCCTTTATTTTGTGCTAAACAAGCAACACGAAAACCAAAACTAGAAATAAGTAAGTTTGACTATAACTATTAATAACAAAATTCAACATAACTAAAGAATCTTAACCAACACCATTTCCCGGTAGCGCCACCATTTTGATTTCACGCATTAGGACATATCATCCAATTCTAAGTGTTAACGATCGTTAGTCAATATAATAACCGAACTAAATGAGTTGGGGTCGAATCCAAGAGGAAGTGGTACATGTTTAAGATTCTAGAGTAAAGTACGAATATGTTCAAGTCAATCATAGGAATAGATATTTACAAATAAAAGCATAATTCAAATTAGGAGTGACATGAACATCAAATAAAGGGGTTTTGGCTTTAACTATCAGCCATAACAACAGCAAATAACACGAATAAACAAATAATGAGACGGGTTCTTGGGATGTGATTGGATTAAAGGCTAATATAGACAAATGGGTGATTGCAACTGTTAGTAAATATCTGTAAATTAGTGACTAAGCTAGACTTAAGTGGGAACAAACTTTCTCTCGAACAATCTTCCTCGAATCAAGTTGGTTTCTCTCGAACACCAACAAGCAAGCAAATAAGAACAGCCTTTGCTTTAGTCCATTCACTCTCTCAAGCTAAATATGTGGAAAAGGGTTTAGGATTCACTCTCTCAAGCTGAACCCATGACAACCCAATACCTACAGACCATCAATTCAGTAATCTTGGTTTTAAAACCTCTCTCTCAAGCAAGCCAAAACCACTAAGGTAGAATTGCATTTGCAACTACAACCCTTTAAATTAAACCATAATTACTAAATGAAATCACTTCTAAACAGCATTTAAACTAACAATTAGCAATGCCCACACGCTAAATCAACCCATAATCACACCCCAAGAATTGGGGTTTTAGCTAGACATCATAAAAAAAAAATCGTTACCAAATTGTGTTTTCATCAATTGGGTTAGATTAATTTCGTCTTTACAAAGGTCCAAATTGAAGAATCTCAAAGACCCACTTCCAATTTCTCAAAAATGGAAAACTTCAATTCTTCAAAGCTAAGGAAAAGTCTATCTCAAAACTCAGAGTTCAAACTCAAAAACAAAAAAATTCTATATTATGAAAACTGATAGTCAACCAAATATTCAAAAAATGTATTTATAGTCGACAAAAATATGTTGTGAAGGACCATTCAGTGTAAAGTTGGGATCGCTGATCAACTCGAAAATCCGCCCTTTGACCAAGTTCATCACCTTTTTGCTTTGGCTTTCAGCATCCTCAAGTTTTGTAACTTTAGGTGATCCAACACTTCATCGCGAAACCACTCGGCGACTTACCGACTGCTCCTTTCTATCGCCAAATTGATTTTCTCCTTAAGGGCTTAGCACACTGGAACCTTAGGCGATGTAATGGCCATTCGGCGACTCACGAAAGGGTCTCGGCAATCACCAAGCCTTCATTTCTTCGCTCTTTCGGCTCGCTTCGTTCCTCTTTGCAAGTTAGTGTCCATGCTTTGTTCCTCAATCCAAATACCTAGAAATCAAGGGTTTTATATCAGTTATTGGCACAAAACAAGCATTTGAGGACATAGAATCTATCCAAATAAAGCCCTAAATGAGTCCAAATCGTGGACTCATCAACACCCCCAACTTAAACTATTTGCTTGTCCCCAAGTTCAGCAGTTCAAAAAGGATGTCTCAAATAGTGTTACACAAGGCTCAATCATGAATGCACACAAAAAGACTCAACTTACTCATGCAAGGATCAATTGTGTACTCAAAGATTCAAGTTGTGACTCACCATTATCAAAGATTCTCAAGTTCACAGTACTTGCTTCAAATGCAAGTTCAATCTCAACAAAGGTACTCAAATGCCCTCACACAAAGAATTATTCCATATTCACACACAATGGTTCAACAATTTATAGCTTCGGAATCATACTCAACACTCACACTCACAAAGATGAACACATGCATGACTCTACCCATAGGTGTACCCATATTTTCTAATCAACACTAATTGCAGCTCACTCAAGATTAAAAAAAAAAGGCCTTTTCAAGGCTTGTAACGGGGCTGAGTATAAAGGTATGGTCATTTAGGCTTAGTGGTTGCTATCCTCATGAAATGTGGTATGAGCAATACATCATTTCCTTCTCCTCATCATTATCATTTATTCTCAAAAGTCACCCCATTATTCACTTTCCATGGACTATTGGACACCCCATTTCTTTTTACATTTTCACAACTTTATTCCACAACTTTTTCATTCTGTTTCTTTTTCATTCTTCTTTTCTTTTTCTCTCCTTTATTTTTTGTATGGAGGGGTTCCATCTTTTTCACAATCATGGATCAAGGGGGACTTTTTTGCACTTCTTGATTTACCTTCTCTTTTCACCACACCCCTAACTTAGGCTTTTGGCCTAAGTTAGATATTCAAACCAACCACATCTCATGAGAATTAAGGGTGAATGGATAAAGAAAGGTAATAATTTGCATCAAGTTTCTTCCAAGAAAAAGGGTAAGGATCAAAGGGTGTTCAAGAAAAGATCACACACTCACAAGGTTGGCCACAAAAGAGGTCTAATGTCAAATTGTTTCACACTCTTCAAAGTTGCCTAAGATCATTTCAAGAGATTGCATCACATAGTCAATCGGACCAACGGGGAAAATTCTAAGTGTTATCACACATGGTTCATGGTAAGCTCATCACACAAGGCATTGACACCAAATATCAAACAAGACTCCACACTTTTGCTAGTGTGCAATGATCATCACAAGAGACTCATTCGATAACCAGCTAGTCACAACGAGATGCAAAAAGTTCACATATTGTCTATGCAACTTCACTTAGCCTCATCGTAGCTGCACATTTATTTTTGTTCGATTGAGAGCACTATTCAAGTCATCGATATTGATCAAGACCAATACTCAAATTTGCAAGAGAACAACCACATTCAAACATAATCAAGAGGTGGCATAGAATTTTCGGAAGGGTCCAAAAATCATTTACAATTAAAATAAGAAGCCACAAGCTTAAACATCCACAAAAATAGTGCTAAACACAATTTATAGTTCAAAATCCCAATATATACACAAAATAACAATCATAAAAGGTGGGCCTCAACCCCCTCCCCTCACACAAAACAAAAGCAATTTGTCCTCAAATGCAATAAAATACCTAAAAATCAATAAAAAAGGGATAGAGATGGAGGTAACTGTCTAAACAGTCGCTCTATCTGTCGGGGCATCCTTGCCCGTTGCAACACTCTGATCTTGGGCATCAGTGCCCGGAGTCACATCAATAGTAGTAGGACCCACTAGGGTCAGCCAATGGCATATCTGCCAAAGAAGTCTTCACAGCTGCATATACCATGGCCTCCTCACTCTCTGTAAGGCCCTCGTAAGAAGCCTCTTCAGCAACCTCAAGCATCTCTTCATCTGTCTCGACCTTAAACTTGGGCTCAGCTGCTTTCTCAACCTAAACATCATCTCTGATGGTAGCCGGAGGCATATCAGTCTCAACTGGTATGTCTGGGATCTCCACTGTCCCGAGGATCATAGACATGGTAGTGGACTTCAACCGGTCCACATCTCTCCTCAGCATAGTAATAGCAGCCTTTAAAGTCGTCACCTCCTTGGTGGCTCCTTAGCCAAGCTCGGACACTGCTATCCTAGCCGTAAGGGTATCAATGGTAGCACTCAAAGGTGTCACAGCATAAGCGATGGTTGTCTGAATCATGCTCGAAATAGAGGCCTCAAGTCTGGCAGCACAGCAAACAGCCGAATGGGCTAGCTGCTCTATCCATAGTAATGCAGCCTGAGTGAGCAGGAGTCGGGAGGCAGTAGCAACAGCAATACCAGATCTGGGATGCAATGGAGCAGCAAAGGAACTGGGAGTGTTAGAAGGAACAACACTAAATGTACATGAAGGCTCAGGGGCCGGAGTAGGTAATGTTGCCTCTGGAGGTAGTGTCTAAATATCTATAACCGAGGAAGTATCCACCGGGGCTGCCTTCTTCTTCTTGGCCTCATCTTACAAGTATTCTGCCTCAATTCTCCTGATGTCAATAGAGGATATGGGAATCACTTCCACATCCTTCTTCTTATCTCTAGGAACCCGAGCTCATCTGCACAGTTCGGTGATCAATACCGGAAAGGGAAGGGAAGTCTAGCGTTGCTTGGCCCTCATCATCATCTCTTATGTAATAATCATCCCCAGATTTAACCTCATCTCATCGATGATACAACCCAGACAGGCTACCTTGGCATGATGGAGTATTGACTCATTTTGGGATGTCATAATAGTAATATTGATAAAGCCAAACTAGAACCTTACAGGTATGTTTAGATCCTTCTACTCAATAGGTGCTCCAATCTTAAGCCAGTTGGGAGTACCTTCTGATATTAGCGGAGCCAACCACCTCTTCATATTTTATAGTGTCTTTGTCCTAATCATGTGCTGACAGTCATCGTCAATATCATTTAGTCACTCTAGGGATGCAGTAATAGCTTCACTATCACACTTTACTCTTCTACCCCTGACAACTACATAGTCAACCGGCTTAAATTTGGCTACCGGCTTCTTCCCTTGTGGGTATCAAGGCACTGTAAGCACTGTAGAATTCTCTGACCCAACTCGGAATGTACGGGCCATGGGGTTTGGGGAAGATCTGGAATTTATGCGACCTCAGGCAGCTTTTGATTTCTGGGTACCTATCAATGACATTATTAGTCGATAGATGTTTCTCCTCTATGATGGTCCTCAATCCCTCAATCTTCAGTCTATTCATAAACCAGGGAGAAGGACCCTGTACTGGTAGTGCTAGGACCACAACATGTGATAAAGCGGGAGAAAGAGTAGTGGTCGGGGACGTCCTGATCCTAGACGGATCATTCAGCCTCTTGGAACGCAGCTCTGTCCTCTATGTTGCTAGTAACTCATCATCTTCAGGCTCAGAAGTTGCTGCCTGATGCTCCTGGTGCTCATCCTCACTCTCAGAAGTGGTGTGGTGAGTGGCATAGATAGCGTCACTGTCGGAGGTAGCCTCCCATGATGCAGGTGTCTTCCCTTTTTCTTTTCCTTTCCCACCTGTTGTGCCTTAGATGCAGTTGTATCATCGTTGATATTTATTCCCTTACCCGCTTGCAGGGTGGCATGTCTCTACCAGCAACTTTTGGTCTAGCCATGTCTGCAAAAATCATTAAGAACTATCAGAAAGTGTTCAAGAAAAATTACAGAAAAACAGTTTGGAGACAGACTTGCCGAAGGTTCAGCGAGTCACCAAATCACTTTGGCGAGCCAGTTCGGGCTCACCCAAAGGATTGGCTCAAACCTTTCTCAGAAAAATTGCATGTTAGCAATGGAAGGGCCTTTCAGCGAGCAAGAATTAGCTTGCCAAAAGTTACAGTGCATTTTAGGGGTTAGGGGCACAGAAAGGGCGATCAAGAAGGACTTTTGGCGAATCGCCGAGTACGCTCGATGAACTCAGACTTCTCGCCGAAAGTTAAAGAGCCCCAACTTCTAATTAAGTATGTAATTAAAGGCGATAAGGGAGAATTCGGCGAACCGTCGAGTGGTTTGGCGAGCTCGACCCTGCTCGCCAAATGGCCCAACATGCCTACTTTCAACCCCAACTTCCAAGTTCAACCCCGCAGCCCCCGAAAACAAAATCAAACTATGCACTACTCTAATTAAACTCAGACCCATTACACCCATGTCCCTGGGATACTCAGACTTCTCCCGGTTTGGCCAAATTTGGCCATTTGACGACTTTTGCCCTTAAGAATGACGTCAATCGCTCCATCATTAGGCAAAATACGTTATTTAGCACAAATGCGGGTTACTTAGACTTCACCAACTAGACCCAACAACATGCAAGCACAACCCCTCAATTTTAATCACTTTTAAGCACGAAAATTTTGGGGAAATTAACAATAAAGGCATTACGGGAAAGATATTCGAATTTAAAACAAGCACACACATATACAATTATGATCAGAGAGGCCTAGCACACAGCACTAAGATAAAAATCACTTGAAAATGAGAAAAATCATAATATAAGGATTTGGGGTTCGAAAAACCAATCTTAAAAGCCGAATAAATACTTTGAAATGCTAGGCGGCAAAGAAATCCAACTCCAAACACAAACTTGACGACTAAAATGAGGTAAAATCACAAAAATATAGAATACTATAGTGCGGGTGTGATTTTGGAAATTTGAAAAGTGAGGGAAAGTGAAAGAGTCTACTTTTGAACCTTTGGCCTTAAAAATCGTCTAGTTCTCACCCATTCGGCGACATAAGTTTTGCTTGCCAACCAACTCAGTGACACGCCAAGTGGGTACTTACCTCCCCGAGTTTTATAGGACCTCCAATTATTGTGGGGGTCCAAACAGCAGACAAAGTCGAGATTATCGATCTGGTCAGCGATTCACCAATCTGCTCCTAGGTTCATCGAATTTTACAGACTCAAGCCTTAGAATTCCTTAAGTCCAAGGCGGTCAAAGTCAAGCATGCCGACCTCTTCGGCAAGTCACCGACTAGACTTTTGCTCGCCAATCTTCTCTTTTCAAACTCATTCTACACTTCAACCTGCAAAATCAACACACGATTATTTCTAAAACAAAAATAAAGCGATAAACATTTGGGTTGCCTCCCAAGAAGCGCCTTAGTTAACGTCGTGGCACGACGCAAGTCCATACTTAAATTCCATTTGTGTGGTTTGCCTCATTTTCATAAGGCAACCCTACTTCTGGCTCTCGGTAGAGACAAGACAGTACTTGGTCCATTTGGGACTCTAGTAGCTGAATGAACATGGAATGAGGTTGTCATACAATTCAGCATTAAGACTTTCTCCTTTATCTCCTCCAACACTCTGTCGTGCTCTTTAACTTTATGTAGAATGAGTGGGAGGATCTCTTCAATTTGCCCACCCTCTTGCTTATTCGTCCTTCAACACTCGTGAGGGGGGATGCACATGTCCTTCTTTTTGGACATTACCTCCAATTCCATGACTTTCTTGGCCAAAACATACAGCTCAGTCAACAATGCAACCAATTCTTGGTCTATTTCTGTCTCCTTTTTGGTCTTAATCATGCCATCAAGGAGTTAGGCTACTGTTTCATAAGGTTGTTGTATCAAACAACCCAAAAAGAGTTGATCAGTTGCACTTCTATTTTCTGGTCCAAGACCACTAAGAAGCATTCCAGAAGCATATTTTCTGGAATTCCATGAGTTAGGCACTGCTGCAAGAGAGCCTTAAACTGTTGCCACAACTCATAAACTGGCTCACCCTCCAATTTACTGAAACTTAGTATGTTATCCCTAAGCATCATCATTTTCAAATAAGGGTGGTCCATTTGTTTGTCGTTGCTACAAGACATGTTCCTTTATTATGTGCCAAACAAGCAACACGAAAACCAAAACTGAAAATAAGTAAGTTCGACTATAACTAACAAAAACAAAACTCAACTTAACTAAAGAATCTTAACCAACAGCACTCCCCGGCAACGGCGCCATTTTGATTTCATGTATCAAGACACTTCATCTAATTCTAAGTATCAAAGATCGCTAGTAGTATAATAACCCAACTAAATGAGTTGGGATTGAATCCCACAGAGAGTGGTACATGTTTAAGATTCAAGAGTAACGTACGAATATGTTCAAGTCAATCATAGAAATAGATATTTACGAATAAAAGCATAATTCAAATTATGGGTGACACGAATGTCAAATAAAGGGGTTTTTGTTTTAACTATCAACTACAACAACAACCAATAACACAAATTAACAAATAATGAGACGGGTTTTGAGGAAGTGATTGGATTATAGGCTAATATAGACAAATGGGTGATTGCACCTGTTAGTAAATAGCTGTAAAACAGTGGCTAAGCTAGAATTTAGTGGGGATAAACTTTCTCTCGATCAATCTACCCTGAATCAAGTTAGTTTCTCTCGAACACCAACAAGCAAGCAAATAAGAACAACCTTCGCTTTAGTCCATTCACTCTCTCGAGCTGAATGTGTGGAAAAGGGTTTAGAATTCACTCTCTCAAGCTGAACCCATGACAACCCAATAACCACAGACCATCAATTTAGTAATCTTGGTTTTAAAACCTCTCTCTTGAGCAAGCCAAAAACACTAAGGTAGAATTGCATTTGCAACTACAACCTTTTAAATTAAACCACAATTACTGAATAAAATCACTTCTGAACAGCATTTAAACTAACAATTAGCAATACCTACAAGCTAAATCAACCAATAATCACATAATCACACCCCAATAATTGGGGTTCAAGCTAGACATCATAAAAATAGAGAAATCGTTACCAAAATGTGTTTCCATCAACTGGGTAAGATTAATTTCGTCTTTACAAAGGTCCAAATTGAAGAATCTCAAAGACCCACTTCCAATTTCTCAAAAATGGAAAACTTCAATTCTTCAAAGTTAAGGAAAAGTTTGTCTCAAAACTTAGAGTTCAAACTCAAAAACTTAAAAATTCTACATTATGAAAACTGATACTCAACTAAATATTCAAAAAATGTATTTATAGTCGACAAAAAAATGCTGCGAAGGACCATTAGGCGTAGTAAGTCGGGATCACCGATCAACTCGACCATCTTCCCTTTGACCAAGTTCATCATCTTTTTGCTTTGGCTTTCAGCTTTCTCAAGTTTTGTAACTTTGGGTGATCCAACACTGCATTGTGTAACCACTCGGCGACTGCTCCTTTCTATCGCCAAATTAATTTTCTCCTTAAGGGTTTGGCACATTGGAACTTTAGGCGACGTAATGGCCATTCAACGACTCGCCAAAGGGACTCGGCGATCAACCAGGCCTTCATTTCTTTGCTCTTTCAGCTCGCTTCGTTCCTTTTTGCAAGTTAGTGTCCATGATTTGTTCCTCAATCAAAATACCTGGAAATCAAGGGTTTTATATCAGTTATTGGCACAAAACAAGCATTTGAGGACACAAAATCTATCCAAATAAAACCCTAAATGAATCCAAATTGTGGACTCATCAACTCTGAGGACTCTCAAAATCTTCACTCCTTAATCAACTATGAACCTAGCTACAAGATCGCCAAACCCTACATTTTCATAAGAAATGTAGGCAAGAGTTTTAGTTAGTACAATAATATACTAAATATGATGGCTTGCATAAACAACATAAACATAAAGGTTATTCAACACAAACCATAAGCATAATCAATGCGCATAAATCATCATAATGAAAGAGGAATACTTCCTTAAGTCGCCTTACTTATCCTTAGTCAAGAATTGGGTCATCCGCCTCAAGTCATACACACATCATGGAAGGCATATCTAGCAACTCTCCAAGCTAATCATCTTCATAACATAATCACATTATTCATACTTACTTTTAAAGACATGGGGATTCGCCTCTTTGCATAACTTATAAAGGCTAATAGGTATTCGCTTGTTACCTTACTTACTTTAAGATCATGGGTACTCGCCTCCACAACCATATCATATGAGACGGGTACCCGCCTCCATATCATTTCATAAGGATCATGGGTACTCGCCTCCATGTCCATTCATCATAATAGGAACGTGGGGAATCACTTCTTGTTTAATTCTAGGAATATAGGAATTGCCTTATATTCAAAAGTGGAGGTCAGGGGTAACCGCCTCTAGCCTCATCAATTATTTTGCATTTTAGTCTAGATTCTTTTTAGGTGAGCAATCATTTCAACCTAGAATCATTCATGTGAGTAAACCTTTCACATTCATTCAATCATACTTAGCAATTCATTGTGGGAAGTGTCTCTTCCATACCATAACATCAACAATTTGTAGTATAGGCTTTTCTCTCAAAGCACTTCATCACATGATCATCATTTATGCTTCATTCTCAAGCAATTATAATCACAAATCATCTATCCTATAAGGATATATCTAACCCACAAAGTTTCCCGTCATGGCATCTACTCAAATCATATCAATTCTACCCTAGAATCATAGCATAGGCATGGGTACGTGTAATTTCATCCTAAAAACATGTAATCCTACCAAATCAATTATAAAAAATCATAATCCACTCAATTGGATCAACATTCATCATAACCCACAACATTGGAAGAAACCCTAACTAGAATTACGGATTTAGACTTCACAAATTAGAGAATTCTAGGGGACTCCATGAGAGAAAGGATCCTATGGATGAAAATCTATCATACCTTAGTCACAAATCCCATCAAAAGCTTGAAGATTGGAGACCTGAACTTGACCTAGCTTCACTTTCTTTCTTCTTCTTCTACCTTCTAGAGAGAGAATATTTGAGAGAGAGTTTGGGTTTTCTTATGGGAATTGAGAGAATGACTTAATTGAGTGGATTTAGGGGTCTAAAATACTTATATAGGTGGTCTAGGTTTAGGCAAAATGACACCACTTCAAGTTAATTAAAACCAAAAAAGACCCATAAGCCCCTAAAAGTAACTGCCAGTCGGGACCGATGGACCGTGGTTAGGACGATGGACCATCCTGCACGTCCGCCGTTCGGTGGTCAAAGACTAGTTTTTGTGGACTTGGACCTAGAGACCTTGGACCACGGACTGTGGTCTGACCAATGGTCTGTTGGTCAGGCCGTGGTCCTAAGGTCTGAGCTTTGGCTGGGTGACCAACCACAGACTCCTACCTACGGTCCATGGGTCAGTCCACGGGCTGTGAGTGGCCAGTCGTAGATGGCACCTGCAGTTTTCAAAAAGCTATTATTTTTCCTCATTTCAAATTTGGGATGTCACACCCAGCTAGTAAACTCCTAGGAGCACCAGTAACACCAAAAGTATGCATGAAAGGGCATGAACGCATCGACCAGTCAAGTAAAAATTGAGTACATCCCAAATGCATCTACTATCTCAAGTAGAAAAAGGGGCACATCTCTAATGCCTCGTAATCTCAAAAATCAGTAAGTCAAGTGATCAAAGTGGTACAACTCCAATTAAAACCAGTTTAGAATAAAAACTAAGTAGAATAGTATCTCATCATGAACAATAAATATGCTAATGCATGGGCTGCCATCGTACTACAAAATCTGTGAGAATAAGCAAACAATGCAATGTATGCCATCACCAGTATTCAAACAAGGCACTCAAAATCAAATAATTGTACATCCAATGAAACAACGCTACCAAAGTATTGAGTACTAACCTGGGATCTAACTGGTCCTCACATACGGCCTCGGTCCCAATAGTATAATCATAATCTCAATACGGATACAACATTCCCACTGCTAATCAACAAGCAAATGGATCAAGAAGAGATTTCAAATCAATAAAGGGGGAGCAAACTCTAGGGACGACGCACTACACCAATCACACTGCTCCAGTCCTATGTTGACATCCCTTAAGAGCACACCGTCGAGGCGACTCAATAAATAAAAATAATTTAAAGAATAAAAGAATTTAAAGAGGGCTTAAAGTGTGTGCCACCTAATTTTAGGAAAAACTAGGAAACTGATTTAATTATTTATTTATTTAAAAGATGTCTACTAAACCAATAGATTCTAGGTAAGAGTTCAAGTTATTCTGAAGGGAATATATTAGGCATCCTTCAAAATCCACAACTGTGGGTCCCGATTGAATTTATTTTTTCAAATTGAGGAGGAGATAAAAATAATATACAAGTATAATAAACATGCGATATACACAAATAATAAAATAAAACCAAAATATAAGAAATGGACTAAGATTTTTCTAACGTGAATAATATACAATAATGAATCAAAAACTATTGTTCGAACTTAATTCAAATACATCAATGGGAAGCAACTCCGGGTACTTGTAAAGACATTTAGTAAAAGTGTTAGTAATAAATAAGTATGAATAACAATAAATAAATTAAATAATAACATAAAAATAAAAACTCGTGTTATTAACATGGGAGGCCTTGAAAATCGACAAGAATTTCTTCATCGGTCAAATTTAACTTGCAAAGTATATGAACTTAAACTAAATTTTCGTCTTCTAAAATAGGGAGATTTCTAAAACCAATAGAGAGATTTTTTCATTGGCCAATTTTAACTTATTTAATATAAGTAACAATAGCAACAAAAGAGAAAAATCGGGAGGAACGAATTCTATAAGGAAAATTTTATGGAAATATTAAAAGTAATAACATCATAAATGGTTAAAGCATTACTGGAAAATTTTCAACACTTGCAATAAAGTAATTATACGAGTAATAGAATCGAACATGAAAACAAAAGAAAAATATCTCAAACCCCAAATAATTAATGACAAAAAATAATCAAAAAAAATTATACACAATACAATCTGGAAATATCAAAATAATGAGCAAATTAATATGGAGACGGTAAAACGACATCCAAAACAAAAGTAAGAATCGAACAACTCAAAGTAATAGGCATAAATGTGAGACTGAAATTGGTTAAATCAAGCATTAACAGTAAAATATTTGTCAATAATAACATCAAATAACTAAAAATATATACTCAAATACCTACAAAATTTCAAAAGGAAAAGTGTTACCTTAGAAAAGCATTTTCCAATTAAATCTGGTTGTTTTCAGGCATGTCGCCATGGTTTCTAGTTGGAACAAGGATGTATTGCTGGAGTTATTAATTTTGAGGGAGAATCGAATCTTGGAACTACTGGTTACTTGCAAAAACATACAGAAAATTGAAAAGGGGTAAAGGGGAAGGGACTAGCAATGAGGGTTGCTTCTAGTAGGGATCTCGTCATGGTTTGGAGGGTTAAGATCTGGTTGCTAAGGAGAGGAGAGGCAGTGACTTGTTGGGTTTGGTTTCTGGTAAGCTCGGAGTTCACTATTAATGGTGAAACTCGAGCAAGAAGGAAGGAGGCAGCAGTGGTACTCGGTTTGTTTTTGGTCTGGATAGTCAGGGAAACCGAGAAATGGTGAGGATTTAGGATCTGGTGGTTTTTGGTGGGTCTGGCGGCTGCTCGATGGTGGTCAGAGGTTGTTTTTGTGTTGAGCGTGGCTACGGAGAACAAAGATAGTGGCTAGTTTGGTTGATATTGCCAAAGGTCGGTGATACGCTCAAATTACACTTCCCTACAAAAGTATAAGCGATCGTTATCAAGTAGAGAACCCAACTTGTAGGTTGGGGTCGATCCCACGAGGAAAAATGGTTTAGACTTTACTTTAACCGACAATTATATTCAATTAGTCAAAGAACTTCCAGAAACAAGTAATTAAAAGGGGGGGGGGGGGTTTGTTTATATGAAACAAATAATAAGAATTCAGTAAGTAATCAGTAATCAAACAAAACTCAATTTTTGGTTGTTATCAAGATGAGAGAAATAACTAGGGCATACGTGTTCCCCACAAGCTCATAACGCAATAATCCTAGTAACAGCAATCCTTTCCTAGTGTATTACATGCAAAGTGATAAGTTAGGTATCTCTAAATCCTTGATCCGGCATCTAGAGAATTTCACCCCGCACCTTGATCCGGCTACGTGTGTATAATTTACTAACCCTTACCTTTACCTCATATTAGACATCATAATCGATGTTTGGCTTAGTTATTACTTCGCACCAATCGACACTAGTCTATTAGATAGTATCACACTAAATCTATGTTGATAATTCTTTTCTTGTTGATTACCTCCTTGATCCGGCAAGTAGCAACAAGGCGAGTTCTAACGTTGGCCACCGTTAAAAAGACTTCTAAACGAAAGAATTATCAATGCATGCAAAACACTATTCACTAATTGCTTATTTACTATTCATATTTTGTTAATCGCTCATGGTTCCCACAACCCTAGTTGTATATTTAGTTACTCATATTAGCAAGAACACAATTCATACTTTTAGATAAAAAAATCATGAACTTACGTAAAAAGAATAATAAACCCAGAAATTCAACTTGAGTTGCAAAGCCAAAATCTTCAAAACGAACTTGTAAAATTAATAATTGCTAAAATTGTAATTCAACCTCCAAAGTCACAAAGTAGAACTAGAATAATAATGTCTAACCCCCAAAACCGAGGTTTACATGCCCTATTTATAAAAACACAAATCCTAATTTAAAAAGGAAACAAATTAAGGAAAGTTTGTTCAGGCACGCGTCTTCAATCCACGAGACTGACTTATGGACTGTCGATGGATCTACGGTTCGTAAGTCCCTTCCGTAAGCCAGGACTTAGAAAATATTTCGGCTCTCAAACATTAGCCTCTCTGAAGCAGATGACGGACTTGCAGTATGGACCGTAGATCGATCTACGATCCGTCAATCCCCTCCGTAGCTCCATACTTAGAATCTTCAAAAATCAGGTACTGGAACCCTCACAGTCTCCTTCTACGGTTTGATCAGTACGGTCCGTAAATCAATCTACGGACCGTCAATTGCCTCTGTGGTTCCACACTTGGTCAGATTTCCCTGATTTGTCATCTATCCCTTGGCTGCTGATCTACGGTCATCACCTACGGACCGTCAATGGACCTACGGTCCGTAGATTATCTCCGTGAAAGCCCTTTTTCTGCATTTAGCTCAATTGTCTCTGTACTTTTGCGCCTGAACATCTTTCCTGTAAAAATACAATAAAATACATAAAAACCAATACGATAAGGCCCTAGACACACACAACTTGTAAGTTAAATGTATTAGAAATACCGTAAACTCACGGTATATCAACACCCTCAACTTAAATTCGTTGTTTGTCCTCAAGCGACGCAACACAACTCTAAACGACTTTTGTATAGAAGCAAGCATTTCAAGCCCAAGCAATCACATGGCTCTCTACCCCCCTTACTTTTAGATGCAACTTCGTTCTTTTAGACTTGACAAGCTAATCCATGCAGATCAAACTATGACACAGATCGACCAACTGACACACAACCTGCACCTTATCACTCTCACCAAGATACCAACTTTCCGACAATGTAACTAGTGCCCTTACTTCAAACAAAACCCCTTTCTCACAAAAATTGACTGTCATTTATAGTGTAAGGATTTATTCAACACTCACGCTCAGAAGTAATTTCAAATACAGTTAGTGCTTTATGCCATAAGCTTGCCCTTATTTTCACTGCTTAGACTCTCCAAACTAGATTCTAGGATCACTATAGGACTTTATTGGCTTGTAACGTAGGCTCAAGGTCAGGTGTGGTACATTTAGGTACTGATTAGTGACTTTCTGCCCTCCTTGACATTACACTTTTGCTTTTAACCTCTTTTTACCCTATTTCTGACATCCTATAGTTTTACCTTCTTTCGCATGTTTTTCTTCAAAAAAGGATGTGACTTCAGAGTTTGTAACTCTTTATTTCTAACATTCATCTTTGTTTTATTTTCTCTTTTTATTTTATTTTATAGCTTTCAACAAATCAATTCCTTTCCACACATTTTCTCTCTTCTTCACCTCACTCTTTTCATACCCATTTTTCTCTCAGTATCTTCTTTCACAGCCACCCTCAACTTATAGATTTTTCATTAGTTGAGGTGCACAATACCCGATGTTGGGTCAGGGCCAAGATTGAAGTTACTTTTGCATTAGCCACCCTCAACTTAGGCTTTTGGCCTAAGTCGAAGTGCACATGTCCAAGGAGGGACCAGGGCCAACGTAGTAGATTATGGGAAGGTGAGTTTGGGGTTTTAGAAAGAAATGGTTTATTTTAGGCTCAAAGCTGGATCAAAGGGAACAATTATTTCATTTGGTTGAATCCTTCTAGGCAATTTGCGGACTTTTCAGAACAATGGCCTATGATCACTTCCTAACCTCTAGATTGAATTATCTTAGCAGGACTAACCGGGCAAGTTCTAGTTTTGCACAAAACTGTTTGAACACTCAATGATTCTCACCCACTCATGGCACATTGTTTCATTATCAGATTATTAGATTATCTAGTTCAAGTTTCAGCTCAAGTCATGCCATCAAGTTGATTTATTATGTCATACTCAGAGTCAACACAATCAACTAATCGTAGCCTAATATTTCTAGCATACATCCCAAAAATCTGACGGGTATCATTTTTTATTTTTTTTTATAAGCCATCATGCCTCATTCTATATCATGCTTCTACACATACAATCCTAAGACATGCCGGTTCAACAGAAATTAAACAGTCCTTTGGGGAAAAAGAACACAGGCAAGAAAACCCCAAGGGAGGATTCATGAGTTGGGTTATTCAGATTTCACCCTATCACTCACAATCCATTTGCCCCACCCCCAACAAAAATAGATGCAGTTGTCCCCAACGCATATAGAAATAGTAAAATAAAATGGGTTGGGTAAAGCAAACCTGTGGTGCAAAGCGCCAGCGAATCATCAACAAGCAGGGGTCCGGTTGCCCGAAACCCGCTGGAACACTAGTGGGTGCACCCTCAGTAGTGCCCACATCAGCACCCTCAGTAGTGCTCTCTAGCAATCTCTCTGCGTCTCCCGAAACAGGTTGGACTGCTACAACTGGGGCAGAGCTCGACACCCCTGCTACTCTCTCACGCTCCCTCTACTGGCGCAACTCTTCATCTACTATCGACACCCTCCTAGCCTCCTTCTCCTGCCTATGTTGTCTTTTGAGGGCTTTCTCCTCCTCAGTGTGGTGAGAGCGGTGCCGTTTGCCTTTGGCCTATGTAAGTACAAGTCCCTCCTCGGCGGTTCCACTGAATAGGGCATCTAGCACTGTATCATCAGCCAGTGCAGTGGGGGCAACCTGAGGCTAAACTGAAGGTGCAGCAAGAATGGCCTCAATGTCAGACCGGAGGCTAGCTATGTCAGCCTGCAAAGCAGATAGGTCTATGGCCAGGGCTGGTCGCTCGAGGACTCTCAGTTCGAAGGCATCTAGGTAATTATTAACATCCTGGACCTTCCGGTCCATCATATCCTCCATCCTGTGCTCCACTCTAGCCTCAGACTCGACGATCGACTTTTGCATCCACGGCTGGATCTGAGCCTCTAACTTCTGTACTCTGGCCAAGGGAACAACAGCAGCACCCAACTGCAGTGTGGACCGAGAAGAGCTAGGGCCCATGCTAGCTGCCTGAGAAGAGGAGCCCGGGACAGTGTCGGTGTGATCGGGGGCGCTGAGGTCATCGCCCTGTGCCTGCCCCATAGTGTTTGCAAGGTCGATACCCAAAGAAGGTACCTCAATCTGAGGCTCTCTGCGAGGTGCTGCTACATTCGCCTCATCTCGAATGAGACCGATGTCCAATGCTCCTGTAGGTGGACTAGCCTGTCACAATGCCAGATCGGTACTCCAGAGACCCTGCACAACTGAAAAATAAGGCATGGAAAGAGGTAAGTAGTGAAGGTCCTGAATGCCCTCTCATGTATCTCTGCCAGCAACATGCGGGCAAAGTCGATCTCTACTCCTGCTACCAATGCCGCTACCATGACTGCTCTGTCCCATGTTACTTGATTATCAGCTTTTGTCGGCGACACCCTGTTACGCACTAGTAACTAGAAGAACTTGGCCACAAAAGTTAATGTCGCCTTCCGGATGCCCAAACGTGGAGCAGTGACCCATTCCGCACGCTCGCCATCTGCAGCAATGTATCTGGCCAACCAAAGTATCACAGTCTCTCGCTGCTCAGAATTCCTCTGGAAGGCACCACTCCGTAGAATGTCCCATCTATAGTCAAACTCCACTGTATTGAGGGACCAAGAGTGACCCGCAGTAGGACCATAGAGAAATCGTCTGATCGTGGCAGGTGATATGTCCACTGGGCACCCTCGAACCAATGTGAAAGTCAGCGGATCCTGAGCTAAGGGCTTCGACCGCTTAGAAATGGATCCCCGGAGAGTGGCAGCATAAGAAGCATAGAACTCCCGCACAATCTCCTCGTTGTACGTCCTTGGGTCTCGAGCCATCCAGTCACACTTGTGAAGGTTGAACAGCCGGTGAATGTGTGGAACAGTGTGCAAGCTTCCCGTGAGAACTCTCCGCTCCTCTGTGATCAGTCGGGCCATTTTCTGTTTTTCATTGACCATCTTTGCATCCCGGTAAATTTGCCATTGGCCCTCAACACACCACCTATTTAGCTCGCCGGCTACAGGAGTGGGAACATCATTCGGGGGTGCGGGTATGGACTCCGAACTAGTAGCCTCGTCAGATGAGGCTGCTTGGTTATTTTCTCCCGACCTGGTGGAAGATTTGGCATTGGACCCTGTAGCATTGGCAGACTCGGATCGTGAAGAATGGGCAGACTTGGAGCCTGAAGCATGGTCAGATCCAGATCCTGATGCAGACTTCTCTGAACTGGAAGCAGCCCCAGTTGGTGACCCGATCAGTGTGTGCTCCTCATCAGATTGGGAGATAGTGACTACGTCGGGAAGCACCTTTCGGGGTGTGCCTCTGGCGCGAGAAGTCCTAGTGTTGAGAGGCATGTATGCTGGATCAGTGTCGGTGTCTGTGTCCTCATCAATCAACCGGAAACTAGGGGCAACAGATTTGGACTTGCCCCTTTTGGAGTAGGTGACCATCTTCTTGGGTGCCATTGTACCTGCGGGAACGATGTTAGTGCCCAAAACTAACTAAAACTTTACTAAGAAAAAGTAAAAACAATAAACGAACAATCACAAAGTCCAAAAAAAAAAAAAATTTTTTGCAGATACAGGCTACAGTGGTCATCCACGGAGGGTACCTACGGTCCGTAGGATGATCTACGGTCCGTGGGACTCTGTCGTGGATCAGGGGACCAGAAATATAGGTTGCAAATGGAAACCACGGATGTGCAGAACGGTCCGTAGATTGATCTACGGATCGTAGTCCACTTCCGTGGTTTTACACTTGGATATTTTTTTTGAGTGTACATCCAGTGACGAACCTCATCTACGGTCTGTAGATGGATCTACGGTCCGTAGACGGGGTATCGTGGATGCCATTTGTGCCTAGTTTTTTTTTCCTATATTACTAATTAGACCTAAATGGTCCTAAATTTCAACGTTAACAAGCCTCATCATGCATTTGAACACTCAATTATACTAGTTCTTCATTCTTACGATTCCGATTGGTTATTTTAACACATAATTTAGATAATTTCTGGAACCCTAAGTTGAAACTTACATAAAGGCTTACAATCACATACAATCAAACTACACAATCACTATCTATCATTCCAAGGGTATTGTAAATTGTAGATTTATCATGTAATCACATCAAACAATAACCCTAAGTTAAGACCAAATTCCTGACTTCCTATATTCAGGCTATGAATCGAAATTCAAAGTGAGGGGAAAATTCATTACCTTGCAAGCAACGAGGAGTGGGGGATTGTGTGATGACACTTCTTAGCACGACAATTGAAACACCGCTATTGCTACTAACCCAACACCGAACCTTAAAGAGTGACATATGGAATGGGGAGTAAACTAAATTGAAGGGATTTTGGTAATATATGGAAGGGAGTGTGATGTATGGTAGTTATAGAGTGAATTAGGGAGTTGAAAAGGTGGGGGAAACGGTTATGGGAGTAAATTGAGGGAATGGGAATGATTTTAAAGCAAGGGGTTATTTAAATAGAGGGTCCAGGTCGGGTCAGACAGCCTTAGGGTTTGGACTCACGAGATCCCGTCTACGATCCGTGAGTCGATCTACGGTCCGTAGATCACTGTTTCAGTTAGAAAAATTTAGGGGCTTACCTTGGATCTACGGACACCATTGACGGTCCGTGGATCAATCGACGAGCCGTCGATGGTATCTATAGACCTCTGCACCAAACCAATTTCTGCAGATTCATTATGTGGTGTACCTGCACATGTAACAACCAATAAGCTATTATTTTTTTACATTTTCTTGACACTTTTTAGACACGGACCCTATACTAATTCTAGCCAACACTAAGAACTAAATTAATACAAAAATGCAAGTAATCAGAGAAAACTAAACTACTAATTGGAAAATTTAACCCTATCATTGGCTAGATTGTACATCTTGGGCTGCCTCCCAAACAGCACTTGATTTAACGTCGCGGCACGACACAGGTGTCTTGATTACTCAGACTTCATCAAGATTGTAGGCCTCAATCACTTCTTGCACAGTTTCAGCATTTCCCAGATAGATCTTAATCCTTTGCCCGTTCACCACGAACCTTGTTCCATCCTTTTTCTCAAGCTCAACCCTCCATGCGAGAGCACTTTCGTGAGCAAAAATGGCCCTGTCCACTTGGACTTGAGTTTACCTGGAAACAAGTGTAGCCTAGAGTTGAATAGCAGCACAAGATCACCAACCACAAATTCTCGCTTTTCAATTCTTTGGTCATGATACCTCTTCATCTTTTCTTTGTACAAGGCTGAACTTTCATAAGCTTGTAGGCGAAACTCATCGAGCATATTCAAGTCATTCATCCTTTGGTTAGATGCGGCGCTCCAATCCAAATTTAACTTCTTCATTGCCCACATAGCCTTATGCTCTAGCTCTACTGGTAGATGACAAGACTTCCCATATACAAGTTGGTAAGGAGACATACCTATGGGGGTCTTGTATGCAGTGCGATATGCCCATAGAGCATCGTCAAGCTTCCTTGACCAATCCGTTCTATTAGCATTCACAGTCTTTGCCAATATCTGTTTGATCTCTCTGTTGGATACTTCAACTTGACCACTAGTCTGTGGATGGTAAGGAGTGGCTACATTGTGACGGACACCATATTTCTCAAGTAGTGCCTTGAATAACTTATTACAAAAGTGAGAACTTCCATCGCTAATTATGGCCCTCGGTGTACCAAATCTGGAGAAAATATTCTTTTTCAAGAATACGGTAACATTTTTACCTTCATTGTTGGAGAGTGCAACTGCTTCCACCCATTTCGATACATAATCAACCGCAACAAGAATATACTTCATCCCATATGAACTCACAAATGGACCTATAAAATCAATGCCCCATACATCAAACAACTCTATCACCAATATAAGATTCATTGGGAGCTCTTGCCTCTTTGAAATCCCTCCTTCTCTTTGGCAACGATCATAAGATTTGGCAAAGTCATGAGCATCTTGGTGAATGGTGGGCCAATAGTACCCACATTGCAAAATCTTATGTGCAGTCCGAATACCACTATGATGCCTACCAACAGGTGATGAATGGCATGCTTTC
This sequence comes from Solanum commersonii, assembly GCA_029007595.1. Taxonomy (NCBI): domain Eukaryota; kingdom Viridiplantae; phylum Streptophyta; class Magnoliopsida; order Solanales; family Solanaceae; genus Solanum; species Solanum commersonii. Next base: position 9,079,746 of record JAJTWQ010000006.1, read on the forward strand.
AAGTACACTCAACATCTCAACCTCAGGTACACATCGACGAATAATCCCATCAGCACAACTACGATACAAGTAAGGTTCATTCCAAAAGAATCTGTTCACATCATGCATAAATTTTCTTCTTTGATGAAAAGACAAATCGGGGGGCACAACGTCGCTTGCCAAATAATTAGCAAAGTCGGCAAACCAAGAAATTAAATCATGAGAAGCAGCCAATACCTTTTCATCTGGAAAAGCATCATTGATTTCAGCCCTATCTCCAAGCTTTAGCATAGCTTCTTCCTCTAATCTCGACAAGTGATCGGCGATTTGATTTTCGGTCCCCTTTCTATCTTTTACTACAAAATCAAACTCTTGCAGTAGTAATACCCATCTAATCAATCTCGGTTTTGCATCCTTTTTCGCCATCAAATACCGCAATGCAGAATGGTCAGTATGCACTATGACCTTAGTACCAAGCAAGTAAGATCGAAATTTCTCGAATGCAAAAACCACTGCAAGAAGTTCTTGTTCAGTCACAGTATAGTTCTTCTAAGCCATATTTAGAGCTTTACTAGCATAGTAAATAGGGTGAAGAATTTTCTCTCGCCTTTGACCCAATACTACACCAAGCGCCAGTCCACTCGCATCGCACATTACCTCGAACGGTTGTCCCCAATCCGGTGAAATAATGATTGGTGTTGTAACCAACTTTTTCTTCAACTCTTCAAATTCTCTAAGACAGTCATCATCAAAATAGAACTTACACTCCTTCTCAAGCAATTTACATAACGGATGTGCAATTTTGGAGAAGTCTTTAATGAATCTTCTATAAAAACCTGCATGCCCAAGAAAACTTCTAACACCTTTTACAGAGATAGGTGGTGGAAGCTTTTCTATTACCTCAACTTTAGCTCTATCAACCTCAATACCTTTCTCAGAAATGCGATGACCCAACACTATACCTTCTTTCACCATGAAATGACACTTCTCCCAATTCGGCACCAAGTTGCGGTCTTCACATCTTTTAAGCACCTCGGCGGATTATCTAGACAATGGTCAAAGGAATCACCTACAACTGAAAAATCATCCATGAACACTTCAATAGCATCCTCCACCATATCTGAAAATATCGATATCATACACCTCTGGAAGGTTGCTGGAGCATTGCACAACCCAAAAGGCATCCGTTTGAAAGCAAAAGTCCCATATGGACAAGTGAAGGTGGTCTTCTCTTGGTCTTCTGGAGCTATAGAAATTTGATTGTAACCAGAATACCCATCAAGAAAACAATACCAACCCTTTCCTGCAAGTCTATCCAACATCTGGTTCATGAATGGCATGGGAAAGTGATCTTTTTCAGTCCATGCATTCAACTTCCGATAATCCATGCAAACTCTCCATCCAGGAACGGGCCTCATTGGAACAAGCTCATTCTTTTCATTTGGAACAACAGTCATACCTCCCTTCTTAGGCACACACTGCACAGGACATACTCAACTACTATCTGCAATGGGATAGATGATTCTTGCATCCAGCCACTTTATGATCTCCTTTTTAACTACCTCTTGCATAGGTGGATTTAATCTTCTTTGGTGCTTAATACTGGGCTTATGCTCTGGCATGAGTTGGATTTTGTAAGAGCAAATACCAGGGGGAATCCCAATAATATCTGCAATAGTCCACCCAATAGCTCGCTTGAACCTTTTTAATACAGTCACCAAACACTCTTTTTGCCTTGAATTCAAATCTGCTACAATGATGACCGGCAAAGTATTCTCTTCGCCTAAGTATACATACCTCAAGTGCGGTGGTAGAGCCTTAAGCTCCAATTTTGGTGCCTCCTCAATAGATGGTCTTGTGGGTGGGGACTCACGATTCTTCATGTCTAGCTCATATTTCTTTGGTTTGGACCGGTATTCATGCTTATCAAGTGCAGCCACCAACTCATTATATTCTTCAATACCATCATTATCAAAATTCATCATGACCGCTGCGAGTGCCTCAACACCTAGTCGCTCTTCAATCCCATATCAACCAACGCACGCCCTATAGCAAGAAATGGTCTCTCAAGGATGATGGGGACCTCAAAATCAACCTCATAGTCAAGAATCACAAAATCCACCGGAAAGATGAAAGACTCCACCTTCACTAGCACATCATGGAGCACACCTATGGGCCTCTTCACAGTCCGATCAGCCATTAGTAACCGCATTGCAGTGGGCTTTGGGTCCCCCAGACCCAACTTCTTGTAAATAGACAAAGGCATGAGGTTGATGCTAGCACCAAGATCACACAATGCCTTAGCAAAGTGTAGCAACCCTATAGTACATGGGATCGTGAAAGCACCAGGGTCTTCCTTCTTCTGCACCAGAGATCTTATAGCAATAGCACTACAATGCTGCAATCTGTCGTCATCTTCAAAACTCACAGACCTTTTCTTTGTCACCATATCTTTCATAAACTTAGCATATCCAGACATTTGCTCCAATGCTTCTATCAAAGGGACATTGATAGAAAGCTGCTTCAATATAGTGATAAACCTGCGATATTTACCATCTTCAGTCTTCTTCACTAACCTCTGTGGAAAAGGTGGTGGCGGTCTAGGTATGGGGACCACTTTCTGAGGTATCTCAGCTTCTTGTTCTGTCACAGTCTCAGACTCCTCTCTAACTTTCACCGCATCATCTGCTCTTCTAATCTCAGTATCCACCACAGACGGCATAGGTGGATCTATGGTTTGCTTACCTCCTTGAGTAGTAATTGCCATACAATGACCATCATTCTTGGGATTCTGGATGGTGTTGCTAGGAAGAGTGTCAGGTTGACGTGGGTTCACTATAGTAGACAACTGAGTCATCTGCTACTCCAATTGCTTTATTGACACTTTGCATGGGCATCAACCTTTTGACCAATGCCGGATAAGTCGTTTCTCATCTCCTTCACATTCTCATCGGTTGCATCAAACCTTCTCATCATCTTCTGCATCATATCTTCAATCCGCGCCAAATTACCTCCAGCTTCCCTAGCACCAGATTCCCAATTTTGAGGGGGAACATAGGGTCCAACCCGATCATTTCTGTTGCCATAATTGTTCCTATTATAGTTGTTGTCGCAATTGAAGTTCCCATCCCGGACATAGTGATCCTCTCGGTTGTAATTTCCATAGTTCCGACCTTGGTTTCCTTGACCTTGGCGCTAATTTTCCGTGTTGGATCCTTAGGCATTTGGTCGGAAACCTCCCGTCTGATCATTCACCGCGTAAGTGTCCTATTCATAGTAACACTCTTCAACTGGTGGTGGATTTCTTGTTAAGTAGTTTACAGCATTTACCTTTTCTGCTCCTCCGCTTACATGCTTCAGTACCAACCCCAACTCTGTCCTCATCTGAGCCATCTCCTCACGAATATCATCTGCAGAGTTGACGGTTGCATTATGAACGGCAAATGTGTTTATCCCGGTATTTGCTCTCCTAGTGCTCCATGCTTTATTATTGCGAGAGATCCTCTCCAATTTTTCAGAAATCTGTGCATATGTACAATCACCATATGAACCCCCAGCAATAGTGTCAAGGACTGCTTTATTGTTATCATCCTGTCCTCGATAGAAGTACTCCTTCAGCGACTCATCATCAATACGGTGATTTGGAACACTTCTAACGAATGCAGTGAATCTCTCCCAAGAGCTACTCACAGACTCTCCAGGTAATGCTACAAAATTGTTGACCCTATCTTTGTGATTGAGCTTCTTGGACGCTGGATAGTACTTTGCTTTGAACACCTCCGCCAATTGGTCCCATGTAAATATTGAGTTATAAGGAAGCTCAGTGAACCATCCTGCAGCGTCGCCTATGAGTGACAAAGGAAACACTCGTAAACCAATGGCGTCCATACCTAGGTTTGGTCTACCTACACAACTCTTGCAAACTACCCTTAGCTTGGCTAGGTGAGCATGTGGGTGCTCTGATGGCAATCCTGAGAATACGCCTCTTGCTGTAAGCATCTGCATCAAACTGCTAGTCACCACAAATACGTGCCCTTGAGGTAAAGGAGGTAGGACAATGGATCCATCAGAGTTTTCTATGTTCAAGTTGCTCCGATAGTTGTCATATTGTCGTGGGCCTAGTGGATCTTGCGCCCTCAGTGGATCTCCCAATCGATTTTCAGCTGGAACCTGGTTGTCACCACCTACTACCCTCTGCTGTTGTAATTCCTCTACATCATCCAGATCTCCTCCGATAGGATTAATTGGACCTCTTAGGTTATTCATTCTTCGTAAAGTGCGGTTTAGCTCTGGATCGTAAGGAGTAAGTGGTTCACCCTGACTCCGTGAACTTGGCATACACTAGAGGTAGAACCTAAGAGAGACAAAAACAAAGAGAAAAAGTAAAATACGACAATATTTGACTAACGTTCAATAATGTAGTTAAAATAAATCTAAAAGCAAAAATTTCCCCGCAATGGGCGCAAAATTTGATACGCTCAAATTACACTTCCTACAGAAGTATAAGCGATCGTTATCAAGTAGAGAACCCAACTTGTAGGTTGGGGTCGATCCCACGAGGAAAAATGGTTTAGACTTTACTTTAACCGACAATTATATTCAATTAGTCAAAGAACTTCCAGAAACAAGTAATTAAAAGGGGGGGTGGGGGTTTGTTTATATGAAACAAATAATAAGAATTCAGTAAGTAATCAGTAATTAAACAAAACTCAATTTTTTGGTTGTTATCAAGATGAGAGAAATAACTAGGGCATACGTGTTCCCCACAAGCTCATAACGCAATAATCCTAGTAACAGCAATCCTTTCCTAGTGTATTACATGCAAAGTGATAAGTTAGGTATCTCTAAATCCTTGATCCGGCATCTAGAGAATTTCACCCCGCACCTTGATCCGTCTACGTGTGTATAATTTATTAACCCTTACCTTTACCTCATATTAGACATCATAATCGATGTTTGGCTTAGTTATTACTTCGCACCAATCGACACTAGTCTATTAGATAGTATCACACTAAATCTATGTTGATAATTCTTTTCTTGTTGATTACCTCCTTGATCCGGCAAGTAGCAACAAGGCGAGTTCTAACGTTGGCCACCGTTAAAAAGACTTCTAAACGAAAGAATTATCAATGCATGCAAAACACTATTCACTAATTGCTTATTTACTATTCATATTTTGTTAATCGCTCATGGTTCCCACAACCCTAGTTGTAGATTTAGTTACTCATATTAGCAAGAACACAATTCATACTTTTAGATAAAAAAATCATGAACTTACGTAAAAAGAATAATAAACCCAGAAATTCAACTTGAGTTGCAAAGCCAAAATCTTCAAAACGAACTTGTAAAATTAATAATTGCTAAAATTGTAATTCAACCTCCAAAGTCACAAAGTAGAACTAGAATAATAATGTCTAACCCCCAAAACCGAGGTTTACATGCCCTATTTATAAAAACACAACTCCTAATTTAAAAAGGAAACAAATTAAGGAAAGTTTGTTCAGGCACGCGTCTTCAATCCACGAGACTGACTTATGGACCGTCGATGGATCTACGGTTCGTAAGTCCCTTCCGTAAGCCAGGACTTAGAAAATATTTCAGCTCTCAAACATCAGCCTCTCTGAAGCAGATGACGGACTTGCAGTACGGACCGTAGATCGATCTACGGTCCGTCAATCCCCTCCGTAGCTCCATACTTAGAATCTTCAAAAATCAGGTACTGGAACCCTCATAGTCTCCTTCTACGGTTTGATCAGTACAGTCCGTAAATCAATCTACGGACCGTCAATTGCCTCCGTGGTTCCACACTTGGTCAGATTTCCCTGATTTGTCATCTATCCCTTGGCTGCTGATCTACGGTCATCACCTACGGACCGTCAATGGACTTACGGTCCGTAGATCATCTCCGTGAAAGCCCTTTTTTTCTGCATTTAGCTCAGTTGTCTCCGTACTTTTGCGCCTGAACATCTTTCCTGTAAAAATACAATAAAATACATAAAAACCAATACGATAAGGCCCTAGACACACACAACTTATAAGTTAAATGTATTAGAAATACTGTAAACTCACGGTATATCAGTCAGGTTGTTGGCCGGAGAAAGAAGGACATAAATGACGATGGAAAAGGGGTTTTTGGGGTAGTGGCTCTGGCAGCTTTGGTGGTGGTCTTCTCGTAAGGGAGAGGACAATGAGAGGGAAGATTGACCAGTGGGGTTTGGTTGGTGGTGACTGGTCGGAGCTCAAGCAAATTTATTGTCGGAGAAAGATAATGAATAGTAGAAAAATAAAGTAAAAATCTGAAAATTAAACCCCAATTCTAAAACTTATTCACCACCCCCTAACTTAATGACTAAGCAATTGCTTAAATAGAAAATTGAAAACCTCTTTAGTACAATATCGTTACCTTAAAATCGTGTGTCAAAACCACTAGTCAATAAAATATCAGTGTAAGCAATATTTAGCTGGTTTTAATGTATTTCTAGACTGTGCTAAAAATATAAAATGAATATTAATAAAAGTAACCAACAAAATGAATATTAAAAAATGTAACAAATAAAAGGATGATTAAAAAATGCAACTTAACAAAAAATAATAATTTGATAAAACTGAACAAATATTTGAATATATTCAACTAATTGTGACAAAATAATAATATAATCAAAATTAATCGATCAAAATCCTAATATTTTTTTCAAAAATAAGAATAATTATAAAAAAAATCATTAAAATTGAACAATATGTATTTTTGAACTAATTAATGACTAAAATACTTAAAGTATTAACTTTGAAAAATATCAGACCAAAATTTGGTGTCAACATCCTAGACAGAGCAAAGCTAGGACCAATCCACGGCTACAACAAGCCACCAAGGTCACAAGCAGAACGACCTAAAACAAGCCCTAACGGGAGCAAACTATATCTACCGAGGTGGTAAAACATGACCTGAAACATCTAATATCCAGCCTAGTCAAAGGCAACCACGAATCAAACCTAACTACGATAAGCAGAATCATTTACTCCACAAGCAAAGCAACAGTCTAAACTAAGGGTCCCAACACCCACATTAAGCACAATGCTCCTACCAAATCAAGAAAAGATGGAATAACAAGAGAAAAGCTAAATACACTACAAATACCATCCAAAAATACATGAAAAATATATTAGGCATTATTTAAGAAGCTCAATCAAAAAAGTAGACTGAATCCTACCTCAAAGTCGAACATGAGTGCTCCAAATCCACTATACATGAGCTATCCACATCCAAAACGCCTCCAAACATTGCCAAACTATCGAATTATCAATCATAATGTCATTACAGACGTTTTGACACTAAAGTCGTAACAACAGGAAATGAACCCAAAATTGAGTCAAAATGAGAATATGGGACCTACTTTAGGAATCTCAAAATTGACTCTGTCAAAAGGTCTTAATCGGCTAACTGAGATTATCCCCCAAAACAAGGCTCAATTCATGCTTGGAACAACCCAAACCACCACATGCAATAAAACAAAAATTGAAGAAAACTAAAAGAGAGTTGGCAGCCCTTTTAGGAGAAAAATACATCAAATGGAGAGCCTCTGATACCTCGTGAACACTCCATTACGTAGCCCCGATCGACACGGACCTCCAGAACTTTGAATCGCCTCATCGGAGCTCCCAAGCTCAAGAAATTGCATTTGGTAGAATGAGGACTAAGTTGAAATTTCTAGGTATAAATACTTGTAACTAGTCACTAAAACAAAAAATTTGTCGCTAAAATTCAGATATCTAGTTGCTAAAACCCTGCACCAAATATCAACACTTAAACTTGTTTGCTCAAACTCCGAATTCTCCGACGGGATATCCAAGATTCATTCAGAACCCTAAGCACGGAAATAAAATATTCTACCCCATCAAATTCGGCATTTCGGACTTAATGGAACCATCAAACTTTCATCCGAGGTCGTTTTGATGAAAAATGGATCTCACACCCAAGTTCCCTTTTAAGCTAAAAGTCACAAGAATGCTCAAAATGAGTTTGGAAGCCTAGGTAACCGCATGAAAGGTCGTTCTAGACCAAAATTGGCATTCCGAAGCTAATTACGTTGATGAAATTCTCATCCGAGCATGATTACCAAGTTTGTTGACCAAAGTCAACTCTTGGTTTAAGCTTCAAAGTTAAAACACCTAACGATACAAACTCACACCAAAAGTCTCGGGGTCCTAACCAACTATGTCCCTAACATAAAATGGCCCTTCTAGAGCTGATGAAAACCATCAACATTGTATTCTGAGGTTGTCTTCCAGAACCTTTGACTGAAGTCAATCGTTCAAGTTTCAAAGGCGCTCCAAAATACGAAAACCTGTACAAAATCCAAACGAAAGGCCCATTGACTGAACTGTCAGTCCTAGGAAGTTATAAATGACTTAGGGTCACTACAAGAAAGCTCTAAATGCTAAAAAGATCGGTAAACGAAGAAAATGACCTATATAGTTATTACAGATAGTGACATTCCTAGTCCCACTAAGAATTCTCATAGACATTCATATACATGAAACTTATAAGATAGATGTTCTCATCTTGAACATTGTTTTTGCTTTCATAAATAAATTATAAATAAATTTTGATGAAAACATGTATAAGATATTTAAAATTATTTATAAAAATAATGTATTATGAATGTATAATAATAAAATATATGTATATAATTTATCGGTTTTGTTCGGTTATGTCTTCAATTTTTTTTAACAAAACCAAAATCAAACCAAACACTATCAATTTTTAAAAATCTAAAACCAAACCAAACCCAAATAAAATCGGTTTGAGTTTGATTTTTTGGTTTGGATTGATTTTATCCAAATTGTGAACGCCCCTATCTGACGCGTCTAAGTTTATGGATCTCAGATACATAGAGTCAAAATTAGGTGTAATTTATCCACATAAACTGTAACAATATAACCTCTCTTCTATCTCGCTCGCATATCTACCTCTCTCTCGCCATGCATTTGTATATTAGAATGTATTTGAGACCATATACATGTATCTAATGTGATTCACATATATCTAGTATAAACAAATTGTCTCATTGACCTCGCTCGCCTCTCTCCTTATGCATTTATATTTCAGAATGTATCTGATAACAAAAATATATATAGCTAGATATATCTAAAAATTATAATGTTATTAACTAGTGAGATAATATAAAATTATTTCAAACTATAGAGAACTAAAATATTTATCTAAGTTCTTCTTAGATTTATGCAAGCGCAAATTACAGAAATACACACTTTTTTGTTTCACTTATTTTCATTATCCCCTATTACTTTTAAAACTCTCCAAAATCTCTTTTTTTTTTAATGTATCCGAGCCAGTATTTAATGTATCTGAGCTACATATTATGTATCCGTGCTAATTTTTAATGTATCCGAGCTACATATTAATGTATTTGAGCTACATATTAATGTATCCGAGCTACATATTAATGTATCCAAGACAGTATACAATGTATCCGAGCTTCAATTATTATATCCAATTTTTTTAATTCTTAAGAGATTAATTTAATTAGAAATTTATTAGGAATAAATTGTAATTTAATATTAAAACTATGAGATTTATGTAATTTTGCCTTTATGCAAATGTTGTTGAGGCCTTTTGACTTTCTTTCATGTGACTTGTGAGAACCTGAGTTAAACAGTGCAACGTGTGATTGGAAGGACAAGGCAATGCAAAAAGTTGGAACATAAACTAAAATTACCAAAATGACCATTCACCTGGCCGTTACGCTCTTGCCCTCTCCCATACCCCATACCCCAAATTCAGTCGCTTCAACTTTACGGTGTCTTCTCAAAAGATTTTTCCACTTTCAATCTCTTGTCGATCTCTTCTTTCGGTAAATGCTCATCTGATTTGTTTTTGCATTAAGCATTTTATTTAGCTGTGCTAATCTGACCTCCTTCTTGTCGATGTAATTTATTTTCTATGTTCATATAGAGGAAATTTAAGTTTTCTGTAAGTAAAAAAGAAATTAGTGTTCCTGTTGTCCTACATTGAAGTTTAACATTCGTTTGCTGATCGATTTTCAGATTGATCTGCGTTTAAGGTTCCGAAAATGCCTTCTCTCTAATTGCTAGTTTACTAATTGATTCTGGAATATCCAACTTTTACATTATTTTAGGTGTGATGTTGCAATGTTGATCTAACTTTTATTTTCGAAGTTTCACATTGTTTGGTGGTTAGTCTTAAACATGAAATGGATTTGGATTTGATTCTATAGTCTATTGGTTTATTCCGAAGCTTCAGGTTCATGCTGGACGGCGCTTCACAAGTTTAACAAGGAAGAGACTTATATGCTCTCTTTTTTTTTTTTTTTAGCATGTTGAAATTTGAATTCAAGTTGATTCTTATTCTCAAGTGTTGCAATTAGCAACTTTTTAGCTGTGTACATGCAAAGTTTTTCGTTTTTATGTGTTTATCATTGAAGTTACACGTTGAATTGAAAAATGAGTTGATTTGAATTTAAGGTTCCAAAATGCCTTAGCAGATGGAGAGTTTATTGATTGATTCTAAAGTTAGATTAATTTTGCGAGGTGCTCCACAAGTTCTAATGAGAAAGAGATGTTAAATGCATGTTAGTTTTGTGGCTAATTTGAAATGTCATACTTGATTATAATATTTTATGGTTTCTGTAGGCTGTTTTGTTCTATTAGTATTTTCTGAGTTTTGATTGTTGGCCCTGTGCCAATGGAAGAAGAGAAGAAGAAGAGGAAGAACAAGAAAAAGAAGAATAAACAAACCAAAGGAATAGAAAATAATGCCGTTGGTGCAGAAGAATCCGCTTCCTCCAATCAGAACCATCCTGCTGAAATACGTGGTTCTGAAGCACATACTGATGATACTTCGGGGATAGATGACGATTCTAATAGACATGATACTGAGGGTGCCAAAGTCGTGAGTTAACTTCTATAACCAAATCATTCTGGTACTAAAGGTTTATTTGTTTTCCAAATCTAAGAGGAGTCATGTTTCTAGAACCATATATGGATTTTGCATGCCACTTCTTGTTGTATTTCTTTTTTAGGTGAAATAACATATTCATCCTTTTAACATTATTGGGTGATCTAAAAGTACAACAAATAGATGTTATTTAATTGATAAGTTGCCCTTGTCTAAATGACCGCAAACATGTATCCATGAATTAATCATCATGGATAACTTTGGTGGGTTTTAGGAGAGGTAGATGTAGGCCGGAGAAGTATTGGAGAGAAGTGACTAGACAAGACATGATACAACTTCAGCTCACCGAGGTCATGACCTTAGAAAAGGAGGTTATTGAAGGCACACATTAGGGCAGAGGGTTAGTCTGCAGTTGTGCGTCGCCTAGCTTAGTAGTAATTCTTGTCCTTCAATTTTGCTGTTATCTGTTGTTTCTTGTACTTCAATTGTCCTACTATTTGTTGTAGTTATTGTCAATTTTATTTTTTCCAGCATATTTTGTCAATTATTTTTCCTTTGCCATCTTTTCATTGTGCTGAGGGTCTATTGTAAACAACCTCACTACCTCCCAAGGTAGGGTAAGGTCTAGTACACTCTACCTCCCTAGACTCCACTGGTTACATTGTTGTAATCATCAAATGCTATTATGAGCTTCTTGCTCCTAACTAAACTGAATTCAGAAGTTGAGTTGTTAAAGAATAAAGGTTGCGTTGGTCGTGAAGAAAGGAACTAGAAAACATATTTGAAGGAGAGAGACAGAGAGAGAGAGTGTGTTTTGAGTCCAATTCTTAAAGATTATCTTTTTCACATCATGATCATCTAACTAAGGGCAGAAAAAGTGTTGATTTAAAGCCCAAAATGTTGACTCACTTTGTCACAGTCCAACATAGCTTATGCTCTTCTCTGAACCCAATTATGGGGTTTCTGTATATTCAAGATTTATGCTATAAGTAATCCTCTTAATTTGAATATGTATTTTTTAAAAAGTTTTGCTGCATCATTAATGGGAAAGTGTAATAAGAAATCATAGTTGCAGAATTTAGTTTTCCTTATGCTCGATCAGTAAGTGAATTGGTACAGAAAACTTGAAAGCCCTGTCATAGAGCAGTGTTTTCCTTCTTTTCCTTATGAACAAATGCAGGTGCAACATTCAATGCCTACTGGTAAAGTGTTCTCTTTTAAACTGTGAATGTAAGCGGATTTCTCATGAATTTATAACCATAGATGATAGTCTTTACTTGTCAAATTTTATTGCAAGCTGGAATTAGATCTTCATTTTGTTTGGAAATAGAGAGGGTCCTCTCTCCACTAAGTGGAAAGTTAATAGGAGAAACTCATGATAGGAAGGGTGCATGGAAGAAGAGAATAAGGAAAGAGAAAATGGAAGGAAATATATTGGAATGTCTTGAGAGAAAAAAGAATTAAAAGGAGAAGGATTAGAACTGGGGCTGCCTGGTGGAGAGAAGAAATAATTAAAGAATGTATGTAGAATGCCTTCTCACCTTTAAATTTTAAAATCAATGTTAATAGTACCTATGTGCCGCAAATAAGATTAGATGTAGAAGCTAAAGCTAAGTTTTGTGAGGATATGGCTAACTTGGTTCAAGGAATTCCAGGAGGCAGGAGGCTGACAAATCCTTATAGGTAGAGAACTAAATAGCCATGTAGGTAAACAGACTGACGACTTTGAACAAGTACATGGTGGTTATAGTTATGTTTTTAGGAATGACGTAGCGGATACTATTTAGAATTTTCTTTAGCTTGTGATTTTGTGGTAGCTAACACATATTTTAAGAATAAAGATTCTGACCTAATTTCTTATAAGAGTGGGTGTAACCATAGTCCAATACATTTTCATTTTTATCCTTGTTAGAAGATGAAAAGTAAATGCAAGGACTGTAAGGTTATTCCACGAGAAATGCTGACCAACCTATTAACAAACAATATATGTTACCCTTCAGTTTAGGAGTGTTATTAACTTCCTATATTTCAGTTAACTGTTGGTATACGTAGTTAGTTATTTATACTAGTTAAGACTTCAACAGTTTCTTATATTCTAGGTCTTAAGTTAGTTTGTACCTTATTAGGGTAGTATTTTCAATTCTGTATCTGCTCTGTATAAAGAATTAAAGAGCCTGTTGTATGTGAATGAAATCATCCTTCTCTTCTACAATTCAAACCTTTATATGGTATCAAGAGCTTTTCTCCTCACAGAATTCTAATAACCCACCCACCACAAATGGCACCCACAGTTACCAATTCCGATGCAGCCAACACCACCACCATTGTTCAATTCAACTCAGTTACCCAGCTTCTGATTAGACTTGCTGGCAACCATAACTTTTCCTTGTGGAAGGCACAAGTGTCCATGCTCATGAGAGGACACAATCTTTATGGACATCTAGATGGGACTGCCCTTGCTCATGTTGAGACCACCACCACAAACAATGACCACCACCACAAACAACGGCCACCACCACAAACAACCAGACAATTGCCAACCCAGATTATCTTAATTGGTTTTGCCAGGACCAATTGATCCCAAATGCAATTTTAGCATCAGTAGATCCAACTCTTACTTCCATTGTAGCCGTTGCAACCACTGCCAAAGCAGCCTGACATTCCCTCCATACTGCATATGCCACTAAGTTGCAAACTCGCATTTTCAGCTTGTGAGATCACCTCGCTCATCTCACCAAAGAGAGTCTTTGCAACAAACTATCTCAACCAAGTACGATCTCTCTGCGATGATATAGCGATTGCAGGAGCTCATGTCACCAACGATGAACTCATTGTCAATATTCTCACTGGTCTTGGACCGGAATATCGAGAAATCTCAGATGATCTTGGACCAGAATATCGAGAAATTCATAGAAGTGGCAGGTCTATAATTACATCACTTTCCCAATGATTCTCTCTAAAAGATTTTGGGCTCATACATTTATTTTTTGGGTGTTGAGGTGATATCCACGCCAACTGCCATATATTTGTCTCAACAAAAATATGTCATGCATCTTTTTGATGAATTGCATATGGCTGATTGCAAGGGTGTTCTCTCATCGATGACATCAACCTGCACCTTAGTTGATTCAAAAGCTGATTCTGTAGTTGACATTTCCCTTTACAGAAAAATCATTGGTAAGCTTCACTACTTACCCTTCACTAGGCCTGACTGCCTGAAATCGGGTTTGCTATGAACAAGTTGTCTCAGTTTATGCGTAATCCCAAAATGTCTAATGGGAAAGCCATCAAACGCTTGTTGTGCCTGAAACACACAAGCACATTGGGAGTCCAGCTAAGTCGACAACTAATAGGCCGTTTACTCACTTATTCTAACTCTAATTGGTTTGGAAATCCACAAGACAGAGCATCAACAATAGGTTGTGTTGTCCACCTTGGTAATTCACCAGTCTCTTGGTCTTCCAAAATGCAGAAGTCTTATCTCACGCTCATCTACCGAAGCAGAGTATCGAGCTGTTGCTGCTGCCATTTCTGAAGTCCACCTATCACTGTGTTCTTCACCAACTGTTTTCTGTGACAACGTTAGCACCACCTACATTTGTGCTAATCCTGTTTTTCATAGTAGGGTGAAGCATGTAGCCACTGATTTCCATTTTGTTCATGAGCAAGTTCAACAAAATGCACTTGAGGTTCGTCACATTCACTCTTGTTGATCAAGTCGCTGTTGTACTCACCAAGCCTTTCTACGTACAACTTTTTTGCGCCATTTTCACAAGTTGGTGCTTGTTCCAGTCACCCTAACTTGCGGGCAGTGGTGGATGTAGAGTGTGTCCAGGGGGGTCATCCGACCCCCCTCGGAAAAAAAATTACACTATATATAAGATCAATTTTTTTGTGTATGTGTATATATTTAAAATTGAACCCCCTGAGCATATGTCAAAGGAGTAGCTCAATGGTTTATGGGGTTCAGGATTTCGCCTATGTGAGCTTTGGGTCACAGGTTCGATTCTAGGCAACAACATTTTTTTTATTTGAACCCCCTTGATAGAATTCCTGCCTCCGCCACTGCTTGCTGGGCGTCTTAACAGATAACATCTGTTACCCTTCAGTTTAGGAGTCTGTGATTAGCTTCCTTTATTACAACTATTTGATGGTATACATAGTTAGTCATTTGTAGTATTTAGGATTTTAATAGTTTCCTGTATTCTAGGTCTTCTGGTGGTTTGTGCCTTATCAGATCAGTATTTTCAAAAGAGCATATTGTACGTGAATAAAACCGTCTTTCTCTTCTATGTCTTAAACCTTCATACACCCAACATTGGTTAGTAGTCTTAGATGAAAGCTTAACAGTAGAGTGAGAAAGGTGCAACTTTCAAACAACCGCGAATTAGGTGTTGTGCTTGAGACTTAGAGGGAGACGTAGATATCTTGTGGAAAGAAATGTCAGTTTGCATTAAAAACATAGCAACTAAAGTTTTAGGTATGTCTAAAGGTCTAGGTTCTCAACCAAGGAATTCTGGTGGTGGAATGAGGAGGTACACAAAGTTATTAAAGCTAAAATAGTGTCATAAGAAGTTGCCAAAGGCAAAGGACGGAGAATCCTCATACTAAGATTAGATAAGATTAAAAATGAACACATTTGCCAGAAGGTCCAAGTCACATGCATTGAGGATAAAATGTGAGAAGGTCGCTTGAGATGGTTTGGACATGTTTTGCATCAACCTACAAATGTATTAGTCCGTAGGAGTGAAACTATTGTAAGTGAAAGTGGTAAAAAGGGACAGGGTAAACCTAAAATCACATGGAAGGAAGTTGTCTTGAAATGCTTGTGTCAATGCAGACTTTGCTAAAGATAGGACACAATAGAAGAAAAAGACCTATATAGGTGATAACTACTATTCCCCTCTGTCCCAATTTATATGATATCGTCCCAAAGAATGACACATTTCCTTATTTGGCAAATATTGACGTTACCAACATTAAACCCATGTTGGGTCTCACTTATTTGGCAAAAAGTCCACAAAAGGTGTACTCTTCTATGTAAAAATTCATTTTTTAAGGGGTAATTTTGGAACATTGCAAAGTCTTCTCATATTTCTTTTAACTCCATGCCCAATCAAACTACATCACATAAATTGGGACAGAAGGAGTAGTTCAAAATAAGTCTTAGTGTTATTAATATTATAGTATTATTATAATTTTTATTTATTTATTTATTATTATTAATATTATTAAACTATTAGTTGTAGACATATTTAATATATTTTTATTTTATTTAATATGATGATGCTACAAAATGAGTTCAAATGAAGAAATAAGATTCATATAACCAAACCCAACAATTTTTGGGACTGAGGCCTTGTTGTAAACATCTAAGGTCCTTGATACTTTCTGATATGTGCTCTTTTGACATTCTTGCTTTTACAGTTATCTTTAGCCGAGAATGAGAAACACTGTAGGATGGATACAGAGGTGAGTTAAGGCCTCCTCTTTTAGCAGCTGCTGAGCTATTTTCAGTTATGGGCTCATCATTTTATGATAATTGTATTCTCTTCCCCTCTCTCTTATCTGTCTATGGTATAACTCATGACAAGTCATTGCTTTCTCTATTTTATGGACAGGCCGCCTTTGAAGAGAAAATTAAACAATTACAGAAGGACAAAGTGTCACATATGCAAAAGGAGGTATAATGCTGTAAAACCTTTTGCTTGTGTAGCCTTTAAATGAGCTTACATCTGCATGGAATCACATATATATTTTCTATCTACATTTTAATTGAAACATTTAAAAGTTACTGCTGTTTTACAGGCTATCTTCGAGGAGAAACTTAAACAGTTTTCACAGGAAAAAGATGCCAGTTTACTGAAGGAGGAGGTAATAGAAACTACACACAAAGTTTGCATTGTAAACACCTGCAACTTGCTAACTCATAGGCCAGTGGCTGGTGCCTAATCAGTTTTTTTAAGATTTTCACTCCTAATCTTGCGGATTTACCTTGATGTGCATTCTAACTTTAACGAGAGGATTAAACAACTTCAGAATGAAAATAACAGTCATCTGCATAAAGAGGTATTTTAGTTCTGCCTCTGTCTGAAAGCAGGCACAGTCAAAAAACAAAGTGATTTTGACCAAATATTAAGAGTATCCTCTCATTATTCAAATGTGGGGAAAACTTTGTTGTACTTCTTGTGTGTTGTTCGCTTTATGTAGTTTCATTTTCAAAAATGAATTGTTCAAGTACGGTTAAATTTCGAAGTCTGATGGTTTGCCATGCTGCTACGTGCACAGAGTATGCAAAATCAGTGCTGTGTTTTTTAAATGTCTTGTCCTACATATCCTATCTATTTTGAGTTCTATGCTCTTCTGTGATCCACAGGCTAGTTTTGAGATGAAAATCATGCAATTGCAAGATGAAATTAGCAGTCTCAGGAGGCAAGAGGTAATGGGAAAAAATGGATAGATGCATACTGCTATCACAATAGTTGTGCTTTCTGGAACATATTATCCACCTAAAATATTCTTTCCTTGTTTGGTCAATGGTCCTTCTACAGCAATCAGTGACCTTTTGGACTTTTGCAGGCTAACCAAGAAGAAAAGATAAGACAATTGCATATGGAGAAGGATGTTTACTTGCAGAAAGAGGTACTAAACCTTTTAGCCATTCTCATTTCAATTCTGTGGAAGTTTTCAAAGATATATTGCATTTAGGACACCAAATTGATATTTTTAGTTGCCATTGCCAGTCTCTTTTTATTGTACTTTTACTTCCACAACGACTCTTTAAAGTTTAGATCTACATGACAAGAAGTATGCTCTCTGTAATTTTCAGGCTGAATTTGAGATGAAGAATTCTCAGTTACAAAGTGAAAAGAATTCCTGGCTTCTAAAGGAGGTGATAATCCCATATTGGCAAATAAATTTTCTTGTATAACAGAACCAAGTTTTTTTTTTTCATAAGATCATCATTTTGTTTTACCATCACTGGTTATAAGCAATTCAGTGTCATATCCTTAACCGCATTTTCTGCAATTTTAAGATTTTCTCTTGAGGCCTGCAGTAAGTTCCGGCGTAATACCTTGTTCCTTACAGGCTGGCTTAGAGAAAAGAAATAATGAGTTGGTGGATGAAGTGGAGAAGTTGAATTCAAAGAGGGTAATGAATCCTGAAGTTTAATTTTTATGTGCTTCTGTTGTTTCACTTGATCATGGGGGTGTATCATGCCATTGAGTTTTGTTGCATACCTTTTATCTTCATGTATTGTGGCAATATAGTGGTACTTCTCCTTGAGAATTTGCTTGGTTCAAAAACTTTCACTAGAATAACAGTGTTATAAAAAGAGAGGAAAAGCGCGCTTACGCAGCCCTTGCGCTTTTCTTCCCTGAAGTGAGGCGACATTCAAAAAGCGATCGCTTCTACAGTTGAAGCGAGAAGCGCAAGAAAAGAAAAAGCGAGAAAAGGCGCGCTTAATTTGAAAAAGCGCTAATTAGGGTTTTTTTTTTAAAAAATTGAAGTTTTTTTTTTTAATTTCTAAAATCTTATTTCGCAACTTCTCAATACATCCTTTCGCGAATTCAAATATTTTCTTTGGACTGCTGCGAGTCTGCGACTGCTGTAAGTTCTCTTCTTCTCTTCTTCTCTTCTTCTCTGTGAGGCTGCGACTGCTCTCGAATGTTTTTTTTTTCTATTTTTGGTTGCTGCTGTGTTTTTTTTCTATATTTTTATTGCTGCGAGGCTGCCACTGCTGTAAGTTCTCTTCTTCTCTGTGAGGCTGTGACTGCTCTGCTACTGTTTTTTTTTCCTATTTTTGGTTGCTGCTGTGATTTTTTCTATATTTTATTGCTGCTTTTTTTGTTTCAATTTCTGTTGCTGCTCTGTTTTTCAATCTCTATTGCTGCTTTGTTTTTCAATCTCTATTACTGCTCTGTTTTTTTCAATTTCTATTACTGGTTTGTTTTTTTCCAATTCTATTACTGCTCTGTTTTTTTTTTATTTCTGTACAGTGTGACTGTGATCAGTGATGTGCGTATGCTGGTTGCTGCTCTTAATAGTCTTTTTTTCTTACTTGGTTTATTTGTTGTTTT
Organism: Solanum commersonii; assembly: GCA_029007595.1. Lineage (NCBI taxonomy): Eukaryota > Viridiplantae > Streptophyta > Magnoliopsida > Solanales > Solanaceae > Solanum > Solanum commersonii. The sequence goes on from JAJTWQ010000006.1 coordinate 9,098,739, forward strand.
GTTACTAAGTTACACTTCTTTTTTGCTTGTAGTAACTAGTAAAGTTGTAACTAGTTTATTTAATATTTTTTATTTTTATACTAAATATCCCTTTACATAAAAAAAGCGCGCGCTTTGCTTCTCGCTCGCGAGCCCTCGTCGCTTTTTTCCGCTTTTCGCTTCCCAAAACATTGAGAATAACTTTAGCATGAATATCAGGTCAATTTGGAAAAAAAAGTAAAAGAGATGGAGAAGGAAACAGAAAACAAGGTCCAGAAGGAGGTAATCTCTCTCCTATTTTAATACTAGTAACTTTGACAGGGAACTGTTCCTAATATCGACTGTACTGATACTTTTCGTTTTTGTTTCATCCTTTGTTTCTCCTTATTTTTGTTTTTGGTTCCATGTGGGGAAAAGAAATAACTAGAAGCTAGCATGCTTTGTAGAGCAGGATTCATGAGATGGAATAGATTTTGGTCTAATATCTTCATCCTTGCAGGTTAGCTTGGAGGAAAGAATAAGTCTGTTGGTGGATGAAGTGGAAAATTCAAATTCAACGATGGTAAAAAAATTAATTTCACTTCTATTCTTTCACTTGATAGTGGAGTTTTTTTCTTGCTTTTGACTTCAGTCTCATACCTGTTTACATTCATGCTGATAAGCAATTTATTTCTGTTTCTCTTTGATAATTGTCCTGGTCAAAATAAAGACTCTGTGAATAACTTTGGCATGAATATCAGGTGAGCTTGGAGGAAAAAGTAAAAGAGACGGAGAAGGAAAGAGAGAACTGGGTCCAAAAGGAGGTTATTTCTTATATCTTAATGCGTGTAGTTTTGAGTGGGCTTTGTTGCTAATATCCTCTATTCTGAGACCAATGTATATTGTTTCAGTTGCGGTCAAGTAATAACAAGAATTTAGCACTGGACCCATGCATAGCGGGAGCCTAGTGCTTTAGGCTGCCCTATTGAATCAAATCATGTTATGCATCTGTCAAGTTGCTATGGATATTTCACGAGTAGCTATATGATGGGCTTAATAGATAGGTGAACAATATGACCTGCTATGCATATGATTTAAGATGCTTGGCTTAGAGGAAACATATTCATAAAATATATCTGGCTTCAATTAAATGCTCATAGATATAATTGCTTAATAAAAACAGAATGGATACCTGAGGAATTGTTAAAAAAACAGTGAACAAAATTCAAGTCAGATGGTTTTGAATACTTGATGACGTATAAAGTATGGCTTCTAGTAAGAAGAATTGTATTTTTTCTTGATAATGAAGCCATCAGTCTGTAAAGGGAGTAAAAGACAAAATAACATGCAAGAAGGAATCATGACTAGACAACTGATGACCTCAAAAGTGACAAAGAACACTTTGGAAATGCAATTTATGATGTTCATTCATGTGGGTGACATTCAAAATTACAACAACCATAGGGGTATTTTGCTACTAACCCACACTCCGGGAGTTCGAGAGAAGGTGGTTAAGATGAGGCTGAGGAGGGTGTGTCTATTACCGAGAACCAATTTGGATTCCTGCCGCGAAGGTCAACTACAGAAGCCATTCATCCCGTAAGTAGATTGATGGAGCAATATAGTGAGAGGAAGAGGGACTTACATATGATTTTCATTGACCTAGAAAAAGCATACAACAAAGTTTGTGGGGAGGTTCCTTTTTTTTTAAAACCGCGGTGTCCGTTTTAAGCACCTCTACTAATTTCATGGGATACCTGCCACCTCCCACCAGCAACAAATACTACGTAACTCTGTCTACCAAAGCTAAGACAGATGTAGTATTTTTTGTCTCCGTTGAGTGTTGAACCTAACACCTTAGGATTTTCAACCACTTCATTGACCATGTTTGGAGGCTAGAAGTGTGCCTACAACTTACATTAGGGTGATTAAGGACATATACGAGGAGCCAAGACTCGAGTGAGGATAATTGGAGGAGACTCGAGCACTTTCCAGGCAATGATGGGGTTGCACCAGGGATCAACTCTTAGCCCATTTGTTTTTGCCTTGGTAATGGATGAACTGACGCGACATAGCCAAAGATGCCATGGTATATATGTCACGCCCAAGCTTGAACGGGGCGGAAAAGCACAGTATGAACACCTGCTATACAAATGACCTTTGCTAAACAAATGAATATCTATACATGAGGCAAATAATGAGGAACCGTACCTATGCAACACTGACCAACTGGCCATACTGATGTGATGGACAAATGAAACTATAATCGTAGGTGACAATTTTACAATGTCTATGAAGCCTCTAATGGAATTCTTAACTGTACCTTATTAAATGGTCGGGACAGGGCCTCAACATACCCAACTATAACTATAAGAACATCTAAGTAGTACTAGGCACCTATTACCTCCAGGTGATAATGGAGCTCACCGATACTTTGCTACTTTGCTGAGTATGCAACAAGAGACTACTGCGGGATTCTGCTAACCTGTATACCTGATCCTGCATTCATGGAAATGCAGTGTCCCAAGCCACTGGAACGTCTATACATATACAACATGTACTATTATGTAAAACAAACTCAATAACAAGTAGACACATGAGGATGCTCAACGAATCAAAGAATAAGATGAGCAAACTATAAACAACTGAACATCAGAACCCTTTTTGTCTAAAACTTTATCTTATGGATAACCTTATAAACTTAAGTAAAATGTATTTCGATTGTTGCTTAAAATGTTAACAAGTGGTAGATTTACACATGAGATATGCTATGTGTTTTATCCCTGTAAGTGATCAAATGATAGGCCTTTAAAGGCTACCTGCAACAATGAACGGATAAGCCTCTTAGGGAAATCTTTAGCACATGAACGATATGAATATTTAAAGTATAATATGAAGCTGTAACTTATAACGGAATATAACCAACCTTAGAAATTCTCATATAACATCGCTTGAGTTATTTCTTTAATATATAATATGTAGTAGTTTGCCTAGGTGATGTTCTACCTCTATCTGTAGTACAAGTATACAAGTAATCACATGATGGCCTCCAAAGGTGATCTATGACACATGTAAGAGATATATTGCCAAATCACATAAGTTGCATGATGTTGATAAGTGTTTATCGCAATTTGCTGTAAGGTACATCTTCCCCTGGCTCCTATAAAGGGTCTGCCCGTAAGCTTGTAGGCCATATATTGTCAGTCAGGGAACCAGGGGAACCAGTGCATGACATTTCAGTTGACTACTATCTATCACATATGCCATAAAGGGCGGTCTGTCTCAATCCTGTGCACAAAATTTGCATCACTTCGTATACAAAGTGGACCTATGAATACCCACCCATCGTTTTAGAGTAGGTCTTAATCATATATTTACAAAGCCTATAACAAATTAGCAAGTGAGTTACCATCTTTATCTTTCACATAAGCAAGTGAGGATCTTTATGTTGCTCACAAGTAACATAATATATATTCTAGTCTATCAAGTACTTGGTTTAGCTTAAGAATCATATCACTATGTGATCTATGCAAGTGCAGGCCATATTGTAGCCAATTGTTTTCCTTTTAAACACGTGACAGATATACCAGAACCTTACCTCATCTCTTAACTTGACATCTTCAACACCAAACAATTTTCTTCAAAACAAAACCTTAAGACAAGAAGAAAACACTTGAGAACAACATCTCACCAATATGGGCGGCGTAGGGAACTCTTTCTCTAAAGGCTGTTCTCCCACTCCCTTACAAGTTAAAACTACATGAAATACATACAAAATACTTACCTTAGGGGTTGTGAAAGAAGAAGAAAATTCAAGAGCCTTCTTTGGAGAGAAAGTCACAATCGAGATAGAGAGACTAATGAAATTTTCTTTGTGAGTAATATGATATTTGGTCTAAGTAAATAGATATATATCACCTTTTGGCAGATGGGTCTTGGGCTTGACCCAACGACCCACCCCATATCCCTTTGGCCCAATTAATTTGGGTCTTTCATTGTTCAAGTAGGTGATGCACCTACTTGTTTTCTTTAGAGAAAATTATTTCAAGTGGGACCCTCACCATATGCTGTCACATGGGTTTGCCTAATAAAACAAGTGACACATTAGTTATCTTTAAGCACATACGTCTCATAAGCAAGTAGGACGTTTAAGAAAGTAGCTCGAACAAGTAGGACGTCTAAACAAGTAGGTTACTTTGTCCTGCATTTATTTTGCTTTCCAAATCTTAATCCCTTCAACTAGTCCTTCACTTTTTGTACACTTGAACACTTAGACTTTAGGCTCAATTGTAATCACCTTTTTCCAAGCTCAAATAATCTTGTTGACGTTGACTTAGTCGTGAACATGAGAGTCAAACATAAATTTGCAAACAATGTCTTCTTCAAACTTGCATATTCTTGATATAGAACTTGGATGGACGAGTGATTTGTTTTTTTGGAAACTAGACTCAAAAGACCTTTCATTTGATTGGTTAGCTCTCCATCTATTGGGAGATCTGCTCGTTTAAAGCAAACAATATGCTGGATCACTTGAAGTAGTGACCCTCCACAGGGGATCCTTTGACTTGAACTTTTGTTTGAAGGCTTCCCTTGGGCTAAAACCTTGGGTTAACACTTCAACAACCTTTATATATATGTTACTTAACATAATTATCAATTTATATCCTTAATCTCTCGGTTTCATACCAATCCTTTGCCATTTGACTAGTTGCATGTTAACATAGATGTACGAGGTATTACAATATGCTTTTTGCAGTTGACATAGTATTGATTGATGAGACATGCGACAAAGTTAATGATATGCTAGAGGTTCAGAGACAGACCCTTGAAGCCTAAAGGGTTCAAGTTGAGGACTAAGACAAAGTACTTAGAGTGCAAATTTACTGATGAACTCACGTGGCAGATGTGAAGGTGAGGATTGATACTCAAGCTATCTCCAAGTAAGGAAGTTTCAAGTATCTTGAGTTCGTAATTCAAGGAATTAAGGAGATTGATGATGATGTTACATATCGTGTCGGAGCTGATGAAATGGAGGCTCGTATTTAGTATCTTGTGTGTTAAGAGTGTGCCACCAAAGACTTAAAGGTATGTTTTATAAAGTGGTCCTCAGACCAGCTATGTTTGGGATGGAGTGTTGGTCGGTCAAGAACTCGCACGTCTAAAAGATCAAAGTAGCGGAAATGAGGATGCTGCGATGAAAAAGTATGTAATATAAAGTGATTGTTAGACCAACTATGTTTGGGATCGAGTGTTGGTCGGTCAAGAAGTTGCACATCTAGAAGATGAAAGTAGTGGAAATGAGGATGTTGCAATGAATGTGTGGACATACTAGGAGCGAAGATATTTTGGATAAGGTGGGAGTGATCTCCGTGGTAGACAAGTTGAGGGAGGGAGGCGAGATTGGGATGGTTCGGGCATGTGAGAGGAAATGCACATATGCCAGTGAGGAGGTGTTAGAGGTTGGCTTGGTCGGTATTAAGAGAGGTAGGCCAAAGTAGGGTGGAAATTTAGTAAGTAATTGAGCGTTGTCAAGTTTCCTCTATCAGTATTGTTATTACTACCCTCCTATTTTATTACATGTTGTTTCCTTTGCTTCAGTTACAGTACTGTTTGTTGTTGCTACTGTTCTGTTCTCCTTTGTTTTTAGCATGACTTCTTCACTACTGTAGTTCCACATCATACTTGATTTTGATATGCTTTACTTGAGCCGAGGATCTATTGGAAAAAACATCTACCTTCACAAGGTAGGATAAAGCTACATATAACCACCCTCCCAGACCCACTTGTGGGATTGCATTGGGTATGTTGTTGTTGTTGTTAATGTTCATGCATGTGGATCTTGCTGGATGATGACAGGAAACTTCTGTATTTCCATCCTAACATATTTGAAAAAGTCATTTTTGCTATCCAACTTGTACTTTTCTTGATTTCCATCAAGTGACAATCTTTGTTTAAATGTACCAAGCCAACAACAGTAACAACAACATACCTAGTGAAATCCCACAAGTGGGGTCTGGAAAGGATATAGTGTACGCAGACCTTACCACTACCCTGTGGAGGTAGGGAGGATTGTTTCCGAAAGACCCTCGGCTCAAGTGCAACACATCTGAGTACTAAGAAGAAGAAAACAGTGTAGAACGGTACAAGAACAACAAACAAGCCATGTTCTGTATGTTTGAACCGAAATGTTATTGGGATGTGCTATTAAGATTAGAAGCTGAGTTCTTGATGCCATTTAATGAAATTCATTTACTTAATAAAAAAAAAAGATGAAAAACTGAGATAATGAAAAACTGAATGGCAGTATATTTGAACCAAAATGTCACTGGGATGTGCTATTAAGATGAGAAGCCGAGTTCTTGATGCCATTTAACGAAATTATCTTACTTCATCATGAAAATCTAAGATAATTAAAAGGTGAATGGCAGTAAAATTTTCCTTGTTGAAAACCTGTGGTAGTGATCTATCTGGATTCTGGATACAGAGTTTTCTTTAATACGGCTGTGGGTAATAGGGTGGTACCTGAGAGTAAACGTGCCTTGAAGTATATTGCATATCAGTGACTTCAAGCACAACCACTTTGTAAGTTTGAAGTAAATTGCACAGCCACTTGCCAGCGAAAGCAAGGGGTTTGCCTTCGGGGTGGCCCAGTGGTTTGGGCTTGGGACTTCCATGTTGGAGGTCTCAAGTTCGAAACCTCTTGCCAGTGAAAGCAAGAGGTTTGCCTTCTGGGTCGAGCTCGTCGCATCAGGCTTGCCTAGTGCGGGTTACCTTTCCTATGTGGTTTGCGAGCAATAGCATAGGAGCGGGGTTTTTACCCTGTGCGCACCCAAAGGGTAGCGGCTGTGGGTTTCCCTTGTCATAAAAAAAAATAAAAAATTGCACAGCCACTTGGACTTTTCTGGGCATGCACACTGAGCTTAGTAGGCTCTTAGCACTTCTAATCGAGTAGAAAGAAAGAGAATAGTTTACTTGTTTGAGCTGCATGGATAAATCTGTTTGATTTTCCTTTGCTAAATTATTTTTAAGTCAATTGTTGGAGGAGATCAATGCATTGCTCTTTTTTCATACTATCCCTCAATCCCAAACAAGTTGGGGTCGAGTGTCAACTATATGACTCCCCACTTTCATTTAAGCTCAAAATTATATCATCATCATACTCAATTAAAAATGTGGAAAATAAGTTAAATTTGCATATAAATATGATAGAAAAAAACTAACAAGAATAATAACAACAACAATCTCTAACAAGTCAAAAATCTATCCTCAACTAGTAGGTATCACCTATATGGATCTTTTTTTCCCCACTGTGCCCTATCTTTAGCTAGGTCTGCATTGATACCCGTTTCTCAAAATAAAAAGAAATAAATAACAGGGCACATAAACTAATTGTTAGTTTTATCTATTAAGTGACTAGTTGTTGTCAAATGCTTCAGTAAGTTCTAACCGTAGTCTCTTCTTGTTTTTGCAGAAGTCATTCAGAGAAATAATTTCCAGCCTAAGTGGTGATAATGCACTTTTAGAGATGCAGGTATGCAGTCCCAGCGACAAAAATGTATCATGTTTTTCTTGACTGAACTTTTCTCATCAAACTGTTATCAACCTGCATATTTGGCTTTTTGTGTCTATAATATAATGTGTTCTTGGTTTGCTAACATAGCCAATTGCAGGTGTTTCATAAAAGAACATGACAAATAAATGGTTTCTAGTGGACATGGCCTCCTTTAAGAATTCAAGTATACCGAGAAGAGTGTTCTTCTTTGTCCACATTGGAATTTTGATTTGAAAAGTTCGGCAATCATATCAGGGTGTAACTCTCTTAATGGATACAAATTGTGATGTTAGTTTTCAAAGAATTGTCGACATATTTTGTTCTACTTGACCAAATGCGTATCTTTACACATAGAAGGCATTGGGAGTTGTAGTTGGGCATCTACGTTTTTTGTTTTAAGCTTTGCTTTTCCTGATGTTGTATCCTGATTTTTGACATCTTGTCCTTATTCTGGCTGTTGATGTCAAAACCCGTAGAAAAATTGACAATCATTGCTTCTGTTAATTCCTAACATGGAAATTAAAATCAAAGCCTGGCAGGTGAAGGAGTTCGAAGAGTTGAGGACCAATATGTTACAAGAAAATCAGTTACTGAAAGCAAATATACAAGTACTGCAGACACAAGTCTATAATCTCGAGAAGAGTGCCGGACCTCCTTGTTTACCAACTGGACATGAAATGGTCAGTTGTTAATTCTCTCTTGCAGATTAACCTGGTCCTATATTCTGTTTTCATTCATTTCTATTTCCATGAGTGATAGAAAGTAGCACACTATTGATTTGGTTGGCCAACCTCATACCACATCATGACTTGTAAGAAGATTGAGATTATAGTTAAACATGTTGAGCTTTAAAATATTTTTATTAAAAAGAGATCATTATTGATAACATAAGACTGTAGTTTACTTGATATGTCATAAATGACTTTGTTGTTCTGAGAGTGTCATGAGCTACAGGTGATAGGGAGGGCAATGTAAGCTAGAGACTAGAGTGCTATGAGCTAAGGTTACAATATGGGGTTTAGATAATTAAAAAACGAGTAGCAAAACATAACAAACAATGGAAGAACCAGTTCCTGAGCATGATCACAACAAAGAACTGCTATCAAGAAGTGCATTACAAATATGAAGGAACCAGGTCCTTCATAGTGGACTGGAAGACACTGTTGATCAAAACCAACGCGGATTCCAAGTGCGTAGAAGGAATCCTTGAGGAATTGGGATTGCGACAAAACCAATGAAACAAGGAGCAAGAAAAATATGGAAACATTGCCATATTTACCATCTAATAGATGTTTTACATCCGGATATTGTGTTTTAATAGGAGGTTTATTGGTGTCATGGAGCAAGAAACAAAGCGGTTGCTCGATCTAGTGCAGAAGCAGACGATCAAGCAATGACTATAGCAACTTGTTCGCTAGTTTGGATTAAATAGTTGCTCATAGGACTACAATTTGTAGAAATCAGTCAGATGGAATTTGTGTGATAACCAAGAGGCCTTTCATATGGTATCAAATTTGGCATTTCATGAGAGGACTAAGCACATTGAGATTGATTCTCACTGTCGATGAAAAGATACTCTCCAGTGATGTTACAAAATTTGTGAAGTGAAGTGATCAGCTTGCATATATTTTCACCAAGTCCCTCACTAGTCCTATGTCTATAACAAGCTCGGTAAATATGACTTGTATGCACCAGCTTGAGGAGAAGTGTAAGAATAGGAATATGAGTATGAATATGAATATGGATACGATTTTTATATAATATCCTAGGTAGAAAATAATTGTAATGTAGTGTATATAAATAGGGCTCATAGTAAAAATGTAGATGTACAGTTCAATAATAATTTTCCTCTTATAATTCTCACAATATATAAATCAATACAATTTAAAATGGCACTTAATGTATTAGGTGGTCTTTTCTGTCATGAAACACATTTAATATGTTGACTGTAGTCACTCCCAGCATGTATTTTAAAGTGCTGAAAGCATTCTAGTCACACAACAAGTTCACTGTCAATTTGGGGTATAACCAAAATAAATTTAAATGTATGGACAATATATATTGACGATTGATATATCTGTACTTACAGCACATTGTTGCAAATTGACATGTTACCATAACCTATTTTTGCTTTCTCTTGATAAAGAATACTCCTGAAAATGGGGATCTGAATTCTGAAGTAGTTGCTACTCAAGCATTGGTGGACAAACTGATTGATGAAAATGCGGAGCTTGTGGAGAAGGTTTCAGCTTATTATTCTCTTATTGCTAGAATCTTAGATATTATGATATACTGTTTGGGATTGGTAATCAGTATTTTCTTATATTAGGTGAAAAATTTATATGTGGAGCTCGAACGAAGAGGTCTACCAATGGAGGTATCTTCATATTTAGGTGCTGATGTAATTACCACAAGCTCTGAGGCAGCTTGCATTGCCATTGAATCAGCCCTTGGGTCACACAAGATTCCTGGAGCCGTTCACGAGCATGAAGTTGATCATACTACAGAGCCAAAATCTCAACCCAGTGAAGCAGTATTGCAGTCAAGTGAAAGGCTGCAATCTCTGAAAGACACCATTGACAAAGCTGTGAGTGATGATGAGCATGTGAGTAAGATAGATAGCAGAATTGCTGTAAATTCATCAGAAATCGAGTCTGATGAAATCGTGCAGATCCCTTTAGATGAGAATGAAGTTCAGTCAGCAGATTTAGAAGTCACAAGTGTGGATCAGGATCAGTATGAGGAGGAGGTTCCCCTCACCAATGCACCGTTAATTGGTGCTCCATTCCGTTTGATATCCTTTTTTGCTAGATACGTGAGTGGTGCTGATTTGGTTAATAAGAACTCGGCAACCTCAAACCGATAACCTGGTAACAACCTGCAGCTGTAAGAAGTTAGATTTTATACAGCAAAAAGGAGGATGACACCAAAGATTAAACATAGTCACATCTCAAGTTGAATGATATACTTATTATAGTACTAGGCTGGATGTTGCCCCCTTTTTTGTACCAAATTCATTATTATAGGGGTATTAGTTGTTAAAGATAAAAATATTGATTTGGGCCATTCGTACACCTGCCTGAAAATTTGGTGACGTAAGAACAAATGTTATGCTAGCGATAAGAGTTGCTGTAGGCTAATTTAGCCAAATGGATTGTTTCTTTAAACTTCATTTGGATATTTTGCACTACTCTTACGCTTGTGGTTTGTGGCGTACTCGTAGCATACCCAAGTTCCAACATAGGTAGCACGTGGTAGTTATAATTCGCCCATAAATAGGCGTGCTGTCCGTTTTGATGTGTATTTTTAGAGTGTCCCTTTTTGATAGTTAGGATTCAAAAAGTATCCATTTTAAAATGGCTTAAAACTTAAATAGAAGAATATGACCTACAAATATTTTGTGTTAAATACTACTCCCTCCATTCCATATTAACTTAAGTTTTGAGGTGTTTCACATCCTTTAAGAAAAGTAGGTTAGAACATAAATTGAACATAATTTTTCATTTTTATCCTTATTAATTATTGTCAAAAATAACTAAACATTAATTATAATAACTAACTCCAATACTAACTTAAAAGGGTAAATTTGGAAGAATATTTTAAAAATAGTCTTGAAGATTGAAAACTTAAATTAATTTAAAAAACAAAAAATGATTCAAAGCTTAAGTTATTATGGAATGGAGAGAGCAATGATGTTAAAAAAAAGATATGTTACACAAAAACTATCCAATGTTTGTCTTTCTAAGGATTTATTTTCCTTGCCGTAGTTCATATCTGTCTTGACATAAAAATCTCCTGTGAAATGGGTGATACAAAATAACATTTTTAATGGACCATATGACTGACCTCACCAGTATGTAGTAAACAGAGCCAACAGCAACGATGCAAGTGTGTGCATATATATGCATGAACTCCCTTGAAAGTTAAATTATAATAATATCTCCAACTTAAAACATTCAATTTAGTATATCTTTAATATCTAAAATTATATAATACTACTTATTTATACATCCAATTTAATATATCTTTTATATCTAAAATTATATAACACTTATTTAGACATCCAATTTAGTATATCTTCTATATCTAAAATTATATAATAGTTATATATATACTAGATGCGTGAGCCTGTGCCAGCATGGGCTCAACATATATTATTTATTTTTTTGTAATTTATGTGGCACAAATAAAATTTGGAGAGTTACTCAATTTTTTAATATATATTTTATAAAAAAAATTAAGTGGTTAGTTATTGTGACTTATAAAATTGACAATTTTTTTAAATAATATGTTATTTATGCCTCAATTTATGTGGCACGGATAAAATTTGAAATTGTCTTATTTGTGGCACTTTTAATTTTTTAAATTCAATGACATATGTTCTTTTCTACTAATAATATTAATGATGCAGCATTAACATTAGAAATAAAAAATGATTTACACATAAAAAGATGGAGAAATAAAATAATTAAACGGATTGCTTACTAAGTAGTACCTATTTGGTATGTTTTTTTATTGCTTATACAACAACAACAACAACAGCAGCAACAACAACAACAACAACAATAATAATAATAATAATTAACGGTATAAAACAAATTATTTTCGATGACATTTAAAAATTAAATTTCTTTTATGTTAGAGAGAAGATGGAATAACTAAAATATGAAATTTATGTAATACGAAATATTCTTTTTTAATTAACACTAAATAAGATAAATGATGAAACATACATTTTAATTAATGAGAGCATGAGAACACATTATAAAAAGGAGAGGATTAAATTGGGCCCCGCCAAAAAGCTATAAATGAGTAAATTGGCTGAACTAAAAATTCAGAAATAAAAAGAGTTGTGGCCCGGGTTCAAACCTGCGACCTTTCAAATGGAAAGGATTGCTGTAACCAGAAGGCAAAGCAACCAAATTTGAGGAGAATCACACAGCTGGAGCACACATATTGATGACTAGTTGTGTACTTCTAGTATCTTATACTATGCATATACACATTAGATATGCGGTGCTCGTGCAAGGCACGGGCCTATAACTGTTATTATTCTTTTTATTAGTGTACTTGGCCGCGCTTCGCACGGTTATGAAAAGAATTAAAATAAAGTTACATATTAATATCAATACTTACTTTAATAAAATAATTTTTTTATTAATCACATAATTTCATAGAAGAGAAGCTATGAAAAATATTAAGTTAAATATGAAATTCATTAAGAATTCAATATATGTGAACTTCGGAAAGTTAAACATTAAAAATAAATTTCATAGAGAAAAAGAGAAGGTAATATTAGAACTACTGAAATGTAAACTTGAGATGTGATCATTTTTTTCTTTTTTATTTGGGATCTTTTTTAGTATAATTTATATATATTTATGTAAACTTGAAATCTGGTTGTTCTTTTCTGCTTCTTTGTAATCTTTTTAATTATATTCTTAGTATAATTTTTCGCCAATGTGTAACTCAGATTGCCATTAATAGTTATTATTCATGACTATATCGTTAGCCTACACTATTTTTAATTATTATCCACAATTACTATTACTTGTCGTCGTCATCACCCAATCATCACATGTTTTAATTATTTTTATTGTACAATATTAGATTAATTTAATATTTGATTAATAACTTTTTAATAATTAAATTTTAAATAATTTTTTTTACATATTTAAATGATGAAAAATAACAATCTTAATTAGTTAGATTCCATATCTTAATATATAATTATTTTTGTTAGGTTCAGATATACAATTATTTTTGGGACAACTTATATTGGGAAAACAAAAGAATGTAAAATTTAAAAAAAACATAAAAGAGAACAAAAGAGAGAATTGACTACGCAAAAAAAATCAAAATAATGACACACACAAATTCCTATTTCTTTTAATTTCGCTTGGCTTAAACACAAAAATATTAAAAAGTATATTTCACATTTTAAATAATTATTACATTCAATATAATAAATTCCTAAGAATAAAGAGTCACAATAATTAAGAGGATTAACAATGTGGCTTTGGACTTGTTTGTAACATAATAGGAGTAATATTTGTATATTATTACACTACTAAAGAACATTAAGAAAATGAAAAGACAATTAAATTAGAGTTATTGAGACAAATATTTTATTATAAGTAAATAGAAAGCAAGGAAACCAATTATATTTTTAAAATTATAAATTAATCACAATTTTAAAATAAGTTGAGAACTCCTAAAAAACAACAAATATGAAAAATATAAATATTGCAACTTGACTTATTAATAAACAACTTGAAATCTCCCATAAAACAACAAAAATGAAAAATTTAAAGATTGCAATTTTACACATTAATAAATAATTTATTTTTAATAAAACAAACTGTATTTTCAAAATTATAAATTAACTTTACATTCTCATGTTTTATCATTTTTGTTAATAAAAATTGCTCCACCGGACTATGGAAGTATGTACGTATTTCTTTAAGTAGCATATTGATATCCATTTACTCATTTCCTGCTTCTATGTTTTAAAATATTATACCCCACAAACACAATAAACTAATATTATCAACAAAAAAGTGGGAGATGAGTTTACCTGAACAAACAATTTTTTTTGAAGAGTGTTATCATTATAATATAATCAAATTATCTAAGAATTACATAGAGGTCTAAAGAGAATAAATTAAATATTTTTTTAAAAAAAATTCAGGATTTATATCTTCACAAACACAAACAAATAATAGTAAATGTATGATTTCAACAAAGAAAGAGTTGTAATTATATTAGACATATCAAATTATTTTACCTTGTAAGAATGTCTAACCATTTTCATTATAGATAAATCTCCTATAATCTGCAAAATATGACTAAATAAGTTAAAAAAATTATCTAGCAAAAGAAGAAAAAGATAAAGAATAAGGAGAAAATTGCATTTAATCATAAATCCTCCTACACATATAATCATTTTTGACAAAACATAAATAATTCAAAAGGAAATAATATAATAGAAACATTACTTCTTAAGCACCTAAAAAAATAAAGAATAATCAATATATATAGCTCAAAATCCATTAATCTCCATCTGTGGATGATTCATTTCATCCTATATACAAGAGTCAAGAAAAATAATAACAAATAGATTATTAGTCCTAAAATGAATCTCAAAGATAACAAAACAAAATAATTTATCTAGAAGAAACAAAAATATGCTTTGACATATTAGCCTTACTTGCTAATTAAAAGTAATATATGAAATCATATTTGGAAAAGATAATGCACCTCAAAGCTTACAAATATTGTAACATGTTTGCCACTAATTCTCTAACCAAAGATGACTACAAAATAACACACAATTTTAGTGTGATTTTATAGTGTTAATATAACCTTCCACATTAAATAATTAGAGGTTATGAATATGAAAGGTTTGGGAGTTATGAATATTATTAATACTAATTTAAGAATAGAATTTATATAATTGAAGAGGTATAAGTTAAGAAGATGATTTTTCAAGAAAAAAATTATTGAAAGAAATAAGAAAAAATGTCAAAAAAAAATAAAAAAAAATAAATATGAATGGAGGTCAAAGAGAGGTGCCACATCACCTTCTCTATGTTCCTCCTCCTCCTCCTCTCTCTCTCTCTCTATATATATATATATATAGATAGATTATGAGTACTTCACAAGATTATTCAATATGAAAATACTAAAAGAGAAAGCATAAGTATCATGTTAACAACATATTAACACTTCACAATATTTACTTTGATTGAGGAACAAAGTTTACATAAATATTCAAACGATTATGAAATGTCCTTCAAATGAAGAGTTGTTTGTAATAATTCCAACAAACAAATTTCAACTTTCAAATCTCTAGAGATGATGATATTTTCCTCAAGCTCTGAGAGATCCATCTTTCATTCAACCTGGTTGAGGGCGTATAAGTAAGACACTTTCGAACATCCAAAAATTTCCACAAGCTCTAAAAGATGTATCTTTCATCCAACCTAGCTGGAAATTTCCACAAGCTCACACTTATTATAAAAGAAGAGAAATATAAATATAAGTAGAACAAACATGGAGAAAATGCTTTCATAATAATCATTTAATACCTATATAGGAACCGAATCCTAGAAGCTACCCGATATAATTATATTACCACCTAAGAGCATACCTTTACAAAGCACAATTGAGAAGTCGAGATCCTTCACCTTTTCTATTTCTCCTTCAGCTCTAAGAAAAGCAGGACGACAACAAATTTTGAATGATAAGTGGAAGTCCTAAGTAAGTTACTTATTTTAAAAAAAATAGTAAAAGATCAAAATTAGTTTTTTGATAATAGTCATAATACAAAATGCTTCCATAATAATCATTAAAGCAGACGAAGCACTTAGTAGAATCGACAAAGATAAAGTAAGTCTAGAAAAGGAAGAAAACACAGTAGAAAAGGTTGCAGGAACTTTTAAAGGAACATAGGAACAGTCCACAATTTCATCCATAAGCAAAACTTGATTTTTCAAGTGCTCCAGAAACGCGGGATGATATTTCAATTAGAGTAGGTTCCAATTCTTTACCTGAAAAAGTGGTGAGGTTTAGTAAACTTAAATTCATGATATCCTCACAATCTCTGTACAAATAAATGAAGGCAAGATTACAATAATAACTATGTGTTATTCCTAAATAAGTTATAATTGAGGAAAAAATATACCTTGTGTGAGGAGAGCAACTACACTAAGCTATGAACAAATATTTAATGTGATCTTCTAATTTCCAAAAGTGAAAGAAGAACTTTATATTTAACAATTTTTTGCAGGTAAAATGAGTGAAGTTATCTCAGAAAATTACTTTTTTCTGTGTTCAGCCCTGTCTGCATCCCTATTTAAATTCATATGTGCTGTAATAAACATAACTTTGGGTAAGGTTTGTGTACACTTTACCCTCTGCAAATCTCACCTATATGTATTGTTATTGTTATAGTGACCAGAATTATGTTCAATTTATTTATGAGGGTAATTAAGCATCTACTTTGATAGAATAAAAATAAATCTCCCCCATTATTAAAATTGGAGATACACAATCTCTAGGGGTGGGCATAAATACTGAAAAATCGGAACACCGAACCAAATTGATTTTTTTTTATTTTCGGTTTTAGTTTTTTGGTTCACATTTTTTGTTACTTCGATTTTTCGGTTCGATTTTCAGTAACATAATTTTTGTATTATGGTTTTTCGGTTTAACCAAAATTTATGCATTACTATTTTAAATATTATTTAATTATTAATATTATATTATATATTTTCTAATATCTACTGACTATTGGTCCTAACTAGAGTAACTATTAACTATATTTTCTTTTCTACCCTTAGCATCCCTTAGGTTTTCATTTTTGACTTTGTCCAGCCGCCGCACCTCCTCTTCCAACTCCAACTTGCAGGCGCAGCGTACGTTTCAATTTTTTATTTCTCGTTCCAATTCTTTTGTCTTTTTTACCTTTTCGTTCAAAATCTTAGGCTCTAGCAATTTGCAGCGTTCATCCGTCGGCCAGTGTTGTCTGCCTGTCAGCAAACGGCGTCCACCTAACGCGATCCAACACCGGTAAACTATAGTACTACATCAGTGAAAACCGAATTTAATAAGCCAAACCGTATTACAAAAAACCGAACCGATCCGAATTTATTTGGTTCGATATTCGGTACAATAAACTCAATAACCGAAAATTGAAAAACCGAATAAAAATAAACCGAACCGAACTGAACTACCGAATGCCCACCCCTAACAATCACTACTGGAGAATTTTACTCCAAGTAAGCTAAGGAAAATAGATTGAAAATAAGAACAACAACCATCATATAGATACTCAATAACAAATAAATAAAAATCAAATGACAATTGTATATATACATATACGTATGTATATATTGATATGTACATATGTATATATATGTATACATATATATGCATATATATATGTGTGTGTATACATATATATGTATGTATATGTATATATACACATATATATGTATGTATATATGTATACACATATATATATCTATATATATATATATATATAGATATATATCTATATATATATATATATACATAGAATTTTCTAAGTTTTCTATTCTTCTTCATAAAACACCAATTTAGTATATCTTCTATATTTTATATTATATTAATTTATATTGTATTATATGAAAAGCAGACCCATATTCACATACCTTTTCATACTACTCTTTGTTGGTTATAAATAAATGACTTTTTCAAAGAGTTGTGATTTTTCTGAAAGATTGTTCTTATTCTTCTTAAAATAGCCAATTTAGTATATCTTCTAAATTTTATATTATATTATATTATATTTATATAATTTTACATTATATTAAAAGCAAACACCATTTCATAATGAAGGGTCGTGACTTTTTCAAAGGGTTATGACTTTTTGATGAGTTGTGAGTTGTGACCTTTTCTAAAGTAGTAACTTTTTAGAAGGATTCTAAATTTTTCAACGAGTTGTGCCTTTTTCAATGAGTTGTGACATTTTCTAAGAAGAGTTGTGGCTTTTTTTTTGAAAGGCTGTGACTTTTCTGATAAGACACAAAAAGTACATTTTTATACTACCTTTTTTGACTATAAATAAAGGGGTTTCCTCACATTTTTTCAAGTATGAATTTTCTATGTTTTTTATTCTTCTTTTTGTTAAAAAACTCAATTTAGTATATTTTATATTATATTTTATTACATTATAGAATATTTAATAATAATAATAATACAACGAAACCAGGATCTCAGAAGACGGGCGGTAGTCCGCACGGTCATCTTCGATCTAGCTGTTAACATCCGAATTCAAGGAATAAATCCGAATCAAAATATATACAAATTTTTATATAGTTTTATGTATTGTTATTGAGCCCCATGTGTCTAGCAGTTCTAATCGGGTATAATGCGCCCTTTTTCAACTCATTAATGGGCTTTGGACCATGGCTGGCTAGACGGAGTCACTAAGACAAAGCCAATAACGTATTGCATCAAGTCTGACTGTACCACCATCTCTGAACCAAGTCAAGAAACCATATGGAAATTTATTTATATTTAGATAAAGTCTAGATCTTTCATGGTAGATTTAAAAGTTAAGTTAGATATCCGACATAGATATGAATATTTTAGACGGACATAGTCACGACTCTAGATCAGAGAAAGAGAAGAAGACAAAAGAAAGGAAGAATTAAAGTACCGGCCAACACCAAGGCCTATGAGAACTATACACTTTATTGACAACTCCGGTAAGTATCCGGCGAACTTACAAATTACAAAAAGAGGAAGCTTTACAAAAGAGAAACTAAGAGAGAGAGAGAGAGAGAGAGAGAGTTATTTTGAACCCGCCTCTCTATCTAAAAACTAAACTTATTTATAGAAGAAAAAAGAATCTACGAATAGTAAATGTGGGTCCCTTATAAATGAATCCCTATGTACAGTAACAATTTATCTACTATTGATCAACAGTGTATTTACTGTTGATAGTGGCTTTTGCTGTAGTGATAAGCTATATCTTGTCTTTTTTCTTCAATTCGCGGAGGAAATCTTCCACCTTTTGCAGAGTATCTTATGAGATAAGTTTGTTTGACTTACAGGGTTGAGCCTCTTGAATATCTTCGGGGGCGATGTCCTCACTAGTTTCACTCCTCATGGACGTGTCTGATTTCTCATATTGAGTTATGTTGAGGAGTAGATTCCTTCTTACTTCTTCGAGATAATCATTAATCATCTCTTCTTTATTTCCGTCTTGGATGAAAATTTTGCGGGAAATATGCCTTACCGAGCTATCTTGAATTACTCCCTTCTGAGGAGTGATGCAATATTCTTGGACCCTTTTTTCAATTAGATCCAACAGTTCTTGTCCATATAAAGACTTGGTTTTGGGATCTCTTTTCATTAATTTGTCTTAGAAATTATTATAAAAAGTCCTATATAAACAAGGAATTTGCTCCTCGGTAAAACCCACTTCTGGAGTCCATTTATGAATCCAAGGAATAAAAAATTCAATGAAGAAATATATTTGTTCAATTTTTTCGATGTAAGAGATATGATCTGTGTGATATAAAGCGTTAAGATCGGGTGAAACTTTAACCCATTCTTTGTATAACTTAAGAAATGGATCTGGTAGAATTTTAATTGTTGGATTGTGGTACGACCACCAGTTTAAAAACCAATTAGGGATTGGTTCTGCGAATGTCTTCGCACAAATTTTTATAAACCATGTGTGCTTATGTCTCTCATTATTGTAGATGAGGACTTTATCAAAAGCACAAATATAATACTAATATGTAAAACTCATAGGGACTTTATTTAGGCTAATCTGCCTTTCCTTCATCGTGGAGATACCTCAATCTTCAACAGCTATAATCTGTTTGATTATCATTTTAGAGAAGTTATAACATTCTCACTAGTGTTATAACTTGAAAAATGCTAAAATTAGCACTATCGGTGTTTATTAGAATTGTTTCATAATAAGATCGGGTCTTATATGACTCACCTGGAAAATATAATTCGTTTACCAAATATCGCTGGAATATCTTCTAGGGTTCTTCTTTTCGCTGAATATCAAAATTTTCAAAAGAAATATCATTTCTCTTTTGGATATTTTTTCATATGATTTAATATCATCAACATCTTCTTTTGCTATGGACGCAAAGGTATCACTTTGCTTTTGAGATAGATACGCCTGTAATTGTGCGTATAATGGATTATTTTCTGGAATATCTTCCAGATGTATAGAAGAAGCCTCATTTTGAGAGGTTTTTAAATTCACCAAGCTCATCCCTCCTCTTTGTATAATTGGGGAGCTAGATGAGGAGGATCCGTATGATGATCCTGATGATCCCGGGGATGATCTTCCCCTTCCTCTGGTATAACTGCCTTTTCCTCTGACTTTGGTTACCTAAGGAGGGTCCATCATACAAACAAAACATTTCATTTTATTCGAATACCTCATAATATAAATCATATTAATTACAATAATAATCTTCAAAATTGATTATCTCTTCGATATTATGAATAGAGAAGATGTCTATCACCATATGATCTATGATTTTCCACAGGATAGTTTCTTGTACGTCTCGGTTGAGAGGAACCACCTTTAAGATAGTAACTAAAGTTTTATCAGTAAAGAAAGGAGACAGAAAACTCATTGTGAAGATAGGTATTCTCTAGATAAGAAATCTGGAAGACAGTTATCATTTCCCTTTTTATAATGGATTTCAAAATCAAAAGGCCTGCCATCTAGCAAAAATTAATTTTGATGCATCATGTTTAAAATCTTTATCAAACATATATTTCACAGATTGTGCATCGGTTTTTATTAAATTTTTTTGATTATATAAATCATCTTGAAATTTTAATACATATTTAACGATGGTAAGCATTTCATGAGCCACCGTAGCATATTTTTTCTGAGCATCGCTCCATTTTCTGGAATGAAATCGGATTAAATATTCATTTTTGTCATGGGGATTAATTTGTTTCAATATTCCACCATAACCAATGTTAGACGCATCTGTCTCAATAATCTTCTGCCATGTTGGGTTAGCAAGGGTTAGACAAGGCAAAGATTGAACACGAAGTTTAATATTCTTTACCAAATTGGTGTGACTATCAGTCCATGGTGATTTATGATCATTTTTTAGCCTATCATATAAGGGGGCCAAATCACGAGATAAATTTTTATAAAAGGGGGATATATAATTCAGACTTCCCAAAAATCGTTGCAATTGAGTTCGATTTGTAATAATATCAAGGAACTTTGAAGCAAATTCAATCGATCGTTGAATTGGGGTTATCTTCCCCTGACAAATAAGATGTCCTAAAAATCTTATATTAGTTTGAAATAAACTCATCTTTGGTTTAGAAATCACCAAACCATTTTGTATAAAAATTTTCTTGAAAATGTCCAAATGTTTGATATGCATTTCAAGAGTCTTTGAGTAAACCAAAATATCATCAATATGAACAATGATGAAATCTAAATATGGGTTGAATATATCATTCATAATTTTCTGAAATTCAGAAGGAACGTTTTTCAAACCAAATGGCATAACATTTCATTCGTATTGTCCAAATGGATCATTAAAAGCTGTTCTATAAGAATGTTCTTTAAATATTTGAAGCTGCCAATATCCTGATTTTAGATCAAATTTTGAAAATATATTGGCGTCATATAATCTTGATAATAAATCTTTTTTATTTTGAATAGGATACCTAATCCACTTCAAATATTTGTTCAAAAGGTTTATAATTTATAACCAACCTGAGGACGCCTCGTTCCTTTTCAGCAACATTGTTAACATAAAATGCAGTACAAGACCAAGGTGATTTTGAAGGTTTTATCAAGCCCTTTTGTAACAAATTATCTATTTCTTTTTTACAGAATTCAACTAATTCAAAATTCACCTAACAAGGACGGAATTTAGTAGGAATATCATCCTCGGAGAAATTGTCTTCATATGGAAGAGTGACAATATGTTTTTTCTGATTCCAAAAAGCACTAGGATGATCAGCACAAATATCAATGGCAATTTGTTCAGAAATCAATTTAATTTTTTCTTGTATTTTGGTGGCTTTCAAAGAATCAAATATATTCATACTAAACAATTCAAGTTGTAGAGAATCAACATGCTTTTGCTTCATATCAATTAAAGCATTAATATCACGAGAAATATGGTCAGTGATAAAAGTATAACTAATATTCTGGTTTTCATAAGTAGCAGAAATCCTTTAGTAGTTATACTAGTAAATGGATAAATAGCATTTATAAAAGGTGTTCCAAGTATAATTCGAGGGTATAACTGATTTTTAACCAAGAAAAAGAAATGTGGAATGCAAACTTTGTTTTGGCAAATGCGCGTATTAGACAATTTATACTTTATATCTAAAGCATGTCCCGAAGCAGATTTAACCATATAAGTAGTTTTTTCAAAATACTTAGTAGGTACAAGACCTTCTTTGATATAGCTAACATCAGCTCCACTATCACTCATAGCAACATTAGTTATGGAAAATTGATTATCAATCAATATGGTGCATTTAACATACCATTTATGAGCAGTAACAATTTGCATCATTCCTAAAAACACACCTTGTCTAGGATCAAGATTAAAAGGTTTTGCAAGAGTATTATCTTCAGCAATATTTTTCCCTTTGTTATTAACAATTTCGATCTGAGTAAGACTATGATCACATATCATTTGATTCTGTTTAATAGATTTAATCTCCTTTTTCAAGTTTTCAATTTCATCTTTTAAGTCATCAAAAGATGAATCTCTCGTGGAAATAGTTTGTTTATGAAGTCTGTTGTTAATTTTAGACAAAAAGTAAGGAGCAAAATATTCATTTTCAAAATCATTCTTTTGTTTTTCAGAGTTTTTTTTGAAGAACTAGCAGTATTATTAACAACTAATTGAATAATTTTTTCACGAAGGTTATTATTAGTAACTTCTTTAAGAAGTTTTATCACATTATCAGAAGTAGTAGTGTTTAGATTCAAATCTTCAAATTGAGATTACAGTTTATAAAAGAACTCATCATTTTCATAGAAGCAAGTATCACCATTGCAAGTATCGCAAGCATTCATATTATCACACTGATTATTATCATGCTAATTATTATCAGATGATTCAGGAAACTCAATTTCTTCTTCTGAACTTGAATCAGAATCATAATCAGACTCAGAACCAGAAGTATATAAAAAACTATAAACCTTATCATGAACTTCTTCATCAATCTCTAAGGCTTTCAGCTTTTCAAGCTTGCAATTGGGTGCTATATGCCCAAAATTTCCACACTTATAACATTTAATCTTGGCGAGTTCCCGCTTAGATCTATTCTTGGCAAATCTATTAGACTTACGATAAGCTTTTATCTCGTCCTGTTCTTCCTTAGATATATGTCTATGTTTAGACCTTCTTTTCCTATAAGGTTTGTTGGGATTGGAGCCTCTAGAATCTCTATGTTTGGTTTTCTTGCTATCAACTGAAGTACCGGATAAACCAAACTGGGTGCAAAAGTCTCCTAGCTGAGATCTTTCCCTAAGCTTATCTATCTTAAGTTGTCTAGATAACTTTAATTCATTGCACAAATTTATCCCTTCTTGAGTGCAAACGCCTATCAGTTGACCATAAGTATAATCCTAGTAGGGAATTTCACCATGCTCATTTCTAAACAATGTTTTAACCCTTATTGCAAATAATGGGGGAAGACCATCTATGAACTTTGCTTTTCAATGTTCATATTTGTTTTCGGGTAGCTCCATCACCCCACTCATATAGGTATCTTTATACCACCTGAATTCTCCCAAGGTTCTACATCGTAGATCATTTAACAGGGTACGAACAGTCTCAAAGTGATTGGTAAATCTACCATTAAAATGTTTTAAAATGGTTAAGATTAAGGTATAAACAACGTCTTCTCTATCCATACCTAAGTTATCAACACCATCACTACTAGAAGTAGCATTAATCACAGTAACCTTTTGCTCAAGGGTCATATAATTATCCCACCAATCTCGAAGTTGGCCAGTAAAACCTGCAATTATCATTTTACAAATATTTCTATCTGTGTTTTTAACATTTTTACAGATAGTTGCATACATAAGCATTCTATGAACAAGAATAGTAACTTGTCTATCAGTCAGACCATCGAGGTTCCATTCATAAATCTCAGAACCGCTATAAGAGGTATTAGTCTAATTCTAGTCTCGTTCCTCTATAAGCAAATCTTGAGGAGTGGGTCTGGAATAGTAATAAGTAGGCATGCTAGGCTTATGAGAAAACTTAGTATTACCACTAATCTTTTTGGGATAACCCTGAAGTTTATTAAATTCTAAAGAAACATGATTTTTAAAATCAAAGGTATTTTCCATTTCATCTGCAAACCTTTCAGACAAGTCCACAGGTTTTGCACTAAATTCAAAAAACTTTTTATCAATTAGATCTTCAAAATCATAAATTGATTTGAATTTAAATTCCGAAATCTCAGGAGGCCTCTGCACAGGAGTAGCCATAGTTTGTGCTTCCGCATTAGTTTTTGAGGTAGAAGCTTTATTAAAAGTCTTTACATCATTTTAAATTTGAATTACCAAAGCAGTTAATTCATCCAATTTCTTATCAAGAGAACCAATATGTTCACCCAAAACTTTAACATAAAGTCCCAAATAATTATTTTGAGAAATCAAATTATTAATTTTGTTGATGCTGACTGCCGCAACATCCTCTTCAACAATTTTTTGAAAGGAAGTAAAAGTTATATCAGTATTATTAGGTAAAATAAATGATGACTGAGGTGGGTAAACAACCTTGATAATATTACCAGTTCCATCTTTATAAGATTGTTCAAGAATGTTGATGAATAAAGGTAAATAAGTGGTTATAAACCAAGGTACAAAATACATAATTTGATTATGTAAAGCACAAGTTTCATAAAACTATTGAGAAATATTATTTAAATCATCGGCACTATAAGTGTCAAAAGACCAAGTTTGAAATTGATTACATTTATCACTTAAAAATTCATTCTGAATATACTTTAGTGCCAGAGAACCTGGGCTAAAATCTATTTGATGTACATTCATCATCAAGTATTATTAAGATCAAAATCCATTTCAGACTAAGAAGGAATATCCTTATTAGAAATATCAGAAGCAATATCATATGCATGAACAATATTAAGACAAGGATTAATTTTTATTTTATTAACAAATCTATCATTTTGATGTAGATATAACCGATGGAAGAGTATGTAAAGAGGCAGCACGGTTACGAGCCGGGCAATATGCAGGATCAATGGGGGAAATATGATGCATAGCAGGCAATCTTCTAACAGACGAAAATGAATGTCTACTAAAAGGGATATCATTGAACTGCATATAAATTCTTCCGTCAGGATTTTGAGTGATATGAGAATACTCAAAATTAGTGATTGCATACGCCATCTGGTTTGGAGGAATAACTGACTCCAAAGTAGTTGGAAACTTAATTTCTTCCCATTTTATAGGTCGCCTAGTAGTGACCTTAGATCTAGCAAAATTAGTTTCTACTAAAATAGTTTCAGCAGATGTATCATATAACTTACATCTCGGGTTCAACGTAGAAAGTAATTTGAAATAGATTATATAAGATAAGCAAATTAATTCAGATCCAGATGCATAATTATAACCATGCATTTTAACATTTAAAGTTAAAGCATCAAGAACATTAGCATCAGTTAAAGATAACTGTAAATTAGGCTGAGTATTAAAGTAGACTGGACCATAAGCCATAGTAGATTCAAACGAACCCATCAAAGATTGTCTAAAATTTAAATTTCTAGCATCACGTAAAGCAGCTAAAAATGTCTCAGGTAACCCTTTAAGGGTGAAAGGCATAAAAGCAATTTGAATCATACCAATATGTAAGAAATTATACTGAAGCTTATATAAGTCAATATCTCATTTATTCAACAAACAAATAGTCTTTTCTGACGAATTTAGCGCTAAAGATTGTTCAGTCGTTTTAATCAATTGCTTATTAGAGATTTTATCAAACCAATCATAATCATAAATGGTTTTAATATTAATTTTTGGAATAGTCCATTTGTTTAACAAATCAAGGTTGTGAGTTATATCTACCTCTTCCAATCTAGTACTCGTTTCTCCAAGATCCATGAAGACAAAGAACATATCTATATCGTATACTTCACGTTAATCTCATATGTACCATGAAATTTCCTATGCTTTGATACAAACGAAACCAGAATCTCATAAAAAGTTTTTTGAATTTAGTGCAAAGCCTATGGACTTGTCTGAAAGTTTTGCAGATGAAATGGAAAATACATTTGATTTTAAAAATCATGTTTCTTTAGAATTTAATAAACTTTAGGGTTATCCCAAAAAGAATAGTGGTAATACTAAGTTTTCTCATAAGCCTAGCATGCAAACTAATTACTATTCCAGACCCACTCCTCAAGATGTGCTTATAGAGGAACGAGACTAGAATCAAACTACTACCTCTTACAACGATTCTGAGATTTATGATTGGAACCTCGATGGTCTGACTGATAGACAACTTACTATTCTTGTTCATAGAATGCTTATGTACGCAACTATCTGTAAAAATGTTAAAAACACAAATAGAACTATTTGTAAAATGATAATTGCAGATTTTACTGGCCAACTTCGAAGTTGGTGGGATAACCATATGACCCTTGAGCAAAAGGCTGTTGTGATTAATGCTACTTTTAGCAGTGATGGTGTTGATAACTTAGGTATGGATAGAGAAGACGTTGTTTATACCTTAGTCTTAACCATTTTAGAACATTTTAATGGTAGATTTACCCTGTTAAACGGTCTACGATGTAGAACCTTGGGAGAATTCAGGTGGTATAAAGAAACCTATATGTTCGTACCCTGTTAAACGGTCTATGATGTAGAACCTTGGGAGAAGTCAGGTGGTATAAAGAAACCTATATGAGTAGGATGATGGAACTACTCGAAAAAAAATATGAGCATTGAAAAGCAAAGTTCATAGATGGCCTTCCCCCATTATTTGCAATAAGGGTTAAAACATTGCTTAAAAATGAGCATGGTGAAATTCTCTACCAGGATTATACTTATGGTCGACTGATAGGCGTTTGCACTCAAGAAGGGATAAATTTGTGCAATGAATTAAAGTTACCTAGACAGCTTAAAATAGATAAGCTGTCTAGGGAAAGATTTCAGCTAAGAGTCTTTTACACCCAGTTTGGTTTACCTGGTACTTCGACTGATAGTAAGAAAACCAAACATAGAGATTCTAGAGGCTCCAATCCCGACAAACCTTATAGGAAATGAAGGTCTAAACATAGACATAGATCTAAGGAAGAACGGGACGAGATAAAAGCTTATCGTAAGTCTAATAGACTTACCAAGAATAGGTCTAAGCGGGAACTCGCCAAGATTAAATGTTATAAGTGTGGAAATTTTGGGCATATAACACCCAATTGCAAGCTTGAAAAGCTGAAAGCCTTAGAGCTTGATGAAGAAGTTCATGATAAGGTTTATAGTTTTTTATATACTTCTGGTTTTGAGTCCGATTATTATTGTGATTCAGGTTAAGAAGAAGAAATTGAGTTGCCTGAATCATCTGATAATAATCAGCGCGATAATATGAATGCTTGCAATACTTGCAATGGTGATACTTGCTTATGTGATACTTTGAAATCCACCAAAGTACAAGAAAAAATTAAATTGATTTCTGAACAAATTGATATTTGTGCAGATCATCCTAGTGCTTTTTGTAATTAGAAAAAGCATATTGTCACTCTTCCTTATGAAGACAATTTCTCCGAGGATGATATTCCTACTAAATCCCGTCCTTGTCAGATGAATTCTGAATTAGTTGAATTATGTAAAAAAGAAATTGATAATTTGTTACAAAAGGGCTTGATAAAACCTTCAAAATTACCTTGGTCTTGTACTGCATTTTATGTTAACAATGCTGCTGAAATGGAACGAGGTGTCCCCAGGTTGGTTATAAATTGTAAACCTTTGAACAAATATTTGAAGTGGATTAGGTATCCTATTCCAAATAAAAAAGATTTATTATCAAGATTATATGACGCCAATATATTTTCAAAATTTGATTTAAAATCAGGATATTGGCAGATTCAAATATTTAAAGAACATTCTTATAGAACAACTTTTAATGTTCCATTTGGACAATATGACCGGAATGTTATTCCATTTGGTTTGAAAAACGCTCTTTCTGAATTTCAGAAAATTATGAATGATATTTTCAACCCATATTTGGATTTCATCATTTTTTATATTGATGATATTTTGGTTTACTCAAAGACTCTTAAAATGCATATCAAACATTTGGACATTTTCAAGAAAATTGTTATACAAAATGGTTTGGTGATTTCTAAACCAAAGATGAGTTTATTTTAAACTAATATAAGATTTTTAGGACATCTTATTTGTTAGGGGTAGATTACCCAAATTCAATGATCAATTGAATTTGCTTCAAAGTTTCCTGATATTATTACAGATCGAACTCAATTGCAACGATTTTTGGGAAGTCAGAATGATATATCTCCCTTTTATAAAAAAATATCTCATGATTTGGCCCCCTTATATAATAGGCTAAAAAAGGATCATAAATCACCATGGACTGATAGTCACACCAATTTTGTAAAGAACTCTAAATGTGGCGCAAAAGAACTATACAGTGTCTGAACAAGAGCTTCTTGCAGTGGTTTTCGCATTCGAGAAATTTCAATCCTACTTGCTTGGTACCAAGGTCATTGTGCATACTGACCATTCTGCATTGAGGTATTTTGATGGAAAAGAAGGATGTAAAATAGAGGTTGATTAGATAGGTGTTATTTTTGCAAGAGTTTGAATTTGTGGTGATAAATAGAAAAGGGACATAAAATCAGGTTGCCGATCACTTGTCTTGATTGGAGGAAGAAGCTATGTTCAAGTTGGGTGACAGGGCTGAAATTAATTATGCTTTTCCAGATGAACAGGTATTGACTGCTTCTCATGATCTGATTCCTTAGTTCGCAGACTTTGCTATCTATTTGGCAAGTGATTTGGTGCCATCAAATTTGTCTTTTCACCAAAGGAAAAAGTTTATGTATAATGTGAAGAAGTTCTTTTGGGATGAGCCTTACTTGTATCGTAGTTGTGTTGATGGGATTATTCATCGATGTGTGCCCGAGGTCAAGATGTTGAGTATACTAGAGGCGTGCCATGCATCGCTTGTTAGTGGGCATCATAGTGGTATTCGGACTGCGCATAAAATTTTACAGTGTGGGTATTACTGGCCCACCATCCACCAAGATGCTCATGATTTTGCCAAGTTTTGTGACCGTTGCCAAAGAGAAGGTGGAATTTCAAAAAGGCAAGAGCTTCATATGAACCCTATATTGGTGATAAAGTTGTTTGATGTATGGGGATTGATTTTTTGGGTCCATTTGTGAGTTTAAATGGGATGAAAAATATTCTTGTTGCAATTGATTATGTATCAAAGTGGGTGGAAGCAATTGCGCTTCCTAACAATGAGGCTAAAAGTGTCACCACATTCTTGAAAAGGAATATCTTCTCTAGATTTGGTACACCTAGAGCGATTATCAGCGATGGAAGTTCCCACTTTTGTAATAAGTTGTTCAAAGCGCTACTTGAGAAATATGGCGTCCGCCACAATGTGGCCACTCCTTACCATCCGCAGTCTAGTGGGCAAGTTTAAGTGTCCAACAGAGAGATCAAGCTGATTTTGGCTAAGACTGTGAATGCTAATAGAACTAATTGGTCAAGGAAGCTTGATGATGCTCTATGGGCCTATCGCACCGCATTCAAGACTCTCATAGGTATATCTACCTACCAACTTGTATATGGGAAGTCTTTCCATTTGCCGGTTGAGCTAGAGCATGGCGATGTGGGTGCTAAAGAAGCTAAATTTGGATTGGGGTGCCGCATTGAATAAGAGAATGAATGAATGTGCTTGATGAATTTCGTCTAAAATCTTATGAAAGTTCAGCCTTGTACAAGGAGAAGATGAAGAATTATCATGATCAAAGGATTGAAAAGCGAGAATTTGTTGTGGTTGATCTTATGCTTTTATTCAAATATAGGTTGCACTTATTTTTGGGAAAGCTCAAATCCAGGTGGACCAGGCCATTCTTAGTCACACACGTGCTCCCACATGAAGCGTTGGAGCTTGAGAACAGTGAGGGAACAAGGATTAAGGTAAATGGGCAAAGGATCAAGATCTATCTGGGAAACACGGAAGGTGTGCAAGAAGTTGTTGAGGCCTACTATCTTGATGAAGTCTGAGTAATCAAGAGACCTGCGTCGTGCTGCAACGTTAAATCAAGCGCTGCTTGGGAGTCAAACCAAGATGTACAATCTAGCCAACCATAGGTTCTTCCTTTCGGTTTAATAGTTTTCTTTGTTTAATTGATTTGATGAATTCCTTTAGACAGGCGCTTTAATTTTGTTTTAGTGTTGGACAAATATAGCATAGGGTCTGTGTCTTAAAAGTATACATAAAATGTAAAAAAAAAGCCTAATGGTTGCTACATGTGCAGGGGCAAAAAACAAAAATCTACAGAAAAGGTCTATTGGAGAGGTTTACAGACCCTATTGACGGTCTGTGGTTCATTCCACGGACCGTGAATGGCGTCTGTAGATCCCAGGTAGGACTTCCACATTTTCCTAAGTGTAAAAGTGACCTACGAACCCCATCTACGGACCGTAGGTCGACCCACTGACCGTAGATGGGGTCTCGTGGGTCCAAACCCTAGTTCTGACTGACTCGACCCGAACCTCTTTTAAATAAAACCCCCCTTTTTCAAATCATTCTCCACTTCCCATATTATCCTCCTAACCATTTCTAAACCCCTCAAAATCCTAAAATCCCTCCATATTACCACCATTCCCCCATTAATCACTCCACATTCATTCTCCCATATTCCCAATTCACTCTCCTCTCTCCCAAATCCCTTCATTCCTAATTTCTCAGAGGTACTGGTATTCAGGTTTAATGCGAAAGGTGAGTTAGAAGTTGTTGGAAGTCAAGAGTCATCACACCATAACCCACTTCCTTTGCTTGTGAGGTGATCGACTTCCCTTCACTTTGAATTCCGGTTCATTGGTGTTATAGAAAGTCAGGAAGTGGAATCTTGACCTTGGGTGTGAAATTGTAGGTCTCCCGCATGAATTGTATGTTAGAAACACCCATGGGATGATAAATAGTGATTCTGTAGCCTTCATAAATAAATAACTTGGTGAAATTGTGGTCTAAATGAAAATTTCGATTTAGGGCTCCTACTTTTGTATGCAATACATGTGAAAAATGAGTAATTGTAACCCTAGGGATGACAAACTATCATAAATTGTGTTGAAATGCATGATTAGACTAAGGTCAATTGTTTGAATTGGTAATAATTTGGTTTCAAATAGATGCATGTTTGATACCTTGCACAGATCTGATCCACGAGACCCCGTCTACGGATCGTAGATCAGGTTTGTGGTCTGTGGCACAAAGCAATTCCACTAAGTGTCGCACCACGGAGGTGGACTACGGTTTTGTACATACGTGGTTCCTATCAAAGCCCAATTTTTTGGGACTTCTGACCTACGGACCGTAAAACCCACCATAGGTGGCCACTGTCTGTAATTTTTTTTAATTATTTGTTCGAAAAGAATTTCGAGTGTATCTTTAGTTCATATTGTACAGTTACAATGGCCCCGAAAAAAGCTATAGCCATGAAGGGTAGATCCAAATCAACGGCTCCTACCCGTCGGCTAATCAACGAGGATACTGATGTTGTGAAAGACCCCGAGTATGCTCCCCCCACTGGAAGGACATCACCCACAGAACCCCGGGCTACTCGGAATCAAGCTAAGAAAGTGGTCCCCGACGTAGTCAATGCCACCTAATATGATGAGGAGGATACATTGATCTAATCACCGAATTGGTCTACTTCCGGTTCTGAGTCCGCCTCTACTGCAGTGTCTGCTTCTACGTCCGCCACATGCTCAAGTTCACATGGTCGGGCTACCTTATATGATGAGGCCACTAGTTCGGAGGATGTCCCAGTGCCACAAAACAATGACCCTACTTCGGTTGCTGAGGATCCTAATAAATGGTGTGTGGAGGACTAATGGAAAATCTACAGGGATGCCAAGATGTTAATGAAAAAGAAAAGACGTCCCGGCTAATTATAGAGAAGTGCAGAGTTCTCACGGGGAGCTTACACATTGTACCCGATATCCATAGGCTCTTTCAACATCATAATTATGAGTGGATAGGCAAGGAACCAGGAACATATAGCGAGGAGATCGTGAGGGAGTTCTATGCTTCTTACGAAGCCACTCTTCGAGGCTCTATTCACAGAAATGACAATCCCAGAGCCCAGACACCACTCAAGAAGACACTAGTGCACGGGTTTTCTGTGGATATCTCTGAGATCACCATCCGCCAGTTCCTCTACGACCCTGGCCACACTTGGGCACTCAACACGGCCAAATTTGACTACAGATGGGGCATCGTTCAAGGTGGGGAATTCCAGTAGAGTGCCGAGAAAAAGGAGATTGTATTACACTGGCTGGCTTGTTATATTGCTATTGACGAAGAGCGAGCCGAGTGGGTCACCACTGCGGGCTTAAGCATCAAGAAGGCCACTCTCACATTTGTGGCTAGGTTTTTCTGGCTGTTGGTATGAAATCGAGTTTTTCCCACGAAGGCTGATAATGCACTCACTTGGGACCGTGCGGTTATGGTAGTAGGATGTGTTGCCGGGTTTGAAATTGATTTTTCCCGCATGATCATTGCGTAGATTAATGAGAGGTCTTTCAAGACCTCCACCACTTACCCTTTTTCCTTCCCTCATCTTTCAGTTAGGCAGGGACTCTAGAGTGCGGATCTGACTTTGTGACAAGTTGATTCGGGCAACGGGGACCCTGAATATAGGCCTGATTTAGGATGAGGCGAATGTGACAGCACCATGCCGAGAGCCACAAGTCAATGTACCTATTTTGGGAGCATATTTAGTAGATGATGTGGAGCAGATACAGGGTGATGACCCTGCTCTTCCAACTTACACTGATGATACCCCGACCTCCCCATCTCAGGCTGCTAGTCGGCCCCCTAGCTCGTCCAGAGCCACCCCACCTTCAGGAGCTATGGTTGTGCCGTTGGGTAGAGTTTAGAAATTAGAAGCTCAGATGGCCACACTGTTTCATCATGTGAAGTCATGGATGAAGAAATCTATTGCAGAGTATGAGGTTCGAATGGAGCAATGGATGGAGACCATGATGAACCAGAAGGTCCAGGCCATTCATAAGTGTTTGTACTCCTTCGAGTTTATGGTCCTTGAGTGACCATCCCTTTTCACAGATCTTTCCTCTATCCACACCGAGTTGGACTGTCTTCGAGCTGACCTTGATGCCATCCTTGTCCCACCCACAGATGATCCACAGTACTGCACCTTCTGCATTGGCTGATGATATCGTGTTTGATGCTTTATTCAGCAATGACATAGCCCACCTGTGTTCCAGGGAAGATGCACCTCTCTAGTCACATTTCTGACACCACTGAGGATGCTCAAGCTAGGAAGAGGGAATGCCAACAGAATGAGTAGGATAGGAGAGCCTCCATTGCAGATGACGAATTGCACCAGTAGAGGGCTCGTGAGAGTGTTATTAGAGCCTCGAGTTGTAGGCCCACTACTGAGGTTGCAGATGCTATGGGAGATGATGTGAGCACCACTGATGGTGCAATTAGAATAATTGATAGCAATACTGAGGGTTCTATGGGAGATGATGTGAGCACCACTTGGCACTACTGAGGGTGGCCCAAGTGTTGATCTAACAGGTTCCGAAAAACCAAGCCCACCCGCTTGTTGAGTTCTTCGGTGCATTTGCACCACAGGTTTGCTTCACCTTCACCCTACTCTTTATTGCTTATTTTTATGCATTGAGGACAATTACATACTATTTTTGTTAGGGTAGGGTAAATGGATTGTGAGTGATAGGGTGAAGTTTGAGTAATCCAACTCATAATCCTCTCTTGGGGTTTTCTTGCCTGTGTTCTTTTTCCCCAAGAGGCTGTTTTAATTTTTATTGAATCGGCATGTGTTAGGATTGTATGTGTAGAAACATGAGAAAGAATGAAGCATGATGGCATAATTATGAATGAAGAATATTACCTGTCCAAAATTTGTGATATGTACAAAAGTCTATAGGCTAGAATGAGTTGAATGTGTTGGCTCTGAGTATGACATGATAAAGAACCAACTTGATCTCATGACTAAGCTAAAACTTGAACTGGGTAATATGATAATCTGGTAATGAAACTATGTGCTAAGAGTGTGCGAGAATTATTGATTGTTCAGACCGTTTTGTGCCAATCTAGAACTTGCCCCTTTGGTCCTACTAGGATAATCTAGGCTAGAAGTTGGGAAGTGATCATAGGCCATTGTTCAAATTCGTCCACTTAAACCTAAAATGATCTAACCAAATGGTAGCATTAATTCCCTTTTGATCCAAATATTTGAGCCTAAAATTGACCAATTCTTTTGGTTCTCTTAACTCACCTTCCCTTAAAAACATTGTCTTGGCCCCAGTCCCTCCTTGGACATGTGCACCTCGACTTAGGCCAAAATCCTAAGTTGAGGGTGGCTAAGCCCAAAAGTTACCTTGATATTGGCCCTGGTCCAACATTAGACATTGTACACCTCAACTAATGCAACATGCATAAGTTGAGGGTGGCTATGAAAAAGGAAACCAAATGAAAAAAGGGCATGAAAAGAGTTCCATGTTGAAAAGAGGAAAAAGTATGAAATAGGATGCAACTTTGTGCAAAAGAAGCAAAAGAAAAGTGTGAAAAGAAATACAAGAAGAGATAGAAAAGAAAAAGAAGAAAATGAGAAATAAGAGTCAAATAGTCAAAAGTCACATCCTTCGTTAAAAAGGGTGAAGAGAAAGAAAGTTAAATGAAAAGTTGGCAAAAATAGGTCAAGGAAGAGGTAAATAGCCAATGTAATGTCAAGGAGGGCAGAAAGTCACTAAAAAGTACCTAAATGTACCACACCTGACCCCGAGCCTAAATTACAAGCTAAGAAAAGTCCTATAGTGATTCTAGCAACTAGTTTGGAAAGTCTAAGCAGTGAAAATAAGGGCAAGCCTACGGTACTGAGCACTAACTATACTTGAAATTACTTCTGAGCGTGATTTTTGAATGAATCTTTGTACTCAAAATCATATTCATTGTGTGAAAAAGGAATTTCGTTTGAAGTAAGGGCACTAATTACATTGTCGGAAAGTTGGTACCTTGGTGACAGAAAAACAATGTATGTTGTGTGTTGATTGGTCGATCTTTGTCATATTTTGATGTGCATGAGTTAGCTTGTTGATTTTAAGAGAAAATATTTTCACTCAAAAAGAGAGTCGGGATAGAGAGCCATGTGATTGCTTGTGCTTAAATGCTTGCTTCTATACAAGTATCGTTTAGAGTCTTAGTGTGTCACTTGAGGACAAACAACGAATTTAAGTTAAGTATGTTGATATATCGTGAGTTTACGGTATTTTTAATACATTTCACTTAAGATTTGTGTGTATCTAGGGACATTTTGTATTGGTATTAATGTAATTTTATCATGTTTGCAGGAAATAAGTCTGGACATGGAAGTTGAGAGACACAACTGAACAATGTGCAGAAAAAGGTATCTACGAACGTTACCTATAGACTATAGGTCCAGTGACGCCCCGTAGATGTTAGACGTAGATGGAAAGGCAAGGCTTGAAGGAATATCAGGGAATTCTTGACCAAGTATGGAACCACAGTTACAAACGACGGACTGTAAGTCGACCTACGGGTCGTCCTGTTGTTCCATCAAATTATTCAGAGAGGGGGTTCCAGTACCTTATTTTGAAGATTCTTTCCAGTACCTTATTTTGAAGATTCTAAGTATGGAACTACGGAGGAGGATCCACGGACCGTGGTTTGAACCACGGTCCATACTGTTGATCCATCAATTGCGTCACAGATGAAGATTTTTGAAGTTGTAAAATTTGCCTATGTCCTGAACCACGGAAGTGACCTACGGACAGTAGGTCAATCCACGGTCCGTAGGTTAGTGTCGTAGATTGAAACCGCGTCCAGAAAATTTATTTCCTTATTTCATTTCCTTTTTAGATGGGACTTGTTTTTCTATATTTAGGGCATGTAAACCTCGTTTTTGGGGGTTAGACTTCATTACATTTATTCTAGATTTTGGCTTTGGAGATTAATTTGCAATTTTAGCAATTCTTGATTTCCTAAGTTCATTTTGAAGATTTTGACTTTGAAATTCAAGTTGAGATTCTGGGTTTATTATTCTCATTACGTAAGTACATGATTTCTTCATCTACACATATGAATTGTGTTCTTACTACTATGGGTAACTAAATCCACAACTAGGGTTGTGGGAACAATGAATGATTAACAAAATATGAATAGTAACTAAGTAATTCTTAAATAGTGTTATTTCATGCATTGATAATTCTTTCATTTAAAAGTCTTTTTAGTGGGTGCAAGCATTAGAACTCGCTTTTTTGCTACTTGTCGGACCAAGGAGGTAGTTAATAAGAAAAGAATTATCAACATAGATTTAGTGTGATACTATCTAATAGTCTAATGTCGATTTGTGCGAGAGTGAAAACTAAGCCATACATCGATGTGATGTCTAATATGAGGTAACAGTTAGGGTTAGTAAATTATACACACGTATCCGGACAAAGGTACGGGGTGAATTTCTCTAGTTGCCGAACCAAGGAATTAGAGATACCTAACTTATCACTTTGCATGTAATACACAGAAAGGATTACTACTACTAGGATTACCGTGTTATAAGCTTATGGGGAACACGTACACCCTAGTTTCTCTCTCATCTTTATAAAAACTAAAGTTTGAACCTTGATCACTGATTGTTCACATAATTTCCAGAATTTGTTTCACAAATCCCCCCCCCCCCCCTTTTAATTACCTATTTTAGAAGTACATTGACTAAAAGAATATAATTGTAAGTTAAATTTAAGTCTAGCCCAGATTCCTCGTGGGATCGACCCCAACCTCCAAGTTGGGTTCTTTACGTGATAACGATCTCTTATACTTCTTTAATGAGGTGTAATTTGAGTGTATCACTTACCCAGATCATGACACATCGATTGAAGTCTCGATGAACCATGATAAGATTTTGGGTTCAAGTCCTTTCATATATTTGCCTAACACACCTTTGTATGGATAAGACTTTGGGTTTAAGCCTCAATGCAAAATATTGATATATAACGGTGAATGAAAAATATAAAATTTTAATGCATGTACATATGATTATAGTCAATTCTTTGAAGAGAATGTGGCTTGTGATAAGTATAATGAAAATTGGACCATTCCTGAATGTGAATGTGTCAAAAGATGATGAAAATTACAAATAAGAACATATTCGTATATGATTTAATAAATACCACAACTTACCTCTATGGGATGTTAAAGAGAAATAAAGAAATTTTATAAATGGTCATTGGTTATGTTCTTTTAGTACATCACAAATATTATTGTATGTTTTCAAATAAACTACCAAAAAAGCATAAGAAGAAAATAATTCTTGGTCACAATTTTTTTTGTCATTGCTTATGCATCTCTGTACGTCAAAAATATTTTTTGTCACAACCCAACCCACCGGGCCATGCGGTCACCAACTATAACCCTAAGTAGGAGGACCCTTGATCCCCAAACGGTTAAAAACATGCGGAAGATTAAAAAAACTAGATATAAAAGAAAATTCATGAGATTTTTACATAATAAAAAGTTTAAACAATCCAAAGTTAAATTTGTAAAATAAATAACGGCCCAGGGATTTAGTCTAAACAAGTACAAGAGATTCTAAGATTACAAGGTATAAAATAAAGTAACTACTGACACAACTCCTACCACAGGGAAGGAAGAGTAGAAGCTATTGAAGATTGTCTTCATCTTCACCTATGAAACATCATTGAGCCTGCAAATAAACTATGCCAAATGGCATAGCAAGTGTAGTATCAGTACAAAAAATATGTACTGGTAGGCATCATCAGTCAACCTAATTCCCACCGTATAATATAAAGAAATCAACCAGCAGGAAACATGCAATAAGAAAGTACACAGCTCAACCTTTATCCTCATGCCTTTACTATTCCCATATACCTTAAACGTGCTAGTACACTTGACTCTAACCCCCTACTCTATCACCCTGTTTGCTCTGTTCCTCATCATAGTTTAACCTTTCTATCTCATAGAGAAGTTCCCGAATACAACCACTACCATCCACAGGGCGTGGACCCCTTCCGTAGGTCACCCCTTCTTGGCCAACTTCATGGTTTCCTTGGGGTCTTGGGGTTTAGAATTAGGGTCCTCCTAAAAGACCCTTAGGGTGGTCCTTGGGGAGTCATACCTTGACGTCTAACCACTAAACACCTCTACCATGGCTCGAGACAACATACAACACCATCAAACCTCACATCAAACTCAAACACACACACATTAGGCTCTAGTTTCACTACTTCATTTTTAGGGTCGTTACATCAGTGTTAAGATTCAAGATCTCTTGGATGTATGGCTCAAGAGATTAACATTCCTACACGAAAGTGGGAAGTGATAAATTCATTATGGGCTAACCTTGTACTCGCAGACAATATAACTCCATTTGGGTGATGGTGGACAGAGCTATTATGTTCGCTCACTTCTTGGCTGTTAAGACTATAGAATCAGTAGTGGACAACGCCAAACTCTACATCAATGAGATAGTCAGGTTGCATCAGGTTCCTTTTTCTATCATCTTGTAACACCCCAGAAACTAGTAAGCTACACTAGATCTTGACATGAGGGTTAGAGTCATGAATATAACTCCCCGTACTTAAAATGAAGGGTTTCAGGTTAGAACATCAAGGTACGACCCCCCTAGGACCAATCATGGGTTCTTAAGGAGGACCCTAGAACTGCCTAAAAATAGTGCCACCCACGAGGCCATTCACACCCCGTGGATGGAACCACACCCGTAGGTGGGCAGTGTTGGTGAGCCTCTCCCTATAATCTACCTAATGTAGTGTCCACGGTAGGATCGACGCCTCCTGAATGGGTCCACGCCTTATGGATGGGGTCGTAGGTGCCAAGCCTGATTTGCCAACTTCTAGACCCCAACCCATGTTTGACCAGCATGCCTCGTGGTTCCACCCACGGCCTGTGGGCATGGTCTCATATGTGAGGAAGTGTGTTGGTTTTATGCGGTTAAGTGGGGGCTTAATGGAACTTTCCAAAATTAATTAGGGATTAAGTGGTGTCATTTTAATCTACCGTAGACCACCTACATAAAGACTTGTGACTCTTAATTAAGTCATCCTAAATCATTATTTCTAAACCCCAAAAATAAACCCAATTCTCTCTAAAAAATCCTCTCTCTAGAAAGAAGAAGAAGAAGAAGAATAAAAGAGTTAAGCTAGGTCAAGCCTCCATGTTTCAAGCTTGGTAGACTTTATAATCAAGGTATGATTTCTTATTCATTCATGGATCCCTTTGATCAATGAAGCCCCCATACCCCAATTGTGAAGATGAATCCCCAATTCTAGTTAGGGTTCCTTCCTATTGTGGGTATTGTTGTATGTTTATCCAATTGAGTGGATTATGGTTGTTTATGATTGGTTATGATGTAATTACATGTTTAAGTATGATTGTACATGTATTCTTGATTAATCTAAGATTCTAGGGTGAAATTGATATAGTTTGGTTTTATGCCATGAAAAGGAAAATTGAGGGCTTAGATGTGAACATCTAAGATTGATGAATTATTTTATAAATTTTCTTGAGATTAGAGACCTAGGTATGAATTTCTTAAAAGTAAAGCTTGTAGACATGAAATGATTAGATTAGGGCTTATATGATGATTAGTAGTGTTGAGATTGAGTTTATATGATGATATATGACTAGAATTGATTAAGAATGTTGGTTAGCTTGTCTTGAGAATTAGGTATATATGATGACCATGTGAAGTATTGCGTGAGAGTAAGTCTTGTAGTATGAATGTGATTTCTAGGGCCTTGA
Organism: Solanum commersonii; assembly: GCA_029007595.1. NCBI lineage: Eukaryota > Viridiplantae > Streptophyta > Magnoliopsida > Solanales > Solanaceae > Solanum > Solanum commersonii. The sequence continues at coordinate 9,138,846 of JAJTWQ010000006.1, forward strand.
GGGTAAAAGCTAGATATGAATGAACTAGGAATGTTAAGGCTTTGAGAGTGAAGCTATTATGCATGTTTATTTGTACATGGTATTATTTTGGAGGGAGTTTACCTGCATGACCTATATTATGAGTATATGAGATTATGCATGTAGTGATTTGATTACTTGAATTGTGATTATATCAATGCCTAATGTAGTCATTCTTGATGTGTTGATTCAATAGGAGCTTTGATCCTTGAAAGGGCAAGATATGATATTATGCATGTTTTATGAATTTTAGTATATGCTTTAAGGACACTTTGAGAGTAAAGTGAATATGATCAAGATCTAGTTGTTGTGTTTTTGAAAGGTTATTCTCATGTACACACTTATATATAAGATTATGATATGATGTGAAACGTTTTCTTACAATATGATGATTCTATGGTTGAAAGTCTTTCTCACCTATTGAATCTATACGAAGACATGAATGGTGAAAGGTTATTCTTACACATGATCTAATGAGCTATCTTAGGAGTTATGTTGGATTGAGTGTCAAGACATTCTTCCATAAATGTGAACTTAACTGAAGACATAATATGAACTCCGTGGGAATTAATGATTAGCACGAGTGGATATTGATTATGAGATGGAAGCTTTTACGCTAGTTGAGTCCAGCTTCCTAATGAAAGTTTTTACACTAGTTGAGTCCGGCTTTTCAAAGGGGTTCCTTCTACCTTAGTTGAGTCCGGGTTCCCAAAGTATGTATCTCATGAGATGGAAACCTTCTACCTTATTTGAGTCCGAGTTTCTAGTAGTTATGTCCTTATTCCATAAACTACTTGCCCCTGTAGGTTACTTACCTAGTTGGAACCACCTAAGCTAAGAGTATGGTTCTACTTTAAGCAAGTAGAACAATCCCTTTTTGCTGCGGGGTAGACACTTGATTCCATGTTAATCTCACATGGTCTATGTCGGTTAAGGCTAATTTCCAGAACAAGAATATGAATTATGAATTATGGTTACTCGAGAAGCGTTACTTAGCATGGACGAGATTTACAGGGTCTTATTCATGCATTGCACAAGTATTCTTTGAAGGTAGTTATGATATGTTCCTATCATGTTATGATGATCTATGAAATGAACATGCTTATGACTTATGTTTATGATGTATCCTTAGTTTGGATTGTAGCTTGAAAGGTCCTTCCAATATATGTGTGACTAAAGGTGAATGTTCGCTTGTTTATGAGAAATAAGCTAAGGATGAGATCAAAATATGATAAATATGAATGAGGACCTAAAATGACTTGCTTAGCATGGGTGGGGTTATGGGGTCTTATCCATGCATTGCACAAGCTTTCCTTGAGGTGGCTTATAAAGTGTTTCTCTTATGTTATGCGAAACTAGAGTGCATTGGGTATGCCTATGACTATGTTGTTGTTTCTTATGCTTATAGCCTATGTCTTATTATGGTGATCTTATGCCTATAACCTATGTTATTGTCTGTTATGATTATGGTATATGTCTTATGTTGACTAATGCCTCTTATATGCTTATGTTGATGATTTATGCTAGTCATCATATTTGGTACATTATTTTACTAACACATACTTTTTCCTACATTCTTATCAAATGTAGGGTTCAGTGATGTTGACTTCCATTCTCGTGAGACAGGTTCATAGTAGATCAAAAAGGGAAGTTTTGGTGAGTCCTCATAGCATCGAGGACTTGATCACCCTTTACTTTTATTTATTTCTTTTCTGATAGAACTATTGTCTTGGTTGTGTCCCTAAGACTTCCATGTATTAGATTGTTTGAAACAATGTTAAAGACTTTCACTTTATTTTACGAAACCTTGATTGTATCAAAAAATGTTTTAAATATCCGTACTTTTCTACTATCTTATGTTGTGATATGCTAAGTGGCTTACATTGAGTCCTTCAGGGTTCTATGTGCCATGTTATATCTAAAAGGTGCCCTTGGGTCATGACAAACTTTGTGATTAGAGCACAATGTTTAGAATGGTTCTAGGATGTCTCAAATCACGTCTAGTAGAGTCTTATTCATAAATATGAATCGTGCCACATTTATGAATAGGAGGCTATTGGATGTTTACGAAACTTCACTTTTTCATTTTCTAAGTACTGCCATAGAGTTTAACTATATTAGGTCTTTCTTTTAATTCGTGCTTGATTGTTTTCAGGATATGACCACTACAAGGGCTAACTTTAGAAGGAATAAGGAAGACAATGAGGATCAAGAAGTTCTTCCACAAGATCCTCCACAAGCTCTGAATGACCCTTTGGCTGTGAATGTGACTAATGAGAAGCTTAGGTTTGGATTTCAACTGTTGACTCAGGCCAGGATAGAAACTCTAAAATTTTATGGGTCAAAGATGAAGGAAGATCCTTAAGAGTTTATAGAAGAGGTCTCTAGGGTGTTGGACTTTGTGGGAGTTAATCCAATAGAGAAGGCGGGATTAGCCGCTTACCAACTCAAAGGGGTTGCTCAAGTTTGGTTTAATCAATGGAAAGAGGCTAGATCGGTAGAAATGGGTCCCATAGAGTGGGAAAGGTTCAAAAGTGCTTTTCTAGATAGGTTCTTCCCTTTAGAGATGAGAGAAGCTTTAGTTCTTGAGTTCATTAACCTTAGACAAGGTGATATGAGTGTTTAGTAATATGCATTGAGGTTTAACCAATTGTCTAAATATGCTCCAATTCTAGTGTCCAATCCTAGGTCGGGAATGAGTAAGTTTGTGTTGGGACTGTTCAATTTAGTAGTAAAAGAATGTCATGAGGCCATCCTTGATCATGATATGAATATTTCTCACCTTATGATTTATTCTCAACAAATTGAGGAAAAGATACTTGAATAAACGTTTAGGGAGAAATAGAGGTTGAGGATTGATGATAATAATTTTTCTCTTGAAAGGTTCTCCGGAGAATGTCCTTATAGGATTTCCCCAAGATATAACCTGGAAAGGGTGTCCCACCGTAAGTCTCAAGGAATAAATAGTAGACCCTTATTTCCTACTTTTGCTAGATGTGGAAAAACACATGATGGTAGATGTTTAGCCGGTATGGAGGGTTGTTATGGCTGTGGTAGGAGTGGTCACAAAATGAGAGATTGCCCGGTACTTACCGCTAGAGGAAGAGAGGGTAAGAAAGTTTCTCCAAGTGATTCGAGTATGGATGCACCAAAGAAAATTAGGTCCTATGCCCTCCAAGAGAGAGGTGAACAAAAAAGTCCTTCGAATGTCTCTCCCGATCGGTGTTTTATGCTTATTTAGATTTCGGTGTTGCTTGTCTTTTGTGACTTGATAGACTTGGTATGATAAACCTTGATGTTATCTTTGGTATAAATGGGTTGCATTATGGTTATGTGTATTTGATGGTAGAACCCAACTTAGTCATAATGAGTTTTGGGGTATGTGGATAGATTTGATGAATATAGTGTTTAAACAATGCCTAGATGGGTTGAGTGAGTAGACTACTAGAAAAAGGGTAGAAGTGTAATTCACCATGGTTTTAAATCATCTTGTGTGATGGATGTGAAGGCTTAGTGATGACTTGCTCCGACCTTAGAATTGAATGAAATGATGCTTAGAAGAGTCCGTATAGGCTTACTCCCAAGGGGGAGATGATGTGCTTAGATAGCAAGGTCGTTGAGTGTTCTTGATGTTCATGATATGGGTCAGCTTGGAATTCTCACCTTGAGAGGTGTAGTGAGTTTGGAAAGTTTAGTCCCAGTTTTATAGGCTTATATGAGATTTTGAGTGGAGTTGGTAAGGTTGATTGTGAACTAGAGTTACGTAATGAGTGGTACCGGTGTATCCGGTTTTCCATCTCTCGAGGATATAAAGGGGTGTTGGAGATCCGACAATCATAAATTCATTAAGAATAGTTGGGAGTTAATGAGAATTTCTCTAATTTAGAAATACATGTAGGGATATTTGACCGGGAAGTTAAGAAATAGATGAGTAATAAAGTTGCTTCCATGAAATTATTAAAGAGTGGTCTTTGAGTGAGAGTTTTAGGAAAGGGTGCTACTTGAGAGTCCAAGGGCCAAGAAGAAGTCTCATATCCTCATCCTCTTTCCTTATATTCCTCCTTTAGCATTAGGATGATAAGTTCCTCATGAATTATTCTTTATGTGAAATCATGTGTGTTAAAGAAGTTTCCATGATTTCCTTATGTTATGCATGTTCATGAAAACGTGTGTTTTGAAAGAAAATAAAGTTGCATGATTACTTTTCCTCATGTTGAAGTGCATTTAGTAAGAATTTCCTATAGGCTCCATGAGATGACTTGTTGAACATGTTTTAGTTATGCTTTTTGAAAATATGTTGCATAAGGGCTCCATGATATTGTATTGTGCATGATTTTAGTTGGAGAAGGTAGTTCCTCCTATGAATATGAGAAATGTTGAGATTTCATGCATAATGGATTGTTAGATATAGTCCTACTTCCTTGTGGTTCATTGAGTTTGTTTGAGATGAAGTTAATGTTACCTCCTTTGAATTATGCATTATGTTGATATTACATGCATGATGAGCTGCTAGTCATGAATCGTTACTTTGGTAAGGTCTCTAGATCGTCATTCGATGACGAATGTTCCCAAGGGGGAGATATTGTAACACCCTAAAAACTAGTAGGCTACACTAGAGATTAATGTGAGGGTTTGAGTCATGAATATAGCTCTCCGTACTTAAAATGAAGGGTTTCGGGTTAGAATGTCAAGGAAAGACCCCCAAGGACCAATCATGGGTCCGTGAGGAGGATCGTAGAACTGCCCAAAAAACAGTGCCACCCATGAGGCCATCCACGCCCCGTGGATGGAACCACGCCTATAGGTGGGCAGGGTGGGTGAGCCCCTCCCTTGAATCTTCCTAAGGCAGTGTCCACGGGCAGGACCCATGCCTCATGAATGAGGGAGTATGTGCCAAGCCTGCCTTGCCAACTGGCCAACCCCAGCCCACGCTTGACCAGCACACCCCATGGTTCCATCCACTGCCCATGGGCGTGGTCTTGTGGGTGAGGTAATGTGTTGGTTTTAGGTGGTTAAGTGGGGGATAAAAGGAAATTTTTGGAATTAATTAAGGATTAAGTTGTGTCGTTTTAATCTCAATTAGAACACCTATATAAAAACTTTAGACCCTTAATTAATTTATCCTAAATCATTATTCTAAACCCCCAAAAGTAACCCAATTCTCTCTCAAAAATCCTCTCTCTAGAAGAAGAAGAAGAAGAGGAGGAGGAGGAGGAGGAGGAGGAGGAGGAGGAGGAGGAGGAGGAGGAGGAGGAAGAGGAAGAAGAAGAAGAGGTTCAACCTGGGTCAAGATGCCATTGTTTCAAGCTTGGTAGGCTTTGTAATCAGGGTATGATAACTTACTCATTCATGGATCCCATTCATCCATAAAGCCCCCATGTTTCCCCCCGATTGTGAAGATGGATCCCCAATTCTAGTTAGGGTTCCTTCCTATATTTTGGGTATTGTTGTATGTAGATCCAATTGAGCGGATAATGGTTGTTTATGATTTGTTATGATGTAATTACATATTTTTAGTATTATTATACATGTATTCTTGATTAATCTAAGATTCTAGGGTGAAATTGAGCGGTTAGATATGACCTTCTAAGATTGATGAATTATTTTATTAATTTGCTTGAGATTAGAGCACCTAAGTATGAATTGCTTAAAATAAAAGCATGTAGATAGGAATTGATTAGATTAGGGCTTATATGATGAATCATGATTAGTAGTGTTGAGATTGAGTTTATGTTATGATCTATGACTAGAATAGCTTAAGAATGAAGCATGTGGTTAGATTTTCTTTAGAATTAGGCATATATGATGACCATGTGAAGTATTGCTTAAGAGTAAGTCATGTAGTATGAATGAGATGTCTAGGGCCTTAAGGGTAAAAGTTAAATATGAATGAACTAGGAATGTTAAGGCTTTGAGAGTGAAGCTATTATGCACGTTGATTTGCATATCATATTATTGTGGAGGGATTTTACCCACATGACCTATATTATGAGTATATGAGATTATGCTTGTAGTGATTTGATTACTGAAATTGTTATTGTATCCATGTCTAATGTAGTCATTATAGATGTGTTGATTCAATATGAGCTTTGATTCTCGTAAGGGAAAGATATGATATTATGCATATTTTATTAAGTTTAGTATATGCTTTAAGGACACTTTGAGAGTAAAGTGAATATGATCATAACCTAGTTGTTGTGTTGTTGAAATGTTATTCTCATGTACAGACTTATGTATGATTATGATATGATGTGAAAGGTTTTCTCACAATATGATGATTCTAAGGTTGAAAGTCTTTCTCACCTATTGAATCTATATGAAGACATAGATGGTGAAAGTTTATTCTCATACATGATCTAATGAGCTATCTTAGGATTTATGTTGGATTGAGTGTCATGACATTCTTTCATAAATATAAACTTAAGTCAAGACTTAATATGAACTCCTTGGGAATTAATTCTTAGCACCGAGTGGATATTGAATATGAGATCGAAGATTTTACTCTAGTTGAGTCTGGCTTCCCAATGAATACTTTTACAGTTGTTGAGTCTGGCTTTCCAAAGGGGTTCCTTCTTCCTTAGTTGAGTTCGCGTTCCCAAAATATGTATCTCATGAGATGGAACCATTCTACCTTAGTTGAGTACGGATTTCTATTAGGAATCTCCTTATCCCATAAACTACGTGCCCCCATAGGTTACTTAGCTAATTGGATCCACCTAAGCTAAGATTATGGTTCTACCTTAGGCAAGTAGAACAACCCCTTTTCGTTGTAGGGTAGACACTGGATTCCATGTTAAGCTCACATCTGTTAAGGCTAATTCCCAGAACAAGAATATGAATTATGAATTATGGTTACTCAAGAAGCTTTACTTAGCATGGATGAGATTTATGGGGTCTTATTCATGCATTACACAAGTATGCTTTAATGGTAGTTATGATATGTTTATCTCATGCTATGATGATCTATGAAATGAACATGCTTTATGACTTATGTTTATGATGTATTCTTAGTTTGGATTATAGCTTGAAAGGTCATTCCAATACATGTGTGACTAAAGGGGAATGCTCCCTTGTCTATGAGAAATAAGCTAAGGATGAGATCAAAAGATGATAAATATGAATGAGGACCTAAAGTGACTTGCTTAGAATGGGTGGGATTATGGGGTCTTCTCCATGCATTGCAAAAGATTTCCTTGAGGTGGCTTATGAAGTGATTCTCTTATGTTATGTGAAACTAGATTGCATTGATTATGCCTATGACTATGTTGTCATCTCTTATTCTTATAGACTATGTCTTATTATGATGTCTCTTATGCCGATGACTTATGTTATTGTCTCTTATGATTATGGTATATGTCTTATGTTGACTAATGCCTCTTGTATGCTTATGTTGATGATTTATGCTAGTCATCATATTTAATATATTATTGTACTAATGCATACTTTTTCCAACATTCTTATCAAATGTAGGGTTCAATGATATTGACTTTAATCCTCGTGGCTAGGTTCATAGTAGATCAAGAAAAGATGTTTTGGTGAGTCCTCACAGGATCGAGGACTTGATCACCCGTTATTTTTATGTCTTTCTTTTATGATAGAACTATTGTGCAGGCTGTGTTCTTTAGAATTCCATGTATTTGATGGTTTTAGATAATGTTAAAAACTTCTGCTTCATTTTATGAAGCCTTGATTGTATTGAAAAATGTTTTAAATTTCCGTACTTTTCTAGAATATGATATTGTGATATGCTAAGTAGCTTGTATTGATTCCTTTGGGGTTCTATGTGTGATGTTGCATCTAGGGGTACCCCTGGGTCATGACACATCTCAGATAGAGGTCCTCAGTTTACCTTTCATTTTTGGAAATTGATTTAGAAAGGTCTTGGTACTTAGGTAAATCTTAGTACAACATTTCATCCATACACGAATGGTCAAGTCAAACGGTCCATTCTGACCTTACAGAACATGTTGAGAGCTTGCGTGATCGATTTCAATGGTAGTTGGGATGATCACCTACCTCTCATAGAGTTTGCCTATAATAATAACTTCTATTCCAGTATTAAGATAGCCCCTTATGAGCAACTATATGGGCGTAGATGAAGGTCCTCAATTGGTTTGTTAGAAGTTGGTGACCCATCCTAGATTGGGCTAGATGCAGTTCATGTGGCTACGGAGAAAGTTCAACTCATCAGAGATATACTTAAGACAACGACTTTTTATTGGAACAGTTATATATGGATTATAACATAGGATCAATGAATGCATCTGCCAATTGGCTTAAATTATCATTTCGATGAGGATCATGTAATTGATAATTCATTATGCATAATTTATTTTACAGTTTCTTATCTTCCCCTAATGTTAGAGAGTCTAACATTCACCCAACCTTATTTGTGGACTCATCTTAGTACATTGCTTAATTGTGGACAATGAAATAATATACGACCTATTTAAATTTCTAGATGAGAATTATTTGGTTCCTGAGCCAGAACCAATTGTGATAGGGGAACCTTGTTTGCTTGATACGTACAAGTGTTTCTACACTTTTAAATAACACATCTCATACGAAATTTCTTTTGAGAGTTTTGTTCTCATAAGCAATGATTTAGTTATAATTGGAGGCATATAATTTCTATTTAAACCACTTGGATTTAAATCAACATCATCATTCTAATTTTATAATTTGAAATGTGCTTTTGATTCAACAATTTAAGCAAACAACCTTTGCAAAAATAAAATTGCAAGTTTAAAATAAAGCACTTGTGACCATAACATAGATGCATCTATAAAAATCATTTAATAGTAAATGTTGAACATGGTGGGTGAACGAGCCCATATTCACCTTTTTATATATTTCAAAATTTCAGGAGATACAATCTCAACCTTTAGTTGGTACAATGATAATTTTATTATGAGAACAAACAATACAACAGAATTTATTATTTTATTATTTCTTCAATATATATATATATATATGTGTGTGTGTGTGTGTGTGTATAACCGTATGAATTCTCATTTATTTTCGTATCATATTTGAACCGGGATGATTATCAACCGGTCATGCCAACTGATATTTATTTCAATAAACTTCTATTTATTTTGCATGTTATTCCATCATCATGCCCATATTTCACAAACAACATGAAAACATGGGTAATCTTTCACATAAATCTTTATAACCCACTTTGATTATATTAATATGAAGATATGAAATGTTTTCATATTTTATAGTCTTAACATAATTTTTTTTTGAGTATTTCTTTGAAACTTTAAAAGTTTCTTTCGAGACTTACTACAACTCCAATATAATGAGCAATTTTATTTCTTTAAGTAGCAGCACGGTAGCTCACCAAAGCTCACAATTAACATTAGATACTACCAGATATTTCATAACATTGTTTGTGTGGTTGTCACTCCCCGAGGCTACCCTCAGGGCATAAACACGGGACCTAGGATCACGAGTGACCCCAAGCTAACTCTATATTAGCATATCATAAGCATACTTAAAGATTTACTAAAACGAGAACTACTATGCGGAAGCTTAAAACCATATTTAACTGAAATGATGGGGAATACCCAATGTTGTTTGAATAAAAAATGTGAGTTTAATAACAACTGAAGGATCAAACTCAAAGCTAAAACTGAATCTAGTACTGTATTTGAAGAAAAGCCTCTAACTGACTAGAGATGTTGGGACATTCCCCCAACTAACTCTAGTAAAAATTGAAACTAAAAAGACTGAAAATGAAAGAAAACATGTCTATCATCCTCGAAGAATGAGGACTCACCACTGATAGTGCTGAGCTAGAGATCGAGAAACGATCAATGCGTGATCTGAATGTTGAGGACCTAAACCTACATCACAAGAACATGTTGCATAGAGTATACATCAGTACTTGAAGGGTACTAAGCATACAAGATAGGATATAGTTGAATAACATATACATAACTGATATAAAGCATACTAAGCAATGTTATACGAAGAACATGAAGAATATACTAAACATGTTGAATATGGACTAAACTGAATGAAATGACTAAGTTCATACATAATAAAACTGAATGTTGAACTTATAACTGTTCACTTGGTCAATGCACTATAATCTGACTGTGGAAGCTACTAATAATCGACATAAAACCACATGAGCTAAATGTGGAGTCCGATGTATACGCCTCATCAAGAGGACCCAATATACCTTTCCAAGGGTATAAAGGCATGACTGGAGTGATCACTAAGTATGATGCACGTAGAGGGGACTTACATACTGGGGCACATAGTTTTGGGACAATGCGGGTGACTGACTAGTCCAAATCGATTTTAAGCCTACTCTCAACTAGAATGTATAAATCACAACATAAATGAAAGAAACTCTATAACTCGAGATTTTGACATTCTAACTGAAAAAGCAACATTATGTACTGATAATTAAACATTTGAAAAGTGATGCATGTAATCGGTATAAACTGACCTAGCAAGTGTAATTCATGAACTAAACGAATCAATACATCTAGGGTTCTGAATTTCATGCGAGGAACTAACAAAAACGTTACACAGTCATGATAATCTTATTTGGAGTATTATAACAACTAAATCACAAAAATTATTTGAAGTTGTGGAAACCCTAAGTCTAAACAATATGAAGGGAATCAAGAATCTGACTGAATTCAAGGGACCTAATGGGTGAAAGGAACCCACTAGTGAAATCCCACATACATGGTGAAAATTTCCGTGGATAAATCTTTCGATTTTGAGGCTGGAATTGGAGGAAACCATGTTGAGTTCTTGGACAGGGTTGGTCGACTCTTTTCTCCTTTTTGTTCTAAGTTTTCTAAGTTTTTGGTGAATGAATCGCTTAGGGTAGATTCTGATTAAGTTACTAGACTAAAACTAACCAAATTGATGTAGTAATTAGGTGCCCAATGCGTAGGGGAAAGACCAAAAGACCCCTAGCTTAAAAGTTATCGAGGCCAACCGACTGACTTTACCGACGAACTATGGATTGACCAACGGTCCATCCTGGTCAGTCATCGACTGGCTTTAGAGAGTGGTTTTTGAGGTCTTGAACCACTGCCCTGGACCACAGACCATGGTCCCATCTACGGTCTGTAGGTCCTGGCGTGGGTCTACCCTTTGCTAAGACTTGCGAGGTTTCTGGGGAGGGGCTGTAGGTGGCGAACCACGGGCCCTACCTATGGTCCGTGGGTGGTCCCTGTTGGTAGCACCTGCAACTTTTGAAAATCTGCATTTTGATATTTCTAGTATATGGGGTCTTACATTATCTCCCCTTTGGGAACAATCATCCTCGAATAAAGACTAAACTAGTTGAATATGGAGGGAAGGAGCTGCAATCCCTACCACTAAATACAAGAAACTGAAATTTGACTGGACTAAGTTCCAAAAATATGCAAATACGCTGAAAATGCAAGTATAACTGAAGGAACATGAAACTAAGACTAAATTTACACATGATTAACTGAAAGACTAGAGAGGAGCTATTACCACAAGCTGGAATGGAATAAGAAGGAAAGAGATGAGGATACTTGGCCTTCATGGCTGCTTCTGCTTCCCAAGTAGCTCCCTCTACTGACTGACTCCTCCACAAAACCTTAACTGAAGTGACTTCTTTGTTTCTCAACCTTGAACCTGATGATTAAGAATTTCAACTAGCACATCCTCATAAGTGAAACTTTCCTTCACAGCCACACTTTCAAATGGTACTATGGATGCTGGATCACCCGCACACTTCTTCAACAACGAAATGTAGTAGATTGAATGGACTGCTGCTAGTTCTACTGGCAACTCTAACTCATAAGCCACCTTACCAACTCTTTTCACAATCTTTTAAGGGCCTACATATCTAGGACAAATCTTCCCTTTCTTACCAAATCTCATCACCCCTTCATATGTGACATTTTTAGGAAAACCCAATCATTACTTAGAAATTCCATGTCCTTTCTCCTTACATCTGCATAGGACTTGTGGTGACTCTGGGCTGTCTTAAGTCTATCTCTAATGAGCTGAACTTTCTCCATAGCATCATGAACCGAATATAGCCCTATCAAGGTTGCTTCACCTCCTTCAAACCAACCAACTGGAGATCTGCATCAAATTCCATACAATGCTTCATAAGGGGCCATCCGAATGCTGGAATGGTAGCTATTATTGTAGGTGAACTCTAAAAGAGGAATGTGATCATCCCAACTACGTTTGAAGTCGATCATGCAATTTCTCAACATGTCCTCTAAGGTATGAATGGTAAGCTCTGCCTGACCATCCGTCTGTGGATGAAATGTTGTGCTGAGGTTAACTTGAGTACCAAGACCTTTCTGAAATGACTTTCAGAAATTAGAGGTAAACTGAGGTCCTCTATCTGAGATAATAGAAAAAGGAACCCCATATAACCTTACTATCTCATTAATGTAATTTTGGCATAGTCCTCCACCGAATTGGTAGTCTTAACAGCCAAAAAGTGAGTGGACTTAGTAACTCTATCTACTATTACCCAAATGTAATTATGCTGTCTGTGAGTACAAGGTAAACCTCGAATGAAATCCATGTTGATCACTTCCCACTTCCATGTAGGAATAATAATCTCCTAAATCATACCTCCTGGTTTTAGATGTTCTACCTTCACTTGCTGATAATTGGGGCAATTCGCCACAAAATCTGCTATATCCCTCTTCATGCCATTCCACCAAAAGACTTCCTTCAGATCGTGGTACATCTTAGTGGCACCTGGATGAATAGAATACCTGGAGTTATGGGCTTCTTCAAGGATCTGCTGCCTCAACTCACCCACCTTAGGAACACATAAATGACCCTGGTAGCGAAGCAACCAACTCCCTCTTGGGAGAAAACCTCAACTTTTTGTTGATGAACTGCACTCTTCAATTGAAGCAATATAGGATCAATGTCCAGTTTTTCCTTAACCTCTGCTACCAATGAAGATTCTGACCTATTCTGAACTGTCACACCATTATCTGATATATTTATAAGGAAAACTCCCAGGTCATGTCTGAGATTTGGACTAATTTAGGGTTTTGTTTATATAGGCTTAGTGTCCTAATATGCTCAAATACTACCATGAACTGATGAGAAATCATTGAATTTTAGGTATATGGGTTAAGGAACAAAGCAAGAACACTAATTGGCAAAAAAGATAACACAAGCTGAAAAAAGAGAGAGAAAACCAAGTCTGACGATTGCCAAGAATACTCGGCGAATCACCAAATTACTCCTGATCGCCTAAATTTACAGAACATTGAGCCTGAAATAGGAAGAACTTAGGTGAACTGCATTCCATATCCAAGAATCGCCGACTACATGGACAAAGGATGACCATGTCGCCGAAAGTACTGTTTGAGACAAAGGTGAATTCAAATTGGTAATCTAAAAGAATAAAGGGTGAATCACCGAAATGATCGCCGATCTCGATTTAGATCGCCTAAAATTAGAGTGTTTGAACGATGAAAATGTGAAGAAAGAAGGCAAGAGGAAAAGACAATCAGCGAGTTGCCAAATGGTCAGCTAAGCCCGACTTTCCTTGCTGATTGGCTCCAAAAAGCTACACCTCAGATTAGTATAAATTGATTTTTAGAAGAGAGAGAAAGCATTCACAAATTGTGAGGAATAAAAGAAAAAGAGCAAAAGCACTGCTATTGTTGATTTTGAGTAATTTTAACAAGATTTTTAATTGGGTATTTTAATAGAGAAGATATTATTCATTTTAGACTTTCAATTTTCAAATACCCAGCTATGGAGTATGTAGCAGGTATCGAATTTCATCCTTTTATGATGATTGGCTAAAACCCCAATCTTGGGGGTTTGACAATGTGACCAATTGCTGCGTTTGACTTATTGGGTGTTAGTAATTATCGATTTTTGGTGTTAATTTGAAATGGGTTTGAGTTATTACTATGGTTTAACTACTATATTGTATATTTAGTGCAATATACCTCAGGGTTTGATGCTTTCTTGAGAGAGAAGTATAGAGCTAAGGTAGTAACTTGGTATCCATATCTAGTGGGTCATGACGGTTTCAATTTGAGAAAGTGAAACTTAAGAATCATCCTTTGTATCTAGCTCGAGAGAGTAGATTTAATGAGATTGTGGGCTGGTCTTCTTATGAAGTGCGTTGAGGTTCGAAAGAACTTGGTGGAAATAAGGTAATTGTTCGAGAGAAAAAATCCTTACCAAAAGTCCATCCTACCAATGATGAATTAACATTGTTGGTTAGTGATTTTCACCCGTTAAGTTGAACTTTACAGTTGATTAGTCAATCCCCTAAGAATTGTCTCCTTATTTGATTGTTCCTTGTTGATTGTTGAAGTGGTTTTGTAGTCTAAAAACTGTTCGCTTGGAATAGCAACTACATCTTCAAGTTTGGTTCACTTTTATTCCTCGACTCCAAAAGTCATCTTTATAACTTCATAGTCAAATTCAAAATATAAGTACTCTTTCTGGAATCAACCCTAACTCATATAGTTGGGTTTATACTGATTTACGATCATTATACACGTAGAATTGGATGAGGTGTACTTGAAACATTAAATCAAATGGCGCCACTGCTAGGGAATAGCATTGTTTAGAGTTACTTTATCAAAGTTTAACTTGTGAATTTGTTGGCTGTAGTTGAAGTGATTTAGCTTATATTGTGTTTGTGTTGGTTGTGTTAAGCATAAGAGGGAATGAGTGAGACAAAGATGAATGGTAGCCAAGCAGGTCACTGAGATGATATTGATGATGTTAATAGTGTGCACAACCCAATCCAGTAGTGTGGAATTGGTGCAATATTCCTACCGTCAGCCGAAAAGGATGCTATATTTGATGTCCCGAGCACAACTCTTCATGTCCTCCAAATGAAGGGACTCTATGGAGGCTTGACTTATGAAGACCCACATAGGCATATAAGGAATTTTATATATGTTTCAATCCCATTTTCATTCAAGAATTTGTCGCAAGAATCAATCCAGCTTAGGTTATTTCCATTATCTCTGACAGGGAAAGCTAGCAAATGGTTAGTTGAGTTACTAAAGAATTCTATCACATCATGGGATGAGCTTACCACGACATTCAATGTAAGGTTCTTTCTACCATCGAGAATGATGTAACTCAGAGATAACATTCAAGGTTTCAAGCGATTGGAGGGTGAACCCATCCATGAAATGTGGCTGAGGTTTAAGAAACTCCTACTTCAATGCCTGACTCACGAACTACAAAACAATTTGCTTCTCCAATACTTTTACTGGAGTCTTGATTCGGTAAATAAAGGAGTGCCCAGTCAATTGGTTTGAGGAGGAATAATGTTGCAATCATTCCAGGTGGCTTCATTTCTTCTTGATGACATGACAAAAATAAATCAAGCTTGGTACACTCAAGAAGATCAAGTTTCACCTTTTTGCTTTAGAATGACTCAAGAGAAACTTGATAAGGAATGAGAAAGGGATGAGAACATCAAGAAAATGTTAGCCCAAATGGAACTACTACAAGCACATGTGTTAGAGAATGTGAAAACGTCCAAAGGAACAAGTGGAGTGTTTAGAGTTCAGAAGGGTTCTTCTTCGAGCTATTCAAAGCCAAGGGAGAATCAAGGTTGGAACTTTCACTGAATTCAGGAGGGTTTCCACCCACATTACTAGCAGCAGAATGGAAATCAAGGTTCAAACTCTTACAAAGAAAAAGACCGAAAGAAGATACTATAAAGAATGGGATGATCAAAGTGATCCTTGAAAAAGAGAGCATGATCACGAGAAGAACCACACACAATCGAGTGAGAGACCAAAGTCAAAGGGGAGTACAAGTAGTCCCCGAGTGGATGATTTATTGTCTCGCATCCTTGATAAAGTTGAGGGCTCAGATGACTTACTAAAAGGGATGAAAGCCGACTTCTTGTCATTCAAAAATAGAGTAAATTCTCATGCTGATGCAATCAAGCTACTTGAAAGTTAGTTGAGTCAACTTTTGGCACAATTGGGACCGAAAGCAATGAGGGATGACGACATCACATGCATAAGAACTTTGGTGGAGGATGGTGATAGAGATTTGGTTGTGGTTACTTAAAGCGGAAAGGTAGTGATAGGTGATATGAAAGGCAATGATGAAGCTCAAGATCATGAAGAGGATAAAGGCATTGAGGAAGAAGAGATACTCATCCAACAAAGCATTGCTAAAGAATCACAAAAAGATTTAGAAAAAATAAATACAATCTCAAAAAGGGTGCAACCTCTCCCCAAAATACCTCCTCCATTTACCTAACATCTAAAAAAGAAGAACGAGGATGAAAGGTTCAAGATGTTCTTATCGATGTTCAAGACATTATCGATTAATCTCCCTCTAGTGGAGGCATTGTTGGAGATGCCGGGTTATGCCAAGTTTATGAAAGAGTTAGTCACAAAGAATAAAAGCTTGGACTTCGAAACAATTGAAGTATCTCATAATTCTAGTACAATTATGCCTAATGAGATGATCAAATAGAAAGAAGATCCTGGAGCTTTTACCATCCCTTGCACTATCGGTATGCTCTAATTTGCCAAGGGCCTATGTGATTTAGGAGCAAGCATAAAACTAATGCCATATGCATCCTATAAAAAACTTGGGTTGGGTGAACTGAAATCCACAACTATGAGACTCTTGATGGAAGATCGATCGATTAAACACCTTGTGGGGATACTATAAGAAGTCTTGGTAGAAGTTGATCGATTAATCTTTCTGGCTGATTTTGTAATTCTCGATTGCGAGATTGATGCTGAAATCCCCATCATTTTGGGAAGACTATTTTGGCAGCCGGGAGAGCGTTGGTGGATGTTGAAAGTATAGAATTAAAGTTCCGAGTGAACGAAGATGAAGTCATTTTTATTGTGTGTAAGTACATGAAGCATCCAAGCGATATTCACGTGGTCTCGACTATTGATGTAATAGATGAAGCGGTGGCTAATGTGATCCATTTGATGTGTATGAGTGAACCACTTGAGAGTATGATTGCAAACTATGGCGAGTTCAAAGTCCACGGTTATGATGAGGTAGTAGCCACCCTTTCGGGTTTGGGAAAATATTCAAAGACTCCATTGCAACTGGATATTGATCTAAAAAATTGAGAAAGTCCTCCTGCTAAGCCATCAACAGAGGAACCACCGAAGCTTGAGTTGAAAATACTCCCTTCCCATCTTTGATATGCATTCTTGGGGTAGAATAATACATTACCCATAATCATTGCATGTGATTATCTCTCTCTTTTCGGCGTGCCCTAAAGTGATGAGTATGTATGGCCTTAAGGTCCCTTTTGCAATCCTTCCATCGTTTAAATTCTTTGTTTGCTTGGTTCTCTGTTCGCAATCTATGATGTATGTTCCTTTCTTTATTCTTTGTGTTAATTGCATTTGTATCTCTCTGTTTTTTTGAAGTGCTCCGTTTTCAATTTGATATTGATCTTTCTGTTTCATATATTTTTGGTATTGTTCCTTGATTTGGTAATTCTCTTGATAACTCATTGCAGCTCCTTTGCTTGAATGGTAAGTAAAGTTGCTTCTTGAGGTGTTCATAATATATATCAAAGCTATAGGATGGACTATCGCTGACATAGTGGGAATTCCTCCCGGCATTTGTACTCACAAGATTCAGCTTGATAGTGAATGTAAATTGAGTGTTGAGCATCAAAGGATATTGAGCCCACCGATGCAAGATATGGTAAAAAAAGAGATAATAAAGTGATTGGATGCGGGTGTGATCACCCTATTATGGATACCAAGTGGGTGAGTCAGGTACAATGTGTACCAAAAAAAGGAGTCATAATAGTAGTCCCAAAAAAAGAGGAGCTTGTGTCTATGAGACCGGTAACCGGATGGTGCGTATGCATGGATTATCGAAAGTTAAAATCATTAATCGAAAAAGATTACTTTCCCATGCATTTCATGGATCAAACGCTTTACTGACTTTTAGAAAGAGGATGATACTGCTTTTTGGATGGGTACTACGGTTATAATCAAATTTGTATTGGTCCAAAAGACCAAGAGAAAACTACCGTTCATATGGAACTTTTTCTTTGAAACGAATGTGGTTCGGGTTGTCTAATTCTCCAGCAACCTTTCAACGTTGCATGCTATCTATTTTCGCTGACATGGTAGAGGATTCAATGGAGGTCTTCATGGATGACTTCTCAGTTGTGGGTGACACTTTTGAAGTATGTTTATCACTCTTGGGGAAGGTCCTTCAAAGATGTGTAGAGAAAAATTTGGTCCTAAATTGGGAAAAATGTCACTTCATGGTTAGGGAAGGTATAGTTCTTGATCACAAAAAGGGCTTGAGGTTGATAAAGCAAAGACTGAGGTGATTGAAAAGTTACCACCACCAATATCGGTGAAGGGTATTCGTAGTTTCTTGGGGCATGTTGGCTTTTACCGGAGGTTCATCAAAGACTTATCACAAATTGCATACCCCTTATGCAAACTATTGGAGAAGGAGGTGAAATTTAAGTTTGGTGATGCATGTATGGTGTAACAGCCCGTATTAAGCATTTGCTTGTTATATTCTTGTAATACTTGACATAGACTTACAGTATAGGTGAGGGACCATGATTCTTATATGATTAGTGTTGGTTTAAACTAGCTCGGAAGGTGATGTGATGCCTTGCACATTTCAGCATGTGTACTGCAAGTAAACTCTAACGGGAGTATTTAAAGAGACAGTAAGGTGGCAATTGAGGTTAAAGTTGAAAGTTAAGTGCTAAGTTAAAGCAAAAAGGATTAATATTTAGAAAATGGAATAAAATAAGTGAATTGCTTGCTTGACTTAACTAAGCTAGAAGGTGACAAGTAGGTGCATCACCTACATTGACTTCTTGACCAGTCCAAAGGACCAAGTAGGTGCATCACCTACCTGAGCTATATGGAGCTAGTTTAAAAGGCCAAGGCTTATGGATAAGATTTGGGCATATGCTAATGGACTCACTTGAGGCCCAAACTAAGTTAAATAAAAGGAAAATGAAATTTAAGCCCAACAGCCAAATTTGTCAAGGCCCAATATTTAAGCCCAAGTTAAAGCAAATCGATGCATCACCTAGTTTGACCTTTTAAGCTTCTTGATGTACATAAGCAGGTGCATCATCTACTTGACCAATTAGTAGCTAAAAATGAAGCTTTCTAGAGAATATTCTTAAAGGTGAAGAAACCCTAATATAAGATAAATTGGCTGCTATTCTCACTCATTTTAACACAAAATATTAAGGATTAACTCCAACTCTCTCTCTCTTTTATCTTAAGGATTAAAGCAGCAACCTTAATGTTCTTCCAGGGTTCTTGAAGAAACCCTCATCTCTGCAAGACAAGGTAACTGAAAACACTTATGGATTTAGCTTAATTCTCCCATGGATGATTAGGAAAACATGTTATTCATGCTCAATTATAAGTATAAAGGCATAATATTTTCAGAAGCTACTACTCACTTCCTTGGTTATTAATATACTTTTCTCTTCTTTTTTGATTTAAGCATGAAGGGAAGTTGAAGTTCTTGAAGATTCTAACTTAAAAGGGAAAGTTGCATAAATTAAGGTAAGCTGACTGTTCTTTTTTTTTGTCCTCCTTATGTATGAGTGAGGAATTATGGGTGTGCTATCATAAAGAACTCAAGGGGGTGGTGAGTTCAATAATTGATTGTATGATAAATAATATTTGAGGATGTTTTATGTGTATTGTTGTTGGTGCGGCTTGGGTAATCTTGGAAAAGGATATATAATGTATGTATTGGGCAAAGAAGGAGGGTGTGGTGATACACATTATTTTGAGGGTTGTATTGGCTTATTATCCGTCAAGTTAGCTACTATTTTATGAGGCTCACGGTGTGATAACTGCTAATTTTAGTTTATCATGACTTATATTGTAGATTAAAACCTAAAAGGGGAGGTTGAATCGTGATAGTTGTATTAGTCAAAGGATAAGGTATGTAAGGCTATTCGATTCAATATTCTTCGACATGAAATCTAATACTTGCAATCAATATCAATAAGGGAATTTGCTAAGTTCTATTCCTATTAAAGGAAACATAGTGGCAGCGTATGATCTCCAAATAGTTGACAATATTTCCCCATCTCCTTAGTGTATAGAATTACTTCATTATATGTTCACTACTCTATACTTGTGTAATTTTCCTCTTATGTGCTGGTATAGAAATGGTATTTGCAAAAGCAAATTTGGTGAATCCTCCTCTTAGTTAGTTAAAGTCAATCGTGTCATTGAAGCTCACGAGTAATGCATTAATGTTACATAGCTCCTTATGTCATTGTTGCTTCCTTGAAGTATTATTTTCATGTCTTGTACTACTGGTCTGTAGTTCCAAATATAAAAAATGATTATGACCACCAAAATAACAATCTCAAAGATTAAAGAATCTAAGTAAAGTAATCTGTATAATTAAGGGTTGTAGCTCAGGGGCGGAAGCCTAGCATGGACCAATCCCAATTGGTATAGAAGGGTGGCAGCTCAGTGGTGCAAAGCCTAACATGAGCTGATCTCAATTTGTGTAATTATGAGGACCTCATCCCAAGGGTTAAAATACATAACATGGGTCATTCTCTTCTACCACTGATCAACTGGTCATTCGTATCACATGCCTTATAAAGATCATAACACACATAAAGGTAAAGACAATAATGTAACATACATGATCCCACAAGAGTTACCAAAAGTGGTCTTCTATTCTGATTTATGCACACATATATTGATACTTGGTTTCATTCGAACTCTTATTTTATATATGTTATTGCCTTACATATTCAGTACATTTTCTCGTACTGACGTCCCTCGCGGGGGACGCTGCATTTCATGCTACAGGCACATGTACTTCAGCTAGTAGACCTCCTTAGTAGGACCACACGACACTCAACTACACTTGGTGAGCTCCCAGATTGATTCGGAGCTTTACTAAGTCCTTGGTAGATTCCTTTTGGTATTGTATTATAGTTAAGAGTAAGGCGGGGTTTGTCCCGACCTACTCTAAGGTTTTTTATCTTTTAGAGGCTTTGTAGACTTATGTATATGGTTCAGTTGCGTCTTAACAAGTTGTGGCCTCAACGGCCAAGTTTTGTATATATGTTTTGGATATACTTATGTTGGTTCGTATCGTTGCATGCTATGTGAATTTGTCACAAGAGTGTCATAGTTATAAGCATAATAAACACAAGTTACATGTTGGTTCTCTCGAGCCTTGAGGGCATCGGGTGCCTGTCCATCTTCATGCGATTTGAGGCGTGATATATGCTTGCCTTCAAGTGTTTGAAAGAGAAATTACTCTTCACCTTGGTTATCATTAGTCTGATTGGTTAGCACCATTTAAAGTGATGTGTGATGCAAGTGGTACGGCATTAGGTGCCGTGTTGGGGAAAAAACATAACAAACTATTTCACCCCATTTACTATGCAAACAAAACACGGAATGGTGCTCAACGTAACTATACAGTTACGGAGCAACAATTACTTGCAGTGGTATATGCATTTGAGAAATTTCGAACAAACTTTCTAGACACTAAAGTGGTTGTTCACACTGATCATGCTGCTCTGCATTATTTGATGGCAAAGAACAATGTTAAGCCAAGATTGATAAGGTGGGTGCTATTGTTGCAATAATTTGACTTTGAAGTCAATATAGAAGAGGTTGTGAACATCAGGTGCCTGACCACCTATCAAAATAAGAAGGCAAGGATAATCATGAGCTAGAGGTAGACATAAATGATGTCTGTCTTGATCAACAGGTATTCACGGTAACTCTACAACAAACTCTTTGGTATGCATATTTTGCTAACTATGTAGTATGTGGGTTGATACTGGAAAAACTGAACTTCTATCAACAAAAGAGGTTTTTGTTCGATGTCAAGAAATACTTTTGGGATGAACCATACATATTGAGAGAGTGTTCATACCATATCATTCGGCAATGTGTGCTGGAAGAGGAATTCAACAAAATTCTCCATGCTTGTCATTCTTCACCTGTCGGTGGTCATCGTAGTGGAGTGCGTATAGCTGCTAAACTCCTTCAAAGTGGTTACTAGTGTCCATCTCTTTACAAAGATGCTAATGAGTTTGTCAAAAGGTGTACTCAATGTCAAAAACAAGGTGGAGTATCCAGAAAACATTAGTTCCCCTCAAGCCTATTCTTGAAGTTGAGTTGTTTGATGTTTGGGGAATAGATTTCATGAGTCCATTTGTGACTTCGTTTAGTAATAAGTGTTTACATCCCTACTCTATTCAAATAAGGCGAAACGACGCGGTGACTCAAAAAATAATCAACTAACTCAATTTTAAAAGAATTTTCAGACTAAACAAATTTTAAAGGAGTCGCCACCTAATTTTAGGAAAAAACTAGGAAACCATTATGTGATCTACGAAACCATTACATTCTAAGTAAGGGGTTCAAGTTATTCCGAAGGAAAGGGGTTAGACACCCTTCAAAATCCACAAATGTGGGTCCCAACTGAATTCACTTTTTCAAATTGAGGAGGAGGATAAAATAATGTACAAGTATAATAAACATGCAATATACACAAGTAATATGATAAAACAATAATATAGGAATCGGCCAAAATTTGCCTATAATCAATAATATACAATAACGAATAAGAGTATAATTCAAACCTAATTTGAATAGATTCAATGGAAAGCACCTCCGGGTACCTGTAAAGACACTTAGTAAAAGTGTTAGTAATAAATTAACATGAATAAAAAGAAATGAATCAAAGAATAACTTAAAAATAAAAACTTGTCTTATTAACATGGAAGGCCTTGGAAATCAACAATAATTTCTTCATCGGTTAATTTTAACATAAAACTTATATAAACTTAAACTAAATTTCCATCTTTTAAAATAGGGAGGCCTCCAAAACCGACGGAGAGATTTTTTTATAGGCCAATTTAACCTGTAATATATATAATTTAATGATCCCCGTGGTAAGTGAGTTTCCAGAAGTCTTTCCCAATGACTTTCCCGACATTCCTCCCGAAGGGGAAATAGACTTTGGCATTGATCTTCTGCTGGATACACAACTCATATCCATCCCTCCATATAGAATGGCTTCGGCCGAATTGAAAGAGTTGAAGGAGCAACTCTAGGACTTGTTAGACAAGGGTTTTATTCAACCAAGCATATCTCCATGGGGTGATTTGGTATTGTTGAGAAAAAGAAAGATGGGTCCCTTAGGATGTGTATATATTCCACCAATTGAACAAAGTCACTATAAAGTATAAGTATCCTCTTCCTAGAATTGACAATTTGTTTGATCAACTTCAAGGGGCTAACTATTGCTCCAAGATAGATCTTCCTTCGAGTTACCATCAAGGGTAAGAGGGGCTGACATTCCTAAGATGGCCTTTAGGAGCCGGTACGGTCACTTTGAATTTGTGGTTATGCCTTATGATCTAACTAATGCCTCAATGACTTTTATGGACCTTATGAATAGGGTTTTCCAGAATTATCTCGACATGTTCTTCATTGTGGTTATCGATGATATCTTGATCTATTCTAAGAGTGAGAGTGACCATATGGACCATTTGATATTTGTGCTACAAGTCCTCATGGATAACCAATTGTATGTGAAGTTTAGTAAATGCGAGTTTTGGCTAAGGTCGGTTGCCTTCCTTGGTCATATTATGTCGACCAAGGGTATTGAGGTAGATCCGTAGAAGACGGATGCGGTCAAAGGTTTGCCTAGACCTCTTACTCCTACCAATCTAAAAAGCTTTTTGGGTGTAGCCGGGTAGAAAAATAAAATAAAATAAATATTTTAAGACACTAAACAATGACCATATGATAAACTGAGTCAATTATAATTAATGCAATATTCAAACTTAAAAGTATAGTAACAGTGAAACAAGAATGGTTAAGAGATAATATTCCACTACCAGCAGTGATTAGAAGAAACATAAAATAGTAATAAAAAATTAAAGCACACTTGGTAAATAATAAGACAAGAGCCTTAATAATTAAAATTGACAATAGAATAAATAAACCAACTATATAGTAACTCAACTCAAACATGAAAATGATTAGAAAACATAAGAAAAATAAAATACATGGAATTGCTTCTCACAGCAGTAACATCACAAACAGAATGAATATGGAAAGAAAAAAAATAGACCCTAACAATCAGTAAATTGAATAAAATAATAACTACATATAAGCAAGAACAAACACTTGTTTAATTTAAAACATTCAAGTAGATAAACACACGAAAATGATATAACATATATACACATAAACATATCCTCAAAAGATAAAGGACTATCAGCAGTCCTCAAGATCGGGAAAGTCTTTGTAAATGTTCTGCTCATGTATCTCTAGCTGCTCGTCATTGGTCTCAGCATCCGACTCATCAACTGCAACATCATCCCTGTGTACATCTCCAGTGGTGGCTGGAGGTATCTCTATAGTAGCAGGGGCGTCTACATCATCAACAACTTCCAGTAATGAAGTGTAGTCAGTAGACTTTAGATAGTAGTTGTCCTTCCGTAAGTCTGCTACCTTGGCTTTCAAAGCCGTAACCTCGGATGCCTCCCCCTGCTTGCTCTCACACTACTAGAAATTAGGCCTACGGCAACAGATTTTTTAGCAACGCTAAAGAAACCGTTACTATAGAGGGCCTATTGCAATGGTTTGAGCCGTTGCCAAAAGGATTGGATATTATTGCTACGGCTAAGTAAAAAAATTGTTGCCATTGTTTGAAAACCGTTGCAATATACCTACATATTGCAACGGTTATGGTAATCGTTGCCATAAAGTCATATATGGCAACGTTTAATGAGAATATTTTTCTATTGGAACGGTTATTAAATTCCTCCATAATTTCCCTCTCTTATTTTGGCTGAACCCGCCAATAGCTTTTCATTTTATTTTATTTTTAATTAATTTTGTAAATACAATTTACTTTTCTCTTTATCAGATATCAATACAAACAAGGAAAACATATGCTAAGTTCATTTCCCTTCTCTTCAACAAGCAGAACACAAAAAAGTTGTCAATCTTCTTCTCTTTGACCCGATTTTTCATCCATTTGTGGAGCTTAGCAAAAGCAGAACACAGAGCAGATCGATGGAACACATAAGTTGCGGAGCTTTGCAGGGATATTAATCTTATGGTAAGTTCTTCATGTCTGTCAATTTAGAGCAAACATAAACCCATTTTTTTCTTCGAAGCTAAACCCATTTCTCTCTTCATACCTCTTGTGAAATCTAATGAAATGGAGGGTTGTATGTTTTCTTGTAAAATCTAAGGAAATGGAGCTGTTCTTCTTCAACTGCTGGAGGGTCTCTTCTTCAATCTTTGGTTATAGCTGAAGAAACTACGAGTTTGAGCTTCTGAGGTTTTCTTCTTGAATCTCTTCTTTTGTCTTTAATCTTTGGGTGTGGTGAGTGGATTTGATGTATTTCTCTGATTGTGGGGTTTTTTCCATTAAGTTGTAGCTATTGTGGGTTTAATGTTTTGTTGGATTTATGGTGAAATTGACTGCTCTAGACCATATTTAATTTGACATTGATGTTGTATTTCTTGTCCATGAGTTATTCAATCGGGTTTGAATACCTTGTATTAATGATGTCTTTATTGATTTCACCTCTCACTTGAGTAGGATGTCAAAAATTCACTTTCATTATTATTGAAGATTTACATTAGAGTAACAGGAAACAAGAGATAAATTAACATGAAAATGGAATAAACTAAAATTTGCTACTGGTTCGAAAAGTGATCGTCTCTGCTAATCATCACCATCCAGAGAACTGCACCATCTAGTCCAGCCAGCACTTCCTGCCTCCGACCGAGTCTGCCATGGTCGCTTGAGCTATAGCCATGGCTGTAACTTGTAAGTGTTCCCCCTTTTTTTTTCGCATTTCTCCATTGGATTCTCTCCTATTTAATGATGTATATAAGTTGTTGTAAAGTTCCATGGGTGGATAATTTCTTGGATATCATCATCATACTTCTGATTTTCGTCTTTTCTCCTTTACTGATTTCTTCTAATTATTGAAGTACCTCTTCTTTTTGCTCCATTAAATTATCAACAGTGCTATTGTTTGACATTATTTTAGGTTTATTTCCTGTTATAATAGAATGTAGACTGTGTTGTGACTTTTCTATAGTTGATCCTTCATTGATTTCTTCTTGAAATGAACTTGTATCTGCTCATGAATTATAAAATAATTATTCACCTGATTATCTTGCTCTTGATTCTCAAATTTGGTACTTCCAGTTGTCCAAATTGAGAACTTTCCTCCCCTGTGATAGTAACTCTCGAAATGTATTATATAGTTGTTGTCCTTCCACCTCAAATGCATGATTAGCTAGATAGTAAGCTAATGAAGTCCCTTCCCTATATATGTGCTCAATGTTAATTGTCGCATCTTTCATGAGAACTAGAGTGTCTTCCACAATAATTCTAATATTCCAAGGTATCTCTCATTTTCCTTGTAGTATAATTTTCAGATATCTCTTCTTCTTGTGCATAGATGAGGTTACATTATTGATCTCTTAGGCAATAAGCATAAGAACTCTTGCCTAGATTACCTTTACTTGCACCATTTGTGTTACACTTGATGTAATTTGCATTTGGGGGCTTCCAATAATCCTCTTATAATAAATCTTTGTCTTGTAATCTTCTAAGAATTATACCATGTCTAACTTGGAAAAATTGTCATTGAAAATTGCCATACATTTAGAGTAACCTGATAAACAACTCTGTTATATGTCATGTTTCCCCATGTCCAATGATATTTTTTCTACTGCAAATTCCCCATAGTATTATTGCAGGCATAACCTTCATAATTTGTTGAAGCTTATGACCTATCAGTGTTGTCCACCATGTTACTAGCACTTGATTCAGGTTCTGTCTTTTTAAGCTTAAACCTGCAAATTGGCCAACATAGACCCATGATTTTCTTACTTTTTATGATTGTTGTAGGCCTGTAGCATTAGTTGAAAGAAAAAAAAATAAAATATAAAAGTCACTTTTGAAGACTGTTCTGCCTTGATTTCTTATTAAAAAAAATCAGTAGGGATTTTTTTTTGAAAAAAGTATTGAACATTGTTGATAGATGTTGCATCAACATTGAACATTGTTTCCCATGCCAACAATTTTTTAAATCTAATTTATTTTTCTTTCAATCAGAATATTGATACAAACATTTTCTAAAGACATTTCTCATCTCTTCAACAAGCAGAAGACCATACGCTGCCACCATCTTCTCTTGGACCTAAGTTTCAACAAGGAGAACACAACTTCAGGGCAAGCTTGTGGAGTTTTGCAGGGATTTGAATCTTATGGTAAGTTCTTCTTGCCTGTAATTTTAGGACAAACTTAAAACCATTTTTTTTCTTCAATCATAAACCCATTTCTCTTTAGAAATTGTTGTGAAATCGAAGGAAATTGAGGACTGAAGGTTTGCTTGTGAAATCTGAGAAATCTTGATGTTTTTTTCTTCAACAGCTGAAGGTTCTGTTCTGACATCTTTGAGGTTATAGCTAAAGAAACTTCAAGTTTGAGCTGTTAAGGTTTTCTTCTTGAATTTCTTCTTTTTCCTTTAATCGTTGAGGTGTAGTTAGTTTATATGATGTAATTTTTTTTTTATTGTGGGTTTTTCCCATTAAGTTTTAGCTATTGTGGGTTTAAAGTTTTGTTGGTAGTTATGGTGAAACTGATTAACTCTAGACAATATTTCTCTTGATATTGATGTTGGATTTGTTGTTCCATGACTTATTCAATCGGTTTTGATTACCCTTGCATTGATGATGTCTTCCTTGATTTCACCTCTTGCTTGAGTAGCTAGGATGTGAGAAACTTCACTTTGATTATTATTGAAAAGTTACATTAGAGCAATAGGAAACAAGAGATACACTAGCATGAAAAATGAAAAAAACTGAAATTCACTGCTGGTTGGTATTATACTTTTTGACATGAAAATCTAAAACTTCGTAAAATTCTAGATCAATATTATTTGCCTTAAAAATCTGTTTTATCACTTTTAAAGATTGTTTTGCCTTGATTTCCTACAAAAAGAAAATCAGTAGGGATACTTTTTTGAAAAGAATTGAATCCTTAAAGTGATTTATTGGTGTGTTAGAATGTCCATAAGTCTTTAATAACATAAATTTGAAAGCATGATAAGCTTGTTAAAGATATTTCTTGACAGGTCATGTAGATCAGTGTTTTGTATATATTTCCAATGATAAAGGGAACTTTGATAGTTGTTTCATATATTAAGAAAAACTATGAAATGCTTGTTGTAAATTGAATTGTGATTGCTATGAGTTTTAAACTGCATATTCTCCATGTACATTTTGAGATATGTTTGTTCATGTGTAAAACATTGTTATCTTTTTATTTCATAGTTTATCATAAATTTGATTCTTTTTATCTTTTTGTGTCGTATAGATATCAATGGATAATTTAGATAGAAGTTGGATGAGTCTCAGACGATGCAGTGATAAATATACTAGTGGAGTGAATGATTTTCTTGATAAGAAATTTCAACAAGCTTCTAAAGGAAATGAAATATTATGCCCTTGGAAAAAATGCATCAATCGTTATTGGCATTATAGAAATGTGGTGGAGGATCACTTGATTGTAAATGGATTTGTGGATGGATACAAAAAAAGGATTTTTCACGGGGAGAGACTTTCCTCACGAAATACACCACTTTCACGCAACCATGATGATATTGATGGACTACTTCATGATAAATTTCAAAATATCGAGGGTGAAATAGGGCATGGAGAAGGAGAGAGAGAAGGGCTATCTGAAGATGCAAAAAGATTTTTTAAATTAGTGGATGAAGGAAAAAAAGAGCTATATCCAGGGTGTGAGAACTTCAGTAAGCTGAGTTTCATCATTCGGTTATACTTGCTTAAATCTCTACATGGGTTGAGTGATGTGGCTTTTACTGATCTGTTAGACTTGTTAAAAGAAGCATTTCCCTTTGCTCAACCGCCTGAGTCTTTCAATAAAGCTAAAAAAATGATAAAAGATTTGGGTCTCGGCTATGACAAAATACATGCATGCCCTAATGATTGCATGTTATTTTGGACTGAAAATGTGGAGAAAGATAATTGCTCTGTGTGTAGGTCTTCTAGATGGTCAAATGAGGGCAATGGCACGACTAATGCAAGCTCTAAAATACCAGCAAAGATTTTAAGGTACTTTCCTTTAAAGCCTAGGCTTCAGAGAATGTTTATGTGTCCTGAAACAGCTATTGCAATGAGATGGCATGATTCTGAACGACCTAATGATGGGAATATAAGGCATCCTGCTGATGGAGAAGCTTGAAAGGATTTTGATTCTATGCATCCAAACTTCTCAAAAGATCCTCGTAATGTTCGATTGGGCCTTTCAAGTGATGGTTTCAATCCATTTCGAACCATGAGCATTTCCCATAGTACCTGGCCTGTTATGTTGATGAACTATAATTTATCACCATGGATTTGCATGAAGCCAAAGTATATGATGTTGTTGATGATCATTCCAGGGCCATCATCTCCGGGACAGGATATAGATGTGTACCTACAACCATTAATTGTTGAATTGAAGGAACTATGGGAATTTGGGATAGAAACATATGACGCTCATACAAATCAAACATTTCAAATGCATGCAGGTTTAATGTGGACAATTAGTGATTTTCTAGCGCTAGCAATGCTTTCTGGATGGAGTACTAAAGGAAAATTAGCATGCCCCACATGTAACTATGACACATGCTCTCAATATCTCAAACATAGTCGTAAAATGTATTACTTAGGTCATCGGGCATTTTTGCCTCCTGATCATCCATTTAGAAGAGACAAAAAATCTTTTAATGGAGAGGAGGATCATAGACCTGCACCTACATCTTTGTCGGGCATAGAAGTGCTTGAAAAGTTACATAATTTCAATAATGTTTTTGAGAAGGGCAACAAGAAAAGACGTCGAAATAATGAGGGTCCACGGAAGAAAAGATCCATCTTTTTTGAATTACCATATTGGAAACATAATAAGTTGAGGCACAATCTTGATGTGATGCATATTGAGAAAACTATATGTGATAGTTTGCTTGGGACTTTATTAGATATCCCAGGAAAGTCAAAAGATCACGTTAATTCTCGCTATGACTTGCAAGAAATGGGGATACGAAAGGAGCTTCATCCAAGGAAAGATAATACAAATGGAAAAGCTCATTTAGCTAAATCTTGTTTTACCATGAAACTAGAAGAAAAACGATTATTTTTCACTGTCTTAAAAAATGCAAAATTCCCAAAAGGATTTGCCTCAAACATATCAAATTTTGTGGATGTGGATGAGATGAAAATATCAGGGTACAAAAGCCATGATGCTCATTTTATAATGCATTACTTGCTCCAAATTGCGGTTCGAAAAGGATTGCTGAAGAATTTTTCAGTAGCCTTGATTAGGTTGGGGAACTTCTTTAAAGCTATATGCAGTAAGGTTATAAAGCGAGCATATCTTGAGCCAATGCAGATTGAAATCAAAGAAATTGTATGTGAGCTTGAAAAGATTTTTCCTCCATCTTTTTTTGATATAATGGAACATTTGCCTATCCATTTGGTTGATGAAATTAGATTGGGTGGTCCAAATCATCTTCGATGGATGTATTCCACTGAGAGAAAAGTGTGTAAGTTCAAGGGTCTTGTTTGTAATCGACGTTATCCAGAAGGTTGTATAGCAGAGGGATTTGATGTTGAAGAGTTCTTGATCTTTGGTTCGAGATACCTACATTATGGAGTGAAGACACCATTCAGTAGGTACCGGGCGAGGATGATAAGGATGTTGAAAAAGAGGGAGATGATTTGTCCCTTTTGTTTCCTAAGCTTGGGCATCCAGTTGGAAATGGGAAGAAGAAAAAAGGAAAGACTTTTACCATGGATCTAGAGTTCTCTAGTGAAGTACATCGATATGTTCTCTTTAATACTGGTCATGAACAAGTGGAAGATTTTATCAAGTAAGATAAAAATATAGTAATTATATATAATTTAAACTTCATCTGTTCAATTATTATAAAGCACTTAAAACTTCAATTATAAATGCCTAATAATCAAACTTGAATTATTCATACTTGCAGGGAGCATAAGATGTTAATTGATAGTAATATTAGATCAAATGCATGGACAAGAGCAAAGAGTCATAGTCAGGAATTTGGCAACTGGTTCAAAGAGAAAGTTAAAAATGTTGAAGTGCCTAATCAGTTAAGATGGCTAGCTAAAGGGCCTAATAGGGTGGCAACCAAAAGATATAATGCATATTTCATTAATGGATACTGATTTCATGCATTAAAACGTGATTACTCACACAAGTCTCAAAATAGTGGAGTGACTTTATCAGCGACAACTAATAGTTTTGCTAGTGCTCGAGATCAAAATCCCATTGATGGAGAGGTTATATATTATGGGGCTATTCAAGATATCATTGAGGTTGATTATTACAATTGTTTTAGTGTTGTACTGTTTAGATGTGATTGGTTTCATAATGAAATAGATGAATATGGGTTAGCTCGTGTGTACTTCAACAAATCACGAAGTATGAATGACCCTTTTGTGTTGGCATCTCAAGTGCATCAAGTATTTTATGTGGCGGATCCAACCAAGAAGGATGTTTATTATGCAAGGAATAAAGTGCTTGTTGATTTGTATGACTTGGAGGAAGAAAATTGTCCTAATATTGGAGATACATTTTGGAGAGAGCTAAGTGAAGATATTGGTCCCTCAGATAGATTATCCAATGTTGACATGTGATGGTCAAGAGAAGATATTCCTGTTGATGTTTTTTATATGCCATCTGATGCTCAATTTTCAGAGGATACAACTATGGGAACGTCGGAAGAGGAGGATGATTTGACGATACTGATTGGGATTCGATGGATGTGGATGTTAAATAAATAATTTATGAATGTCTTGTAAATATATATTTATCATCGTTTTATTTTATTTTGAGTGAGTGATAAATGTCCTTTCCTTAGAAATACATGTTTCTTTTATTCTTTTTTCTTGAAATTATATTCTGATTTGTTTCTTAGAAATACATGTACCTTATATTGTGCTTAAAAAGATCTGATTCTTATTCATACATATCGTTTTGACAGATTCAATAGTCATGAGGAAGGAGGAGACTTCAAAACAAAACAAGAAAGGAAAACGAAAACAATATGTGCAAGCTGGAACACTTACATCTATGGCTTACAAAAGGGTTTCTTCACTGAGATCAAAAGAGAATGTTCAATCTATTCTGCCGCGAAATTCCTCTACTCTTGTGGCACAAACTTTACAAAAAGAATTGCGACAAGTGCCTCAGAATTCTTGTACTTTGAAAGCACAGTCTAAAAATGATCAAATGCCTCAGAGTTGTTCCACTCTAAAAGCAAGATCTATGCAGAAATCACAGCAACATATGCCTCCAAGATTTTCCACTTTAAAAGCACACGTTGTGCAGGAACAAGTGCAACCAACACCTATGAATTCTTCCACTGTAGTAGCACAAGTTTCAGAGAACCAGCTGCAACATGTGCCAAGAGAATCTCCTACTGTAGTGGCACACGATATACAGGACCAAGTGCAACAAGAGACACAGAATTCGAAAGAAAATTACCTATCAGGAGAACTAGGTAAAAACATATAAATTCACTTCTAAATATTTTAATGTATTGGAATTGTAAAATCAGTTAACATTGTTGATATGTTGTTTAACTTTTCTTCGTATTATTGTAGGGCCTGTGACTCAAAAAAATAAAAGAGGTAGTACGGTAATGCAAAGTGTACATGGGCGACAAGCGCGTAAGTTGGTCGTGTTGAATAGGTACAATAAACCCATTGGTCCTACTAATGCCATTGTAACAGAGTTGGGGAGTTTTCTTGTAACCTTGGCAAGAAATGCAATGCTTTGTCCTCTTAATATTCATAATTGGAAGAATATGGACACAAAAAAAGATTTGTGGGATTATACCCAGGTTTGAGTTCCTGTATTTCTAATTTCAGTTATAAACTTTTCTTAATTTTTACTACTATAAAGAACAAATTGTAGGAGAAATATGATATTCCTGATAGTTCAAAAAATTGGGCTTTGGAGGGAATCAGAAATGCTCGGAGAAAGTATAGGAATGACTTGTATGAGAATCATTATAAAGCATATGATAATGATGATCTTCGAATGGCAAATAACCCCAAAGATGTTTCAGAATTTGATTTTAAGGACCTTCTCAAATATTGGGACTCTGAAAAATTCAAGGTTAGATTTATGTTTTATGTTCTGATTGATTCATTTTCTGTTTTGAATTCATTTTTTAATTTACGTAGAATTTACTAACTCATTTATTTACAGGAAATGAGTGAAAGAAATACCAAAATTCGAAAAAAATGGATGAATCCACATACTGCTGGTAAAACAAGTTTTGTTGTGATACGCAATAATTTGGTATGTTATCCTGTTAATCATTAAATATGAACTTGTTGTCATAAAAGATCTTTAATACCAACTTTATGTAATTAGGAAAAAGAGAAGGAAAGCCCCGATGAGCTGTCAGCTAAAGAACTCTTTGTGGCTACAAGATCAAGAAAACCTGGTCGAGTATACAAGGACTCCAACGAAGATACAATTAGTAAAATTTTATGAATTTTATTTGGTTATAATGTTTTTAAGATACTTTATTTGTTCTTAAATACTTGATTTGATTTATTTGAATTTGATTTGTAGGCTGAAATGGAGAAAATGCAAAGTCGACAGAATGAAGATGACAATCAATCATTTAATGCTTTTACAACAGTCATGGGACATGAACACCCAGGGTGCCTGAGATTGTATGGATGAGGAGTTACCAAAAGTACTTTGAAAAGAAAAGCGCTTTCTGAACCTTATTTAAGTGCTAATGATGAGAGGATGGAAAAAAATGGAGGAATTGGAAGAGAGGATGCATCAAAGGATGGCGGAAAAATTAGAACAACAAAAAGTAACCATACACCAAGAAGTTACAAATGATATTCTTGGACGACTTAATCGTATGTACCCTGGGCTTCAATTGAATGCTGCCATGTTGGCATCAGTGGGTGCTCAGTCACCACAAGAAGCTATGCAACCGTTGAATCATCCATCTTCTAGCAAAAACCATCAAGGTATGTCGTTATTCTTCACTTAATTCTTTCATCCATCTTTAATTATAGCTGTTCCAGTTGAATGTTGAGTTTTCTACTCACTTTTTGTGTATAGATTTATCTCGATCAGGACCCTGTTTTGAGTATCAGAACCTTGGACTCTTCTTTTCCTTTCCAAATGTTTTGGTTGTGAAAACGTTAGTCTTTGAATCATTGTTCTCTCATTAGTGTGCCATCTTAAATTGTGAAATTATTGTGGCTCTTATTTGTTAGTGAAGTTGTTGGACGGTTGGAAATGATAAATATTTAGCACTAAAGGGCTGGCCTATTGCTGACATAGATGAACTGTTGTTGTAAGTACTAGTTTGTAGACAATTTGTGTGAGTATCTACGCTGTTGTTGGTCCTTATGCGAATATTAGTAACTTGTTGTTAGTTTAAATTAAGGATCATCCTCGCTTGACTTGGAAGATCTGAATAACCATGTTGGTTAAATAATGTGCAAGCATATTTCCTTCGTTGTCAGTGTGTTTAATTTGAATCCGGCACAATTGAGATGTATCCATTATGTCTCCAATAATTATGTATTTGAGTTTTCACCATTGTGCGACTTTAACTTGGCCAAATAGATTTTTTTTCCTATATGTAGTGGATTCTGGTGATTTATAACTTCCATGGCTTGAATTTGACTAGTTATGGTGAATTGGAAGGGTTTGAATAAAGTTTGAAGGTTCTGTCCCTTCCTGTTTTGTTGCTAAAATTCCTTCCCTTGAAAATTGTTTTTTTTGAGATATTGTGGTATACATTGGTACACTGCTAGTGTTGCTATATTTGAGTGTCATGTTTATTTTATTATATATTCCCCTTGAATGTGTTTTGTTAATGTGTCTCTCTTTCAATACAAAGCTATATTACCAATTTTTGAGCCATTTGTATCGCCCAACCAGTCTTGCACCCACTAAAAGAAAAACAGTTCCAATCTGAGCCATTTCAGGTTGCTAGATACAACTTGCATTTTACAGCAGGCAAAAAAATAGTAAAATGTTTATGTCAAAGAAAATAGGCAGGCTGGTTAAATAGTTTGACTAACTAAAGGTTACTTAATAGTAATTGGCCAAACTGTAGGTTATATCGATTATTTTCTGCTACTATATAATGCACCAACCTTTGTTAACATACTCAAAGTATGTGTTGTGATATAAGGAAAAAAGTACAGATTGCAAGAAATGCACTTTTGGCACATTACATATGCTCGATAAGTTAGAAGTGACTCTTTATATAAATGGATTGTTATAAGTATTGTTTTTCTATGTAATGGTGACTAAGTGGGAATCAAGACATGTAAAGATTCTGTCTTTCGCATTTTCTGTTTGGTTTCATCACTATATCTTGTTATTTGCTGTCACTAAACTGTTTTTTGAATGTGTTTTTGAGATGATTTGTTCATTTGGTGAAGTTGAGTCACAAGACAGGAATGTGTTTTGCATATTCTCTTCCTCTGTTTCCCTCATATCCTCCTTCATATGGTGGAAGTTCTATTTTTCACAAGGAACCAAACTCATCTTCTTCATCCCCATCTGGAAACAAGATCAGTCCAGTTGTTCTTTTCATTATAGTTATATTAGTTGTCCTGTTTTTCATATCTGATCTGCTCCATTTGCTAGTTAGGTTTCTTATCAAACACCCTTCTTCTTCAGCGTCATCTCAATCTAATGGATACCCAGAAATTTCTAGTTCAGATTCTTTGCAAAGGCAGTTACAATAGTTATTCCATTTACATGATTCTAGTTTGGATCAAGAATTTATTGATGCATTACTTGTCTTTTTGTACAAAGAGGTTGTTGGTCCTAAAGAGCCCTTTGATTGTGTTGTTTGTTTGTGTGAATTCTCTGATAAGGATAACTTGAGATTGCTCAGCCATGCTTTCCATAACAACTGCAGTGATACTTAGCTAAGTTTACCTTCCATTCCTTTGGTTTTACCTTTTTTCTTTATGCACAGTTGATTGAGCAAATGAAATGTTTGATTATTTTAAGCTTTTATTTTTCTGGTCATTTATAGGTGGAGAAGATAACGAAGGGGATGATGAAAGCAGTGATGAAGACCTTATTACTTGATCTAGTTGATTGAAAGATGTAGAAACCTTTTAATTTAGCTCGACTCTTTTGCTTCTTGACACTTTGAAACTTTTGTTAAGTTACAATATTTTGTTTTAATTTCTATTAGTATGGAACCTGTGCAAACTATTGAAAACATGTGTTTTTGTATATATATTTTACCTTTATGGATATTGTGATGACTAGGATATTTTGAATTATATATGTGAATTGGCTATATATAATTAGTTCTTTTCTTACGTAATTTGATTTAGAGAATTTTTTATAAATTGTTGTTGATTTATATACATATATATATATATATATATATAATGCTCAGGAAACCTAAACTATTGCAACATGTTAGGAAAAACTGTAGATTCATATAGATTGGTTGCAATCGAAAATAAAAATGTTGCAATATCAATTAAAGTCGTTGCCAAAATATTTAAAAAACTGTTGCCATAGGAATAATCTATTGCAACGGTTACTAATAGTTACCACATCCCTAATGCAACAGTTGTAAACTGCTACAACTGTTGTAATATTATAGTGCTTATAGATGGACATAAAACCGTTGCAATAGAGGTTCCTATAGCAACACTTTCAAGAACCGTGACATTAACTGTTACAATAGACCTATAGTAACGCGAGTAGATGAGACGGTTGTATAACCGTTGCTGTAGATCTCTTGCAACGGTTTTAGGTCCTATTGCAACGCATATGAAACTATTGTTGTAGATCAAAATTCTAGTAGTGTCGCAAGCCTCAACTCTCGTGGTGAGAATGTCAATAGAATTTTGAAGGGGGGTCAATGCAGCAATAAAGGCAGCCTCAATAATCATGGGGACAAATCTCTCTAATCAGGTCGTCCTCATATCACCTTAATGGGCTAGATGCCTCATCCTCAGGATCATCGCCTGAGTAATCTTGGTTGGCTGGGAGGAAGAGGAGGTGCCTGGAGCCTTTGCAGAAGAGGAAGGTATAGAACTACCTGAAGACCCGGAGGTCTGAGTAGGCAAAGAAGACTCTGTAGGTATCGAATCAATGTCCACCTCTAGGGATGTGTCCACTAGAGCTACCCTCCTCCTGTCAGCCTTCTTTCTAGTATACTCGACCTCAATGTGACGGATGTCGATGGAGGAAGACGAGGTAACATCAAAGTCTCTAGCAGTATCCCAAGTTTGCCAAATTTGGCCAATTGACGACCTTTGACCTTAAGAACAAGTCACCCGCTCTATCATTAGGAAAAATACGTCGTTTGGCACAAATACGGGCTACTCAAACTTCATCCAACTAAACTAAAAAACATGCAAGCATAACCCCACCAAATTTATTTCAGTTTAGACCACAAAAAAGATTGGAATTCAACATTCAAAACATTACTGGGAGGATATTCAAATTAAAAATAGGCATTTAAACATTCTAATCATATCAGAGAGGCCCATTATATATCAACAACATAGTATTGCTTCCATAAAAATACAAATTAATAAAAATAAATGCGGGATTTGGAAAACCAACCTTAAATACCGAATAATAAGGACTAAAAATCTAGGCAGTAATGTAATCCACTTCGAACACTACTCTGATGACTAAAATACTTCTTATAAATATGAAAATATCGAAAACACTAAATAGATGCAAGTTTGGAAAGATGAAAAATGAGGGAAAATGGAAGACATTGAAATTTAAATCTTTGGCATTTTAACAAACCGTCCAGTTCTCGCCCATCCGCGATATTAGTCATGATCGCCGATCGACTCGGCGACGGGCCTAGTGGTCACTTACCTTGCTCAATTTTATAGGACCTTCAATTGATATGGGATTCCAAACGGCGGTATAGATAATGATAGCCGACCTGGTCGGCAAATCGCCAATAATTTCCTAGGCTCGTCGAGTCTTATAGACTCTACCTTAAAGTTGTCTTGATTCCAATGGCGGTCTGGGTCGGGATCGCCAACCTTTTCGATAGTTTGCCGACTGGACCCTTAGCTCGCCAACTTACACTTTCCACACTTTAACATGCACAATCAACACACCATTATTTCTTTAATCAAATATAAAGCCATAAAGGGTCTTGGGTTGCCTCCTAAGAAGCTCCTTAGTTAACGTCGCGGCACAACGTAAGTCAACACCTAAGCTTTATTTTCAGGGTCGGACATGGTGTCACTAGGCAACACCTCTTTATGTTGTGAGTAGAGGCACAATAGCAGTTGGTTTATCTGGGCATATTGTAGCTGAATAATAACGGAATGAGAGATTGTCATCTGATTCAAAATTTCAATATTCACTTTTATCTCATTTAACACCCTATCTTGTTCTTCGATTTTGTGCAGAATGAGTAAGAGCACCTCTTCATTTTCTTCACCCTCCTGCTCCTTCACCTTTTTACGCTCGCAAAGTGGAGAGTGCTTGTCATTTTTCGTGGAATGTGCTTCCAATTCCATCACTTTCTTGGACAAGATGTCCAACTTAGTCAACAATGCAGCCCATTCTTGGTTTTTTTTGTTTCCTTGTTGGTCTTAGTCATGCCATCAAGGAGTTGGGCTACTGCTTCATAGGGTTGTTGAATCAAACCTCCCACAAAGAGTTGGTCAGCAATACTTCTATTTTCAGGACCAAGACCCCTATAGAAGTATTCTAGTAGCACTTTATCGGGCATTCCATGAGTTGGGCATTGTTGCAGTATTGCTCTAAATCACAGCCACATATCATGGATAGTCTCAACCCCCAATTGGTTGAACATTATAAGGTTATCCCTAATATTATACTATTTCAAAAAGGGATGATCTATTTGGTAACCATTGTAACCATTCATATTCATTTTTCCAGCTGTAATACACAAACAAGCTAAACAAAACTAAAAAATTAAGTACGTAGAACTACAACT
This sequence comes from Solanum commersonii, assembly GCA_029007595.1. Classification (NCBI taxonomy): domain Eukaryota; kingdom Viridiplantae; phylum Streptophyta; class Magnoliopsida; order Solanales; family Solanaceae; genus Solanum; species Solanum commersonii. Next base: position 9,177,940 of record JAJTWQ010000006.1, read on the forward strand.
AACAAGGGCAAAATTCAACTTAACTAAAAATTAACAATTAACACCACTCCCCAGCAGCGGTGCTAATTTGATTTGACAAGGGCTTCATCCAATACTAAGCGTCCACGGTCGTTTAATAGTAATATAACACAACTAGTGAGTTAGGGTCGAGTCTCAAGTGACCGGTTTGTAATTGAGAATCAAGCGAAAACCAAGAACTTCGCTCAAGTCAATTATAGCTAATGATATATACGAAGAAAAACATATCAAATTAAAGGGTGACATTTGTCAAAGGGGATTTTGTAGTCAATTATTAACTAGAAGTAGCAAATAATATAGAAATACGAATATGGAGATGGGATTCTTGGGATGTCATAGGATTATGGGCTAAGATAAACAACCGGGTAAATGCTATAGATAGTAAATCTCTGTAAGTTGGTAACTAAGCTAGACTTTAGTGGCGGAAAGCTTTCTCTCAAACAATTTAACTTGTATCAAATCGGTTTCTCTCGAACACAAATAAGCGACAATTAACCACAACCTTCACCTTAGTCCATTCACTCTCTCGAGCTAAATGTGTGGGAGAGGGTTTAGGATTCACTCTCTTGAGCTGAACCAACGACACCCCAATAACCACCAACTATCGATTCAGTAGTTTTGGTTTTAACACCTCTTTCTCGAGCAGGACAAAAACATGAAGTTAAAATTGTATTTGCAACTACAACTCCATTAAATTCAAACACAACAACTAAACAAAATCACCTTTAGACAACAAATTAACTATCAATTAGCAATACCCAACAGTAAATTCAACCCATATTCACATAATCATACCCCAAGAATTGAGGTTTTAGCTAGACATAGTAAGGAGATAGAAATTGATACTGAAAAGTGTGTCCATCAAGTGGGTATGATAGATATTGTATTTACACACGTCTAAGATGAAGAATGTTCAAGACCCACTTCCAATTGCTTAGAAATTGAAATATTCCAATCTTAAAAGCTTTGTAACAATGTCCCCAAAACTCTAAGTTCTAAAAACTAATAATAATGTTTGATATTCTGAAATTCGATATTGATTGCCTCCTAAACTAAAAATTCAAACAAGTATTTATAGTTGTCAAAAAAATGTGTTGTGAAGGACCACTCGACGCAGTTAGTCAGGATCACCGATCGACTCAGCAATCCACCTTTTGGTCTGGTTCATCGCCTTTCTGCATTGACCTTCAGCAAATTTAGGTTCTGTAACTTTAGGCGATAAAGCACTGCATCACAGAATTGTTCAGCAACTCGCCGACTCAATTTTCTCCTTCAGAGCTTGGCACACTGGAACATTAGGCGAGACCATAGCGATTCGTTGACTCGCCTAATGATTTAGACGATCCTCAGGTCGTCTTTTCTTTATCCTTTCACCTGCCTTGTTCCTTTTTGCCCAATAGTGTCCATGCTTTGCCTCTAACTCCAAATACCTATAACTCGAGGATTTTCATAAGTTATTGAGACAAAATATGCATTTGAGGACACTAAATCTATCAAAATAAAGACGTAAAAGAGTGCAAATTGTGGACTCATCAAATTACTTTTATAGTTATAGGTATTCGACTCCATAACCATTTTAAGGAATCATAGGTATTCACCTCCATGCCCCACATTATATGATATATGTATTCACCTCCACATCATTTAACAAGGATCGTAGGTATTAGCCTCCATGTCCAATTTGATATGATATAGGGATTCGCCTCCACATCACTTTTTAGGGATCATACGTATTAACCTCCATGATCAACAATAAAGGCTAATGGGTAATCACCTCTTATCATGCTTGAGGAGTTATAAATTAAGGGTAGTCACCTCACACTCCTCATGACATGGGTAATCACCTCATGTTTATCATCTATTGTTTACTAACTTAGGAATATGTGAACTCACCTCACATCATTTTCATATGAAGGTCTTGGGGAATCACCTAAAGCCTCATGTCAATTTATAGTCTATTGAAGTAGATTCATTTTAGGGGAGCAAACATTTCAACCTAGAATCATTCTACGTGAGAAAACCTTTGAACATCATCTTCATTATGTGTTCATGAGAATAGTCTTTCGATCAGCACAACAACAATATCACAATCATTAACTCTTCACTCTCAAAGTGTTCTTAAAGCATTTACATAGATTTCATGAAAATATGACAAATCTCATACATTCATAGCATGGATCATGTGGATAAATCCTTCCACAACAATCCTATCTACAATTCAACATTTATAATGGAAGCTTTACTCTCAAAACCCTAGTCATCATAGTTCATCATGCAAGCTTTAATTTAAAAGCATACTAAACATAACCCATAATATTAGCTTTACTCTACAAGACCTACAAATCATCATTCACCATACATTCCTTAATATCAAGACAATCCTAATCTCAAAGCCTACAAGTCATACCTCATTACATATACTTGATCTCAATCAATTCACATCTGTATGCTTTCATCCTAAGCAATATAGTCATAGTTGATCATGTTGCCCCCAATCTCAAGCACTACTAACCATAATTCATCATACATGCATTAATCACATTCAATTCATGTCTATATGCTTAACTATCAATAGGTCTTCAAAATACTTCATCAATTCTAGAAGATCACATTTAAAACCTCAATTCCCCTTTCTTGGCATAAAACCCAATTATATCAAATTCATATTTCTAGACATAGGTCAGGCATGGGTATATGTAAAATCATCTTAAGAACATGTAACTCCTTCAACTCAATAATAAACAACCATAATCCACTCAATTTGATCAATGCCCATAACATTAAAAGAAACCCTAACTAGAATTGGGGGAATTTTTCTTCTAAATTGGGGAAAACATGGGGGGCTTCATGAATGAAAGAACTCCATTAATGAATAAGCCGTCATACCTTGATTAAAAAGCCTACCAAGATTGAGGAAATGGAGACTTGACTTGAACTAGCATGAACCATCTTTTTCTCCTTAAACTTTCTAAAGAGAGAAATATTTGAGAGGATAAACATTGTGATTCTCTTGGGCAATTAATATGGGTATTGGGAAATAATGACTTGAATGGTGAGTTTAAACGTAAAAATAGCTAATATATGTTTACAAAACCTAGATAAAATTACCTTACTTAATGGCCCCCTTCAATTGGAATTTCCCAAAAAGCCCTTAAATAGGTATCCTAATGCCAGGTTTAACAAATGGCTCCACGAGCCGTGGTCCTCACCACTGGTCATGGTCCTTTTGCTTGTGGCTAGGACATTAAGTTTTAACCTCCAAAAGTTGAAGACATCTTCACTGGCCTTCCACGAACTGTGGTCTTCACCACTGGCCGTGAAGTGGCTGGTGAAGTTGTTCCATCTTAGGCATCCTCAAGGGTAGCTACTGTCTTAGCCACCACGGGCCACACCATGAGCCGTGGTCCTCACCACTGGTCATGGTGGTGGTTGTGAAGGTGAGACAGTGCTTGCAGGAAAGTCGGGCAACCTTGGCCCTTTCCTATTGGGTTGAGAAGTAGAGAAAGCAATATTTACCAAATCCAATTTTTGTTGTCAACATTACAGGAAATGGAAGGCCTCCTCTCTACATTCCTTTTCTGAATTCAAACTTCGAACATGTAATGAACCCACCCTCCAACCCTACTCAAAATCCTACTGCCGTTTACTTAACTTCCCCTAATCCCCATCACCTCACTTCTTCATATCCAGCGTCACCTCCTCTTCAAAATGCCTACCCTCATACCATCTCTTCCTCTTAAAACAATAATATAAACAATTCTCAAACCTTTCCCATATTAAATTCCAAAATACTAACACTCAAGCGTTCTCCCATATATACGAAGCCACTGAAAACACCCAAAACTTTTCCAACGCTAAATCCTTTCTCCCAAAAATTACTTTCCAAATACCAATCCACAATGACCCTTAATCTAATTGCTCTGAACTCGATCATTATGAAGAGAAGGAAAAAGAGTGAAGGGCTAAGGAAGAAGTGGAAAAGAACAATATAAAGGATGAGATGAAGAAAACGATGAAAGAGTTGCATTATTCTACAAAAGTCGTTTGATTGAATTATTAAGATTTATGCAACCATCAAAATTTTGACCTTCCAGAAGGTTTGAAGGTGCTGAAGTTCGACACTTTTTGAGGAACTAGGAATTATTTGGATCATGTGAGAGCTTAATGTAACCAACTCGTAGAAGTTGGAAGTAACAAAGCCTTATTAATGTAGCTCTTCAGCCTAAATTTTATTTGATGAGTGTTGGAATGGTTAACCTCTCAAGAAATGAAGAAATAGTGGCGCTTAAATGTACTAGCTAAGGATTTCGTCAAATGGTTCACCTATAATGTAGAGATTGTTATAGATCAATACTATTTTGAGAAGATAAAACATAAATCAACCGAAAGATACCAAAAATATGCGTATAGAGGAGGAAAGAAGTTGCTAAGGTCCCGTCCTTCTATGTCGAAAAAACAAATTATTGAATTATTTGTACGTATTCATGAGCCTAAATATTACGATAGGATAATGATGCTCATTGGACAAAAAATTTCAGAGATAGTCAAGGTAGGTGAGACTATTGAGGATGGGCTAAAGATCGGGAAGATTTCCTATGTCACTGCCTGAGTAGAATCATCTACCTTATTAAATAAGAAGAAGAGTGAAGATGTGTCTTATATTTCCTACGTGTCTGAGGGATGGAAACATGCTAGGAGATCTTCACCTTACAGAGTCCATCCCGAAACTTCAAAGAATTGATATATGATCTAGTATGCTCAATCTGGTTATCTGACTCCTCCCCTCTACCAAAGTACCCCTTGCAGTTTCCAAACTCCCCCTCCAAGCTATCAAATACATCTACCTGTTTATAAAAATTTACCTCCACAACATCAAAATGTCCCCCCCGACTTATTAAGCTTTATCCCTTAACTTTTCAAATATTCAGGCTCCTCCCCTATTTATAATACCCCACCTCCACACTACAAAAACACTCCATTAAACTACCAAGCTCCTCACCCAAATTATCAAAACCATTTATAATCGAGGTTTCAAGAACCTCCCCGCCAAAATACTCCAAACTATTGCCAAGTACCTCCCCCTCAAGAAAGCAATTATTATCCCCCTCATCCTCATTTCGAGAAGTAAAATACAAGAAATTACACTACTCTCATTGAAAGTCGGACAAAGTTGTTTGAGTAATTGACTGTGGTATGCATAATTCATTCTGTTGAATCGAATCTAGTTGACACGACCTCCAGATTCTACAGAACTGATAGAAGGTAAGTTTATTATTCCAATAGCATTGGCCGTGATACTGAGGGTTTTGATAATTTAAAGAACAAAATCCAAGACTTTATCGACCAAAAACAGGTTACTCTATAGACTGTTGTGCCCCGTGTCAATAGTTATCCTTTTCCAAACCATGGAGGTGTCACTATCAACATGATAGATAGAGAAGACGCTTTGTGTGAGACCAAGGCAATAGTCCTGCCCTGTCATGATAGCATCGATAAAGTTGTGGCCTCATTGTACATAAAAGAAACGAAGGAATTTTTTACTATGACACCCGAGAAAGTTTTTGCTTTGGTGCCAAGGGAAATTCCTATGAAAGAAAGGTTTGTGATTGAAACTTCTACCAGTCAAGGAATGAACAAATGCGGTAGCTATTATACGCCAGAAGAATTAGCCCAGGGATAGCACAAGAAGGAAAAATAGAAAACGCCAATCCACGAAGTGGAGGCAGAAAATTTTTGGTAGAAAATGCAACGAAAAGACTTTCATTGTGAAGCATATGGAGAAGACCCCAACTCAAATATATGTGTGGGACTTGTTGATGAGGTCACAAATGTATAGACAAGCCTTGAAAAGGGCTTTGCACAACACATGCATTCGTGGGTACAAATAATGATAATCTGGGAGCTATGGAAAGCCAAGTCATTCGGTGGCATCACATCAAATTATCTAATGAAGTTCTACCCTTTGAAGGTACAATGCACAACAAAGCTCTACATGTCACTATCAAGTGTAGAGATAAGCATATAAACTTTGTGTTGATTGATGAGAGATCTAGTTTTATTATTTTTCCACTATCCACTCTCAAACCATTAAATTTTTACTTGGGAAAGGTTCACCAGAACCAAGTCAACGTAGAAACTATTGATGGAGGACAAAGAGAGACACTAGGAGCAGTAAATTTGATGATTCAAGTTTGACTAAAGAGTTCTTAGTTGAATTTTAGTTAATGGTAACAACACTAGTTACAACTTGCTATTAGGAAGAAAATGTCTCCATATGGCCGTCGATATGCCTTCTATCCTCCCACAATTGATGAGTTCATATGGAATTACCATGAATTTGTCATTTATGGTGAAGGAAGTCATTTAAATTGGTATGCACCAAAAATTTTATAAGGTCGGAAGATGTTCTAATTTTCTACACGATGGAGATACTGAATCCCAGTAGTGGTGATTTAGCTCCATAGTTCCCAATTCCTTTCATCTATAAGTTGATAGCCACTGTCATGCTTGGAATTGGTTTTGAACTAGGTTTTGCATTGGAGAAGTATTTTTCAAGAAATCGTCGAGCCTATTTAGATTCATGTTAGTGGGTCAAAGTTTTATTTGGCATATGTTCCAATGGAAAATGACGATGTAAAAGTGATGTGCAAGAATGTTGATCGGGCTTTGGCAAGGCCAATACCTCAGTTATATCACTCGTTTCCTATGCATGAGTATGTTAATGATGGCGATCTTGGGGAAGGAATCTTTGATCTTTTTTATGAAGTTGATGCAATATGTGAGGAGGTGACTGAGAAATAAGGAATTCGTTATGCTAAACTAGAGGAACAACTGCCAAATTTGACCTCCACGCCACTCTTGATTCCCCAACCGTCTTAATAGAAAAGCTATGTTCTATGTCTACTTGTAAAAATCGATGGTAGTCGAGAAGAGGCATGAGACCTACCCTTTTATGCAGATTTTACTTAATTGAGTATTAAATTCCCCCTTGATATTTGAATAAGGAAAATTTTCCCTTGTTCATGGCAAAAGTCTATACTACATTTAATTTAAATGTAGGCCTATCTTATCGTTAAATTTTCTTATTTGCTTATATTTTTATATTTAACTTCTCAATTTTGTTTGTTTATGATTTCAGTAATAGTAATTTAAAATCTTCCAACATCATGTTATGTCACAAGGTAAATGAACAAAATGAGGTAGATGTTGATGAGTACGAGGACTATGACAAAGAGACTGCAACACCTGAATATGTTGTCAAAGATTTTAGACAATTTGAGAATCAACAGAAGCCAAATGTATTTGCTTGTTCTTTTAATGACATGCCAGGATTAAGTATGAACATTGTTTCTCACAAGTTTCCAATCAATCCGGATTTCATTCAAGTGAAATAGAAAACTCATAAGTTCAAGCTAAACTTAAATTTTTTAATCAAGGAAGAGATTATGAAGAAAATTTAGTCCAAATTATTGGAAGTAACGCAATATTCGACTTGGCTGGAAAACATGCTTCTGGTAGCTAAGAAGGATGAAAAGATCATAATTTTTAATTGATTATAAATATCTTAACAAAAATAGCTCGAATGATAATTTTTAACTAGCAAATATTCATATTCTCATTGATAATTGTGACATGTATGAGATGCACTCATTTGTGGATTGTTATACGGTTTATCACCAAATCCTGATGGATGAAGAAGATGTGCAAAATCAAGATTTCATCACTCTTTGGGGAAAGTATCATTACCTGATGATGCTCTCTGGCATCAAGAACGTCGGTGCTACTTATACCAGGACTTTAACAACCATGTTTCATGATATGATTGACAATGAAATTGAGGTATATGTGGATGATGCCATAATCAAGTGTCATAAGAATTTAGATCACTTCTCATCACCTCGATCGATACAACTTGAAACTAAATCCTGCTAAATGTGCTTTAGGAAAGACAACTGGCAATTTATTGGGATTCATAGTCATTAGAAGAGGTATCAAGCTTGATACTTCTGACATCAAGACGAACCAAGAGTTACCAACCCCAAATACTTTGAAAGAGGTGATGAGCTTTTTGGGAAGGTTCAACAACATTAGCCATTTCATACCTCAATTCACTATGCTTTGGGAGCCCATCTTTATATTGTTGATGAAAGATGCACTGACCAAGTGGACTTGATAATGTCAAAGTACTTTTGATGCCATTAAGGTTTACTAATCCAATCCATTGATGTTGGTTCCACCATGAGAAAGGAATGCTTTGTTACTGTTTCTATCGATCAAGGATAATGCATTTGGATGCCTGCTTGGTGAACATAATGAAACTGGGAAGAATGAGCGAGCAATATACTATTTGAGCAAGAAGTTCACTCCATATGAGTCCCATTACAGTCTTTTGGAGAAAACATGATGTGCGTGTACTTAGATTTCTCAAAAGTTGAGACATTATTTTTCTTCGTACACTAAATACCTCATTTCCAGGATGGACCCACTAAATTATATTTTCTAGAAGGCAATGACAATCGGGAAGTTGGCTAACTGGAAAATGTTGTTGAGTGAGAATGACATCGTGTATGTGACTCAAACAGCGATAAAAGCACAAGCCTTAGTTGATCATCTCGCGGAAAATCTAGTTATGAAGATATAAACCGCTGAAAAGTTACTTCCTTAATGAAGAAGTGGCATATGTTGGAGAAGTCATTTCTGAATCATACCCTGGTTTGAGGGTGTTCTTTGCCAAACAAGCGAATCACCAAGTAAAAGGTATTGGAGTGGTCATAGTGTTAGAATCCATTCAACACTATCCTATGGTGCCTATACTTAGATTCAATTGCACAAACAACATGGCTTAATACAAAGCTTGCTTCCTTGGCTTGAACATTGCAATATATATGAACGTTCATGAGTTGATGGTAATTGGAGAATCAGATTTTTAAATTCACCAAGTTCAAGGAGAGTGGGTCGTAAAGAACCCAAAGATCACACCGCTTGTGCAGTATATACAACAATTGTGCAAAAGACTCCATAAGATTGAATTTAGGCATACTCCAAGGATAAAAAATGAGTTGTCCAATAATCTTGCCACCAATATTTCAATGATCAAACATCGAGATAGAAGTTATATTTATTCTTTAGATATTCAGGTGAAAGAATAACATGTTCATTGTTCACATGTTGAGGTGGAATTAGGATGGTTTCCTTGGTATTTTGACATATTGAAGTACTTAGAAACTAGAACTTATCCAGAAAATTTTACTTTCAATTTAAAGAAGGTGATACACCCTATGGCTAGGAATTTGTTTATTAGTGGAGAAATCCTTTATAGGAGGACTCCACATTAAGACCTTCTCAAATGCATTAATGCTATTGAGGTTGCGAAGTTTCAGTAATAGATACTTTCACGTCCCAGGGTACCCCATAGATGTAACATGGTGCATAGAACCCCAAAGGACACCATGTAAGCCACTTAGCATATCACAACTTAAGATGATAGAAAAATACGGAAATTTAAAACATTTTTCATAACATCAAAGTTTCATTAAATGAAGCGGAAGTCTTTTACACATCGTCTCAAACCATCTAAAACATGAATAGACTTTGGGACTCAGCCCATACAATACTTCTAAACATATGATGGAAGACATAAGGACATGGTGGTCAAGCCCTTGAATGCTATGAGGGCTCACCAAAACTTCTCTTCTTGCTCTACTATGAACCTAGCCATGAGGATGGAAGTTAATATCGCCACACACTATGTTTGATAAGAATGTAGGAAAAAGTATGCATTAGGACAAGGCTTAAGTAGTTCACTACCCCTTAAAGTTGTTCGCACAATTCATTTAGACACCTTAACTATGACTATTACCTATTGAACACTTAAATTGTTCAAACAATGTACCTATTAAACAAAAAATGTTGATACAGCAAAAGAAATGTATTTCACTTACTTTGGGCGCATGAATATTTTTTTGAATAATGTTTTATTTTTTTTCCAGAAAAGAATACACTTTTTCGTCTTTAATTGACACTTGGCATTTCAATAAATTATAATAATTTTGAAATATTTTTAAAAAGAGTAATTCTTAATCCATAAAAGAAAGAGCACCCCACCCCCTTCAAGTCATCTTCTTAACCAAATTTAAATTTTCAAAGATGACTAAAGAATCTCCATATTTTTTTTGTTTCTTCTATTCTATTTATTTTTAATATTAATTTTAAAAATAAAAACTTAATCAACTAACTGAATTTGCAAAAAAATAAATTAGGAAAGAAGATTTTTAAACATCGGGATGAAAAAAGTTAGTTGACGTTACATCTCCATTTCCGGCAATATTCGAATAAATATCACCATTCAAATTAAATTGTAAACCCACTAAACTTATCAAAAACAATAGAAAATAATTTGATAAAATTAATTTAGGTCCTCTTGATTTCTCCTTGCAATCGATTTCAAGTTGATTAACCATTGACAAACTTCCTTTTTTCATCACTCTTGTACCAACTCTTTGAATATCTTTCTCTATCAGGTATTAGGAATGAAAAATATTTTTTGATAAAATTAATTTGGGTCCTCTCAATTTTTCTTGGCAATTGATTTCGGGATGAATAACCATTGACAAACTTCTTCATCACTATTTTATTAGTCTCTTTGCATATCTTTCTCTCGCGTATTAGGAATAAAAAATATATTTTTTAAATCATTGAATCTGTAAGTGCTTTGCAGTGAAATTGGTTTTTGTTGTTTGAGAAAAAAAAAATTGCTAGGAAGAAGTTGAAGAAGAAAGGGGGTTGGGTAGCGTGGCATTGAGTAAAATGTGTTGTCATTTCATTTATTTTTTTAATTAAAAAGTACATATAAACTTTATTTGAAATAATTTTCATTTTTTTTAACATAAAAAAAAATTCTATAGTTGTTGGGTTTAGTGCCACATGTCATTTTTTTAACTAGTCATTTTTGCCACATCATAGCAAGTGTATCACACACACCTTACTTTTTTTTACTGATTATCGAAAAGGTCAAATAGGAAAAGGTTTTGGATAGATAAAAGTGTTTAATAGATACTAGTCCTAGTTGAGGTGTCTAAGTAAATTATGCAGACAACTTTAAGGGGCCACAGATGACTTAAGCCTTAGTACACACATGTACTAAATATGATGGCTAGCATAAATCATCAACATAAGCATAATAGAGGCATTAGTCAACATAAGACCTATATGAAAATCATAAGAGACAATAACATAACTCATACGCATAAGAGACATCATCATAACACATAGGCTATAAGCACAAGAGATAACAACATAGTCATAGGCATAATCAATGCATCTAGTTTAGCATAACATAAGAGAAACACTTCATAAGTCACCTCAAGGCAAGCTTGTGCAATGCCTGGAGAAGACCCCATAATCCAACCCATGCTAAGAAAGTCACTTTAGGCCTTCATTAAAATTTATCACATTTTTTATCTCATCGTTAACTTATTTCTCATTGATAAGGGAACATTCCCCTTTAGTCATACATGTATTGGAAGGGACTTTCAAGCTATAATCCAAACTAAGCATACATCATACAAGTGAACCTCATATAAATAACATACTTACAATACTTCCTTACAGTAATTCTTGTTTCATCATATACATGCTACTTACATTAGGTACTTGTCCCTCATATTAATACTAGTCATGGAAGAGTACCTCTTTACTAGTCAAAGACAAGTCATTACTCATGAATGGTTGTGATTTACCAATTTAAGGCTACCAATGAAAAAAAGTTCCTTATGGTAGATCAAGCTACCATGGAAAGCACCACACATATGCAAGTTCAAGATGTATCAAAGAAGGGTAGTATTGCTTAATCCAAGCTACCAAGGATATGGTGTGGCCTAACCACTTCAAGCTACCATGCAAAGCACTTCAGGATGCTTAGTTCAAGATAACCATTGGAAGGGTGCTATTGCTCAATCCAAGGCTATCCATGAGGACTCCTAACTCAAGGTACCAATATTGGTCTTGTTTGACCAAGTAAAGCTATTCATGAAGGGTTATTTTATCACTACTTCAAGCTATCATTGTCGATATATATTTAGATTCATTTAAGTTGAGCAAACCATACAACCTAGAATAATTTTATGTAAGAATACCTTTCAAATCATATTCATCATGTGTTCATGAGAATAACCTTTCAAGAAACACAAAATTTATATTAATTAAGATAGTTCTAAAGATATGGAGATTGTTACTCGGACTCAACTAGTGTAAAAGGTCTCCATCTCATATTCAATGTCATAATCATAGACACTTTACTCTAAAAGTGTTCATAAAGCATTTACATAGGTTCTATAAGAACATGCATAATCTCATATATTCATAACATAAGTCATGTGGGTAAGCCTTCCACAACAACATAATATATAGTCAACATTCATCATAGAGCTTCAATCTCAAAGCCCTACCAGTCTTAACTCATCATGTTAGCTTTACACTCAAGCCCTACTAGCCATAATTCAATCATATAAGCTTTATTCTAAATCCCTAAAAATAATCAATCATAACCTAGTCTCAAGGCAAATCCTAATCCCAAGCCTTACAATTCTTAGGTTATCATGCATACCTGATCTTAGCCAATTCATTTCTATAAGCCTTACTGATAAGCAATTCATGTCTATGAGATTCAATCTCAAGCAATCTAGTCATACTTCATCAGGTAGCTCCCAATCTCTATCACAACACATCATGATTCATCATACATACATTAATAACCTTCAATTCACGTCTATATGCTCTAATCTCAAGCAATCTACTATACATATCGTCAATCTTAGAACATCATCTTTAAATCCTAAATTTCCCTTATTAATGCATAAAACTCACTCACTTCAATTACATCTCTCTAGACATGGTTTAAGCATGTAAACATGTAATTTATTCTTAAAAACATGATATACCCACTCAATTTGATCAACATACAATAATACCCACAATATAGGAAGAAAGCCTAACTAGAATTGGGGGTTCATCTTCAAAATTGGGGGAAAGATGGGACTTCATGCATGAAAGGATCCATTTTTGAATAAGCCATCATACCTTGATTACAAAGCCTACCTATAGCCACCCTTTCGGAGGGATACTACCACTTAACGAGAAACCTAATATAATACATCTGACATTTAAAAGAGATTCACGAAGGTCATATTGATTTTATTCTAGTAGAAGGATTAGGTTCATAACGAATAATTTAGTTAAGGATATACATCTTGCCCATTTAAACATTTATTTGATGTTAAAATTTATATGGCAAAATTTAAACTTATGGCAGACAAATCCTTCCAAAATAATCTAACCAAATAACTTTCGAGATTTTCATGCAAATATTATCGTCACACTTAAAAATGATATAAAAAGAATATTAACAACTTCCGAGTACCAAATTTAGCCGGTTAATGCTTCATACAAACATCCAAACCAATAGTAAATTTAGTATATTACAAGACTTGGGTTTAACTACCCCCAAAAAGAACAAAACAAATAGTCACACTTATATTACAACCCATAGTGACATGATCAAATTAGCCTTCAAAGCTCATGTAAATGTACAAACCATAGATCAGGTACAAGTCCCAAGGTTTATACAAAATATAGATGCCTATAGGCAAATGTGATCTTCCTTAAGTATCTCAAAATCTCCAACTCCAATGGACAACTTCATGCCCACTCTCGATCATTCCTTGTGATAGAAACAACTATCGCTAAGCATATATCATTGTGGTGTAAAAAAGTTTCGAGCCCTCAGATTCACAAAGCTACCTTTCTCAAGTCATAGGATGCATAATTAAAACATACCAAATAAATCAAGTAAACAATATATAAAGAATATCAAGTTTGATAATTAGAGATCCAAATGTCAAGAATGCTCATAGCACCATTTTCCAAGAGATTCAATAACAAGTCTTGCCCAATATATAGATCATGTCGTCACACCAAGCATAACCAGGTATTAAGAAGAATCGACGCCCTGTATCAAGAAGGGTCAAAGCCCAATAATCAAGAGAGCCAAGAACCATATTAAAAATGACTTTCTAGTTCGTACTTAAAATGGACAACTTCCATTCTTAAGACGGACTAAAAATCCAGAGTCAAGATCGCAAATGATCCAAATCAAGAGGCATGCCAATAGTGACAAAGTAACAACCACAAGAAGGACAAGGTCCCAACAAGAGTGTCAAGTGATCAAACAATCTCTACAAGTGGGTGAGTTACACAAGCATCTTTAACGTCTTAAACGATACCAACACGACAATGCAAAGTGACAAGAGGTAACCAAGGTACCAAGATCAACTTTCAGATATACCGGCAGTTAAAAGAGTGCAAGTACAAGTTTATACACAAACCTCAGTTCTTAGCTTAGAAACAGTCCTACACAACTTTAAGATTTCAAACCATAGACCAGCCAATGTATCAAGGTCCTCAACTTGTTCATGAGTATATACAACCTTCAAAATATAATTAAATATCTTCTTTGATTCCTAGCAGCTCAATAATGATGATGTAAAACAAGATTATCATCACAAGTAAGCTTAGCTTGTATAAATACGTGTATGCTCCCAAAACAGTAATTCTGGCCAGCCAAGTACCTCATGTCGCAACTTGGATTTAAAAAGGAAAACGTAAAAAATAGACTTTATAACCTGCATGAAAGATATAGATGCATCTCTTAGGGTTGCAAACAAACAGGAATCATCGCAAAATATATTCTGTACAAAAAGATATATTCAAAACACTAACAGTTGTTCATACAGGATTTGTAATTTCAAAATCTGTACAGAACTTGTACTATGTTGCATCCCATATTGCGAATTAATAACTGCTAAACTAGAGTTTAACATAAACATAAAAGTTGTATTTCTATGAATTAGCATTCCAAATCATATTTATTCACTGTAAACTAAGTTCTAGAGAAAGATATATGCATAAAATGCCAAACACTACTCAGTTCAGAAACATATTTCGTCGCTTACCATAAAGAAGTGTGTGTCTCAAATTCTAGCCAAAAGGGCGAAGTTTTTCTCTTGTGATTTTGAAACACAACTTTTTAGATAATGTTCTAAGGTTCTAATACTTCAGGTGAGACGAATTTTACTAGAAGAGGTGTCAAAATATAGTCTCAAAAGTGAGTGTAGTCACATGTACAACTGTCACTAAAAGGGTTGCCCAAATAAAAGTTGCCTGCCCAAAAAGCATACATATATACCTATATGTATATACCTAATACCAACACTTTCAATTTATATGTAATTCTAATTAGAAAATTACTTAAATACCCCCATACAATACCTGAAATTACGATCACAATTATGTTATGCAAGGTTCCAAATATCACAAAATTTCATGTTCCCAAAATGAGAATAAAACATATTCTAGTACTTAAGTGACGGTAAATCGACATGCAACTCTTGGTTAGTATTTCAGGGTGTTACAACTCTCTCCCCCTAAAAGAAATTTCGTCTAGAAATTTACCTTAAACTAGTCCCGAAACAAGTGCGAATACTAGGTCCTCATATCTTCTTCTCTTTCCCAGGTAACTTCTTTTCCATAATGGTTCCTCCAAAGTACCTTTACTAAGGGGATTCTCTTGTTTTTAAGTTGATTTACTTCTGGAGCTTGAATTAGGATAGGTTCTTCATTATACGTGAAGTCAGTATTAACCTCAATAGATTCAACTAGAAGAACATGAGATGGATCATAACGATATCTTTTGAGCATAGAAACATGGAAGACATTATGGATCTTGTCTAACTCTGGTGGGTTCATATGCAACTGGTCCAACCCTTTCAAGTATTTCATAAGGTCCAATAAATCGGCGACTAAGTTTTCCTTTTTGGCCAAATCTCATAATCTTTTTCCATGGAGACACCTTTAAGAATACTTTATCTCCAACTTGATATTCAATGTCACGCCTTTTAAGATCAGTGTACGACATTTGTCTATCCGAAGAAATCTTTAGACGATCCTTGATAATTTTTACCTTGTCCTCTGTTTGTTGCACAATTTCAAGACCAACAAGCTTTCTTTCACCAACTTCACTACAATAAAGAGGGGTCCAACATTTTCTTCCATATAAGGCTTCATAGGGAGGCATTCCAATACTCGATTGGTAGCTATTATTATAAGGAAATTCTATCAAACTCAAGTGTTTGTCCCAACTACCCTCAAACTCTCTAATGCAAGCTCAAAGCATGTCCTCCAAAATTTGTATCACACTGTCCGTCCGTCTGAGGAGGGCACGAAGTGCTACATTTCAACTTAGTACCCAAAACTTCCTACAAGTTGCCCCAAAATCTAGATGTAAACCTTGGGTCTCAATTAGATACAATAGACACAAAGAACCCATGTAGTCTTACAATCTCATTAATGTACAGTTCTGCTAAACGCTCAAGTGAGTAATCTATCCTAATTGCTAAGAAGTGAGCACTCTTGGTTAGCGTGTCCACAATCATCCATATTGCATCATGATTCCTTTGAGTGCAAGGAAGTCCACAAATAAAGTCCATAGTTATTCTCTCCCATTTCCATTCCGGTATCGACAAGGGTTGTAGTAAACCAACTGGGACTTGATGCTCTGCCTTTACTTGTTGACAAACCAAACATTTGGAAATGAACTCTGCAATGTCTCTTTTCATACCATTCCACTAATAATGTTCTTTGATTGTCTGGTACATCTTTGTAACCCCAGGATGCATTACATATGTTGCAGTATGTGCTTCATTTAATATTTCTCTCCTCAATTTGTCATCATTAGGGACACATAACCTATTTTTATAAAATAAGCCACCATCCTCCGCTAATGTAAAATCAAACTTTTCCCCATTTTGAACTTCTCTGGTCAGTTTTACAAATTTCTCATCTAACTTTTGCACTTCTCGCACCTGTTCAAGTAATATTGGCTTTACTTGCACATTAGCAATAACTGAACCATTTGAATCAAGTGGGAAAAAAATATTCATGGCTCTTATCTCAAGGAGCAAGGGTAAAGGACTCAAAGAAATGCTTGCGAAGGATTTTCGACTTAAGGCATCTGCAACCATATTATCTTTACTTAGATGATAATCAATCGTGCAGTCATAATCCTTGATGAGTTCAAGTCATCTACGTTGTCTTAGGTTTAGCTCCTTCTGAGTACCCAAGTACTTTAAGCGCTTGTGATCAGTGAATATATGACATTTCTCTCCATACAAATAATGCCGCCATATTTTTAAAGCAAACACTATAGCAACAAGTTCAAGATCATGAGTAGGAGAATTCAATTCATGCGGTTTTAATTTCTAAGAGGCATAAGAAATTACCTTCCCTTCTTGCATCAAAACACATCCTAGGCCATTGTGAGAAGCATCATTTTATACTATAGATTCTTTCCCTTCAATTGGTAGAGAAAGTATAGGTGCTTGATTCAACAAGGATTTGAGAGTTTCAAAGCTCTCTTGGCATTTTTCATCCCAAATAAACTTTAATTCCTTCTACAAGAGCTTAGTTAAAGGGGAGGCGATAATGGAAAAACCTTTCACAAATCTTCTCTAGTACCCTGCTAAGCCCAAGAAACTTCTTACCTCGGTTGGACTTTTGGGAGGTCTCCATTCAACAACTGCTTGTATCTTACTAGGATCCACCTTCACGCCTTCGGTTGATACCACATGTCCTAGAAAAGTCACTTCATCAAGCCAAAATTCACACTTGGAAAATTTAGCATAAAGTTCTTTCTCCTTCAATATTTCTAAAAAAATCCGAAGGTGTTTATCATGGTCTTCACTACTTCTGGAAAAATATTAAAATATCATCTATAAAGACAACAACAAACTAATCAAGATAAGGCTTGAATACTCAATTCATTAGATCCATGAATACCGCAGAAGCATTTGTCAATCTGAATGGCATCACCAAATATTCGTAATGACCATACCGAGTTTTTAAAGCAGTTTTAGGAATATCTTTCTCTCTAACATACAGTTCATGATATCCAAACCTTAAATCAATCTTTGAGAATACTTTAGCACCCTTTAGTTGGTCAAACAAATCATCGATCCTTGGTAGTGGATATCTATTCTTGATTGTTATTTGGCTCAATTGTCTATAGTCAATACAAAGCCTAAGAGTGCCATCTTTCTTCTTTATGAATAAAATAGGGGCTCCCTAAGGAGAAACACTAGGTCGAATAAAACCTTTCTCAAGATGTTCTTGCAATTTAGATTTCAATTTTCTTCATTCTGCTAGAGCCATTCTATAAGGAGAGATAGAAATAGGGGTAGATCCAGGAATAAGTTCGATTGGAAATTTAACCTCTCTTTCTGGCGGAAACTCAGGAAGATTTTTGGGGAAGCTTCTGGGAAATCACAAACAGCAGATATGTCCTTAATACAAGGACTCTCCAACTGTGTATCAACTATGTGAGAAAGGTATTCCCCACAACCTTGATGCATCAACTTTCTTGCCAAGGCCGCAGAAATAATACTAGATGTCAATGATATTTCACCTTGTACAATGATGCGTGAAAATGTAGAATCTTTAAAGGTCACATGCTTTGACCTAAAATCTACCACTGCATAATATTTATAAAGCCAATCCATCCCGATAATAACATCAAAATCCTTGAAGGGCATTTCTATCAGATCAGCAAGGAAGACTAGATTTTTAATCACTGAGGGACAATCTTAGTAAACTAGATATCACACAATTTGATAACCCAAAGGACTTTCAACCATCACATCAAAATTAAGTCTCACAGATTTCACATTTTCAAGAAGAACAAGTGATGAACAAATACTGGAATGCGTAGCACTAGGATCAAATAGTGTAAACACACATAAGCCAAATATATGAAATTTACCAACAACCACGTCTTGCCCATCTTGATCACTTACCAAAAAGAAATGTGTGTCTCGAATTCCAGCCAAATGGACCAAGTTTTTCTCTTGTTATTTTGAAGAACAACTTGTTAGATAATGTTCTATGGTTCTTATACTTCAGGTGAGACGAATTTTACTAGAAGAGGTATCAAAAAATAGTCTCAAAAGTGAGGCTAGTCACATGTACAACAGTCACTAAAAGGGCAGCCCAAATAAAAGTAGGCTACCCAAAAAGCATACTTCTATACCTATATGTATATACCTAATGCCAACACTTTCAATTTATATGTAATTCTAATTAGAAAATTACTTAAATAACTCCATAAAATACCTTAAATTGTGATCACATTTATCTTAAGCAAGGTTGCAAATATCACAAAATTTCTAGTTTCGAAAATGAGAATAAAACATATTCTAGTAATTAAGCAATGGTAAATCGACATGCGAATCTTGGTTAGTATTTCGTGGTGTTACACTACCATGCTTGAAACAATGAAGACTTTACTTGACCTAGCTCGACCTTCTTCTTCTTCTTCTTCTTCACTTTATTGAGAGAGAATATTTGAGAGGATGAACTTTGGGATTCTTTTGGGGTTTTGGAAATAATAGCTTAATTGGGGAGGTTAAAGGGTTAGAATATCTTATATAGTTGTACTAAGACCATACAAAATGACATCACCTTATTCCCACTTAAATTGTAATTTCCTGCTTTACCCTTAATAAAGCAGCCTAGTGCCAGGCATCAAGGCAACCTTCATGAGTCGTCAAGGGCTCCACGGCCCATCATGGTGCCCGTGGTCCGTTGACCAGTGGCTAAGCCACACCAACCTAAGCCCTCCAAACTTCAAAGAAACTCTACGGCCACTCCCAGGAGCCATCTAGGCCTTCACGAGTCGTGAAGTGGCTCGTGTGGAGGTGGCAAACTTGGGCATCCTTGAGGGGATCATTGCCTCACCACCACGGGTGGCACCACGGGTGGCACCACGAGCCGTGAAGGGTCTCATGGTCATGGGAAAAGTCATGGCAAGCTTGGGGAAGCCTTGGCTTTGGCCTTGTCCATTACCCATTTGCCTTGGCTCTTGCCCTCTAGAATTGACTTGTAACCCTCAAAATTTACCCTAGATTGTCTACTAGGCTACAGGGTGCTACAATATCTCACCCTTGGGGACATTTGTCCTTGAATGATATTCTTGGAATCTCTTAAAGGAAATGACTTTTGACGAGTAGTCCATCATGTATGAAACAGAACTAGATGCACACAACTAAGGAGGAACCATCAACTCCAAACTCAAGCATACTCAATGCATAATATAGAAGGTAGGAACTACATCTAGCAACCCATTATGCATAAAATCACATCACAAATCATGTCCATGGAGGAATTTCCATCTCCGAGCTAAAAACTTTCTCAACACACTTTCGTGGTGCCTATATGAAATTTATACTTATGGTATACATTCTGTAATGACCCTAAAAATGAACTAGTGAAACTAGAGCCTCACATGTGAGTTTGGAGTTGAGAACTTGATGAAACGATGAGAAATGACCGTGACGTCCGGAAACTAGTCATTTGAACTAGTGAGTTGTAAGGGTCAACTTTAAATGGTCATATCTTTTAGGTCAAAATGAATTAGGTGGACCTTTACCTATCCAATTAAAGGTCTCTGAGTCCTCTTTCTAACGCCACCTAGTTTGCCCAATTCCGACCTTGGAGTAAAAAGTTATGCCCGAAATATTGAAGCACTGTCAGGCTGAAGAAAAGGGCGAACTAAGACGGGAAGGGGCAGAATTTTTAAGTTAAGACTTTATGGGTCCTTAGTCCTTTTCCAAAATTGACCCTATGCTATTTTATTCCTTTCCTAGCAACTATAAGACCTTTTTATGACTTAATTCCTTTCATTTAAGTCACTCCTCTTAGAATTAAAAAGATACCCATCTCCTTTCATATATTTCTTTCAAGTTCAAGGAAGAAGAAGGGTGAAGAACTAGGGTTTCAAATTGGAGGATTCTTTCATCGATTTTTGTGGGCTTTCTCAATATTAAGGTATGGGGACTCTCTATCTTTGATTCCTTTTTCAATCAAAGAGCCAATTCAAAGTATTTTCAAAGTTCTTCAAAAACCCTAAAGTCCTAATTTCGATTCTAGCATGGGTTCTTGCATAAAAAGGGTTTTAAATGATGATTTATATTGTTATTAATGATTTTTAATGGTTTTTAGAAAGAAATCCCCATGAACCCATGTTTTCTCAAATTCTCTAAATTTCACCATAAAGTGGGTGTATTGATTTTGAGTAGATGATTATAAAAATTGTGTTTAGTATGGTATGGGCTGTTCATAAATGGTATTATATATGTGAATTGTTAAGAATTTTTATTGAATTGAAGGATGTGGGATGTTGGCCTTGAAGGGCAAAAAAAAAATTGTGAATTTTTCTTCATGTTGATTATGGGCTTATGCTTAGCTTAAATGGTATAGTTGAATACCATGATTACCTATGCTTTCTATTGTGAATTGTTTGATCATGAGAATGGTGAAGGTGGCTTGGAAAGGATGGTAAGTTGACCTACTTTATGAATAATGTTGAATTAGTAGGGAATTGAGTAATGTTGGTTATGGCTTTGGAGAATGGTCAGATGGCTTAATCTCTTAGTATTTGATATAATTGTTATTAATTGGTTTGATCCACCTGTGGTGGAGGTGTTTATTTGTCGTATTATTGTGAATTGAGGCCATGAAGGGCCTTATATAAATGTTATTATATTGTTGTATTATTATACACATATGAGGCTATATGTAAAGTCCTATATGAAGCTATATGTAAAGTTTTATGTGAAGGTATGATGTGAATGAGTTTTATGTGATCTTGTGATGATCCTATGTAAAGTGGATAGCATTGTGAGTTAAAGTATGTGGTGTTGAACTCATGGGTCCTTCCACCCATAGTGCCTAGACTCTATTCTACTCACTAATTCATGGTTTAAGTTGAGATTCATAAATTAGTCTTGTTCCTTGTATAAATTTTCCCGCCACGAGTGAATTCTAGCATGAAAAGTGGTTGTTTTGAGCATGTTGTGACTCTAGAACTTGAATCTAAACTTGGAATTGATGTGGAGATTTTTCATGTGGTCTTGTGGGTGTTAAAAGGCATTGTTGTAGGTTGTTCACTGGTTTTGCTGCATAATTACTACCCTATTTTCCATGCTCTTTGACCCCATTACATGCCTTCAAGGTGTTTGACAAAATGTCCAATTATGGAGAATTGATGAATTGATGCTTTAAGGCTTGAGTTATGAGATGTATGGCATTCCAGAGATGTGTTGATGACAAACTAAGCTTGTGTATATATTCATTCCATACATGAGATTGCATTAGAGCTTAATGTGAATTTCCTATATAAAGTGTTGCATGACCATGCCCGGTCCGGGGGAAAAGAACCGGATAACCATGTGAGGGGTTTATACCTCACCACCTAGGATGCTTGGGGTGTGACCAACATCAACCATGTGAGGGGTTTATACCTCACCACCTAGGATGCTTGGGGTGTGACCAACATCAACCATGTGAGGGGTTTATACCTTGCCACCAGGGTGTCCGGGTGTGAACGGCATCCCCCATCCTAAGTTGGGGTTATAGATTGGTTGGATTATACACACACATATGATATCTACTATTAGTATAGATTTACTTAAACATGTTTTGACTTCACTTTGATCATGCATCCTCATATTGTTATTCATTATGCCTATGGAACTATTTCTTGCATTTCGATTGTATCCTTATCTAAGGTAATCTTGGGGAACACTTAAGTGTGCTTGAAGAGGTTGTATGGGCGGTCACTTCTTGTCTCACTCAAGTGTGTCTGAATGTTATATTAGGTAGAGGTCCTATGGTAATGAAATGACATGTGTTCTTTTAAAGTTAAGGATGGGTTGCATATGGACATATGTTGAGTATATGTATGGTTGGCTATGGTCTTATATGTTAATGTTGACTTGTATTATGTCTCTTATACTTGTAAAGGAAAGGTTTTATCAAATGATATGAAAGCATTTTACTTCCTTGAAAATGTCCTTTTTGGCATGTTTTTGCATGGTCACCATACTTAGTACTTAATTGTGCTAACCCCTTTCTTTCCCTTTTTGGACTAAAGTGTAGGGATTTGGAGATGATGACATGTCATGGCTATTTGATAGGTTTCTAAGTGTTGAAGAAGAAGACTTGGTGAGTCCTCATATATTCGAGGACAATACCCAATATGTTCTTTTATGTCTTTTTAGTATTGTTTAAGTTGTGTATGGGATTAGTCCCGAATTTTGTACTCTAAAGTATTAGATGGTTTGAGACATCATGTATAAAGTCTAGAAAGTCTTCCGCTTACTATATTTTTTTTTATGAAATGTTTTCTTGGTAAAGAAAGATTTTAATTCCTTATGGTTTTAGTGTCTATGCGATGAATGAATGCTAAGAGGCTTGTATTAAACCTCGTCGAGGTTGAGTACGCCGGTTACGACTAGGGGGTGCTCCCGGGTCGTGACACATTCAAGGAGGAATCTCTCAATGCCAAGCTAAGACGTGTTCATCAATTCATCTCATGAAGTCTAACACAACTCATCAATGAAGTACATAATAAGGAAATCAAGCATACACACTAATTTTTCTCTACATCTAGATGACACATGACTCCAAACATAATACAACTAAGATGAACTTATAATCTCAAGCTAAAGGAGGAATACAAGGAAATAGGATGAGGATATCGAAACATC
Organism: Solanum commersonii; assembly: GCA_029007595.1. NCBI lineage: Eukaryota > Viridiplantae > Streptophyta > Magnoliopsida > Solanales > Solanaceae > Solanum > Solanum commersonii. The sequence goes on from JAJTWQ010000006.1 coordinate 9,201,612, forward strand.
TTATTGGTCCTCGGCCTCCCAAGTAGCACCCTCAACTAAAACTCTCACTAAAAGATTACTCATCAACATTTTCATGGAAAACACTTCCTTGTTCTTGTATTTCTTAACTTGCCGGTCTAAGATCCCAACCAGTACTTCTAATTTAGATATATTCTTATCAATTCCCCAACTCTTCTAAGGAATCTATGAATGTAGGATTTCCAACACACTTCCTTATCATAGAGACATAGGAAACCGAATGCGCCTATGCTAACTCTAGCTCATAAGAACCCCTACCCACACATCTTAAGATCTCATATGGGCCTACTAAACAGGGACTAAACTTCCCAAACAAACTACACCTCTCAAGGTAAGAATTCCAAGCAAACCCATCTTATGAACATCAAGAACAGTCAATGACCTTGCTACCTAAGAACATCATTTCCCCCTTGGGAGTAAGCCTATACAGACTTTCTAAGCACCATTTCTTTCGATTCTAAGGTCGGATCATCTTAACAATAAGCGTTCACATCCATCTCACAAGATAATTATACACCATGGTTAATTACACTACTACCCTTTAGAGGAGCCTACTCATTCAACACCTCTAGGAATTACTAAAACACCCTATTTTCCAAATCTATCGACATACCCTAAATATCATCATGACTAAGTCGGGTTCTACCATACAATAAACATAACAATAATGCAACCAATTCATCACAAGGTTATCATCTAAATCTAGCATATCAAGTCCTATCTATTCATATAGCCATATTTGCATTTCAACCAACATTTTCTCCCTCCTTCCTTGTATCATGAGCATTTCGAGTAGTCATATCTATAAGACCATCGGATAAGGAGTAGGAGAGAGACCTAATAGAGTTAAACTCTATGGCATGACTTCGAGAATGAAGTAGTAATGTTTCCAAAGCATATAATAGCTTCTCATTCATAAATGTGGAACACGTTACACTTATCAACAAGACTCTACTAGATGTGGTTTTGAGACATCCTACAATCATTCTAAACCTCTTGCTCTGATTACCAAGTTTGTCTCAACCCAAGGGTACCCTCTAGATGTAACATGGCACATAGAACCCCGAAGGACTCCATGTAAGCCACTTAGCATATCACAACATAAGATAATAGAAAAATATGGAAATTTAAAACATTTTTCATAACATTAAAGTTTCATAAAACGAAGGATAAGTCTTTTATACTTTGTCTAAAACCATCTAAAATAGGAATAGGCTTTGGGATGTAGCCCATACAATACTTCTAAACATAAAATGAAAGAAATAAGGATATGGTGGTCAAGCTCTCAAATACTATGAGGACTCAGCAAAACTTATCTTCCTGCTCTATTATGAGCCTAACGACGAGGATGGAAGTCAATATTGCCGGACGCTACATTTGATAAGAATGTATTCAAAAGTACGTTAGTAAAAGCATGTACTAAATACGATGGCTAGCATAAATCATCAACATAAGCATAATAGAGGCATTAATCAACATACAACATATACCAAAATTCTAAGAGACAGTAACATAAGTCATAAGCATAAGATATAACAACGTAGTCAAAGGCATAATCTATGCATTTAGATCAACAAAATATAAGAGAAACACCACATCAATAACCTCAAAGCATGCTTGTGCAATGCATGGATAAGACCCGATAAATGTCACCTATACTAAGCAAATAAATTTAGGCCCTCATTCATATTCATCATATTTGATCTCACTCTTCATCTTATTTCTCATAGACAAGGGAACATTCACCTTTAGTAAAACCTATTAAGGAAAGAAACTATACAAACAATCAAGGCCAAGCATACATTATACATTTGTTACTTTCTCTTCCAAAGGGTCATTCGAAACTTGAGGAGGAGCTTGGGCAGGAACTTCTTGATCCAAATTGTCTTCCTTATCCCTCTAACGTTAGCCCTTGTAGTAGTCATATCTTATAAACTAGCGGGCACAAATTAGGAGAAAGACCTAATAGAGTTAAACTCTATGGCACAAATTAAAGAATGAAAAAGTGAATTTTCCTAAACATCTAATAGCGTCTTATTCATAATAGTGGCGTGCTTCACATTTATTAACAAGACACTACTAGAAATGGTTTGAAACATCCTACAACCATTCTACACGTTGTGCTATTATTAACAAGTTTGTCAAGACCTTGGGGCACCCCCTCAATGTAACAAGGCATATGAGAATCCGAGAGGCCTCATAAGAGACACTTAGCATTTCATAACATAAGATAACAGAAAAGTGCAAAAATTTAAAATATTTTCCAATACAATCAAAGTCTCATAAAACGAAGCGTAAGTCTTACATTTGTCTCAAACCATCTAATACATGAAAGGCTTAGGGTCACAGCCCATACAAAAGTTCTAACAAAAGAAAAGACATAAAAGAAAAAGTCATCAAATCCTCAATGCTATGAGGACTCACCAAGTCTTCAATCCTTGCTCTACTAGGAATCTAGCCACGGGGATGGAACTCAATATCACTGAACTCTACATTTGATAAGAATGTAGGAAAAAGTATGTGTTAGTACAATAAAGAACTAAATATGATAGCTAGCATAAATGATCTACACAAGCATAATAAAGGCTTTAGTCAACATAAGACATCTACCATAATCATAAGAGACAATAACATAAGGCATATACTATAGGCATAAGAGGCAATAATATAAATCATAGGCATAATAGATACCAACATAGTCGTAGGTGTAATCAGTGCATCTACATCAACATAATATAAGAGGAACACCTCATCAGTAACCTCAAAGCATGCTTGTGTAAAGCATGGATAAGACCCCAAAATCTCATCCATACTAAAAAAACCAATTTAGGCCCTCATTCTTATTCATCATGTTTTATCTCATCCTTTAGCTCATATCTCGTAGACAAGGGAATATTCACCTTTAGTCAAACATATCAAGAAAAGAAACTATAGAAACAATCTAAGCAAAGCATACATCATACAAGTAAACCTCATATCAAAACATACTTAAAATAATTCCTTGAAGTAACCTTAGTTCATTATTCATGTTCATGTTAGAAGATAATTGGAAATCATAATTCATACCATCATAGTCAACATAAGTTAGCATCATCTTTATGACTTTGAACACTGACGGGATGCATCCTTCAACATGCCTTAGATCATTATTAGTCTTGTTAGTATGAGATTGGCCTTAACCGAGATGATACCATGTGAGCAAAAGCATGATCCCTCGGTGTTACCCACATTGGAACGGGTTGTACTACTTGCCTAAGGTAGAACCATGGTTTGTTAGCTTAGGTGGATCCCCTACCTAAATACACTACTGGGGCACGTTGTTTATGTGATAAGGATATTGCTACTAGAAACTGACCTCAACTGATAGGAGAGCTTTCATCTCATGAGACCTCTTCTTAAAACTTGGGCTCTACTAATGGGAGAAATTCCATCTCAATGTCAATATCCCACATAATTCTTATTAAGTCCTACTTAACTCATGTTTCATGGAAGGATGTCCTTGAAAACTAATCCAAGTTAGTTCATTAGGATAGCTCTTGGATCATGGGTGAGAAAACCCTTCACATTATGTCCAGATGTAAGTATTAGATTCAATTAGGTTAGAAAGCTTTTCAACGTAGAATCTTCATTATGTTAGAAAACCTTTCACTTCATGTTCATTATGAGTTTATGAGAAGAGCCTTTGAATCAACCCATAACAACAACATATTTATTAACACTTTACTCTCAAACTATACTCATAGAATTTACTTATATTTAATGACAACAAGCATAATCTAATAAACTTGCCCTTACAAAGTTCAAGCCCTACTATCAATCAACACATCAAGAACTTAAACATTAGACATAGATTTCATAATAACATTCATACCTTCATAATATAGGTCATGTGGGTTAATCCTTCCACAACAATCCTATCTACCATTCATCAAACACATAAGCTTCACTCACAAGGCCTTAACATTTATAGTTCATCCTATTAGCTTTATTCTCAAAGCTCTCGCAATTAACATTCATAATTACAAGCCTTACTCTCAAAGCATTAATTCTCACAATCATCACAAATTCCTAGTTCTCATAACATTCTAATCACATGCAAAAAATTTAAGCAATTTTAAAGTTATCACATCATATAGGTTCAATCTCATGCATTAGTAAATCATAATTCATCATGCATACTTGATCTTAATCAATTCATCTATATGTGCTTTACTCTTAAGCAATTCATGTCCATGTGGTTCCATCTCAGGCAAATATATAATGCAATTCATCAATCCTAAAAGATCACATCTAAGCCAAAAATTTCCCCTTTCATGGCATAAACGCCAAACGATATCAAATTCACCCTAGAATCATAGGTTAAGCATGAATACATGTATAATCATACTAAAAACATGTACTTCCATCATAAACAATCATAACCAATCATAATCCACTTTGTTGGATCATAACCCATTCTATTAGAAGAAACCTTAGTTTTACTTGGGGAATTCTTCTTCTAAATTGGGGAAAACATGGGGAGTTCATGGATGAAACGGATCAATGAAGGAACAAGCCATCATACTTTGATCTAAAATCCCACCAAGCTTGAAACAATGGAGACTTCACTTGACATAGCTTTCTTCTCTTTTTCTTCTTCACTTCCTAGAGAGAGAATATTTGAGAGAGAATTGGGTTTCTTTTGGAGGTCTTGAAATAATGATTTGGAAGACTTAGTTTAGGGGTCTAAAGACTTATATAGGTGTTCTAGATTAGGGTAAAATGACACAACTAAATAATAATTAAAATCGGAAAACCCCTAAGTATCCCTACCCTTAACCACCCAACTGCCCAATTTTGTCACATCCACAAAATCACGCTAATGGGCTGTGGGTGGACTCGCGTTCCTTGCTACTCAACAGTAGTTTGGGTCTTACAGGTTGCCAACAAGGGTTTGGATCCACGTACCCCTACCACGATGCTTAGACCCATCCACGGGGCATGGGTCTTGCCCGTGGTTACTGCCTTAGGAAGAATCTCATGGTGTCCACCCACGCTACCCACCTATGGGGTGTGGGTCCAACCACATGGAGTAGCTGGCCTCATGGGTGACACTTGGAGACTCTAAAGCATGCTAAACATCCTTGTTAAGGCTACGGGGTCTTATAGAAGATGGAACAAATAAAAACCTTGTAGAAAAGGAATATTATCATTTTCCATCAACTAGAAATATTTGGTAGGGTATTCATCTATATTGCATTATCGAGAATGATTATATCTTCACCCAGAGGGTCATTTATATTATATTGTAGAATGAGGCATATCTTCATCTAGCACCACAAAATTATCTTCAGCTCATTGCCCACTTAGGCTTCATCGTCATTGCCTGGTGAGGCATTATCTTCATCCAACACCAAAAATTCATATTCAGCTCATTTCCCAGTGATGCATCATCATCATTGCTCAGTAATGAATTATCTTCATTCAGCACCTAAAAGTAATCTTCAACTCATTTCCTAGTAAGGAATCATCGTAATTACCTAGTGAGAATTTATCTTCATTCAGCACTTGAAAGTCATCATCATCGTTAGTGCCCAGTGAGGCATCATCCTCATCGCCTAGTGAGGAACCAACATCATTCCATCACAAGGAAGGTATTATCATTATCATTAGTTTGTGAGGCATCATCATTATCTTCATTGCAAGAACGTTATCAAAAGAGCTATCAACATATTAAATAAGCCTATATTTTATAACTTTAATATCACAAAAAGAGTACATTGAAGGATTTTATAGAAAATGTGAGATATAATCTTTATTTTTTGTATGCCAAACTAAAAGAAGGTGACATCAAGTATTTGAAGGGGCCAGCTAAGTGCCGACATGGTAAAAGACACCATCTCTCCATTTGAATTATATTTTTACTAATGGGTTTTATCTCAGTCTTTGTCGAGAGCATCAGTGTGGATAAATTCTCAAACAAACCATATGTGCGAACGACATTAAATAGGATGAAGCACAACGTGAAACTTTTTCTTAAGAGCCAACTAGGACATAGACCAAAGAAGAATACCAAACTCTTAGGACGCGACGTGAGGAACAACTTCCACCATAATCTAAACACACCCTTATTAGAAGGAATGTTGGTTTTATTTATGATTATCGATTTCAATATCGTATCGAGAAAATTTTGGTTTTCTCCGAATGCACCTTTTCAATCCGAGTCACAATGCACGTAGATCTACGAAAATTATGTTGGTGTAATTTCTTAATTATCGGTGTGAAGCGCGCCACATTCATGGCTAGAATAATGAAAGCCTTTTATTAATACTCTACTTACTTTGTCACTCTTTCCAACCAAAGGTTATTTTGCATACTAGATTTCCTTTACAACCGATTGAGTCGAACTACAAACAACCTGATTCCTAAGGTTGAGGGATATATAGGCGTGATCTATGTTGAAAAATCGGGTGTACTCTCAAATTCTCTCTTAAATATCATTATTAATGTGGAAACTACCCTTAACAGACATAGAAACCATGTGAGCTATAACATGATCCCCCAGAGCCTACCACATTGAAAAGGGTTGTCCTACTTCTCAAAGGTAGAACCATGAACTTATAGATTAAGTAAATCCACTAGTTAATCATCCTACGGGGAAGGTAGTTTAAGGGTGCCACAACCCAGGAATACCTCTTATATGTAACAAGGCACAAAGAACCCTGAAAGTCTCCATGTAAGCCACTTAGCATATCATAACATAAATAACTAGAATAATAAAGAGTAAAACACATTTCAAGTCTTAAATTTTTTTCATAAAATAAAGCGGAAGTCAAGACTTGTCTTAATATAGCCATCCATTACAACACTAGAATGAAATAGGGCCTAGCCCATAAAACATGTCTGAAAAGGGAAGTACACCAAAGAAACTACAACATAAGAAAAAGTCGTTCTCGAACCATGAGGACTCACCAACAAGCTCGGAAGATACACAAGTCCAAACTTAGCCACTAGAGTGATAATCTCGAAAACAAAACCCTACACTTGGGAGAAATGTAGAAAATGTAGGGGTTAGTACAAAAATGCACTACTTATGGCAGCCATCCATAAAACATTAAAAATATTCTAAAAGGGACATTTCATTTGAATGCATGCTATTTTCCATGTTTGAACATAATATAATGCATTAGAAGTCATAAGTCATTATCATGGACAACATAAGTCAATACCATCTACCATAAAGTGCCTCAAAAGGAGCCATACCGATACTAGAATGATAACTATTGTTGTATGCAAACTCAATCAAAGAAAGATGATCATCCCAACTACCTTTCAACTCCAAGACACAAGCTCTAAGCATATCCTCCAAGGTTTGAATTGTTCTTTCGGCTTGGCCATCCGTTTGAGGGTGGAAGGCCGTGCTAAGCTTTACCTTTGTACCAAGACCCCTTTCGAAAGATTTCCAAAAGTGAGAAGTGAATTGGGCACCACGATCCGAGATGATAGACAAGGGAATCCTATGCAACCTTACCAATTCATGAATGTACAACTTGGCATACTCTTCAGCCCCGTAAGTAGTTTTAACCGGTAGGAAATGAGCCGACTTTGTCATCCGATCAACCACCACCCAAACCGAATCAAAACCTCTTCTAGTCTTTGGCAAGCCCACTACAAAATCCATGTTGATTTCTTCCCACTTCCAAGTAGGTATCTCAATGTCTTGAGTTAGGCCACCCGGCCTTTGATGTTCGGCCTTGACTTGTTGACAACTATGGCAACCCGAAACAAATTTTGCAATGTCCTTCTTCATACCGCCCCACCAATACACATCCCTCAAGTCTCTATACATCTTTGTTGACCCCGGATGAATAGAATAAAAAGAATTATGAGCCTCATCAAGGATTCTTTCCCTCACACCATCCACACAAGGAACACATAATCTACCTTGGTACTTAAGGGCACCATCTCCCCCTTGGGAGAAAACCTCCACCTTACCACTACTCACCGAAGCCTTTAATTCCACCAAAGAAGGATCAATATCTTGCTTGCCTATCACCTCATCAACCAAGGAGGACCTTGAACCATCAACAACAACTACTCCTCCACTATCCACCCCTTCTAACCTAACTCCCAATTTGGCCAACCGATGGACCTCCTTAACCAACTTTTTACTACCTTCCTTCACATAAGCCAAGCTACCCATGGACACTCTACTCAATGCATCCGCCACCACATTAGCTTTCCCCGGATGATGGTGAACACTCATATCATAATCCTTAAGGAACTCTAACCACCTCCTTTGTCTCAAGTTAAGATCTTTTTGCGTGGACACATATTGGAGACTCTTATGGTCGGTGAAGATATCAACATGCACCCCATACAAATAGTGACGCCAAATCTTTAAAGCAAAAACCACGGTGGCCAATTCAAGATCATGGGTTGGGTAATTCTTTTCATGAACCTTAAGTTGCCTAGAAGCATAGGCTATAACCTTACCACTTTGCATCAACACACAACCCAAACCAATACGGGAAGCATCACAATAAACAACAAAACCTTCTAACCCATCCGGAAGTGACAAAATAGGAGCGGACACAAGCCTTTCTTTCAAAGTTTGGAAGCTTTCCTCACACTCGTCCGACCACACAAATTTAGCCTTCTTTTGAGTCAACTTAGTCATAGGAGAAGCAAGAGAAGAAAACCCTTCCACAAATCTCCTATAATAACCCGCTAAACCCAAGAAACTCCTTATATTCGATAGGGTCAAAGGTCTAGGCCAATTCCTAATAACATAGGTCTTCTTAGGATCCACCTTAATACCATCCCCCGTCACCACATGGCCTAAGAAAGCAACTTTCTTCAACCAAAACTCACACTTTTTATATTTAGCGTACAACTTCTCTTCCCTCAATCTTTGGAGTACAACCCTCAAGTGACCCATGTGCTCTTCCTCACCCCGAGAATAGATCAAGATGTCATATATAAACACCACCATAAAAGAATCAAGGTAGGGTTTGAAGACCCTATTCATCAAATCCATAAAGATAGCCGGAGCATTAGTCAACCCGAAAGACATCACCACAAACTCATAGTGCCCATACCTAGTACGAAAGGCCGTCTTGGGAATATCACACTCCCTCACCTTTACTTGATGATACCCGGACCGAAGATCAATCTTAGAGAAGTGACTAGCCCCATGCAATTGGTCAAATAAATCGTCAATCCTTGGAAGAGTATACCTATTCTTGACGGTGACCCTATTAAGTTGTCGATAATCAATACACATTTTAAGGGACCCATTTTTCTTCTTCACAAACAAAACTGGAGCACCCCATGGAGAATGACTAGGTCTAATAAACCCCTTCTCTAATAAATCTTTTAATTGCTCTTTCAACTCTTTCAACTCCACCGGGGCCATACGGTAAGGGGGAATAGAAATAGGTTGAGTATCGGGAAGGAGGTCTATACCAAAACCTATCTCCCTTTCGGGAGGGACACCGAAAAGGTCTTTTGGGAAGACATCTAGAAACTCATTAACAACCGGAATAGACTCAATAGGAGGGAGTTTAGACTCCACATCATTGACTCTCACAATATGGTACAAGCACCCTTTGGAAATCAACATATGGGCTTTAATGCAAGAAATTAATTTCCCCTTCACCACAATATCCCGACTCTCCCACTCAAGGACGGGTTCGTTAGGAAATTGAAACTTGACTTTACGAGTCCTACAATCAATAGAAGCATAATATGCATGCAACCAATCCATCCCAAGAATAACATCAAAATCCACCCTGTTCAACTCAACAAGATCACAAGGCAACAACTTATTCAATATGCAAACCGGACAATTTCTATACACTTTTCTAGCAACAATAGAGACACCAATGGGAGTAGATACTTCATATGACTCATGCAACAATTCTGACTCGACATAAAATTTTCTAGCAACTAAGGGGTAACAAAGGAAAGGGTGGCACCCGGATCAATCAAAGTATAAACATCAAGATCAAAGATTTGCAACACACCGGTCACCACATCGGGAGTCTCATTAACACCTTGTCTACCATGCAAAGCATAAAATCGATTGTGCCTTGGGGCACCACTTTGAGAAGCACCTCTACCCAAAGGAGTAGTGTTAGCATTTCGGACCTTGTTGCGGATCTTGGGACACTCAAACCTCTTGTGACCCACTTCTCCACATTCAAAGCAAGCACCCGAACCCTTCATGCAAGGACCACCATGCTTTCTCCCACACTTAGGGCATATATCCATAGAACCCACTTCACCTCCCCCTTGAGGTCTAGGAACATTGATAGCAAATCCCCGGTTGACATGAGGGTTTCCTCGGCTTTGATGAAATCTAGCACCCTTAGGGAACCTATTCTCCAATCGGGCCCTCTTGGCCTCGTGCCCCCTTCTCTTTCTCAATTTCTCCTCCTCCATTTGCTCGGCATAAGTCATCAACCGAGACAAATCCATATCTCCAATGACCATAGCGGACCGACACTCCTCACTAACCAAGTCGGATACACCCATCACATATTTGTTCATCCTCGAACTAGAGTCGGCCATCAAGTGAGGTGCATACTTGGAGAGTTGGAAAAATTTGAGGGCATACTCCTTCACACTCATAGCTCCTTGCTTCAAGTTCATGAACTCCACCAACTTTGCCTCCCTAAGCTCAAGAGGGAAGAACCTATTAAGGAAAGCAAGTTTAAACTCCTCCCACAACACCGCATAGCCATTACCTTTCTCACCTTTCCATTGATCAAACCAAATTTGAGCAACCCCCTTGAGTTGGTAGGCCGCCAACTGCGCCTTCTCACAAGCACCAACATCCATAATGGTCAAGATTTTGCATACCTCATCGATGAACTCTTGCGGGTCCTCATCCACCTTTGAACCATGGAAGACCGAAGGGTTCATCCTCATGAAATCTCTCACCCTTTCCCCCGGGGTGGTAGCTCGAGGAGCTTGGGCTCCTTGTTGCACTTGGTTAGCTACCACTTGTGCAAGCATGGTGAGTGCATCTCGGAGCTCACCATTGGTGGGTGGCTCTTCCGATGATCGGGCCCGTCTTCCCCTCAAGTTTGGCATGATGATCTAGCAATCTAAAGAACAAGCGTTAGGGAGGAATCACCTTATTACACTCTAAGCACGACATAGAACATGAAGAAGGGAAACCTTTCCTAAAATGTTTTGTAGCCTCCCATTCATAGTTGTGGTGCGCTTCACAACCATGATTAGGACTCTACTCAACGTGGTGTGTTGGACTCCGAGGATTTAACAACCTAGTGCTCTGACACCAAGCTTGTCACGACCCAAGCCTAGGGACTAGAGGTGACATGGCAAATGAGGAACCCGAAGGAACCCCAAACAAGCCTCTCAAACTTGTCATCACACTTTATTGGTCGCGGAAGTACATTCAATATTAAATAACGGGAATTAGGGACTAAGGGCAAACCATTTCAAAATAACATCATAGAATAAGAGTCAAACTCCTTTACACAATACTTGTCGAAAGCACTCCTCTACATACATAGATAGGACGGGGGCCATGACATACTACCGGCTCCCCTCATAGTCAAAATACAATTGCAAGCTAAAGTTCCAAAAAATAGGAGTAGGAAACATAACATAGCCCTCGAATCATTGAGGACTCACCAACAAACTCGGATAAGCACCGTACTAGCCACATGGATGGAGAGAAGGATCAAGAGTAGCTCTGGTCCCTACATGGTGACATCATGTAGGCAAAATATGCGTTAGTACTTTGGAATGTACTAAGTATGCGGGGTGCAATACAATAATAGACAAGGACACAATCCAAATGCAAGAAATAGTTCCATAGGCATAATGAATAACAATATGAGGGCATATGATCAAAGTGAAGTCAAAATATGTTTAAGTAAATCTATACTAATAGTAGATATCATATATGTGTGCATAATCCAACCAATCTATAACCCTAACTTAGGATGGGGGATACCGTTCACACCCAGACACCCTGGTGGCAAGGTATAAACCCCTCACATGGTTGATGTTGGTCACACCCCAAGCATTCTAGGTGGTGAGGTATAAACCCCTCACATGGTTGATGTTGGTCACACCCCAAGCATCCTAGGTGGTGAGGTATAAACCCCTCACATGGTTGATGTTGGTCACACCCCAAGCATCCTAGGTGGTGAGGTATAAACCCCTCACATGGTTGATGTTGGTCACACCCCAAGCATCCTAGTTGGTGAGGTATAAACCCCCTCACATGGTTGATGTTGGTCACACCCCAAGCATCCTAGGTGATGAGGTATAAACCCCTCACATGGTTATCCGGTTCTTTTCCCCCGGACCGTGCATGGTCATGCAACACTTTATATAAGAAATTCACATTAAGCTCTAATGCAATCTTATGTATGAAATGAACATATACACAAGCTTAGTTTGTCATCAACACATCTCTGGAATGCCATACATCTCATAACTCAAGTCTTAAAGCATCAATTCATCAATTCTCCATAATTGGACATTTTGTCAAACACCTTGAAGGCATGTAATGGGGTCAAAGAGCATGAAAAATAGGATAGTAATTATGTGGCAAAACCAGTGAACAACCTGCAACAATGCCTTTTAACACCCACAAGACCACATAAAAAATCTCCACATCAATTCCAAGTTTAGATTCAAGTTCTAGAGTCACAACAAGCTCAAAACAACCACTTTTCATGCTAAAATTCACTGTGCAGGAAAATTTATACAAGGAACAAGACTAATTTATGAATCTCAACTTAAACAATGAATTAGTGAGTAGAATAGAGTCTAGGCACTATGGGTGGAAGGACCCATGAGTTCAACAGCACATACCTTGAGTTTTTATGAAGGTCTTGAGAGTGTCTTCAATGGAAGCTTGGAACTTGGAGCAAGAATCTCTTCAATCTTGAGGAAGGTTTTGGATTAGGGTTCTTGAGAGAAAATGTGTCTAAGTATGGGAGAGGTATTTTGGGAATTTTTTTTAGAGATGGGAATTGAATTAATGCTATATAGGAAATAAAATATGTCCTTGGAGAAAAAAAATGGGTCCAACACTCAGAAAAAAAAAGAGAGGCTTATGAACAGTAAATTCGCCCTCTGGAAATTGCATTTCCTGTACGTACGGATTTTACAAAAAATGGCATAACTTCCTCGTTCGAACTCCAAATGAGGTGAAACGAAGTGAGTTGGGTAGCTAACTCAAAGGTCTTTCCATGGATATATTCTGGGCCACCCAATTATTTGTGTGCTAGGAGATATGACCCTCCAAAGTACACCCTCGAAAAAGGCTTCACTTGGAAATTTTGGATTTTGATACGGTTGCTCTAAAATTTTGGTTAGACCCATTTGCCACTCAATTTGACCCCCTAAACAAGAATATGATGTCGGATTTTTGAAAAATGAAATGGATTTTTAGATATAGCTTAAACAAGTTTTCGGTAACTTCCGAAGCACATTTGTAGGAACTTTTTGGGTCGTTTCAATTGCCCATGAACCCATTTAATCCCCATGTTTTCCTATTATGATGATGTAATATGGGTTTGAATTATGAAGAAGGAGATTTTGAAATTAACCATGTTCTTATGGGAACTATGTAAATGTCATGAAGGATTCTTTGAGAGTAAAGTAATAATGATGATGATTGTTGTTGTGTTGTTGAAAGGATTTCTCATAAACACATTAATGTATGATTGTGAAAGGTATTCAAACATAGTAAGGACTCTAAGGTTGAAAGGTCTTCTCACCTATTTGAATCAAGGATACAGAGCTATCCTAATGACATCTAGCTTGGATCGGTTAGTGAATGATACCTTTCCATGGTTGTCTGATGACCTAGCTTGGATTGGAATGATGATGTGTCCTTCCATGGATAATATGAACAAGTAAGAAATGACTATTTTGTGGGATTTATGCTTCTGACCAAGAGGATATGGGGATGGAAGCTCTCCCGTTAGTAGAAGTCAGGTTTCTTAAAGAAATCTCCTTATCCCTTACCTGTGTGCCCGCATAGGATTATTGATTTTATAGACATTAGCTAGTGGATCAACCTAAGCTATAAGTTCATCGTCCTTACCTTTGAAAGTAGGAAAACCCTTTTTGGTATGGGAGACACCGAGGGATCCGATTATAGCTCACATGGTCTCTATGTCGGTTAAGTCTACTTCCCACAATAGTAATGGACTAAGGTTACTTTAACAAGTAATGTGAGGAAGAATGTGGAACAAGAAGCTCCTCCTCAATATTTCCAAACTTGGGTCGACCCTTCGGCCAAGCAAGCAACCAATGTGGAGTTTATGGTTGCTTTTCAAGTATAGGCTCAAGGTGTGATGGCTCAAGCCAATAGGGAGGTTGTGTTCCCGTGAACCAAAATATTGGTACAATGGAATCTAGAGTAAGGAACTTTACTTGGAAGAACCCTCTAGAATTTCATGGGTCTAAGGGTTTGGAAGATCCTCAAGAGTTCATTGATGGGGTTTACACGATATTAATAATTATGAGAGTGGCGCCGGCTAAAAAGTCAGAGTTGGCCGTGTATCATCTTAAGGGTGTTGATCAGATATGGTATAGCCAATGGAAATAAGGGAGATGAGAAGATGTGGGTCCTTTTGACTGGAAGAAGTTTAAGGTGGCGTTCCTTGGTAAGTTCTTTACCTTTGTGATTAGGGAAGCAAATGTTCTTGAGTTCATCAACCTTCATCAAGGAAGTATGAGTGTGAGGGAATATGCTTTTAATTTCACACAATTATCTAAGTATGCCCCTACAATGGTTGCCGATTTTAGCACAAGGATAAGTAAGTTCGTTTCGGGCGAATCCGAAATGGTGGCTAAAAAATATCGTACAACCATGCTCATTGGTGACATGGACATCTCTTGTTTCATGGATCATGCTCAACAGATTGAAGAGGAGAAATAGAAGGAAAAGATTAGGGAGACAAAAAAGGCTATGACCACTGATAATAATTTCTCTCATGCACGGTTCGATGGACATGGTTGTCCTAGGTTTTGACAAAGTTTTTTAGGTCAAGGTTCCTTAAATGCTTCTACTAAATTCAACAAAGATAGGGTGTCCAACCCTTAGCCTCAAAGAGAGAAATGTAGTGGACCTTCATTTCCTATGACTACTTGTACTAGGTTTGGCAAGACAGCCTTGGCCTTTGGCTTAGGCTTTGCCCCTTTTTTCTTGGCACTTGTCCAAAAAGCTTAGCCTTTGCTCTTAACCCTTGAATTTAACCCTCACGTTTAGGCTCTAGTTTAAACTACTAATTTACAAGGTGTTACACTCATAAACGCATTAATGCATGATTGTGAAAAGTTTTCTCACATAGTAGGATTCCAAGGTTGAAAGATCTTTTCACCTAATTGACTATAAGATAAAGAGCAATCCTAATGAAACCTAACTTGGTTTAGTTAATGAATGATACATTTCCATGGATGTCTTATGACATATTTTTGATTGACAAGATCACAAGCCCTTCGATGGATAATATGAACCAGTAAGAACTGACTATTCTGTAGAATTTATGCTTAGCACCGAAAGGATATAGATATGGAAATGGAATCTCTCTCGTTAGTAGAGACTAATTTTCTAGAAGAAATTACCTTATCCCTTACCTATGTACCCCTCATAGGATGATTGTCTATATAGACCGTAGTTAGTGGATCCACAAGCTACAAGTTCATGGTCCTTACCTTGGAAAGTAGGATAATCCTTTTCGGTGTGGGAGACACTGGGGAATCATGTTATAGCTCACATGGTCTTTATGTCGGTTAAGGCTACTTCCCACAAATAATAATGAACAAGGGTTACTTCAAGAAGTATCTCATATGTGTTCAAATGTTTTAAACATGTTAACTTGTATTGACCATGTTTTATGAATTATGTTTTTCTAACATTCTTATATCATGTTTTAACTTGGTTGATTGCATGTCATGAAATGTCCTATTCTAGCATGTCTTAAATGTTTTATGCATGGCTATCATACTTGGTACATTGTTTGTACTAACACATACTCTTGCCTAAATTTTCCCAAATTTAGGGTCTGACAGTCAGGGTCCTCAGTTTGGTGGCTAGTGGTTGACTTTGTTGATTTTCGAGCTTGGTGAGTCCTCATGCTTTGAGGACAAATTTCCATTGTTCCTAGTTTCTTTTTAATTTTAAGTATTTGAACATGATGCATGGGCTAGGGTCAGTTTCAATCTATTGTAGTAGATGTCTTTTGAGACAAAGCTTTTAAACTTCCGCTTTACTTTTACTAAAACAATTAGACTCAAAATGTTGTCTTTATTTCTTATATTTTATTTCTTATGTTATGAATGCTACGTGCCGTGTATGGGGCCTCTTGGAGTCCTATAAGCTATATTTTGTGTAGGGTGTACCCCTGGGTCCTGACACAAACCCATTCATAGTTGTTGTTCACCGATGTTGGCCCCCATTTAGAAGTGTTCACGCTCCAGTTAAGGTCTAGGCATGCGGGGGAGTGTTAAGAAGTCCCACGTCGGTAGATGAATAAGAACTTGGTCTCATATTATTAACTATAATTTTAGAAGCTCTTTTAACTGGCCATTATTAATTTATAATATTTTAAGGCATTCTTGAAATGGTATTTGATTAGTTTGTAGTTTAGGCATAGAATTTTTATACACATAATTATGTTTAATAAGTTGTAGTTAAAATCTATAGAAAAGATAACACAAACAAATTTACTAATATTTAATATTTGATTAGTTTTGAGTTTGGGCGTAGATTATCTATACACAAAATTCAGCTTACTATGTTTTAGTTTATATGAATAGAAGACATAACTAAAACAAATTTACTATAATTATTTATTGCGACCACACGAAGCGTGGGAATGTTGACTAGTTTCTACATAATCGATTAGATAAGTAACACATCAAATTACTAATGATGTCATAATTTATTCTTATATAATTTTATTTTATGTTATGTCTTTCAATTATTTTATGTTCTATTAGAAAGTACGGTCTCTGATGTAATGTTTTACCACCACAATATATGAATCATATACGATTTAAGTACACATTATATGATATTATAATCGAAAAAATAAAATATAAAGGAAAATCAAACAAAAAGAAAAACATCTCAACAACTTCTTCATTTTTTGTATTACCATGTTGAAACATTATTCAAGTATTTTTCTTACTTTTATGTGTCACAAATATATTTTGAATCCCAACCCAACAATGCCGAGCAAATGGAAAGCTTCTCTGACAGAATCATCATAGTTTCTAAATGACATGTAGTAGTAGTAGTGGAAAACATGGATCCAACTGTGGATGAAATAGTGGATTTTTTTATGGTTGAGTATTGTGATGATGATGAGTTTGTAGGAGATTAGGATATTGTATGTGATAGTTTGAACGATGAATCGTCTGATCAGAAGAAAGTGATAAGAGTTGTTGTGCATGTGAATGAGGAGAAGGAGCATGTGTTTTACGCTAAAACTGTTGTCGATAATTAAGGTAGGGAATTATGACCTCATTGATACATCATAGGGATAAGGTGAAAGCAAAGGTTGCACGTATGAGCCTAAATTTCAAAGATGACTAAAGGAAATTAATCTACGCCAAGTGTCATTTATCCAGACATTGATCAACAATCTCGTTAATAAACTAGGGGATTATGCTTATGTAAAGGCTGCAAATTGTCAAGATGATTATCTAAGCAGGATTTTTGGATTTTTTCAAGGTGTCGGTGATATGGAGTATTTTATTGCTCAATGGTTTTTACAGAGACAAGGATACTGTAATTAAAGCTCATGACAAGTTTATCAACAAAAATTGTGTGTTTTTATCAAAAATTAAGGATGACAACCCTTCTCATTTCGTTGTAAAGAAAATCAAGATTGTTCCAATACCCTAAAATATAAGCTTACAGTTCAAGGAAAGTTTAAGATCAAAACATGACTATTACTATGACATGAAGTACATGGTCCCATTAGCTTACCATCAGATGTTTCAAGTTCTGATAGTGAATGAGATTCTACAATGTCAAGGGTAGTGATGTTGTGGAGGCCAATGAATAGAGCAAGAAAATATGCTCTTGGATCTCTATTCCAGTTATGGTGGAATGTCAATTGGGTTGCACCTAGGTAGCAATGTTTGCAGTGGTAAACTTGTACTAAATGGAATGTTGATCTAAATTGATATGTTTGTTATAGCTTAAAAGTGAACCATCCAGAAACTGAGGTAAGGAATGAATCTGCTAAAGATATCTTATTGCTTTTGAAGGAGTGGAAGAAGCTTTGTGCATCCCACTCCTTGTTGAAAAGAAATACCCTAGCACACATTTGTTGAAAGTAGGACATGAGGACGTGGAAGATGTCGATGATGGTGCAGATAATTATGGGAATATCGTGACAATGATGAAGGAGAATTTTTTTAAGTCGAAGAGATTTTAGAAGTTTTTTATACTGATAATATAAGTTTGAAAAGCAATACCACATCACACCCTTTGCTTAAATGATTTTTTTGTTTAAGTCTTTTGAAAATTATAAATTTTCTTAATTTTTCTTAAAAAATTAAGTTTTGACTCTTATATATAATCGGTTTGACTTTTAAAGTTAAGTTATATTGATTTTCTTACAAACTAAGTCCTTGTTTCTTTTTTAAACTCATGAAAACAAAATTGGCGACTCTACTAGGGATTTGATTAAGTTCTAACTATAATGACTTGACTGTTTTACTATTTGTTAATAATCGTTGATTTTTTTGGCCTTTTTTATGCCTTATTTGTTTAAATTGTGATATAAACTGTCATTTTCCATTCTTTAAATTTTCGTCACCACGACATAAATAATTATATTAAAGAAGGGTTTTGCAAACCCGCATACGGTCTTTTTTATACTTAACCCTTTTCAAAATGACTGGCAATTTATTTTTTCGTCATGCATGTAATTGTTGTTTTAATTTCAACTAAAATTTTATGCTTAGGCTGCGGTCTTTGAAAGCCACTATTAGTCAACTAGCGTAAAATGATACCAAATCTCTCAATTTAGCGCATTTGAACTAAGATGACCCAACACCCAAGGCATGTTTAGGACCATTGGAAGCCCACCTTATGTCTATTTAACACATAGTCCATAAAAAAATAATCATGCTTATGTGTACTATTGAAGGATATGTATGTCATTTTAAATAAATCCATTATCCATCAGGGTTGGGCTGACTTAACTTGTTTTTTGTATAATGGGGTGTACAAACCCTTGAGGACCCGAATGGTGAGTCTACCTCACCCTTTTCACTAAGTGTGGTGGAAGTTGATGAAATGCGAAGAGAAGAAAGAGGTCCAAAAGAATATCGCCGATCTCTCTTCACTAATGGAAATGGAGGCTTTGCATGATTTGATTGGAACGATGGTAAAAAAATTGTATAGTAGAAATATGGTATTTTGTTTTGGGGAAATAGAAATAACTTCGACTGTCGAAGAAGTTCTTACCAATTATGAGAGTATAGGCATGTTCAATAAAAGGAAACGTAAGCCCGATGGTGATCTAATAATTCATTAAATATAGGAATTTAACATAATCAAAAACGAATTCTCACTTGTCAAAGACAAATGCATGGACAATCTTTTTGTACAATACATTCAACTTCACAAGATCTATCATCGATTTGGACATGCAGGGGCTTTTGAGAGGTTTAAAGAAGGGCTCATTTAAGAGGAAGGGTGGAAGAAAACATGTGCTTTTTCTTTTGAGGTATGCTACTTGGGTCATTGGTATTCCCTCAAAGCCCAAAATACACTATCCATCCAAGCGTAGTAACGGTTACTCATATAATTTTTAATGGGGTAGACTATGGTCGGCAACTAAGCACTACATTTTGGCGCCCATGATTCTTGTCAACATTTACATTGATTTAGATATATTTCAAAGGGGTGAACGTTTATTTCAAGGTTGCAACCTGATACTTCTATGGTGGATGATGAAACACTTTCTTAAAGCCCATGATCCACAAAACCAAATCCCAAAATTTGAATAAAGAAACTTTCATTTCATAGTTTGTGGCTACGCCTTACCATTTCCTTAGAAGGCAGGGGGGGGGGGGGGAGGTCCAAAATTCAAGAATCAAAAGCTTCTTGGATGAAGAGAAGAAAATGTACAATGGTCAATTGAAAATCTGGTAACGAGAGAAATCATTACTCGATGCGAAGGGATCCCTTTCTTGGTATTCGCTTGATTCAGAGGGACCTGACCTACTACTCCCTCTCGATTCCTTAGGCAATTAGGAAGAAAACAAGAGCATCCCCAAACTCCATACACGAGAAAATTTTCTACGAATCATCAGAATGGTAAAGTCACTTTTTTCAACAACGATAATTAGAATATGGAAAAGTCGAAGGGTGTTGTGTGAGTCAATGAAAATAGATTTCGACCTGACTGTGGTGATGATTACCAAGAACGGTTGAAGCAAAACCTCGCCCGAAACATCGAACCCAGTCCAAATGTCCAACATTATATCAAAGATATTAGTGCTAAACATCATGTTTGACTCGACCAACTTAAAGAGAAGTATGAGAAAATTAAGTTGGCTCATCAGCATCGAAACTCAGAGGATGCGAAAGACATAGCCCAACAAAAGCAAGAGCTCCTAACAATAGGACAATGCATTTCTGAGTTTGATGATTACATGGAGCTACAAATCTGGTCCATAGAGAAGGTTGGGTATTAATAACGGGCTTGACTAGCAATAAATCATTTGTGGGAAAGCATATATTCCACATGGGAAGGCAGTACCACCAACAGAACTAGACTTGTTGAAGAATCAGAGGCAGTTTGAAGTTTATTGTTGTCACGACCCAAGCCTAGGGCCTAGACGTGACATGGCGAATGAGGAACCCGAAGGAACCCCAAACAAGCCTCTCAAACTTGTCATCACACTTCATCGGTCGCGGAAGTACATTCAACATTAAATAACAGGAAATAGGGACTAAGGGCAAACCATTTCAAAATAACATCATAGAATAAGAGCCAAGCTCATTTACAAAATACTTGTCCAATGCACACCTCTACATACATAGATAGGACGGGGGCCATGACATACTACCGGCTCCCCTCATAGTCAAAATACAATTGCAAACTAAAGTCTCAAAACATAGGAATAGGAAACATAACATAGCCCTCGAATCATTGAGGACTCACCAACAAACTCGGATAAGCACCGTACTAGCCACGTGGATGGCGAGAAGGATCAAGAGTAGCTCCGATCCCTACATGGTGACATCATGTAGGCAAAATATGCGTTAGTACTTTGGAATGAACTAAGTATGTGGGGTACAATACAACAATAGACAAGGACACAATCGAAATGCAAGAAATAGTTCCATAGGCATAATGAATAACAATATGAGGATGCATGATCAAAGGGAATTCAAAACATGTTTAAGTAAATCTATACTAATAGAAGATATCATATGTGTGTGCATAATACAACCAATCTATAACCCCAACTTAGGATGGGGGATGCCGTTCACACCCGGACACCCTGTTGGCAAGGTATAAACCCCTCACATGGTTGATGTTGGTCACACCCCAAGCATCCTAGGTGTTGAGATATAAACCTCTCACATGGTTGATGTTGGTCACACCCCAAGCATCCTAGGTGGTGAGATATAAACGTCTCACATGGTTATCCGGTTCTTTTCTCCCGGACCGGGCATGGTCATGCAACACTTTATATAGGAAATTCACATTAGGCTCTAATGCAATATCATGTATGGAATGAACATATACACAAGCTTAGTTTGTCATCAACACATTTCTGGAATGCCATACATCTCATAACTCAAGCCTTAAAGCATCAATTCATCAATTCTCCATAATTGGACATTTTGTCAAACACCTTGAAGGCATGTAATGGGGTCTAAGAGCATGGAAAATAGGGTAGTAATTATGCAGCCAAACTAGTAAACAACCTATAACAACGCCTTTTAACACCCACAAGACCACATAAAAAAAATCTCCACATCCATTTCAAATTTAGATTCAAGTTCTGGAGTCACAACATGCTCAAAACAATCACTTTTCATGTTTAAAATTTATTATGCAGGAAATTTATACAAGGAACAAGACTAATTTATGAATCTCAACTTAAACCATGAATTAGTGAGTAGAATAGAGTATAGGCACTATGGGTGGAAGGACCCATGAGTTCAACACCACATACCTTGAATTTTTATGAAGGTCTTGAGAGTGTCTTCAATGGAAGCTTGGAACTTGGAGCAAGAGTCTCTTCAATCTTGAGGAAGGTTTTGGATTAGTGTTCTTGAGAGAAAAATGTGTCTAAGTATGGGAGAGGTGTTTTGGGAAATGTTTTAGAGATGGGAATTGAATTAATGCTATATAGGAAATAACATATGCCCTTTGGAAAAACTGGTCCAACACTTAGAAAAAAAAATAAGGCGGATGAACAGTAACTTTGCTCTCTGAAAATTGCATTTCCTGCACGGACAGATTTTACGAAAACGGGCATAACTTTTTCGTCCGAACTTCGAATGAGGTGAAACGAAGTGCGTTGGGTAGCTAACTCAAAGGGCTTTCCATGGATATGTTATGGACCACCTAATTATTTGTGTGCTAGGAGATATGCACCTCCAAAGTGGACCCTCGAAAAAAGCTTCACTTGGAAATTTTGGATTTTGATACGATTGCTCTAAAATTTGGGTTAGACACATCTCCCACTCAATTTTACTCCCTAAACAAGAATATGAAGTCGTATTTTCGAAAAACAAAACGGGATATAGCTAAAACAAGTTTCTGGTAACTTCCGAAGCACATTTTTAGGAACTTTTTGGGTCGTTTCAATATCACCCCCTTGGGAACATTCGTCCCCGAATGTGGAAGAGACGTACAAGGCAAGACTTAGTAAGAACATATCAGCCCCAACATGAATGCAAAAATTTTACTTAAACATCACTTCAAGATTTCAAAACTTAGTGTAAAGCATCCATAACTCATCAATTTAAACATATATGCACATGAATGATCTAGGGGCTGAAATGTAAGACTCAATGGAGTACAAAGGACTTGATTTAATACCTTAGGCTTGAGTGGAGTTGAATAGATAAGGATAACGTCTTTGCATGTCCGCTTCGGCCTCCCAAGTAGCACTCTCCACTTGTTGATTTCTCCAAAGCACCTTAACGGAGGCCACTTCTTTATTCCTCAACCTCTTAACTTGTCTGTCTAAGATTTGAACTGGGACTTCTTCATACGTTAAATTATCTTCTACAACACCCACAACCTCAAGAGGTACAATAGCGTTAGGATCACCAATACATTTCCTCAACATCGATACATGGAATACCGGATGAACTAATTCCATCTCCTTGGGCAACCCCAACTCATAGGCTACTTTACCAACCCTTCTTATTACCTCATAAGGACCGACATACCTAGGACTTAACTTCCCCTTCTTCCCAAAATGAACCACACCTTTCATTGGAGAAACTTTCAAATAAACCCAATCACCCACTTTGAATTGAAGATCCCTTTTCCTCACATCGGCATAAGACTTTTGATGACTTTGGGCTGTTTTCAACCTCTCCCTAATCATCCTTACCTTCTCAAGAGCATCCATGACCAAATACGGACCCAACAAGGCCCCCCTCCAACTTCAAACCACCCAACCGGTGATCTACACCGTCTACCATAAAGTGCCTCAAAAGAGCCATACCGATACTAGAATAATAACTATTATTGTATGCAAATTCAATCAAAGGAAGATGATCATCCCAACTACCTTTCAACTCCAAGACACAAGCTCTAAGCATATCCTCTAAGGTTTGAATTGTTCTTTCGGCTTGGCCATCCGTTTGAGGGTGGAAGGCCGTGCTAATCTTTACCTTTGTAGCAAGACCCCTTTGGAAAGATTTCCAAAAGTGCGAAGTGAATTGGGCACCACGATCCGAGGTGATGGACAAGGGAATCCCATGCAACCTTACCAATTCATGAATGTACAACTTAGCATACTCTTCAGCCCCGTAAGTAGTTTTAACCGGTAGGAAATGAGCCGACTTTGTCATCCGATCAACCACCACCCAAACCGAATCAAAGCCTCTTTTAGTCTTGGGCAAGCCCACTACAAAGTCCATGTTGATTTCTTCCCACTTCCAAGTAGGTAGCTCAATGTCTTGAGTTAGGCCACCCGGCCTTTGATGTTCGGCCTTGACTTGTTGACAACTATGGCAACCCGAAACAAATTTTGCAATGTCCTTCTTCATACCGCCCCACCAATACACATCCCTCAAGTCTCTATACATCTTTGTTGACCCCGGATGAATAGAATAAAAAGAATTATGAGCCTCATCAAGGATTCTTTCCCTCACACCATCCACACAAGGAACACATAATCTACCTTGGTACTTAAGGGCACCATCTCCCCCTTGGGAGAAAACCTCCACCTTACCACTACTCATCGAAGCCTTTAATTCCACCAAAGAAGGATCAAGGTCTTGCTTGGCTATCACCTTATCAACCAAGGAAAACCTTGAACCATCAACAAAAACTACTCCTGCACTATCCACCCCTTCTAACCTAACTCCCAATTTGGCCAACCGATGGACCTCCTTAGCCAACTCTTTACTACCTTCCTCCACATGAGCCAAGCTACCCATGGACACTCTACTCAATGCATCCGCCACCACATTAGCTTTCCCCGGATGATAGTGAACACTCATATCATAATCCTTAAGGAACTCTAACCACCTCCTTTGTCTCAAGTTAAGATCTTTTTGCGTGAACACATATTGGAAACTCTTATGGTCGGTGAAGATATCAACATGCACCCCATACAAATAGTGACGCCAAATCTTTAAAGCAAAAACCACGGCGGCCAATTCAAAATCATGGGTTGGGTAATTCTTTTCATGAACCTTAAGTTGCCTAGAAGCATAGGCTATAACCTTAGCACTTTGCATCAACACACAACCCAAACCAATACAGGAAGCATCACAATAAACAACAAAACCTTCTAACCCATCCGGAAGTGACAAAATAGGAGCGGACACAAGCCTTTCTTTCAAAGTTTGGAAGCTTTCCTCACACTCATCCGACCACACAAATTTAGCCTTCTTTTGAGTCAACTTAGTCATGGGAGAAGCAAGAGAAGAAAACCCTTCCACAAATCTCCTATAATAACCCGCTAAACCTAAGAAACTCCTTATATCCGACGGGGTCAAAGGACTAGGCCAATTCCTAATAACATCGGTCTTCTTAGGATCCACCTTAATACCATCCCCCGACACCACATGGCCTAAGAAAACAACTTCCTTCAACCAAAACTCACACTTTTCATATTTAGCGTACAACTTCTCTTCCCTCAATCTTTGGAGTACAACCCTCAAGTGACTCATGTGCTCTTCCTCACCCCGAGAATAGATCAAGATGTCATCTATAAACACCACCCCAAAAGAATCAAGGTAGGGTTTGAAGACCCTATTCATCAAATCCATAAAGATAGCCGGAGCGTTAGTCAACCCGAAAGACATCACCACAAACTCATAGTGCCATACCTAGTACGAAAGGCCGTCTTGGGAATATCACACTCCTTCACCTTCACTTGATAATACTCGGACCGAAGATCAATCTTAGAGAAGTGACTAGCCCTATGCAATTGGTCAAATAAATCGTCAATCCTTGGAAGAGGATACCTATTCTTGACGGTGACCCTATTAAGTTGTCGATAATCAATACACATTCTAAGAGACCCATCTTTCTTCTTCACAAACAACCCGGAGCACCCCATGGAGAATGACTAGGTCTAATAAACGCCTTTTCTAACAAATCATTTAATTGCTCTTTCAACTCCGTCGGGGCCATACGGTAAGGGGGAATAGAAATAGGTTGAGTATCGGGAAGGAGGTCTATACCAAAACCTATCTCCCTTTTGGGAGGGACACCGGGAAGGTCTTTTGGGAAGACATCTAGAAACTCATTAACAACCGGAATGGACTCAATAGGAGGGACTTTAGACTCCACATCATTGACTCTCACAATATGGTACAAGCACCCTTTGGAAATCAACCTATGGGCTATAATGAAAGAAATGAATTTCCCCTTCACCACAACATCCCGACTCTCCAACTCAAGGACGGGTTCGTTAGGAAATCGGAACTTGACTTTTTGAGTCCCACAATCAATAGAAGCATAATATGCATGCAACCAATCCATCCCAAGAATCACATCAAAATCCACCATGTTCAACTCAACAAGATCAAAAGGCAACAACTTATTCAATATGCAAACCGGACAATTTCTATACACTTTTCTAGCAACTATAGAGACACCAATGGGAGTAGATACTTCATATGACTTATGCAATAATTCCGACTCGACATGAAATTTTCTAGCAACTAAGGGGGTAACAAAGGAAAGGGTGGCACCCGGATCAATCAAAGTATAAATATCAAGATCAAAGATTTGCAACATATCGGTCACCACCTCGGGAGTCTCATTAACACCTTGTCTACCATGCAAAGCATAAAATCGATTGTGCCTTGGGGCACCACTTTGAGAAGAACCTCTACCTAAAGGAGTAGTGTTAGCATTTCGGACCTTGTTGCGGATCTTGGGACACTCAAACCTCTTGTAACCCACTTCTCCACATTCAAAGCAAGCACCCGAACCTTCATGCAAGGACCACCATGCTTTCTCCCACACTTAGGGCATACATCCATAGAACCCACTTCACCTCCCCCTTGAGGTCTAAGAACATTGATAGCAAATCCCCGGTTAACATGAGGGTTTCCTCGGCCTTGATGAAATTTAGCACCCTTAGGGAACCTATTTTCCAATCGGGCCCTCTTGACCTCGTGCCCCCTTCTCTTCCTCAATTTCTCCTTCTCCATTTGCTCGGCATAAGTCATCAACCGAGACAAATCCATATCTCCAATGAGTATAGCGGACTGACACTCCTCACTAACCAAGTCAGATACACCCATCACAAATTTGTTCATCCTCGACCTAGAATCGGCCACCAAGTGAGGTGCATACTTGGAGAGTTGGACAAATTTGAGGGCATACTCCCTCACACTCATAGCTCCTTGCTTCAATTTCATGAACTCCACCAACCTTGCCTCCCTAAGCTCAAGAGAGAAGAACCTATTAAGGAAAGCAAGTTTAAACTCCTCCCACAACACCACATAGCCATTACCTTTCTTACCCTTCCATTGATCAAACCAAATTTGAGCAACACCCTTGAGTTGGTAGGCCGCCAACTCCGCCTTCTCACAAGCACCAACATCCATAATGGTCAAGATTTTGCATACCTCATCGATGAACTCTTGCGGGTCCTCATCCACCTTTGAACCATGGAAGACCGGAGGGTTCATCCTCATGAAATCTCTCACCCTTTCCCGCGGGGTGGTAGCTCGAGGAGTTTGGGCTCCTTGTTGCACTAGGTTAGATACCACTTGTGCAAGCATGGTGGGTGCATCACGGAGCTCACCATTGGTGTGTGGCTCTTCCGGTGATTGGGCCTGTCTTCCCTTCATGTTTGGCATGATGATCTAGCAACCCAAAGAACAAGCGTTAGAGAGGAATCACCTTATTACACTCTAAGCACGACATAGAACATGAAGAAGAGAAACCTTTCCTAAAACATTTTGTAGCCTCCCATTCATAGTCGTGGGGAACTTCATGACCATGATTAGGACTCTACTCAACGCGGTGTGTTGGACTCCGAAGATTTAACAACCTAGTGCTCTGATACCAAGCTTGTCACGACCCAAGCCTAGGGCCTAGACCTGACATGGCGAATGAGGAACCCGAAGGAACCCCAAACAAACCTCTCAAACTTGTCATCACACTTCATCGGTCACGGAAGCACATTCAACATTAAATAACGGGAAATAGGGATTAAGGGCAAACCATTTCAAAATAACATCACAGAATAAGAGCCAAGCTCATTTACAAAATACTTGTCTAACGCACACCTCTACATACATAGATAGGACGGGGGCCATGACATACTACTGGCTCCCCTCATAGTCAAAATACAATTGCAAGCTAAAGTCTCAAAACATAGGAGTAGGAAACATAACATAGCCCTCGAATCATTGAGGACTCACCAATAAACTCGGATAAGCACCGTACTAGCCACGTGGATGGAGAGAAGGATCAAGAGTAGCTCCGGTCCCTACATGGTGACATCATGTAGGCAAAATATGCGTTAGTACTTTGAAATGTACTAAGTATGTGGGGTGCAATACAACAATAGACAAGGACACAATCGAAATGCAAGAAATAGTTCCATAGGCATAATGAATAACAATATGAGGATGCATGATCAAAGGGAATTCAAAACATGTTTAAGTAAATCTATACTAATAGAAGATATCATATGTGTGTGCATGATCCAACCAATCTATAACCCCAACCTAGAATGGGGGATGCCGTTCACACCAGGACACCCTGGTGGCAAGGTATAAACCCCTCACATGGTTGATGTTGGTCACACCCCAAGCATCCTAGGTGGTGAGATATAAACCTTTCACATGGTTGATGTTGGTCACACCCCAAGCATCCTAGGTGGTGAGATATAAACCTCTCACATGGTTGATGTTGGTCACACCCCAAGCATCCTAGGTGGTGAGATATAAACCTCTTACATGGTTATCCGGTTCTTTTCTCCCGGACTGGGCATGGGCATGCAACACTTTATATAGAAAATTCACATTAGGCTCTAATGCAATCTCATGTATGGAATGAACATATACACAAGCTTAGTTTGTTATCAACACATCTCTGGAATGCCATACATCTCATAACTCAAGCCTTAAAACATCAATTCATCAATTCTCCATAATTGGACATTTTGTCAAACACCTTGAAGGCATGTAATGGGGTCAAAGAGTATGGAAAATAGGGTAGTAATTATGCAGCCAAACCAGTAAACAACCTATAACAACACTTTTTAACACCCACAAGACCACATAAAAAAAATCTCCACATCCATTCAGAATTTAGATTCAAGTTCTGGAGTCACAACATGCTCAAAACAATCACTTTTCATGTTTAAAATTCATTATGCAGGTAATTTATATAAGGAACAAGACTAATTTATGAATCTCAACTTAAACCATGAATTAGTGAGTAGAATAGAGTCTAGGCACTGTGGTTGAAGGACCCGTGAGTTCAACACCACATACCTTCAGTTTTTATGAAGGTCTTGAGAGTATCTTCAGTGGAAGCTTGGAACTTGGAGCAAGAGTCTCTTCAATCTTGAGGAAGGTTTTGGATTAGGTTTCTTGAGAGAAAAATGTGTCTAAGTATGGGAGAGGTGTTTTGGGAAATGTTTTAGAGATGGGAATTGAATTAATGCTATATAGGAAATAACATATGCCCTTTCGAAAAATGGGTCCAATACTTAAAAAAATAAATGAGGCGGATGAACAGTAACTTTGCTCTCTGGAAATTGCATTTCCTGCACGGACAGATTTTACGAAAACGGGCATAACTTCTTCGTCCAAACTCCGAATGAGGTGAAACGAAGTGCATTGGGTAGCTAACTCAAAGGGATTTCCATGGATATGTTATGGACCACCCAATTATTTGTGTGCTAGGAGCTATGCGCCTCCAAAGTAGACCCTCGAAAAAAGCTTCACTTGGAAATTTCGTTTCAATTGTAATCCCCTATGTCAGACTGCTTTTATTTGTAATTTGTTTTGTTATTTACTTTACTGAACTTGTTTCCCCATTTTGATGTTTGTTAAACATTTTTGGGTGTTTTCAATTATATATTTTCGGGATATAACTTGGATTAAAAAGACATACACATCATTCAATTCCCTAGGCCTACCATTAAGATAACATGGTCACATATATGTTTAGGATACAAGATATATGATTGTCTGTTTGAGTGTTTTAACTATTTATGTGAATATGTTTCTTTGGATGAGGAATTTGTAGCCCACCTTTTTCAAAAAATTTAAATCCCCACAAATAGAAAATGCAAGTCACTATCCCAATGTTCGACCAAAATACTCTTCGAGTCTTGAGTTTCTCAGTCAAAGCTTAATTCCATTACAAAATTTTAAAACCTTACCCTATTATCTCAGGAGAGGTTGAATTTGCTGCTACTATGGAAATAAAAAAATGGTTTTGAGGTTTAACTAACTAAAGAAGAATTGATGCTGAAACTGCATCTGCTCTGTCTAGAAATTATGAAGTTGAGAAGTAGACCATAGAATTGGACTTTTCCAACGCATTAGAATTAGCAAAAAGTGTTGCGATGGACCTACAGATGGAGATTAAAAAATGCGAATTGTTTATGGTTGTTGAAATGATATCCATAACATTAAGAAAGAAAGAAGACAAAGCGCTCGAGATCAAGGACATGCCTGAAAATACCATTTCCTCGTGGAAGAGGTTAACATCACTATGGCTGAAGAGAATAAGACTGAGTTTGCGGAGAAAACACACAAAAAAGAGATCGATTATGCAGTACTTTGCATAGGTCAACTCAAAGAAGTAGATGCAAAGATTACTTTCCTAGTGTACTTTCGGGACAATGACATAGGTCCCAAGATCATTTCATATGCCACAATCTATTAGGATGTTGATGCCATGGGCACCCTACATCATATCAAAGGATCTAATTCTGGGGTAAAACACAAAGATGCAGACAATCAATGTGCCTACCATTGTAACAAAAAGGGGCATACCACGGACGACTGCATAATATTGAAGGATTTGATTTACAACATGGTCAACAATAAGAAGATCAACTATATATGGGGACTCACTCTATTTTTTTTTTGTGATCCACTAGAACCCGACATGTCGATCATGAAAAATATGTTGATATACCGGCATGACATCATCGCTTTTGCAGAATCATATATGAACATCTACGATAGGTTTGTTCAGGATGGGATCTTGTTCCTTGTCAAGGAGAAAAGAAGTTCGTCATTTGCCTTAGCAAGTGATGAATGAATGAAAGCCAGAATCATCCTTGTAAGAGTCAAACTACGTAGGGACTGATTTGTCTTTTAGATATACGTAGTCGCCCTTCCAAGGTTAGACCCTTATTTTTTAAAATCTTTCTTCACCCCTTTGATTTTCTACAAGGAAATAGAGAGTTCACATCGACAAATGCTGAGAGATGGGAACAAAAGTCCTTGACTCATTGAATTTCAATTGTCACTTAGATGTAACATGGTGTATAAGACCTTGAGAGGCCTCACACAAGCCATTTAGCATATCATAACATAAAGAAATAGAAAATGGTCTAGAAATTAAAACATTTTTAAATTAATCAAAGTCTTTATAAAACGAGTGGATGTCTAATACCACTGTCTCTAACCATCGAATAACATGAATAAATCTTTGGGTACAAACCATAGAATAGTCCCAACATAAAGGAAAGACACATATAATTAGTGGTCGAATCCTCAAATTCTATGAGGACTCACCAAATCTTAACTTCTTGATCTACTAGGATCCTAGTCACGAGTGTGAGAATCGATATCGCAGGACACTACATTTGCATAGGAAATGTAGGCAAGAGTATGAGTTAGTACAAGAATGTACTAAATATGATAGCTCGCATAAACATCAACATATGCATAACATAAGCATTAGTAAACATAAGACATAAGCCATAAGCATAATACACATAAAACATCATAAATAAGGAGGACTACTTCCTTAAGTAGCCTTAACTTATTGTTAGTCAAGACTTGGGCTAACCGTCTATAGTACTATTTTACCTCATGGAAGGCAACTTAATCACAATTGAAACTATTCATCTTCATAACATAGTTCACATGATTCATACTTACTTTTAAAGACATGGGGATTCTCCACTTTCCCTAACATGCAAAGGCTAATGGGTATTCGCCTCTTGCCTTACTTACCTTTGGATTATGGGTACTTGCCTCCACAACCACATTATATGACACAGGACTCACCTCCACATCATTTCATAAGGATCATTGGTACTTGCCTCCATGTCCAACCATCATAATAGGAACATGGGAAGTCGCCTATTGTTCAATTCTAAGTAGTATAGGAAATCACCTCATACCCTTCTCATATGGAGGTCAAGGGTAGTTGCCTCTATCCTTATCAATTACATAGTCTTTTAGTTAGATTCATTTTAGATGAGCAATCATTTCAACCTAGAATCTTTCATGTGTGCAAACCTTTTACATTCATACAATCATGCTTAGCAATTCATGCGGGAAGCATCTCTTCCACCATAATACACAAATTAGCAATAATTTGTAGTATACGCTTTACTCTCAAAGCACTACATTTCATGATCATCATATATGCTTTAATCCCAAAAAATTAACATCATGTTCATCATGTATGATTCAATTTCAAGAAATTCTAACCATAAATCATCAATCCTATAACGAGATATCTAGCCCACAAGGCTTTCCTTCATGGCATCAACCCAATTTTATCAATTCTACCCTAGAAACATATGATATGCATAGGTACATGTAATGTCATCCTAAAAACAGGTAATTTTGTAAATTCAATCATAAACCAAACACTTGGATCTATATTAATCATAACCCACAATAATGGAAGAAACCCTAACTCAAATTGGGGATTTAGACTTCACAATTAGGAAATCTCAAGGGACTCCGTAGGAGAAAGGATCCCATGGATTAAAAGCCATCATACCTTAGTCACATTACCCACAAAATATTGAAGATTGGGGGACTTGAACTTTACCTAGCTTCAATCTCTTCCCTTTAGAGAGAGAATATTTGAGAGAGAGTTTTGGGATTTCTTTTGGGTTTTGAAATAATGACTTGAATGGGGGATTTTGGGTGTTAAAAATCCTTATATAGATGTTCTACACTTAGGCAAAATGACAACACATTAATTTAATTAAAATGGAAAAAGACCCATGTTCCCCTAAAAATTAACTGTCAACTGTAATCGACGGACCCTACCGACAGATGGTCGATGGACCTACAGTCCATCTTGCATGTTCATCGTTTGTGGTCAGAGATTTTTTGTCCATCTACGGACCCCTGGACAACATGCTGTCGATCGACCTACGGTCCGTTGATCCGGCCGTGATCTTGAGGTATGAGTCTGCTACCCAACACAGACGCTACCTACGTTCGATGGTCCTAACCACGATCTGTGGGTGGCAACCATCGGTTGGCACCTGCAACTTTTCTAAATATACAATTTTTACCACTTTTGAATCCGGAGTGTTACATTATATCCCCCTTGGGATCATTTGTCCTCGAATGGGATTTTAGGCACATTTCTAAATGAAAAGACTCAAGACTACTAGCCCATCATGCATGCAATTAATCAAAATGCACACAACCGAGGAGGAAATATCAACTAAAAGCTGAACATACTCTATGCACCATATGTAAGTAAGAACTACATCTAACAACCCAATATGCATGCAATTCTACAATTTATTACATGCAAGAGGGAACAACCATATCCAATTTAAAACCAAGGATCAACACGATCTCATGTAGCCTAAATGCAATTTATACACAAAGCACATATTAAAGGAGGAAATCTCCACTCCAAGCTAAGGCATGTTCAACAATTCATCTTATGAAGTCCATAAGCAACTCATACTCAATGCACAACAACATGAGGAAATTAAATCATACAAGCCATTCTTTTTCAAAACTTAAGGTTTTTTCATAAACATGTAGTTTAAGGAAATCATGGAAACACACGACACACATGACACAAAACATATGGCAAACCAAGAGGAACTCATTACCTCAAGCTAGAGTAGGAGGAAAAAGCAATAGGATACTAAGACATCATATCCGCCTCGGCCTACCAAGCAGCACCCTAAAAATGATGGTTTCTCCATAACACTTTCACGGAAGCAACCTCTTTGTTCCTCAATTTCTTAACTTGCCGGTCTATGATCTCAACTTGAACTTCTTCTTAAGAAAGGTTCTCTTTCACTCACAACCATTCTAGGTGACTATGGATGTCAAATCTCCAACACACTTCTTTGACATAAAGACATGGAAAACCGAATATACCGACACCAAATCTTTTAGAAAATTAAACTCATAGGCAACCTTACCAGTACGTCTTAAAATTTTATATGGGCCTACAAAACGGGGAATAAGTTTCCCTTTCTTACAAAACCTCATTAAACCCTTCATGGGTAAGATTTTCAAATAAACCCAATAAAGTACATCAAATTTAAGGTCTCTTTTTCTATCATCGGCATAAGACTTTTGTTGACTTTGATTCGTTCTCAGCCTCTCTCTTATGAGTCGAACCTTTTCTGTAGCCTCATGAATTAGGTCAGGCCCTGTCAAAGCAATCTCACCCACCTCGAACTACCGAATATGAGATCTACACCTCCTACCAAAAAGAGCCTCAAACAGAGCCATATACCAATACTAAAATAGTAGCTATTATTAATTCAATCCAAGGCCAATGGTCATCCCAATTTACCTTGAAATCAATCACGCAAGCCCTCAACATGTCTTCCAATGTTTAGATTGTTTGTTCCTCTTGCCCATTAGTTTGGGGGTGAAAAGTTGTGCTAAGCTTGACCTTAGTGCAAAGACCCTTTTGTAAAGAGTTCGAAAAATTAGAAGTAAACTAAGTACCTCTATCGGAGATAATGGACAAGGGAAGTCCATGCAACCTTACCATCTCCCTCAAATACAACTTAGCATAACATTCCTCCAAATAGGAAATTTATACGAGAATGAAATGGGCCGACTTCTTCATTTGGTTTACTATAACCCAAATCGAATCATATTAATGTTGAGTACGTGGAAACCCTATTATGAAGTCCATATTCAAATCTTCTGACTTCCAAGTAGGAATGCTAATGTCTTGGGATAAACCTACCAGTTTCTTATCCTCAACCTTCATTTGTTGGCAATTTGGACACATAGCCACAAATCCAGCAATATACTTTCTCATACCAATCCACCAACCGATCTCCCACAAATCACGGTACATCTTTGTGGCTTTGAGGTGAATAGAATACCTAGAACTATGGGCTTTCGATAGGATTTATTCCCTTAAGTCGTCAATATTAGGAACACACAAACCACCTTGATATCTTAGGACACCATCTCCCTCTTGGGAAAAAGCCTGAACGGACTTTTTTAGCAACACTTATTTTGATTCAACTAAGGTCAGATCAAGACATTGTTTTCCCTTCACATCAGTCACAAAAGACTATTTGGAACCATTATGGACCATAAAACCACCCTTTGTGGAACCCACTAGTTGAACTCCTAACTAGCCCAACTTATGAAAATCTCGAACAAACTCTTTACTATCATCATCAACATGTGCAACACTACACATAGATGACTGACTTAGGGCATCCGCCACCATATTTTCTGTACCATGGTTATAGAGAAGACTCATATTATACTATTTCAATAACTCAAGCCATCTTCTTTGGCAAATATTTAGATCTTTTTGGGTAAACACATAGTGAAAATTCTTGTGGTTGGTAAAAACAACAATATGGACACCATACAAATAATGCCATAAAGTCTTTAAGGCAAATTCAACTGCCGCTAATTCAAGGTCGTGGGTAGCATAATTATTCTCATGGATCTTAAGTTGCCTTAAAGCATAGGCAATAACCTTACCATTTTGCATAATCACACATCCTATCCTAACTTTAGAGGCATCACAATAAACAACAAAGCCATCCGCCCCCATCTGGTAAAGTCAACATTGAAATGAAAGTAAGTCTATTTTTCAACTCTTGGAAGCTTTCTCACAAGGTTCGGAGCATATGCACTTGGATTTCTTTTGAGTCAATGTCGTCAATGGAGAAGCAAAGCTTCTAATGTTTGTCGCTAATATAGGTCTAGGCCAACTCTTGAGCGCATCTATATAAATCGGTTCAATCTCAATACACTTGCTTGAAATAATGTGGCCTAAAAAATCAACGGACCTTAGCCAACACTCACATTTGGTAAACTACACAAAGAGTTGTCTTTCCTTATGGATTTGCAACACAATCCTCAAATGATTAATGTGATCAGCCGCACTCCTCAAATAAATAAAAATATCATCAATGAACACAATTACGAACATATCAAGGTATTGTCTAAACACCATATTCATCAAATCCATGAATGCCAACGAAGCATTAGTCAAACAAAAGGACATCACCAAAAACACATAATGACTATCGGGTTCTAAAAACCATTTTCAGAACATCTTCTTGTTTCACACTTAATTAATGATAACCCGAGCGGAGATCAATTTTAGAGAATTAAGTTAGCCTTTAATGTATATCAAACAACTCATCTATTCTTGGAAGAGGATACTTCTTCTTAATGGTCACCTTGTTTAATTGCTGATAATCAATACACATATGGAGTGAACCATATTGCTTCCTTACAAACAAAACTGGAGCACCCCTTGGAGAGATGCTCGATCAAATGAAACCCTTATCTAACAAATCCTTCAACTGTTATGTCAACTCCTTAAGTTCTACCGGAGACATTCTATAAGGAGGAATAAAAATATGTTGCGTATCAGGGAGAAGGTCAATTTTGAAGTCTATTTCCCTTAGGAAAGAAATACCAGGTATATCATCAGGAGACATATGCGTAAACTTATTTACTAGAACGACTAACTCAAGAATAGGGGTTTTAGAATCTAGATCCCTCACCATAACTATATGATAGATACAACCCTTCGAAATCGTTTTCTAGATGTAAGGTAAGAAACAAATTGACCTCTAGGAATAGAATTTCTCCTCTTCCACTCTAGGATAGGATCATTTGGAAATTGAAACTTGACTACACAGGTTCTACAATCTATATAAGCCTAACAAGAATCTATCCAATACATCCTGAAGATGACATCGAAATAAATCATATCAAGCTCTACCAAAATTGCTAGAGTAACTCTATGGGATATGTAAATAGGACATCTCCTATAGACCATTTTAGCCACCACAGAATACCCAACAGCGGTACAGAAAAACAAAAGTTTTAACAACACATCGGGAAGCATATCAAATCTAATAGCCACAAAGGGAGTCACAAAAGACAAAGTAGCATTGGGATAAAGTAAATAATAAACATCTAGGTGGAAGACATTCAAGATATGAGTAACCATATCATGTCGACCCACTCCTTAGGCCATCAGTGTAGCAATCTTGGTTTAGTGACCTCCCTCTCGGGCAAGCTGAAAACACAGGGGTGGTTTTGTATTTGTAACTGCAAAACCATTAAATTAAACCATAACCACTAAGTGAAATCACCATTAAAATACATATATCCTATTAGAAAGCAAGACCCAACAACAATATCAACACATATTACCTAAATCACACACAACAAATGGGGTTTTTAGCAACACCTCAAGGAATAAAAAAATACACCTAAAATGATACTAAGATTAAATGAGTATAAGGAATTAAACCTTGATTTAAGCAAAGGAAGAAGAATGGAGAAGACCTATATCCATCTTGGGGTAGATGAAATCTATCATTCTTCATGTCTCCCAAAAACCCTTTCCAAACTTGAGAGAAAATATCCCAAAAAGTACTATTCTATTTTGGAAATAAAAATAAATGTTCCATTCCTAAAAATTAATAACAATTTTTGTATTTATAGACTCAAAGAAATTGTCTTGCCACATCTTTCGACCAGGTTAGTCGGAATAGCCGATTAACTCTGTGATTCGCCCTTTGGTTTAGTCGCCGCCATCTTGCACTAGCCTTCATTATCTTCGTGCTCTATGTCATTGGGTGACCTATTACTTCTTCAGAGAATTATTCGGCAAAATGCCGACTGCTCCTTTCATCGCCTTGTTGATCTTGCTCCTTCAAGGTTTCGCGTACGGGAACAAAAGGCGGAGTGCGTCCCTTCCGCGAATCGCCAAGCGTCCTTGGTGATGTCCAGGCTTCAACTTCTTCATTCTTTTCAACCTTTTTGTTCCTTTTTGCGCCTAAGTGTCCATGCTTCCACGAAAACTTCAAATACCTGAAACTTTAGAGTTTTCATCAGATATGAGACAAACTAAGCATTTAAGGACACTATTTCTAGCAAAATAAAGCCTTAAATGAGTCCAATTTGTGGACTCATCAACACCGCCAATTTAAACTTTTGCTTGTCCTCAAGCAAACTCAAGTTCAGTCGTTCAACAAGGTGTATCAAATAGTGCTACACAAGACTAAACCATGAATGCACACAACCAGACTCAATTTACTTATGCAAGGATCACTTTTCTAATCATAGATTCAAGTTGTGACACAACATTACCTAAGATTCTCATGCTCGCAACACTTGCTACTTGTACAATCAAGCTCAACATGAAGTATCTAAATGCCCTCATATAAAGAGTGATTCCAGATTCACACATAGAGGTTAATCAATACAAGATCAAGAATCAGATGCAATGGTCACAATCAAAAAGAGGAACACAATGCATGTTTTTACTCATAGGTTTGCCCTTATTTTCGAATCGACTTCTGATTCGGCCTACTCAAGATAAAAAAGGTCTTTCTAAGGCTTGTAATGGGGATGAGTGCAAATGTATGATCATTTATGCTTAGTGACTTTTCCCTTGGGAGATGTGGTATTCTCAAGGCATTTCTTTCTTTTCCTTTATCAATTTTTTTTCTAGTGCTTCTAAGTCATCTTTTTATTAACCTCGATTGATTGCTTGGAAACTCGATTTCCTTTGTAATTTATTACACACAATTATTTTTTAAGGATTTCCATTGTTTTACAACACCATGGGGTAAATGGGGCTTTTCTTGCACTTCTTGACTTCTCCTTTCCCTTTTTTACCTCATCCCAACTTAGGCTTTTGGCCTAAGTTGCCTATTCGCTAAACCACAAATCAAGAGGATTATAGGTTATGGGTCAACTAAGGTCTAGGGATCATCAAGGTTCTTCCAAATAGAGGTAGGGTTCAAAGGATGTTCAAAAGAGTTTCACACGCTCACGGGTAGGCCATAAAAGAGGTATATGTCAAATTTGGCTCACACTCTTTAAAGTTGCCTAAGATCATTTCAAGAGCACACATTTCTAAATCAATCAGACTAACAATGCAAATTCTAGATTTATTCATTCAAGGTTAAAACAAAAGCTAATAACACAAGGCATCAACACTTAAGTCAAAAAAGACCACACAATTTTGCTAGTGTGCAACGATTATTACAAGAGAATCAATTCGATAAATGGCTACCCACAATGAGACGCAAATAGTTCACATATTGTCTACGCAACTTCATTTTGGCTCATCATAGCTGTACATTCATGTTCGTTCGATTGTAAGCACTATTTAAGTCATCGGTATTGATCGAACTTAAGACTCAAATTTGAAAGAGAACAGCCCCTTTAAATCACAACAGGTGGTGAAAATTTTAGAAAAATAATTTTTTTTCGGAAGGGTCAAAATCACTTTGCAATTTAAAACAAAAAGGAGCCACAAGCTCAAATAATTGCACAAGCAGTACAAAACAATTTTAAGCAAAACAACACAAATATGTACGCAGGACTACATTCAAAACAACACACAAAAGTGAGCCTTACCCCACCACAAATAAAAACATTTATCCTCAAATGCAAATGAAAGTATCCAAAAGTAAAGATAGAGAAAAACAAAGAGGGAGGTAAAGAGGGATCCTGTCTACGCATTCGTTCCATCTGTTGGGGTCTCAGTGCCTGGTGTAGTGCTCTGAATATGAGCATCAGTGCCCGGAGTAACCTCAGAAGGACAGGCACACGCCAATACGATATGATCATTGCAATTGAGCACCAAATTTCAAAAGTAAACTCGAGGTTCAGAAAACCAACCTTTGTGCCGATTAAAATACCTTCAAATTTCTAGGTGGCAATGAAATCCAACTCCGAGAGCAAATTAACAACTAGAATACTTATGGAATGCAAAAATATTTAAAATACTAACTAGGTGCGAGATTTGTAAGATAAAAAGCGAGGGAAAGTGAAAGAGTTTGTACTTTAAACATTGGCCTGTTAGGAAACGGTCCAGTTCTAGCCCATTCGGCGACATTAGTCATGGTTGCCGATACATTCGGTCACTTTCCCAGTGGATACTTACCTCGTCGAGTTTTACTAGACCTCTAGTTAAACAAGGCATCCAAACGGTGGACTAGATCACAATCGCCGACCAGGTTGGTGATTCACCAATAATTTCTTGGGCACACCAAGTTTTACAGACTCCACTTTGAAGTTGTCTTTAGTTCAACGACGATTTAAGCCGGGGTCGCCGACTTCTTTTGCGATGCACCGAATGGACCTTTAGATGACCCATTTGCACTTTTCACTTACTTTCCATACTTTGACCTACACAAACAATACACCATTATTTCTTAAAGCAAAAATAAAGCGGTAAAAGCTTGGGTTGCCTCCCAAGAAGAACCTTATTTAACATCGTGGCACTACGCAAGTCCTGACTCAAATTACATTTGTAAGGTTTGCCTCATTTTCATGAGGCCACCCCTCTTTTGGCTCTAGGTAGAGAGAAGATAGCGCTAGGTCCATTTGGTACCCATAGTTATCATTCGTGCTCATCTTTCTTGTTTCAATACACAAACAAGCAAAACAAAACTAAAAATTAAGTAAGTAAACTATGACTAAGAAGAACAAAAATTCTATTAAGCTAAGAATTCTCAAATAACACCATTCCCCGGTAACGGCGCCATTTTAATTCTTATCGTGACCAACGACACTAATCTATGGTAAGGGTGTCTATGATCGTCGATAATATAGTAACCCAACTAAAGGTTGGGGTCGTGTCTCAAGGGAGTGGTTTTGAGAAGTAATAGAAAAATAAAAGTTAGTTCTACTTAGTCGTAGCTAAAGACATTAATGAGTAAAAACATTGTAAATAAAAGGTGGTGACACAAAAGTGTCAAATATCAATTGGGGGTTTTGTCACAAGTAATAAAAATAACTTAAATAACAAGTAAATCAAGTATTGGGAAGAGTTCTTAGGTTGTAACCGCAATAAAAGTTGAGATAAATCGTTGGGTACATGCTTTCGATAGGAAATTGGAAGATAATAGTGACTGTGCTAATTTAGATGGAAATAAGTTCCCTTTCGGGCAACTTACCCCGTTTCAAATAAGTTCCTCTCGGACACCCTTTGTCGCATAAAGGCCAGCCTACACCTTACCACACTCATTCTCTCGAGCTGAGTGTTAGGATATGGGACTAGGGCTTACCCTCTCGGGCTGAACCTCATGTCGACCCACTCCTTAGGCCATCAGTCTAGTGGGGTCTTGGTTTTGCGACCTCCCTCTCGGGCAAGTCAAAAACACATGGGTGGTTTTGTATTTGCAACTACTAACCCATTAAATTAAACCACAACCACTAGTTGAAATCACCATTAAAATACATCTATCCTATCAGCAAACAAGACCCAACACCAATATCAACACATATTTGCTAAATCACACCCCAAGAATAGGGGTTTTTAGCCACACATCAAGAAATAACAAAATACACCTAAAATGATACTAAAATCAAATGGGCATAAGGAATGAAACCTTGATTTAGGCAAAGTAAGAAGAATGGAGAAGACTCACATCCATTTTGGGAAAGATGAAATCCTTCTTTCTTCAAGTCTCCCAAAAACCCTATCCAAACTTGAGAGAAAATACCCCAAAAAGTACTATTATATTCTCGAAATTCAAATAAATGTTCGACTCCTAAAAATTAATAACAAGTTTATTACTTATAGACTCAAAAAAATAGTTCTGGCGAATCTTTCGGTGAGGTTAGTCAAAATCACCGATTAACTCAGTGATTCGCCGTTTGGTGTAGTTCGTCGCCATCTAGCACTAGCCTTCAGCATCATCGTGCTCTGTGTCATTGGGCGACCTACTACTACTTCACAGAATTATTCGGAGAAAAATCGACTGCTCATTTCATCGCCTTTTTGATCCTGCTTCTTCGAGGTTTCGCGTACTGGAACAAAAGGCGGAGTGCGTCCCTTCGGCGAATCACCAAGCATGCTTGGCGAACTTTAGCTTCTTCATTTTTTTAGCCTTTTTGTTCCTTTTTGCGTCTATGTGTCCATGCTTTTACTAAAACTTCAAATACCTAAAACTTAAGAGTTTTCATCAGATATTGAGGTAAAATAAGCGTTTAAGGACACTATTTCTATCAAAATAAATCCCTAAATGAGTCAAATTTGTGGACTCATCAAGCATTCGTACCTTAACAACATGGACTGGATGAAGGGTAGGGTTGAGCCCTATGACCACTGTCTCTTTAATTCTTAGCAACCGAAGGACAATTCTTATTTTGTGATCCGTCTTCCCGCATCCAAAGCAAGCATTGGAACACACTAAGCACTTACCATCATGATTTCTCCCACACTTTTCATATGTAGGCATCGAAGTCCAATTACCATCTCATTGACGTTTAGGGTTACACACCCTTTAATTGTTAGGCCTTGGAGGAACACTAGAAAAACGTTGCCCAGATAATTCTTTCTGTTATCTTTAATGACCCTGTCCACCTAACCTAGAATAAAAAAAGTTACCATCATCCATCTTTCCCTTCTTTGTCTCCCTAGATCTTTGCTTAAGTTTTTCCTCTTCAATTTGTTAGGCATGGACCATAAGGACAGAAATGTCCATGTCATGGACAAGCATAGCAGTGTGGAACTCTTTGATTACCATGCCAGACACACTGGACACAAACTTACTCATCTTAGCCCTATAATCTGCCACATTAGAAGGAGCATATTTGGGCGATTAAGTGAACCTCAAACCATATTCCCTTACACTCATATTTCCTTGCCTAAGGTTAATGAACTAAAGTACCTTAGCCTCTCTCATTTCAAGAGGGAAGAATATCGAGAGAAACACTTCTGAACCATTTCCATTATATGACACCTGCTTCTACCGGCCTTGCCTCTTTCCATTTGGTGAACAAAATGTGTGTAACACCTTTGAGTGGATAAGCGGCCAATTCAGCCATCTCTACCGTAGTCACACACATAATGGCAAGTACCTTGTAGACCTTATCGATAAACTATTGAGGATCTTCCTCAACATTTGAGCCATTAAATTATGGAGGGTTCATCCTTGTAAAGTCCCTCACTCTTGATGCCCGTACCCACATTTGGTTTCATGGAGACTACCACTTCTCTATTGTCTTGTCTCATCAAGACTTGAGCCAACACCTGAAAAGCCGACCTAAACTACACACTTGGTATATTCTCAGCCAATTGGTCAGTCAAAACTTGAGTAGGAGCTTGGGGAGGAATTTCTTGACCCACATTGTCTTCCCCATTCCTTCTAGGTACCCTTCTAGTGGCCATACCTTGAAGACCATCCGATAAGGATTTAGAGATAGACCTTTTAGAGTTAAAGTCTATTGCAGGACTTAGAGTACTGAAGAAGTGAGATTTCCTAAGCATCTAGTAGCCTCTCATTCATAAATGTTACACACTTCACACTAACGAACAAGACTCTACTTGAAGTGGTTTTGAGACATCTTAGAACCATTCTAAACCTTTTGCACTAATTAGAAAGTTTGTCATGACCCTTGGGTACCCTCTAGATGTAACATGCCATCTAAGACCTCGAGAGGCCTCATACAAGCCACTTAACATACCATAACATAAAGAAATAAAAAATGGTATGGAAATTAAAACATTTCAAATTAACCAAGGTCTTTATAAAACAAGCAGAAGTCTAATACAATTGTCTCAAACCATCTAACAACATGAATATATCTTGGGACACAACTCATCCAATAGTCCCAACCTAAAAGAAACACATAAAAGAATAGTGGTCAAATCCTCAAATGCTATAAGGACTCACGGAATCTTCACTTCCTGATCTGCTGCGATCCTAGCCATGACTGTTAGAATTGATATCACCAGACTCTACATTTGGATAAGAAATGTAGGCAAGAGTATGTGTTAGTAAAGAAATGTACTAAATATGATAACTTGCATAAACATCAACATATGCAAAACATAAGCATTAGTCAGCATAAGACATAATCCATAAGCATAATACATATAAAATATCATAAACAAAGAGGAATACTGAAACGACCCCAAAAATGCCCGAAAATGTGCTTCGGAAACACCTAAAATTGTAATTTCCATATATCTCAAAATCCGTGCATCATTTCGAAAATTTGACTTCATATTCTTATTCAGGGGGTCAAATTGAGTGGGAAATGGGTCTCACCCGAATTTTAGAACAACCGTATCAAAATTCGAAAATTGCAAAAAATGCGATTTTGAGGGTCAACTTTAAAGGGGCATATCTCTTAGCACACAAGGAACTGGAAGGAGCTCAAACTATCAAAATTGAAGCTCTATGAGTTAGCTTTCCAACTCAATTTGTTTCACCTCATTACGAGTTAGGATGAAGGAGTTATGACCGTTTTCGTAAAACCTGTCCGGCAGAAAATGCAAATTCCAGTAGCCGAAAACACTGTTCACCCGCCTCATTTTTTTTTCTAAGTGTTGAGACGTTTTTTTTATAAAAAGGGGACATATCCATACTTAGTCATTTAACTTCAAAACATCCAAAAACTCTCTCTAAGACCTCTCCAAAAATTCCACCAAGATCATCCACCAAATTCAAGAATCCCAAGCTTTAATTCCGTATTCAAGATTCAATCTCAAGCAATTCTCCATTCCAATCTTCATCAAGAATTCTCCAAAGTTGAGGTATGTGGGTTGATTGTGGAAACCTTCCTTTTCACAAGTCCAACCATTTATCTTCTATTTTACTTCAAGTTTATGGGTCCTTATGATCATTTATGAACTCTTGAATTATGGAATCACTACTACACACCCTATTAAGGTCTATCTTGCATATTT
The DNA here is from genome assembly GCA_029007595.1 of Solanum commersonii. Taxonomy (NCBI): domain Eukaryota; kingdom Viridiplantae; phylum Streptophyta; class Magnoliopsida; order Solanales; family Solanaceae; genus Solanum; species Solanum commersonii. Next base: position 9,246,449 of record JAJTWQ010000006.1, read on the forward strand.
TCATGAAATGGTATTATTATGTGATGTTTATGATTTTCATGCCTCCATGATCAAATTATGAAGGTTGTTATATATGTATTTATATATGTATGTTGTTGGTGGGCTGTTTTATATGGATTTTGAAAATTGGTTGGACTTAGTACTCTTGAAACACATGATTTTATTTACATGAACAAGTAGCCCACCATATGTTTGATAAAATGTCATTTATAGAATTCTTATGAAATGGAAGGTCCAATGTACGTCCTATGAGTCGGATGATTATATAAGTATTGAAATGATGATGAAATGGATACATGTATATGATTTTCTCTATATAGTGTGTGAGTCGACCAAGCCTAGCTCGGGGTTGTAGGCTCGGGTAATCGTATCAAGGGGTTGGTACCTTGGTTGCCTAGTACGGGGGGTAGTAGGCCCGTATAACCGTATCGAGGGGTTTGTACCTTGGTCCCTAGCTCGGGGGGTGGTAGGCCCGGGTAACCACATTGAGGGGTTTGTACCTCTTTCGCCTCTCCAAGGTGGTGGTAGGCCTTGGAAATGCTATATTGATGGTCACTCACTACACATATACTATGCCCTACTAAATATGATTTTTATATAAGCATCATTATACATATCATCTCATTAATATGTTATCTATCGGGTACGATTATGCATTTTGCCTATAATGTCCATCCATTGTTTCATTGCATTGCATCCCATATACTTAGTACATTCAAACGTACTAATGCATACTCTATGCCTACATGATGTCACCATGTAGGGACCGGAGCACCAAATCGACCATCCTCCTCCACGTGGCTAATACGATTTCCTATCAAGGTTATTGGTGAGTCCTCCATTCCGGGGACGTTGCTCATGATCTTTTGCTATGTATAAGACCTTTTCCTTTTAATTATGTATTGACTATGAGGGTGAGCCCGGTAGTTTGTCTCGGCCCCCGCTAAGTATCCATGTTTAGAAGTGGTGTTGGACAAGTTGTGTATTATGTTTGAGCTTGACTCATCTATGGTATTTATGTATTATTCTCTTTTTGTCTTGCTCCCTTAGTCCCAATTTTCCCTTGATTATGCGTATCGCTTATGGTCATTTTAATTGCTTCCGCGACCAAGGATGTGTAATGATATGCTATGAGGCTTGTTTGGGGTTCCCTCGGATTCCCCATTCGCCGGTCACGTCTAAGCCCTAGACTTGGGTCGTGACAAATACTTCCTTAAGTAACCTCATTTTATCCTTAGTCAAGACTTGGACCATCCTCCTCTAATACTACTCTACCTCATGGAAATCAACTCAATCATAATCCAAGTTATTCATCTTTATAGAATAGTTCACATTATTCGTACTTACTTTTAAAGACATGGGGATTCACCTCTTTGCCTAACTTGCAAAGGCTAATGGGTATTCGCCTCTTGCCTTACTAACTTTAGGATTAGAGGTACTAGCCGCCCAACCACATCATAAGATACAGGTACTCGTCTCCACATCATTTCATAAGGATCATGGGTACTCGTTTCCATGTCCAATAATCATAATAGGAACGTGGGGAGTTATCTCTTGTTCAATTCTATGGAGTATGGGAAATCACCTCATATCCTTCTCAGATGGAGGACAAGGGTAGTCGCCTTTACCCTCATTGTTTACCTAATATTTTAGTTATAATAGATTCACAACCCTTTCAACCTAGAATCATTCATGTGAGTAAACCTTTCACATTCATACAATCATTCTTAGGAATTCATGTGGGAAGTATCTCTTCCACCACTATACATCAATTAGCAACTATTCATAGTATAAGCCTTACTCTCAAAGCACTACATCTCATGATTATCACCTATGCTTTACTCCAAATCAATTAACATCATGTTCATCATATATGCTTCAATCTCAAGCAATTCCAATCATAAATCATTAATACTATAAGGAGCTATATAGCCCACAAAGTTTCACTTCATGGCATCAACCCAATTATATCTATTCTACCCTACAAACATAGGATAGTCATGGGTACATGCAATTTCATCCTAAAAACATGTAATTCTATCAAATCAATGATAAACAATTTATAACCCAACAATTTGGATCCATATTAATCATAACCTACAACAATGGAAGAAACTCTAACTCAAATTAGGGATTTATACTTCACAAATAGGGAATCTTAAGGGAATCCAAGGTAGAAACGATACCATGTATGAAAAGCCATCATACCTTAGACACAAAGCCCACAAAATCTTGAAGATTGAGGGACTTAAATTTGACCTAGTTTCAATCTCTTCCTTCCTCTTCCACCTTCTAGAGACAGAATATTTGAGAGAGAGTTTTGGGATTTCTTTGGGGTTTAGGACTTGAATGGGTGATTTTAGGGGTTAAAATTACTTATATATGTGTCTAGACTTAGTAAAAATGACACCACATTGATTTATTTAAAACTAGACTGTAAAAATTAGCTTTCAACTATGACCAAAGGACCCTATCAACGGACCGTCGATGGACCTACGGTAAATCTTTCATGGCAGTCGATGGTGGTCAAAGACCTTTTGGCCATATAAGGACTGCTAGACAATGGAGCATCGATCGGCCTAAGGTCAGTTAGTATGACTGTGGTCTTCAAGTATCAGTTTGGTTTGAGGTGGCCAACCACGGACCCTACCTATGGTATGTGGTCCCAACCAGGGTCCATGGGTGGCCACCATCGGTTGGCACCTGCAACTTTTCTAAATCTACAATTCTTAACTTTTTTGAATCTGGATTGTTACAATAACCTTCCAGATTCACTTGTCCCGAAATCAACTAAGCAAATTCCTACTTATTTTTAAATGGGTCCCCAACATTCTTGATTTAATCTGTCTTCAAACAAAGGAACTCTTATGTGTTTATATGTTCTCTATGTGATATTCTGTATCATGTGTCATGAGCTAAGCATAAATGCTTTGCCTTGGAGTTGTTTTTCTTTTACAAGTACTTAAAACGGGTTTGTGTTGATAAGCTGATTCAACACTCTTACTTTACGAGATCCAAAACTCCTACAGATTCCTTCCCTAATCAGAAGTAGACTAAAAAGATGAGGACAATGGTTCACCACAGTGCAAGAATTGGTCTTATCGAAGTTGTTATAGTTCAACCCTTTTTCGTTGAGCAAAATAAGTTTATTCGGCAATTAATCCAACAGATTGTCGATATAAGGGTTGAGATGCAGAGAAAGAAAGATTAACTAGTTCAAATTTTCCTTGTCAACACTTCAGGCGATGGAAGGCCTCCTCTTTACTAGCCTCCTTCGATTTAAAATGCAAAACATGTAATGAACCTACCCTCCAACCCCTCTCAAAATATATCTGCCCTTGACTTAACTACCCCTAATCCCCATTACCCCACTACTTCATATCCAGCACTGCCTCCTCTTCGCAATGCCAACCATCAAACCCTCTCTCCCCCTTAAAACCATGATTTAAACATTTCTCAAACTTTTCCCTATCCTCAAAACAAAAATACCAATTCTCAAGCATTCCCTCTTATATAACAAGCCCCTAAAATCACCCAAAACCATTCCACCACTCAACCCTTTCTCCCAAAAACTACTTTCAAAATACCAATCCACAATGAACCTTATGCTAATTGCACTAAACTAGATCATTATAAAGTGCAGGAAAAAGAGTAAAGGGCAAAGGAAGAAGTGGCAAAGAAGAGTATAAAGGAAGAGATCATGAATGTTATGAAGGAGTTGCATTATACAATAGAACTCGCTGGATTGAATGATGAAGATTTATGCATCCATCCAAATTTGGACCTTCCGAAAGGGTTCAATGTGTAAAAATCGATATTTATTGTGGAAATAGGAATCATTTAGCTATCTGAGAGCTTAATGTTTCTTACTTAACTCTTTGTTTCCTGACAAATCTTCCTCTATAAGGAGATTAGAATCAATATTTGTTATTAGAGCCAAACCGTCCTCTCTGGAGGGAAGAGCATGGTTTCCCATAAGGTCTATTTCTCGTGTTGTTACCGCCAAATTTTATTTATTCAGTATTTTACATTTTATTAAAATTATTAGTGATAAAAGCGTGTGTAGTTATAAACCTTGTTCATACACTTTTCATATACTTTAGAAACTTGTATATTTTGTTGTAGTTTTTTAGACGTTAGTAGTTACAAGGTCTGTGTATAGTATTTTCCGTACATAGTAGTTGTAGTTTGTTTTTCTTAGATATTAGAACATACATATATCTAAGTCTTTATTTTCTAAAAACTACAAAATTATGTCTATTTTAGAGTCTTTAACATCGTCTTCCACTTCTTGTAAATCTGTGTCTTCTCCATTTGCGTCTAATTCGTGTAAATCCTTAGCAAAGGTCAACATGTCTCCTACTATGTGTAAAAAAATATGTCGTGTAAATATGAATACCTTTATGAAGTAGATGTGTTACCCACAGAAAATAAAATATCGTCCACATATCTACCTTTGTTAAACCCTTACTCTGCCTTTGTAAAAAAGTCTTGTAATCCTTGGATGCAAATCCACTCCTTCGTCAAACAAAAGCCCAAAGGAGTCAAGGAATATGTGGCTGTGTCAAAACATGACCAGCACTGTATTCTTGCAAATCAAGAAGAATAGTTCATCACTTTGCAGATGCTAGAGGATTTTCCCCGACAATGGAAAATCCTGGGTTTTACCCATATCCATTTTGGTGCTATTTGAGTTGCATTGACATATCATAGAAGAAAAGGCTAGCCTGTCGTGGCGCTTGTTTCACTTGTAGATACTAGATACTATGAATATCATCATGCAAATTTAGGTACTTCAGAAATAACTCTAAATGCATGGCCTATCTTTGTTACGATATTCCCAAACTTCAACATGTCCCTACATGATCTATATATCTGACAGAGGTGTTCAAAATACAGATCCAAATACTTGGAGCTCCTAAAGCTACAAATGCCCTATAGGCTACTCTTTATCAATAACTGGCTAGGAGATTCCAATACAATGCCATGGACCTATCCCTTACAGGTGGCCAAGATACTTTTTTCCAAAATGTAGACGCCACCAATGGAATGACTCAGTGTACCCAGATCCCAAGGAAAATATCTAGAGAAGAGCTTGTCGAAGTTCTTTCTGACTCATGGGTCACCAATTATGAGAAGTTGAGAGACCATCCTCAACCTCTCCAGTCCACTGAACCTACTTTCTCCATAAAAATCTGATAATACAGTCACTTTATTCTTTGACCACTCTCACTTGAAAAAAGTCCATAAAACTGCTTTCTCCATAAATATTTACCACCCTCTAGATAGTATCGATCAAAAAGACAATCTGGACTCTGAATCCATATCTGAGTTTTTTTCGAAATGATATTTTGATTGGATAAGACAATTCAATCATGATGGTTTTTGTGTATTTTGGTACAAGTGTCCTTTCACAGGACATAATCCATGGGATATTGATTGTGACTGCTCGGAATGTGAAGATTATTACTATGGGTTTGAATGATGATGAAGCAGATGATGATGAATATTCATACGATAGAGCCAAATGGGATAAAGAGGAATATCAATTTCTTGTTTCACATAAACCCTAGGATTGGCTAGATTTATGTACTCCTTCAGAAAATAAGTCCTTGCAAAAACAGCCTGCACCAACAATAATGTTTATGCTATCCTCTGCAAGATCCAGTCATATATATGATTTCCTCGTTTACTAAACATTCAAAAAGGAAAACCTGATCAATGCTCTAAAAATACCACAAAAGAAAGTTATCCTACCAACGGGAAAACATATGCTCGTAAGAGACTTTGAAGCAATACCCAATTGGCCATCTGAAAATGGTATGTGCCATAATAGAGCGTTGACTAGTATCGAACATTTCATCAGGTGTGTTGCTTATTCACAAGTCAAGCTTCATGAACAATTAAGTCTGGTGGAGAAAAAGATGGACCAAACATCAACTCAACATATTGGACTAATCAAAGCATTAGAAAAAAGGTTGCAAACAATACAGTTCGATATATGTCTCCCAGGAACGTCGCTAAGCCACTTATTGAACAACAAAAAAGTCACGTAGCCTCAATCAAAGAGTATATCTAGCTATTGAGATATGGTAACCTTGAACATAGGAGAGTTCAATCCTCTACCACAAGATCTACCCCATTCTCTATGTGCTCACGGTGATACTCTCCACCAAAACTAGCTTTCTCATTTAGCACGGCTAAACAACATAAAAAGGAATCTAAGTTTGACATAGCCATACTAGTGTGGGAGAGAAAAGATGCGATGGCTGCTCAAAAGTGAGCTGAAGAAGCACAAGCAAGGTCCAAACGCAAAAAAGTTACGGACCATGGAACTATGATCATTTCAGGTTACAAGGCCCAAATTGATGACTATATCTTTGCAGATTTGAGTCCATTCGGTGAAGACTTGACGATCTCAAGTCATGAAAAATCAGATTCAAAAAAATGAATAGGGTGCCCTCGTATAGGACATCACTAATGGCGAAGACTGGTTTTTCCAAACACATGGTTTTTCAGACCTAATCTTGGGTCTGAACAACTAGGTTGTTCAAGAGCTTTACACTCTAAAAGATGATAGTTTAATTGATGATTATCTTTGTGTCATTGACGATTATCTCAGATGCAATGAACATCTTGATGACCTTAATCTAGAGCATCTTGATGAAATTGATTTGGAGCATGAGCCTGAAGATAATTATACCTCATATCGATATATTGAAGATAGTGAATCTTCCACTGATTCCCAAGAATATGTTGATGATTCCCAGGAATACATTGAGGAAACTTCTGAATCTACAACTGTTGAATCTCCACTATAATCTGATGAATATGACTATCCACCCATCTTCTTGAATCATCACAAAGAACCAGACATCTCTAAAGTTGATGATGATCTGGAAGACATGACTGATGATCCGATCCCGAAAATGAGACCAGAACCAACGAACACAATACCTAATACCTATGGAATTGGGTTTCATACTTTTACACTCGATGATGTTAGGGTCTCTCAATGGCCTCAAAGAATCCAAGACTTCTATACTTGGATGGTTACAAAGAATTTGGTTTAGCGGGAAAAGTACATGATCCTATTAAAATTTACTTCAAGATTTTGGCATTTTCAGGGTTTGGTGGACCGTAAAAGGTCTTGAAAATAGGAACTTCTACCTAACATCCCAAGAATTTGCTACAAATTTGAACATACTTCAAGATGTCTTTTGTGGAGATACTGGTCAAGGACGTGAAAAGATGTAGGGACAACTCTTCGAAATGAATTGTATATCATTTTATAAAGATCTCATTGATATCCATTTCCAAAAGATGGCAATTTTCTACTTTGGGCTTGGTGGAGATTCTAGCTTGAAGCAAGCTTTTATGTCATCATTGCCAAAGATGTTAGCAGGACATGCAGTGACAATCATTGAGGATAGGTTTAAATCTATAACTATCCCACATATTGGATATATTAGGCAAGCTATCTTTCAAGTCTTGGATAGTATCTGCACAAAGAGATTGTTCTCAAACAAGTCGTTAAAAATAATCTAGCTCTTCATAAGGCATCTAGTCAATGTGATCTTGTCACCAAGTCCGATTGCTTTTGCTCAAGCCAACGAGCAAGACAAAATGTTGTTAACCAGTATTGGAGATTCAAACTGCCTAGGCCACCTGATAATCAATATAGGATGACTAGGCGCACTAAGTTATTCAGGTGAAGAAGTCCAGGCAATTATAGGAAAAATGACCAATGCTTTATTTGCAACAAGCCTAGACACTTTGTGAAGAATTGCCTCAATCTAAAAGATTTGTCAAGATCCTCCAACTCTTTGATGGCATAGCCGATAATACAGGAATCTATATCTACAGAGATGACAAACTTGAATAGGTATTTTTGCTGCAATATGAACCGATGGGCGAAACTCTTTTATTAATAGATGTCTATGAGATGGCTGGCGATGATACTAATATTGACGATTATCCAGGCCACAACATGTATCAGATTTCCAATGCAACAATGATTGACTTCCCTTGAGAAGTTGATACACCTCATGTTCAATTGTTTATCTACTCTTCAAAATGGGATAAACATATGCAAGTCATTGCACTTATGGATACATGAGTTGCATCATCCATTCTTAACCCAGCAGTTCTACCTGATGACCAATGGATTTCTCATTTCCAGAATTTCAGTGCACCATCAAAGGAAATCCTTATGACCAAGCTAATTACAAAACATCTGGTCATAATTGAATTCTTCCCTGGGTTACAATTTTCGACCAAACTCCTTGGTTCAGCGGTTTCAAGAAGAGATCTCATCATTGGGTTCGACATCTACACACAGCTTAAGGATCGACTTGAAATAAGCACTAAGGGAATAGCTTTTATACAACAATTCCATCCATATACTTCAATGTCGAAATTATTCCAAATATTCGGTGATGAAGAGCTTATAGGAAATCCCCTAGCACAATCTTTATATTTAAAAAAAGAAGGATCATACCATATGAGATAGCGGTGTATCCACCAGAAGCATTGACACAATTTAGGGACCCCTTTGATCCACCAATTATGATAGAATGAAGCACATATTATGAACTCCAGGTATTAAATAAGTATGGAGGGTCTATCCCAAAGACTTTTGGAGTCCACCCGGAGTATCCATATTGCCATGTGTTCATTCTATTGGCAGATTATTTCCCCCCAAAAATCCAATGGTTATTCTGGTACTTATGTCACCAGTATTACATTTTTATGGAGTTCAAGTGCAACTTGTTTAGGGATTTTGATAGAATCCAACCAGCCCTACAGAAATTTCTACTGTGGTTCTGACCACGAAGTTAGTAGGTTCTTTCTGCAAAAATTCCTACGAGGTTAAGATATTCATGTTGCACCATGAGGTGAAGATTATCAACAATCAGGTCCAAGCTAAACCAAAAATTTCCTTCTAGTGGAAGTTTCCCGTCTCTATTTTTCCCTTGGAAGATGAATTCACGAAGTTCAACGAATTATCTTCCAGCAAAATTGTTGTATACCAAAAGTAATATGGCCTAATGAATGGGATCGATGGAACTACATGGACAACCACTCCCACTGAAAGAAAGTCCAAGAAGCTACGAAAGACTATCAAGTCCCACGTGTTATAACAATGGATGAAGTTACTCAGGCCATTACTAGCATAAGACTAAAAGTTCCTTCGCAACAATGGGATCACAATGTGGTAGAACCATTCAACGGAAATAGGTACTTACCCAGATTGACCAAACAAAGCCTCGAAAAGAAGGAGTTGTACAACAAGAAACCTTGTTTTGATTGGTGGATGTGTAACGACCCTCAAAATGAAGTAGGATAAAGTAGAGCCTCACATGGGTTTTATACATTAATAACCTGTTAAAATAATGAAGAATAGCCTTTTTAGTCAATTTTAGAGTGTTTGGAAGTCAAACATCAAGGGATGACCAAGACGTTTGGAAACTAGTCTTTTGCGTGTTGTTGTGCTCTAGTATGTTGTTCATGTTTTTATGTTGTGTTTGAAGTCTAAAATCAATGGAGGTGACCCTAGTGTCTTAATAAATGTTTTTAGGGTCAAAATGTTCGGGTACAACTCCCTAGGACCACCCTAAGGGTCCCCGAGGAAGACCCCAACCCTGGCTAAACAAGTTGCCAAGGCAGCTTGACATTGCTCATGGAGGAGCATTTTCACGTTGCGGACTAGCTCCACCAAAGGCCAAATGTTTGGTCCACATCACGGACATGTCGCGGACTCTACTATCTCGAATTTAATTTCCAGAACACTTGTGGGAACACCTCTGCGTCGCGAACTTGTTTCCCGGTGAAATCTGCGAAAATACAACTCAAGTTTTACTTGTTTAAAAGCTCCAACTAAGTGAGGGGTAGTTTGGGTACTTTGGGGAATTATTATACACGGTTATTATACCGATTTTATGGTATTTTAAGTTGGTTAAAACCCCAAAACCTAAAATTAGACCCCATTCTTCAAATTGACTGTTCCCTCTCAAAATAGATTCTCTCAAAAACCCCATTGAAGACCTTGATGAAGCTCAAGCTAGAAGATGGGTTTTCAACTGATTTCTTCTTCAATTTCATGGGTCTTCAATAATTAAGGTATGGTAACTCTTGATTCTTGAATAACCTCTCATTCAAGGAGTTCTATCAAATATTTTCAAAAGTGATTCAAAGACCAAAATTCCCAATTTTCAATCTAAACATGGGTTCTTTGTCAAATGATTTTATAATTCATTATATTGATGAATTAATGTGGAATTAAGGTTTTTAAGATAATTTCCAAAGGAATTCTTGAAGAACCCATGATCCCCAAATTCTCAAAAATTGGCCTATGATGTGGGTCTTTGTGAATATGATCTCTATTGGTGAAATTATGTTTAGATTAGATTATTTTGATGTTTCCTATTATTATCTATACTTATTCATGTTGAATTGTTGGTATATTGATGAGTTGAGAATTATGGCCTTATGGGCAAAGTTATGGGTTGATCCCTTTATTTATGAAATTGTATTTAGATTATGTATAGGTTATTAATTTACAGTGTTGATTCCTATTTCTATCTATGTCAATTGATTATGAATTGTTGACGATTGATCCATGGTGATCATGGCATGGAGAATTGATAAGTTGAACTAACTTCTAGTCTATTTATGAGAATTGATGTTGTGTCATTTGATTCACTTATGGTGGAGGTATTCACTTCTTGTCTATCTATGTATGTTGAAATCATGGCCTTGAAGGCAATAGATGTGAAGTGAATTGATGATTATGATGCATATATTTATGAAGTTGTACTATGAAGGTTATGTTTGAAATCCTCAATGCTAGCATGATGTTTAAAGTGTGTTGATGATGAGGAATAAAATGTGAATGATAATGTTAGGGATAACGTGTGGTCTACATGATTGATTATGTTAAGTACTATTACAGAATGACCCCTACCTATATGACCCCTATATGAATATGTGATCATATACACGTTAGGAGTACCTATTCAATGTTGAATGTGTCCTTATCTCCTATGAGGAAGTGTGGGTGTGTGGTCCAGAATCCCTAAAGGCTTTATATGTGAATTGTTCATGAAGTGGGGACATTGTGAATGTGTTGTGATCCCTTGAAGAGAAGTGCACTCAATATCAATGTCGTTGCTATTATGTCACTATGAGGACTAATATGCACCGACACACACTCTACATGTTTAGCTATGAATATGATGGGTTGTGGTGTCTATTGAAAGGTTAACTTTTATATGCACCCTTACATCTTATTATGCATACAAAGGGTATGATTAGCAAGGTATGAATAGGTGTTGTATAAAGGTGTTTATGCTAAAGGCTTTCTCACATATGTACACACACATGAATGAATAAATGAATAAGGTTTATGATAATCTAGTGAAAGTGAGTCTCTTGAAAGGTTTCCTCAATTGTACTCTAAACTAGACTATGTAATGAATATGGTATGACTATGTGAAAGGTCTTTTTCACATAATGTAGGTTCTATGATGAAAGGTCATTCTCATATTAGAAACCTTTGCGCTATATGATATGAGGGATTAAGTCCCTAAACCCTATTTTATGAACTAATGTTAAATAACGGCTTAAAATAGTTTTAAAAGGGAGTTAGAGCTTAACACCGAGTGAACATGAAAAATGAGAGTGGGGGCTTCACGTTTAACAAGTCCGGCTTCCCACAAGAGAGCCTTCATATTTAGCAAGTTTGGTTTCCCAACATAGATGTTGTCTCATGAGATGGAAACCTCCACGCCTAGTCATTCAAGGTTTCTAGTAGCAATCTCCTTGTTCCTTAACTATGTGTCCCCGTAAGTCTTAGCTTAGTGGATCCACTAGATAGCTATTATGTATGTAGGTCCTACTTTGTCAAGTAGTACTCTCTATTTTCGGTGTGGGAGTAGAACACAGGATTCCATGTAGCTCACAAGGTCTATGTCGGTTATGGCAATGTCTCTCTAAAGTTAAGAAATGAACTAAGATAAGATTATGAACTTTAGTCATGATTTCTTGAACAGTTACTTAGTGTAGGTAGGACTATGGACCCTACTTATGCATTACACAAGTGGAGTCTAAGGGAGGTTATGATTAGGCTCTTTATGTAATGAGGACTATGGTCTATTATGTAAATATGAAAGCATGTTAAGGTTGATTTTACTTACGTCAAGACATGAAGTATGATTATGCATGTTAATTACACTTATGACTTCTTTATGGGTTTGCTTAGTTTATGTGGTGGTATGGGACTCCATGTGTACATTGCACAAGTGAGCATGTGAAGGGGTTGTGAGGGTGGTTTATCTATGATATGAACTAAATGGGTTATGACTAATGATGTAGTAAAGGAATGAGTCATTATATGATGTTATGAAGTATGTTGGTCTTATGTCTAATGTTAAATAAAGATGTTATAACTTGTTGAATAGGATGTGCCTAGTCTATGGTGGCTTCTTAGGAACACTTGGTCTGAGTAGTATTATGGGATGCTACTTGCACATTGCACTAGTATGACTTGGGGGTTGTCTTAGGTGATTGTTCCTATGTGAAGACTATGTTTTATGGTGTGCTTTTGATTCTATGAATATATGTGGTTGGATTGATGAAGGCTATATGTAAGTTCACCTTTGGTAACCTTAAGGTGATATATTGCACCAAGTATTCCCTAAGGGTTGCTTGAGAAAAAGAGTTAAGATAAAGAGGAAGGTAATGTATTGTAAGCATTAAATGTGCCTAAAATGTTATATGTGGCCCTATGTGCAATTATGAATGGTTCCATGTGTATGATGATGTATGTGGTTTATATTGTGCCTAATGTACTAAATGTTCTTGAAGTTTCTCTAAAAAGGCATGATGCATGGTTTCCAACTAAATGTCCTTTTAAAAGCATGTTTTGCATCGTTATCATACTTAGTGCATTCTTTTATTAACACCATTCTTCTTCATCTTTTTACACCAAGTGTAGGTGGAGGTGGCTAAAGTGTCTTTCCTAGAAGTGATGAGCTTGGCTTACTATTCCGAAGTTCGGGTGTGCCCTTAAAGATTCAAGGACCTTTATGTTAAATAGTTTCCTTAAGTTCAATGTACTAGATAGTAGTTTCTTTTGTATTGTAAGGGTTGTGTCCCTCTTGTGTTGTAGTCCTGTTTTAAGATGGCTACTTTGAGACATAGTATTCCAATTTTTTGTTCCAGGTTTAAATGAGGTGACTTTTAAGTTTTGTGTTATATTATGGAAAAGTTTTAAATTTTTTGCTATTTTTCTATGATCAATGTTATGATGAATGCTAAGGGCATGTATAAGACCTCCGAGAGGTCGAATACGCTAGTAACTACTAGAGGGTGCTCTTGGGTCGTTACAGGATGGAAGAAGGATATTCAAGCCCGCCTTCAACACCTTCAACCTCTGCATAATCGAATGACGCCCAAATACATGTGCAAGAAATTATCACCGACCCGCCAAGGTTTACTTCTCAACATCCTAGCAAAGTTTGTCAAAAGACTTCCTAGAATATTTGCCAATAAGCTTCTTGTCCACCTACTTACATGCTTCCTACAAGTAGCTTATCCACCAAATTTGATGTTGCATACAAGTAGCTTATCCACCTACTTGAGATATGTCTTCAAGTAGCTTACACCCCTGCTTGGAGTCTTCTACAAGCTGCTCATCCACCATCTTGCACGTGCTATCACATGCCTACAATTTAGTTTGTTTTATTTGTTTTATTTAAGTAGGCTCCTTCACATGTTAAGTGGGGCCTAGTTTGAATAAAGTTTGTTGTCTTTTATTATATTACATAAATATAGTTAGTCCGGATAATGGTTTACTATTTTTAGATAGGATAAGGCTTATCTATTACTAGAATAGTGTGCCATGTAGATAAGGTTTTAATTTCGGTTTGGTTGTATTAGTCCACCTTCTCCTATAAAAGGGAGGCCAAGTCTTAGTTAGAAATCAGATTGGAATTAGTTTAGAATAGTTTAGAGAAAAAACAAGAGTCATAGCTTAGAGTCTTAAGAGTTTTTCTTGGAAGCTTTTTTAGTTATACTACAGTACCTCTCTCTTGTTCTTCTTTCTTGGGGGGATGGAAAGTTCGGTCCGGTAGGTAATTGAAAAAACGGGGTAAGAGAAAACACTCTGCAAGTATGCTTGTCTGTTATCTCAATGGTTTCAATATCCGGCAAGTTTGATTGTAAGTGATTTCAATGGCTTTCTGAGTTTATCAAAATCATCTTGGCACAACTACGTAGTAAGTTTAACATTTCATCGCTTGTTGTAATTATAATAGCCTTCTAGAAATAATTAAGTGTGTAAGACGATAACGGTAGAATAGAACTTTTTCCTACACTGTTGAAGGGCACTATAGGCTACGAGAGCCGTGAAAAGCCTATGTTTTGATGGGAAAAGTTGTAATATCTACTATACGACTTACTGCTTAAAAGTAAGGTAGCTACTATGGTGGGAATCTCATGGAGTTTTTGATGGTTGTGTACCCTAAAACTTGGGATGGTTGTGTCTTCATGATGTTGCATGGCATGCCACCTATATGGTCGTGTATGCCTAAAGTTTACAAAGAAAGCTATTGAGTTACGAGTTAGTCATGAATATTGTGCGGTGCCATTTGACGTCTCAAGATTGATATGAATATTGCACCATGTATTGCTTCTCAAGCACTCGGTGGCTCTTTAGCCGAAGTTTAATTAGAGAAGCGTTGGAATGGTTTATATGCCAGGAAATGAAGAAATGGTCTAGCTAGAATGCACTATCTAAGGATTTCATAAAATAGTTCACCTATAATGTAGAGATTGTCCTAACCAATACTCTTTGGAGAAGATCAAATATAAATTGACCGAAAGATACCGCAAATATGCGTATAAATTGAGGAAAGAAGCCGCTAGGATCTGGCATCATATGTCGGAAAAAGAAATTGTTGAAGTATTTGTACATATTCTACAGCCAGAATATTATGATAGATTATGCTACTCATTCGAGAAAATTTGCAGATATAGTTAAGGTAGGTGAGACTATAATGTATAGTTAAAGATCAAGAAGATTGCCCGTGTCGATGCCTCAGCTAGATATTCTGGATTATGGAAGAACAAGAGGGAAGATGTGTCTTTTGTTTCCTACACGTTTGAGGGAAGGAAAAATGGTAGGAGATCTTCACCTTACAAAGGCAATCCCCAAACTCTGCAAAATTCATATCCGATCAGTTATGCTCAATCTAGTTACCACACTTTACTTCCCCTCTACCAAAGTTCCCCTCCAAGCTATCAAATTCTCCGTTATGTTTATCAGACACCACCCCCATAGTATCAAAATATCCCCCCGACTTATCAAATTTCATCCCTTAACTATTGAAAAATTCAAGATCCTCCCATTGTTTATGTAAGACCACAAATTAGGAAAGGGGAAAAGAAGTAGTTTTAGGAGGTTGCATGTGACAACAGACAGTGGCAACCCATGGCATGTGGTTGGGACCATGGACCGTAGGTGGGGTCAGTGGTTAATCACCGCAGCATAAACTTAGACCCCAGAACCACGGCCTGACCAACAAACTGTCGGTCAGATCACAGTCCGTGGTTAGGGTTACAAAGGTCAACCCCCTAAAAACCCCAAATTCTTTGAATCTAACGACGGTCCGCCAAGATGGACTGTAGATCAGTCCTTCATCCGTCGATTGGGGTCCATCGGTCGTGGGTTGGCAGTTATTTTAGGGGCACATAAGTCTTTTCTATTTTTAATTAAATCAAAGTAGTGTTGTTTTACCCAAGCCTAGGACACCTATATAAGTTAATTTTACCCCTAAACTAACTGATACAAGCCATTCTTTCCTAAACCCAAAAGAAATCCCGAGTTCTTTCTCTTAAATAATTCTCTCTCTAGAAAGTGGGAGAAGAAAAAATAGTTGAAGCTAGGGTCAAATTCAAGTCTCCATACCCCAAACATTTGTAGGATTTGTGACTAAGGCATGATGGCTTTTCATCCATGGATTCCTTTGATCCATGGAGCCTCTAAAATTCTACAATTGAAAAGGCAAAAATTCCCTAATTTATTTAGGGTTTTCTTCTGATGTTGTGGATTTTTATGAATATTATTACAAATGATTGGATTATGATTGTTTATCCATGGATTGATAGAATTGCATGCTTTAAGTTTGAATTTACATGTACTCATGCCTAACCCACGTTTAGAAATATGAAATTTATGTAATTAGGCTTATGCCATGAAATGAGAAATATGAATTTAGATGTATTCTTATAGAAGTGATGCAATACATTAGAATTTCTTGAGAAAGAATCCTTTATGATGATGTATGATTAGAATTATCTTGAGATTGAGGCATATATGATGAATTATTATTAGAATGGCTTTGAGAGTAAATCTTATGTATGAATTGTTGATTTATATAGAATTGTTGTGGAATGAATAATTTGCATATGATTTTCTTAGGTATGAATGAATGAATATGAAAGGTTTTCTCACATAGATTCATTTAGGTTGAAAGGTTTGCTCACCTAAAATGAATCAAAGAATTTATGAGTTATGTTAATAAGACCTAGCTTTGATTGGTTACCTAGTTCAGCCATTCTATGGTAGCTTGGGTTGGTAGAATCCATCGTAGCTTGATTTGGTAAGAAAAGACCATTTCATGGATAACTTTACTTGGCAAGACAAGACCATTTCATGGATAGCTTTACTTGGTAAGACATGATCATTTAACGCTAGCTTGACTTGGTAAGCCCATACCATCTCATAGATAACTTGGATCGATGAGATGATATCATTCAATTATTATGTTGGATTAGTATGATGAGGTGCTCTTCCATGAATAGTAGCTTAGCTTGAATTAGATAGATGACATGCCTTTTATGGACAATGAGAACAACTAAGAATCAATTACTTCTTATACAAAGTGCAGCACAGTTATGATGAAAAAAAGGCTATTTCACGGAAGTATCGTAAGTACATTTTAAGATGAAATTTACATGTTATGATAGATGATGATCTTGTATGAGGGCCTAAGGTTTCCTACTATGATGAGTAAGACTAGTGGAGGATTTCCCATGTTTCAGCTAAATGTGGTTTGAGGTTACATCAAGGTGTAACTCTCTTATGTTGATATGTTTGATAATGTGAATTGATTATGCTTATGACTTATATTATCTAACTTTAATGCTTATGTTGGTGTTTATGCATGCTATCATATTTAGTACATGTTGGTACTAATGCATACTCTTGCCTACATTTCTTATCCAAATGTAGGGTCTTGTGATATTGACTCTTATCCCTGTGACTAGGATCTTAGTAGAAACAAGGATTGAAAATTGGTGAGTCTTCATATCAATCCAGGATTAGACAACCATTTCTCTTATGCTCTTTCATTTTATGTTTTGAACACTATTGTATGGGCCGTGTCCCAAGATATTCTTAATTTTGATGGTTTTGAGAAAAGGGGTAATAGATTGCTTCTTTTGATATGAAAACTTTGATGTTATTTGAAATGTTTTAATTCCCGCTCATTTCTATTATCTTAAGTTATGGAAGTTAAGTGGCTTGTATGAGGCCTCTTGGGGTCTTGTACGCATTGTTACATCTAGGGTGTACCCACGGGTCATGACAAACTTGGTAATCAGAGAACAAGGTTTAGAATGGTTCTAGGATATCTCAAAACCACGTCTAGTAGAGTCTTGTTCATAAGTTTTAATCTAGGCACTTTTAACGATGAGAGGCTTCTAGATGCTTAGGAAACCTTACTTCTTTCTTCACTCTAAGTCGTGTGATAGAGTTTAACTCTAAAAAATCTCTCTCCTAATACTTACCCGATGGTCAACATGAAATTACTACTAGAAGGGAAGATAGAAGGAATGAGGGTGACAATGTTGATCAAGAAGCTCCTCCCCATCCTCCTCCTCAAGCTTCGATTGACCCTTTGCCTAAGAATATAACAAATGTAGAGTTTAGGTCATCTTTTCAAATGTTTGCTTAATCTGTGACAACCAAATACAATAGAGATGTGGTTGGCCTCGTGAACCCAAATGTGGGTACGGCGGCATCAAGACTGAGGGAATTTACTAGGATGAGCCCTCAACAATTTTATGGCTCCAAGATTGAGGAAGATCCTCAAGAGTTTGTTGATGGGGTTTATAAGGTACTTTCTATCATGGGAGTTAATCCGGTGGAGAATGCAAAATTGGTCGCTTATAGACACAAAGGTGATGATCATATTTGGTTTAACCAATGAAAAGAAGCAAGGCCGAAAGAAATGGGTTCCATCAAATGGGAAAGGTTCAAATATGTTTTTCTTGATAGATTATTCCCTCTTGAGATGAGAGAGGCAAAAATTCTTGAGCTGATTAATCTGCGGCAAGGATATATGAGTGTGAAGGAATAGGATTAGAGGTTCACTCAATTGCTGAAGTATGCTCCTTTTATTGTGGCAAATTCTAGGGCTAAGATGAGAAAGTTCTTGTCGAGTTTGTCCGACATAGTAGTCAAATAATGTCGTACTGCTATGCTTGTACATGGTATGGATAATTCTCTTCTTATGGTGCATGCCCAATATATTGAAGAAGAAAAGATTAAATAAAGATCTAGGGAGAACAAATGGACTAGAACCGGTGATGGTAATTTCACTCATGCAAGGTCTGTTGGACATGGTCGTCCTAGGTTTCAACAAGGGTTTTTCGGTAAAGGTTCCTCCAATGCTCCTCCTAAGTTCAACAATGAAAGGGTGTCTAACCCTAAATCTCAAGGAGGAAATTATGATGGATCTTTATTGCCTACATGTCCTAGGTGTGGAAAGAAGCATGTGGTTAAGTTTTTTGCCAGTACAGATGGTTGCTTAAGTTGTGGTAAGAGTGGTCATAAAATGAGGGATTTTCCAATGACTAAGGCTAAGAGAAAAGAGGGCAAGTAAGCTCCTTCTAGTGGCTCAAATCCCAATGCTCCCAAGAAAAAATAATTCTATGCACTTCAGACTCAAGGTGAGCAAGAGGGTTTTCCCTATGTGGTTACCGGTATGTTGAATGTTTTCCAAATTGATGTCTATGATTTACTAAATCCCGGTGCTACTCTGTCTTTTCTGACTCCATATGTAGCTATGAGGTTTGATGTTCTCTTGGAGGTGTTGTTAGAACCTTTTTATCGCTCTACCCCTATTGGTGATTCTGTTGTGGCTAAGAGGGTCTATAGAAGATGTCCCGTCTCCATGTCCCATAGAGTTACCCTTGTTGATTTGGTAGATCCTGATATGCTAGATTTTGATGTTATCCTTAGTATGGATTGGCTACATTCGTGTACTGCTTCTATTGATTGTAGAACTAGTGTAGTCAGATTTCAATTTCCAAATGGGCCTATCATCAAATGGAAAGAGGAAAAAACTGTGCCCAGAGGTTAGTTTATTTCTTATATGAAATCTAGAAAGATGATTTCTAAGGGTTGCCTTTACCATCTACTTAGGGGGGGGGATATGGATTTCGAAAGCCCTATTATTACGTCAGTCCCGTTGTGGATGAGTTTCTGGAAGGGTTCCGAGATGATCTACCAGGTATTCTTCCCTAAAGGAAAATAGACTTCGGTATTGACCTTCTCCCAGATACGCAAACTATTTCTATTGCTTCTTATAGAATTGCTCTGGAAGAACATAAGAAGTTGAAAGAGCAATTGAAATTTTTGTTGGATAAGGGTTTCATCCGACCAAGTATATCTCCATGGGGTGCTCCAATTTTGTTTATTAGAAATAAAGATGGCTCACTTCATATGCGTATTGACTATCGACAATTAAATAAGGTGACCATTAATAATAAGTATCCTCTTCCAAGAATATATGATTTGTTTCACAAACTTGAAGGGGAATGTTATTTCTATAAGATTGATCTCCGATTGGGTTCCACCAATTGAGGGTGAAACAGGAAGATATTCCGAAAATAACTTTTAGAACTAGATATCGTCATTTTCAATTCTTGGTTATTTTTGTAATGCTCCAGCGGTATTTATTGATTTGATAAATAGGGTTTTTAGACAATACCTTAATATGATCATTATTGTTTTCATTGATGATATTTTTATTTATTCGAGAAGTGAGGATGATCACATTAATCATCTAAGGATTGTGTTGTAAATCCTCAAGGAAATACAACTCTTTGTAAAGTTTAGCAAATTTTAGTAATGGCTAAGGTCTGTGGCTTTTCGAGGTCACATTGTTTCAAGTAAGGGTATTGAGGTAGATCTTATAAAGACGGATGCGGTCAAGAGTTGGCCTAGACCTCTATCACTGACAGATATTACAAGCTTCTAGGTTTTGGCCGGTTACTATAGAAAGTTTGTTGAAGGATTTTACACTATTACCTCTCCATTGATGACATTGATTCCGAAGAAATCTAAATGTGTATGGTCCGAAGCTTATGATAAGAGTTTTCAAGAGTTGAAATATAGACTTACCTTCACTCCGGTGTTTACCTCACTAGAATGAACATATGGTCTTATGGTGTATTGTGATGCCTCTAGAATTGGGTTAGGATTTCTGCGTATGAAAAATGGTAATGTTATTGCCTATGCTTCGAGGAAACTGATAAGTCCGAGATTTGGACTCATTTAGGGCTTTGTTTATTTAGATTTAGTGTCCTGAAATGCTTAATTTGTGCCATAAATTGATGTTAAATCCTTTGTTTTCAAGTATATTGATTGAGGAACAAGGCAAGGTAACTAACAGGCATAAAAGCAACAAAACAAACCAAAGAAATGACGAAAGGCAAGCCTGGTGATCGCCAAGGGCACTTGGCGAATTGCCGAATGGATATTTGACCGCCTAAAGTTCTAGTGTCCCAAACCCTAAAGGAAAAAACCAAGTCGGTGAAAAAAGGAGCAGTCGGTGGATCGCCGAGGATTCCACAAAGCAAAGATGGATCACCCAAATTTAAAGACCAGGATGCTGAGTGCCAAGGTGAAAAGGTGATGAAAGAGGTCAAAGGGAAGCTCGCCAAGTAGTTCATCTAGCCTTACTTACTACATCGAATGGCCCTTTGTAGCTTATTTTTTGCGACAATAAATTAGATTTTGAACATTTAGTTTAGTATCAATTGTTATTGGAAACATTTAGAACACTTTTCTTTGTAGTTTTTGATAGTTTTGACTAATATTTACAGATTCAATTTGGATATTTTGGAAATGGGTTACAAAGATTTGACAAATTAAAGCATTGTAAAGACAATATCACTCTTACCTAGTTGATGGATAATTGATTTGGTAACTGTTTTTATCTTTTTATGATATTTGGATAAAACCCAAATTCTTGGGGTGTGATCATGTGCTTATGGGTTGAATTAGTTTATGGTTATTGTTAATTACTAGTTTAAATGCTATTTTGAAGTGGATTTAATCATAAATTGTGGTTTAATGTATGAATTCTAGTTTCCAATGCAATTCTATGTTTGTGTTCTTGGATTGCTTAAGACAGAGGTTTTAGAACAAAGGTTATGGATTAATGATTTTGGGGTATTGGGTTGATCTGGGTTTAGCTAGAGAGAGTGAATCCTAAGAGCAATCCTACCGACCTAGCTTGAAAGAGTGGATGAATTAAGGTGTGGATTGTTCTTCATTGTCATGCATGATGACGTTCGAAATAAATCACCCGATTTGGGGTAGTTGTTCGAAAGAAAACTATCTCCCTTATAGTCTAACCTTGTCACGACCCAAGCCTAGGGCCTAGACGTGACATGACGAATGGGGAACCCGAAGGAACCCCAAACAAGCCTCTCAAACTTGTCATCACACTTCATCGGTCGCGGAAGTATATTCAACATTAAATAACGGGAAATAGGGACTAAGGGCAACCATTTCAAAATAACATCATAGAATAAGAGTCAAGCTCATTTACAAAATACTTGTCCAACGTACACCTCTACATACATAGATAGGACGGGGCCATGACATATTACCGGCTCCCCTCATAGTCAAAATACAATGGCAAGCTAAAGTCTCAAAACATAAGAGTAAGAAACATAACGTAGCCCTCGAATCATTGAGGACTCACCAACAATCTCGGATAAGCACCGTACTAGCCACGTGAATGGAGAGAAGGATCAAGATTAGCTCCGGTCCCTACATGGTGACATCATGTAGGCAAAATATGCGTTAGTACTTTGGAATGTACTAAGTATGCGGGGTGCAATGCAACAATAGACAAGAACGCAATCGAAATGCAAGAGATAGTTCCATAGGCATAATAAATGATAATATGAGGAATCATGATCAAAGTGAAGTCAAAACATGTTTAAGTAAAACTATACTAATAGTAGATATCATATTTGTGTGCATAATCCGACCAATCTGTAACCCCAACTTAGGATGGGGGATGCCGTTCACACCCGGCCACCCCTGGTGGCAAGGTATAAACCCCTCACATGGTTGATGTTGGTCACACCCCAAGCATCCTAGGTGGCGAGATATAAACCTCTCACATGGTTGATGTTGGTCACACCCCAAACATCCTAGGTGGCGAGATATAAACCTCTCACATGGTTGATGTTGGTCACACCCCAAATATCCTAGGTGGCGAGATATAAACCTCTCACATGATTGATGTTGGTCACACCCCAAACATCCTAGGTGGCAAGATATAAACCTCTCACATGGTTTATGTTGGTCACACCCCAAGCATCCTAGGTGTCGAGATATAAACCTCTCACATGGTTGTCCGGTTCTTTTCCCCCGGACCGGGCATGGTTATGCAACACTTTATATAGGAAATTCACCTTAGGCTCTAATGCAATCTCATGTATGGAATGAACATATACATAAGCTTAGTTTGTCATCAACACATTTCTGGAATGCCATACATCTCATAACTCAAGCCCTAAAGCATCAATTCATCAATTCTCCATAATTGGACATTTTGTCAAACACCTTGAAGGCATGTAATGGGATCAAAGAGCATGGAAAATAAGGTAGCAATTATGCAGCCAAACCAGTGAACAACCTACAACAACACATTTTAACACCCACAAGACCACATGAAAAATCTCCACATCCATTCCGAATTTAGATTCAGGTTCTAGAGTCATAACATGCTCAAAACAATCACTCTTCATGTTTAAAATTCACTTGTGCAGGAAATTTATACAAGGAACAAGACTAATTTATGAACTAGGAATTAAACCATGAATTAGTGAGTAGAATAGAGAGTAGACACTATGGGTGGAAGGACCCATGAGTTCAACACCACATACCTTGAGTTTTTATGAAGGCCTTGAGAGTGTCTTCAATGGAAGCTTGGAACTTGGGAGCAAGAGTCTCTTCAATCTTGATGAAGGTTTTGGATTAGGGTTCTTGAGAGAACTTTGAGAGAAAATGTGTCTAAGTATGGGAGAGGTGTTTTGGGAAATATTTTAGAGATGGGAATTCTGGAAATTGCATTTTCTGCCCGGACAGGTTTTACGAAAATGGGCATAACTTCTTCGTCCGAACTCCGAATGAGGTGAAACGAAGTGCGTTGGGTAGCTAACTCAAAGGAATTTCCATGGATATATTATGTCCACCAAAATTATTTGTGTGGTAGAAGATATGACCCTCCAAAGTAGACCCTCGAAAAAGGCTTCACTTGGAAATTTCGGATTTCGATACGGTTGCTCTAAAATTTGGGTGAGACCCATTTCCCACTCAATTTGACCCCCTAAACAAGAATATGAAGTCGGATTTTCAAAAAACGAAATGGATTCTTAGATATAGCTAAAACAAGTTTCCGGTAACTTCCGAAGCACATTTTTAGGAACTTTTTGGGTCGTTTCAAACCTACTCACTTATATTTAGTTGCTTACTAGTAGTTTCAATTACCCATATATATATATATATATATATATATATTTGCCTATAATCGATCACATCCCGAGAATTCTTCTCCCGATATATATATATATATATTTGCCTATAATCGATCACATCTCGAGAATTCTTCTCCCGATTGTTATCTCAAAGGGTTTGTAATGTTGTATAGTTGATAATTGCAAACCAAAACACCCATTTGACATTCGTGTCACCCCTTTTATTTGATTAATGTCTTTTTCGATAATTTATATTCCTATGGCTGATTAGACCACATTTTCACTTCTTAATTTAATTTAAAACATGTGCCGCCACATATGGGATTTGACCCCACTCATTTATTTGGGTTTTATACTAATTTACGATCATGGACACCTAGAATTGTATGAGGTGTTCTTGAAATGTTGAAATCAAAATGGCGTTGCTGCCACAGAGTGGTGTTGTTTGAAATTCTTTTGGTGAAATTGAATTGGGCTCTTTTTAGTGATAGTTGAATCCACTTACTTTTAGTTTTGTTTTTGTGTTACTTGTTAAAACAGAGGAGGAAATGAGCATTAATAGAAGTAATGGTAGACAAGGTGGCAACCAAGATGATTTTGAAAACCTCAACGATGTCAATGACCCAAACATCAATGACTCAGTCCAAATGGATGGTGTTGGGGCCATTCGTATGCCTCCAGCTAAAGGGAATGATGTGTTTCACAACACAAGTACCATGCTTTATCTCCTACAACTAAAGGGTTTGTTTGGGGGGCTGGCTCAGGATGATCCCTATAAGCATATCAGAAATTTTGTTGATGTATGTGGACCATTCTCATTTAAGAACATATCGCAAGAATCGGTCCGATTGAGATTTTTCCCATTTTCTCTGATGGGCGTGGTAACCAAGTGGTTTGCTAAGTTGCCAAGAGATTCTATCACTTCATGGAATGAGCTTATTAATGCATTCCAAGTGTGATTCTTTCCCCTTTAGAAGATGATGACTCTTTGGGACAACATCTAAGTATTCAAACTTTTGGAAGGAGAGCTCATACATGAAACATGGCTGAGGTTTAAGAAGATGGTGTTGCATTGCCCAACTTATGGACTTCCAGATAATGTACTACTGTATTATTTCTATAAAAGCCTCGACTCAGTAAACAAAGGAGTGGCTAATCAACTTTCTACTAGTGGTTTAATGCAACCGCCCTATGCAATAGAATCCCAACTCCTTGATTGCATAATAGAGATTAACCGGGCATGGTACAGTAGCGAAGACCAAGTCTCTCCTCTTACATATAAAATGTCAATGGAGCAAATCGAAAAAGAACATGAGAGAGACAAAAACATGGCAAAGATGATGACTCAACTGGACATCTTAGCCAAAAATGTCATGGGTGTTGGTGCTAGGAGTGTTAATGTTGTGGGTGTTGGTTGTGTAAACCCCGATGAAACCAAATTTGAAGCATTGTAAAATGAGGAAGTGAAATTCCTAGCCAACCAAGGAGGAGGTAATCGTCCTAACTACCTAACACCGGGTGGAAATTAGTGTTGGAATAGAGATGAATGCCGAAGAGACCATGATATAGATTGGCATGATCGTAATGCCAGTTGGAAGGAAAGAGAGGGGGAGAAGGATAGGTATGTTTCTCCCAATGAGCGTCAAAAGCCCAAAGATTTCGAGGGCGGCCGTACGGAAGACATGCCCTCACACATTCTCAACAAGGTTGAAGGGTCCGATAAAGATTTGATGAAAATGAAGGAAGATGTATCGACTCTAAACCAAATGGTGACCTCTCACTTAGTCTCTATCAAGTAGTTGAACACCCAAATGGGTTTAATTTCTTCGCATTTGAATCCAAGACAACAAAAGGGGTTGCCTAGTGATACTATGGCAAACCCCAAAAATAAGGCTTAAATGGGTACTTCAGTCATACCATGATGTTAACTAAGGCACTTCTTTGGAGGCAACCAAAGTTTTAAATGCTTTGTGTCTGATTTTGAATAACAGGTGTTGATTGTGCAGGTTGAAAAGTGGAATGTGTTTCAGAATATGCATGTTTGTGAGCCAGGAGTCCAGTCGGTGACTCGCCGAAGAGGTCGGTGGGCCCGACTTGGACTGTCATTGGACTCACAAAACGTAAAGTGGAGGTCAGTAAAATTTGGTGGGCCATTGGCTAAATCGGCAACTCGCCGAACAGGTTAGTGACCCCGACTTTGTCCGACATTTGGACGCCTAAATTGAGTGGAGGTGCTGTAAAACTAGGCGAGGTAAGTCACCACTCGGCATATAGTTGTGTGGTTTGGCGTAGTGACCTAATACAATGTAAAGAGAAGCGATCTAAAAGGTTTTAAAAGGCCAAATGGTTTCAAATTTCAAAATCTTTCATATTCTCTCATTTCTAACCCCGTACACACTCACTCAAACTGTACATCATTATTTAATTTCCTATATTTTTCTATTTCTCTTCATCTGCGTGTTTGATCTCGTGTGTGACTTTTGATTACATTGTCGCCTAGCGTATTAGATTATCTATTAGGCATTAAGGTTGGTTTTCGGAACCCCAAACTCTAGATTAGTAGTTGAACTTGAATGCTCTTGGTAAATGTGTGTTTTTGTGTACTGGGCCTATGTTTGAATCATATTTTATGTGTTGGTTTGCCTAAGTTGTGTTTCAAAATTGTGCCTAATTGCTTAAAATGATGAATCGCCATGTTTAAAGTGTTAAAATCGACTCTAAATTATTGGGTTGCGGTTATTGTATGTTGGGTCCAGTTGGGTGAAGTCTGAGTAACCCCTAATTAAGCCAAATGACTTAATTTGCCCAATAATTGAGCGGGTGACATCTTTCTTAAGGGTAAAAGTCGTCAAATAGCCAATATTGGCCAAATTAGGGGAAGGCTGAGTACCCCAGAGGCATGGGTCTTATGGGTCTTCTATGAATTTCACAGTGTGTGAGTTTGATTTTTATTTCAGGGGTTGCAGGCTTGATTTTGGGATACATGGTTGAAATTTAGGGCGTTGAGTCGAGCTCACCGAACTGTTCAACGATTCAGCGGTTCGTTGATGTCCCCCTTTAATTGGACGTAATTGGGTGATTTGGCTATTTGAAGTCTGTAATTTTTGGTGGGATTCCTAAACTCGCCGAGTTCACTCAGTGACTCGCTGAAAGGTCCTTTGATTGCCCTTCATGCTCCCCTAACCTGTAAAGCACACTGTAATATTTAGTTGACTAGTCTGAGCTCGCCAAGTAGTGTCGGCAATCTACTAAAGGGTGCTAAATATCATCGACCTGTCTGATTTATGGAAAATTTTCATGCTGGTCCTTTCGGTAAGACTGATCTGGCTCGCCAAAGTGACTTTGTGACTCAGCGACTGGTTCAGCGAAATGTTCTGCAGCTTAAAGTCTGCAACTTTCTTGGATACTTTCTAACACTTTTCGGTGTATTTTGCAGATATGGCTAGGAAAAAATTGGATTAAAGTGGTATGCCGCCCTGCAAACGAGTACGCAGCATCATCATAAATAAGGGAGCAACTACCTCCAAATAAAAGAGTAAGAAAGCACCTCCGAAGGGAGGCAAGGGCAAGGTAAAGCACCCGTAGCTGAGAGACCGGAGCACAAATTCGGTAGTAATGGGGATTTTTTTAACTCTCAGGCCTCACTCTCCGAGCATGAGGATGAACAACCACTACAGACCCGACGAGCAGAGATTCGTGCAAGGGTTCGTCAACATCCTTCTAGGATCTCGAAGTCTACCCCTCATGATGCTGATAAAGTGTCAGCTCTGGCATAGACGGTGGTTTCATCACCTCAAATTTAGGGTTCTCCTTTGCGGTTACTAAAATCTATTAAGGCCGAGAAATAGAGGACCATTCTGGAGGAAAATATACTGTTCACAAATGATGAGGTGGACAGGTACACTTTGGTGTGGGACACACTCTAGTTCCATATGTTCGATCTATTTACCAAGCCCCGTGGCCTATACATTCCAACTTGGGTCAAAGAATTCTACACTGCATATGGTGACTTAGTACCCCAGGGGGAGAAGAAGGTCAGTACCTTCAAACCGATAGAGTCTATGATAGTTCGAGAGAACATAGTGTGATGTAACAATGAAAATATTAATGATGTACTTGATAGGGCTACAACTTTTGAGCATGACTCCCATAGCTTGATCGTATCACATACTCTGGATGACTTTAAAGTATGGCTAGCTCCCCTCATTTTTGGCATCACCCCAAGGTGGGTTGTGGTCGGATCCCCTATTGAGAAGAAGTAATTTAACATAGCAGCTCAATATTGGTTTGGGTTCATTAGTTGCTTCATTATGCCATCACAAAACTAGTCCATTCTCCACCACCCAAAGGTGGCCTGTGTTGGGTCTATCATAGCCAAGAAGCGGTTGAATCTGGGGTTAACTATCTAGCAGGAGATGGCTATGAGGGCCAAACAACGTCAGACATCCCTTCCATTCCCAATGCGTATTATAGAGTTGTGTTGGCAGTGTGGAGTTCCTCTTGATGAGAAGAGGGATGTAGAGGTTACACCCACATCCTCCATCGACATCGGTCGCATTGAGGCCAAGTATACACGGGATGAGGCGAATAGGAGGAGAGCAGCTCCAGTGGACATATCCCCTGAACATGATGTTGATTCTATAACTACAGAGGGAACTTGGCCTACCCCGGCCTCGAGGCCTTCAGATAAATCTATGTAACGCCCCGTAATTTAGTGAGTTGAACTAGTGAATTCTGAACCTTTGGTAAGAGTTTTGGAGTGTCGCATGAGGGTTAAACCTTCTAAAAATGGTTCACGTACTTAGAACAAGGGTTTTAGGGGTTATAAGTTCGGCTACGACCCCCTAAGGACCGCCCAAGGGTTCCTTGAGGAGGACCCCAAAATAGTCCCTAAATCTGGAAATTTATGGTGAACTAGGGATGGCCAACTAGGTCCAGTAAACCAGACAACACCTCGTAGGTCATGGGCTGAAACGACCCAAAAAGTTCCTAAAAATGTGCTTCGGAAGTTACCGGAAGCCTGTTTTAGCTATATCTAAAAATCCGTTTCGTTTTTCGAAAATCCGACTTCATATTCTCGTTTAGGGGGTCAAATTGAGGGGGAAATGGGTCTAACCCAAATTTTAGAGCAACTGTATCAAAATCCGAAATTTCCAAGTGAAGCCTTTTTCGAGGGTCTACTTTGGAGGGTCATATCTCCTAGCACACAAATAATTGGGTGTCCCATAACATATCCATGGAAAGCCCTTTGAGTTAGATACCCAACTCACTTTGTTTCACCTAATTCGGAGATCGGACGAAGAAGTTATGCCCATTTTCGTAAAATCGGTCCGTGCAGGAAATGCAATTTCCAGTGACCGAAATTACTGTTCACCCGCCTCATATTTTTTTTTCTAAGTGTTGGACCTATTTTTTCCAAAGGGCATATGTTATTTCCTATATAACATTAATTCAATTCCCATCTCTAAAACATTTTCCAAAACACCTCTCCCATACTTAGACACATTTTCTCTCAAGTTCTCTCAAGAACCCTAATCCAAAACCTTCCTCAAGATTGAAGAGACTCTTGCTCCAAGTTCCAAGCTTCCATTGAAGACACTCTCAAGACCTTCATAAAAACTCAAGGTATGTGGTGTTGAACTCATGGGTCCTTCCACCCATAGTGCCTAGTCTCTATTCTATTCACTAATTCATGGTTTAAGTTGAGATTCATAAATTAGTCTTGTTCCTTGTATAAATTTCCTGCACAAGTGAATTTTAAACATGAAAAGTGATTGTTTTGAGCATGTTGTGACTCTAGAACTTGATTCTAAATTTGGAATGGATGTGGAGATTTTTCATGTGGTCTTGTGGGTGTTAAAAGGCGTTGTTGTAGGTTGTTCACTGGTTTGGCTGCATAATTACTACCCTATCTTTCATTCTCCTTGATCCCATTACATGCCTTCAAGGTGTTTGACAAAATGTCCAATTATAGAGAATTGATAAATTGATGCATTAGGGCTTGAGTTATGAGATGTGTGGCATTCTAGAGATGTGTTGATGACAAACTAAGCTTGTGTATATGTTCATTCCATACATGAGATTGCATTAGAGCCTAATGTGAATTTCCTAAATAAAGTGTTGCATGACCATGCCCGGTCTGGGGGAAAAGAACCGGATAACCATGTGAGAGGTTTATATCTCACCACCTAGGATGCTTGGGGTGTGACCAACATCAACCATGTGAGAGGTTTATATCTCACCACCTAGATTGCTTGGGGTGTGACCAACATCAACCATGTGAGGGGTTTATATCTCACCACCTAGGATGCTTGGGGTGTGACCAACATCAACTATGTGAGAGGTTTATATCTCACCACCTAGGATGCTTGGGGTGTGACCAACATCAACCATGTGAGAGGTTTATATCTCACCACCTAGGATGCTTGGGGTGTGACCAGCATCAACCATGTGAGGGATTTATACCTTGCCACCAGGGTGTCCGGGTGTAAACGGCATCCCCCATCCTAAGTTGGGGTTATAGATCGGTTGGATCATGCATACACATATGATATCTACTATTAGTATAGATTTACTTAAACGTGTTTTGACTTCACTTTGATCATGCATCCTCATATTGTTATTCATTATGCCTATGGAACTATTTCTTACATGTCGATTGTGTCGTTGTCTATTGTTGTATTGCACCCCGCATACTTAGTACATTCCAAAGTACTAACGCATATTTTTGCCTACATGATGTCACCATGTAGGGACCGGAGCTATTCTTGATCCTTCTCTCCATCCACGTGGCTAGTACGGTGCTTATCCGAGTTTGTTGGTGAGTCCTTAATAATTCAAGGGCTATGTTATGTTTCCTACTCCTATGTTTTGAGACTTTAGCTTGCAATTGTATTTTGACTATGAGGGGAGCCGGCAGTATGTCATGGCCCCCGTCCTATCTATGTATGTAGAGGTTTGCGTTGGACAAATATTTTGTAAATGAGCTTGACTCTTACTGTATGATGTTATTTCAAAATGGTTTGCCCTTAGTCCCTAATTCCCGTTATTTAATGTTGAATGTACTTCCGCGACCGATGAAGTGTGATGACAAGTTTGAAAGGCTTGTTTGGGGTTCCTTCGGGTTTCTCATTCGCCATGTCACGTCTAGACCCTAGGCTTGGGTCGTGACATGGGCATAGGTCAAGGCCTGTACAGGCCTGCAACTTCAAGCCTCAGCCCCTAACCATGAGACCAAAAGATGGCTAGTTTCCCACCACGGTCCATAGATGTGTGGGCGTGGATGCTTCTAGTTTTTGGTGTTTTAGTTTTTATCTAGGTGTTTGGGAATTAAGTTAGTTCATTAATTAAGGGCTTAGGGGTTCGGTAAAGTTGTTAAATAACCACCTATAAATACCTAATAAGACCCTAAAACTAAGTCATTAGCTCATTCATCTTAGAACCCCCAAATTTCTCTACAAATATTCTCTCTCTAGAAGTGAACAAGAAAAAGGAGAAGAGAAGAGAAGAGGGTAGCTCCTAGGTCGGGTTCTCTGCATGGATTCAAGATTTCTTTAGGGCTTTGATTGAAGGTATGTGAAGTTTATTTATCTATGTGTTCTTCCACCCATGGAGCCTACATAGTTTCCCCCATTCTATCTAGGTTTGTGATTGCATTGTGGGTATGGCTTTTATGTGATTCCAATGTAGTGGATAACATCGAATTATAATTTATTTAGCTTTGTTTAATGATATAATGATGAATTCATGTTATTTCTATGGTAAACCCTAACCTAAATTTATGAATGTGAGCGTCGTGGGTTTATGCAATTAGAGGCAAAGTTCAAAGTTCAAGGTTTAAAAGTAATCTTCCTAAATCAATGTCTTGTATGCTAATTGATCATAGTTAGGATCATGTAATCATGACTTGATCTAGACCTGATTGAATAGGAAGGATCTTGACTTGTAAAGTTAGAATTGAACCTTTATGAATCAATTATGACTAGAATCAGTTAGAAGTAAAGAATGTGATTGAGTAGCTTGTAATTTAGACATGGATCATGATAGAATAAAGTTAATCTTGAAAGTAGGGATTGTAGCCATCATTGTTAGGGCTTTGGAGGTAAAGTCAATACGATGTAATCTTGTTGTGTATTCTCTTTCTCATACACACTTAGACATGAATATGCCAGGAGATTCAAGTTCTGTCACATAAAATAATTATAGGTTGACTTAATAAGCTAAAATGAATCAAAGCATGTTAAACTAGAATAACTTGAATTTGTGATATATGATCCCTTCATGTGTCGCTTGAAATGGCAAGACAAAACGAAGATAGGATAGCTTTGCTTAGTAGGATAAGACAAAGGTTGATAGCTTAGGATTGAGGATTTATACTCTCCTATGGTAGCTTGAACTAGCATTATGGAATGCATGTCATGGTAGCATGAATTAGTAGTAGTCATGGTAGCCTAGGATTGAGGATTTATACTCCCCTATTGGTATCTTGAACTAGCATTTTTAGGATGCATTCATGGTAGCTTGACTTGGTTTGGCCAAGACCATTTCATAGTAGCTTTAGGATACAGAACTTATACTCTTCTAAGAGTAGCTTTGGATTAAGGATCCATACTCTCCTAAGGGTAGCTTTACTTGCATTGTAAGATGCATTTCAAGGATAGCTTGAGTTAGGTTAGTCATGGTATCTTAGGATTGAGGACTCATACTCTCCTAAGGATAGCTTAGGGTTGAGAATCATACTCCCATATGGATAGCTTGCATTTGTATTCTAGTACACTTGTAAGGGTAGCATGACTTAGTTGGTTTAGGACTATTTCATGGTAGCTAGGATAGGACACTTGTACCTTTCCTAGAGTAGCTTGGACTTGCATGTTAGTGTGTCTTCCAAGGTTGTTAGCTTAGCTTGACCTAGTTATGTTAGTAAGATGATAGCATGGTCTAGCCAATTAGGGGATTATTCCTTGGTAGCCTTGAATTGAGAAATAGAATTCATTCATGGGTTATGACTTGTCTAGTACTAAAGAGAGAAGCATCTTATATGAAAAGAGGCAAATAGAATAGAGGGACTAGACCCCAACTAGTGAACATTCATGGTAGTCTAAAAGAGTACTTAGTGCGGGTTGTAGTATGGGATTCTATCCATACATGGCACAAGTATGACTTGAGGCTAGTTGTGAAGGGTTCCTTTATGTAGTATAACTTAGATTGGGTTCTTGCCATAGTTTCCTTCCAAGATATGATTGACTAAGGTGGTAGTTCCCTTGTCTATATGAAGTAAGCTAATAGTAAAACCAAAAAGAGGGTAAATATGACTAAGATGACTTCAAGGCTATGCTTAGTGTGAAGGGTAGTATGGGATGCCTTTCATGCATTTTACAAATGTGTCTAGAGGTTTCTTGGATGTATGGTGCCCTTATGGTAGAAAGACTTATGTCTTAACCATGCACATAGACTATGATTAAGATGACTAAAAAGGGATACTTGGCTTAGGTGGTATTATGGGATGTTATTCTTGCTTTGCACATGTATGCTTTTCAAGTTACATGAGAATGGTGCTATTATGGTATGGATGACCAAGGGTCAATTATGCTTATATGATTATTACTTCTCTCCTATGCTGAGTAACTATGTCTTATGTTGACATATATCTATATGGATCTTATGTTGGAGAAAATGCTATGACTATGGTGATTATGTTATGACTATGATGATTATGTTATGACTATGTTATTATCTCTAATGCTAACTAACCATTTTAGATGTTCTTATGATGTTGTGCTAGCTTACATACTTGGTACATTTTGTACTAACGCATATTGCCTACATTCTAATAAAATATAGGGTTTCAGAGATTGAGTTTCTTTGAAGGATAGGTTTCTAAGGATCAAGAAGAGTTAAAGAGTTGGTGAGTTTTCATAGCTTCGAGGACAAACCTATGTTTCCCTTTATCTCATTTCTTTAAGTTTTTAGACTTTGTATGGGCTGTATCCCAAAGACTTTTATTCATGAGTTTAAATAGATTGTTTGAGACAAATATTTTAGTAAAGACTTCTGCTTGCTTATGAATATGTTTTCGATTGTATGGTCTGAAAGAAGTTTAAAATTTTCCATACGTTTCTATTACCTATGTTATGATGATTCAAAAGGGTTGGATTAGACCGCTTCAGAGTCAAGTATGTTGTGTTACCTCTAGGGGTACCGCTGGGTCGTGACAATCTACTTCCACTCCTTCTCAAGCCCCAGGTTCTACCACTTCTTCTTAGCCTTCTACTTCAAGTACCACTACCTTAAGAACTTCGATAAGTAAGGCCATGCTCTACAAGTTGGGGCACCTAACCCATTCTGCCGACATGCGGGCTTCCAAGTTAGACACTAAGGTGCATTCAATGATTGAACGAGCCATTTTAGATACTTTGACACCTTCCCGGACATCCATTGATTCTCTCATGGAAAGAGTACAGATTTGTGAGAGAGGATACGGGGTTTCTACTGAGGTTACGACTTTAAAAGCTAAGGTCTTTGAGTTGATGATGGATGTGGATTATCTGAAGTCCTCAGACTTCTCTTCACTATTTGAGTCAGTTGAGGCTCCTACTAATGCGAGTGCTGAGATTCCAACTCATGCTGAGGTACCTCCGGCTACTACCAGAGATGATATTGTGGAGGATGCTGCTACTGCTAAATATGATGTTGAGACCGATAAGGAGCATCATGGGGAGCGAGATGCAGCAGTGTTTGATGATCTGTCTAACTTACAGGTTGCGATGTTTGAGACTGCCTGGTAGACCTCCTTGAGAGAGACTTCGAAGGCTCCATTGGAACAAGTATTGATGTTACCCCGGGAACTGATGCCCAAGACCAGAGTGTGACCCCAGGCATTGATGCACCGACAGACGGAGTGAATGAGTAGACATGATCATTTTTACCTCCATCTTTGCTGTTTTATTGACTATATTTGTTTTTGTTACATTTGAGGACAATTGCTTTTATTGTGTGGGTGGGGTGAGGTATTTCCATACCTACCTCTTGTGATGTTTGTATATATTGGGTTTTATCTTTTTATTTTGTTTTGATCTTATCTTGTGGATGTTTGAGCTTGTGGCTCTTTGTTTTGAATGGAAATGGTTTTTGACCTATTTTGAAAATTTTGTGCCACCCCTTCTGTGTGTGATTGTGGTTGTTCTTGTCCAAATTTGAGTATCATTTATGATCAATACTAATAACATAAATAGTGTTCTTAATTTAAATAAATAAATGTGTGGGTACGATGAGTAAAAATGAAGTTGCATAGACAGTGTGTGGACTTTTTGCATCTCGTTGTGACTAGCCAGTTATCGAATGAGTCTCTCATGATGAACATTACACACTAGCTAGAAAGTGTGGAGTCTCGTATTATATTGGTTCCAATGCCTTGTGTGATGAGTTTACCTTGAACATTATGTGTGACGACACCTATAATTTTCCCCATTGGGCCGGTTGATTAAGTGATGCAAGTACTTGAAATGATCTTAGGCAACAATCTTAAGGAGTGAACAAATTTGACAATATACCTTCTTTGTGAGATGTGTGAAACTTTCTTGAACCCTTTTGAGCCTTATCTTTTTCTTGAAAGAACCTTAAAACAGTGGCCCCTCTTTTTCCATTCACCCATAACTCTCATGAAGTGTGGTTTGTTTGAATAGCAAACTTAGGCCAAAATCAAAAGTTGGGGTGTGGTGAAAGTAGATGGTAAATAAAGAAATATGAAACCTTCCTAATTGAGAAATTATTTTTAAAAAGATGGAATCCCTCCATATAAAAAAAGAGTGGAAAACAAGTAATGAAAAAGAAGGAATAAGCTACAAAATAAAGTGATGAAAATTGCAAAAGAAATGGGGTGTCCGGTAATTCATAAGAAGTTGAATAATGGGATGGATTATGAGAATGTTTGAAATGTTAGAGAAAAGGAGGAAAGTGATGTTCAGGTCACACTTCTTAAGGGTAGAAGACAATGAGCCTAAATGACCATACCTTTACACTCAGCCCCATTACAAGACTTGAAAAGAACTTTGTGATCTTGAGTGAGCTAAAACAAATGTTGTTTGGAAAATAAGGGCAAACCTAAGGGTGAAGTCATGCAGGTGATCATCTTTGTGAGTGTGAGAGTTGTATGTGATTTCGAAACTATAAATTGGTGAATAAATTATGTGTGAATATGTAATCATCTTTGTTGTTAGGGCATTTGATTTCCTTTGTTGAGCTTGAACTTGCTTCTGAAGCAAGTATTGTGAACTTGAGTGTCTTTGATAATGGTGAGTCACAATGTTAATCTTTGAGTGCACAATTGATCATTGCATGAGTAAGTTGAGTCTTGGTATGTGCATTTATGTTGAGTCTTATGCAGCACTATGTGAGACATCCTTTTTGAACTACTGATCTTTAGTTTTACTTGAGGACAAGCAAAAGTTTATGTTGGGGTGTTGATGAGTTCAAGATTTTGACTCATTTAGGGCTTTGTTTATATAGATTTAGTGTCCTCAAATGCTTAATTTGTTCCATAAACTAATGCTAAGCCCTTGGTCTTCAGGAACAAAGCAAGGATACTAACAGGCAAAAAGGAACAAAATAAACTTAAGAAATGAAGAAAGGTAAGTTTGGTGATCGCCAAAGGCTTTTGCCGAATCGCCGAATGACTATCAGACTGCCTAAAGTTCCAGTGTGCCAAGCTCTGAATGAAAGAACTAAGTCGGTTACGAAAAGGAGCAGTCGGTGGAATGCCAAGCATTCTACTAAGCAAAGATAGATCACCCAAACTTACAGACCTCGAGGATGCTGAGTGCCAAGGCGATGGAATAGGTCAAAGGGCAGCTCGGCGAGTAGTTTAGGGACCCTAACTTACTTTGCCAAGTGGCCCTTTGTGACTTATTTTTGGAGACTATAAATTTGATTTTGAACATTTAGTTTAGTATCTAGCATTTATTGGAAACATTTAGAACACTTTTCTCTGTAGTTTTTGATAGTTTTGAAGAATTTTTAGAGATTCAATATGGAGAATTTCGAAGTGGATTTCCAATATTCGACAAATTAAAGCATTGTAAAGAATAAATCACTCTTACCCAGTTGATGGATAATCGATTCGGTAACTATGTTTACCTTTCTATGATGTTTGGCTAAAACCACAATTCTTGGGGTGTGATCATGTGATAAATAGGTTTAATTAGTTTATGTGTATTGTTAATTACTAGTTTAAATGTTATTTTGAAGTGAGTTTAATTGCTAATTGTGGTTTAATGTATGAATTGTAGTTGCAAATATAGTTCTATCTTTGTGTTCTTTGCTTGCTCGGGAGAGATATTAGAACTAAGACTGTTGATTAATGATTTGTGGGTATTGGGTTGATCTACATTTAGCGAGAGAGAGTGAATCCTAAGACCAATCCCACTCATCTAGATTGAAAGAGTGGATGAATTAAGGTGTGGGTTGTTCTTCATTGTTATGCTTGTTGATGTTAAAAAGAAATCACCTTATTTGGGGTAGTTATTCGAAAGAAAACTATGTCCCTTCTAGTCTAACCTACTCACTGATATTTAGTTGTTTACTAGTAGTTTCAATTACCCATATATCTATATTTGCTAATAATCGGTTAAATCCCGAGAATTTTTCTCCCGATTGTTATCTTAAAGTGTTTGTGATTGATGTGTAGTTGATAATTGCAAACCAAAACCTCCATCTAACGTTCGTGTCACCCCTTTTATTTGATTAATGTCTTTTTTCTATAATTGCTATTCCTATGGCTGATTAGACCACAGTTGCACTTCCTAATTGAATTTAAATTACGTACCTCTCAATGTGGGGTTCGACCCCAACTCATTTAGTGGGGTTTTATATTGATTTACGATCATTAACACCTAGAATTGGATGAGGCATGCTTGAAACGTTAAAATCAGCAACTACGATCCATAAGAAGAATTATCCTACCCATCACCTCGAATTAGCGACGATTATATTTTCCTTAAAGATTTGAAGGCAATATTTTTATGGTTTTCATGTGGATGTTTTTACCGACCACAAGAGTTCCCAATATGTGTTTATGCAAAAGTATCTAAATCTTCACCAAAGAAGATAGTTTGATTTATTAAAAGATTATGACATGAGTTTTCTCTGTCACCCTGGTAAAACATATGTTGTGTCAAAGGCTCTTCATCGGTTATCCATGAGTAGTGTTGCACATATTTATAATGATAGAAAAGAGTTGGTTAGATATGTTCATAGGTTGGCCCAGTTGAGAGTTCCGTTAGTAGACCCTACCAAGGGAGGTGTTAAGGTTCACAATAGTTCATAGTCATCTTTTGTGATTGATGTGAAGACCAAAGAATGTCTTGATCGTACCTTAGTTGAATTGAAAGAAGTTGTGCTTAAGAAGCCCATTGAGGCTTTCTCCCAAGGGGGAGATGGTGTCCTTAGGTATAAAGGTCATTTGTGTGTTACTAAAATCGATGACTCAAGTGAACATATCTTGTCAGAAGCCCATAGTTCTCGGTATTCAATTCACTCGGGAACCACCAAGATATCCTGTGATTTGCGAAAGATCTATTGGTGGAATTGGATGAAGAAGGATATTGCGGGATTTGTCGCCAAATATCCTAATTGCCAACAAGGGAAGGTTGAGCATCGAAAAATGGGAGGTTTATCCCAAGACATAAGCATTCCTACATGGAAGTCGGAAGATTTGAATATGCACTTAGTAATAGGGTTGCCACGTACTTGGTGAAAATATGATTCGATTTGGGTTATAGTAGACCGAATGACGAAGTCACCCCATTTCATTCCCGTCAAGGCTTCTTATTCGACGGAAGATTATGATAAGTTGTATTTGAGGGAAATTGTGAGGTTGCATGGAGTTCCCTTATCTATTATCTCTGATAGAGGTACTAAGTTTACTTCTCATCTTTGAAAATCTTTCCAAAGGGTCTTGGCACTAAACTTATGTTTAGAACAAGTTTTCATCCACAAATCGATGGGCAAGTGGAGCTTACTATCCAAACTATGGAATATATGCTAAGGCTTTGTGTGATTGACTTCAAGGTAAATTGGGATGACCATTTGCCATTGATTGAATTTGCCTATAATAATAGTTATCACTAAAGTATTGGTATGGCTGCATTTGAGGCTGCTTATGGTAGGATGTGTAGGTCTCCTATAGGTTAGTTTGAGGTAGGTGAAGTTTCCTTGATAGGACCCGAGATAGTTTATGAGGCTACATAGAAGGTTCGACTCATTAGAAAGAGATGGATAATGCCTCAAAGTCTACAAAACTTTTATACCGATGTTAGAAGAAGGGACCTTGAATTTGAGGTGCATGATTAGGTTTACTTGAAAATCTCACCCATGAGAGGTGTAATGAGGTTTGGTAAGAAATGGAAGCTTAGCCCCTATTTCATAGGCCCATATAAAATTTTGAGATGTGTTAGTAAGGTTGCTTATGAGATTGATTTTCCAAATAAGTTGGACTTGGTGCATCCATTTTTCCATGTCTCTATGTTGAAAAAGTGTGTTGGAGAACCGACATTCATAGTTCCCTTATAAAGTTTGGGAGTTGATTAAAGCCTTTCTTATGAGGAAGTACCGATAGAGATTTTTGACCAACAAGTCAAGAGGTAGAGAAACAAAGAAGTTGCTTCTGTGAAAGTGTTATGGAGAAATAATTTAGTTGAGAGTGTTACATGGGAGGCCGAGGGCGATATGATGTCCAAGTATCCTCATGGTTTGCTTTTATTAAGATATGATGTGTGTTTTAAATATTCCCATGATTTCCCTATGTTATGTGTGTTCATGAAAAACATGTGTTATGAAAGAAAATGAGTTGATATATGATTAATTTTCCTCATGTTGTGGTGCATTTATTATGAGTTGCCTATATATTTGATGAGATGAATTGGTTGATCATGCTTTGGCTTGGAGTTGAGAATTCATACGTATATGTGTTTTGAAAATAGAGTGCATATAGGCACCATAAGATTTTGGTGAGCATGCTTTTCGCTTGGAGATGCATGGTAGTTCCTGCTTGAACATAAGAAATGTTGAAATTTCATACATATTGGGTTTCTAGATGTAGTTCCTACTTTACATACGATGCATTGAGTATGTTTATCTTGGCGGTGATGTTTCCTCCTTAGTTGTGTTCATTTAGATGAATGGCATGCATGTTGGGATGATAGTATTGAGTATTTTCTTCCGAAAGGTGTCTAGAATTTGATTCGCATGAAACCTTTCCACTGCTCAACCCTTTCCCTAAAAAACTACTTTCCAAACCCCAATAAAAATTAACCTTATGCTAATTTCACTAAGCTAGATAATTATGAAGAGCAGAAAAGAGTGGAGGGCTATGAAAGAAGTGTCCAAGTATAATATAAAGTAAGTGATCAGGAAAGCTATGAATGGGTTGCAGAATAAGTCGCTGGATTGAATTATGAAGATTATGCATCCATCCAAATTTGGACCTTCCAGAAGGGTTCAAGGTGCCAAAATCGACACTTATGGAGGAACTAGGAATCATTTGGTTATCTGAGAGCTTAGTGTGACTAATATATAGGAGTTGGAAGGAAAGAAGCCTTTTAATGCATTTGTATAGCTGAAGTTTAAATGGGTAAGAGTTGGAATGGAATACATCCCAAGAAATGAAGAAATGGTCTAGCTGGAATTCATTGTTTAAGGATTTCAATGAACGGTTCACCTAGAGTGTAGAGATTGTTCCTTATCAATACTCTTTGGAGAAGACCAAACACAAATCTATCGAAAGCTATGTTGAATATGTGTATAGATAGAGGAAAGAAGCCGCTAGGGTCCGACATCATATGTTGGAAAAAAATTTATTGAAGTATTTGTACATATTGTAGTGCCTGAATATTAAGATAGAAATTGTGGCTCATTTGAAAAAATTTGCAGATAGTCCAGGAAGGTGACACTATCGAGTTGGGCAAAAGCTCGGAAAGATTTCTTCTGTTGGTGACTTAGTCGGATATTCTGGATTATGGAAGAAGAAGAGGGAAAATGTATCTTTTGTTTCCAACACATTTGAGGTTAGGAAATATGCTAGGAGATCTTCACCTTATAGAGGCCATCCCCAACTTCTGTAAAATTCATATCCGATCTGTTATGCTCAACTAGTTACCAGACTCCACCTCCCTGCTACCAATGTAGCCCTCCAAGCTATCAAATTCTCCCTTCTATTTATCAGACTCCACCCACATAGTATCACACTATCCCTCCGACTTGTAGAAATTAATCCCTTAACTGTTCAAACATTCAAACTCCTCCTACTATTTATGTAACACCACAAATTTGGAAAGGGAAAAAGAGGCAGTTTGAGGAGGTTGCAAGTGCCAACCAACGACGGCTGACCACGGATCATGCTTGGGACCACAGACCGTAGGTGGTGTCTGTGGGTGATCACCCTAGCTTAGACTCAGACCCTAGAACCACGGCCTGACCATCAGTCAGAC
This sequence comes from Solanum commersonii, assembly GCA_029007595.1. Taxonomy (NCBI): domain Eukaryota; kingdom Viridiplantae; phylum Streptophyta; class Magnoliopsida; order Solanales; family Solanaceae; genus Solanum; species Solanum commersonii. The sequence continues at coordinate 9,287,779 of JAJTWQ010000006.1, forward strand.
CACGATCCGTTGTTAGCGGTTAGTAAGTCAATGCCCCAAAGCCCCAAATTCTATGAATGTCATGACGGTCCACTAGGATGGACCATAGGTCAGTGCATAGTCCATCGATTGGGGTCCATCGATTGTGGGCTGGAAGATATTTTAGGTGCACATAGGTCTTTTACAGTTTTAATTAAATCAAAGTGGTGTCATTTTACCCAGGCCTAGGACACCTATATAAGATTTTTTTACCCCTAAACTAACCTATTCAAGTCATTATTTCCAAAATCCAAAAGAAATCCCAAATTCTCCCTCTCAAATATTCTCTCTCTAGAAAATGGAAGAAAAAGGAAGTGTCGAAGTTATGGAAACATTCAAGTCTCCATTCCTTAAACATTTGTTGGCTTTGTGACTAAGGTATGATTGCTTTTCATCCATGGATTCCTCTCATCAATGGAGCTGCTAGAATTCCCCAATTGACAAGGTAGAAATTCCCCAATTTAGTTAGGATTTTCTTCTAATGTTGTGGGTTTTCTTGAATGTTGATCAAAATGATTGGATTATGATTGTTTATGAATGGATTGATAGAATTACATTTTTTAAGATGAATTTACATGTACACATGCCTAACCCATGTTTAGAAAGATGAAATTGATGTGATTGGGTTTATGACATGGAAGGAGAATTATGAATTTAGATGTATTCTTATAGAACTTATGAGATACATTAGAATTGCTTGAGATAGAAGCCTATATGATGATGTATGATTATAATGCTCTTCAAATTGAGGCATATATGATGAATTATGATTAGAATGGTTTTGAGAGTAATTCTTATGTATGAATTGTTCATTTAGATAGAATTATTGTGGAAGGAATAGTTCTCATATGAATTGCTTTTGTATGAATGAATTATTTTGTATGGTTTTCTCACATAAAATGATTCTAGGTTGAAAGTTATATTTTTCGAAATTGAAATACCTTCATTGAGAATCATCCAAGAATCAAAATTTTGTAGTACAAACTGGGTTTGCGAGAAGATTAATCATTTGGCATTGATTGATGAAAAGAGAATGGTCGCAATTTGTCATGGTCAACTGTATCAACAAAGAGTGATTCATTATTTCAACAAAAGGGTCAGGGCTAGCTTATTTGATGTTTTTCAATTGATTCTCAAACATATTTTTCCCCCCGATCAAAAAGTGCTATCTGGAGGTTCCTAGATCCTATGAGAGATTGATGGCATAGTGTAACACCGTATATTCAAAAAGCCTAAAATTGTAGTTTTTCCAGATGTTACAGGTGCCATCCACAGAGATCAACCACGACCCGAGGGTTGAACCACAGACTGTAGGTGGGTCCGTGGGTTGGCCACCCTACTAAGTTATTTTAGACCAACGACCATGGCTCAACCTACAAATCGTAGGTAAGACCACTGTCCGTGGTTAGGATCCGTAGTTCACTAGCTACAATATAGTTTCTGACCACTATCAACAATTGTGAAGGACAGAGCGTATGTTAGTGCACGGTTCATCGATGGAAGGTCGTAGGTCCAGGAAAAACTCTCTATATTTACCAACTGAGGGGTAGGACAGACCGTGAGTGTATCCACCGTCCATCGTTCGAGGAGTGTCGTTGGTCAGCTGTCACTTATTTTTGGGGTTAGTTGACCCTTTTTCTAATTAATTAATTAGTTTATACACTATGTCATTTTGCCCAAGTCTAGGACCCCTATATAAACCTTTTTACCCCCGAATTCACCACATTTAATTTATTCTTTCAAATTTACAAAAGAAAACCAAATCCCTCTTAAAATATTCTCTCTCAAGAAACATGAAGAAAAAAGAAGAAGATTCAACCTAGGGTTTCAAGCTAAGGTTCCAATTCTTCAATTGAAGGGTAGAATTTGAGATGGAAGCCCTCACATTAGTTGAAACAACCCAAAAAGTTCCTAAAAATGTGCTTCGGAAGTTACTGGAAACTTGTTTTAACTATATCTAAAAATCCGTTTTGTTTTTTGAAAATCCAACTTCATATTCTTGTTTAGGGGGTCAAATTGAGTGGGGGTTGGGTCTAAACCTAATTTTAGAGCAACCGTATCAAAATCCAAAATTTCTTGGATTGGGTTATGTCAAGCTTGGTATCAGAGCACTAGGTTGTTAAATCCTCAAAGTCCAACACACCGCATTGAGTAGAGTCCTAATCATGGTTGTGAAGCGTGCCACGACTATGAATGGGAGGCTCCAAAACGTTTTAGGAAAGGTTTCCCTTCTTCATGTTCTATGTCGTGCTTAGAGTTTAATAAGGTAATTCCTCCCTAACGCTTGTTCTTTGGATTGCTAGATCATCATGCCAAACATGATTGGAAGACAGACCCGATCACCGGAAGAGCCACCTACCAATGGTGAGCTCCGTGATGCACTCACCATGCTTGCACAAGTGGTAGCTAACCAAGTGCAACAAGGAGCCCAAGCTCCTCGAGCTACCACCCCGGGGGAAAGGGTGAGAGATTTCATGAGGATGAACCCTCCGGTCTTCCATGGTTCAAAGGTGGATGAGGACCCATAAGAGTTCATCGATGAGGTATGCAAAATCTTGACCATTATGGATGTTGGTGCTTGTGAGAAGGCGGAGTTGGCGGCCTACCAACTCAAGGGGGTTGCTCAAATTTGGTTTGATCAATGGAAGGGTGAGAAAGGTAATGGTTGTGTGGTGTTGTGGGAGGAGTTTAAACTTGCTTTCCTTAATAGGTTCTTCCCTCTTGAGCTTAGGGAGGCAAAGTTGGTGGAATTCATGAACTTGAAGCAAGGAGCTATGAGTGTGAGGGAGTATGCCCTCAAATTTGTCTAACTCTCCAAGTATGCACCTCACTTGGTGGCCAACTCTAGGTCAAGGATGAACAAATTTGTGATGGGTGTATCCGACTTGGTTAGTGAGGAGTGTCGGTCCGCTATGCTCATTGGAGATATGGATTTGTCTCGGTTGATGACTTATGTCGAGCAAATGGAGGAGGAGAAATTGAGGAAGAGAAGGGGGCACGAGGCCAAGAGGGCCCGATTGGAGAATAGGTTCCCTAAGGGTGCTAGATTCCATCAAGGCAGAGGAAACCATCATGTCAACCGGGGATTTGCTATCAATGTTCCTAGACCTCAAGGGGGAGGTGAAGTGGGTTCTATGGATGTATGCCCTAAGTGTGGGAGGAAGCATGGTGGTCCTTGCATGAAGGGTTCGGGTGCTTGCTTTGAATGTGGAGAAGTGGGTCACAAAAGGTTTGAGTGTCCCAAGATCCGCAACAAGGTCCGAAATACTAACACTACTCCTTTGGGTAGAGATGCTTCTCAAAGTGGTGCCTCAAGTCATAATCGATTTTATGCTTTGCATGGTAGACAAGGTGTTAATGAGACTCTCGATGTGGTGACCGGTGTGTTGCAAATCTTTGATCTTGATGTTTATACTTTGATTAATCTGGGTGCCACCCTTTCCTTTGTTACCCCCTTAGTTGCTAGAACATTTCATGTCAAGTCGGAATTGTTGCATGAGTCATATGAAGTATCTACCCCCATTGGTGTCTCTATTGTTGCTAGAAAAGTGTATAGAAATTGTCTGTTTTGCATATTGAATAAGTTGTTCCCTTGTGATCTTGTTGAGTTGAATATGGTGGATTTTGATGTTATTCTTGGGATGGATTGGTTGCATGCAGATTATGCTTCTATTGATTGTAGGACTCGTAAAGTCAAGTTCCGATTTCCTAACGAACCTGTCCTTGAGTGGGAGAGTCGGGATGTTGTGGTGAACGAGAAATTCATTTCTTGCATTAAAGCCCATAGGTTGATTTCTAAAGGGTGCTTGTACCATATTGTGAGAGTCAATGAAGTGGAGTCTAAAGTCCCTCCTATTGAGTCTATTCCAGTTGCTAATGAGTTTCTAGATGTCTTCCCAAAAGACCTTCCCGGTGTCCCTCCCGAAAAGGAGATAGGTTTTGGTATAGACCTTCTTCCCGATACTCAACCTATTTTTATTCCCCCTTACCGTATGGCCCCGGCGGAGTTGAAAGAGCAATTAAAAGATTTGTTAGAGAAGGGGTTTATTAGACCTAGTCATTTTCCATAGGGTGCTCCGATTTTGTTTGTGAAGAAGAAAGATAGGTCTCTTAGAATGTGTATTGATTATCGACAACTTAATAGGGTCACCGTCAAGAATAGGTATCCTCTTCCAAGAATTGACGATTTATTTGACCAATTGCATAGGGCTAGTCACTTTTCTAAGATTGATCTTCGGTCCGGGTATCATTAAGTGAAGGTGAGGGAGTGTGATATTCCCATGATGACCTTTCGTACTAGGTATGGGCACTATGATTTTGTGGTGATGTCTTTCGGGTTGACTAATGCTCCGGCTATCTTTATGGATTTGATGAATAGGGTTTTCAAACCCTACCTTGATTCTTTTGTGGTGGTGTTTATAGATAACATCTTGATCTATTCTCGGGGTGAGGAAGAGCACATGGGTCACTTGAGGGTTGTACTCCAAAGATTGAGGGAAGAGAAGTTGTACGCTAAATATGAAAAGTGTGAGTTTTGGTTGAAGGAAGTTGCTTTCTTAGGCCATGTGTTGTCGGGGGATGGTATTAAGGTGGATCCTAAGAAGACCGATGTTATTAGGAATTGGTCTAGACCTTTGACCCCGTCGGATATAAGGAGTTTCTTGGGTTTAGCGGGTTATTATAGGAGATTTGTGGAAGGGTTTTCTTCTCTTGCTTCTCCTATGACTAAGTTGACTCAAAAGAAGGCTAAATTTGTGTGGTCGGATGAGTGTGAGGAAAGCTTCCAAACTTTGAAAGAAAGGCTTGTGTCCGCTCCTATTTTGTCACTTCCGAATGGGTTAGAAGGTTTTGTTGTTTATTGTGATGCTTCCCGTATTGGTTTGGGTTATGTGTTGATGCAAAGTGGTAAGGTTATAGCCTATGCTTCTAGGCAACTTAAGGTTCATGAAAAGAATTACCCAACCTATGATCTTGAATTGGTTGCCGTGGTTTTTGCTTTAAAGATTTGGCGTCAATATTTGTATGGGGTGCATGTTGATACCTTCACCGACCATAAGAGTCTCCAATATGTGTTCACGCAAAAAGATCTTAACTTGAGACAAAGGAGGTGGTTAGAGTTCCTTAAGGATTATGATATGAGTGTTCACTATCATCCGGGGAAAGCTAATGTGGTGGCGGATGCATTGAGTAGAGCGTCCATGGGTAGCTTGGCTCATGTGGAGGAAGGTAGTAAAGAGTTGGCTAAGGAGGTCCATCGGTTGGCCAAATTGGGAGTTAGGTTAGAAGGGGTGGATAGTGGAGGAGTAGTTGTTGTTGATGGTTCAAGGTCTTCCTTGGTTGATGAGGTGATAGCCAAACAAGATCTTGATCCTTCTTTGGTGGAATTAAAGGCTTCGGTGAATAGTGGTAAGGTGGAGGTTTTCTCCCAAGGGGGAGATGGTGCCCTTAGGTACCAAGGTAGATTATGTGTTCCATGTTTGGATGGTGTGAGGGAAAGAATCCTTGATGAGGCTCATAATTCTTTTTATTCTATTCATTCGGGGTCAACAAAGATGTATAGAGACTTGAGGGATGTGTATTGGTGGGGCGGTATGAAGAAGGACATTGCAGAATTTGTTTCGGGTTGCCATAGTTGTCAACAAGTCAAGGCCGGACATCAAAGGTCGGGTGGCCTAACTCAAGACATTGAGATACCTACTTAAAAGTGGGAAGAAATCAACATGGATTTTGTAGTGGGCTTGCCCAAGACTAGAAGAGGTTTTGATTCGGTTTGGGTGGTGGTTGATCGGATGACAAAGTCGGCTCATTTCCTACCGGTTAAAACTACTTACGGGGCTGAAGAGTATGCCAAGTTGTACATTCATGAATTGGTAAGGTTGCATGGGATTCCCTTGTCTATCATCTCGGATCGTGGTGCCCAATTCACTTCTCACTTTTGGAAATCTTTCCAAAGGGGTCTTGGTACAAAGGTAAAGCTTAGCACGGCCTTCCACCCTCAAACGGATGGCCAAGCCGAAAGAACAATTCAAACCTTGGAGGATATCCTTAGAGCTTGTGTCTTGGAGTTGAAAGGTAGTGGGGATGATCATCTTCCTTTGATTGAGTTTGCATACAACAATAGTTATCATTCTAGTATCGGTATGACTCCTTTTGAGGCACTTTATGGTAGACGGTGTAGATCACCGGTTGGGTGGTTTGAAGTTGGAGAGGTGGCCTTCTTGGGTCCGGATCTGGTCATGGATGCTCTTGAGAAGGTAAGGATGATTACGGAGAGGTTGAAAACAGCCCAAAGTCGTCAAAAGTCTTATGCCGATGTGAGGAGAAGGGATCTTGAATTCAAAGTGGGTGATTGGGTTTATTTGAAAGTTTCTCCAATGAAAGGTGTGGTTCGTTTTGGTAAGAAGGGGAAGTTAAGTCCTAGGTATATCGGTCCTTATGAGGTAATAAGAAGGGTTGGTAAAGTAGCCTATGAGTTGGGGTTGCCCAAGGAGATGGAATTAGTTCATCCGGTATTCCATGTATCGATGTTGAGGAAATGTGTTGGTGATCCTAACGCTATTGTACCTCTTAAGGTTGTGGGTGTTGTAGAAGATAATTTGACGTATGAAGAAGTCCCGGTTCAGATCTTAGATAGACAAGTTAAGAGGTTGAGGAACAAAGAAGTGGCGTCCGTTAAGGTACTTTGGAGAAATCAACAAGGGGAGAGTGCTACTTGGGAGGCCGAAGCGGACATGCAAGGACGTTATCCTTATCTATTCAACTCCACTCAAGCCTAAGGTATTAAATCAAGTCCTTTGTACTCTATTGAGTCTTACATTTCAGCCCCTAGATCATTCATGTGCATATATGTTTAAATTGAGGAGTTATGGATCCTTTACACTAAGTTTTGAAATCTTGAAGTGATGTTTAAATAAAATTTTTGCATTCATGTTGGGGCTAATATGTTCTTGCTAGGTCTTGCCTTGTACGTCTCTTCCACATTCGGGGACGAATGTTCCCAAGGGGGAGATATTGAAATGACCCAAAGAGTTCCTAAAAATGTGCGTCGGAAGTTATCGGAAACTTGTTTTAACTATATCTAAAAATCCGTTTCGTTTTTCGAAAATCTGACTTCATATTCTTGTTTAGGGGGTCAAATTGAGTGGGAAATGGGTGTAACCCAAATTTTAGAGCAATCGTATCAAAATTCGAAATTTTCAAGTGAAGCCTTTTTCGAGGGTCATATCTCCTAGCACACAAATAATTGGGTGTCCCATAATATATCCATGGAAAGATCTTTGAGTTACCTACCCAACGCACTTCATTTCACCTCATTCGGAGTTTGGACGAAGAAGTTATGCCCATTTTCGTAAAATCTGTACATGCAGGAACTGCAATTTCCAGAGAGCGAATTTATTGTTCATAAGCCTCATTTTTTTTTCTAAGTGTTGGACCCATTTTTCCAAGGGCATATTTTATTTCCTATATAGCATTAATTCAATTCCCATCTCTAAAACATTTCCCAAAATACCTCACCCATACTTAGACACATTTTCTCTCAAGAACCCTAATCCAAAACCTTCCTCAAGATTGAAGAGATTCCTGCTCCAAGTTCTAAGCTTCCATTGAAGATACTCTCAAGACCTTCATAAAAACTCAAGGTATGTGGTGTTGAACTCATGGGTCCTTCCACCCATAGTACCTAGACTCTATTCTACTCACTAATTCATGGTTTAAGTTGAGATTCATAAATTAGTCTTATTCCTTGTATAAATTTCTTACACAGTGAATTCTAGCATGAAAAGTTATTGTTTTGAGCATGTTGTGACTCTAGAACTTGAATCTAAACTTGGAATTGATGTGGAGATTTTTCATGTGGTCTTGTGGGTGTTAAAAGGCGTTGTTGCAGGTTGTTCACTAGTTTTGCTACATAATTACTACCCTATTTTCCATGCTCTTTGACCCCATTACATGCCTTCAAGGTGTTTGACAAAATGTCCAATTATGGAGAATTGATGAATTGATGCTTTAAGGCTTGAGTTATGAGATGTATGGCATTCCGAGATGTGTTGATGACAAACTAAGCTTGTGTATATGTTCATTCCATACATGAGATTGCATTAGAGCTTAATGTGAATTTCCTATATAAGGTGTTGCATGACCATGCCCGGTCCGGGGGAAAAGAACCGGATAACCATGTGAGGGGTTTATACCTCACCACCTAGGATGCTTGGGGTGTGACCAACATCAACCATGTGAGGGGTTTATACCTTGCCACCCGGGTGTCCGGGTGTAAACGGCATCCCCCATCGTAAGTTGGGGTTATAGATTGGTTGGATTATGCACACACATATGATATCTACTATTAGTATAGATCTACTTAAACATGTTTTGACGTCACTTTGATCATGCATCCTCATATTGTTATTCATTATGACTATGGAACTATTTCTTGCATTTCGATGGTGTCCTTGTCTATTGTTGTATTGCACCCCGCATACTTAGTACATTCCAAAGTACTAACGCATATTTTGCCTACATGATTTCACCATGTAGGGACCGGAGCTACTCTTGATCCTTTTCTCCATCCACGTGGCTAGTACGGTGCTTATCCGAGTTTGTTGGTGAGTCCTCACGGATTCGAGGGTTATGTTATGTTTCCTAATCCTATGTTTTGAGACTTTAGCTTGCAATTGTATTTTGACTATGAGGGGAGCCGGTAGTATGTCATGGCCCCCGTCCTATCTATGTATGTAGAGGTGTGCGTTGGACAAGTATTTTTGTAAATGAGTTTGACTCTTATTCTATGATGTTATTTTGAAATGGTTTGCCCTTAGTCCCTAATTCCCGTTACTTAATGTTGAATATACTTCCGCGACCGATGAAGTGTGATGACAAGTTTGAGAGGCTTCTTTGGGGTTCCTTCGGGTTCCTCATTCGCCATGTCACGTCTAGGCCCTAGGCTTGGGTCGTGACATTAGTAGAGGTCACGTTTCTAGAAGAACTCTCTTGAGATGAAAACTCTCGCGTTAGTAGAGGTCGGGTTTCTAGTAACAATCTCTTTATCTCATAAACTACATGCTCTCGTAGGATGATTATCTATTGGATCAACTTAAGTTAGATATTAATGGTTCTACCTTAGGCAAGTAGAACAACCTTTTTTGGTATGGGAGACACGGGGGGATCGTGTTACATCTCACATGGTATGTATGTCGGTTAAGGCTCATTTTGCCACAACAAGACTAAAAGTGAACTAATGTTACTCAAGGAGTATCTCATATGTGTTGAAAGATTTTAAGAATAATGTTAGCTTGTATTGACCATGATGTTATAACTTATGTTTTTTTAACTCTCTTATATCATGTTTTACTTGGTCAATTGCATGTCATGAAATGTAATGCCCCTTCTTAGTATGTTTTAAATGTCCTTATGCATAGCTATCATACTTACTGCATTTTTGTACTAACGCATTGATTTTTGACGAAATCAAAGACTCGACTTCAAATTTAGGTGTCATCAATCGCACGCAGCAATATAACCCAACCGAATGGGTTGGGGTCGAGTACCAAAGGAGTGGTTGCAAGAATTAATAGAAAAATAAAATCAAGTTCTAATCAATAATAGTTATAAACATTAACGAATAAAAACTTACTAAATCTAAAGGTGACACAAATGTCAATTATCAATGGGGGGTTTTGTGTTCAACTAAGAACAAATATAGTGAAAATATAAAGACACGAGATAGGGAGACGAGATTTTTGGGATGTGATAGGAATATGGGATAAAATATACTATTAGGTAAATGTTATTGATAGTAAATCGCTGAGTATTTGCAACTAGGCTAGACTTTTCGGGGGGTAAATTTTCTCTCGAACAACTTATCCTGAATCAACTAAGTTTCTCTCAAACACTGAGTTGCAGCAATTGAGCACAACCTCCACCTTAGCCGATTCCTTCTCTTGAGTGAGTTGAATGTGTGGGAAAAGGCCTAGGATCTACTCTCTAGAGTTGAACCCATGATGACCCAATAACCACCGTCTATCAATTAAGTAGTCTTAGTTTCAAAACCTCTCTGTCGAGCAAGCCAAAAACATTAAGATGAAATCATATTTGCAACTACAATCTCATTAAGTTCAAACACAACTACTAAATGAAATCACATTTAAACAGCGAATAGACAAACAATAAGCAACACCCAATAGTAAATTTAACCCATATTCACAAAATTACGCCCCAAGAATTGGGGTTTTAGCTAGTCATGAAAAAACAAATAGAAATCGATACCAACAAGTGTTTCCATCAAGTAAGTACGGTGAATAAAGTCTTTAAACACTTTAATGATAAAGAATCTTCAAGACCCACCTCTAATTTCTTGGAGTTGAAAACCTTAAAAATATTCAAGATCAAGAACAATGTCTTCCAAAAACTCTAAAAACTCGAAAATATCTAAAAACTGAGTAATAAGTCTATTCTTTGAATTCTGGATACTAAGCTACATATTTAAACAGGTATTTATTGTTTTGGAAAATTTGTGATGCGAAGGACCACTCGGCGTAGTTAGTCTAGATCGCCGATACACTCAGCGATCCGCCCTTTGGTCTAGTGCATTGCCTTTTAGCTTTTTCCTTTAGCATCTTCGCATTTTGATTCATTGGGCGACAGCACACTGGAAAATTAGGCGAGGTTTGAAGCCTTTCGGCGACTGGCCTAATGGATTAGGCGATCTTCAGGCCGTATTTTCTTCGTTCTTTGAGGTGTCTCGTTCTTTTATGCTCGATAGCGTCCATGATTTGTCTCTCCGGTCAAATACCTGAAACTTAAAGATTTACATCAGATATTGAGAAAAATATGCATTTGAGGACACTAATTCTATCAAAATATAGCCCTAAATGAGTCTAAATTGTGGACTCATCAACACCCCCAACTTAAACTTTTGTTTGTCCTCAAGTAAAACTCAAGTTCAGCAGTCCAAAAATGATGTCTCAAACAGTGCTACACAAGACTCAATCATTAATAGACACAACAAGACTCAACTTACTCATGAAAGGATCAATTGTATACTCAAAGACTCGAGTTGTGACACACAATTATCAAAGATTCTAAAGCTCACTACACTTGCTTCAAATGCAAGTTCAAGCTCAACAAAGGTATTAAAATGCCCTCACACAAAAGAATGATTCCATTTTCACACACAATTATTTAATCATTTAAAGTTCCAGAATCAAATGCAACGCTAACATTCACAAAGAAGAACACAATACATGCTTTCACCCATAGGTTGGCTCGTATTTTCCAATTGGCAATTGCTTCAGCTCACTCAAGATCAAAAAGGTCTTTTCAAGGCTTGTAATAGGACTGAGTGCAAAGGTATGATCATTTCGGCTCAGTGACTTTTATCCTCATGAAATATGGTGCTCACAACACTCTTTTTCCTCTTTTTTCATCATTTTCTTTAGTTTTCATAAGTCATCCCATTATTCACTTTCCATGGACTGTTTGGTAACCCCATTTCCTTTGCACTTTATTCCACGACTTTTTCTCTTTCATTCTTTTCTTCTCTTTTTCTCTTTTTTGTTTGTATGGAGGGGTCCATATTTCTCAACACCATGGGTTATAGGAAACTTTCCTTGCACTTCTTTACTTGCTCTTTTTCTTTTCACAACACCCCCAACTTAGGCTTTTGGCCTAAGTTGGCTATTCAATCAACCACAAATCAAGAGGAGTATAGGTAGTGGATTAAGAGAGGTTAAGTTTTCATCATGTTTCTTCCAAAGAAGGATAAGTCTCAAGGCGTGTTCAAAAGAGGTTAACATACTCACAAGGTATGTCACAAAAGAGGTATATGTCAAATTGGTTCACAATCATCGAAGTTGCCTTAGATCATATCAAGAGATAGCCTTGCTTAGTCGACCAGACCAACAAGGCAAATTCTAGGTGTTATCATGCATGCTTCATAGTAAGCTCATCACACAAGGCATCGACATCTAAGTCAAACAGGACTTCACACTTTTGTTAGTGTGCAACGTTCATTGTAAGAGAATCAATTTGATACTTGTCTAGTCATAACGAGATGCAAAGAGTTCACATATTATCTATGTAACTTCACTTGGTCTCAACGTAGCCGCACATTCATGTTCGTTCTATTATGAGCACTATTTGAATCATCGATATTGGTCAAAATTGAGACTCAAATATGCTAAAGAATTGCCATATTCAAGTACATACAAGAGTGGACGAAAATTTTGGAAGGGTCAAAAATCATTTACAATTAAAGCACAAGGAGCCACAAGCTTAAACATGCAAAAAAAATAGTGTAAAACATAATACAACAGCTTACAACCCAATATATGAACAAAACAAAAATATACAACATAAAGGTGGGCCTCACCCCACCACAATTGAAAAACATTTGTCCTCAAATGCAAACAAAATTATCCAAAATTTAAAATAAAGTAAGACAAAGAATGAGGTAAAGAAGAGATCATGTCTACGTAGTTGCTCCATCTGTCTTGGCATCAGTGCCCGGAGTCCCTTCAAAAGGAACAATCGCACCAGACTCCTCAAGGATTTCTACAGGTGTATCCACAAAAAATTTCCGCATAGCTGTATAGATTCCCGGGGCCCTTGAAGGGATAGAGGGGTCTTGTGGATTAGTTTTCCAGTTTAAATGTGGCCTCTTATCCTTGCCTTTGCTTCTAGGTGTAGTTTCTTGCTTTTCCTTCTTAGAAGGATTCAACCTCCCTTCATATAATTTGAAATTTTGTGCTCTTATCAATCGAGGTGGTATGACTCTTCCAATAACTTTTGGTATAGCCATGTCTGCAAAGCTTTGAGAAAAAGTTAGAAAAACATTCTACAAGAGCATGGGAAATCAAGTGCTGGCAGATTTAGCTGACTTTTTTGGTGAGTCACCGACATTATTCGGTGATCTAGGGTTAGTCCGCTGAAAGCTATAGTGCAATGGGATCCAGGGGAGCAGACCAGGGCGAGAAAAAAGACTTTCGGCGAGTCGCCGAGGGTCATTGGCGACCTCCAACATCTAGCTGAAAGTTACAGAGCCCATCAACACATAGAGCATAAAATTAAGGCCGAGATAGGGACATTAGGTGAACCGCCAAGTGCTTTGACATGCTCGACCCCGCTCGCCAAACTACCTAAACTGCGTATTTTCAACGCAACTTCTCGAATTCAATCCTGCATCTCCTTAGAACAAAATCAAATCAGGTACAACTCTCATTAAGACTAGACCGATAGCATTCAACAACATGCAAGCACAACCCCACAAAAATTTAATCTATTTTAAGAGCCGAATTGTGGTATTCCAACAATCAACACTACGGGAAAGGAATTCAAATTAAAATACTCGATCAAACAAATAAATTTTAGCATAGATGCCCAACACACTTAAACCCGATAATATCATTGCACTTAATTAGGATATCGATAAATATAGCTCGGGGTTCAGAAACCAACCTTTAATGCTAACTACAATTGGGATTGAATCTTTAGGCAGCAATGTAATCCAAGTTTCGAGCACAAATCGAGAACTAACACACCCAGAGAATGTAAAAATATGGGGAATAATGTGCAGGTGTAAGGTTAGAAGAATAAAAATGCATAAAAGTGAAAGAGTTTGAGAATTTAAACCTTTGGGTACAAAAATCGTCCAGTATCTACCCATTCGATGACATTAGTTGTGATAACCAAACCATTCTGGGTCACGCCGAGCAATCACTTACTTCCCCGAGTTTTACAGAACCCCCAGTCAATTTGGGAGTCCAAATGATTGTACAAATCTGAATCATCGGCTAGGTCGATTCACCAATAATTTCATGGGCCCAACGAGTTTCACAGACTCTTCCTTAAAGTTATCTTTAGTCTAATGTCAGTCAGAGTCAGGGTCGCTAACCTCTTCGGTGATGCACCGACTTGGACCATTTTGATCGCCAATATCCTTCTTTCCCAACACTTCCTACACTTCATCCTAAACAACCAGCACATCACTGTTTTACAAACAAACAAAAAGCAATAGAAAAGGGTTTTGGGTTGCCTCCCAAATAGCGCCTTAGTTAACGTCGTGGCACGACGCAAGTCCACCTTCAAACATCATTCTTGGGTTTAGCCATAGTATCACTAGAAAACCCCCCTTTTTTCTAGGATTGAGATGAGACAATATATGACCCATTTAGGTCTCCAACTGCTTTATCGACACTGAATAAGAGGTGACGGTTTGGCTAAGGGTAGACACATCTTCTTTCATTTCTTTTAAAATTTTGTCTGACCCTTCAACTTCATTGAGGATACGAGAGAGAATATCCTAAGACCTACCACCTTCCGAATCCTTTGGCTTTTGGCGCTCATGGTGAGGCACATACCTGTCTTTCTCCCCATCCTTCCACTTAGGATTTTGGTCCCTCCATTCTCTGTCACAATCCTTCCAACCATCCTCTATAGCCCAACATTGGTTACCACCCTGCCTCGGTTAGTTTGAACGATAACCAAAGTCTTGGGTAGCTAGAAAATTTACCTCCTCATTATACAAGGCTTCAAACTTTCTCTCCTCACGATTTGCTCACTCGACCCCCACCAAATTGAAACCACGGGCACCAGCCCCCATGACATTTTTAGATAAAATGTCAAGTTGTGTCATGATCTTGGCCATGTTTTGGTGTCTCTCATGGTTTTTCTCCATCTACTCCTTAGATAGCTTCAATATGAAAGGAGAGACCTGGTCTTCAAGGGAGTACCACACCCTGTTTATAGTAGTCATGACATCTAAAAGCTGAGAAGCTATCACATAAGGTTGTTGCATCAAACCTCCCGGAGAGAGTTGGTCTGCAACACCTTTATTTATCGAATCCTGACTCCGGTAAAAATATTGTACCAGCACGTTATCAGGCAAGCCATGGGTTGGGCATTGAAGCACCAACTTTTTTAATTGAAGCCAAGTTTCATGTATAGGCTCCCCTTCTTGACACTTAAAGATCTGAATGCTATCCCGAAGAGTCATCATCTTCGATTCAGAGAATGGCCTGCACACAACCACGAAGTTTTTGCGATGCTCATGAGGGTCTTCACGAGCCAAACAACTGAAACGCCTTTTTAGTTGCAAGAGTTGCAACATGGTACTCGTGATGTGAAATACTGCATTCCTTTCAGCTGGAGGCAAGCAAATGGCACCAATATCGCCTATGAGATGAGGGTCATTAGCATGAAGCTCATGGACATCGTTGAGGTTTCTGATGTCATCTTATTGGCCTACTTAGCAGCCATTGTTGCCGTTTACACTCATACCTCCTATTTCCAACAAAATCAAGCAAGACAAAACTAAAAATTAAGTTGAACTACAAGTAAGAAGAACAAAAAATTTACTAAACTAAAAATTCTCAACTAACACCACTCCCCAGGAGCGGCGCCATTTTGATGTTTGACGTAATCAAAGACACGACTTTCAATTTTGGTGTAAACAATTGCGTGCAATAATATAACCCAATCAAATGGGTTGGGGTCGAGTCCCAAGGGAGTGGTTGCAAGAATTAATAGAAAAGTGAAAGCAAGTTCTAATCAATCATAGTCATAAACATTAACGAATAAAAACATACTAAATCTAAAGGTGACACAAATGTCAATTATCCATGAGGGGTTTTGTATTCAACTAATAAAAAATATAGCTAAAATATAAAAACACGAGATAGAGAGATGGGATTCTTGGGATGTGATAGGAATATGGGATAAATATACTATCGGCTAAATATTATTGATAGTAAATCACTGAGTATTTGTAACTTGGCTTGACTATCGTGGGGGTAAATATTCTCTCAAAAAACTTACCCTGAATCAACTGGTTTCTCTCGAACACCGAGTTGCAACAATTAAGCACATCATCTGCCTTAGTCTATTCACTCTCTTTAGCTGAATGTATGGCAGAAGGCTTAGGTTTCACTATCTCAAGCTAAACCCATGACGACCCAATAACTACTGGCTATCAATTTAGTAGTCTTAGTTTTAAAACCTCTCTCTCGAGCAAGCAAAAATCGATAAGATGAAATCGTATTTGGAACTACAATCTCATTAAGTTAAAACACAACTACTAAATGAAATCACATTTAAACAATGAATAGACTAACTATAAGTAACACCCAATAGAAAATTTAACCCATATTCACAAAATCACACCCTAAGAATTGGGATTTTAGCTAGACATGAAAAAAGAGATAGAAATCGATACCAATAACTGTTTCCATCGAGTGGGTATGATGAATAAAGTCTTTAAACACGTCAAGGATGTAGATTATTCGAGAACCACCTCCAATTTGTTGTAGTTGAAAACCTTCAAAACTTTCAAGCTCAAGAAGAATGTCTCCTAAAAACTCTAAGAATTCAAAAATATCTAAAAACTGAATAATAAGACAATTCTTTGAATTCTGGATACTGAGCTACATAATTAAAAAAGTATTATAGTTTTTGAAAATTTGTGCTGCGAAGGACCACTCAACGTATATAGTCGAGATCACCGATACGCTTTACGATCCGCCCTCTCGTCATCATCTTTTAGCTTTTTCCTTCAGTATCTTTGCATTTTGATTCATTGGGCGATAGGGAACTGCTTAGCGATGTGTCGACTGCTTCTTTTCCTCGCAGACTTGATCTTTTCTTTCAGGGCTCAGCTCACTAGAACATTAGGTGAGGTTTGAAGCCATTCGGTGAGTCGCCTAATGGATTAGGCGATCTTCAAGTCGTTTTTTCTTCCTTTTTTCAGCCGCATTGTTCCTTTTTGCTCGATAGCATCATGTTTTGTTGATTAATTCAAATTCCCTAAACTTAAGGATTTATATCATTTATTGAGACAAAATATGCATTTGAGGACACTAATTCTATCAAAATATAGCCCTAAATGAGTGTATTTTGTGGACTCATCACACATACTCCTGCCTACATTTTCCCCAAATGTAGGGTCCGACAGTCAGGGTCAACAGTTTCGTGGCTAAGTGTTGATCTACAATTTTTCAAAACTTTAGTGGGTCCTCGTGCTTTGACGATGGAATTTTATTGTACTTTAGTATATTTCTTGTATTTCCTTTTTTGACATGATGTATGGGCTAGGCACAATTCCAATCTATTGTATTAGACGATTTTGATGAGATATAAGTTTAAACTTCCGCTTTTCATTATTAAATGTTTGGATTTGGACTATTGTTTTACTCTTATTGTTCTATTTCTTATGTTATGAGAGCCAAGTGGCTTGTATAGAGTCCTTCGGGGTTCTATACGCCATGTTACATCTAGAAGATACCCCTGGTTTGTGACAAACTTGGTAGCAGAGCCACATTTAGAATGGTCCTAGGATATATCATAGGCCACATCTAGTAGAGTCTTGTTCATTAGTGTGAGGCATGCCACATTTATGTATGAGAGATTACAAGATGATGAGGAAACTCCACTTCTTTCATTACTCTAAAATTGTGCCATATATTTTAACTCTATTAAGTCTCTCTCCTAATAAATACCCTATGATATACAGGATATATCTACGCGAAGAGCTTAAACTAAAAGTAATGTAAGGGAGAAGTTGAACAAGAAGCTCCTCCCCAAATTCTTCCTCAAGCTCGAGTCGATCCTTTGGCTAGGCAAGTTATGAATGCAGAATTCTCATTGGTTTTTCAAGTGTTGGCTTAAGACGTGACAGCCCTACCAAATAGAGAGGTGCTATTCCCCGTGAACTAAGTGTGGGTATGATGGATTCAAAATTGAGGGACTTTACGAGGATGAACCCTCCAGAATTTTATGGCTCCAGGGTTGAGGAAGATCCTCAAGAGTTTATCTATGAGGTCTATAAGGTACTTGCTATTATGGGAGTGACTTCGGTAGAGAAGGATAAATTTGATGCTTATCAACTAAAAGTTATTTCTCAAGTGTAGTACAACCAATGGAAAGAAGCTAGACCTGTAGGAGCGAGTACCATAGAGTGTGAAATGTTTAAATCTTTTTTTTTTTTGATAGTTTATTTCCTCTTGAAATTAGGGAAGCAAAGGTTCTTTAGTTTATTAACCTTCATCAAGGAAGTATGAGTGTGAGGGAGTATGCTCTAAATTTCACTCAATTATCTTAATATGCTCCAACAATGGTTACCGATCTAGGGTAACAAAGACTAAGTTTGTGACGGGTGTGTCCAAAATGGTTGTTAAATAGTGTCGTACTGCCATATTCATTGGTGACATGGATATCTCTCGTCTTATGGTTCATGCAAAAATAATCTAAGAGGAGAAATTAAAGGTAAAGTCTAGGGAGGTAATAAGGGCTAAGACTGGTTATGGTAATTCCTCACATTCTAGATTCGATGGACATGTTCGTCCTAAGTTTAGACAAGGGTTTTCCGGTCAAGGTTCCTCCAATGCTCCTCCTAAGTTCAAGAAAGTTATGGTAGCAAAATCTAAGCCTCAAGAAGGGAATGGTGGTTGATCTTCGTTGCCTAGGTCTAATTGTGCTAAGTGTAGGAAGAAGCACGAGGGTAAGTGTCTAGCTGACACGAATGGTTGCTTTAGTTATGGTAAGAGTGGTCACAAAATATGGGATTGATCAATGCTTATTGCTAAGGGAAGAGAGGAAAAGCAAGCCACTCCTAGTGGTTTGGGTTCCAATTCTCCCAAGAAAAACCGCTTCTATGCACTTCTAGTTATCGGTATGTTGAAAGTTTTCCACCTTCATGTTTATGCTTTACTTGATCCCGGTGTTACCTTTTACTTTCTAATGCCATGTGTGGCGATGAGGTTTGATGTGCTTCCCAAAGTGCTATTAGATCCCTTTTTTCTCTCTACTCATGTTGGTGATTCTATTATGGCTAAAAGGGTCTATAGAAAGTATCTCATTTCCTTATCCAATTGAGTTACTCTTGTTGACTTGGTAGAGCTTGACATGTAATATTTTTATTTTATCCTTGAGATTAAAGCCCTCATGTTAATAGAGGTCGGGTTGCTAGACACAATCTCTTGAGATGGAAGCTCTCCCGTTAGAAGAGACCGGGTTTCTACTAACAATCTCCTTATACTATAAACTACGTGCCCCCGTAGGAGGATTAGCTAGTGGATCAACTTAATCTAGAAGTTCATTGTTCTACCTTAGGCAAGTAAAATAACCCTTTTCGATATAGGAGACACCGGGGGATCATGTTATAGCTCACATGGTCTCTATGTCGGTTAAGGCTAATTTTCCCACAATAAGACCAAAAGTGAACTAAGGTTACTCAAGCAGTATTTCATACGTGTTCAATAATTTTAAGAATGATGCTATCTTGCATTGACCATGATGCTATGACTTATGTTTTCTGAATGATGCTATCTTGCATTGACCATGATGCTATGACTTATGTTTTCTAACTCTCTTATATTATGTTTTAGTTGTTAAATTGCTTGTCATGAAATGAAAATCCCTTTCTTAGAATGTTTTAAATGTTGTTATGCATAGCTATAAAACTTAGTGCATTTTTTTTCCAAATGTAGGGTCCGATAGTTAGGGTCACCAGTTTGGTGGCTAAGTGTTGATCTACTTTTTTTCTGAGCTTTGGTCAGTCCTCATACTTTGATGATGGAGCTTTATTGTACTTCAGTTTATTTCTCATCTTTCCTTTTTGGATATGATGTATGGGCTAGGCCTAATTTCATTCTATTTTATTAGATGGCTATGATGATATATGAGTTTAGACTTCTGTTTTTCTTTTTAAAATATTTGGACTTGGACTATTGTTTTACTCTTATTGTTCTATTTATTATGTTATGAGAGCTACGAAGCATGTATGAAGTCCTTCGGAGTTTTATATGCCATGTTACATAAAAGGGGTACCCCTAGGTCTTGACACATAGAATAGCCGAGACCAATCAATTTCAATACAGTCAAGAGATATTATTTGTGAAGGGTCAGTTTGTATTTCTATCTTTTCCTTGCACTCTTTTTTTTGTTGCTTGTAATCAATTATGTTTAGAACTTTATCCCTCTGTAATGAACTATGTCTGATGTAAATTCTCAAAAATGAGATACATAGGTAACTGACCGCTTTATCCCTTTTCAACTTTTCATTTGTACTTAATCAAGGTGCGACCTTAATTCTCAAGAATGAGATACATAGCCGGCCTATATCGTCCTCAGTCGTTTCCTTATAAAATTTTCTTTTTCTAATCATCAAGAGTGGAACTACGTGATGAGTTGGAGATTTTGACTCATTTAGAGCTTTATTTTGATAGTTTAAGTGTCCTCAAATGCCAAATTTATGCTCTAAACTAATGTTAAAGTGTTGATTTGTAGGTATGAAGGCTAAGGAGCAAGGAAAGGACTCTACTAGGGAAAAAAAATAAAACACGCTAAAGAAGTGAAGAAAATCGATCCTACTGATTTCAAAGACCACTTGGTGAACTGCCGAGTGGCTATTTAGCTCGCCTAAAGTTTCGCATCCCAGCCCTAGGGAAGAACCGACTTGGCGATAGGAATGGGGAGTCGATGGATTTTTGAATGACTCCGTTATAGATACCATGATCGCCTACAGTCACAGAACACTGAAGACAAATGTCCAATGCAAATTGGTGATGGATTGGAGCAAAGGGCGGATCGCCTGGTTTGACGAGGCGTGACTTACTTCGCCCAATGGTCTTTCAGGACAAAAATTTGGCAATTATAAATTGAAATTTTAAATGAAGTTCCAAGGAGTTCTGATTTCATAAATTCAAGAGTTTGAGTATTTCTTTATTTTTTTGAGTTCCACTATAGACTTTAAAGCTTTTGACAATTAAATTTGATGATTTGCTAGTGGGTTTTGGAATTTATTCAATTTGGACCATTGTGAAGACCTGGAAGATTTTACCCAGCTCATGGCTAATATAGTTGGTACCTGTTTCTCTCTTTTTATGATGTGTAGCTAAAACCCCAATTCTTGGGGTGTGATCATGCGTTTATTTGTCTAATTAGCTTATGGGTATTGTTGTTTAATGATTTAAATGTTGTTTTTAATGTGTGTTTTATTGATAGCTAAGTAGTAACCCATGAATTGTAGTTGCAAATACAATTTTAGATTAGTGCTTTGGGCTTGCTCGAGAGAGAGGTTCTAAAACCAAGGTTATTGATTGTATCGTGTGGGTCGTTATGGGTTCAGCTTGAGAGAGTGAATCTTCACTCATTCCTACCTATATAGCGAGAGAGAGTAGTTAAATTAAGGTCGTGGGCTATTTTGTAGTGTTAAGCTTGTCGAGGTTCAAGACAACTCCCCTGAACAGTAATAGTTGTTTGACAGAAAACTATTGCACTTACACTCTAGCCTACCCAAAATGATTCAAAAAATTATTATTAAATTTCAATTAACCATATAGCGTAATTAGCTTATAATCGATCATATCCCGAGAATTTCTTTTAATCTTGTTGAAACCCCTGTTTATGTATTTGTTAGGTGTTAATTGACAAACCAATTCCCCCCTTCTAACATTTGTTGTCACCCTTTTCAATTTAACTAAATGTTTTTATAAATTTCTATTCCTACCACCAATTAGATTACATTTGTAACTTTGTAACTGAATTCAAACTTGTACCTCTCCCTGTGGGTTCGACGCCAACTTTTCATTGGGTTTTATACTAGATTACGATGGCCCACACCTAGTATTAGATAAGGTGTGGTTGAGCATTTATCAAAAATGGTGATGTTGCCGGGGAGTGTTGTTTAGAATTCTATTATTCAAGTTTAAATTGTAATCTTTTTGTGTTCTAGTTTAATCGACTTACTTTGTTTGTGTTTGTGTTTACTTGTTTGAACAGAGGAAGAAATGAATGTGAAAAGGCGTAATTGTTGCCACGTTGTCCATCAAGATGATATTGGAAATCTGAACTATGTCAATGACCCAATTCAATTAGGTGGTGTTAGTGAAATACATCTACCTCTTGGTGAGGGGAATGTTGTCTTCCATATAACTAGGACAATGCTACCTCTCCTCCAAATGAAAGGACTATATGAACGGCAGTCTTATGAAGACCTCCATGAGTATATTTGGAACTTTGTTGACATATGTGGTCCATTCTCATTCAAGAATATCTCTCAAGAATCAATATGTCTCCGGTTTTTCCCATTCTCTTTGATGGGAGAAGCTACCAAATGGTTAACTGATCTACCAAGGAACTCCATCACCACTTGGGATAAAGTTACCATAGCATTCCATGTGAGATTCTTTTCCCCGTCAAAGATGATGACGCTCAGAGATAGTATCCAAGGTTTCCAATGCTTGCAAGGTGAAACAATCCATGAGATGTGGCTAAGATTTTAGGAGTTGGTACTTCAATGTCCGACTCACGGACTTCCAAATCACATATTGCTACAATACTTCTATAAGATTCTTGACTCGGTGAACAAAGGTGTTGATGATCAACCTGTTCCCGGAGGTATAATGAAACAACCTTATGAAGTAGCGTCTCAACTTCTTGATGGATGACCAAGATCAATAGAGCATGGTACACTCGTGAGGACAAAGTGTCTCCTCTCACTTTTAGGATGACGAAAGAGTACATCTAGAAGGATCAAGAGAGAGACCAAAACATGGCCAAAATGATGACCCAGCTGGATTTCTTGTCGAAAAATGTGAGCAGCGGGTTGAAGAGAGTAAATATTTTGGGTATTGAGGGAGAAAACCCTGAAGAAGCACAATTTGAGGTGTTGTACAATAAGGAAGTAAACTTCCTTGCATATCAAGGAGGAGGGTTTTATTCAAACTGTTCAGGGCCGGATGGAAATCCAGGTTGGAATAGAGATGATGAATGGAGAGATCATGATAGGGAATATTGTGACCATAATGCTACTTGGAAGGAAATGGCTGGTGAAACAAAAAGATACATCCCACCTGATGAACGCCAAAAGCCTAAAGATCAAAGAGCTGAACTGGAGAACTTTCGTACGGAAAACATGCTTGCACACATTCTCAATAAGGTAGAAAGGTTCAAAAAAATGTTCAAAGAGATGAAGGAGGACATCTAAACTCTCAATTATATGGTGAGTTCTTACTTAGCCTGTATTAAATAGCTGGAGACACAAATTGGTCAAATCTCGACTCATTTGAATCCAAGGCCAATAGGGGGATTGCCTAGTGACACGATGGCTAATCCCAAAAATGAAGATTGAATTGGTATTTCCATCATGCCACGACATTAAATAAGGCTTTTCTTGGGAGGCAACCAAAAATTTTCATGTTTTTAAATGTTGATTTTGAATAACAGGTGTTGATTTTGCAAGTTGAAAAGTTGAAAGTGTTGGAAAAGAAGCAGTAGGCAAGCTAAAAGTCAAATCGGTGACATGCCAAACAGGTCGGCGTGCCCAATTTGGATCACCATTTTAACCACCCAGCTTGATGGGGAATTCTTTAAAACTCATCGAGCCAACAACTTAATCAGTAAGTCATCGAACATATCGACTAACCCGACTATGACTTTCGTTTGAACCCCCAAATAGTTTGGAGTTCTATAACACTCTGCGAGCAAAAATACCACTTAGCGCATCATCGAATAGGTAGGCGGACCCGACTTACCTCGCCAACTATCATGCGAACTGAAGAGTTTTAAAAGGGGCAATTGATTTTAAATTCAAAAATTGTTCACTTTCTCACTTCTTCAACTCCCGTAATCTAACACACATATTAAATTGTTTGTATTCTTGAATTTTTACTATCGTTTCATTTGGAATCTTTGCTCGGGAAAGATTTTGGAATTACTTTGCTTCCTAGCAATTCAAATCTTTTTTGGCATAAAGGTTGGTTTTTCGAACCCCGAACTTAATTTTTGGTTTGAATCAAATGCTTTTGATACTTTGTTGTTGATATCTAGGGTAATGTCGTGTTGATCATCGTGTTGTAGCTTTTTTGCGTAATGTTAAATGAAATTGCAATTAATTGGCTTTAAATCATAATTCCCAAGTCGTTGCTTGTTCAAATTATGCTAATTGTAGAATTTTGCCCAATGAAAGAGTTGTTGATGTCATTCTTAAGGGCAAAAGACCTCAATTGGCCAATTTTGGCCGAATTGGGGGAAGTCTGAGTACCCTGAGGTCATGGGTAGTATGGTCTTGCTTTAATTTCATAATGTAAATGCTTAATTTTGATTTCATGGGCTGCGGGCTTGATATTGAAGTACGGGGTGAAAAATTGGCACGTTGGATAATTTTGCGAGCTAGGTCGAGCTCACTAAAGAGTTCAGCGCTTTGCCAAACGTCTTCTTGATTACCCTTAATATATATAAATTGTGAGTATTGTTTCTGTAACTTTTGCCGATATGCCTGAGCTAGCCGAGTTTGTGGACCTTTCGACGAGCCCGACCTAGCTCGCCAAAGAGGTTTGGTAACTCGCCGATCAATTCGGTGAGTCTTCCTACAATAATTTTCCTATCATTTTTAATGTTGTTTTGTGGGCATGGATAGACCCAAGATAGTTGGTAGAGACATACCACCCTAGAAGCGGGCACGTGGGATAACGATTAATTATGATGCAGCTACATCCTGAGGAAAAGATACAAAACTATCTCCAAAGGGAGGTAAAGGAAAGGACAACAGACCCATGGTTTTGACACCTGAGGAGGCAAGCTGAAATAGTGAGTGGGTCTACAAAACACACCTCACTACATCCGGCAGTGAGGGGATAGTTAGAATGATTCTTAAGCTTCTATCTCCAAGCTTGAGGATGACCATTTACTACAGGCCTAGAGAGTGGAACTATGTTTCAAAGCAATGCATAATCCATCTAGGATCCCAGTGCCTCTGACTCCTCCTACTCCTCCAGCTACAGCTCGAGCACAGACAATGGTACCGAAACCACCGGTACAGGGTCCTCCTCCCTAGTCACTCAATCGATTTAAGGCAGAGGGTTTGAAGACTATCTTAGAGGAGAAGAGAGTGTCTACCAACGGTGTGGTTGACAGGTACCCTGATGTTTGGAACACTATCAAGTTTCAAAAGTTTGAGATATTTACAAAACCCCGGGGCCCTTACATTCCCTATTGGGTCCGAGAGTTCTATTTAGCCTATCGTGAGCAAATGCCAAAGTGGAAGAAGAAGGCTAGTGCCTTCAAACTAGTGTACTTTGTGATGGTTCGTGGCAAGAATGTTAAATATCGTTGCTCATATATCAATGTTGTCATGCGGTGCTCATTGGACATCTTGCATGACTACATTGAGTGGGTATAGAAAAAGACTTTAGAGGATCTCAAGGGGTGCTTTTGCACCCCTTTTCTCTGTTGTCACCCTGAGGTGGATAGAGGATGGTGCACCCATAGATAAGTAAAACATGAATGTTGCTGCCAGATAATTATTCTGGTTCATCAGCAGCTCCTTTATGCCGTCACAGAATAAGTCCATCCTCTGACAATCGAAAGCATCCTTTCTAGGGTCCATTATTGATCACCAACAATTGAACTTTGGGTTGCTGATAGAGCAGGAAAGGGCAATGATGGCCAAATGGCGCCATACCTCCCTTACTTTCTCTGTGTTGATTAGTGAGTAGTGTAGAAGGGCCCATGTTCTTAAAGATGAGAAGATGGATGTGGAGGTGACACCCACTTCTTCTACTTGCAGCTAAGGTATTGAGGCCAAATATATATGGGATGAGGCTGACAGGAGGAGGGAAGCACCTATTAATATATCCTCGGAGGCTGATGTTCAGTTGTTGCTGACAAAGGCAATCATCCCCCTCTCAAGCTAGTGGCCTTCAGGTACTTCGGTCCCTTCTATTTTAGGTGATCCAGGTTTATCTACAGACCCCCTCCCCATACTTCTTCTGTTGCTCCTTCCTGATCCCCGATCACCAGGACATATTGTACGAGATGGGTCATCTGGCTCATGCAGCCAATGTGCGTGTCTCCCAGGTTGAGGCTGGTATGCCAGGCATGGTAGAGCGGGTGAAAGCTACTACCTGGCCCCACTTAGGGCTAAGATGAGGGATCACAAGTTGGCACAAGTTACCCTTACTGTTAGAGTCACAACTTGTTACTAGAGTCGATGTGCTACATATGAGGTGAAGGCCTGAAAGGCCGATATTAGTGGGTTGAGGAAGGATGTGGACCACTTAAAGTCCACTGATTTGACTATGTTGTTTCAGATCGTGGACATTCCCAACATGTCGAGCACTAATATTCCAGCCAGTTCTGATATTCCTCCATTTCCTATGACTGGATATGATACTAGGGTTGATGATGCAGCTGTCGAGTCCTAAGCTGAGACAGATATAGAACAGCTTGGTGTTCGAGAGAAGATTGCATATGAGGATTTTTCTGACTTTGAGGGTTCTTTGTTTGAGGGCTCTAGGCAGGCATCGCTCCAGGACACTTTGATTGTGGACTCTAGTGGAGCAAATAAGGCAAAGACACCGGGCTCTAATGCCCAGACAAAGGGAGTGATTGATATACAGACTTCACCACAACTCTAGCCTAGCAGGGTCATCTTCTTACCTCATACAATCACACCCCCACTCTATATTTCCTTTATTCTTGCATTTTATTACTATTTTGTCATCATTGATCAAGTGTTTAGAGTTGGAATTCTTTACCGCCTAGCATTAAAATATCTGAATTCAGCATTAAAGGTTGGTTTCCCAAACACCAAACTCTTAAATAGCGGTTGAGCTCAAATAAATATGTTTACTTCTTAATTGATGTGTGTTGGGCCTCTCTGAAATCATAAATGTGTGCTAGTTGTCTTTCGTATTCTTGTAATTGTGCCTAAATTGCCGAAGTTGTTGATTTCTCCAAATTTTGTGTTTTAATATTGATCATAAATTGTTGGGTTGCGCTATTTTATTGTTGAGTCTAGTTAGGTGAAGTCTAAGTAACCCAAATTGGGCTAAATGGTGTACTTTACCAAATGATGAAGTGTTTGACATTATTCTTAAGGGCTAAAGTCGTCAAATGTCTAATTTTGGCCAAATCGGGGGAAGTATGAGTACCCTGTGGCATAGGTGATATGAGTCTAAGCTTAATTGAGTTCGTATGTGGTTTGATTTTATTTTTGGGGCTTGCGAATTTGATTTTTTGTGTTGTGGTTGAAACTAGGCACATTGGGCAGTTTGGCAAGCTGGGTCGAGCTTGTCGAACCACTCGGCGGTTCACCGAAATTCCCCTAGATCAACTTTAATTTCATGATTTGGTTGAGTTTTTTTCTGTAACTTTCGGCGAAAATCCTGAGCTCACCGAGTTCACTCGGCGACTCACCGAAAGTGTACTTTTATCGCCCTTTTTGCGCCTCTAACCCCTAAAACATATTGGAACTTTTGGCGGGAGAGTCTATGCTCAACGAATGATGTCGGCAATTCGCTGATAGGCCCTTCTTATCGGTAATATGCCATTTTTTTGGGAAATTTTTTAGTGTGTCCTTTCGACAAACATGTTCTGGCTCACCTAATTTACTCGGTGACTCGCTGATTGGTTCGGTGAGTATTTCTACAACCTTATTTCTGCAATTTTGTTGAACTGTTTCTAACTATTTTCGATGTGTTTGGTAGATATGGCTAGACCAAAAGTAACAGGTCGAGACATGCCACCCCACAAAAGGGTAAAGGGTATCACGATCAATGAGGATGCAACTCCATCCAAGGCAAAGGCTACAAAACTTCCTACCACAATTGGGAAGGGTAAAGGAAAAGGAATGGCATCGGCCCCTGAGTCACCGGAGGTCAGCTCCGACAGTGAAGAATTTACGCCGCTCACCTCACCATATTTGGGAGGGAGGGTGAGCAGCAGGACCCTGAGGCTACTATTTGTGAGCCTGAGGATGATCAACTACTATTAGTCTTGAGAGCTGAACTGCGCTCCAAGAGGATGCATGATCTGTGTAGGATCCGGGTACCCAGGCTGCTACTCCTCCTCATTTCCTAGACAAGGTTGTGGTCCCAACACTACCTGCACGGGGTTCTCCTCCCTAGTCTATGAACAGACTGAAGGCTGAGGGATTATGGACCATCATTGAGGTGAAGATACTATCTACAGACGGACTGATAGACAAGTATTCTGAGATTTGGAGCACACTGAAGTCCCACAAGTTCTAGATATTAACTAGACCCCATGGTCGTTACATTCCATATTGGTTTCGAGATCTGTACACTACATACGGAGCCCTAGTGCCACAGGGAAAGAGAAAGGTTACCACATTCATGCTGTCGCACAATGAATCCATCCTCCGCCACACGAAGGTAGCCTATCTTGGTTGCATCATTGAGGGAAAGAGTAAATTTGGGTATGATCATTGGCCAAGAAATGGCCATGAGGGCAAAATAGTGCCAGACCTCTCTCATTTTTCTGGTCCTGATTACTGAGTTTTGCAGACGAGCTTGAGTTCCTCGTGATTAGAAGAAGGAAGTGAAAGTGATTCACATCTCCTCTACTAATATCCGGTGCATTGAGGCCGAGTAATTGAAGGATCAAGCTGAGAGGAAGAAGGAAACCCCGATGTATTTTTCCTCAGTTGTGGTCATTAAGACTATACCTATAGAGAGAATATTGCGTACTTCGACCCCTGGACCTTCAAGTATATCTAGTGCTACTCATTCTATGACTCCAAGTTCTTCTACTGCTCCCCTGCCTCCTAGGTCTGCTACTAGTGCCACGGCTTCCCGACCTCTCTCATACTAGTTGCGATATTACAAATGGGGAAACTTATCCATTCTACTGATAGGCGTGCCTCCAAGCTTGAGGCCATAATTCCTTGGATTATTGAGAAGGCCCTTACTACTGCTGTGACACCTCTTTATTGTGTTTATTGACGCTTGTGTGACAAGGATAGCAGTGTGTGAGCGAGGCCAAGAGGCCACTGATGAGGTGACGACCCTAAAGCTGCAATTGTTGAGTTAAGGAAGGACATGGATCAGCTGAAGTCTACATATATGTCCATGGTTTTTTGGACTGTGGAGATCTCCAGTATGCTAGCTGATATGGATGTACTTCCAGCTACCACCGGAGATGAGGTTCAAGCTAATGAGGTTACTGCTGCTGAGTCTGAGTTTGATACTGATGAGGAGTCACTTGGTGTCGATGAGTAGGCCACTTATGAGGGCTTTACAAAGGTTGAGGAAGCTATGGTGGATTCAACCATGCAGATTTCATTGGCGGATATACCCATGGGAGGATCTAGTGGAGCTAGTGTCGATGTGACACCGGGCATTGCTATCCCAATAGATGAAGCAACTGTGTAACTGCATTTTTATTAATGGTGAGGTGAGGTATTTCCATACCTATCTCTTGTGACTATATTTTGTATATATTTAGTTTTTGTATTTTGAATTGTGTGTTCATATTCTTTTGTGGATGTTTGAGCTTATAGCTCCTTGTTTTGAATGAAAATGGTTTTAACCCCGTCAGAAAATATTTGCCCCTCTTGTTGTGTTTGAATGTGGTTGTTCTTGTACAAGTTTGAGTATCGGTTCTTCTCAATAGCAATGACTTGAATACTGCTCTTAATCTAACAAAAATGAATGTGCGGCAACAATGAAGACAAATGAAGTTTCATAGACAACATGTGGACTTTTTGAATCTCATTGTGACTAGCCGGTTATCGAATGGAGTCTCTTGTGATGAACATTGCACACTAGCAAAAGTGTGGAATCTCATTTGATATTGGTGCCAATACCTTATGTGATGAGCTTAGTTTGAACCTTGTGTGATGACACCTAGAATTTTCCCCGTTGGTTCAATTCACTAAGTGATGCAAGCTCTTCAAATGATCTTATGCAACGTTTTTCGAAAGTGAAACACATTGACAATATACCTTTTTTGTGGCCAACCTTGTGAGATGTGTGAACCTTGCTTGAACCCCTTTTTAGCCTTATTCTTTTCTTGGAAAAATCTTGAGCAATCGAGACCCCTCTTTATCCATTCACCCATAATCCACATGAAATGTGGTTTGTTTGAGTAGCCAACTTAGGCCAAAAGCCTAAGTTAGGGGTGTGCTGAAAAAAAGAAGGTAAATAAAGAAATGTGAAAAAATTTCCTTTATCCATGCTTTTGAAAATGATGGAACCCCTCCATACAAAAACAAAAGAGAAAGAAAAGAAGAATGAAAAAGAAAAAGAATGAAAAATTTGTGAAAATTACAAAATAATGGGGTGTTCGGTATTCCGTTGTAAGTGAATAATGTGGTGAATTTTGAGCATGAATGAAAATGCTGAAGAAAAGGAAGGAAAGTGATGTTCGTACCACATTTCATGAGGATAGCAGCCACTGAGCCTAAATGACCATACCTTTACACTCAACCCCGTTACAAGCCTTCAGAAGACCTTTTTTATCTTGAGTGAGCTAATATGAATGTTGATTGAAAAGTACAGGCAAACCTATGAGTGAAGTCATACATGTATTCATCTTTGTGAGAGTGAAAGTTGTATGTGATTGCAGAGCTATAAATTGTTGAAGAATTGTGTGTGAATATGGAATCATCCTTGTTGTGAGAAAATTTGAGTACCTTTGTTGAGCTTGAACTTGCCTTTAAGAAAGTATTGCGAACTTGAGAATCTTTGGTAATGGTGAGTCACAACTTTAATCTTTCAGTGCATATGATTATTGCATTCGTAAGTTGAGTCTTGTTATTTGCATTCATTATTGAGTGTTTTGTAGCATTGTTTGAGACATCCCTTTTGAACTGATGAACTTGAGTTTTACTTGAAAACTAGCAAAAGTTTAAGTTGGGGGTGTTGATGAGACCGAGATTTGGACTCATTTAGAGCTTTGTTTATATAGAATTAGTGTCCTCAAATGATTAATTTGTGCCAATAACTGATGTAAAACCCTTGATTTTCATGTACATGGATTGAGATACAAAGCAAGGACACTAACAAGCAAAAGGGAACAAACCAGGCTGAAAGGATGAAGAAAGGTAGCCTTGTGATTGCCAAGTTCACTTGGCGAATCGCCTAATGACTATCTGACCGCCTAAAGTTCCGTTGTGCCAAGCCCTGAGGGAAGAAACCAAGTCGACAAGAGAAAGGAGCAATCGGCGGATCGCCGAGTAGTTTTGCAATGCAGTGCTAGATCACCCAAAGTTACAGACCTTGAGGATGTTGAATGCCAAGGTAGAAGGGCGATAAAAGTGACCAAAGGGCAGCTTGCCGAGTGGTTCGGCAAGCCTGACTTTCTTCGACATATGACTCTTCGCAGGATATTTTTGGCAACTATAAATACAGTTTTGAACATTTAGAATTATCTTTTATTAAGTTTTGAGCATTGAGAGACAGTTTTCTCTAGTTTTTCCTAAGCTTTGAGGGATTAATTCATTAGCTAGTGCTCCATCCCCCAGGTTTCCATAGGATCAGAAAGGTAGGGCATCAGGCTCTAACTCACAAAGGAGTGCTTTAGGTAACAGGACTTTCCAAACTTGTCCAAAGTGTGGTAAGAATGATCTGGGCAAGTGTCTTGCAGGCAAGGAAGGGTGTTTTGGGTGTGGTCAGTCCAGACATAGGTTAAAGGATTGCCCTTTTTCCAAGCATGGGAACTGACGTAACAATAACAAGGCTCAGTCTAAAGTTCCAGCAGCACCAACAGGCCGCCCAACTCAGTAGGGTGCTTCATCTGGTACATGTGGTGGTCAGCGCTAGAATAAGTTGTATGCTCTCTAGGCTTGTCAGGACATTCTCCTAATGTGGTCACTGGTATGTTATGAGTCTTTTATTTAGATGTTTATGCATTATTAGATCCCGAGGCTTTGTCTTTTGTAACTCTTTATATAGTAGTAAAGTTTGGTGTTAGTTTAGAAACTCTTTTTGAACCCTTCTCAGTGTCTACTCTAGTTGGTGACCCTATTATAGCTAGACGGGTATATAGAAATTGCCCTGTCATAGTCTCTTTGAAAGTCAACTAAGCAGATCTTGTAGAGTTAGAAATTGTAGATTTTGATAATATTCTAGGCATGAATTGG
This sequence comes from Solanum commersonii, assembly GCA_029007595.1. Taxonomy (NCBI): domain Eukaryota; kingdom Viridiplantae; phylum Streptophyta; class Magnoliopsida; order Solanales; family Solanaceae; genus Solanum; species Solanum commersonii. The sequence continues at coordinate 9,319,670 of JAJTWQ010000006.1, forward strand.
TAACATTCTTATTATGCCTCAGTCGATTGTAGAACTTGGATCGTTCAGTTTGGGTTTCCAAACTAGCCAATCTTAGAATGGAAGGGTAGTAGCTCAGTGCCTATGGGTCGATTTATCTCTTACTTTAAGGCCAGGAATATGATCTCTAAAGGGTATATCTTTTCATCTTGTATGGATCAAGTGTTCAAACTCCGAAACCCCAACTCTTGAGTAGTACATGTGTTTCTAGAAGTGTTTTCAGAAGATCTTCCTAGAGTTCATCCTGAAAGGGAAATTGACTTCGGAATAAATCTCTTTCTGGATACCCAGCCTATTTGGATTCGGCCTTACACAATGGCTCCAGCTAATCTTAGGGAATTGAAAGAACAACTGAAAGACCTTCTGGGTAAGGGCTTCATCAGACCTAGTATCTCTTCATGGGGTGCTCTAGTGTTGTTCGTGAAAAACAAAGATGGTTCTTTCAGAATGTGCATTGACTATTGCCAGTTGAACAAAGTTACAATCAAGAATAAATACCCTATCCCCATGAATGATAACTTGTTTGACCAACTTCAGGGTGCTAGTTATTTTTCTAAGATAGACCTTAGATCTGGCTATCATCAGCTCAGAGTCAGATATAGTGACATTTCGAAGACAGCCTTCAGAACTCGTTGTGGTCATTATGAATTTGTAGTTATGTCTTTCAGACTAACAAATGCTCATGTAGCTTTCATAGGCTTAATGAACAGGGTGTTCAAACCGTATTTGGATTTGTTCGTTATTGTCTTTATTGATGATATCCAAATTTATTCGCTGAATAAGGAGGAGCATGTGACTTATCTAAGAGTAATTCTGCAAACTCTTAAGGATCGCTAGTTATTCGCTAAGTTCAGCAAATGTGAGTTCTAGTTACAATTAGTCACTTTCCTTGGTCATGTGGTATCCAATGAATGAATTCGAGTAGATTCTCAGAAAATAGAGGCAGTGAAACAATGACCCGGACCCATATCTCCAAGAGATACTAGAATTTTCTTAGGTTTCAATGGTTATAACAGGAGATTTGTTGAAGGATTTTCATCCATAGCTTCCCTATTGACCAAGTTCACTCAGAACAAGGTCAAATTTCAGTGGTCAAATGAGTTTAAGAAAAACTTCTCAGAACTGAAGATTAGGTTGACTACAACTCTTGTCTTAACTCTACCAGATGGTTCAAACGATTATGTGATTTATTGTGATGCATCCAGAGTCGGCCTAGGTTATGTGTTGATGCAGCGAGGTAAGGTTATAGTGTATGCTTCTAGATAGCTTAAGGTACATGAGAAGAATTACCTAACTCATGACCTCAAGCTTGCAACCGTAGTATTTGCCCTAAAGATTTGGAGACATTACTTGTATAGTGTTCATGTCGATGTGTTCACTGATCATAAGAGCCTTCAATAAGTGTTCACCCAGAATGAGTTGAATCTTTGTCAGAAGAGATGGCTTAAATTCCTGAAAGACTATGACATGAATGTGCTTTACCATCCTGGTAAGGACAATGTAGTAGTTGATGCTCTTAGCAGACTGTCTATGGGTAGTATAGCATATGTTGAGGAAGAAAAGAAGGAATTAGCAAATGATGTTCACCATCTTGCCTACTTAGGAGTTAGTCGTACAGACTTGTCAGATGGTGGTATGATAGTTCATAATAGATCTGAATCTTCATTGGTACCGGGGGTTAAGGAAAAACAAGATAGTGATCCTATATTTCTTAAGTTGAAAGGTGCATTTCTGCCACTCCCCAAGCCTACTCATTGGGCAGGACTGGAACTCAAGAACCACTGTTGTCCCCAAGGGAACCCTTTGCCTAGCTTACTTATTTCGCAGAAGACTTAAACATAAGAAATAAAACTTATGCAATAACTTAAGAGATAGTAACTTAGCCAAAATGGCAACTCAAGTCTTAAACATATACAACTAAAATGAATAAGACTAAAGAACTATGCCTATCTGTCTATGAAGCCTCTAAAACAAAGAGGGATGTCGAGACAAGACCTCCGATCATCCTAACAATGAAACACTAAAAGAAAATGATAAAAGTAGCCCTCCGGAAAGCTAGGAGGCTCACCAACAAACTCTGAGTGCTCAACTGGATCAACGAGGCACTGGGTGATGATCTTGGTTACCTGTGTCTGCATTATAAGATGATGCAGGCCAAATGGCATTAGTAAATTAAATTTACGAGTATGCGAGGGGAAAACTAAACATAACATAAGCTTGAAAGAAATCTGAAATAAACACTTGCCTTTGTTTTACTCAACTCATGAACAACTTAACTCAATATAAACAATAAAACACATGCAATATCTGGAAAGCTTTATAAAACAGTAGAAAGCAACTTAGTTAAATAAGATGCAATTACAAACTCAACTTTACTCATATAATAAAATAATATAATTTTTGTGGGAGTTTCTCTAACTGACAACCACCACTATGAGCCTAAGTTATGCTGCAACGTCTTACCCACGCTACCAGAACTGTCCTATACTTTGCCATCATATAGGACACCTTAACTAAGTGGATCCACTAGTATATGCTAAAAATCACTTAAGGAATCATCTAAAAAGTATGATCATTTAATACCCATGATGGCTACATGGTTTATGGACACTTGGGGTAATATGAACTTGCATCCCCATATCGGTGCTCAATGCTTCACCCAAAATATACTTAGCTCATATGTTTTTAAAACAAGACTTATTTCTTTGGTTTGAGATAACTACTCAAAACATAGCTTAAAAGCTCTTTTGGAATCGATGTTCCCTTTATTGCTCAAATGTGAAAACATTCCTAACTTTTGGGAATACTTAGTTCCCGTATAATCTTTGAAAAAATGAACTTTACTCCTAACTCTTTACTCAACTTGAAACTTAAGTCTTAAGACAAATTTAAAACATTTGCGAAAGAGTTTTGAAAACATTATGAACTTCTCTTGACTTGCTTCTTAACTTCTAGACTTGACTCTTAACTTTCCTTGAATTGAATTATGGATTCAAGGTTAATGATCTCATGTTTATGTATGATTTCATTATTTTTAGACATACCTTAGAGTGTTGGAATCAACCATAAAACATAGGTGCGTTGCTAAGGAACTAGTATGGAAAGAAGGGGGGGAGGGAAATGGGGTGAACTGACGTCCTTGGCGCTCTTAGAAGCGTGGGGCGCCAGAGCCCAAAGTTTAGAGACCCCTGCTTAGGGCTCTAAGAGTGGCAACGCCCCAAAGGCAAAATATCAGAGAATTGTTTTTGGGGCTATGAGAGGGGCGACTCCCCAGGCCCCTGCCCAGGTGCCACCGACTTTTCTTCTTCGTTTTTCAACTCTAAACCCCCTATTTTCACTTGGTTCTTTACCCAAACACTTAGAAACAACTAATTCATCTATATATGCGGGATTTCACTTGAATTCACACCTAAATACATGAATCAATCTCAAGAAACTGCAACAACAAGAACTCACAACATTTCAATGAAATTATCATCAAGAACTCATAGGATTTACTTTCAAAACTATATAACTTCACTGAATTGAATCATGATTGGTGTGTGGGTGAACTAAACCAATGCTATGGGATCTCACATACCTTGTAAGATTGAATCCTTGGTGAAAGCCATAACCAAACTCAAACGTTCTTGACGATTCTTAATTTCTCTTCTCTTTTCTCCAAACCCTAGCGTGAACTTCAACTTTTCTAAATTGATTAAAATCTGATTTTACCCCAATTAAACTCCTAAAATCAAATTAAAACAACTAGGGTATGGAAAAGACCAAAATACCCTTCCAAAATCCGGTTTTAGACTTTTCTTATTTGAACAGCCCAACTTCAAATGGTCATATCTCACTCATACGAACTCAAAATCGTGCAAACTCAATGGCGTTGGAAATATCATGGAATATTATTCCATGATATTTCCTACGATACCTTGAAACACACATAAATCATCCTTCGCTAGGAGTTATGGTCATTTGAAGTTGACCAAAAACTCAACTTAATATACTTAACAGATTTTCCCGAGTTTTATATTCTTTCCAAAAATGGCTATTTCCAATTCTTAACTTCTTCCTAGTTATTTATACTTGCGAGATGTTACAATATATCCCCCTTGGGAACATTTTTCCTCGAATGAGATTACTCTTACTAGGCTAAGGGTGTAATATCAATCACTTAGTTCAAACACCTAACAAGCAAATATAACACATCAAATATATAAATTATAGAGTACTAAAAAGAGAATTAGTACCTTGATCTGGAACTTCTCTGGTGTCAAAGAGATGCGGGTAGCTCTTCTTTATATCTTCCTCAACTTCCCAAGTAGCTTCCTCGATAAATTGGTTCCTCCGAAGAACTTTGACTGATGATACTTCCTTAGTCCTCAACTTGCGAACTTGGCGATCTAGGATTTGAACCGGAATCTATTCATAAGATAGGCCATCATTGATCCCTATATCTTCAGTTGGTATGATCAATAAAGGATATCCCATGCACTTCTTCAACATGGAGATGTGAAAACCTAGATGAATAATGGCTAATTCTTGTGGTAGCTCCAACTCAAAAGCTACATTACCTAACCTTTTCGATATTCTGTAAGGGCCAATATATTGGGGGCTAAGCTTCCCCTTCTTACCAAATCTTTTAACACCTTTCATGGGTAAAACATTCAAGTACACCCAATTATCTACTTCAAACTCTAACTCCCTTCTCCTAACATCAATGTAGGATTTCTGATGACTCTGCACCATTTTCAACCTCTCTTAAATCACTTTCACCTTCTCGGTAGCTTGATGAACTAAATCTGGTCCTATCAACCTCGCTTCACCAACTTCGAACCATCCAATATGAGATCTACATCTTCTTTCATAATGAGCTTCATAAGGAGCCATTTAGATGCAAGAGTGGCAACTATTATTGTAACCGAACTCAATGAGAGGTAGGTGATCATCCCAATTAACTTTGAAATAAATCACACAAGCCCTCAACATATCCTCTAAGGTCTGAATAGTGCACTCTACTTGCCCATAAGTCTGAGGATGAAAGGCAATACTTAAGTTCACCTTTAAACCCAAGCCTTTCTGAAAAGATTTCCAAAACTGTATAGTAAATTGCACACCTCTGTCTGAAATAATAGAGACCAGATCCCCATGAAGTCTTACCACCTCTTGAATATACAGCTTAGCATAATCTTTTGCTAAATGGGTAGTCTTTACTGACAAAAAGTGGGCTGATTTTGTCATCCTATATACAATCACCCTAATCGAATCATGTTGCTTACGAGACCTTGGTAAACCTGTGATGAAGTCCATATTAATCATCGCCTAGTTCCATTCCAAATGTTTTATTTTCTGATTCAAACCACCGGGCCTTTGGTGCTCTAATTTAACTTGTTGGCAATTTGGACACTTAGCAACAAATTCTACAATGCCCTTCTTCTTACTATTCCACCAATACAATTCTCTCAAGTCATGATACATATTTATGTAACCCAGATGAATGGAATATCTGGAGCTATGAGCTTCCTCCATGATCCTTTCTTGGAGTTCATCCACCCTTGGTACACACAATCTACCTTGATACCTCAATACACAATCTCCCCCTTGTTCAAAAGCCATTACTTTTTGCTTATGAACATTTGCCTTCAATTCAAGAAAAATAGGATCTTGGTCTTTATTTTCTTTTACTTCTGACACTAATGAAGATTCAGCCCCATTCATCAACACTGCTCCTCCTTCTGTGGAATCCATTAGGCGAACTCCCAGGCGTGCAAGTTTGCGCACATCCTCTGCTAGTTCTTTCTTATCTTCCTCAAAAAAGGGTGGTACTACCCATAAATATCATGCCTAAAGCATCAGCAACAACATTAGCCTTACCTGGGTGGTTAAGAATACTCATGTCATAATCCTTAAGTAATTCCAATCACCTTATTTGTCTGAGATATTCTAAGTAAATACATACTGAAGACTCTTGTGATTAGTGAACACATCCACATGAACGCCATACAAATAATGATGTCATATCTTCAAAACAAATGCTATAGTAGCCAACTTTATGTCATGGGTTGGGTAATTCTTCTCATGAATTTTCAACTGTCTGGAGGCATAAGCTATAGCCCTGCCATTTTGCATTAATACGCAACCCAAACCAACTCTAGATGCATTATAATACACTACAAAACCTTGAGTACCTTCTGGTAATGTTAAAAATGGGGCATTAGCTAACCTTTTTTCAATTCCTGAAAGCTTTTCTCACAAGCTTTAGACCATTGAGACTTCACTGTTTTCTGAGTCAACTTGGTCAAAGGAGATGAAATTGATGAGAACCCCTCTACGAACCTTCTATAATAGTCAGCCAAACCCAAAAAACTCCTAATATCAGTTGGAGATGTGGGTCAAGGCCAATTCTACAGTGCCTCTATTTCTGAGTATCAACTTTAATTCCCTCTCCATACGCAATGTGGCCTAAGAATGCCAAAGACTCAAGCCAAAACTCAAACTTAGATAACTTGGCATACAACTCTCTATCCTTTAGTGTTTGGAGAAATATCCTGAGATGACTAGCATGATCTTCTTTATTCCTTGAATAGATTAGTATGTCATCAATGAAGACGATAACAAACATATCTAAATAAGGTTTGAATACTCTATTCATAAGGTCCATGAATGTTGCAGGCACATTGGTCAAACTAAAGGAGCTGACCACGAACTCACAATGACCATTACGGGTTCTGTAAGCTGTCTTTGGAATAACACATTCCCTTACTCTTAATTGATGGTAGCCAGATTTAAGGTCTATCCTAGAAAAACAGGTGGCACCCTGAAGTTGATAGAAACGATTATCAATCCTTGGAAGAGAATACTTATTCTTGATGGTAACCTTGTTCAATTGACGGTAATCTATACACATCCTAAGGGAACCATCCTTCTTCCTCACAAACAAGACTAGAGCACCCTAAGGTGAGATAATTGGTCGAATGAAATCTTTATCTAGGAGATCTTTCAACTTCTCTTTAAGCTCTTTCAAATCTGCTGGTTCTATTCTATATGGAGGAATATATATAGGATGATTATCTAAAAGAACATCTATACCGAAGTCTATCTCTCTCTCGGGAGGGACTCTGGGTAGATCATCTAGAAAGACTTCTAGAAACTCTTTTACTACTAAAACTGACTGAATAGGAGGTATCTTACCACTAGAGTCATTAACTCGGACTAAGTGATAGGCACACCCCTTGGAAACTAACTTTCTTTCCTCAAGTTACGAAATAAAACAACCCTTCGGCAGTGCTGAACTACTTTTCCACTCTAAGACTGGCTCATTATGGATTTGGAACTTAACAACTCGAGTTCTACAATCAATGGAGGCATAACAAGCATGAAGCAAGTCCATACATAGAATGACGTTGAAATCTACCTTGTGATTGATCAAAATGACACAATCACGATAAACTCGCTCAGCTAGGATAGACTCCCCAATATGTGTAGAAACACAAAAGGGTTCACAGAGTTCCTCAAAAAGAACATCAAACTTGTTTGCAACATAAGGAGTTACGAAACATAAACTTGCTCCTGGGTCTAGCAAAGCATAGACATCAAGAGTAAAGACTTTAATCATACCAGTGACAACATATGGAGAGTTCTCTTGCATAAAGTCGTTTTGCTCCTCCACCAGTACCGGTAGTAGCTCCTCTAGGTGCAGCCCTGTCTGGTGGAGCAACTGTTGAAGATTAGGCTCTATTTCCATGATTCCCACTACCTTGCCAATTCTTAGGACACTCTTTAATGAAGTGACCCTTTTGCCCACACTTGAAGCACTCTGTGGATCCATCACGACACTTACTTGACATGTAGGAGTCTTAGTACCCCCTGTGCCATACTACCTTGCGACTGTGCAGGTCTAGCTTTGAAATTCTGAGAATTCTGACTATTGTACTCACATTTGTTTCTTGGTGCAGGTGCCAACAAATGATGCAGAAGGTTCTTTCTGCTTATGTTGGAAAGAAGACCGGTTCACATTACCCTTTTTCTACCCGGATTCATTCCCTGATGCCCTAGCCCTCTTATTCTTAAACTTTTCTCTATCTTTCAGCTTGTCCTTCTCATCTTGTTGCACAAAGGTCATCAGTCCTGCTATGTCCATGTCACCTATCAGCATGTCTACCTTAATTTCCTTATTTGACGGACGAGGCAACCCAACAACGAAAAACTCATCCTACTTCTCATGTCGACAACTATCTCTTTGCTTCTCTTAGCTCATAGGGAAAGAAACGCCGCATGAAAGAACTCTCAAAAATAGTCCAACTCACAATTGGTTACGCGCAAGCACGAGTTAGAAAGAAACTTTTTAGGGATAAAACTCTAACGCACAAAATGAAAATATTTTCCTAAGTGTTGCAACCTCCTAATAATAGATGTGGCGCACTTCACACCGATAACTAGGACCCTACATACACAACTTCATAGACTCCCAAGGACTGTTGAACTTTATGCTCTGATAGCAAGTTTTTCACGCCTCGATCCTACACCTGGGCGGGACTGGCACATGAGAACCATTGCTCTACCCAAGCGAACCTTTGGCTTAGATTACTTATTCACCAGAAGACTTAAACATAAGAAATATAACTCATGCAATAAATTACGTGATAATAACTTATCCAAAATGGCAACTCAAGTCTTAAACGTATACAACTGAAATAAATATGACAAAAGAACTATAACTATCTGTGTATGAGGCCTCTAAAACAAAGAGGAATGTCAGGACAAGACCCCCGCTCATCCTAACAATGAAATACTAAAAGAAAATGATAAAAGGAGCCCTCTGGAAAGCTAGAATGCTCACCAACAGACTCTGAGCGCTCAACTGGATCAATGAGGCGCTGGGTTATAATCCTAGTTACCTGTGTCTACATCATAAGACGATACAGGCCAAATCGAATCAATACATTGAATCTACGAGTATGCGAGGGGAAAACTAAATATAACATAAGCTTGAAAGGAGTCTGAAAGAAACACTTACCTTGGATTTACTCAACTCATAAATAACTTAATTCAATATAAGTAATAAAACACATGCAATATATGGAAATATTTATAAAATACTAGAAATCAACTTAGTTCGTTAAAGAAAATGCAATAACAAACTCAACTTTACTCAAATAATAAAGTAATATAGTTTTTGTGAAAGTTTCTCTAACTGACAACCACCACTATGAGCCTAAGTGGTGATACAATATCTTACCCACATTGCCAGAACTGTCCTATACTTTGCCGTCGTATAGGATGCCTTAACTAAGTGGATCAACTAATATATGCTAAAAAGCACTTAAGGAATCATTTCAAAAGTATGATCATTTACAACTCATGGTGGCTACATGGTTTATGGAGACTTGAGTTATTATGAACTCGCATCCCCATATTGGTGCTCAATACTACTCCCAAAATATACTTAGCTCATATGTTTTTAAAACAAGACTTCTTTCTTTGGTTTGAGATAATTACTCAAAATTTAGCTTAAAAGATCTTTTGGAATCCATGTTCCCTTTCTTGCTCAAATGTGAAAACATTCCTAACTTTTGGGAATACTTAGTTCCCGTATAATATTTGAAGAAATGAACTTTACTCTTAACGCTTTACTCAACTTGAAACTTAAGTCTTAAGACAAGGTAAAAACGTTTGCGAAAAACTTTTCAAAACTTTATGAACTTCTATTGACTTGCTTCTTAACTTCTATCTTTGACTCTTAACTTTTTTTGAATTGAATTATGGATTAAAGGTTCATGATATCATGTTTATGGATGATTTCATGATGTGTAGATGTATGTTAAAGTGTTGGAATCAACTAGAAAATAGAGGTATGTTGCTAAGGAACTAGTACAAAAAGAAGGGGGAAAATGGGGTGAGTTGGCGTCCTTAGCGCTCTGAGAGACGTGGGGCGCCAGAGCCCAAAGTTCAAAGATCCATGTTTGGGGATCTGAGAGGGGCGACGCCCTAGAGGCAAAAGATCAGAGAATATTTCTTTGATTTATGATAGGGGCGACGCCCCAGGCCCCTGCCCAGGTGCCACCGACTATTCTTCTTCATTTTTCAACTCTAAACCCCCTATTTTAACTTGATTCATTACCCAAACACTTAGAAACAACTAATTCATCAATATATGCAAGACATAACTTGAATTCACACCTAAATACATGAATCAATCTCAAGAAACTTCAACAACAATAACCCACAAGATTTCAATCTAATTATCATCAAGAACACTTAGGATTTACTTTGAAAACTATATAACTTCGCCGAATTGAATCATGATTGGCACGTGGGTGAACTAACCCAATGCTATGTGATCTCACATACCTCGTAGGATTGAATCCTTGGCGAAATCCACAACCAAACTCGAACGTTCTTGACGATTTTTTATTTCTGTTCTCCTTTATCCTTTTTTCTCTTTTATCCAATCCCTAGTGTGAGCTTCAACTTTTATAAATAGACTAAAATCTGATTTTACCCCAATTAAACTCCTAAACATGAATTAAAACAATTGGGTAAGGAAAAGACTAAAGTTACCCTTCCAAAATCCTATTTTAGACTTTCCTTATTTGAATAGCCCAAGTTCAAATGGTCATATCTCACTCATACAAACTTGGAATCGCGCAAACTCGATGGCATTGGAAAGATTATTCCAAGATCTTTCCTAAAATACCTGGAAACACACCTAAATAATTAAGTGCTAGGATTTATGGTCATTTGAAGTTGACTAAAACCTCAACTTAACATACTTAACAAATTTTCCAAATTTTATATTCTTTCCAAAAATGGCTATTTCCAATTCTTAACTTCTTCCTAGCTATTCAACTTGCGAGATGTTACAATTTCATTAGCAGAAAATAGAGGTTTTCTCCCAAGGAGGAGATGGTGTGCTTCGTTACCATGGTCGCTTATGTGTTCCTAAGGTGGGTGAGTTGAGGTAGTAGATCCTTACAGAAGTCCATAAATCTAGGTATTCTATTCATCCAAGTTCCACTAAGATGTACCGTGACCTATAGGAAGTATTTTGGTGGAATGGTATGAAAAGGGATATAGCAGGGTTTGCGGCTAAGTACCCTAATTGTCAACAGGTTAAGGTAGAACATCAGAAACCAGGAAGCTTGACTTAAGAGATTAACATTCCTACGTGGAAGTGGAAATTTATAAACATGGACTTCATTACGGGTTTATCTCGTACTCGCAGACAACATGACTCCATTTGGGTGATAGTAGACAGAGTTACTAAGTTCACTTACTTCTTGGCTATCAAGACTACATATTCAGTAGAGGACTACGCTAAAATCTATATTAATGAAATAGTCATGTTGCATGTGGTTACCTTGTCTATCATCTCAGATAGAGGTCCTCAGTTTACCTCTTATTTCTGGAGATCATTTCAGAAAGGTCTTGGTACTCAAGTAAATCTCAGCAAAGCATTTCAGCCGCAGACGGATGGTCAGGCAGAACATACAATTCAGACCCTAGAGGACACATTGAGAGCCTGCGTGATCAATTTCAAGGTAAGTTGGGATGATCACCTATCTCTCATAATATTTTCCTATAATAATAGCTTCTATTCCATTATTCATATGGCCCCGTATGAGGCACTATATGAGTGTAGAAGTAGATCTGTGATTGGTTTGTTTGAAGTAGGTGAAGTAGCCTTGATAGGGCCATATTCGGTTCATAAAGCTATGGAAAAAAATTCGTTGTTTACAGATAGGCTAAAGACAACCTAGAGTCATCAGAAGTCCTATGCAGATGTAAGGAGAAGGGACTTATACTTTGAAATTGATGATTGGGTTTTCCTGAAGGGGTCACCTATGAAGGGGGTGATGGGATTTGGCAAGAAAGGGAAGCTGAGTCCAAGATATGTAGGTCCCTACATAATCCAGAAAAGGGTTGGTAATAAGGCTTATAAGTTACAGTTTCCAGCAGAACTAGTAGGGGTTCATCCAATCTTTCACATTTCCTTGTTGAAGAAGTGTGTAGGTAATCCGGCATCGATAGTACAATTAGAGAGTGTGGCTGTGAAGAATGGTCTCAGTTATGAAGAGGTGCCAGTTAAGATTCTTGACGGTCAGGGTCGTAGGATGAGAAATAAAGAAGTCACTTCATTGAAGGTTTTGTGGAGGAGTCAGTCCATAGAGAGAGCTACTTGGGAAGTAGAGGCAGCTATGAAGGAAAAGTATCCTCATCTCTTTCCTTTCGATTCCATTTCAGCTTAAGGTAATAGTTTCTCTCTAGTATCTCAGTTTACTCTTGCGTAAATCTAGTCTTAGTATCATGTTCCTTCAGTTGTGCTTGCATTTTTAGCATATTTGCATGTTCTTGCAACTCAGTTCAGATGTCAGTTTCTAATATTTAGTGTTAGGGATTGCATATCCTTCCCTCTATACTCAGCTAGTTTAGGCTTCATTTAAGGACGAATGATCCCAATGGGGAGATATTGTAACATCTCAAAAAATAGACTTGGACTTTTCAGCAGAAACAAGTGAACCACGAAGAGGTTTATGAGCCATGATCAGGACCACGGTTCATCACCCTCATTACAGTTCACACCCTCCCACGAGTGGTGGACGACGTGAGCCTTCACAGGCCATGAATCCTCACAAAAGCTGTGAGAAGGCTCATGGAAGCGAGATAGAGCCACCAGGGCTACGGTGTCAAATCACGGAGCCCACCACGGGCTGTGGTCTTGATGATGGGCCATGGATGGGTACGTCATCCTGAGTCAGCTGCCCCCAGCCCAAATGAAGGACCACAGTGACCTTCACAATTAGTGGTCCTCCACACGATCTGTGGAATAGCTAGTGGAAGGGACCTCCCAGAACCAGTAGTCACTGGCCAAGAATCCACGACCCACTTGATGGGCTCTGGTACCTTTGACGGTCCGCCAGTGGCGCTATGGTAAGCCTCCGTCAGCTTTTAAGTCAAGGTCATTTTGGTCTTTTCCCCTATGCTTTGGACACTTAAACTACGTCAATTTACATCTAAACTACACTGTTTTACTTATTTTTAGCCTAATATTCTAGTCAAAACTTACCCTAAATTATTATTCACAAAAATTCACCAAAAAACTTAAAGTGAAAAAGGAGAAAGAGTCAACCAACCCCGAAGAACAAGCAGGAGGTTTTCTTCAGCTCAACCCCAAAATCTAAAGGATTTCTCCGTGAATTTTGTCATCAAGTATGTGGGTTTTCACTAGTGGATTCCTTTCATATACTAGATCCCTATAATTCAGTCAGATTATTGATTCTCCATATCTTGCTTAGACCCAGGGTTTATAAAACCTTAGATATTGGTTGTGATTTAGCTGTTATAGTGTTCCAATCAGCTTATCATATTTTCTTGAAATCGTTGCTTAGTTACTTGCATGAAACTCAGAACCGTAGTCGTGTAGATTTTCTTAGTTCATGAATAACACTTTCTAGGTCAGTTAAACAAGTAAAAATGCTCCAATTTTTGAATGTTACATTATCAAATTTGCATGTCAGAATATTGAGTTATCTAGTATTTCAGTTATGTTGTGTCATACATATTTCCAGTTGGGAGTAGGATTAGCTCAGAGTTGGACAAGGGTTCAATGTACCCTTATAGTCCCATAACTACGTGCCCCCGTAGGAGTATAAGTCCCCTCAGTGGGCATCAGATTTAGTGATCACGCCATTCATGCCTTTATACCCCTGGCAAGGTATATTGGATCCTCTCGATGGGGTTTATACATTGGACTCTGCATTTAGCTCACGTGGTTTTATGTTAGTTAATAGTAGCTCCCACAGTCGGACTCTAGTGCATTTGACCAGGTTTTCAGTTTATACTTCAGTATTTATTCTTACCATGTCATGTTCATGATATGTAGTTGGTCATTGTATTTAGCTTTGTTTTCACTTATATTTTGGTATCTATGTTTCTGTACAGATTATATCATTGCTCAATTATGCTTATTCAACCTATATATTTGTTCAGCTATTATCTATATCCTAAATGCTCAGTACATTCTAAGTACTGACACACACTTTGTGCTATATCATTTCATGATGTAGGTTCAGGTACTCAGTATACAAACCTCGCATAGATCGGTTCCCGATCTGTATTTAACAGCTTCAGTGGTGAGTCCTCATACTTAGAGGACAATAGACATGATTTTCATATTCAGTCTTTTATTTCAGTTTTTAGTCTTCCTAGAGCTAGATGGCAGCATTTCCCAACAGCTCTAGTCAGTAGAGGTTTTTCGGACATAGCAGAAGATTAAGCTTTAGTTTTGAGTGATTGTTTAGTAACTCTAAACTCATAGTACATTTTATATATTCAGATCAGTTTTGGGTATACGCCCCATCAAGAGGACACAATATACCTTACCAGGGGTATAAAGGCATGAATGTTTGATGTATATGCCCCATTGATATGACCTAATATACCTGTCAAGGATATAAAGGCATGACTGACATGATCACTATAGCTGATGCCCAACAGAAGGGACTGATAAACCTATGGGGGCACAATGTTTTAGGACTATGAGTGTACACTAAACCCTAGTCTAACTCGATCTAAGCCTACTCCCAACTAGAATGTGTATGACACAATAAAACTGAAATACTAGATAGCTCAATGTTCTGGCATGCAAATCTAAGAATTCAACTTTTAAATACTAACAATGAAACACTCTTAATTGGAGCATGTATATCTGTCTAATCTGACCTACAAAGTGTAATTCATGAACTAAAAGAATCTACACAACTAGGGTTCTGAATTTCATGCAAAGAACTAAGCAACGATTTAACGAGAACGTGATATTCTGATTAAGAATACTATAACAACTAATTCACAATAATTTTTCAAGGTTGTAGAAACCCTAGGTCTAAACATGATATAGAGAATCAAGAATCTGATTGAATTCTAGGGACCTAGTGGAAGAAAGGAATCAACTAGTGAAATCTGACATACTTAGTAATGCAATCTATGGAGAAATCCTTTGATTTCGGGGCTGAAACTTTGAAGAATACTGTTGCTTGTTCTTGGGAGTTTGGGTCGACTTTTCCTCTTTTGTTTGCTCCAAGTTTGGACAATTTTAGGTGAATGAGGGTTTTGGGTAAGTATGACTTAGTTATTAGGCTTAGACTGAGTAAAATGACATAGTTTAGGCATAAAATGATGAGTTTTAGTGCCCAACAAATGGAAAAAGGACCTAAATGACCCTAACTTAAAAGCTGTCGAAGGCTACCCACGGAGGACCTACTGGTCGTAAGGCGACCTACCAACCATATGTGGGGTCATCGGTCAAGTTTACTCGACAAGGCTTCACTAAAAGAAGCATAACCTTTTCCTTGGAGATGAGATTTTAGCAAAGTCAGTGGCGTTGGAAAGAGGACTCAATTATTTATCATTTGGTAGGTCATGGGCCACCTAGTTCGTTTTGTGCTAAGGGTTATGACCATTTGACATTGACCCAACAACAATTTCCGTCTAACTAGTTGTTGTCCCTCACCTATGGTCTGTAGGTCCAACCACGAGCCGTACTGGTTCACCGTTGGTAGGATCAGAGACTATAAAGATTTGGGCCTTAACGAACGAACCCTACCTACGATCCATGGTCCCACCTACGGTCTGTGGGTGGTTCCGTTGGTACTGGCACCAGATTTTCTAAAAACAAGGATTTTCTTGTTTTGAGATCTGATATATTACATTATCTCCCCCTTGGGAATATTCATCCTCGAGTGAAATCTAAACTTAGTTGAATATGGAGGGAAGGAGTTTCAATCCCTACCACTAAGTACTAGAAACTTATTTCTGACTAAACTAAGTTCCAAGAACATGCAAATACGCTTAGAATGCAAGAAAAACTGAAGGAACAGGGTACCAAGACTGGATTTACACAAGAGTAAACTGAGAGACGGGAGAGGAAACTATTATCTCAAGCTGAAATGGAATCAGAAGGAAAGAGATAAGGATACTAGGCCTTCATGGCTGCTTCTGCTTCCCAACCAAGTTTGTCAAATCTCATCACCCCTTTCATGGTGATACTTTCAGGAAAACCCAATCGTCTATCTAAAACTCCAAGTTCCTTTTCCTTACATCTTCATAGGAATTTTGTCTTCAATTTATCTCTGATGAGTTGAACTTTTCCATAACATCATGAATCGAATCTGGCCCAATCAAGGCTTCCTCACCTACTCATCCACCTTGGGAACACATAAGAAACCATCTCTCACTTGGGAGAAAACCTTTACTTTTGTTGATGAACTGCACCTTCTAACTAAAGAAGTATAGGATAACTGTGTTTTTTTCCTTAACCGCCACTACCAATGAAGATTTCTGATCTATTCTAGATTATCACACCACCATCTGATATGTTCGACAGACTAAGCGAGCAAGACGATGAACATCTTTTGCTAATTCATTCCTTTTTCCTCAACACGTGCTACACTACCCTTTAGAGATCATATTTCTGGCCTTAAGGTAAGAGATAAATTGACCTATAGGCACTGAGCTACTATCCTTGTATTCTAAGACTAGCTCATTTGGGAACTGGAACTGAACGATCCTAGTTCTACGATCGATTGAGGCATAACAGGAATGTAACCAATCCATGCCTAGAATGATATCAATATCTACCATTTCTATTTCTACAAGTTATGCTAAGGTGACTTTCTGAGAGACTGTGACAGGGCAATTTATGTATACTCTTCTAGCTATAACTGGGTTACAACCTGAAATACGGACTCAGAAGGGTTATAAAAGTGATTCTAGACTGACACCGAAGTTTACTGCTATATAAAGAGTTACAAAAGAGAAAGAAGCCAATGTTGTCTTTCCACTGAGTAAACCAAATGTCAGCTACATCCTTAAGCTGGTAGGATGCCAACTCTACCCTATCATTGCCAGTTACTTGCATCACTCTCAAGATTTTCTTGACCTCAGCGATGAAATTATGTAGATCCCACCAACTTGCGACCCTAGAAACTCAAGAGGATTCATCCTAACAAAATCTCAAACTCTAGCTACCACTGATCCACCATTTCTATTTGTAGGAACTAGAACCTGCTGATTGTTTTGATTAGTCACACTCTGAGCCAAAAGTTGGATAGCATTCTGAAACTCTGGATTCGAAACTTCATGGTCTGGGACTGGAGGGACTATGTTAGCATTCCTTGGGTAAGCTCTACGAGGAGGCATGATATGAAGCACATAACGATGGATTAAAAGGGAGATCATACCCACGCACGATAAGAATAGCAAGAAAGTGAAGTATTTTTAAAACACTTTGTAGCCTCCCTCTCATTAGATGTGGTGCACTTCACACCCATGAAAAGGACTCAACTTAGTACGACTTTCAGACATCCTAGGACTCTTAAACCTAATGCTCTGATACCAAGTTTCTCAGGCCCCATGGCAACCCCTTAGATGTAAACAGGGGACCTAGGATCATGAATGACTCCAAGCTAACCCTAAGCTGGCATATCATAAGCATAACAAAAGATTAGTGAGCAAAATATACTATGCGGAAGCTTAAAACCATAATTAATTGAAAGTGGGGAATACCAAATACTAATTTGAATATATAAAATATTATAAGTATAATAACAACTAGTAGATCAAACTCAAAACTAAAGTTGAATCTAATACTATGTATGGAAAGCCTCTACTAACTAGAGTTGTTGGGACATGCCCCCAGCTAACTCTAGCAAAACTGAAAACTTAAACAAAAAACTAAAGTGTAAAGCATGTCTATTGTCATTGAAGTATAAGGACTCACCACTAAAGTTGTTGAATTGGAGATCAGGAACCGATCTATTCGTGATCTGGATGTTGAGTACCTGAACCAAAATCATGAAAGGATGTACCGCAGAGTATGCGTCAGTACTTGGAATGCACTGAGCATGCATGATATATAGTATAGCTGAATAAAATACATAACTGAACAAAGCATTTTAAGCAATAACATTATCTGAATTGAATGTAAATGCTCGAATATATTAAAGACTAAACTAAATGCAATGACCAACTACTAATTCTGAACATGACATACTAAAACTGAATACTAAAATATAACTTAAAAATTGGTCAAATGCACTGAAGTCTGACTGTGGGAGCTTCTAATAACTGACATTAAACCACGTGAGCTAAACGTAGAGTCCGATGTATATGCCCATTGAGAGGACCCAATATACCTTGCTAGGGGTATAAAGGCATGACTATTCAATGTATACTCCCTTTTAATAGGACCTAATAAACCTTGCAAGGGGTATAATAGCATGAAGGCGTGATCACTAAAATTGATGCCCAATAGAGGGAACTGATAAACCTACAGGGGCATTTAGTTCTGGGATTATGAGGGTACGCCGAACCCTAGTCTGACTTGGTCTAAGCCTACTCCCAACTGGAATGTGTATGACACAACAAAATTGAAATACTAGATAGCTCAATGTTCTAACATGCAAAACTGAGAATGCAAAAATTAAATACTGACAATGAAACATTCTTCACTGGAGCATGTAGATCTATTTAATATGACCTATCAAATGTAAATTCATGAACTAAAAGAATCTACAAAACTAGGGTTCTGAATTTCATGCGAAGAACTCAACAACGAATTCACAAAAACATGATAATCTGATTAAGAATATTATAATATCTAATTTAAAACAATTTTGCAAGGTTGTAGAAATCCTAGGTCTAAACATGATATAGAAAATCAAGAATCTTACTGAATTCTAGGGACCTAGTGGAAGAAAGGAATCCACTAGTAAAATTCCACATACCTGGTAACAAAATCTATAGAGAAATCCTTCGATTTTGGGGCTGAAACTTTGAAGAACACTGCTGCTTGTTTTTGGGAGTTTTGGTCAACTTTTCCTCTTCTTTTTGCTCCAAGTTTGGATGATTTTAGGTGAATGAGAGTTCTGGGTAAGTCTGACTAAGTTACTACGCTTAGACTGAGTAAATCAACGTAGTGTAGTCATAAAACGACAAAGTATAAGTGCCCAATGCATGGAAAAAAGACCTGAATGACCCTCATTTAAAAGTTGCCGAAGGCCACCCACAGAGGGACATATTGTCTGTAGGTCGACCTACCAACCATAGGTAGGGTCGTCGGTCAAGTCTGCCCGACATGGCTTCACTAGAATGAACATAATGTTTTACTCGGAGATGGGATTTTAGCAAACTCAGTGGCGTTGGAAAGAGGATTCATTTATCTATCACTTGGTAGGTCATGTTGCCATATAATTCCTTTTGTTCTAAGGGTTATAACCATTAGAAGTTGACCCAACAACAATTTCCCTCTAGCTAACTACTAACCCTCACCTACGGTCCGTAGGTCCAACCACAGACCGTACTAGTCGACCATGGGTGGGATCAGGGACTATAAAATTTGGGCCTTAACGACGGAACACAACCTAGAGTCAGTGGTCCCACCTATTGTCTGTGGGTGGTTCCGTTGGTACTGACACCATATTTTCTGAAAATTAGGATTTTCTTCGTTTTAAGATTCGAGGTGTTACACAATACTAGGTGCAAAACATGTTATGACTCAAATCAATACTTTCAATAATAATATTACGAATAGAGATCTTTTTGATGAACTTGTAACTAAGAAAGTTTGTTAATTAGTTGAACACTTTCCAACTCTCTTACTCATATTAGCACCAGTAAGAAATTACAAGTTGTTGAAAGTTGTTATTTTTCTTCACATATACTACAAGATGGGAATTCTTTGTGAAAAGGATGAATTATTTTATAGTTGTTTTTCTAATGCCGCTAAGGAGGATGGCATCTCTCCTAATGTACAAATAGGTCAAAGTGAAAAAATAAATACAAAAAATATGGTAGATATCATAGTTGGGATAATAAAGTGTTATGGGGTAAATTCCGTCACAGTCCCGGTAAATTCCGTCAAGATTCTATGAGTTAGTTTCAGTCTAAGTTGGGAAAAAGAATAGAGTGTGAGTAACTTTTTAAATGGGTCCAATTTTTTTGAGGACCTCTAATAAAACGCCATGTAGCAAAATTATTTTTACAAAATCACTATTAAAATTAATGATATGAATGAACATGATTTATAACCGTGATGGCATAAATGTGCCAAACTCTTAACGAAATAGATGATTCATTTGTAATAATTTGATGGCATATTTGAAGATTTTCCCAATTATTAATAAAAAAGTAAACTAAGAGAAGAATTATTTTAATAGAATTACCAACTTGTATACGTGATAAGCTTCAAATATAATTAATAATTAATTTAATTTGATTTATTACAATTGATTATTTAGTGTTTAATATAAATTTATTAAATAAAATTACTTGTAATTACATTTAAATAACTTATGCAAGATTCATCAAATCAAGTTGTAGAAGGAAAGTGACTAGAAAAAAATTAAAATATAATTAATCACAGAAATCTAATCATAAATATATGAAATCAATCTTTATTAGAAAAATAATTATAGTGTCATATACCTTCCAAATTTAATGCCAAAAAATTCCTATAAATTCCTACCTTTTTCCCCTCAACATTGTATATTTTCATCAAACACATTTCCTTATAATTACTATTATGAATACTACCACCCACTCTGCCCTTGTTCAAGGCCCCAGGAAGATTAAGAAGACTATCACCCATTATGAGCAATTCACTCAAATAATAGTGCTACCATTTGCATTCGCTCTTGCATATGTTTTTCCACATTGGATGAAGAAAATGGTGCAACTTGTAGAGAAAGGGAACATGCATCGTTTTGAATTATTGGATGTTACTGAAGAGAGCAACCCTAAAAATGATGAAGGTGCTTACGTTGTGAAGATGAAGCCATGTAAGGACTATGCAATAGTTTGTGCGGATTTGTTCAAAAATTGTGGATTGAGCTGTGGTGATAAGATTGAAGTCTGGTGGGATTCTAATTCGCACAATTTTAAATTCAAGTTAATTAATTAGGATCTTATTTTGTTAAATCATATGATGGCATTTGTGAGGAGTATGAATGATTTTTATAACTATATCTGAAAGAAAGTACTAATATTCAAAATTTATTATTTTCCTTTCTCCTATTTCTTAGAATGTCATGTTACTTTTTCATTTTATTTTATGTGTTTTAATTTAAAAAGACATGAAGTTTATGAAAGTAATGAAAACTTTTCAATCATTGGTAAGATGTGTATAATATATCCAAATATCACTAAAAAGATTTTATGATCAACAAAATATTTTGCCCAATTGTTCCTTTATGCTCTCTTTTATAAACACAATTAAGAATACTAAAATATTCATCCTATTATATAAATTACATAGCAATTCCCCATAACAATGCTCATGTCAAGTCAATGTCTTAACGATTTCTTTAACTATTACTTGAGAATGAAAATTCGTTGGTAGAATGGGAATAATTGGGGGAAGAAGGGCGCACAGAAAATGAATGAGAATATTGAAAAGTTTTAATAAGAAATGACTCTTTGGTTAGATGTGTGAAATTGCATAAACATTTAATTTGAAAAGGTATAGAGCAAGAATGGATGATTTTGTGCTTATTACCACTGCTTCCTAATGATTTGAGACCGATCAATCAAATGGATGATAGAAATAATTATTGGCTCAAATATTAATGAACTCTATAGAATATTCAATAACCTTACCGATCTATTAGCAACAAATAGATCTACGTCCGGAAAAATTACTACAAGAAGTCATGGATATACTTATTGGTAATAATACAAGGGGACAACCATTGAGAGATGGTCATAGTAAAGATTACAAGTAATTTTTAATGTAATTTAAATGCTAAACTTTATGAAATACATGAGTTCTAATTTCTACAAGATATCTGACATTGATATGGTGTTATAGTCCATTGTTCTACACTAGCTTTGGGAGGTATCAAGAAGGATTTGTAATGACATATTGTTTCATACAGAAGAAATGATTTTCTATGTTGCCTGAGCAATCTCACATCCTTAGGAGCATTTGCAATCCCACTAATTATATTGATGTATTTTACAAATTAGAACTTGGGTTAATTTACTATAACTGATTAATTTCATTTATTATAAGTTATATAGAATCACATGTAATTACATTATAAGTGATTTTAATATCTTATAGATACACCAAATATAGTACAATCATCATTAGTTAAATTATTTAATACATTAAACCTAAAAAAATATTAAAGTTATCCATTGGATTCACACACTTTACTTTACAACAAATAAATTTTGTTTGATTTAAATAATTCATTATTTAAATTAATTCAACAAAATAATATTTAAGATGAGTTACCATTATATTGCAACCATTGCAAGCATCAAAAATACGATGAGAGTAAGTGTATTTGTTACTAGGGAACTCAAAAATTTCGTGACCAAGCGAGATAACAAAGATGGTGTACAATTGATAATCAATGAATAGGAAGTTGAGATTTTTCATAATAGTAATAGAACTAATAATGTTTCGGATGATGAACATGAAGAAGATGTGAAACAAGCAAAAGAGGTGAAAGTCACTACGGATGTGAATTCGAGAAACATAGTGGATTATGTTGGGGTTTCCATGCAAGCTGAAACGACCCCAAAAATGCCCGAAAATGTGCTTCGGAAACACCTAAAATTGTAATTTTCATATATCTCAAAATCCGTACATCATTTCAGAAATTCGACTTCATATTCTTATTCAGGGGGTCAAATTGAGTGGGAGATGGGTCTAACCCGAATTTTAGAGCAACCGTATCAAAATTCGAAAATCGCAAAAACTGTGATTTTGAGGGTCAACTTTAAAGGGGCATATCTCTTAGCACACAAGGAACTGGAAGGAGCTCAAACTATCAAAACTAAAGCTCTGTGAGTTATCTTTTCAACGCAATTTGTTTCACCTCATTCGGAGTTCGGACGAAGAAGTTATGCCCATTTTCGTAAAATCTGTCCGGCAGGAAATGCAATTTCCCGTGACCGAAATTACTGTTCACCCGCCTCATTTTTTTTTTCTAAGTGTTGGTTCCGTTTTTCCAAAGGGCATTTGTTATTTCCTATATAACATTAATTCAATTCCCATCTCTAAAACATTTCCCAAAACACCTCTCCCATACTTAGACACATTTTCTCTCAAGTTCTCTCAAGAACCCTAATCCGAAAACTTCATCAAGATTGAAGAGATTTTGCTCCAAGTTCCAAGCTTCCATTGAAGACACTCTCAAGATCTTCATAAAAACTCTAGGTATATGGGTTTGATTGTGGAAACCTTCCTTTCCACAAGTCCAACCATTTATCCTCTATTACTACTTCAAGTTATGGGTCCTTATGTTTATTTATGAACTCTTGAGTATGGAATCACTACTACACACCCTATTAAGGTCTATCTTGCATATTATCATGAAATGGTATTATTATGTGATGTTTATGGTTTTCACGTCTCCATGAACAAATTATGAAGGTTGTTATATATGTATATATATATATATATATATATGTATGTTGTTGGTGGGCTGTTTTATATGGATTTTGAAATTGGTTGGACTTAGCACTCTTGAAACACATGATTTTATTTACATGAACAATAGCCCACCATGTGTTTGATAAAATGTCATTTATAGAATTCTTATGAAATGGGAGGTCCAATGTACGTCCTATCAGTCGGATGGTTATATAATTATTGAAATGAGGATGAAATGGATAAATGTATATGGTTTTCTATATATAGTGTTGTGAGTCGACCAAGCCTAGCTCAGGGGGTTGTAGGCCCGGGTAACCGTATCGAGGGGTTGGTACCTTGGTTGCCTAGTACGGGGGTAGTAGGCCCGTATAACCGTATCGAGGGGTTTGTACCTTGGTTGCCTAGTACGGGGTAGTAGGCCCATCTAACCATATCGAGGGTTTGTACCTTGGTCCCTAGCTTGGGGGGTGGTAGGCCCGGGTAACCACATTGAGGGGTTTGTACCTCTTTCGCCTCTCCAAGGGGGTGGTAGGCCTTGGAAATACTATATTGATGGTCACTCATTACACATATACTACGCCCTACTAAATATGATTTTTATATAAGCATCATTATACATATCATCTCATTAATATGCTATTTATCGGGTACGATTATGCATTTTTCCTATGATGTCCATCTATTGTTGCATTGCATTGCATCCCATATACTTAGTACATTCAAACGTACTAATGCATACTCTATGCCTACATGATGTCACCATGTAGGGACCGGAGCACTGTCTGACCATCCTCCTCCGCGTGGCTAATTCGATTTTCTATCGAGCTTATTGGTGAGTCCTCCATTCCGGGGACGTTGCTTATGATCTCTTGCTATGTATAAGACTTTTCATTTTTAATTATGTATTGACTATGAGAGTGAGCCCGGTAGTTTGTCTCGGCCCCCGCTAAGTATCCATGTTTAGAGGTGGTGTTGGACAAGTTGTGTATTTTACTTGAGCTTGACTCATCTATGGTATTTATGTATTATTCTCCTCTTTTTTTTCTTATTCCCTTAGTCCCGATTTCCCCTTGATTATGCTTATTGCTTATGGTCATTTTAATTGCTTCCGCGACCAAGGATGTGTAATGATATGCTATGAGGCTTGTTTGGGGTTCCCTCGGGTTCCCCATTCGCCGGTCACGTCTAAGCCCTAGGCTTGGGTCGTGACACAAGCGATGGAGTTTAATTATAAATCTGATGATGTGAATCGGTTCATGGTAACACACAAGAAAGACATGGACACTTTAGTTAACACTTTGGTTCAGGCAAATAAGATCAATGTTGTCATGAAGAAAGGTGTCTGATCAAATTCCCCATAGGATAATATTTGTTCTAACTCTTTTGATTTCCTTTCAGTTACAGAGGAACATCAACCAAGTTAGGGCTATTATAAGCTTTAAGTTTCACATTTGGAATTTGCAAACATGCTAATGGAACAACATGGTACTTGTTTTGTTTGTCTTATCTCCATTTTGAAGTCTTTAATAGATACTTTGAACACTTCGACGTATGAGGTGTCAACACAAACTCCATATGGAGTTATTTTGTGAGAAATAAAATGGCTCTGGACACCAACTAATATCTTTAGAGAATGACCGAAATTTAGATACATTTTATGCCTTCATTCCATTGCACATAACCAACAACTTTGACGTAAAAAAATTGGCTAAAATGGTGGTACGAGAGCGAAGAGTGGGGAAGGCATGATGGAAGAGGAGTAGTAGATTATATCCCCTCGAAAACCTCCAATAGCCCTGACATTTATGCCTAACCGTGCCATGATAGTTCCACCACTAGGTGCAAAACATGTTATTACGCAAACGAATGCTACAAATAATAATATTACGAATAGAGATCTTCTTGATGAACTTGTAACTAAAAAAGCTTGTTAGTTGAACACTTTCCAGCTCTCTTACTCATATTAGCACTAGTAAGAAATTACAAGTTGTTGAAAGTTGTGATTTTTTTCACATATACTACAAGATGTGAATTCTTTGTAAGGAGGTTGAATTGTTGGATAGTTGTTTTTCTAATGCCGTTAGGGCAGATGGCTTCTCTCCTCAACTACAAATTAGTGAAAATGAAAAAATAAATACAAAAAATATGGTAGACATCATAGTTGGGATGATAAAGTGCTATGGGGTAAAAAATTTCCTCTCCCGCAATTACCATATACCCGGTGAATTCCATTCAGATTCTATTAGTTAGTTTCAGTCCAAGTTGGGGAATAGAATAGAGTGTGAGTAGGTTTTTAAATGGGTCCAATTTTTTTTCACGACCTCTAACAAGAGGTCACATGAAAAACTGTTTTTACAAAATCACTATTAAAACTAATGATATAAATGAATCTGATTTATAGCCACGATGACATAAATGTGCCAAACTTTTAACGAAATAGATGAAATTTCTAATAGTTTGATGGCATATTTGAAAATTTTCCCTAGTAGTAATAAAAAGTACACTAAGAGAAGAATTTATTTTAATAGTAATTACCAACTTGTATACGTGATATGCTTCAAATATAATTAATAATTAATGTAATTTAATTTATTATAACTGATTATTTATTGTTTATGATAGATTTATTAAATAAAATTACTTATAATTACATTTAAATAACTTATACAAGTTTCATCAAATCAAGTTGCAGAAAGAAAGTGACTAGAAAAAAATTAAAATATGATTAATCACTGTAATCTAATATTAAATATATGAAACCAATCTTTATTAGAAAAATAATTAAAGCGTCATATACCTTTCAAATTTAATGCCAAAAATTCCTATATATTCCTACCTTTTTCCCTCAACATTGTAAATTTTCATCTAACACAATTCTTTATATTAACTATTATGAAGACTACCACTCACTTTGGCCTTGTTCAAGGCCCTCAAAAGATTAAGAAGACTATCACCCATTATGAGCAATTCGCTCAAATAATAGTGCTACCATTTGCATTCACTTTTTCACATGTTTTTTCACATTAGGTGGAGAAAATGGTGCAACTTGTAGAGAATGGGAACAAGCATCGTTTTGAATTATGGGATGTTACTGAAGAGAGAAATCCTAAAAATGATGTAGGAACTTATGTTGTGAAGATGAAGCCATGTAAGGACTATGCAATAGTTTGTGCGGATTAGTTCGAAAATCGTGGATTGAGTAGTGGTGATGAGATTGAAGTCTATTGGGATTCTATTTCACACAATTTTCAATTCAAGTTAATTAATTAGGATATTATTTTGTTAAATCATATGGTGATTTTTGTGCGGAGTATGAATGATTTTTATAACTATATATGAAAGAACGTACTACTATTCAAATTTTATTATTTTCCATTTTCCTATTTCTTAGAATGTCATGTTAATCTTCCATTTTATTTTATGTATTTTAATTTAACAAGACATGAAGTTTATGAATGTAATGAAAACTTTTCAATCATTTAGTACGATTTGTATAATATATTTAAATATCACTAAAAATAATTCAAGATCAACAAAATATTTTTCCTAAATGTTCCTTTATGGTCTTTTTTAGAAATACAATTAAGTAGTACTAAAATATATTTCCTGCTATATAAATTACATAACAATTCCCCATAACAATGCTCATGTCAATTCAATGTATTAACAATTTCTTCAATTGTTGCTTGTGAATAAAATTCATTGGTAAAATGGGAATAATTGGGGGAAGAAGGGCACACTGAAAATGAATGGAAATATTGAAAAGTTTGAAAAAGAAATGACTTTTTGGTTAGATGAGTGAAATTGGATAAACATTTAATTTGAAAAATTATAGAGCAAGAATGGATGATTTTGTGTTTATTATCGGTTCTTCCTCATGAGTTGTGACTGATCAATCTGATGGATGATAGAAATATTTATTAGCTCAGAAATTAATGAACTCTATAGAAGATTTACGTATCAAAATAATATCCTTACCGATGTATTAGCAACAGATAAATCTACGTCAGGAAAAATTAGTTTAAGAAGTCGTGGATATACTTATTGGTAATGATACCCGGGGACAACCATTAGGAGATGGTCATAGTAAAGAATACAAGTCATTTTATGATGTAATTTAAATGCTAAACTTTATGAAATACATGAGTTCTAATTTCTACAAGATATCTAACATTGATATGGTGTTATAGTTCATTGTTCTACACTAACTTTGGGAGGTATGAAATATTGCAAGCATCAAAATTACGATGAGAGTAAGTGTGTTTGTTACTAGGGACCTCAAAAAAGTTCGTGATAAAGTGAGATAATAAAGATGGTGTACAATTGATAATTAATGAATAGGAAGTTTAGATTTTTCATAATATTAATGGGACTAATAATGTTTTGTATTATGATCATGAAGAAGATATGAAACAAGCAAAAGAGATGCAAGTCACTTTGAATGTAAATTTGGGAAACGTAGTGGATTATGTTAGGGTTTCCATGCAAGCCATTAAGTTTAGAAAATGTAATGATAAATCTGATGGTATGAATTGGTTCATGGTAACACACCAAAAAGATATGGACACTTTAGTTAACACTTTGGTTCAGGTAAATAAGATGAACGTTGTCACGAAGCAAAGTGTCTGATCAAATTCCCCATAGGACAATATTTGTTCTAACTCTTTTGATTCTCTTTTGGTTAGAGAAAAACATCAACCTAGTTAGGGCTGTTATAAGCTTTAAGTTGCATATTTGGAATTAGCGAACATGCTAACAGAACAACATGATGCTTGTTTTGTTTGTCTTATCTCCATTTTGAAACCCTTAATAGATACTTTGAACAATTCGACGTATGAGGTGTCAACAGAAACTCCATATGGATTTCTTTTTTGAGGAATAAAATGGCTCTAGACAATAATTAATATCTTTAGAGATTGACCTAAACTTAGATTTCTTTCCCTTAATTCCATTACACTTACCAACAACTGGGTCACAAAAAATGGCCAAAATGGTGGTACGAGAGCGAAGAGTTGGGAAGAAATAATGCAAGAGGAGTAGTGGATTATATCCCCTCCAAAACCTCCAATAGCCCTGCCATTTGTGCCTAACCGATCCATGGTAGTTCCACCACTAGGTGCAAAACATGTTATGACTCAAACGAATGCTTCAATATAATAATATTATGAATAGTGATCTTCTTGATGAACTCGTAACTAAAAAAGTTTGTTAGTTGAACACTTTCCAGCTTTCTTACTCATATTAGAACTAGTATGAAATTACAAGTTGTTGAAAGTTGTTATTTTTCTTCACATATACAACAAGATGTGAATTCTTTGTGAGGCGGATGAATTGTTGGATAGTTGTTTTTCTAATGCTGCTAGGGAGGATGGCATCTCTCCTAAACTACAAATAAGTGAAAATGAAGAAATAAATACAAAATATCGGGTAGACATCATAGTTGGGATGATAAAGTGTTATGGGGTAAACATTTGCCTCTCCCACAGTTATCTTATACCTGGTGAATTCCGTCCAGATTGTATGAGTTAGTTTCAGTCCATTTGGGGAAAAGAATAGAGTGAAATGGGTCCAATTTTCTTTGACGACCTCTAACAAGAGG
Source organism: Solanum commersonii (assembly GCA_029007595.1). Classification (NCBI taxonomy): domain Eukaryota; kingdom Viridiplantae; phylum Streptophyta; class Magnoliopsida; order Solanales; family Solanaceae; genus Solanum; species Solanum commersonii. Next base: position 9,348,715 of record JAJTWQ010000006.1, read on the forward strand.
CTATGTGGTAAAACTGTTTCTACAAAATCATTATTAAAACTAATGATATAAACGAACATGATTTATAACAGCGATGACATAAATACCTCAAACTCTTATCTAATAGATGATTCATATCTAATAGTTTGATGGCATATTTTAAGATTTTTTCTATTTTTAATAAAAAGTACACCAAGAGTAGAATTTTTTTAATTGAATTACCAACTTGTATGCGTGATATGTTTCGGATATAATTAATAATTAATGTAATTTGATTTATTATAATTGATTATTTATTGTTTATTATAATTTTATTAAATAAAATTATTTGTAATTACATTTAAATAACTTATGCAAGATTCATCAAATCAAGTTGTAGAAGGAAAGTGACCAGAAAAAAATTAAAATATGATTAATCAAAGTAATTTAATCTTAAATATATGAAATCAATCTTTATTAGAAATATAATTATATAGTCATGTACCTTCCAAATTTAATGTCAAAAAATTCCTATAAATTCCTACCTTTTTTCCCTTAAATTTGTAAATTTCATCAAATACATTTCTTCATAATTACTATTATGAAGACTACCAACCACTCTGCCCTTGTTCAAGGCCTTCGGAAGATTAAGAAGACTGTCACCCAGTATGAGTAATTTGCTCTACTAATAGTGCTACCATTTGCATTTGCTCTTGCACATGTTTTTCCACATTGGATGAAGAAACTGGTGCAACTTGTAGAGAAAGGGAACATGCATAGTTTTGAATTATGGGATTTCACTGAAGAGAGCAACCCTAAAAATGATGAAGCCACTTATATTGTGAAGATGAAGCCATGTAAGGACTACACAATAGTTTGTGCGCATTTGTTCGAAAATTGTGGATTGAGATGTGGTGATGAGATTGAAGTCTGTTGGGATTCTAATTCGCACAATTTTAAATTCAATTTAATTAATTAGGATCTTATTTTGTTAAATCATATGATGATATTTGTGAGGAGTATGAATGATTTTTATAACTATATCTAAAAGAAAGTACTAACATTCAAATTTTATTATTTTTCTTTTTCCTATTTCTTAGAATGTCATGTTACTCTTCCATTTTATTTTATGTGTTTTAATTTAACAAGACATTAAGTTTATTAATGTAATGAAAACTTTTCAATCCTGTAGTAAAATGCCTATAATATATCCAAATATCACTAAAAAAAATTCATGATCAACAAAATATTTTCCCCAATTGTTCCTTTATGCTCTCTTTTATAAATACAATGAAGAATACTAAAATATCCTTCCTGTTATATAAATTACATATCAATTCCCCATAACAATGCTCATGTCAAGTCAATGTATTAACAATTTCTTCAACTGTTACTTCTGAATGAAAATTCTTTGGTAGAATGGGAATAATTGGGGGAAGAGAGGCACACAGAAAATGAATAGAAAAAATGAAAAGTTTGAATAAGAAATGACTTTTTGGTTAGATGCGTGAAATTGCATAAACATTTAATTTGAAAAAGTATAGAGCAAGAATGGATGATTTTGCATTTATTACCGATTTTTCATCATGAGTTGAGACCGATCAATCAGATAGATGAGAGAAATTTTGATTAGCTCATATATTAATTAACTCTATAGAATATTCAATAACCTTACCGATCTATTAGCAACAGATAGATCTACGTCAGGAAAAATTAGTACAAGAAGTCGTGGATACACTTATTAGTAATGATACAAGAGGACAACCAATGAGAGATGATCATAGTAAAGATTACAAGTCATTTTCTGATGTAATGTAATATAAATGCTAAACTTTATGTAATACATGAGCTCTAATTTCTACAAGATTTTTGACATTGATATGATGTTATAGTCCATTATTCTAAACTAGCTTTGGGAGGTATCAGGAAGGATTTGTAATGAACTATTGTTTCATACAAAAGAAATTATTTTCTGTGTTGCCTGAGAAATCTCACAGCCTCAGTAGCATTTGCAATCTCACTAATTAGATTGATGTATTTTGCAAATTCGAACTTTTGTTAATTTATTATAATTTCATTTATTACATGTTATATAGAATCACATGTAATCCAAAAAAGCACTATCAAACTAATGCTTTTTCAGAGTTGCGACTCGCTTGGACAGTGACCATCAAGGCCAACCAACCTGTCAAACCCATAACATACAGTAACAACATAACTTAAGATTTACAACATCTCAGAGAAGATTATTTTCATATACTTCACTAGGAAAAATAATGCACAATACTTATATAAAATGCTTTAGTATGACTCAATCTGCCTTAACTATTAGCTTCCAACAATAAATTTATAAAGTGAATTCATCTGATGACAAATAAGGATCCTTGATGAGTTTTTGTAGCACAATAAGATGGGATATTTGACATGAAACTAGTTCTCATCACAATTAGTACTAAGGATCCATGTTTGTCATTACATGTTTGTGTTGGAAGTGAAATCGTTAAATTTTTTTTGTCACATTTTCTTAACTTCTTTATTCATCTTCATTCCGTGTGGTCTCTTCTAATCTTTGGTGAGTTAAACTCCATTATTCTAACTAGACTTTACTATGTTGGTTGTTGAAATATCTGGACCAACTGTTGGTTTGATACATGGAGCTTACTTTGTGTAAATAATTATTACTAGATTCTCGTCGCCTTCAAAAAGTCTATTATTTCTAATGTCCATATAGTATAATAGATAGTTTGGGGTATAGTCTACAGTTTCTATAGCTGCATTGATTCCATCATAGAACACTAGACTCTTGACTAGTAGCCTCATTACTTAATACTTTAATTTCTTATGAGGTAAGGCAACGAGACGAGGTGAGGCGGCATGACGAGATGAGGTGAGATGTGTCACCTTTGAAAAAAAAAACAAGGATGCAACATTTAGAACATAATACATTAATTCTTTAATTAACCACAGCTGTACAACTCCATTTAAAAAAGTTGTTGACATTAACAATGACACAACTTTTCCTATATTTTTTATTTTCTTCACAATGAGTGGCCTTACTGCTTAATGTTTGGTAAGTTATCTAGTAATGAAGAAGAGAAGGATAGATTTAGGAACAAAGCTATAGAATTTGTGGAATGTATAAAAGCATACTCTGCACAATAAGTGGCTTTACTGCTTAAGATTTTCTTCTTCTACTCTAATTTAATGAAACCTCAACTTCTATTGCTAGATAAGTTGTGGACTATGTAAAAGCATAATTTGTTCTCATTTGAACATTGTGAATGCTTTGGAAATTAGTTCATTAAATCATTGTGAATGCTTCAGAAATTTGTTCTAGAAATGGTATTAACACACAACAGATTTCTACCCAGTTTATATTCATTTCATTTATTTTAGCCCTGTTTTTGTTTATTCCAGCTCTTCTTGCAGCTTTTCCTCTTTTCTTTCTAATGGAATTTTTCTATTTTTTGCAACTTTTGTTGGTGTTTCTAATAACACTTGATGAATATTGAAACTTTAAATTTATGCCTAGATTTTGTTCATTCTTCAGTCAACAAGTTTAGAAGAAGATGCACGAGCTCTTTATTAGTTTGCTATGAATGTTATGAAAATTTGATACTATAGTTTAGCTCAGGATGTTGTCTATGTTCGGATCACACACTCTGTCTATTCTCTCTCTCTCTCTCTCTCTATATATATATATATATATATATATATATCTTTTTTTTATCGAGATATTTAACAGCAATTTGTTGTTTGTTGATGAATATTTATTCTTGTGATATTAATTGTTGTGGGACCGTTGGTGGTTAATTAGAAACTAGAATAATTGCTCGTCTTTAATTGTTAATCTAGGACTAGAAATGTTGCTCGTAGATAATGCATAATCTAGGACTAGAAATAATGTTCGTCTCTAAAGATATTCTAGGACCAGGCCATTGATGGTTGCTAAAGCTATTTCTAGGACCAGTTGTTGATGGCCACTAAACAATTTTAACGACCTGAGAACATAAGTTTCCCAATAAATGGATGGTTTATTTGAGACCAGAAAACGTAGTCTCTAAAAGGATTTAGCGACCAGATTTATTCCCCATCCCAAAATCATTTTGCGACCAAGTTTTTAAACTCGTTGTTGTTAACCAATAGCGACGAAAGCTATTACGACGAGTGGCGACCATCTTTTTCAGGTCTCAAATGCACATTTGGGACCAGATTTGCCTTCTTTAGAGGCTATTTTTCCTGTAGTGTTAAAGCTTCTGTTGATGACCCTGAATACTTGTATACACATCATAAAAAATGCAGGCCAAATGACGTTAGTACATGGAATGTACAAGCATGTAAGGGGAATTCTAAAGCATAAACATAAGCTTGAACCGATAGAAAATAAACATACTTACCTCTTCTCAACTCAACGCAACTCAAAGAAGCATAGTTCAACTCAACTCAGAGAAAATAGGGTTCAACTCAATAATCAGATTTTCAACTCAGTGAAATAAGGCTCGACTCAGTAATAAGATGTCACGATCCAACCCACCGGGTCGTGCAGGCACCCACTCTAACACCTAAGTAGGAGAACCCTCATATACCAATAGTCAACCATGCAGAAAAATTTAAAGAAAACAGAGGTAATTACAATAAAACAATTTTATAAATAATACCCTTTTAAAATAAATTCTAGTTAAGACTTGTAAAGTAATTAACAACCCCAAAGACCTATTCTAAACAAGTACAAGAGCTACTAAAAGTATACATGGACGAGATAAATACAACACACAGTTCCCGCCCTGCTGAAGGAAAAATAGAAGCTGCTAGAGATTTTCTTTGTCTTCACCTAATGAAACGACACCAATTTTGCATCCAGACTATGTTAAAAGACATAGCAAGAGTAGTATCAGTACAAAATACACATATTCGTAGGTATCATGGGTCAACACGATGCCCACCACATATCATAAGAAACCAACTAGTCAGATCATGAAATAAATCACTCGCTTCTCCACCTTTATCCCGTTCATTGAAATACCTCCAATCACACTAGCATTCTAACTACTAACCCCTTTTTAATCAACCCACTTACCGGATTCTTGATCATAGCTTAACCATTCTAACACGTAGGAATTTTCCCAAGTACAAACACCACCAAATCAACTAATCGTACACGTCCTACCTTACTTCCTCGTCACATTACCAACCATAGTAACATAATACAATGCTTCAAACTTTCTTAAAACTAACCCAATCTCCTCTCCCACAAGGTGAAATCCATCCTACAATTTCCTTCACATACACTATCTCTACTCTCGCCAATACAACCCATGAACAACAAACTATAAATCGTCATAGAACGGGTCTGCTAAGTACAACATAAGTAACCAATACAATATTTTACTCACAAATGTATATCAACATATACAATATTGTTAACAAGTACCTGAACAACGAATAACTCACATTTATATCACATCATTGGTCCTCTCACGGAACCCAAACTCAAACAATTAGCATGTCAAAACGTGACAACCGATCCCAAGTTAGTGTGTCGGAATGCGGCAACCGATCCCATATTTTGCTGGAACGTGGCAATTCGATCTAAGTTAGTTATGACGAAACATAGTAATCCAATCCCATTCACACACCACAATCACAAACACAAGTATATCTTCAAGATAATACATTTAATTCATGAATTCATGGCAATGACATTCATCTATATCATTTACAAAAAGTGTGACCAACCTTGCAACATTCATACATATACAAGCATCATAATGAAGCAAGAACAAGCAAACATCACACAAACATAGAATCACAATCATCACCTACGAATTACTCCTCAGTCCCCGTCACATATATAGTAATTGACCATACTCAGCCCTAGTTCATCATTAGGCTTTCTTGTTAGGGTTTAATCACAATTCATCATAATTTCTCAATGTCATCACCTAAATTATCGAATGTAGCTTAAATTCATAAATCTACTTCGACTTTTGATTTCATGCCCTCATTCTTGACCCAATCTTATCCATGATAGCAATTCTAGGTTTTTCTAACAACTCATCAATTCCTCCTCACAATGCATAAACCCACATACTTTAAACTCTAAGGATTATCCATGTAATTCATCCGGTGCACGAAGGTCTACACAAAACACTACCATTTATTTACATATATCACGTAGTAAGCATGGGATTTAAAACTATTCAATTGTAAAAACCTAGCCTACCTAGGAGCCAAGCAGTTGTACGGTGTTTTTGACTTCAAATATGATTTTTCGGGCTTCACGACAGTAGATTTGTCCAAGGATCTGCAAGATTTCACCATCCCCATGCTAGAAATCTCCTTCTCCTTCCTTCGCAAGCTTAGAGCAGCTTTTATAAGGTTTCTAGGTTGTTTTACGACTTATTTAGGTAATTTAGGAAGATAGAGAAAAAATGATATCTTGCAATTCACATTTTGCCTTGCTTATCCCGCTTTGACACAAACTTACCCCGCCCTGGCGGCGGCGCCCAGTGGCACCTGGAGGGACAGTGGCCCAAATTTTTCTCAAATTCGTATATTTCCCAATAATGATGGTTTGGGTCGTTGCAATGGATACCAATTTACCCCTCATTCGTCCCCGAATGACTAGTCTATGGACATCACATGCTCTTGATTCGGGACACCCCTAACTATCAAATTGATCAAACATGGTAACTACGATGAATCATGATCTTTCAAGTAATTAACAAATAAAAAGGTATTATACCCTAAGACTAGGAGAAACTCTGAAGCAATATGCGAAGATCGAACACGTTCAACCCTACACAACCTGGCCTATCGGTGCGGCAACCCTCCCGCTATGGTGAGAGATCTCCCACTAAAGCGGGAGATCGTAAAGAATAAAGGGCGTAAATGGGGAATGGTTTCCTCATTTCATCCTTTTCTAACTCAAAACTCCCACAAATTCGCTCAACCCAACTGCTCGAAACGTCAATCCAAGGTAAACTTATCATTTCCCACTCTCATTACTTCATTACTTGATTAAACAACCATTGCATGCTATTATTTTATTGCTTAAATATGGTTTTTTGGGTAATTATTTGAAATTGAACTAGGTTGCTAGATTGCTATAATATACGAAGCATGGTTACTTCCCTTACGTCCCCAACATTTACACACCGTCTTGGGTGTAAGGACTTCATAAAAACATGGTTGAATGGTACAAAAATGGGTGGGGGAAGTTGAAAGGTCTTCTTAACATACACTCGAAATTGGGTACAATTTTGAGGTTATTTTGTTGAAATGATTGATTATTTATGTTCTAGGATAGTTAATATACTTTAATCTACTAGAATTCTATAGAAAACGGGGATTTTGGGGTGAAATGACACCATTGTCCCGCCTAGTGTTTGTCCTAGATGAAGGCCAATGTTGTGGCCTTCATCCCGCTGTGGCGGCCTTCATCATCTCGCTCTGGCTGGATTTTGGCCGCTGTGGGAGGATGTGCCAAACCAGTGGCCTTACCCTTAACACAAAATTTTCTCTTTCTCAAATTTATCTCTTACACTAATAGTCCTATCGCATTCTAACTTATATTCCACTTATTGCAGGCTTCTAAATGGTAGGACAAAACAACGAACACTTGCGCTTTATCCTGTTCCCTAATTCCGCGAGTCGGGAAAGGCATCATGATTATCGCAACACGGGGTTCTGTTGCTAAAGGGTTTTTGGTTTGAACAAGCTAGAGGAGAAGGCACTTGCCTTTTATGCTCGGTTGGTAGAGTTCGAGTGGATTCCTCTAACTGAGGCTCCCCCAGATACACGAGTTAACTTGGTGTGGGAGTTCTATGATATCCTCCCCACCATCCGCTGGGACGACCTTAGTCCCGCCATCTGCATTCGGGGAGTTGACATCCCCCTAAATCCCATTGCAATTAATGAGGCCCTAGAGGTACCGGAGGTGCCGAACAGTGCTTTTGAGAAGCGACTAAGAGAGATGAATATGGAGTGGCTGAGAGACACTCTTGTCGAGCCTACGTGTCGGGATCAAGTTTGTTGGGCTACTGTAGAGGGCATCACTAGTACGGACTGGTCACCTAATACTAAGAGGTGGCTACACTTGGTGACTAGGAGGATCTTTCCATCGGGAAACCGCACCGACGTGACCTTTCCCCGGGCTCTATGGTGGCATGCGCTATACAGGGTATTTAGCTGAACATGGGGGCACATATTTTCTCGGAGTGGAAGATGTTCTACCGAGGAAATAAGAAAGTATTTTTTCTCCCCGGTCACATTACTGCTCTATGAAAATGGGCAGGAGTGCCCCTATTCGATACTGACAAGGTACTTCCCATGGATCCCCCCTTCAGCCTCTTTTGGTTCGAACAGGTTCTACTTCTAGGGGCAAGAGGAGGAGGACAAGCAAGGCTAGTAGCAGTAAGGGGCCAAGGATTCAAACGAGGAGGACCCACTCTCAGGTGTACGGGTTAAGGAGGACTTAGCGGCTTTTTGGGAGAGGATGGGGAATGCCTACACTGAATTCACTCCGATCTCACCCAGCACTACCATGGAGGTTGAAATGCTCCGCCGCCAACTGCGCAAGGAGAGGAGAAAGGGTGTGGTCAAGGATCATCTGATGCTTCGAATGTGTAAGATGGTTAAGGCCATATTTACTTGCATGTCCCCCCGGCAAAGAACTTCCCCGACTCGAGCCACCGAATTTCAGGGATTTCTGTATGCTGAATGAGGCTTGGAATGGCGTGACACTCCCAGAGAGCCTTGATTCAGACAGTGAAACTACCCAGTCCGAAAGTCCTTGATCAGCTTTCCCTTTGCCACTCTTGGGCTTGTAAATTTAGGACAACTTGTTTTTACCCTTCGACTCTCTAAGCTTTGAAGCACATGGATGCTAGTTTTTGGCTGTCTGATGCAGCCCTATATTTAAGTCTGAAGTTTCATAATCTGCCTATTTCTATTACTAAACACTGTTCGGAACTGCAGGGATTTGCTGGGATCCAATTCGGGGTTTGAAATGTTTTATGAGGGAAAAACAGGGAAGGCTGGGTGAGGTTCTGCTTCGCCCCGTCCTACTCTGATGGAGTAATTCCCGCTGTGGCGGCATCTCTAAGGCGGGAATGGTCCCGCACCAGTAGCTCCGACGGGACTAGAAACTAGGCAAACAATTTGCGGGTTCTTCTCGCATCCTTCTATCATTTTCCCGGTTCCCTTTTTTACCGTTTAATCGAACTTCTAAATTTTCCCCGCTAGGGTACATGATACTCGGGCCATATCGTTATAAGCAACTCAGCACCACAACCCATACATCCCCACAATATACCCAGACATTTCAACTTACATAATTTACACAAATTAGCCAACACATTGCGCATACTAAAGGTTCAAGTACACATATATAATGCATGAATTGACATCCTTACACTTTAACAGGTACGTTTTTACATTCACCGTTAATCCAATCTAGACACACAACACCGTTCCCAAAACCATGCCACACGCATCCACTATAACACCTCCACATCATCTGTAAATCAGTCTCCCAAGAATACTTCCACATACACAGTTATTTCACTCAACACGGAGTACACAATTACAGTTAATTCAAACAACAAGAATCACACAAGCCCAGTTATTTCAAGAAATAAGAAGCACACCTTCATAATTCCCAAAATACAATGCACATCCAATTTCAATTTATTACTTAGTTCGTTCCATAAATGACCATTACTGGTCTTCCATGCTCCTTAAAGCCCCTAAGGCCAGATACCAATTGGAACCTTCCAGTTCCAATTAAATTGTTGGTGTCCCTTCTATCGTATCAATGACATGTAGTTCACATCGTTGAGATAACAACTGGAATCGAGAAATACCAATTGGACTCAACTCATACCACAAGCGACACTTCGCACGAATGGAGAGAATGAATAGAACGATTTCCTAAAAAGCTCCCTAGTCTCTAGTAGATTATATGTGGATATCAACACATCAATCCAAATGAGGCTAGTTCACAATTTTCTCTTGTACAGGGAGACCGGTAACCTAGGCTCTGATACTAATTTGTCACGACCCAACCCACCGGGCAATGCGGGCACCCACTCTAACACCTAAGTAAGAGAACCCTCATATCACAATAGTCAACCATGCCGAAAAATTTAAAGAAAATAGATGTAATTACAATAACACGATTTTATAAATAATACCCTTTTTAAATAAATTCTAGTTAAGACTTGTAAAGTAATTAACAACCCCAAAGACCTAGTGTAAACAGATACAAGAGCTACTAAAAGTACACATGGACAAAATAAATAAAAGACACAGCTCCCACCATGCAAAAGGAAAAATAGAAGCTACTGGAGATTTTCTTCGTCTTCACCTAATGAAACGTCACCAATCCTGCATCCAGACTATATCAAAAGACATAGCAAGAGTAGTATTAGTACAAGACACACTTACTAGTAGGCAACATTGATCAACCCGATGCCCACAACATAACATAAGAAACAAACTAGTTAGATCATGACATAAACCACTCGCTTCTCCATCTTCTCCCCTTTCATTGAAATACCTCCAATCACACTAGCATTCCTTTTTAATCAACTCACTTACTGGATTCTTGTTCATAGCTAACCATTCTAACACGTAAGAATTTTCCCAAGTACATACACTACCAAATCAACTAACCATACATGTCCTACCTTACTTCCTCATCACATTACCAACCATAGTCACATAATACAATGCTTCAAACTTTCTTAAAACTAACCCAATCTCCTTTCCCCCAAGGGGAAATCCATCCAACAATTTCCTTCACATACACTATCTCTACTCTCACCATTACAACCCATGAACAACTAACTATAAATCGTTATAGCACGGGTCCACTAAATACAACATAACAAACCAATACAATACTTTACTCACAAATGTATATCAGCATAAACAATATTGTCAACAAGTACTCGAACAACAAATAACTCACATTTATATCACATCGTTGGTGCTCTCACGAAACCCAAACTCAAATAGTTAGCATGCCGAAACGTGGCAACCGATCTTAAGTTAGTGTGCCAGAACGTGGCAGCCGACCTCACGTATAGGTCAGAACATGGCAATCCGATCCCATATTATGCAGGAACGTGGCAGTTCGATCCAAGTTAGTTATGCCAGAACATGGCAATCATATCCCATTCATACACCACAATCACAAACACAAGTACATTCTCAAAATCATACATTTAAGTCATGAATTCATGGCAATGATATTCATCTATCTCATTTACAACAAGTGTGACCAACCTTACAACATTCATATATATGCAGGCATCATATTGAAGCCAGAACAAGCATACATCACACAAACATAAAATAACAATCATCACCTACGAATTATTCCTCAGTCCCCATCACATATATAATAATTGACCATACTCAGCTCTAGTTCATCGTTAGGATTTCTTGTTTGGGTTTAATCACAATTCATCATAATTTCTCAATGTAATAACCTAAGTTATCGGATGTAGAATACATTCATAAATCTAGTTCCACTCTTGATTTCATGCCCTCATTCTTGACCAAATCTTATCCATGATAGCAATTTTAGGTTTTTCTAACAACTCATCAATTCCTCCTCATAATGCTTAAAGCCACATACTTTAAACTCTAAGGATTATCCATGTAATTCACCCGGTGCACTATGGTCTACACACAACCCTACCATTCATTTACATATATCACGTAGTACGCATAGATTTAAAACTACTCAATTGTAAAAAACCTAGCCTACCTAGGCGCTAAACAGTTGTATGGAATTTTTTACTTCGAATACAGTTTTTCGGGCTTCACAACAGTAGATTTGTCCAAGGATCTGCAAGATTTTACCATCCCCACGCTAGAAATCTCTTTCTCCTTCCTTCCCAAGCTTAGAGCAACTTTTTTGAGATTTCTAGGGTGTTTTATGATTTATTTAGGTATTTTAGGATAATAGAGTAAAAAAGATTTTTGGCAATTCACATTCTGCCTCGCTTATCCTGCTTTGGCGCCAACTTATCCCTCTCTGGCCGTGGCGTCCACTGGCACCTGGCCTCCCCTGGCGGGATAGTGGCCCAGATTTTTCTCAAATTCTTGTTTTTCCCAATAATGACGGTTAGGGTCATTACAATGGATACAAATTTTCAACTTATTCATCCCCAAACAGCTAGTCTATGGACATCACACGCTCTAGGTTCGGGACACCCCTAACTACCGAATTGATCAAACATGGTAACTACGATGAATCACGACCTTTCAGTTAATTAACACATGAAAATGTACTACACCTTAAGACTAGGAGAAACTCTTAAGCAATACGCGAAGATCGAACACATTCAACCCTACACAGCCTAACCTGCCGAGGTGGCAACCCTCCTACTGTGGTGAGATATCTCCCGCTAAAGCGGGAGATCAAAAGTAGTAAAGGGCGTAAATGGGGAATGGTTTCCTCATTTCCTCCTTTTCTAACTCAAAACTCCTAAAAATTCTCTCAACCCAACAACTCAACACGTCTATCCAAGGTAAACTTCTAGTTTTCCACTCTCATTACTTCATTACTTGATTAGACAACCATTGCATGTTATTATTTGATTGCTCAGATACGGTTTTTGGGGTAATTATTTGAAATTGAACTAGGTTGCTAGATTGCTATAATATACGAAGCATGGTTACTTCCCTTACGTCCCCAACATTTACACACCATCCTGGGCGTAAGGATTTCATAAAAACATGGTTGAATTGGTACAAAAATGGGTGGGGGAAGTTGAAAGGTCTTCTTGACATACACTTGAAATTGGGCACTGTTTTGAGGTTTTTTTGTTGAAATGATTGCTTATTTATGTTCTAGGATAGTTAATATACTCTGATCTGCTAGAATTCAGTCGAAAAAAGGGATTTTAAGGCAAAAAGACACCATTGTTTTGCCTGCTGTTCGTCCTAGATGAAGGCCACTGTGGCGGCCTTAATCCCACTGTGGCGGCCTTCATCATCTCGCTCTAGATGGTTTTTTGCTGTTGTGGCAGGATATGCCAGACTAGTGGCCTTACCCTTAACACAATTTTTTCTCTTTCTCAAATTTATGTCTTACACTTATGGCCCTATCACATTCTAACTTATATTCCACTTATTGCAAGCTTCTAAATGGTTGGACAAAATAAAGAACAATTGCCCTTCATCCAGTTCCCTTATGCCGCGAGTCGAGAAAGGCATTATGAATATCGCAACATGAGGTTCTGTTGAGAGAGGGGTTTTTTGCTGAACAAGCTAGAGGAGAAGGGACCTACCTTTTATGCTTGGTTGGTAGAGTTCGGGTGGATTCCTCATCAGTCTCCCCCAGATACATGAGTTAACTGGGTGCGGGAGTTCTATGATATCTAGCCCACCGTTCGCAGAGACGACCCTATTCTCGCCATCTGTATTTGGGGAGTTGACATCCCACTGAATGCCACTGCAATTAATCAGGCCCTAGAGGTACCGAAGGTCTTGAACCATGCATTCGAGAAGCGACTAATAGAGGTGGATCTAGAGTGGTTGAGAGACACTCTTGTCTAGGCTACGCGCCGGTATCCGATTTATTGGGCTACTGCAGAGGGCATCACTAGTACAGACTGGTTACCTAATGCTAAAAGGTGGCTACACTTGGTGACTAGGAGGATCCGCCCATTGGGCAACCACACTGACGTGACCTTTCCTGGCCTCTGGTGGTGGCATGCGCTATACTTGGTATTTAGTTGAACGTGGGGGCACAGATTAACATGGAGTGGAAGATGTTCTACCGGTACAATAAGAAGGCGTTCTTTCTCCCCTGTCTCATTAATGCTATATGCAAACGGGCAGGAGTGCCCCTATTCGATGCTGACGAGGTACTTCCCATGTATCCTCTCCTTCACCATCTTTTGGTTCAGACAGGTCCTACCTTTATGGGCAAGAGGAGGAGGACAAGCAAGGCTAGTAGTAGTAACACGAACATGGATTCAGACGAAGAGGACCCACTCTTAGGTGCACGGGTTGAGGAGTACTTAGCGGTTGTTTGGGATAGGATGGGGAGTGCCTACAGTAAATTCACTCTAGTCCAACTCAACACTACCCTGGAGGTCGAAATGCTCCATCGCCAGCTGCGCAAGGAGTGGAGAAAGGGTGTGGTCAGGGATCGTCTGATGCTGCGGATGTGGAAAATGGTCAAGGCCATATTTACTTGCGTGGCCCCCAGCAAGGAACTTCCCCAACTCGAACCACTAGACTTCCGAGATTTCTATATGCTGAATGAGGGCATAAGAAATAAACTAGTAAGATCGTGAAATAAACCACTCTCTTCTCCACCTTCACCACTTTCATTGAAATACCTCCAATCACACTAGCATTCTAACTACTAACCCCTTTTTAATCAACTTAGTTACCAGGTTCTTGATCATAACTTAACCATTCTAACACGTAAGAATTTTCCCAAAGTATAAACACCACCAAATCAACTAATCGTACACGTCCTACCTTACTTCCTCATCACATTACCAACCATAGTCACATAATACAATGCTTCAAACTTTCTTAAAACTAACCTAATCTCCTTTCCCCCAAGGTGAAATCTATCCAGCAATTTCCTTCACATACACTATCTCTACTCTCGCTATTACAACCCATGAACAACCAACTATAAATTGTTACAGCACGGGTCTACTAAGTACAACATAACAAACCAATACAATACTTTACTCACAAACATATATCAGCATATACAATATTGTCAACAAGTACCCGAACAACGAATAATTCACATTTATATCACATCATTGGTGCTCTCACAGAACCCAAACTCAAATAGTTAGCATGCCAGAATGTGGCAACCGATCCCAAGTTAGTGTGCCGGAACGTGGTAGCCCATCCCATGTTTATGCCGGAAAGTTGCAATTGGATCCCATATTATGCCAAAACGTGGCAATCCGATCCAAGTTAGTTATGTCAGAATGTGGCAATCCGATCTCATTCACACACCACAATCACAAACACTAGTACATCATCAAGATCATACATTTAAGTCATGAATTCATGGCAATGATATTCATGTATTTCATTTACAAGAAGTGTGACCAACCTTACAACATTCATACATATACAAGCATCATAATGAAGCAAGAACAAGCATACATCACACAAATATAGAATCACAATCATCACCTATGAATTACTCCTCACTCCCCATAACATATATAATAATTTACCATTGTTGTTTGCGTAATCAAGACACAACTTTCGATGCAAGTGTCTACGATTGTACAATAGTTTAGTAACCCAGCCAAGGGTTGGGATCGTTCCCAATAGAGTGGTTTTGAGAACTAATAGAAAAATAAAACTTAGTTCTAATTAGCGGTAGCTAAAGACATTAACGATTAAAAACATTATAAATTAAAGGGGGACAAAAGAATGTCAATTAACAATGCGGAGTTTTGTCACTAATAAGTAAAATAGCAAAATAAAAAAGGGTTTCTAAGTAATGAGTGGGGATCCTTAGGATGTGACGAAAATACAGGTTAAGCTAGATTATTGGGTACATGCTTTCGATAGAAGATTCATAGAATAACTGTGAATAGGCTAAACTTTAAGGGGGATAAGCTCTCTCTCGATCAACTTACCCTATTTCAAATGCATTCCTCTCGGACACCCACTTGCCGCATGAATACCAGCCAACGCCTTAACCCACTCATTCTCTTGAGCTGAGTGTGTTGACATGGAACTAGGGTTCAATCTATCGAGCTGAATATCATGTCGACCCACTCACACTGGCCATCAATCTAGTGGTCGTAGTTTTACGACCTCTATCTTGAGCAAGCCTTTACACATAAATAAACTTGTATTTGCAACTACAAATTCATTAAATTCATCCACAACCACTATAGGAAATCACATTTAAACTACGAATAGACTATCAACAAGAAAAACCCAACAATTATCTTAACCCATATTTGCTAAATCACACTCCAAGAATTGGGGTTTTTAGCCACACATGTATAACAGATAGAAATTTATACCAAATTGAGCTTGCATTCAACTAGGTATGAAGATTTAATTCTTGATACATGATAAAATTGAAGAATCCAAGAGACCCAAATCCAAATCTTGAAGATGAAACCTTTTGGAACTTTTAAGTCTTCAAAACCCTCTCAAACTTAGAGCAAAATTATCAAAAAATATTATTCTATATGAAAATTATAATAATTGTTTGACACTTAAAACTACAACTCTAACTAATATTTATAGTTTTCACAAATTTATGCTGCAGAGGATCATTCGGCGTCATTAGTCGAAATCACCGATTTGATCAGCGATTCCCTCTTTGGTGTAGTTCATCGCCGTCTAGCACCAGCCTTCAGCATCTTCGTGCTCTAAGTCATTGGGTGACATGGTACTGCTTCGTCGATCTACTCGGCGATGTGCCGACTGCTCCATTTTACCGTCAAATTGATCCTTTCCTTCAAGGCTCAGCATACTGGAAGAAAAGACGAAGTAAAACCTATCGGTACGTCACCAAGTGGACTTGGCAATCATCAAGCTTTCATTTCTTCGTTCTTTTCGGCCTTTTTGCTCCTTTTTGCCTAGTAGTGTCCATGCTTTGCCTCAAACTCAAAATATCTGAAACTCAAGGTTATTCATCAGTAATTGAGACAAAACAAGCATTTGAGGACACTATTCCAATTAAAATATAGCCCTAAATGAGTCCAATCTGTGGACTCATCAATGATACTCAGCCTTAGTTCATCATTAGGATTTCTTATTAGGGTTTAATCATAATTCATCATAATTTCTCAAGTCATCACTTCAATTATCGGATGTAGCATACATTCATAAATATAGTTCCACTCTTGATTTCATGCCCTCATTCTTGACCGAAACTTATCCATGATAGCAATTCTAGGTTTTTCAAATAACTCATCAATTCCTCCTTACAAGGGATAAACCCACATACTTTAAACTCTAAGGATTATTCATGTAATTCACCCGGTGCATGAAGGTCTACACACAACCCTACCATTGATTTACATATATCACATAGTAAGCACAAATTTAAAACTACTCAATTGTAAAAACCTAGCCTACATAGGCTCCAAGCAATTGTATGGAGTTTTTGACTTCAAATCCAATTTTTTGGGCTTTGCAACTGTAGATTTTTCCAAGGATCTGCAAGATTTCACCATCCCCATGCTAGAAATCTCATTCTCCCTCCTTCCCAAGCTTAGAGCAGCTTTTCTGAGGTTTCTAGGGTGTTTTACAACTTATTTAGGTATTTTAGGAAGATGGAGAAAATAAGATTTCTCGCAATTCACATGCTGCCTCGCTTATCCCACTATGGCGCCAACTTGCCCCGCCCTGGCAGAACAGTGGCCCAGATTTTTCTCAAATTCTTCTTTTTCCCAAAAACAACGATTCGGGTCGTTGCATAAGATATTCAACTCTGTGAAACGTAGTTCAACTCAATTTAGAGAAAATAGGGCTCAACTCAATAATAAGATATTCAACTCAGTGAAATAAGGCTCAAATTGATGATAAGAATTTTGACCTTGTGAAACATAGTTCAACTCAACTCATAGAAATAGGGCTCAACTCAACAATGAGAGACTCAACTCTATATACTCAACTCTGGATACTCAACTCAATATAAAGCAACAATAAAAGAGGCAATGTATGGAAAGTTGTTTTAAAAAATAGATAGCAACTCATTGTATTGAAGAATACAATATTAACTAAGTTTTTATATAAAAATACAATATAACTCTATGGGGATTCTCAAACCGACAACTATCAGAATGAGCTATGTGATGATACAACGTCTAGGCCACACAACCAGAACTGTCCTATACTTTGCCATAGTATGGAACATACTACTAAGTGGATCCACTAGTCTATGCTAAAAAGCATTAAGGAATAATCTAAAAAGTATGACCCTTTCTAACCATGTTGGATACATGGTTTATGTGAATTATCTGAATGAGTTAGGAGTACTATAAGTTTTGGGTAAATAAGGGTCATAAACCATGTAGCCAACGTGGGTAGAAAAGGGTCATAATTTTAGATGATTCCTTAGTGCTTTTTAGCATAGAATAGTGGATCCAGTTAGTAGTTAGGTTATATGCCCTCGGCAAGGTACAGGACAGCCCTGGCGGCGTGAAGTAAAATGTTGTATCATCACATAGCTCTTAAGTTATGGTTGTAGATTAGAGAAACTCCCACATTTATATTTTGTATTCTTATCTACATAGAGATTACTTGTATTTTCAAATACAAATAGAGTTTATACTATATTCGTGCATAGAAAATGAGTTTCATTCTATTTTTGAATACACAGAGTTGTTATCTATGTTTTAAAAGCTTTTATTTACATTGCATTTACATAATTGATTTATATTGAAATGAGTTGAGTTGAGTTGAGTTGAGACCAGGTATGTTCCTTCAGTTCCTTTCAAGCTTATATTTTGTTTTAGAATTCCCATCGCATGCTCGTACATTCAATGTACTGATGCCAGTTGGCCTGTATCTTTTTCTGATGCAAATACAGGTAACCAGGATCAACATCTACCACATCATTGATCCAGTTGAGCTTCAAAGTTGTTGGTCTGCCTCTTTACTTCTGAAGGATCCCCTTTTTATTGCTTTATCAGTTTAGTTTATTAGGATGGCGTGGGTCTTATCCCGATGTCCATCTCAGTTGTTGGAGGCTTCATAGAAAGGTAGTTGATGTTAGTTCTTCAGTCTTTTCCATTTCAGTTATGTTGAGACTTGAGTTGCCATATTGGTCAGTTGAATGTTGATCTTTAATACATTCTAAGTTATTTGTTGAGACAATTTAGTTTGATTGTATTTCAATACTTTATTTTATTATGAGTAAGTCTTCCCCTAAGAGTTAAGCCAGGCCAAAGGTTCACCTGGGGACAATAATGATTCACGAGTGCCAGTCCCGCCTAAGGTATAGGCTCGGGGTGTGACAAACTTTGTATCAGAGCACAGAGTTCAAGAGTCCTAGGGAGTCTATGAAGCCATGTCTGTAGAGTCCTAGTTATTCGTGTGAAGCATGCCACAACTATGAGGTTGTGACACTTAGGAACTATCTCACTTCTTTCATACTCATTTCATACGATAGAGTTTATCTGTAAAAAGTTTCTTCTAATTTGTGCTTACGCATGTCTTTCAGATCATGCCTCCACAAAGACCTGTTAGAGGTCATCCCGCTAGAAGGAATGTTGAGCCACAGGATCAATGGGTACCTAATCCACTAGAAGTGCAACCCCAAGGAGAGGTCAACAATGCTGAGTTTCGTGAAGCTATCCGGATGTTAAGTCAAGCTATAGCCAATCAATTTGGATAGAGAGAGAATCGACAGGAAATGACTCATACTTCAAGGATCTGTGAGTTCTTAAGGATAAATCCTCCAAGATTCACTGGTTCAAGTGTCACTAAGGATCCAAAAAACTTTGTTGAAGAGCTTCAAAAGGTTTTTGAGATTATGCGTGTTGTTCATGCTAAAAGGGTGGAACTAGGTACATACCAAATGAAGGGTGTCACTAGAATTTAGTTTGATCAATGAAAAATGAATAGAGCTAAAGGTGCACCACTTATGAGTTGGGCTTTATTTGAGGAGGCTTTCTTGAGGAATATTTTCTCTCGTAAACTAAGAGATGAAAATGTGCGAGAATTTATCACTCTTAAGTAGGAATCTATGAGTGTTCATTAGTACAGTCTTAAGTTCACCCAACTTTCCCGATATGCTCTAGAGATGATTGTTGACATGAGAAGCAGGATGAGTTTGTTCGTTATTTGGTTGTCTCACCTGTCAAGTAAGAAAACCAAGGTAGCTATGTTGATAGGATATATGGACATAGCAAGGATGATGATCCATGTGCAACGAGTTGAGGAAGAATAGCTAAAAGAGAGAGAGGTGTTTCAAAATAAGAGAGCTAAGACAGGGAATGAGTCCGGACAGTAGAAGAGTAATGCCAATCGGTCATCTTTCCACCAAAAACAAAAGAAACCAGCTCTATCATCTACTAGTGCACCTGCACCAAGGAACAAAAGTGAGTTCCAAAATCAGAATTCACAGAATTTCAGAGCTAGACCTGTGCATTCTCAAGGTAATGTGGCACAAGGGGGTAATAAGACTCTTGCATATGCTAAGTGTGGTAGAAGCCACTCAGGGGTGTGTCGTGATGGCTCAACTGGTTGCTTCAAGTGTGGTCAGAATGGTCATTTTATTAGAGAGTGTCCTAAGAATAGAAAGGTAATGGTAATTGGGGCAATAGAGCCCAATCTTCTTTAGTTGCTCCGCCAGACAGAGCTGCATCTGGAGGAGCTACTACTTCAGTGGCAGGTAGAGGAGCAAAACTGCTTATATGCTATCACTAGTAGCCAAGAGCAAGAGGATTCGCTAGATGTTGTCACTGGTATGATCCAAGTCTTTAGCTTTTCTAGATCCAGGAGTGAGTCTATCTTTTGTGACTCCTTATGTTGCGATGAATTTTGATGTTCTTCCTAAGAAACTTCTTGAGCCCTTCAGTGCTTCCACACCTGTTGGTCAGTCTATTTTAGCTGAGACAGTCTATCGTTGTTGTACCATTTTCTTCAATCACAAGAGCCCCACACCTGACTTAGTTGATTTAGATATTGTAGATTTTGATGTCATTCTAGGTATGGATTGGCTTCAAACCTGTTATGCCTCAGTTGATTGTAGAACTCGAGTTGTTAAGTTCCAATTTCTTAATGAGCTAATTATAGAGTTGAAAAGTAGTTCAGCAGTGCCTAAGGCTCATTTTATTTTGTACCTTAAGGTAAGAAAGTTAGTTTCCAAGGGGTGTGCCTATCATTTAGTCCGAGTTAATGACTCTAATGTTGAGATACCTCCTATTTAGTCAGTTCCAATAGTAAAAGAGTTTCCAGAAGTCTTTCCAAATGATCTTCCTAGGTCCCTCCTAAGAGAGAAATAGACTTCGGTATAGATATTCTTTCTGATACTTGTCCTACATCTATTCCGCCTTATAAGATAGCACTAGCAGAGTTGAAAGAGTTGAAATAGCAATTGAAAAATCTCTTAGAGAAAGGTTTTATTTGACCAAGTGTCTCACCTTGGGGTGCTCCAGTCTTATTTATGAGAAAGAAGGATGGTTCTCTTAGAATTTGTATAGATTACCGTCACTTGAACAAGGTTACTATCAAGAATAAGTATCCTCTTCTGAGAATTAATGATCTTTTCGATCAACTTCAGGGTGCCACTTGTTTTTTGAAGATAGACCTTAGGCTAACATCAGTTAAGAGTAAGGGAATGTGATATTCCAAAGATAGCTTTCAGGATCCATTATGATCAGTATGAGTTCCTAGTTATGTCATTTGGTTTGACCAATGCGCCTGCAGCGTTCATTGATGACATACTAAACTATTCGAGGAATAAGGAAGATCATGCTAGCCATCTCAAAATAATTCTCCAAACTCTAAAGGATAGAGATTGTATGCTAAATTCTCTAAGTTTGAGTTTAGGCTTGAGTCTGTGGCATTCTTAGGTCACATTGTTTCCGGTAATTGAATTATAGTTGATACTCAGAAAATAGAGGCAGTGCAGAATTGTCCTAGACCCACATCTCCAACTAATATTAGGAGTTTCTTGGGATTGGCTAGATATTATAGAAGGTTTGTCGAGGGGTTCTCATCTATTTTGTCCCCTTTGACCAAGTTGACTCAGAAAATAGTGAAGTTTCAATGGTCTGAAGCTTGTGAGAAAAGCTTTCAGGAATTGAAAACTAGGTTACTTTTGCCTAGTATTGACCTTACCAAAAGGTACGTAAACTTTTGTTGTGTATTGTGATTCGTCCAGAGTTGGATTAGGTTGCGTGTTATTGCAGAATGGTAAAGTTATAGGTTATGCCTCCAGACAACTGAAATTTTGTGAGAAGAATTATCCAACCCATGATATTGAGTTGGCTTCCATAGTATTTGCTTTGAAAATATGGCATCATTATCTTTATGTTGTTCATGTGGATGTGTTCACCGATCACAAGAGTCTCCAATATGTGTTTAGTTAGAATCAGCTTAATCTTAGACGAAGAAGGTGGTTAGAGTTACTCAAAGATTATGACATGAGTATTCTATATCACCAAGGTAAGGCTAATGTTGTTGTTGATGCTTTGAATAGGTTGTCTACGGGTAGTATCACCTATGTTGAAGAAGAAAAGAGAGAGTTAGCAAAAGATGTACACATACTTGCACGATTAGGAGTCGACTAATGGATTCCAGTGAAGGAGGAGTAGTGGTGATGAATGGGTCTGAATCATCATTAGTGTTAGAAGTGAAAGAGAAACAAAACCAACATCCTATTTTCCTTGAATTGAAGGCAAATGTTCATAAGCAAAATGTAATGGATTTTGAATAAGGGGGAGATGGTGTATTGAGGTATCAAGGTAGATTGTGTGTACCAAGGGTAGATGAACTCCAAGAGAGGATCATGGAGGAAGCTCATAGCTCCAGATATTCTATCCATACGGGTTCCAAAAATATGTATCATAATTTGAGAGAAGTACATTGGTTGAATAGTATGAAGAAAGGTATTGCTGAGTTCGTTGCAAAATGCCCAAATTATCAACAAGTTAAAGTAGAGCACCAAAGGCCTAGTGGTATGGCTTAGAATATAAAACTTCTGAAATGGAAGTGGGAGATGATCAATATGGATTTCATTACTGGCTTGCCACGATCTCGCAGGTAATATGATTCTATTTGGGTGATTATGAATTGAATGACAAAATCAGCCCACTTTTTGCTGGTAAAGACTACCCATTCAGTGGAGGATTATGTTAAGTAATATATTAAAGAGGTAGTAAGAATTCATGGAGTTCCATTTTCCATTATTTCAAATAGAGGTGCACAATTAATTGCACAGTTTTGGAAGTCATTCCAGAAAGGCTTGGGTTCAAAGGTGAACTTGAGTACTGCTTTTCATCCTTAGACAAATGGTCAAGCAGAGCACACTATTTAGACTTTAGAAGTTGTGTTGAGGGCCTGTGTGATTGATTTCAAGGGTAATTTGGATGATCACCTACCTCTCATTGAGTTTTCTTACAATAATAGTTATCATTCTAGCATTTAGATTGCTCATTATGAAGCTCTTTATGGGAGAAGATGAAAATCTCCTATTGGATGTTTTGAGGTTGGTGAAGCTGGGTTGATAGGACCAGACTTAGTTCATCAAGCTATGGAGAAAGTGAAGTTATTCAAGAAAGGTTGAAAACATCGCAGAGTCATCAGAAATCCTACGCTGATGTTAGGAGAATAGACTTAGAGTTTGAAGTAGATGATTGGGTGTACTTGAAGGTTTCACCTATTAAGGGTGTTATGAGATTTGGTAAGAAGGGAAAACATAGTCCCCAGTATATTGATCCTTATAGAATATCTAAAAGGATTGGTACTGTAGCTTATGAGTTGGAGCTACCATAAGAGTTAGCAGGAGTTCATCCGGTATTTCACATTTTTATGTTGAAAAAGTGTATGGGTGATCCTTCACTAATAGTACCAACTGAAGATATTGGTATGAAGGATAACTTGTCATATGAGGAGATTCCTGTTCAGATTCTAGACCGCCAAGTTCGCAAGTTGAGAACCAAGGAAATAGCATCAGTCAAAGTTCTGTGGAGAAATCAGTTTGTTAAGGAAACTAGTTGGAAGCTGAGGACGATATGAAGAAGATATATCCACATCTCTTTGAGCCCAGAGAAATTCAAGATCAAGGTACTAATTCTCTTCTTGGTACTCTTTTATTGATATAATGAATGTGTTAGATTTGTTTGTTGGGTATTTGAGCTAAATGTTACTAAGAGTAATCTCATTCGAGCACAAATGTTCCCAGGAGGGGATATATTGTAACACCCCTCATTAGAAAGACTAGATTTAGAAAGAAAACCATTTTTTAGAAAGATCAAATTTGGAATGTTTGGCAAGTTTTGTTAAGTATGAGTTTTGGGTCAACTTTAAATGACCATAACTCTCAGTACAGGATAAGTTAGGAGTGCGATAAGATATCAAATGAAAATATTTGAATTATCTATCTAATGCCACCGATTTTTCTAATTATCGAGCTTGTATAAGGGTGATATGCCCGTTCGAAGTAGGGCTGTCAAGATAAGGAAAGTTAACCGGATTTCAAAGAGGTATTTTGGACTTTTCCAAAACCAATTGGTTTAATTCATTTTTATTAAATTATTTGGGGTCTAAACTGAGTTAGTTCAGTTTACAAAAATTAAGAATTACGCTATGGCTTTGAGAGAAGAAAAAAGAGGAGAAAAGTCAGGGCGTTCTTGGAGATTTCTTGCAGAATCAAAATCGTTTCACCAAGGGTTGATCCCTAAAGAGTTATGTGAGACTTTCCTAGCGTTGAGTTTCTTCACCCATGCACCAATCATATTTAGCTCAGCGAAATTCGTTCTAGAAAGTTGAAAGTTTGATAATCTTGAATTGTGTTCTTGAAATTGACTTTCGTTCATGAGATTTGGTGGGATTGTTGAGTTCTTGATGGAATCGTGTTGATCTTAGAGTTGTGTTTGATTAGATTCTTGTGTACATATACTGGTATCTGAATCTAAAGATAAATTAAGAAAATAAACAAATTTAGGCAAATTGTGGTTAGAAAATGAAGAAGGATAAAGTTGGGTGAAATAGGCAACCCAGTCCGTGTCGCAGACTTGCCTCCCCTTTTTTTTTAAATTTTCTCCACGTCGAAGAGAGGTCGTGGACCCCTCTGCCTAAAAATTTATTTCGCGACCAAATAATTAAATACATCTCTGTGTCATGGACTTGCTTGTAGACAGTGATTTCTTGATCGTTTCTCATGCTTAACTATCTAAAAATACTCCTAAACAACACGAGATCTTTCCTATCATAAATCACAACCTTAAATCCATAAATTTTAAATTCAAGGAAAGTTAAGAGCCAAGTCTAGAGAGATCTTAGAGTCCTTTCAAAAGTCTTTTGAAAATGCTTTAAACTTATTTTAAGACTTGAGTTTTAAGTTACGTAAGGAGTAAAGAGTGAAGTTTATTTCTTCAAAAGAGTATATGGGGACTATGTATTCCCTAAGAGTAACTGTTTTCACATTTGATCAAGAAAGGAAACACCAATTTCAAAAAGAGCCTTTGAACTAGTTTTCACTAAAGAGTAAATGTTTTCACATTTAATCAAGAAAGGAAACACCGATTTCCAAAAGAGCCTTTGACCTAGATTTCATTAAAGAGTAAATATTTTCATATTTAATAAAAAGACGAAACACTCATTTACAAAAGAGCTTTTGGGGCTATTTTTTGAGCAATTATCTCAAATCACAGAAAGAGTTATGTTTTTTAACATATGAGCTAGTTACATTTTTGGGAGTAGTATTGAGCACCAATATGGGGGATAGATCAGACAACTCACAGGCCACATAAACCATGTAGCCAATATGGGTAGAAAGGGGTCATACTTTTTAGATGATTCCTTAGTGCTTTTAAGCATAGACTAGTGGATCCACTTAGTAGTTATGTTCTATGCCCCTGACAAGGTATATGACGTCCCTGGCAGCGTGAGGCAAAATGAAGTATCATCACATAGCTTTTAAGTGATGGTTGTCGGTTAGAGAAACTCCCACAGTTATATTTTTTTATCATTACCTACACAAAGAATACTTGTATTTTCACATACAAACAGAGTTTATAAATCCTTGCATACAAATTGAGTTATCATTGTATTTCTAAATACACCGAGTTGTTATCCATGTTTTAAAAGCTTTTCTTTATATTGCATTTAAATTATTGCTTTATATTGAAATGAGTTGAATTGAGACCAGGTATGTTCCTTCAGCTCCTTTCAAGGTTATGTCTTGTTTTAGTATTCCCCTGGTATGCTTGTACATTCAGTGTATTGATGCCGGTTGAACTGCATCTTTTTATGATGTACAAGTAACCAAGATTAGCATCCAACGCGTCGTTGATCCAGTGGAGCTTCAAAGTTGTTTGTGAGCCTCCTTGCTTCCAAAGGATCCCCTTTTTAATTGCTTTATGAGTTTAGTTCTTTAGGAAATTTTGGATCTTTTCTCGACGTCCATCTCAGTTGTTAGAGGCTTCACAGATAGTTAGTTGATGTTAGTTCATGAGTCTTTTCCATTTCAGTTATGTTGAGACTTGAGTTGTCGTATTGGCCAGTTGAATGTTGATCTTTAAAACATTCTAAGTTATTTGTTGAGACAGTTAAGTTTCATTGTATTTCAATACTTTCTTTTATCATGAGTAATTTTTGCACTAAGAGTTAATCTAGGCCAATGGTTCGCTTGGGGCCAACAATGGTTCTCGAGTGCCAGTCCTACCCAGGGTGTAGGCTCGGGGCGTGACATACTCTTCTCAAAGATGCTCAATTTATGAAGTTCATGCATTATGGGAATGAATGACCCGACTCGAGGGTCTACGTAACAATATGGAACTCGTGTATACGACTCTTCTCATCCTCATACTTACTTCCTCAAAACTTAGCTCAAAATGATAGTTGATCTCAAAGACTTTCTTGAACTCTACTCTTAATTCTCTTTTGAATTTGAATTATGAATTCAAGAGTTATGTTTCATGATATGAAGGATCTCGTGATGATAAAGTAGACTCATGAATACATTCTCCTCATTTTGATACTCACTTGCTCGAGTCTTGAAACAAGTTATTAGAAGTAGTTTAGAGTAGTTAGAATCGATGGGGCATGAAGGTACCCTTCTAAAGGACTTAGACGGGCAAAACGATGGAGAAGGGGTGGGGGTAGGCGACCCTAGTGCACTGAGTGGCACAAGGCGCCAGCCCATGAACTATAACCAAATAACAATGGTGGGTGGCGCGCTAGCCCATTCCCAGAAAACCCCCGATGAATTTCTTTGCTCGTTTTCTCACCCTAGTTTGCCTAGATTCAAATGGTTTCTTCCCCACTCACTTATATTAAAATACCCAACCTAAGTACACACTAATCTACTCAAATCAACCCTCAAATTCCAAGGATTTATCTCAAGAATTCATCAAAACCCCAATAAAATAGGATTTCGAATGAAATTCAAGAACACTTATCAAGAACTCAACATACCCAAACTTATGGATGAAATTCGTAAAAGAAACTCATGATTGGCATGTTGGTGAACAAAACCAACACTATGAAAATTTACATACCTCTTAGGGATTAAACCCATGGTGAATCCGCAACAAAACTCAAGAATCACGATGAACGCTTTGAACCCTTCCTCTTTTCTCTTCTTCAACTCTAATCTAAAACCCTAAGCGTAAATTAGGATTATAAAACTGAACAAAATCAGTTTAGACCCCTAAACCTTACTAAAAATGAAATAACTCTGATTGGGTAAGGAAAAGACCAAAATACCGCTCATATTTTCGGGTAACTTTCCTTAACTTGACAACCTGACTTCAAAAGGACATATCTCACTCATCCAAACTTGAAACTTAGCAAACTTGGTGGCGTCGGAAATATAATTCAAGACTTTTCATATAATAACTTATGGGCCACCTAACTCATTGTGTACTGAAAGTTATGGTCGTTGAAGTTGACCCAAAACTTAAAGGAACTTAAGAATGACTTGAATGATTTTCTCTTTAGTTCTTCTTGAAACTCAAGGTGCTACATCTAGTGACCTTAACAGTTATGAAAATTTTAATTTTCTCAAGAAATTTCTACTCACAATGAAGGATGGTTCAAGTCTTAGCTTAAAAATATTTTTCTGGTTGTTACAAAAATGGTGGTACGAGAGCGAAGATTAGGGAAGACACGATGCAAGAGGAGTAGTAGATTATATCCCCTCCAAAACCTCCAATAGCCTAGCCATTTCTTCCTAACCGTGCCATGGTAGTTCCACCACTAGGTGCAAAATATGTTATGACTCTAACGAATGTTTCAAATAATAATATTAAAAATAATGATCTTCTTGATAAACTTGTAACTAAAAAAGTTTGTTAATTGAACACTTTCTAGCTCTCTTACTCATATTAGCACTAGTAAGAAATTACAAGTTGTTGAAAGTTGTTATTTTTCTCCACATATACTACAAGATGTGAATTCTTCGTGAGGAGGATGAATTAATGGATAGTTATTTTTCTAGTGCCGTTGGGGAGGATGGCATCTCTTCTAAACTACCAAGAAGTGAAAATGAAAAATTAATACAAAAAACATCGTAGACATCATAGTTGGGATGATAAAGTGTTATAGGGTAAAAATTTCCCTCTCCCGTAGTTACCTTATACCTGGTGAATTTTGTCCAGATTCTATGAGTTAGTGTAAGAACCAGTTCCCATCATTATGGAAAATCCAATGGGGAAGGAATTTGGGCCAGAAAAGTTCTGAGTAGTAACTCCGAAATTTCTAGCCTAGGCCAGATTTGGATGAAATCTGAGTCAGGTGTGGTCTAGAGAAATCTAGTAATGAATGGGGGATCTAATTATGTGTTTGATCACATGAGTGAATAGACAAGACGTTAAGGAGCCTGTACGACTTTATGAAATCATATTCGGGCAAGTAGAACTCTTGAAACTGATCTTCACATGAACGGGAAGTTTTAGAAAGTCCAGGTTTGAAGGTGTGTTGTCAAATGTGAGCTTGGTACTCAAATTCTGAACTTCAGTCTTCGTGCAGGCCGTTGGAGCGGGATTAACCCCACCAGTGCCAGGCCACTTGTCACGGCTTAAACTATCGTGATTGGCACCCACACTAACCTTCCGATGGGAGAACCATTCATACCAATATTCATACTAATGAGCTAACCAACTTAAACAAAATACTAAAGCATTTGAGTTACTGAAGAAAGTTAAATGTTAAGGAAAGAAATAGGGAGTTCCCATAAACTCCAAAACAATAGTCGAACAACTAAACAAATGCGGAAAAATATATTTAGAACCTGAAAGTCAACATACCAAAACTCTAACAGGATCCATAAATCTAAACAAGAAGGGTTATGACCTAAAATTAATGATCTAACAACTAACTAGAAAGTCTAAGTTCAAAATGTGGACATAGACAGAAAGAGAACTCATGTCAGCCCGGAAGAACTGGCTCACTCTTGAATTCAAATGACGATCACTTATCTTCTAAGCGAGGTCTGCCAATAGCCGCCTGAAGATGTCATGTACTCAACAAAGAAGAGAAAGTGTAGTATCAGTACAAAACCATAGTGTAATGGTAGGATCACGCGGCTATCCTACTAAGTGTAACATACATAAGTCAAAATAGCAATACAATAACATGTATACACCGAACATATACAATATCATCATCATCTACGAACAACGAAGAGTTTTACGATTCTCAGATATCACATTTATATCAAGTCATTAGTCCTCTCATCAAATCCAAACCCAAACTATTAGCATACCGAAACGTGGTACCCGATCCAATGATTATGACGAAATATGGAAACCGATCCCATAATTATACCGAAATGGGGGAACCAATCCAAGTTAGTGTGTCAGAATGCAACACCCGATCAATTCAACAAGCCGCAATCATAATCACAAAGTACATTCTCATAATCATACAATGAAGTCATGCTTTATGGCATTCATCATTCATATATCCTCACTTGCAATTAATATGATCAATAATGCAACATTCGCATACATACATGTATCATAATGAAGAGAGAACAAACATACATTACACCTTATAGAATCACAACCAATCCTACCTCAAACAAAGCTTGAATCCCCTAAGAAACTTGATCCTTCCCTTTTCAGATCCGTTCCGCTTGTTCTTGGTCTATAAATAATCAATTTAACATGGAAATCAATAAACCATAACTAACTACCCAAATTACTAAAAATTCTATCAACCCTAAATCATACCCATGATCCCCTATACCCATATTAGGGCTTTCTCCACCATAATTTCCAGATCAAAACCCTTCTCCATTGATAATTATGTTCTACGGATCGAAAAATAGATTCGAGGAGTGAAAATCTTTCCTTTAGCCTCAGGAATGGTGGAAAACTGTCAAGAAAACCCCTGTGTTCGTTCCTTAGCTCTCAAGTTCGAAAATTGCAGAATAAAACATTTTTGGAGTTTATTTCTGACTTTAAGTCGCGTCTGCTCCGCCACATCGATACCACCCCGCTACAGCGGCCCCACCCTGGTTGCACTAATTCCCACCGTAGCGGCTTGCATGGAATAGTGAGATAATTTAATAATTCCAATACCCCTATTTCACAACACACCTTCCACCAACGACACCCAAAAAATACCCGCTCACGTTAAGATCAATTCTGGGAGTTCTACTCGCCTAAATTCAATTTCGTAAAGTCGTATGGGTTCCTTAACATCTTTACCATCTACTCATGTGATCGAATTCATAATTACATCACCAATTGCTACCAGATTTCACCAGACTTTAATGACTCCAATTTCATCCAAATCTAGACTACGTTAGGAAATCTCAAGATTCTACGAAAAAGTTTTCCAGCCCAAAAATTTTCCCTGTTAGCTTTTCTATAACGACGGGAACAGGTTGTTACAGTAGATACCAATTTACCCATCACTCGTCCTCGAGTGATGACTTAGGAAAAACAGGCTAAAGATAAAATGGAGTAGTACCTTAATCGACGAACAATTTGGGATACTTGTCCCGCATGTCCCTCTTAATTTCCCTAGTACCTTTCTCAACTGGACGATGCTTCTATTGAACTTTCATGGACTTAATCTTCTTGGTCCTCAATTTACGCACATCACAATCAAGAATTGCAGTCGGTTCCGCCTCATATTGGAGGTCTTTGTCTAACACAATTGAGTCCCACTTAATGATATAATCATTGTCACCATGATATCTCTTCAACATGAACACATGAAATACCGGATGAACACCCGATATTTCAATCTCGAAGGGACCGATGTATCGCGGACTTAGCTTGCCCTTCTTGCCAAATCTCATCACCCCTTTCATAGGTGATACCTTAAGAAGAACATTCTCACCAATCTGAAATGTCATGTCTCTCACGTTATGATCTGCATACTTTTTTTGTCTTTTCTGGGCTACTAAGAGTTTAGTTTGGATGCTCCTCACCTTATCTTGAGCATCCTTCACTAAATCAACCCCCAAAGGTTTTACATTTCCAACCTCGAACCATCATATGGGTAATCTACATCCCTTACCATATAATGCCTCAAATGCTGCCATATTAATGTTGGAGTGATAGTTATTATTGTAAGAGAACTCACACAAAGGTAAGAACTTATCACAATGCCTTCCAAAACTTGAATAGTCCTCTCTGATTGCCCGTCCATCTGTGGATGGAATGTTGTGCTAAAAGTGAGTTGTGTGCCCAATTCATCATGTAATTTCCTCCAAAACTTGGAGGTAAACTGTATACCAGGATCTGAGATGATAGAAAGTGGCACCCCATGCAACCTCACTTTCTCTTTCACATAAACCTTAGACAATTGTTCAGTATAACAATCTATTCTTACCGGAATAAAATGGGCTGGCTTAGTCAATCTATCAACTACTATCCAAATAGAATCAAACTTACCCAAGGTCTTAGGAAGACCAACCACAAAATCCATGGCTATCCTTTCCCACTTCCATTCCGGAATTGGCATTCTTTGAAGCAAACCTGCAGTCCTTTGGTGTTCATACTTAACTTATTGACAATTTTGACACTTAGCCAAAAACTCCGCTATATCCTTCTTCATGCCCGACCACCAATAAATTTGCTTCAAATCTTGGTATATCTTGGTCACACCCGGATGAATAAAATATCGTGAACCATGAGATTCTGCCAACAATTTCTGAATCAAGTCATCAACTCTAGGAACCCAAATCCTTCCTTTAAAATTGAGTACACCCTCCGCATCAAGAGTGGTCTATTGTGCCTTACCAATTGCAATCTTCCTCCTAAGCTACTCCAAATTCTCATCCTCAAACTGTTTGGCCTTGATCTCTTCCATGAACGTGGCCCTTACTTTAATGATCTCTAACACCCCCACCTCTTTCTGAGATGCCCAACTGTATCAAATTAGATTCCAAGGTCTGAATTTCCTTAGCCAAGGGTCGCTTAGTTACACTCAAGCAAGCTAAACTACCCATACTCACAACTTTTCGACTCAGAGCATCTGCCACTACATTAGCCTCACCCGAATGGTATTGAATGGTCACATCATAATCCTTGAGTAACTCCATCCACCTTCGTTGTCTCAAATTCAAATCCTTCTAAGTGAATACATGTTGCAAACTACGATGATCAGTAAACACTTCACACTTAACACCATAAAGGTAATTCCGCCAGATCTTAAGAGCGAACACCACCGCTGCCAACTCCAAATCATGTGTGGGTAATTCCTCTCACGCACCTTCAACTATCGTGATGCATAAGCTATGACGTTCTTATCCTGCATCAACACAGCACCCAAGCCAAAATTCGAAGCATCACAATAAAAAATGGAATCTTTACCTTCCACTGATAGTGCTATAATAGGTGTTGTGGTCAAACGAGTATTGAGCTTTTGAAAGCTCTCCTCACATTTTTCAGTCCATTCAAAAGGTACCTCATTTTTTGTCAAATTTGTCAAGTGACTAGCAATAGAATCAAAGTTCTTCACAAATCGACGATAGTAGCTAGCAAGCCCCCACAAAATTCCTAACTTCCGTCAGAGAGCTAGGAAAAACCCAATTCTTAACTGCTTCAATATTTTAGGGATCTACCATTACCCCTTTTTTTGAAACTACATGCCCCAAAAATGCAACCGAGGTCAACCAAAATTCACACTTACAAAATCTAGCATACAACGTTTGTTTCCCAAGAACACCCAGAACAATACGAAGATGGTCGACATGCTCTTCCTCGCTTTTTGAATAAACCAATATATCATCAATGAAGACTATAACAAACAAATTAAGGAATGGTTTGAACACCCCATTCTTCAAACTCCTGAAAGCTACAGGCACATTAGTCAAACCAAAAGATATAACTAGAAACTCATAGTGCCCATAGCGGGTTCTAAACACTGTCTTGGGCACATCTTGAGGCCTAATTTTCAACTGATGGTACCCAGACCTTAGATCAATCTTAGAGAAAACTGATACACCTTGCAATTAGTTAAAAGATCATCTATTCTAGGCAATGGATACCTGTTTCGAATGGTGACCCTATTATATTACCGATAATCCTCATACTACCATCTTTTTTCTTAACAAACAAGACCAGATCACCCCACGGGGAAGCACTAGGATGAATAAATCTTTTATTAAGAAGTTATTGGATTTGAGCCTTAAGCTCTGTTAATTTTGTCGGAGCCATGTGATACAGAGGGATAGAAATGGGCGAGTACCAGGTTCCAAATCAATGTAGAAATCTATATTTCTATCCGGAGGCATACCAGACAAATAATTAGGAAACACTTCTCTAAATTTTGACACCACAAGAATAGACTCAATAGATGGAGACTCAACCTCTATGTTCTCTTATACCTCTTCATGATGCGTAGGAGGGGACTCATTTTTGGGAGCATCTCCAATCAATGCTCTATCCCTAGTAGGCGCTGCCCTTCCTCAGCCTCTTCCCCTAGCTCTTCCTCTACCCCTGTCTCGATTATGACCTCTCGCTGTAGATTCCTCAGCTGGAGCATTGACGGGAGCTACGAGCCTGATGCCGTTGAACATAGTATTAACCATCTGCGAACAGAAGAGTGAGGGAGGTTAGATACCAATTTGAATTACCATATACCAATTGGAATCAAGTTATAGCACGAAAGTAGACAAGAGAAAACAGATAGATTTCCTAAAGTCCTATAGCCTCTCAAAGAAAAGTGCAGA
Organism: Solanum commersonii; assembly: GCA_029007595.1. Classification (NCBI taxonomy): domain Eukaryota; kingdom Viridiplantae; phylum Streptophyta; class Magnoliopsida; order Solanales; family Solanaceae; genus Solanum; species Solanum commersonii. Next base: position 9,382,517 of record JAJTWQ010000006.1, read on the forward strand.
TGTCTCCGTACCGTTCCACAAGACACTACTAGACTCATTTTGATACATCGAGATCAACGAACCTAGGCTCCAATACCAACTTTCCCACCACCCAGACCATCGTGATTGGCACCCATACTAACCCTTCGGTGGGAGAACCATTCATACTAATTAGCTAACCAACTTAAACAAAATACTAAGGTATTTAAGTTACGGAAGCAAGTTACATGCTAAGGAAAGAAATAGAGAGTTGCCATAAACTCTAAAACAATAGTCTAACAACTAAACAAATGCAGAAAAATATGCCTAGAACCTGAAATTCAACGTACCAAAAGTGAAATAGGATCCATAAATCTAAACAAGGAGGGTTACGACCACAAGCTAATGTACTAACAACTAACTAGAAAGTCTAAGTCTGATATGTGGACATAGACAGAAAGAGAACTCATGGCAGCCCAGAAGAACTGTCTCACCCTTGAATTCAAACGATGATCACTTATCTTCTAAGCGATATTTATCAATAGCCACCTGAAGATGCCCTGTGCTCAATAAAAAAAGAGCAAGTCCAGTATCAGTACACAACCACAGTGTACTAGTAGGATGACGCGGCTATTCCACTAAGTCAAAACAGCAGTACAATAACATGCATACACCAAACATATACAATATCATCATCATTTATGAACAATGAATAATTTCACAATTCCCAAATATCATAGTTATATCAAGTCATTGGTCCTCTCATCGAACCCAAACCCAAACTATTAGTATATCGAAACATGGTACCCGATCCAATGATTCTGTCAGACGTGGAAACCGATCTCATAACTATATCGGAATGTGGCAACCGATCCAAGTTAGTGTATCATAATGCAACACCCGATCCATTCAGCAATCCATAATCACAATCACAAAGTACATTCTCATAAGCATACAATCAAGTCATGATTCATTGCATTCATCATTCATATATCCTCATTTGCAATTAATGTAATCAATAATGCAACATCCGCATACATACATGTATTATAATGAAGCAAGAACAAACATACATCACATAATCATAGAATCACAATCGTCACCTACCTCAAACAAAGCTTGAATTCCCTAAGAAACTTAATCCTTCCCTTTTCGGATTCTTTCCACTTGTTCTTGGTCTATAAATAATTAATTTAACACGAGAATCAATAAAACGTAACTAATTACCCAAATTACTAACAATTCTATCAACCCTACATCATATTCATGATCCCCATACCCAAATTAGGGCTTTCTCCACCTTAATTTCCATATCAAAACCCTTCCCCATCGATAATTACCCATTAGATTACGTTCTACAGATCAAAAAATGGATTCGAGGGAGTGAAAATCTTACCTTCAGCCTCAGAATGGTGGAAAACTTTCAAGAAAGCCCCTGGGTTCGTTCCTTAGCTCTCAAGTTTGAAAATTGCAAAATAAAATGATCTTGGGGTTTATTTCAGACTTTAAGTCGCGTCTAGCCAACCACAGCGGTACCACCCTGCTACAGCCGCCCCGCCCTGGTGGCATAAATTACCGTCGTAGTGGCTTGCACAAAATAGTGAGCTAATTTCATAATTCCAATACCCCCATTTCACAACACACCTTCTACCAATGACACTCAAAAAATACCCGATCACACTAAGATCAATTCTAGGAGTTCTACTCACCCGAATTCAATTCCTCAAAGTCGTACAAGTTCCTTAACATCTTAGCTATCTACTCATGTGATTAAATTCATAATTAGATCACTAAATTGCTACCAGATTTCCCTAGACTTTAATGACTCTGATTTCATCCGAATCTGGACTAGGTTGGAAATCTCAAGATACTACGAAAAAGTTTTTCGGCCTAAAATATTTCCTCATTGGCTTTTTTGTAACGACAAGAACATGTCGTTACAATATTGTGGTGAGATGGGGTCCGCTGTGGCAGGTGAGTCATGAGTTAAGTCAGGGAAAAACCCCAATTTTGTTATTTTCTATAGAACTTCATTCTTAAGAGCTAAGGGATGACCCAGGGCAATTCGTGACAATTTTCCATGATTTCTCGGGCTAAAGGTAAGGAAATTACTCACCTAATCTGTATTTTGATTCCTAGAACTTAGAATCTTGGGTAAGTATCATTGGGGGAGGATTTTTGACTAAAGTCGATAGCGGGAAAAGCCCTAGTTAAACATTAGGATCGTGGATTTAGTCTTGGGTTGATAAGTTTGTTATGATCCGAGTAAATTAGACCTTGTTTATTGTTTTTTGCATTGATTACTTGTTTATAGACTAAGAACAAGATAAAAGACTTTGGATAGTAAAGGCTCAAGTGTCATAGGAGTATTTAGGCTTGGTTTTGAGGTAGGTGATGGTTTGATTTCATGTGGTGTTATATGTGTCGGATAATTGCTTCATTCTATGTGTGAATGTATGTGAATAGGGAAATGTGAATCAAATCTAATGAAATAATTATGCGTGCATAATACATGCCATGAACCTATTACTTTATTGTATGACTACGAGTATTGTTCATTATGGTTGTGATTGTGACTGTGGTTGTGATGACTGGATTGGGTGTCACATTTCGACATATATATTGGATCAGGTGTCACGTTTCGACACATATATTAAATCGGATGTCACGTTCCGACACATATATATTGGATCGGGTGTCACGTTCCGACACACTAACAGTTTTGGCGTGTGTTCCCTGAGAGGACCACTTGTGATTATTATGTTCATGTTTACCTCTGTCATTGATATTTAGAAATTGTATGTTGTTCCAAAAATGATAATTGAACTATGTATTCTATATATGTATGCTTACTATGTTGTAATTGCTTGTATATATTGTGCTTACGTTAGTAGCCGCGTGATCCTACCAGTACACCGTTGTTTCGTGTACTTATACTGCACTTGCTCTTTCTTTGTTGAGTACATGGCATCTTCAGGTGGCTGCTGACAGACTGCAGTTAGGAGATTATTGATCGCGGTCGAATTCAAGGGTGATCCAGTTCATTCAGGCTGCCATGGATTCTTGTTTTGTTTAGTCCACTCTTTTTGGACTCAGACTATCTGTTTAGGCTATTACGTTTAGGTTTTGGGGTTGCACCCCATTTTTCCTTAGACTTGTTGGTTAAACAGAGTTTTGGTACAATGACTTTTAGTTCTAAGGTTGAATTTCCGCAATAGATGTTTTGTTAGACCTTCGAAGTTTATGAAAACTCCATATTTTATTTAGTCATTTAAACCTGCTTTCATATCTTTAAATGCTTAGTTTCGTTATATTGCTTAGTTGGGTTGTAGTAATGGTTCTCCCATCGGAGGGTAAGTGCGGGTGACAATCACAGTGGTCTGGGTCATGACAAAGTTGGTATTTTAGCCATAGGTTTGTTGATCTCATTGTACCAAAACGAGTCTAGTATAGTCTTGTGAAATGGTATGGAGACATCTTTACTTTTCTTCAAGAGGCTATAGGAATTTAGGAAATCTCTAAGTCTTCTTCTCATTCGTGCTATGACTTGATTCCAATTTGTATCTGGTGATCCAAATTGGTATCTAATATCCTTCATTCTTCTGTCCGCAGATGGCTAACACGTGATATAATGACATCAGGCCCTAGCTCCTATTAATGAGCCAGTAGAACAGTTCGTAGACAAAGGCCATGGTCGAGGAAAGGGTAGGGAAAGAGAAGGGGCCAAGGCCAAGGAAGAGTGGCACCCGCTGATTTCACGTATCAGGACACTTCATCCAATACTAAGTGCCAATGATCGTTAGTCAGTAATATAACCCAACTAAGTGAGTTGGGTCGAATCCCATAGGGAGTGGTATGTATTTGAGAATCAATATAAAATCATGAATATGTTCAAGTCAATCATAGGTTAAAACATTTATGAATAAAAGCATGGTTCAAGTTTGGAGTGACACAAGTGTCAAATAGCAGAGGAGTTTGTTTCAACTATTAGATACAACAGGAAATAACACGAAAATAACAAATATAGAGATGAGTTCTTGGGATGTGATTGGATTATGGGAAAAGCTAGACAAACAGGTGAGTGCAATTAATAGTAAATAGTTGTAAATCAGTGAATAACATAGACTCTAGTGTCTCTCAAACAATTTACCCCAAAACAAATTAGTTTCTCTCGAACACCAATAAGCGGCAATTAAGAACAACCTTCATTTTAGCCCATTCACTCTCTCGAGATGAATGTATGGAAAAGGGTTTAGGATTCACTCTCTCGAGTTGAACCCATGACAACCCAATACCCACAGACCATCAAATCAGTAATCTTGGTTTTCAAACCTCTCTCTCGAGCAAGCCAAAAGCACAAAGGTAGAGTTGCATTTGCAACTACAACCCTTTAGATTAAACCACAATTACTGAATGAAATTACTTTTAAACAACATTTAAATTATCAATTGACAATACCCAACAGCTAAATCAACTCATAATCACATAAACACACCCCAAGAATTGGGGTTTTAGCTAGACATTATAAAAAGATAAAAATCGTTACCAAATTGTGTTTCCATCAACTAGGTAGGATTAATATTGTCTTTACAGAGGTCTAAGATAAAGAATTTTCAACACCCACTTCCAATTTCTCAAAGATGGAAATCTTCAAAATCTTCAAAGCTAAAGAAATATTGTCATAATACTCACAGTTCAAAACCAATAATTCTATTCTAAAAACTCTAATATTGAATGGTACGTAGATGCTACTCTAAGAATTTAAAAATGTATTTATAGGTGCCAAAAATGTGCTGCGAAGGTCCATTAGGCGCAATAAGTCGAGATCGGCAATCCACTCGGCGATCTGCCCTTTGGTCAATGTCAATTCCATCGCCTTTCTGCTTTGGCCTTCAGCAACTTCAAGTCCTCCAATTTTGGGTGATATAGCATTGCATTGCGGAATCATTCGGCAACTCACCGGCTGCTCCTTTCTATCGTCAACTAGACTCTCCTTCAGGGCTTGGCACAGTTGAACATTAGGCGAGACCATGGCCATTTGGCAACTCCCCCAATGGTTTAGGCGATTCTTATACCTTCTTTTCTTCGTTCTTTCAACTGCATTGTTCCTTTTGCTCATTAGTGTCCATGATTTGTTCCTCAATACAAATACCAAACAAAATGATTTATATTAGTTATTGGCACAAAATATGCATTTGAGGACACTAAATCTATTAAAATAAAGCCCTAAATAAGTCCAAATCGTGGACTCATCAACACCGCCAACTTAAACTTTTGCTTGTCCTCAAGTAAAACTCAAGTTCAGCAGTTCAAAAAGGATGTCTCAAATAGTGCTACACCAGACTCAATCATGAATGCACATAAAAAGACTCAACATACTCATGCAAGGATCAATTGTGCACTCAAAGATTCAAGTTGTGACTCACCATTACCAAAGAATCTCAAGCTCATAATACTTTCTTCAAGTGCAAGTTCAAGCTCAACAAAGGTACTCAAATGCCCTCAGACAAAGAATGATTCCATATTCACACACAATGGTTCACAATTTAAAGCTCTAAAATCAAATGCAATGCTTACACTTACAAAGATGAACATAATGCATGACTTCACCCATAGGTTAGCCCTTATTTTCCAAGCGACACTTGTTTCAGCTCACTCAAGATCAAAAAGATCTTTTCAAGGCTTGTAATGGGGATGAGTGCAAAGGTATGGTCATTTAGGCTCAGTGACTGTAATCCTCATGAAATGTGGTGTGAAAAACACTTTCTTTCCTTTTCTTCATCATTTTCGTTCATGCTCATAAGTCATCCCATTATTCACTTTACATGGACTGTTGGAAACCCCATTTCTTCTTGCATTTTCACAACTTTATCCCAAAACGTTTTCATTCCTTTTCTTTTTCATTCTTTTCTTCCTTTTCTCTCTTCTCTTTTTTTTATATGGAGGGGTTCCATTTTTGTCAAACCATGGGTAATAGGGAACTTTCTTGCACTTCTTGATTTACCTTCTCTTTTCACTATACCCCCAACTTAGGCTTTAGGCCTAAGTTGGCTATTCAGGCAAACCACAAATCATGAGAATTATGGGTAATGGATCAAGAAAAGTCACAATTTCATCAAGTTTCTTCCAAGAAAAGGCTAAGGCTCAAAGGGTGTTCAAGCGGAGTTCACACACTTACAAGGTAGGCCACAAAAAGAGGTATAATGTAAAATTGTTTCACACTTTTCAAAGTTGCCTAAGATCATATCAAGAGATTGCATCACCTAGTCAACCAGACTAATGGGGCAAATTCTAAGTTTCATCACACATGGTTCATGGTAAGCTCATCACATAAGGCATTGACACCAATGTCAAACAAGACTCCACACCTTAGCTAGTGTGCAATGTTTATCACAAGAGACTCAATTCGATACTTGGTTAGTCACAACGAGATGCAAAAACTTCATATATTGTCTATGCAACATCATTTGGCCTCATCGTAGCCGCACATTCATTTTTGTTCGATTATGAGCACTATTCAAGTCATCGATATTGATCGTAATCAATACTCAACTTTGCAAAAGAACAGCCACATTTAAACATAAACAAGAGGTGGCACAATTTTTTCAAAAAGGGTCTAAAAAACATTTATCATTAAAACAAGGATTCACAAGCTCAATCATCCACAAAAGCAATGTAACACACAATTATAGCTCAAAAAAACAATATATAAATAAAACATAATCATAAATGCGTCACAGAAGGTGGGCTTCACACCCACAAATAAAATCGTTTGTCCTCAAATGCAATTAAAATAATATTCAAGAGTTAAATAAAAGTAAGACAGAGAGGGAGGTAATGACGGATCTTGTCTAAACAGTCACTCCATCTGTTGGGAAATCAGTGCCTGGTGCATTAATTTGGACTTAGGCATCAATGCCCGGAGTCACCTCAGAAGGAGCAGCTCCACTAGAAGTTGCCATAGATGTTTGTGTCAGCGATGTCTAGATCACTGACTTCACAATCGTCTCCATAAGATCTAGCAAATCTTTGTATATGCTCTCCTCCCATATCTCTATCCGCTCCTCGTCGTTTTCTTCATCCGACTAACCAACTATTGTATCCTCCTAATGTACATCTCTGGTGGTAGCCGGAGGAAGTTCTGAAGTCTCAAGATCTTCTACATCATCTAGATCATCCAGTACCGAGGTGAAGTCAATAGACTTTAGATAGTCTACGTCCTTCCTCAAATCTGCTACCTTAACTTCCAAAGTTGTAACCTTGGAGGACTCCCCATGTTGGCTCTCACAAGCCTCAACTCTCATGGTGAGAGTGCCCTTAGAAGTCTGGACGGGGGTCAGTGCAGCCAAAATAGTAGCCTTAATCATCCAGGGAACAAATCTCTCTAGTCGGGTCGCACTCACATCAGCTAAATGGGCCAGATGCCCCATCTTCAGGATCATCGCCTGAGTAATCTTGGCCAGCTGGGAGGTCATAGAGGTGCCTAGAGCCTGTAAAGTAGGGGAAGTCGAAGCACAAATACCTGAAGGCCTGGAGGCCGGAGCAGGCAAAGATGCCTCTACAAGTATAGAATCGACATCCACCTCTGGAAAAGTATCTATCGGAGCTGCTCTCCTCCTATCAGCTTCCTCATGAGTGTACTTGATCTCAATATGCCAGATGTTAGTGGAGCAGGAAGGTGTCACCTCAATGTCTCTCATATCATCCAAGAGCACTCCGGCATGCAGGCACAACTCTATGATCAAGACTAGGAATGGCAAAGAAGTTGTGTTTGCTTGGCCCTCGTGGCCATCTCCTTTACAATGATAAGGCCTAGGTCAATGCGCCTTTTGGATATGATAGACCCAAGGCATAGCTGCTTTAGGATGGCGGAGGATAGACTCGTTCTGGGATGGCATAATGGTGATGCTGATAAAGCCAAACCAGAATCGGGCAGCAATACTTAAGGGTCTCTTCTCAATGGGGGATCCTACCTCGATCCACCTCGGGGTGGTATTAGAAATCAGAGGTGCCAACCAGCCCTTTAACTCATCTAGTGACTAAGTGACAGGCAATCTCTTAGAGGGACATAAAAAATGCAGAGCTCTATCCAAAAAGTGTTAATGTACACACTGTTGCACCTAACTTCCTTACCCCGGACCATGATCGACTTAACGGGTCTGAACTCGCTTGCCTTCTTCTTACTCTTTGGGACCAAGTCACCATATGTTGTATAGAATTCCCGAACCCATAAAGGAGAATAAGGGCCTCGGGGCCTAGTGAACTGCTCAAATCTATGGAAGTGGAGGGTATTCCTCACAATGGAGTACTTTCCCTCAAGGCCTTCTGTCGGTAGCAACTTCTTCTCAAGGATGGTTTGCAAATCATCACATTTCAACATGTTTAGAAGCCTGGAAGAGGGGACGACTGGTGGCACAAGAGCCACAGGAGGTGCCGGAGTTGGAAGTGAGTTTGCTGGTGCGGGAGCTGGAGTGACTGTAGCTGAGTCAGGGTGAGATCTAGCCCATATCTCCGCCCGCCAGGATTGCAAAGGCTGGTCATCCTCAGGCTCAGATAAAGCACCCTGGGAGCCAATAGTCATCCTATCAGATGTGGGCCTCTTTCCCTTGCCTTTGTCTCCCAGTGGAAGCTCTTGCCTTCCCTTCTTGGGAGGATTTGACGCCCCTTCATTGATTGTGATACCCCGTGCTCTTTTTTGGGGTGGCATGTCGATGTTCTTCCTTACCATTTCTACAAAACACTGAGAAAAAGTTAAAAACATTTTAATCAAAAGCATAGAAAAATAATTGCAGATAGACTCGCCGAATCGGTCGGCGGGTCACCAAAATCACTTCGACAAGCTAGATCAGGCTCGCCAAAAGAATTGGCTCAAAATTTTATGAAAAATTTGGCATGTCGGGGATTTGAAGTCCTTTCGGTGAATCACTGATAGCATTCGATAAGCAAGGATTAGCCCGCCGAAAGTTATAGTGCAAAAAGGATTCAGGGGTGCAGACAAAGGGCGATGAACAAAAACTATTGGCAAGTCGCCGAGTGCTTTCGGTGACCTCAGGCTTCTCACAGAAAGTTACAAAACCCAACTACTCATTTAGCATGAAAATAAAGGCGAGATAGGGAACTTTAGCATATCGTCGAGTGGTTCAGCGAGCTCGACCCAACTCTCAAAACGATCCAACGTGCCTACTTTCAACCCAATTTTTCAAATTCAACCTCACAACTCCCAAAAACAAAATCAAAGCATGCACCCATCAAATGAGGCTCAGATCCATTACACCTATGCTCTTGGGATACTTAGACTTTTCCCGATTTGGCCAAATTTGGCCATTTGACGACTTTTGCTCTTAAGAATGACGTCACCCGCACTATTATTGGGCAAATTATGTCATTTGGCACAAATACAAGCTACTTAGACTTCACCTGACTAAACTCAACAACATGCAAGCACAACCCCACAAGATTTAATTAATTTTAAGGCACAAAATTATGGGAGTTCAACAATATAGGCATTACCAGCAAGGATATCAAATTAACACAGACACACACAACAATAATTAAGATTAGAAAGGCCCAGCACACATCACTAAGATAAGATCATTGCAAATGAGTATAAATTGCTAAAAACAAACTCGGGGTTCGAAAAGCCAACCTTAGATGCGGAATACTTAAGATATTGAAATGCTAAGCTGTAATGTAGTCCACTCTGAACACACAATAAATGACTAAAACAATCTAAAAATGTAAGAAATATGGAAACTAAAGTGCAGGTGTGAGTTTGGGAAGATTAAAACTGAGGGAAAGTGAAAGAGTTTAAAAGTTTAAACCTTTGGCCTTTAAAATCCATCCAGTTCTCACCCATTCCACGACATTAGTCATGCTTGCTGAACTACTCGATGAAACTCCGAGTTGGTAATTACCTAATCGAGTTTTACAGGACCTCCAATTCATGTGGGGTCCAAACAGCAGACAAGATTAGGATCACCGACCTGGTCGTTGAATCGCCAAGTTGCTCCTGGGCTCGCCGAGTTTTACAGACTCTAATTTAAAATTGTCTTGAGTCCAACGGCGGTATAGGTTGGGATCGTCGACCTCTTCGGAGACACGCTGATTGGATCTTTAGCTTGCCAACTTCCACTTTTCAAACGCTTTCTACACTTCAACATGCACAATGAACACACTATTATTTCTAAAACAAAGTAGAGCAATAAACACTTAGGTTGCCTCCCAAAAAGCACCTTAGTTAATGTCGTGGCACGACGCAACTCCCCACTTAAGTTCCATTAGTGGAATTTGCCTCATTTTCATAAGAAAACCCCTCTTTTGGTTCTGGGTAGAGATCATTCAGCACTTGGTCCATTTAGGACCCTAGTAGCTGAATGAGTATGTAATGAGAGGTCGTCATCTGATTCAGCATCAAGACATTCTCTTTTTTTCTTTCAACACTTTGTCGTGTTCTTCAACTTTGTGTAGAATGAATAAGAGGACCTCTTCAAGTTGCCCATTCTCTTGCTTCTTCATCTTTCGATGCTCGTGAAGGGGGATATACTTGTCCTTTCGTTTGGACAATATTTCCAAGTCCTTGACCTTTTGGGCTAAGATATCCAGTTGACCCAACAAAGTGGACAGGTATTGATCCCTTTCTTTCTCCATTTTCTCCTTGTTGGTTTTGGCCATACAATCAAGGAGTTGGGTTGCAGTTTCATAGGAATGTCGCATCGAACAGCCCAAAGAGAGTGGGTCAGCCACCATTCTATTTTCGGGACCAAGACCCCGATAGAAACATTCCAGAAGAATCTTGTCTGGATTCCATGAGTTCAGCACTGTTGCAATAGGGTTTTAAACCTTTGCCACAACTCAGCAATGACCTCACCCTCCAATTGCTTGAAATTTAGGATGTTATTCCTAAAATTCATTAATCCCAAAGAAGGGTGATCCATTGAGGAACTGTTGTTACCCGATATGCTCCTTTATTCGGTTCAAAACATCAACACCAAACCAAAACTAAAAATTAAGTAAGTTCAACTATAATTAGCAAGAATAAAATCCAACTCAACAAAAAATTCTCAAGTAACACCACTCCCCAGCAACGACGCCATTTTGATTTCACGTATCAGGAAACTTCATCCAATACTAAGTGTCAACAATCGTTAGTCAGTAATATAACCCAACTAAGGGAGTTGAGGTCGAATCCCACATGGAGTGGTACGCATTTGAGAATCAATAGAAAAGCATGAATATGTTCAAGTCAATCATAGGCAAAAACATTTATAAATAAAAACATGGTTCAAGTTTGGGGTGACACAAGTGTCAAATAATATAGGAGCTTGTTTCAACTATCAACTACAACAATAAATAACATAAAAATAACAAATATAAAGACGGGTTCTTGGGATGTGATTGGATTATGGGCTAAGGTAGACAAATGGGTGATTGCAATTAATAGTAAATAGCTATAAATCAGTGAGTAAGCTAGACTTTAGTGGGGTTAAACTTTCTCTCGAACAATTTACCCCAAATCAAATTGGTTTCTCTCGAACACCAATAAGCATCAATTAAAAATAGCCTTCACTTTAGTCCATTCACTCTCTCGAGCTAAATATGTGGAAAAGGGTTTAGGATTCACACTCTCGAGCTGAACCCATGAAAATCCAATACCCACAGACCATCAAATCAGTAATCTTGATTTTAAAACATCTCCCCTGAGAAAGCCAAAAACACGAAGGTAGAGTTGCATTTGCAACTACAACCCTTTAGATTAAGCCACAATTAATGAATGAAATCACTTTTAAACTATCAATTAACAATACACAGCAGCTAAATCAACCTATAATCACATATCACACCCCAAGAATTGGGGTTTTAGGTAGACATCGTAAAAATATAAAAATCATTACCAAATTATGTTTCCATCAACTGGTAGGATTAATATTGTCTTTATAGAGGTCTAAGATGAAGAATCTTCAACACATAGTTCCAATTTCTAAGAGATGGAAATCTTCAAATCTTCAAAGCTGAGGAAATATTATCTCAATACTCTTAGTTCAAAACCAATAATTCTATTCTAAAAACTCTGATATTGAATGATACATAGATGCTACTCTAAGAATTTTAAAATGTATTTATAGTTGCCAAAATGTCCTGCAAAGGACGATTCGGCGCAATAAGTCGGGATCATCGATCCACTTAGTGATCCGCCCTCTGGTCAATTCCATCGCCTTTCTACTTTTGCCTTTAGTATCTTCAAGTTTTGTAACTTTTGGCGATATAGCACTGCATCGCGGAACCATTTGGTGACTCGATGGCTGCTCATTTCTATCACCGACTTGATTTTCTCCTTCAGGGTTTGGTACACTAGAACATTAGGCGAGACCATGGCCATTTGGCAACTCCCCTAATGGTTTAGGCGATCCTCAGGCCTTCTTTTCTTCGTTCTTTCAGTTGCCTTGTTCCTTTTTGCTCATTAGTGTCCATGCTTTGTTCCTCAATCCAAATACCTGAAATCAATGATTTACATCAGTTATTGGCATAAAATTTGCATTTGAGAACACCAAATCTATTAATATAAAGCCCTAAATGAGTCTAAATGATGGACTCATCACCCACCAGGGGTAGATCCCTAGCTGAGAATGTTCATAGTTAAGAGGCCACTCCTGCACCCCAAGAAGAGGTGAAAGATAATATGGAGATCGAAGACAAGGAGGCTGTTGGACCAAAAGAGGAGGATGTTTGACTAGAGAATACTAGTGTTCCTCCCTTAGACCCAGTGTTAGCTCAGCATATCATGTCCTTTCTGAAGGGGTTGGTCAGCCCCAGAGTCCTTCCCATAGTGCAAGCGGCTCAGCCTCCAGCCAATCGCCCCATTGATGTTGCTATTCCCAAGGTTGATGGAGCATTAGGCACTGATGCCTTTTTTCGTCCCCTATTGAGTCTTGTGATGACTGGTACTGAGCATGAGATGCTTACTAAGAGTTTGAAGCTCAAGTCGCCTATGTTCCATGGTTCTGAAAGTGAGGATGATTATGAGTTAATTTTGGATTTCTATGAGAGGCTTCACAATTTAAGCATTGCACATCAGCATGGAGTAGAGTTCGTGAACTTCCAGCTTCAAGGTGAGGCTAAGTAGTGGTAGAGGGCCCATGTGGAATATAGATCGTCAGTCTTGCTCCTACTCACTTGGACGCAGTTCCTTGCTTTGTTCTTGGAGAAATATGTGCCTCGGACTTTGAGGGATCGCAAGAAGGATGAGTTTATACATTTGAAGTAGGGTGGTATGACTGTAGCTTCCTATGAGGTGAAGTTTCATGCCTTGTCTAGATATGCTACCCAATTGGTAACTTCAGACGAGGAGAGGATTCGTTTATTCATCAAGGGATTGAACCCTGAGTTATAGGTATTGTATGTTCACATGACCTCTGTAGGTAAAAGTTTTAATGAGGTGACAGACTTTGTGAAGAAAGTGGAAGGAGTTATACGTGATGGGCAGGCCAAAGTTTTGGCTAAGAAGCCTAAGAGCATAGGTAACTTTCATGATTCCTACTCCAGTGGTTCAAGTAGGCTGACACTTGCAGCCCGACCAATTCAGTCAACCATGCCCACTTCTATAGTTGGTTACTCGGGAACACCACAACAGAATATGATTCATGATGGTCAGGAAGCCACACATGTGTTTGGTGGCAGGCCATCTTTTGAACGCAGTTGTTACAATTGTGGAGAACCTGGGGATATGAGGAGAGATTGTCCCCATCCACACATGTCTCACCCCGTGCAGCAGCAAACTAGAGTAGTGGTACCAGCAGGTAGCGATAGTAATGGTAGACGGTGTCCACAAGCTGGGGAAGGAGGAAATTAGTGAGGCCGTGGAGGTCGAAGAAATGGTAATGCAGATAGAGGAACAGTGTAGCTACGTAAGGAGGTCACTGAAGCTTATCGTGACTAATGACACTAACCTACGATATGAGTGTCTACGATTGTCAATAGTATAGTAACCCAACTAAAGGTTGGGGTCGTGTCCCAAGGGAATGGTTTTGAGAATTGATAAAAAAATACAATTTAGTTCTAACTAGTCATAGCTAAAGACATTAATTATTAAAAATATAGTAAATTAAAGGGGGTGACACAAAAGTGTCAAATATCGATTGGCGGTTTTGTCACAAGTAGTAAAAACAACAAAAATTAACAAGAAAATCAAGTATGAGAAAATGTTCTTGGGGTGTGACTGCAATACAAGCTGAGATAAATCGTTGGGTACGTGCTTTCAATAAGAAATTTGCAAGATAATAGGGAGTAGGCTAAGCTTTAAATGGAAAAAAGTTTGCTCTCGGGCAACTTACCCCGTTTCAAATGGGTTTCTCTCGAACACCCATTTGCAACATGAAGACCAGCCTACGCCTTACCCCACTCACTCTCTCGAGCTGAGTGTTAGGATATGGGACTAGGTCTCACCCTCTCGACCTAAACCTCATGTTGACCCACTCCTAAGGCTATCAGTCTAGTGATCTTGGTTTTGCGAACTCCCTCTCGAACAAGCTGAAAACACATGGGTGGTTTTTTATTTGCAACTACAAACCCATTAAATAAAACCACAACCACTAGGTGAAATCACCATCAAAATACATCTACCCTATCAGCAAGCAAGACCCAATAACAATATCAACACATATTTGCTAAATCACACCCCAAGAATGGGGTTTTTAGCCACACATCAAAAAATAACAAAATACACCTAAAATGATACTAAAATCAAATGGGTATAAGGAATTAAACCTTGATTTAAGCAAAGGAAGAAGAATGGAGAAGACCCACTTCAAACTTGGGAAAGATGAAATCCTTCTCTCTTAAAGTCTCCCACAAAACCCTCTCCAAACTTGAAAAAAAATATCTGAAAACATACTATTCCATTCTAAAAATAATAATAATGGTTTGAACTTCTAAAATTAATAAAGAGTTTAGTATTTATAGCCATCAGAAATTAGTTCAGGCGGATAGTTCGGCAAGGTCAGTCGAGTCCATCGAATGACTCGGCGACTTACCCTTCTTCTATCTCATCGTCGTTGAGTGTTTGCCTATAGCATCTTCACATTCTGGACCATTGGGCGGTATAGTACTGCTTCGCGGAACTATTTGGCAAAGCGCCGACTACTCCTTTCATTGCCTTTTTTATCCTCTTCCTTCAGGCTTCGCATACTGGAACAAAGGGTGGAGTTTGTCTTTTTGGCAAATCGTCAAAGGTTCTTGGTGATGCTCATGCTTCAGCTTCTTCGTTCTTTTCAACCCTTTTGTTCTTTTTTGCACCTAAGTGTCCATGCTTCCACTAAAACTTCAAATACCTGAAACTTAAGAGTTTTCATCAGATATTGAGACAAAATAAGCATTCGAGGACACTATTTCTATCAAAATAAAGCCCAAAATGAGTCCAATTTGTGGACTCATCAACACCCCTAACTTAAACTTTTGCTTGTCCTCAAGTAAACTTGAGTTCAGCCGTTCAAAAAGGGTGTCTCAAGCAGTGCTACACAAGACTCAATCATGAGTGGACACAGCAAGACTCAATTTACTTATGCAAGGATCAATTTGTACTCAAAGATTCAAGTTGTGACACACCATTACCAAAGATTCTCATGCTCTCAATACTTGTTACTTGTGCAAGTTCAAGCTCAACAAAAAGTATCTAAATGACCTCACATGAACAATGATTCCATATTCACAAACAGAGGTTAATCAATTCAAGATCAGGAACCATCAGGAACCAGATGCAACGCTCACACTCAAGAAAGAGGAACACAATAAATGTTTTCACCCATAGGTTTGCCCTTATTTTCCAATTGATTTTCGATTCGGCTTACTCAAGATCAAAAAGGTATTTCTAAGGCTTGTAATGGGGCTGAGTGCAAAGGTATGGTCATATAGGCTCAGTGACTTTTTCCTCGTGAGTTGTGGCATTCTCAAGGCATTCCCTTCTTTCCCTTTATCAATTCTTTTTCTAGTGCTTCTAAGTCACCTTTTTTATTGTCCTCCATGGATTGCTTGAAACCTGATTCCCTTCGTACTTTATTCCACATTTCATTTTTTTTTTAATTGAATTGAAAGGGTTCCAATTTTATGCAATACCATGGGTTAAGGGGGACTTTTCTTGCACTTCTTGACTTCTCCTTTTCCCTTTCACCACACCCCCAACTTAGGCTTTTGTCCTAAGTTGGCTATTCGCTAAACCACAACTCAAGAGGATTGTAGGTAGTGGTCAAGTAAGGTCTAGGGTTCATCATGGTTCTTCCAAAGAAAGGTAAGGCTCAAAGGGTGTTCAAAAGAGTTTCACACGCTCACGGATAGGCCACAAAAGAGGTATATGTCAAATTTGGCTCACACTCTTTAAAGTCGCCTAAGATCATCTCAAAAGGACACCTTTCTAAATCAATCAGACTAACAGGGCAAATTTTAGGTTTATTCATGCAAGTTTAAAAGCAAGCTAATCACACGAGGCATCGACACTTAAGTCAAACAAGATTACACACTTTCGCTAGTGTGCAACGGTCATTACAAGAGAATCAATTTGATAAATGGCTAATTACAACGAGATGCAAAGAGTTCACTTATTGTCTACAAACCCGTGGGTTGTTTTGTATTTGCAACTACAAACCCATTAAATTAAACCAAAACAACTAGGCAAAATCACCATTAAAATACATTTACCCTATCACCAAGCAAGACCCAACAACAATATCAACACATATTTGCTAAATCACACCCCAAGAATGGGGTTTTTTAGCCACACATCAAGAAATAACAAAATACACCTAAAATGATACTAAAATCAAATGGGTATAATAAATTAAACCTTGATTTAATCAAAGGAATAAGAATGGAGAAGACCCACTTCCAACTTGGGGAAGATGAAATCCTTCTCTCTTCAAGTCTCCCACAAAATCATCTCCAAACTTGAGAGAAAACATCTAAATACATACTGTTCTATTCTGTAAATAATAATAATAGTTTGAAACTTCTAAAATTAATAAAGAGTTTAGTATTTATAGCCATCAGAAATTAGTGTTGGCGGATAGTTAGGCAAGGTTAGTCGAGTTCGCCGAATGACTTAGTGACTCACCCTTCTTCTGTCTCATCGCCATTGAGTGTTTGCCTACAACATCTTCACGTTATGGACCATTGGGCGGTATAGTACTGCTCTGTGGAACTATTCGGTGATTGCTCCTTTCATCGCCTTTCTTCTCCTCTTTCTTCAAGGTTTCACATACTGGAACAGATGGCGGAGTCTGTCCTTTCAGTGTATTGCCAAAGGTTCTTGGCAATGCTCATGCTTCAGCTTCTTCGTTCTTTTCAACCTCTTTTATCCTTTTTGGGCCTAAGTGACCATGCTTCCACTAAAACTTCAAATACCTGAAACTTAAGAGTTTTCATCGGATATTGAAACAAAATAAGCATTCGAGGACACTATTTCTATCAAAATAAAGCCCTAAATGTGTCCAATTTTTGGACTCATCAGTCGCCCATCAAGATGACATGGCTCCGTGTTATGCCTTTTCAAGTAAGACCAAAGCTGAGGTGTCTGATGCGGTGATTACAGGTACTATTCTTTTCTGTGACCGGATGGCTACTATTTTTTGTTTGATTTGGACTCTACTTATTTATATGTGTCAGTTCAATTTTCCTTGGGATTTGATGCAGTTTGTGATGTACTTGATGCCCCTATCCATGTTTGTACCCATTTGGAGGGTATGTCATAGTCACCCATGTCTATCGTACTTGTCCTATCTTGTTTATGGGTTTTTAGACTTGGGTTGACTTGCTTATTCTGGATATGACTAACTTTGATATAATCTTAGGCATGACTTGGTTATCCCCCTATTATGTTGTGCTTAATTGCAATGCTAAGTCTATGACTCTAGAGATCCCGAGTAGGGAAAAGTTAGATTGGGAAGGGGTGTACAAGCTAAGCCAGCTAAGGTCATATCTTTCGTTTGGGCTAGGAAATTGGTGGGGAAGGGGTGTTTGGCATATTTGGCTCATATTCGGGATATTGATATTGAGTCTCCCTCTATTGAGTTTATTCTTTTACTGTATGAATTCAAGGAAGTGTTTCCTACTGATTTGTCTGGTATGCCTACTGATAGAGATATAGATTTCCATATTAACTTGGAACCAGGCACTAGCCCCATCTTCATTCCTCCTTATCATATGGCTTCGGCAGAATTAGGAGAGCGTAAAGCTCAAATCCAAGAGCTTCTCAAAAAATATTTCATCCATCCTAGTTCTTCCCCATGGGGTACTCCTGTCTTATTTGTGAAGAAGAAGGATGGTAATATGAGGATGTGCATAGACTATCGACAGTTAAATAGGGTCACCATTTGAAATAAGTATATGTTGCCTCGAATAGATGATCTTTTTGATTAGTTGTAAGGTGCGTCAGTTTTCTCTAAGATTGACCTAAGGTCTGGTTACCATCAGTTGAAAATTAGGCTTGAAGATGTACCCAAAACAACATTTAGGACCCGCTATGGGCACAATGAGTTTTTAGTGATGTTGTTTGTGTTGACCAATACGTCTGTAGCCTCCATGAGTTTGATGAATGGTGTGTTTAAACCATTCCTGGATTCTTTTGTTATTATTTTTATTGATGACTTTTTGGTTTATTTGAAGAGTAAGGAAGAGCATGTCGACCATCTCTGTATTGTTTAGGGTGTTTTTTGAAAACAGGAGTTGTATGCCAAATTGTCCAAGTGTGAGTTTTGGTTGGCTTCAGTTGCCTTTTTGGGGCATGTGGATTCAAATGAAAGGGTAGTGGTAGATCCCCAAAAGATTGAAGTAGTCAAGAATTGGGTCCGGCCTATCTATGTGAATGAAGTTAGGAGTTTTGTGAGGCTCGCCAGCTACAATCATCGGTTTGTGAAAAGTTTTGCTTTTATCGTCATGCATATGACAAGCCTGACTAAAGAGGAGGTGCCTTTCGAGTCAACGGACAAATGTGAGGAGAGCTTCCAAAAGTTGAAGATCATTCTAACCACAGTACTTATTTTGGCACTACCGGTGGAGGTAAAGATTTCATTGTCTATTATGATGCTTCACATTCAGGTTTTGGTGTTGTGTTAATGCATGATAAGAATGTCATAGCTAATGCATCACAGTAGTTGAAGGTGCATACGATAAACTACCCAACACATGATTTGGAGTTGGCAACGGTAGTGTTTTCTCTCAAGATCTGGCCGCATTATCATTATAGTGCCAAGTGTGAGGTGTTTACTGACCATCGTAGTCTACAACATGTATTCACTCAGAAGGAACTTAATTTGAGGCAGAGAAGGTGGATGGAGTTACTCAAGGATTATGATGTTACCATCCAGTATCATTCAGGTTAGGCTAATGTGGTGGCAAACGTACTAAGCCAGAAGACGGTAAGTATGGGTAGTTTAGCTTGCTTGGAGGTTTCCAAATGACCCCTTGCCAAGGAGATTCAGACCTTGGAGTCTAAGTTCATGTAGTTAGGCATATCAGAGAAAGGGGGGTGTTAGCCAGCATTGAGGTTAGACCCACATTCATTGAGGAGATCAAGGCCAAGCAGTTTGAGGATGAGAGTTTGAATGACCTCAGAAAGAAGACAGTGTATGGTAAGGCACAAAATATGGTTCTTGATGTGGGGGTGTGCTCAGTTTTAAGGGAAGAATTTTTGTTCCTCGAGTGGATGGCTTGATTCAGAAGATGTTGACAGAAGCCCATGGTTCGTGGTATTCCATTCATCCGGGTGTGACCAAGATATACCTAGATTTGAAATGACTTTATTGGTGGCATGGCATGAAGAAAGACATAGCTGATTTTGTGGTTAAGTGCCAAAACTGTCAGTAGGTAAAGTATAAGCACCAAAGGCCTGGAGGTTTGCTTCCGCAAATGCCAGTTCCAGAATGGAAGTGGGAAAGGATAGTTATGGATTTCATGGTTGGTCTTCCTAAGACCTTGGGAAAGTTTGATTCCATTTGGGTGGTGGTTGATACACCGACTAAGTCAGCCCATTTTATTCCAGTTAAAGTAGACTATAATGCTCAGCAGTTTGCTAAGGTTTATGTGAAAGAGATAGTGAGGCTGCATGGGGTGCCCCTTTCTATCATTTCAGACTGTGGTATGCAGCTAAATTTTGGGGAAAATAGCATGAGAAGTTGGGCACTCAACTCGCTTTTAGCACATCTTTCCATACACAGACGGACAGGAAGTAACAAAGAACTATTCAAGTGTTAGAGGACATGTGGAGGGAATGTGTGATCGACTTTGGAGGGCATTGGGATAAGTTCCTACCTTTGTGTGACTTCTCCTATAATAACAGTTACCACTCCAACATTAGCATGGCACCGTTCGAGTCACTTTATGGGAGGGGATGTAGATTACTCATAGGGTGGTTTGAGGTTGGAGATGTGAAACCTTTGGGGGTTGATTTAGTGAAGGATGCTCAGATAAGGTAAGAAGCATCCAAACTAAGCGTCTAGATACTCAGAGTCGATAGAAAAAGTATGCAGACCGTAAGGTAAGGGACATGACATTTCAAGTTAGTAAGCAAGTTGTTCTAACAGTGTCACCCATAAAAGGGGTGATAATATTTGGCAAGAAGGGCAAGCTTAGTCCTCGATACATTGGATAATTTGAGATTATTTACTGTGTAGGGCAAATGGATTATAGGTTGGCTTTAACGCCTAACCTGCCTGGAGTCCCTCTAGTGATCAATGTGTTCATGTTGAAGAAGTATCATGGGGGCAGAAATTACATCATAAAGTGGGACTCAGTTTTGTTAGACAAACACCTTCAGTATAAGGAGGAACCGATTGCATTTCTTTATCGCGATGTTTGGAAGTTGAGGACCAAGGAGATAAAGTCGTGAAAGTTCAATAGAAGCATCGTTCGATTGAGGACGCTACCTGGGAAATTGAAAAGGACATGTGAGTTAAGTATCTCCAGTTATTCGCCGACTCAAATACTACTCTACTCTTGATTTAGCC
The DNA here is from genome assembly GCA_029007595.1 of Solanum commersonii. Taxonomy (NCBI): domain Eukaryota; kingdom Viridiplantae; phylum Streptophyta; class Magnoliopsida; order Solanales; family Solanaceae; genus Solanum; species Solanum commersonii. The sequence goes on from JAJTWQ010000006.1 coordinate 9,403,459, forward strand.
CTTTTCTCCTAGTTTGTCACTCGGGGATGAGTGATGGGTAAATTGGTGTCTATTGTAACGACTGGTTCCCGTCATTATGGAAAAGACAATGAGAAATGAATTTGGGCCAGAAAACTTCTGAGAAGTAACTTGGAAATTTCTAGCCTAGGCCAAATTTGGATGAAATCTGGGTCAGGTTAGGTCTAGATAAATTTGATAATGAATGGGGGATCTAATTATGGATTTGATCACATGAGTGGATAGCCAAGACATTAAGGAGCATGTATGGCTTTACAGAATCAAATTTGCACGAGTAGAACTCCCAAAACTGATCTTGACGTGAAAGGGTAGTTTTAGAATGTCTAGGTTTGAAGGTGGGTTGTGAAATGGGAGCTTGGAACTCAAATTCCGAGCTTCTGTGTTCGTTTAACCCACCAAGAAAGGATTAATCTTGCCAGGGCGGGGCCACTGTTGAGGGATGGGTTCTGTCGTGGTGGGCCTGTCACAAGTTAAGTGAGGGAAAAACCCCAATTTCGTTATTTTTTGTAAAACTTCGTTCTTAAGAGCTAAGGGATGACCCAGGGCGAATCTTGATAGTTTTCCACGATTTCTAGTGCTAAAGGTAAGGAAATTACTCCCCTAATCCTTAATTCAAATCCTAGAACATAGAATCTTGGGTGAGTATTGTTGGGGGAGGGTTTTGGCCTGAAGTTGATGGTAGGAAAAGCCCTAATTGCACATTAGGATCATGGGTTTCGTCTTGAGTTGATAAGTTTGTTATGATCCGAGTAAATTAGACCTTGTTTATTAATCCTTGCATTAATTACTTGTTTATAGACCAAGAACAAGCCGAAAGACTTCGGAAAGGGAAGGCTAAAGTGTCTTAGAAGTATTCAGGCTTGATTTCGAGGTACGTGATGGTTTGATTTCCTGTTGTGAGATGTATGTTGGATAATTGCTTCATTGTATGCATACATGTATGTGAATAGGGAAATTTGAATCAAATCTAACGAAATGATTATGTGTGCACAATACATATCATGAACCTATTACTTGATTGTATGACTATGAGTATTATTCATTATAGTTGTGATTGTGATTGTGGTTGTGCTGACTGGATCGGATGTCACATTCTGACACATATATTGGATCGGGTGTCACGTTTCGACACATATATTGGACCAGGTGTCACATTCCGACACATGTATATTGGATCGGGTGTCACGTTCTGACACACTAACAGTTTGGGTGTGGATTTCATGAGAGGACCACTGGTGATTATTATGTTCATGTTTACCTGTCATTGATATTGGGAAATTGTAGGTTGTTCCTAAAATGATAACTGAACTATGTATTTTGTATATGCTTGCTTACTGTGTTGTAATTGCTTATATATATTGTGCTTAGGAGAGTAGCCGTGTAATTCTAGTAGTACATCATTGTTTTGTGTACTAATACTGCACTTGTTCTTTCTTTGTTGAGTGTTTTATCAAAAAATAAAAAGACTGGTTTTCGAAAATCAACTTGACTTAAGATTTAAGAAAAATCGATTTTCAAAAAGAGTCGCCACTTAATTTTTGAAAGAAATTAAGAAAACTTATATTTTTTTTCAAAAAAATTTAAACAGACTAAAAATCATTTGAAATCCAAAGAGAGTTCGGGGTTCAATTTACATTTCGAGAAGGTATTAGGCATTTGAAATGTCCGCTAACATGCGTTGACCAATGACTTGACCAAAATGTTTTGACTAATTTCAAAAATACTGATTAAGTAGAGAGGACTCATTTTATTTAAAGGGAAATAACTAAAGGGAACTTTTAAGAAAAATAATTCAAGTATTGATAAGACAACTAATAAAAATAAGTAATAAATAAATTATAAATATTTTATTTAAACATAAAAAAAATGACATTCTTTTGAGAATTTAATTAAATGAAAATCAAGTTAAATATAGGGTTAGTTACTACAACAAATAATCAAATATTATAAAGGGGAAAGGAGATTATAAACTTGGGCCTTTGCTTTGCCAAAATTTCAAATTGTTGGGCAGGCAGACCCAACTTCTTTCAACCTGTCCTATTCTAAAATTGTCCAAATCATTGGTTTTGGCCCACTCAACTCAAAATCAGCTGCTAGTTATTTTGGGCATTTTGACCCATTTCACCTGGACCTGTTGTGCAAACAACAATTAGGCTTTGGCCCATCTCCTTTAAAAGTGTTGTGTAAACAACCATGTATACCACAGTATACTAATCATTTTCCTGCACATTTGATACATACTTTGCATATATTTCAGCCTTTTGGACTCTCGAAAACCTATATTTTTTCATTTTGGACTTGTACTACTGTATTTTGATGCCTTGGACCTTTATATCAATATTTTCGTCTATATACCAGCATCTACAGCAGGTATATTGATGTATAAAGGTTGTATCTCAGCCTGTTTTTAACTTTGCGTAACCTGAAAAGTTCAATTTCCAGCCCATATTTATCGTCTTCAACCTGTACACCAGTTTCACAATTTGCCATGGTGGCTGACTAGAATTTAAACATGACCCGAGATGACGTGCAATTGGGCCTTCATGGCCCATTTGTAATGAAAATAATTGAGGCAATAGAGCTTGGTGAACTCACTCAAAATCACATGAAAACAAAAGACAAAAAAAAAAGGATTAACAACCATGCTCATAATGTTGAAACTTACAAATATATTTAATTTAATCAATAAAGAAACTAAGTACAATAATAACACAGTATCAATGCATTTAAACAGTAACTTATAAACCATCTAACACATGTGTGCTTCCAGATCAAAGCTAATTAGTCAAACCTCCCCTCAAAGACACAATTTCCAGAGAATTGGGCACAAACAAGTTGTTGGATGATTAAGCTAAGCAGTTTCGACAATTTAAGGGAAAAGAGAGATATTTGAAGGAAGCAAACACTTAAAAACCAATAACAATTTGATCCAAATCAAAAGTGATGCCTTTCAAGACAACACAAGCTAGTAATCCAAGTTGAAATGCGACATTCATGTCAAAATGATTTCATAAACTTGAGACAACAAAAGAAAAGAACCTTAGAACCAAAGTAACTTAACACTTCTGACCAAATTTCAATCCTAAATACACTTAAATCAGTCATATAAGATTAAGGAAAAGATCCAGGGATTATTATAGTACACAAAGATAACAAATGATAACTTAACCACTTATGAAACATGTTAAAAATGGAGGAGAAAAACTAAATGGACAGCTACATACTCCCAACCTATCGAAATGCCAAACGAATAACGAGCACACATGTTAAGCTGAATAAGAGCATAATTGACTAAACGATGTAAACCAAATGTAAAGATTCAAAGAGATGGAAAGTTTTCTAAGTTATGTTGATGAGGCCACGATGGGTGTAAATGACGCCTTTTGTCACACTTGACAGCTTTACATTGCCATTTTTGTGACTTCGATGTTCATGCATCCAAAGAAAAATTCTTAGTTTGAAAGACTGATTTGTGTTAGTCTTGTCTCCATGCTTCTTCATGCAGTTGACTTGCACACTTGTCTGCTTTCCGAAATCTAATCTTGGCAGAATTTTGAGGACCTTCCTCAAAATTATATCCCAATCTTAAACATAGAAGAACTCTTGTAACTTGCTTTGTTAACCTTGAGGTCGCCGATCCTGGAATTTTGAGGTCCCTCCTCAAAATTCTATCCCAGTTTTCTTTATTGACCAAAAGTATAAGTCCTTTAGCAAATGTTGTTTTGTGGAATTTTTTAGACGATCTCAAAATTTTTGTCCCAGTTGCACATTTCAACATGATTTCCAACTTGATTCTCTAGGAAATGTCATCTAGTGGAATTTTGAGATCCACTCAAAAAATCTACCGTGTTGCATTTTGATCTTCAGTCTTGACTTGTTGAAGAAGTTCATCTTCAAATGAAATTTTGAGATCCTCTCAAAAAAAAATTCCCAGTTTCCATTATAAAAGAAATAAAAATCTTACGGGAAATATGATCAAGCCGTTGTTACGCCTACATATCACGTTGAGGCAGGAATCAGGTCAAACGTAGTTTTCCCTCTCAAGGATTAACAAAAATAGGAAATATTGATAAGGAAATGACCCAGGCCGACATAGTCTGCCTACGTATCTCATTCTTGAGAATTTAGGTTGAACGTAGTTCAAATACAAAGAAAATATTAAAAGTTGAATAAAGGGGTGACCGAGATCGACACAGGCTGCCTACGTATCTCATTCTTTAGAATTCAGGTCAGATGTAGTTCATTACAAGGAATGTGCGATAAAAATGGGAATAAAGAGATTAAATATGTGTTTTCAAAAGAAAGATAACAATAACTTCATAAGCAAAATTCTAGCCAATACTTGGCATACTTGTTTTCAACCTTTGATGATGAATATCTTCAAATGACTATGTTCAAAAATGTCTTGCACTTACTGTTAAACATCCAATATGTTATCCTTTGAAATTGTTTCCTTAATATTGATCAAATTATTATTGATCATATTTTGAATCTTGTGTTTGAGGGTTGAACAATTCTCTGTATCGTATCCAATAGCTCCTGAATGACAAGCACATCTGTGGTCAGCTCTATAAATTTTTCCCTAAGGATTGGCTGGTCTTCCTTCTATGGGATGGAGTATACTCGTTGCTTTCAACCTTTCAAAAATATGAGTTTGATATTCCCTTAATGCTCTAAACACTTTAGGAGCTTTCCTAAAGTTTGAACAGGGAAATATTTTCTTATTGACATTATAGTTTTGATATTTTCTTTGTGGAGCCAACCGCATATGGGTACCCATGACAACGGATACCTCATCTTCCTTTTCCTTTGATATATCCATATCACTAATTTTGGTAGCTTTTCCATTAGCTCGCAATGTGGTAAGGTTTGTGACTTTTTCAGTCTTAAAACCAACTTCCAAAACATCTCCTACCTTGACAATCTCAATAATTTTTTGTCCAATCATACACAACATTCCTTCATAGTACTTAGGTTTTTGAGTTCGAATAAACATTTCAGTGATTTCACTTTCGTACATGGGAGGTTGAACTCTTACAGCCTCTTTTTTCCAACGAAAAGCATACTCTCGATAGTTTTATGTGGACTTCTATTTGATCTTCTCCAAATAGAAGCGATCAGGGGAATCTTCTTTATAATTTCCAAATCGTTCAGTGAAATCATTTGCGAGTGCATTAAAACTCATCCATTATTTTAATTATTGTGATGTAAGCCACTCTAGAGCTTCTCCATTTAAACTTCGACTGAAAATATGCAATAACAATGCTTCATTTTTGCCAACTCCCAAGAGTTGATCACCATAAGCTTTCAGATGTGTTAGAGGATATCCAGTTCCATTAAAAGTAACAAATTTTGGCACTTTGAACCCTTTTGGAAGGTCCAAATTTGAATGAATGTATATTTTCGTAGTTCAACCCCACAACATCTGAATAGTAATGACGTTTTTTATCAGTTTGCTAATCTCTTCCTTCATGATCTGCTTTGTCATATCCTTTTTGGCCCTCTAATCTCAGACTTAACATTAATTGAAGCAGTTGTTGGTGAGAAGGCACCAGTCAGACCTGTAGAGCAAAATTAGCTTATGATTTGATTTCACCTAAAACGAATCCTTCTCCTTCTCTTCGTAGTGGTCAAGTTTGGAATAGGCAATATAGTGAAGGTGTGCTTCCATTTGGATTGGGATATCAAAAGTGACTTTTGGAGGTAAGGGTTGAGCGTTTTGTAGATTTTGAGTGCTTTGAGCAGGGGTCTGGTACATGAAAGGGGATGTTTGAGGATTGTTGACATTTAGGCTTTTAAAGGAAGGGGATGTTTGAGAGTTGTTAGCATTTAGGCTTCGACATGGAGGAAAGGTTTGAGAGTTGGGATTTAGGATTTGAAGGAGAGGTGGTGCTTGCTATGAAGCGTTGGTGTGATGAAGATTGGGGGTAGTTAAGTCGATGGTGGAAGGATTTTGAGCAGGGTTGGAGGGTGGGTTATTCAGGACATGTTCTGAGTTTGAATTTAGAGGAGGAAAATAGAGTGGAAGCCTTCCATCGCCTGAAGTGTTGACATCGACATCCGAAATTGGAAAATCTTGCTTTTTCTGTAGCTCAACCTCATTTCAACAGTTTGTTGCATCAACTGTGCAATTAACTTATTTTGTTCAATGGTAGGGGGCTGAGCTATATCAACTTCAGTCATGCTAGTATTCTCACTATTCAGGGTCATTTTTCTTTTTTCTTTCAACAAATTTCGATTGGGGAAGGAATCTTTGAGAACTTTGAATGTTCAACCAATTTCTCAACACAAATCAGTTTTGAGTACCTAACAAAGAAAAATAACTCAAAAGACAAATGTGTTATTTTGTGTAGGTAATAGGTAATACAAGATATCACACACAACGTAACAAGTACACAAGAGTCACTTCATTCGAAGATAAATTAGCCCACAGATATAGGTAATGACTAAATAGACAGAAATTTGTCTATTTGATTTTGTAATTAGTGAATAATAGGAAAGTTGACCTGTGGGGAGCCAAAATCCATTTATACTTTAGATTTTCTATTAAGATAAAACTCCAATTTCCTTGAAAAATATAAATTTTCAAAAATAGGGACCGAGCCTTGAAAGGCTGCCTACTTATCTCACAGAGGAGAATTCAATTACTGCGTAGTTCGACTAGTTGATCTTTTTTTGATTTGAGGTGATGCATCGGTCCTTTTTTTTAAATGAGAGTAATATTCAAAAGATGAAGTTTGAATTTTGTTGAAAAACTAAAGACTCGAAGAGTATTTGGACGCACTTTTGATAGTGACTTGATATTTGTTCTTAGACGTTTCTAGAAAATTTCCAAAAAGAATAGGCTAGAACACCTTCAAATAAAGCAACATATTCACACAAGCAGTTATAACACATAAACAGCTATTGTGCAATAATCAGTCTCACGTAGGGATACGATCCTAAGCAATGTTTTCATGGACGGTCCTTCTTTTTGATTTCTTGTCATCTCCGAATGTCCACGCTTTTAGATGAAATGGTAACTTGATGCTTCTTCGACTCAAATAAACTATTAAAGTCCAAACCCCAAGAGACAATGGTTTGCCAAATAGCGTATACATCCTTCAAAATTTAAACACATAAGTATGATTGTATTTTTATTGACCAATGGGACAAATAGACACAAGGTGGGCTTCTAATGGTCCCAACAAGCCTTTGGTATTGTGTCATCTTAGGTCAAATGCGCTAAATTTGAGATTTGGTTTCGCTCTACGCCGATTGACTAAGAGTTTCTTTTGAAAGACTGGTAACCCAAGCGGACGACTTGGGCTGGAACTCATGACAACCATTGGATGTCTGACGAACTAACAAATTGTCGATCATTTCAAAAAAGTGTTGAGTATAAAAAATCTTGGTTGTGGTTTCGCAAAACCGTTCATTAATATACTATATATATATATATATATATATATATGTTGGAAAATTTCATGGATACAAATGACAGCTTATAGCAATATAAACAAGTAAAGCATAGATAAGAAATTTCAACAACTATCACTAAATAGTCAAATCATTATGGTTAGAACTTGATTAATTTTCCAGCAGAGTCGCCATTTCTGTTTTATCAAAAAGTAAAAAGACTTTTATTTTAGAAAATCGACTTAACTTAGGTTATAAAGAAAAATCAATTTTCAAAAAGTGTCGCCACTTAATTTTTAAAAGAAATTAAGAAAAGTTATAAAAAAAAATTTAAATGATTTAAACAGACTAAAAATCAATAGAATTCCAAAGAGGGTTCGGGGTTCAATTTATATTTTGAGAAGGTATTAGGCATTCGAAATAGCTGCTAACATGTGGTTGACCAATGACTTGACCAAAATGTTTTGACAAGTTTGAAAATATTGATAAAATAGAGAGGACTCATTTATTTAAAGGGAAATAAACTAAAGGGAACTTTTAAGAAAATTAATTCAAGTATTGATAAAACAACTAATAAAAATAAGTAATAAATAAAATATAAATATTTCATCTAAACATAAAAAAGAAGAAGCGGCTTTCTTTCGGATATTTAATTAAATAAAAATCAAGTCAAATAAAGGGTTAGTTAATACAACAAATAATGAAATACAATAAAGGGGAAAAGAAATTATAAACTTGGGCCTTTGCCTAAATTCCTAATGAAAAAATGGCACAACATGACATCTCATTTTACTAATTGGAAACATATAGCCATCTTTTATTTTCTTGATAAAAAGAGGTTTTTAAAAATTAAATTTTGCAATTAGTAGCCCACGTATTAGGAAGTTTTTTTTAATTAAATTAATTAATTTTAGGAGGTGGCAGCATGATGTCCTTTTTTATTGGGAAGTGTTTTTTTCTGCCTTTTTTTTCTCTCTTTCCCATACACACATGATTCTTTTGAATGATGTTTTTTTATTGATTATGTAAATATTTATTCAATTCTTCTTCTTCATTACTTTGAATAAAAGATGATTTACTTTCTTATTTATTAGTTTTACATATTGAATTCTATAAAAATACATGTCTATAGTGTATTTTTTTTTTTTGCTTTTAAATTATTGATGGTTTGTTGATGTCTACCCATCAGTTTTTCTAATTGTTAGCCTATGTTTGATCCCTTCTTGTATTGTCATTCAATTTTTTTGGGGGTATTAATCTTTGAAATTGAAGGTTATATCTAATTTAAGTAAAAATTTACGTAATAATAATTAATTGTGGGTATCAATTGTCATGTTTAAGAAAGTTATCCCAGGATTATTCATAAAAATGGGGATTCTGATTCTAATTTTGTGGATTCTCCATCCATAACTTTAAAATTTAAAGTCATGTAAGTTCTTCTTGTTATCCGATTCGACTTGTGTGTTTACTATTGAGCATTTTTATATTCAATGTGCAATTCTCATTTACTGAAGATAGAATTTGGAATGTATACAAATTTTGAGAGAATGAATACACAGATATGTATACATGAAGGCAATGCATACATGATGTTCATGATTAAAACAAAATCTTCAATGCAGTGTATACATATGATAAGTAAATGAATACATAAAGTGTTTTATTTTTTAATATGTATACACTGGAGGGGATAACATAGCTATAAATGTATACTAATACTAAGTGAATGAATATGCCATTCTTCTACCTATATACAATCATCAAGTATACAATTAAATTTTTTTAATCAAGTAACGAACAATAAAATATATGAAAATATATAATTTACGTTTTTAGGCAGTTACGTATTGTATATATAATTTTTTATGTTTTTGTTATTTTTGTTGTTTAGTGATATTGGTTATACAAGGAAAACAAAAAAAACTATTAAAATGTCATTTATTAATTTGGGCTATTTTGTGCTTATTTTTTATTTATCTATTAAATGATAATTAATGTTGGGCTATTTATTGCTAATTATAACTATCAGTTGTATATATATATGTCATTTCCTCATTTCAAATTGTTGGGTAGGCAAGCCCAACTTCTTTCAACCTGTCCTATTCTAAAATTGTCAAAATCATGAGTTTTGGCCCACTCAACTCAAAATTAGCTGCTAGTTATTTAGGGCCTTTTGACCCATTTTGCCTGGACCTGCTATGCAAACAACAATTGGGCTTTGGCTCATCTCTTTTAAATGTGTTGTGTATAAATCCATGTGTACCACTGTATACCAATCATTTTCATGCACATTTGATTCATACTTTGCGTATATTTTTGTCCTTTAGACTCCCAAAATCTGTATATTTTCCTTTTTTGACTTGTACTCATGTATTATGACACCTTCGACCTGTATATCAATATTTTCATCTGTATACCATCGTATACAAGAGGTATATCGATGTATATAGGTTGTATCTCGGCCTGTTTTCAACCTTTCAGAACCTGGAAAGTTCAAGTTCCGACCCATATTTATCGTCTTCAACCTGTACACCAGTTTTGCAATTTGCCATGGTGGGTGACTCGAATTTAAACATGACTCGAGAAGACGTGCAATTGGGCATTCATGGCCCATTTGTAATGAAAACAATGGCGGTAATGGAGCATGGTGAAGTCACTCGAAATCTTATGGAAACAAAAGAGGGAAAAAAAGAATTAACAACCATGCTCATTATGTTGAAACTTACAAATAAATTTAATTTAATCAATAAAGAAACTAAGCACAATAATGGCACAGTATCAATGCATTTTAACAGTAACTTATAAACTATCTAACACATGTTTTTTTCCAGATTAAAGCTAATTAGTCAAACCTTCCTAAAAGACACAATTTCCAGAGAATTGGGCACAAACAAGCTGCTGGATGATTAAGCTAAGCAGTTCCGACAATTTAAGGGAAAAGAGACATATTTGAAGGAAGCAAACACTCAAAAATCAATAACGATTTGATCCAAATCGAAAGTGATGTCTTTCAAGACAACACGAGCTAGTAATCCAAGTTGAAATGCGACATTCATGTCAAAATGATTTCATAAACTTGAGACAACAATAGAAAAGAAACTTAGAACCAAAGTAACTTAAAACTAAATAAGAGCAACCTTAGCTAAAATTGACACATGCATTGGCAGGGTTATAAGCATAATATTAGTAGCTAAAATACAAGAGAAACACAACCATCATTCAAATTAAGTAAGAACGTCAATAACTCCTAAGAGATTAAGCTAACAGGATGAGAAGCTACTACAACACATCAAAACGAAAAGAAGAAAGCCAAAACACAAGTAAACAATGAAGAAAGCAAGACCATACAGCGAACAAATCCCAAGCTGAAGCTGAATGAACACTATATCACTTCGAGTGAGACAAAACAGTGGCTCAACTGACTATAAAGATATAAAATTGTGCTAAGGAATATGACGACCAATAAATAACATCCAAAGTGATTTCATTGATTCTTAACTCACATTCACAACTCAAAAACTCAAAGAAAACTGAAACCAAAGCAGACAACAATTCAAGGAATCAACTCCACTTAACATAACTGATACAAAGAATGTCATACAACACACTATATCGAAATGGAATGTAAGAGAGAACGGAGTTACCTTTCTTAGAGCAGCTCTTCGGGACACGAAGCGAGCGGAAAAATGAGCTTTCACCACCAAGATACAATTTTGAGAATTTCAATTAGCAGCAAGAATGTTGTGTTCAGAAAAAAGAAACTTGAATGTAAATACCCTCTATAATGTTTATTGATTTTTTAGTCTGGCTTTGCCTCAAAACCAATGTATTTCTATGTATCTTTCCTGTAAATCGACTCAAATTCCTCCAACCCCTAACAAAGAGGAAGAGGGGGGGGGGGGGGGGGTTTATAGGGGATTTCTAGGGTTCGTTTGGGGGAAAATCAGGTGAAGAAAGGGCCCATTTCAAATTCGAAATTCAAACTCTCTTTTAGAGATAAGATTGTACAATTCCTTAATGAAATTCAAAGGAGAAGCGTCTGATTTGGTGCAATGACGAAATCGAAAGGAGATTACGACACTTGGAAAATTTGACAACGGTCCTTGTATGGAGATGGACATGTCACTGCCACGAGAATGGGCTACTGGGTTTACTGGATTCGAGTCGTTTTGTAGCTGGGTTTCGTTGAACGGCTGGAGAAGAAGAACGTGTACGGGTCATTTTGGTATTGCATTGTTGTAGGGGGAATTTTCAAAACAGCAATATTTTAGTTTTTAATGGGACTCCTTAGCAGTAGTTTCACTATTTATTTAAAATGTCAATATTTTGGTTTGTTAAAGGTTGAGTTATGTATTTATTTTATTTTGATTAATTTGAAAGAATACAAATAATTAATAACATAACAGAAAATTTCAAAAAAGGTAAAAAAATATTTAAAATTTAACATCATTTACGTTTTTGAAAGAGCATATGTTGTCATTTTTCTTTCTAACGTTTTTTTCTTTGTTCTTAAGAATTTCAATTTTATTTTTGAAAATAGTAGTTTGTATTTTATATCATATATGAGTGGAAGTGTTGGAAATTTTTTAATGCCCTCTATTTTGGATATTTAAATGTTTGAACTTCTTTGAATATGTGTTCATCCGAAATGTATTCGAATACCTAAAGATATGTATAACTAATTTAAAATACAAAAATTATTGGTATTGATTTATGATTAATACAACTCTTTGGCATCCTAGTTCAAGTACAAAAATAAAGGCAGTTGTGAAGTATATACTAAAATATAAATACAAATTAGTTGTAAATCGAAATGTTATTGAAAATATAGTTGCAATTAATACATAATACATAGAATAAGTTGTATTCAAAATAAATTGTATTTATATTTCAATATCCAGTTTTGTTATATTATTATTTCACTTTAAATTTACAGAAAGTATTTTTTGGCTCAGTTTTTATTTCAAATATCAGGTTGTATTTCAATATCATTTTGTATATCAAACGCAGAATGAATACCAATAATTTTGTATTCCCCTTCTTATGATGTATTCGTCACAATTTTATATATTATGTATTCATAGAAATTATATTGCTTTAGCCAAATAAAATACAAAATATGTCTTACTAAGTTTGTATTTCAAACATCAGGTTGTATTTCAGTATGATTTTGTATTTCAAACGAAAAAATGAATACCAATAAATTTTTGATTGATTTAGTCATGGTAGACAATCAGATGCTTTCCCCAAAATCTAAAACCCTAAAAGCAAATTTTGAATCATCAAAATATAAATGTATTAAATATGAAACAAAATAAACATATAAATGAATTTCTAGATTCTACAAAATCTGAAAAATTAAAAGAAAATCACAAAAAAGATTGAAAAAAATTGTTTAAAAGAATAAAAATCTGAAATACATAAATATTTGATGAATATCTAAACAAAATCACATAAAGATAAAAAAATTTGACTGAAAATCCGTAATATATAGAATCTGAAATATACACCATAATCGGTGATTTTAAACAGCAAATCAAAATAAATCCAAATAAATATCCTTGCCAATCGAGAAATCTCTTGAATTAATAAAGAGATTTCATTTAATAATTGATAAAATTTCTTGAATTAAAATATATATTTTGATGAACAATTTATGAGCACCTTGAAGAAAGAGAATCTGAAAACATGAAAGGTGGGGGTAGAAACGTGAAAGGTGAAGAAGGAAGGTTAATGGGTAGTGGTTTAATTTTTCTTTCTTTTTAAATGGTTATTGGTTTAGAATTTGATCCAATATAAGACTGTTTTCATTTTTATAATTAATTTTAAATAATAAAATTTCAATACATATTATTTTCTAAAAATATTGTCATTCTGACATTTTAAATACATATTTTAAAGTGTTATTGTTTTGACTAATTATGTTACGTATTATGACTTACTTGCTAATTTTCCCTTGCTGTATTGTTCTGGTTTGGGCTGAGTCTTTTGGTGGATTTGGGTTTGGTTAAAGGAATTAAGAGTGGGCTGAAAATTGGGCTTCTTGTTTTGGAAGAATTGGGCCTAAATTGATTTTAAAAACATGGGTTTAAGGGATTTGGCTAATAAGTTACAATTTTAACCGAATTGAGTGGTTAATTGCATTAAGAATTTAGCCAATGAATTAGGAATGTAGTTAAATCGAATTCATTTACTAAATTCGGCTAGCAATTAAATAAGACGAATTAATATAAATTAATTAATGAGCTTCTTACTCTTAACGAAATAAAATAATTAACTTAATTATAAACTAAATAATTTAAAATATAAACTATTATATAACTAAACTAATTAACCAAATATTTTAACACAATCTTTTAGAGACGGTTTTCGAATATTAAAAAATTATACTAATTATATACAAAATTATATAAAACATATATATTGTTTAAAAATTATAAAATGTGACAAAACTCTTAAAATAACTTTAAATTTTTTTTGAATTTTATAAAGTCAATTATTTCAAATCGTGTTGAAATTTAAGAAGCTCGATGGTTAATTTATATTGTGGAGGTCCAAAATTTGGTGTCAACAATGAATACAGGGAATCTTTAGGTGGCTATTGATAGACCTTAGTTAGGAGATTATTGATCATGACCAGATTCAAGGGTGAACCAGTTCTTTCAGGCTGCCATGGATCCTTCATTTGTTTAGTCCACTGTTTTCGGACTCAGACTATCTGTTTAGGTTATTATGTTTAGTTTTTGGGGTTGCACCCCCCTTTTCCTTAGACTTGTTGGTTAAATAGAGTTTTGGTACAATGATTTTCAGTTCTAGGAGTTGAATTTCCACAATAGTTGTTTTGTTAGACCTTCGAAGTTTATGGGAACTCCGTATTTTATTTAGTCATTTAAACCTGCTTTCGTATTTTTAAATGTTTAATTTCGTTAAATTGCTTAGTTGAGTTATAGTAATGGTTCTTGCACCGGAGGGTTAGTGTGGGTAACAATCACGGAGGTTTGCGTCGTGACAGCTAGTTTTAGTCCAAGTTGGGGAAAAGAATAATAGAGTGTGAGTAAGTTAGTTTTTAAATGGGTCCAATTTTTTTGTGGACCTCCAACAAGAGGCAATGTGGCAAAATTATTTTTACAAAATCACTATTAAAACTAATGATATAAATGAACATGATTTATAACAGCGATGACATAACTGTGTCAAACTCTTAAAAAAATAGATAACTCATTTCTAATAGTTTGATGGCATATATATTTGAAGATCTTCCCTAAAAAGTACACTAAGAGAAGAATTTTTTTAATAGAATGCCCAACTTGTATACGTGATATGCTTCAAATATAATTAATAATTAATGTAATTTGTTTTTATTATAATTGATTATGCATTGTTTATTATAAATTTATTAAATAAAATTGCTTGTAATTACATTTAAATAACTTATGCAAGATTCATCAAATCAAGTTGTAGAAGGAAAGTGACTAGAAAATAATTAAAATATGATTAATCACATTAATCTAATCTCAAAAATATGAAACCAACTTTATTAGAAAAATAATTATAGTGTTACATACCTTTCAAATTTATTGCCAAAAAAATCCTATAAACTCCTACCTTTTTACCCTCAACATTGTAATTTTGATTAAACACATTTCTATACAATTACTAATATGAATACGACCACCTACTCTGCCCCTGTTCAAGGTCCTCGAAAGATTAAGAAGACTATCACCCAGTTTGAGAAACTGACCAAGATGTTAGTGCTTCCATTTGCATTCGCTTTTGCACATGTTTTTCCACATTGGATGAAGGAAAAGGTCTAACTTGTAGAGAAAGGGAACGTGCATCGTTTTGAATTATGGGATGTTACTGAAGAGAACAACCCTAAAAATGATGAAGGCACTTATGTTGTGAAGATGAAGTCATGTAAGGACTATGTGTCACGACCCAAGTCTAGGGCTTAGACGTGACCGGCGAATGGGGAACCCGAGGGAACCCCAAACAAGCCTCATAGCATATCATTACACATCCTTGGTCGCGGAAGCAATTAAAATGACCATAAGCGATATGCATAATCAAGGGAAATTGGGACTAAGGGAGCAAGACAAAAAGAGAATAATACATAAATACCATAGATGAGTCAAGCTCAAACATAATACACAACTTGTCCAACACCACCTCTAAACATGGATACTTAGCGGGGGCCGAGACAAACTACCGGGCTCACCCTCATAGTCAATACATAATTAAAAATGAAAAGGTCTTATACATAACAAAAGATCATGAGCAACGTCCCCGGAATGGAGGACTCACCAATAACCTTGATAGGAAATCGTATTAGCCACGTGGAGGAGGATGGTCAGACGGTGTTCCGGTCCCTACATGGTGACATCATGTAGGCATAGAGTATGCATTAGTACGTTTGAATGTACTAAGTATATGGGATGCAATGCAATGTAACAATGGATGGACATTATAGGCAAAATGCATAATCGTACCCGATAGATGACATATTAATGAGATGATATGTATAATGATGCTTATATAAAAATCATATTTAGTAGGGCATAGTATATGTGTAGTGAGTGACCATCAATATAGCATTTCCAAGGCCTACCACCCCCTTGGAGAGGCGAAAGAGGTACAAACCCCTCAATGTGGTTACCCGGGCCTACCACCCCCGAGCTAGGGACCAAGGTACAAACCCCTCGATATGGTTATACGGGCCTACTACCCCCCGTACTAGGCAACCAAGGTACCAACCCCTTGATACGGTTACCCGAGCCTACAACCCCCCGAGCTAGGCTTGGTCGACTCACACACCATATAGAGAAAATCATATACATGTATTCATTTCATCATCATTTCAATACTTATATAATCATCCGACTCATAGGACGTACATTGGACCTTCCATTTCATAAGAATTCTATAAATGACATTTTATCAAACATATGGTGGGCTACTTGTTCATGTAAATAAAATCATGTGTTTCAAGAATACTAAGTCCAACCAATTTTCAAAATCTATATAAAACAGCCCACCAACAACATACATATATATATACATATATAACAACCTTCATAATTTGATCATGGAGGCATGAAAACCATAAATATCACATAATAATACCATTTCATGAAAATATGCAAGATAGACCTTAATAGGGTGTGTAGTAGTGATTCCATAATTCAAGAGTTCATAAATGATCATAAGGACCCATAAACTTGAAGTAAAATAGAGGATAAATGGTTGGACTTGTGGAAAGGAAGGTTTCCACAATCAACCCACATACCTCAACTTTGGAGAATTCTTGATGAAGATTGGAATGGAGAATTGCTTGAGATTGAATCTTGAATCAGGAATTAAAGCTTGGGATTCTTGAATTTGGTGGATGATCTTGGTGGAATTTTTGGAGAGGGCTTAGAGAGTGTTCTTGGATGTTTTGAAGTTAAATGACTAAGTATGGATATGTCCCCTTTTTATAAAAAACGTCCCAACACTTAGAAAAAAAATGAGGCGGGTGAACAAAGTGTTTTCGGCTCTTTGGAATTTGCATTTTCTGTCGGACAGGTTTTACGAAAACGGTCATAACTCCTTCATCCTAACTCGGAATGAGGTGAAACAAATTGCGTTGGAAAGCTAACTCATAGAGCTTCAATTTTGATAGTTTGAGCTCCTTCCAGTTCCTTGTGTGCTGAGAGATATGCCCCTTTAAAGTTGACCCTCAAAATCGCATTTTTTTGTGATTTTCGAATTTTGATACGGTTGCTCTAAAATTCGGGTTAAACCCATTACCCACTCAATTTGACCCCCTGAATAAAAATATGAAGTCGAATTTTTGAAATGATGCACGGATTTTGAGATATATGGAAATTACAATTTTAGGTGTTTCCGAAGCACATTTTCGAACATTTTTGGGGTCGTTTCACTATGCAATAGTTTGTGTGGGTGAGTTATTTTTTTATTGGGTCCAATTTTTTTGTGGACCTCTAACAAGAGGCCATGTGGCAAAATTGTTTTTACAAAATTACTATTAAAAATAATGATATAAATGAAATGTTTTATAACAGCGAAGACATAAATGTGTCAAACTGTTAACGAATGACATAGATGAGTCATTTCTAATAGTTTGATGGCATATTTGAAAATTTTCCCTATCATTAATAAAAAGTACACTAAGAGAAGAATTCTTTTTTAATAGAATTGCCAACTTGTATATGTGATACGCTTAAAATATAATAATATTAATGTAATTTGATTTATTATAACTGATTATTTATTCTTTGTTATAATTTATTAAATAAAATTACTTGTGTCTTTGATTAAAGTTTATTTTATTTTATATTTATTTTTAATTAAATTTTATCAACATTTTCGACATTTTCACTAATATTTTTATCAAAATAATTTCTCAGAAATAAAGTTATTCTTTCAAAAGAATTGTGCCTCATTTTTTAAATATTTGTTGGAGTTTTTCATTGAAAATTTTCACAAGACTGATTTTTTAAAAACAAATAAGAAAATGAAAACTATGATAGTGAAATGTTAATTGGCATCAAGAGTTACGAACTTGATTATAAAGTCTAGCAAATTTTTAGGTCAAAGCAAAACACATAATAATGTGAGTGTTGTTAGTTTCGAAATCTTATTGTGGATATGTACTTGAATAGATTGCATTGATTTGGAAGCTCAACGAAAAGGGAAGACTCAAGTCTCAGAGTGATTGTTCGGTTATTTGAGGCAAGTGGATTTCTTAACCTTTGTTAAGTGTGTGGAATTCATGTATTTCCTTGTAATATGTGTTTTGGAGTAATGGAAATTGATGGAGGGATTGACTTATCCATGTAGAATAATTCTAATGATGGAAAAAGGGTAATAAAAAGGTAATGTGATAAATTGTTGGTGTGTGATGTTTGAGAATGATTTGAAGGCTTATTCTTTAATTGTTGATGTTGTATTACGATTGTATTGTTGTGAATTGTGCATTGATATTAAAATGGTCATTTCCTCATTATTTGTGGGAACATGTCATTTGCATTGGTTCTGAGACATGGTTGTGATAAGTGTTATGTGATAATAGGATGTACCATTTCGAGGGACGTATTGCGCGCCGCGATGGATGCATGGACATATATGTCCCCCATGGGTCCTAGAATGAGAGACAACGGGTGTGTATTATTAGGTCAGACATGCATCACTATAGTTGACATTGCATTTCATTGCATTGCACATTTTTATAATTGATGAACTTGATTTTGTGTGTTGCTGATCTTGTGAGTGCCTTTCTGTGAAACTTGTGATTGATGAATATTGAGTTGTTATTGAGAATATGTAATATATTAGAGTGTTGTTGTTGAGCTGTGTGCTTTGTAAATTGTGAACAGTTAGGGTGGGCTGGTTTTATGCAGGTTGTAGTTGTGGAAGTTTGGATAGGGTGTAAGGAGTACCCGTAATCTGTTCCCTTAGCTTGTGATTAGTGGTTTGCTTGTTGAGTACAGTATGGTTTGGTACTCACCCCTTGCTTCTACATTTTGTAGGTTACGAGCTAGAATCTTCGTGATACCTTCGTTTCTGAGGCTTTCTGTGGAGATTTGAGAGGTAGTTGTTTGTTATCTCAGCGAACTTTCTTACTCCTATTTATGATTTTGTTTTTACTTGAAAGACAACGTCATTTGAGACTTGCATATTTTATTTCAATTCTAGTAATTACATTAGAGGCTTGTGCACGTGACAACCAGGTTTTGGGGATTGAATTAAGTTGACTTGTTTTCGTAATAATAATTGTTATTGGATTTTTGTTTTATTTCCACACTTTATCGAAATGATTGGGTTTTAGGCTGACTTGTCTTGGTGGGATACGACGAGTGCCATCACATCCAATTTTGGGTCGTGACAACCCCATACAAATAGTGTCTCCAGATCTTTAGCGCATGCACAACTGCAGACAACTCTAAATTGTGGGTCGGATAGTTCCTCTCAAGCTTTCTCAATTGCCTTGAAGCATGTGCGATAACCTTACCATGTTGCATTAGAACACATCCCAACCCAACACCAGAAGCATCACAATACACCGCATAGTTCTGAACCGTCTGGCAATGCAAGAACTGGAGCTGATGTCAACCTATCCTTCAGCTCCCGGAAACTATGCTCGCAAGCCTTAGTCCACTGGAACTTAGTTGCTTTTTGAGTCAGCTTCGTTACTGGGGCTGAAATTGAAGAAAATCCCTCTACAAACCTTCTGTAGTACCCAGCTAACTCTAAGAAACTACGAACCTCAGTCGGAGTCATGGGTCTGGGCCAAGTCTTTACGGCCTCAATCTTTTGTGTATCAACCGCAATGCCTACATCTGATACAATATGGCCTAAGAAAGCTACAGAGTCTAACCAGAACTCACACTTAAAAAACTTTGCATAAAGTTCTCGGTCTCGAAAAACCTGAAGGACTGCTTGCAGATGATTTTCATGCTCATCTTTTGAACATGAATACACCAAAATATCATCAATATATACATTCACAAAAATGTCTAGATACGACCTGAATATACTATTCATCAGGTCCATGAACACTGCTGGGGAATTAATTAATCCAAAAGACATTACCAAGAACTCAAAGTGTCCATATCTAGTTCTAAAAGCTGTCTTTGCACGTCTTTCTCCCGAACTCGTATCTGGTGGTACCCTGATCTTAAATCAATCTTTGAGAAACACTTAACACCTTGTAACTGATCAAACAAGTCATCTATCCTCGAAGGGGATACTTATTTTTTATAGTTGCCTTATTCATCTATCGGTAATCGATACACATTCTTAGTGAGCCATCTTTCTTCCTTACGAACAACGCTGGTGCACCCCATGGTGAAGCACTAGGCCTAATAAAGCCTTTATCTAGCAAGTCTTTCAGCTGATCATTCAACTCCTTTATCTCAGCAGGAGCCATTCTATAAAGAGGGATAGATATATGTTGTGTACTTGGTAGCATATCGATAACAAAATCAATTTCCCGTTCTAGAGGGATACCAGGGAGCTCGTCTGGAAATACATCTAGAAACTCATTAACTACCAGAATAGACTGAAGAGTTGGTGGTATCTATATCATGAACGTGAACAGGATGATAAATACAACCCTTGATAATCATCTTCCCCGCCTTAAGATAGGAAATAAACTTACCTTTTGGTGCTGCTGTATTGCCTTTCCATTCCCGAACTGCCTATTTTGGAAAGTGGAATCTAACAATCTTTGTCCGGCACTCAACAGTAGCATAACAAGACGCTAACCAGTCCATACTCATAATAAAGTCAAAATCGACCATCTCTAACTCTATGAGATCTACAAAGGTCTGACAGTCGATAATTTCTACCGTGCAACCTCGATAGACTCTCCTAGCAATAATAGACTCACCAGCTGGTGTAGATACAATAAAGGGTCGATCTAATGACTCTGCTACTATACATAACTTCCCCGCAATAAATGGAGTAGCATAAGACAGAGTAGATCCAGGATCTATTAAAGAATAAACACAATAGGAGCAAACAATCAATGTACCTGTCATAACATCTGGTGATGACTCTGAGTGCTGTCGGCCAGTTAATGAATATGTACAGTTCTGTCCACTACTAGAACTAGATGCTCCCTCTCTGCCTCTGCCTCTACCTCTATATGCTGAAATCTGGGGTCCACACCCTATAGACTGTGCTGTTGAGGAGGAACCTACTACTAACCTAGTCGACTGACCTATACCACCCTTACCTATGGTAGGGCAGTTTCTCCACTCATGCCCACCTGTCCACAAGAATAACAACCTGTGGAACCTTGTCCACACGTCCCGAAATGCATCCTACAGCAGGTAGCGCAACGCGGCGGGGGTGTCCTAGCCTATCCTGAACCCCTCTGCTGCTGCGAGCCTGATGCTCGTGAACCCTCACTTGGGCCTGATTGTTCCTGACGATCAAATCTACTACCCTGGAACTGTTGTGGTGGAGGTCTAGGTGGCCTAATAGAATATCGGGGTCTGGGACCACCCTGAAAATCTCCCTGTGAACTAGTGGGCCTAGCCCTCTTTTGTCTCTCTCTCGACCCTCTCACTCATATACTGTAAATGTCGGCGATCCTCTATACCTTATGCAAATGCCTGAATTCGCGAGATATCCATATTATCATTTAGTGCAGTGGTAGAACAAGCATCGATATAGTGTGAGTCGAGTGATACGCTCAAATTACGCCTCCCTAAAGAAGCATAAGCGATCGTTATCAAGTAAAGAACCCAACTTGTAGGTTGGGGTCGATCCCATGAGGAAACTGGTTTAGACTTAACTTTAACTTACACTTATATTCGTTTATGAAACGACCCCAAAAATGCTCGAAAATGTCCTTCGGAAACACCTATAATTGTAATTTTTATATATCTCAAAATCCGTGCATTATTTCGGAAATTCGACTTCATATTCTTATTTAGGGGGTCAAATTGAGTGGGAAATGGGTCTAACCCGAATTTTAGAGCAACCGTATCAAAATTCGAAAAATGCAAAAATGCGATTTTGAGGGTCAACTTTAAAGGGGCATATCTCTTAGCACACAAGGAACTGGAAGGAGCTCAAACTATCAAAATTAAAGCTTTGTGAGTTAGCTTTCCAACGCAATTTGTTTCACCTCATTCAGAGTTCGGACGAAGAAGTTATGCCCATTTTCGTAAAATCTGTCTGGCAGAAAATGCAATTTCCAGTAACCGAAAACACTGTTCACCCGCCTCATTTTTTTTCTAAGTGTTGGGACGTTTTTTTTTTATAAAAAGGGGACATATCCATACTTAGTCATTTAACTTCAAAACACTCAAAAGCACTCTCTAAGCCCTCTTCAAAATTTCACCAAGATCTTCAACCAAATTCAAACATCTCAAGCTCTAATTCCGGATTCAAGACTCAATCTCAAGCTTCAATTCTCCATTCCAATCTTCATCAAGGATTCTTCAAAGTTGAGGTATGTGGGTTTGATTGTGGAAACCTTCCTTTCCACAAGTCCAACCATTTATCCTCTATTTTACTTCAAGTTTATGGGTCCTTATGATCATTTATGAACTCTTGAATTATGGAATTACTACTACACATCCTATTATGGTCTATTTTTGCATATTATCATGAAATGGAATTATTATGTGATGTTTATGGTTTTCATGCTTCCATGATCAAATTATAAAGGTTGGTATATATATGTATGTTGTTGGTGGGCTGATTTATATGTATTTCGGAATTGGTTGGACTTAGTACTCTTGAAGTATATGATTTCATTTACATGAACAATAGCCCATCATGTGTTTGATAAAATGCCCATTGATAGAATCCTTAGGAAATGGAAGGTCCAATGTACGTCCTATGAATCGAATGGTTATATAATTATTGAAATGATGATGAAATGGACACATGTATATGATTTTCTCTATAAAAGTGTTGTGAGTCGACCAAGCCTAGTACGGGGAGTAGTAGGCCCATATAACCGTATCAAGGGGTTGGTACCTTGGTTGCCTAGTACGGGGGGTAGTAGGCTCGTATAACCATATCGAGGGGTTTGTACCTTGGTCCCTAGCTCGGGGGGTGGTAGGCCCGGGTAACCACATTGAGGGGTTTGTACCTCTTTCGCCTATCCAAGGGGGTGGTAGGCCTTGGAAATACTATATTGATGGTCACTCACCACACATGTACTACGTCCCACTAAATATGATTTTTATGTAAGCGTCGTTATATACATCATTTCATTTATGTGCTATCTATCGGGTATGATTATGCATTTTCCTATGATGTCCATCTATTGTTACATTGCATTGCATCCCATATACCTAGTACATTCAAACGTACTAAGCATACTCTATGCCTACATGATGTCACCATGTAGGGACCGGAGCACCGCTTGACCCTCCTCCTCCGCGTGGCTAATTTGATTTTCTAGTGAGCTTATTGGTGAGTCCTCCATTCCGGAGACGTTGCTCATGATCTTTTGCTATGTATAAGACCTTTTTTTCTTTTTAGTTATGTTTTGACTATGAGGGTGAGCCTGGTAGTTTGTCTTGGCCCCCGCTAAGTACCCATGTTTAGAGGTGGTGTTGGACAAGTTGTGTATTATGCTTGAGCTTGACTCATCTATGGTATTTATGTATCATTCCTTTTTTTTTTTTTTCTCTTGCTCCCTTAGTCCCGATTTCCCCCTTGATTATGCTTATCGCTTATGGTCATTTTAATTGCTTCCGCGACCAAGGATGTGTAATGATATGCTATGAGGCTTGTTTGGGGTTCCCTCGGGTTCCCCATTCGCCGGTCACGTCTAGGCCCTAGGCTTGGATCGTGACAGTTTAGTCAAAGTACTTCCAGAAACAAGTAATAAAAACGGGAGGGATTTGTGAAACAACTTGTATGAATTCAGTAAGTAATCAGTAAACAAAAGTCAATTTTTGTTGTTATCAAGATGAGAAAATTAACTAGGGTATACGTGTTCACCACAAGCTTATAACTCAGTAATCCTAGTAATAGCAGTCCTTTCCTAGTGTATGACATGCAAAGTGATAAGTTAGGTATTTCTAAATCCTTGGTCCGGCATCTAGAGAATTTCACCCCGCACCTTGGTCTGGCTAGGTGTGTATGATTTACTAACCCTTACCTTTACCTTATATTAGACATCGTAATCGATGTTTGGCTTAGTTATTACTTCGCACCAATCGACACTAGCCTATTAGATAGTATCACACTAAATCTATGTTGATAATTCTTTTCTTGTTGATTACCTCCTTGGTCCGGCAAGTAGCAACAAGGCGAGTTCTAACGCGTGTACTCGTTAAAATGACTTTTGAACGAAAGAATTATCAATGCATGCAAAACACTATTCAAGAATTACTTATTTACTATTCATACTTCGTTAATCGCTCATGGATCCCAAAACCCTAGTTGTGGAGTTTAGTTACCCATAATCATATGAACACAATTCATTGTTTTAGATGAAAGAATTATGAACTTACGTAGTTGAGAAAAATAAACCCAGAATTTCCAGTTGAATTTCAACACCAAATTCTTCAAAACGAACTTAAGAAATCAATAATTACTAGGTTTGCAAGAAGAATCTCCTAAGTCACAAAATAGAACTAAAGTAATAATGTCTAACCTCTAAAAACGAGGTTTACATGCCCAATTTATAGAAAACAAGTCCTAAATTAAAAGGGAAACAAATTAACGAAAGTGTGTTCAGGCACGCGTCTTCATTCCACGAGACTGACTCACGGACCGTCAATGGATCTACGGTCCATGAGTCCCTTCCGTCAGCCAGGACTTAGAAAATATTTCAGCCTCCAAAATCAACTTCTCTGAAGCAAACGACAGACTTGCAGTATAGACCATAGATCGATCTACGATCCGTCAATACCCTTTCGTAACTCTACACTTGGAATCTTTAAAAATCAGGTACTGGAACCCTCGCAATATCAATCTACGGATCAACAGTATGGTCCGTAGATCAATCTACGGACCGTCAATGGCTATCGTGGTTCCACACTCAATCAGATTTCCCTGATTTACCTTGCCTGCTGATCTACGACCATCACCTACGGAGTGTCACTGGACCTACGGTCCGTAGATAACCTCCGCAGGTGCCCTTTCTACAGTTATTTCAGTTGTCCCTTTACTTCTGCGCCTGAACGTCTTTCCTGCAAAATATGATAAAAACACATAAAAACCAATCCAAAAAGGCCCTAGACACACACAACTTGTAAGTGAAATGTATTATAAATACCGTAAACTCACGGTATATCATCGAGCCCCTGATACCAAGTTTGTCACGCCCTAAACTCGAGAGGGGCGCAACTGGCTCCTAATGCCAAAACTCAGGCCCGAGTTGACCCTGCTGAACTATTTGCTACTAGTGCATGGCAGCGACACATAATCAAGAAAACAAACAAGTATATCTCGGCTTAAAACTAAGCCCTCGGTCGGTAAAGCCCCTATCGACTGATCTATAAAAAAAACAGCTACTCCCAGGAGATCACATAAATAAATAGCCAACTAGCACAGAAGTCATGATTGGACGTCGAGGCCACTACGATATCTATACCAAAACTAAAAGCAAGTATATATCAATATAATACATCAAACAGCTCACAAGCTTCAGCAAACCAACAATATAGGCCAGTATGACCATAACGTAGCTATACACCCAACACACTAGTCTGCAAGCCTCTAAGAGTAGTAAAGATTAGCAGGACAAGGCCCCAGCCTACCCATAAAGATATATACAACAAAAGGTAACAAACCTCCCAACTCTGGCAGCTCCGGAGGAAAGGGGCTAGCCAACCGGATAAAAGTCAATCCTGCTGCTGAGGAGGTCTACTCGGTCGTCTGTTAGGACCTGCGTGCATGAATGCAGTGCCCCTAAGGCAATGGGGGCGTCAGTACAAAATAATGTACAGAGTATGAAAGGCAATAAACTATGATGAGGTATCCTAATATACTGGAATAATTTGATAAATAAATCAAAGATAAGATAAGTGTACTGATCTGCTCCTAAATCTAAACTTATCAAAAACAACAAAACAACAACCTACTCATGCCCCCATAAGCTCGGCAAGTACAAACATTACACAAGACCACCTACTCAGGCCCCCATAAGCCCAGAAGGTGCCAATCAGCCTATATACCCCTATCGGTAGTCCCTAAGCCCCGTAGGGAGTCACATAGCCCTCTTAGGCATTAATATAGCCCCGTAGGGAGCACATAGCTCTCTTAGGTATCAACATAGCTTATAGACAACTCATAGCCCTCTTAGGCAACAATATGGCTCTGTAGGAAGCACATAGCCTTCTTAGGCATCAATATAGCCCTGTAGGCAACTCATAGCCCTTCTAGGCATCAATATAGCCCCGTAGGCAACTCATAGCCCTTTTAGGTATCCATATAACCCTGTAGGCAGAGCATAGCCCTTCTAGGCATAGATCGCATTCCTGTAGCTAACCACAATAGCCCCAAGGGCAACAATAACAATCCAATAGCTAAAAGCGAGCAATTTAGTTATAAGCAACCTATACAAATAGCCTCTAAGTTGTGTCCAACATAGGGACGCTACTAACTGAATAAGAATCTTGATAAGGGAGGATTATATCAACTCGAGTAGCCAACAATCAAAGATAATGTCTACAAGTGTAACAAGGATAACAACCCTTACATTGCTCCTAAGCTTTAAGGAAATATATCATAACTAGGGAATAGCCTTAACATACCTTTCCAATGAACGCTCGAAAGACCGTAGTTCCTTCACGAAAGTTGTTCCTTATGTCCAAAGCTTCACAAATACTATACATACACAACTGGTACGCACATATAAATAGTTCATAATTAATCTTAAATTAGCAGATTTACCATATTGCCCCAACTTGTCAAAATGACCGTAGAAATTCATAAAAACAACCATAAAAGGGTCCCGAAATGATTACCTTAGTTAATCAAGTATAAACCTTGAAGAAACACCAATAACTACAATTTTATATCTTCAAAAACCATCTCCAAAAGCAGCTAATAGAAGGGAAAAATGATTGCCACGTGTAGGGATTACGTTTTTAGGCACGGGGGCAATGTTTAATGGTAGAAATCGTCAAAAACTAACCTTCATCATGCTAGAACTCCATAGGAACTCTCTCTTAAGCTTTCTCTCTGGTTTGGAACTGAAATGAAATGTTTTCATGGCTTAAAACCTTAAATAAGCCGACTTACCATTTTTTTTACCCGACCCGGATTCTGCCCAGGCAGTCCCTAGTAAAACCCTCATAACTTTTTGCTCTGATGTCGGTTTGATACGGGGTTTTATGCATTGCAAAATAGACTCGTAGACCTTCAATTTAATGGGTTATAGGACTTCTAACTCTTTATATATTGGGAGAAAACATCCAAGACATTTGACCCAAATTTTAGACAAATCTTTAAAAAGTAACTTACGATAACTTTCGCCAACTTTTATTTTGCCACTTACTTAACTTCAAAACTTGAGATACAACCCTTGAACACTTAAAATATGACATACCACATCATTTTTAATTTATTACTCACCCTCCTTGTCTTTTCACGAAGATACGAGTTAATTTAGACGTTTTGGAAAGTCAAGGTGTTACATAATCAGTGGCAACCAAAATAAATCTGTGTCCATTAGCGTCAGCTGACTCAATTGGGCCAATGACATCCATGGCCTAGGCCACGAATGGCCAAGGAGATCCTATAGCATTAAGTTCGTGAGGGGGTACTCTGATCAAATCACCATGTACTTGGCATTTATGACACTTTTGCATAAATCTACAACAATCATGTTCCATAGTCATCCAAAAATAACCGGCTTGAATGATATTTGTTGCCAAAGTAAGCCTGTTCATATGAGGTCCACAGACTACAACATGTACCTCCTCAAGAAGTCTTGTAGCTTCCATGGAATCTACGCACCTGAGGAGTCCCAAATCTGGAGTCCTCCTATAAAGGATTTCCCCACTTGGAAAGAAATTGTTAGCCAATCGACATATTGCCTTCTTTTGATTGGATGTCGCATCTTCTGGATAAATTCCAGTCTCCAGGTACTTTTTTATATCATAATACCAAGGCTTTCCATCTGGTTCTACTTCGACATGCAAACAATGAGTGGGTTGTTCCTTTAAATCTATCTCCAAAGGATCGATGTAATTCTGATCTGGATGCTTGATCATAGAGGAGATAGTGGCAAGAGCATCAGCAAATTCATTTTGCAACCTTGGAGTGTACATAAACTATCTTTCGAAATCTTTTATTGTACATATAGTACAATCTTTGGATTCTTCATGGCCTATTCCCCTTGAACTTGGTGAATTAACAAGTCTGAATCTCCAATTACTAGAAACTCTTAGACATTCATGTCGATGGCTAACATTATGCCAAGAACGAAAGCCTCGTATTCTGCCATATTATTGGTGCAATGAAATCGAAGTTTAGCCGCCACGGGGTAATGTTGACCAATTTTCGATATTAGAACCGCTCCAATTCCAGCTCCATTATAATTCACCGCTCCATCAAAGAATACCCTCCATCCAGGGTATGACTCAGAAATGGTTTCTCCTATGAACATTACATCATCGTTAGGGAAATATGTTTTGAGAGGTTCATATTCTTCGTAAATTGGATTTTCTGCAAGATGATCGGCCAATTCTTGTCCTTTTACCACTTTTTGAGTAACATAAACAATGTCAAACTCGCTCAGAAACATCTGCCATTTTGCCAATTTTCCAGTCGGCATAGCTTTCTGGAAAAATATACTTCAATGGATCCATCTTGGAAAAAAGATATGTAGTATATGAAGACAAATAATGCCTCAGCTTTTGGGAGATCCAAGTCAAAGCACAACATGTTCTTTCCAATAGAGTGTACTGATCCTCATATTGAGTAAACTTCTTGCTAAGATAGCAGATCGTGCGTTCCTTCTTTACAGTTTCATCATGTTGTCCTAATACACACCCGAATGCATTCTCTAAGATAAATAAGTATAGTAACAATGGACTTTCTTCTTGCAGAGGTACCAATACTGGTGGATTTGTCAAATAATCTTTGATAGTATCGAAAGCTTTTTGACACTCTTCGATCCACACCGTCAGTGCATTTTTTAACAACTTAAAGATGAGCTCGCAAACTACCGTGGATTGATCTATGAATCGACTGATGTAGTTCAATCTTCCAAGGAAACTCATAACTTCTTTCTTAGACTTCGGAGGCGGTAAATCCTGAATCACCTTGACTTTGGTAGGATTAAGCTCAATGCCTCTTCTACTAACTATGAAACCCAATAATTTACCAATGGGTACTCCAAAAGTACATTTAGCGGGTTTCAACTTCAAGTTGTATTGACGCAACCGATCAAAGAACTTTCTCAAATGGGTCAAGTGATCTGAACTCTAGTGGGACTTGATGATTACATCATCCACATATACTTCAATCTCCTTATGGATCATATCATGGAAGATAGCAATCATGGCTCTCATGTATGTGCCCCCGACATTCTTAAGACCAAATGGCATTACCCAATAATGATAAACAAACCATGGTGTAATGAAAGCCATTTTTCAGCATCTTTTTCATCCATCAAAATCTGATGATAACCCGCAAAACAATCCACAAATGATTGCATTTCATGCTTAACACAGTTTTCAATGAGAATGTGGATATTCGGCAACGGAAAATTGTCTTTGGGACTGACTTTATTGAGATCTCTGTAATCAACACATATTCTAATTTTACCATCTTTCGTAGGCACTGGAACAATATTGGCTAACCAAGTTGGATACTTAGTAACCTCCACAACTTTGGCTTGAATATGTTGGGTAACTTCTTCTTTGATTCTCAAACTCAAATCTGGCTTGAACTTCTGACTTTTCTGCTTTACCGGAGTGAAATCTGGATTGATCAACAACTTGTGAGAAACAATATATGTGCTCAATTCGAGCATATCATCATAAGACCAAGCAAATACATCGATGTACTGCTTAAGCAAACTGATGAGCTCTTCTTTCTGAGTTTCTGTGAGATGGACACTGATCCTGGTTTCTTTAACACTTTCTTCATCTCCCAGGTTCACGGTCTTAGTCTCCCCTAAGTTTGACTTCTCTTGATTCTCAAACTATTTCAATTCTTCTCCGAGGTGTTCTAGAACCATGGTCTCTTCATCATATTCCTCGAACTCATTCTCATCTATCTCATTTTCCTCACTCAGCTTATGACATGACATGATATTGGCAGGTTTTAAGTTATTTTTACTGAAATTATAAATAAGCCATGTCAGATAAAAAAAATTTAAAAATAAATTAGTAAGTTGTGAATAAATAGATTTAAGCAATAGAGGAGGCTTTCATTTAGATTAAAAGAAAGTACAAACTTTGGCCATGACCATAGGCCAATCTGCCTTTTCAAACATCACGAGGGAAATTAAAGCTTAAAGAGGTAAAACGACATAAAGGGTGGGTCTTAGGTCTCATTCAGACTACCACCAATTTTAGAAATAAGCAAAATAGATATGTCTTTGTCTACCATGACGAGTGAGGAACCAGGAGTTGTGTGGATGTCCAATTAGGCACTTGCTCTTCTGGTATGGCATCTCGAATGCCAGATGTCTCGATCAGCTTCTCAAGAACAACAGTTGATTCTTAAAAAAGATTCCCGATTCCCTTCCCAAGGCCATCATTATTGACATATTCTCACACTGGAAAAGACTGGTATAAGTGAGGTACCGGTTTTGCTAATTCCCAATCAACCACCTTATTACTCGAAGCTCCCGTCTGATCATATGCTATTGGGATGTATCCTAAGCCAAACTTTAAACCTTTTTGTGAAAATTTGAATAGGCTCAGTGATACCTTGCAAATTTTTCCCAACCCAAAACCAAGTTCAAATCCACTTCTCAACATTAAAATGGCTATCATCTTGTAATGGAAGGCATAGGGGCATGTGAGGCCGAATCATCATCGGTAGCATTCACTATCTCTACTGTATAGAAGTCAAAACCTCTAGCCACATCGTCGACAATTGAGGCATAGTCATTCGAATGTATTCCTTCACCATGAATGACTACTTCATGATCGCTCCACACAAACTTCATCAATTGATGGAGGGTAGAGGGCACGGCCCTAACTATATGGATCCAAGGTCTTTGGAGTAAAAGGTTGTAGCTAGTGGTGATGTCCATCACCTAGAACTCGATAATGAAATCTGTAGGTCCTACTTCAATACCCAGACTAACAACGCCCACTGTTTCTCTTTGAATCCTGTCAAAAGCTCTCACATTGACTTGGTTCTGACGAATCTTCCCAAGATCAAAATTCAGTTGCTTGAGAGTGGACAATGGGCAAATATTAAGTCCATATCCGTCATCTATTAGAACATGATTCACAATCTTGTCCCGACACTTGATTGTGATGTGCAAGGCTTTGTTATGCATCACCCCATCACAAGGAAACTCTTCATCGTTAAAACTAACACAATGGCCTCTGATGACTTTGCTTACCATGGCTGCGAGAATATCTAAAAAATATTTTCTTCCAGATCAAAGCTAATTAGTCAAACCTCCTCTCAAAGACACAATATCTAGAGAATTGGGCACAAACAAGCTGCTGGATGATTAAGCTAAGTAATTCTGACAATTTAAGGGAAAAGAGAGATATTTGAAGGAAGCAAACACTCAAAAACCAATAACAATTTGATCCAAATCGAAAGTGATGCCTTTCAAGACAACACGAGCTAGTAATCCAAGTTAAAACGCAACATTCATTTCAAAATGATATCATAGAGTTGAGACAACAAAAGAAAAGAACCTTAGAACCAAAGTAACTTAACACTTCCTACCAAATTTCAATCCTAAATAAACTTAAATCAGTCATATAGGATTAAGGAAAAGAGCCAGGAATTATTACAGTAGACAAAGAAAAGAAATGATAACTTAACCACTAATGAAACATGCTAAAAAATGGAGGAAAAGAACTAAATGGACAGCTACATACTCCCAACCTATCGAAATATCAAAAGAATAACGAGCAGACATGCTAAGCTGAATAAGAGCATAATCAACTAAACGATGTAAACCAAATGTAAGGATTCAAAGAGAAATTTTGTGTCAGGCTGATTAAAAATTTCTCAATGGCCATCACATTAAAGGTAATAAGCACGATTGTAACAACCATTGGTTTTGATTTTTTTGTGGTGCATTATTTTTGAAAAACAAAATTTTGTAGTCTATATTATTTTAATTTTTAATAAATTTCAAAATTTTAAAATGTCGTGTTTTCAAAAATGTGGGGTCCCTGTTTTTCATTTTCATTTGTTTGCAGTTATGTCTAGTTTTTTTTTTTTTCCTTTTTAGTTTTATTAGATTTCATAAATCCGTATTTTTAAAAATAAAATAGTAATTTATTATTTAATTTTATTATATATAATTGATTTTAATTATTTTAAAAGTCTGTTTTTATGGTGGTGATATGTGTCTATTTTTATTTAAAATTTTGTTTTTATAATATAAAATAATTATATAATAGTTAATTTTTTATTATTTAAAATTTTAAAAATTTGTGGTGCTGACATGTGTCCTTTTTTCTTCTCCTATTATATATAGATAGATTAATGTAATTTGATTTATTATAACTGATTATTTCTTGTTTTGTTATTAATTTATTAAATAAAATCACTTGAAATTCAATTGAAATAACTTGCTTGTATGCAAGATTCATCAAATCAAGTTGTAGAAGGAAAGTGACGAGAAAATAAAATAAAATATGATTAATCACAATAATCTAATCTTAAATATATGAAACCAATTTTATTAGAAAGATAATTATAGTGTCATATACCTTCAAAATTTAATGCCAAAAAATTCCTATAAATTCCTACCCTTTTTCCCTCAACATTGTAAATTTTTATCAAACACATTTATCTATAATTACTATTATGAATACGACCACACACTCTTTCCCTGTTCAAGGTCCCCGGAAGATTAAGAAGACTATCATCCAGTTTGAGCAACTGACCAAAATGTTGGTGCTTCCATTTGCATTCACTCTTGCACATGTTTTTCCATATTGAATGAAGAAAATGGTCCAACTTGTAGAGAAAGGGAACATACATCGTTTTGAATTATTAGATGTTACTAAAGAGAACAACCCTAAAAATGATGAAGGAACTTATGTTGTGAAGATGAAGCCATGTAAGGACTATGCAATAGTTTGTGCGGATTTGTTCAAAAATCGTGGATTGAGCTGTGGTGATGAGATTGAACTTTTTGGGATACTAATTTGAATAATTTTAAATTAAAGTTAATTAATCAAGATCTTATTTTGTTAAATGTTATGATGATTTTTAGAGGAGATTGAATGATTTTTATAATTATATTAGAGAGAAAGTAATAATATTTAAATTTTATAGTTTTTCTTTTCCTATTTCTTTGAATGTCAAATTACTTTGTCGTTTTATTATATGTATTTTAATTTAACAAGATATGAAGTTTAAGAAAGTAATGAAAACTTTTGAATCGTGTAGTCAGATGCGTATAATATATCAAAATATCATTAATCTTTTTTCAAGATAAACAAAATCTTTTGTCCAACTGTTCCTTTATGCCCTATTTTATAAATGCAATTAATTATTACTAAAATATCCTAACATTGCTCCTTTTATATAAATTACACATCAATTCCCCATAACAATGCTCATGTCAAGTCAATGTATTCACAATTTCTTCAACTGTTACTTGTGAATGGAAATTCATTGGTAGAATGGGAATAATTGGGGGAAGAAGGGTACACAGAAAATGAATGAGAATATCAAAAAGTGTTAATAAGAAATGACTTTTTGGCTAGATGCGCGAAATTGTGTAAGCATTTTATTCAAACAAATATAGAGCCAGAATGAATTTTTTTTTGTTTATCACTTGTTCTTCCTCAAGAGTTAAGACCGATCATTCAAATAGATGGGGGATAAACTAATGGGCTCAGATATTGATAAACTCTATACAAGAGATATATATATTAGAACAATACCCTTATTGATCTATTAACAAAAAGTATATAGGCCAGGTTCATTGAGTTAGTTTCAGTCTAAGTTGGAGAAAATATGTAACACCCCATAATTTTTTTTAAACTAAGACTCGAACCATACTTCGTTGTGAGTAGGATTTTACCTACGAATTAAAAATTTCTTGAGTGTTAAGGTCACTAGATGTAACACCTTGAGTTCCAAAAAGAACTAAAGAGAGTTCATTCAAGTCATTCCTAGGTTCCTTTAAGTTTTGGGTCAACTTCAAACGACCATAGCTTTCAGTACATGATGAGTTAGGTGGTCCATAAGATATCAAATGAAAGGTATTTGAATTATCTTTCCAAATCCACCAAGTTTGATAAGTTTCCAGTTTGGATGAGTGAGATATACCCTTTTGAAGTCAGGCTGTAGTTAAGGAAAGTTACCTGAAAATAGTGAGGGGTATTTCGGTCTTTTCCTTATCAAATCATATTTAATTCATTTTTAGTAAGGTTTTAGGGGTCTAAAGTTATTAGGTTCATTTTTATAATCCTAATATACACTAAGGGTTTTAGTTGAGAGTTCAAGAAGAGAAAAGAATAGAAAGAGGAGAAAAGAGGAAAGGATCAAAGAGTTCATTCATAAAATTCAAGATTTTGCCAAGAACCTAGTTCTTTGAGGTATGTAAGTTTTCATAGTGTTGGGTTAGTTCACCCACAAACCAATAATGAGTTTCTTTTATGAATTTCATCCATAAGTTTGGATATATTGAGTTCTAATGAGTTCTTGATAAGTGTTCTTGAAGTTTCATTCTAAATCTTGTTTTGTTGGGGGGTTTTAATGAATTCTTGAGATGAAAGTGTGTACTTATGTTGAGTAATCTAATCCAAGTGAGTGGGAAGAAACCATTCAAATCTGGGCGAACTAGGGTGAGAGAACGAGCAAAGAAATTCGTCGGCGTTTTCTGGGAATGGGTTGGCGCGCCACCCCACCATTGCACTAGCAGAGAGAGTCTGTAGTTCATGGTTTGGTGCCCTATGCCATTGAGTGCACCAGGGTCGCCTGCCCCCACCCGTTCTCCATCGTTTTGTCCGTCTGAGTTCTTTGAAAGGGTACCTTTACTCCCCTTTGACTCTAATCATTCTAAATTACTTCTACACACCTAGAATCATTCATAACATGAATTATAACCTTGATTTCATAATTTAAATTCAAGGTAGAGTTAAGAGTTAAGAAGAGTCTTCTACAATTTCAAATAACTTGTTTCAAATCTCAACTATCATGCTATTTGTTTGTTTCTGTGAACTAAGATCCTATCTATCATTCTTGGCACCCATTTTTTTCCTTTTTGCTTTTGGCCATTGTTATCTTCGCAAGAAAATAAGACATCATTAAATTTTGACGAGGAATCGTAGAGTTATGGAAAAGTAAATTTTTTGGGTGAAATGTTGGACTATATCTACACATATAACACTTTGTTAACAACAAAACCCAATGTAGTCCCACTAGTGGGGTCTGGGGAGGATGTAATGTGTACGCGGATCTTACTCCTACCTTGGAAGGTAGAGAGGTTGTTTCCAATAGACCTTGGCTCAAGAAAATAATATGAGTGAAGAAATCAAGTAATACGATAAACGAAGTAGTAGTCCCTGTGAACCCAAATGTGGGTACGACAGTGTGAAAAGTAAGGGACTTTACTAGGATGAACCCTCCGAATTTTATGGCTTCAAAGTTAAGGAAGATCCTCAAGAGTTTATTGATGAGGTGTATAAAGTACTTGATATCATGGGAGTGACTCGGGTAGATAAGCTGGAATTGGCCACTTACCAACTAAAAGGTGTTGCTCAAGTGTGGTACAACCAATGGAAAGAAGTAAGATCGGTATAAACTGGTCCCATAGAGTGGGAAAGGTTTAAATTTACTTTTCTTGATAGGTTCTTTCCCCTTGAGATGAGGGAAGCAAAGGTGCTTGAGTTCATTAACCTTCATCAAGGAAGTATGAGTGTGAGGGAGTATGCTCTAAAGTTCACTCAATTGTCTAAGTATGCTCCAATAATGGTTGTGGATTCAAGGGCTAGGATGAGTAAGTTCATTTCAGGTGTATCTGAAATGGTGGTTAAATAATGTCGTATCGCCAAGATCATTGGTGCCATGGACATCTCTCATCTTATGGTTCATGCACAATAGATTGAAAAGAAGAAACTGAACGAAAAGTCTAGGGAGGTAAAGAGGGCTAAAATTGGTGATGGAAATTTCGCTCATGCAAGGTCCGATGGACATGGTAGTCCTAGATTTCGTCTTAGGTTTTCCGATCAAGGTTCCTCCAATGCTCCTCCTAAGTTCAAAAATGATAAGGTGTGTAACCCTAAGCCTTAAGGAGGTAATGGTAGTGGATTTTCATTTCCTAGGTCTACTTGTACTAAGTTTGGAAGGAAGCACGAGGGTAGGTGCCTAGACGGAACATATGGTTGTTTTGGTTGTGGTAAAAGTGGTCAAATATGAGGGATTTCCCAATGCTTACGGCTAAAGGAAGAGAGGGCAAGCAAGCTCCACCTAGTGGTTCGGGTTCCAATGCCCCCAAGCAAAACCAATTCTATGTACTTCAAACTCATGGTGAACAAGAGGATTCTCCCGATGTTGTTATCGGTATGTTAAAAGTTTTCCAACATGATGTATATGCTTTACTTGATCCCGGTGCTACCTTGTTTTTTGTGATGCCATATATGGCTATGAGGTTTGATGTTCTTCCGAATGTGTTGTTAGAACCTTTTTTGTCTCTACTCATATTGGTGATTCTATTGTGTCCAAGAGGTTTATAGAAACTGTCCTGTTTCCTTGTACCATAGAGTTACTCTTGTTGACTTGGTGGAGCTTAATATGTAAGATTTTCATGTTATCCTTGGTATGGATTGGCCGCACTCTTGTTATGCTTCTATAGATTGTAAAACTCGTGTGGTTAGATATCAGTTCCTGAATGAGCCTATCCTAGAGTGGAAGGGGTAAAATTCTATGCCTAAGGGTCAGTTTGTCTCTTACCTTAAAGTTAGAAAGATGATTTCTAAGGGTTGATTTTACCATCTTGTTAGGGTGAGGGATGTAGATTCTGAAACACCTACTCTTGAGTCGGTCCCCGTTGTAAGTGAGTTTCCAAAAGTGTTCCAGATGACTTACTAGGTATTTCTCTCGAGCGGGAAATAAACTTCGTTATTGACCTTCTCTAGATATGTAACCTATTTCTATTACTCCTTACCGTATGGCTCTGATACAACTTAAGGAGTTGAAAGAATAATTGAAGGATTTGTTGGATAAGGGTTTCATCCGACCTAGTATCTCTTCATCAGGTGCTCCAGTTTTGTTCGTTAGAAAGAATGATAGTTCTCTTCGTATGTGTATTGACTACCGTCAGTTGAACAAGGTGACTATTAAGAATAAGTATCCTCTTCCAAGGATAGATGATTTATTTGACCAACTTCAAGGGGAAAGCTACTTCTCTAAGATTGACCTTAGGTTGGGCTATCACCAATTAAGGGTGAGAAAAGATGATATTCCAAAGATGACTTTTCGAACCTAGTATGGTCATTATGAGTTTTTGTTAATATCATTTGGGTTGACTAATGCTCCAACGATGTTCGTGGATTCGATGAATAGTTAGACAATAACTTGATATGCTTGTAATTGTGTTCGTTGATGATATTTTAATCTATTCGAGAAGTGAGAATAAGCATATTGATCTTTTGAGGATTGTGTTGCAAATTCTGAAGGAACAACAACTCTTTGAAAAGTTTAGAAAATGTGAGTTTTGGTTAAGGTCAGTAGCTTTTCTTGGTCACATTGTTTCAAATAAGGGTATTGAAGTAGATCCTAGAAATACAGATGCGGTCAAGAGTTGTCCTAGACCTCTATCTCCTTAGGACATTAGAAGTTTCTTGGGTTTGGCCAGTTACAATAGAAGGTTTGTTGAGGGGTTATCTTTCATTGCTTCTCCGTTGATGGCTTTGACTCAAAAGAAGGCTAAGTTTATATGGTCCAAAGTTTGTGATAAAATTTTTCAAGAGTTGAAAGATAGACTTACTTCCGCTTTGATGTTGACTTTACCAAAAGGTACAAATAGTTTTGTGGTGTATTATGATGCCTCTATAATTGGTTTGGGATGTGTGCTTGTTATTGCCTATGCTTCAAGACAACTTAAGATCCATGAGAAGAATTATCTTACCCATGACCTTGAATTAGCGGCGGTCGTTTTACCTTAAAGATATGGGGGCGTTATTTGTATGGGGTTCATGTTGATATTTTCATCGATCATAAGAGTTTGCAATATGTGCTTAATCAGAAAGATCTAAATCTTCGCCAAAAAAGGTGGCTTGAATTATTGAACGATTATGATATGGGTGTTCTCTATCACCCTAGGAAAGCTAATCTGGTAGTAGATGCTCTTTGTCAATTGTCTATGGGTAGTGTTGCTCATATTGAGGAAGAAAACAGAGAGTTGGTTCGAGATATTCATAGATTGCCCCGGTTGGGTGTTCAATTAGTGGATTCCACTAAGGGTGGTATTATGGTTCATAAGGGTTCCAAATAGTCTTTTGTGGCAGATGTGAAAGCTAAGTAAGGTCTTGATCCAATTTTGGTAGAATTAAAAGAAGCGGTGCTTAAGAAATCTGTTGAGACTTTCTCCCAAGGGGGAGATGGTGTGATTAGATATCAAGGTTGTTTATGTGTTCCTAATGTTGACAACTTAAGGGAATAGATCTTGGCATAAGCCTATAGTTCTCGGTATTTTATTCACCTGGGAGCCACCAAGATGTACCGTGATTTGTAGGAGATCTATTGGTGGAATGGGATGAAGAAGGATATTGCGGGATTTGTGGCTGAGTGTCCTAATTGTCAAAAAGTGAAGGTTGAGCATCAGAAATTGGGAGGTTTATCCCAAGACATTGGTATTCCTACTTGGAAGTGGGAAGAAGTGAATATGAACTTCATAGTAGGGTTGCCACGTATCCGGCGACAACATGACTCAATTTGGGTAATAATTGATCGGATGACAAAATCAGTTCATTTTATCCCCGTCAAGGTCTCTTACTTGACAGAAGATTATGCTACGTTGTATTTGAGAGAAATGGTAAGATTGCATGGAGTGCCCTTGTCCATTATTTTTGATCGTGGTACCCAATTCACTTCTCAGTTTTGGAAGTCTTTTGAAAATGGCCTTGGTACTCGTGTTAGTCTTAGTACGGCCTTTCATCCCCAAACCGATGGGCAAGCAGAGCATACTATTCAAAATTTGGAAGATATGTCGAGAGCATGTGTGATTGATCTTAAGGGTAATTGGGATGACCATTTGCCATTGATTGAGTTTGCCTATAATAATAGCTACTACTTGAGTATTGATATTGTCACGACCCAAGCCTAGGGCCTAGACATGACCGGTGAGTGGGGAACCCGAAGGAACCCCAAACAAGCCTCATAGCATATCATTACACATCCTTGGTCGCGGAAGCAATTAAAATGACCATAAGCGATAAGCATAGTCAAGGGGAAATCAGGACTAAGGGAGCAAGAGAAAAGGAGAATAATACATAAATACCATAGATGAGTCAAGCTCAAACATAATACACAACTTGTCCAACACCACCTTTAAACATGGGTACTTAGCGGGGGCCAAGACAAACTACCGACTCACCCTCACAGTCAATACATAATTAAAAAGGAAAAGTCTTATACATAGAAAGAGATTATAAGCAACGTCCCTGGAATGGAGGATTCACCAATAAACTCGATAGAAAATCGTATTAGCCACGCGGAGGAGGATGGTCAAGCGGTGCTCCGGTCCCTACATGGTGACATCATGTAGGCATAGAGTATGCATTAGTACGTTTGAATGTACTAAGTATATGGGATGCAATGCAATGCAACAATAGATGGACATCATAGGCAAAATGCATAATCATACCCGATAGATAGCATAATAATGAGATGATATGTATAATGATGGTTACATAAAAAAATCATATTTAGTAGGGCGTAGTACATGTGTAGCGAGTGACCATCAATATAGTATTTCCAAGGCCTACCACCCCCTTGGAGAGGCGAAAGAGGTACAAACCCCTCAATGTGGTTACCCGGGCCTACCACCCACCGAGCTAGGGACCAAGGTACAAACCCCTCGATATGGTTATACGAGCCTACTACCCCCCGTACTAGGCAACCAAGGTACCAACTCCTCGATATGGTTATACGGGCCTACTACCCCCCGTACTAGGCAACCAAGGTACCAACCCCTCGATACGGTTATACGAGCCTACTACCCCCCGTACTAGGCAACCAAGGTACCAATCCCTCGATACGGTTACCCGGGCCTACAACCCCCCGAGCTAGGCTTGGTCGACTCACAACACTATATAGAGAAAATCATGTACATGTATCCATTTCATTATCATTTAAATAATTATATAACCATCCGACTCATAGGACGTACATTGGACCTTCCATTTCCTAAGATTTCTATAAATGGACATTTTATCAAACACATGGTGGGCTATTGTTCATGTAAATAAAATCATGTATTTCAAGAGTACTAAGTCCAACCAATTCCAAAATCCATATAAATCAGCCCACCAACAACATACATATATATATCCACCTTCATAATTTGATCATGGAAGCATGAAAACCATAAACATCACATAATAATTCCATTTCATGATAATATGCAAAATAGACCATAATAGGGTGTGTAGTAGTAATTCCATACTCAAGAGTTCATAAATAACCATAAGGACCAATAAACTTGAAGTAGTAATAGAGGATAAATAGTTGGACTTGTGGAAAGGAAGGTTTCCACAATCAAACCCACATACCTCAACTTTGGAGAATCCTTGATGAAGATTGGAATGGAGAATTAAAGCTTGAGATTGAGTCTTGAATCGGAATTAGAGCTTGAGATCTTTGAATTTGGTTGAGGATCTTGGTGGAATTTTGGAGAGGGCTTAGAGAGTGTTTTTGAGTGTTTTGAAGTTAAAAATGACTAAGTATGGGACATGTCCTGTTTTTATAAAAACGTCCCAACACTTAGCCTAAAAAATGAGGCTTTAAAAAAAAAAAGCTCACTGGAATTTGCGAATCTGCACAGACAGGTTTTACGAAAATGGTCATAACTCCTTAATCCTAACTCGAAATGAGGTGAAACCAAGTGCGTTGGAAAGCTAACTCAAAGAGCTTTAATTTTGATAGTTTTAGGTCCTTCCAGTTTCTTGTGTGCTAAGAGATATTCCCCTTTAAAGTTGACCCTAAAAATTGCATTTTTTGCAATTTTTGAATTTTGATACGGTTACTCTAGAATTCGGGTTAGACCCATTCTCCACTCAATTTGACCCCATGAATAAGAATATGAAGTTGAATTTCCGAAATCATGCACGGATTTTGAGATATATGGAAATTACAATTATAGGTGTTTTCGAAGCACATTTTTGGGCATTTTTGGGGTCGTTTCAGATATGGTTCTATTTGAGGTACTATATGGTAGGAGGTGTAGATCTCACATAGGATGGTTTGTGGGTGAAGTTTCCCTAATAGGTCCCAAGTTAGTACATGAGTCCATAGAAAAGGTTCAGCTTATAAGAGAAAGGTTGAGAACGGCTCAAAGTCGACAAAAGTCATATGCCGATGTTAGAAGAAGAGATCTTGAGTTTGATTTTCATGATTGAGTTTATTTGAAAATCTCACCCATGAAGGGTGGAATGAGGTTTGGTAAGAAAGGGAAGCTTAGTCCCCGTTTTGTAGGCCCATATCAAATTTTGAGATGTGTTGATAAGGTTGTTTATGAGTTTGAATTGCCAAATGAGTTGGCATCGGTGCATCCGATTTTCCATGTCGCTGTGTTGAAAAAGTGTGTTGGAGATCCAACATCAATAGTTCCTTTAGAGGGTTTGTGTAACACCCTAGAAACTAGTAGGCTAAACTAGAGCTTAATATGAGGGTTAGAGTCGTAAAAGTAACTCCCCGTACTTAGAATAGAGGTTTTCGTGTTAGAACGTCAAGGTACAACCCCCCAAGGACCAACCATGGGTACTTGAGGAGGACCTTAGAACTGCCCAAAATAGTGCCACCCACGAGGCCATCCACGGCTCGTGGATGGAGGCGTAGGTGCCAACCCTACCAAGACAACTTGCAGTCCCCAACCCACGATTGACCAGCAGGCCCCGTGGGGAAACCCACGACTCGTGGGCGTGGTCTCGTGAGTGAGGCAGTAAGTTAGTTCTAAGCGGTTAAGTGAGGGATTAATGGAACTTTCTTGAATTAATTAGAGATTAAGTGGTGTCATTTTAACCTCATTTAGACCACCTATATAAAGACTTTAGACCCTTAATTATGTGATTCCAAATAACTATTTCAAGACCCCCAAAAGAAACCCATTTCGGCCTAAAAAATCCTTTCTCTAAGAAGAAGAAGAAGAAGAAGAAGAAGAAGAGGGTAAAGCTAGGTGAAGACTCCATTGTTTCAAGCTTGCTAGGCTTTATAATCAAGGTATGATGGCTTATTCATCCATAGATCCTTTGAATCCATGAAGCCCCCATGTTTCCCCCCAATTGTGAAGATGAATCTCCAATTCTAGTTAGGGTTCCTTCCTATATTGTGGGTATTGTTGTATGTTGATCGAATTGAGTGGATAATGGTTGTTTATGGTTGGTGATGATGTAATTACATGTTTTTAGTATGATTATTCATGTATTCTTGATT
The DNA here is from genome assembly GCA_029007595.1 of Solanum commersonii. NCBI lineage: Eukaryota > Viridiplantae > Streptophyta > Magnoliopsida > Solanales > Solanaceae > Solanum > Solanum commersonii. Next base: position 9,446,128 of record JAJTWQ010000006.1, read on the forward strand.
AACCTAAGATTTTAGGGTGAAATTGATATAGTTTGGTTTTATGCCATGAAAGGGGAAACTGAGGGCTTAGATGTGACCTTCTAAGATTGATGAATTTCTTGAGATTAGAACACCTAGATATGAATTGCTTAAAAGTAAAGCTTGTAGACATTAATTGATTAGATTACATCTCATATGATGAATCATGATTAGTAGTGTTGAGATTGAGTTTATACGATGATATATGACTAGAATTGCTTAAGAATGAAACATGTGGTTAGATTGTCTTGAGAATTTGGCATATATTATGACCATGTGAAGTATTGCTTGAGAGTAAGGCTTGTAGTATGAATGAGTATTTCTAGGGCCTTAAGGGTAAAAACTAATATGAATGAACTAGGAATGTTAAGGCATTGAGAGTAAAGCTATTATGTATGTTGAATTGTATATGGTGTGATTGTGGAAAGACTTTACTCATATGACCTATTTCATGAGTATATGGTATCATGCGTGTAGTAAATTCATTACTTGAATTGTGATAATATCTATGTCTAATGTAGTCATTCTAGATGTGTTGACTTGATATGAATTGATCCTTGACAGGGCAAGATATGGTACTATGCATGTTTTATGAAGGTTATGTATATGGTTTTAGAACACTTTGAGAGTAAAGTGATTATGATTATTATCTAGTTGTTGTGTTGTTGAAAGGATATTCTCATATACACACTTATGTATGATTATAATATGATGTGAGAGGTTTTCTCACTATATGATGATTCTAAGGTTGGAGGACTAGTCTCACCTAATGAATCTATATGAAGACATGGATGGTGAAAGGTTTTTCTCACGCATGATCTAATGATCTATAGTATGTGTTATGTTGGATTGAGTGTCAAGACATTCTTCAATAAATGTGAACTTAACTCAAGACTTAATATGAACTCAAATGGGAATTATGCTTAGCACCGAGTGGATATTGATATGAGATGAAAACCCTCACGTTAGTAGAGGTTGGGTTTCTATTAGTAATCTCTTGAGATGGGACCCCTCATGTTAGTAGAGGCCGGGTTTCTAGGAGCAATATCTTGGGATGGAAGCCCTCACGATAGTAGAGGCCAGGTTTCTAGTAGCAATCCCCTTATCCCATAAACTATGTGCCTAATGTTCCATGAAATATTGTCACATTTGATGCTCAAACCTAAGGATTAATACTAGAATCGAGTTTATTTTTGTAAGCTTTGATGTGTTTGTTTAATGTGTAGACAAATTCTCGCCTGCGTGGAAAAATTAGAAAAAGAAGCAAAAGATGAGTGTGATCAAGTGAGAACCATGAGCACTTAGACGGGTCGTGGTCCTTGTCACGAACCGTGGTACCAATCATGATTGCATTCCCAGTGTGAAAGCTTAGAGGAGTTGAAAGATGATTGAACCAAGTAAAGGCCACGGACGACCTCACGGGCCGTGTTCCTCACAAAGGTCCGTGGTTATGGTCATGAGAATGATCCAATCAAGGGGTATTGAAAATCTCAAGATGGAATTGGTTAAGTGAAGACCACAGACACCTATACGGACCGTGGTCATTGTAATGAGTCGTGGTGGTGTCCATGGTTATGATCCAGTGTACAAGACTTGAAGAACCTATTTTGGATGAGTGCAAGTAAAGACCACGAAGGGCCTCATGGACCATAACAGATCTCGAAGGTAGTCGTGAAGTTGCGCGACAGATTAGTCCTACTTCGAGTAGGACTCTTTTTTAAACACTTTATTTGAATTAGTTAGATTGTTTTGTAGTTTTATCTCATCTTATCTTGAACGAGTGACTGAGTCTCAAATATTCTTAGCTTTAGTTTTTGATGATTAACATTGAATCAAGTTTCGAAGTTAGATTTCTGATTTGGATTATCAAGTGCTTATCGATTTTGCATATTTTTGTAAGTACTTTTTTTATCATATTTTCCATATATAATTCCATATGTTTACGTGAAACCATGAGTAGATAAATACCGCAACTGGGATTGTGGGATCTATGACGTAAATGTAAGTGTAATTTTGTAACAGAAGTAGAAGGTGATTTATATTTGCAAATCATAATTCAGTTTTTGTTATTCATGTATTCTAATGAGTGCACGCATTAGAGTTAGCCTGTATCTTTTATTTGTTCGAGAGAAAAATGATAGTTGGGAAAAAGATGAATTAACCAAATGAAATGGGGTCAAAGTTCAAGTTCGAGAGAAAAGAATTTTAACACTATCGTAAGCCAGAGTAAAACTTGTTGACACTCTAGGATCGAGAGGGCTTGAGGAAACTTATCTAATTAGACTAAGAAGTGTTAGATATATCTAACTCACCGGTATTTTACAGAGATGAATTACCTGAAACTCATTTACGGAAAAACACTAGATGCAACGTTATAGGGACCACAATCCTAGTTTCATTTAATTATTGAAACAACTTCATCATTGATATTCTATTAATTGTTAAATTAGGTCTTAATTAACAACCTTGGTTACTAGAGCTTCATAGCTAAACCCATTTTACATTCCGTAATTGTTTTCTTTAGGAAATAATAATGACATTTAGGTAAACGCGATAGTGAAATCATTTTTGTAAAGAAATTCTCTGTGGGATCGACCTCAACTCACGTTAAGTTCTATAAATTGACTTCGACCGTTTATACTTCTTAATTGAAGTGTAAGTTTGGACGTATTAATTTTTGGCGCTGCTGCCAGGAAATTTCAATTCAGAAGTGTTTTACTATTTTTTATTCAAAGCATAGTTATATTTCCTAATTTTATGTCTTGTTCTTTGTGTGTTTCTTACGGGTGAGTTCGACTGTGTATGCCAAATACCAGAAGTAAGGGAGCCCCATTAGTCCCATACGATCCAGAACTTCAAAAAACAATTTGCAAAATGGTGAATGCATAGGAACTTGAGGCTCAGAGGAAAAGACTAGGATTGGAAGATGAAACTGCTACAAGAGGTATTCAGCAGAATGTTGTGAATAACCCGCCTAGGGTGGTGGATGGACAACTAAGAGTGGATGAAATAGCTCCTCCCTACCGCCAACCACTAGCTCCAAGGGATCAAGCACAATATCCAGCTCATATGATGTATGAAGAGGATAACTTAGACTTGGATGGAGCTGGACCCACAAGAGCGATAGTGTTACCTACACTACCTCGAGGTGTGAAATTTACAATTACCAGCACTATGATTCAATTGCTAAATTTAAAAGGTATGTTCAGAGGTGCAGCAGGTGATGATGTGAATCAGTATTTGATGAACTTTGTGGCGATATGCAAATCGCAAGAAATTCCTGGAGTTAGAGAAACAACAATGAGATTGAGGTTGTTTCCATCGTCTCTTACTAGGGAGGCAACCAATTGGTTGAATGAGATGCCAAATGACTCAATCAGGACTTGGACTGAGTTGAAGTAGGCTTTTCTGGAATGATTCTTTCCTGAATCAAAAGAGCTGCAGATGAAGGATGAGATAAGTGCCCACAAATAGCTACCAGGAGAAGTGATGCATGACACTTGGTGGAGATTCAGCCAAAAGCTGAAAAAGTGCCCGAACCATGGTCTCACTAAGAGACATCTGAAACATGCTTTCTATAGATCTTTAAATTATGTTACTAAACCTGTTGCTGATTCAGTGTGTGGAGGATCCTTTATGAGGAAGCCATTTGTAGAAAGCGTGCAATGGCTGGATGAAGTGTCTAAGAACAACAGAGCATGGTACACTAGGGATGATGATGTAGGATATCTCTCATTTGAACAAAAGAAAAGAGAAGAAGAAAGGGATCAGGACATGGCGCACATAAGGACTCAGATAGATCTACTCACGAAGCATATTGTTGCAAGTTCTGAAAAGGTAAATGATGTTGTAGGACCTCCAAATAGGTATGAAAATCATGACATCGATCTAGATGAGGAGGCTAAATACCTGGGAAACCAAAGAGGTTTCCAGAATTATAACTTGGGAAACCAAGGTTACAATTCTGGAAACGCAGGTCGAAACTATTCCAGAGAAGGATAGTATGATAGGACAACCAATAAAGAGCACGGAAACTGGCAGAATAGAGATGTGTATAGAAATGATCGCAGTGGTGTGTATGTACCCCCAGGTAATAGAGATCGTGCAAGTGGTAGTTCCAGTGGGTCTAAGCTGGAAGATATGTTGGCTAAGGTGCTCCAAAAAATTGAGTCAACTGATACAGGGGTGAAGGAGATGAAAGGTGATTTCTCCAGTATGAGTCAACTGGTAGACTCTCACACCACTTCTATCAAGAAAATAGAGCAGCAGTTGGGGAACTTTCAACGTCACTAAACCAGCGAACGAATGGGTCACTACCAAGTGATACTATTCAGAATCCCAAGAAGAACGAGCATTGCATGGCAATAGCCACCAGGAGTGGTAAGATTCTTAATAAGCTAAATTCTGCAGGTATTGAACATGAATAGGTGTTGAAGAAAACTGAAAGAGAGGAGGTTGAAGCTGAACATGTAGATGATATGGAAGACGCTCAACCATTAGAAAAATCGGTAAGAGCAAAGGAAAAAGGGGTTGAGGGAAATATGCCTCTACAACAGATACTAAGACCACCTCTTCCGTTCCCTCAAAGGCTTAAAAAGAAAGATAAAGATGGGAAATTTGCTAGGTTCATCACTATGCTGAGACAGGTATCAATGAACATCCCATTGGTGGATGCCCTAGAGCATATGCCAGGATATGCTAAGTTCATGAAGGACTTGGTCACGAAGAAAAGAATTGTAAGTATTGATTTTATTGACAATGTTCATCACTGCAGTGCTATTGCTACCAGATCTGTGGTACAGAAGAAGGAGGATCCAGGTGCATTCACCATACTGTGCACCATCAGATCAATCGTATTTGCAAAGGCCTTGTGTGACTTAGGGGGAAATATCAACTTGATGCCACTGGCTATCTACAAGCAACTGGGGTTAGGAGTTCCAAAACCCACATCAATGAGGTTGATGATGGTAGATAGGTGATGAGTCCACGATTTGGATTAATTTAGGGCTTTATTTTAATAGATTTAGTGTCCTCAAATGCATATTTCGTCTCAATAACTGATGTAAATCCTTGAATTTCAGGTATATGGATTGAGGGACAAAGCATGGACACTATTGAGCAAAAAGAAACAAGGCAGCTGAAAGAACGAAGTAAAGAAGGTATGAGGATCGCCTAACCCATTAGCCGAGTCACCGAATGGCCTTGGTCTCGCCTAATGTTCCAGTGTGACAAGCCTTCAAGGAGAAAATCAAGTCGGTGATAGAAAGAAGCAATCGGCGAGTCGCCGAACAGTTACGCGATGCAGTGCCTTATTGCCCAAAGTTATAGAACTTCAAGGATACTGAAGGCAAAAGAAAAATGGTGATACAAATGAACAAAGGGTGGATCGCTGAGAGGATCAGTGATCTCGACTTATTGCGCCGACTGGTCCTTCGCAACACAACTTTTTGACAACTATAAATACTTGTTTGAATTTTTAGTTTAGTATCCAATTTTAGAATATCAAGTTTATTATTCAGTTTTAGAACTTAGAACTTTTTTTTGGAGACATTTTTCCTTAGCTTTGAAGATTTGAACATTTTTAAGGGACAAAGCATGGACACTATTGAGCAAAAAGGAACAAGGTAGCTGAAAGAACGAAGAAAAGGACTGAGGATCACCTAACCCATTAGGCTAGTTTTCGAATGGCCTTGGTCTCACCTAATGTTCCAGTGTGACAAACCCTGAAGGATAAAATCAAGTCTGCGATATAAAGGAGTAGTCGGCGAGTCACCGAACAATTCCGCGATGCAGTGCCTTATCACCCAAATTTACAGAACTTCAAGGATGCTGAAGGCAAAAGCAAAATGGTGATACAAATGACCAAAGAGTGGATCGCTGAGAGGATCAACGATATCGACTTATTACGCTGGCTGTCCTTCGCAACACAATTTTTTGACAACTATAAATACTTGTTTTAATTTTTAGTTGAGTATGCAATTTTAGAATATCAAGTTTATTATTCAGTTTTAGAACTTAGAACTTTTTTTGGAGACATTTTTCCTTAGCTTTGAAGATTTTCATTTCTAAGAAATTGGAAGTGGGTGTTGAAGATTATTCATCTTAGACATTTGTAAAGACAATATTAATTGTACCTAGTTGATGAAAACACATTTCAGTATCGATTTCTATCTTTTTACTATGTCTAACTAAAACCCAATTTTTGGGTTGTGATTATGTGATTATGGGTTGAATTAATAACTGGATATTGCTAATTGATAGTTTATTTGGTATTTCAAAGTTATTTCGTTCAGTAGTTGTGGTTGAATTTAATGGAATTGTAATTGCAAATACAATCTTAACTTCATATTTTTGTCTTGCTCAAGAGAGAAGTTTTAAAACCAAAATTATTGAATCAATGGTCTGTGGGTATTGGGTTGTCATGGGTCCAGCTAGAGAGAGTGAACCCTAAACCCTTTTCCACACATTTAGCTTGAGAGAGTGAATGGACTAAAGCGAAGGTTGTGCTTCATTGCGGTTTATTGGTGTTCTAGAGAAACCAATTTGATTCGCGGTAAATTGTTCGAGAGAAAGTTTACCCCCACTAAAGTCTAGCTTATTCACTTATTTGCAGCAGTTTACTATTAATTGCAATTACACGGTTGCTTACCTTAACCCATAATCCTATCACATCCCAAGAATCCCATCTCCATAATCATATTTCCATATTATTTGTTGCTTTTTAGTTGCTAGTTGACTACAAAACCCTCTTTTGATATTTGACACTTGTGTCAACCTTTAATCTATCATGTTTTTCTTTGTAAATGTTTTTAGCTATGATTAACTTGAGCATGTTTATGCTTTTCTATTGATTCTCAATTACGAACCGCTCTCTTAGGACTCGACCCCAACTCATTAGTTGGGTTATATTACTACTTAACGATCATTGGCACTTCGTATTGGATGAAGTGACTTTGATACGTTAATCAATAGGTCGGTGAAGCGATCTATGGGAATCTTATGTGATGTGCTTGTAAAGGTGGACACTTTCATCTTTCTGGTGGACTTCGTGTTCTTGGATTGCAAAGTGGATCTTGAGGTTCCCATAATTTTGGGAAGACCATTTCAGGCCACAAGACGAGCATTGGTAGATGTTGAGAGTGGAGAACTAAAATTCAGACTCAAAATGGAAGAGGTAAAGTTTTAAATTTGCAGGTCGATGAAACAGCCGCAAGACATGAATGTGGTGTCTGCGATAGTGGCCTTTGATGAAGAAGGGATGGGAGCAACCATTGAGGAGAGGCTAGCTGTTGAATCATTAGCAGCTGTATTGTTGAACTTTGAAGCTAATTTTCGAACTGACTATGTGGAGACCATGAATCCTTTGCAAGGCATGAGAGCACACTCTTATGCTCCAAAGAAACTGGATCTGGATCTGAAAAATAGGCCAAGTCCCCCAGCAAAACCATCTATTGAGGAACCACCTGTACTGGAACTGAAACAATTACCCAGCCACCCGAGGTATGTATTTTTGGGCACTAACAACACTTTGCCTATGATCTGAGCTACATATTTGAATAATGAACATATTAAAGATGTGATCAAAGTGCTGATAAGATATAAAAGGGCAATTGGGTGGACCATTGCTGACATCATTGGAATACCTCTGGGTGTATGCACTTCTATGATCCAACTTGAGGAAGACTGCAACCCAATCATTAAGCACCAGAGGAGGTTAAATCCACCAATGCAAGAGGTGGTAAAAAAGGAGATAATCAAATGGTTAGACGCTAGGGTGGTGTACCCCATTTTTTATAGTCATTGGGTCAGCCCAGTGCAATGTGTTCCTAAAAAGGGTGGTATAACAGTGGTTGCTAATGCAAAGAATGAGTTGATCCCATAGAGACTAGTCACGGGATGGCGAGTGTGCATGGACTACAGAAAGCTAAACAAGTGGACCTTGAAGGATCACTTTCCAATGCCATTCATGGACCAGATGCTTGATATGTCGGCTGAAAAAAGATTGGTACTATTTCTTAGATGGATACTTTGGCTACAACTAGATATTAATTGTGCCTGAGGATTAGGAAAATACCACTTTTACATGTCCTTATGACACCTTTGCATTTAAAAACATGCCATTTGGACTATGTAATGCACCATCAAGTTTCCATAGGTGTATGATGTCTATCTTCTCGGACATGGTGGAGGACACTCTGGAGGTATTCATGGACGACTTTTCAGTGGTAGGTGATACTTTTGATGACTGTTTGTTCAATCTTAGCAGGGCTTTATAGAGATGTGAGGAGGCCAATCTAGTGCTGAATTGGGAGAAGTGCCATTTTATGGTCAAGGAAGATATAGTCTTTGGTCACAAGGTGTTGCAAAAGAGATTTGAGGTTTACAAAGCCAAAATTTAGGTTATTGAAAAGTTGCCTCCACCTATCTGTGTTAAGGGTGTTTGAAGCTTTGTAGGCCATGCCAAATTTTTTAGGCATTTCATCAAGGACTTCTCAAAAATTGCACATCCCTTGTGCAAGGTTTTGGAGAAAGAGGTGAAATTTTCTTTTGATGAAGCATGCCTAAAAACCTTTGAATGCCTGAATGAGAAGATGATTTCTGCACCAGAGATTATTTGCCCAGATTGGGCTGAGCCATTTGAGGTAATGTGCGATGCTAGTGGTACTGCCCTCAGAGTTGTGTTGCGGCAGAAGCGCAACAAGATGTGACATCCGATCTACTAAGCTAGCAAGTCACTAAAGCGAGCACAATGAAACTACACAGTCACTGAACAAGAACTAGTGGCTGTGGTGTATGCTTTCAAGAAATTTAGAGCCTTCTTGGTGGGTACTAGAGTGATAATCCATATGGATCATGCAACTCTAAGATATCTTATGTCAAAGAAAGATGCCAAGCCAAGATTGATCAGATGGGTGTTGCTGCTTCATGAGTTTTATTTTGAGGTTAAGGATAAGAGAGGGTGTGAAACCTAAGTGGCTGATCACCTGTCTAGGTTGAAGGCTGAAAAGAAGGAGGAACTTGATTAGAAATCAATGATTCGTTCCTAGATAAGTAGGTATTAGCTGCAACTCTTGATCTTATTCCTTGAGTTTCTGATTTTTCTAACTTTCTTGTTAGTTACTTGATGCCTGAGGGATAGACATTTTAGCAAAGGAAGAGGTTCATGCATGATGTGGGTAAGTATTTTTGGGATGAACCCTATTTGTACAGGGTGTGTGCTGATAATATCATTAAGTGATGCATCCCTGAAGCTAAGATATTGCATATTCTAGAGGGCTACCACTCATCTCCAGTGGATGGCCATCATGGAGGTGCTCAGACAGCCAACAAGGTACTTTAGAGTGGGTACTACTAGCCTACAATTCATCAGGATGCAATGGGTATAATAAGGAGTTGCGATGTGTGCCAACGGCAATGAGCTATCTCTCAACGTAATGAGCTACCCATGACACCTATTTTGGAGGTGGAGCTATTTGATATGTGGGGAGTTGATTTCAAGGGCCCATTTGTGAGCTCCAATGGGCAGAAGTATATACTGGTGGCAGTGGACTATGTGTCCAAATGGGTTGAGACAGTTGCTCTGCCTTAGAATGATGGCAAAAGTGTTGTTGGCTTTCTGAAGAAGAATATCTTCTCAAGGTTTGGCACACCTAGAGTTATTATCAGTGAAGGCGGTTCCTATTTTTGCAATAAAGTTTTCAATGCTCTTCTGGCCAAATATGGGGTTAAACAACACAAGGTGGAAACACCTTATCACCCACAGACCAGTGGCTAAGTGGAGGTGTCCAATAGGGAAATAAAGGCGATTCTAGCAAAAAGAGTGAATGCCAACAGAACTGATTGGGAACGAAAGTTAGATGATGCTATATGGGCATATCAGACAGCTTTCAAGACACATATCAGTATGTATCCATGTCAATTGGTGTTTGGAAAGGCATGTCATTTTCTAGTTGAGCTTGAGCATAAGACATTTTGGGCTTTGAAGAAGCTGAACCTTAGTTGGAGTGAAACTGCAAACCTGAGACTGAATCAAATCAATGAAATGGATGAGTTCCATTTAAGAGCGTATGAGAGGTTTGCACTGTATAAGGAGAGGTTGAAGTTGTATCATGATAAGCATAATGATAAAAGAACCTTCACTTCTGGTGACTTTGTGTTACTTTTTAACTCCAGACTTCGTTTATTTCTAATGAAGTTGAGATCCAAATGGTCCGGACCTTTTAAGGTAACTCATGTGTTCTCATCGGGTGCTATTGAGCTTGAGAATGACAAGGGTGAGAGGGTCAAGGGAAATGGTCAGCGAATCAAGACGTACTTGGGTATTCCTAAAGAAGTTAAAATAGTGGAGGAATGTAAGCTTGATGAAGTCTAAGTAATCAAGTAACCTGCGTCACGTCGCGACGTTAAATTGTGCGCTGCTTGGGAGGCAACCCAAGATTGTAATTGTAATAGGTAGTTTACTTTTTCTCATTTTTCTTTGTTTTTATAGAGTCACTGTGTGCTGATGTGTGCTAGAAGAATTTGGACTAAGAATTGCAAAACTGAGTGCAGATCTTCACAAGCAATCCCACGGGCCGTGGTGCCCTTCACGGCCCGTCATTCTCAACAGCAGCAAAAGGAGGCTACTGGAACTTGACATAAATTGGTTCATAGAAGGGTTCACGGTCCGTCAAGCTTTGTACGGACTGTTTTGCCTCTCCTGAACCTCAGGTAAGTTAACTCTCCCTAAGTCATGTTCACGGACTCCTCTATGGACCGTGGTGCCCTTAACGGGCAACTTCACGTTCCGTCATCTCTGACCCAGCAGTTTTGAAACCCGACCTGACCCGACCCGACCCGCGCGCATAAGAGAAGATAAGTTTAAACGTTTATAAGCTATCCTAAGTGCCAAGGGTTAGGTTCTTTCTTTTTCCTCTCCTCTATAACAATTCTTAAGGGCATAAAAAGGGTTCTTAATCTCTATAATTTCCATTCTTCATCTAGGATTCAAAACCCTAGTAATTGGTTGTCAATTCATCGAAGTGTTGTTCATTATTTCTCTTTGTGGGCGAAAAGTTTTGTTCTCATTCAAAGCAAGTTTCCTGATTCACTTGTTATAAGTTTAATCTTATCTATAAACAAGTTAAAACAACTTCTAGTTGATTGAATTTGAACAATATTTTGTGATAAATGATCTTTGAATGTATTTGCTTATGAGGGCTGATGAATTGCTTTGGGGTGGCTTAAAATTGGGTTAATTTTATGGGTGTTTTGTATGGGTTGATGAAATTGATGAGCAATTAGTGCTAAATATTGACATTAATATGAAGTTCTACCCATCTTATAGATAAGCAAGCACCACCATGTGTATTCTACAATTTAAATTGTGGATCATGAGAAGTTGAAATCATTTACATATGGGTATGCTTGAATTGGGTAGGAGGTGGTCGTATGCGAGTGATTACGATTTGATATTGATATACATGAGCTAAATTTCCATGTTAGGCTGTGATCGTGTGCTGAACTTGTATGACATGTTGCATGATTTGAGTTTAGGGAGAATGGGTACTGTAAATGTGCTAAGTGTAAGTTCACGATGGGATTCACGGACCGTGATGTCAATCACGGATCATGAAACCACTCGTGGTCCACACTTAGCATACACCATATATATTGTCTTCGCTCACGAGGGCCATCACAAACTATGGTTCACTCCATGGCCCGTGAAGCCCTTCGTGAACCTTAACCAGTGTGGTTCCCTGCTGCACCACAGGCCAAGTCTTGTTCACGATGGTCTCCACAGATCGTGGTAACTGATTAACGTTTCAAAGCCACTTCATCCAATTCTAAGTGTCAACGATCACTAGTTAGTATAATAACCCAATTAAATGAGTTAGGGTCGAATCCCACGGGGAGTGATACATGTTTAAGATTCAACAGTAAAGTACGACTATGTTCAAGTCAATCATAGGAATAGATATTTTCGAAAGAAAAACATAATTCAAATGAAAGGGTGACACGAATGTCAAATAACAGGGGGGTTTTGGTAGTAAATATCAACTACAACAACAACAAATAACAAAAATTTAACAATAATGAGACGGGTTCTTGGGATGTGATTCGATCATAGGCTAATATAGGCAAATGGGTAATTGCAACTGTTAGTAAATAACTGTAAATCAGTGAATAAGCTAGACTTTAGTGGGGATAAACTTTCTCTTGAACTATTTACCCCGAATCAAGTTGGTTTCTCTCGAACACCAACAAGCAAACAAATAAGAACTGCCTATGCTTTAGTCCATTCACTCGCTCGAGCTGAATGTGTGGAAAAGGGTTTAGGATTCACAGTCTCGAGCTGAACCCATGACAACCCAATACCCATAGACCATCAATTGAATAATCTTGGTTTTAAAACCTCTTTCTCGAGCAAGCCAAAAACACGAAGGTAGAACTGCATTTGCAACTACAATCCTTTAATTTTAACCATAATTACTGATTGAAATCACTTCTAAACAATATTTAAACTAACAATTAGAAATACCCAATAGCTAAATCAACCCATAATCACATATTCACACCCCAAGAATTATGGTTTTAGCTAGACATCATAAAAAGATAAGAATCGTTACCAAATTGTGTTTTCATCAACTGGGTAAGATTAATTTTATCTTTACAAAGGTCCAACTTGAAGAACTCAAAGACCCTCTTCCAATTTCTCAAAAATGGAAAACTTCAATTTTTCAAAGCTAAGGAAGATAGTGTTGTCTCAATACTCTGAGTTCTCAATCTCCAAAACTCATTAAAAAAATCTATATTTTGAAAACTGATGCTAAACTAAATATTCAAAAATGTATTTACAATCGCCAAAAATATGTTGCGAAGGGCCATTCGGCACAGTATGTCAGGATCACCGATCCACTCGCTAATCTGCCAAATGGTCAGTTCCCTCGCCTTTTTTCTTTGGCCTTCAACATCCTCAAGTTCTATAACTTTGGGTGATCTAACAATGCATCACGAAACCACTCGGCGACACGCCTACTGCTCCTTTCTATCGCCAAATTGATTTTGTCCTTTAGGGCTTGACGCATTTGAACTTTAGGTGGTCAAGATTTCATTAGGCGACTCGCCAAAGGGACTCAGCGATCGCTAGGCCTTCATTTCTTCGTTCTTTCAGCTCACTTCGTTCCTTTTTGCAAATTAGTGTCCATGCTTTGTTCCTCAATCTAAATAGCTGGAAATCAAGGATTTTACATTAGTTATTGGCACAAAATAAACATTTAAGTACAACCCCAACTTAAACTTGTGTTTATCCTCAAGTAAAACTCAAGTTCAACAATTCAAAAAGGATGTCTCAAATAGTGCTACACAAGACTCAATCATGAATGCACACAAAAGGACTCAACTTACTCATGTAAGGATCAATTTTGTACTCAAAGATTCAATTTGTGACTCACCATTATAAAAAATTGTCAAGTTCACAATACTTGCTTCAAATGCAAGTTTAAGTTCAACGAAAGTACTCAAATGCCCTCACACAAAGAATGATTCCACATTCACACACAATGGTTCAACAATTTATAGTTCCAGAATCACATACTGCACTAACACTCACAAATATGAACACAATGCATGATTTCACCCATAGGTTTTGCCCTTATTTTCCAATCAATACTTGTTTCAGCTCACTCAAGATCACAAAGATCTTTTGAAGGCTTGTAAAGGGCTGAGTTCAAAGGTTTGGTCATTTAGGCTCAATGGTTGTAATCCTAATGAAATGTGGTATGAACAATCCTTTTTTCTGTTTTCTTCATCATTTTCCACTCATGGTCAAAAGTCACCCCATTATTCACTTTACATGGTCTATTGGAGACCACATTTCTTTTTGCATTTTCACAACTTTTTCATTCTTTTTCTTTTTCTCCTTTTTTTTGTATGGAGGGGTTCCATATTTTTCATAACCATGGCTCAAAGGGGGGCATATTTGCATTCTCTTGATTTGCCTTCTCTTTTCACCACACCCTTAACTTAGGGTTTTGGCTTAAGTTGGATATTCAAACAAACCACAACTCATGAGGATTATGGGTGAAGGGATAAAGAAAGGTAACAATTGTATCAAGTTTCTTCCAAGAAAAGGGTTAAGGTTCAAAGGGTGTTCAAGCACGGTTCACACATCTCACAAGATAGGCCACAAAAGAGGTATAATGTCAAATTGTTTCACTCTTTAAAATTGTTGCCTAAGATCATTTCAAGAGCTTGCATCACTTAATTAACCGGACCAACGGGGCAAATTCTAGGTGTCATCACACATGGTTCACGGTAAGCTCATCACACAAGGCATTGACACCAATGTCAAACAAGACTCCACACTTTCGCTAGTGTGCAATGTTCATTACAAGAGACTCAATTTAATAATTGGCTAGTCACAATGAGATGCAAAAGGTTCACATATTACCTATACAACTTCATTTGGCCTTATTGTAGCCGCACATTCATTTTTGTTCGATTATGAACACTATTCAAGTCATCAATATTGATCAAAACCGATACTCAAATTTGCAAAAGAACAACAACATTAAAACACAATCAAGAGGTGGCACTGTAATGACTCGAAAAATGATATAATGAACTTGAGCCTTGACGTTTGGGTTAGTGGGAGCTTAGGATGATGTTTATGCTATTTTAGAACTTAAATGGAACTAGGTAGCATCCTAGGGTGCAAGCAAGGGATTAGGCTAGCGAGTTAGTCTAGTGGACTGCCCAGTTGACCAGCTTTTGAGTAATCCCCCTTTGGATCGAGACAAGCAAGGGGCAGATTTTTTTAAAGTTACGACTTTTAGGGTCAACTTTAGATGATGATATCTTTTAGCTCAAAATGAATTAGGTGGACCATTACCTATCCAATTAAAGGTATCTGAGTCCTCTTTCCAACGCCACTGAGTTTGCCCTTTTACGATCTCGGAGTAAAAATTTATGCCCAAAATACTGAAGCACTGTCAAAAAGGGCGAGCTTAGACGGGTTTAGTGGAACTTTTAAGTGGGTCCTTATTTCTTTTCCTAAGTTGAGCCTTTTTTTATTATATACCTTTTCTAGCAATTATAAAACACTTCTAGACCAAATTCTTCCATTTTAAGTCACTCTAATTAGAATTAAAAAGAACCCAACTCCTCTCAAACTTTTCCCTCTCTACAATCCTCCATTTAAGAAGGTCAAGAACTTGGAGCTAGGGCTTGGTTTGAAGGTGGTGTCTTCATTAATTTTCTTGGGGAATCTTAACAAGGTATGGTGACCCTTGATCCTTGATTATCTTTCCTTCAAGGAGACAAAAAAAAAAACGGGTTTCAAAAGTCTTCAAAGAACAAAATTTCTATTTTCTATTCTAGGTATGGGTTCATGGGTAAAATGTTTTCAAAGTCATTATATTGGTGAATTGAAGTTCTATTTATGATTTTAAGATGATTTTATATAAAACTTCTTCAAGAACCCATGTTTTCATTAGAAGCCTAGAATTTGCTTATGAAGTGGGTTTAATGCCTATGATTTAATGTTGATGAAATTGTGTTTAGATTGGATTGTATTGTTGATTTATATGGTTTTCTATACCTATTTATGATGAATTGTTGGTATATGGATGAATTGAGGATTGTGGCCTTATGGGCAAGCTATGGGTGAATTGCCTTGTGGTGATAGAATTGTTGGGAATTGAGTAATGGTAATTATAGCTTTGGAGGATGGTAAGTTGACTTAAGCTCATATTATTAGTAGAATTGTTCTTGATGATGATCCACTTGAAAGGTGGAGGTGTTTACTTATTTTATACATTGTGACCATGGCCTTGAAGGCATAATATGAGAAATTTAAGTGTTACATAACATTTTATGAATGGACATTAAATGGAGCTAATGTGATCATGTTATGAACGTAAATGCATTATTATTGAAAGGCTTTTTCTCAATTTGACACTCATGAATATTGATGATGGAATATGAAGGATTCTCCAATGTAGTGCATATCTCGAATTGGTAGAGCTTGTGCATCATTTTCTTGTTTAAATAATTATATTGTTGGTTGTTGAATCCTCGGAGCGGTAGGCTAGTAGCACCCTTCCACTCATGATAATAATGAACCTTGGAATCGGTAGGCTTATCGCACCTTTCCATTAATGATAGTAATGAACCTTGGAGTCGGTAGGCCTATGGCACCTTTCCATGAAGGTTAATGATGAGACTTGAACCGGTAGGCCCATGGCACCCTTTTAAGAGGAGTTAATGAGCTTTCCTAAATGAACCTTGAAACGGTAGGCTTAAAGCACCCTTTCACGTGTTAATGAATGTAATTTGGAGTTGGTAGGCCAATGGCACCTCTCATATGTGATAATGTCAAGGTAACGAACTATTCTATGGGAATGTAGGCTAAGCACCGAGTGGATTTGGTTAGATGGAAGCTCCCCCAATGCTTAGGCATGAGTTTCAATGATCGTCTACCTTATCCCATAAACTATGTGCCCGCATAGGTAGCTAGTGGATCCATTAAGCTATATATTCCGGTCTTCCTTAGGCAAGTAGACCACCCCTTTACGGTGTGGGGACTTATGACACCGGATTCCATGACAAGCTCTCATGGTCTATGTCGGTTAAATGCTTACTTTCCATCATGTGAGATTTCATTATGGTTTCTTGATAGGCTCTACAAAGTGTAGGTAGTAGTATGGGATGCTACCTATACATTGCACGAGTAGGCTTGGAGAGGGTCATAGTGAGTTTCTCTAAATCCTAATGTATGTGACACAATTGTGGCCTAAATAAGGTTATTAAAGAATGTTGGCTCTCAAATGCTTAATATGAGATGCATGCTATACTTGGGTTATATTATGAGTTATTTTCCCTTGTCATGTCTTAATTAATGATATACCTCTTATGTATGAATATTGTGCAAAGGTGAAAGAAAGGAATGATAAGTTACTTTAAGTGACCTAAATGTGATGCCTTAGTATGGATGGTGGTATGGGACGCCATCCATACATTGCACGAGGTACAGCATAAGGGTGGCTTGAGGTGAAGGTCCAAGGTAAAGGTTTTCATGTTGATATTGTTTAAAGGTGATATTATGACTTACTTGATGTTTATGCTTGTCTTGTATGTCTTTTATGCAACTATTCATGATACTTCAAAAAGTGGCATAATGCATGGTTTCTAGCCAAAATGTCCTTTTTTTTATAGCATGTTTTGCATGGTCATCATACTTAGTACTTAATTGTGCTAATTCCATATTTCTCTATTTTCTACTAGTGTAGGTTCCGGAAAGTGAGCGGGTACTATAGTAAGCTTGGAACTTGAAGTTCTTCCAAGATCTTGTGGTATGTCCTCATATGACGAGGACAAGACTTTTCTATTCTAATTTTATGATAAGGTTCTCGTAATAGACTTCTTTTGATTGTAAAGGGCCGTGTCCCTACTTATGTTTTGTGATTGTGTCTAAGATGGCCATGTGAGACTTAGACTTCCATTTGTGTGTTTTTAAAGTTGTTTTAATGAAGTTTAAATGTGTGGATGTAAATAAGTTTTTAATTCCGCACTATTATCATTATTGAATGCAATGAATGACTATGTGGCTTGTATAAGACCCCTTTGGGGTCGAGTACGCCTTGTTACGACTTGGGGGTGCTCCCGGGTCGTGACAGGCACAAAACTTTCAAAACTGATCAAAAATCATTTACAATTAAAACGAGGAGCCACAAGCTCAAATATCCACAAGACAGTGCCAAAACACAATTTATAGCACAAAAACCAATATATACAGAAAATGTCATCAAAACAAAAGGTAGGTATCAAAATACCTTGCCCCACAACAAACAAAAGCAATTTGTCTTCAAATGCAAGAAAATATCCAAAAGTCAATAAAAGAAAATAGAGAAGGAGGTAAAGAGAGATCATGTCTAAGCAGTCGCTCCATCTGTCTGGGCATCAATACCTGGTGTAGCACTCTGATCTTGGGAATCAATGCCTGGAGTCACCTTAGAAGGATCGGCTCCACCGATCCCACCCATGGTGGTATCTCTCAAAGAAGTCTGGCTTACAGTCTCAAACATCGCATCCTCAAGGTCAGCCAAATCATCATCATAAACCTCAACATCTCTCAAATCTATCTCCTCCTCGTTAGTCTCTCCATCAAACTCCTCAGCTGCCATAATATCCCGATGTACATCTCCGGTGGTGGCTGGAAGAATCTCAGAAGTCAACGGGGCATCAACACCATCAACTGCCTCCAATAGGGAAGTGAAGTCAGTGGACTTTAAGTAGTCCACGTCTTTCCTTAGATCCGTAGCCTCGGCTTTCAAAGCCGTAACCTCAGAAGTCTCCCCATGTCTGCTCTCGCAAGCCTCAATTCTCACAGTGAGAGTGTCGATAGAAGTCTGGAGGTGGGTCAGTGCAGTAAGGATGGCACTATCAATCATCTATGTAATAGATGTCTCTAGTTGGGTGGCCCTCACATCAACTGAATGGTCCAGGCACCCGATTTTTGGGATCATTGCCTGAGTAATCTTTGTGGACTGGGAAGATGTAAAAGCACCCAGATCCTGGGAAGAAGAAGTAGGAGTAGATGTACATGAAGAACCGAAGGTTGGAGTAGGCAAAGATGCCTCTGTAGGTATGGAGTCAATGTCCACCTCTATAGATGTATCCACCGGAGCTGCTCTCCTTCTATCGGCCTCTTCCAGAGTGTACTTGGCCTCAATAAGCCGAATGTCAGTGGAGGATGAAGGGGTAACGTCAATTTCTCTAGTCACAGCTCAGGGAACTCCAACACAACTCAGTGATCAAGACTGGGAAAGGGAGGGATGTCTGATGCTGTTTGGCCCGCATGGCCATCTCCTACTCTATGATCAGTCCCATGCCAATACGTTTCCTGGATATGATTGACCCAAGGCAGGCCTCCTTAGGATGGCGGAGAATGGATGCTTTCTGGGATGGTATGATTGAGCTGCCGATGAATCCAAACCAATATCGTGTAGCTATGCTCAAGTCCTTCTCAATCGAAACTCCTGCTTCAATCCACCTCGGAGTGGTATTAGAAATGAGGGGAGCCAACCAGCCTTTGAGCTCATCCAATGATGTCGTAGTGGTAGCCACATTTGGGTAGTCATAGACTAACCCTCTATTAAGTACCATGTTGATGTAGTCATGGCTACAATGCACTACTTTTCCCCGTACTATGATGGACCCCACCGGTTTGAAAGAGCTGGCCTTCTTCTTGCCTTTAGGAACCAGATCACCATATGCCGAGTAAAACTCCTAAACCCATGTAGGTATCTATGGGTATCGGGGTCTAGTAAACTGCTCAAAGCGGTGATACTGGAGAGTGTCCTTCACTGAGGAGTATTTGCCCTCAAAACCTTATGTGGAGAATAGTTTCTCCTCAAGGATAGTCCGTAACCCATCGTCTTTTAGTCTGTTGAGAAGCCTGGGAGGAGGGACCACAGGTGGCACTGGAGCCACAAGAGGTGCCAGAGCTGACACTGTATCTACTGGAGAATAGGCTAATGGGACTTAAGCTGAGTCAGGACGAGATCTAGCACGGATCTCCACTCTCCAGGACTATAAAGGTTAGTCATCTTCTAGCATAGATAACATAACTTGGGAGTTACGATCTTCTCCCTCACTGTCAGAGTTGCTCACCGTAGTCTCAGATACGGGCCTCTTTCCCTTGCCTTTTCCTCTCTTTGGAGGATCTTACCTTCCCTTTTTAGGAGGGTTGGCTCTTCTTTCATTTATAGTTATACCTCGTGTTCTTTTACAGGGCGGCATATCAATGTTGGTTTGTGCCATTTCTTCAAAAACATAAGAAAAAGTTAGAAATAATTCAAGCTAAGTTGCAGAAAATAATTGCAGACAGACTCGCCGATCTAGTCGGCCAGTCGCCGAAACTCTTTGGCGAGCCAGATTAGGCTCGCCAAAAGGATTGGCTCAAAATTTCCCAAAAAATTTGGCATGTCGGCGATGGGATGGACCTTTTGGCAAATCATTGACAGCATCCGGCGAGCAAGTATTAGCCCGCTGAAAGTTACAATGCATTTTAGGGGTTAGAGGCACAGAAAAGGGCAATCAATGAAGACCTTCAGCCAGTCACTGAGTGCACTCGGCGAACTCAGGCTTCTCACCGAAAGTTACAGAACCTAACTAAAGATTAAGCATGAAATTCAAGGCGATAAGGGGAGATTAGTGAACCGCCGAGTGGTTCGGTGAGCTCGACCCAGCTCGCCAAACGGTCCAACGTGCCTACTTTCAACCCCAACTTCAAAATTCAACCCTGCAGCCCCCAAAAACAAAATCAAAACATGCACTATTTCAATTAAACTAAGACCCATACTACCCATGCCCCTGAAATACTTAGACTTCTCCCGGTTTGGCCAAATTTGGCAATTTGACGACCTTTGCCCTTAAGAATGACGTTAATTGCTCCATCATTGGGCAAATTACGTCATTTGGCACAAATGCAGGCTACTTAGACTTCACCCGACTAGACCCAACAACAATTACGTAACACCCAACAATTTTAATCACCTTTAAGCATGAAAAATTTGGGAATTTAACATTAAAGGCACTATAAGCATGATATTCGAATTAAAATAGGCACACAAGCATACAATTATGATCAGAGAGGCCCAACACACATCACTAAGATAAGAAATCATTGCATAAGAGTAAAAGTTGCTAGATATAAATTCAGGGTTTGGAAAACCAACCTTATAAGCCGAATGAACAAGTGGTAAAGCTAGGCGGCAATGATATCCAACATCGAACACAAACTTGACGACCAAAGTGCGATAATAAAGCAAAAAATATGGAAAATATTATGCGGGTGTGAGTTTGGGAAGTTCAAAAGTGAAAGATTTTGAAAGTTTAAACCTTTGGCCTTTAAAAACCGTCCAGTTCTCGCCCATTCGATGACATACATTTTACTCGCCGACCTACTTGGTGACACGCCAAGTGGGGACTTACCTCGCCGAGTTTTACAAGACCTATAATTAATGTAGGGGTCCAAACGGTGGACTAAGGCATGATCGCCGACCTGGTCGATGATGATTATCATGACCAACGATACTAACCTACAGTACGAGTGTATACGATCATCGATAATATAGTAACCCAACCAAGGGTTGGGGTCGTGTCCCAAGGGAGTGATTTTGAGAATTAGTATAAAAATAAAATTAAGTTCAAACTAGTCATAGCTAAAGACATTAACGATTAAAAACATTGTAAATTAAAAGGGGTGACACAAAAGAGTCAAATATCAAATGGGGGTTTTATCACAAGTAGTAAAACCACAACAAAAATAATAAGAAAATCAAGTATGGGGACAAGTTCTTGGGGTGTGACCGCAATAAAAGTTGAGATAAATCGTTGGGTACATACTTTCGATAAGAAATTTCCAAGATAATAGTGACTAGGCTAAGCTTTAGATGGAAATAAGTTCCCTCTTGGGCAACTTACCCCGTTTCAAATGTGTTCCTTGCGGATACCCATTTGCTGCATGAAGGCCAGCCTACACCTTACCCCACTCACTCTCTTGAGCTGAGTGTTCGAATATGGAACTAGGTCTCACCCTCTCGGGATGAACCTCATGTCGACCCACTCCTTAGGCTAGTAGTCTAGCTGTCTTGGTTTCGTGACCTCCCTCTTGGGCAAGCCGAAAACACATGGGTGGTTTTGTATTTGCAACTACAAACCCATTAAATTAAAATACAACCACTAGGTGAAATTACCATTAAAATACATCTATCCTATCAAAAAGCAAGACCCAATAAAAATATCAACACATAGTTGCTAAATCACACCCTAAGAATGAGTTTTTTAGCCACACATCAAGAAATAACAAAACACACCTAAAATGTTACTAAAATCAAATGGATATAAGGAATTAAACCTTGATTTAAGCAAAGGAAGAAGAATGGAGAAGACCCACTTCCAACTTGGGGAAGATGAAATCCTTATTTCTTCAAGTCTCCCAAAAACCTTCTCCAAACTTGAGAGAAAATATCTCAAAAAGTACTATTCTATTCTGGAAATTAACATAAATGTTCGACTCTCAAAAAATTAATAACAAGTTTAGTATTTATATACTTCAGAAAATAGTGCTGGCGGATCTTTCGTCAAGGTTAGTCGAAATCGCCGATTAACTCAATGATTCTCCCTCTGATGTAGTTCATCACCGTCTTGCACTAGACTTCAACATCGTCATCCTCTGTGTCATTGGGCAACCTAGTACTGCTTCACGGAATTATTTGGTGAAACGCCGACTGCTCCTTTCATCGCCTTTTTGATCCTGCTCCTTCAAGGCTTCGTGTACTAGAACAAAGGGGAGAGTGTGTCCCTTCAGCGAATTGCCAAGCGTGCTTGGTGATGTGTAGGCTTCAACTTCTTCGTTCTTTTTAGCCTTTTTGTTCCTTTTTGCGCCTAAGTGTCCATGCTTCCACTAAAACTTCAAATACCTAAAACTTAAGAGTTTTCATCAGATATTGAGACAAAATAAGCATTTAAGGACACTATTCCTATCAAAATAAAGCCCTAAATGAGTCCACTTTGTGGACTCATCAGTCGGCGATTCACCAATTTGCTCTTGGGCTCGCCGAGTTTTACAGACTCCAATTTCAAATTTTCTTGAGTCCAACGACAGTCCAAGTCGGACCTTCCACACTTTAACCTTTACAATCAACACACCATTACTTCAAAATAAAAATGAAAGCAAATTAAACTTGGGTTGCCTCCCAAGAAGAGCCTTAGTTAACGTCGCGGTACGACGCAAGTCCCCACTTAATTTTCATTTGTGGGATTTGCCTCATTTTCACAAGGCATCCCCTCTTCTGGCTCTGCGTAGAGGCAAGACAACACTTGGTGCATTTGGGACTTTAGTAGCTGAATGAACATGGAATGAGAGGTTGTCATTTGATTTAGCATCAAGACATTCTCTTTTATCTCCTTAAACACTCTGTCGTGTTCTTCGACTTTGCGTAGAATGAGTGAGAGAACCTCTTCAATTTGCCCATCCTCTTGCTTCTTCATCCTTCAATGCTTGTGATGGGGAATATACTTGTCCTTCCTTTTGGACACTACCTCCAATTCTATGACTTTCTTATCCAAGACATCCAGCTGAGTCAATAATGTGGCCAATTCTTGGTCTTTTTTCGTCTCCTTGTTGGTCTTTCCTATGTGATCAAGAAGTTGGGCTGCTATTTCATAAGGTAGTTGAATGAGACCACATAGAGAAATTTGATAAGCCACTATTCTATTTTTGGGGCCAAGACCCTTCTAGAAGCATTCCAGAAGCATCTTATCTGGAATTCCATGAGTTGGGCACTGCTGTAATAGGGCCTTGAATCTCAGCCACAACTCATGGATTGACTCACCCTCCATTTGCCTTAAACTTAGGATGTTATCCCTAAGAATCATCATTCTCAAAGGAGAGTGGTCCATTTGGTCACCGTTATTACAAGACATGCCCCAGTAGAGGCTTTATTCTGCTATAAACAAGCAACGTGAATGCCAAAACTAGAAGTAAGTAGATTCAACTATAACTAACAAGAACAAAATTCAACTTAACTAAAGAATCTTAACCAACACCACGCCCTGACAGCGGCACCATTTTGATTAATATTTCAAAGATACTTCATCTAATTCTAAGTGTCAACGATCGCTAGTCAGTATAATAACCCAACTAAATGAGTTGGGGTCGAATCCCATAGGGAGTGGTACGTGTTTAAGATTCAAGAGTAAAGTACAATTATGGTTAGCTCAAGCATAGGAATTGACATTTTCGAAAGAATATAATTCAAATTAAGGGGTGACACAAATGTCAAATAACTGGGGGGGTTTTTGGTTGTAAATATCAACTATAACTATAGCAAATAACAAAAATTTAACAATAATGAGACGGTTTATTGGGATATGATTTGATTATAGGCTAATATAGACAAATGGGTAATTGCAACTATTAGTAAATAGCTGTAAATCAAAGAATAAAATAGACTTTAGTGGGGATAAACTTTATGTCGAACAATTTACCCTGAATCAAGTTGGTTTCTCTCGAACACTAACAAGCAAGCAAATAAGAACAACCTACACTTTATTCCATTCAGTCTCTCGAGATGAATGTGTGGAAAAGGGTTTAGGATTCACTCTCTCGAGATGAACCCATGACAACCCAATACGCACAAACCATCAATTCAATAATCTTGGTTTTAAAACCTCTCTCTCGAGCAAGCCAAAAACACAAAGGTAGAACTGCATTTGCAACTGCAATCCTTTAATTTTAACGACAATTACTAATTGAAATAACTTCTAAACATCATTTAAAATAAAAATTAGCAATATCCATCAGCTAAATCAACCAATAATCACATAATCACACCCCAAGATTTGGAGATCTAGCTAGACATCATAAAAAGATAATAATCGTTACCAAATTATGTTTCCATCAACTGGGTAAGATTAATTTTGCCTTTACAGAGGTCCAACTTGAAGAATCTCGAAGACCCAGTTCTAATTTCTCAAAAATGGAAAACTTCAATTCTTCAAAGCTAAGGAAAAGATTATTGTCTCAATACTCTCAATTCTCAATCTCCAAAAATCATTAAAAAAATCTATATTATGAAAACTGATGCTAAACTAAATATTCAAAAATGTATTTATAGTCGCCAAAAATATGCTGCGAAGGGTCATTCGGCATAGTAAGTCGGGATCGCTGATCCACTCGGTGATCCGCCAATTGGTTAGTTCCCTCGCCTTTTTGCTTTGGCCTTCAACATCCTCAAGTTCTGTAACTTTGAGAGATCCAACACTACATCGCGGAACCACTCGGTGACACGCTGAATGCACCTTTCTATCACCAAATTGATTTTCTCCTTCAGGGCTTGGCACACTGGAACTTTAGGCGGTCAAGAGGCCATTAGGCGACTTGCCAAAGGGACTCAGAAATCGCCAGGCCTTTATTTCTTCATTCTTTTAGCTCCCTTCGTTCCTTTTTGCAAATTACTATCCATGCTTTGTTCCTCAATCTAAATACCCGGAAATCAAGGATTTTACATTAGTTATTGGCAACAAATAAGCATTTGAGGACACTAAATCTATCCAATTAAAGCCTTAAATGAGTCCAAATCATGGACTCATCAGCAACCACCACGACCCGTGTAAACCCCCGTATAAAAAAATTATGTACTTTTATTTTTTTTCTATTTTTTATTTCCATTTTGTGGCCTTTCCCAATGATAGATGGGGAACAACTTTCTTAAGGCAAGGCGTCACGTTTTAATTACACAAAGGAAGTCAGAGTACCCGATAGTGTGTCATTTTACTAATTTGAGCACTAATGGGTGTTTGTGTTTCTCTGGTACTACGGCTCCCCGAAGAAAGAACGCTACTCCACCTTCCTCACCTACTCCTTCTCAATCGAAAGGTCGTAACTCTTCAAAGTCTAGTAGTTTCAAGGTTTAGATAAACACTACCATTGAGGAGCATTCACCTCGAACTACTAAATCTCGAACAGCGAGGGCCATTCTCTAAAACACTCCTTCCCAGTTTGAAAAGGAAGGTAGTAGTTCTGGTAATGGTGAGGAATTACATGGCCAGTTTGATAATGACTCGGGAGGTAGTTCAGAGTCTGCAAGTGAATCTTAGGAGGATACAACCATCCTTCCATCTGTAATAGAAATAGAAGCTAAGACTGGGGAACACGAAGAGACAAGTGCGGTAGAAGGGGATGAAGAGATTACCACCGATGATACCATGGTCCGATATGTTCACATCCATAAACATGACCCTACATCAAGACATTAGCTAATTGACTGTTTTCGTTCTATGTGGACTGTGAATAGGTCCGAAGAGTTCTTTAATAATAGAATTGTGACCAAGCCTGGCGACTTTAAGACGAGACCAATTATGCTTGAGACTAGAGTAGTGGTGGCTGATATGAAATCATTCCCTGACATTTACAAGATATTTCAGCTTCATCAGTTTGACTAGATGAACAATGCACCTGGAGAATATTCTAGCCATCTGACCAGAGAGTTTTATGCTTCTTGTGCAACGACATTGATGAACTTTGTTACAGAAACTGAGACAACTAAATAGGGGGAGAAGGACATTAATAGTACCTGGGTCCACTAAACTCTATTATGGTCAGGGCACATCTGTGGATATCTCTGAGGTTACTATCAATAGGATGATGCATGACCCAAAATACAAAGCACCAGCTTTAGTTGGCCTTTTTGATGGCAAACATCATGTAGTCACCAATGAAACTGAGATGGAGGTTCAGAGTTCTCGAGAGGGGGTCTTGCACTGGATTGCAAGGAAAATTGCTTCAGAAGGAGAGAATGCTACTTGGGTTATAGGAACACAGGTACTCATCACTAAAACTTCACTGTCTTTTCCAGTCAAGGTCTTGGTGGGTTATTATTCGTGCACAGTTACGGTCTACCGATAATTGTAACACCCTGTCTCCCTCACTGGCATCCTTGGTAGCTTGCCTCATAGCTGGTTACCCAATCAATGTGGGTAAGATCATAGCTACAGAAATGTGGGACACGGTGCTAAATGAGAGAGTCAAACTTCTATTTTCCTGTCTGATAGGGAAATTGTATCGGTAAGCAAGAACTCCCTCAAACAAGCTAGTGGACAAATAAGGTGAGGCATTTAGACTCACCCAGGCATCCAAAATCAAATATGTCGCTAACTATCTCTTTGGTGTAAAATCTGGAGTTGTGGGTTCTTTGGCAGTTGTTCCTCATGTACCAATTGACATTCCATATGCGGATAGAGGGCCCGAGCAAAGAGAGTCATCACATCCATCTACAGAGTCACCACCGCCACCAGCTTCAGCCTAATAGGCTCCAGGTACTTTGTCACTATTCCTACTCTATTCTCTGAGATTTTAGTTGTAGATCAGTGCCAAACAAAGACATTAGTCGACCAAATTGTATGTTGAATGACCTAGCTAATAGAGCGAGATGTTTTAGTTATCGAGAACAAGATAAAAGATGAGATGCAAAAGGAGCTGGCTGTCTTAAAAGACAAAATGGATGGTTTAGAGGTCCTTGTCCAGTATCGGTTGCAGGCTGCTGGTTCAATCAGCACTAATGAGTTCCAGACACAGTTGGCCGAGATGGGAGCTTAAGTTTCTCAATTGGCTAAGAAGCCAGTATAGGTGCCTACTCCGGTCATGCCAGAATCATTAATAAACTTGTTTAGTGAGCAGCCAACCACTCAATCCCATGACGAATTTTGGGGGAAATCCCTAAAAGCAAATCCAGCAAGATAAAACACAGAGCTGGAGAGCCCGATGAGGAACTGCCAGCTGACCTATCCAAAGAAGAAATAAGACAATAGAAAAAAGCCTACAAGGATTCAAGGAAACAAGCAAGAGAGAATGAAGCACTTGCACAGCAACAGTGAGATGCAGTCTTAGTTGACGCTTCTGGTAGCGGAGCACATATCCCGGTTAATGACAACTAGCCTGATCCAAAGGTGAGTTTTGAGAATGCACCCATTGATAAGTGTGCCGACATTGATCCGGCTACCGGTGCCTAGAGCGCTGTAGGTATAACCCCTCCTCACACCCCTATTTTATTTTGGTTCATCGATTTTGAGGGCAAAGTCTTTTTATTTAGGGAGGGGGTGGTGAGCAACCTGCCATTTTAGTTGTTAGAAGGAATTATGGTTGACTCTTTGTTTGTCTGAATAATTCTGATTGGGGTGTTTTTTTAATGAAAATGTGAAGTTTGTATGTTGAGCTGTGCAACAACTAGTTATGTTAAAATGATAGCCTTAATCTGAAATTTGACTGTTAGGCTCTTTAGATGACATCGTAGGTACTTATGAGTTCATCATTGTTAGTTTGACAATAAAGTGGTGAACCAAGAAACTAGAGAATGCAGTCTAGTGTCATGTGTGTGTGAGTTTTGCTTGAAGTTTAACGCTACAAGCAGAAACTAGAACTTGCCTGAGTAGTCTTGCTTAAACCTGAGAATAACTGGAAAGGAAAGGATTAGTAGGTCATTTTTACTAAGCCATTAAAAAGCCAGAAATAAAACAACCAAATAAAAAAGCTTATTACTTGAAACCGATTTGAGCCTAAAAACCAATTTTGTTTCTACCCATTAAATGTCATATAATTGGGTCTTCGAAGATACGATGTCACAACTCAGGCCAATGGCCTAAGTTGAGTTTGATTGCAACCCGAGCAAAAAGAAAAATTGAAGAAGAAGGTTCAACTAGTTAGTTGAAAGCAGAACATGTAAAAAAAACAAAAAATTAGAAAAGAAAAAGAAAATAATGGCTACTGAGAGGTACTGAAATGAAGAAAAAAGGGAATTTGTCAGAAAGAGTTGTGTGCAAAAGAAACTTGGGAGAACCAAGGGACTAGTCACTCACAAATCTAAATATCCATTCCCTAGCCTGAGCCTATGTTACAAGCCGATAAATTCCTACAGTGATCATATTCCTGGTGTTTGAAAGATAGAGCGT
Organism: Solanum commersonii; assembly: GCA_029007595.1. Classification (NCBI taxonomy): domain Eukaryota; kingdom Viridiplantae; phylum Streptophyta; class Magnoliopsida; order Solanales; family Solanaceae; genus Solanum; species Solanum commersonii. The sequence continues at coordinate 9,474,640 of JAJTWQ010000006.1, forward strand.
AGAAAGCAAGGGCAAGCTTATGGTCTTTAGTTGTTAGTGTTAGAAGTTCTTTGAGAGTGCGGGCGTAGAACTTAGTCCAAATTCTCATGAGTGAGGGACATCTTTGGTGTGAGGACACAATGATTGCATTTGATAGTTAGATTGTGTTAGTTGACAGTACACATGCATAAGCATGGTTCACTGTGACTAATGGGATGTCATATATTGATCCTTGCATGTTAGATTGAGGGTTTTGGATACAAATTGTGTTTGAAGTGGTTGCTGCATAGTTTAAGAAGTGTTTGAATGATTTGAGGACTAAATGTATTGCTTTTCTAATCACTTGAGGACAAGTAATGGTTCTAAGTTGAGGGTGTTGATGTGCCATGAAATATTAGCACATTTGATGCTCAAAATTAAGGATTAATACTAGATTCGAGTGTATTTTTGTAACCTTTGATGTATTTGTTGAATGTGTAGACAGATTCTCGCCTGTGTGGAAAAATTAGAAAAAGAAGCAAAAGATGATTAAACAAAATAAATACAACAGACGACCACACCAGTCGTTGTCCTTACAATGGTCAGTGGTTATGGTCGTGTAGATGATCCAGTGAAGGGGTATTGAAAAGCTGAAGATGGAATTGGTTAAGTGAAGACCACAGACACCTATACGAACCGTGGTCATTGTCATGAGTCATGGTGGTGTCCGTGGTGATGATCTAGTGTACAGGCCTTGAAGAACCTATTTTTGATGAGTGCAAGTAAAGACTACAAAGGGCTTCACGGACCGTGAAGCCCTTGACGGATCGTGAAGGCAGTCCTGAAGTTGAACGACAAATTATTCCTACTTCTAGTAGGACTCATTTTAAACACTTTATTTGAATTAATTAGGTCATTTTTTAGTTTTTATCTCATCTTATCTTGAACTAGCGACTGAGTTTCAAATATTCTTATCTTTAGTTATTGAGGATTAACATTGAATCAAGTTTTGAAGTTGGATTTCTGGTTTTGGATTATCAAGTGCTTATCGATTTTGCAAATTTTCATAAGTACTCTCTTATCGTGTTTTCCTTATTTAATTCCGTATGTTTACGTTAAACCATGAGTGGCTAAACACCACAATTGGGGTTGTGGGATCTATGATGTAAATCTAGGTGTAATTTTGTAACACGAGTAGAAGGCGATTTATATTTGCAAATCATAATTCAGTTTTCACTATTCATTTATTCTAATGAGTGCACACATTAGAGTTAGCCTGTAACTATCATTTGTTCAAGAGAAAAATGATAGTTGGGAAAAAGATGAATTAACCTAATGAAATGGGGTCAAAGTTTAAGTTGGAGAGAAAATAACTTTACCACTATCGTAAGTGAGAGTAAAACTTATTGACATTCTAGGACCAAGAGGTCTTGATTGAAAGTTATCTAATTAGACTGAGAAGTGTTAGATATATCTAACTCACCGGTATTTTGTAGAGATGAACTGCCTGAAACTTATTTACGAAAAAACACTAGATGCAACGTTATAAGGAATACAAACCTAATTTCATTTAATTATCAAAAACAACTTTAGCATTGATATTCTATTAATTGTTAAATTAGATCTTAATTAATAACCTTGGTTACTAGAGCTTTATAGCTAAACGCATTTTACATTCCGTGATAGATTTCTTTAGGAAATAATAACAACATTTGGGTAAACCAACAATAAAATCATTTTTGTAAATAAATTTTCTGTGGGATCGACCTCAACTCACATTGAGTTCTATAAATTAACTTCAACTGTTTATACTTCTTAATTGAAGTGTAAGTTTGGACGTATCAGTGCCCCTGTAGGTTACTTAGCTAATGGATCCACCTAAGCTAAGAGTATGGTTCTACCTTAGGCAAGTAGGACAATCCCTTTTTGGTGTGCGGTAGTCACTAGATTCAATGCAAAGCTCACATGGTGTATGTCGGTTTAGGCTTATTCCTACAACAATATTATGAATTATGAACTATGGTTACTCAAGGAGCTTTACTTAGCATCGATGGGATTATGGGGTCTTATTCATGCATTGCACAAGTATGCTTCGAGGGTAATTATGGTTTATTCCTCTTATGTTATGATGTTCTATATGTTGATTATGCTTATGACTTATGCTAATGATGTATGCTTAGTTTGGATTGTAGCTTGAAAGGCCCTTCCAATACATGTGTGACTATAGGTGAATGTTCCCTGGTCTATGAAGAAATAAGCAAATGATAAGATCAAAAGATTATAAAGATGATTAAACTAAGTAAAGACCACAGATGATCTCATGGGCCGTGGTCCTCACAACTGTCTGTGGTTATGGTCGTGCAGATGATCCACTGAGGGCGTATTGAAAAGCTGAAGATGGAATTGGTTAAGTGAACACCACAGATACCTATACAGACAGTAGTCATTTTCCCAAGTCGTGGTGGTGTCCGTGGTGATGATCCAGTGTACAGGCCTTGAAGAACCTATTTTGGATAAGTGAGAGTAAAGACTACGAAAGGCTTCACGGACCGTGAAGCCCTTGACGGATCGTGAAGGCAGTTATGAAGTTGCACGACAGATTAGTCCTACTTCGAGTAGGACTCTTTTTAAACACTTTATTTGAATTAAGTAGGTCCTTTTTTAGTTTTTATATTATCTTATCTTGAACCAGCGATTGAGTTTCAAATATTCATAGCTTTAGTTTTTGAGGATTAACATTGAATAGAGTTTTGAAGTTGGATTTCTGGTTTTGGATTATCAAGTGCTTATCGATTTTGCATATTTTCGTAAGTACTTTCTTATCATGTTTTCCTTATATAATTCTATATGTTTACGTTAAACCATGAGTGGCTAAACATCACAACTGGGATTAAGGAATCTATGACGTAAATCTAAGTGTAATTTTGTAACACGAGTAGAAGGTGATTTATATTTGCAAATCATAATTCAATTTTCATTATTCATGTATTCTTTGAGTGCACGCATTAGAGTTAACATTTATCTGTCATTTGTTCGAGAGAAAAATGATAGTTGGGAAAAAGCTGAATTAACCTAATGAAATGGGGTCAAAGTTTAAGTTTGAGAGAAAAGAACTTTAACACTATCGTAAGCGAGAGTAAAACTTGTTGACACTCTAGGACCGAGAGGTCTTGATTGAAAGTTATCTAATTAGATTGAGAAGTGTTAGATATATCTAACACATCGGTATTTTGCAGAGATGAATTGCCTGAAACTCATTTACGAGAAAACACTAGATGCAGCGTTATAAGGAACACATACCAAGTTTTATTTAATTATCGAAACAACTTCAGCGTTGATATTCTGTTAATTGTTAAATTAGATCTTATTTAACAACCTTGGTTACTTGAGCATTATAGCTAAACCTATTTTACATTCCGTAACAGTTTTCTTTTTGAAATAATAACAATATTTGGGTAAACGTGACAATGAAATCATTTCTGTAAAGAAATTTTCTGTGGGATCGACCTCAACTCATATTGAGTATTATAAATTGACTTCGACTGTTTATACTTCTTAATTGAAGTGTAATTCTGGACTTATCAGTGCCCCCTTAGCTTACTTAGCTAATGGATCCACCTAAGCTAAGAGTATGGTTCTACCTTAGGCAAGTAGGACAACCCCTTTTTGGTGTGCGGTAGTCACCAGATTTCATGCAAAGCTCACATGGTGTATGTTGGTTAATGCTTATTCCTACAACAATAATATGAATTATGAACTATGGTTACTCAAGGAGCTTTACTTAGCATAGGTGGGATTATGGGGTCTTATTCATACTTGCACAAGTATGCTTTGAGGGTCATTATGGTCTGTTCCTCTTATGTTATGATGATCTATATGTTGATTATGCTTATGACTTATGCTTATGATGTATGCTTAGTTTGGATTGTAGATTGAAAGGCCCTTCCAATACATGTGTGACTAAAAGTGAATGTTCCCTTGTCTATGAAGATATAAGTAAAGGATGAGATCAAAAGATTATAAAGATGAATGAGCACCTAAAGTGACTTGCTTAGCATGGGTGGGATTATGGAATCTTATCCATACCTTGCACAAGCTTCCCTTGAGGTGGTTTATGGAGTGCTTCTGTTATGTTATGTTGTTCTTAATGTATTGTTGTAGCCTATGTCTTATGATGATGTGTCTCATACTTATGACATATGTTATTGTCTCTTATGATTATGGCATATGTCTTGTATTGATTAATGCCTCGTATATGCTTATGTTGATGATTTATGCTAGCCATCATATTTAGTACATAATTGTACTAACACAACTATAATTGCTAGTCTGACAATAAAGTACTGAACCAAGAAACTGAGGAATGCAGTCTTGTGTCATGTGTGTGTGAGTTTTTTCTTGAAGATTAATGCTAGGAGCAGAAACTAGAACTTGCCTGAGTAGTTTTGCTTAAACCTGAGAATAACTGGACAGGAAAGGATTAGTAGGCCATTTTTGCTAAGCCATTAAAAAGCCAGAAATAAAACAACCAAATAAAAAAGCTTATAACTTTAACCCGATTTGAGCTTGAAAACCAATTTTGTTTTTACCCATTAAATGTCATATCATTGGGTCTTCGAAGATACGCTGTCACAATTCAGGCCAAAGGCCTAAGTTATGGGTGATTGCAACCCAAGTAGAAAGGAAAACTAAAGAAGAAGGTTCAACTAGTTAGCTGAAAGCAGAACATGTAAAAAAACAAAAAATAAGAAAAGAAAAGAAATAAAAAGAAAAATAAAATAATGGTTGCTGAGAGGTACTGAATTGAAGAAAAAAAGGGAATTGCTCAAAAAGAGTTGTGTGCAAACGAAACTTGGGAGAACCAAAGGACTAGTCACACACAAATCCAAATATCCATTATCTAGCCTGAGCCTATGTTACAAGCCGATAAAATCCTACAGTGATCCTATCCCTGGTGTTTGAAAGATAGAGGGTAGAAAGCAAGGGCAAGCTTATGGTCTTTAGATGTTAGTGTTAGAAGTTCTTTGAGAGTGTGAGCGTAGAACTTACTCCCCAATTATCATGAGTGAGGGACTTCTTTGGTGTGAGGACACAATGATTGCATTTGATAGTTAGATTGTGTTTGTTGATAGTACACATGCATAAGCATGGTTGACTGTGAGTAATAGGATGTCATATATTGATCCTTGTATGTTAGATTGAGGGTTTTGGATACAAATTGTGTTTGAAATGGTTACTGCATAGTTTCAGAAGTGTTTGAATGATTTGAGGCCTAAATGTATTGTTTTTCTCATCACTTGAGGACAAGTAATGGATCTAAGTTAAGGGTGTTGATGTGCTGTGAAATATTGGCGCTTTTGATGCTCAAAATTAAGGACTAATACTAGAATCGAATTTATTTTTTTTAGCTTTGACGTGCTTGTTGAATGTGTAGACAGATTCTTGCCTGTGTGGAAAAATTAGAAAAAAAGCAAAAGATGAGTGTGATCGGCGGGCGGGCTTTTGGGCACACGGAAAAATGGAAGCGGGTGGAGGGTGCTTCTCAGCTAGAGTTGGGGGTGGGGTCGCTATAGTGGCTAGGGTGATTCTTCCGACACGACTGGACGCCCGGTAAGTTAGAATCATGAGCACTTAGATGGGTCGTGGTCTTTATCACAAATCGTGTCGTGATTACATTCCCAGTGTGAAAGCTTGGAGGAAATGAAAGATGATTAAACCAAGTAAAGACCATGGACGACCTCACGGGACATGGTCCCCAGAACGGTCCGTTGTTATGGTCGTGTAGATGATCCAGTGAAGGGGTATTGAAAAGCTGAAGATGGAATTGGTTAAGTGAAGAACATAGACACTTGTACGGACCGTGGTCATTGTCACGAGTCGTGGTGGTGTCCGTGGTGATGATCTAGTGTATAGGCCTTGAAAAACCTATATTTGGATGAGTACAAGTAAAGACTACGAAGGGTTTCAAGAACCGTGAAGCCCTTGATGGATTGTGAAGGCAGTCCTGAAGTTGCGCGACAGATTAGTCCAACTTCGAGTAGGACTCTTTTTAAACACTTAATTTGAATTAATTAAGTCGTTTTTTAGTTTTTATCTCATCTTATCTTGAACTAGCGACTGAGTTTCAAATATTCTTAGCTTAAGTTTTTGACGATTAACATTGAATCGAGTTTTGAAGTTGGATTTCTGGTTTTAGATTATCAGGTGCTTATCGATTTTGCATATTTCATAAGTACTTTCTTATCATTTTTTCCTTATATAATTCTGTAATTTTATGTTAATCATGAGTGGCTAAACACCACAACTGGGATTGTGGGATCTATGACGTAAATCTAAGTGTAATTTTGTAACACGAGTAGAACGCGATTTATATTTGCAAATCATAATTCAGTTTTCACTATTCCTGTATTCTAATGAGTGCACGCATTAGAGTTAGCCAGTATCTGGCATTTGTTGGAGAGAAAAATGATAGTTGGAAAAAAAGCTGAATTAACTTAATGAAATGGGGTCAAAGTTTGAGTTTGAGAGAAAAGAACTTTAACATTATCGTAAGTGAGAGTAAAACTTGTAGACACTCTAGGACCGAGAGGTCTTGATTGAAAGTTATCTAATTAGACTGAGAAGTGTTAGATATATCTAACTCACCGGTATTTTGCAGAGATGAATTGCCTGAAACTCATTTACGAGAAAACATTAGATGCAACGTTATAGGGAACACAGACCTAGTTTCATTTAATTATCAAAATAACTTCAGCATTGATATTATGTTAATTGTTAAATTAGATCTTAATTCATAACCTTGGTTACTAGAGCTTTATAGCTAAATCCATTTTACATTCCGTAATAGTTTTCTTTAGGAAATAATAACAACATTTGGGTAAACGCAACAATGAAATCATTTCTGTAAAGAAATTTTATATGGGATCGACCTCAACTCTCATTGAGTTCTATAAATTGACTTCGACCGTTTATACTTCTTAATTGAAGTGTCGGTTTGGACTTATTAGTGCCCCCGTAGGTTACTTAACTAATGGATCCACCTAAGCTAAGAGTATGGTTCTACCTTAAGTAGGACAACCCCTTTTCGGTGTGGGGTAGTCACCAGATTCCATGCAAAGCTCACATGGTGTATGTTGGTTAAGGCTTATTCCTACAACAATAATATGAATTATGAACTATCGTTACTCAAGGAGCTTTACTTAGCATAGGTGGGATTATGGGGTCTTATTCATGCATTGCACAAGTATTCTTTGAGGGTAATTATGGTATACTCCTCTTATTTTATGATGATCTATATGTTGATTATGCTTATGAATTATGCTTATGATGTATGCTTAGTTTGGATTGTAGCTTGAAAGGCCCTTCCAATACATGTGTGACTAAAGGTGAATGTTCCCTTGTCTATGAAGAAATAAGCAAAGGATGAGATCAAAAGATTGTAAAGATGAATGAGCACCTAAAGTGACTTGCTTAGCATGGGTGGGATTATGGGATCTTATCCATGCCTTGCATAAGCTTCGCTTGAGGTGTCTTATGGTGTGCTTCTTTTATGTTATGTTGTTCTTAATGTATTGTTATAGCCTATGTATTAAGATGATATCTCTCATACTTATGACATATGTTATTGTCTCTTATGATTATGGCATATGTCTTGTGTTGACTAATGCTGTTGACTAATGCCTCTTATATGCTTATGTTGATGATTTATGCTAGCCATCATATTTAGTACATTATTGTACTAACACATACTTTTGCATATATTCTTATCGAATGCAGGGTTTAAGTCAGAAATAAATCCCAAAACATCTTTATTTTGCAATTTTCATTCTTGAGTATATAAAGACAAACCCCAGGTGATTCTTTACAATTTTCCACCATTCTTAAGGCTAATGTTAAGGTTTTAACTCTCTGAATCCATTTTTTGATCCGTAGAACGTAATCTAATGGGTAATTATTGATATGGGTGGGGGGGTTGATCTGGGAATTATGGTGGAAAAATCCCTAAGCTGGGTGTGGGGATCAAGGGTTTGATCTAGGGTTGATATAATTGTTGGAAATTCAGGTAATTAGTTATTTATTAGTGATTTCCAAGTTATTATGATTGTTAGTAGACCAAGAACAAGCGGATCGAATCCGAAAAGGGAAGAATCAAGTTTCCTAAGGGATTCAAGCTTGTTTCGAGGTAGGTGATGGTTGCGATTTCATGTTGTGTGATGTGTGTTTGTTCTTGCTTCATTATAATACATGTATGTATGCAAATGTTGCACTATTGATCCCACTAATTGTAAATGAGGATAGATGAATGATGAATGCCATGAATCATGACTTGATTTTATGATTATGAGAAAGTATTTTGTGATTGTGATTGTGGCTTCTTGAATAGATCGGATGTTGCGTTCTGACACACTAACTTGGATCGGTTGCCACATTTCGAAATAAATATGGGATTGGTTGCCACGTTCCGGCATAAACATTGGATCGAATACCATGTAGCGGTATGCTAACAGTTTGGGTTTGGGTTTCATGAGAGGACCATAGACTTGATATAACTGTATATCTTGAGAATTGTGAAATTGTAAATGATATTGATATTGTATATGTTCGGTGTATGCATGCTATTATTATGTTGTATTGACTTATGTATGCTGAACTTAGTGGGATAGCCGTGTGATCCTACCAATACATTATGGTTGTGTACTGATACTGCACTTGCTCTTTCTTTGTTGAGTACAGGGCATCTTCAGGCGGCTATTGACAGACCTCGTTTAGAAGATCAGTGATCGTTATCGAATTCAAGGGTGAGCCAATTCTTTTGGGCTGCCATGAGTTCTCTTTCTATCTACGTCCACATTTCAGACTTAGACTAGTTCTTTAGATTTATTATGCTTAGTATGGGGTTGTACCCCTTCTTGTTTATACTTATGGATCTTATTAGAGTTTTGGTACATTGACTTTCAAGTTCTAGGTATTACTTCCGCAATGTTATAAGTTTGGGTTGTTAGACTTTTGTTGGAGTTTATAGGAACCCCCTATCTTTTCCTTAGCATTTAAACTTGCTTCAGTAACCTTAAATGCGTTAGTATTTTGATTAAGTTGGTTAGCTAATTAGTATGAATGGTTCTCCCACCAGAGGATTAGTGTGGGTGCCAATCACGATGGTTTGGATTGTGACAGTCTCCCAAGAGTTATTCAAAGTTGTTTTAGATGGTTTGAGACAAATGTTAAAAACTTCCGCTTCGTTTTATGAGACTTCGATTGTGTTGAAAGATGGTTTGAGACAAATGTTAAAAACTTCCGCTTCGTTTTATGAGACTTCGATTGTGTTGAAAAATGGTTTAAATTTCTACACTTTTCTATTATCTTATGTTATGATATGCTAAGTGGCTTACATGGAGCCTTTCGGGGTTCTATGTGTCTTGTTACATCTAGGGGGTATCCCTGGGTCATGACAAACTTGGTAATCAAAGCACAAGGTTTAGAAGGGTTCTAGGATGTCTCAAACAACGTCTAGTAGAGTCTTGTTCATAAATATGAAGCGCACCACATTTATGAATAGGAGGCTATCAGATGTTTATGAAACTTCACTTCTTCATTCTCTAAGTAGTACCATAGAGTTTAACTCTATTAGGTCTTTCTCCTAATTCGTGCTCGGTGGTTTTCAGGATATGACTACTACAAGGGCTAATGCTAAGAGGAATGAGGAAGACGATGTGGATCAAGAAGTTCCTCCTTAAGCTCCAATTGACCCTTTGGTTGTGAATGTGACTAATGAGAAGTTTAGGTTTGGTTTCAAATGTTGATTGATATGCTCAAATTACACCTCCCTAAAGAAGTATAAGCGATCGTTGTCAAATAAAGAACCCAACTTGTAGTTGGGGTCGATCCCACAAGGAATATGGTTTAGACTTAAACTTAACTCACTATTATAATTGTTTAGTCAATTTATTTCCGAGACAAGTAAGTAAAGGGGGGGATTTGTGAAGCAAATAATGGATGATTGTTTAAGTAACAAGTGAGCAAGATTCAAACTTTGATGTTATCGATGAGAGAAAGAAACTAGGGTGTATGTATTCCCCATAAGCTCTTAACACAGTAATCCTAATAATAGTAATCCTTTTCTAGTGTATCACATGCACAGTGGTAAGATATGTATACCTAACTGCTTGGTCCACCAAATAGGAAATTTCACTCCGCACCTTGGTCGGACTACATGTGTATAATTTACTAACCCTTACCTTTAACTCAAATTAGAGATCACATCAATGTATGACATAGTTTTCACCCTCGCACCAATTGACATTAGACTATTAGATAGTATCACACTAAATCTCTGTTGATAATTCTTTTCTGATTAAGTACCTCCTTGGTCCAGCAAATAGCAACAAGGCGAGTTCTAACGTTGGCCTCCGTTAAAAAGACTTCTAAATGAAATAATTACCAATACATGCATCAACACTTGTCAAGATTTTCTTAGTTATTATTCATATGTTGTTAATTGCTCATGATTCCCAAAACCCTAGTTCTGGATTTAGTTACTCATTCTTGAAAGAACACAATTCATATTTTTAGAAGAAGAATTCATGGACTTAGATATTGAGTAGAACAAACCCAGAATCTCCAATTGAAATTCAAAGAAAAAATCTTATAAACCGAAATTAGGAAATCAAATTGCCAAAGTTTGCAAGTTAATTCCCAAGAAAATATCAAGAACTAAAAGTATACAATGGTGTCTAACCCCTAAAAGTGTGGTTTACATACCCTATTTATAGAAAAACATGTCCTAAACAAAAAGGAAACGAAATAAGGACATAAAACTTCTAGACACGGCTTTGATCGACGAGACTGACCTACGGACCATGGATCGACCTACGGTCCGTAGGTCCCTTCCGTAGATTGATACTTATAACTTTTCCACAAAGGCTGTAACCTTCAACTTTCAGATACAAACGACAGATGTGTAGTACGAACCATAGGTAGGGTCCCCTTTCGTGGTTCTACACTTAGAACTTCTCATCAGGTACTGGAACGTCAACTCCCACTGATCATTGACAAATGTGCAGGACGGCCCGTGGGTCGACCTACACTCCGTTACTCACCTCCTTAGTTCCACACTTGGTCAGACTTCCCTGATGATCATTCCACGCCTACCCACGACGGACTGTGGCTGGACCTACGGTCCGGAGATCACCTTCGTGGGTGGCTCCTTTAGCAGAATTTAGCTGTCATCTCTCTTGACCTCGTCCAAGCCTATTTCCTGCAAATATACACAATAAACATTAATTCTAATAAAAAATCTCCCTAGACACACACAACTCTTAAATGAAATGTATTAAAAATATTGTAAACTCACTGTATATCAACACCCTCAACTTAAATTCGTGTTTTTTTCTCAATAGACGTAGTAAGACTCTAAACGACACTTGAGTAGAAGAAGACATACAAACTCAAGCAATCACATGGCTATTTCAATCCATTCCATTTTCTCAGTGCAAATCTTTTCTCTTAGACTCAACAAGCTAACTCATGCGGATCAAGATATGACAAAGATCGACCAACAGACACCACAACATACACTTTTAACAATCACCAAGGTACCAACTTTCCAATAATGTAACTAGTGCCCTCATTTCAAACAAAATCCTTTCACACAGAAGATATGAATTTAAGAATTTTAGGATTCAGTCAACACTCATGCTCAAAAGTGACTTCAAGTACAGTTAGTGCTCAATACCATAGGATTGCCCTTATTTTTACTGCTTAGACTCTCCAAACTAGTTGTTAGGATCACTATAGGACTTTCTTAGCTTGTAACGTAGGCTCAGGGTCAGGTGTGGTACATTTGGGTACTTTTTAGTGAATTTCTACCCTCCTAGACATTACATTGGCTTTTTACCTCTTTTATCAACCTATTTTTGACATCCTTTCATTTTACTTTCTTTCCCTTGTCTCTTTTCAACATGGATGTGACTTTTGACTTTGTGGCTCTTATTATTTTTTTTCACTTTCTTATTTTTCTTTCAATTTATTTTTCTTTATTTTTTTCAGCACTTTTATTTATCATGTTTTTGCTTCTTTTGCAAAAAGTCACACCCTCTTCTATCCTTTCTTTTTCCCTTTTCAACACAGAACTCTTTTCATACCCTTTTTTCTTTCAGTTTCCCTTTTCATAGCCACTCTCAACTTATGGAGTTTACATTAGTTGAGGTGCACAATATTCGATGTCGGACAGGGCCAAGATCAAGGTAATTTTTTGACTTAGCCACCCTCAACATAGGCATTTGGCAATAGACACTTGCATTGGAAGTTGTGTCTTGCTTATGCAAACATCAACCCACTCAGTATGCTCTCCATCTGTAGCAAGATGACAGGCTAACCAGCGCAAAAGAGTCTCCCTTAGATCGGCAATCCTCTGAAATTATCCGCTACTAATGATGCCCTAACGATAGTCGAACTCGATCATGTTGATTGGCAGAGTATAGCTCGTACCGTAGAGGAAGCTGCGGCTAGTGGTCTTAGATATATCAACTAAAATCCCGTGCACTAGTGTAGCCTTGAGTGGAGGCTGGGTGGCAGGCTTGGCTCGTCTATCAATCGAACCTCTGAGGGTGGCTGCGTAGAAAGCATAGAAATCCCTGCCTATCTCCTCACTAAAGTACCCTGACCTATGGGCCATCCACTCATACATGTTCCTCAGGAAGAGATCATGGATGGCAAGCACGGTGTGGAGGCTGCCTATGAGAACCCGGTGCTCCTTGGTGACTAATAAAGCCATGCTTTCCTTCCTAGTCAGCATGTGAGCATCTCTGTATATCTAGAACTGGCCATGTCAACACCATCTATTGGGCTCTCCAGGAACTGGTTCAAGATTGGTGTTTGGTGTCATTGGAATGTCCCCCGCACTAGTAGGATCGGAGGATGATGCGGTGGTGCCATTAGAGCTAAAGCTGGAGGCGGAAGTGGACTCACAGCCAGCCGGTGAACTGATCGGTGTGGTCCCCTCATCAGACTGGGGAGAAGTAACCACATCAGGAATCACTAGCTAAGCTCGATGCCTCGTAGTGCGAAAAGCAGTAGGGGAAGTCCTGATGTTAGGAGGAACATACTCAGTGTCCTCCTCATCATCCTCAATGATCATACGTCGCGAAGGAGCGACGAATTTTGATTTTCCTTTGGCAGCATAGGTCGGTGCTTGCTTAGGGGTCATAGTACTTGTAGAAAGTTTAGTCATTACCAAAACAATTAAATAACACACTCGAAAATTTTTTAGAACAACCAACGAACTAAAACAAAAACCAAATTTTTTTGGGCAGTAGATGAACTGCCCACCTACGGTTCGTGGATGGACCTACGATTCGTAGGTCCCCTCCGTAGGTCAGGGTTCCCATAAGTTGGGTCTCAGATGTGAACCACAACTGTGCATAACGGTCCGTCGGTGGAATGGTAGACCATAGTCCACCTACATGGTTCAACACTTGATGATTATTTCATGTGCAGTAGACCCACTAACCCGACCTATGGTTTGTAGGTTGATCTACGGTCCATGGACGGGGTCTCGTGGGTCAAGTCTGTGCCAAGTATCAGTCATCCTCATTTTTGTACCCATTTTGGCAATAAATCAAACAATCTATCTAAGTCTAATAATGCATTTCAACACAATATATGGTAGTTTTTCATCCTAAAGTTTCAATTGCTCATAATTTTGAATTTTAAACATACCGAACTAGGAACCCTAAGTCAAAACTTCCATTTAGACCTTTTACTTGAGATATTTTTGCTAAAATGAACAACACACTCACATTCCATCGTCCCAAGGGTGTTTCTACCTATAATTTATCATGCAATTTAATGGAAAAACAACCTAAGGTTAAGATTCACTTTGTTACTTCATGAATTCAACAATGAGCAATGAAATTCCGAGTTAGAGTGAAGTTGTGTTACCTTACAAGTAAGTGAAATGGGTGAGTGTGTGATAACAATGAACTCCTTAAACCTTTTGCTAGCCTTTTAACACTGAACCCGGACCGCGAGATCTTTTGCAAAGGGAGAATGTGATGATTTTTGGGAGAGAAGAATGGAATTATAGGGGCTGAGAGGATATGTATGGGAGAAGAGAGTGATTTGGGTAGTTAATGAGGATGTTTTGGGATTTATAGGGGTTAGAACAGTTAGGAGGGAATTTCGATAGCGGGGGATGAATTTAAAATGAAGAGTTTTTATTAAAGGGGGTCAGGGTTGGATAAGCAGAACCTTAGGTTTGGACCCACGATACCCCGTCTACGGGCCGTGGGTCAACCTATGGACCATAGGTCCAATCCGTAGGTCACTCTAACAATTAGAATTTTGAAGGACTTACCTAGGGTCTACAATCATCATTCACGGTCCGTGGATAGACCCACAGACAGTCGATGGGGCCCGTAGACCTCTGCACAACCTGTTTTGTACATATTTAGTTGTTCATCCCTGTACATGTAAAAACCATGAGGTCTTTATTTTTACATTTTCAGGACACTTTTTAGACACAGACCCTATTATATATCTAGCCAACACTAATACAAAAATAAAACACCTATCTAAAGAATTACAGAGATTAAAATAAAAGAAGAAAACTCCTAAATAGAAAATAAAAACCTATAGTTGGCTAGATTGTACATCTTAGGTTGCCTTCCAAGCATCGCTTGTTTTAACGTCGTGGCACGACGCAGGCCCCTTGATTACTTAGACTTTAACAAGGTAGTAAGCCTCAACCACTTCTTGCACACTCTCATCTTTCCCCATGTAGACCTTGATCATTTGCCCGTTCAACTTGAACCTTGTTCCATCCTTGTTCTCGAGCTTGACCACTCTATGTGGGAACACTTGAGTGACTATGAATGTCCCATTACACTTGGACTTGAGTTTGCCAGGAAACAAACGGAACCTTGAGTTGAATAGAAGTACCAGATCAACCACAACAAATTCACGCTTTTCAATCTTTTGATCATGATACTTCTTCATTTTCTCATTGTACAAGGCTGAACTTTCATAAGCTTTTCGGTGAAACTCATCAAGTGCATTCATGTCATTCACTCATTGACTTGATGCAGTGCCCCAATTCAAATTCAACTTCTTTAGCGCCCACATAGCCTTATGCTCTAGCTCTACCGACAAATGGCAAGACATCCTATATACAAGTTGGTAGGGAGACATACATATGGGAGTCTTGAATGCGGTGCGATAGGTCCATAGAGCATCATCAAGCCTCCTTGACCAATCAGTTCTATTTTCTTTCATAGTCTTTGCAATGATTTGCTTTATCTCTCTATTGGACACTTCAACTTGCCCACTAGACTGCGGATGGTGAGGAGTGGCTACATTTTCACGGACTCCATATTTCTCTAGTAGTGCTTTGAACAACTTATTATATAAGTGAGAACCTCCATCGTTGATAATTGCCCTAGGTCTACCAAATCTGGAGAAGATATTCTTTTTCAGGAATGCGGTCACACTTTTACCTTCATTGTTTGAAAGCACAATTGTTTCCATCCATTTCGTCACATAATCAACCGCAACAAGAATATACTTCATCCCATGTGAACTCACAAATAAGCCCATAAAATCAATGCCCTATACATCAAACAACTCAATCACCAATATCGGATTCATAGGTAGCTCTTGCCTCTTTGAAATTCCTCCATGTCTTTGGCAACGATCATAAAACTTGGCGAAATCATGAGCATCTTGGTGGATGGTAGGCCAGTAATACCCAGACTGCAAAATTTTATGCGCAGTTTGAATACCACTATGATGCCCACCAACAGGCAAATAGTGACACGCCTCTAGTATAGTAATCATCTCAACCTTGGGCACACATCAACGAATAATCCTATCAGCACAAATATGGAACAAATAAGGATTATACCAAAAGAACTTCTTCACATCATGCATAAACTTTTTCCTTTGGTGAAAAGACAAATACGATGGAACCAGATCACTTGCCAAGTAGTTAGGAAAGTCTGTGAACCAAGGAATCAGATCATGACAAGCAGCCATTACATGTTCATATGGAAAAGCATCATCAATTTCAGCCCCATCTCCTAGCTTGAGTATAGCTTCTTCCTCTAATCTGGACAAGTGATCGGCAACTTGATTTTTTGTCCCCATTCTATCTTTCACCTCAAAATCGAACTCCTGCAGCAACAACACCCATCTAATCAACCTCGGTTTTTCATCCTTCAGCCATCAAATACCTCAATACAGAATGGTCAGTATGCACTATGACCTTAGTACCAAGCAAGTAGGATCGAAATTTCTCGAATGCGAAAACCACAGTAAGGAGTTCCTGTTCGGTCACTGTATAGTTCTTTTGAGCCACATTTAGAGCTTTGCTGGCATAGTAAATAGGATGAAGAATCTTCTGTCGCCTCTATCCCAATACCACACCAAGCACCACTCCACTCATATCACACATCATTTTAAATGGTTGCCCCTAGTCCAGTGAAATAATGATAGGTGCGGAAACTAGCTTTACTTTCAACTCTCCAAATGCTCCCAAAAAAGCATCATCAAAATCAAACTAACACTCATTTTTGAGCAATTTGCTCAATGGGTGTGCAATTTTGGACAAATTCTTTATAAACATCCTATAAAAGTCTGCATGCCCAAGAAAAATTCTTTCACCGATAACGGATATATGTGGTGGAAGCTTTTCTATTAACTCGACTTTTTCTCTATCAACCTCAATACCCTTCTCACAAATTTGATGACCCAAAACTGTCCCCTCTTTCACCATGAAGTGGAACTTTTCCCGATTGAGCACAAGATTGCACTTTTCACACCGTTTAAGTACCTCGGCCAAATGATCCAAACAAACATCAAATGAGTCACCTACCATAAATACCTCAATATTATCTCCACCATATCATAGAATATCAACATCATGCAACGCTAGAAGGTCCCTTGAGTATTTCACAACCCAAATGGCATCTGTTTGAAGGCGAAAGTCCCATAAGGGTAAGTGAAGGTGGTTTTCTCTTGGTCTTCCGGAGCTATGGAGATCTGATTGTAGTACGAATAACCATCAAGAAATGAATACCAACCCTTACCAGCAAGGCGGTCCAACATCTGATCCATGAACGACATTGGGAAGTGGTCCTTTTCTGTCCAAGCATTTAATTTTTGGTAATCCATGCATACTCTCCATCCAGTAACTGGCTGAATCGGAACAAGCTCATTTTCGCATTAGGTACCACAGTAATCCCACCTTTCTTGGGCACACACTGAACAGGACAAACCCAACTACAATCTGCAATGGGATAAATGACTCCAACATCTAACCACTTGATGATTTCCTTTTTCACTACCTCTTGCATAGGCGGATTTAGTCTCCTTTGGTGCTCAATACAAGGCTTCTGATCCGGCATGGGTTGGATTTTATGAGAATAAATGCCAGTAGGAATCCCAATAATGTCTGCAATAGTCCACCCAATAGCCCGCTTGAACCTCTTCAACATAGAAACCAAAGCCTCAACTTGTTCTGCATTCAAATTGGCCTCAATGATGACCGATAAAGTACCATCTCTACTTAAGAATACATACCTCAATATGATAGTAGATCCTTTAGCTCCAATTTTGGATCCTTTTCAACAAATGGTTTTGCGGGTGGAGAGTCTCGATTCTTCATACCTAACTCCAATTTTTTTGGTTTGGAATAGAATTCAAACCTATCAATTGCACAACTAACTCATCATAGTCTTTAATACCATCACCCTCAAAATTCATCATTACTGTTGCAAGTGCATCAACACCCAACCTCTCTTCAATAGACACATCAGAACCTCTCTCCATAATATGATTCACCACTGACACTGACTTGAGATCACTTTCTTGCTTCATGGACCTACAGATATTAAAGGTTACCTCTTCACTATTCAATTGAAACTTCATCTGCCCTTTCTCCATATCCACCAAGGCGCACCAAGTAGCAAGGAATGGTCTCCCTAGGATGATGTGAACTTCAAAATCAACCTCACAATCAAGTATCACAAAATCCGCCAGAAAAATAAACAACTCCACTTTCACAATTACATCTTGGAGAACACCAATGGGCCTCTTCACAGTTCTATCGGCCATGAGTAATCACATCGCAATTGGTTTTGGAACTCCTAAACCCAACTTCTTGTAAATAGACAATAGCATCAGATTAATGCTAGCACCCAAATCACACAACGCCTTCGCAAAATGTAGTAACTCGATAGTACAAGGTATAGTGAAAGAACCAGGATACTCTCTCTTCTACACAAGCGACCTAGTAGCAATAGCACTACAATGTTGCAACCTATCATCATCTTCAAAACTGATGGTCCTCTTCTTAGTCACCAAATCTTTCATAAAATTCACATACCCAGGCATTTTCTCCAAAGCTTTTATCAACGGAACATTAATAGAAAGTTGTTTCAATAAAGTAATAAACCTGGGGTATTTTCCTTCTTTATTCTTCTTTACCAACCTCTGTGGGAATGGAGGTGGAGGTCTAGGCATTAGAACAACTTTTTGGGTTATCTTCGCTTCCTTCTCTGTAGCATTCTTGGACTTTCCAGTAACCTCAATCTCATCATCATCTTTTTTAACCACAATTTCAACCTCAGACGACATAGGTGGATCAATGGCATGTTTACCCCTTCGAGTAGTGACTGCCATACAATGCCCATCATTCTTTGGATTTTGGATGGTGTTGATAGGAAGTGTGACAGGCTAACATGGGTTTACTGTAGTGGACAACTGATTAAACTGTTGCTGAAGTTGCTTTATCGACACTGTATGGGCATTAAATTTTTGATCGATTCAAGACAAGTCATTTCACATCTTTTTCACATTCTCATCAATTGAGTCAAACCTCTTCATCATCTTCTGCATCATATCCTCAACCCATGACATACTACCTCCAGCTTCCTTATTCCCAGATTCCCAATTTGCAGGTGAAACATAAGGCCCAACTCTCTTGTTTCTGTTGCCATAGTTGTTCCAGTTGTAGTTGTTGTCGCGATTGTAGTTCCCATCCCAAACATATTGACCCTCTCGATTGTAGTTACCATAGTTCCGACCTTAGTTTCCTTGACCTTGGCACCAATTATGTGAATTGGAACCTTGGGCGTTGGCTTGGAAAATCCTCGTTTGATCATTCACAAAGGAAGCATCCTCCTCATAATAGCATTCCAAAACCGGTGGTGGTGGAGTCCTAGTCAAGTAGTTTACCGTATTTACCTTTTATGTACCTCCACTGACATACTTCAACACCAACCCAGGTTCTGTGCTTATCTGAGCCATCTCCTCACCAATGTCATCAGCAGATTAACTAGGCGCAGATTGAACTGCAAAAGTGCTTCTTCCAGTGTCTGACTTTCGAGTGCTCCATGCTTTATTGTTTTGGGAAATCTTATCTAGTTTCTCAGCGATCTCCTCAAAAGTGCACTCACCATATGATCCTCCAACGATAGTATCAAGCAAATCCTTACCATTGTCATACTGACCTCTGTAAGAGTACTCCTTTAGTGATTTATCATCAATGTGGTGGTTAGAAACACTTCTTATGAATGCATTGAACCTGTCCCATGAACTACTCACCTCTTCAGGTAGTGCCACGAAGTTGTTGATTTTATCTTTGTAGTTTAGGTTCTTTGACAACGGAAAGTACTTGGCCATGAACACCTTGTCCAATCGGTCCTATGTATGGATTGAGTTATATGGAAGCTCAGAAAACCACACTGCAGTATCACCGGTCAATGATAAAGGGAAGACTCTCAACCCTATGACATTTATATCAAACTCTGGTCATCCCACGCAACCCTTGCAAACACTACTCAACTTGGTCATGTGCCCAGGCGGATCTTCCAAAGCCATACCAAATAATAAACCCCTCGCTATAAGCATCTGCATCAAACTGCTAGTCACCACGAATGTATGCCTTGGAGGTAGAGGAGAGAGAACAATGTATCATTTAGATTCGACAGTGTTGAATTCAACCCTGTAATTATCACACAGTCTTGGTTCAGGTGGATCTTGCACCCTCAATGCATCTTTAAGTAGATTATCACCTTGAACCTGATCATTCTCAATATTAACTTGTTCCTCAGATTCATCTATGAATGGATTATTCCGCACCCCTTAACTATTCATCTTTCTCAAAGTTTTGCTCAATTCTGGATCGTATGGGGTCAATGGTTCACCTCGACTCCGTGTACTTGGCATACACTAGAGCAGAAACCTGAAGAAAACAAAAACAAAGGAAAATGTAAAATTAGGAAACAATTGACTAAAGCTAAATAATGTAGTTAAACTTAATCTAAAATCCTTAATCCATGGCAGCGGCGCCAAAATTTGATACGCTCAAATTACACATTCCTAAAGAAGTATAAGCGATCGTTGTCAAATAAAGAACCCAACTTAGAGGTTGGAGTCGATCCCACGAGGAATATGGTTTAGACTTAAACTTAACTCACTATTATATCCGTTTAGTTAAGTTATTTCCGAGACAAGTAATTAAAGGGGGGAATTTGTGAAACAAATAATTGATGATTTTTTTAGTAACAAGTGAGAAAGATTGTTATCGATGAGAGAAAGACACTAGGGTGTATGTGTTCCCCATAAGCTCTTAACGCGGTAATCCTAATAATAGTAATTCTTTCCTAGTGTATCACATGCAAAGTGGTAAGATATGTATCCCTAAGTGCTTGGACTGCCAAATAATGAATTTTACTCTACACCTTGGTCCAGCTACGTAAGTATAATTTACTAACCCTTACTTATACCTCAAATTAGACATCACATTAATGTGTGGCTTAGTTTTCACCCTCGCACCAATTGACATCAAACTATTAGATAGTACCACACTATATCTCTATTGATAATTATTTTCTTATTAACTACCTCTTTGGTCTGGCAAATAGCAACAAGGCGAGTTCTAACGTTGACCATCGCTAAAAACACTTCTAAACGAAAGAATTACCACTACATGCATCAACACTAGTCAAGAATTACTTACTTATTATTCATACGATGTTAATTGCTCATGGTTTCCACAACCCTATTTGTGGATTTAGTTACTCATGCTTGAAAGAACACAATTCATATTTTTAGAAGAAGAATTCATGGACTTACGTATTGAGTAGAACAAACCCGTAATCTCCTATTGAAATTCAAAGCAAAAATCTTATAAACCGAAATTAGGAAATCAAATTGCCAAAGTTTGCAAGTTAATTCCCAAGAAAATACCAAGAACTAAAAGTATACAATGGTGTCTAACCCCTAAAAACGAGCTTTACATACCCATTTTATAGAGAAACATATCCTAAACAAAAAGGAAACGAAATAAGGAAATAAAAATTTTGGACACAGCTTAGATCGACGAGACTGGCCTACAGACCGTGGATCGACCTACGGTCCGTAGGTACCTTCTGTAACTTAATACTTATAACTTTTCCACAAAGGCTGGAACCTTTAACTTCCAGATACAAACAACGGATGTGCAGTACGGACCATCGGTTGACCTACGGTCCGTGGGTCCCCTTTCGTGGCTCCACACTTAGAACATTTCATCAGGTACTGGAACTTCAACTCCCAGTGATCATTGAAGGATGTTCAGGACAGCCCGTGGGTCGGCCTACACTCTATCACTCGCTTCCGTAGTTCCACACTTGGTCAGACTTCCCTGATAATCATTCCACGCCTATCCACAACTGACTATGACTTGACCTACGGTCCGTAGGTCACCTCCGTGGGTGGCTCCTTCTGCAGAATTTCGGCTGTCATCTCTCTCGACCTTGTCCAAGCCTATTTTCTACAAATATACACAATAAAAATTAATTCTAATACAAAATGGCCCTAGACACACACAACTCTTAAGTTAAATGTATTAAAAATACAATAAACTCACAGTATATCAACACCTTCAACTTAAATTCGTTGTTTGTCCTCAACTAACGCACTATGACGCTAAACGACACTCGTGTAGAAGCAGACATATAAACTCAAGCAATCACATGGCTATTTTAATCCATTCCATTTTCTCAGTGCAAATCTTTTCTCTTAGACTCAACAAGCTAACACATGCGGATCAAGATATGACAAAGATCGAACGACAGACACCACAACATACACTTTTAACAATCACCAAGGTACAAACTCTCTGATAATGTAACTAGTGCCCTCACTTCAAACGAAATCCTTTTCACACAGAAAATATGAATTTAAGAATTTTAGGATTCATTCAACACTCACACTCAAAAGTGACTTCAAGTACAATTATTGCTCAATACCATAGGCTTGCCCTTATTTTCACTTCTTAGACTCTCCAAACTAGTTGTTAGGATCACTATAGGACTTTTTTAGCTTGTAAGGTAGGCTCAGGGTCAGGTGTGGTACATTTGGGTAGTTTTTAGTGATTTTCTGCCCTTATTGACATTACATTGGCTTTTTACCTCTTTTCTCAACCCATTTTTGACATCCTTCATTTTACTTTCTTTCCCTTGACTCTTTTCAACTTGAATGTGACTTTTGACTTTGTGCTCTTACTATGTTTTTTTCACTTTCTTCTTTTTCTTTATTTTTTTCAGCATTTTTATTTATCATCTTTTTGCTTCTTTTGCACAAAGTCTCACCCCCTTCTATCTTTTCTTTTTCTCTTTTCAACATAAAACTCTTTTCATACCCTATTTTCTCTAGGTTTCCTCTTTCATAGCCACCCTCAACTTATGAATTTTACATTAGTTTAGGTGTATAATATACGATGTCGGACCAGGCCAAGATCAAGGTAACTTTTTGACTTAGCCACCCTCAACTTAGGCTCTTGGCCTAAGTCAAGGTGCACATTTCCAAAGAGGGACCGGGCCAAGACAATGATTTTAGGGAAGGTGAATTAGTTGTATCAAAGGAAATGGTCTATTTAAGGCTCAAACATTTGGATCAAAGGGAACATTGATTTCATTTGGTTGGATCTTTTTAAGCTTAAGTGGACTAATTTGAACCAGGGCCTATGATCATTTCCCAACTTCTAGCCTAGATTACTTTTGTAGGACCAACGGGGCAAGTTCTAGATTGGCACAACTGTTTGAACATTCAAATTTTCTCACACACTATTGGCACGTTGTTTCATTATCAGATTACCCAGTAAAAGTTTTAGCTTAAGTCAAGAGGTCAAATCGGTTCCTTATCATGTCACGTTGAGATCCAACACACTTAACTCATCAAGACTAGAGATCTAGTATAATTCAACATTTTTGGACAGGGATCATTTTTCTCATGCTTTTCATGCCATCATGCTTTCATTTTTCTACTTACTCCTACACATACATTTCTACACATGCCAGTTCAATAGAAATTAAAATAGTCTCTTGGGGGAAACGAACAGAGGAAAGAAAACCTGAAGAGAGGATTATGAGTTGGGTTACTCAGACTTCACCCTGTCACTCACAATTCATTTACCCGACCTCCAACAATATAGAGTGCAATTTTCCCAATGCACAAAAAGTAAAGAATAAAGGATCAAGTGAAGAAAATTTGTGGTGCATAGCGCCGAAGACATCTCAACAAGTGGGTGGATCCGGTTTCTCGGAGTCCACTGGATCAACACTTGGGTCACCATCAGTAGTACCCGCATCTACCATACCTCAATAGTGCTAACATTAACTCTCCTTACACCATCAGTAGTGGTCACGTCAACTCTCATCGCACCATCAATAGTGCTCACGCTGCTAGAGGCACCAACACCTACCTCCTTATCCCGCTGTTGGCACATCTCCTCATCAACAATGGATGCCTTTTGGGCTACCTCAAGCTCCTGGCGCTCCCTCATGCGAGCTCTCCCAGCCTCAGTGTCTTCAGAAGTCCGACTAGAGCAGGGGTGCTTCCCAGTATGATGGGAAGAAGTAGGTGGTGGCATCTTATCTCCAAATAATGTATCCAACATCGTATTATCAATCGGTGTCGTGGGGGCAGACTCAGGCTCACTCTCTGGTAGAGCTAGAAGGGTATCAAGATCAGCCCGGAAACTAGCTAAATCTGTTTAGAAATCAGAAACATCAGTGGTGAGGGTTAGTCACTCTAGGACTATTCAGCGCTTATGAATGACCTGGAACTTTTGATCCATCATGTGCTCCATCCGCTGCTCCATCTAAGCCTCGAACTCTGTAATCATATGTTGCATCCATGGCCTCACATGCTCAAGTAAGATAGCCATTTGGGCGTCCAACTTATGGACACGAGCTAAGGACACAACAATAGATCCTGAGGAATAAGTAACTCAGAAGGAGCTAGGGGACTGACTGGCGGCTGGAGATAGGGAAGTCGGGACATCCTTAGTAGTGGCTGGAGGGGCAGGCTCCTCACCCTACATCTACTCCATATCTGCTACCAAGTACGCTCCCAATGGTGGTACCTCAACCTGAGGCTCTCTGTGAGGTGCAGCTACATTGGCCTCATCCTGAATCAGGTCGATATCTAAGGTCTTTGTCGCCTGAAGCAACCGATCACAATGCCAAACTGGAACGCCAACATCCCTGCAAAGCTGGAAGATAAGACATGGGAAAGGCAGTGTAGTGGTGGCCTTGAAGGCCCTCTCGTGTATCTTCGTAATCAGCATGCAGGAAAAGTCAACCTCCATCCCAGCAACTAATGCTACAACTATAACTGCTCGGTCCCATGTAAGTAAATTATTAGCCTAAGTTGGGGACACAAGGTTTAACACTAGCAACCAGAAGAATTCGGCCACAAATATTAGGATGGCCTTTTTGATACCCAAGTTCAGGGTGCTAACCCACTCGGCATGCACTCCGTCTATAGCAAGATGACAGGCTAATAAGTGAAAAAAGACTCCCTCTGATTGGAATCTCTATTAAATGCCCCGCTCCTAACGATGTCCCAGCAATAGTCAAACTCAGTCATGTTGATTAAAAGAGTGCGGCCAGGAACGTGGAGGAACCTGTGGATAGTGGTCGCAGATATATCAACTGAAAACTTGCGCACTAGTGTAGCCTTAAGTGGAGGTTAGGCGGCAGGTATCAATCAAACCTCTAAGGGTGGCTGTGTAGAAAGCATAGAACTCCCTAGCTATCTCCTCACTGAAGGACCCTAGGCTACGGGCCATCCACTCGTGCATGTACCTCTGGAAGAGATCATGGATGGCGGGTGCGATGTGGAGGCTACTAGTGAGAACTCGATGCTCCTCGGTGACTAATTGAGCCATCCTTTCCTTCTCAGTCAGCATGCGAGCATCTGTGTATATCTGGAACTGGCCACATACACACCATCTATTGGGCTCCCTAAGAACTGGTACAGGATCGGTGTTTGGTGGCATTGGAATGTCCCTCTCACTAGTAGCCTTGGAGGTGCCATTAGAGCTGGATTCGGATGTGGAGCCGGAGTCATAGGTACACTCAGAGCCAGTTGGTAAACCAATCAGTGTGGCCCCCTCATCAAACTGGGGGGCAATGACCACATCAGGAATCACCAGCTGCATTTGGTGCCTCGTAGTGCGAGGAGCAGTGGGAGAAGTCCTGATGTTGGGAGGAACATACTCAGTGTCCTTGATATACCATGAGTTTACGGTATTTCTAATACATTTCACTTACAAGTTGTGTGTGTCTAGGGCCTTTTTGTATTGGTTTTATGTGTTTTCATCATATTTTGTAGGAAAGATGTTCAGGCGCGGAAGTAACGACGCAGCTGAAAGAAATGTAGAAAAGGGCATCTACGGAAGTGATCTACAGACCGTAGGTCCATTGACGCTCCGTAGATGGTGGTCGTAGATCAGCAGGCAAGGCATGGAAGGAAAATCAAGGAAATCTGACTAAGTGTGGAACCACGGTGACCACTGACGGTTCGTTGATTGATCTACGAACCATCCTGTTGATCTATAGATTGATACTATGAGGGTTCCAGTACCTAACTTTTGAAGATTCTAAGTGTGGAGCTACGGAGGGTGATTGACAAACCGTAGATCGATCTACGGTCGGTACTGCAGTTCCATCATTTGCTTCAGAGAAGCTGATTTTTGGAAGCAAAAATATTTTCTAAGTCCTAGCTGACGGAAGGTACTCACAGACCATAGATCCATTGACGGTCCGTGAGTCAGTCTCATAGAATGAAGACGTGTCCCTGAACAAACTTTTCTTATTTTGTTTCCCCTTTAATTACTTGTTTCTGGAAGTAATTTGACCAAAAAAATATAATTGTTGGTTAAAGTTAAGTCTAGACCATTTTCCTCGTGGGATCGACCCCAACATACAGGTTGGGTTCTTTACTTGATAACGATCACTTATGCTTCTTTAGGGAGGTGTAATTTTAGCGTATCAGTCCTCCGCATCCTTCTCAATGATCATAGGTCGTGAAGGAGAGATGAATTTTGATTTTCCCTTAGCTGCATAGTTCGGTGTTTGCTTGGGGGCCATACTACCTGTAGAAACTTTAGTTAGGACCAAAACAATTAAATAACACACTTGGAAAATTTTCAGAACAAGCAACAAACTAAAACAAAAACTGAAAAAATTTCTAGGCATTAGCTAAACTGCCCACCTACGGTCCATAGGTCCCCTCCGTAGGTCAGAGTTCCCAGAAGTTGGGTCACTGATGTGAACCACGGTTGTTCAGAACGGTCCGTCAATGGAACGACGCACCGTAGTCCACCTCTGTGGTTCAACACTTGATGATTATTTCATGTGCAATAGACCCACGGAACCGACCCACGGGCCGTAGGTTGACCTACAGTCCGTGGACAGGGTCTCGTAGGTCAGGTCTGTGCCAAGTATCATACATGCTCATGTTTGTACCCATTTTTGCAACAAATAAAAACATCCACCTAAGTCTAATCATGCATTTTTCAACACAATATATGGTAGTTTCATCCTTAAAGTTTCGATTGCTCACAATTTTGAATTTTTAACATACCGAACTAGGAACCCTAAGTTGAAACTTCCATTTAGACCTTTTACTTGAGATATTTTGGTTAAAATGAACAACACACTCACATTCCATCATCCCAAGGGTGTTTCTACCTATAATGTGTCATGCAATTTAATAGAAAAACAACCCAAGGTCAAGATCCACTTCATGAATTCATGAA
The DNA here is from genome assembly GCA_029007595.1 of Solanum commersonii. Classification (NCBI taxonomy): domain Eukaryota; kingdom Viridiplantae; phylum Streptophyta; class Magnoliopsida; order Solanales; family Solanaceae; genus Solanum; species Solanum commersonii. The sequence continues at coordinate 9,501,686 of JAJTWQ010000006.1, forward strand.
TTGAACAATGAACAATGAAATTCAGAGTTAGAGTGACGTCGTGTTACCTTACAAGTAAGTGAAATGGGTGAGTGTGTGATAGCAATAAACTCCTTAGACCTTTTGCTAACTTTTTGACACCGAACCCGGATCGAGAGATCTTTTGCAAAGGGAGAATGTGATGATTTTTGGGAGAGAAGAATGGAATTATGGGGGCTGAGAGGAAACTTATGGGAGAAGAGAGTGATTTGGGATTTGGAGGGTTTGGAAACAATTAGGATGGAATTTTGGTAGTGGGGATCAATTTAAAATTAAGAGTTTTTATTAAAGGGTGGTACGGGTCAGGTCAGCAGAACCCTAGGTTTGGACCCACGATACCCCGTCTATGGGTCGTAGGTTGACCTACGGACCGCAGGTCCAGTCCGTAGGCTACTCTAACACTTAGAATTTTGGAGGGCCTACTTGGGGTCTACGGACAATATTCACGATCTATGGATGGACCCACGGACCGTCGATGGGGTCCGTAAACCTCTGCACAACATGTTTTCTGCAGATTTAGATGTTCGTCCCTGCACATATAGCAACCATGAGGTCTTTCTTCTTAAATCTAGAATCTTTTTAGACATGGACCCTATTCTATATCTAAACAACACTAATACAAAAATAAAACACTTATCTAAAGAATTACAGAGATCAAAATAAAAGAAGAAAACTCCTAGATCGAAAAGAAAAAGCTATAGTTGGCTAGATTGTACATCTTGGGTTGCCTCCCAAGAAGCGTTTGATTTAATGTCAAAGGACGACGCAGGCCCCTTGATTACTCAGACTTTATCAAGGTAATAGGCCTCAACCACTTCTTGCACACTCTCCTCTTTTCCCAAGTAGACCTTGATCATTTGCCCGTTCACCTTGAACCTTGTTCTCGAACTCAACCGCTCCATGTGCGAACACTTGAGTGACTATTAATGGCCCGGTCCACTTGGACTTGAGTTTGCCAAGAAACATGCGCAACCTTGAGTTGAATAAAAGAACCAGATCACCCACAGCAAATTCACTCTTTTCAATCTTTTGATCATGATACTTCTTCATCTTCTCCTTGTACAAGGCTGAACTTTCGTAAGCTTTTAGGCAAAACTCATCAATCTCATTCATGTCATTCACTATTTGACTTGATGTGGTGCCCTAATCCAAATTCAACTTCTTTAGTGCCCACATAGCCTTATATGCTCTAGCTCTACCGGCAAATGGTTAGACTTCCCATATACAACTTGGTAGGAGGACATACCTATGGTATTCTTGAATGCGGTGCGATAGGTCCTTAGAGTATCATCAAGCCTCTTTGACCAATCAGTTCAATTTGTATTCACAGTCTTTGCAAGGATTTTCTTTATCTCTCTCTTGGACATTTCAACTTGCCCACTAGACTATGGATGGTAAGGAATGGCTACATTGTGATGGACTCCATATTTCTCTAGCAACGCTTTGAACAACTTATTACACAAGTGGGAACCTCCATCGCTAATAATCGCCGTAGGTGTACCAAATCTGGAGAAGATATTATTTTTCAGGAATGCGGTGATACTTTTACTTTCATTGTTAAAAGCGCAATTGCTTCCACCCTTTTCGACACATAATCAACGGCAACAAGAATATACTTCATCCTATGTGAACTCACAAACGTCCCATAAAATCAATGCCCCATACATCAAACAACTCAATCACCAATATCGGATTCATAGGTAGCTCTTGCCTTTTTAAAATTCCTCCCTCTATTTGTCAACGATCACAAGACTTGGCAAAATCATAAGCATTTTGGTGGATGGTAGGCTAGTAATACCCAGACTGCAAAATTTTATGTGCAGTCCGAATACCACTATGATTCCCACCAACAGGCGAAGAGTGACACGCCTCTAGTATATTCATCATATCAACCTCGGGCACAGAACGACGAATTATCCCATCAACAAAAATACGAAACAAATAAGGCTCATCCCAAAAGAACTTGTTCACATTAGGCATAAACTTTTTCCTTTGGTGAAAAGACAAATCTGATGGAACCAGATCACTTACCAAGTCGTTACCAAAGTCTCTGAACCAAGAAACAGATCATGAGAAGCAGCCAATACATGTTCGTCTGGAAAAGCATCATCAATTTCAGCCACATCTCCTAGCTTGAGCATAGCTTCTTCCTCTAATATGGACAAGTGATCGGCAACTTGATTTTTTGTCCCCTTTCTATCTTTTACCACAAAATCAAACTCTTGCAGCAACAACACCCGTCTAATCAACCTCAGATTTGCATCCTTCTTACCAATCAAATAGCTAAATACAGAATGGTCAATATGCACTATGACCTTAGTACCAAGCAAGTAGGATCAAAATTTCTCGAATGTGAAAACCACAACAAGGAGTTCATGTTCAGATGTTGTATTGTTCTTTTCAACCACATTTAGAGCTTTGTTGGCATATTAAATAGGATGAAGAATCTTCTCTCGCCTCTGTACCAATATCACACTATAACATATCACAAACTGAAATAACTAGGAAGAAGCTAAGAATTGGAAATAGTCATTTTTGGAAAGAATGAAAATCCAGAAATTTTGTTAAGTTAGGAAAAGTTGAGTTTTTGGTCAACTTCAAACGGCCATAAATCCTAGCTCAGGATGAGTTAGGTCTACTTCCAGATATGGTAGGAAATCTCTCGAAATAATCTTTTCAATGCCATCGAGTTTGTGCGATTTCGATTCATATGAGTGAGATATGCCCATTTGAAGTTGGGATGTTCAAATGAGAAAATGTCCAAATCCAGATTTTTAAAGGGTGTTTTGGTCTTTTTTGTACCCTATTATTTTAATTCATTTTTAGTGAATTAATTAAGTATCAAAACTGAATTGGTTCAGTCTGCACAATTGGAAATTTATGCTAGGGTTCTAGAGAAAAGATCGCAAGAGAAAGGAGAAAAGAAAAGCAAGATTCTTCATTTCGTAAGGAATTAATTGTGGATTTCTTCAAGGATTTGATCCTACAAGATATGTGAGGCTTTTAAAACATTGGGTTCATTCACCCACGTGCCAAAACATGTTTATTTCAGCGTGAATTCGTCCTAAAAGAGTTTGAAAGTTGATGTTCTTGAAATGTATTCTTGAATTTGATATGGTTCTTGAGTTGGGCTGAAATTTAGAAGTTTCTGAGATCATTACGTCAAATTATTGAGTTGGCTGGAGTTAGGTTCTTAGGTACATTTGCTGGGTATCTGTATCTAAAAAGAATTTGGGAAAAAGAACCAAGTTTGGGTGAATTGGGGCTGGAAAACGAAGAAGAAATTTAATCGAGAAAATCTGAGCACTGGCTCCGCGTCACGGACCTACTCTCCAGATTAGGAAAAAATCATTTCGCATCGCGGAGCGGTCACAGACTATTCTGCCTCAAAAAGTATTTTCACGACCAAAATTTAAATACATCTCCGTGTCACGGACCTACCCTCAGACAATGAATTTTTTATCTTTTCTCATGTTTGCTATCTAAAAACACTCATAAATATCATGAGATCCTTCCTATCACAAATCATGATCTTTGAATCCATAATTCAATTCAAGGGAAGTTAAGAGTCAAGTTTAGAAGTTAAGAAGCAAGTCAAGAGAAGTTCATTAAAGTTTTTCAAAAGTCTTTCACAAACGTTTTAACTTTGTTCTAAGACTTAAGTTTTAAGTTAAGCAAAGAGTAAAGAGTTGAATTCATTTCTCCAAAGGTTATAAGGGAACTAAGTATTCCCAAGAGTTTAAAATGTTTTCACATTTGAAAAGGAAAGGGAACATCGATTCCAAAAGAGCTTTTAAGCTAAGTTTTGAGTAATTATCTCAAACCAGAGAAAGAAGTTTGTGTTAAAAACATATGAGCTAAGTATATTTTGGGAGTAGTATTGAGCACCAATATGGGGATGCGAGTTCATATTAGCTCAAGTCTCCATAAACCATGTAGCAATCATGGGTAGTAAAGGATCATACTTTATAGATGACTCCTTAAGATTCTTTTAGCATAGACTGGTGGATCCACTTAGTTAAGGCGTCCTATATGACGACAAAGTATAGGACACTTCTGGCAGCGTGGACAAGACGTTGTATTACCACTTAGGCTTATAGTGGTGGTTGTCAGTTAGAGAATCTCCCACATAAACTATATTACTTTGATATATGAGTAAAGTTGAGTTTGTTATCGCATATCTTTAAGAAATTGAGTTGTTGTTTACTGTTCTAAATGCTTTGTTTAAATTGCATTATTATTGTTGTTTTACACTGCATTTTGAGTTGAGTTATTTATGAGTTGAGTAAAGCCAAGGTAAGTGTTCCTTTCAGATCCTTTTCAAGCTTAAGTTGTGTTTAGCATTCCAACTCGCATACTCGTACATTCAATGTATTGATGCTAGTTGGCATGCATCGTCTTTTGATGCAGACGCAGGTAACTAGGATCAGCATCCAGCGCCTTGCTGATCAGGTTGAGCACTCAAAGTCAGTTGGTGAGCCTCTTTGCATTCTGGAGGACTCTTTTATCATTTGCTTTCTAATTTTCAGTCGTTAGGATGATCAGGGGTCCTGTCCCGACATCCCTCTTTGTTTTAGAGGCTTCATAGACAGTTAGTAGTTCAGTTGTTTATAATTTCATATGTTAAGACTTGAGTTGCCATTTTGGCCAAGTTGAATGTGGACTTTTAAACATTCTAAGTTATTTTATTTAACAATTGAGTAAGTGCATTTGATCATTGTAATAATGCTTAGAGTCTTCTGCTGAGTAGAAAGTCAGGCCAAGGGTTCACTTGGGGCCAGCAATGGTTCCCAAGTGCTACCCATGTCTTAGGTGTAGGCTCAGGGTGTGACACACACTAAGCGCCACTCCACTCACATCACATATCACTTCAAACGGTTGCCCCAAATCAGGTGAAATAATGATAGGTGCAAAAACTAGCTTTGCCTTCAACTCTCCAAATGCTCTCAGACAAGCATCGTCAAAATCAAACTTACACTCCTTTTCGAGCAATTTTCATAATGGGTGTGCAATTTTGGAGAAACCTTTGATAAACCTCCTATAAAAGCATGCATGCTCAAGAAAAATTCTTACACCTTTAACAGAGATAGGTGGTGGAAGTTTTTCTATTGCCTCGACTTTTGCACTATCAACCTCAATACCCTTCTTAGAAATCCAATAACCCAGAACTATCCCCTATTTCACCATGAAGTGGCACTTTCCCAATTGAGCACAAGATTGCACTCTTCACAGTGTTTAAGTACCTCAGCCAAATAATCCAAATAACCATCAAATGAGTCACCTATCATAGAGAAATCGTCCATAAATACCTCAACAGTATCCTCCACCATATCAGAGAATATTGACATCATGCAACGCTAGAAGGTCATTGGAGCATTACACAACCCAAATGGCATCTATTTGAAGGCGAAAGTCACATAAGGGTAAGTGAAGGTGGTCTTCTCTTGGTCTTTCGGAGCTACAGAGATCTGATTATAGCCCGAATAACCATCAAGAAAACAATACCAACCCTTACCAGCAAGGCAATCCAACATCTGATCTATGAACAGCATAGGGAAGTGGTCCTTTTATGTCCAAGCATTTAATTTCCAATAGTCCATGCATACTCTCCATCCAGTAACTGGTCGCATCAAAACAAGCTTGTTTTTCGCAGTAGGTACCACAATAATCCCACCTTTCTTGGGCACACACTGAACAGGATAAACCCAACTACTATATGTAATGGGATAAATGACTCCAGCATCCAATCACTTTATGATTTCCTTTTTCACTACCTCTTGCATAGGCGGATTTAGTCTCTTTTGGTGCTCAATACTAGGCTTGATGAGTAATCGCATCGCAGTCGATTTTGGAGCTCCTAAACCCAACTTCTTATAAATAGACAATGGCATCAGATTAATGCTAGCACCCAAATCACTTAACGCCTTCGTAAAATGTAGCAACCCGATGGTACAAGGAATAGTGAAAGCACCAGGATTCTCTTTATTTTGCACAAGCGACCTAGTAGCAATGGCACTGCAATGTTGCAACCTATCATCATCTTCAAAACTGACGGCCCTCTTATTAAACTGACGTGGGTTGCTAGGAATTGTGTCAGGCTAACATGGGTTTACTGTAGTGACAACTGATTAAACTATTGCTCAAGTTGTTTTATTGACATTGCATGGGCATCAACTTTTTGACCGATTTAAGACAAACCATTTTGCATCTCTTTCACATTCTCATCAATCGTGTCAAACCTCTTCATCATCTTCTGCATCATATCATCAATCCATGACATACTACCTCCAACTTCCCTATTACCATATTCACGATTTGCAAGTGGAACATAAGGCTCAACTCTCTTATTTCTATTGCCATAGTTGTTCCGGTTGTAGTTGTTCCCTTGATTGTAATTCCTATCCCGGACATATTGACCCTCTCAATTGTATTTACCATAGTTTCGACCTTGGTTTCCTTGACCTTGGCGCCAATTATCTAAATTGGAACATTGGGCGTTGGCTCAGAAACCCCCCATCTCATTATTCACCATGTAAGCATCCTCTTCATAATAGCATTCCTCAACCGGTGGTGGTGGAGTCCTAGTCAAGTAGTTTACCGCATTTACCTTTTCTAGACCTCCACTTACATGCTTCAACACCAACCCAAGTTTTGTCCTTATCTAGGCCATCTCTTCACTAATGTTATCAACAGATTGACTAGGCATAGATTGAACTACAAAAGTGCTTCTTCAAGTGTCTGACTTTTGAGTGCTCCATGCTTTATTATTTCGGGAAATCTTCTCCAGTTTCTCAGTGATCTCCTCAAAAGTGTACTCACCATATGATCCTCCAGCGATAGTATCAAGCACAGCCTTACCATTGTCATCTTAACCTTTGTAAAAATACTCCTTCAGTTACTCATCATCAATGCGGTGGTTCAAAACACTTCTTATGAATGCAGTGAACCTTTCCCACGAACTACTCACAGATTCTCTAGGTAGTGCCATAAAGTTATTGAGTTTATCTTTCTGGTTCAGCTTCTTTGACAATGAAAAGTACCATGCCATGAACACCTTGTTCAATTGGTCTGATGTATGGATTTAGTTATATGGAAGCTTAGAAAACCACAGTGCAGCCTCACTAGTCAATGATAAAGGGAAAACTCTCAACCCTATGACATTCATATCCAACTCCGGTCGCCCCACGCAATTCCTTCAAACACTCCTCAACTTGGCCATGTACCCTTGCAGATCTTCTGAAGCCATACCAAAAAATAAACCCCTCCCTATAAGCATCTGCATCAAACTGCTAGTTACCACGAATGTATGCCCTAAAGGTAGAGGAGGGAGAACAATGGGTCCTTCAAATTCGACAGTGTTGAATTCGACCTTGTAATTATCACGCAGTCTTGGTTCAGGTGGATCCTGCACCCTCAATGCATCTCCAAGTAGATTATCACCCTGAACCTGAACATTCTCATTATTAACTTGTTCATCTATGACTGGATTATTTTGGACCTTTTGATTATTCATCTTTCTCAAAGTTTTGCTGAACTCTAGATCGTATGGGTCCAGTGGTTAACCTCGACTCTGTGTACTTGGGATACACTAGAGAAAAAACCTGAAGAAAACAAAAACAAAAGAAAACATAAAGATAGGAAATAATTAACTAAAGTTCAATAATGTAGTTAAACTTAATCTAAAATCCTTATTCCCCAGCAACGGTGCCAAAATTTGATACGCTCAAATTACACCTCCCTAAAGAAGTATAAGCGATCGTTGTCAAATAAAGAACAAAACTTATAGGTTGGGGTCGATCCCACAAGAAATATGGTTTAGACTTAAAGTTAACTCACTATTATATTCGTTTAATCAAGTTATTTCCGAGACAAGTAAGTAAAGGGGGAAATTTGTGAAACAAATAACTGATGATTGTTTAAGTAACAAGTGAGCAATATTCGAACTTTGCGTTATTGATGAGTGAAAGAATCTAGTGTGTATGTGTTCCCCATAAGCTCTTAACGCGGTAATCCTAATAATAGTAATCATTTCCTAGTGTATCATATGCAAAGTGGTAAGATATGTATCCCTATGTGCTTGGTCAGCCAAATAGGGAATTTCACTCTGAACTTTGGTCCGGCTACGTAAGTATAATTTACTAACCCTTACTTATACCTCAAATTAGACATCACATTAATGTGTGGCTTAGTTTTCACCCTCGCACCAATTGACATTAGAGTATTAGATAGTATCACACTATATCTCTATTGATAATTATTTTCTTATTAACTACCTCTTTGGTCTGGCAAATAGCAACAAGGCGAGTTCTAGCGTTGACCATCGCTAAAAGCACTTCTAAAAGAAAGAATTACCAATACATGCATCAACACTAGTCAAGAGTTACTTAGTTATTATTCATACGTTGTTAATTGCTCATGGTTCCCACAACCCTATTTGTGGATTTAGTTACTCATGCTTGAAAGAACACAATTCATATTTTTAGAAGAAGAATTCATGGACTTACGTATTGAGTAGAACAAACCCGTAATCTCCTATTGAAATTCAAAGCAAAAATCTTATAAATCGAAATTAGAAAATCAAATTGCCAAAGTTTGCAAGTTAATTCCCAAGAAAATACCAAGAACTAAAAGTATACAATGGTGTCTAACCCTAAAAATGAGGTTTACATACCCTATTTATAGAAAAATTTGTCCTAAACAAAAATGAAATGAAATAAGGAAATAAAACTTTCGGACGCGACTTCGATTTACAAGATTGACCAACAATCCCAGTGATACTTAGAACTTTTCCATAGATACTGGAACTTTCAACTTTCATATACAAACGACAGATGTGCAGTATGGACCATAGGTTGACCTACTATCTATGGGTCCCCTTCTGTGGCTCCACACTTAGAACTTTTCATTAGGTACTGGAACTTCAAATCCCAATGATCATTGACGAATGTGCAAGACAGCCTGTGGGCTGACCTACGCTCCGTCACTCACCTCCATAGTTCCACACTTGGTCAGACTTCCCTAATGATCATTCCACACCTACCCACGACGGACTGTGACTGGACCTATGGTCTGTAGGTTACCTTTGTGGGTGGCTCCTTCTACAAAATTTTAGTTGTCATCTCTCTTGACCTCGTCCAAGCCTATTTCCTGCAAATATACACACTAAACATTAATTCTAATAAAAAATGGCCCTAAACACACACAACTCTTAAGTGAAATATATTTAAAATATTGTAAACTTGCGGTATATCATTGACTCTGGCTAGGATAGAAACTCCAAAATTTTATGGGTCAAAGATGGAGAAAGATCCTCAAGAGTTTATAGATGAGGTGTTTAAGGTGTTGGACTTTGTGGGAGTGACTCCGGTAAAGAAGGGGGAGTTGGCTTTTTATCAACTCAAAGGGGTTTCTCAAGTTTAGTTTAATAAATGAAAAAGGCTAGAACAGTAGGAATGGGTCCCATAGATTGGGAAGGGTTCAAGAGTGCCTTTCTAGATAGGTTCTTCCCTTTAGACAGGAGAGAAGATTTAGTGCTTGATTTCATTAACCTTAGGCAAGGTAATATGAGTGTTAAGGAATATGCATTGAGGTTTACCCAATTGTCTAAGTATGCTCCAATTCTAGTGTCCGATCCTAGAGTGGGAATGAGTAAGTTTGTGTCGGGGGTGTCCAATTTAGTAGTGAAAGAATGTCATACGGCCATGCTTGATTAGGATAGGAATATTTCTCGTATTATGGATCATGCTCAACAAATTGAGGAAAAGAAACTTTAAGTAAGGTTTAGGGAGAAAAAGAGGTTTAGGATTGATGATGATAATTCTTCTCTTAAAGGGTTCTCCAGACAAGGTCCTTCTAGGATTTCCCCAAGATATAACTTAGAAAGGGTGTCCAACCCCTAAGTCTCAAGGAAAGAATAGTAGACCCCTATTTATTGCTTATGCTAGATGTGGCAAACGACATGAGGGTAGATGTTTCACCGGTATGGAGGGTTGTTATGGTTGTGGTGAGAGTGGCCACAAAATGAGAGATTGTCCAAGGATGAAGGCTAAGGAAAGAGAGAAGAAGCAAATTAGGTTTTATGCTCTCCAAGCTAGAGGTGAACAAGAGTGCCCTCCGAATGTTGCTCCTAGTATGTGTTTTATGCTTATTTAGATTCTGGTGTTGCTTGTCTTTTGTGACTTGATTGACTTGGCATGATAGACTTTGATGTTGCTTTCGGTTTGGATGGGTTGCATTAGGGTTATATTATTTGATGGTAGAACCCGACTTAGTCATGATAAGTTTTGGGGTTAATAGATTTTGTGAATAGAGTGTTTGAGTAATGCTTAGATGTGTTGAGAGAATAGACTCCTGAAAAGGTTAGTAGTGTAATTCACCATGGTTTGGGATAATATTGTGTGATGGATATGAAAGCTTAGTGATGGCTTAATCCGACCTTAGAAGTGAAAGAAATGATACTTAAAAGAGTTTGTATAGGCTTACTCCCAAGGGGGGAATGATGTGCTTAGATAGCAAGGTCGTTGAGTGTTCTTGATGTTCATGATTTAGGTTTTCTTGAAATTCACACCTTGAGAGGTGTAGTAAGTTTGGGAAGTTTAGTCCTAATTTTTGTAGGCTCATATAAGATCTTGAGTGGAGTTGGTAAGGTTGCTTGTTAACTAGAGTTGCTTAATGAGTGGCACCGGTGTATTTGGTTTTTCCATGTCTCTTGGATATAGAAGGGTGTTGGAGATCCGACATTCATAAATTCCTTAAGAAAAGTTGGGAGTTAATGAGAATTATTCTAATTTAGAAATGCCGGTAAGGATCCGAGACCGGCAAGTCAAGAGATTGAGAAACAAGGAAATAGCTTCCGTGAAGGCTTTATGGAGAAATCACTTAGTTATGGGTGCTACTTGGGAGGCCGAGGCCGATATGAACTCCCGATATCCTCATCTCTTTCCTTCTACTCCTATTCAAGCTTGAGGTAAGTAGTTCCTCCTGAGTTTTAGTATTTTGTGAGTCATGTGTGTATATGTGTTTTTCCATGATTTCCTTATGTTATGCATGTTCTTGAGAAATTCATGACTAGTAAGAAAATGAGTTTTCATGATTTATGTTCCTTATGTTGTTGTGCATTTAGTGTGAGTTGCCTATTAGATTTCATGAGATGAATTGATGAACATGCTTTAGTATGCTTTTGAGAGTAATTGCATATTGGCTCCATGATATTATGTTGAGCATGCTTTTAGTTGGAGAAGGTAGTTCCTCCTATGAATATGAGAAATGTTGAGTTTCATGCATAATGGGTTGTTAGATGTAGTTCCTACTTCCTTGTGTTGCATTGATTATGTTTGAGTTGGAGTTGATGTTTCCTCCTTTGAATTGTGCATTATGTTGATGTCACATGTATGATAGGCTGATAGTCTTGAGTATTCGTTCCCAAGGGGGAGATATTGACACTACGGAAACTAGTAGGCTAAACTAGAGCTTAACATTAGGGTTAAAGTCATAAAACTAACTCCCCGTACTTAGAATAGAGGTTTTTGTGTTAGAACGTCAAGGTACGACCCCCCCCCCCAAGGACCAACTATGGGTCCTTGAGGAGGACCTTAGAACTACCCAAAACAGTGCCACCCACAAGGCTATTTACACCCCGTAGATAGAGCCACGCCCTGTAGGTGGGCAGCGTGGGTGAGCGCCTCTTTGAATCTGCCTAAGGCAATGTCCATAGGCAGGACCCATGCCTCATGGATGGGTCCACACCTCATGGATGGCGGCATAGGTGCCAAGCCTAAACATGCCAACTTGCAGACCCCAACCCACAATTGACTAGCATGCCCCGTGGGTCCACTCACCGCTCATAGGCGTGGTCTAGTGAGTGAGGCAGTAGGTTAGTTCTAAGCAGTTAAGTGAGGGCTTAATGAAACTTTCTGGAATTAATTAGGGATTAAGTGGTGTCATTTTAACCTCATTTCGACCACCTATATAAAGACTTTAGACCCTTAATTAAGTGATTCCAACTCATTATTTCAAGACCCCCAAAAGAAACCCAATTGTTTCTCAAAAATCCTCTCTCTAGAAAGAAGAAGAAGAAGAAGAAGAAGAAGAAGAAGAAGAAGAAGAAGAAGAAGAAGAAGAAGAAGAAGAGGAGAAGGAGGAGGAGGAAGAAGAAAAAGAAAAAGATATAAGAGGAGGAGGAGGAGGATGAGGAGGAAGAAGAAGAGGAGGAAGAAGAAAAGGGAGAAGAGGATGAGGAAGAAGAAGAAGAAGAGGTTACTAGGCTTTGTAATCAAGGTATGCTGGCGTATTCATTCATGGATCCCTTTCATCCATGAAGCCCTCATGTTTCCCCCAAATTATGAAGATGAATCCCTGATTCTAGTTAGGGTTCCTTCCTATGTTGTGGGTATTGTTGTATGTTGATCCAATTGAGTGGATAATGGTTGCTTATGGTTGGTTGTAATGTAATTACATGTTTTTTGTATGAGTATACATGTATTCTTGATTAACGTAAGATTCTAGGGTGAAATTAATATAGTTTGGTTTTATGCCATGAAAGGGGAAATTGAGGGCTTAGATGTGACCTTCTAATATTGATCAATTTCTTTATGAATTGCTTGAGATTAGAACACCTAGATATGAATTGCTTAAAAGTAAAGCTTGTAGACATTAATTGATTAGATTAGGGCTCATATGATGAATCATTATTAGTAGTGTTGAGATTGAGTTTATATGATGATATATGACTAGAATTTCTTAAGAATGAAGCATGTGGTTAGATTGTCTTTTGAGAATTTAACATATATGATGACCATGTGAAGGATTGCTTGAGAGTAAGGCTTGTAGTATGAATGATAATTTCTAGGGCCTTAAGGGTAAAAGCTAATATGAATGAACTAGGAATGTTAAGGCTTTGAGAGTAAAGCTATTATGTATGTTGAATTGTATATGGTGTGATTGTGGAAGAAATTTACCCATATGACCTATTTCATGAATCTATGAGATCATGCATGTAGTGAATTCATTACTTGAATTGTGATAATATCTATGTCTAATGTAGTCATTCTAGATGTGTTGACTTGATATGAGCTTTAATCCTTGAAATGGCAAGATATGGTATTATGCATGTTTTATGAAGGTAATGTATATGCTTTTACAACACTCTGAGAGTAAAGTGATTATGATTATGATCTAGTTGTTGTGTTGTTGAAAGGATATTCTGATATACACATGTATGTATGATTATGATATGATGTGAGAGGTTTTATCACTATATGATGATTCTAAGATTGGAAGACTAGTCTCACCTAATAAATCTATATGAAGAAATGGACGGTGAAAGGTTATTCTCACACATGATCTAATGAGCTATAGTATGAGTTATGTTGGATTGAGTGTCAAGACATTCTTCCATAAATATGAACTTAAGTCAAGACTTAATATGAACTCAAATGGTAATTATACTTAGCACCGAGTGGATATTGATATGAGATGGAATCCCTCACGTTAGTAGAGGTCGGGTTTCTAGTAGTAATCTCTTGAGATGGGAGACCTCACGTTAGTAGAGGCTGGGTTTCTAGGAGAAATCTCTTGGGATGGAAGCCCTCATGATAGTAGAGGTTGGGTTTCTAGTAGCAATCCCCTTATCCCATAAACTACATGCCCCCATAGGTTACTTAGCTAATGGACCCACCTAAGCTAAGTATGGTTCTACCTTAGGAAGTATGACAACACTTTTTCGGTGTGGGGTAGACACCGGATTCCATGTTAAGATCACATGGTCTATGTCGGTTAAGGCTTATCCCACAACAAGAATATGAATTATGAACTATGGTTACTCAAGGAGTAGTATGGGTGGGATTATGGAGTCTTATTCATGTATTGCACAAGTATGCTTTGAGGGTAATTATGGTATGTTCCTCTTATGTTATGATGATCTATATGTTGATTATAATTATGACTTATGCTTATGATGCATGCATGCTTAATTTGGATTGTAGCTTGAAAGGCCCTTCCAATACATGTGTGACTAAAGGTGAATGTTCCCTTGTCTATGAAGAAATAAGCTAAGGATGATATCCAAAGATGATAAAGATGAATGAGGACCTAAAGTGACTTTCTTATCATAGGTGTGATTGTGGGATCTTATTCATGCCTTGCACAAGCTTGCCTTGAGGTGGCTTATGGAGTGTTTCTCTTATGTTAGGTTGTTCTAACTGTATTGTTATAGCCTATGTCTTATGATGATGTCTCTTATACTTATGACACATGTTATTGTCTCTTATGATTATGGTATATGTCTTGTGTTGACTAATGCCTCTTATATGCTTATATTGATGATTTATGCTAGCCATCATATTTAGTACAATATTGTACTAACACATACTTTTGCCTACATTCTTATCAAATGTAGGGTTCGGTGATATTGAGTTCCATCCTCATGGCTAGGTTCGTAGTAGATCAAGAAGATAAGTTTTTGGTGAGTCCTCATAGCATCGAGGACTTGATCATCCTTTCCTTTTATGTCTTTTTTTATGTTAGAACTATTGTATGGGTTATGTCCCAAAAGTTATTCAAAGTTGTTTTAGATGGTTTGAGACAAATGTTAAAAACTTTCGCTTCGTTTTATAAGACTTCGATTGTATTAAAAAATGTTTTAAATTTCATCAGTTTTCTATTATCTTATGTTATGATTTGCTAAGTGGCTTACATGGAGCCTTTCGGGGTTCTTTGTGCCTTGTTACATCTAGGGGGTACCCCTAGGTCGTGACATTTTGGAGTTAATGGAGAATCTTTCATATGAAGAAGTTCCGGTTGAGATTCTAGACAGGAAAGTTAGGAAGTTAAGAAAAAAGGAAGTTGCCTACATAAAAGTGCTATGGAGGAATCATTAAGTTAAGTGTGCTACTTGGGAGCCGAGGCCGATATGATGTCCCGATATCCTCATCTCTTTCCTACTACTCCTACTCTAGTTTGAGGTAATGAGTTCCTCGTAGTCTATTTGTGTTTTGGAAGTCATGAATGTTTTATGTGTTTCCGTGATTTTTTTATGTTATGCATGTTCATGAAAAGTTAAGCTTGAGAAAATGAGTCAACTTGTTTTATTTTCATCATGTTGTTGTGCATTAAGTATTAGTTGCATATAGACTTCATCAGATGATATGTTGAACATACATTAGCTATGTTATTGAGTTAAGAATTGCATAAAGGCTCCATGAGAGGATTAGAGCATGCTTTTAACTTGGAGAAGGTAATTCCTCCTTGAACATGAGAAATGTTGAAATTTCATGAATATTGGGTTGCTAGATGTAGTTCCTAATTCCTTATTATGCATTGAGTATATTTAGCTTGGAGTCGATGTTTCCTCCTTTGATTATGTGCATTTTGATGAGTTGCATGCATGATGGGCCGCTAGCCTTGAGTCTTTTCATTTAAGATATGCCTAGAATATCATTCGAGGAAGAATGATCTCAAGGGGGAGATATTGTAACACCCCGTATTCGAAAAAGGGAAATAAAGTAGATTTTGGGAAATTGTAGGTGCTAGCCACGGTGGCCAGCCACGGTCAGTGGTAAGGGGTCCATGGTTCAAGGCCCCAAATTAGTCTCTGACCACGAATGACGGTAGTGCAGGATGGGCCGTTGTCTTGGCCATGGTCCTTCGTCAGTGGTCCATAGGTCAGGGCCCCCATTTCCCCCAAATCTCTGAAGTTAGTGACAGTTGCACAGGATGGACCGTAGGTCGATCCACGATCCGTCGTGTATGGTCCGTGGGTCAGCAACTGGCAATTATTTTCAGGGTCTTTTCCTAATTAATTAGTTCCTATACTAAGTTGTTTTACCTATGTTTCGAACCTCTATATAAGTCTTTTTACCCCTAAATTTCCCAATAGAAATTATTCTCTCCAAACTCACCAAAAAGAAGAACTCCAAATATTCTCTCTAGTAACTTGAAGAAGAAGAAGGATTCACCTAGGGTTTCAAGCTAAGGTTTCCATTCCTCCATTGAAGGCTAGCACTTGGATTCAAGGTGTGGTAGTTTTCATCCATCGATTCCTTCCATCCATAGAGTTCCCAAATTCCTCTATTTCAAAAGGTAAAATTCCCCAATTAAGTTAGGATTTTCTTCAATTACCATGGGTTCTCTTGATTATTGATCTAAAGGATTTAATTATGTTTTAATATGCGTGAATTGATGAATTACTATGGTTTTATGATGTTTTCCCCTATGAACCCATGTAATCCCCATGTTTTCAAGTTATGAATCATATGATGTGGGAGTTTGATCTTCGGGGAAGAGTTCTATGAAATTAAGTATGTCTTGCTAGCTTTACATGAATTTATGATGAAATCCATATCTAACCTATGTTTTCAAAGTATAGATGATGTAGAGTGGGTTTTGAACCTCAAGAGGTAAATTATGAACTTATCCATTTTCTCATGAAATCTATGTAATTGTTTTAAGGGTGCTTTGAGAATAAAGTACTAGTGATGATGTTGTTGTTGTGTTGTTGAAAGGACATTCTCATAAACACATACTAGCATGACGTGAAAGGTTTTCTCACATAATAAGGGATTCTTAAGTTGAATGGCTTTCTGACCTAATTGAATCAAAGATTAAAAGTGATCATGGATGGCGAAAGGTTTTCTCACGCATAGTCTAAGGAGCTACCCTATGATAAGTTGAGTCAAGACTTAATAACTACTCTATGGGATTTATGTTTAGCACCGAGTGGATATTGATGTGAGATGGAAGCTCTCCCATAGTAGAGGTAGGGTTTCTAGAAGCAATCTCTTGAGATGGAGGCTCTCCCATAGTAGAGGTCGGGTTTCTAGTAACAATTTTCTTATCTCTTAAACTACGTGCCCTTGTAGGATTATTAGTGATGTTTGCATAATCAAGACACAACTTCCGATGCAAGTTCTACGATCGTACAATAGTTTAGTAACCCAACCAAGGGTTGGGATCGTTCCCAAGGGAGTGGTTTTGAGAATTAATAGAAAAATAAAATTTAGTTCTAATTAGTCGTAGCTAAAGAAATTAACGATTAAAAATATTGTAAATTAAAGAGGGTCACAAGTGTGTCAATTAACAATGGGGGCTTTTGTCACAAGTAAGTAAAAACAGCAAAATAAACAAGGATTTCTAAGTAATCAAAGTGGATCCTTGGGATATGACGGGAATACGAGTTAAGCTAGATTATTGGGTACATGGTTTCGATAGAAGATTCATAGAATAATTTTGACTAGGCTAAACTTTAAGGAGGATAAGCTCTCTCTCGAGCAACTTACCCTGTTTCCAATGCGTTCCTCTCAGACACCCACTTGCCGCGTGAAGACCAGCCTACACTTAACCCACTCACTCTCTTGAGCTGAGTGTGTGGGAATGAGACCAAGATTCACTCTCTCGAGCTGAACCTCATGTCGACCCACTCCCATCGGCCATCAATTTAGTAGTTTTAGTTTTACGACCTCTTTCTCGAGCAAGCCACAAACACATAAATAAACTTGTATTTGCAACTATAAATTCATTAAATTCATTCATAACTACTACACGAAATCACAATTAAACTACGATTAAACTATCAGTAAGCAAGGCCCAATAATTATCTTAACTCATATTCACTAAATCACACCCCAAGAATTGGGGTTTTTAGTCACACATGTATAAGAGATAGAAATTTATACCAAATTGAGCTCGCATTCAACTGGGTATAAAGATTTAAGTCTTGATACAGGCCAAAATTGAAGAATCCAAGAGACCCAAATTCAAATCTTGAAGATCGAACCCTGTGGATCTTCAAGTCTTCAAAACCCTCTCAAATTTAGAGCAAAAATATCAAAAAGTATTATTCTATATGAAAATTATAATAATTGTTCGACCCTTAAAACTACAACTCTAACTAGTATTTATAGTTTTCACAGATTTGTGTTGCAGTGGATCATTCGGCATCGTTAGTCGAAATCGCCGATCAACTCGACGATTCGCCCTTTGGTGTAGTTCATCGCCGTTTTGCACCAGACTTCAGCGTCGTCATGCTCTGGGTCATTGGGCGACATGGTACTACTTCGTAGAACTTCTCGGTGATGCGTCAACTACTCCCTTTTTTCACCGACTTGATCCTTTCCTTCATGGCTCAGCATACAGGAACAAAAAGTAAAGTAAGACCCTTCGGCGACTCGCCGAGTGGACTCGGCGATCATCTGGCCTTCATTTCTTCGTTCTTTTTTTCATTCCTTTTTGCGACGTAGTGTCCATGCTTTCCTTCAAACTTCAAATACCTGAAACTTAAGGGTTTTCATCAAATATTGAGATAAAATAAGCATTTGAGGACATAATTTATATTAAAATATAGTTGTAAATGAGTCTAATTTGTGGACTCATCACTTAGCTAGTGGATCCATTTAAGCTAGAAATTCATGGTTCTACCTTAGTCAAGTAGAACAACCATTTTTCTGTGTGGGAGACACCTGGGGATCATATTCTAGCTCACATGGTCTCAATGTCGGATAAGGCTTATTCCCACAAGAACATGAATAATGAACTAAGGTTACTTCAAGAAGTATCCTATATGAGCTCAAAGGTTTTAAAGATGATGTTAGCTTGCATTGACCATGTTTTATGAAGGATATTTTCTAACTCCTAATATGTTATGTTTTAACTTGGTCAATTGCATGTCCTGAAATGAAATGTCCCTTTTAGCATGTTTTAAATGTTTTTATGCATAGTTATCATACTTAGTGCATTGTTGTACTAACTCATACTCTTGCCTACATTTCCCCATATGTAGGGTGCAACAAACAGGGTTCCAGTTTTGTGGCTAGAGCTTGGATTTGATTGATTCCCGAGCTTGGCGAGTCCTCATGGTTCGAGGACGGATTTCCATGGTTTAGTTTCGTTCATGTATTTCTCTTTTGGACATAATGTATGGTCTAGGACTAATTTCATTCGATTGTAATAGATGTCTATGATGAGACAAAGTGTCTAGACTTCCTCTTTTCATTTTATAAAAAAATTTGGACTTGAAATGTTGTTTTACTCTTGTTGTTCTATTTCTTATGTTATTAGAGTTAAGCGGCTTGTATAGAGTCCTTCGGGGTTCTATATGCCATGTTACATCTAGGGTGTACCCTTCCTTGGGTCATGACACCAAACCAACCTATGTTCTTAACTATGCCATCTCCTCACGAATATCGCCATCGAATTGGTTCTATGTCGCTTGTATTGAAAAAGTACTGCTTGCAGTATCCGACGTTCTAGTGCTTCATGCTTTATTATTCTTAGAGATCTTTTCAAGTTTCTCAGCAATCTCTTGCAACGTGTTTGCTCAATAAGATCCTCCAGCAATAGTATCTAGCACAATTTTCCCATTGTCATCTAGCCCTCAGTAAAAGTAATCCTTGAGCTACTCACCATCAATGTAGCGGTTCGCCACACTTCTCATGAACCTAGTAAATCTATCCCCTAGAGTCACTGACTTACTCCCTAGCTAAGGCTACGATGTTCTTGAGTTTATCCTTGAGCTTCAACTTCTTTGACAATGGAAAGTATTTCTCCAAAAACATTTTATGCAGCTCTTCCCATGTAGAAATCAAATTATATGGTAGCTCAGACGACCACATGGTAGCATCACTTGGTAACGACAGTGGGAATACACGCAAGCCGATTGCATTCATATCTAAGTCAGGTCTCCCCACATTGCTTTTGCACACGCTGATGACTTCGCTCAGATGAGCAAATGCATCCTCCAAAGGTAACCCAACAAACGACCCTTTGGATGTAAGCATTTGCATCATGTTGTTGGTCACCACAAAAGTATGTCCAGGAGGTAGTGGAGGACCAACTATAGCATCAGTCAATCCCACAACATCAAAATCTACTCTATAGTTATCATACACATTGGGTGCTTACTGATTTTTCACTCTTTCGGCATGTTCAACTTGAGGGTTCTCTTGAAAATGTCTAGGAACTTCCACTACTCTAGGAGGTTGCACTCCAGCAACAACCCTATGACCTTCTCTAATTGGATCATCATGTAGTCCTAGATTTTGTCCTCTTCCAGTCATTCTTGTCATGACCCAAGGGCACACCCTAGATGTAAATGGCGTACAAGACCCCGAGAGACCTCATACAATCCACTTAGCATATCATAACATAAAGTAGTAGAAATGAGCGGGAATTAAAAAAAAATTCAACAACATCAAAGTTTTCATAAAACGAAGCGGAAGTCTATTACACTTGTCTCAAACCATCTAAAACATGAATATCTTTGGGACATAGCCCATACAATAGTTCAAAGCATAAAATAAAAGACATAAGGAATTGGTGGTTAAATCCTTGAATGTTATGAGGACTCACCAATTTTCAAATCTTGCCTCTACTAAGATCCTATCCACGGGGATGAGAATCGATATCGCCAGACACTATTTTTGGAAAAGAAATATAGGCAAGAGTATGCGTACAAAAATGTACTAAATACGATAACAGGCATAAACATCAACATAGCATTACTCAACATAAGACATATACCACATATACCATAAGCATAAGAGATAACAACATAAGTCATAAGCATCATCAATGCACATAAATCATCATACTATAAGAGGTACACTTCTTAAACTAACCTCAACATATCCTTAGTCAAGACTTGGGTAATCCACATCTAGTCATACATATCAAGGAAGACAACTCAAGAAACAATCCAAGCTAAACTATCATCATAATAAGTAAATTTCATATTAAAACATACTTACGATACTTCTTTGAAGTAACCGTGTTTAATCATAACTATGCTATTTTGATTAGCGACTAATCCCTCTTTAGCTATTTCTACTATCCATGGAAGGCATAGCATCTTACCAAATCCAAAATAATCATTATACATTGAAGAGTACTACTTTACTAATCCAAGCTAAGTCATTCTCCATGAATGGTTACTATATACCAATTCAAGTATACCAAGGAAAATCACCTTATTATGCTAGACCAAGCTATCATGGAAAGAACCTTACTATGAAAGTCCAATCTATCCAGGGAAGGGTACTATTTCTCAATCCAAGCTACCATGAATTGGTATGGCCTTACCAATTCAATCTACTATGCAAGCATCTCATCATGCTAGTTCAAACTATCCAAGGAAGGTTACTATTTCTCAATCCATGCTACCATGAATTGGTATGGCCTTACCAATACAAGCTACCATGTAAAGCACCTTATTGTGCTTAGTTCAAGCTAACCATTGGAAGGGTACTATTTCACAATCCAAAGCTATCTATGAGATCTACTAACTCAAGCTACCATGAAATGGTCTTGTCTTACCAATTCAAGCTTCATGAAGGGATCTCATATCACTACTTCAAGCCACCATGGATAGCATCTCATCATGCTCACCCAAGCTAAGTCTTATCTATCCTAGTTCATAAATGATTTGATTCATTTTAGGACAGCAACACCTTCAACCTAGAATCATTCTATGTGAAAAACCTTTCACATTTATACATTCATACATTCATAGAGTAAATCATGTGGGTAAATCCCTTCCACAACAATTCTATCTAATAATCAATATTCATCATATAAGCTTTACTCTAAAAGCCCTACTAATCATGCTTCCTCATATAAGCTTTACTCTCAAAGCCCTAATAACCATAATTCGTCAAACATGCCTTGGTCTCAAGATAATTATAATTTTAAAGCCTACAAGTCCTAATTCATCATGTATACTTGATCTCAATCAATTCATGTCTTTAAACTTTACTTTCAAGCAATTCATGTATATATGCTTCACTCTCAAGCAATTCATGTTTATATTCTTCACTCTAAAGCATTTTACATTGTATCTCATCAATCCTACAAGAATACATCTAAATCCTCAATTTCCTCTTTCATGGAATAAAACTCACTTACATCAATTTTATCTTTCTAGACATGGGTTATGCATGGGTATATGTAAATTTATCCTATAAACATGTAATTCTATCAATTCAATCAAAAAAAACCATAACTGATGAGTCCACAAATTGGACTCATTTAGGGCTATATTTTGATAGAATTAGTGTCCTCAACTGCATATTTTGTTTCAATATCTTATGAAAACCCTTAAGTTTCAAGTATTTAGAGTTTGAGTTAAAGCATGGACACTACTTGGCAAGAAGAAACAAGACGGCTAAAAAAAACGAAGAAATAAAGGCCTGAAGATCGCCTAGCCCAGTTGGCGAGTAGCCAATCGGCTTGGAGATTGCCTTTTGTTCCAGTGTGTTGAGCCCTGAAGGGAAAGATCAAGTTGGCGATGAAATGGAGAAGTCGGCGTTTCATCGAGTAGTTTCGCGAAGCAGTACCAAATCGCCTAACAACTCAAAGCGTGAAGAGACTGAAGGCAAAAGCTAGAAGGTGATGAAATCGACCAAAGGGCGGATCGCCGAGTGATCCGCTGCAGCAAAAATTTTCAAACACTATAAATACTTGTTTAAATTGTTAACTTAGTATCAAGTCATAGACAATTTTTATTCATACTTAGAATATTTTCAGTTTCAAGTTTTAGAGGGTTTTGGAGACTTTGTTCTAAGACCTTTAAGATTCAAAGGGTTTCAACTCCAAGAAATTGGACGTGGTTCTCAAAGATTCTTCACTCTTGACATGTTTTAATACTTAATTCTTCATACCCAATTGATGGAAACTGATATTGGTATATATTTTTATCTCTTTTACATGTCTAGCTAAAACCCCAATTCTTGGGGTGTGATTTTGTGAATATGGGTTAGATTATCTATTGGGTCTTGCTTGTTGATGATTTATTTGTTGTTTAAATGTGATTTCGTTTAGTAGTTGTGTATGAACTTAATAGAATTATAGCTGCAAATACGATTTCATCTTAGTGTTTTTGGCTTGCTCGAGAAAGAGGTCATAAAACTACGACTACTAAATTGATAGCCGGTGGTATTGGGTCGACATGGTTCATCTAGAGAGAGTGAATCCTAGTCCTTCTCCCATACATTCAGCTCGAGAGAGTGAATGGGCTAAGGTGGAGGTCGTGCTTAATGCGGCAACTCGATGTTCAAGAGAAACTGAATTTATTTGGGGTAAGTTGCTCGAGAGAGAATTTACCCCCACTATATAGTCTAGCCTAGACACAAATACTTAACAATTTACTATCAAAAGCATATACCAGATAATTTAGTCTATCCCATATTTCTATCACATCCCAAGAATCCCGTCTCCTTTTCTTGTCTTCTTATATTTTTACTATTTTTGTTATTAGCATAATGCAAACCCCCATTGATAATTGACGTTTGCGTCGCCTCTTTTAGATTTAGTATGTTTATATTCGATAATGTCTATTGTTATGACTAATTAGAACTTAATTTTATTTTTCTATTGATTCTCAAAACCACTCTATTGGGGACTTGAATTGGAAGTTGCGTCTTGATTACTCAAACATCAATAACCCACACAATTGGATCAAAACCCATAACATTAAAAGAAACTCTAACTAGAATTGGGGAATTCTTCTTCTAAATTGGGGAAATCATAGGGGCTCCATGGATGAAAAGCCATCATACCTTGATAAAAAAGACCACAATTGCTTGAGGAATGGAGACTTGAGCTTGATCCTAGCTCCAACTCTTTCTTCTTCTTCAAGTTCTAGAGAGATAAATATTTGAGAGAAGAACTTTGGGATTTCTTTTGGGGTTTTGGAAATAATGACTTGAATGGTGAGTTTAAAGGGTTAAAATCACTTATATAGGTGTACTAGGCTTGGGTAATATGACCTAGCTTTATTGTAATAAAAATAGAAAAGACCCAATTTACCCTTCACTTAACAGTGGTCTACCACCCTTCACTAGGGGTCCACGAGCCATGGTCCCTCTCGTGGTCACCAACTTGTGGCTTGGAAGCCACTCCTCAACCCCTAAAATACTAAGGCACCTTCACGACCTCTCCCACGGCTCGTCAAGGCCTTTACAAGCCGTCTAGTGGCTTGTGGGGAGGAGGCTAACTTGGGGCAGCTTGGTGAAGCTACTGCCTCACCACCACAAGTGGTCCCATGATCTGTGGTGACCACCTTGAGCCATCAAGGCTCTCGTGGCAGGTGGGCAGCCTATGGTTTTCTACTGCCTATGGTATACGGGGACCACCATGACTCATGGTGCCCTTCACAACTCGTGGGGGCTTCCATAAAGGGTGCCAAGGCTAAAATATCTAGTTCATGCCTTGCACTTAACCCCTAGCTTGGCCTACTAGGTTCGGAGGTGTTACATTATCTCCCCCTTGGGAACATTCTTCCCTGAATGGAATTCTAGGCACCTCTTAACAGGAACGACTCAAGTCTAGCAGCCCATCATGCATGCAACTCATCTAAATGCACACAACCAAGGAGAAAACTTCAACTCCAAGCTAAACATATTCAATGCATCATATGGAAGGTAGGAACTACATCTAGCAACCCAAAATGCATGATATTTCAACATCTCTCATGTTCAAGGAGGAACTATCATCTCCAAGCTAAAAGCATGCTCAACACATTCTCATGAAGCCTATATGCAATCTATACTCAAAGCATATTCCCTAGGAAGAATCTCTCAACTCCAAGCTAAGGCATGTTCATCAATTCATCTCATGAAGTCTATAGGCAACTCATACCCAATGCATTACAACATGAGGAAAATCAATCACATAAACTCATTTTCTTGCAAAACACAAGTTTTTCCTCAACATGCATAACATAAAGAAATCATGGGAACATCTAAAACATACAACTACCTTGCTATCTAAGCACACTATCTCCCTCTTGGGAAAAAGCTTAAACGGACTTCCTAGGCACCGCTTCTTTCAATTTAGCTAAGGTCGGATCAAGACATCACTAAGCTTTCACATCCGTCACACAAAACGATACTAAACCATGGTGAACTATAACACCACCCTTGGAGGAGTCTATTAACTAAGCATATCTAGGCATTATCTAAACACCATATTCATTAAATTCTTACATGCCGCCGGGGCATTAGTCAAACCAGACGACATTACCACAAACTCATAATGATCATATCGGGTTCTAAAAGCCGTTATCGAGAAATCATCATCCTTCACCCTCAATTGGTGGTAACCCGACCTAAGGTCAACTTTTAAAAGGTAACTAGCTTCTTAGAGTTAGTCAACACTAAAGTCTATCTCTCTCACTCTAACTAGGTGATAAAGGCAACCCTTTGAAATCATCCTTCTAGCTTTCATATAAGACATATACTAACCTATAGGCATAGAATTTTCCCCCTTCCACTCTAGGATAGGCTCATTCGAGAACTAAAATATGACTACACATGTTCTACAATCAATAGAAACATAACAATAGTGCAGCCAATCCATACTAAGGACAACATCAAGATCTAATATATCAAGTCCTATCAAGTCACAAAAGAAAAAGCAGCATCAGAATCTAATAAAGCATATACATCAAGCTAGGAAAACTTTTAACATACTGATAGCCACATTTGGAGGACACTCTTGTTCACCTCAATCCTAGAGAGCATAAAACCTATTTTGGCTTAGAGCATTTGCACCTGAACCACTAGGAAGAACTTTCTTACCCTCTCTTCTCTTAGCCTTCATCATTGGACAATCCCTTATTTTGTGACCACTTTCACAATAACTGAAGCAACCTTCTATGCCGGCTAGAAACCTACCCTCATGCCTCTTCCCACACCTAGCACAAGTAGATAATAGGTATTCACTGCTAATTCCTTGAGGTTTAGGGTTATACATCCTATTTTCATTATAACTAAGAGCATTGGAGAAACCTTACCCAAAAAACCTTTGTCTATACCTAGGATGGCCATGTCCATCGGACCTTGCATGAGAGGAATGATCATCATCACTTCTAGACCTCTTTTTCTCCCTAGACCTCCATTTAAGCTTCTCCTCTTCAATATATTAGGCATGAGTCATAAGACGAGCAATATCCATGTCATGAACAAGCATAGAGTCATACGACATTCTTTCACTACTAAATCAGACACACCCAACACAAACTTACTCATTCTCGACCTAGGGTCGGCCACTATAGATGGAGAATATTTTGACAATTGAGTGAACCTCAAAGCATATTCCTTAACACTCATATTACCTTGCTGAAGATTAATAAACTCAAGTACCATAGCCTCTCTCATCTCAAGAGGGAATAACCTATCAATAAAAACATTTTTAAATCTTTCCCACTCTATGGGACCCCCCCCCCTTCTACTGACCTTGCTTTTTTCCATTGGTTGAACCAAACTTGAGCAATTCCCTTAAGTTGATAAGCGGCTAATTTCGCCTTTTCTATCGGAGTCACTCCCATAATGTCTAACACTTTATAGATCTCATCTATGAACTCTTGAGGATCTTCCTCAACTTTTGAACCATTAAATTCCGGAGGGTCCATTCTAGTAAAGTCTGTCACTCCTGATGTCGTTGTACCCACATTTGGGCTCACGGGGTTCACAACTTCCCTATTGGCTTGAGCCATCTCGGCTTGAGCCAATACTTGAAAAGCCGCCCTAAACTCCATATTTGTTACATTCTCAGTTATAGGGTCAATCGGAGCTTGAGGAGAAGCTTCTTGGTCTACATTGTCTTCCTCATTCCTTCTAGCATTAGCCCTTATAGTAGTCATATCTTGTAGACCAACGGGTAAAGATTAGGAGAAAGACCTTATAGAGTTAAACTCTGTGGCACGACTTAGAGTAATGAAGAAGTGAAGTTTCCTAAGCATCTAGTATCCTCTCATTCATAAATGTGGCGCGCTTCACACTTATGAACAAGACTCTATTTGACGTGGTTTTGAGACATCTTAGAATCATTCTAAACTTTGTGCTCTGATTACCAAGTTTGTCACGACCCAGGGGTATACCCTAGATGTAACATGGCATACAACACCCCGAGAGGCCTCATACAAACCACTTAGCATATCATAACAAAAAGTAATAGAAATGAGCAAGAATTTAAAACAATTTCAACAAAATCAAAGTTTTCATAAAATGAAGCAGAAGTCTATTACACTGGTCTCAAACCATCTAAAACATGAATATCTTTGGGACACATCATATACAATAGTTCAAAACATAAAATGAAAGACATGAGGAAATAGTGGTCAAATCCTCGAATGCTATGAGGACTCACCAATCTTCAAATCTTGCCTCTACTAAGATCCTAGCCACGGGAATGAGAATCGATATTGCCGGACCCTACATTTGGATAAAAAATGTCGGCAAGAGTATGTGTTAGTACAAATATGTACTAAATATGATAGCTTGCATAAACATCAACATAGGCATAACATAGGCCTTAGTAACATATACCATAAGCATAAGAGATAACAACATAAGTCATAAGCATCATCAATGCACATAAATCATCATACTATAAGAGGAACACTTCTTGAAGTAACCTCAACCTATCCTTAGTCAAGACTTGGGTAATCCATCTCTAGTCATATATATCAAGGAAGGCAACTCAAGCAACAACCCAAGCTAAACTATCATCATAACAAGTAAATCTCATATTAAAACATACTTACGATACTTCCTTGAAGTAACCTTGTTTCGTCATAACTATGGTACTTTTATTAGGGACTAGTCCCTCTTTTGCTATTTCTACTATCCATGGAAGGCATATCATCTTACACTACTAAAAAACTGCTAAAAAACGACGAACAAAAAAGCGATGGATGGTGTCGCTCCAAAAAGCGACGCTATTTGCCACACTGTCCGTTGATTTTTAATTAAAATAATTCTTATTAAAATTATTTTACAAAAAGTGATGGATGACATCTCTTAGTCTGTCGCTTTTTTTGGCAGATTTTTGCACCAAATATATATATATATATATATATATATATATAATTATTTACTTAATATATAAAAGACACCGTCCATCGCTTTTTATTAAAAATAATTATTTATAAATTAAACAATAAATACTATGTCCATCATTTTTTATTTATTTTATCTTATTAATTATGTGTTTTAAAAAGTGATGGACGACATCTCTTAGTCCGTCGCTTTTTGATCAAAATATCTAGTCAAACATTTTTAACAAGCGACGGACACTGTCTCTCAATCCGTTGCTTTTTGGTCAAAATGTTGGTCAAATATTTTTTTAAAAACGACATACAAAAAGACGTTGTCCATCACTTTTTTAAAATTATGTTGAACCAAAAGCGAGTTTTTCCCCATTTTCCCATCTCTCTTTTCTTTCTCTCCCTTCTCTCTAAAACCAGATGCGCCGCCGCCACCCCACACCGCCCCACATCATCGTCACCCTTCTCTCCCCGAGCACTAGTTCCATCACTACCTTGCCCCGTTGGTGCCGCCACCCGTCGTCCCCGCTGCCTCTTTTTCTTAGCTTGTTAAGGTTAGGGTTTAATTTTAGTTTTTTTCAATTCTAGTAATACTTGATTTATTATAAGTTAGTATATTATTTTAGTTTATTAAATTGTGGTATTCAATTATTAATTTGTATATTTGATTATTGTTAGTTTGGGAGAGAATTGGGGATTTTTTATTTTAGGATTTTCATTTAAATTGGGCATTTTTTTTAATATGATTGTGAATTGAGTATTAGAAGTTAGAACTAACAAATAATTAGAAGCTAGGTTAATTGCATTTTCCAACTTTGAAATTCTTAAATTTAGTATTTTTGAAAGTTAAAGTTAGAAAAATATTGGATAGTATATGAAAGTTGAAATTAGATTAGTTGAATTTTCCAACTTGGAAATTCTTGAATTTAGTAAGTTTGAAAGTTGAAGTTAGAAAAATATTAGATTGTACATGAAAGTTAGATTACTTTGAAGTTAGAAAAGTATTGGATAGTATATGAAAGTTGAAATTAGGTTGAACTTAGAAATTCTTGAATTTGAAGTTTATATAGAACTAATTTTAGAAATTAGATATGAACTTGAATTTTTGTAGAATTTTAGAACTTTAGGTTGTGAACTTTAGATATCTTGAATTATTGTAGGATTTTAGAACTTAGGTTTTGAACTTTAGAAATTTTGAATTATTGTAGGACTTCAGAACTTTTGAGAACTTCAATTTTTGTAGGCTTTTAGAACTTTATGTTGTGAACTTCAGAAATCTTGAATTATTTTAGGATTTTAGAACTTTAGGTTGTGAACTTTAGAATCTTGAATTATTGTAGGATTTTAGAACTTTAGGTTGTGAACTTTAGAAATCTTGAATTATTGTAGGATTTTAGAACTTTAGGTTGTGAACTTTAGAAATCTTGAATTTATTGTAGGGTTTTAAAACTTTAGATTGTGAATTTTAGAAATCTTGAATTATTGTAGGATTTTAGAACTTTAGGTTGTGAATGCTAGAAATCTCGAATTATTGTAGAATTTTATAACTTTAAGTTGTGAACTTTAGAGGACTTGAATTTTGAAGGATTTTAGAACTTTAAGTTGTGAACTTTAGAGAACTTGAATTTTTGTTGGATTTTAAAACTTTAGGTTGTAAACTTTAGAAATCTTGAATTATTGTAGGATTTTAGAACTTTAAGTTGTGAACTTTAGAGAACTTGAATTTTCAAAGGATTTTAGAAATTTAGAAAAAATCTTAAATTATTGTAGGGTTTTAGAACTTTAAGTTGTGAACTTTAGAGAACTTAAATTTTTGTAGGATTTTTGAATTGGAAAAAGGTAGAAGTACCTCCCTAGACTATGACTCAAATCCCAGAGACACACCTTAACTAAACTAAGGTCCTATTACCCCCTTGAACTCATTTTTTTTTGTAATTTTGTACACCTTTTTAGCTTATGTGGCATCCAAATATCTCCCACGCGCCTCAACTGCGTGGAGTCACAGGGTGTTGCACATAAGCCAAAAAGGTGTACAATATTATATATAAAATGAGTTCGGGGGGTAAAAGGACCTTAGTTTAGTTAAGGTGTGTCTCTGAGATTTCGGTCATAGTCTAGGGAGGTACTTGTGCCTTCTCCCTTTTAGAATTTTAGGTTGTGAACGTTAGAAATCTTAAATTATTGTAGAATTTTAGAACTTTGAGTTGTAAACTTTAGAGAACTTGATTTTTTGTAGAATTTTAGAACTTTAGGTTGTGAACGTTAGAAATCTTGAATTATTGTAGAATTTTAGAACTTTAAGTTGTGAACTTTAGAGAACTTGAATTTTTGTAGAATTATAGAACGTTAAATTGTGAACTTTAGAGTACTAGAATTTTTGTAGGATTTTAGAAATTTAGGTTATGAACTTAAGAAATCTTGAATTATTGTAGGAATTTAGAACTTTAGGTTGTGAACTTTAGAAATCTCGAATTATTGTGGGATTTTAGAACTTTAAGTTGTGAACTTTAGAAATCTTGAATTATTATAGGATTTTAAATTTTAGGTTGTGAACTTTAGGAATCTTGATTTATAGAATTTATGAACTAATTATTTGGTTGAACTTTAGAAATCTTGATAAAATATAATCTTTATGAACTATTTAATTAATCTTGAACATAATTTGAACTTAATTAAGACTTTGAACTAAATTTGAAGTTTAAATTACGTGAAATCTTATTGACCTTGATATACTTGAATTTAATTAGAACTTTGAACTTTATTTATAATAACTTGAACTTAATTAGGAATCTGAACTTAAAATCTTGTTGAGCTTAATTGGAACTTAATAATTGAACTTTATTATAACTTGAACTTAATTAGAACTTTAAATTTAATTTGAACTTTGAAGTAATTAAAATCTTATTGACCGTAATATATTTGAACTTACTTTATAATAACTTGAACTTAATTAGAAATATAATTAACTATTTGAAATCTAAAACTTAATTAGTGTTTATGAATTAATTAAGCTTGAACTTTGTAGCTTCTTTATAATGTTTTGTGTTTGATTGGGACTGGATTGAATTGAATTACTTTTTCAGGTGGGCAACAGAAACATGTAGTTTCTGTTGTTAAAAAAATTACAGAAAAAGCGATGAACAGGGTGGTTTTGTCCGTCGGTTTTCTAGATTTTATTTTTTTTAAAACCCAGAAAAGCGACAGACAAGGTCCTTTAGTCCGTTGCTTTCATGGGTTTTATTTTTTGAAAAAACCATAAAAGTGACGAACGACATCGCATTATTCAAAAAAAAAATCTTTAAAAAAGAATAAGCGACGCAGTCAGTCGCTTTTGGAAAAGCATCGAGCCAAAAAGCGGCTAGATTGATTGCATCGCTTTTGGCAAAAAAAGCGATGCAGTCTGTCGTTTTTTGACAGTTTTTAAGTAGTGTTATCAATCCAAGCTAATCATTATACATGGAAAAGTACTGCTTTACTAATCCAAGCTAAGTCATTCTCCATGAATGTTTACTATTTATCAATCCAAGGCTACCAAGGAAAGCACCTCATTATGCTAGACCAAGCTATTATGGAACGCTCCTTACTATGCAAGTCCAAGCTATCAAAGGAAGGGTACTATTGCTCAATCCAAGCTACCATGAATTGGTATGGCCTTACCAATGCAAGCTACCATGCAAACATCTCATCATGCTAGTTCAAGCTATCCAAGGAAGGGTACTATTTCTCAATCCAAGTGAATTGGTGTAACGACCCAGAAAATGATAGAGTGAAACTAGAGCCTCACATGTGGGTTTAGAGTCGAGAACTTAATGAAATGGTTATAATTGAATTTGACCCAAAAAGGTCTTAAAAATGTGCTTCGGAAGTTACCGGAAACTTGTTTAGCTGTGTATTAAAAGATCCGTTTCGTTTTCGAAAAATCCGACTTCATATTCTTGTTTAGGGGGTCAAATTGAGTGGGAAATGGGTCTAACCCAAATTTTAGAGCAACCGTATCAAAATCCGAAATTTCCAAGTGAAGCCTTTTTCGAGGGTCTACTTTGAAGGGTCATATCTCCTAGCACACGAATTATTTGGGTGGCTAATAATATATCCATGGAAAGCCCTTTGAGTTAGCTACCTAACGCACTTCGTTTCACCTCATTCGGAGTTCGGACGAAGAAGTTATGCCTATTTTCGTAAAGTCGGTCCGGCAGAAAAAGGCATTTCCAAGAAGCCGATTTACTGTTCATTTACTGTTCACCCGCCTAAAAACTTTTCTAAGTGTTGGACCATTTCTTCCAAATGACATATATTATTTCCTATATACTATTAGTTCATCCCCATCCCTAAAATCATTCCCTCTCTCAAATATTTCTCTCCAACTCAAGAAGAAGAAGAAGTGGGAGCTAGGGCTTGGATTCAAAGCTTTCTTCATCAAATTTTGTGGGAGATCATAGCAAAGGTATGGGGATCCTTTATCCTTGATCATTCTTTATTTCAAGGAGCCCAATCAAAAGGTTTTCAAGGTTTTCAAATACACAAAAAAAAATCCTATTTCGATTCTAGCATGGGTTCTTGCATAAGAAAGGTTTTAAATGATGATTTATATTGTTATTAATGATTATTAATGATTTTTAGAAAGAAATCCCCATGAACCCATGTTTTCCCTAAATTCCTAAAGTTGGCATATGAAGTGGGATTATTGTTTGTGATTGAATGATGATAGAATTATGCTTAAATGGAGTTGAATAGTTGATTTTATTATTAGCTATGCTTATCTATTGTGAATTATTGGAGAGTTGAGGAATGATGATTGTGGCTTTGAAAAAGGGTAAGTTGGCCTAACTTCATTGTTAATGTAGAATTGATATAGAATCTTGATAGATTGATGTGTGATCCACTTATGGTGGAGGTGTCTACTTATGGAATGTATTATGATTGAGGCTATGAAGGGTATTATATGAGTGTTATTGTATTGTTATATTATTATATATGAATGAGGCTATATGTAAAGTCCTATATGAAGCTATATGTGAAGGTATGATGTGAATGAGTTTTATGTGAAGCTATATGTGAAAGTATGATGTGAATGAAGATAATGTGATCACGTTATGAATGTAAGGGTGTTGTTGTAGGTTGTTCACTGGTTTGGTTGTATAATTACTACCCTATTTTCCATGCTCTTTGATTCCATTACATGCCTTCAAGGTGTTTGACAAAATGTCCAACTATGGAGAATTGATGAATCGATGCTTAAAAGCTTGAGTTATGAGATGTATGGAAATTTCATAGATGTGTTGATGATAGAATATGAAGGATTCTTCAATGTAAAGTATACCTTGAATTGATAGGGCTTATGCATCCTTTTCTGGTATAAATGATTATATTGTTGATTGTTGAATCCTTGGATCGGTAGGCCCATGGCACCCTTCCACACATGCTTATAATGAACCTTGGATCGGCAGGCTTATGGCACCCTTCCATTAATGAAAAGTAATGAACCTTGGAATCGGCGGGCTTATGGCACCCTTTCCATAAAGGTTAATGATGAGACTTGAATCGCAGGCCCATGGCACCCTTTCAAGTGGAGTTAATGAGCTTTCCTAAATGTACCTTGAATCGGCAGGCTTATGGCACCCTTTCATGTGTTAAATAATGAGACTTGAATCGCGAGACTTATGGCACCCTTTCATGTCCGATAATGTCAAAGTAATGAACTATTCTATGGGAATGTAGGCTAAGCACCGAGCGGATTTGGTTAGATGGAAACTCCCGACACAGTTAGGCATGAGTTTCAATGATCGTCTACCTTATCCCATAAACTATGTGCCCGCATAGGAAGCTAGTGGATCCATTAAGCTATATACCGGTCTTCCTTAGGCAAGTAGACCACCTCTTTTCGGTGTGGGGACTCATGACACCGGATTCCATGACAAGCTCTCATGGTCTATGTCGGTTAAATGCTTACTTCCCACACTACAAGAAAAGACATATATTGCCACAAAATTGATTGTAGCTAAATATAAAAATTTCCGTGGCTAAACACTTTAGTTGCAATATTTTTTTCCGTAGCATTCATAGCAAAATGTAGCGTGGCTAAAAGTTAGCTACAAACTTTACATGACCCATGGCTAAGAACTAATATCTATTGCTACATAATTTTGGAGTTGTAGCTATTTTGATACCAAAGTCTTGCCACAAAAAAATATTTATAGCAAGTTATTTTATTCTTTTGCCGCAATAATAAAAAAAGAGTTATAGCTATTTTCATAGATCAGACACAAAAGTATTGTATTGTAGCAAAATGTTTAATTTGTTTGCCATGTTTAGCTTTTATAGCTATTTATATAGCTTAATTTTGTGGCAATAGTATTCAGATTTAGTTACGAAAAATAATATTTGTGGCTATGACATAAAGTATTTGCCACGAAATTATTGTATTGTAGCTAAAAATAATACCTTTTAGCCGTGAAATACATAGAATTATAGCTAAATACATTCATTTGCTACGAAAAATAAACAATTATATACATGTTCTTGTTAGGTGAAAATTACAAATGAGAATTATATATATGTATATATGGCTGCATTCAATAATTTAATCTCTATTGAAGAATTTACCCAAGCTTTATAAGTTACAAGAATTGAATTATATAATGTAGCTACAAATGCATTTTTGAGATTCCAAAACACTTATCCAATTATATATAATTGCATTTTACAATTCTAAAAATAATCTTAATGTATAATTCTTTTACTACACCATCTCGATCTTCAACAACCTTAGCTTGGTCAACATCTCCATATTAGAATGTCACTCATATGATTTAATTACACTAAAATGCCTGTCAATAATGATAAAGTATTTTAGCACCAAAATCAAGACTAACTGATTATATATATGAACGTATGTACTCATATAACTTCAAGGAGAAAATAAACTTAAAAAATCAACAGAATAGAACAAGAAAAAAAATGTGAAGCAACAAAAGAGGAGTAAACAAACATAGAATCCTTTAAAACTTCTTAAAAGAATCTTCATCCCAATATTTTGACGTCACTTTGTTATTGCAATCGATAGCTTATGGATCCTCCCAACATTATTTGACCTTTAAAATCTTCAAAATCACTCGTAACACAGTATTTGTAAAATTGCTGCATTAAACCTAAATCCAAAAAATTTAAATCAAATAAGTGTAAGAAAAATTCAAAAATCCTAAAATATAAAGAGACGAACATATCTTGAATAAAACCATAAAAAAAATAAAAGTTAATCAACAAAACATTACATAATTTTTTTTTTATTATTAATCAAGATAGTGAGATAAGGAAGGGGAGGGGATGATAGGAAAGGAATGGGGAAAAGGAAAAAGGATCTGGGTTTTAATTTGGGGAAGGTAAGTTATCTAATTTAAATTTAAATATTTTGGGGGAATTTTGTGTTTTTGCATTTTTAATGTTTTGGGGGAATTTTGGGGTTTTGGTGTAAATGGGAAGGGAAATGGCGGCCAATTGGCCTACGTTTCAATTACTTTTTTTTTTTATGTGCAAATAATTTGTAACTAAGAAACACTACAAAGAAATAACCTAATAATAATAATCATTTGTAACTAAGAAACTCAATTTTTTTTTTTACCTATATATATATAAAATTTACTTTAAGTTAAAGAAATTTAAGTAAATATAATGACCTATTTATTAAATTTTACAAATAGGATTAAAAATTAAATTGTTTTGGACCATTAACACCTCTAATTATACAAGATCGATAAAGATATTATTCGATGAAACAAGTTTGAGTCAAATAATAACTTCGAAAGCATTTAATCAAGATGAAGCTTCAATAAGACTCAATAAAGCTATTTTTAAGTTTGACAAAATTAGTTAATCAAAATTATTTAGATTTAAACATCTTTTTATTGAAATTATTTTTAAAATTTATAAATGTCTATAAAATTGAATTGAATCGATCAGTTAACACTGCATATACATTAGACATATAAAGATAATATAAACATATTATTCTACTGAAACAAGTTTGAGTCAAATGACAATTTTGGAAGCACTTGATCAAAATGAAGTTTTAGTGAGACTTGTGAAATCATATTTAAGTTTGATATAACTAGTAAATCAAAATTAATAATATACAATCACCTATTTTATTGAAATCGTAGTTGAAATTTACAAATAGGTTTGTAAATTGGATCGAATGATTAACACATTCAATTACACTATATCGATAAAAAAGATATATTCTAATGAAATAAGTTTACGTCAACTACCAAATTTAGAAGCATTTGATCAAGATGAAGTTTCAATAAAGTTATGATTAAGTTCAATATAATTAGTTGGTCAATTTTGATTTTATATAGTCACCTATTTATTTATATTATATTTGAAATTTACAAATAGACTTGTAAAATTGAATTGAATCGAATCATTAACAAATTTAATTACACTAGACCGATAAAGATGTTATAATGAGGAAACAAGTTTGAATCAAATAACAATCTAGAAGTACTTGATCAAGATTTTTAAGTTTGGTATAATTAGTTAATCAAAATTAATTAGATATAATCATCTATTTATTGAAATTATAATTGAAATTTATAAGTAGCATGAATCACATCAAACACTTAACACCTCTAATTACACTAGATAAGTATAGCTACAACAACTTTCAACTCGTGGTAAAATAATAATTATTTGCTAAGAAATTTTATCACAGCAATAAATTTGTGGCTCTATTATTTCGTCAAGATAAATAATTATAGTTATTAACTCAACTATTGCCACAATTATTTTAGTACTCCGCACAAAAATATTTATTTAACTACAATATTTTATTTTTAATAAACTTTATGTGGCTTAAAGGTTGCTCTATACTGCTATACCAAATTTTAACACATGGCAAAAAATAATAGTAAGCTACGAATTTTCACTGTAGAAAAATATCTTTGGCTATATCATTTAACTATTATCACAATTTTTTAACTTGAAGCAAAAATGGTTATTTAGCTACAATATTTTTTAAAAAAAAAATTCATTGTGGCTAAAAGGTTTCTATTACTACAATAAATTTCAACTCGTGGCTATAACTAATAAGTAGCTACGAAATTTTGTTATAGCAAAATATTGTGGCTGTATCAATTATCTATTGCCGCGATATTTTAATAACTTGAAGCAAAAATAATTATTCAGCTACAATATTTTGTTTCAAATAGTTTATTATAGCTAAAAGGTTACTATTGCTACAATAACTTTTATAACGTTGCAAAAATTTATGATCAGCTACAAACTGTTATTGTAGCAATAAAGTTGTAGCTGTTTAGAAAATTATTGCCATAGTGTTGGAAATTGCAGCAAAAATAAGGAATTAGCTTTATCGGTTAAATTTTCATGGCTAAGATTTTTTACGAATTTATGAATAGCTAGGAATTTCAATTTTTTTGTGGCTATTACTAGGTAATAGCTACAATTTTTATATCTGCGACTTAGATTTCGTAGCTATAGATATATTTTGTTGTAGTGCCATCATGTGAGATTTCATCATGGTTTCTTGACAGGTTCTACAAAGTGTAGGTAGTAGTATGGGATGCTACCTATACATTGCACGAGTAGGCTTGGAGAGGGTCATAGTGAGTTTCTCTAAATCCTAATGTATGTGACATGAATGTGCCCTAAATGGTTTCTTAAAGAATGTTGGTCTATTGAAGTTATGTTGTAAATGAAATGTCCTTATCTAAGGTAATCTTGGGGAACACTTAAGTGTGCTTGAAGAGGTTGTATGGGCGGTCACTTCTTGTCTCACTCAAGTGTGTCTTAAGGTTATATTAGGTAGAGGTCTTATGGTAATGAAATGACATGTGTTCTTTTAAAGTTAAGCATGGATTGTATATGGACATATGTTGAGTATATGTATGGTTGGCTATGGTCTTATATGTTAATGTTGACTTGCATTATGTCTATTATGTGGGTATTGTCTTATATGTGGATGATGACTTGAAATGTGTCTCTTATAATTGTGATATGAAGGTTTTATCAAAAATGGCATGAAAGCACATATTTCAAATAAATGTCCCTTTTGGCATGTTTTTGCATGGTCTCCATACTTAGTACTTAATTGTGCTAACCCCTTTCTTCCCCTTTTTGGACTAAAGTGTAGGGATTTGGAGATGATGACATGTCATGGCTTTGATAGGTTTCTAAGTGTTGAAGATGAAGACTTGGTGAGTCCTCATAGATTCGAGGACAATACCCAATATGTTCTTTTATGTCTTTTTAGTTTTGTTTAAGTTGTGTACGGGATTAGTCCCGAATTTTGTACTCTAAAGTATTAGATGGTTTGAGACATCATGTATAAAGTCTAGAAAGTCTTCCGCTTGCTATTTTTTTTTTATGCAATGTTTTCTTGGTAAAGAAAGTTTTAAATTCCTTATGGTTTTAGTGTCTATGCGATGAATGAATGCTAAGAGGCTTGTATTAGACCTCTTCGAGGTCGAGTACGCCGGTTACGACTAGGGGTGCCCCCGGGTCGTGACAAACTTGGTAACAGAGCATAAGTTTCGGGGATGGTCTTAGGTTGTCTCAAAACCACATCTAGTAGAGTCTTGTTCATAATGTGAAGCGCGCCACATTATGAATAGGAGGCTATTGGGTGCTAAGGAAGTTTCACTTCTTCATTCTTTTAGTCGTGCCATGGAGTTCTCTCTATAATGTCTTCCCTTGTTCCGTATGTGATGGTCATTTGGGTGTTACCTTTGAGGAAGTTTTAATGTTGCAAGGGTTGAGGGAGAGAGAATGTTGGTTGTGACGCCAACTACGACTTGGTGACTTAGTAGGTGTGAGGTGAAAGATTGTGGTGACAACTTTAGTATGAATGGGATTCCTTTGGTTATGCTTGTTGTTAGTAGTATCCGGCTTAGTCATGATGAAGTTTTGTGATGTGTTGAAGGAATTTGTGAAATGTGTGGTGACTTAGAAATGCTAGGTGTAATGAGTATAAATGCCTAGAGTTGTTTTGATCCGACCTTAGGATGGAAGGAGGCGAGTTTGAAAGAACTAGTAAGAGTTTCTCCTAAGTGGGGACCTATGTGGTTAGATGATAAGGTCTTTACGCGTGGTTGATGTTTATGAGTTAGGCTTGAAGGATGTTTTCATTACAAGAGGTTTAGTGAATTGAAGAGTTGGGTAAGGATGGTTTTGGTAAGATTGATGGTATTTTCATTGAGATTTTTATGAGATGTTAAATGTTGACCTTAGTTGGGTTTACCCTTAAGTGGGGGATGGTATGTTGAGTAGTGAAGTTGTTGGGAAGTGTTGATATCCCTACCTACTTCTATATGTGCTTACTCAAGCCTAAAACAAAGAGTTCCTAGAAGCTTGGTTCATGTTTTGGAGTCTTATGTGAAAAAGAGTTTTCCATGGTCTCCTTATGTCATGCATGTTTTAAATGAATTCTTGTCAAATGAGAAAATGAGTTTTCATAAATTTATGTTCCTCATGTTGATGTGCATCTATAATGATTTGCCTAAATGTTGCATGAGTTGACTTATGAGCATGTTTAAAAGTGTTTTGATGATGTTGCCTAAAGTGCTTCTATGAGAATGTTGCATAATGTGCATTTAGCATAAGTTGTCTATTTGCTTTATGAGGTGATAATATGAGCATGCTTGCTTTAGTTTTGGAGAAGGTTGCATGATGTGCTTTAATGAGAAAATTGCATATTGTGTCCTTTGATGTTATGATGAGCATGAGATGATTTGGAGAAGGAAGTACCTCCAATGAAATGAAATGAGAAATGAGAAATGAGAAAAGGTAAAGATGATGCATAAGGAGTTAGTAGATGTTGTGCCTACTTTCTTAAATTTCATGAAGTTGTGTGGGATTTTCTATGTGGAGTTGATGTTCCTCCTTATTATGTGTATTGATTATATGGTTGTATGCTTGAATATGGACTGTTTACTTTGGTCGTTTTCCTTGAAAAGTGTTAAGTGTCATTCGAGGACGAATGTTCCTAAGTGGGGGATAATGTAACGACCCAGAAAATGATAGAGTGAAACTAGAGCCTCACATGTGAGTTTAGAGTCGAGAACTTAATGAAATGGTTATAATTGAATTTGACCCAAAAAGGTCTTAAAAATGTGCTTCGGAAGTTACCGGAAACTTGTTTAGCTGTGTATTAAAAGATCCGTTTCGTTTTCGAAAAATCCGACTTCATATTCTTGTTTAGGGGTCAAATTGAGTGGGAAATGGGTCTAACCCAAATTTTAGAGCAACCGTATCAAAATCCGAAATTTCCAAGTGAAGCCTTTTTCGAGGGTCTACTTTGAAGGGTCATATCTCCTAGCACACGAATTATTTGGGTGGCTAATAATATATCCATGGAAAGCCCTTTGAGTTAGCTACCTAACGCACTTCGTTTCACCTCATTCGGAGTTCGGACGAAGAAGTTATGCCTATTTTCGTAAAGTCGGTCCGGCAGAAAAGGCATTTCCAGTAAGTCGATTTCTTGTTCATTTACTGTTCACCCGCCTAAAAACTTTTCTAAGTGTTGGACCATTTCTTCCAAATGACATATATTATTTCCTATATACTATTAGTTCATCCCCATCCCTAAAATCATTCCCTCTCTCAAATATTTCTCTCCAACTCAAGAAGAAGAAGAAGTGGGAGCTAGGGCTTGGATTCAAAGCTTTCTTCATCAAATTTTGTGGGAGATCATAGCAAAGGTATGGGGATCCTTTATCCTTGATCATTCTTTCTTTCAAGGAGCCCAATCAAAAGGTTTTCAAGGTTTTTCAAATACACAAAAAAATCCTATTTCGATTCTAGCATGGGTTCTTGCATAAGAAAGGTTTTAAATGATGATTTATATTGTTATTAATGATTATTAATGATTTTTAGAAAGAAATCCCCATGAACCCATGTTTTCCCTAAATTCCTAAAGTTGGCATATGAAGTGGGATTATTGTTTGTGATTGAATGATGATAGAATTATGCTTAAATGGAGTTGAATAGTTGATTTTATTATTAGCTATGCTTATCTATTGTGAATTATTGGAGAGTTGAGGAATGATGATTGTGGCTTTGAAAAAGGGTAAGTTGGCCTAACTTCATTGTTAATGTAGAATTGATATAGAATCTTGATAGATTGATGTGTGATCCACTTATGGTGGAGGTGTCTACTTATGGAATGTATTATGATTGAGGCTATGAAGGGTATTATATGAGTGTTATTGTATTGTTATATTATTATATATGAATGAGGCTATATGTAAAGTCCTATATGAAGC
Source organism: Solanum commersonii (assembly GCA_029007595.1). Lineage (NCBI taxonomy): Eukaryota > Viridiplantae > Streptophyta > Magnoliopsida > Solanales > Solanaceae > Solanum > Solanum commersonii. The sequence continues at coordinate 9,542,795 of JAJTWQ010000006.1, forward strand.
TATATGTGAAGGTATGATGTGAATGAGTTTTATGTGAAGCTATATGTGAAAGTATGATGTGAATGAAGATAATGTGATCACGTTATGAATGTAAGGGTGTTGTTGTAGGTTGTTCACCGGTTTGGTTGTATAATTACTACCCTATTTTCCATGCTCTTTGATTCCATTACATGCCTTCAAGGTGTTTGACAAAATGTCCAACTATGGAGAATTGATGAATCGATGCTTAAAAGCTTGAGTTATGAGATGTATGGAAATTTCATAGATGTGTTGATGATAGAATATGAAGGATTCTTCAATGTAAAGTATACCTTGAATTGATAGGGCTTATGCATCCTTTTCTGGTATAAATGATTATATTGTTGATTGTTGAATCCTTGGATCGGTAGGCCCATGGCACCCTTCCACACATGCTTATAATGAACCTTGGATCGGCAAGCTTATGGCACCCTTCCATTAATGAAAAGTAATGAACCTTGGAATCGGCAGGCTTATGGCACCCTTTCCATAAAGGTTAATGATGAGACTTGAATCGCAGGGCCCATGGCACCCTTTCAAGTGGAGTTAATGAGCTTTCCTAAATGTACCTTGAATCGGCAGGCTTATGGCACCCTTTCATGTGTTAAATAATGAGACTTGAATCGCAGACTTATGGCACCCTTTCATGTCGATAATGTCAAAGTAATGAACTATTCTATGGGAATGTAGGCTAAGCACCGAGCGGATTTGGTTAGATGGAAACTCCCCGACAGTTAGGCATGAGTTTCAATGATCGTCTACCTTATCCCATAAACTATGTGCCCGCATAGGAAGCTAGTGGATCCATTAAGCTATATACCGGTCTTCCTTAGGCAAGTAGACCACCTCTTTTCGGTGTGGGGACTCATGACACCGGATTCCATGACAAGCTCTCATGGTCTATGTCGGTTAAATGCTTACTTCCCACACTACAAGAAAAGACATATATTGCCACAAAATTGATTGTAGCTAAATATAAAAATTTCCGTGGCTAAACACTTTAGTTGCAATATTTTTTTCCGTAGCATTCATAGCAAAATGTAGCGTGGCTAAAAGTTAGCTACAAACTTTACATGACCCATGGCTAAGAACTAATATCTATTGCTACATAATTTTGGAGTTGTAGCTATTTTGATACCAAAGTCTTGCCACAAAAAAAATATTTATAGCAAGTTATTTTATTCTTTTGCCGCAATAAAAAAAGAGTTATAGCTATTTTCATAGATCAGACACAAAAGTATTGTATTGTAGCAAAATGTTTAATTTGTTTGCCATGTTTAGCTTTTATAGCTATTTATATAGCTTAATTTTGTGGCAATAGTATTCAGATTTAGTTACGAAAAATAATATTTGTGGCTATGACATAAAGTATTTGCCACGAAATTATTGTATTGTAGCTAAAAATAATACCTTTTAGCCGTGAAATACATAGAATTATAGCTAAATACATTCATTTGCTACGAAAAATAAACAATTATATACATGTTCTTGTTAGGTGAAAATTACAAATGAGAATTATATATATGTATATATGGCTGCATTCAATAATTTAATCTCTATTGAAGAATTTACCCAAGCTTTATAAGTTACAAGAATTGAATTATATAATGTAGCTACAAATGCATTTTTGAGATTCCAAAACACTTATCCAATTATATATAATTGCATTTTACAATTCTAAAAATAATCTTAATGTATAATTCTTTTACTACACCATCTCGATCTTCAACAACCTTAGCTTGGTCAACATCTCCATATTAGAATGTCACTCATATGATTTAATTACACTAAAATGCCTGTCAATAATGATAAAGTATTTTAGCACCAAAATCAAGACTAACTGATTATATATATGAACGTATGTACTCATATAACTTCAAGGAGAAAATAAACTTAAAAATCAACGAGAATAGAACAAAGAAAAAAATGTGAAGCAACAAAAGAGGAGTAAACAAACATAGAATCCTTTAAAACTTCTTAAAAGAATCTTCATCCCAATATTTTGACGTCACTTTGTTATTGCAATCGATAGCTTATGGATCCTCCCAACATTATTTGACCTTTAAAATCTTCAAAATCACTCGTAACACGTATTTGTAAAATTCTTTTGCATTAAACCTAAATCCAAAAAATTTAAATCAAATAAGTGTAAGAAAAATTCAAAAATCCTAAAATATAAAGAGACGAACATATCTTGAATAAAACCATAAAAAAAATAAAAGTTAATCAACAAAACATTACATAATTTTTTTTTTATTATTAATCAAGATAGTGAGATAAGGAAGGGGGAGGGGATGATAGGAAAGGAATGGGGAAAAGGAAAAAAGGATCTGGGTTTTAATTTGGGGAAGGTAAGTTATCTAATTTAAATTTAAATATTTTGGGGGGAATTTTGTGTTTTTGCATTTTTAATGTTTTGGGGGGGAATTTTGGGGTTTTGGTGTAAATGGGGAAGGGAAATGGCGGCCAATTGGCCTACGTTTCAATTACTTTTTTTTTTATGTGCAAATCATTTGTAACTAAGAAACACTACAAAGAAATAACCTAATAATAATAATCATTTGTAACTAAGAAACTCAATTTTTTTTTTTACCTATATATATATAAAATTTACTTTAAGTTAAAGAAATTTAAGTAAATATAATGACCTATTTATTAAATTTTACAAATAGGATTAAAAATTAAATTGTTTTGGACCATTAACACCTCTAATTATACAAGATCGATAAAGATATTATTCTGATGAAACAAGTTTGAGTCAAATAATAACTTCAAAGCATTTAATCAAGATGAAGCTTCAATAAGACTCAATAAAGCTATTTTTAAGTTTGACAAAATTAGTTAATCAAAATTATTTAGATTTAAACATCTTTTTATTGAAATTATTTTTAAAATTTATAAATGTCTATAAAATTGAATTGAATAGAACAGTTAACACCTGCATATACATTAGACATATAAAGATAATATAAACATATTATTCTACTGAAACAAGTTTGAGTCAAATGACAATTTTGGAAGCACTTGATCAAAATGAAGTTTTAGTGAGACTTGTGAAATCATATTTAAGTTTGATATAACTAGTAAATCAAAATTAATAATATACAATCACCTATTTTATTGAAACTGTAGTTGAAATTTACAAATAGGTTTGTAAATTGGATCGAATGATTAACACATTCAATTACACTATATCGATAAAAAAGATATATTCTAATGAAATAAGTTTACGTCAACTACCAAATTTAGAAGCATTTGATCAAGATGAAGTTTCAATAAAGTTATGATTAAGTTCAATATAATTAGTTGGTCAATTTTGATTTTATATAGTCACCTATTTATTTATATTATATTTGAAATTTACAAATAGACTTGTAAAATTGAATTGAATCGAATCATTAACAAATTTAATTACACTAGACCGATAAAGATGTTATAATGAGGAAACAAGTTTGAATCAAATAACAATCTAGAAGTACTTGATCAAGATTTTTAAGTTTGGTATAATTAGTTAATCAAAATTAATTAGATATAATCATCTATTTATTGAAATTATAATTGAAATTTATAAGTAGCATGAATCACATCAAACACTTAACACCTCTAATTACACTAGATAAGTATAGCTACAACAACTTTCAACTCGTGGTAAAATAATAATTATTTGCTAAGAAATTTTATCACAGCAATAAATTTGTGGCTCTATTATTTCGTCAAGATAAATAATTATAGTTATTAACTCAACTATTGCCACAATTATTTTAGTACTCCGCACAAAAATATTTATTTAACTACAATATTTTATTTTTAATAAACTTTATGTGGCTTAAAGGTTGCTCTATACTGCTATACCAAATTTTAACACATGGCAAAAAATAATAGTAAGCTACGAATTTTCACTGTAGAAAAATATCTTTGGCTATATCATTTAACTATTATCACAATTTTTTAACTTGAAGCAAAAATGGTTATTTAGCTACAATATTTTTTTAAAAAAAATTCATTGTGGCTAAAAGGTTTCTATTACTACAATAAATTTCAACTCGTGGCTATAACTAATAAGTAGCTACGAAATTTTGTTATAGCAAAATATTGTGGCTGTATCAATTATCTATTGCCGCGATATTTTAATAACTTGAAGCAAAAATAATTATTCAGCTACAATATTTTGTTTCAAATAGTTTATTATAGCTAAAAGGTTACTATTGCTACAATAACTTTTATAACGTTGCAAAAATTTATGATCGGCTACAAACTGTTATTGTAGCAATAAAGTTGTATTTGTTAGAAAATTATTGCCATAGTGTTGGAAATTGCAGCAAAAATAAGGAATTAGCTTTATCGGTTAAATTTTCATGGCTAAGATTTTTTACGAATTTATGAATAGCTAGGAATTTCAATTTTTTTGTGGCTATTACTAGGTAATAGCTACAATTTTTATATCTCGCGACTTAGATTTCGTAGCTATAGATATATTTTGTTGTAGTGCCATCATGTGAGATTTCATCATGGTTTCTTGACAGTTCTACAAAGTGTAGGTAGTAGTATGGGATGCTACCTATACATTGCACGAGTAGGCTTGGAGAGGGTCATAGTGAGTTTCTCTAAATCCTAATGTATGTGACATGAATGTGCCCTAAATGGTTTCTTAAAGAATGTTGGTCTATTGAAGTTATGTTGTAAATGAAATGTCCTTATCTAAGGTAATCTTGGGGAACACTTAAGTGTGCTTGAAGAGGTTGTATGGGCGGTCACTTCTTGTCTCACTCAAGTGTGTCTTAAGGTTATATTAGGTAGAGGTCTTATGGTAATGAAATGACATGTGTTCTTTTAAAGTTAAGCATGGATTGTATATGGACATATGTTGAGTATATGTATGGTTGGCTATGGTCTTATATGTTAATGTTGACTTGCATTATGTCTATTATGTGGGTATTGTCTTATATGTGGATGATGACTTGAAATGTGTCTCTTATAATTGTGATATGAAGGTTTTATCAAAAATGGCATGAAAGCACATATTTCAAATAAATGTCCCTTTTTGGCATGTTTTTGCATGGTCTCCATACTTAGTACTTAATTGTGCTAACCCCTTTCTTCCCCTTTTTGGACTAAAGTGTAGGGATTTGGAGATGATGACATGTCATGGCTTTGATAGGTTTCTAAGTGTTGAAGATGAAGACTTGGTGAGTCCTCATAGATTCGAGGACAATACCCAATATGTTCTTTTATGTCTTTTTAGTTTTGTTTAAGTTGTGTACGGGATTAGTCCCGAATTTTGTACTCTAAAGTATTAGATGGTTTGAGACATCATGTATAAAGTCTAGAAAGTCTTCCGCTTGCTATTTTTTTTTTTTTTATGCAATGTTTTCTTGGTAAAGAAAGTTTTAAATTCCTTATGGTTTTAGTGTCTATGCGATGAATGAATGCTAAGAGGCTTGTATTAGACCTCTTCGAGGTCGAGTACGCCGGTTACGACTAGGGGTTGCTCCCGGGTCGTGACAAACTTGGTATCAGAGCATAAGTTTCCGGGATGGTCTTAGGTTGTCTCAAAACCACATCTAGTAGAGTCTTGTTCATAATGTGAAGCGCGCCACATTATGAATAGGAGGCTATTGGGTGCTAAGGAAGTTTCACTTCTTCATTCTTTTAGTCGTGCCATGGAGTTCTCTCTATAATGTCTTCCCTTGTTCCGTATGTGATGGTCATTTGGGTGTTACCTTTGAGGAAGTTTTAATGTTGCAAGGGTTGAGGGAGAGAGAATGTTGGTTGTGACGCCAACTACGACTTGGTGACTTAGTAGGTGTGAGGTGAAAGATTGTGGTGACAACTTTAGTATGAATGGGATTCCTTTGGTTATGCTTGTTGTTAGTAGTATCCGGCTTAGTCATGATGAAGTTTTGTGATGTGTTGAAGGAATTTGTGAAATGTGTGGTGACTTAGAAATGCTAGGTGTAATGAGTATAAATGCCTAGAGTTGTTTTGATCCGACCTTAGGATGGAAGGAGGCGAGTTTGAAAGAACTAGTAAGAGTTTCTCCTAAGTGGGGGATCTATGTGGTTAGATGATAAGGTCTTTACGCGTGGTTGATGTTTATGAGTTAGGCTTGAAGGATGTTTTCATTACAAGAGGTTTAGTGAATTGAAGAGTTGGGTAAGGATGGTTTTGGTAAGATTGATGGTATTTTCATTGAGATTTTTATGAGATGTTAAATGTTGACCTTAGTTGGGTTTACCCTTAAGTGGGGGATGGTATGTTGAGTAGTGAAGTTGTTGGGAAGTGTTGATATCCCTACCTACTTCTATATGTGCTTACTCAAGCCTAAAACAAAGAGTTCCTAGAAGCTTGGTTCATGTTTTGGAGTCTTATGTGAAAAAGAGTTTTCCATGGTCTCCTTATGTCATGCATGTTTTAAATGAATTCTTGTCAAATGAGAAAATGAGTTTTCATAAATTTATGTTCCTCATGTTGATGTGCATCTATAATGATTTGCCTAAATGTTGCATGAGTTGACTTATGAGCATGTTTAAAAGTGTTTTGATGATGTTGCCTAAAGTGCTTCTATGAGAATGTTGCATAATGTGCATTTAGCATAAGTTGTCTATTTGCTTTATGAGGTGATAATATGAGCATGCTTGCTTTAGTTTTGGAGAAGGTTGCATGATGTGCTTTAATGAGAAAATTGCATATTGTGTCCTTTGATGTTATGATGAGCATGAGATGATTTGGAGAAGGAAGTACCTCCAATGAAATGAAATGAGAAATGAGAAATGAGAAAAGGTAAAGATGATGCATAAGGAGTTAGTAGATGTTGTGCCTACTTTCTTAAATTTCATGAAGTTGTGTGGGATTTTCTATGTGGAGTTGATGTTCCTCCTTATTATGTGTATTGATTATATGGTTGTATGCTTGAATATGGACTGTTTACTTTGGTCGTTTTCCTTGAAAAGTGTTAAGTGTCATTCGAGGACGAATGTTCCTAAGTGGGGGATAATGTAACGACCCAGAAAATGATAGAGTGAAACTAGAGCCTCACATGTGAGTTTAGAGTCGAGAACTTAATGAAATGGTTATAATTGAATTTGACCCAAAAAGGTCTTAAAAATGTGCTTCGGAAGTTACCGGAAACTTGTTTAGCTGTGTATTAAAAGATCCGTTTCGTTTTCGAAAAATCCGACTTCATATTCTTGTTTAGGGGGTCAAATTGAGTGGGAAATGGGTCTAACCCAAATTTTAGAGCAACCGTATCAAAATCCGAAATTTCCAAGTGAAGCCTTTTTCGAGGGTCTACTTTGAAGGGTCATATCTCCTAGCACACGAATTATTTGGGTGGCTAATAATATATCCATGGAAAGCCCTTTGAGTTAGCTACCTAACGCACTTCGTTTCACCTCATTCGGAGTTCGGACGAAGAAGTTATGCCTATTTTCGTAAAGTCGGTCTGGCAGAAAAAGGCATTTCCAGTAAGCCGATTTACTGTTCATTTACTGTTCACCCGCCTAAAAACTTTTCTAAGTGTTGGACCATTTCTTCCAAATGACATATATTATTTCCTATATACTATTAGTTCATCCCCATCCCTAAAATCATTCCCTCTCTCAAATATTTCTCTCCAACTCAAGAAGAAGAAGAAGTGGGAGCTAGGGCTTGGATTCAAAGCTTTCTTCATCAAATTTTGTGGGAGATCATAGCAAAGGTATGGGGATCCTTTATCCTTGATCATTCTTTCTTTCAAGGAGCCCAATCAAAAGGTTTTCAAGGTTTTTCAAATACACAAAAAAAAAAATCCTATTTCGATTCTAGCATGGGTTCTTGCATAAGAAAGGTTTTAAATGATGATTTATATTGTTATTAATGATTATTAATGATTTTTAGAAAGAAATCCCCATGAACCCATGTTTTCCCTAAATTCCTAAAGTTGGCATATGAAGTGGGATTATTGTTTGTGATTGAATGATGATAGAATTATGCTTAAATGGAGTTGAATAGTTGATTTTATTATTAGCTATGCTTATCTATTGTGAATTATTGGAGAGTTGAGGAATGATGATTGTGGCTTTGAAAAAGGGTAAGTTGGCCTAACTTCATTGTTAATGTAGAATTGATATAGAATCTTGATAGATTGATGTGTGATCCACTTATGGTGGAGGTGTCTACTTATGGAATGTATTATGATTGAGGCTATGAAGGGTATTATATGAGTGTTATTGTATTGTTATATTATTATATATGAATGAGGCTATATGTAAAGTCCTATATGAAGCTATATGTGAAGGTATGATGTGAATGAGTTTTATGTGAAGCTATATGTGAAAGTATGATGTGAATGAAGATAATGTGATCACGTTATGAATGTAAGGGTGTTGTTGTAGGTTGTTCTTGGTTTGGTTGTATAATTACTACCCTATTTTCCATGCTCTTTGATTCCATTACATGCCTTCAAGGTGTTTGACAAAATGTCCAACTATGGAGAATTGATGAATCGATGCTTAAAAGCTTGAGTTATGAGATGTATGGAAATTTCATAGATGTGTTGATGACACTCATGAATGTTGATGATAGAATATGAAGGATTCTTCAATGTAAAGTATACCTTGAATTGATAGGGCTTATGCATCCTTTTCTGGTATAAATGATTATATTGTTGATTGTTGAATCCTTGGATCGGTAGGCCCATGGCACCCTTCCACACATGCTTATAATGAACCTTGGATCGGCAGGCTTATGGCACCCTTCCATTAATGAAAAGTAATGAACCTTGGAATCGCAGGCTTATGGCACCCTTTCCATAAAGGTTAATGATGAGACTTGAATCGGCAGCCCATGGCACCCTTTCAAGTGGAGTTAATGAGCTTTCCTAAATGTACCTTGAATCGGCGGGCTTATGGCACCCTTTCATGTGTTAAATAATGAGACTTGAAGCGGCAGCTTATGGCACCCTTTCATGTCTGATAATGTCAAAGTAATGAACTATTCTATGGGAATGTAGGCTAAGCACCGAGCGGATTTGGTTAGATGGAAACTCCCCGGACAGTTAGGCATGAGTTTCAATGATCGTCTACCTTATCCCATAAACTATGTGCCCGCATAGGAAGCTAGTGGATCCATTAAGCTATATACCGGTCTTCCTTAGGCAAGTAGACCACCTCTTTTCGGTGTGGGGACTCATGACACCGGATTCCATGACAAGCTCTCATGGTCTATGTCGGTTAAATGCTTACTTCCCATCATGTGAGATTTCATCATGGTTTCTTGACAGGTTCTACAAAGTGTAGGTAGTAGTATGGGATGCTACCTATACATTGCACGAGTAGGCTTGGAGAGGGTCATAGTGAGTTTCTCTAAATCCTAATGTATGTGACATGAATGTGCCCTAAATGGTTTCTTAAAGAATGTTGGTCTATTGAAGTTATGTTGTAAATGAAATGTCCTTATCTAAGGTAATCTTGGGGAACACTTAAGTGTGCTTGAAGAGGTTGTATGGGCGGTCACTTCTTGTCTCACTCAAGTGTGTCTTAAGGTTATATTAGGTAGAGGTCTTATGGTAATGAAATGACATGTGTTCTTTTAAAGTTAAGCATGGATTGTATATGGACATATGTTGAGTATATGTATGGTTGGCTATGGTCTTATATGTTAATGTTGACTTGCATTATGTCTATTATGTGGGTATTGTCTTATATGTGGATGATGACTTGAAATGTGTCTCTTATAATTGTGATATGAAGGTTTTATCAAAAATGGCATGAAAGCACATATTTCAAATAAATGTCCCTTTTGGCATGTTTTTGCATGGTCTCCATACTTAGTACTTAATTGTGCTAACCCCTTTCTTCCCCTTTTGGACTAAAGTGTAGGGATTTGGAGATGATGACATGTCATGGCTTTGATAGGTTTCTAAGTGTTGAAGATGAAGACTTGGTGAGTCCTCATAGATTCGAGGACAATACCCAATATGTTCTTTTATGTCTTTTTAGTTTTGTTTAAGTTGTGTACGGGATTAGTCCCGAATTTTGTACTCTAAAGTATTAGATGGTTTGAGACATCATGTATAAAGTCTAGAAAGTCTTCCGCTTGCTATTTTTTTTTATGCAATGTTTTCTTGGTAAAGAAAGTTTTAAATTCCTTATGGTTTTAGTGTCTATGCGATGAATGAATGCTAAGAGGCTTGTATTAGACCTCTTCGAGGTCGAGTACGCCGGTTACGACTAGGGGGTGCTCCCGGGTCGTGACAATTGGTATGGCCTTACCAATAGAAGCTACCATGCAAAGCACCTTATTGTGCGTAGTTCAAGCTAATCATTGAAAGGGTACTATTTCTCAATCCAAGGCTATCCATGAGATCTACTAGCTCAAGCTACCATGAAATTGTCTTGTCTTTACCAAGGCAAGGTTCATGAAGGGATCTCATAGCACTACTTCAAGCTACCATGGATAAAGCATCTCATCATGCTCACCCAAGCTAAGTCTTATCTATCCTAGTTCATAAATGCTTTGATTCATTTTAGGTGAGCAGGCATTTCAACCTAGAATCATTCTATGTAAGAAAACCTTTCACATTTATACATTCATAGAGTAAATCATGTGGGTAAATCCCTTCCACGTCAATTCTATCTAATAATCAACATTCATCATATAAGCTTTACTCTAAAACCCTACTAATCATACTTCATCATATAAACTTTACTCTCAAAGCCCTAATAACCATAATTCATCAAACATGCCTTGGTCTCAAGACAATTCTAACCTCAAAGCCTACAAGTTCTAATTCATTATGTATACTTGATCTCAATCAACTCATGTCTATAAGCTTTACTTTCAAGCAATGCATGTATATATGCTTCACTCTCAAGCAATTCATGTCTATAAGCTTCACTCTCAAGCATTCTACAATGTATTTCATCAATCCTAGAAGAATACATCTAATTCCTCAATTTCCCCTTTCACAGCATAAAACCCACTTACATCAATTTCATCTTTCTATACATGGATTAGACATGGGTACATGTTAATTTATCATATAAACATGTAATTCTATCAATTCAATCATAAACAATTATAATCCACTCAATTGGATCAAAACCCATAACATTAGAAGAAACCCTAACTAGAATTGGGGAATTCGTCTTCTAAATTGGGGAAATCATAGGGGCTCCATGGATGAAAAGCCATCATACCTTGATAACAAATCCCACAATTTCTTGAGGAATGGAGACTTGAGCTTGATCCTAGCTCCAACTCTTTCTTCTTCGTCAAGTTCTAGAGAGAGAAATATTTGAGAGAAGAACTTTGGGATGTCTTTTGGGGTTTTGGAAATAATGACTTGAATGGTGAGTTTAAAGGGTTAAAATCACTTGTGTACTAGGCTTGGGTAAAACAACCTAATTTTATTCTAATGAAAACTGGAAAGACCCAATTTACCCTCCACTTAACAGTGGTCTGCAACCCTTCACGAGGGGCTCCACGAGTCGTGGTGCCTACCACGAGCCGTGGTCTCTCTCGTGGTCACCAACTAGTGGCTTGGAAGCCACTCCTTGACCCCTAAAAGACTAAGGCACCTTCACGACCTCTCCCACGGCCCGTCAAGGTCTTCACGAGCCATCTAGTGGCTCATGGGGAGGGGGCCAACTTGGGGCAGCTTGGTGAAGATTCACCACCACGAGCGGTCCCACGATCCATGGTGACCACCACGAGCCATCAAGGATCTTGTAGGAGGTGGGAAGCCTATGGTTGTCTACTGCCTATGGTCTACGGGCACCACCATGACTCGTGGTGCCCTTCACAACTCGTGGGAGCATCCATAAAGGGTGCCAAGGATAAAATCTCTTGTCCATGCCTTGCACTTGGCTCCTAGCTTGGCCTACTAGATTCCGAGGTGTTACAATTCTTCTCAGAGTTTTTCTTAATCCGGGGTCGTAGGGGTCAATGGATTGCCTTTAATCCATGTATTTAGCATACCTGTAGAAAATAAAAACAAAACAAAACATAAATCATGAAATAATTGAATAAAGTTCAATAACAAAATTAGTCTAATCTAAAAGCCTTATTCCTTGCCAACGACGCCAAAATTTGATACGCCCAAATTACACCTCTCTAGAGAAGTATAAGCAGTTGTTGTCAAATAAAGAACCTAACTGAGGTAAGGGTCGATCCCACGAGGAATATGGTCTAGACTTAGGCTAATTTATTGTTTATTGTACTTTTAGTCATCTTATTTCCATAAAAAGGGGGGATTTTAAACACAATATAATTGTTGATTGATTTGTAGTAACGAGTAACAAGTAACAGGATTCACAGTTTGTATTATCAATATGATATGAAACTAGGGCATATGTGTTCCCCATAAGTTCTTAATGCAGTAATCTTAATAATAGTAACTCTTTCCTAGTGTTAACATGCAAGGTTGGTAAGTTAGGCATCTCCTAAGTGATTGATCGTCCAAGTAGGGAATTTTACCACGCAACTTGGTCGGTCTACGAGTGTATGCTTTACTAACCCTTACCTGTAACCCCATATTAGCCCTCGTGTATTTGGGTCAGGCTATTAGATAGCGCATTATCATGCTAAATCTCCATCATTTAACCTCTTTCTCATTGATTACTTCCTTGGTCAGGCAAGTAGGAATGAGGCGAGTTCTAAAGTTGCACACCGTTAAAAGCATTCAAAACGAAGAGACTAACAATACATGCATAAACACTATTTGAGCATTACTTAATTATTAGCTTTACGTTGTTAATTACTCATGGTTCCCACAACCCTGGTTGTGGATTTAGTTATCATGCTTGAGAATTCACAATTCATATTAGAGTTAATAACAGAAATCCTGAACTTACAATTAGAATAGATGAAATTCGAAATCTTGAATTGAAGAACAAATGCAAATTTCATAAACCAAACTTCAAGAATTAAATTCCTAAAGTGTTTGTAAAATAATTCTCAAAGCCAAAACAAAGTATCTCAAAACGTCTAACAACCCAAAAATGAAAATTATAACTAATATTTATTGAAAACAAATCCTAAACCAAGTAGGAAAAGGAAGACTTAAGGAAATTTGACTTGGGCAGTGTCATCTACGGTTGGCAACCTACGACTCGTCGTAGAGATAACGGCTCGTAAGTGTCTTCCGTCAGTCAACAGTTAATCAAATCTCTAGTGAGTTCCACCTATGGGCATGACTTATGGCTCGTAAGTCTAAGCAAGGCCCGACTTGTTCATCCGTCGTTCATGTGCTGGAAGTCATCCTTTCTGAAGTTTTCTATGACTCCACATGTATGGCTCATAGTAGTAACTACAGCTCGTTGATATGCTATCATTATTCCATACTTAACTCCAATTCTCAGCACTTCAACCTACGGCTCGTCGAAGAAATAACGGCTCGTAAATCTAGTCGCCTGTCACCAAAATCCTTCTGTTGCAACACTTTTAACACCAGCTGCTCCAAAACCTATTTTCTGTAAAATAAAACCAAAATACCATCACATATAATAACAAAATGCCTAAGACTCATGCATAGCTCTAATTTTAATGCATCAAAAGTACCGTAATTTCAAGGTACATCAAAGGTATGAGTGAAGACATCAATGAAAGAGTTTGTGTTGTAAAAGGGGCCTTTTCCAGAGTTTGGGTCATAGAACTATCGGTTACCATGCTATAGCGAGAGGAAGCTCGCTATAGTAGAGTGTGAAGACCGCTATAGTGAGATAAGTGTTGCCATAAAGTGTCGCTTTAGGAACTTAACCACACAAATTCCCCTAAGAAATCTCTCTCAAAATATCTCTCCCCATCCCTCAAGGTATTGAAAATGGTAAAATAATGAAAATGGGAAAGAAGTTTTGTGACAAAGAGAGCTACTAGCGAAACAGCAAGTCCAAAAAAATATCAATAGTAAAAACATGGGTTTGGTCCTCAAAACTTATTTGAAAACCTGTATACATGATCCAATAGTGCAAATTGATTATAAAACATGTTCCGAAGCCAATGGAATAATAAATTTTTTAGAAAAAAATAATTTACTTAAAATTACCCCTCGGGACGCTTTTAGGAGTTTCATCCTATGCTCATTCCACACAATTAAAAGTCGGGATCCAAACTAACCCTTTACTAGCCTAAATTTGACATTCTCCCGGAACTGACAAAATCACCACCCAACACTCAGATCTCGAAATGTTGACTAAATCAACTCTCTCAAAATGAATCACCGAAAAAACCGCTAAAATCACTCCCCCAACACTTTGGGAACCATGCCAACCAACCCTTCATCACAAATAAAGCATAACACAACTATGGAGAAGGGCAAAATAATTCTTTTATAGAAAAAGTTAAAAAAAAATATGAAACTGGATATCACAACTAGGTACTTGGGAAATGGAAAACGTTTTTGTAAATAAAGATAAGATGGATTTTATTATTTATTTATCTTTATCACATATTCTCTTTAAAAAATCTACAAAATAAGGAATGGATGGTAAGTGTTCGCCTATCGAATTAGAATCGACTAGGTATCCACATGATCCAATAATTTAAATTGTAATAGGTAATAAAAGTGGGCTCGCATTTTGAGAGAACGACGAGAAGCATATGATTGCACCGCAAATTAAAAGGACAAAACATAGATGTCAATGGGGCCCAAAGAGTTCTTTTGAATTAGCAACGTAAGTAATCAATCTCCCTGCCATAAGACAATCGCGACAAATGTATGAGAGTCAAAAGTCTCATCACTAATGTCTCTTTGACCGCCAAGAAAATACAAAAAGAAAACCATCTTTCATCCCAAAAAGAAAAAATAATTCATTCCTTTTTTTCATGTCACATTTCACTTTATAAAATTAAATGGACTAATTTTTAAAGTTTATTAAATTATTTTAATTTAATAAATTAAATTTTAAATTTAAATATTAAAATTTTATAAAAATATTATAACTTATTATATTTTACATTAATATTATAAAAATTTAGATTAAATATCATTTTAAAATTCATATAATTTAATTCTCAAAAAGTAATATAGGGGATTAAAAAAATACAGGGAATAATTATTATTACTCTGTTGCTGTTCTCACTAATAATTTTCCAAACTTAGACTGGGGTTGTCACTTTAAACGAGGGCTCCTCTTAGTTGAATTTCTAGGAACTTTTTCTTTTGATAGCACCGTTAATTGACAATCATGCCCCTACAACCTTTTCATTTTTTAGTGTTCTTAGAATCCATTTGATAAAATTATTTTCATTCATTCGTTTTTAATTTATTTAATTTTTTTTAATTGATTTACTTTTTAAATTTCATTTTAATGAAACTATTTTCTTAATTTTAATTTTCACATGATATGATTAAAAATAAAAGATTAAAGAATTGATATATTTTAAATTAAGATTAGAAGATTATTTTTTTTTTGTTTTCTTAAATGTCATGTCAAGTTAAAATATTTCAAACAAATTAAAATGGAGTTTAAAAATAACTTTTTCTCTTTAAAAAATAGCATTTAAATAAATATTTCTAAATATATGTGATTGTATTTTGAATTTAGACAACAACTTATAACTTTTTTTTCAACTCACTTTTCACTTTTAAAATTATATTCACATACATTAAGCATGAACATTATTCCAAGTAAGCTTCAACACCGGCTGCCCTTCTATTTTATCGGGAGGAACGAGCCCAGGCACCTCCCATATTTTTTGTTACAAATATTCTATTTTAAACTTCAACTTCAAAAGTTCAAAATAAAATAAAAATATTTAAAATTTATAGTATAACGCCTACTTATCCTTCCAATCAATTTTAGTGATACAAGTAAGCTAAAATTATCAAGGTTTATTGACTAATAAATCATTTTAAATTATTAGAGTCATGATCATAGTTAGTTATCTTATTTAAATTGTACTAGTGACATGTTATTGAGCGAATAAGTCAATATTTGGCTATATTTTTATTGTGATATTAAATTTACTTAATACAAGATTATCCACAACAAAATTTAATAAAAAATATCAAAGATGAAATGAGGCAGCAATCAACATTATTTAAACTATGTTTTATTGTAAATCACAAATTTAAATTTAAAAAGTGTATGGATTTTCAATAAATAAAAAAAGAACAAAAATGAAAAAAAAAAACAGTAATAATATATATAATATTTTATGAGTAAAATTCAAAAATGATATAACAAATGCAAATTTTACCCAACTTTTACGGAAATGAGTAAAAAAAATAAACTACTTTTGGTATAGTCTAGCTCAAAATAGGATTGAATGGAAAATGAAACGTTTTTATGAGGGAACATAATTAATACTCCATTTGTCCTTAATTATTTGTCCACTTTTGAATTGACACACATATTAAAAAAACAATTATTGACATAGTGAGTTTACTATTTCACCCCAACTAATTATGAAGTGAATGAATTAAAAATTTAAGATTTTCAAGAAATTATACCTTTTTCAAAGTAATTAATTGAGGATATAATATGTAAAATTATTTTGTCATTTCTTAATTTGTCAAAATGGACAAGTAATTATGAACAACTATAAAAAGAAAAATAGACATATAATTAGGGACAGAGAGAGTATTAGGTGGGGTGATTTTTCCTTTAATAAAAAAGGAAAAGAGCATTAATGATTTAAATTGAAAAATTTGCTAGTTTAATTTTATGGAAAAAATAGTTAATAGGGGCAAAAGAGTCGTTATGATGAGATAAGAATAAAGTGGCATGTTTCTTAATTGAGAAATTAAGAAATTTACTCATGGGGGGTTTGAGTGTTTGACTACTGCTTCTTTCTACTCCATTTCTATCAACCTTTTCTCTCTCAAAAAAATCAATCTGCCGTTTCTCATTTGACTCTCCTCTCTCTTTAGGGTTTCTTAGCTCATCGAAACGTTAAACCTTACAATACTTCAAACATCAATCAATACAATTTGCTGAAGCACGCAATTTTTCAAGGTTCGTTTTCTATGAATTGATAATTTAGTTTGTTATTATGAATCCTTGTTGTTGTTGCCAAAGATCTTTGTGTTTGCTGTTTAGATGAGTTTATTATTATTTTTGCTTTTCCAAGAAAAAAAACACAATTTCTACTGGATCATCCTATTCAATTTGAATGTCAAATTCAGAAGAACAATTTTGGCCTTTTCTTTTATTGTTTTGAAAATTCACAGCTTATATGTTTAATGCCAGTATGTTGTTATTGATTGCGTATCACCTTTTGTTTTGTTGGAATTTAGATAATTTTATTTATTTAGTATATCCGTTTGTTCGCTTGTTGATTTTTTGCCTCATGTGTTTGGAACCTAGGAAGTTATGTTTATATTGGAATTATGTAATTCTCTAGATTTATAATTCGTAAAACATGAAGGTTAAATTGAAATTGAGTTGTGTGGTCGTATTTTGCGATTGAATTGTAAGTTTGTTTATGCTACTGATTTGGCAGGACTGTATAAACAACAAAGATGGGTTGTTTCACAGTTTTAAAAAGTAAGAAGAAGAAGTCTGAACAGAGTATTCACATCAAACGTGTGAATCCTCAGGAACATTCTCCTACTGCATTGCCCGAGCCTCAAGTGCAGACACGGTCGTTGCAGTCGGCACCTCCAAGTTTTAGAACTAGAGTAAAACCTGTACAGTCGAGTAATAGAGTTACAAGCAGTAGGGCGCGGGCACTTTCTGCCCCATCTAGCCTGGACGCAGCAGAACAAGATGCGCTAGCATCAAATGAATGTGAGGAACATGATGAGTTCAAGAGTCGTATTGGTTCAATCAAGGAGTACCAATCACCAAGTCCTCAGCCTCTTCCTCTTCCATCTCCACAGAGTGCCGCTGCCACTCTCAAGACTATGGGAAGCTTTAAAGTTGGCAATGCCAGCGGTCCTTTAAATGCCTCTGGACCCCTGCCACTGCCTCCTACACTGCCTCCTACACTGCCTTCAACATTGCCTTCTACTGGAGCGCTCAGGAACTTCTCATTTGAAGAACTTGCTGCTGCCTGCCACCACTTCTCTCCTGAACGGTGTATGTCAGAAGGTCTCTCGTCTGTTATTTACAGAGCTTCTTTTGGAGATGATGCAACTGGTACAAAGAAGCTTGAAGCCACTCTAACCCGGCTTCATCCTTCTTCGCAGGTATGAATTATTGACTTTGAATTATCTTGCATACGTACTTATCATTTTTTGGCTCCCCTCTCTTTTTTCCTTTTGATTGGGTGAGGAGGGGGTCGGCATCTTTTTTCTGATTGCCATGTGATATCTAATATTAGGAAGGCTCATACTTTGGCTAGATTAGTGGTTTTGTTTCTTCATCATCTCACATATGTAATTTTAGAGAAGCAAGGTTGCTATCCAGAGGTTGAATTTCTGGGATGCAACTCCTGCGTCACACTGTATTGAAAATTTTCATTTGTAGATCATGTCAGGGAAAAAATGGTCTGAGTTTCTTGGTTTTAATTTAGGATACAATTTGGCAGGTTACTTGCTTCTACAATTCTTTATGAGTTTTGTAAGAGTCACTATCTTTTGGCTTTTCAGGGGTTGAAGGAATTTGTGACTGAGGTGAACACACTAGCTTCTTTGCAACATCCATCACTTTGTAAACTGATTGGTTTTCATGCACGGGAAGGTTCCGAGCACAGAATGTTGGTTTATGAAAGGCTTTTTCATGGAAGCTTAGACCGGCTTTTGTTTGGGAGGTCCGATGGTCCCCCGATAGACTGGAATACTCGAACGAAAATTGCTTTATGTGCTGCTCAAGGTCTCACATTCCTGCATGAGGAAGGACCTTTTCAGGTGGCAATGCTGCTTCCTAAACCTGTAGTCTAATCATGGTTGCCTTCATTTTCTCTATGCAACCTTGTTTTACTCCATGTTACCTTTGTGTCTCTTTATTGAGGAATCTCCATTTTTTTATATAGGGGTAGGCCTATATATTGCTAAGTTTTTTATTTCCTGTGACAGGCAATGTTCCATGAATTTTCCACTGCAAATATACAAATTGATAAGGATTGCAGTGCAAAGCTCTCGGGATATGGATGCATTACTCATATACAAGAGACAGACATATCATGCAGTTCAGCTGTAAGTTCTCCTATGTTAACAGTTGCTGAACACTCATCTCTCTCTCTCTCTGTTATACACCCTGGTCTTAAAAGTTCCACTAACAATCGGGGTCGCCTAGTAGTTGCCTGGGCATAGTGACCAGTGTGATATCAGCATATCCTGTGTACTACACCACTAATTGGTAGTGTATATGAATAGGATCTTTGCAACTATGCAGGTCCTGTGTAATAGTTGAGGCTCATGTTTATTGGATGTGGTTCTTAATAGCTGCATATAGCCATGGTTTGTGTCCCATTTGGCCATAAAAATTGTTTCACTAGTTCAACTTGAACCTGAAATAAACCAAAGTTTGTGATTTTACTATTTTGTCCATTATATTATCTCCAACTTGAAATAGAGAATTTGATATCGAAAAACTTGTTTGAGGAGTATTTCAAGTGAAATAATAGTTCACTGACAAAACATGACTTCAACTTCCAAATTCAACTGGAAGTCATGATTAAATATGACTTTGACTTCCAAATTTTATTTATTTTTTCAATGTAAACTTCAATTACTTCTTTCTTTTTTCAACTTCAACCAAATATTGTCCCAACTCCTACCTAGTATTTGCTCGATGTATATTTCATCTTTGTGAATTTTAAAAGAAAAAGAGGTATTTGTGCCACTCGCTAGGTCTAATTGGCATTTTAGCATGTGTTCTGCTTGAAGTTGTTCACACTCTGTGACCTCTTCAAAGATCCTAGAACTTTCTTGTTAATACTATTGAGTTTTTCAGGCCCTGGCAAATCTCTCTGAGGAGACTCTGGAGCGAGGATTGGTAACTCCGAAGAGCAATGTTTGGAGTTTTGGGATTGTTCTTCTTGAGCTGCTGACTGGCCGGAAGAATTTTGACAGTCGGCATCCAAAGGAAGAGAGGAATTTAGTGAAGTGGAGCAGGCCTTTCCTAGCTGATGACGGTAGATTATCGCTAATCATGGACCCTCAGTTAAAAGGTCGGTTCCCTGCCAAAGCAGCAAGAACAGTGGCTGATATTGCTCAAAGATGTCTGCAAAAGGATCCATCTGAAAGGCCCACCATGAGAACTGTAGTGGAGCAACTCAAGGCTGTACAAGTGATGAAGTACCCTTCTAGGTTTCCTCTTCAAGAGCCAAGGGCAGTTGGTGTAAAACACATGTCAAAGTCTCCGAGCCTAAATGGAATCATTACCCCAACATCAAGATTGAGCTTCTCCCCTTCTCCACCAACCCACCCTTTATCTATTTCTCCGACAAGGACAGCTGCTCCACTGCTGTCTCTACCTTCATGTTCCTCCATCCTCTCTATGGAGGACTTTGATCGATTGGAAAACCGAAGGCCATCATCTTCATCTGTTCGGAGGTCTAGTGTCGAAGGATTTTGATCGATTGTAGAGCATTTTTTTCTTCAAATTGCTTTTTTTCTTTTTTGGGCCCTTCCCTTTTGACAAGTGATTACATGAAAAGATATAGAAGATAAGCACATGGTTTTCCACCTTCCCTTTCCTCATGGAAGAAGATATGGGGAACGCTGTTTTGTAAATATGGTATCTATTTGGTTTAAGTAGTGTTCCCTAATCGAGATCCTGAGGGAGATATTAATGTTGCTTTTTATCGTTAATCTTGTTTGCATACAACCGCCGCTGCCTGGAAAAGAAATAGAAAAAGGAAAAAGAAAAGAGGAGAAGATTGGAAAATCCAGGTTAGGTGCTGTAAAAGAACGTAATTTGCACAAGAACGGTATCTTAAAGAGCAATTGTTGTTTCAGTGCTGTAAAAGAAGGTAATTTGG
This sequence comes from Solanum commersonii, assembly GCA_029007595.1. Taxonomy (NCBI): domain Eukaryota; kingdom Viridiplantae; phylum Streptophyta; class Magnoliopsida; order Solanales; family Solanaceae; genus Solanum; species Solanum commersonii. Next base: position 9,563,663 of record JAJTWQ010000006.1, read on the forward strand.
ATAATAAGGTATCTCAAAGGGTATTTAACAAGAATTTTGCGATAGGCAGGAAAAGAGATGTTTTCAGCTTGACAGCAATGAGGGCTGGTGCAAGCATGCTACTGCTGTATCTTTTGAAGGGGAGTATTAGTGGAATTGGTAAAGTTGTTGCCATGAGTTCAATTTGTGGAAAGTCTCTCGTAGAAATGCAGCGTGGTGTTGCGTACAATAGACCCATAGCGAAAACTTAGTGCACCGAGCTATCTTTTATTTGTAAGCTGGTACTGTGGTGAATGTTCAAGAGTCCTTGTATCATTAAGTTTCTAAAACTTGGAAAAACAGGACCATTAACAAGGTGAGGAAGCAATACATCTCAATTTTCAATTTCAGCAGATGAGACAGTAATTGCAGCAATTTTCCTATACTACAGTAAATAACTAAAAACCTCTTTACAACAAAGCTTGCCATCAAAATAAACTAAGAATTAATTCAAACAAGTTCGAGTCAATTATATGAATCCTCAATTCGAAATCTCATCCCCAGGCGAATATACCTCGGTTTATTTCTTCTCGCCACCCCACATTTCAGTGCTAAACCATACAAGTAACAAGCATTCAATATCATTGCTTTTTGATTCAGCTCATTGATTAACAAGTTAAATGGAACTTTACTAGGAGACTTTCCATCTTTCATCATAAGAACAAAAACTAACAACGCCTTCTCAACTTCTCCCTCCAAACAAAGTACACGAATGAGATTAGAGAAGGTGAATGCCTTGGGAGAATACCCAATTCTAACAATCTCATACAAATTCTCCAGTGCTTTATCCAGCTTGTTACCACTACAAAAAGCTTCAATAACCAGCTCATAACCAACAGGGTCTACAACCAGTTTTCGGCTCCGCATTTTTACAAACACTTGATATGCATCTTGTAAGAGTTCTTTCTGTTTCCTAGATAGCCTGCATAACCCTCTCAACAAGGTATTCATCATCCTCTCATCAACCCCAAATTCAAGTTTCAACATCTCCTTGTAAATCGATAAAGCAGCTTCAATTTTCCCCCATTTCAACAACCCATGTAACAATGTGCTGTAAGTGATATGATCAGGCATACATTTTTCCTCTTTCATTTTCCTCAACAAACCAATCCCATCTAAAGGTCTGCCTTCTTTAAAATACCCATTAAACAGAGTATTGTAAGTAACTACATTAGGGGTCAACCCCATTTCCATAGCTTCTTCAAGCAATTCCAATGCCTCATTGGACCTACCCACCTTACAGAAACCATCCATAACAGCAGTATAAGTATACAGATCAGGTTTTATCTTAGATTTCTTGATATTCATAAGCAAGTCATAGGCTTCCTCTACTCTACCAAGAAAACAAAGACCTTTAAGCAAGCAATTGTAAGTATGAATTGTGGGTTCACATCCAATTTGACCCATAACATCAAAAACCTGATGGGCTTGTTGTAATTTTCCAGCTTTGCAGAATGAATTGATGAGAGTTGTAAAAGTTTCAACTTTTGGTTGAAACCCATGTTCCAACATGTGACCTAAAATGGATTTGGCTGTTTCAGGGTCATCTTTTTTGCAGTACAAATTGACCCAAATTGAGTATGTGTATTCATTGGGTGTCAATGCATAAAATGATGAAGATGAGGTCAGTTTCAAAGCTAGCTCAAACTCATCTTCTAAAACTAATGATGTAAGTTGATGATTGAAATCAGATATGGTTTGAAACCCACCATTTTTTGAAGCTTGAACAACATCTGGATTAAAAGTATCAAGAAATAGAGGAGTGCAAGTTTTTTTGTGAGCAAAGTGAATCTGGGTTCCATTTTTGTTTAGAGAAATGGATAGTAGAGGCGTAACAGAGAAAACCAGGTGTTGCTGGCTAGGGGAGAGAGCTGAACAAGGCATAGCAGTTTAGCAAATAGCAAAAACTTTGAGCAATTTACAAGACTTTTATTAAAATAACTTAAATACACAACTTTAAGTTCCTTATTATTTATTTTTCCCTACTTTTTAAAAAAATTACTTTTTTTTTTTTTTTTTTGATTTGCACCGGGTGTCCGAGTCTCTTTGAGCCCCGACTAATCCCAGGGGTGCACAGGCCCTCGGCAATTACTTAAATCCCTTATTTCACTTACATATCAAATCTGTCAGATACATGATTATTTTTTACCTCCCACGTTTCACCACTCCCTATGTCACTCCTTGTTTTTCTCCCTAAATTCACTCCAATATTTTTTCAGTTACAGATCATTATCCCAAATTGATTTTCAAAAATTTTCTCTCTCAAGCCAACCCTTTTCAAAGTTTGTCTTCTCCGTCCTCTCTCCCAAAGTCAGCCATTGTAGCGTACATCTTCTTCCTTCGACTTTCATTTTGTTTCGATTTCTTCTTCTTGATACATATGAATCCTGATCCTACATCAAATCTTTCTAATTCTAATCGAACAATATACGACTCTGATGATGAAAATTGGACAGAAATTAGATCAAAAAGTTTGCATGACCCATTAAACTTGATTAATCAGTCGACCAAAGATGTGCCAAAATCATCTAAACCAAAGGTTGCAAACCCCCCCCCCCCCCCCAAAAAAAAAGGGGAAGAAAAGCAGCACCCGCTATTTCCAGACCTGCATTGTCTAGAGTATGTGTTTTTAATCTTTATTAAACTTGTTTGTGATTTGTATTGCGTTTGATATCTTAGACTGAAATTGACTGATACATTAATTGGATGTGTTATATTATTTATTGTGTTAAATCATGATACATTCAAAAACCCTACCTTAGTTTGATACATATTGATTTGAGATTTAGTCGAAACTTATAAAACCCTTATTTTATATGTGTATAAAAAAAATGATACATGACAAACCCCAATATGAAAAAGAGACTTGTCAAATTTAACAAAAAAGTCGTTGATGTATCAGTTATGGCATCCTTTTGTATAATGTATCAAGTTTTATAATACGATTCTGTTGAAGTCTGGTAACATGTATTTTTCTATGTATCAACTTGTTTTTATTACGTACCATTACTTGTTGTGTAGTGTGATTTGGTGTTTTTATTTATGTATCATAAGATATCATTATAAATAGTAGCTGGTCATTTTGCAGTCAATCAAATATGTTATAAAAAAGGCACCATTAATAATATATCATACAGGGCTTCCTTCTGTGTAATGTATCAAGTTTTATAATACGATTCTGTTAAAGTCTGGTAGCATATATTTTTCTATGTATCAATTTGTTTTTATTATGTATTAATTACTTGTTGTGTAGTGTGATTTGGTGTTTTTATTTAGTATAATTTTCTTTTTCATTTTGCAGTCAATCAAATATGTTATAAAAAAGGTACCAACACATGCCATAAGGTTTGGTGTCCCTTTTAACACAAATTTTTTGGAGGAGTTCCAGAAGTCTATAGGGGATGATGTAATTGAACTATTTAGAGCTACAATTTTTGGACCCTATTTAGACATTCCTAAATGTAATTTTCAGGGTCAAATCAGTAAATGTTTGTTGTTGTTAGAATTGGAACAAGGCAACTCAAAGGTGTTGCATATTAGGCATGCAAACGGGGGTATCTTGAAATTTGGTATCAAAGAATTTGTAATAATAACTGGTCTTAAATGTAAAGGCAATACCAAAGACTTTGAATACCCAGAATCAACTCCCTGTAGGCTATTCCAAAAATATTTTCCTGGTGCAGTTAAAAGTGTAAGCAAGAATCATCTAGTCCAATGATTTCTGATGGGCAACTGGGAGAATAATCAGGATGCACTCCAGATGTTTATCCTGTACTTTCTCCATACATTCATTTTGGCTCAAACTGGTGATTCTTCAATATTTGTTAACGAATTCTTAATGGTTGAAGATGGTAGATATCAAGTATATCCTTGGGGACAGATTGCATTCACAAAGCTCATGGATTCACTCCGACAGGATTTCAATCTTAGCAAACAGTTGTATTGGTTATATGGAATGCCTTATTCACTTAACGTATGGACATATGAATTTTCATCCCAATTAAATCCTGAAATTGCTGTCAAAGAACAGAATGTCATCCCTAGAATTTGCAATTGGAGGGTTGTGGCTTTAAAGCCAAAGTTTGAAATGCTTATGACTAGCATTTTTCAAGAGGTAACATTGAATCCCATTTTATATTACATTTCATACATAATTAAGTATATAGTTGTAAGGTTGCAAGTTTGTCTTTTTAAAATTATTTTTTTCTATGTTAGAATACATAATTTTATCTCTTAATATTAAAAAAAAAATTATTTTTTCAGAATGCATGTTCAAACATTGTGCCAACACCGGAGGAACTTGCAGCTTTTGATTTACCTGAAGATGAACATGACCCTCCTTCTTCACCCACACAATATTTATCAATCCCAAGATAGTTCAATCGAATGACATTGTTGATTTCGATGATTTCTCCACAAGACCTCCTGAACAGTTGTTAAGGAGATCATCTAGAGTGTCTGATACATCATCTCCACCACCATCAAAAAGAAGAAAGAAAGTGGATACACCTAAAACAAAGGTGTCAGAACCCAGTCAGCCAGATCAGTCCAATGTGTCATTAAATTAGCCATTTTCTATTCTAGATGGTCCGCCGACACCGGCTGCTAATGTACACGGTTTTGCAAGTGCTCAAAAAGTCAACTACGTAATTCTAGATATTGAAGAATTGAAAGATCATTTGAAGAATTACGTAAGTAATTATTTCGATTTTATTATTTTTTCTTTATATTGACTCTAATTGTAGTTGTTTTTTTATAATTTTTTGATAGGTTGACAAGAAATTTGAGGAACTTGTAATCTTGATAAAGGAAAACCACTCGCAGTTGATGCTATCTTGACACAAGGAAAACAACAGAGTTGATCCTCAATCAAGCAATAAACAAGCATCTTCACATATACGGACTGATCTTGCTGACATAGTTGGTGTAGCTGATTTTGAGGTTGGTGTATCTGTTAATGAGGGTGGACATCAAGTTAATGTCAATGCAGAGGTATGTATCTGATACATTGTTTGTAATTGTCGTTATACCTCATACATTAAGTACATATTAAGAATCATAATCATATGTATTAGCACATATAGATCATATATATAGTTAAGGTGATTCACCGAATCTTCTATCTCATTAGTCAGTTATATATTTCAACTTTATATTCATCATTTATGTTAAATAATGTTTCAGTAACAATTATGTTAACACCTTTTTTATTATTAAAAATTCAAATATAGATTGATCATACTATCAGTAACCAACAAAAAATGAAGCGTGTTTCAGAGCTTCAGCCTATATATGAAAGTACTCTTGTTGATACTGAAGCAAATGATCCTAAGAAAGTATCGGTATGATCAAAACTTTAAACATTACAATTTTCTTTGATACATTATCCTCTTTTATATATATATATCATACATAATTAGTATAATGGATAACTGATACATACAACATGCTTATATTCAGGATGATGAAGCACAGCAAGCCCCACAAGCTTTAAATGAAGTAAACATGGATGAAGATGGTGCTGACACTGTTCAACACAACATTCGTCATTGTATGCCTTTTAGAATAACAGTTGATACAACGGTATATTTATCAATTATGCATCATGACACTAATATTCATTATATGCAATGATACTAAAAAAAATATAATATTTTCTAATACAGGATTCTTCCACATCAACAACAATATCGCCCTCAAATCAAGCAGCAATAGATGCACTTGTATCCGATCTAGGAAAAGTTCCTATTCCTGCTAAACCATTGTGTGTTTACAATTCACAGAATTTAACTGGCAGTCATGATTTATTGTCTGATAGTCAATTACCCACTGATATTTCAACCACTGAAATTGTTATTAGAAGTCATTCAAAGACTCATGCACCTAGAAACAGGATGCCTTCAAGAATTATTCAATCTTCATACGTGACTTCTTTTGGGTCAAGTGATAAGGGAAAACAAAAATTGGATGACAATGTTCGTTTGTATTTTCCATTTGAAGAATGTGGGATTACATATCAACCTTCGTCTAAACTAATTGATGAGTATATGCAGTGGTTAACCAAGGGGCTTCTCAAAAATCATGCCAATAAGTAAGTTTTATACATATATTTTGTAAATGTTTGGATTAACTTATTTTGATGTAACCAATTGATAATACAAATATTATCACAGGAAACCATCGGAGGATAAATACAAATCAAAAGCCTCTTCTTTTGAATTTGAGATGATAGATTTTATTGTTGCATTTCCAATTAACAAGAACTAATTCTATGCCATGTCACAACCAAACAAATATTGGACTGATCAGGTAAAATTCTTAATGAAACAATTTAAGCATGTATCAGATACATTGATATAGAACAACATGCTACAAAAAATCATATTAGATACAATAAAATAAACTATCAAATTAGTATTTGTTTAGATTATCATTTAATGTATCAATTCTATCATAGACCTTTTTTACAAGTTTCTAATTTCGTTTATCATGTTTTTTATAGCATATCGATGTTGTTTTTTACTACCTCCGTAAAAAATCAAAACTCCACAGCATGAATCAATATAGATACACAACATCCAACTACTTGTTCATCTCACACATCAAAAATACCTATGAAAGGTATTACCTGGCTAATGATGATGATCTTATTAGTACCCAAGAACACATTGATCGCGCTTCAGCTGTATCTGTATATGAGAGGTCAATCAATAATATTATCAAAGGTTTTGAAATCCCAGCTGCTTTACCATGGCATCTTGTAGACGATGTTTACATCCCGGTTAATTGTGGTGGACAATTTCATTGGGTACTGGCTGTTGTTGAACTGAAAAACAGAGTGATAAGGGTGTATGACTCTTCATTAGGCTCAAGGAAAAAAACAATTCCGCACGAGATAAAATTGTTGTCTAAAATGCTTCCTTCTTACCTCATGGACAGTGGATTCTTTGAAAAAACTGAGTGAACAAACTTTGTTGATTGTGATGCGTACAAGGACAATAATTCTGGTTCACTTATGGAAGCACAAGTTCCTTTCATGGTTGAATTTTCCCAAGACATTATGCAACAAAAGAGTGTCAGCTTGTAAGTATTGTGCTTTTATTGTTTTTGAATCATGTATGATTTAAGTTTATAACTGATATTTTGCATTTTTGTAGAGACTGTGGATTATATGTTGCTACATTTGCGGAGTATCTAAGCGACCAAATCAAAACATCATTAGTTGATTTTCTTCTTGAGTACCTACGCAAAAGATATGGAGCATTGTTGTGGAGTTATGACAGCGAGAAGGCTAAGGGTGCATACGTTATTGAGAATGATGATCCACCAAAACCTAAGAGTGTAGTCACACAACCCCCAGAAGAAGATTTGGTTTATGTAGTGTAGTAATTAAGTATCTATGCATAGACAAATTTTTTTAATCCTTTTGACAATTTCACTCATGTTTTAGTTTGTTTTGATACTGTATGGACCAATATACTTTGCTTATAAAAAGTTAAATTTCAGACACATTATTGCATTACATAAAGAAAAAGTGCAGTATATAACATATATAGTAGCTGATACATGTTTTCATTGTTATTATGTATCTTCTAAGTAATCAGATATAATAACATATTACTAACAAATAGATTTTTGAAACTTTAACGTATATGATTCATTATTTATAATTAATATTATACGTGCAACATAATATATATAGTATATGATACACGATTCAAAACTATTGTGTTAAATAAAATGTTTACAAACTTAATTGTTTAATGTATGTATCATAATATATATAGTATGTGATACACGTTTAATAGCTTATTGCTAACATATTGGTTGTGTATGTTTTAATGTAAATGATACAGTAACCAATTAATATATATTATACAACAAATGTTATATAATTTGACGTAAGAATTTACATTACTGAAATTATTTATTATTTAATGCATATGATACATTAGCTTATACGTTAACCAACATTTTATTTATATTTGCACTTTAAAATTTATTTATCAGAATTTAACATTGATACACAAATCATAACAAACTATTTTTTTGAACAACAATACTTATTAATAACAAATATGAACAATACAGTTTAATTATTTTTAAACAGCAATACTGATTAATAACATTGATAATTGTTTACGTGAAAAGTTGTTCAACAAAACATTAATGTCATATAAACATTATGATGATTTCACTTTTCTTTTGGAAAGAAAGTACAAGTTCTTCTGTTGTGACCTTCTTGTCCACATTGTCCACAACAATTTGTGTTCACTATAATCTTTTCATTTGCATTCTTTTTTCTTCTTTTCCTTGGTCGTCCAACTAATCGTCTGTATCTAGGTGGATACACAGTTTCAACTACAACATCCTCAGTAGCTGACCAATCTTCCTTATCTGGTATTGGAACCATTGGAATCTCATATGTTTTTGCTAATGCATCAGGCTTGTAGTAATCAGAGCAATATTGATGCATATCTTTAACATTCTTTTCCTTTAAAACAACGATTGCATGTGTGCAAGGTATCTCATCTAGGTGAAATCTTCCATAAGAACATACTTTCCGCTCAAGACAAATGTATTTTCTTCCAGCTTCATAAACCGAGAAAATAAATTCAGATGATGGAACAACCTGCGTACATTAATAAAGTCACCTATAAAATTATTTCAAAGAAATCATGTTCAAACAACAGAATGATACACCGAATTATATACATAGAATATAAAATAATGTATCATGAAACATACCTCCATCTTCGAACTTTTAGACGCGTTTATAATCAATACCTTCTCAAATCTTCTCCCCAATGTGTCCTTTGTATAAGAGGCTATTTCTCTGTTTTTGCAATGCCAAGAACCAAATAGAATTCTAACTTCTTCCAAGAATTCTAATATAGACAATTGCCATGCTTCAACAAGACAACCATTGATAAATTTCACAATGTTCGAAGTCATCATTCTACCTCTATTTACTGTTGAATGAATTCTTGACCACTTCTCATACCCTGCATCCTCAAGGTACTCCTTAACCCTGTGATCAATTTTATCAACCTTAGCCATCAATTTATCAAAATCCTCCTTTCTGTATGCCTTGGCCATAGAGTAAAATATATCACTTAGGGTGTTTCTGCTCCTTTTGAAGTTTCCAAAGACATTTTTCCAAAGATGCCATATGCATGCATAATGAGGTATATTTGGGAACACAATCCTTACACTCTTCAAAATACTCTCATTCCTATCTGATACAACACACATTTCTTCACGCTCGCCAAATGCATTTTTGAATTGTTCGAAGAACCATGTCCAAGAACAGTCATTTTAGTGTCCACAACACCATATGCCAATGGAGATATGCAACCTAATTACAGAGTAACACATATTATTTCATTTGATACATAAAATTTACAAATACCTCACAACTACAAAATATACATACCTGCCCCATCAAGTGTGCTTGCTGATACAAATGTCCCTTTGTAAGCTCCGTCCAGATGTGCACCATCGACAACAACTATTGGTCTGCAGTAATCGAACCCCCTAATCAATGGTCTTAAGGCTACGAACAGATACATAAATTCATCTTCCTCAGTCTTCTGCATCCTTATATAAGAATTTGGATAAACAGTATTTAACATGTATATGTATCTCGACATTTGTCTATATCCAGCCGATGGTTTACCCCTTATCATTTCTAGTGCACGTTCTTTAGCATGCCATGCCTGCTGGTAAGATATTTGAACCCCATAGAATTCTCTAATATCAGCAATTATATCTTTTGGAGAATGAATTCTTTTATGGTTGACCAATTTGGGAGCAGTCACACCACTTACAAACCTGACTGTTGCTTGGACTTTGGTTAGTACCCTATCCCGCATTGGACACGTATGTTCACTATTGAAGTATCTAACTTTGAAAACATCTTATTTTTTTCTGCAGGAAGTCTTCATAGTCCAGCCACAGTTATAATATTAACGACCAACACAATTATTTTTTATCAAATTCAAAAAATAAATAAATAATGAATAGTGTATCACAAAATGATGGAATGTATCGACAACATAATTGTCACGACCCAAGTCTAGGGCTTAGACGTGACCGGCGAATGGGGAACCCGAGGGAACCCCAAACAAGCCTCATAGCATATCATTACACATCCTTGGTCGCGGAAGCAATTAAAATGACCATAAGCGATACGCATAATCAAGGGAAATTGGGACTAAGGGAGCAAGACAAAAGAGAATAATACATAAATACCATAGATGAGTCAAGCTCAAACATAATACACAACTTGTCCAACACCACCTCTAAACATGGATACTTAGCGGGGGCCGAGACAAACTACCGGGCTCACCCTCATAGTCAATACATAATTAAAAAGGAAAAGGTCTTGTACATAGCAAAAGATCATGAGCAACGTCCCCGGAATGGAGGACTCACCAATAACCTTGATAGGAAATCGTATTAGCCACGTGGAGGAGGATGGTCAGACGGTGCTCCGGTCCCTACATGGTGACATCATGTAGGCATAGAGTATGCATTAGTACGTTTGAATGTACTAAGTATATGGGATGCAATGCAATGCAACAATGGATGGACATTATAGGCAAAATGCATAATCGTACCCGATAGATAACATATTAATGAGATGATATGTATAATGATGCTTATATAAAAATCATATTTAGTAGGGCATAGTATATGTGTAGTGAGTGACCATCAATATAGCATTTTCAAGGCCTACCGCCCCTTTGGAGAGGCGAAAGAGGTACAAACCCCTCAATGTGGTTACCCGGGCCTACCACCCCCCGAGCTAGGGACCAAGGTACAAACCCCTCGATATGGTTATACGGGCCTACTACCCCCCGTACTAGGCAACCAAGGTACAAATCCCTCGATACGGTTATACGGGCCTACTACCCCCGTACTAGGCAACCAAGATACCAACCCCTTGATACGGTTACCCGAGCCTACAACCCCCCGAGCTAGGCTTGGTCGACTCACACACTATATAGAGAAAATCATATACATGTATCCATTTCATCATCATTTCAATACTTATATAATCATCCGACTCATAGGACGTACATTGGACCTTCCATTTCATAAGAATTCTATAAATGACATTTTATCAAACATATGGTGGGCTACTTGTTCATGTAAATAAAATCATGTGTTTCAAGAGTACTAAGTCCAACCAATTTTCAAAATCCATATAAAACAGCCCACCAACAACATACATATATATATATACATATATAACAACCTTCATAATTTGATCATGGAGGCATGAAAATCATAAACATCACATAATAATACCATTTCATGAAAATATGCAAGATAGACCTTAATAGGGTGTGTAGTAGTGATTCCATAATTCAAGAGTTCATAAATGATCATAAGGACCCATAAACTTGAAGTAAAATAGAGGATAAATGGTTGGACTTGTTGAAAGGAAGGTTTCCACAATCAACCCACATACCTCAACTTTGGAGAATTCTTGATGAAGATTGGAATGGAGAATTGCTTGAGATTGAATCTTGAATCCGGAATTAAAGCTTGGGATTCTTGAATTTGGTGGATGATCTTGGTGGAATTTTTGGAGAGGGCTTAGAGAGAGTTTTTGGATGTTTTGAAGTTAAATGACTAAGTATGGATATGTCCCCTTTTTATAAAAAAACGTCCCAACACTTAGAAAAAAAATGAGGCGGGTGAACAGTGTTTTCGGCTACTGGAATTTGCATTTTCTGCCGGATAGGTTTTACGAAAACGGTCATAACTCCTTCATCCTAACTCGGAATGAGGTGAAACAAATTGCGTTGGAAAGATAACTCATAGAGCTTCAATTCCCCTTTAAAGTTGACCCTCAAAATTGCATTTTTTGCGATTTTCGAATTTTGATACGGTTGCTCTAAAATTCGGGTTAGACCCATCTCCCACTCAATTTGACCCCCTGAATAAGAATATGAAGTCGAATTTTCGAAATGATGCACGGATTTTGAGATATATGGAAATTACAATTTTAGGTGTTTCCGAAGCACATTTTCGAGCATTTTTGGGGTCGTTTCAATGATTTTTGCGATTAAATTCTTTAATGTTTAAACAGTCTAATCTGAACGTATCAACAATATTAACTTAATGTATCAACAAATAATGTATCATTATCAATCTACCACAAATCATATTCAATGAACTAAACAAAAAATCAAAATCAATTACTTTCTATTTAATAATGTATCATACATTAAAACAAAATAGTGGTATCACCATTTATAGTTCTAACGAATCCAACCACAGTTCATCACAAAACACATCAAATATTCGCATACCTTTGTCTATCAGATCTCTTTACTTTGCAATTGAGGTTGTTCTTTATCTTATATTTCGCCATCACATCTACGAGTGTTGCTTTATCCTTATATAACTGACCTGTCTTCACCTCTATACTATTTAGATCAATTATGTAATTTGTAACTTCCAATTCTGGAATATAATACGAATTATAAATTCTTGATTTAACCACTGCAAGAGCTTCTGTATCTTGTGTTGTTTCTTCTACATACGTAATTTCTCCGCATGTTCCATCAAAGTTATGTACATCACCGCCAATCTTTTCATTTGTGTCAATGCATAATGGATACATTGCAAATCCTGGCTCACTTTTTTGCACTTCTAAATAAAGTTTAACACCCATGTCGTTCTTAATTTTCATCAGAGACGAGTTACCTTCTACGATGTAACTAATTTCAATGTTTTTCCCTGATACATCGATATCCAACTCGGCTGAAATTGCTGCCTTGAGATTCAAAAACGAAATTGATTGTCCAACAACAATTCTGTCACTTTTGTAACTTTCATATTTCACTTCACTGATCCAAATTCCTGAATGCCTCAGTAAAATTGCTATATTCATCTTGTATCAGCAAAAAAATAGATTTTTATTCGTATTTCTAGCTTTTTTTAAATCGATGGATGTTCACAAATTGTTCTTCAATGTAAAAGATATAATTTTAAAATTTGAAATTTTGTAATGTCTGAGTAGATTACCTATTAAGATAAGGTATGTTTAGGATCAGTTAGGTGTAAATTAAGCTAATTAAATTAACAGAATTAATTATTACATTTTTTTCCTTTTTTAGCGCGACATTAAGTTATTTAGCGTGTATCAGTGACAATGTATTAGAACGGTAGCTATGTATCATTCGCCTACCTTTTTAAGGGATTTTTTGTAAAATGTAAATTAGTTGGGATAGGATGTAATTTATATCCTACACTATGGGATTCCTTTAATTTTTACTAGTTATTATTATTATCAAATAGATATTTCATATTAATAAATATTTTCTAAATAAATTATCGAAATTCATCGAATGTGAAATTTTGGTCTGGGAGCTCATAGAGGCTAGAGGGATCTTTAATCTTCTCTTTTTTCTATATGCTTAACATATACTCCCACCGTCTCAATTTATGTGCCAAGGAGGCATGGATCAGGGAATGGAGGGTCTGAAGAGGGTAGTACGCATGTAGACGAGAAAATGTCATAAACAGTCCATCAACTATACTTTTTGTTGGATTTAATGTTGTAACTATTCAAAAACTTATTAACTTTGGTCATTGAACTATACACTCGCTGATTTTAGTCATTTAATTATTCAAAAACTTATCTTTGGTATAGTTAATGGACCAAATCTAATAAGTTTTTGATTAGTTGAAGGACTGAGTCTAACAAAAGTATAGTTAAGGGACTATTTATGGCATTTTGTCTATGCAGACCTTCTAAATAAGAATGTGAACAATGCAAATTTTAAATAAAAAGAATATAATATAAAATTAGAAATAATAAAATTTGTCTCAATTTTGAGAAGTTGATACAATGATAATGAGATAGTGTTACGCATAATTTGATAAGTTGATACAATGTTTTCGAAATAGTGTTGTTGAATTTGATATAATGATATCGAAATAGTGTTGTGTTGCTTCAACATAATGATAACTTGTTGAAATGCTTTGTAATTTTGAAGAAGACACCAAAATCTATTTTTTTTTAAACGACAACAATAATTTTTGCAAAATGTAGAAGGGAAGGTTTGACTATATATTTAGGAGACTTCAGTCAATAATAAGAGAATAAAAATAGCGAAAGACAGAATGGAATAGATAAATATAAGAATAATAATGTGTTCATGTTAGTTGTCAAGATATAAATGAGGCAACAAATAGATAGTCATGATAAAAACGAATGATACCACAATTATCTAAAACCTATTACATTTTATTACAATAATCCTTATTAAAAGGAAAAAAATTATTATGTTTTATATCCAACAATTTCTTTTCAAATATAATGTTATATATATATATATATATATATATATATATATATATATCATAGTCATAGTTTATTTCATACCTGTAAAAATATTCGTTTGATTTTCTTAGGGTAATTATGTTTATGATTTTTTTCTTTTGAATCCTCATTTAATTTTTTGATTACCTGTAATATAGTTACTAAGGTTTTTTCTTCTATATACCATAAAGGATATATATATATATATTTCAGCTACATTTATGAAATTGTGGTGTCTATGATGGATTTTGATGAAACAATTATGTTGACAACTATTATTTATGAATTATGATCAAATCAAATTTTGCGAACAAAGATAGTTCAAACATATGAAAATAATTTGTTTTGAGGAGTTTTGGTTTGGAATAATGGAGGTACAATCTTAGGAGCTAAAACAAAGAGGCTCTAACGATTAGGGGGAATAAGCGGTAGTATCGATGTAATTTTTGCTTGAGAGTGCTTATATGAGGTCTACTATTTTCAGTTGCTCGACAGTTTTAGTATTTTTCTTGTCTGTTCTAGATCAATGAATAATATTTAAATGGTGGGTGATGTAATGACTTGCATGGTAGGTTTTTCCTTTTGAAACTATTTTTTCAACCTTTTGATAGCTTCGTTATGTTATTTATGACTTGCAAGAATGGGTGACACAATTTTCAAGGTGATCAAATAATGATTGATTGAGATTTTCAAGTATGAAATTTGACTAAAGTCATATTTCAAATAAGTGAGGTAGATTTTGAGTTCTGATAGTTCTGTTAAGTTCCAAAAGTGATTTTTGATTTAGTTGAATGATTGATTCGGATCATGATGTATGTTCGGGAGTGATTTAGGCCTTGTAATTGAATTTTTGAGTTTTGAGGAAGTTAAATTTGACCATGATCAAATTTTGGTCAAGAAAACCTCAAATGAGTGATTTGATGATTCCAACAAGTCTGTAATATGTTTTATGATCTATTTGTACTATTCATTTGCGTCCAGAGGATCTCAAATGAGTTTTGAATGCTTGTTCGAAGATTGATGTTTAAATGTGTTAAGCTTTAATGGTACCACTTAACGTAAACCAATTTCAAATGGTGTTTGTATTGAACCATTAGATCTGTATCGTAATTTGGAAACCATAGCAAAAATAATCGCCACATTTCAAGTTTGTATAAGGAAGTTATGATCTTTTTATTGAAACTAGTCGTTGTTGGGGCTTCATCGAAACGAAGGAGGGACCGCAACAGAGGACCCATAAGTCTAGAAGTGGATGGACAGGTGTCGCGCTAGAGCGAAGAGCGACCCATGGAAGTGAAGGTCCCTGAAGGTTAAATTTTATATTGATTTTAATTCACTAAAAAATAAATTTTGAGAGATAGAGAGCTCTGTTTGAGATAATTTTTATACCTTTTTCTCATATAAACGTTGGGTATGTGTGTAGATAGTAAAATTCACGTCGAGAAAATAATAATCAAGAATGGAAAAGTATTGCAACAATCGTATTTATTAATTTCAAAGTGCAAGTGTTACAATCTCTATGATTTCTCTTAATTCGCTTTTTCAGATATAATTCAAGGGCTCTTGAGCTTGATCTTGAATTTGTTCTTGGGATTTAAGGCCCTTTGGATCTTGTTCCTGCATCTTTGATAAATCAGAACTTGATCTTGATCTTGATCTTGACTTCATACTTGAATTCGAGAGTTTCGAGCTTGATCTTGAATCTTGTAGTCTTGATCTTGATTTGTGGATCTGATGAACTTATTATGGACTTGAACTTGATCTTGGATTCAAGGGGTTTGGAGCTTGTTCTTGAATCTTTGATGAACTTGAACTTTATCTTGACTTTATACTTGAAATCAAGGGCTTCGAGCTTTGATCTTGAATCTTGTAGTCTTGATCTTGATTTGTGGGTTTGATCATTAACTTGATGATCTTCATCTTGAACTTGATCTTGGATTCAAGGGCTTTGGAGCTTGTTCTTGAATCTTCGATGAACTTGAACTTGAACTTTATCTTGATCTTGACTTATAGTTGAATTCAAAGGCTTCGAGCTTGATCTTAAATCTGGTGGTCTTGATCTTGATCGCCTGAATTCTTGAACTTGTAGAGAAATTTGCTACTTTTGAAACCACGAGCTTTCTCTAGCTTCTAGTTAAAAATTCTTGGTCCCTTTTTTGAATTATGAGGACCTATTTATAATTTTAGAATGGATGAGTTGTGATAGGAACAGAAATCCTGTAGCGATCCTTTCGAAAGGATACTACCACTTAAACAAGAAATCTAATTAAATACTTGTGACATTTAAAAGAGGTTAACTATGCCCATATTGATTTTAATCTAGTAGAGGGATTAGGTTCATAACGAACAATTTAGTTAAGGATATACATCTTGCCCATTTAAACATTTATTTGATGTTAAAATTGACATGGTGCGGAATTTAACTTATGACGGAAAAACCCTCCCTGAATAATTTAAGCAAATAACTAACGAGCTTTTCATGCATATATTATCCTCACACTTAAGGATGAGATAACAAGAATATTACCAACTTTCGAGTACCGAAATCAGCCGGTTCATGCTTCACACAAACATTCAAAACTAATAGTAAGTTTCGTATATTACAAGACTTGGATTTACACAGCCCAAAAGAACAAAACATACAGACATACTTATATTACAACCCATGGTGACATGATCAATTTAGTCCTCAAAATTTCATGTAAATAAACAACACATAGATCATGTACAAGTCACAAGGTTTATACAAAATATATATGCCTATATGCAAATGTGATCTTCCTTAAGGCTCTCAAAATCTCCATCTCCAATGGCCAACTTCATGCATCCTCTTGAACATTCCCTACGATAGAAACAACTATCGCTAAGCATATAGCTTAGTGGTTCAAAAACTATAGGTTCGGAGCCCTCAGATTCACCAAGTGACATTTCTCAAGTCATGGGCAGCATAATTGAACATAATAAATAAATCAAGTAATTTTTTTTTAAAGAGTATCAAGTTCGATATTTAAAGATCCAAATGTCAAGAATGCTCATAGCACAGTTTTCCAAGAGATTCAACAACAAGGCTCGCCCAATATATACATCATGTCGTCACACTAAGCACAAGCAGGTATTAAGAAGGGCCGACGCCCTGTATCAAGAAGGGTCAAAACCCAATATTCAAGAGAACCAAGAACCATATTTAAAATGGATTTCTAGTTCGTACTTAAAATGGACAATTTCCATTCTTAAGACGGACTAAAAATCCAGAGTCAAGATGGCAAATGATCTGAATCAAGAGGCATACCAATAGTGACAAAGTCACAACCACAAGAAGGACAAGGTCCCAACAAGAGTGCCAAGTGATCAAACAATCCGTACAAGTGGGAGAGTTACACAAGAGTCTTTAACGTCTTAAAGGATACCGACACGACAAGGAAAGTGACAAGAGGTAACCAAGGTACCAAGATCAACTTTCACATATACCAGCAATTAAAAGAGTGCAGGTACAAATTTATACACAAACCTCAGTGCTTAACTTAGAAACAGTCCAACACAATTTCAAGAGTTCAAACCGTAGACCAACCAACGTATCATGGTCCTCAACTTGTTCACGAGTATATACAACCTCAAAATAAAATTAAATAAATTCTTTAATCCCTAGTAGCTCAATAATGTTAATGTAAAACAGGATTATCATCACAAGTAAGCTTAGCCTGTACAAATACGACTATGCTCCCAAAACAGTAATTCTTGCAAGCCTAGTACCTCATGTCACAACTTAGATTTGAAAAGGAAAACGGCAAAACTTGACTGTATATCCTTCATGAAAGATGTAGGTACATCTCTTAAGGTTGTAAACAATCAAGAATCACCGCAAAATATATTTTGTACAAAAGGATATCATCAATACACTAACAGTTGTTCATACAGGATATCTAAATTCTAAATCTGGACAAAACTTGTCCTATGTTGCGTCCCATATTTCGAATCCATAACAGCTAAATTAGAGTTTTACATAAGCATAAAAGTTGTAGGTATACGAATTAGCTTTCTAAAACATATTTATTCACTGAAAAGGGAGTTCTAGATAACGAGATATTCCAAAGGTACTAAACACTACTTTGCTCAGAAACATATTTCAATTACTCACCAAAGAGAAGGGTGTATCTCGAATTCAAGCCAAAAGGTCCAAGTTTTTCTCTTGTGATTTTGAGAGTAACATGGTTAGAGAGAGTACACCAGGTTTCGTAGAGCTAAGGAATATGAATTTCACTAGAGAGGAGGTGTAGACATATAGT
The DNA here is from genome assembly GCA_029007595.1 of Solanum commersonii. Taxonomy (NCBI): domain Eukaryota; kingdom Viridiplantae; phylum Streptophyta; class Magnoliopsida; order Solanales; family Solanaceae; genus Solanum; species Solanum commersonii. The sequence goes on from JAJTWQ010000006.1 coordinate 9,582,308, forward strand.
CTCAAGAGTGATGTTTATCACATGCACAACTGCCTCCAAAAAAAGGTTGGCTGCCCAAAATGTATACATATATACTTATATGTATAACTCTCACCTCCATTTCAAGTTATACATAATTTTAATTAGAATATTACCCAAATACCCCAATACAATACCTTAAATTACGATCACAATATATGTTAAGAAAGTTTACAAATATCACGACATTTCAAGTTCCCAAAAATGAGAGTAAAACATACAATAGTGATTAAGAAATGGTGTATCGACACATGAGTATTGGTTAGCATTTTGGGGTGTCACAACTCTCTCCCCCTTAAAGAAATTTCGTCTCGAAATTTACCTGACACTAGTCCCGGAACAAGTGCGGATACTGGATCCTTATGTTTTCTTCTCTCTCCCAGGTATCTTCTTTTCTAGAATGGTTCCTCCAAAGTACCTTTACTAAAGGGGTTCTCTTGTTCCTAAGTTTCTTTACTTCTTCATTATACATCAAGTTAGGATTAACCTCAGTAGATTCAACTGGAAGAACATGAGATGGATCAGAACGATATTTTCTGAGCATAGAAACATGGAAGACATTGTGGATCTTGTCTAACTCCGGTGGCAAAGCTAATTTATATGCAACTGGTCCAACCCTTTCAAGTATCTCATAAGGTCCAATAAATCGGGGACTAAGTTTTCCTTTTTGGCCAAATCTCATAATCTTTTTCCATGGAGACACCTTTAAGAATACTTTATCTCCAACTTGATATTCAATGTCATGCCTTTTAAGAGTAGCGTATGACTTTTGTCTATCCGAAGAAATCTTTAGACGATCCTTGATAATTTTTACCTTGTCCTCTGTTTGTTGCACAATTTTAGGACCAACAAGTTTTCTTTCACCAACTTCACTCCAACAAAGAGGGGTCCGACATTCCCTTCCGTACAAGACTTCATAGGGAGGCATTCCAATACTCGATTGGTAACTGTTATTGTAAGACAATTCTATCAAAGACAAGTGTTTGTCACAACTACCCTCAAACTCCATAATGCAAGCTTGAAGCATATCCTCCAAAATTTGAATTACTCTTTCGGACTGGCCGTATGTCTGAGGATGGAACAAAGTGCTAAATTTCAACTTCGTACCCAAAGCTTCCTGCAAGCTACCCTAAAATCTAGATGTAAACCTTGGGTCTCCATCAGATACAATAGACACAAGGATCCCATGTAGTCTTACAATCTCATTAATGTACAACTCAGCTAAACACTCAAGTGAGTAATCCATTCTGATTGCTAAGAAGTGAGCACTCTTGGTTAGCCTGTCCATAATCACCCATATTGCATCATGATTTCTCTGAGTGCGAGGAAGTCCAAAAACAAAGTCCATAGTTATTCTCTCCCATTTCCATTCCGGCATCGACAAGAGCTGTAGTAAATCAAATAGGACTTGATGTTCTGCCTTTAGTTTTTGACAAACCAAACCTTTGGAAATGAACTCTGCAATGTCTCTCTTCATACCATTCCACCAATACTGTTCTTTGATGGTCTGATACATCTTTTTACCCCCAAGATGCATTGCATATGGTGAAGTATGCGCTTCATTTAATATTTCTCTCCTCAATTTGTCACCACAAAGGACGCATAACCTGTTTTGATAAAATAAGCCACCATCCTCTGTTACTGTAAAATCAAGCTTTTCCCCATTTTGAACTTCTTTGGTCAGTTTTACAAGTTTCTCATCTAACTTTTGTGCTTCTTTCACCTGCTCAAGTAATATTGGCTTTACTTGCAAATTAGCAATAACTAAACTATTTGAATCAAGTGTGAAACAAACATTCATGGCTCTTAACTCAAGGAGCAAAGATAAAGGACTCAAAGAAATGCTTGCAAAGGATTTTTGACTTAAGGCATCTGCAACCACATTGCCTTTACCTGGATGATAATCAATCGTGCAGCCATAATCCTTGATGAGTTCAAGCCATCTACGTTGTCTTAGGTTTAGCTCCTTCTGAGTACCCATGTACTTTAAGCTCTTGTGATCAGTAAATATATGAGATTTCTCTCCAGACAAATAATGCCGCCATATTTTTAAAGCAAAGACTATAGCAACATGTTCAAGATCATGAGTAGGATAATTCAATTCATGCAGTTTTAATTTCTGAGAGGCATAAGAAATAACCTTCCCTTCTTGCATCAAAACGAATACTAGACCATTGTGAGAAACATCACTGTATACTACATACTCTCTCCCTTCAATTGGTAGAGTAAGTATAGGCGCTTGAGTCAACAAGGAATTGAGAGTTTCAAAGCTCTTTTGGCATTTGTCATCCCAAATAAACTTTACTTCCTTATGCAAGAGCTTAGTCAAAGGGGAGGCGATAATGGAAAAGCCTTTCACAAATCTTCTGTAGTATCCAACTAAGGCCAAGAAACGTCTTACCTCAGTTTGACTTTTGAGAGGTCTCCATTCAACAATTGCTTGTCTTACTAGGATCCACCTTCACGCCTTCGGTTGATACAACATGTCTCTGAAAAGCTACTTCATCAAGCCAAATTTCACACTTGGAAATTTTAGCATAAAGTTCTTTCTCCTTCAAAATTTTCAAAACAATTCAAAGGTGTTTATCATGGTCTTCACTGCTTCTGAAAAATATTAAAATATCATCTATAAAGACAACTACAAAATTAATCAAGATAAGGCTTGAATACTCGATTCATTAGATTCATGAATACCGCAGGAGCATTTGTCAATTCGAATGGCATCACCAAAAATTCATAATGATCATACCGAGTTCTAAAAGAAGTTTTAGGAATATCTTTCTCTCTAACATGCAATTGGTGATATCCAGACCTTAAATCAATCTTTGAGAATAATTTATAACCCTTCAGTTGGTCAAACAAATCATCGATCCTTGGTAGTGGATATTTATTCTTGATTGTTATTCTGTTCAATTGTCTATAGTCAATACAAAGGCTAAGAGTGTCGTCTTTCTTCTTTACGAATAAAACAGGGGCTCCCTAAGGAGAAACACTAGGTTGAATAAAACCTTTCTCAAGAGGTTCTTGCAAATTGAGATTTCAATTCTCTTAACTTTGTTGGAGCCATTCTATAAGGAGTGATAGAAATAGGGTTAGATCTAGGAAAAAGCTCGATTGTAAATTCAACCTCTCTTTCCGGGGGCAATCCAGGAAGGTTTTCTGGGAAGACTTCTGGGAAATCACATACAACAGGTATGTCCTTGATACAAGGACTCTTCAACTGTGTATCAACTATGTGAGCAAGGTATGCCCCACAACCTTGACGTATCAACTTTCTTGCCAAGGCCGCAGAAATAATACTAGATGTCAATGATCTTTCACCTTGTACAATGATGTGTGAAAATGTAGAATCTTTAAAAGTCACATGCTTAGACCTACAATCTACCACTACATGATATTTATAAGGACAATTCATCCCAATAATAACATCAAAATCCTTGAAGGGCATTTCAATCAAATCAGCAAGGAAGACTAGGTTTTGAATCACAAAGGGACAATCACGATAAATTTGATTACACACAACTTGATAACCCAAAGGACTTTCAACCAGCACATCATAATTAAGTCTCACAGATTTCACATTTTCAGGAAGAACAAGTGATGAACAAATATAGAAATGTGTAGAACCAAGATCAATCAATGTAAACACACATAAGCCAAATAAGTGAAATTTACCGACAACCACGTCTTGTCCATCTTGATCATCCCTCTGCCTCATAGCATAAGCGCGTGTAGTAGCCCTTGGTCCACTAGTTTTATTAGCTCCACTTGCACCTGTTGCTTGGGTATTTTTAGGTCTTGCACCTCTATTAGTTTGAAGAGGATTAATAGTAGGCTTATGAACTGGCCCTTCAGTTTTCAAGGAAGGAGCATTATTAGGATTAGGACAGTCCTTCACTTTATGATCAAAGCTCCCACAATTGAAGATGCACTAGAATCTCTCTTGCAAGTACCATAATGATTCTTTCCACATTGCGGAAAAGTGGGAACACGAGGTTTGCCTTGGCCATAATTTGGAGTGCTAGCTGTAGAAAATTCTGATATGTTTTGCCTTTGTTGAGGTGGCCTATTATCACTACCAGCCTTAGAATCATCAAACCTTCCACTTTTGGATGGACCTCCAAAGTCTGGTCTAGGCTTTCAGAATTTGTTTTCATTTCTACTAGCTTCTTCTTTATCAAGTCGTTCCCAAGTAAAAGCAACAGATACTAACTTACAAAAGTTCTCATGTTGCAGGATCGCCACATTCTTCTTAATGAAATCATTTAAACCATCTTCAAATTTCCTGCACTTGTCTTTTTCCTCTTAAATAATGCCTCCAACATAGCGAGAGAGCCTTAGAAACTTCTGTTCGTATTCAGAAATAGACATGCCTCGTTGCCTTAGATTCAAAAACTCATTTTTCTTTGCATCACAATAAGCATGTGGGACATACTTCATTCGAAATTCCTTAAGAAAATCATCCCAATTAAGAACCGGATTTTTACCTTGGCATTCGGAACACTTACCTACCAATCATAAGCATCCTTTTGTAATAGTGATATATAATACTTAAATTTGGCAACATCTGAACACTCCAACTGCTCAAATACCCTCTCTATGAGCTCCAGTCATTGTTCAGCATCAGTGGGATCAATAGTGCCTTCAAACTCCACTCCACCCATTTTCCTCATTTTCTCAAAGTTAACCCCGTTGGTATCATGCATTCATTCAGCCATGTGGTGGAAGAATTCAGCCATTTGTTGAAAAGGAGGATTCATGGCTTGAGTACCACTACTCATGTGAGAATGTGGACCATGTCTTACACCCTGATGGTTTCCCACTTCAGACCCACTAGTGTGGGGAACATATTGGTTCGAGAGATGTTCTCCAACACCTTCCAGTGCATGAAGTTGGGAAACAGAGGCACCCAAACCTTCACAAGCAGCTTCCCTAAGTCAGTCAGAAGAAGAGGCCATAACTTAATTCCTTCAAAAAGGGAGATCATATTGCATTAGGGACATGTACTAGATGCATGTGCAATCTACATGCAATAAAAATATGATAAGCCATGTAAGTGAACAAGAACCCTAAAGAGAACCTTTTTGAAAGCGAACAAGTATACAAGTAATTCACAGAAAAAGTCCTAGAACCACAAACATAGGCTCTGATACCAACACTTGTAGCGACCATTTCAAAAGGATACTATCACTTAAACAAGAAATCTAATTAAATACTTGCGATATTTAAAAGAGGTTAACTATGGCCTTATTTATTTTAATCTAGTAGAGGGATTAGGTTCATAACAACAATTTAGTTAAGGATATACATCTTGCCCATTTAAACATTTATTTGATGTTAAAATTGACATGGCGCGGAATTTAACTTATGACGGAAAAACCCTCCCATAATAATTTAAGCAAATAACTGACGAGATTTTCATGCATATATTATCCTCACACTTAAGGATGAGATAACAAGAATATTACCAACTTTCGAGTACCGAAATCAGCCGGTTCATGCTTCACACAAATATTCAAAACTAATAGTAAATTTCGTATATTACAAGAGTTGGGTTTACACAGCCCAAAAGAACAAAACATACAGACATACTTATATTACAACCCATGGTGACATGATCAATTTAGTCCTCAAAATTTCATGTAAATAAACAACACATAGATCATGTACAAGTCCCAAGGTTTATACAAAATATATATGCCTATATGCAAATGTGATCTTCCTTAAGGCTCTCAAAATCTCCATCTCCAATGGCCAACTTTATGCATCCTCTTGAACATTCGCTACGATAGAAACAACTATCGCTAAGCATATAGCTTAGTGGTGCAAAAACTATAGGTTCGGAGCCCTCAGATTCACCAAGTGACCTTCCTCAAGTCATGGGCAACATAATTGAACATAATAAATAAATCAAGTAAACAAAATATAAAGAATATCAAGTTCGATATTTAAAGATCCAAATGTCAAGAACGCTCATAGCACAGTTTTCCAAGAGACTGAACAGTAAGGCTCACCCAATATATACATCATGTCGTCACACCAAGCACAAGCAGGTATGAAAAAGGGCCGACACCTTGTATCAGGAAGGGTCAAAACCCAATAATCAAGAGAACTAACAGCCATATTTAAAATGGCTTTCTAGTTCGTACTTAAAATGGAAAACTTCCACTCTTAAGACGGACTAAAAATCTAGAGTCAAGATGGCAAATGATCTGAATCAAGAGGCATGCCAATACTGACAAAGACACAGCCACAAGAAGGACAAGGTCCCAACAAGAGTGCCAAGTGATCAAACAATCTGTACAAGTGGGCGAGTTACACTAGAGTCTTTAACGTCTTAAAGGATACTGATATGACAAGGAAAGTGACAAGAGGTAACCAAGGTACCAAGATCAACTTTCAGATATACCAGCAGTTAAAAGAGTGCAAGTACAAGTTTATACACAAACCTTAGTGCTTAGCTTAGAAACATTCCAACACAACTTCAAGAGTTCAACCCGTAGACCAACCAACGTATCAAGGTACTCAACTTGTTCACGAGTATATACAATCTTAAAATAAAATAAGATAACTTCTTTAAGCCCTAGTAGCTCAATAATGTTAATGTAAAACATGATTATTATCACAAGTAAGCTTAGCCTGTACAAATACGACTATGCTCCCAAAACAGTAATTCTGGCCAGCCTAGTACCTCATGTCGCAACTTAGATTTGAAAAGAAAAATGGCAAAACTGGACTGTATATCCTTGATGAAAGATGTAGGTACATCTCTTAAGGTTTCAAACAATCAAGAATCACCGTAAAATATTTTTTTTACAAAAGGATATCATCGATACACTAACAGTTGTTTATACAAGATATCTAAATCCAAAATCTGGACAAAACTTGTCCTGTGTTGCGTCCCATATTTCGAATCCATAATAGCTAAATTAGAGTTTTACATAAATATAAAAGTTGTAGGTATACGAATTAGATTTCCAAAACATATTTATTCACTGAAACGGGAGTTCTGGTGAACGAGATATTCCAAAAGTACTAAACACTACTTAGTTCAAAAACAGATTTCGACTAAGTTTTTCTCACCAAAGAGAAGGGTGAATCTCGAATTCCAGCCAAAAGGTCTAAGTTTTTCTCTTGTGATTTTGAGAGTAATATGGTTAGAGAGAGTACACCAGGTTTCTTAGAGCTAAGGAACACGAATTTCACTAGAGAGGAGGTGTAAACATATAGTCTAAAGAGTGATGTCACATGCAGAATTTCCTCCAAAAGGTGGCTGCCAGAAAAAAGGTTGGCTGCCCAAAATGTATACATATATACCTATATGTATAACCCTCACCTCCATTTCAAGTTATACATAATTCTAATTAGAATATTATGCAAATACCTCAATACAATACCTTAAATTACGATCACAATTTATGTTAAACAAGTTTGTAAATATCACAACATTTCAAGTTCCCAAAATGAGAGTAAAACATACATTAGTGATTAAGCAATTGTGTATCGATACATGACTCTTGGTTAGCATTTCGGGGTGTTACAAATCCCTTCCGCTAATCAGATTTAAGTGACATGACATATAGACTTTATGTAGCGGGCTTTAATTAAATTCATATTTATTGGATTTAAATAATTAACTCAATTATATTAATCCATATTATATTCATGAATTTAATATAATCTGAATCATTTTATAAATTTATATTTAATATATTTTAAATGATTACAACGTGATTCTACCTTTATTTTATTTATTTTCTAAGAATACTCATTAAATTTTCATGCTTTGATGCATATAGGTTGAGATTTAAAATTCCAAAGACAAGAGATTGAAAATAGTTGGTTTCAAGGTCAATTCGTGATTAAATTTCATTGATTTTTGAAACAAAAGGTTCTTATGTTATGGCTAAATCGATTTTGACATCAAAATTTTGAATTATCAATTATTTTATTATCATCTACAACAACGAAAGAGCATGAAAATCGATGATTTTGGATCTAAGTTAAAAATTATACTCCCTCCGTTTCAAACAGAATGATCTCATTTTCTTTTTAGTCTGTTTAAAAAAGAATGACCCCTTTTCTTTTTTGGCAACACTTTAACTTCAACTTTCCACATGACATGTTCAAGGCCACAAGATTAAAGAACATTTTGGTACATTTGAATAACTTTAATTTAGAACCACAAAATTTAAAAGTCTTCTTTCTTTTTTTAAACTTTGTTCCAGTCAAACTAGGGCATTCTTTTGGAAACGGAGGGAATATTGTATTTTGATGATGTGAAGGTCTATTTGAACTCCATTTTCTATGAAATCTCAGATTTAGATTTCTTAGCTTATGGTAAGATGATTTTTAAAGAGATTATTATTTTTCCCTTAAGGTTTTTGGAATGACTTTTGATTTTGTTGGGTATATAACAAGAGTTAATGGAAAATAGAGGAAGATGAAAAGAGGGGAACTTGAAAATTTGCACCTTGCCGGAAATAAGTAGGGGACGAGCGCGACGAGCAATGCAAAGACTGAGAGAGGAGGAAATAAACCATTAGCTAGTTAGCAGCACCACAGCAACACAGACAAATAGGAGGGACACAAATGATGAAATGCAAAAAAATACACCAGATGGACCATCACCAGCTCCGATGACTGTTACAAGCAAGGAAAAGGGGAAAGCAGTAGTAGGTGAACATTGGCCAGAGCTGTCAAAACAAAGAGGAACTGGATCTGGAAAACCACATATCTTACTGGGAAGCAATGAAATAGTAACACAGGGCAAACCAAACAATACTCAGAGGAAGCTTGAAATGAATGGAGAAGCGATACAGAAGCCATGAACGAATCTGTTTGCTACCAACTGCTTGACGACTAGAGGTATGAATCTAAACTACATACCACCAGTGATTGTGGATGGGGAAAAAATAGTGGAGATACTGCCTGAGGATATAGTTCAAGATGATGAGAAATGGGCTCCATCACTAGTAGTATATGTGGTAGGAACAACTCCATCTATTGGAGCCATGGAGAGGTTTATAATGGGACAAGGAAACTTCTCCACAAAACCTATAATATTATATCATATAGATGGCTACTTTGTTGTGAGATTTGCAAATGAGGAAGAGAGGGATATGGTGTTGTGCTCAGGGCCTCACTATTTACTGAGAAGGCCTGTCATAATGAAACCATGGGTTCCGGAGTTCAATTTCAAGGAGGAGATTCTTACTATCATTCCACTATGGGTCAAGCTACCAAATCTGCCTCTTAATTGTTGGAATTCAGTTGTCTTGAGTAAAATAGGTAGTAGTGTGGGGAAGCCAACACCAAATGCTTGAAGATTAGGGTTCAAGCTCCAAGGTTTTCACTCCAATTTCGTGGCAAAGCTTAAATTAAGGTATGGGAACCTTCATTCATGGAATTTCTTTCTCCATGAAGCCCTTAAACACTAATTTTCGAAATTGGGAATTTGTTCAAAAACTAGGGTTTTGATTCTAGCCATGGGTTCTTCTTGAAAACGATTTCTTTATGTTAATTATCCTATATTATGATGAATGTGGTGTTTATTGAGGGTTTTTATTGTGAGATTCCCCATTAACCCATGTGGTTCCCCATGACCCCAACTTTATGAAATTGAGATGGGTTTGTTCATGCAATGTGAATACTTAGAATAGTATCTATGTTAATTTAGTCAATTAGTCTTGTTTGATTCATGCTTAAAGTAGTAATTCCAAGTATGATTGCAAGACATGATCTACGACCCTTGAAGGGTAAATTGTAAGTGTTGAATCTTGAAGTATAGCCTTTAAGGCAATGTATGAAGGTACTCTATGTTTAAGATTCTTATAGATGAATGGAATGATCCACTTGAAACGTGGAGGTCCTTACTTTTCATGTATTTATGTATTTATGTTTAAGATTCTTATAGATGAATGGAATGTTCCACTTGAATGATGAAGATCCAATGGCTAATGTGTGAATCATGGTATTGTTGAAAGACTAGTTTCCTTTACTACTACACATGATTATGTATGAATTGTCTTGGATGATTATATATGATGATTCTAAGGTGAAAGGTAGTTCTTACCATGTTATATCAATGAGTTATGTTACGAGTTGGGTTGAATAAATTGTAATGTACTCCTTCACACATGAAATTGTAATTCACCTTAACTATGTATAAGTTGGAGAATAATGCTTAGCACCGAGCGGATATGTCAAATGAGGTAGAGACTCTCCCTCTAGTTTTAGGTCGGGTCCTCTACATATGCTCTAATGAGGTGAGACTCTCCCGTTAGTTTTAGGCTTGGTCTTCTACATATGCTCTCATGAGATGGAAACTCTCCCACAAGTAAAATAGGTTGGGTTTCTAGAAGCAATCTCCCTATCCCATAATTATGTGCCCACATAGGTATTAGCTAGTGGATCAACATTATAGCTATATATGGCTAGTTTTACCTTAGGCAAGTAGGACGCCTTTTTTCGGTGTGGGGTTATATGACACTGGATTCCATGTAGCTCACATGGTCTATGTCGGTTAATGCACTTCTCCCTATGTAATAAGATAATGAATATGACTTGAACTATACTTGTGATTTCTTGATAAGTTGACTTAGTAGGAGTGGGGATATGGGACTTCACTTTTACATTGCACAAGTAAGCTTTGAAAAGGATTGTGGGTTGGTTCATTATGCTATGGTAAGACATGAAGGTATGATATATGTTGATTGGATTGTTGTTATGGTATGCCTTTTCTTATGTATATATAATGAGTATGATTATCCCTATATGATAAGAGCATGAGTTAGGTACTATGGTTCCACCAGAAGTTCTACTTAGTATGGATGGGGGTATGGGACTTCATTCATGCATTGCACAAGTAGATTTTGAGAGTGGGCATGGTATGTCTCTCCTATGATATGATGACTATGAATGTATGCTTTATTATGAATATGAACATGGACTATACTAATGACTTCCTAATGAGCTTTACTTAGTGTGAGTGGGGGTTTGGGACTTCACTTGTACATTGCACAAGTAGACTTCTAAAGGGGTTATAGTGTGGTGTGCTAACCCATATTTCAATGTTTTCTACAAATGTAGGGATTGGTCCTTGGTGGTGGTATTCTTGGTTCAAGCTTGGATTAGTTAGTTTCCCCAATCTTAGTTGGTGAGACCTCAAGCTTTGAGGACAAGTAGTTTACTTTAAGTTTCTTTTAGTATTTCCATTTAGAAACTATTGTAAGGGCATTGTCCCTATTCGATTGTATTAGATGGTCAAATGAGACAATGTCTAGACTCTTGTTTGTTTTATAAAATTACTTCGATTATAAAGAAAAAGTTTTAATTTTTCCGCATTATTCCATGTCTTTATGTCATGATTATGCTAAGGGCTTGTATGAGGCCCCTTCGGGGGTCAAGTACGCCATGTTACTTCTAGGGGTAACCCCGAGTCGTGACAAGAACACATCCTAACCCCACTCTAGAGGCATCACAATACACCACAAAATCATCGTTACCTTCCGATAAGGTCAACAGCGGAGCGGAAGTAAGTCTATCTTTCAACTCTTGGAAGCTTTTCTCACAAGCCTCCGACCACTCAAACTTAGCCTTCTTTTGAGTCAAAGCCGTTAATAGAGAGGCAATGGAGGAAAACCCCTTAACAAACCTCATATAAAAACGAGCCAAAGCCAAACCCAAAAAGCTTCTAATGTTAGAAGGAGTTAGAGGTCTAGTCGAACTCTTGACCGCATCTGTATTCTTAGGATCCACCTTAATATCCTTTCTTGACACAATATGACAAAGAAAAGCTGCGGATCTCAACCAAAATTCACACTTGCTAAACTTTGCAACAAGTTGGTGATCCTTAAGAACTTTCAACACAATTCTCAAATGGTCCATATGTTGATTCTCACTTCTTGAATAGACCAAAATATCATCGATAAACACAATCACAAGCATGTCTAGGTATTGCCTGAACACTCTATTCATCAAGTCCATAAATGCCGACGGAGCATTAGTCAACCCAAACGACCTAACCACAAATTCATAGTGACCATGTCAGGCTCTAAAGGCCGTCTTGGGAATATCAACGCCTCTTACATTTAGTTGGTGATAGCCCAAATAGAGATCAATCTTAGAGAAATAGCTAGCCCTTTGAAGTTGGTAAAAAAATCATCAATTCTTTGAAGAGTATATTTATTCTTGATGGTAACTTTATTCAATTGACGATAATCGATGCACATTCTAATAGACCCATCCTTCTTTCTAACAAGTAACACCACATCACGCCATGGAGAGATACTCGGTTGGATGAATCCCTTATCTGATAAATCCCTTAGTTACTCTTTTGACTTCGTCAGAGCCATTCTATAGGGAGGAATGGAGATAGGTTACGTATCCAGTAAAAGGTCAATAAAAAAATCTATTTCTCTCTCGAGAGGAATACTTGGCAAATCATCTGGAAAAAATTCCGGGAACACGTTTACTACCAGAACAGACTCTAGGGAAGAGGTTTCATACTCAACATATCTATCACCCTAAAAAGATGGTATATACACCTTTTGGAGATCATCTTCCTAGCTTTAAGGCACAAGACAAACTGACCTCTAGGCATATAATTTCTCCCCTTCCACTCTAAGATAGGCTCATTTGGAAATTGGAATCTAACCAACCGAGTCCTACGATCGATAGAGGCATAACATGCTTGCAACCAATCCATACCCACAATCACATCAAAGTCTAACATGACCAACTATACCAAACCACAAAAGTAACTTTATGGGATAAGGAAATGGGACAACTTCTATAGAATCTTTTAGCCACCACCGAGTCACCAACTGGGGTAGAGACCGAAAAGGGTTCTACTAATGCTTCGGGGAGTATTTCAAATGTCATGGCCATAAAAGGTGTCGCAAAGGACAAAGTAGCACTGGGATATAATTAGGCATATACATCAATAGAAAAAACTTTTATTATACCAGTCACCACATCCTGGGAGCTCTCTTGGTCACATCGGGATTGGAGAGCATAAAAGCGGTTTTTCTTTTAAGCATTGGTGTTACAACCGCTTGGAGGAGGTTGCTTGACTTCTCTCCCTTTGGCCATTAGTACTGGGCAATCTCTCATCTTGTGGTCACTCTTTCCACAACCATAGCACCCATGCAAGGCAATTAGGCAGTTGCCATCATGTTTTCTTCCACACATTGCATAATTAGGCCTAGCAACATAAGAACCACCATTATTGCCTCCTTGAGGATTAGGCTTAGAAATCCTATCATTGTTGATTCCTGGTGCACTAGAGGAGCCTTGGTTGGAGAACCTTTTTTGAATGTTGGTCGACCTTGTCCATCGGACTTACTATTGGAGAAATTCCCATCACCGGTCCTAGCTCTTTTTACCTCCCTATTCTTATGTTGGAGTTTCTCATCCCCCATTTGTTAGGCATACACCATGAGACGTGAGATATCCATATTATCATGAATCTTTGCCGAACAACATTCATTTCTTACCAATCTAGACACACCCATCAAATACCTACTCATCATATCCGTTGAATCCACCACAAAATCTGGAGCATACTTGGACAATTGAGTAAACTTTAGAGAATATTCTTGAACACTCATACCTCCTTAATGAAGGTTAATGAGCACTTCCACCTTAGATTCCCTCAACTCTCAAGGAAATAACCTATCAAGAAATGCCGATTTAAACACTTCCCACTCCAAGGGACCCGCTCCTACCGGCCTATTGTTCTTCCATTGAGTATACCATACTTGAGCAACACTCTTCAATTGATAAACGGCTAGCTCCGCATTCTCTACCAAAGTAACCCCCATGATATCAAGTATTTTATAAACCTCTTCCACAAATTCTTGAAGATCCTCTCCAACTTTGGAACCATGAAACTTTGGAGGGTTCATTCTAGAAAAATACCTAAATTTTGAAGCTGGAAATTCACATTAGGATCCACCGTAGCTACAACTTCTCTATTGGCTTGAGCCTTCTTGATTTGATCCAACATTTGGATAGTAGACCTAAACTCTACATGGGTCACATTTTCAACCACGGGATAACCTGTAGCTTGATTAGCTTGATGAGGAGATCCTTAATTGACATTATCCTCTTCCACCCTTCTAGCATTAGCCCTTCGTGTATTCATATCCTGAAGACATGAGAGAAGGATTAAGAGAGGGACTTTATAGAGTTAGACTCTAAGGCACAAATTAAGAGTAATGAAAGAAGTGTAGTTTCCTAAACATCTTATAGCCTCTCATTCATAAATGTGGCGAGCTTAACATTGATGAAAAAGACTCTACTAGGCGTGTCTTATGAGACATCATCCTAGAATCATTCTAAACATTGTGCTCTAATTACCAAAATTGTCACGACCCAAGGGTACCCCCAAGACATAACAAGGCTCATAATAACCCTAAAGGCACCATGTAAAGCACTTAACATATCATACCATAAAGCATTAGAACAATAAGAGTAAAATGTATTTCAAGTCTTAAAAAGTTTTTATAAAAGCAAAGAGGAAGTCTAGACTTGTCTCAATTAACCATCTATTACAATAGTTCACATGAAAAGGGACACAACCTATACAAGATAATGCAAAAATAAAATGGTGGAATTGAAACTCAAAGTGAATTTCCCATCCTCAGATCATGACAACTCACCACAAGCAAGGAGAACTGTTGAATCCAAGCTTGAACCAAATGATGACCGCTTTAAGAACCGGACCCTACACTTGGGGAAAATGTAGGAAAATATGGGTTAATACAAAAATGCACTAACTATGATAACCATGCATAAAAATCATGAAAACTTGCTAAAAGGGACATTTTAGTTGAAAAGCATTCAGTTTACAAGTTTAAAAATCATCATGAAGATTAGTGTAAAAGCATAAGTCATAAGTATATTCAACATATAAATCATCACCACATAATGGAAACATACAACAAATACCCTCAAATCATACTTGTAAAATGCATGAATAAGATCCCATAATCCTACCCATACTAAGTAAAGCTTATTGAGTAACTATAGTTCATAATTCATATTCTTGTTCATACTATCATAATGGGATAAGTCTTAACCGACATAGACCATGTGATCTAAACATGGAATCCAGTGTTTAGCCCACACCGAAAAGGGGTTGTCCTACTTTCCTAAGGTAGAAACATACTCTTAGCTTAGGTGGATACACTAGCTAAAGACCTATGAGGGCACATAGTTTATGGGATAAGGGGATTGCTACTAGAAAACCCGACCTCTACTATCGTAATGGCTTCCATCCCAAGAGATTCCTCCTAGAAAACCGACCTCTACTAACACGATGTAACACCTCAAAAACTAGTAGACCAAACTAGGGCCACAAGCTAGGGTTCTAAGATTTGATATATTGGAAATAGAGTCGTAGATAAGACTTTATGTATTTAGAATGAGGAATTTAATGTTTGAACATCAAGATATGTATTAGACATAGTAGCCTATATTACCTTTAAGAGTTTGGTTGTGCATGGGAAGGGCAATTACCAAGGCAAAAAGAGCAAGTCTAAGCCAAAGGGCTAAGGTTGTCCAACCATGGAGGCTACTACCCAAGGGTTCATGACCACTTTCACGACCAGTGGAGTGGACCATGGTCCTTGAGGGGGTCCGTGGAGATGCCTTAGACACTTGGGAGGCCAGGCCAAGAGGCCAAAACATTGCCCCAAGTTCACGAGGTACTTCACGAGCCGTTGGCATGACCACAGCCTGTCAAAGTGTCCGTGAAGGTGCCTTAGTGTTTTAGGGTCTTGAAAAGTTGGGGGAGTTACTGGTCAAGGGACCACGGGCACCACCACGGACCGTGGTGCCCTTCACGGACCATCCAAGTGGCCGTGGTGCCTAGGATGGGGCAGTCAAGTGAGGGACATTTGGGTAAATTCCTATTCGGCTAGGTTTATGTGGGGGTCATTTTGTATGTATTTTATTCACCTATTTAGACTATTTTACATCCTTATCCCCCAATTTTAAGTCACTTTACATTAGACTAAATTCAAAACCCCAAATCACTCCTCTCTCAAATATTTCTCTCTAAGAAGAACCTCCATTGAAGAATAAGCTAGGGTTGAAGCTAAGGTCCAGATCAAAGGTTCCATTTCTAAATGATTGTGCTAGGGTTTTGTTTAAGGTATGTTTAGATCTTCATCTATGGGTTCTTCCACCAATAGAGTCAACTGGAAATTCCCTTAATTTGTGAAGAAGAACCCCAACCAAGCTAGGGTTACTTCTAATATATGGGTTTTAGGTGGGTATGATTCCAAACGGTTGGATACTACTCATATATGATTAATTTAGTGTTTATTAATGATATTATGAAGAATTTATGTGAATTCCTTGATTAACCCTAATTTTGAAAGTATGTGGGTTTGTGTCTTATGATGAGGAATTGATGATTCTTGCTAGATTCTCTTGGATTGTTGTCATGTATGAGACTTATTTAGGATTATTTATATGAAATCATTAATTTAACTAGACATATGTATGAATGATAGAACATGAATCGAAATGGTTAGATTTGGGACTTTGATGAATTATGCTTAGAATCAGCTATGCCTAAGGCTTGTGACTAGTATGTATTGTAATCTAGACTAGTATGATGATAGTGGAGTAAAGCTTGATTGTAAGGATTGAATTCATAACTTTGATCATTAGGGCTTAAGGAGTGAGTCTTTTATGATGAGATATCTTGCATATATGTAGAATCTGAAAGGTTAATCACCTAAAATGAATCATGTTTGTTAGAATAGAATAGCTTGAGGTTGATTCTTATGATTCCTTCATGGATAATTGAATTATGTAGCTTGGGATTGAGGAATAGCTCTCCAAAGTTTAGCTTGATCCATCATTGATAGGGTGCTTTTAATGGTAGCTTGCATTAGTAAAGGAATGGTAGTCTAGGATTGAAGATCTATGCTCTCCTATAGGAAGCTTGAACTAGCATGGTTAGAATGCTCTTCATGGTAGCTTGACTTGGTTATGCCAAGACCATTTCATGGTAGCTTAGGGTTGAGACACCATAATCTCCTAAGGACAACTTAGGGTTGAGGATTCATACTTCCTTAAGGATAGCTTGCATCTTACTGAATGGTTGCATGGTGGCTAGGTTGGTACACGTGTATCCTTCCTTTGATAGCTTGGATTGAATAATAGGATCTTTCCATGATAGTTAGGTCTAGCATGGTTGGTATGCTATTCTTTGATCGACTAGAATGAAAGATAGTTAGCATGGAGTAAGCTAGCCTAAAGGAGTACCTAGTGTGAGTGGTAGTATAGGATGCCATTCATACATGGCACAAGTATGACTTGAAGCTACTTATGAAGTGTCCTCTTATGTGATGTATGCCTAGCTTGGAGTGTTGCTATAGTTGTCTTCCATGATATGAATTTACTTAAGATGATAGTTCCTTGTTAATGTGAAAGTAGTTCAATAGTGACAGTTAGAAGTGATGAATAAGAACATGGTGACTTAATGGACGTGCTTAGTGTGTGTTGTATTATGGGATGCCCCACATGCATTGCACAAGTGTTCCTTGAGGTTACTTAGGGGTATAGTGCTCTTATTACATGCAAATCTAGGTCTTGACTATGAAGGTGGGCTATGACCAAGAATGACCAAATAGAGGTACTTAGCTTGGATAGTACTATGCATGCTGTCTTTGCCTTGCACTAGTATACTTGGAGGTTGCTTGTGAAATAGTTCGCTTGAATATGAAAGGCTAATGGTTGAAGTATGCAATTATGAATGTCTTATGTTGATTTCCTACGATATGATGCTTTTGTTGGAATTATGTTATGATTATGTTATTGTCTCTTATGCTTATGTCTTATGTTGACTAACCATTTGAGATACTTTATGATGTTGTGCTAGATTTCATACTTGGTACATTTCGTACTAATGCATATTGCCTACATTCTAGTCAAATTTAGGGTGTTGGGAGATCTAGTTGCTTGGAGGATAGTATTCCTAAGTGCAAGAATACTTGATGATTTGGTGAATCCTCATAGCTTTGAGGACAAACCCATTTATGTTCTTTTATGTCTTTTCTTATGTTTTAGACTTTATTTGGGCTGCATCCCAATGACTTTATTCATGTTATTCATAGATGGTTCAACACAGATGGTAGAAAGACTTCCGCTTTTATGGGATAAGGGGATTGCTACTAGAAAACCCGACCTCTACTATCATAATGGCTTCCATCTCAAGAGATTCCTCCTAGAAAAACGACCTCTACTAACGCGATGTAACATCTCGGAAACTAGTAAACCAAACTAGGGCCACAAACTAGGTTTCTAAGATTTAATGTATGGGAAATAGAGTCGTAGATGATACTCTATGTGTTTAGAATGAGGAGTTTAATGTTTGACATCAAGATATGTATTAGACCTAGTAGCCTATATGATATTTAAGAGTTTGGTTGTGCATGGGAAGGAAAACTCCCAAGGCAAAAAGGGCAAGCCTAAGCAAAAGGGCCAAGGCAGCCCAACCTTGGCAGCTACTGCCCAAGGGTTCACGACCAGTGGTGTGGACCATGGTCCTTGAGGGGTCCGTGGAGATAACTTACACACTTGGGAGACCAGCCCAAGAGTCCAAGACACTGCCCCATGTGTACTAGGTACTTCACGAGTCGTTGGCTTGACCACAGCCTGTCAAAGTGCCCGTGAAGGTGCCTTAGTATTTTAGGATCTTGGAAAATTAGGGGAGTTACTTGTCAGGGGACCACGGGCACCACCACGGACCATGGTGCACTTCAAGGACCGTCCAAGTGGTCATGGTACCTGGAACGGGGCAACCAAGTGAGAGACATTTGGGTAAACTCCTATTCGACTAAGTTTAAGTGGGGGTCATTTTGTATGTATTTTATTCACCTATTTAGACTATTTTAAGTCCTTATCCTCCAAGTTTAAGTCACTTTACATTATACTAAATTCAAAACCCCAAATCACTCCTCTCTCAAATATTTCTCTCAATAAGAAGAACCTCTATTGAAGAATAAGCTAGGGTTGAAGCTAAGGTCAAGATCAAAGGCTCTACTGCTAAAGGCTTGTGCTAGGGTTTTTCTTAAGGTATGTATAGATATTCATATATGGGTACTTCCACCCATAAAGTCCCCTAGAAATTCCCTTAATTTGTGAAGAAGAACCGCAATCAAGCTAGGGTTACTTCCAATGTATGGGTTTTAGGTGGGTATGATTCCAAATGGTTGGATACTACTCATATATGATTAATTTAGTGTTTATTAATGATATTATGAAGAATTTATGTGAATTCCTTGATTAACCCTAATTTTGAAAGTATGTGGGTTTGTGTCTTATGATGAGGAATTGATGATTCTTGCTAGATTCTCTTGGACTGTTCTCATGAATGGGACTTATTCAAAATTAGTAATATGAAATTATGAATTGAACTAGACATCAGTATGAATGACAGAACATGAATCGAAATGGCTAGATTTATGACTTTGATGAATTATGCTTAGAATTAGCTATGCCTAAAGCTTGTGAGTAGTATGTATTGTGATCTAGACTAGTATGATGATTGTGGATTAAATCTTGGATGTAGGGTTTGAAGTCATAATGTTGATCACTAGGGCTTAAAGAGTGAGTATTTTATGATGAGATATCTTGCATATATGTAGAATATGAAAGGTTAATCACCTAAAATGAATCATGCTTGTTAGAATAGAATACCTTCAGGTTGAGTCTTATGATTCCTTCATGGGTAGTTGAATTATGTAGCTTGGGATAGTAGATCTCATGGTAGCTTGGGATTGAGGAATTTAGCTCTCCTAAGGTTAGCTTGAACTAGCATTGATAGGGTGCTTTTCATGGTAGCTTGCATTAGTATAGGCATGGTAGCCTAGGATTGAGGATCTATGCTCTCATATGGGTAGCTTGAACTAGCATGGTTAGAATGCTCTTCATGGTAGCTTGACTTGGTTATGCCAAGACCATTTCATGGTAGCTTAGGATTGAGACACCATACTCTCCTAAAGATAGCTTAGGGTTGAGGATTCATATTCCCTTAAGGATAGCTTGCATCTTATTGAATGGTTGCATGGTGGCTAGGTTGGTATACTTGTATCCTTCCTTTGATAGCTTGGATTGTATGATAGGATGTCTCCATGATAGTTAGGTCTAGCATGGTAGGTATGGTATTCTTTGATAGATTAGAATGAAAGATAGTTAGCATGGAGTAAGCTAGCCTAAAGGAGTACTTAGTGTGAGTGGTAGTATGGGATGTCATTCATAAATGGCACAAGTATGACTTGAAGCTATTTATGAAGTGTCCTCTTATGTGATGTATGCTAGCTTGGAGTGTTGCTATAGTTGCCTTCCATGATATGAATTGACTTAAGATGAAAGTTCCTTTACAATGTGAAAGTAGGTCAATAGTGACACTTAGAAGTGATGAATATGAACATGGTGACTTAATGGACATGCTTAGTGTGTGTGGTATTAGGGGATGCCCCACATGCATTGCACAAGTGTGCCTTGAGGTTGCTTAGGGGTATAGTGGTCTTATGACATGAAAACCTAGGTCTTGACAATGAAGGTGGGCTATGACCAAGAATGACCAAATAGAGGTACTTAGCTTGGATAGTATTATGGGATGCTATCTTTGCCTTGCACTAGTATACTTGGAGGTTGCTTGTGAAGTAGGTCTCTTGAATATGAAAGGCTAATGGTTGAAGTATGCAATTATGAATGTCTTATGTTGATTTACTTTGATATGATGGTTATGTTGGAATTATGTTACGATTATGTTATTGTCTCTTATGCCTATGTCTTATGTTCAGTAACCATATGAGATGCTTTATGATATTGTGCTAGCTTTCATACTTGGTACATTTTGAACTAATGCATATTGCCTACATTCTAATCAAATGTAGGGTGTTGGGAGATCGAGTTGCTTGGAGGCTAGGTTCCTAAGTGCAAGAAGACTTGAAGATTTGGTGAGTCCTCATAGTTTTGAGGACAAACCCATTTATGTTCTTTTATGTCTTTTCTTATGTTTTAGACTTTATGTGGGCTGAGTCCCAATGACTTTTATTCATGTTATTCATAGATGGTTCGAGACAAAGAATTTAGAAAGACTTCCAATTTTATGAAATGCTTTTTGATTGTATATTTAAAGAAAGTTTTAAATTCTCCCTACTTTTCAATGATCTTATGTTATGATGATGCTAAGGGTTGTATGTAACCCCTTCGGGGTAAAGTACGCTACTTTACGTCTAGGGGGTACCCCTGGGTTGTGACACGTGAGGTTTCCATCTCATATCAGCATCCATTCGGTGCTAAGCATTAATTGCCATGCATTTTATATTAAGTCTTGACTTAAGTTTATAATAATGGAAGAATGTCTTTACACTCAATCCAACAGGACTCCTACTATAGCTCCTAGATTCAATAGGTGAGAATGACCTTTCAACCTTAGAATCATCATATTATGAGAAAACCTTTCACATCATATCATATTCATTCATAAGTGTGTACATGAGGATAATCTTCCAACAACACAACAACTAGATCATGATCATATTCACTTAACTATCATAGTGGTCTTAAAGCATATGAATAAATCTCATAGTCATGCATAATTCATATATTTTGCTCTTTATGGACCATATGTAATATTCCATCAACAAATCTAGAATTACTACATTAGACATGGATGATAACATAATTGAAGTAGTTCAATTAGTACATGCATAATTCTATAATATTATACTTATTCTTTGAGATCCAATTTGGGAAAATAGGGGAACTCGTGGATTCTTGGGGAATTCAAAATAAAACCATATGATGTCATCAATATATCCATAATAAAACATAATCCAATCATTAAAAATGAATTTGAAAGAAATCCATGAGTTGAAGTCAAACCCTAACTTTTGGGATTTCTAGCTTCGAAATCGGGGTTTTTGAAGGGGCTCCATGGATGAAGAGCTACCATGCCTTGGTGATGAAATCAAACAAATGTGAGTAGAAAATCTTGCTCCTTTAACCCTAGCTTTCACTTTCTTCTTCTTCTTCCTTGGAGTTCTAGAGAGAGTTTTGGGGGTAAAGTTGGTTTTGATTTGGGATTTTGGAATAGTGTAGAAGATGAATTAATTTAGGGACTTAAAAACCTTATATAGTTAGTTTAATTTAGTCTAAAACAACATCACTTAGTATTAACTTAAAATGGAAAACTCTAAAATACCCCTAGAGTCAACTGCCAAAAAGCAGTTTCAGGGACCACCTACGATCACCCACCCACGGCCCGTGGATGGACCCACACGGCGTGCTGGTGAACCGTGGGGGAGGTTGTATAGCTCACTTCCTAGGATCTTGATCCACGACCCCCACCCATGGGCCGTGGGTCCACCTACTAGTCGTGGTTCCCCTCTTGTGGGTGGACTATTTTCGGCCAAATTTTGGGTACTCCTCAAGGACCCTTGGTTTGGTCCTTGGGGGTCGTACCTTGACGGTCTAACCCAAAAACATATATATTGAGTATCGGGAGTTATTCACGACTCTAACCCTTCAAGCTCTAGTTTAGCTTACTAGTTTTTGGAATGTTACAATTACATCAATGTGAAAAAGTCCAATGAAAATTTTGTAATTTTTTCTCTTTACGTAGATGATATTTTATTAGCTAGAAATAATTTAGAATATGTGAAAACTGTCAACTCATGGCTTTCAATATCATTTGATATGAAAGATATGGGTGAAGCAGACTATGTATTGGCTGCTAAGATCAAAAGAAATCATTCCAAGAAATTTTTGATTTTATCTCAAGAAACTTAATAAAGAAAATATTGGAACGTTTTCGAATAAATAGTTTCAAATCCATGGATAATGTAGAAAGGGGTGAAACTTTGAGCCTTCGAATATGTGCAAAGACTGAAAAAGAAAAAGAAAACATGTCTCGAGTTCCTTATTCTAGTGTTGTCAAGAGTTTGATATATCTTATGATGTGTACTCACCCCAACATTTGTTATGTTGTGAGTCTAGTTAGCAGGTATCAATCTAATCCTCGAAGAGATCATTGGAAAGCAGTAAAGAAAATATTCTGATACTTGAAGGGAACTAGAGATCATACACTATGTTATAGTGGATTTGATTTATTAATAGGAGGTTATACAGATAATGATTGGGCTGGTGACCGGAATGATAGGAAGTAAACATTCAGTTATGCTTTCTTACTAAATGGTGGTGCTATTTCATGGAAAAGTAAGAAGAAAACTTGCACATCTCTTTCAATCATGGAATCTGAATTCGTGGCTTGTGCATCTGCAGTACAAGAAGTTGTTTGGTTAAAGAGATTCTTTGAGCATTTGAGTTTTGCAAAGAATTACAGGGGTCACTTGATTCTATATTCTGATAGTCAAAAGGCTATTGCATATACGAAGGATCCTAAATATCAAAGCAAGACCAAACACATTGACATCAAGTATAATTTTGTGAGAGACGTAGTGGCAAGTGTAGAAATAGCTTTGCAATACATTCCTACGCGTGAAATGATAGCTGATCCTTTTACGAAGGCCATATCTTAAGACTTGTTTGAGAAACATGTTAAGGCTCTAGGTTTGCATAGAATATGATGATATTTCAGTATTCTAAAATAACTTGATTGTTATAATATTTTCTTCTATATAATACTATTGAATTTATATTCAAATATAATATGCATGTGAAATTTGTAACAAATAAAGTGTGCCAAACAACTTGCGAGATTGGCTCTCTCACACAAGCAATCGCCACTTACGTCGGGGAACGTGAAGAGATGAGTTTCACCACCATATTATGACTGGTTTTATGAGCAAGATAAAATTTTATCTAAGAAAATAAATTTAAGTATCACTGAAAAAGAGAAACTAGGGTTAAACATCTTGAGGTGTTTAGACTGAGGTCTGTACGATGTATGATAATCAAAATAATGAGGCACATACACCAATATAAGGTGAACACATTGTAGCACATGTTTTATACCACGTGTGTCAAACGATCAATGGGTCAATGAAAGAATGGTTCCTTGCTTCTTGATTATGTGAGACCTTGAGAAATTAAAATTAGTTTTCAATGAAATACCCTTTGACCTTTTGTTGTTTCTTAAAGTTTCAATCGATATTAGTACTTTAGCATGTTACTAATAGCCATGAATGATTCGGCAATGCAGTACATGTCTATGAAAGTAGTTGAATTGGAATAGACAGATTTGAGTGGATATGAAAGACGATTGATTGAATAATAAACTTGTGAACATGAGCTTGCTATTACACTCGAGTGTAATTGTGTGTATAAAGGTAAAACATGAACACAACTTCATCTCTTTAGGAGGTTGAGGGATTGAATAAGTAACTACTGAAGTAGTGAATGAGGTCTGGGCTATTGTGAGTAATAGTGTCCTCAAAATAGTAGTGAATTCTTTCCACTTGTTATTGGATTCCTATGTAGGGCTTTTAAAACCTTAAAGGTAAGCTCTTCATGCTCACAGGTCGCATGAACTATTTATCATATGAATTGTGTGTCTGATTGATGTTATGTTGGCTTGGGTCTTGTCCACCATGTGCGAAGTGGGAGATGTAAGTTTTGGGTCATGGGTCGCCCATGTGGACCGACCTGACCCAATTTGTTTTGCCTTATCCAATTTAATTAATTAACTAATTAATTGGGTAATCCTTTTAAAAGGATAAGGGAGAACAGTTACAGAGTAACTGTTCAACCTCCCTTTAGAAGACTCCTAGTGGGAGACACATTAGGGGACAACGTGACAAAGTGAAAATGTGAGAAGAAAGAAAGAACAGAAACAAAAATAGTAAACAGTATCACTATTTGATCAACGACATTCAACAAAAGGACATTTTGTTTGTGAATAGAACTTTGTTTCTTAGTGATTCATAGAAGGACTTGAGTGCAATCCTGTCAAAGTAGCAAAATCAACAACTTCAGCTACAAATTAATGTACACATCTCATTGTTCTTTTGCTCTATATATATATATCTTTCATTGCTCAAAGAACAAAAACAAAAACAGTTCATAATATCACTCTTAGATCAAAGTCATTCATCAAAAGGACATTTAGTTTGTGAATCAAACTTTGTTTCCTAGTGATTCAAATAGGCACTTGAGTGCAATTCTGTCAAAGTAGCAAAATCAACGACTTCCACTGCAAATTAAGGTACACATCTCATCGTTCTTTTGCTCTATATATCTTTCATTGGTATCAGAGTCATCGCTACTTATCCCATAATTCGCTACTTCCATGCACATTCACTGTATTGTTGATACGAAATAAAGTGTGACTTTTTTTCTTGAAAATCACTGAATAGAGAAAAATTCTGAAGATGTTAAGTTTTTGTAAGACTATTTGAATGTGAATTAATTATATAGTAATTAAGTGTCAAAATCTTATTTTATTCTGACTCATTTTGTAGATAGGATTCCTTGTCCTACAAAGAATGAAATTCTGTAATTCCTTTCGAAAAACTGCTGCTGTTTTTAGCAATCTGAAAATTTGTTGTACCATAATTTTGGTTGAAACTTATATTTTCATGACCTACTCATTTGATGCTTTCAAAATATATATTATAATGAAAACACGGATTTAAAACGAGTGAGATATGAATTTTTGAAAGTTGGCTGTTTTTTTGACTGTTTTCCGGAAAAAAACTGGTTTTGTTTGAAGCGATCTGGAAATTGGGTGTACAGTTTTTTGGTTCAAAACATATTTTTTTTATGAGCTACTCGTTTGTAGCTTTCTGGAAATATTTGTTAATAGAAAAACCGATTTAAAACGAGTGAGATATGAATTTTTGAAGTTAAGCTAAAAAAAAGAAAAAATAAAAACGTTTTTAAATTTTTTCTTTTTTTTTGAGAAAGTTGTGTTATGTTAGGATTATTCTTTTTCTATGTGTCCTTTTAGGATTTTATTGGTATTGTTTATCCGTTTAGTCTTTTTGTTCCTTAAATAGATTTTTTTTTTGTCTTCTACAAATGAAAGTGATATATGTTGTCACACTGAATGGTTCAATCATTCTTATTGTTTCCTTGTTCCTATTTCAGACATGGCTGAATAGGAACAAATTCGAGTTATTCCAAGTGGAAGTTATTTCAGACATGGCTAAATAGGAAAAAAAGAGTTTATATCTTTGAAGATAGATCCTCTTGACTCTTTATTGGACTTCATCAGATCCTTTGTCATGAAATTTGAAGAGGTTAATGAAAGTGTCATTCAAGTTACAGAGAGGGAAGCATACTATGTTTTGTATCATTCCTTTTCAGAATAGTGGAAGAATGAACTGAATGAAACTAGTATCGAAATTGGGGATAATGAACCATTATGGGTGTATACGGTAAAAATAGGAGTTAAGTGGGTAAAACTTCACAACATAATCATAGTTTAGTATTTAATTTTGTTTTTTATTCATTACAAACTATGTGATGAACATCCTTGATTATGCTTCAACATGAATTTTTGAGTTTTATCCTGTTATATTTATTTTTTTGGATAAGTGGATTATTATTCTATTGCACATTGTCAAATGGTGTTTGATTATTAGAAATGCAAATCTGTGTGATTATAGTATAAAATATATTAGTGTACATATTAAGAAGTTAGTTTCAAATTTTGGTTAAATATTTAATTCGTAGATGATGATTGGATGCTTATGTGTCTTTTTGATTTTACATTTAAATATAAAACCTTTATGAGAATTGATTTTCTTGAATGTGTATTTCAAATGCATAAATGATTAAAAATTCCTTTCAGATTATATCTCAAAACAGACATGGCATCAAAAAGTACCATTGCTGACATAAACAAAGGTGAAAAACTTAATGGTGACAATTACGACATCTGGAGTAGTAAAATATGGTATGTACTGGTAGAGCAAAATGCTCTGGAAGGTATAAACCATGTTTTGAATCAACTAGAAGAGGGTAATTCTGTACAACACTGAAGTGAACTAGAAGCTTACAAAACTTGGAAAAAATATAATTCCACTCCATGTGAAATAATAGTTAGATCTGTGGTTGATGACCTCATAGATGAATGTGAGGAATTCCCAACTGCTCATGCTATGTGGGCATATCTGTGAGGAGCATATGGGGGTACTTCTGTAACTTGCCTCCGACGGTTGACTATCAAATTTGACACTTACAAAAAGCATCATGATAAGAATATCAAACAACACCCTAAGGTGTTGTCAAACATGATAGTTCAACTCAAGAGTGTTGTCTCTGTTCTTTCAGATGAGCAACAAGTTCAGTCTGTGATTCGGTCTCTTCCCAATAATTGGAAACATTTGAAGGTTATCTTTACCCATAATGACAACATCAAAACTTTGTTTGATGTTGCACGCCATGTTGAATTTGAAGATGAGCGCTTTGGTACTGCTAAAGCTGCTTTTAATGCCTTTGTGGTAGAGTCAAGTGGTACAAAATCTTTAGGCTTCAAGCGCAAGAAAAATTAGAAAAGAAACGGGAAAGACAAACAGACAGGAGAAGGACCCTCTAAGAAAAAAAGAATCCAAATTCCAAGAAAGGAAAATAGTTTTTCAAGAAGAGAGACAAAAGTAAAATGAAGTGCTATAATTGCCAAGAATAGGGGAATTTTGCTTGTGAAGTTACCGAGCCCAAAAAGGTAGCATTTCTAAATGCATCTCTAAGTGCAACATGTGTTTCTAGCACTTCCTTTATTAACTGAATCATATCCTATTTGGATTTTACACTCAAGATCCACCGACCATATGAGTTGAGATAGAGAGGCGTTTATGGAGTTTTGTGGAGTTTCATCTAAATCAAGATGGATCTACGTGGGAAATAATGTGCAACTAGAAGTTAAAGGGATAGGGACTTGCAAAGTAGACTTGCGTGGTGGTCGTTCTTTGATGTTGCATGACGTCCTATATTCACCAATGATTCGACGAAACTAAGTATTTGTGTCTGTTCTTTTAGACATTGGTTTTGATTTGTTTTTTAGTCGGAATGGTGTTAGAATAACTCTAGATAATAATTTATATGGTTTTGGACTTCGTTAAGACCGTTTTATCGTATTAGATTTTAGTCCTTCAACTTATGACTATTATGTTGACCGTTGTGTAATGGCATGTTATTCAAGTAACAATGACGTTGATTTTATTACATGGCATGCAAGATTAGGTCACATAGGGTAAGATCGAATGAATAGGTTGGCAAAATAAGGACATTTAGGTTCTTTCACCAAAATTGATATGCCAACCTGTGAAAATTATCTTGCTGGAAAGATTACGCGTAAACCATTTGGGTAGGCTAAAAGAGATGAGTTCCCATTTCAATTAATTCATTATGATATTTGTGGTCTAATGAATGTGAAGGCAAGGTCTGGTGCTATATACTTCATTACATTTATTGATGATTCCATGCATTTTGGTTATGTCTATTTGATTTCTCATAAATTTGAAGGACTTGAGTTCTTTAAAAGATATATGAATGAAGTTGAAAATCAATTAAATAAAAGCATAAAGGCTTTAAGAGCTGACCGAGGACGTGAATATTTATCTAAACAATGTGAAGAATTATGTGTTGAAAAGGGTATTATCAGACAGATAACTACTCCTTATACACCTGAACAAAATGGTGTAGCTGAAAGAAGGAATAGAACATTATTAGACATGACAAGATCAATAATGGCGTAGGCAAATTTGTCTATCTCTTTCTTGGGAGACGCATTATTGATTGCGGCTTACATATTGAACAAAGTGCCTTCTAAATCAGTTTCTTCCACTCCTTATGAAGTTTGGACTGGCCACAAAAAAAACCTAAATGATCTACGACCGTGGGGTTGTGTATGTCATGACCTGAGTCTACACCCCGGACGTAACACGGCATACAAGACAACAAAATCCCCATACATGCCTCACAGAATTCATAACATAAGACATACAAAAAATGGTACGAAATTTAAAACATTTAATCCATACAATCGAAAACTTTACTTAAAAACAAACACCAGAAGTCTAACTTGTCTCACATGGCCATCTAATACAACTTGAATCAAAGATAGGGTCACAGCCCTTCAACATAGTCTGAAACATAAAATGACATAAAAGAAACTAGGAAAGAACAATTGTCGTCCTCGAACCATGAGGACTCACAGCTGGATTTGGCCAGAATCAATCCAAGCTTTGAACATTAGAAATCACCTTAAGATCTGGAACATACACTTTGTAAAAATGTAGAAGAAATATGGGTTAGCACAAATATGTACTAAGTATGATAGCCATGCATAAATCATGCTGAAAAAGGACCCTTTGGTTGAAAACCATGCATTTGAGAAGTTTGATAATCGTCATGTACTTTTAGAATAAACATAGGTCACAAGAACATTCATCATATAAATAATTATAACATACTAGAATCATTATAGAACCATCATCTAAAACAACTCTAAGTTATACTTGTGCAATGTATGAATGGCATCCCATAATACCACTCACACTAAGTACCCCTTTGAGGCCACAATAGACAAGAAACATTTATATTCAATAAGTCATGACAAGAAAAGCAACTCATAATAACAATCCAACTTAAGCATACATCTTTATATTAACCCTTTAAGTCAACATTCTCATTAGGATCATTATGAGCACATTCATTTCATTAAACTTTAAGACATTAGAGAAACCCATCATAGCCCTCTCAAAGCCTACTTGTGCAATACATGAATGACATCCCATACTACCACCCGCACTTCTTAGAACCTCTTGAGTAACCATAGAACATAACTCACATGATGGGAATAATCCCTAACCAACATAGACCATGTGAGTTTAACATGGAATCCAGTATCACGTCCCAAATCGAAAAGAGTATCTCTACTTGCCTAAGGTAGAACCGGTAATTTAGCTTAGGTGGATCCACTAGCTATGAGGGCACATAGTTATGGGATAAGGAATATGTTATATGAAACCCGGCCTAATCATGGGAAGGGCTTCCACCTTACAATATCCACTCGGTGCTAAGCTTTAAATTCCCATAGAGTAGTTCATTCTCATTAACATTATTATACCTGAGAGGGTTACCACCATTAGGTCTTCTGACCCAAAGTACATTATTACACACATGAAAGGGCCACCACCATTACCTCAACTGGTCAGAAGTACATTATTAGGATAGCTCATTGAATCCTCAAGAAAGGGCCACCACTATTAGGTCTACCGATTCAAGGTCCATCATTACATTACTTCATAGACTCATCATAAAAGTGCTACCACCATTAGGTCTACTGATTCAAGATAAAGCCTTAGAATACTTGATTAATCATTTTTGTTAGGTCTACCACCATTGGGTCTATCGATTAAATGTTCATTAAGTCAAGATACATTAGTTACACAAGAAGAGGATGCCCTATGCCAACCTATTCAAGGTACATCAATCAAGATCACTTTCAATTGCACAAGAAGAGGATGCCTTCAGCCTACCAATTCAAGGTATAACATTACATTGAAGAAACCCTTCACAATATATCATCGTCATGCACAAGTGTATAATTGAGAATAACCTTTCAATAATATCACAATTACATTATAGTCATGGTCACCATACTTTCATTGAAATCACAAAGCATATACATAAACATCATGATTATGCCACAATCTTCATAATTTGCCCTTCAAGGCCATGAGTCATAATTCACCAACACACCTAGAATTACTACAATTTAGGCATGAATAATGACATAATTCAATTAACTAAAACATTACAAGAATAGTTGCATAACATTCATCTTACAACAATTTACACACATCAAAGTCATAAATTTGGGTTATGGGAAAATGATGGATTCATGGATGATTTTATTTTAAAACCACTATAAAATAGAATTTCAATCTCAATATATGATAATTAAACCATTGAAAGCGTTTTGAGAAAGAATCCGTGACCTAGAATGAAAACCCTTAATTTTGGAGAAATTCCAACTTTGCGATTGAAGGTTCGAGGAGTTCATTGATGGAAAGTTAACCATGAATCAAAAATACCGTACCTTAATGGAGTTTTCCTGTAAATTTGAGAAGAAATACCTTGTTTATTCAAGCCCTAGCCTCCACTTCTTCTTTTTCTTCTTTGGGAACTTCTAGAGAGAAATATTGGTGAAGATGAACTCTTTTGGTTTGATTTGGGTTTTTGGGAATAATGAAGTAAATGGGGTAGTTTATGACTTAAACTCATTTATATATGTGAAATAAAACAATTTAAATAGACCCCATTAATTAACTAATTAATTTGGAAATTACCAAAACGACTCTAACTAGGCAGCCCTGTCCCAGGGACTTTGCCCTCCTTCACGATCCGTTAAGGGAACCACAGCCCGTGGTGGTACCCGTAGTCCTTTGATCAGTGACCTCTCTCAACATGACAAGCCCCCATGAAGCTAAGGCAACCCCACGAGCCTTCCCACTGTCCGTGGTCTTCACCACGATCCGTGAAGTGGCTCGTGAAGGGAAGCCTTGGGTTGGGAAGTATTGGGGACACATTTCCTCACCAACCACGAGTGGCATCACAACTCGTGGTGGCCACCAAGGGTTGTGAAGAACCTCGTGGTCATGGTAGGAAGTGGCTAGGTGCTTTTTAGGCAGCCTTGGTGTAACGACCCTAAAATTAACATAGGAAGAACTAAAGCCTCTTATGTGTTTTTGTAGCGGTTATCTTGTTTAAATTATAATTTTTGGCTTTTGAGGCTTAGTTTGAAGAGTTTTGAGGAGTCAACGTCAGAACACGTGTTAGACTCTATGCTATGAGACCTACTCTAAGTTGGTTGAGAGTGCTAGACAAGGAGCCAAGCCAAAAGGCGCAAGCCTTAGCAAAAAAGCCAAGGCTGTCCCAAGTTGGCTGCTCAATGCCCCAAAGACCACGGGCACCACCACGACCAGTGGTGCCCTAGATGGTCCTATAGTTGGGCGTGAAGATCCCTTGGTCTCAAGGGAGGCAAGGAAACTTTGCCTAGGTGCTGCCTCACCTTCACGAGCTCTACCACGACTCGTGGTGTGCACCATGGATCGTGGAAGACCTTGTGAAGATGCCTTGGGCCCTTGAGGTCTTGAGTTAGTGGAAATTCTCACTGGTCAAGGGACCATGGGCACCACCACGAGCCGTGGTGCCCCTCACAACCCGTTTAGTTGAGCATGGTCCCTGATGGGCTGCCTTAAGTTGGGGTTTTTTGGTAATTTTGTTTTAATGTTTTATTATGTGGGGTTGATTTAAATGACTTATATTATAAATTTATAAGGTTTTAAGTCTTTTAACTAATCATTTACTCTCTTTAGATGCCAAATCAAAACGCTATTTCCTTTCTCTCCCAAAGACTTCTCTCTAGAAACTCCTTTGGAGCTCAAGGTCAAGTCAAGCTAGGGTTGACAATTTCATGGTGTTTATTCTTCAATTTCATTTGGTTCTTGAAGATTAAGGTATAGGGACTCTTTATCTTTTATTCTGTTTTTAATCAAAGAGCCAATTCAAAGTATTTTCAAAGTTCTTCAAAAAAAACCTTAAAGTCCTAATTTCGATTCTAGCATGGGTTCTTGCATAAAAAGGTTTTAAATGATGATTTATATTGTTATTAATGATTATTAATGGTTTTTAGAAAGAAATATCCATGAACCCATGTTTTCTCAAATTCTCTAAATTTCACCATAAAGTGGGTGTATTTATTTTGAGTAGATGATTATAGAATTGTGTTTAGTATGGTATGGGATGTTCATAAATGGTATTATTTATGTTGAGTTGTGAAGAATTGATGTTGAATTGAAAGATATGAGATTTGAGCCTTGCATGGGCAAATAGTGAATCGGTCTGTATGTTGATTATTAGATTATGTTTAGCTTGTATTGTATAGCTAAATTCTACTATTATCTATGTTATTCTATTGTGATATTATGGAGAATTAAGGATGGTGATTGCGTCTTGGAAAGGATGGTAAGTTGACCTACTTTATGAATAATGTTGAAGTAGTAAGGAATTGAGTATTTTGGCTTATGGCCTTTGAAAAGGTGGTAAGATGGCTTGATCTCTTAATATTGCTATAATTTCTTCTTAGGTTGGATCCACCTTTGGTGGAAGTGTTGCTTGTTGCTCTAGAATTATGATTGTGGCCATGAAGGGCATTTTATGAGTATTATTGTATTGATGTGTTATTATATATATAAATGAAGCTATATGTAAAGTTCTATATGAAGCTATGTGTAAAGTTTTATGTGAAGCCATATGTGAAGATATGATATGAATGAGTTTATGTGATCCTATGTAAAGTGGATAGCATTGTGATCTAAAGTATAATTTCTCATGAGGTGTTATATGTGATGATGTTGGGTTATGAAGTGTCCTCAAATGATAATGTTGTGACTTGGTTAGTAGACTAAAGTGTCTATTCTTGTTACTTAACGTCTTCAATGCATGAATATGTGAAGTGGGCTAGAACTAAGAAATGGTGCCCTTTCATAAGTCTAGATTCCTAAGTAAATGTATAACCTTGAAGGATGCACCTTAGGGCGATGTTCCCTTCTTAAGTGAAATGATAGACTTTGAGATGGATGGAGCTGGAACTGCATGAGAATCCTTATCTAAGAAAGTTAAATGAGCTATCCTTATGAACCTTGATTGGCTATGACTAAGAAATGGGGCCTTTCTTGGGAAGAGGTACTATGAGTTGGTTGAACTTGAAAAGGAACCCTCTCTAAGTACATATGTGATTGAATACTCTATGGGAAATAAGGCTAGCACCAAGTGGATGTGGCTAGGAAGGTGGCCTAGTTGAGTATGAGATTAGGCACAATGAACTTCCTTGGACATCCCCTAAACCATGTGCCTACATGGGTTGCTTACTAATTCTACCCTTGGCAAGTAGAACAACCTCTACGGAGTGGGACAGACTTCGGATTCCGTACCTAGCTAGTATGGTCTATGTCGGTTATGCCTATTCCCATCATGTGGGATGTGCACTCTAGTATTGGATAGGTTTTACAAAGTGTAGGTAGTTATATGGGATGCTACCTACACATGGCACGAGTAGGCCTAGAAGATACTAAAGTGAGTTCCCTAAGTCTAATGACTATTATGTGAAAGTCCCCTTATTTGCTTGAATGTCTCCTAAATGGTTTCTTAAAGAATGTTGGTCTTTTGATGTTGTGTTGTAAAGGAAATGTCCTTATCTAAGGTAATCTTGAGGAACACTTAAGTGTGCTTGAAGAGATTGTATGGGCGGTCACTTCTTGTCTTACTCAAGTGTGTCTTAAGGTTATATTAGGTAGAGGTCCTATGGTAATGAAATGGTATGTGTTCTTTTAAAGATTAAGCATGGGTTGTATATGGATATATGTTGAGTATGTGTATGGGTGGCTATGGTCTTATATGTGAATGTTGACTTGTGTTATGTCTGTTATACTTGTGAAGTGGAGGTTTTATCAAAATGATATGAAAGCATATATTCCTTGTAAATGTCCGTTGTGCATGTTTTTGCATGGTCTCCATACTTAGTACTTAATTGTGCTAACCCCTTTCTTTCCTTTTTATTTGACTAAAGTGTAGGGATTGGGAGATGGTGACATGTCATGGCTACTTGATAGGTTTCTAAGTGTTGAAGATGAAAACTTGGTGAGTCCTTATAGATTCGAGGACAATACCCTACGTGTCCCTTTGGATGTATTTCTAGTATTTTCTTTAAGTCTTGTATGGGCTTAGTCCCAATTTTGTATTCAAGTATTAGATGGTTTTGAGACATCAGGTATAAAGTCTAGAAAGTTTTCCGCTTGTTATTTAATGAAAGTATTCTTCGTGTGCGAAGAAAGTTTTAAATTCCTTACGGTTTTTATTACCGAATGCGATGAATGAATGCTAAGTCTTGTATAAGACCTCCGAGAGGTCGAATACGCATGTAACGGCTAGGGGGTGCTCTCGGGTCATTACACTTGGCTCCCTAGCCATGGACCTCACCCAAAATCCTTCCCATTTTCCTTTAACCCTTGATGTTAACCCTCATGTTTAGGCTCTAGTTTACCCTATTAATTTTAGAGGTATTACATTATCTCCCCATTAGAAACATTCATCATTAAATGACACTTTAAACACCTTACGGAATTAAAGAATCAAGCCTAACAACCCATCATGCACGACACATCAATATAATGCACAAATCATAGGGGGAAACATCAACTCCATCTCAATATACTCAATGTTACACAAGGAAGTAGGAACTATATCTACAAACCCATTATGCATGAAAACTTCAACATTTCTCATTTCCTTGGAGGAATTACCTTCTCCAACTCAAATCATGCTCCTCATAACATCATGTAGCAAATTATGCAATTATTCCCAAAAGTATATTTAAGCATGTTCATCAATTCATCTCATAAAGCATATAAGCAACTGATACTACATGCACATCAACATGAGGAACATAAATCACAAAAACTCATTTTCATTCTAAACATGAATTCATCAAGAACATTCATAACATAAGGAGATCATGGAAACACATAAATCACACATGAAACAAGCTACAAGGAACTCTTGGTCTCAAGCTTGAATAGGAATAGAAGAAAGTGATAAGGATATCAGAACTCTCAACAACCTTGCCTTTTAAACATACCATATCCCACTTGGGTGTAAACCCATACTTAAGGTTAACATCAAAATAGCATAGGGACCTTAATAAAACATTCACATCTATAAGGAATTATCAACTTACCTGTGCCTTCATCCGGAAGGGCTCCTTTGTCCTTTCTAGACCGGAGTGCATAGAAATGACCATGCTTTGGAGCATTAGGATCCGGGCCACTAAGAGAATCCTTCTTAGCATCTCTTCCTTTTGCTAAAAGTGTAGGGAAATCTTTCAGTTGATGATCACTCTTTCCACAACCATAACACCTATTTGTACTGGCTAGGCACTTTCCATAATGTTTTTTTCCACAATTTGTTCAAGTAGGTTTAGGAGATGGAGACCCACTACCTTTCTCTTGGTTAACCGTAGGAGTGCTTGAAGAATCTTGGTTGGAAGATCTCTTTTTGAACCTTGGTTCACCTTGCTCATCAAACCTAACTCTCTTCATCTCCCTTTTTCTCTTAAGTTTGGACTCCTCAATTTGTTGAGCAAACATCATAAGCCTATAGATATCCATGTCCTCATGGAGCATTGCCGTACGACATTCTTCCTCAACTAGGTCGGCCACACCCATCTTAAATCTACTAATCTCATCCCTCGAATTCGATACCAAAGAAGGAGCATACTTAGACAATAGGGTAAATTTCAAAAAATACTCTTGGACATTCATTCGACCTTACCTAAAGTTGATAAATTCTTCCACCTTAGCTTTCATCTTTTCAAGGGGAAAGAACCTATCAAGGAATAATTTCTTGAACACTTCCCAATCTATGGGACCCGCTCCTACCGACCTATTATTGTTCCATTGAGTAAACTAACCTTAGGAAACATCCTTCAATTGATAAGCGGCTAGTTCCACTTTTTCTACCAAAGTCAGCCCCATAGAATCAACTACCTTATACACCTTATCCACAAACTCTTGGGGATCCTATCCCACCTTGGAACCAAGAAACACCGGAGGGTTTATCCAAACAAAACCCCTCAACCTAGAAGCCGTAGAGCTCACATTAGGGTTCACATGAGTCCTAGTATCCCTATTGACTTGGGCCGTCACGATTTGAGTCAATACTTGGAGAGCCGACCTTATTTCCACATTTGACATAGCCCCCGCATCATTAGGAACTTGAGGACCTTGGTTCATTTAAGGAGCTTCTTCATTGACATTGTTCTTCTCCATTCTCCTTGTGTTAGCCCTTCGTGTATTCATTTCCTAAAGACACAAAAGACAGAATAGGAGGTGGTCTTGTAGAGTTAAACTCTATGGCACGATCAAGAGTAATGAACAAAGTATAGTTTCCTAACATCTTATAGCCTCTCATTCATAAATGTGGCGCACTTCACACTCATGAACAAGACTCTACTAGATGTGGATTGTGAGACATCATTCTAAAAACTATCCCAACATCTTGTGCTCTGATACCATGTTTGTCACGACCCGCGCCTACACACTAGATGTGACACAACATACAAGACTCTGAAAAGCCTCATGGCATTCACAACATAAGACATAGGAAAAATGGTACGAAATTTAAAACTTTTAATCCATACAATCTAACACATTACTTAAAAAAATGACGGAAGTCTAACTGGTCTCACATAGCCATCTAATACAACTTGAATCAAAGATAGGGTCACATCACTTCAACATAGTCCAAAATGTAAAATGACATAAAATAAACTAGGAAAGAACAACTCTCATCCACGAACCATGATGACACACCACTAGCTTTGGAGAGAATCAATCCAATCTTTGAACACTAGAAGTCACCTTCAGATCAAGAACCTACACTTTGTAAAAATGTAGAGGAAATATGGGTTAGCACAAATATGTACTAAATATGATAGCCATGCTAAAATCATGCTTAAAAAGGACATTTTTATTGAAAACCATGCATTTGACAAGTTTGATAATCGTCATGTACTTCTAGTGTAAAAACAAATCACAAGCATATTCATCATATAAATCATTATAACATACTAGAACCATCATAGAACCATCATCTAAAACAACCATAACTTATACTTGTGCAATGTATAAATGGCATCCCATAATAGCACTCACACTAAGTACCCCTTTGAGGCCACCATAGACAAGGAACTTTCATATTCAATAAGTCATGACAAGGAAAGAAACTCATAATAACAATCCAAGTTAAGCATACATCTTTACATTAAGCCTTTAAGTCAACATTCTCATTAGCATCATTATGAGCACATTCATTTCATTAGACATTAAGACATTAGAGAAATACACCATAGCCCTATCAAAGTCTACTCGTGCAATGCATGAATGTAATCCTATACTACCATCCACACTTCATAGAACATCTTGAGTAACCATAGCACATAGCTCACATGATTGGAACAAGCCCTAATCGACATAGACCATGCGAGCTTAACATGGAATTCAGTGTCATGTTCCACACCGAAAAGAGTTGGTCTACTTGCCTAAGGTAGAACTAGTAATTTGTCTTAGGTGGATCCACTAGCTATAACCTATGAGGGAACATAGTTATGGGATCAGGAAGATGTTCATTGAAACCCGACTTAATCATGGGGAGAGCTTCCACCTTACAATAACCACTGGGTGCTAAGTTTTAAATTCCCATAGAGTAGTTTATTCTCATTAACATTATTATACTTGAGAGGGCTACCACCATTAGGTCTACCTACCCAAAGTACATTATTACACACACGAAAGGGCCACCACCATTTGGTCTACCGATCCACGTTGAGAGGGCTACCACCATTAGGTCTACCTACCCAAAGTACATTATTACACACACAAAAGGGCCACCACCATTTGGTCTACCGATCCACGGTACATTATTATGATAGCTCATTGAATGTTCAAGAAATGGCAACCACCATTAGGTCTACCGCTTCAAGGTTCATCATTAGATCAATTCACAGACTCATCATAAAAGGGCTACCACCATTAGGTCTACCGATTCAAGACAAAGCCTTAAAATACTTCATTAATCATTTATGAAAGGGCTACCACCATTAGATCTATCGATTCAAGGTACATTATAAAACACATGAAAGGGCTACCACCATTAGTTCTACCGATTCAATGTTCATTAAGTCAAGATACATTAGTTACACAAGAAGAGGATGCCCTATGCCTACCAATTCAAGGTACATCAATCAAGATCACTTTCCATTGCACAAGAAAAGGATGCCCTAAGACTACAAATTCAAGGTATAACATTACATTGAAGAAACCCTTCACAATATATCATTGCCATGCACAAGTGTATAATTGAGAATAACCTTTCAATAATATCACAATTACATTATAGTCATGGTCACCTTACTTTCATTGAAATCACAAAGCATATACATATGCATCATGGTTATACCACAATCTTCATAATTTGCCCTTCAAGGCCATGAGTCATAATTCACCAACACACATAGAATTACTACAATTTAGGCATGAATAATGACATAATTCAATTAACTAAAGAATTACAAGAGCAGTTGCATAACATTCATCTTACTTCAATTTACCCACATCAAAGTCTTAAATTAGGGTTATGGGGAAATCATGAATTCATGGGTGATTTTATGTTAAAACCACCATAAAACAACAATTCAATCTCAATATATGATAATTTAACCTTTGAAAATGTTTTGAGAAAGAATTCATGACCTAGAACGAAAACTTAGTTTTTGGAGAAATCCAACTTTGAAATAAAAGGTTTGACACTTTTTTAATAATTTACAAAATTTTATATCAGACCACCATTTAGTATTTTTGCTCAACATCATGACAGACGGATTTAGTAAAATTCAAGAAGGTCACCGCCGACGGTGACTTGTTGACCTAATCTCACTACTTTGGCCATTCAGGCCACTGGTCACCCTAGTCTTCAATACTACAAAATGTTGCATTCCCACCCTTACCGATAAAAACTAATAGGGCGAACCTTAATATCGAGCATAATAATATTGGTTTGCCTAACGATAACAATGATAAATTACAGGTGAATTATGCCAATGCCCTTAGAAATTAGATCACCTATTCGACAAAGAAGGTTGAACCAATAACTATGAAGACAATCACCTATACGATTGGAATTCTTCTAGTGATGTGGACGGAGAAGGAAGTTAAGAGGATGAACATCATTGAGAATCTCCAATATGCAATAGTTGGTAAATTTTCATATGGTTAGCTGAAACTGGAGGAACATAGGATGCGTATCCCGAAACAATGCAACATTAAAGGAGAATGTAAGATAGGTCTATTACGCAATAGACATGTCCTCATCAGACTTGATCAACAGGAAGATTTCATCAGCGTAATGCCTAAAAACATACATTACATATTGGCTAAGGATGGATATTCATATTCCATGAGGCCCCTTATTTATGATGAAAAATTTCAGATTGCAGAAGAAACAACACATGCTTTGGCCTGGATATCATTCCCAGATCTCAAACCCACCTACTTTGTGAAGCAATCCATATTCTCACCGGCAACAGTAGTGGGAAAGCCATTATAATTAGATATGGCTATAATAAACAAAACGAGACCAAGTTTTGCCCGAGTCAAAGTGCAAGTCGATCTTATGTCAGAGTTCCCAAGGTTTATTGGAATGGAGATTATGAATGAATATACAAAGTTTTTAGGAATAGAACAAGTGAAGATTCAATATGACTCTTTGCCTAAATATTGTACACATTGCAAGGTTCAAGGGCATGTGGAGGAGGACTGTAAGCATTTACACCCAGAATTGAGGTCTGAAAATAGAGGAGGAACGGGGTAGCCAAAAGGTGATGAAGAATCACAGGATGATCAGGAGAAAATAAGAGGGGATGAACAAAGGAAGATTGATCAACAAGGAAGATGGAGAACAATCAGAAGATATTGGAATCCTACAAATATAATGTTTACAATGGAAAACGGTGTTGGCATTAGTGAGAAGACTAGTACTCCTGGTAAAGATGACAAGGGGAATGCATTTGCAAGCTTAGCAGCCAATGAGGCAGACGTTAGTAACCATGAGATGAATGAGCAGCAAACAAAGGAAGTAAGTTTTGTTCCTGAGATAAGTAAAGTAGCTAATCAACAACTAGGCAATGAATCCACTAAGGATTGGATCAACAGGGCTTTTACTACACAACAAGAGAGGAATGATGAACAACATACATGTAATACTATAGCAGCACAGATGCAACATGGAATTTGTAGCAAAGATGGTAACAGTGATAATAATAGGAATACATATTCTTAAAAAAATGCAGAAATCATAGTCGAAATTGCGGAGTTTGTCTACCAGCAAGGAGATATATCTGCTACACATGAAAAAATGATCAAATTAATGAAAGGGGAAGGATAGTAGAAGAGGTGCATCCAATTGATGAGAACACATGGCGGAATACACATGGGAAGGAAATAGTGGCTTAT
This sequence comes from Solanum commersonii, assembly GCA_029007595.1. Classification (NCBI taxonomy): domain Eukaryota; kingdom Viridiplantae; phylum Streptophyta; class Magnoliopsida; order Solanales; family Solanaceae; genus Solanum; species Solanum commersonii. The sequence goes on from JAJTWQ010000006.1 coordinate 9,623,395, forward strand.
CATCAACATGAGGATTGGGGAGATGCTACATACGTTGATCCCCTCCAAACAATGGTTCCAAGTGAGGGGAGATTTCCTTCTGCAAGTAATCTTCATATAGGTGTGGGTGAATAATATGAGTTGAGCAACAACCTGCAGGCAACAAGGGGTCCAGTTGATGGGCCAACTATCACAATGGGCAAGAGAAGATTTGCACCTAATGAAGCTTTACATGCCTTAGTTACACATCAGGTCTTACTGGACAAGGGGTATACATCTAATCATGAGAACATATCCAGGGAAGATAGTAATGAGATAAATATTGAAGATGGTGAAGAAGAAGAAAGTGTGCAGTTGGAGAACAATATTTATAAAGAAGCTGACTTATATCCTCAGATGATGACCAGAGGAAACAAAAGAAAAGGCAAAAAGGTTAATCAGACAAAGTCGACAAGGATACAGGCCAAAATGAGTGAAAAGAGTTTTTCTCAATGACTCAGAAAGCTTTATTTTGGAATATAAGGTCGGTGAGAACTCAAAATGCATTTCATGGAGTTCAAATGTTACATAGACACCAAAAATTCTTCCTAATTTCCTTGATGGAACCTTTTCAAGAAACTAGGCATATTTAGGAATACAAAAGAAGGCTGGGCATGCAATATGTCAATTACAACTCCAATGGTCAAATTTGGGTATTTATTCATGAAGGGATTCATGTGGGAGTAGTCTCAGATTTTGAACAACAATTAACTTTACACCTATCATTTCATAATGGTAATCAATTCTTGGTCACTTTGGTATATGCTAAATGTACATCAGTTGAGAGACTGAAGTTGTGGAAAGATATTTAGGCAATAGGTGATAATCACTCATTACCTTGGATGGTTGGAGGAGACTTCAAAGTTATTATGGGGGAAGAAGAGAAAATTGGTGGATTTCCTATATATTTACATGAATATGAAGACTTTTCTTTCTATATCAATTCATGTGAATTAAATGATCTACACTTCTCTGGTAGCCCTTTCACATGGTGGAATGGTAGAGCAGATGAAGATTATATTTTCAAAAGATTTGATAGGGTGGTTGCAAGCCAGGCTATGTAGGATATGGTTGGTAATATGAAGGTTATGTATTTGTCTAGGACTGGATCAGATCATGCCCATCTCCTACTACATACTGAAGGTCCTGTCCCAAATTTTAGCAAACCATTTAGGTTTTTAAAATTTTGGACTGAAAGTGATGATTTTACGGAGGTGGTTAGACAAAGCTAGGAGGCTGATATATCTGAAAACGTATTTGTACAATGGAAGATGAGATAGAAAAAATCCAAATTAGCCCTGGCTAAGTGGAGTAGAGTTAAATTTGGGGACATCTTTAAACAATTGTAGATTAAAAAGACATAGTTAGACTGAAAGAAGAGTTGTTTAAAGTTAATCCTAGTGCCAATAACTAAATGGTACTTCAACAAGCTCAAGCAGAACAAAAGCTTTATTTGCATTATGTAGAAGAATTTTTTAGGAAAAAGGCTAGCATCCAATGGAGCACTGAAGGAGATAAGAATACCAGACTCTTTCATTGTCTGGTTAAAGGGAAGAGAAAGAGATTAACATTGAAGAGAATTTTCAAATTTGATGGTACCTGGGCCGAGGGAGATGATGAGATTACTAGGGAGGCCTTGAAATTTTACACTAATCAATTCACTGGGACTGAGTGTATTGAAGATTATAGCGTGTTACAACACATTGAAGAACAGGTCACACCAGAAGATAGCTATCTTATTAAAACCATGCCTGAAGAAGAAAAAATCAAATCTGTTGTCTTTAAGCTCAACGGAGACAATGCTTGTTGACCTGATGGATTTACTGGTATCTTTTATCAATCTTGCTCGCCTATTGTGGGGGATGATATTGTACAAGCCTATTTCTAAGGTCAAACTCTACCTAAATCAATTACTCATACTAATTTGGTCTTAATCCAAAAATGGGAGTTTATTCAAACCTTTTTAAACCTTAGACCAATTAGTTTAAGTAATTTCATCAACAGAATGATTTCCAGAAATGTACATGATAGAATGGAAATTCTTCTTCCTAGATTAATATCACAAAATCAATCTGGTTTTGTAAAAGGAAGGAATATTACTGAGAATATTTGGTTAGCACAGGAAATTATAAGTGATATTGGAAAGAGGGGGAAACCTGATAATGTTGTTATCAAACTAGACATGGCCAAGGCATATGATATGGTGAATTGGAAGTTTTTGGCTAGAGTTTTAACTCATATGGGCTTTGATAATACAATAGTTAATATGATATGGATAATTGTGGCTAATAACTGGTATTCCATTCTTTCTAATGGACATGCTTAAGGATTTTTTCATTCCACAAGAGGTGTAAAGCAGGGTGATCCTTTATCACCTGCTCTATTTATACTATCTGCTGAGGTTTTTACTAAAGCACTGAACCAACTATTTAATTACAGTGAGTTTAGATGTTTTGGTATGCCTAAATGGAATGACAACTTAAATCATCTAGCATATGCAGATGATACCATTATTTTCTCATTTGCAGAGAAGAAGTCTTTGGAGTTAATTATGAAGGTGTTGAAGGATTATGAAGCATAATCTGGGCAAAATATCAACAAGGAGAAGAGTTTCTTCTACATGTCTCACAAGGCGGCAAATGCATCAATGAAGGTGGTGGAAGACACTATAGGTTTTCTAAGAGGTAAATTTCCTTTAATGTATCTTGGATGTCCCATTGGGAATGCTAAGAAAACGAAAGTTGACTTCACAGAATTACTTAAGAAGATCCAAAATAAACTTTAGGTTTGGAAAGGAAAAATGCTTTCCTTTGGGGGTAAGGCAGTCCTTATCAAACATGTGTTGCAAAGTATGCCCATATAGTTATTATCTGTTATGGCTCCTCCTAAATGCATCATTTATGACATTTATAAAATCTTTGCTAAGTTTCTATGGAATTTCAAAGTAGAGGGAAGGGCAAAACATTGGATCTCCTGGGATGATATTTGTGTACCTAAAGAAGAAGGAGGTATTGGCTTTAGATCCTTATTTGATTTGTCTAAAGCATTGTTTGCTAAACTTTGGTGGAGTTTTAGAACTAAAAACACATTGTGGTACAATTTCTTATGGAATAAATATTGCAAGAGGCATGGTCCACAAACTGTAGAATGGAAAAAGGGATATCAAGTATGGAAGTTGATGCTATAAGAAAGAGATAATATTGACCAGGAAATATGGTGGAAGCCAAGAAGGGGTCATGCTAGTCTATGGCATGACAATTGGACTTAACTTGGAGCATTGCAGTATGTATTACCACTAAATCATACAATTACTGATGATTTTGCAGAAGTTAATCAGGTTATGAACACTGATGGGTGGAATATGGATATGTTGCGGGAGATGGTTGGAAAAGACATATGTAAGCATGTGAGTACTAACCTAGGGAATGGCATAGTAGTTAATGAGAGAGACAAACCTTGGTGGATGCCCAATAGTAAAGGAAACTTCACTGTTGGAAGTGCCTGGGAAATGGTAAGACAAAGAAAGGAAAAGAAGCATAATATTATGGTTATTTGGAAAAACAGAATACCTTTCAGAGTTTCCTTTCTTCTTTGGAGAATGTAATTCAAAAGAATCCCTATTGGAGAGGTATTAGTTAGGTGCAAAATTGTTGACTCTGTTGTATGTGTTTGTTGTAACAATTCAATGGCAGAAACTTTTGACCACTTGTTTGTAGCATGTCCAGATGCTAATTTTCTATGGAGATCTATATCAGGAGCTGCAGGAATACATGGAACTTATATACAGTTGAAGCAAACACTGAACAAATGGTGGGGTGCTGATTGTAATGCTAAACTGAGACCTATATATAATGCAGTACCAATATTTATCATCTGGTAGATTTGGAAGAGAAGAAATGTTATTATAAATGGGGGACATTTATCCAAGGTCACTATGCTTAGAGAAATTAGTAGGAATACTTATCTATTTGCAATGAATAGATATCCTTGGCTAGTTAATATCCCAAGCTCTTGGCCTTGGATGGTAATGTTTTTTGAAGAATATATCCTAAGGCTCTCTTGGAAAGTAGTAAGATGGAACTGGCCTGCTGTGGGGGTATTTAAATACAATACAGATGGCCCTAGTAAAGATCAGTTATCACTCAGCTCCAAAGTTTTTTGTGTGAGAAACAACTGTGGGGATTTAATCTATACACAAACTGTTTGTATGGCATTTTGCAATGAATTAGAAGCTGAAGTGAAAGCTTTTAGAAGTGGTTTATTGTATTGTGTGCAAAACAATTACCTTCCTCTTGTGATGGAAGCAAACTCCATAATAATAAAAAAAAATCCTTGACGGAAAATGGGAAATCCCATGGGGAATTTCAGTGGACATAAGGTGCATTATGAAGGAGTTGAAGGAGAAGGAAGTGGTGGTCAAACACATTTTCAGAGAGGGGAGTAAACTGTCGGATTTTTTAACTAACTATGTCTTCAATTTTGCAGGTACAAATAGCATTCAGTTTGCTTCTATAGAAGATCTACCAGGACAAGCTCAAGCATTACTACATGGTGATAAACAAGGCACACCAAATCTCAGGACAAAGAAGTGTCAAAATGCAAATTTCAATATATAAAACAAACTCTTTTACAAAGAGGAACAAAGAGAATTTCTTGCCCAACAAAAAAGATTTCAGGTCTACAATAACATCGACACAACGATTACGCAGAGAGGAATCATTAGCAAGGAACACCAAAATTAGGCAAAATGTGGTTAACAATGTCATAAATCTGCAGAATCAAAGAGGTTACCTAATAAGCCTGAAATTGTTGTAGTGGCATTAGCTTCTTGAAGCTCAGCCTTCACGATTTAAGGTTTATTAGCTCAATCTCTTTGACATAGCTGTGACAAATTGTTAAGCTCTTAGAGTATGTGTTACCTTGCGGCCAAGCTGGACGACTGTTAAGAGTTGAAGAAGTCTTCATCAGACCGGATACATGGCGGTTATGAGAATTTTGAACGCCCAGGTGGATGCCACCTAAGTTCTTGATCATTTCGTCTCAATGTCTGCTACTGGTATGCTGCCAGAGTTGTTGATCGTAATGGTTTCGGGAGCTGCGTCGTGCAACTGCCAAGGAAGAAGACGAAGAGAATTTCTCCTTCTTTGAATCTTTCTCTGTATTTTTCTTTTGTCTCCTTTTTTTTCCCCTGTCCTTAGGAGGACCCCAACCTTGGCAAGCAAGCTGCCAAGGCAGCTTGCAAATTGCACTTGGAGGGAAGAAGTGTGCGTCGTGGACTTGCTCCCCCAAGGAGCAAAAAGTTAGTTCCCAAACCGGTTATGTCACGGACTTTACTGTCTCGAAATTTAATTCCAAATATCTTCAGGGAACAGCTCCGCGTCGTGGGCTTGTTCCGCGATGAAAATGCAAAAATTCAAAAATTGATTTTTAGTTCATTAAAGAGTCCAAATAAGTGAGAGGTATTTAGGGTGCTTTAGGGGCCGTGTATATAATTATTTTTAAGTCAATTTACCTTACTTTTATCACTCAAACACAAAACCCCAAAGATCAAACCTAAAGTTCCTCCTTCTCTTTACTCTCTCTCCTCCCAATAACTCCATTAAAGAAGATTGGAGCTTCTAGAAGAAGACCAACTCTCCAAGGTTTCAACTCAGATTTTCGTGGTTAATTCATCAATAAGGTATGGTTGCTTATCACTCTTGGGATTCCTTTCCCCAAGAGGCCCCTTCAAGATGAATTTCAGAATCTCCAATTTCTAAGTTTTAATCCAAAAACGTGGGTCTTTGTTCTAAAGTGAAATTGATGTTATAAACTGACTTTGATTGATGTTATATGAACAATTATGGATGAATTTATATTGTATTGGTGGTTTCTTGAAGAATTCCCCATGAGATCCATGTTTCTCTTTCTTTTCCTAATTCTAACCCTAATTTGTGTTGGATATCAATTGAAGGCTATGAATTGAATGTGATGTTATGTAATTCATATTTTTATGATGATTCTACCCTAGGTTATGTATAATTTCTATGAAATTAGGGTTTGGTCTTTGAATGAAGTTGTCAAGGCTATGGAGGGAATATGGCAATTGCTTATATTGATGTTGATTATTTTATTACTTCATGAATTACCTTGTATTATGTATTGGTTATGAATTAATTGGTAATTGTAGTATGGATGTCCGGAGAAGGGCAAGAAGGTATCAAGGTTGGTTCTTCTTTGAACTCAAGTATGAAAGGTCAATTTCTTAGATTATAATGATGCTATACCTAATGTGTTGTTGTGGTGTTGATGACCTAGTTTCCTCATCCTTAACCCTCGACACTTGAATTAGCTATCAAGTATGTATGTATGTTATGGTATGATTGCTATATGATTAAAAGGTAGTCCTCATGATTATAGTGTAATGTAAAGTGAAAGGTTTACTCACTTGCTAAGTGTTTCTAAAGTGAAAGTATTGTTACTCACTTATGAACACATATGAGATATTTTGGTAAGATGTTTACATAAGAGTCTAGTAAAGGCTAATGTAAACTTATGTGATGACTAAAGATGATTACGAAAGGGAATTAGATGCTTAGCACCGAAAGGGTATGTAAATGAAATGGGGGTCTCACATTTAGTAAGTCTGGCTCCCCACATGGGTTTCCTCACATTTAGCAAGTCCGGATTATCCACGATATGTGCTATCTCATGAGATGGAAACCCCCACATTTAGTAAGTTAGTGTTTCTAGAAGCAATCTCCTTGACCCTTAACTATGTGCCCACATACGACTCTAGTTTAGTGGATCCACCTAGATAGCTATGTACGAATGGTTACACCTTAGGCAAGTGTTAACCCTCTCTTTTCGGTGTGGGAGTAGAACACCGAATTCCATGTATCTCTCATGATTTATGTCGGTTATTGAAATATTTTCCCTAATGTAAAAGTAAATGAAGGTATGAAATGTGTGAACTTTTACTAGGGCTTTCTTAAGGGTTTCTATATAGTGTAAGGGAAGGTATGGGACTTCTCTTGCGCATTACACTTGTGGGATCCTAAGAGATTGTTGTAGTAGTGTTCTCTTATGATTATGATGATTATGACTTGTGTATGTTGAAGCTATGTTATGTATGATCACTATGAATATGGTAAGTTATGAAGAAATATGATCTTATGAATGTATATGTGAAGTAGGTTGCTTAATGTGATACTTGGCTTTGAATAGGGTTATGGGGTTCTATTCTTTGCATTGCACCAGTATTGGTTGGGTTGTCTATATGTTGGGATGACATTATGTTGGATTGGGCTATGATGCTTAATTTGTGTGCATAGTGGATTTACATGGTAAAAAGCATGTTTTCAATAAATGTCCTTTTATGCATGTTTCAATGGATTTTATGCATACTAGCCATACTTAGTATGTGTGTTGTACTAACTCATATTTTCTCCCTTTTCCCCAAACATTTAGGTTCGGGCCGTTGAGGATTCAAGGTTACTTCTCAAGACACTTGGAGTTGCTTCCCCAAGTTGGTGAGTCCTCAAGTTCGAGGACAAGACCCTATGATCTAGCTTCTATGTTTAGTTCTTTGCATATGTTGAAAGACATTGTTGTACTTTCCTATTTCAAGACTTCTTATTGATGTAAGGGCTAAGTCCCATTTTCGGTACTCCTATGTTTAGATGGTACATTGTGACGAAGTTAGATTCTGTTTTTCATATGTGAAGTGAAGTTGAACTTCCAAAGTAAAAGTTTTAAATTTTTCATGATTTTATTTTATTATACATGTTATGACGAATGTTAAAGGCTTGTATAAGACCTCTTCAAGGTCGAATATGCCGGTAACGACTAAGGGGTACTCTCGGGTCGTTACAGTTTCCTTATTTGGCCCCTCCATTATTTACAGGATCTAGTCTATTGAGGGTAATGCATGCCTCCGTCACAAAGGCTGTGGAGTTGGCTTCTTTTCGCCTGCGTGATGTAGCCATCCTTTCGTATGAGGCATGGGAGAGATCTAGAGGACCTGATGCTTCGCTAGTAGATTGGGAGGACTTCTCTAAGGCCTTTCCTGCCCACTATTTGCCACAGGAAGTTCGAGAGGCCCGTCTTGACCAGTTTATCAATCTGAAGCAAGGAACCAGGAATGTGAGGGATTATAGCCACAAGTTTTATTCTTTGGCAAGATATGCACCAGATATTGTACATACCATTAGAGCCAGAGTTCATCATTATGTTGATGGTTTGGCATATCATTTGATCAGAGATTGCAGGGTAGCATCCCTATCATATGATGTAGATATTTCCCGCATACATGCTTTCGCTCAAACTACAAAGGACCTTTCTAAACGGATTCATTATACCCACAGGGATAGGGAGCAGAGTATGAGGGCCCGTACTATGGGGTCTTATAAGGAGCCACATGGTGATTTTAGGGCCCCTTTCCATTGATATCCACCTCGGCCAGCTGGTAGTGTCTCGCCACAGGTGCAGTGACCGTGGTTTGATCGTTATAGTCAGTCAGGACCAGGTTAGAGCTCAGGCCAGCCTGAAGGTTGTCAACAGGATCGTTCCGTATAGGTAAGACATCACACTCCTCATTGTACACAGTGCGGCAAGCCACATACTGGTCAGTGTAGACAGGGTTCAGGTGCATGTTATCATTGTAGGCAGACAAGACATTTTATTAGTCGGTGCTTGAGGTTAAGCAAAGGCGATCTAGCTCAGCCTTCAGGCTCCACATAAACATCTTCACCATTAGTTTGTGCCCCACGACCAGGACCACAATCTACTTAGGGTCATGGTAGAGGGAGAGGTGAGGAGATATAGGTTTGAGCGGTGGTCAGAATAGCTTTTATACACTCATAAGACGATAGTATTCATAGGCATCCCCTGATGTTTTTACAAGTATATTGACGATATCTTCTCAAGCTATTTACTCGTTGATAGACCCTGACTCTACATTTTCATATATTACTCCATTTATTGCTAGTAAGATTGACATGAAATATGAGTTTTTGCCACAACTAGTTGAGGTATCTACACGGGTTGGCAATTCTATTTTAGCTAGTCGTGTCTATCGGGGCTGTACGGTATTAATTAATGATCATCCAACCTTCGCTAATTTAGTTGAGTTGATTATGCTAGATATTTATGTTATCATGGGTATGGATTGGTTGGCAGCTCGCTATGCTAATATTGATTGTCGTGCAAAGATAGTCCAATTTTACTTTCCAGGTGAGCCAGTCCTCGAGTGGAAGGGTAATGTAGCCACACCTAAGGGTAAGTTTATTTCATACCTTAGGGCACTAAAGTTGATTGCTAAAGGTTGCATATACCATATGGTTTATGTACAGGATATTGATAAGGAGCCCATGACTCTTCAGTCAATTCCTATCGTGAATGAATTTCTAATGGTATTCCTTGATGATCTTCCAGGAATTACCCAGAGAGGGAAATTGATTTCGCTATAGACTTGCTTCCTGATATGCAACCTATATCGATTCCTCCCTATAGAATGGCACCTGCAGAACTAAGAGAATTGAAGGAACAACCGAAGGACTTGCTCGATAAAGGCTTTATCAGGCTAAGTACTTCCTCATGGGGTGCCCCAGTGCTCTTTGTTCAGAAGAAAGATGGATCCTTGTGAATGAGTATTGACTATAGACAACTAAATAAAGTCACTATAAAGAATAAATATCCTCTTTCACGGATTGATGACTTATTCGATCAGTTACAAGGTGCCAAATGCTCTTCTAAGATTGACTTGCAGTCTGGTTACCATCAGTTGTGAGTTAGGGAAGTTGATATCCCAAAAACAACATTTAGGACAAGGTATGGCCATTTTGAGTTCCTTGTCATGTCTTTTGGACTTACAAATTCCCCAGCAGCTTTTATGGATCTTATGAATCGGGTCTTCAAACCATTCTTGAATGAATTTCTGATTGTGTTTATTGATGATATTCTTATATATTCACAGTCGGAAGCAGAGCATGCAGTCCACTTGTGAGCTATATTGCAGACTCTCCAAGATTGCAGGTTATATGCTAAATTCTCTAAATGTGATTTTTGGCTTACCTCGGTAGCTTTACTTGGTCATGTTATTACAAGTGAGGGTATTAAGGTTGATGGACAAAAGATTGAAGCAATGATGACTTGGCTGAGGCCCTTGAATGCGACGGAGGTTCACAACTTTTTAGGCTTTGCGGGGTATTACCAAAGGTTTGTGGAGGGATTCTCTTTTATTTCTGCCCCACTGACAAAATTGACACATAAGGCAATGAAGTTTCAGTGGACCAAGGCATGTGAGCAAAGCTTTCATGAACTAAAAAAAAACCTTACCACTGCACCTGTCCTAACTCTTCCAGATGGTAATAAGGGCTATGTTGTTTATTGTGATGCCTCAAGAATTGGCCTAGGTTATGTTCTTATGCAGCATGGTAAGGTTATTGCATACGCCTCTAGACAGTTGCGGAAGCATGAGCAGAATTATCCTACACACGATCTTGAGTTAGCTGCAGTTGTCTTTGCCCTAAAACTTTAGTGACATTATCTATACGAGGTTCATATAGATGTGTTCACCGATCACCAGAGCCTACGATGTTGACATTTTATATCATCCTGGCAAAGCTAATGTTGTTGTTGATGCGCTCAGTCGGAAGTCCATGGGTAGTCTAAGTCACGATGAAGCTGATAAGGTTGGAATTACAAAAGACATATGCCAGCTAGTTAATTTGCAAGTACGCTTGGTAGATGCAGGAGGCGGAGGTGTTGTCGTTAAGAATATGGCATAATATTCTTTTGTGACTGAAGTGAAAATGTGGCAACATTAAGATCCTGAGCTTAGGAAATTGAGGGAAAAGATTCCACAGCAGCAACACCCCTTATTTGAGCTAACTGGAGATGGAGTCCTTAGATACCAGGGTTTCTTATGTGTACAGACAGTTGGGATGCTCCGTACAAATATTCTTTCAGAGGCCCATTATTCTAGATATGCATCTCACCCTGGAGAGACGAAGATGTATCAGGACCTTCGACAGATCTATTGGTGGAATGTCATGAAAAAAGATATTGCGGAGATGGTAGCTGCATGTCCCAACTATCAATAAGTTAAAGTAGAGTATCAGAGACCTGGAGGCCTAACCCAGTATATTGAGCTTCCGTTATGGAAATGGGATATAATAAATATGGACTTCATCAATGGTTTGCCTCACACTCCACGAAGGTTTGATTCCATTTGGGTAATTATTGATAGGCTGACAATATCTACTCATTTCTTGCCAGTTAGGACGACATATTCAACTGAAGATTATGCTAGGCTTTACATTCAGGAGATTGTTCGCCTTCACGTAGTTCCACTATCTATTATCTTAGATCGAGAAGCTCAATTTATAGAACATTTTTGGAGATCATTTCAGAAAGGTGTAGGCACTCAGGTAAATCTTAGCACCGCTTTTCATCCACAAACTGATGGACAGGCAAAACGTACTATTCAGACGGTTGAGGATATGTTACGTACTTCTGTGTTGGATTTTAAAGGAAGTTGGGATCAACATCTACCTCTTATCAAGTTCGCTTATAATAACAGTTTTCAAGTAAGTATTCAGATGGCCCCTTACGAAGCACTATACGGGCGGAAGTGTAGTTCCTCAATTGGTTGGTTTGAGCTCAGGAAAACAAATTTGCTAGGTCCCAATCTAGTCCAACAAGCGATTGAAAAGGTTAAGCTTATTAGAGATCGGCTTCATACAACACAATGTCGACAGAAGTCCTATGTAGATGTTCACCGACGAAACTTAGAGTTTGAGGTAGAAGATTGGGTTTTCCTGAAAGTATCACCTATGAAGGGCATCATGCAATTCGGAAACAAAGGGAAGCTCAACCCTAGGTACGTTGGACCATATAAGATTATTTGGAAGATCGGTATGGTGGCATACGAGTTTGATTTACCTTCAGAATTGGAAGCAGTTCGTCCTGTATTTCATATTTCTATGTTGCGAAAGTGCATTGGAGATCCTTTACGTACTATGCCCATTGAAAATATTTGTATCGCTGAGGATTTATCTTATGCAGAGGTACCAACAGCGATTTTAGATCGGCAAGTAAAAAAGCTTCGAAATAAAGATGTAGCTTCTGTGCAAGTGTTATGGAGAAATAACAACGCCGAGGAAATGATTTGGGAAGCGGAAGAGGAAATGAGGAAGGAGTACCCCCAACTGTTTACGACTTAAGGTGAGTCACATTTCGATTATTCACAATTATTTCTTCACAACGACTTAGTTATATTTTAAGTAGCTTGAAGGTGAAATTTATATGTCTTCTTATGAGATAGTTATGCAAAGCTTAGTAGTTAAAATTTTCAGAATTTGACTTCAGGTTTGGGACTGTAACAAATATAGACTCGCAAATAAATTACTGTGAGAAAAAAAAAAGAAAATACAACCAAGGAATTGTTTAGATCCAATTGCGGTCGAATGTTCATAAGGGGGGGAGAATGTAAGATCCCATAATTTTTCTCTAATCGTGCATAATATATGTGGCATAGTATGGCATGGTTATATGAGGTGTATATGAATTTGTATCGTACATTGGAGATTAAGATTGCAAGTAGGTGGGAATATCGAGGAACTAAACTAAAGTTTTAGGTCAAAGGGACCCCTCAAACAAAGTTCATGATAAAAGAAATGGCTCGGGTAGAGCTTCGCCCGTTTGAAAGATTTAACTTGTCCCATACCTTGTGGATATGCCTATGAGTGTAAAACATGCTAAGAAGCATGTGTTACGAGGTATTATAATAGCACAAGGGTCGTATGTTAAGTTTGGAAGTCAAGAAAATTAGTGAATCTAAAGTTGGCAAAGGTTATCGAAGTTTCTCTAATAATATTTTCTTAACTTTGGGTATAATGTCTTGGATGCTTTCTCCCAATATACAAAGAGTTAGAAGGTCTATCGTCCATTAAATCAAAGGCCTACGAGTCTAGTTTGCAACGCACAAAACCCCGTATCCAACCAACATCGGAGTAAAAAGTTATGAGTATTTTACTATGAACTGTCGAGGAAAAATGCGGGTCGGATTCGGGTTGGGTAAAAAATGTGGTATGTCGGCTTACTCAACGTTTTAAGCCATGAAAACATTTCATTTTACTTCCAAACCAGAAACAAAGCTTAAGAGAGGTTACTATGGAGTATTTGCATGATGAAGGTCAGTTTTCGACGATTTCTACCATTAAAGATTTCCCCCGTGCCTAGAAACGTAATCTTTACACATGATAATCATTTACCCCTTCTATTAGCTGCGTTTGGAGCAAGTTTTTGAAGATATAAATTTGTAGTTATTGTTGTTTCTTCAAGGTTTACACTTGGTTAACTAAGGTAATCATCTCGGGACTCTTTTATGATTATTTTTATGAAGTTCTACGGACATTTCGTCAAGTTGAGGCTATTTGGAAAATCTGCCGAATTAAGAACAATTATTAACTGTTTATAGGTGTGTACTAGCTGTGTATATATAGTGTTGGCAAAGTTTAGGACATAAGGAACAACTTTCGTGAAGAAGCTATGGCCATTCGAGCGTTCATTGAAAAGGTATGTTAAGGCGAAGCTACGTCCCTCATTTTAGCACCACTCCTGGGAAATTCCTAAAACGCCGAATGTGATATTTTGCTATTCTCTTGCTAGAAAGACCTTCAGTGAAAGGCATTGGGATCTCTGCTGAATTATTTTCATGATTCTGTTATTTTGATATTTCACTCGTTCGGATAAATAGAGTGTTCGACATCTACACGTCATTTTATCAGTTTCCTTGATTATATGTCCGCACATATGAATTCCTATTCTTCCTTGGGTTATGTGAAATAAAATGTTACGCGAGACCCTTACTACTTGTGACCAGCCCTCTTTCTCCACTAATGTTATTATTAAAGAAAAACTTTAAAGTAGCTCACAACCTTCAAAACTCTCAAATATAATTGAAATGTAAACTATTAGAACACTTAGTTTTTGAATTATTTCTTTTATAAATTATCTAGGAACCAAGTTAGGAATTAATTAAGTCACCTTAAACTTGTTATGAATATCAACAAGGTTAGGTTATGCTTCTAAAATTCGAGTTAACTTTTCAAGCTTATTTGGAAGAACATATCAAGTTCCATGAGATTGTTATATGTTATACGAAAGTTTATGAGAACAAGACTACAAATGGGCCAAGATTGGCAACATGACAACAGTAACTCGTAGGTGTTATAAATCAATGACATGAAATGCTATGCATTCTACTCCCGAGCTATAATCGGGAGGTATGGGGCCTATTGCCTATATTTATATGTATGAGACATAGATTGTTACAAGTTGGTGAATATGATGCCGGTTCGCTACCGGAAAGCACCACCATTGCTAGCATTTGGTTGGGTATGTCATGCATTTGAATCTATATATATATATATATATATGTATGTATGTATTCATGACATACGATTATACGAGCATACCATGCATATTTAAGTAGTAGGGGGCTAAAAGGTCAGCCATGGAGATTATTTGGGTTTCAGTTTCAGGTGGTATCTCTATTACCCTTTTACCGTAAATGTTTATAATTTTACTTTTCGCTTTACATACTAGTACTTTTTTATTAGTACTGACGTCCCTTTTCCTGGGGATGCTGCTTTTTATTTTGTGCGAGCAGCTACAGGCAGGGACTCTAATCGACCCACCCGTTAGGATTCAGGTTCAGCTCTAAGTTGTTAAGCTCAATCTTATCCTGGGGCTATCAGAGGATGTTTACTTTTGTTGTACAGTTTGGGTATAGTCGGGGCCTTGTCCTGAAAGTACTTATGTCACTCATAGAGGCTATTGTGGACACAATATTCTGGGTTTTCTTTCTGTATGTTTGAACCTCCAGCCAATAGTCTTGGCATGTATATATAGGTGTGTATGTAAGTAGGCATGTTTTCGGTTGTGGCCTCGTCGGCTAGATAGTACATCTTTATTTTTATTTTTCGGTTTGTCTACCATTGTTTGTATGGTTATTCTGTTTCAGATCATGACCTCTAGGTCTAGGCTTCACTTTTTAGAGGTTGTGATACCCAATCTTTTTGGCTAACAAGTTTGGTTTAGCTAGTATGTTTTAGTGGGTAACTCGATGTATTAGGGTATCGGGTGCCAGTTACGCCCCCTATTTTGGGGCCTGACACCTTTGACTTTTAGTTCCGCATTATTTCCCATGTAGATCCATCTTTATTTAGATGAAACTCGACAAAATTCCAAAAAATTTCTCGATCTCTACTCACGCTGTCGATGGATCCTGAGTCTACAATCTATGTGAGATAGATTCAATTAGTAAAGAATTGCTAGAAACATATGTTTCACTAAGAGATGTGCTTAGAAATACTACCTTTTCAGCTTAGTTATTCCCGAATAAAATTCCCTAACATTTGGCAATTGTGGCACTTCATTTTGCTCGTCTCTCTTCTTGAAAAACTATTTTCCTTTCTTAGAATTTGGCTTCTTCATTTTTTTTAGAGGGTCCTTCTCCAGTCTCTTTGTCTTTTCCAATTTTGCTTGCACTTTAAACCTGAAGATTTTGTACCACTTGACTCTGCCACATAGGAATTAAAAGCAGATTTAGCAGCACCACGACGCTCATCTTCAAGTTCCACATGGCGTGTAACATCATAAAAAGTTTTGATGCTATCATTATGGGTCAAGTTAACCTTCAAATGTTCCTATTTATTTGGAAGAGAACGAATCACTGCCTGAACTTGTTGCTCATCTGAAAGATGATGCCAACACTCTTGAGTTGAGCTATCTTGTTTGACATCACCTTAAGTTGTTGTATAATATTCTTATCATGAAGCTTTTGTAAGTGTCAAATTTGATAGTCAACTGTCGGAGGCGGGTTGATGATGTACCCCCATAGGTTCCTTCCAAGATATGCCCGCATAGCATGAGCAGTTAGGAATTCGTCATATTCATGTATGAGGTCATCAACCACAGAACAAACTATTATTCCACGCGCAGTGGAATTAGATTTTTTCCAAGCTTTGCAAGCTTCTAGTTCCCTTCTGTGTTATGCAAAATTACCTTCTTCTAGTTGATTCAAAACATGGTTTATACCTTTGAGAGTATTTTGCTCTTCTTGTACATACCGTATTTTACAACTCCAGATATCGTAATTGCCACTGTTAAGTTTTTCACCTTTGTTTAAGTCATCAATGATACTTTTTGATGCCATGTTTGTTTTGAGATATAATCAGGAATCATTTATACATGTGAAATACACATTCAAGCAAATCAATTCGTAAAATCAAAAAGACTCGTAAGCATCCAATCATCATCTATGAATTAAATATTTAACAAAAAATTGAAACTAACTTCTTAATATGTACCCTAATATATTTTAGACTATAATCATACAGATTTGCATGTCTAATATTCAAACACCATATGACAATGTGCAATAGAATAATAATCCCCTTATCCATAAATAAGAGGATAGAACTCAAAAATTCTTATTAAAACATAATCAAGGATGTTTATCACATAGTTTGTAATGAATAAACAACAAAATTCAATACTAAACTATGATTATGTTGTTAAGTTTACCCATTTAACTCCTTTTTTTACCGTATACACTCATAATGGTTCATTATCCCCAATTTTGATACAAGTTTCATTCAGTTCATTCTTCCAATATTCAGGTAAGGAATAATACAAAACATCGTATGCTTCCCTGTCTGTTGCTTGAATGACACTTTCACTAACCTCTTCAAATTTCATGACAAAGGATGTGAGTAAGTCCAATAAAGAGTCGAGAGGATCAATATTCCAAGACATAAACTCTTTTAGATCTTTTTCTTTTTTCCTTTGAATGGCCCTTTGATTTCTTAATGGATTTTGTGTCGCCGTTGGAACACCAATCCGTATATTTTCTCGCACTCATAAACTTTTCCTACGACGACATGTTCTTCTTCATTGTCCTTTTACTCTTTGAGAACTCCCACTTGGAATAACTTGAATTTGTTCTTGTTTAGCCATGTCTGAAATAGGAATAAGGCAACAATAAGATTGAGTGAACCATTCAATGTGACAACATATGTCACTTTCATTTGTAGAAGACACAAAAAAAAAACTATTTAAGGAACATAAAGACTAAACGAATAAACAAGACCAATAAAATCTTAAAAGGACACATATTCTTTTCCAAAAATAATAATCCTAAAAGAACACAAAACATTCTCAAATTTATTTTTGGAAATTTAAAGGTAAAACAACAAGATGTGTACCTTGTAACTCGCAGCGAAAGTCGTTGATTTTGCTACTTTGACAGGATTGCACTCAAGTCCCTCTTTATATCACTAGGAATTTTTTTTTTATTCACAAACTGAATGTCCTTTTGTTGGATGTCTTTGAGCTATGAGTGATATTGTTTACTGTTTTTGTTTCTTTCCTTTTGGTCTTTTCTTTTTACATTTTAACGTTCCCCTCAATGTGACTCCCACTAGGAGTCTTTTAAGGGGAGGTTGAACAGTTACTTTTATAACTGTTCTCCCTTATCATTTTAAAATGACTATCCCATTAATTAATTAAATTGGATAGGACAAAATAGATTAGGCGTGTCGGTCCACATGGGCGACCCATGACCCAAAACTTACATCTCCCACTTCGCACATGGTGGACAAGACCCAAGCCAACACAACATCAATCAGACACACAATCCATACAACAAATAGTTCGTGTGATCTGTGAGCATGAAGAGCTTACCTTTGAGGTTGTACAAGCCCTACATAGGAATCTAATCACATATGGAATGAATCCACTACTACTTTAAGGACACTATTACTCACAATACCCGATATATCATTGACTACTTCAGTAGTTACTTATTCGATCCCTCAACCTCTTAAAGAGATGAACTCGAGTTCATGTTTTAAATTTATACACACAATTACAATCAAGTTTAATAGCCATCTTATGTATAAAAGTTGAATTGTTTATTTTAATCAGCTTCCCTTTCTACTAGAATCTATTTGTTCCATATCAACTACTTTCCTAGACATACATTGCATTAACGAATCACTCGTGGCTATTAGTAACATGCTAAAGTAGGAACACTGATCGAAACATGAAGAAACAGTAAAAGATCAAAGGGTATTTCATTGATAAGTCATTTTAACCATTCAGGGTCTCACACAATGATGAAGCAGGGAACCATTCTTTCATTGACCCATTGATTGCTTGACACACATGGTATGAAACACATGCTACGATGTTTACACCTTATATTTGTGTATGTGTCTCATTCTTTTGATTATCGAACGTCGCACAGACCTTGGTCTAAACATTTCCAGATTTTTAACTCTAGTTTCTCTCTTCAAATATCCTTATATTCATCTTCTTAGGGAAACTTTTGTTTGGATCATAAAATAAGTTATAATATGGTGGTGAAACTCATCTCTTCACATTCGCCGACATAAGAGGTGATTGCTCGTATCAGAGAGCAAATCTCGCGACTTATTCGATACACTTTCTTTCATACAAATTATCACATACATATTAAATATAAATCCAATAGTATTATATTCAAGATAATATTATAACAATCAAGTTATTTTACAATACTTAAATATCATCTTATTCTACGAAAACTTAGAGCCTTAACATGTTTTTCAAACAAGTCTCTAGAGATGGCCTTCGTAAAAAGATCAGCTATCGTTTCACCTGTAGGAATGTATTGAAAAGTTTTGTCTTCACTTGGCACTACATCTCTCACAAAGTTATACATGATGTCAATGTGTTTGGTCTTGTTGGGATAATTAGAATCCTTTCGCATATGTGATAGCCACTTGACTATAACAATATAGAATCAAGAGACCCTTAGAATTCCTTGCAATATTAAAATGCTCAATGAATCTCTTTAATTAAACATAAGTACTGTAGACACACAAGCCACGAATTCAGATTCCATGGTTGAAAGAGTTGTGCAAGTTTGCTTTTTCTTTTTCCATGAAATAGCACCACCAATTAGTAAGACAGCATAATCGGATGTTGATTTTCTATCATTCCAGTCACCAGCCCTATCACCATTTGTATAACCTCTTATGAACAAATCACATCCACTATAACAAAGTGTATGATCTGCAGTTCCCTTCAAGTATCAAAATATTCTCTTTACTGCTTTCCAATGATCTCTTCTAGGACTGGATTGATACCTGCTAACTAGACTCACATCATAACAAATATCGAGGCGAGTACACATCATATCATACATTAAACTCCCAATAAAACTAGAGTAAGGAACTCAAGACATGTCTTCCTTTTCTTTTTCATTCTTTGGACACATTTCAAGGCTTAAAGTTTCACCCCATTCTACAGGAGTATCCATGGATTTGAAACTATTCATTCGTAAGCGTTCCAATATTTTCTTTATATAAGTTTCTTGAGATTAACTAAAAAATTTCTTGGAACGATTTCTTTAGATCCTAATGCCCAATATATAGTATGCTTCACCTATATATTTCATATCAAATGATTTTGAAAGCCATGACTAGACAATTTTCACATACTCTAAATTATTTCCAACTAATAAAATATGATCTAAGTAAAGAGAAAGAATTACAATAATTCCATTGGACTTTTTCACATAGATGCAATGGTCTTTATCGATCATAGTGAAATCAAATGATATCACCTCTTTATGAAATCTCAGGTACCACTGCCTTGAAGATTTCTTTAGGCCATAAGTTGATCTTTTCAATTTACAAAATTTCTTTTCTTGACTTGTAACAATGAAACATATTGGTCTTTCCATGTAGATTTCCTCGTTTAATTCTCCATTGAGAAGAGCGGTCTTCACATCCATTTGGTGTAATTCTAGATCTTAACGTGCAACAATAGCTAAAAGTTATTGTATGGAGGTAAACTTCAAAACTGGTGAAACAATTTCCTCATAGTCTATTCCAATTTCTTGAGTAAAACCTTTTGCCCCCAATAGTGCTTTATGTCTTTCTATTGACCAATTTGATTTATGTTTATCTTTAAGAATCCATGTATACATAATATCTTTCCGTTCCTTAGGAAGGTTAACTAGATCCCAAACTTTGTTGGTTTTCATGGACTCTAATTCTTCTGTCATCGCTTTTAGCCATTCATCCCTTTCAGTGTTCTATAAGGCCTCAGTTACAGAATTTGGTTCACCCAATTCTGTAGGAGATACTAAGAAAACATAATCCTCAATCTCATAAGATCATTTAGGTACACCTTTTCTTGTACTCTTACGTATTTGAAGTTTATTCTTCTAGTATTCTGGTAAGGAATGAAACAAAACATTGTATACTTCCCTCTTTGTAACTTGAATGACACTTTCATTAACCTTTTCAAATTTTATGACAAAGGATCTGAGGAAGTCCAATATAGAGTCACGAGGATCCTTCTTCAAAGACATAACCTCTTTTAGATCTTTTTCATTTTTCCTTCGAATGGCCCTTTGATTCCTTAACAGATTTTGTGTCGGCCTTGGAACACCAATCCGTATGTATTATCACCCTTGGAAACTTGTACTATGGCGACGTGCTCTTCTACGTTGTCCTTACTCTTCGAGAAATTCTACTTGGAATAACTCAAATTTGTTCCTGTTCAGCCAAATCTGAAATAGAAACTAGGAAACAATAAAAATAACTGAACCATTCAATGTGACAACATATGTCACTTTCATTTGTAGAAGACACAAAAAAATTGTTGAACGAACATAAAGACTAAACGAATAGAAAAGACCTATAAAATCCTAAAAGGACACATATTCTATCGGTGTGTCCGTTTAGGATTTTATTTGTCTTGTTTATTGGTGAGTCTTTATGTGCCTTAAATAGTTTTTTTTGTCTCTTCTACAAATGAAAGTGACATATGTTGTTACATTGAATGGTTTGGTCATTCTTATTATTTCCTTATTCCTATTTCAGACAAGGATGAATAGCAAAAAATCAGGTTATTCCAAGTGGGAGTTCTTGAAGAGTAAAAGAACAATGTAGAAGAGCATGTCGTCGTAGGGCAAGTTTTCGAGGGCAAGAAAACATACGGATTGGTATTCCAAGGGCAACCCATAATCTATTAAGGAATCAAAAACCATTCGAAGGAAAAAAGAAAAAGATCTCAAAGATTTTATGTCTTTGAAGATGGATTCTCTTGACTCTTTATTGGACTTCCTCACATCCTTTGTCATGAAATTTGAAGAGGTTAATCAAAGTGCCATTCAAGTTATAGAGAGGGAAGCATACGGTGTTTTGTATCATTCCATACCAGAATACTGGAAGAATGAACTGAATGAAACTTGTGTTGAAATTGGGGATAATGACCCATTATGGGACTATACAGTAAAAATAGGAATTAAGTGGGAAAAACTTCACAAAATAATCATAGTTTAGCATTGAAATTTGTTGTTTATTCACTACAAACTATGTGATGAACATCCTTGATTATGCTTTAATATGAATTTTTGAATTTTATCCTCTCTTATTTTTTTGGATAAGTGGATTATTATTTTATGGCACATTGTCATATGGTGTTTGGTTATTACACATGCAAATTTGTGTGATTATAGTCTAAAATATATTAGTGTTTACATTAAGAAGTTAGTTTCAAATTTTGGTTAAATATTTAATTCTTAGATGATGATTGGATGCTTATGTGTCTTTTTGATTTTACATTTAAATCTGAAACCTTTATGAGAATTGATTTTGCTTGAATGTGTATTTCACATGCATAAATGATTAAAAATTCTTGCATGACTATATCTCAAAAAAATATGGCATCAAAAAGTATCATTGCTGACTTAAACACAGATGAAAAATGTAACAGTGATAATTACGACATTTGGAGTCGTTAAATATGGTATGTACTAGAAGAGCAAAATGCTCTAGAAAGTATAAACCTTGTTTTGAATCAACTAGAATAGGTAAATTCTGCACAACACAGAAAGAATCTAGAACCTTACAAAGCTTGGAAAAAAGCTAATTTCACTACACATGGAATAATAGTTAGTTCTGTGGTTGATGAACTCATACATGAATGTGAGGAATTCCCAACTGCTCATGCTATGTGGTCACATCTACGAGGAACGTATGGGGGTAAGTCTATAACCCACCTCCGACAGTTGACTATCAAATTTGACACTTACCAAAAAGTCATGATCAGAATATCAAATAACACCTTAGGGTGATGTCAAATATGATAGCTCAACTCAAGAGTGTTGGCCATGTTCTTCTAGATGAAAAACAAGTTCAGGCAACGATTCGGTCTCTTCCCAATAATTGGGAACATTTGAATGTTAACTTGACCCATAATGACAGCATCAAAACTTTTTCTGATGTTGCACGTCATGTTGAACTTGAAGATAAGTGCCTTGGTGCTGCTAGAGCTGCTTCTAATGCGTTTGTGCCAGAGTCAAGTGGTAGAAAATCTTCAGGCATCAAGCGCAAGAAATATTGGAAACGAAATGGGAAAGATAGAGAAACTGGAGAAAGACCCTCTAAGAAAAAAAGAAGAAGCCAAATTCCAAGAAAGGAAAACAGTTTTTCAAAAAGAGAGACAAGAGTAAAATGAAGTGCTACAATTGCCAAAAATTAAGGCATTTTGCTCGTAAATGTTATGAGCCCAAAAAAGTAGCATTTCTAAATGCATCTCTAAGTGCAACATGTGTTTCTAGCACTTCTTTACTAACTAAATCTTATACTATGTGGATTGTAGACTCAGGATCCACCAACCACGTGAATCGAGATAGAGAGGCGTTTATGGTTTTGTGTCGAGTTTCATATAAATCAAGTTGTATCTACTTAAGAAATAATGTGAAACTAGAAGTCAAAGGGATAGGCACTTGCAAAGTAGACTTGTGTGTGGTCATTTTTTAATGTTGCATGACGTCCTATATGCACCAAAGATTCGACGAAATTTAGTATCTATGTTTTTTTCTTTTAGACGTTGGTTTTGATTTGTTTTTTTAGTCGAAATGGTGTTAGAATAATTCTTGATAATGTTTTATATGGTTTTAGACTTCGTTATGACTGTTTTATCATATTAGATTGTAATCCTTCAACTTATGACTATTATGTTGGTAGTTGTATAATGGGATATTATTCAAATAACAATGATGTTGATGTTAATAAATGGCATGCAAGATTAGGTCACAGAGGGCAAGATCGAATGAATAGGTTGGCAAAGGAAGGACATTTAGGTTCTTTCACCAAAATTGATATGCCAACTTGTGAAAACTGTCTTGCTGAAAAGATTACGCGTAAACCATTTGGGAAGGCTAAAAGAGCTGAGTTCCTGCTTCAATTAATTCATTCTGATATTTTTGGTCCAATGAATGTGAAGGCAAGGTCTGTGGTACATACTTCATTAGATTTATTGATGATTTCACACCGCTTTGGTTATGTCTATTTGATTTCTCATAAATCTGAAGCACTTGAGTGCTTTATAAGATATATGAATTAAGTTGAAAAACAATTAGATAAAAGCATAAAGGCTTTAAGAACTAACCAAGGAAGTGAATATTTGTCAAAAAAGATATGAAGAATTATGTGCTGAAAAGGGTATTATCAGACTGTTAACTACTACTTATACACCTCAACAAAATGATGTAGTTGAAAGAATGAATAGAACATTAATGGACATGACAAGATCAATGATGGCGCGAACAAATTTGTCTATCTCTTTCTTGGAAAATGCATTATTGACTACGGCTTACATATTGAACAAAGTGCCTTCTAAATCAGTTTCTTCCGCTTCTTATGAACTTTAGACTTGTCACAAAACAAACCTGAATTATCTACGACTGTGGGGTTGAGCAACATATATTACAGATTTCTTTGGTGAGTTTCGTAAACTTAGTCCAAAAGGAAAGAAATGTATCTTTATAAGGTACTCTGAATGCTCCAAAGGGTATGTGTTCATCAACAAACCGGAGGATGGAAGTATTACTAAAATTGTATCATGAGATGTTAGATTTTTGGAAAATGATTTTCCCAAAAAGGATGAAATAGATGAAGTTGAGCCTCTCTGCAAAATGTTGAATTCAGAAGATCAGGTATTGTTGTCAGACATAGTTAATAATTCAATGGATCAAGAAATGATTCCTAGTCCAAGTGGGAGTTATGAATCCCAAAATCCTATAGAGGAATCTGAACATCAAATACGTAAGAGTACAAGAAAAGGTTTTACTGAAGAAGTTGGTTTAGACTATGAGGAAACTTTTTCACCAGTTGTGAAGTTTACCTCCATACGATTACTTTTAGCTATCATTGCACTTAGATCTAGAATTGCACCAAATGGATGTGAAGACCACTTTTCTCAATGGAGAATTTTACGAGGAAATCTACATGGAACAACCAAAAGGTTTCATTGTTAAAGGTCAAGAAAAGTAAGTTTTTAAACTGAAAAGATCAATTTATGGCCTAAGCAATCTTCAAGGTTGCGATACCTCAGATTTCATAAGGAGGTGATGTCATTTGATTTCACCATGATCGATGAAGACCATTGCAGCTATGCGAAAAAGTCTAATGGAAATTTTGTAATTATTTCTCTTTACATAGATGATATCTTGTTAGCTGGAAATAATTTGGAGTATGTGAAAAATGTCATGTCATAGCTTTCAAAATAATTTGAGTTGAATGATATGGGTTAAGCAGACTATATATTGGCCGTTAAGATCAAAAGAAATCGTTCAAAGAAATTGGTGAGTTTAACTCAAGAAACTTATATAAAGAAAAGTTTGGAACATTTTTGAATGAATAGTTGCAAATCTATGGATACTCCCGTCGCAAGGGGTGAAACTTCAAGCCTTGAAATGTGTCCAAAGACTGAAAAAGAAAAGGAAAACATGTCTCGAGTTCCTTATTCTAGTGTTTTCGGAAGCTTGATGTATGCTATGATGTATACTCTCCCCGACATTTGTTATGTTGTGAGTCTAGTTAGCAGGTATCAATCCAATCTTGGAATATGTCATTAGAATGTAGTATAGAGAATATTCCGATACTTGAAGGGAAATGCAGATCATACATTTTGTTATAGTGGATCTAATTTATTCATAAGAGGTTATACAGATGTTGATTGTGACCAGAATGATTGAAAGTTAACATCTGGTTATGCTTTTTTACTAAATGGTGGTGCTATTTCATGAAAAAGTAAGAAGCAAGCTTTCACAACTCTTTCAACCATGGAATATGAATTTGTGGCTTGTGCATCTGCAGTATAAGAAGCTATTTGGTTAAAGAGATTCTTTCAGCATTTGAGTATTGCAAAGAATTCTAAGGGTCTCTGAATTCTATATTGTGATCGTCAAGCGGCTATCACATATACGAAGGATCCTAAATATCACAGCAAGACTAAACACATTGATATCAAGTATAATTTTGTGAGAGATGTCGTGGCAAGTCGAGAAATAAATTTGCAATACATTCCTACACGTGAAATGATAGGTGATCTTTTTACGAAGGCCATCTCTAGAGACTTGTTTGAAAAACATGTTAAGGCTCAAGGTTTGCGTAGAATATGATGATATTTCATTATTGTAAAATAACTTGATTATTATAATAGTATCTTCTATATAATGTTATTGAATTTATATTCAAATATAATATGCATGTGATTATTTGTAACAAATAAAGTGTGTCGAACAAGTCGCGAGATTGGCCCTCTCACACAAGCAATTTCCTCTTACATCGGGGAACGTGAAGAGATGAGTTTCACCACCATATTATGACTTGTTCTATCAGCCAGACAAAATTTTCTCTAAGAAAATGAATTTAAGGATCACTGAAAAAGAGAAACTAGGGTTAAACATCTTGAGGTGTTTAAACTGAGGTCTGTACGACGTTGGATAATCAAAAGAATGAGACACATACACCAATATAAGGTGAACACATCGTAGCACGAGTTTCATACCACGTGTATGAAGTGATCAATGGTTCAATTAAAGAATGGTTCCCTGCTTCTTCATTGCGTGAGACCCTGAAAAGTTAAAATGACTTTTCAATGAAATTCCCTTTGACCTTATGTTGTTTCTTGAAGTTTCAATCGATGTTGCTACTTTAGAATGTTACTAATAGCCAAGTATGATTTGACAATGCAATACATGTCTAGGAAAGCAGTTGAATTGGAATAGATAGATTCTAGTAAATAGGAAAGATGATCAATTGAATAATCAACCTGTATACATAAGCTGGCTATACACTCGAGTGTAATGTAATGTGTTTATAAAGTTAAAAGATGAACTCGAGTTCATATCTTTAAGAGATTGAGGTATCAAATAAGTAACTACTAAAGTAGTGAATGACGTCTGGGGTATTGTGATTAATAGTGTTCTAAAAATAGCAGTGAATTCTTTCCACATGTGATTGGATTCCTATGTAGGGCTTGTAAAACCTTAAAGGTAAGCTCTTTTCCATTACCTAGGGGTACCCCCTCAATGTAACAAGGTGTATAAGACCTCGAGAGGCCTCATACAAGCCACTTAGAATATCATAACACAAAGTAATAGAAAAAGGTGTAGAAATTTAAAACATTTTCAAACAATAAGTCTTTTATAAAACAAGGGGAAGCCTAACATCATTGTCTCAAACCATCTGATCTAACAAATAAAAGATCTTGGGACGCAATCCATAAAATAGTCCAACATGAAAAGAAAGACATAAAAGAGAAAGGGCTGATCAATCCTGCAATGCTATGAGAACTCACCAAATCTTTACTTCCTTGGTAAACTATGAACCTAGCCACAAGTTGTGAATCAAGATTGCCGAACCATACATTTGATAAGAAAGTAGGCAAAGTATCTATTAATACAAACATGTACTAAATATGATAGCTACCATAAAAACATAAACATAAGAATTAGTCAACATATGACATAAGCACAAGCATACTAAAGACATAATAAGCGTTACAATGAAAGAGGAATACTTCCTTAGGTAGCCTCACTTAACCTTAGTCAAGACTTAGGTCATCCACCCCTAGTTAGACTTACATCATGGAAGTCATATCTAGAAACACTCCAAGTAAATCATCTTCATAACATAGTCATATCGTTCATACTTACTTTTAAAGCCATGGGGATATGCCTCTATGCCTAGATTATAAAGGCAAATGGGTATTCGCCTCTTGCCTTAATTACTTTAAGATCATGGATACTCGCCTCTACAATCACATAATATGACACGAGTACTCACCTTCACATCATTTCATAAGGATCATGAGTACTCGCCTCTATGTCCATTCATCATAGTAAGAACGTGGGGAATCACCTATTGTTCAATTCGAAGGAATATGGTAAATCACCTCATATCCTTAACATATGGAGGTCAAGGGCAGTCGCCTCTAGCCTCATTAGCTACATAGTCTTTTAGTCTTTATTAATTTTAGGTAAGAAATCCTTTCAACTTAGAATCATTCATGTGAGTAAACCTTTCACATTCATACATTCATTATTAAGTAATCGGAGCTTCACGATGAACTTAGGGAGTAACATGAGGAGAAACCTCTTGATCAACATTGCCTCTCTCCATCTTTCTAGTATTAGCCCTTCTAGTAGTTATATCCTAAAAACCATCGGGCACCGATTTGGAGAAAGACTTATAGGGTTAAACTACATGGCACGACTTACAAAATGAAAAAGTGAAGTTTCCTAAACATATAATAGCCTCTCATTCGTAAATGTGGCGCTTCACACTTATGAACAAAACTCTACTAGATGTTGTTTGAGACATCCTAGAACCATTCTAAACCTTGTGCTCTGATTACCAAGTTTGTCACGACCCAGGGGTACCCCCTATATGTAACAAGGCGTACAAGACCTCGAAAGGCTTCATACAAGCCACTTAGCATATCATAACATAAAATAATAGAAAAAGTCACAAAAATTTTAAATATTTTCAAACAATAAATCTTTCATAAAATGAGCGGAAGTCTAACATAATTGTCTCAAACCATCTAACATAAGAGATAAAAGATCTTGGGACACAACCCATACAATAGTCCAATGTGAAAAGAATGACATAAAAGAGAAAGAGGTGATCAATCCTCGAATGCTATGAGGACTCACCAAATCATCACTTCCTTGGTCAACTATGAACCTAGCCATAAGTGTGTGAATCAAGATCGCCGGACCCTACATTTGATAATAATGTAGACAAAGTATGTGTTAGTACAAACATGTACTAAATATGATGGCTAGCATAAACAACATAAACATAAGCATTAGTCAACATATGACATAAGCATAAGCATAATCAAGACATAACAGACATCATAATGAAAGAGGAACACTTCCTTAGGTAGCCTCACTTAACCTTAGACAAGACTTAGGTCATCCGCCTCTAGTCAAGATCACATCATGGAAGGCATATCAAGCAACAGTCTAAGCAAATCATCTTCATAACATAATAATATCACGCATACTTACTTTTAAAGAAATGGGGGGTTTGCCTCTATGCCTAGCTTATAAAGGCTAATGGGTATTTGCTTCTTGCCTTACTTACTTTAAGATCATGGGTACTCGCCTCCACCATCACATCATATGACACCGGTAATCGCCTCCACATCATTTTATAAGGATCATGGGTACTCGCCTCTATGTCCATTCATCTTAGTAAGAACGTGGGGAATCACCCCTTGTTCAATTCTAAGGAGTATGGGAAATCACCTCATTTCCTTAACATATGGAGGTCAAGGGCAGTCTCCTCTAGCCTCATCAATTACATAGTCTTTTAGTCTTGATTCATTTTAGGTGAGAAATCCTTTCAACCTAGAATCATTCAAGTGAGTAAACCTTTCACATTTATACATTCATTATTAAGTAATTCATATGGGAAATATCTCTTCCACCATGCTAACATCAGTTACCAATAATTCATATCATAAGCTTTACTCTTAAAGTATCCACATCTCATGATCATCATTTATGCTTCAATCTCAAGAAATTATAATAAAAAATCATCAATCATATAAGGACATAGCTAACCCATAAAGTTTACCTTCATGGCATCAATCCAAATCATATCAATTCAACCCTAGAATCATAGGATAGGCATGGGTACATGTAATGTCATCCTAAAAACATGAAATTCGTTCAATTAAATCATAAACAATCATAATCCAACCATTTGGATCAACATTCATCATACCCACAACATTGGAAGAAACCTTAACTAGAATTGGGGAAATTCTTCTTCCAACTTCTAAAAAGAGAATATTTGAGAGAAGTTTGGGTTTTCTTTTGGGACTTTTAGAGACTGACTTTAATCGGTGATTTTGGGGGTTAAAAATACTTATATAGGTGTTCTAGTCTTATGCAAAATGGCACAACATTGATTTAATTAATACCGCAAAAGACCCATATGCCCCTAAAATAACTGCTAGCCCATCAATCACGAGACCCCAACTAATGGACCGTGGGTGGACCTGCGGCCCATCCTACAAAGTCGTGGGTCATGGTCAGAGACTTTTGGGCCACCCATGACACCCCTAACCATGAGTCGTGGACCCATCCACGAGGCATGGGTCCTAGCGTGGTCCTGCCTTAGGCAAATTTCAGATTTATCAAATTGTTTGAAATGAAAGAAAATATTTAGATAAAATTTTAAAACTAAAGAGAGTAAAACTATAGTAGTAAAAAGGAAGGTGAAGTTGTGGTAAAAATGGTGACATTGAAAGTGAGAAGCTCAATGGAGATGACAATGAATTTTGAAGAAGAAAGAAGAAAGAAAGAGAAAAGTAAAAAGGAAAAAAGTTAAAATAATAAGAAAAATAAGAAAATATACATTATAATAAACTACTTGTAAAAATAAAATTATATTATTTTATTTTAGGTTGCTCACTCTCTTTGAGAGAGTGCACACACTCTTTATGTCATGTGTATAAAAAATGATGTATTAATATAAGTTCGAGAAAAGACATAAAGTGACACATGAAGTTGTCTTGAATTTTTACAATGACACTTTAACTAAGAAAATATCCTATTATCCTGCAAAAGTATTAAATACATTTGTAAATAGATCATTTTGATCCATTTTCTCCCTATGTTTGTTTTCATGGAGATGACAAACGTGAATAGAAAATTTTCTCCCTATGTTTGTTTTCAGCTCTTTATCTATTATTTAATAAATTTCTTTTTAAATACATCATCTTCCCCAAACTCTTTAAAAAAACTCTTCATCTTTCTTAAACAAATCAGCCTAAAAAGAGAAGAAATTTCTCACTTCTTCTTTATTCTTCCTCTTTAAAAATAGCATTAGTTGGATTAGTCTCTCCCCTACATGATAAATTTTTTAGTTGAAGCATCTTTCTTTTTTTTTCTTTAGGTGGCTCAACACTCTTATGTGTATTTTTGCAGGCGAGGTACATCAGCAAACAACAATTCGAGTTAGAGTTAGCTTCAAATGTATCTCTTATTAAAAATAATTTTATTTTTGTACCAAAAAGTTGTAAAAAAAAACAAGTTCCTCCTAACATACCCAATAGTAAAACCCATTCAAAATGGATGAGGAAATCATAATCGGAGAGAATTTCGGCGATGGAGCTTTTTCGGCAAAATTTCTAAGCAACCAGCAATGTTAAAATGAGTACTAGAATGAACTCAACACAACACAACAAATGGTCTCAATCAGTAAGCTTCCTAACAAGTCGAATTTGTAAATTAGGGTTAAGGATAAATAAATTAGGGAAGTCTTAGGCGAAGAAATTCAGATGAAATTTTTAGATAATTCCCAAAGCCATCAGGTTTATGATTGTGGCCAATGGAAGTTTGATCAAGTTCATATTATTGAAGCTGGAAGCTAAATGTTTTGGGTCGGGTTAAATCAACATCTTATTAATATTTAAATTAAAATACTTAATTAAAAGAGAGTGTGCTTCAAACGCATATTCAAAATCTAAGATTGATGAGAAAATAGGGCAAAATGGTCTATTTACAAAGGTATTTAAAAGTTTTGTGGGTTAATAGGACACTCGCTTAGTTAAAGTGTCTTTTTGAAAATTTGAGACAATTTTAGGTGTCACTTTATGTCTTTTCTCTATAAGTTCAAGATTGTTTAGTGGGGTAATAGGATGTCCGCATAGTTAAGGTGTCTTTTTGAAAATTCAAGACCAGTTCAGGTGTATCTTTATGTCTTTTCTCATTTAATTAATAAAAATATAAAATCTTAGACAAATAAAAAATAATTTCAAATTCAAATTTGATACAGATGCATTTACATTTTAAGTATACTTATAAGTTATAGCAAAAGACATTAAAATAAAATAAAAATATAGATGTGTAACTCTCCATCTTTTATTTTTTTCTAAATAAACATTTTTAATTTTAGATAAATTTGACAAAAAAACTATTAGAACAATACTTTCAGGCATTTAGTTGAAATAAAAAGCACTTAATTTATAGTTGCATATTTACAAGACAGAAGATAACATAGAATAAAATAATGGGTAAGTATTTCATAATATTGGAATCAAGTCTTATATAATCACGAGAATCAAGTTATTTATCGGTGTTGTGTTATTGGGTGTATGGGAATTGGAGTTGACTTTTATGCAAATGTGTGCATGGGTGTCTTTTGCTGTTTTGCGTATGTTGATGCATAACGGTCTGCAACGTGTGTGTTGGTTGTCTCTTTGGTTGCTGATTTTTTCCTCTTTTTTTTTTTGGTATCTCATTGTTGGTAGTATATAGTGTAGTGGTGGTCGTAATATATGGTTTAGTACGTGTGTGTGTAAAGTAATGTGTGGTGGAGTAGTGTGTATGGTGGGTTGTGTGGGTAAAGATGTGAGGTGACTGGGAGAAAATGGGGTAGTGCAAGTGGGATAGTTTAGGTTTATTGTTATTATTTTTTATGAATTAAATACATATATAAAATAATAATGATATTAAAATTATTAGCTATTTTTTTTTTTTTTGAATTAATAACATAATAAAAGTCAAATAGCTGGTCTAAAAATATAATTAAGAAATACTAGCTTATTTATTTAAACTTAGATTAAAAGAAAACATATATTTTTTGTTATTTTCAAATCTTTTAAAATAAACTTACTAAAATAAGAAAAAAACAAAATATCTAACTTAAACATAAAAGAGATATTTAACGAATAAAATAGTGTAAAACCTTATGTTCGGTTAAAACTTACGTGTCTACAGTTTGCCCCTCTTTGACTGGAAGAGATTTCAGACAAAGAAGTAGACGATACGACAAGTTTTGATCGGACTTTTATTTGAAAGAAAAAATATGTGAGTGAGTCGTTGTTTTGGTCATCCGACATATCTCGGGTTATAAGAGAATCAGGTCACGTGTAGTTCAAGGAGATGAAATGATGAGTTGGAAGTTAAGGTTCCATCGAGGCTACAGGTTGCGGCTCCTATCCTTTATTAAAAAGATGAAAGTTAATAGTCAAACGAAAAATAAAAGTACAAGCTCCTATCTATGCAGCTTATCTTGAGTCTGGACTTGGGTCTTCATGCTTCTCAGTTGTGAGATATTGATTTTCATCTCGAGTGAGTTTGAAGGTAAACACCTTTCTTTAGGTAAGTTCCTTCTACTCAGACATGGTTATTGACCTTGTTCTCAGGGTGAGCTCTTGCTACTCCAACTAAAAATGAGCTTGAAATTTGGCTTCCTTCAAAATAGGATCCTAAGCTAGAAATATGGATTGACCTTATTCTACAAGCGAATTCCTCAAATTAAAACAAACAAAAGTAACAACACAAAAGTTTGTCCCAGTTTATAGTAAACAAGATTTGGTGAGAAAAATAAAAGATAGTGCTTAGCTTTGAATCGAGACTTCAAATGACTCGAGCTTCGTGTGATGTACTCTTCAGAGGGATAATGCATGTTTAAACCTACTCCATCCCTCATGATGAACCAGTTAAATTAAATTATGTTAGTCTAGTCCCATTATCTAGAAGGGTCCTGCTAGTGCCCCATTATCAAGGAACACCCTGCTATACTACGTCCCATTATCCAGGAGCGTCCTGCTAGTCCCATTATCCATGAGGGTCCTACTAGTCCCATTATTCAGGAGGGTCCTGCTATACTACGTTCCATTAACTAGGAGGGTCATGCTAGTCCCATTATCCACGAGGGTCCTGCTAGTCCCATTATTTAGGAGGGTCATGCTATACTACATCCCATCCTATTATCTAAGAGGGTCCTGCTAGTCCTATTATTAGTGAGAGTCCTGCTAAGACCCATTATCCAGGAAGGACCTGCTAATCCCATTTTTCAGGAGGTCCTGCTAGTCCCATTATCCAAGAGGGTCCTGCTAAGTCCCATTATCCAGGAGGGTCTTGCATGCTAGTCCCATTATTCATGAGGGTCCTGCTAGTCCTATTATCCAGGAGGGTCCATCTAGTCCTATTATTTAGGAGGGTCCTGCTAGTTCGATTATACAGGAGGGTCCTGCTAACTATCAAAGAGGGTCGTGCTAGTCCGATTATTCTGGAGGGTCTTTTCAGTCCCATTATCCATGAGGGTCCTGCTAGTCCCATTCTTAAGGAGGGTCCTACTAATCCCATTATCCATGAGGGTCCTGATAGTGTCCTATTATCTTGGAGGGTCCTGCTAGTCCCATTATCCAGGAGGGTCCTCCTAGTCCCATTATCTAGGAGGATCGTGCTATGTCCCATTATCCAGGAGGGTCCTGCTAGTCTTATTATTCAGGAGGGTCCTGCTAGTCCCATTATCCAGGAGAGTCCTGGTAGTCCCATTTTTTAAGAGGGTCCTACTGTACTACGTCCCATTATCCAAGAGGGTCTTGCTAGTCCTATTATTCAGGAGGGTCATGCTAAGTCCCATTATCTAGGAGGGTGCTAATAGTCCTTTATTATTTTTTCTTATGCACGCTCCTAAGCATGTAGGTACAAACCAAGTCAAAAAATAATTTTCAAAATTAAAAAAAAAATTGATTTTTTTTGTATCCCTCCTTTTTCCCCCCTAGTTTTTGTGACGATGATTTTTTAGATTTTTTCTTAGCTGGACCGATATAAGGTTGCCTACGTATCTTCTCAAAACAAGAATCAGGTCAAACGTAGTTTAGGATGATTATAAACACAACATTATTTTTAATTAGAATACTTCTTTATTTGAATTTTTTTTAATAACGATCACCAAACCCGAGGATGTTTGCCTACGTATCTCATCGAGTTGAGAATCAGGTGTGCGTAGTTCATCCAGATTGTACAATAATAAAAAAAAACTTTAAGATATTAAAACTTTTTTTTGACAATTGCAATTTTTCAAACTATTACGAAATTAAAATATTTTGAATCTTTTTTATAAACTTCAAAAAAATCTAAATAAAATATTATTATTATTTTCATCAAGTAGTGAAAAATTTATTATTTTATTTTTAAGAAATATATAATAACTTCTGAAAGAAGAAATATCTTCGTGTTTTCTCTTCTTCTTTTTTTTTTAATAAGATCAAAAGACAAATTTATTTCATTACATTAATCATACTAAAATGAGTCAACTTATAGAGACTTTACAAATAAATGCATTTTAGGTAGCACATAAAATGAGCTAAATGGTCAAGTAAGAGAGGGATACTTGTCCTAGACGGATCCAACTCTTATTTTGAGGCTCACTATGTCAAATGCAAATGATACAAATAAGTGGAGTCTTCTAGGGATAAGAATGCCTATGTTTCAGCTTTACTAGGTTCAAACCTGAAGGAAATAGGTTTCTAGATTGGCTTATCAGAGTGGACAACTCAAGCCATGGAGGGGCAACTTATGAGTAGCAGTGCTATTCAGACTTCATTGCTGGTCCATCCCCGCCTAACATGTGTGACTAAAAGTCCTTCACTGGGTGTCAAGACACTCTATCTCAATAAAGAGTAGGATGCATAACTGCATTCCTGTGAACGTGTGTGAAGTATTTTCAGAGACACATAGGGTGTGCGCGAGAGAAAACAATTTACTATAGTTCAACTATATATAAAATAATAAATGTGCAGCAAGTAGCACATAAGGACATGATACGCAATATATCCAAAATAAAATAATAAAATCAAGTAAATTTCAATATAACAAAGCTCAAATTCTTGGTATTCCTAGTGGAGTTGCCGGATATGTCACACCCTTTTTTTGCACCGCGAAATGGTTTTTCCAATTTAAGTAACTGTATTGATTTAGGGATTATTTTATTCATTCTTCTAGAGTCGCCACTTAGAATTGAGTTATGGTGTTCCAAGTCACTTTTTCTTTTAATCCCTAATCAAAAGGAAATGACTCTTTATTTGGTCTGCAAACTAGAAATTTGGGTACGGAATTCTGTTGACCAAGAAGAAGGTATTAGGCATCTCTCGAGTCCCGTGGTTCTAGCACGATCACTTTTATTGACTTATACTTGCCTTAAATTATTGTTATTATTATTTTTTGACATATTATTATTGGTCATGATTTGCTTATATTTATGTTATTATTTAAATTTTATTGGTCTCCATTTAGATGCATAACTGCATTATTGGTCTTGATATTTAGAGGTATAAATGTCTTCTTCGCATCACACCTATTAACTTTATCCTAAAGTGTTATTTTAAATTAATGAAATATAATTATATTATTAGACAAGGTGCATCACCGTATCCTTAAGTTTATTTTAATAGCTCAAGAATAATATGTGTAACCACATTCTTAATCGAAACAAATATTTTTAACGGGTCATAAATCCATCCTAATGCTTACCTATTGCTAGAAAGCTTAAGCATATTACTAGTTATTAGTTATTTTTACACTATTTATATTCATGAATACTATTTAAATAATAAAAATCTAAAATCTTAGACAAATAAAAAATTATTTCATATTCAAATTTGATATAGATGCATTTACATTTTCAGTATACTTGCAAGTTATAGCAAAAGACATTAAAATAAAATAAAAATATAAATGTGTAACTTTTCATCTTTTATTTTTTCTAAATAAAAAAAATATTAGAACAATTCTTTCAAGAATTTAGTTGAATATAAAAAACACTTAATTGATAGTAGCAAATTGTACAAGATGAAAGATAACATAGAATAAAATAATGGGTACGTATTTCAATATTATAGCATCAAAGTTCAACACACATAAAATTTGAGCAATTTCATAACATTGGAATCAAGTCTTATATAATCATGAAATAAAACTATACAAAATTAAATTAAATTAAATTGAGTGTTACCTTTTATGAAAATTATTCACAAAAGGAAAATAATTCTAATAAGGAACCACGAACTCCAAACCAAAAAAGCAAACCTCGAATTCAACCTTTGTTTGTGAATGGAAAAGAATATAATATAAGGGTTAGTATGTATGTTGTTGTACATGTGGGTAATGGTGTTGGGTATGAAAATGTTTGGGTGGTTTTTTTTATCGGTGTTGTGTATTTGGGTGTATGAGAATTGGAGGTGAGTATTATGCAAATGTGTGCATGGGTGTATTTTTCTTTTTTGTGTATGTTGTTGCATAAGGGTCGGTAGCGTGTGTGTGTTGGTTGTCTCTTTGGTTTCTGATTTTTTCCTCTATTTTTTTTTTTTTTGGTATCTCATTGTTGGTAATATATAGTGTAGTGGTGGTGGTAATATATGGTTTAGTACGTCTGTGTAGAGTAACGTTTGGTGGAGTAGTGTGTATGGTGGGTTGTGTGGGTAAGGTGAGTGGGAGAAAATGGGGTAGTGCATGTGGGATAGCTTAGGTTTATTATTATTATTTTTTTTTTTATGAATTAAATACATATGTAAAATAATAATGATAATAAAATTATTAGCTAATTTTTTTTAATTAATAAAATAATAAAAGTCAAATAGCTAGTCAAAAAATATAATTAAGAAATACTAGCTTATTTATTAAAACTTCAATTAAAAGAAAACATATATTTTTTGTTATTTTCAAATGATTTAAAATAAACTTACTAAAATAAGACAAAACCAAAATATCTAACTTAAACTTAAAAGAAATATTTAATGAATAAAAATAGTGTAAAACCTTATGTTTGATAAAAAATTACGTGTCTAGAGACATAAATTGATACTTTCACTTTACAAACTTTCTTTTGTTTACCTTTAACAACGAACCTATTGGTTGTTCCATGTAGATTTCCTCGTTTAATTCTCCATTTAGAAAAATGGTCTTTACATCCATTTGATGTAATTGTAGATCTGAACATGGAACAATAGCTAAAAGTAATCGTATGGAGTAAACTTCACAACGGGTGAAAAAGTTTTCTCATAGTCTATTTCAACTTCTTGAGTAAAACCTTTTGTCACCAATCGTGCTTTGTTTCTTTCTATCGACCCATCTGATTTGTGGTTAACTTTGAGAATCCATTTATTCCCAATAGGTTTGCATTCCTTAGGAATGTCAACTAGATCTCAAATTTTGTTGGTTTTCGTGGACTCTAATTCTTCTTTCATTTCTTTTAACCATTCATCCCTTTCAGGGCTCGATAAGGCCCCAGTTCTAGTTAGGTTTATTCAATTTTGTAGAAGATACAAAGAAAACATAATCCTCAATCTCATAAGATCGTTTTGGTACACCTTTTCTTGTACTCTTACGTATTTGAGATTCATATTCCTCTATAGGATTTTGGGATTCATAACTCCCACTTGGACCAGGAATTATTTCTTGATTCATGGAATTATTAGGTATGTTTGCCAACATTATCTGATCTTCTGAATTCAACATTTCGTATAGAGGCTCAACTTCATCTATTTCACCCTTTTTGGGAAAATAATTTTTAAATAATGTGACATCTCGTGATCCAATTGCAGTAACACTTCCATCCTCCACTTCATCGATAAACATATACCCTTTGGGGCGTAATGAGTACCTTATAAAGATACATAACTTTCCTTTTGGACTTAGTTTACCAAACTTACCAAAATGATCTTAAATGTGTGCTCCACAACCCTATGGTCGTAGATAATTTAGGTTTGTTTTATGCCCAGTCCAAAGTTGATAAGGAGTGGAAGACACTGATTTAGAAGGCACTTTTATCAATATGTAGGCCACAGTCGATAATGTATCTCCCCAAAAAGAGATAAACAAATTTGCCTGCGCCATCATTGATCTAGTCATGTCCAATAATATTCTATTCCTTCTTTCAGCTTAACTATTATTTTTCCGAGGAAAAATTTACCTATAATATGTTATAATAATAATAACAAAGTAGCAACATAATTAAGTCTGGCCCATATTAATGGGTGCTTCATTGTTAATAGTTTGGGTCATATCCCAACCATGGATATTGCAAAAAGGGGAATTTTTAACCCTAGTGTAGGTTGTCCCTATTACATCTGCCTCTAGTTCATTTTCCACCCATGTTGGTGTGGTTTCAAAAAGGATTGGTTGCCTTGCACCTTCAGTTTTTGCTCTCTCCTTCGCAAGTTTGTCTGCAACTTTGTTCTACTCCCTGAAGATGTGCTCTAGCTTTGTGATGACCATCCTTGCCATTAGTGACCTACACTCAGTAATTAGATCATCATAAATCAAGTTACCTTTTTTTAGCA
The DNA here is from genome assembly GCA_029007595.1 of Solanum commersonii. Lineage (NCBI taxonomy): Eukaryota > Viridiplantae > Streptophyta > Magnoliopsida > Solanales > Solanaceae > Solanum > Solanum commersonii. The sequence goes on from JAJTWQ010000006.1 coordinate 9,661,906, forward strand.
TATTGATAACTTCAGAGGAATCAAAATTAATTTCTAGTAGGCTAAGGTTGTGGCTTGTAGCAATGGATAGTCCCCGACGCATAGCCTAAAGCTTAGCTCTGATGGGGTTTGTGAGGGGGGTGTATTCAACAAAACCCATTTCCATAGCCTTAGTGATTTCTGATTACACCTCCCATTCCGCCAGGGCCTAGGGGGTTTTGATGTAACCATCTAGGTTTATCTTGTACGTGTTCTGATTAGGGGTTTCAGCTGACTTGGATGATGGATTTGGAGTCAACTCTTTTCGTGCTCTTAAGGATGATCCATTGGAATTTTGTGGCTTGAGAGATTGTGTCCCTAGTGTTTACCCCATCCTTTTGGTTATTGAAGGTGTTGTGGTTACTCTTTAGCCAGATGCTCCATAAGCAGAAAGGGATTAGGGTCCCCCAATCTAGGTGTTTATCAAATTGCCTATTACTAAGGTTGTGCCAGTGGGTAATCCAATCAGTGCCATCCAAGGGGTGAGAGGGGTGTGGCTGGGCGTGCAGCTCTTGGAGACTATCTCATTCCAAAGGGTGGTGGAGTTAGGACATTGGAAGAATATATGGTTTATATCTTCGATGTTATTATTGTAGTAGGAGCATTTAGGTTAGATGTTCAGGCCTCTCTTCTTCAAGGCATAGTTGGCAGGCAACCTCTTGTGATACATCATCTAGAGGAAATTCTTCATTTTGTTTGGGTCCCTTGTCGACCAGTTTTAGTTGAATTTCTTATTTGGCCTTAAGGCTTTGGTGTCATTGGATGCTTTTATGTGACTGCAGGCAATGTTGATTGAGAACATACCATTAGGGGGTTAGTCCCTAGACTATGGTATCTTCCTTGGTTGTATCACTAGTGGGCTTGTGGTCTCTGATGATTGCCTTAATGTTTTCCGGTAAGCTGAAGGAAAAACTGTCTAGGTTTAAATTCCCATTTTGGTGCACATCTATAACTTTGAGGTTGGTTTTGCTTCTAGGAAGGGGCCATGGATGATTTTGTTGATGAGTTCAAGGTGGGGAATCCATTTGTTAGTGATGAACTTTACCTTGTTCCCTCTATGGACTCTCCATTCAATTTTATCAAGTACATCAAGCCATCCCCTTTCGATATTCTTCCGTGTTCTGCAGACTATCCTTCCGGAGTTGTGCTCTATTGTTGGATTTTTGTACTTGCTTTGGAGAATCCTGCTCCAGAGTTTGGTATGATTTTGGGGGGCTCTTAGTGCTAGGCTTGAGAGGCTGCTATGTTTCTTATCTCATTCTTTTGCATACCTAGCCCACCCATGTTTTTGTCATTCGTGATACTATTCCAGTTGAGAAGGTGTATCTTTCTTTACTTATTTGTAGAGCCCCAGAGAAAGTGTCTTTGGACTTTGTTGATTGTGTTGGTTACCCTGGCAGGTAGTTTGATGTACTGCATCACATGAGAGGGCTACTGATGGTTGCTTTTGCAAGGAAAGTCCTTCCGGTGTGGTTAAGGAACTTTGTTTTCTAGCCTACTAATCTTCTATTCATATTATCAATAATGAATTAGAAGTAAACATTTGTAGGTCTTTTGTGGAAAATGGGGAAGCCCAATTATTTTCCAAATGTCTCAAAGGTGTCCATGCCAAGCGTATAGGAGCAAGCTTGACGGTTATGGTCAGAGTAGTTATTGGAGAAGAGGATTCTGGATTTTTGGTGGCTGACTCTCTATCCAGAACTATCACAAAAGGTTTGGAGAATGCCTTTAATTATGTTAGAGTTTTACTGGTCTGATTTTGAGAAAAGGCATAAGTCATCGACAAATAAGAGGTGGGAGATGTCAGGTCCTATCCTTGAGATCTTGACAGGACCCCAACTTTTGCTCCTCACAGATTGATCTATCTCTCTTGAGAGTCTTTCCATGAACATGATGAAAATGTAAGGGGATATTGGGTCCTCTTGTCTTATCCCTCTTGAAGGGTGGAAATAGTCAGATTTCCTTCCATTTATAAGGATGGCTATGGAGGTGGTTGTTATGCATGACATAATGAGACTGGTCAGCATAGGTGGGATGCTGAGATAGTGGAAGGTATCCCTGATGTATGACTATTTTAGCCTGTCGAAGGCTTTTTCAAGATCAATCTTCAAGATCATGTTTTCTCTTTTGCCCTTCATTTTTCCAAAATGGGTAATGTATTCCTTGATGTTAATGGCATTGTCAGAGGCTCTCCTATTATAAAGGAAGTTGGCTTGGCTAGGGCCAATGATGGACGTCATAATGGTCTTGAGTCTATTTACAATGATCTTTGTGGCAATCTTGTAGTTTGTATTACAGAGTCTGATTGGCCTGTAACTTCTCATGTTGGGGGATTGGGGCACTTGGGGATGAGGCACAAAAGGGTGGAGTTGAATTCAGGGGGCATGGAGGCTTTCAGGAAAGCATCCATGCAGAAGGTAGTGATATTGGGCTTCACGCTGGCCCAATACCTTTGGTAGAGCATGTGATGGATGCCATCAGGGCCCGAGGCCTTAGTGGGCATGAAATATTGGAGGGCTATGAGGATTTCACTTTCCCTAAGAGGGCTATCTAGTAAAACATTGAGCTTAGGAATGAGGCAAGGGGTAGGCATATTGCTTTGGGAGGTGTTCCTCTGGGAGGAAAGATGCTCTATGGTGTAGAGCTTCTCGAAGAAGAGGGTGATATGGTTCCAAAGGAGGCCGTGGTCCTCAATTAAGTTTCCATTATCATCCTTGATTTGGAGGATGCGGTTCTTCCTTCTCCTTTGGATGGTGCTATTGTGAAAAAAATTTGTATTGGCATCTCCTTCACTTAGCCAATTTATTCTAGACTTTGTTTTCCAAAATTCCTTTTCGGAAAGTAAGAGTTCACCATACTCTTTGAGAAGTTTGGATTCAAGGTCATGGAGGTAGGGGTTGAGATGGTAGGTATTGGATTTTTGGATCCCATTAAGTCTAGCAAGGATTCTTTTCCTCTTTGAGAAGATGTTTCGAAAGGTAGTTTTGTTCCAGTCGATTGCTTCTTTTTGGAAGCTTTTGATGGCATTTCCTAGGCTGTCCTGGCCAGTGAAACATTGGTGGATAAGGCTTTGGAAAGTGGGATACTTACACCACATGGGTCCATTCTGAAAGGTTTTAGGCCTTGATTGGTGTGGGTGTTGTCCAACTCAAGCATCATGGGGCAGTGGTTAGACTTAGTTCTAGAAGGTGGGTAACAAGAAAATTGGGATATTGTTTTACCCAATGGTAGTTTGCTACGCACCTATCGAGTCTTCCATGGATAAGGCTGCTCCTATTCCTATATCTTTTGTTGGTCCAGGTGTATTTGCACCCCTTAAAACCTAAAGCCACCATTTTACACTTATTGAGAGAATCCCAGAAGAGATTGGTTCTACTATTATTAATACAAATACCTCTTAACTCTTCACTAGCTTTGAGGACCTCGTTAAAGTCACCCCCAATGAGCCACTCTCTATCAATACTGTCAGAGAGGTTACAAAGCTCTTCCTAGAAGAGAGCCCTAATAATAAAATCAGGACTAGCATAAATAGCGGAGAAATTCCAAGAGTAGGAGTTGGGGAGTGTACCTTGATTGTGACGTGGATACCTTGAGTCGGTACATTGAGGTTTTCCAGCTTCAGTGCGTCCTCCTTCAACATTACTACTATCGCCCCTGCAAGGCCATTTGTTGGTGATAGAATTTGGGCATCAAAACTTAGTTCCTCTGTGAGTTTTTTTTCCTCAGTCATCTTAGTTTCAAGAAGCACGAGATTGAAGGTTTATGCACTTTGACCTTTTCTTCACATTGATGCCTGAAGGTTTCACTATTGTCCCCCCTTGCATTCGAGATAATGAAGTTCATCATTCATGATAGTGTTGTTTCCTGCTCCTGCAGGCCTTTCCCCTTCTTCTTCTTGTTCCCCAAGCTTGTGTTACCCTTGGTCTCAGTTCCACTATTGTTGGCAATATTGCGATCTCGTTCCTAATGCTCAGTGTGCATTCTTTTAGTTTCTATGGGCATAGTGCGATTATCACATTGTTGCAGGGGTCCTCGAACTCCTTAAAGTATGGTTTCTCAAAGATGCATTTTTCTATGTTTTGTTCTCCAAGAAAACTCAGAATATCTTCCAGTTCCTGGTTGTTTCTTTTGAGAATTTCTAGGATTGCGTCTCCCCTTCTGTTTTGGTCATGGGTCACGCACGGTGGTGGTTGTGAGTAGATCGTATTTAGGATGTCCTGTGGTATTCTGGGAATAAACACAAGGCTCTTAGAGCTGGTCAGGTATGGGTGGGAAGGAAAGAAAGGGAGCGATTGGAAAGTGTGCCCCATTATGGCATTGAGCTCCTCCATTGACAACGTATTGATGTTCCCCCATTGTTGTGTCTCCCTCAACGATTGCATCCAAATTTTATTTCCTAGACCAGCTATAGCCTGGTCAATTCCTTCCTTGATTATTTGGGTTAGGTACGCCGGGTCCTGTAGAATTATAGTGATCGGCTGCCCTGCTATCATAACCTTGAAAGTTAGTTGTTTTTCTTGCTGTGCCAGCTCTAGCCAGGAGGAAGGTTTTTGACCTGGGGCTAGCGGGGCTGAGGTGAAGATCAGTGGATTGGTGGTGGGAGGATTGGGATCCATAGCTTTGAGTATTCTGGGGTATGTTCCTTTGCTTACTCTCTTTATCCATGGATGGAGTGGTGGCGGAGGAGTTTTTTTATCCGACACCCATTGTCAAATTGCCACTGTGATGATGATTTTAGTGGGAAACGGAAACGAAGCCCCTTGCGATCTTCGAAGAGACTGCTTGGGGTCTTAAATGTTTGGGTCCCATTGGTAATTAATTGGCCTTGGATGGCAGTAGCAAAAGGAATTTTTGAATTACTTTGAATCTTTTCTGTTTTGTTCCTTGGGGAAATGGGAATGGGATTAGAGGCATTTAAGGAACTGTTAGGTGAGTAGTTAGTGGGTTGAGTAAAGGGGGAGATGGTTGCATTATTACCATAGTTAATGCTTATGAGACTTTTGTTTTTTTTCTTGATTAATTATCCAGTCTCCTCTTGGGTGGTAGCCAAGGTGCCGGTATCGGAGGATGTACCTGGGTGGAGATTCTAGTCCTTTACCTGGTGTGGCCTCTGTTTCACAATGGATTTGGTTTCAACCGCTGTACGGGGGTTTGAGATTTCATCTTCTTCTTTCTTTTCGGGAAGGGGACAATTTCCCATTCTCTGGCTTGTGGCCTTGTTTCACTTGTTGTCTCTATGTTTGTTATTTCATAAGTATCAGTAAGTTTTATTGGGGTGAGAGTGGTACAGTTCTTGAGTATATGGCCTATCCTTCCGCATTTCATGCACATGACCCCTTCGCCCTCATAAATCACCTTCTGTTTGTGACTTCCAGTTGTTACCTCCATTTTGACTGGTTCCTCCAATGGTACTTGGATGTATATCCTTGCATAGCGTCCTCCGAAGGTTACCAAAGTGCTAGTATCAATTTTTAGTAGGGCTCTAAGTCGCTGCCCGACTTTTTCCAGAATTGTTTTGTCATAGAACTCTGTTGGGAGTTGCGGTAGCCTTGCCCAAATCGCCGTGTGGGTTATGGTTGACTATTGTGGGGCAAAGTTTTGCTCCCATCTTCTAATTGATAGGAGCTGTCCCGCTATGAACCATAGCCCTTCGTGAAGGACTTAGTTCATGCTTGGACCTGTGAAAATTTCGGTATGTGATAGTCGCTTTCGAGATCTGTTAGGATCAGTGATTCAGCCAGCTTCCATAGGTCTGTTAATTTGTTTTTCAGGTAGCCATGGGCTAGGAGTTTACCAAAAGCTTTCACTATCACGGAGAGGCACCAAGGTTTATACAACTTGAGTTTGTCTTCCTTGATAAGTGTGATTACTCCCTCTATACATTGGTTTTCATCCATCATAGCATCATTTCCTTTGAACGCATGTTCTTTGAACATGTCATAGGATTTATTCAGAGCGCCGCTTCTATATCAAGTAATGCATCCTTGAAGGACAGAGTTTTGTGTCCGTCTTCCCTTTGGTTGTTGTTAGTATCTGGTGGTTCCGGAGGTTCTTGTAATCTTTGGGTCAGTGGGGTTGCGTGGGACTTGGAAGGCTTGGTCATTTTTTGAATTTACAGTTTACTTAACTTTTCTTAACGTGTAACCAAAATTCGTATCTCAGCTACACTATTTTGTTGAGGTTTATAAGGAATAGTTAACTGTCTGATAATACCCTTTTCAGTACATAATTCTTTAAATTGTTTTGACAAATATTCACATCCTCAGTCAGTTCTTAAAGACTTTATGCTTTTATCTAATTGATTTTCAGCTTCATTCATATATATTTTAAAGCACTCAAGTGCTTCAAATTTTTGAGAAATCAAATAGATATAACCAAAGTGCGTGAAAACATCAATAAGTGTAATGAAGTATGTAGCACCAGACCTCGTATTCACATTCATTAGACCACAAATATCAAAATGAATTAATTGAAGCGAGAACTCAACTCTTTTAGTCTTCCCAAATTGTTTACGCGTGATCTTACAAGCAAGACAATTTTCACAATTTGACATATCAACTTTGGTGAAAGAACCTAAATGTCCTTCTTTTGCCAACCTATTCATTCGATCTTGCCCTATGTGACCTAATCTTGCATGCAATGTTACTTGAATAACATGCCAATACACAACGGTCAACATAATAGTCATAACTTGAAGGATTACAATCTAATACGATAGAACGGTCATAACAAAGTCCCAAACCATATAAAACATTATCTAGAATTATTCTAACACTAAAAAACAATCAAAACAAACTTCTAAAAGAACAAACAAAAATACTAAGTTTCGTCGAATCTCTGGTGCATATAGGATGTCATGCAACATCAAAGAACGATCACCATAGAAGTCTACTTTGCAAGTGCATATCCCTTTGACTTCTAGTTTCGCATTATTTCCCACATAGATCCACCTTGATTTAGATGAAACTCAACAAAACTCCACAAACCCTTTTGGATCTCGACTCACGTGGTCAGTGGATCCTGAGTCTACAATCCACATAGGATAAGATAAGTTTATAAAGAATTCCTAGAAACATATGTTGCTCTTAGAGATGGATTTAGAAATGCTACCATTTTTGGCTTAGTACATTCATGAGAAAAATGCCCCAACATTTATCAATTGTGGCACTTCATATTGCTCTTGTCTCTCTTCTTGAAAAACCAATTTCTGTTCTTGGAATTTGGCTTCCTCTTTTTCTTAGAGGGTCCTTCTTAAGTCTCTTTGTATTTCCCATTTCTTTTCCAATTTTTCTTGCGCTTGAAGAGTGAAGGATTTGTACCAATTGAATTTTCCACAAAGGCATTTAAATCAGCTTTAGCTGCCCCGAGGCGCTCATCTTCAAGTTCAACATGGAGTGCAACATTCGAAAATATTTTGATGTTGTCATTATGGGTCAAGTTAACATTCAAATGTTCCCAATTATTGGGAAGAGACCGAATCACTCCCTGAAATTGTTGCTCATATAAAAGAACATGGCTAACACTTTTTAGTTGAGATATAGTGTTTGACATCACCCTAAGGCGTTGTTTGATATTCTTATCATGACACTTTTTGTAAGTGTCAAATTTGATAGTCAACTGTTGCAGGCGGGTTACAGACGTACCCCCATACTTTCTTGCAGATATGCCCACATAACATGAGTAGTTGGGAATTCCTCACATCCATGTATGAGGTTATCAACCACAGAACTAACTATTACTTCCCGTGAAGTGAAATTAGCTTTTCTCCAAGATTTTTAAGCTTCAAGATCTCTTCTGTGTTGTACAGAATTACCCTCTTCTGGTTGCTTCAAAACATGATTTATACCTTCTAGAGTATTTTTCTCTTCTAGTACATACCATATTTTATGACTCTAGATGTCATAATTGTCACCGTTAAGTTTTTCATCTTTTGTTGAAGTCAGCAATGAGCCTTTTGATGCCATGTTTGTTATTGAGACGTAATAGGGCACTAATTTTTAATCAATTATGCATGCGGCATACACATTTAAGCAAATCAATTCTCATAAAGATTTCATATTTAATGTAAAATCGAAAAGACACATATGCATTCAATCATCATATACAAACTAAATATTTAACCAAAATTCAAATAATTTCTTAATGTGTATAATTAATATATTAAAGACTTACATAACAAGGAATTTTCAAGTCTAATAACATAAATTGAGAAAAGACAAACTACATAATTCATATCTTCAAAAAAAATAAGCAATAATAAATTATAAGTAATTCAAAGACTAAAATAGTTCCATAAGTCTTCAAGACAACAAATATAAACCCTAAAAGGCTGACTGGGCCAAATGTCATGATAAACATCGGTCAATCTACTACCCCAAGGTTCACGGAGAGCATCTGTTAAATTAGCTAAGGCTCTCCAATCTGGAATTTCCTTATAATCAGCAAGTTCAACCCATTTTTTTTTTAAAAAAGATGAATAAAATCATGTGCTGAAATATTAGGGGACATCTCCAAAGACTCAAACTCTTTAAATTTCTTCTCTTTTTTCCTTCGAATAACCCTTTGATTCCTTGATAGATTTTGTGTTGGCCTTGGGACATCTGTCATGACCCGAGAGCACCCCCTAGTCCTAACATGACGTACTTGACCCCAAAGGGGTCGCATACAAGCCCTTAGCATTATCATATCATAAGATCGTAGAAAAGTAGGGAGAATTTAAAACTTCCTTTAAAACATAATATAGAAACATTTCATAAAACAGGAAGTCTTTCTAACATCTTTGTCTCAAACCATCTACGAATAATATGAATAAAAGTCTTGGGACGCAGCCCATATAAAGTCTAAAACATAAGGAAAGACATAAAAGGAACATAAAAGGGTTTGTCCTCGAAGTTATGAAGACTCACCAAATCTTCAAGTTTTATTGCACTTAGTAACCTAGCCTCCAAGCAACTCAATCTCCCAACACCCTACATTTAGTTAGAATGTAGGCAATATGTGTTAGTAACAAATGTACCAAGTATGAAAGCTAACACATCATCATTAAGCATCTCAAATGGTTAGTCAACATAAGACATAAACGTAAGAGACAATAACATAATCATAACATAATTCCAACATAAGCATCATATCATAGAAAATCAACATAAGACATTCATAATTGCATACTTCAAACATTAGCCTTTCATATTCAAGAAAACTACTTCACAAGCCACCTCCAAATATACTAGTGCAAGGCAAAGATAGTATCCCATAATACTATCCAAGCTAAGTACCTCTCTTTGGTCATTCTTGGTCATAGCCTACCTTCATACTCAAGACCTAGGTTTTCATGTCATAAGAGCACTATACCCCTAAGCAACCTCAAGGCACACTTGTGCAATGCATGTGGGGCATTCCATAATACCACACACACTAAGCATGTCCATTACGTCACCATGTTTATATTCATCACTTCTAAGTGTCACTATTGACCTACTTTCACATTGCCAAGGAACTATCATCTTAAGTCAATTCATATCATGGAAGGCAACTATAGAAATACTCCAAGCTAGGCTTACATCACATAAGAGGACACTTCATAAGTAGCTTCAAGTCATACTTGTGCCATGTATGAATGGCATCCTATACTACCATTCACACTAAGTACTTCTTTAGGCTAGCTTACTCCATGCTAACTATCTTTCATTCTAGTCTATCAAAGAATAACATACTTACCATGCTATACCTAACTATCATGGAAACATCCTATCATATAATCCAACCTATCAAAGGAAGGATACAAGTATACCAAACTAGCCACCATGCAACCATTCGATAAGATTCAAGCTATCCTTAAGGGAGTATGAATCCTCAACCCTAGGCTATCCTTAGGAGAGTATGGTGTCTCAATCCTAAGCTACCATGAAATGGTCTTGGCATAACCAAGTCAAGCTACCATGAAGAGCATTCTAACCATGCTAGTTCAAGCTACCCATAGGAGAGCATAGATCCTCAATCCTAGGCTACCATGCCTATACTAATGCATGCTACCAAGAAAAACACCCTATCAATGCTAGTTCAAGCTAACCTTAGGAGAGCTAGATTCTTCAATCCCAAGCTACCATGAGATCTACCATCCCAAGGTACATAATTCAACTATCCATGAAGGAATCATAACATTCAACCTCAAGCTATTCTATTCTAACAAGCATGATTCACTTTAGGTTATTAACCTTTCACATTCTACATATATGCAAGATATCTCATCATAAAAGACTCACTCTTTAAGCCCTAGTGATCAACATTATGACTTCAAGCCCTACATTCAAGATTTACTCCACAATCATCATACTAGTCTAGATCACAATACAACTAGTCACAAGCCTTAGTCATAGCTAATTCTAAGCATAATTCATCGAAGTCCCAAATCTAGCTATTTCGATTCATGTTCTATCCTTCATACATAAGTCTAGTTCAATTCATGATTTCATAGTACTAATCTTGAATAAGTCCCATTCATGACAATAATCCAAGAGAATCTAGCAAGAATCGTCAATTCCTCATCATAAGACACAAACCCACATACTTTGAAAACTAGGGTTAATCAAAGAATTCACATAAATGCTTCATACTATCATGAATCAACACTAAAATAATCATATATGAGTAGTATCCAACCATTTGGAATCATACCCACCTAAAACCCATACATTGGAAGTAACCCTAGCTTCATTGGGGTTCTTCTTCACAAATTAGGGGAAATTCAAGGGGACTCTGTGGGTGGAATAACCCATAGATGAAAATATAAACATACCATAATCAAAGACTTAGCACAAGCCTTTAGCAATGGAGCCTTTGTTCTTGACCTTAGTTTCAACCCTAGCTTCTTCTACAATAGAGGTTCTTCTTAGAGAGAGAAATATTTGAGAGAGGAGTGATTTGGGGTTTTGATTCTAAATGACCTAGATGGGGTGGCTAAAGACATAAAAGTATTTATATAGGCGTATAAGCCCCTTACAAAATGACCCCCACTTAAACCTAGTCGAATAGGATTTTACTTAAAAACTCCTAAACTAGGCAGCCCCATCTAGTGGTCACACCCACTTGTATGGACCGTGAAAGGGGACCACGGCCCGTGGTGGTGCCCGTGGTCCTCTAGGCAGTAGCTCCCCTCAACTTCCCAAACTTCCAAAACCTAAGGCATCTTCACGGACCACTTCATGGTCCGTGGTCAAGACTACTGGCAGTGAAAGTGGTCGTGAACTTAGGGAAGTAGCTTGGCCTCAAGGCCTTGCCTCCCAAGTGGCTAAGTGATCTTCATGGACCACTTCACGGTCCGTGGTCAAGACCACTGGCCGTGAAAGTGGTCGTGGTCTTGAGGCAGCCTTGCCCCCTTGGCCTTGGCCTTTTCCCTTGCAACCCTATACCATTTCATAGATGACCTTCTAATCTATGGGGTGTAACTCTTGTCTTGACATTCAACTACAAAGCTGCTCATTCTAAGTACGTAAGGTCTTATCTACGACTCCATTTCACATACGTCAAACCTTAGAACCCTAGCTTCTGGATCTAGTTTGGTCTACTAGTTTGTGGGTGTTACAACATCAATTTGTATTATTTCACACCCTCAGAAATATGTCTTACATCGAATTGCTCTTCTACTTTGTCCCTTTGCTTGACCTTGAGAACTCCCACTTGTAGTAATTTGAGCATGTTTCCATTCACCCACATCTGAAATTGGAACAAAACTGAAATATAGTTAATACCATTTAATGCGACAACATAGGTCCCAAATTTTCATAAAAGGGAAGGAACTACATAAGGAACATAAGGACTAAAGGTATAAACAAGACCAATAAAATCCTAAAAGGACACATATTCTTTTTCCAAAAAGAATAATCCTAAGAGAACACAAAACGTTCTCAAAAAAAAATCTTTTTTTTCTAAAAAATATGAGTATTTTTTGCCCAACATCAAAAATCCATATCTCACACTATTTAAATCTATTTTTCTATTATAATATATTTTTGAAAAGCTACAAACGAGTAGATCCTGACAAAAAATGTTTCAAACCAAAAAAACATACACTCAATTTCCAGAACACTACAAACAAAAGCAGTTTTTCTGGAAAACAGTAAAAAAAGCCAACTTTTAAAAATTCATATCTCCCTCGTTTTGAATATGTTTTTTCATTATAATTTATTTTCGAAAAGCTAAAAATGAGCATATCATGAAAAAATAAGTTTCAACCAAAATTATTGTACAACCACTTTTCAGATTAATACAAACAGAATCAGTTTTTTAAAAGAAAATACAGAATTTCTTTCTTTGTAGGTTAAGGAATCCTATCTACAATATGAGTCAGAATCAAATAGGGTTTTGAATCCTATTTACCATATAATTAATCCATATTCAAATAGTCTTAAAATAATTTAACATCTTCCAATTTTTTCTCTATTCACTGATTTTGAAGAAAATATAATCACAATTTATTTCTTATCAACAAAACACTGAAAGTACATGGAAGTAGCAAATTATGGGATAATTAACGATGGCTCTGATACCACGAAGGAATTTTAAAGGCAAAACAACAAGATGTGTACCTTGTAACTTGCATCGGAAGTCGTTGATTTTGCTACTTTGACAGGATTGCACTCAAGTCCCTCTTTGAATCACTAGGAAACAAAGTTTGATTCAGAAACTAGATGTCCTTTTGTTGGATGTCTTTGATCTAAGAATGATATTGTTTACTGTTTTGTCTCTGTTATTTCTGTCTTCTCTTTTAACGTTTTCACATTCACCACAATGTGACTCCCATAAGATTTCACGTTTTCACGTTCCCCACAATGTGACTCCCACAATGTGACTCCCCCTATCCTTTTAAAAGGAAACTTACATGTGCTTTGTTTCTTTACAGATCGCTTGCTTTTCCTATTTCTCACATTTTCCTCTCCTCTCTTTTTGACATTCCACGTCTCTCAAAAGTTAATCCCACTAGGAGTCTTTTAAGGGGAGGTTAAACAATTACAATGTAACTGTTCGTTCTTATTCTTTTAAAAGAATAATACAATTAATTAATTAAATTGGATAGGGCAAAATAGATTGGGTCGGGTCGGTCCACATGGGCTGCCCATGACCCAAAACTTACATCTCCCACTTAGCACATAGTGGACAAGACTCAAGCCAACACAATATCAATCAGACATAAAATTCATACGACAAATAGTTCGTGTGATCTGTGCGCATTAAGAGCTTACCTTTAAGGCTTTACTAGCCCCTCGTATGAATCCAATCACCGGTGGAAAGAATTCACATCAACTTTAAAGGATAATATTACTAACAATACCCCAGACTTCATTCACTACTTCAGTGGTTACTTATTTCATTCATCATCCTCTTAAAGAGGTTAACTCGAGTTCATGTTTAACTTTATACACACAATTACACTCGAGTGTAATTGTCGGCTTACGTATACAAGTTGAATTGTTTATTTTAATCATCTTCCCTTTCTACTCGAATCTATTTGTACCATATCTACTGCTTTCCTAGACATGCACTGCATTGCCGAATAACTCATGTTTATTAGTAACATGCTAAAGTAGCAACACCGATCAAAACTTCATGAAGCAGTAAAAGGTCAAAGGGTATCTCATTGAAAAGTGTATGTGTATCATTCTTTCAATTATCCAACATCATAAATACATTGGTCTAAACACTTTCAGATGTGTAACTCTAGTTTCTCTCTTTAGATATCCTAAATTTCATCTTTTTACATAAACTTTTGTCTAGCTCATAAAATAAGTCATAATATGGTGGTGAAACTCATCTCTTCACGTTCTTTGACGGAAGAGGCGATTGCTCATGTGAGAGAGCCAATCTCGTGACTTATTTGACACACTTTATTTCTTAGAAAGTATCACATCCATATTATATTTGAATATAAATCCAATAGTATTATATAGAAGAGAATATTATAACAATCAAGTAATTTTACTATACTGAAATTTCATCATATTCTACGCTAACCTAGAGCCTTGACATGTTTTTCAAACAAGTCTCTAGAGATGGCCTTCGTAAAAAGATCATCTGTCATTTCATGTGTAGGAATTTATTGAAAATATATTATGGAGGAATTTTAAAGGAAAAACAACAACAAGATGTCTACTTTGTAACTTGCAGCGAAAATATTTGTTGTTTATTTTGTTGTTGAAAGAAATTGCTCCAGATCACTCTTTGAATCTAAAGGAAACAAAGACCGGTCTTTGTTCACAATCTAAAAGTCTCATTAGAGTGTTGATTGATTTGTGTTATAAACTTTTAGAGTGTTGATTGATTTGTGTTAGAAACTTACTTCTTTTTTTCTTTACTAATCGCTTGTTTTTCCTTTTTCTCACGTTTTATCTCTCCTTTTTTTTTTTGTTCGATGTCTCTCAAAATTTACTCCCACTAGGATTCTTTTAAGGGGAGGTTGAACAGTTACAGTGTAACTATTCTATCTTATCCTTTTAAAAGAATTATCCAATTAATTAATTAATTAATTAAATTGGATAGGGCAAAACAGATTGGGTCGGGTCGGTCCACATGGGCGATCCACGACCCAAAACTTACATCTCCCACTTTGCACATGGTGGATAAGACCCAAGTCAACACAACATCAGTCAGACAAAAAATTCATACGACAAATAGTTCATGAAATCTGTGAGCATTAAGAGCTTACCTTTAAGGTTTTACTAGGCCTACATATGAATCAAGTCACATGTGGAAAGCATGCACTTCAAATATAAGGATAATATTACTCACATACCCTAGACTTCATTCACTACTTCAGTAGTTACTTATTTGATCCCTCATCCACTTAAAGAGGTTAACTAGAGTTCACGTTTAACTTTATACACACAATTACACTAGATTTAATAGTCGGCTTATGTATACAAGTTGAATTGTTTATTTTAATCATCTTCCCTTTCTATTCAAATCTATGTGTTCCATATCAACTACTTTCCTAGACATGCACTGCATTACTGAATCACTCATGGTTATTAGTAACATGCTAAAGTAGCAACACCGATCGAAACTTCAAGAAACAGTAAAAGGTCAAAGGGTATTTCATTGAAAAGTCATTTTACCTTTTCAGGGTCTCACACATTGAAGAAGTAGGGAATTATTATTTCATTGACCCATTAATCATTTGACACATGTGGCATGATACATGTGCTACGATGTTTTCACCTTATATTAGTGTATGTGTCTAATTCTTTTTATTATCCAATATTGTACAAACCTTGGTCTAAACACCTGCAGATGTTTAACTCTAGTTTTTCTCTTTAGTGATCCTTATATTAATTTCTTAGAGAAACTTTTGTCTGGTTCATAAAATAAGTCATAATATGTTGGTGAAACTCATCTCTTCACGTTCTCCAACTTAAGAGATGATTTCTTGTGTGAGAGAGCCAATCTCACTACTTATTCAACAACAAACAACAACATACCCAGTGAAATCCCACTAGGTAGGGTCTGGGGAGGGTAGATTATACGCAGACCTTACCACTACCTCGTGGAGGTAGAGAGGCTGTTTCCGAGAGACCCTCAGCTCAAGTACATCACATCCAAATAAAAGGGGAGGGGAACAGTGTATAAATCATAACATCCAATAAGAAAGATAGTGAATAATCAACCAAGGAGATAATAACATCAGTGAAATACTGTGAGAAGTGAGGCTCGGTAAACAACAAAAGGCTATAGGTATCACCGACAAGAACTACACATGCAAGACTAGGACTACTACAAACGCTAACAATACGCTAACCCTACTAACCTACAACCTTAATACGCGACCTCCACTCCTTCCTATCTAGAGTCATGTCCTCGGTAAGGTGAAGCTGAGCCAAGTCCTGCCTAATCACCTCTCCCCGATACTTCTTAGGCCTACCTCTACCCCTCTGCGTACCCTCTGCGTACCCTCTACAACCAACCCCTCGCACCTTCTCACTGGGGCGTCTGCGCCCCGTCTCTTCACATGTCCAAACCATCTCAGTCTTGCTTCCCTCAGCTTGTCCACCACAGAGGCCACTCCCACCTTTTCCCGGATAACCTCGTTCCTAATCTTATCGCTCCTAGTGTGCCCACACATCCATCTCAACATCCTCATCTCTGCAACATGCATTTTTTGGACATGTGCATTCTTGACTGGCCAACACTCCGCTCCATACAGTAAGGCCGGTCTAACTACCACTCTATAGAACTTACCTTAAGTCTAGATGGGATTTTCTTATCACACAAGACACCAGAGGCAAGCCTCCATTTCATCCAAGAAACCCCAATGCGATGTGTGACATCATCATCAATGTCACCGCTTTCTTGGATTACAGACCCAAGATACTTAAAACTTTCTCTCTTAAAAATGATCTGTGTGGCAAGTCTCACTTCCACCTTTGCCTCCTCTACCACATCACTGAAATTGCACCTCAATATTCTGTTTTGGTCCTACTCAACCTGAACCCTTTGGACTCCAACGCTTGTCTCCACACCTCTAACCTCGTATTAACTCTGTCCCGCGTTTCATCAATCGCTACGTCTCTTACAATGTTATACTTGATGTTAATGTGTTTGGTCTTTATGTGATATTTAGGATCCTTCTTAAATGCGATAGATCCTTGACTATCACAATATAGAATCATGGGATTCTTAGAATTCTTTGCAATACTCAAATGCTCAAAGAAACTCATTAACGAAATAATTTCTTGTATTGCAGACGCACAAGCCACAAATTTAGATTACATGGTTGAAAGAGTTGTACAAATTTTCTTCTTACCTTTCCATGAAATAACATTACCATTTATGAGAAAGCATAACCAGATGTTGATTTTCTATCATCTTGGTCACCAACCCTATCAGCATCTATATAACCTCTTATGAATAACTCAGATTGTATGATCAGCAGTTCCCTTCATATATCAGAATATTCTCTTTACTCCTTTCTAATGATCTCTTCCAGGATTGGATTAATACCTGCTAACTAGATTCACGGCATAACAAATGTCTGGATAGTACACATCATATCATACATCAAACTCCTGACATCACTAGAATAAGGAACTCGAGACATGATTTCCCTTTCTTTTTCAGTCTTTGGACACATTTCGAGGCTTAAAGTTTAACCCCTTGCTACTGGAGTATCCTTGGATTTGCAAGTATTCATTCGAAAACATTCCAATATTTTCTTTATATTAAGTTTTTTGAGATAAACTCAAAAATTTCTTGGAACGATCTCTTTGGATCTTCACACCCAAGATATTGTCTTCTTCGCCCACATCTTTCATATCAAATGATTTTGAAAGCCATGACTTGGTAGTTTTCACATACTCTAAATTATTTCCAGCTAATAAAATATAATCTACGAAAAGAGAAAGAATTATAAAATTTCCACTTGACTTTTTCACATAGATGCAATGATCTTTATTGATCATGGTGAAATCAAATGACATCACCTCTTTATGAAATCTCAGGTACCACTGCCTGCAAGATAGCTTTAGATCATAAATTGATATTTTCAATTTACAAACTTTCTTTTCTTGACCTTTAAAAATGAAACCTACAAATTGTTCCTTGTAGATTTCCTCATTTAATTCTCCATTGAGAAAAGCGGTTTTCACATCCATTTGGTGTAATTCTATATCTAAACTTGCAACGATAGCTAAAAGTAATCGTATGGACCTAAACTTCACAACTGGTGAAGAAGTTTCCTCATAATCTATTCCAACTTCTTGAGTAAAACCTTTTGCCACTAATCGTTCTTTGTGACTTTCTATTGACCCATACGATTTATGTTTAAATTTAAGAATCCATTTATTCTCGATAGATTTATGTTCCTTAGGAAGGTCAACTAGATCCCAGACTTTGTTGGTTTTCATGGACTCTAGTTCTTCTTAACCATTTATCCCTTTTAGAGCTCGATAAGGCCTCAATTAGAGTATTAGCTTCACCCAATTCTATAGGAGATACCAAGAAAATATAATCCTCAATCTCATAAGATCATTTAGGTACACCTTTTCTTGTCCTCTTATGTATTTGAAGTTTAGATTCCTCTATAGAATTTTGGGATTTATAACTCCCACTTGGACTAGGAATTATTTCTTAATACATTGAATTATCAAGTATGTCTAACAACATTACTTGATCTTCTAAATTCAACATTTTGTAGAGAGGCTCAACTTCATCTATTTCACCCTTTTTGGGAAAATTATTTTCTGAAAATCTGACATCTTGTGATACAATTTCACTAACACTTCCATCCTCCGGTTCATCGATGAACACATACCCTTTGGAATGTTCATAGTACCTTGTAAATATACATTTCTTTCCTTTTGGACTTAGTTTACCAAACTCACCAAAACAATCTTTAATAAATGCTACACAACCCCACAGTTGTAGATCATTCAGGTTTGTTTTGTGACCAGTTCAAAGTCCACTAGGAGTGGAATAAACTGATTTCGAAGGCACTTCGTTCAAGATGTAAGCATCACTCAATAATGCATCTCCCAAGAAAGAGATAGACAAATTTGCCTACGCTATCATTGATATTCTCATGTCTAATAATGTTCTATTCCTTCTTTCAGCTACACTATTTTGTTGAGGTGTATAAGGAGTAGTTAATTGTCTGATAATACCCTTTTGAGAACATATTTCTTCAAATTATTGTGAAAAATAGTCACGTCCTCGGTCAGTTCTCAAATCCTTTATGCTTTTATCTAATTAATTTTCAACTTTATTCGTATATCTATTAAAGAACTGAAGTGCTTCAGATTTACTAGAAATCAAATAGACATAACCAAAATGTGTGAAATCATCAATAAATGTAATGAAGTATGTAGCACTAGACCTTTCCTTCTGTAGCGACCCTAAAAACAAACTAGTGAAACTAGAGCTTGATGTGTGTTCGTTTGTGTTCTTCTTGAGCTTTGAAGGTGTTTTATGTTGTCCCGAGCCATGGTTGAGGTGTTTAGCCATGGTTGAGGTGTTTAGGGGTTAGACATCAAGGTATGACTCCCCAAGGAACACCCAAGGGTCCTTGAGGAGGACCCTAAGTATAGACCCCAAGACCCCAAGGAAACCATGAGGTTGCCTCAAAGGGGGTGACCTACAGATGGAGTTCACGCCCCATAGGTCCATCCACCTGCCCCAGTAGGTCAAGACCCCCAAATGAGGGTCTCTGATCCAAACAATGAAGGTACAGTTAGGTCCCATCAATCCATCCATAGTTTGTGGATGGTGACTGGTGAATTGGACCTGCAATTTGGTTTGTGGGTTCGGCTAAGTGAGGGGTGAATTGGTAAATTCATCCCAAGTCTTTTAAATTGCATGGATGGTTATTGTAAGTGTTTTTTTAGGTATTTTAAGCATATTAAAACATTAATATCCTAATTTAGAATTCATTCTTCATATTTCCCCAAATCAAAACCCTTCTCTCTTAAAAAGTTCTTTGTAGAACTCCATTGAAGGTCAAGGTCAAGTTCAAGCTAGGGTTGGGGATTTCAATGTGTTACTTCTTCAATTTCAAGGGATTCTTCAAGCATAAGGTATGGTTATCCTTCATCTAGGGTTAGTTTTCACCCTAGAGTCAATTTCAAAGATGTTTTCAAGGTTTTCAAGTTTCACCAAAAACGTAGATTTCACTCAATCTCATGGGTTCTTGCATCAAACGTTTTCAATTGATAAACTATGATTAGATTGATGTTTAATTGATTTTAAGTTGAAAAACTTTATGAACCTATGATTTCTCTAAATTCCTAAATTTGGTTTATGAAGTGGTTTTATGATTATGAATGAATGTTGATGGAATTATGCTTAGATTGAGTTGTATTATTGATTTCTATTATTTTCTATGCCTCTATATGGTTAATTTTTGGAGAATTGAGTAATCATGATTATGGCTTTGGAGAAGGGTAAGTTGTGACCTAATTCTCATGTAGTAGAATTATTCTTGAATTGTTGATCCACTTGAAAGGTGGAGGTGTTTACTTACATGTACATGGTGATCATGGCCTTGAAGGCATTATATGAGGAATTGAAGTATTGTCATGATGTTGTGTATATGATTGTATAATATGAGGGACTTACATGTGATTCAGTGATAGAATGATGAACACATTCAATGTATTTGTGTTAGTATTTAAAGGCCATTTCTCATTTTGACACTCATGAGTGATAATGATGAATGTGAAGGGTTTCTATATTGTAGTTGTTGAATCTAGGATTGATAGGCTTATGCATCATTTTCTAGAATAATGAATGTGTCTTGACTTGATGAATATGCATAGATAGGCTATGGCATTCCTTTCATATATGAGTGATGATTGTGTCTTGACTTGATGGCTATGAATTGATAGGCTTTATGCATTCTTTTCATAAATGATCTAATGTAACGAAGACTATAGAAGTGATAGGCTAGTGGCATTCCTTTAATGAGTATAAGAATGTAATGAGGGATCATGAATCGATAGACTTATAGCATTCCTTTCATATGGACCCTAGAGCTATCCTTATATGTACCATGGATCGATAGGCTTATAGCATTCCTTCCTTGGTAATGATGTATCGTGGGTCGATAGGCCTATGGCATTCCTCCCTAATACACTAATGTAATGTGAATGAAATAATCTATGGGAATGTAGGCGAAGGACCGAGTGGATTTGGTTAGATGGAAACTCTCCCAATGTTAGGCTAGAGTTCCAATGAACATCTTTCTATCCCATAACTATGTGCCCACATAGGATATTAGCTAGCGGATTTCGTCTAATCTAAGGATTCATCCAAGCTAATGTTATCGTTCTACCTTAGGCAAGTGGAATGCCTCTTTACGGTGTGGGGCTATATGACACCGGATTCCATGTCTAGCTTGCATGGTCTATGTCGGTTAAACGCTTATTCCCATCATGTGAGATGTGCACTCTAGTTATTTGATAGGTACTACAAAGTGTAGGTAGTAATTGGGATGCTATATATACATTGCACGAGTAGGCTTTGAAGGTGCTATAGTGAGTTCTCTAAGTCCTAATGACTAAATGTGTGAAAGTCCTCTAAATGCATGAAGGTGTCCTAAAAAAAATCTAATGAAGATTGTTGACTTATTGTCTAAATAAAATGATGAATGAGTAGCTAATATTGATGAAATGAGTTACTTAGCATGTTGTGTTGAATTGTAAAGGTTCTTATTTATTGTAGCCTTGAGGAACACCTAGGTGTGTATGAAGAGGTAGTATGGGTTTCCATTGCATGTCTTACTTAGGTGTATCTTACGATAACTTTAGATATAGGTCCTAAGATGATGAAATGACTTGCTTGACTCCGGTTCTTATGTGTTGTATGTTGGTATTAGAGGAGCATGATTACTTGTAATATGAAGCATGATTAATGGTGAGTTCACTTTTGGTGACCTTAGGGTGATGCTTAGGTGTGGATAGTGGTATGGGTCGCTATCCATACATTGCACAAAGTGTTACTTGAGGGTTGCTTGGGGTGAAGGTGAAAAGGTAAAGGTAATGGGTTTATATGTTGAACATGTCTATAATGTGGATATTGTCTTGTATGTTGGTTGTGACTTGTATTATGCCTCTTCTAATTGTACTCATGAGGTTTTATAAAAAATGGCATACTAGCATGACTTTCAACAAAATGTCCATTTTAAAGCATGTTTTTGCATGGTCATCATACTTAGTAGATTTTTGTGTGCTAACCCATATTCTCTTAGTTTTACTACAAGTGTAGGTTCCAGCAAGTGATCGTTTCTAGCTAGAAGTTGAAGTGCTTGGATAGAGTTTTCCTCCAAGACTTGGTATGTCCTCATAGATCGAGGACAAAGACTCTGTTTGTTCTAGTTCCTTTATGTTTAAGACTTTGTAATAGACATTCTAGTATTTTTTATTGTAAAGGGCCGTGACCCTATCTTGTTAAAGTTTGTCTTAAGATGGTCATGTAAAACTTATTATTTTTGCTGCTTTATGAAAGATTTTTTAATAGTTTAGTTTTGAATAAAGTTTTTAATTCCGCACTATTTTCTATTGTCTATGCCATCAATAAGCTAACAGGCTTGTATTAGACCCCTTCGGGGTCGAGTACGCCGTGTTATGACTAGAGGGTGCTCTCGGGTCATGACACCTTCATATTCATTGGACCACAAATATAAGAATGAATTAATTGAAGTGAGAACTCAAATCCTTTACCCTTCCCAAATGGTTTACGTGTAATCTTTCCAGTAAGACAATTTTCACAAGTTGACATAGAAATTTTTGTGAAAGAAGCTAAATGTCCTTCTTTTGCCAACCTATTCATTCGATCTTGCCCCATGTAACCTAATCTTGCATGCCAAGTAATAACATCAATATCATTGTTACTTGAATAACATGCCAGTACACAACGATCAATATAATACTTATAAGTTTTAACACCCTGGATCTTAGTAGGCTAGACTAAGGCCAAGTGTGAGGGGAGTAGATAACAATGAAAGAGGGCAAGGACCTAAACTACCTTGTAAGGGTGATGGAAAACATTTTTTCTCCTTGGACCACTCGGCTAGGGGAAGCACCATCGCCCAAGTCACTTGGCGATTAGCCAAGTGAGCCTCCATCGCCTAGTGGGCAGCCCCCCTTGGCCTAGCTACTGGAAAATTGTGCGAGCCAAGTCGGGGCTCGCCGGTTGGATCGACACATTGCCAAAGGGGCTCCCCTATCGCCAAGATGGATGGCTTCTTGGGGTGAGCTGCTGGAAAATTTGGCAGACCAAGGGTCCCCATGCCGAGTTTCCAAATGCCCTTGGTGAGCTAAGTTGTGCAAGTAGGTAGTTTTTAAGTGAAGGTCTTAGGGGTCTTTAGTTATTTTCCCTAAATTGATACTACATTGTTTCAATCATTCCCTATCAAAGTATATAAGCTTTTTAGACATAAATTTCCCCCAATTAAGTCATTCTTCCTAAAATCTAAAGAAAACCCAAGACTTCATTCCCTCCAAAGAAAATTCTCTCTCTAAAACTTCAAGGAAGAAGAAGGACGAAGAAGATGGAGCTGTGGTTCAAGAATCAAGTTCTTCCCACCAAGTCTATTGAAATACATTAAGGTATGGTAGTCCTTCTTCCATGGATAGCTTTCATCCATGGAGTCCCTCCAAACTAAATTTCAATACTAGTGATTTCCCCAAAGTTAGCATTTGCTTCAAAATTGTGGTTTCTTTCCAAAAACGTTTTTAATGGTAGATTTATGATAGATTATGGTTGAATTGATGATTTATTGTTGATTCATGAGGAATTTCCCAAAGAACCCATGAAACCCCATATTCCCCAATTTTGACTTTGTGATGTGGGTGAATTGCAGAAAGAAGAGCTTTATGAGATTATGCTTATAGTAATTGTAGTATGTGAATTATGTTATCATTCATGTCTAATGTAGTAATCCTAGATATGTTGATTGAATGTGACCTATTGTCTTTGAAGGGCAAGGTATTAGAATTATGCATGACTATGAGATTTATGAATATGCTTTATGCACACTCTAAGAGTAAAGTGAATATGATGATGACATAGTTGTTGTGTTGATTGGATGATTATCCTTATATACACATTTATGTAATAATATGGTATGAGGTGTTCTCAAAATATGATGATTCTAGGGTTGAAATGCTATTCTCACCCATTGAATCTATGAGCTATAACATGAGTTATGACAAATTGATTGTCAAGACATTCATCCATAATTATGAACTTCAGTTAAGACTTAATATGAACTCAATGGGAATTAAAGCTTAGCACCGAGTGGATATGAATATGAGATGGAAGCTTATACGATAGTTGAGTCCGGCTTCCTAATGGGCTTCTTTTACACTAGTTGAGTTCGGGTTCCTGAAATATGTATCTCATGAGATGGAAACCTTCTACCTTAGCTGAGTCCGGGTTTCTAGAAGCAATCTTCCTATCCTATAATTATGTGCCCTCATAGGTCTTTATCTAGTGAATCCACCTAAGCTAAGAGTATGGTTCTACCTTAGGCAAGTAGGACACCCCTTTTCGGTGTGGGGTAGACACCATATTCCATGTTTAGCTCACATGGTCTATGTCAGTTAAAGATTATTCTGTAATATGTTAATATGGACAAGGATATGATTTATTTACCATAGCTACTCAAGAATCTTTACTTTGTATGAGTAGGATTATGGGATCTTATTCATGCATTGGACAAGTAGACTTTGAGGGTACTTATAATATGTTGCCATTATGTTATGATGATTTATGCATGACAATATGGTTTATGACTTATGAAGTCCAATGTATTCGTGATGAGTTCAAACTTGGTAAAGTGCATTTATTTCAACCAAAATGTTCTTTTTAGCATGTTTCAATGATTTCCTGCATGGCTATCATACTTGGTGAATTTTTTTACTAACCTTTATTTTTTACATTTTCCATAAGTGTAGGGTTCGGTTCTTGAAATGATCTCCTTCTTGGTCAAATCTTGGATCGACTATCCTCCTTGCTTTTGGTGAGTCCTCATGGTTTTAGAATGGATGAAAAATTTCTAGTTTTCCTTTCTTGTACATTCATTTGAGAACTATGTTGTAACGGCCGTGACTTTATTTGATACTTCGATTGAAATAGATGGCTAATTGAGACAAGTCTATACTTTCGCTTGCCATTTTTACTCTTATTGTTCTAATACTTTATGTAATGATATGCTAAGGGCTTGTATGAAAAGTACACCATGTTACGTCTAGGGGGTACCCTTGGGTTGTTACAAACGTGGTAATCAGAGCACAAGGTGTAGAATGATTCTAGGATGATGTCTCATAAGCCACGTCTAGTAGTGTCTTGTTTATGAGTGTGAAGCACGCCATATTGATGAGTGACATGCTAGAAGATTTTTAGGAAATTTCACTTCTTTCATTACTCTCAAGTCATGCCTTAGAGTTCAACTCTATAAAAGTCCCTCTCTTAATCCTTCTTTTGTGTCTTCATGAAATGAATACACAAAGGGCTAACGCAAGTAGGGAGGAAGAGGAGAATGTGAATCAAGGAGCTCCTCCTCAAGGTAATCAAGCTCCTCAAGTTATCCAAGCTCCGATTGATCCCGTGATTGAAAATGTTACCCATGCGGAGTTTTGGTCTACTATCAAAATGTTGGCTCAAGTCATGATGGCTCAAGCCAATAGAAAAGTGGTAGCTCCGGTCAATACTAATATGAATTCTACGGCTTCTAAATTGACGTATTTTTCTAGAATGAACCATTCTCTGTTCCTTGGTTCCAAAGTGGGAGAGGATCCTCAAGTGTTTTTGGAAGAGGTTTATAAAATAATTGATGCCATGAGGGTGACTTCGGTAGAGAAAGTGTTGTGAACCACCTACCAATTGAAGAGTGTGGCTCAAGTATGGTATACTCAATGGAAGAACAATATGTAACACCCCGGAAATTCTATGACTTAAGTTAGAGCCTCACATTATGAATAATAACTTAAAAATAGCTAAAATGATGTTTCTATACCTAAAGTAATGCAATTGACTTGGTTTGGAAAAGTAAAAGTCTAAACGTCAAGAAACGACTACAACGTCCGGAAACTAGAGAAGAATCTGTTCTAGTGTGTCCTTAGGTTTTGGGCAGGTTTGGGAGTGTCGTATGGTGGTATAATCTTGTAAAAAGGTTTAAATTAGGTAAATATATGTTTATAGGGTCAAAAAGTTTGAATACGATGCCCCGAGGCTAATCTAAGCGACCCCGAGGAGGACCCCAACCTTGGCCAAGCAAGCTGCCAAGGCAGCTTGCAATTTGCACTTGGAGGGAATACGTCCACGTTGCAGACTAGCTCCCCCAAGGAGCAAAAATTTAGTTCATGATGCGGTTATGTCACGGACTCTTCTGTCTCAAAATTTAATTCCAAATATCTTCAGGGAACAGCTCCGCGTCGCGGACTTCTTCCGCGACGAAAATGCAGAAATTCAGAAATTGATTTTTACTTCATTAAAGAGTCCATGTAATTGATGTGTATTTAGGGTACTTTATTGGATGTGTATATAATGATTTTTAAGTCAATTTACCTCACTTTTATCACTCAAACATAAAACCCCAAAGATCAAACCTAAAGTTCCTCTTTCTCTCCAGTCTCTCTCTTCTCAAGAACTCCATTGAAGAAGATTGGAGCTTCAAGAAGAAGACCAAATCTCCAAGGTTTCAACTCTGATTTTCGTGGTTAATTCGTCAATAAGGTATGGTTGCTTATCACTCTTGGGATTCCTTTCCCCAAGAGGCCCCTTCAAGATGAATTTCAAAATCTCCAATTTCTAGGTTTCAATCCAAAAACGTGGGTCTTCTTTCTAAAGTGAAATTGATGTTATAAACTAATTTTGATTGATGTTATATGAACAATTATGGATGAATTTATGTTGTATTGGAGGTTTCTTGAAGAATTCCCCATGAGACCCATGCTTCTCCTTCTTTTCCTAATTCTAACCCCTGGTTTGTGTTGGATATTGATTGAAGGCTATGAATTGAATGTGATGTTATGTATGATGATACTACCCTAGGTTGTGTATAATTTCAATGAAATTAGGGTTGAGTCTTTGAACGAAGCCTTAATGACTATGAGGGAATATGTCAATTTCTTATATTGATGTGGATTATGTTATTACTTCATGAATTCCCTTGAATTATGTATTGGTTATGAATTGTTTGGTAATTGAAGTATGAATGTCCCATGAAGGTCAAGAAGGTATGAAGGTTGGTTCTTCTTTGAGCTCAAGTATGAAAGGTGAATAGTTAAATTGTAATGATGTTATTCCTAATGTGTTGTTGTGGTGTTGATGACCTAGTTTCCTCATCCTTAACCCTCTACACTTGAACTAGCTATGAAGTATGTATGTATGTTATGGTATGATTTCTATAGGATTAAAAGGTAGTTCTCATGATTATAATGTAACGTAAAGTGAAAGGTTTACTCACTTGCTAAGTGTTTCTAAAGTGAAAGGATTATTACTCACTTATGAACACATATGAGCTATTATGGTAAGATGTCTACATAAGAGTCTAGTAAAGGCTAATGTGAACTTATGTGATGACTAAAGATGATTACAAAAGGGAATTAGATGCTTAGCACCGAAAGGGCATGTAAATGAGATGGGGGGTCTCACATTTAGTATGTCCGGCTCCCCACATGGGTTTTCTCACATTTAGCAAGTTCGGATTACCCACGATATGTGTTATCTCATGAGATGGAAACCCCCACGTTTAGTAAGTTAGGGTTTCTAGAAGCAATCTCCATGACCCTAAACTATGTGCCCACATAGGAATCTAGCTTAGTGGATCCACCTAGATAGCTATGTACGAATGGTTACACCTTAGGCAAGTGTTAACCCTCTCTTTTCAGTGTGGGAGTAGAACACCGAATTTCATGTAACTCTCATGGTCTATGTCAATTATTGCAATATTTCCCTAATGTAAAAGTAAATGAATGTATGAAAGGTGTGAACTCTTACTAGGGCTTTCTTAAGGGTTTCTACATAGTGTAAGGGAGGGTATGAGACTTCTCTTGAATATTGCACTTGTGGGATCCTAAGAGATGGTTGTAGTAGTGTTCTCTTATGATTATAATGATTATGACTTATATATGTTGAAGCTATGTTATGTCTGATCATTATGAATATGGTAAGTTATGATGAAATATGATCTTATGAATGTATGCATGAAGTAGGTTGCTTAAGGTGATACTTGGCTTTGAATAGGGTTATGGGGTTCTATTCTTTGTATTGCACTAGTATTTCTTGGGTTGTCTACATGTTTGGATGATATTATATTGGTTTGGACTATGATCCTTAGTTTGTGTGCAGATTGGATTTACTTGGTAAAAAGCATGTTTTGACTAAATGTCCTTTTATGCATGTTTCAATGGTTTTTATTCATAGTAGCCATACTTGGTACGTGTGTTGTACTAACCCATATTTTTTCCCTTTTCCCTAAATATTGAGGTTCGGGCCGTTGAGGATTCAAACTTATTTCTCAAGACACTTGGAGTTGCTTTCCCAAGTTGGTGAGTCCTCAAGTCCGAGGACAAGATACGATGATCTAGCTTCTATGTTTAGTTCTTTGCTTATGTTGAAAGACATTGTTGTACTTTCCTATTTCAAGACTTCTTATTGATGTAAGGGCTAAGTTCCATTTTCGATACTTCTATATCTAGATGGTACATTGTGACGAAGTTAGATTTTGTTTATCATATATGAAGTGAAGTTGAACTTCCAAAGTAAAAGTATTAAATTTTTTGTTACTTTATTCTATGAGACATGCTATGATGAATGCTAAGGGCTTGTATAAGATCTCTTCGAGGTCAAATACGTCGATAATGACTAGGAGTGCTCTCGGGTCGTTACAAACTTGGTATCTGAGCATAATGTTGATAAAAATGTAGGATTTATGTCATAAGATACCACATCGAGTAGAGTCTTGTTTGTGGGTGTGAAGTGCGCTACATATGAATGAGAGGCTACGAGATGCTTAACAACTTTCACTCTTTTGTTATTCCATAGTTGTGCCTAAGAGTCTTAACTCTATTTAGTCCTTTTCTTCTAATCCTTTTCTTGTGCTTATAGGTAATGAATAAAAGAAGGAACAATGCAAGGAGGGCCGGTGAGGAGAATGTGAATGAGGCGGTTCCCCCTCAAGCTCTTCAAAACCCTCAAGTTTCTATTGAAGAAGGGGCTATGTCTAATATTGAGATAAGGTCGGCTATTCATAATTTGACTCAAGTGTTGGCCACTCAAGTTGCTAGGGATGCTAGGGTGAAAGTGAACCCCACTGCTAGCACTACCACTTCTAGGATAAGGGATTTCACAAGGATGAATCCCCTTATTTTCTTTGGCTCCAAAGTGGAGGAGGATCTACAAGGGTTCATTGATGAACTATTTAAGGTTCTAGAGGCTATGGGTGTGTCTTCTTAAGAAAAGGCAGAGTTAGCGGCCTATCAACTCAAAGATGTGGCACAATTATGGTATGAACAATGGAAGGAGGGGAGACCTATTAGAAAGGGTCCGATAAGTTGGGCTACATTCAAGACGGCTTTTCTTGATAGGTTTTTCCCTTTGGAACTAAGGGAGAGAAAAATGCAAAAATTCATCAACCTCTGTCAAGGGGATATGAGTATCAAGGAGTATGGCCTCAAGTTCACTCAATTTTCCAAGCATGCTCCTACTTTGGTGTTGGACTTTACAGCTACAATGAACAAATTTGTTATGGGGGTATCCGATCTTGTGGTGAATGAATGTAGGTCAGCTATGCTAATCCCAAGCATGGACATTTCTCGTCTTATGGTTCATGCCGAAAAAATTGACGAGCAAAAACTTAAGCAAGTTGGTAGAGAATTGAAGAGGTCAAGGGCCGATGATGGAAATTCTTCTAAGGTTAGGTTTGAAATCCAAGATAAGCCAAAGTTCAAAAAGAGGTTTTCCAACCAAGGTCCTCCTAACACTCTAAGGGTTAACAAAGGTAAAGTGTCTACCCCCAAGCCTCAAGAAGCTAGAGGCGGTGGTCCTTATGTTGAGAAACCTATTTGTACAAAGTGTGATTGAAAACATGAAGGCAAGTGACTAGTTGGGACGGGTAATTGCTATGGTTGTGGTAAGAGTGGCCACATGAGGAGGGAATGCCCTATGCTAAAGGCTGAAGGAAGGGAAACTGCTCAAGCACAAGCAAGTGGCCCAAATCCGATGCTCCTAAGAAGAATGATTCTATGCTCTCCAATCCCAAGTTGATCAAGAGAGCTCTCCAGATGTTGTGACCAGTATGCTACAAGTATTTTCAAATAATGTTTATGCATTGTTGTATCCCAGTGCCACTTTGTCTTTTGTAACCCCTTTAGTGGCTATGAAGTTTGATATGCTTCCCGATGTCTTAGATGAACCCTTTTCAGTTTCTACCCCGGTGGATGATTCCATAGTTTCTAAAAGAATTTATAGGGGTTGTGCCATATCATTTCCCAATAGAGTCACTTTGGTTGATTTGGTGGAACTTGATATGTTAGACTTTGATGTTATATTGGGGATGGATTGGCTTCATGCTTGTTTTGCGTCCATAGATTGTAGGACCCGAATTGTGAAGTTTTAATTTCCTAATGAGCCCATTTTAGAATGGAAGGGAGGAAATTATGTTTCTAGGGGAAGGATCATTTCGTGTCTAAAAGCTTGTAAGTTGATTTCTAAGGGTTGTCTCTATCATATAGTGAAGGTCAAGGATCTTGAGTTCGAAATTCCTCCTTTGGAGTCGGTCCCCGTAGTGAAGGATTTTCCAGATGTCTTTCACAATGACTTACCCAGGATTCCTCCCGAATGGGAAATAGATTTCGACATAGATTTATTGTCGGATACACAACCCATTTCAATCCCTTCTTACCGGATGGCCCCGACGGAGTTGAAGGAATTAAAAGCTCACCTCAAAGATTTGTTGGATAAGGGTTTCATCCAACCTAGTATATCTCCTTGGGATGCACTGGTGTTATTTGTGAAGAAGAAGGATGGATCTCTTCGTATGTGTATTGATTATCAACAATTAAATAAGGTGACCCTTAAGAACCAGTATCCACTTCCTATGATTGATGACTTATTTGATCAACTTCAAGGAGCGAATTACTTTTAAAAAATTGATTTGAGGTCGGGTTATCACCAACTTAGGGTGAGAGGTGTTGACATTCCAAAAATAGGCTTCGAACAAGATATGGCCATTTTGAGTTCTTAGTGATGTCCTTTGATCTTACACATGCCCCGGCGGCGTTCATGGACCTTATGAATTGTGTGTTTAGAAATTATCTAGGCACATTTGTTATTGTCTTTATTAATGACATCTTGATATACTCTAAAAGTGAGGATGATCACATGAATCATTTGAGGACAGTATTGCAAGTACTCAAAGATTACCAACTCTATGCTAAGTTTAGCAAGTGCGAGTTTGGGATAAGATCGGTTGCTTTCCTTGGTCACATTATTTCTAGTGAGGGTATAGAAGTTGATCCAAAGAAAACCGATGCGGTCAAAAGTTGGCCTAGACTTTTGAGTCCTTCCAACATCCGAAGCTTTTTTGGGTTTGGCCGGTTACTAGCAGAGGTTTGTTGAGGGATTTTCATCTATTGCATCTCCATTAACAGCCTTAACTCAAAAGAAGTCCAAGTTCGAATGAGCTTCCAATTGTTGAAAGATAAGCTCACCTCTGCTCCAATTTTGACCTTACCGAAGGGCCCTGAAGGGTTTGTAGTATATGGTGACGCTTCCCGAGTGGGTTTGGGTTGTGTCCTCATGCAGCATGGTAAGGTTATAGTTTATGCCTCGAGACAATTCAAGGTGCATGAGAAGAATTATCCAACTCATGACCTTGAGCTAGCAGCCATAGTCTTTGCTTTAAAGATTTGGAGACACTATCTCTATGGGATACATGTGGATGTGTTTATCAACCACAAGAGTCTTCAATATGTTTTTAGCCAAAAAGAATTGAATCTCCGACAAAGGAGGTGGTTGGAACTCTTAAAAGATTATGATATGAGTGTCCTTTACCACCCCAAAAAAGTAAATGTGGTTGCGGATGCTTTAAGTCGTGTATCTATGGGTAGTGTGTCACATGTGGAAGAAGAGAAAAGGGAGTTAGCCCGTGATGTACATAGGCTCGCCCAGTTGGGTGTCCGACTTAAAGATTCACCAAAAGGAGGTATCATGGTTCGTCATAATTTCGAGTCATCGATTGTTGTTGATGTGAAATCTAAGCAACATCTTGACCCTATTTTGATAGAATTGAAAGAGTCGGTTCTCAACAAAGCAATAGAAACTTTTTCTCAAGGAGAAGATGGGGTGCTTAGGTACCAAGGGAGGTTATGTATGCCGGATGTGGATGTCCTAAGAGAGAAAATCTTAGAGGAGGCCCATAGGTCCCGATACTCCATCCATCTAGGAGCCAACAAAATATATCGTGACTTACGTGAAATTCATTAGTTGAACGGAATGAAAAGAGACATAGCAAATTTTGTGGCTAGGTGCTCAAATTGGCAACAAGTCAAAGCTGAGCACCAAGGACCGGGAGGTCTGATTCAAGTTAATTATACCCCCACTTGGAAGTGGGAAGAGTTTAATATGGACTTCGTGGTAGGTTTGCCTCGAACCCGTAGGCAACACGACTCTATTTGGGTCATTATGGATAGATTGACTAAATCAACCCATTTCCTTCCCGTCAAGGTTTCTTATTCGGTTGAAGATTATGCTAAGTTGTACATTAAGGAGATTGTGAAGTTACATGGGGCCCCGTTGTCGATTATTTCGGATAGAGGTGCCAAATTTACTTCCCATTTTAGGTGGTCTTTCTAGAGTGGGCTTGGTACTCAAGTGAAACATAGTACCGCATTTCACCCTCAAACAGATGGTCAAGCGAAATGCACCATCCAAACCCTAACGGATATGTTGAGAGTGTGTGTCATTGACTTCAAAGGTAATTGGGATGACCAACTACCTTTGATAGAATGTTCCTACAACAATAGCTACCACTCAAGTATTGCTATGGCACCCTTTGAAGTACTTTATGGTAGAAGGTGTCGATCTCCGATTCGGTTGTTTGAAGTGGGTTAATTTGGTCTTCTTAGTCTCATGGTAGTCTATGAGGCTATGGAAAAAGTTTGACTTATAAGGGATAGATTGAAAATGGCTCATAGTCGGCAAAAGTCTTATGCCGATAATAGAAAGAGGGATCTTGAATTTGAAGTAGGTAACTCGGTCTACTTGAAGGTCTGACCCATGAAAAGGGTGATGAGGTTTGGTAAGAAGGGGAAGCTTAGCCTCCGGTATGTTGGGCCTTATGAGATCTTGAAGCGTGTTGGAACGGTCTCTTATGAGTTGAAATTTCCCATTGAATTGGCCTCGGTTCACCCGGTGTTCCATATTTCTATGTTAAAGAAGTGTATAGGAGACCCGGTGTCCATTCTCCCTCTAGAAGGTTTAGGGGTGAATGAGAACCTTTCTTATGAAGAGGTTCCGGTCGAAATCTTAGATCGTCAAGTTAAGAAGTTGAGTAATAAAGAGGTTGCCTCCGTAAAAGACCTATGGAGAAACCACCTACTTGAGGGTGCAACATGGGAGGCCGAGGCCGACATGAAGTCCAGCTACCCTCCTCTTTTTCCTCCTACTCCTAGCCCAAGTTGAGGTTAGTAGTCTTTCTTAATTTGGTATAAATTGAAAATCATGTGTGTTGATGATTATGACATGATTTCCTTGTATGTGCTTATTTTTGTGAAAATTCATGCTTAAGTTGTAGTTTGAGTTTTCATAAATTTTACTTTTCATGGCTGAAATTGCACCCATAGATGTTGTGTGATGTTGTCTTCATGAGAGTTGTAATGAGCATGTTTGATGTTGTCTTGTTATAGAAATGTCTTGTTGATTGCTTAATATATATGTTGATGCTCATTGAATATGGAGAAGGTAGTTCCTCCTATACTTATGTGAAGTAAAGAGTTTTGAGCATAGTGATGTTGTGGATTAAATCACAATATGATATGATGATATGATGTTGTTCATGTGACTGGTTGTTGTGCTACTAGTTTGAGTCATTGTTTCCCTAGAAAGAAGTCCAAGTGACATTCGGGGACGAATGTTCCTAAGAGGGGGATATTGTAACACCCCAGAAATTTTATGACTTAAATTAGAGACTCACCTTATGAATAATGACTTAAAAATAACTAAAATGATGTTTCTAAACCCAAAGTAATGCAATTGACTTGGTTTGGAAGAGTAAAAATCTAAACGTCAGGAAACGACCACGTTGTCCGAAAACTAGAGAAGAATGTGTTCTAGTGTGTCCTTAGGTTTTGGGTAGGTTTGGAAGTGTCGTATGACGGTATAATCTTGTAAAAAGGTTTAAATTAGTTAAATATATGTTTATAAGGTCAAAACATTCGAATGAGATGCCCCGGGGCCACCCTAAGGGGCCCCGATGAGGACCCCAACCTTGGCCAACCAAGCTGCCAAGGCAGCTTGCAATTTGCATTTGGAGGGAATACGTCCGCCAAGAGAGGGGTGTTTTCATAAATTCTATTTTAATTAATTAAGGTATGGGTCATTTATTATTAGTTATTTAAGATATATTTAAGTACTTTTAACTATTAATAAACTCTTTTAACATCTCACAACTCACAAACTCAAAACTAAAAACTCAACCAATTTTCCTCCCAAAATATTCTCTCTCTAGACTGCATTGAAGAACAAAGAAGAGGGTCAAGATTAGGGCGCAAGATCCGTCCTTTTCTCTCCAATTTTGTGAGAAAAACATCAATCAAGGTATGGGAGTCTTGATTCATGGAAAACTTTCCTTCATGAAGCCCTTCAACGCTTGATTTCAAAATTGGTAACTTGTTCACAAACTAGGGTTTTTATTCTAGCCATGTGTTCTTCCTAAAAATGATTTCATTATGTTAATTGTCTTATATTATGGATTATTTGATATTTAGTGGTGATTTTATTGTAAAATTCCCCATGAACCCATGCACTCCCCCATGACCCCAATTTCATGAATTGTGATGGGTGTTGCAAGATGATTCCTATGGATTGTATCTATGTTAATCTTGTTATTGAATCTTGTTTTATTCATTCCTATTTTAGTATATCTAGGTGTAGTTTTGAGACATGATTCATGAACCTTGAAATGGGAAAATTGCAAAGGTTTGTACATGTTGATGAAAGTTGTGTATAAAGTTATGATTCATTTGAAAGGTGAAGATTCTATGACTAATGTGTAAATTGAGGTATTGTTGAAAGGTTATTCTTCCCTTACCCCTACACTTGATTATGTATGAATTTTCTAGGATGATGATAATGTTGTGGTGTTGATTAAAAGTCTATTTTTATGAAAACACTATGAATGCAATGAGAAAGTTCTACTCATATACAAATGTTGATACGAAGGTTGAAAGTACATTCTCACTTTATTGAATCTATGAGAAATTCTAGGAGTTGTATTGAATGAAGGGCAAAGTATTACTTCCCTCATGTAACTGAAATTGAAGACTAATTATGTATAATTGGGAAATAATGCTTACCACTGAGTGGATATGGTCAATAAGGTAGATGCCCTTCCATCAATGCAATAGGTCGGGTCATCTAAACTATTCTCATGAGATGGAAACTCCTCCACCAATACAATAGGTTGGGTTTCTAGAAGTAATCTCCCTATCCCGTAACTATGTGCCCACGTAGGTCTTTAGCTAGTGAATCCACCTTATAGCTATACATTTAGTTCTACTTTAGGCAAGTAGGACACCTTCTTTTGGTGTGGGGTTATACGACACCGGATTCCCTGTTGCTTACATGGTCTATGTCGGTTAAAATTATTTTGCCTATATACTAATAATATGAATTATGATAATAAAATGAGTTATGTATTATGGTTCCTTAAGAAGTTCTACATAGCATGGATGGTGGTATGAGACTTCATTCATGCATTGTACAAGTATGCATGATACGAATTATTGATATGAGTGTCTTACTTATTATAAGATATGAACATGAATTCCTCCTTGTTTACGAATGTTGGCTATGGATAAGGTTATGGTATGTTATGTATGATCATGGTGGCCTAGAAGTGATACATGGTGTAGATAGGATTATGGGATCCTATCTAAGCATTCCACAAGAAGAGCAGAAGGTTACTTATGTGATAGTTCTATTTATGATGATATTTTTTATGATATGACGAGACATGAATATATGTGTGTATGTTGAATGGTTGGTTGCTATGAATGACTTTTCTTATAATTCAAGTAACGTACATGCCTATTTCTTTATCTATGACTATGGATTATGATGAGGTCTAAGGATTAAATGTATGACTAAGGTTGCTTCAAGGAAGTACTTAGTAGGGTTGGTATTATGGGATGCCAACCGTACATTGCACAATTGTTTCTTAGGGGTTGCTAAGGTGATGGTTTTACTATGTTATAGGTATAAATGTGATTATGGCTTATCTTCTGCATTGAAAGTGCATGTGGGTTTCTAAACTTGTCAAATGCATACTTTTTAACTAAAATGTCTTTTTTTATCATATTTCAAGGATTTTATGCATGCTTCCATACTTAGTGCGTCTTCGTGCTAACCCATTCTTTCTACATTTGCAGATGTGTAGGCTTTGGAGATTTTGGATTCCATCCTTGTGGCTAGGTTCCTAGTAGATCAAGAAGAAGAAGATTGGTGAGTCCTCATTGTATTCGAGGTCTTGGCCATGTGTCTTTTATTGTCTTTCTATTATGTTGAGACTTATGTAAGGGCTATGTCCCTAAGATTGTATTCAAGAGTTTTATTCCAAGTAATTAGATGGTTTGAGATATAGTGTTATAGATTCTCTTTCAGTTTATAAAAGACTTCGATTGTAAAGGAATGTTTTAAATTCCACATTATTTTCCTATACTATTACGTTCAAGTTATTCTATGAGGCTTGTATGAGACTCCGTTCGGGGTCGAGTATGCCATGTTACATCTAGGGGGTACCCCTAGGTCATGACAAACATGGTATCCGAGCATGAGGCTTTTGGGATGGTTTTTAGGATGTCTCAAACCAGATCTAGTAGAGTCTTGTTCGTAAATGGGAAGCGTGCCAAATTTTATGAATAGAAGGCTATCCGATCTTATGAAAACTTCACTTCTTCATTCTCAAAGAAAACTTCACTTCTTCGAAGTGGGAGAAGATCCTCTAGGGTTTGTGGAGGAGGTCTCTAGAATGTTAGATCGTATAGGGGTAACTTCGATAGAGAAAGTGGAATTATCTTCTTGTCAACTGAAAGGAGTTGCACAAATATGGCATGATCAATGGAGAGAGACTAGGCCGGTAGGATTGGGCCATACAGAGTGGGAAGGGTTCAAGAGTGCCTTTCTAGAGAGATTCTTCCCTTTAGAAATAAGAGAAGCTTTGGTGCTTGAGTTCATCACCCTTAAACAAGGTGATATGTGTGTTAAGGAATATGCATGGAAGTTCACTCAATTGTCTAAGTATGTTCCAATTCTAGTATCCGATCCCAAATCGGGGATGAGTAAGTTTGTGTCAGGATTGTCTAATTTAGTGGCAAAGGAATGTTGTATGGCCATGTTTGAACATATTATGAATATCTCTTGTCATATAATGTATGCCTTTGAAATTGATTAAAAGAAACTTGAACAAAGGTTGAAGGAGAAAAATAGGGTTAGGTTGGATGATAGAAACTCTTCACTTGAGAGGTTCTTTGGACATGATCCTTCTAAGATTCTCCCAAAAGTTAGGGGGAGAGGGTGTCTAACCCTAAGCCTAAAAGAGGAAGCAATAGTGAATCGATGTTACTTAAGCTTACTTATAAAATATATGGAAGAAAGCATCCTAGTAAGTGTCTAGCCGACACAAAGGATTGTTATGGTTGTGGTGGGAGTGACCACTAAATAAGAGATTTTTAGGTACTTACCACTAGGGGAAGAGAAAGGAAGAAAATTAGGTTTGATGCTCTTCAAGCTAGAGGTGAATAAGAGTGTCCTCCTAATGTTGCTCTAGATATGTGTTTCATGCTTATTTCTATTCTGGTAGTACTTATTTTTTGTGACTTGATGAATTGGACATGATGAGCTTTATGTTGTCATTAGTATGCATGGGTTTGATTATGGTCATGTGTGCATGTTGGTAGAACCTCAACTTAGCCATTATGATTTTTATGATGTGTTGGAAGATTTGATGAATATTAGTGTTTAAGTGATGCCTAGAGGGGTTGAGTGAGTAGACTCCTTTGAAAGAGGTTAGGAATGTAATTCTCCATTATTAGAATCACCTTGTGTGACGGATATGAAAAGTTGAGTGTTCTAGATTTCCATAATTTGGTTTGACTTGAAATTCTCACCTTAAGAAGTGTAGTGAGTTTGAGGAGTTTAGTCCCGGTTTGGTAGGCATATGATACCTTGAGTGGTGTTGGTAAGGTTGCTTGTGAGCAAGAGTGCTTTTATGAGAACGTCTTTCATTTTGAAGTACCAATTTGGAATCCTAACCGACAAGTTAAGAAATAGAAGTGTAAAACAAAGTTGTTTCCATGGAAATGTTGAGGATTAGTATTTTAGGGTATTAGTTAAGGGTGCATATTTGGGAGGCCAAGAGCCAATGAGATGTCACAATATCCTTATGTTCCCTTCTATTCCTCCTCTAGCTTAAGATGATAAGTTCTCCTTGACTCATTTCATGATTTTGGAGTCTTGGATGTTATATGTATCTTATGATTGATTCCCTTGTCCCTTAGAGTTACTCTTGTTAACCTTGGAAGGGTTTGGATGCATGATTATTAGCCCTCTATGATTTTAGAGCCCGGTAAGGTTATAATGAGCCTTGGTAAAGCTTGAGTTTGTTAGAAAGGAGTAGTATTTGAGATTTTAGTAAAAAGGGGGCTTACTTCCAAGTGGGAGATCATGTGCTTAGGTAGAAAAATTTATTGAGAGTCCCGATATCCTCATCCATTTCTTCTATTCATATTCAAGCTTAAGACCAAGAGTTCCTTTTTGGGCTTGTATTATGTTCTGTAGTCATGTGTGTTTTAGAATTTCCATGATCTCCTTATGTTATGCATGTTTTTGAAAGATTCTTATTTTGTAAGAAATGAGTTTTTCATCATTTACATGTTCCTCATGTTGTTGTGCATCTTAGTATGGTGATGGCATATTTGACTTCATAAGATGATTTGATGAACATGCTTTGATAGTCTTTGATGAAATAGCACATTGGCTCTATAATGTTAGGTTGAGCTTGCCTTTAGTGGGAAAATGTAATTCCTCCTACGATTATATGGTTGATGATGTTTAGAAGTGTTGGTATAGGCTCACTCCTAAAGGAGGGAGGTCGTATGCCTATCTATACATTTGTTGTTATGTGCTTATGTGTTGCCATGACTTTTTATATAATGCATGTTCATGAAAACTTCTGTTTTGAAAGGAGATGAGTTTATGTGTATTGTTTTCCTCATGTTGTAATGCATTGAGTATGAGTGCCTATTGTACTTCATAAGAAGAAAAATATGAATTTGGTTTGGAGTTGAGAAATTCCTCCTTGAATGGAATGCTTTGTGAGAGTAAATTGCATATGAACTTCATAAGAGTATGTTGAGCATATTATGACTACGAGATGGTAGTTCTTCCTTGAACTCTTAAACATGGCTAGTTATTGAGATCCATGCATA
Organism: Solanum commersonii; assembly: GCA_029007595.1. Lineage (NCBI taxonomy): Eukaryota > Viridiplantae > Streptophyta > Magnoliopsida > Solanales > Solanaceae > Solanum > Solanum commersonii. Next base: position 9,701,115 of record JAJTWQ010000006.1, read on the forward strand.
TTGGGTTTGTAAAAGTAGTTCCTACTTTCTTGTATTGCATTGTCCATGTTGTGAAATGGAGTTAAAGTTTCCTCCTTTTGAATACTACATGTTGTGAATAGTGCATTTGCAAGTTTTGCACATTTTGATGTTACATGCATTATGGGCTGTTAGTTTAGAGTTTCTAACTTCATTTGGGGTTTAGATCATCATTCAAGGATGAATGTTCCCAAGAGGGAGATAATGTAACGCCCCAAAAATCTAATGACCTAAGCTAGAGCCTAACATGTAGTCCAGTAGCCTAATGAAGTTAAAACGTAAGGTTAGAGTCCAAAAATAAATTCCCTAACTTAGTACTAGGGTTCTAGTACCTAAACGTCAAGGCATGACCCCCTAGAACCCCTCAAGAGTCCTTGAGGAGGACCCAGGGGAAGGTCCAAAAACATGTAAAATACAACATGACCCACGATTAGACACCCCATGAGTCGTGGGTGGAAACACGCTCCGTGGTTAGGAGACGTGGGTCGAGACTTAGTCTCCCCAAAAAATTTCCTCCAATTAAACCTCTATGATCCACACCAACACCATACAGGATGGGCCGTGGTCCCATCAACAATCTGTGGATAGGGTCCGTGGATCACCCACTTGCAAAAGTTGGTTTGGGTTCGGTGAAGGGAGGGGTGTTTTCGTAAATTCTATTTTAATTAATTAAGGGTAGGGTCGATTATTATTAGTTATGTAAGATATATTTAATTAAGTACTTTTAACTATTAATAAACTATTTTAACACCTCACAACTCACAAACTCAAAACTCAACCAACTTCTCTCCTAAAATATTCTCTCTCTAGACTCCATTGAAGAACAAAGAAGAAGGTCGATATTAGGGCTCAAGATCCATCCTTTTCACTCCAATTTCATGAATAAAACATAAATTAAGGTATGGGAGTCTTGATTCATGTAATACCTTCCTTCATGAAGCCCTTCAACTCTTGATTTCGAAATTGGTAACTTGTTCAAAAACTAGGGTTTTTATTCTAGCCATAGGTTCTTCCTAAAAGCCATTTCATTATGTTAATTTTATTATATTATGGATGATTTGATGTTTAATGGTGATTTTTATTGTAAAATTCCCCATGAACCCATGTACTCCTTCATGACCCAAATTTCATGAATTGTGATGGGTGTATTGATGCAAGATGATTACTATGAATTGTATCTATGTTAATCTAGTTATTGAATCTTGTTTTATTCATGACTATTTTAGTATCTCTAGGTGTAATTGTTAGACATGATTCATAACCTTTGAAATAGGTAAATTTCTAGGGTTTGTACATATTGATGAAAGTTGTGTATAAACTAATGATTCACTTGAAAGGTGAAGACCATATGACTAATATGTAAATTGAGGTATTGTTGAAAGGTTATTCTTCCCTAACCCCAACACTTGATTATGTATGAATTTTCTAGGATGATGATAATGTTGTTGTATTGATTGAAAGTCTATTCTCATGAAAACACTATGAATGTAATGTGAAAGTTCTACTCACATACTAATGTTGATTCTAAGGTTGAAAGTAGATTCTCAATTTATTGAATCTATGAGCTATTCTATGAGTTGTATTGAATGAAGGGAAAAGTATTCCTTCACACATGTAAATGCAATTCAAGACTAATTATGTATGATTGGGAAATAATGCTTAGCACTGAGTGGATATGGCCAATGAGGTAGATGCCCTTCCGTCAATACAATAGGTCTAAACTATTCTCATGAGATGGACACTCCTCCGCCAATACAATAGTTCAGGTTTCTACAAGCAATCTCCCCATCCCATAACTATGAGCCCACATAGGTCTTTAGATAGTGGATCCATCTTATAGCTATACATTTAGTTCTACCATTGGCAAGTAGGACACCTTCTTTCGGTGTGGGGTTATATGACATCGGATTCCATGTCGCTCACATGGTCTATGTCGGTTAATGATATTTTCCCTATATACTAATAATATGAATCATGATAAGAACATGAGTTATGTACTATGGTTCCTTAAGAAGTTCTACTTAGCATGGATGGGGGTATGGGACTTCATTTATGCATTGCACAAGTTGGCTTTGAGAGTGATTGTGGTATGTTCTTGTAGGATATGATGATTATGAATTAAATGCATGCTTTATATGAAGTATGAACATGAACTATACTAATGATTTCTTAATGAGCTTTACTTGGTGAGAGTGGGGGTATGGGACTTCCCTTTATATAATGCACAGGTAGACTTATAAAGGGGTTGTGGTGTGGGTTCCTTATACTATGTAGGCAAATGAACTTATGTATTCATGATATGAATTGTTGATATGAGTGTCTTACTTATTATAAGATATTAACATGAATGTCTCCTTGTTTAGGAATGTTGGCTATAGATAAAGCCATGGTATGTTATGCATGATCATGGTGGCCTAGAAGTGATACTTAGTGTAGATAGGATTATGGGATCCTATCTATGCATTGCACAAGTAGAGCACAAGGTTACTTAAGTGATGGTTCTATTAATGATGATATTCTTTATGATATGATGAGACATGAATATATGTATTTATGTTGAATGGTTGGTTACTATGATTGGCTTTCCTTATAATTCAACATGATTATTTCCTTATCTATGACTATTGATTATGATGAGATCTAAGGATGAAATGGATGACTAAGGTAGCTTCAAGGAAGTACTTAGTAGGGTTGGTATTATGGGATGCCAACCATACATTGCACAAGTATTTCTTAGGGTTGCTAAGGTGATGGTTTTACTATGTTATGGGTATAAATGTGATTATGTCTTGTCTTCTACATTGAAAGTGCACGTGGGTTTCTAAACTTGTCAAATGCATACTTCTTAACTAAAGTGTCATTTTTATCATATTTCAAGGATTTTATGCATGCTTCCATACTTAGTACATCTTCGTGCTAACCCCTTCTTTCTACATTTCTATAAGTGTAGGCTTTGGAGATATTGGATTCCATCCTCGTGGCTAGGTTCATAGTAGATCAAGAAGAAGAAGATTGGTGAGTCCTCATTGTATTAGAAGGCCTGGCCATATGTCCTTTATTGTCTTTCTATTATGTTGAGACTAATGTAAGGGCTATGTCCCTAAAATTGTATTCAAGAGTTTTATTCCAAGTAATTAGATGGTTTGAGATATAGTGTCATAGATTCTCTTTCATTTTATAAAAGACTTCAATTGTCAAGTAAAATTTTAAATTCCACATTATTTTCTTATGCTATTACGTTCAAGTTATTCTATGAGGCTTGTATGAGACCCCCTTCGGGGTCGAGTATGCCATGCTACGTCTAGGGGGTACCCCTGGGTTGTGACACTTATCTTATCATAACAGAAGAACATACGAAATTTTGCGGAAATTTAAAACTTTTCTTTTACAATCGAAGTCTTTTATAAAAATAAGCGAGATTCTATGACACTATGTCTGAAACCATCTACAACACTCGAATACATTTTCAGTCATAGCCCATACAAAAGCTCTAAGCATTAAAATAAAAGACAAAAGGAAAATAGTGGGTTTGTCCTCAAAGCTATGACGATTCACCAAATCTTCAACTCCTTGCTCATTAGAAACCTATCTTCTAAGAATAGAACTCAAGTGTCCAAACCCTGCACTTTGTAAAAAATGTAGAAGAAATATGGGTTAGCACAAAAATGTACCAAGTATGATAGCCATGCATGAAAAACTTTGAAAATATGCTAAAAGGGACATTTTAGTTGAATGCATGCATTTTACTAGTTTAAATTATCATTTAAAAATAGTGTGAAAACACAAGTCATAAGCATAATAGACATCATGAAGAAATATAGACCGTAGCATGGTAGACATCAATCACAACTAGTGAACACAAGAATTATCATTAGGAACATATACATAGTGAATACACACTAGTGTTAACATGACATATGAACAACACTTCATGAGCCACCTTAAGGCAACCTTGTGCAATGTATGAACAAGATCCCATAATCCTACCCACACTAAGCAAGTCACTTTAGATCCTCATTCATGTTTACCCTATTTTAAACTCATTCCTTAGCCTATTTCTCATAGACTAGTAAACATTCACTTTTAGTCAATCACATCAATGAAAGCAACTCATAGCAACAATCCAATTTAACATGAAACATTACAAGTAGCCTTGACATCAAATGCAATTACCATTTAGACACAAGCAGATTCATTACATGAGTCATCTTGACAAATAAGAAACTACCACAACTACTCTCAAAACTTACTTGTGCAATGCATGGATGAAGTCCCATACCCCCACCCATACTAACTAGAACTCCTTGAATAGACATAGTACATCCTAGACTTGACCTTGTGAGAATTAGCCTTAACCGACATAGACCATGTGAGCTTGCATGGAATCTGGTGTCATGCCCCACATCGAAAAGAGGTATCCTACTTGCCTAAGATAGAACTAAAATGTATTAGCTTGCAAATGAATCCAATGGCTAAATAACCTACGGGGCCATGTAGTTATGGGATAAGGAGATTGCTTCTAGAAGTCCATTCTTACTTAACGAGGAGGTTCCATCTCATGAGATATTTTCTAGAAGTCCGTCCTTTCTAGCAGGGGAGCTTCCATCTCATATTCAATATCCACTCGGTGCTAGGCATAACTTCCCACGAATACATGTTTAGTCTTGAATTGAATTTACAAGCATGAAGGAGTATCTTACCCTTCATCCAACACAATTCCTAAAGATAGCCTATATAACATTAGGTGAGAATTAAATTTCAACCAAAGATCTTCATGATAGATTCAATTAGATGAGAACAAACTTTTAACCTAGAACCTTCAATATGTGAGGAAGACTTTCACATTATACTCATTATGTGTTTATGAGAATGAAATTTCAATCAACACAATAATATCATCATAATCATGGAATAACCATGCATAAGTGTGTGTGTGAGTGAGAATAGACTTTCAACAATACCACAATTACATCAAAGTCATGATCACTTTACTTGTTCAAAAGATGGTCTTACATCATGAACACACTTTCACAAAGCATGTATAATACCGTATATTGCCCCTTTAAAGACCAAATACCATATAATATCAACACATCCAACATTCATGGATATAATCATAGTTAAAGTAATCAAGTCATAAAATGCATGATCTCAAAAACCTATAATATAGGTCATGTTGGTGGAGTCGTTCCACAATGACACCACATACAATTCAACACACAACAATTTAGATTATAATCATGCTCATAAAGTACATACATAAAAGCAACAATTTGGCATAAGTCTCATGATTTACCCAACTTGGATCAAGGATCACACTCAACCAATCACATTTAGGATTACTACATTAAACATGGAGGGAAACATAATTCAAATAACTCAACTAATATGACATAATGTCATAATATTCATCTTTCTACAAATCACCCACATCAGAAAGTCACAAATTAGGGGTATGGGGGTTCATAAGTTCTTGGAGAAAATTCAACATCAAAACTATAGAAATTCCTTAATTAATACATAATTCAAGTAATCAATTCATTATATTAATTATTCTATAATATTCTAATCATATATAATTCAATACCCCACCTTAAGATCCAACTTGAGAAGTTAGTGAAATTCATGGATTCATGGAAGAATTTATCATAAAACCACAATAAAAACAACAATTAAACCAGCATATAAGATAATTAATAAATAATTGAAAATGTTTTGAGAAAGAATCCATGACTTAGAGTGAAGCCCCTAGTTTTGGAGAATTCCCTACTTTGAAATTGAGAGTTTAAGGACTTCATGAATGAAAAGCTAACCATGAATCAAAACTACCATACCTTAGATGAAGATTCTTCATGAATTTGAGTAGAAAATATGAGTTCTTGAGCCCTAGACCTTGACTTCTTCTTCTCGAATGGAGGTTCTTAGTGAGAGAAATATTTGGGGGTAAAGTTAGTTATGATTTGTGGTCTTAGGAATTATGAAGTAAATAGGTTAGTTAATGGTTCAAAAATACTTATATAAGTCTATTAAAATGAATTAAAACAACTTTCCACTTAACTAAACTGATTAGGAATTACCTAGCCTACCTCTCACCTTGGCCGAACCTAGGCAGCCTACAGGCATGACCAACAACCTACTCCCCCACAGACCGTGAATGGGTCCATGGGGTGTTTTGCAGGTTCGTGGTCCATGGCCTGAAGCTCCTCTTCAAGGCCCCTTGACCAATGATCAAGTGCTACGGGGCGTGGATGGACCTACGCCCAATAGGTCCCATCCGTAGGTCAAGGAATTTTTGGCAGCTTGGCAGTTTTGGGGTTAGGCTTTAGGGTCCTCCTCAAGGATCCCTTGGTTGGTCCTTGGGGGGTCGTACCTTGACGTCTAGCCCCTAAAAACCTCACCCTTAGTTCGGAAAGCCATTTTACAACATTAACTCTCACATCAAACTCTAAAACTCTCATGTAAGGCTCTAGTTTCACCTGCTAATTTTAGGAGGCGTAACAATATATCCCCCTTGGGGACATTCTCCTCGAATGAAACTTCTAAACACTCCTTGGAATTAAAGACTCAAGACTAGCAACCCATTATGCATGCAACATCAATATAATGCATCATTTAAAGGAGAAAACACCAATCCTATCTCAAAACATCATCAATGCAATACAAGGGAGTAGGAACTACTTCTAACAACCCAATATGCACGAAACTCAATATTTCTCATTTTCATAGGAGGAACTAACTTCTCCAACTAAAATAATGCTCAACACAACATCATGGAGCTAATATACAATTACTCTCAAAATCATACTAAAGCATGTTCATCAACGCATCTCATGAAGTCAAACAGGCAATTCATACCAAATGCACAACAACATGAGGAACATATATCATGAAAACTCATTTTCTCATTAAACATAAATTTCATCAAGAACATGCATCATTTAAGGAAACCATGGAAAACATATAATTCACACATGACTTCTAAAATGAGGAAATTTTAGAGGAACTACCAACAACATCCAAGACTTCACAACCATATAACAAGTCAATGGAAACTTATCATTTCAAGCTAAAGGAGGAATAGAAGGAAAGATAAGGATATCGGGACATCTCATTTGTCCTTGACTTCCCAAGTAGCATCCTCACCTATAACCTTCACACAAAGACCACTCCTTCACACCTTCATGGAAGCAACTTCATCATTCTTCTATTTCTTAACTTTCCGGTCTAAGACCTCTATCGAAACTTCTATATTTGAGAGATTCTCATTTAGGCACTCTAGCTCACAAGCACCCTTACCAACACCACTCAAGACCTCAGATGAGCATACCTAACCGGTACTAAAATCCTTAAGCTCACGACACCTCTCAAGGTGAGATTTTCAAGCCAATCCAAATCATGAACATCTAAAACACCTAACCCATTTGCCATCTAAGCACATTATATCCTCCTTGGGAGTAAGCCTATACAGACTTTTCAAAACACCATTTCTTTCAACTTTAAAGTTGGTTCAAGTTATAACTAAACTCTCACCTTCATCACTCAAGATATGTTCTAGACCATGGAGAATTAAACTTCTACCCTCCTTTAAAGGAGTCTACTCACTCAACATATTTAGGCATCACTTAAACACCGCTATTCATCAAATCCTCCAACACACCCTAAAACTCATCATGACTAAGTCGGGTTTTACCAACAAACTCACATAACCATAATGCAACCTATTCGTACCAAAGGATTCCATCTAAACCTATCATGTCAAGCCTCATCTAGTCACATAGCCATAATTGGCATCACTACTAACCTTTTCTCCCTCGATCCTTGTAGCATGAGCCCTTCAAGTGGTCATATCCTAAAAACCATCGGATACGAAATAGGAGAGAGACCTTATAGAGTTAAACTCTGGGCCCACAAGATAGTGCCACGTAGGCTGAAGAGGGGTAGAAAATTATATATAAAATAAGTTTGGGGGGGTAATAGGACCTTAGTACAGGTTAGGTGTGTCTCAGAGATTTTGGGCATAGGCTGGGGGGTACTTATGCATTTTCCCTTTTTTTTATTTGCTAAACATTTTTGTAAAACAAATGATCATAGACAAATATATTTTTTCCTTGAAATTTCAAATCATTATGTTCTTGGTGCTAAAATATTTACCATTATTGATAGGCATATTTATGGAATAAGAGCATATAAATGACAAATTGGGACCGATGTTGATCAAGCTAAGGTGCAATTGAAGATTGTGGAAGGAGAGATAGGGGAAGACTATGTTGTTTTGGACTCAAACAAAATGATGTCTTATAAGAATTGTATATTATGACTATTCTCAAAATTGTATAATGCAAGTTGAGAATTGTAAATGTAAGTTGAGAATTATTTTGGAATCTCAAAAATGTATTCATGGTTACATTATGTAATCTTTTTGACTAACAAAGATTGTGAAAAATCCTTTCAAATTTGTAGTAATAAAACTGTTGAAATTTATTTTTTAACTACATTATAAAAATTCTTGTGATTAATAATGTTTATGTTAGTATTCTTCAATTTGTAGCAACGTATTTTTATAATTATGACTAAATCTATATGTAATTATAAAAAATAAGGCGACACATTTTCACTTTTCATAGCAAAATTAAAAATATTAGCTATAATTTATGTATGTCATGGCAAAAAGTTTGAAATTTTAGCTTTGTGATAAAATATTTGTGGCAAATGCTTTAATTTTATAGCTATAATTTTTCTAAATTTGTAGCTAAATACAAGTATCATTGCCACAAGATTAAAAATATAAAATAGCCACAAAATTTAAATTTTCATAGCAAATAAATCAAGTCATTTGCTACAATAGAATATACTGTGTCTACAATATAAAACTTGCTATAGATTTAAATTATTGGGGCAAAAGAGTAAAAATATTTGCTACAAATATATATTTTGTAGCAAGAATTTTGTACTATTATAGCTACAACACATTTTTTAAAGTAGCTATAAGTATTAGTCCTTAACCACAGACTATGTAAAGTCTGTAGCTAACTTTTAGCCACCCTACATCTTGCCACGAATGCTATGAAAAATATTTTATGGCTAAGCGTTATCCACAGAAAATTTCATATTTAGCTACAATGCGTTTTGTAGCTTTAAATGTATTTTCTTGTAGTGATTTCAAAGTAGAAAAGTCTCCAAAAACCTAGGGTTTTCACTCCAAGTCATGGATTCTTTTTAAAAACATTTTCAATGATTTAATTGACTTATATTATGATTGAATTACTGTTTTATGGTGGTTTTATGATAAAATCTCCCATGGATCCATGAATTCCCCATAACCCTAATTTATGACTTGTGCGTGAATTTTTTCTAAAAACGTTTTCAATGATTTAATTGTTTTATATTATGATTGAATTACTTTTTTATGGTGGTTTTATGATAAAATCACCCATGGATCCATGAATTCCCCATAACCCTAATTTATGACTTGTTTTTTGGATGAATTGTAGTAACTATGAAATAGTACTTGTAGTAGTTTAGTTATTTGATTCATGTTACCATCTATATCTAATGTAGTGATTTTAGATTGATTGATTGAATGAGATCTATATCCCTTGAAGGGAAAAACATGAGAACTAGATATCTGTATAAGACTTGTGTGTATACAATTAGATTGCTTTGAGAGTAAAGTGCTTATATTATGATCTAATTGCGGTGTTGATTGGATGATTATCCTTACTTTCACACTTAGGTATGAATATCATACAATATGAAGGGTTTGTCACATATAGTGATTCTAAGGGTTAAAGACTAGTCTCTCCTAATGAATTTTGGAGGTTTAGCATAAGTTGTTGGATTGAGTGTCAAGACACTCTTCCTTAATTACCAATGTAAGTCAAGACTTAATATAACCTCAATGGGAATAATTTTTTAGCACCGAGTGGATATGAATATGAGATGGAAGCTTTTACACTAGTTGAGTCCGGCTTCCCAAATGGGTTCTTTATACACTAGTTAAGTCCGGGTTCCCAAAGTAGTTGTCTCATGAGATGGAAACCTTCTACCATAGTTGAGTCCGGGTTTCTAGAAGCACTCTCCTTATCCCATAAACTATGTACCCACATAGATGTTTAGCTAGTGGATCCATGTAAGGTAAGAGTTTTGGTTCTACCTTGGGCAAATAGAACAACCCATTTTCGATGTGGGGTAGACAACAAATTTCATGATAAGCTCTCATGGTCTATGTCGGTTAAAGCTAATCCCACTATGATAGAATGAACTAGAATTGGAGTTATGAACTATAATCACTTGATAAGCTTTCCTTAGTGTGGATAGGAGTATGTGATCTTATTCAAACCTTGCACATGGTTACTTAGATTGTACTTATGGTTTGTTTCCATTTTAATGAGATGATCAATATGTTGAATATTCTTGTATCTTATGCTTTTGGCACTTATCTTTCATGATGATTATTAACTTGGTAAAGTTCATAGTTTTCAACTAAAATGTCCCTTTTTAGCATGTTTAAAGGTTTTCATGCATCGCTACCATACTTGGTGCATTTTTGTACTAACCCATATTTCTTCTACATTTTTCTACAAAGTGTAGGTTCGGGAGTTTGAGGTGATCTCTTCTAGTTCAAAGCTTGGATTGACTATTCTCCAAAGCTTGTGGTATGTCCTCATGGATCCGACGACAAGTGTTATATTGTTGTTTCACTTCTTTTATTGTACTACATTTCTCAGATTTCTATTGTAAGGGTTGTGACCCTATTATTGACATTTTGATTGAAATAGATGGCTAAGTTTGACTATGTCTAGACTTCTGCTTTACTTTTATGAAAACTTCTTATGACTTGAAAAATGTGTTTCTACTATTAATTGTTCTTTACTTATGTGATGATGATATGCTAAGAGGTTTACTTGGAGCCTTTCGGGGTTTCTTGTGCCATGTTACGTCTAAGGGGTACCCTTCGATCGTGACAATTGAGGTAGATCCTAAGAATATGGATTTGATCAAAAGTTTTCCTAGACCTCTAACTCATTACGACATTAGAAGCTTTTTGGGTTTGGCCGGTTACCATAAGAGGTTTGTTTAGGGTTTTTCCTCCATTGTTGATGAATTTGACTAAAAAGAAAGCTAAATTTGAGTGGTCGGAGGTTTGTGAGAAAAGCATCCAAGAATTGAAAGATAGACTTACTTTCGCTCTGGTGTTGACCTTGTCAGAGGGTACATATGGTTTTGTGGTATTGTGACGCCTCTAGAGTGGGGTTGGGATGCGTCCACATGCAAAACTAGAAAGTGATTGCCTATGCTTCAAGGCAACTTAAAGTACATGAGAAGAATTATTAGACCCACAATCTTGAATTGGCGGCGGTAGTATTTGCCTTGAAAATATGGAGACATTACTTGTATGGGGTCCATGTGGATGTTTTCACCAATCACAAAAGTCTCCAATATGTGTTTAGTCAAAAATCTTTGAATCTCCAACAAAGAAGGTTGTTAGAACTTTTGAAGGATTACGAAATGAGTGTCCTTTACCACCCCGGCAAAGTTAATGTTGTAGCGGATGCACTTAGTAGATTGTCCTTGGGAAGTGTGGCTCATGTAGAGGATGAAAAGAAAGAATTGGTTGAAGAGGTGCATAGATTGGCCCGGTAGGTGTCTAACTAATGGATTCCACCAAGGGTGTATTCATGGTCCATAATGGTTCCAAATTGTCATTTGTGATGTATGTGAAGTCTAAGCAAGAGCTTGATCCCTTATTAGTTGAGTTGAAAAATTTGATACTCAAGAAGTCCGTTGAGACTTTCTCCCAAGGGAGAGATGGGGTACTTAGGTACCAAGGTCGATTATGTGTTCCGTATGTTGATGGTTTAAGGGAAAATTTTTAGAGGAGGCTCATAGTTCTCATTATTCTATTCATTCGGGAGCCACCAAGATGTATCGTGATCTATGGGAAGTCTATTGGTGGAATGGTCTGAAGAAGGATATTGCGGGACTTGTAGCCAAATGTCCTAATTTTCAACAAGCTAAGACTGACCATCAAAGGCCGGGAGGTTCTTTTTAAGATATACCAATCAGTTGACTTTATTCGCGTCAAGGCTTCTCCTTCGGCGGAAAACTATGTCAATGTGTGTAGAAGAGAGATAGTGAGGTTGCATGGGTTACTTTATCTATTATTTTGGATCGGGGGTACCCAATTTACTTCAAACTTTTGGATGTGATCGCAAAAAGGGCTTGGTACTAAGGTCAAGCTTAACATGACTTTTCATCCCCAAAAGGATGGTCAAGCGGAACACACTATTCAAACCTTAGAGGACATGTTAAGGGCATGCGTGATATATTTTACAGGTAATTCGGATGATCACTTACCATTGATAGAGTTTCCCTACAATAGTAGTTATCATTCTAGTATTGGCATGGCTCCCTTTGAAGCCTTGTACGGTAGGAGATGTAGGTCTCCGGTTGGTTTGTTTAAGGTATGAGAAATTGCTCTTCTTTGTCCCGAATCAGTTTATGAAGCTATTGAGAATGTTTGGCTCATTAGAGAGAGGTTTAGAACAACTCAAAGTAGTCAAAAGTCTTATGCCGATGTGAGAAGAAGGGATCTAGAATTTAAAGTTAATGATTGGGTCTATTTGAAAATCTCACCCATAAAGGGTGTGATGAGATTTGTCAAGAAAGGGAAACCTAGTCCCTAGTATGTAGGTCCATATCAAATTTTGCGACTTGTTGGGAAGGATGCCTATTAGTTCGATTTGCCAAATGAGTTGGTCCCGGTTCATCCGATATTTCATGTTTCTATGCTTAAGAAGTGTATTGGGGATCCGGTGTCCATTATTCCCCTAAACGGGTTGGGAGTTGACGAAAATCTTTCCTATAAAAAGGTTCCGGTGGAGATCCTAGATCGGCAAGTCAAGAGATTGACAAACAAGGAAGTAGCTTCCGTGAAGGTTTTATGGAGAAATCATTTAGTTGAGGGGGATACTTAGGAGGCTGAGGCCAATATGATGTCCCTATATCGTCATCTCTTTCCTTCTACTCCTATTCAAGCTTAAGGTAATTAGTTACTCTTGAGTTCTAGTGCTTTGGGAGTCATGTGTAAATTATGTGTATTCTATGATTTCCTTATGTGATGCATGATCTTGATTAAATTCATGTCTATTTAGAAAGTGAGTTTTCATGATTTATGTTCCTCATATTGTTGTGCATTTTGTATGAGTTGCCTATTTGACTTCATGAGATGAGTTGATGAACATGCTTTAGTATGCTTTTGAGAGTAATCACATATTGGATCCATGATACTATGTTGAACATGATTATATTTGGAGAAGGTAGTACCTCTTATGAATATGAGAAATGTTGAATTTGCATGCATATTGGGCTAATAGATGTAGTTCTTACATCCTTGTGTTGCATTGAATTATGTTGAGATGGAATTAATGTTTCCTCCTTTGAATTGTGCATTATTTATATGTTTCATTCATGATAGGCTAGTCTTGAGTCTTTACTTCCGTAAGGTGTCTAGGTTGTCATTCGAGGACGACTGTCCCCAAGGGGGAGATATTGTAACACCCCGGATCCTGGTAGGCTAGACTAGGGCCAAGTGTAAGGTGAGTAGCTAACCATGAGAGAGGGCAAGGACCTAAACTACCTTGGAAGGGTCAAGGAAAACATTTTTTCAGCTTGGACCACTCTCCGAGGTGCAGCACCATCGCCTAAGTCACTTGGCGATTAGCCAAGTGAGCCTCCATCGCCTAGTGGGAAGGACCCTCGCCCTAGCTACTGGAAAATTGTGCAAGCCAAGTCAGGGTACACCGGTTGGATTGATGCATCACCAAAGGGGCTCCCCCATTGCCAAGTTGTCTGGTTTCTTGGGGTGAGCTGCTAGAAAATTTGGCGGACCAAGGGTCCACTTGGCGAGTCGCCGAGTTCCCTTGGCAAGCTAAGTCGTGCAAGTAGGTAGTTTTTAAGTGAAAGTCTTAGGGGTCTTTAGTTATTTTCCCTAAATTGATACTACATTGTTTCACTCTTTTCCTAGCAAAGTATATAAGCTTTTTAGACTCAAATTTCCCCCAATTAAGTCATTCTCCCTAGAATCTAAAGAAAACCCATGACTTCATCCCCTCCAAAGAAAATTCTCTCTAAAACTTCAAGGAAGAAGAAAAAGGAAGAAGGTGGAGCTAGGGTTCAAGAATCAAGTTCTTCCTACCAAGTCTATTGGAATCCATTGTTAAGGTATGGTAGTCCTTCATCCATGGATAGACTTCATCGATGTAGTCCCTCCAAACTTAATTTCAAAACTAGATATTTCTCCAAAGTTAGGGTTTGACTTCAATCTTGTGGGTTTTTCCAAAAATATTTTTAGTCATGATTTATGATAAATTATGATTGAATTGATGATTTATTATTTATTTATGAGGAATTCCCCCAAGAACCCATGAAACCCCATATTCCCCAATTTTGACATTGTAATGTGGGTGGATTGTAGAAAGAGGAGCTTTATGAGATTATGCTTATAGTAATTGTAGTAAGTTAATCATGTTATCATTCATGTCTAATGTAGTAATCCTAGATATGTTGATTGAATGTTACCTATGGTCCTTGAAGGGCAAAGTATGAGAATTATGCATGACTATGATATTTATGAATATGTTTTATAAACACTTTAAGAGTAAAGTGAATATGATTATGATCTAGTTGTTGTGTTGATTGGATGATTATCATTATATACACATTTATGTATGAATATGGTATGAGGTCAGAGTGGTTCTCACAATATGATGATTCTCGGGTTGAAAATCTATTCTCACCCATTGAATATACGAGCTATAGTATGAGTTATGATGGATTGATTGTCAAGACATTCTTCCATAATTATGAACTTAAGTTAAGAGTTATATGAACTCAATGGTAATTAATGCTTAGCACCGAGTGGATATGAATATGAGATGAAAGCTGATACGATAGTTGAGTCCGACTTCCCAATGGGTTCCTTTTACACTAGTTGAGTTCGAGTTCCTGAAATATGTATCTCATGAGATGGAAACCTTCTACCTTAGTTGAGTCCAGAAATCTCTCTATCTAATAACTATGTGCCCTCATTGGTCTTTAGCTAGTGGATCTACCTACGCTAAAAGTATGGTTCTACCTTAGGCAAGAAGGACACCCCTTTTCGGTGTGGGGTAGACACAGGATTCCATGTTTAGCTCATATGATCTATGTCGGTTAAAACGTATTCCCTAATATGTTAATATGGACAAGGATTTGATTTATAGGCCATAGCTACTCAAGAAGCTTTACGTAGTAAGAGTAGGATTATGGGATCTTACTCATGCATTGCACAAGTAAACTTTAAGGGTACTTATGATATGTTGCAATTATGATATGATGATTTATGCATGACAATATGGTTTGTGACTTATGATCTCTAATGTATTCATGATGAGTTCAAACTTAGTAAATTGCGTGGTTTTCAACAAAAATGTCATTTTTAGCATGTTTCAATGATTTCTTGCATGGCTATCATACTTAGTGCATTTTTGTACTAACCCATATTTTCTACATTTTTCCATAAGTGTAGAGTCCGGTTGTTGAAATGATCTCCTTCTTGGTCAAAGCTTAGATAGACTATTCTCCTTGCTTTTGGTGAGTCCTCATGGTTCGAGGATGGATGACGATTTTCTAGTTTTCCTTTCTTGTACTTTCATTTGAGAACTACGGTGTAATGGTTGTGACCCTATTTGATACTTCAATTGTAATAGATGGCTAATTGAGACAAGTCTAGACTTCCGCTTACTTTTATGAAAAATTTCTTAAGACTCGAAATGCGTTTTTACTCTTATTGTTCTAATACTTTATGTAATGATATGCTAAGGGTTTCTATGAGAACCCTTCCGGGTCAAGTACACCATGTTACATCTAGGGGGTACCCTTGGGTCGTGAGTTAAATGATTATAATTTAAAATGATAAAACGATCATAACGTGGTCCAAAACCATATAAAACATTATCTTGAGATATTCTAACACCATTAAGACTAAAAAATACATCAAAACCAATGTATAAAAGAACAGACATAGATAATAAGTTTTGTCAAATTTCTAGAGCATATATGACATCATGCAACATCAAGGAACAGCCAGCATGCAAGTCCACTTTGCAAGTGCCTATACCTTTGAATTCAAGCCTATCATTATTTCCTATCTAGATCCACCTTGACTTCGATGAAACTCCACAAATGCCTCTCTATCTCGACTCATGTGGTCGATGGATCCTGAGTCTACAATCCACATAAGATAAGATTCAGCTAGTAAAGAGGTGCTAGAAACATATGTAGCACTTTGAGATGCGTTTAGAAATGCTACCTTTTTGGGCTCGGTACATTTACTAGCAAAATGCCCCAATACAAGACAATTGTAGCACTTCATTTTACTCTTGTTTCTCTTCTTGAAAAACTATTTTCCTTTCTTGGAATTTAGCTTCTTCTTTTTCTTAGAGGGTCCTTCTCTAGTCTCTTTGTCTTTCCCATTTCTTTTCTAATTTTTTTGCACTTGAATCCTGAAGATTCTGTACCGCTTGACTCTGCCACAAAGGCATTAAAAGCAGCTTTAGCAACACCAAGGCGCTCATCTTCATGTCCAACATGGCGTGCAACATAACAAAAAGTTTTGATGCTATCATTATTGGTCAAGTTAACCTTCAAATGTTCCCAATTATTGAGAAGAGATTGAATCACTGTCTGAACTTGTTGCTCATCTGGAAGAACATGGCCAACACTCTTTAGTTAAGCTATAATGTTTGATGTCACAGTAATGTGTTGTTTGATATTTTGATCATGACAGTTTGTGTAAGTGTCAAAATTTGATAGTTAACTGTCGGAGGCGAGTTACAGACGTACCCCATACGTTCCTCGCAGATGCACCCACATAGCATAAGTAGTAGGGAATTCCTCACATTCATTTATGAGGTCATTAACCATAGACTAACTATTATTCCACGTGCAATGGAATTTACTTTTTTGCAAGCTTTGTAACCTTTAAGATCCCTTATGTGTTGTGCAGAATTACCCTCTTCTAGTTGATTCAAAATATGATTTATACCTTCCAAAGCATTTTGCTCTTCAAGTACATACCATATTTTACTACTCCAGATGTCGTAATTGTCACCGTTAAGTTTTTCACCTCTGTTTAAGTGAGAAATGAAACTTTTTTATGCGATGTCTGTTATTGAGATATAATAGGGAAAGGAATTTTTAATCAATTATGCATGCCACATACACATTTAAACAAATCAATTCTCATAAAGATTTCATATTTAGTTTAAAATCGAAAAGACACATATGCATCCAATCATCATCTACAAACTAAATATTTAACCAAAATTCAATCTAATTTCATAATGTGTACACTAATATATTTTAGACTATAATTGCACAGATTTGCATGTCTAATAATCAAACACCATATGACAATGTGCAATAGAATAATAATCCACTTATCCAAAAAAAGAAGAAGAATAAAACTCAAATATTCATATTAAAGCATAATCAAAGATGTTTATCACATAGTTTATAATAAATAAACAACAAAAATCAATATAAAACTATGATTACGTTGTGATATTTTACCCACTTAACTCTTATTTATACCGTATACACACATAATGGTTCATTATCCCAATTTGGATGCAAGTTTCATTAAGTTTATTCTTCCAGTATTCTGGTAAAGAATGATACAAAATATCGTGTGCTTTCGTCTCTATAACTTGAATGACACTTTCATTAACCTCATCAAATTTCATGACAAAGGATCTGAGGAAGTCTAATAAAGAGTCAAGAGAATCCATCTTCAAAGCCATAAAATCTTTTAGATTTTTTTCTCTTTTCCTTCGAATGGTCCTTTGATTCCTTAACAAATTCTCTGTCACCCTTGGAACACCAATCCATATGTTTTTTCGCCCTCGAAAACATGTCATATGGCGACGTGATATTCTACATTGTCCTATTGCTATTCGAGAAATCCCATTTGGAATAATTCGAATGTGTTCTCGTTCAGCCATGTCTGAAATAGAAACAAGGAAACAACAAGAATGACTGAACCATTCAATGTGACGACATATGTCACTTTCATTTGTAGAAGACACATAAAAAAAATATTTAGGGAACATAAAGACTAAACGAATAAACAATATCGATAAAATCCGAAAAGGACACATATATTTTTTCCAAAAGAATAATCCTAAAAGAACACAACTTTGTCAAAAAAAACTTTTTTTTCCAGCCCAACTTCAAAAATTCATATCTCACTCGTTTTAAATCTATTTTTCTACAATAATATATTTTCAGAAAGCAACAAACGAGTGGATCATGGAAAATTATGTTGCGCACCAAAATATTGTACACCCAATTTCGAGATCACTACAAACAGAAGCAGTTTTTTTCTAAAATAGTCAAGAAAACAACCAACTTTCAAAAATTCATATCTCACTCATTTTAAATCCATTTTTTCATTATAATATATTATCGATAAACTAAAAATGAGAAAATCATGAAGAAATAAGCTCCGACCAAAATTATTGCACAACAATTTTTCAGATTGGTACAAACAGAAGTAGTTTTTAAATATTTTTTTACTAAATTCCTATCTACGTTATGAGTCAGAATCAAATAAGATTTTAAATCCTATTTACCATATAATTAATCCACAATCAAATAGGCGTAAAAAAAACTTAACATCTTCCAATTTTTTCGATTCTCCGATTTTCAACAAAAAATAGTCACAGTTTATTTATCAACAATACAGTGAATGTGCATGGAAGTAGCGAATTATGGGAGTGAAGGAATTTTAAAGTCAAAACAACAAGATGTGTACCTTGTAACTTGCAGCAGATGTAGTATATTGACAGGATTACACTCAAGTCCCTCTTTGAATCACTAGGAAACAAAGCTTGATTCACAAACTAAATATCCTTTTGTTGGATGCCTTTGATCTGAGATTGATATTCTTTACTGTTTTTGTTTCTGTTCTTTCTGTTTTCTCTTTTCACGTTTTCACTTCCCCACAATGTGACTCCCACTAGGAGTCTTGTAAGGGGAGGTTGAATAGTTACAGATTCTCCCTTATCCTTTTAAAAGGATTATAATATTAATTTATTAATCAATTAATTAAATTGGATAGGAAAAAACATATTGGGTCGTGTCGGTCCACATGGGTAACCCAAACCCAAAACTTACATCTCCCACTTTGAACATGGTGGACAAGACCCAAGCCAACACAACATCAATCAGACACACAATTCATACGACAAATAATTCATGCGACCTCTGAGCATGAAGATCTTACCTTTAAGATTTTACAAGCCCTACATAGAAATTTAATCACATGTGAAAAGAATTCACTACCATTTTAAGGAAGCCGTTAATCACAATACCCCAGACATCATTTCCTTCTTCAGTAGTTACTTATTCGATACATCAACCTCTTAAAGAGATGAACTCGAGTTCATGTTTTAACTTTATATACACAATTACACTTGAGTGTAATAGTCGCTTACGTATACAAGTTGAATTGTATATTTTAATCATCTTCCCTTTCTACTCAAATCTATTTGTTCCATATCAACTACTTTCCTAGACATGCATTGCATTACCGAATCACTCATGGCTATTAGTAACATGCTAAAGTATCAAACCCATCGAAACTTCAAGAAACAGTAAAAGGTCAAAGAGTATTTCATTGAAAGGTCATTTTAATATTTTGGGGTCTCACACAATGAAGAAGCAGGGAACTATTATGTCATTAACCATTGATCGCTTAACACACGTGGTATGAAACACATGCTACGAGGTTTTAACGTTATATTGGTGTTTATGTCTCATTCTTTTGATTATTCAACATCGTAAAGACCTTGGTCTAAACACCTCCAGATGTATAACTCCAGTGTCTTTATTCAATGATCCATAAATTCAACTTCTTAGAGAACCTTTTTTCTGGCTCATAAAATAAGTCATAATATGATGGTGAAACTCATCTCTTCCCATTCTTCGACGTAAGAGGGGATTGGTCATGTGAGACAACCAATCTCGCGACTTATTCAACACACTTTATTTCTTACAAATTATCACATGCATATTATTTTTGAATATAAAATCAATAGTATAATATAGAAGAGAATATTACAACAATCAAGTTATTTTACAATACTGAAATATCATCATATTCTACGCAAACCTAGAGCCTTAACATGTTTTTCAAGCATGTCTGTAGAGATGGCCTTCGTAAAAGGATTTGCTGTCATTTCACGTGTAGGAATGTATTGCAAAGTTATTTGTCCACTTGCCACTGTCTCTCACAAAGTTGTACTTGATGTCTATGTGTTTGGTCTTGCTGTGATACTTAGGATCCTTCGTGTACACGATAGCCGCTTGACTATCACAATATAGAATCATGGGACCCATAGAATTCTTTGCAATACTCAAATGCTCAAAGAATCTCTTTAACCAAACAACTTCTTGTACTGCAGACGCACAAGACACAAATTCAGATTCCATGGTTGAAAGAGTTGTTCAAGTTTATTTCTTACTTTTCCATGAAATAGCACCACCATTTAGTAAGAAAGCATAATCGGATGTTGATTTTCTATCATCCTGGAGGCCAGACCAATCAGCATCTGCATAGCCTCTTATGAATAAATCAGATCCACTCTAACACTGTGTATGATCTGCAGTTCCCTTCTGGTAACAAATAGAATATTCTCTTTTCAACTTTCTAATGATCACTTCCAAGATTGGATTGACACTTGCTAACTAGAATCACGACATAACAAATGTTTGGGAAAGTATTAATCATTGCATACATCAAACTCCCAACAACACTAGAATAAGGAACTTGAGACATGTCTTCCTTTTGTTTTTACGCCTTTGGACACATTTCAAGGCTTAAAGTTTCACCCCTTGCTACAGGAGTATTCATGAATTTGCAACTATTCATTTGAAAATATCCCAATATTTTCTTTATATAAGTCTCTTGAGATAAACTCAAAAATTTTTTGGAACAATCTCTTTGGATCTTAATACCCAATATTTAGTTTTCTTCCCCCATAACTTTCATATCAAATGTTTTTGAAAGCTAAGACTTGACAGTTTTCACATTCTCCAAATTATTTCCAATTAACTAAGTATCATGTACTTAAAGAGAAAGAATTACAAAAATTTCCATTGGCCTTTTTCACATAGATGCAATGGTCTTCATCGATCATGGTGAAATCAAATGACATCACCTCCTTATGAAATCTCAGGTACCACTGCCTTGAAGATTGCTTTAGGACATAAATTGATCTTTTCAATTTACAAACTTTCTTTTCTTGACCTTTAACAATGAAACCTATTGGAAGTTCCAAGTAGATTTCCTCGTTTAATTCTCCATTGAGAAAAGCAGTCTTCACATCCATTTGGTGTAATTCTAGATCAAAATGGGAAACAATAGCTAAAAGTAATCGTATGGTGGTAAAATTCACAATTGGTGAAAAACTTTTCCTCATAGTATATTCCAACATCTTGAGTAAAACCTTTTGCCACCAATCGTGTTTTGTGTCTTTCAATCGACCCATATGATTTGTGTTTAACTTTGAGAATCCATTTATTCCTAATAGCTTTACGTTTCTTAGGAAGGTCAACTAGATTCCAGACTTTCTTGGTTTTCATGGACTCTAATTCTTCTTTCATCACTTTTTACCATTCATCCCTTTCAAGGCTCGATAAGGCCACAGTTACAGAATTAGGTTCATCAAATTATGTAGGAGATACCAAGAATACATAATCTTCACGACCCAGGGGTACCCCCTAGATGTGAAAAGGTGAACTCAACCCCGAAGGGGTCTCATACAATCCCCTTAGCATGTCATAACATAATAGAATAGAAATGTGCGGAAATTTAAAACATTTTTCCAATACAATCAAAGTATAAAATGAAGCAAAAGTCTTTACACTTGTCTCAACCCATATAAAACAAGAATAGTCTTTGGGAGACAACCCCAACAATAGTTTTCAACATAAAATAAAGACATAAGGACATGGTGGTCAAGCCCCCGAATGCTATGAGGACTCACCAAAACTTCTCTTCTTTGCTCTACTATGAACCTTGCCACGAGGATGGAAGTCAATATCGCCGGACCTTACATTTGATAAGAATGTAGGCAAAAGTATGTTATAGAACAAACATGTACTAAATATGATGGCTAGAATAAATCATCAACATGAGCATGGCATAAGCGTAAGTATTAGTCAACATAAGACATAATTCATAAATGTAAGAGATAACAATATAAGTCATACGGAGAGCCAATTTATATAAATTATCATATCATAAAGGACTACTCCAGAAAGTAACTTCAAAGGCATACGTATGCAATGCATGGATAAGACCCCATAAATCTCATCCATGCTAAGTAAACCTCTTTAGGTCATAATTCATATTCATCTACTTTTATTCTCATAGTTAACTTATTTCTCATAGGTAAGGGAAATCACTTGTAGTCATACATGTATTGGAAGGGCCTTTCAAGCTACAATCAAAACTAGTCATTCTCATATTTCATAGTTCATATTAGTCTTACTTTACTCTCAAGACATGGGGACTCACCTCTCAATGTCTATTATGAAGGCTGATGGGTATTCAACTCTTTCCTTACATGCATAGTCATAGGCATTAGCCTCCATGCCCATTTCAGGGAATTATAGGTATTCACCTCCATGCCCCTTCATGAAATGATATAGGTAATCACCCCCACATCATTTAATAAGGATCATAGGTATTCGCCTCCACGTCCAACATAAAGGATAATAGCTAATCACCTTTTGCCTTGCCTTAGGAGTCATATATGTATATATAAGGGTAATCACCTCACACTCATCATCACATGACATGGGTAGTCCCCTCATGTTTATTAACTTCATTACTCATGAAAGGGTGCCCTTGGCCTACCGATTCAAGGTACATCATTAACTTAACTCTTTAGACCATGCGTGAGCAACTACCATCCATGATCTATTAATTATGACTCTTTAGCCTTTGATTCAATTAGGTGAGAAAGCCTTTCAACCTAGAATCGTTCTATGTGAGAAAACCTTTCATATCATGTTCATTATGTGTTCATGAGAATATCCTTTCAATCAACACAACAACAATATCACGATCATTAACACTGCACTCTCAAAGTATTCTTAAAGCATTTACATAAACTTCATAAAACATGCATAATCTCATACTTCACCTCCTTGAGGTTCAAAACTTACTTTCAATCAACACATCTATAATTCAAACCCTAGACATGGATATCATTCTTGAAGTGACCCTTTTTAAAGAGATTTAACTTATACTTGCGACACTCAAAAGCGATTAACAAGGGCATATTGATTATAATCTAGTAGAGGGATTAGTTGCATAATGACCTCCGAAAAGTAATTTAAGCAAATAACCGACGAGCTTTTCATGTATATCTATTATCCTCATACTCAAGGATGAAATAACAAGAATATTACAAGCTTTCGAGTACCGAAATAAGCCTGCTCATGCTTCACACAACATTCGAAAGTAATAGTAGATTTAGGATATTATAAGCCTTGGGTTTACACACCCCAAAAGGAACAAAACATATAGCCATATTTATATTACAACACATGGTGACATGATCAAATCAGCCCACAAAATCCCATGTAAATATACAACACATAGAATATGTACAAGTCCCAAGGTTTATACAAAATATAGATGCATATATGCAAATGTGATCTTCCTTAAGGCTCTCAAAACATTCATCTCCAATGGCCAACTTCAAGCATCATCTCGAATAGCCCATACGATACAAACAATTATCGCTAAGCATTTAGCTTAGTGGTGTAAAAACAATAGGTTTGGAGCCCACAAATTCAGCAATTATCATTCTCAAGGGAATGGCTGCATAATTGAACATAATAAATATATCAAGTACACAATATATAAAGAGTATCAAGTTTTTTATTTAATGATCCAAATGTCAAGAATGCTTATAGCACAGTTTTCCAAGAGATTCAACAACAAGGCTCGCCCAATATATACATCATGTCGTCACACCAAGCACAAACAGGTATCAAGAAGGGTCAAAACCCAATAATCAAGAGAACCAAGAACCATATGAAAAAGGGTTTTCTAGTTCGTACTTAAAATGGACAACTTCCATTCTTAAGACAGACTAAATATCCAGAGTCAAGATGGTAAATGATCCGAATCAAGATGCATGCCAAGTATGACAAAGTCACAGCCACAAGAAGTACAAGGTCCCAACAAGAGTGCCAAGTGATCAAACAATCCGTACAAGTGGGCGAGTTACATAAGCGTCTTTAATGTATTAAAGAATACCAAAACAACAATGCAAAGTGACAAGAGGTAACCAAGGTACCAAAGTAAACTTCTAGATATACCAGCAGGTAAAAAGAGTACAAGTATAACTTTATACACAAAGCTTAGTTCTTTAGCACAAAAACAAGCCAACACAACTTCACAAATTCAAAATGAAGACCAACCAGCGTATCAAAGTCCTCAACTCGTACACGAGGATATACAGCCTTAAAAATGAATTCAATAACTTATTTACTTTCTAGTAGCTCAATAATGATGGCGTAACACAGGGTTATCATCACAAGTAAGCCCAGCCTGTACAAATACGACTATACTCTAAAAACAGAAATTCTGCCCAATAAAAGTACTTCATATCGCAACTTAGATTTAAAATAGAAAACGGCCAAAATGGAATTTATATCCTTCATAAAAGATGTAGGTACATCTCTTAAGCTTTCAAATCATCAAGAATCACTGCAAAATACGCTTTGTACAAAAAGATATAATCAAAACACTAACAGTTGAACACACAGGATTTCAAATTCCAGAATCTAGACAGAACATGTCATATGTTGCGTCCCTTATTCCGTAGTCATCAAAGTTAAAATAGATTTTATCATAAACAGAAGAGTTGTTGGTATAGGAATCAGCTTTCCAAATCATATTTATTCACCGAAAAAGGGGTTATACAGAACGAGAAATTCTAAAAGTACTAAATATTACTTAGCTAAAAAAAATAAGTTTTGATTACTCACCAAAAGGTAGGATGTCACGACTTCCAGCTAGAAGGACCAAGGTTTTCTCTTGTGATTTTGATAAACCACTGATTAGAAAATGTTCTTAGGTTCTTGGCCTTCACTACTTCTGGAAAATATTAAAATATCATCTATAAAAACAACCACAAACTGATCAAGATAAGACTTGAATACTCAATTCATTAGATCCGTGAATACCGCAAGAGCATTTGTAAATCCAAATGGCATCACCAAAAATTTATAATGACCATATCGAGTTCTAAAAGCAATTTTAGGAATATGTTTCTCTCTAACACGAAGTTGGTGATATCCAGACCTTAAATCAATTTTTGAGAATACTTTAGCACCTTTAAGGTGGTCAAACAAATCATCAATTCTTGGTAGGGGATACCTATTCTTGATTGTTATTCTGTTCAATTGTCTATAGTCAATACAAAGCCTAAGAGTGCCATCTTTCTTCTTTACGAATAAAACAGGGGCTCCCCAAGAAGAAACACTAGGTCGAATAAAACCTTTCTCAAGTAGTTCTTGCAATTGAGCTTTCAATTCTCTTAACTCTGCTGGAGCCATTCTATAAGGGGTGATCGAAATAGGAGTAGATCCAGGAATAAGCTCGATTGGAAATTCAACCTCTCTTTTCGGGGGCAATCCCAGAAGGTTTTCTAGTAATACTTCTAGAAAATCACATACCATCGGTTTGTCCTTGATACAAGGACTCTTCAATGGTGTATCAACTATGTGAGCAAGGTATGCTCCACAACCTTAATGCATCAACTTTCTTGCCAAGGCCGTAAAAATAAAACTAGATGTCCCTGATCTTTCACCTTGTACAATGATGTGCGAATATGTTCGATCTTTAAGAGTCACAAGATTAGACCTATAATCTACCACAACATGATATTCATAAAGCCAATCCCCGATAATAACATCAAAATCCTTCAAGGGCATTTCAATAAAATCAGCAGGGAAGACTAGGTTTTGAATCAGGAAGGGACAATGATGGTAAACTTGATTACACACAACTTGATAACCCAATGGACTTTCAACTAGCACATCGTAATTAAGTCTCACAGATTTCACATTTTCAGTAAGAACAAGTGATGAACAAATATAGGAATGTGTAGAATCAGCATCAAATAATGTTAACACACATAAGCTGAATAAGTGATATTTACCGACAACCACGTCTTGTCTATCTTGATCATCTCTTTGTCTCATAGCATAAGCGTGTGCAGTAGCCCTTTGCTCACTAGCTTGATTAGCTCCACTTGTACCTGCTGCCTGGGTGTTTTTAGGTCTTCCACCTCTATTAGTTTGAGGAGGATTGACAGAAGGCTTATGAACTGAGCCTTCAGTTCTCAACAATGGAGCATTATTAGGACTAGGACAATCCTTCACTTTATGATCAAAGCTCCCACAATTAAAAAATGCACCAGAAGCTCTCCTGCAATTACCATAATGATTCTTTCCACATTGTGGACAAGTGGGAACGTGAGGCTTGCCTTGGCCATAATTTGGAGTGGTAGCTGTAGAAAATTCTGATCTGTTTTGCCTTTGTTGAGGTGGCCTATTATCACTCACAGCCTTAGAATTAACAAGCCTTCCCCTTTTGGATGGACCCCTAAAATCTGGCCTATTATCACTCACAGCTTGCAAATTATCAAGAATCACTGCAAAATACACTTTGGACAAAAAGATATAATCAAAACACTAATAGTTGAATACACAGGATTTCAAATTCCAGAATCTAGACAGAACATGTCATATGTTGCGTCTCTTATTTCGTAGTCATAAAAGCTAAATTAGAGTTTATCATAAATAGAAGAGTTATAGGTATAGGAATCAGCTTTCCTAATCATATTTATTCACCGCAAAAGGAGTTATACATAATGCAAAATTCTAAAAGTCCTAAATACTACTCAGCTGAAAAAAATAAGTTTTGATTACTCACCAAAAGGTAGGATGTCTCGACTTCCAGCTAGAAGGACTAAGGTTTTCTCTTGTGATTTTGATGAACAACTGATTAGAAAATGTTCTTAGGTTCTTGGACTTCAATTCCAAACAAAAATCACAAGAGGAGGTGTGATAATATAGTCGTAAGAGTGATGCTTAGTCACATTTACAAATGCACTAAAAGGTGCTGCCCCAAATTATTGTGTGCTGCCCAAAATGTATACATACACACCTATATGTATATAATTAATACCAACACTTTCAATTCATATGAAATTTTAATTAGAAAAACTACGTAAATACCCCTATACAATACCTTAAATTACGAGCATAATTTATTTTAGGCAAGGTTGCAAATATCAAAAAAATTCAAGATCCCAAAATAAGAGTAAAATATATTGTAGTAATTTAGAAATGATGCATCGAAATGCAAGGGTTGGTTTAGTATTTTAGGGGTGTTACAATCCTAGCTCATGTGGTTCTATAACTTCATGCATTCAAACATTGATGAGGTAGATTAGGTGGGTAAAGTCCTTCCACAGCAATTTTATTACCATTATCATATAAGCTTCACTCTCAAAGCCTTAACATTCATAATTAAACATACTAGCCTTACTATCAAAGCCCTAGAAGATCATCATTCCTAACTACAAGCATTACTGTAAAAAAATACTTCTCATAAGCATCTCATAGACCTAAGTATCAAGGTACTCTACCCATATGTTTCATTTTTAAACAATTCTAGTCATACATCGTCATATAGGCTTAACATCAAGCACTACTAGTCATAATTCATCATATAAGCTTCAATCTAAATCAATTAATGTCTATAAACTTTACTCCTAAAAAATTCATGACTAGGTGCTCTAATCTCAAGAAATCTATAATGTAATTCATCAATCTTAAAAGATCGCATCTAAGCCTTCAATTTCCCCTTTCATGGTATAAAACTCAACTATATCAATTCACCTTAGAATCTTAGGTTAATCATGAACACATGTATAATCATACTAAAAACATGCAATTTTATCATAAACAATCGTAATCCACTCTATTAGATCATAATCCCTAACATTAGAAGAAACTGTAGATTGATTTGAGGAATTCTTCTTCTAAATTAGGGAAAACATGGGGATTCATGGATGAAAGGGATACATCAATGAATAAGACATCATAAATTGATTACAATGCCCTCAAAGCTTGAAACAATGGTGAGTTGGCTTGACCTAGCTTGATTCTCTTCTTTTTCTTCACTTTCTAGAGGGAGAATATTTGAGAGGGAAGTGGGTTTCTTTTTAGTGTGTTGAGAGAATGACTTAATTGACTTAATTTAGGGGTCTAAAGTCTTTATATAGGTGCTCTAAACCAGGGTAAAATGACACCATTGAATCCCTAATTAAATCTGGAAAGTTCCATTAAGCCCTCACTTACCAACCTACTGCCCCATCCACGAGACCTCGACCACGGGGTGTAGGTCAACCTACGGCCCATCCTGGTTGGGTGTGGTTTGGGGTCAGTGGCTCTAGAATGTTGTCCTTGACCTTCGGAGCCCACCTACAGGGTGTAGAACCATCCACGAGGCACGGGTCCTTCCGTAGGTCACTGCCTAAGGTAATTTACTCTTGGTGTCCACCCACGTTTCCCACCTACGGGGCATGGGTCAAACCACGTGGCGTGGGTGGCCTCCTAGGTGACACTTGGAACCTAAAAACATGCTAAATTTCCCCCTTAAGGCTATGGGTGTTACTATAATCCTCAATCTCATAAGATCGTTTAGGTACACCTTTTCTTGTACTCTTACGTATTTGTTATTTAGATTCCCCTATAGTATTTTTGGATTCATAACTTCCACATGGACTAGGAATAATTTCTTGATCCATTATTTAATCTTCTAAAGTCAACATTTCCTACAGCGGCTGAACTTCACATATTTCACCCTATTTGGGAAAATCATTTTCCAAAAATCTGCTATCTCGTGATACAATTTCAATAACACTTCCATCCTCCAATTCATCGATGAACCCATACCCTTTGGAGCATTCAGAGTATATTATAAGGATACATTTCATTCCTTTTGGAATTAGTTTACCAAACTCACCAAAATGATCTTTAATGTATGTTGCACAACCCCACGGTCGTAGATCATTTAGGTTTGTTTTATGACCATTCCAAAGTTCATAAGGAGTGGAAAAAACTAATTTAGATGACACTTTGATCAATATCTAGGCCACAGTCAATAATGAATCTCCCCAAAAGGAGATAAACAAATTTGTCTGCGCCATCATTGATCTTGTCATGTCTAATATTGTTCTATTCCTTCTTTCAGCTACACCATTTTGTTGAGGTGTATAAGTGATACGCTCAAATTACACCTCCCTAAAGAAGTATAAGTGATCGTTTCAAGTAAAGAACCCAACTTGAAGGTTGGGGTCGATCCCAGGAGGAATATGGTTTAGACTTAACTTTAACTTACAATTATATTCGTTTAGTCAACGTATTTCCGAGACAAGTACGTAAAGGGTTTTTTTTTTGTGTAACAAATAACTAATTGTTGTTTAAAGAGAAATTGAGCAAGATTCAAGCTTTAGTTGTTATCAATGAGAGAAAGTAACTAGGGCATGTGTGTTTCCCATAAGCTTATAACGTGGTAATCCTAGTAATAGCAATCCTTTTCTAGTGTATTACAAGAAAAGTGGTAAGTTAGGTATCCCTAAATCCTTGGTCTAGCAAATAGAGCATTTCACTCTGTACCTTGGCCCGACTACATATGTATAATTTACTAACCCTTACATTTACCTCATATTAGACATCACATCAATGTATGACTTAGTTTTCACCCTCACACCAATTGACATTAGACTATTAGATAGTATCACATTAAATCTATGTTGATAATTCTTTTCTTATTAACTACCTCATTTGTCTGGCAAGTAGCAACAAGGCGAGTTCTAACGTTTGCAACCGTTAAAAAGACTTATAAACAAAATAATTATCGATGCATGCAACAACATTGTTCAAGAATTACTTAGATACTATTCATACTTTGTTAATCACTCATGATTCCCACAACCCTAGTTGTGGATTTAGTTAACCATACTAGCAAGAACACAATTGATATTTTTAGAAGAAGAATTCAAGAACTTACGTAATGAATAGAAGAAACTCGTAATCTCCAATTGAAATTCAAAGCAAGAATCTTTATAAACCGAAATTAGGAAATCAATTTGCTAATGTTTGCAAGTTAATTCCCAAGAACACACCAAGAACTAGAGTTAAACAATAGTAGCTAACCCCCAAAAAATGAGGTTTACATTCCCAATTTATAGAAAACATAGTCCTGAACAAAAAGAAATGAAATAAGGAAATAATGTTTCTGGATGCAGTTTCAATCTACAACACTGACCTACGGACCTTGGACGGACCTATGATCAGTAGGTCCCTTCCGTGGTTTGGGACTTAGGGATTCTTCCAAAGCTCAAAATCTTCAACTCTTAGTAACAACTGACGGAGCAGCAGGACGGACCGTGATTGGATCCACAGTCCATGGATCCTCCTCTGTAGCTCCATACTTAAACTTTCGAAATCACGTACTGAAATCCTTCTCTGAATCATGTGATGGAACTGTAGGACGTCCTGCAAGTTGACCTACGGTCCGTCGTTTGTAATTGTTGTTCCACACTTGGTCAAGAATTCCCTGATTTTCCTTCAAGCCATGCATGTCCATCTACGCCTACTACCTACGGACCTTCACTGGACCTACGGTCTGTTGGTCACGTCTGTAGATGCCCTTTTCTGCAAAATTCTTCAATTGTGTCTCTCAACTTCCACGTCCAAACTTATTTCCTGCAAACAAGATCAAAACACATTAGTACCAATACAAAATGGCTCTAGAAACAAACAACTATTAAGTGAAATGTATTAAAAAAACTATAAATTCACGGTATATCAACACCCTCAACTTAAACTCATTGTTTGTTCTCAAGCAATGCACTAAGACTCTAAATGACACTTGTGTAGAAGAAGATATTCAAGCATAAGCAATCATATGTCTTTCTATCCCGAATCCCTTTTTGAGTGGAAATATTTTCTCTTAAACTCAACAAGCTAACTCATGTGGATCAATATATGACACAGATCAACCAATAGACACACAACATACACTGTTTCACTATCACCAAGGTACCAACTCTCCGACAATGTAACTAGTTCCCTTACTTCAAACGAAATCCCTTTTTCACATAATGAATATGATTTTGAGTACAAGGATTTATTCAACACTCACTCTTAGAAGTAGCTTCAAGTACAGTTTATGCTCAATATCATAGGCTTGCCCTTATTTTCACTACTTAGACTCATTGCTAGGATCATTATAGGACTTTCTTAGCTTGTAACGTAGGCTCAGGGTCAGGTGTAGTACATTTGGGTACTTTTTAGTTACTTTCTACCCTCCTTGACATTAGATTGGCTATTTACCTCTTTCTTGACCTAATCTTGGCTATTTCTCTTTCTTTCCCTTACTCTTTGCAACATGGATGTGACTTTTGATTTTATGACTCTTATTTCACACTTTTTCTTTTTCTTTCAATTCATTTTTCGTTTGTTTCTTTCAACATTTTTTTTTATTTTTGCTTCTTGTTGCACAAAGTCACATACTTTCTCTTTTTCTCTTTTCATCACACAACTCTTTTCATACCCTTTTTTTCATTTGGTTTCCTCTTTCATAGCCACCCTCAACTTATGCATTTTTGCATTAGTTGAGGCGCACAATGTCCGATGTCGAACTAGGGCCAAGATCAAGGTCACTTTTGACTTAGCCACCCTCAAATTAGGCTTTTGGCCTAAGTCAAGGTGCACATGTACAAGAAGGGACTGGGGCCAAGACAATATTTTAAGGGAAGGTGAGTTAGGTGAATCAAATGAAATGGTCAATTTTAGGCTCAAATAATTGGATCAAAAGGGAATAATGCTACCATTTGGTTAGATCATTTTAGGCTTAAGTGGACTAATTTGAACAATGGCCTATGATCACTTCCCAACTTCTAGCCTAGATTATCCTAACAGGACCAACAGGGCAACTTCTAGATTGGCACAAAATAGTCTGAACATTCAACTATCCTCACAAACTCTTGGCACCTTGTTTCATTATCATATTACCCATTTCAAGTTTTAGTTTAAGTTATGAGATCAAATTGTTTCTTTTCATTTCATACTCAAAACTAATACATTCAACTCATTCTAGCCTACAGATTTTAGCATATATGACAAGTTTTGGACGGTTATCATTTTTAATTCTTGATTATGCCATCATGCTTCATTCTTTCTTTTTCTTCTACACATACAATCCTAACACATTCTAGTACAAATGAAATTAAAATAGTCTCTTGAGGTAAAATAACACAGGCAAGATAACCTCAAGAGAGGACTATGAGTTGGGTTTACTCAGGCTTCACCCTATCACTCATAATCCATTTACCCCATCCTCAACAAAATAAAGTGATATTGTCCTCAAAGCACACAAAAATAAGCCATAAAGAGTAGGGTGAAGCAGAAGCAAACATGTGGTGCAAATGCGCCAAAGAACTCAACAAGTGGGTTGGTCCGGTTTCCTGAAGCCCGCTGGATCATCACAGGGAACGCCATTTGTGGCATTCCCATCTATCATCTTAGCACCATTAGTAGTGCTCACATTATCTCTCATAATAGCTACAACCTCAGTGGTAGGCATAGAACTCGAGGCTCCAACATTACCCTCACGAACCCTCTACTGGAGCAATTCGTCATCCACAATGGAGGCATAGAACTTGAGGCTCCAACCTCTTGCTTCTTTGCTCGTGCATCCTCAGTAGCATCAGAACTATGGCTAGAATGGTGCCTCTTCCCTCGGGCATGGGTGGACACGGACTGTGATGTGTCCTTGCTATAAAGGGCATCTAACAACGTATCATCTACCAGTGCAATAGGTGCAAACTCTAGCACATCAATCGGTGGAGCTAGGATGGCCTCAAGATCGGCCCAAAAACTATCCAACTTAGTACAGAAAGAGGAAATATCTGTGGTGGGGGCTGGTCGCTCAAGGACTCTCAACTCGAAGGCGTCCAGGCGCTTATTAACGGCCTGGACCTTCAGGTCCATCATGAGCCCCATCTTGGCCTCATACTATGATATAGACTGCTGTATCCAAGGATTCTTATGTTGAAGTAGTGTGGCCATTTTTGCCTCTAATTTTTTAACATGGGAAAGGGGCATTACAGTGGATCCTGACGAGGAGGTGGCTCTGGATGATCTAGGGGCCCGACTGGCGGCCTGAGATGGGCAGGCCGGGGAATCATCAGCAATGGCTGGATGTGCGGTGACTGCACAATGTATCTGCTCCACATCCACAACTAAATCTACACCCAATGGCAGCATCTCAACCCATGGCTCTTTTCGCGCCTCAACTATGTTGGCCTCATCCCTGATCAGGCCGATGTCTACTGATTTGGTTGCCTGTACCAGCTTGTCACAGTGCCAAATGGGTACCCCAACATCTCTGCACAACTAATAGATAAGTCATGGAAATGGTAGAGTGGTTGTAGCCCGAAATGACCGCTCATAGATCTCCGCAAGCACCATGCGTGTGAAGTCTATCTCAAACTTAGCTACCAAGGACGCAACCATAACTGCTCGATCCCACGTTAGCGCATTGTCTACCTAAGTATGAGACACCCTATTTCGCACTGTTAACCCAATGAACTTGGCTAAAAAATTCGAAGTGGCCTTCTTGATGCTCAATTTTTGTGTGCTTACCCACTCGACGCGCTCTCCGTCAGTAGCGATGTCACTAGCCAACCAATGTAATACGGCCTCCCTCTACTCTACATTATACTGGAATGCCCCGCTCTACACAATATCCCACCTATAGTCAAATTTGGCTGTGTTGAGTGCCCAAGTGTGGGCTAGACTGTAGAGGAACCGCCGGATGGTGTTCTTAGATATGTCCACTGAGAACCCCTAGACTAGTGTGGCTGTGAGTGGTGTCTGGGCTACAAGCTTAGCCCATTTATGGATAGAGCCTCAGAGGGTGGTGGCGTATGAGGCATAGAACTCCCTCATGATTCCCTCGCTATATACCCCCGGGTTTTGGGCCATCCACTCACAGTTATGCTTTTGGAAGAGCCGGTGGATGTCAGGCATAGTATGCAAGTTGCTTGTGAGTACCCTGCACTCCTCATAGATCAATTTGGCCATATTCCGCTTTTCATTTATCATCTGGGCAATCCCTGTATATTTGTCACTAGCCCTCAACACACCATCTATTAGTCTCCTTAGCAACCGGAGCAGGGTTGGTGTTTGGTGGAACCTGAATGTCACCTGCACTTTCCGCCTCAAAAGAGGAGGCATTAACGCTAGCCGAACTGGAGCCATGGATAGAGCCAAAGCCTAAACTTGAAGAAGAATCAGACTCAGAACCAACCGGGGAACCGATCATCAGTGTATCCTTTTCATCAGACTAGGAGGCAGTGACTATGTCAGTAACCCCCTACCGGGCTTGATTCTGTGTTATGCGTGGTGCTGTAGGGGATGTCCTACCAGTGGGAGAGACATATGCGGGGTCATTCGCCACCTCAGTATCTTTGTCAATTAAGCGACGGGTTGGTGCCAATGATTTGGACCTACCCCTTGCGGCAAAAGTTGGAGCATTCCTTGGAGCCATGGTACCTATGAAGGATGAATTAGTACTAATATAGCCCCATAACGCACTAAAAAAATGTTAGAACAAAGAATGAACAAAAAAATTAAGTTAGACAGTACCTTCAGTGGCCACCTACGGTCCGTATATTGTCCTACGGTTTGTGAGTCCTCTCGTAGGTTAGAGGTCCCAAGAATTTGGACTCTGATGGGAACCATAGATGTGAAGAATGGTCTGTAGGTTGACCTATGGACTGTAGTCCACTTCCGTGGTTCCACACTTATCATTTATTGGTTGTGTGCAGACCCACAGACCCAACCTACATTTTATATGTTGATCTAAGGTCCGTGGACGGGGTCTCGTGGGTTGAGACAGTGCCAGGTATTGGACAACTTCACATTTTAAAAGCCAAGTTCATTCATCAATTCATGCAACCCTAGGTTTATTCATGCATTTCAACATAAAACAAGATAGTTCATCATCCCTAAGGTTTCGATTAAATATAATTTAACTAATTATTCAATCGATACGGGAAACCCTAGGTCAAAACAGCTACTTTCGACCATTTAACATGTTTTGTTCAATAATAAAAATTAACACACACTCACATTCTATCGTCCCAAGGGTGATTCTAACATACAATTCATGAAGAATACACAAAATATCACACCCAAGGTCAAGATCCACTTCATGACTTTCAAAAAACAACAATGAATCGTAATTCAAAGTTAAAGGGAAGTCTGTTACCTTTCAAGCAAAGGAAATGGGTGATTGTGTGCTGCTCTAAGACTCCAAAAACTTCTTACTAGCCTTAGACACCGAACCTGGACACTTGAAACTCTGGAAAATAGGGAATGAGGGAATTTGGGAGAGATGAAAGTAATTTGAATATTTGGGGAAATGTAAGGTGAGTGATTTAATGGAATTGGGAGTAATATGGAGGAATTTTAGGAGAGGAGGGGTTGAATAACAGTTGGGAGGGAGTTTGGGTAATAAGGGGTGTATTTCAAAATGAAGGGTTTTATATAAATAGATGTGTGGGTCGGGTCTGGTGAAACTAGGGTTTGGACCCACGAGACCCAATCTACGGTTCGTGTGTCGACCTATAGATAGTAGATCGGGTCCGTATGTCACTTTTACACTTAGACAAATTAGAGATCTTACCTGGGATCTACGGACACCATTCACGGTCCGTGGATCCTTCCATGGACTATCAATGGGGTCCGTAGACCTTTACACAACCCTTTTTTTTGCAGATTTTGCCTCTCGCTCCTGCACATGTAGCAACCATTAGGCCTTTATTTTTACATTTACTGGACACTTTTAGACACGAACTCTATGCTATATCTAGCCAACACTAAAACAAAAATAAAATACAAATCTAAAAATTAAAGAAAGTCAACTAAACAAAGAAAACTCCTAAATCGAAAAGAAAAACCTATAGTTGGCTAGATTGTACATCTTGGGTTGCCTCCCAAGCAGCGCTTGATTTAACATCTTAGCACGACGCAGGCCTCTTAATTACTCAGACTTCATCAAGATAGTAGGCCTCAACCACCTCTTGCACATTCTCCTCTTTGCCCATATAGACCTTGATCCTTTTCCCGTTCACCTTGAACCTTGTTCCCTCATTGTTTTCGAGCTCGACCGCTCCATGTGGGAACACTTGCATGACTATGAATGGACAAGTCCACTTGGACTTGAGCTTGCCAGGAAACAAGCGCAACCTAGAGTTGAATAGAAGTCCAAAATCTCCTACAACTAATTTATGCTTTTCAATCTTTTGATTTTGATAATTCTTCATCTTCTCTTTCTACAAGGCTGAACTTTCATAAATTCTAAAGAGAAACTCATCAAGTTCATTCAAGTCACATACTCTCTGATTCGATGTGGCGCCCCAATCAAAATTTAGCTTCTTTAGCGCCCACACAGCCTTATGCTCTAGCTCTACCGGCAAATGGCAAGACTTCCGATATACAAATTGGTAGGGGGAAATACCTATGGGAGTATTAAATGCGGTGCGATAGGCCCAAAGAGCATCATTAAGATTCCTTGACCAATCGGTTCTATTCGCATTCACAGTCTTAGCCAAAATCTTCTTGATCTCTCTATTGGACACTTCAACTTTCCCACTAGACTGCGGATGGTAAGGAGTGGCTACATTGTGGTGGACGCCATATTTCTCAAGTAGCGCCTTGAAAAACTTATTACAGAAGTGGGAACCTCCATCACTGATAATCACCCTAGGTGTACCAAATCTGGAGAAGATATTCTTTTTAAGGAATGCAGTGAAACTTTTACCTTCATTGTTGGAAAGCGCAATTGCTTCCACCCACTTCAACACATAATTAACCGCAACAAGAATATACTTCATCCCATGTGAACTCACAAATGGACCAATAAAATCAGTGCCGCATACATCAAATAACTCTATCACCAATATCAGATTCATAGGAAGCTCTTGCCTCTTTGAAATTCCTCCTTCTCTTTGGCAACGGTCACAAGGCTTGGCGAAATCATGAGCATCTTGATGAATGGTAGGCCAGTAATACCCACACTGCAAAATTTTATGCGCAGTTTGAATACTACTATTATGGCCACCAAAAGGCAATGAGTGACACGCCTCTAGTATACTCAACATCTCAACCTTGGGTACGCAGTGACGAATAATCCAATTAGCACAACTACGATACAAATAAGGCTCATCCCAAAAGAACTTTTTCACATCATGCTTAAACTTTTTCTTTGGTGAAACGACTAATCCGATAGCACCAAATCACTTGCCAAGTAGTTACCAAACTCTGCGAACCAAGGAATCAGATCATGAGAAGCCGCCAATACCTGTTCATCTAGAAAAGAATCATTAATTTCAGCCCTATCACCTAACTTGAGCATAGCTTCTTTCTTCAATCTGGATAAGAGATCGGCAACTTGATATTCTCTCCCCTATCTATCTTTCTCCACAAAGTCAAACTCTTGTAACAACAACACCCATCTAATCAACCTCGGTTTCGCATCCTTCTTAGCCATCAAATACCTCAATGCAGAATGGTCAGTATTCTCTATGACCTTAGTACTAAGCAAGTAGGATCGAAATTTCTCGAATGCGAAAACCACCGCAAGAAGCTCCTGTTTAGTCACTGCTTTATTCTTTTGAGCCACATTTAGAGCTTTACTGGCATAGTAAATAGGATGATGAATCTTCTCGCGCCTCTATCCCAATACCACACCAAGCGCCATTCCATTCGCATCACATATTACCTCAAATGGTTGCCCCCAATCTGGTGAAATAATTATAGGTTCGAAAACTATCTTCTCCTTCAACTCTCCAAATTCTCTTAGACAAGCATCATCAAAATAAAACCTACACTCTTTTTCAAGTAATTTGCACAATAGATGTGCAATTTTGGAGAAATTCTTGATGAACCTCTAATAGAAACCTGCATGCCCAAGAAAACTTCTAACACCTTTAACAGAGATATGTGTTGGAAGCTTTTCTATTACCTCTACTTTCGCTCTATCAACCTCAATACCCTTCTCAGAAATTCGATGACCCAAAACTATCCTCTCTTTCAACATGAAGTGGCACTTTTCCCAATTCAACACAAGATTGATTGCACTTTTCACACCGTTTAAGTACTTCGGCCAGATGGTCTAAAAAATGATCAAAAGAGTCACCTACCACAGAAAAATCATCTATAAATACCTCAATAGTGTCCTCCACCATATTAGAAAATATCAACATCATACAACGTTGGAAGGTCATTGGAGTATTACACAACCCAAATGGCATCCGTTTGAAGGAGAAAGTCCCATAAAGGAAAGTGAAGGTAGTCTTCTCTTGGTATTTCGGAGCTATGGAAATCTAATTGTAGTCTGAATAACCATCAAGAAAACAATACCAACCCTTATCAGCAAGTTGGTCCAATATCTGATCCATGAATGACATAAGGAAGTGGCCCTTTTCTGTCCAAGTATTTAATTTTTGATAGTCCATGCAGACTCTCCATCTAGTCATAGGCCACATCGGAACAAGCTCATTGTTCGCATTCGGAACCACAATCATCCCACCTTTCTTGGGTACACACTAAACAGAACAAACCCAACTACTATCTGCAATAGGATAAATAACTCTAGCATCTAACCACTTGATGATTTCTTTTTTCACTACCTCTTGCATAAGTGGATTTAGTCTTCTCTGGTTCTCGATACTAGGCTTGTGATCCGGCATAAGTTGGATTTTATGATAACCAATGCCAGGAGCGATCACAATAATGTCCGCAATAGTCCATTTAATAGTCCGATTGAACCTCTTTAATGCGGAAACCAATGCCTCAACTTGTGTCACAGTCAAATATGCCATAATGATGACCGGTAAAGTACCATCTCTCCCTAAGAATACATACCTTAAATGTGACGGTAGAGCCTTAAGCTCTAACTTTAGAGCCTCTTCAACCGATGGTCTTGCGGGTGGAGAGTCACGATTTTTCATGACTAACTCCAAACTGTTAGGTTTTGAACGAAATTCGAACCTATCAAGTGCAGTAACCAATTCATCATAGTCTTCAATATCATCACTCTCAAAATTCATCATCACCACTGCTAGTGCATCGACACCCATCCTATCTTCAATAGGCACCTCAGAACCATTCCCTACAATATGATTCACCACTGATACTGATTGGAGCTCACTACCCAGTTTCATAGACCTACAGATATTGAAAGTTACCTCTTCATTATTCAATCAAAAATTCATCTACCCTTTCTCCATATCAACCAAGGCACGACCGATGGCACGGAATGTTCTCCCAAGGATAATGGGAACCTCAAAATCAACCTCATAATAAAGTATCACAAAATCCGCTGGAAAGATAAAAAACTTCACTTTCACTAGTACATCTTGGAGCACACCAATGGGCCTCTTCATAGTTCTATCGGCCATGAGCAATCGCATCGCAGATGATTTTGGATCTCCCAAACCCAACTTCTTGTAAATAGACAATGGTATCAGATTAATACTAGCAACCAAATCACACATTACCTTAGCAAAATGCAACAACTCGATAGTACATGGAATAGTGAAGGCACCAGGATCCTTGTTTTTCTGCACAAGGGACCTTGTAAAATAGCACTACAATGTTGCAACCTATCATCATCTTCAAAACTCACGGCCCACTTCTTAGTCACCAAATCTTTCATAAACTTCGCATACCCAGGCATTTGCTCTAAGGCTTCTATAAACGGAACATTGATGGAAAGTTGTTTCAACATACTAATAAACATGCGGTATTTCCCTTCTTCAATCTTCTTCAATAACCTCTGTGGGAATGGAGGTTGAGGTCTAGGTATGGGAACAACTTTCTGGGTTATCTCCACTTCCTTCAATGTAGCATTCTCGAACTCTCTAGTAACCTCGATCTCATCATCATCTTTACTAACCTCAACTTCAACCTCAGACGGCATGGGTGGATCAATGGTCTGCTTACCCCCTCGAGTAGTGACTGCCATACATTGCCCATCATTCTTCGAATTTTGGATGGTGTTGCTAGGAAGTGTGCCAGGTTGACGTGGGTTTACTATAGTAGACAACTAATTCATCTACGGCTAATGTTGCTTGATCGAGAGTGCATGGGCATCAATTTTTTGATCATACCAGACAAGTCGTTTCGCATCTCTTTCGCATTCTCATCAGTCAAATCGAATCTCTTCACCATCTTCTGCATCACATCCTCAATCCGTGACATACTACCCCAAGCTTTCCTATTACCAGATTCCCAATTTTGAGGAGGAACAGAAGGTCCAGCCCTATTGTTTCTGTTGCCATAATTGTTCCAATTGAAGTTATTGTCACAATTGTACTTACCATCTCGGGCATATTGACCCTCTTGGTTGTAGTTGCCATAGTTCCGACCTTGGTTTTCGAGACCTTGGCACCAATTATCCGAATTGGTACCTTGAGCATTGGCTCAGAAACCCCCCATCTGCTCATTCACTACATAAGTATCCTCTTCATAGTAGAACTCCTCAACCGATGGTGGATTTCTAGTCAAATAATTCACAGCATTTACCTTTTCCACACGTCCACTCACATGCTTCAACACCAACCCCAGTTTGGTCCTCATCTGAGCCATTTCCTCACGAATGTCATCGGAAGATTGGTTAGGCGTGGATTGGACTGCAAACGTGCTCCTCCCAGTGTTTGACTTTCTAGTGCTCCAAGCTTTGTTATTTAGGGAGATTTTCTCCAATTTCTCAGTAATTTGCTCAAAGGTAAACTCACCATATGAACTCCCAGCGATAATATCAAGCACATCATTTCTATTGTCATGCTGACCTTTGTAGAAGTATTCCTTCAGCGACTCATCATCAATACGGTGATTCGGAACACCTCTTATGAATGCAGTGAACCTATCCCACGAACTACTCACAGACTCTCTAGGTAGTGCCACGAAGTTGTTGAGTTTATCTTTGTGGTTCAACTTCTTTGACACTAGGAAGTACTTTGCCAGGAACACCTTCTCCAATTGATCCCATATGTGAATCGAGTTAAGTGGGAGCTCAGTAAACAACACAGCAGCAACACTGATCAATGATAGAGGGAATACTCTGAACCCAATAACATCCATGTCTAAATATAGTCGACCCACGCAACTTTTGCAAACACTCCTCATCTTGGCCATGTGTCTATGTGGATCCTCTAATGCAAAACTAAAGACCAAACCCCTCGTTGTAAGAATCTACATCAGACTACTAGTCACCATGAATGTATGCCCCAAGGGTAGAGGAGGTAGAACAATATGTCCTTCAGATTTAACGGTATTGAAGTCGACCCTATTGTTACCACGTAACCTCGATTCTGCTGGATTTTGTACCCTCAATGCATCTCCCAGTAGATTACCACCATGATTCTCAACATTCTCATTATCAACCCTATGAGGCTGCAAATTAACCCCATCACCTAGATTTCCTTCGATATGATTGACTGGTACTTCTTGGTTATTCATCCTTTGCAAAGTTCTGTTCAATTCTGTATCGTAAGGAGTCAGTGGTTCACTTCGACTCCGTATACTTGGCATATACTAGAGTAAGAACCTGAGAGAAAAAAAAACAAAAGAAAGATTAAAATTAGGAAATAATTGACTAAAAGTCAATAATGTAGTTAAACTTAATCTTAAAGCCTTATTCCCCGGCAGCGGCGCCAAAATTTGATACGCTCAAATTACACCTCCCTAAAGAAGGATAAGCGATCGTTATCAAGTAAAGAACCCAACTTGTAAGTTGTAGTCTATCCCATAAGCAATATGGTTTATACTTAACTTTAACTTACAATTATATTCGTTTAGTCAACGTATTTTCGAGACAAGTAAGTAAAGGGGGGAGGGGTTTGTGTAACAAATAACTAATTGTTGTTTAGAGAGTAATTGAGCAAGATTAAAACTTTAGTTGTTATCAATGAGAGAAACTAACTAGGGCATGTGTATTCCCCATAATCTCATAACGTAGTAATCCTAGTTATAGCAATCTTTTACTAGTGTATTACATGCAAAGTGGTAAGATAGATATCCCTAAATCCTTGGTCCAGCAAATAGAGAATTTCACCCCGTACCTTGGTCCGGCTACGTGTGTATAATTTACTAACCCTTACCTTTACCTGATATTAGACATCACATCAATGTATGGCTTAGTTTTCACCCTCGCACCAATTGACATTAGACTATTATATAGTATCAAACTAAATCTATGTTGATAATTCTTTTCTTATTAACTACCTCCTTGGTTCGGCAAGTAGCTACAAGGCGAGTTCTAACGTTTGCAACCGTTGAAAAGACTTCTAAACGAAAGAATTATCAATGCATGCAACAACACTATTCAAGAATTACTTAGTTACAATTCATACTTTGTTAATCAATCATGGTTCCCACAACCCTAGTTGTGGATTTATTTACCCATACTAGCAAGAAAAAATTCATATATTAGAAGAATAATTCATGAACTTACGTAATGAATAGAATAAACCCGTAATCTCCAATTGAAATTCAAAGTAAGAATCTTTATAAATGAAATTAGGAAACCAATTTACTAATGTTTGCAAGTTAATTCCCAAGAACTAGAGTTAAACAATAGTGGCTAACCCCCAAAAATGAAGTGTACATACCCTATTTATAGATAACATAGTACTAAATAAAAAGAAAACGACATAAGGAAATAAAGTTTATGGATGCGGTTTCGATCTACGACACTGGCCTATGGTCCGTAGGTCCCTTCCGTGGTTTGGGACTTAGGCATTTTTCCAAAGCTCAAAATCTTCAATTCTCAGTAACGATTGACAAATCAGTAGGACGGACCGTTTAACACCCCGAAAATG
This sequence comes from Solanum commersonii, assembly GCA_029007595.1. NCBI lineage: Eukaryota > Viridiplantae > Streptophyta > Magnoliopsida > Solanales > Solanaceae > Solanum > Solanum commersonii. The sequence continues at coordinate 9,744,233 of JAJTWQ010000006.1, forward strand.
CTAACAAGAGTCGCATGTCGATAAACCACTGCTTAATTATTACAATATGTTTAATTCTCATTTTGGGAACTTGAAATAATGTTATATTTGCAACCTTGCTTAAAATAATTGTCATCATAATTTAATGTATCGTATGGGGGTATTTGCGTAATATTTTAATTAGAAATATGTATAGATTTAAAAGGAGGTGAAGGATATATATATATATATATATATGTGCATGTATATGTATGCATTTGGGCAGCACACAAGTATTTGGGCAGCCAACTTTTATGGACAGTTGTGTATATGATAAGCACCTCTTGTGTTACTATATTTTGAGACCTCCTCTTAGGAAACTCGTCTCACCTGAAGTATAACTCCATTAGAACATTATCTAACCTATTGTTCTTCAAGATTACAAGAGAAAATCTTGGTCCTTTTGGCTGGAAATTGAGTTACATACACTCTTCTCTTCGGTAAGCTGTAAAACCTATTTTTGAGCTGGGTAACGTTTTGTAGATTAAGAATATCTCATTCTATAGAACTTTGTTTACTGTGAATAAATATGATTTGGAAAGATAATTCGTATATGTACAACTCTTATGTTTATGTTAAACTCTAATTTAGTTGTTATGGATTCGAAATATGGGATGCATCATAGGACAAGTTCTGTCCAGATTTTGAAGTTTGAAATCCAGTATGGACAACTGTTAGTGTTTTGAATATGTCTTTTTATCCAAAGTACATTTTGCGGTGATTTTTTGTTGTTTGCAACTTTAAGAGAGGTACCTACATCTTTCATGAAGAGTATACAGTCCAGTTTTGCCATTTGCCATTTCAAATCTTAGTTGCGACATGATGCACTAGGATGGCCAGAATTTACTGTTTGGGAGCATAGTCGTATTTGTACAGGCTAGGCTTACTTGTCATGATAAATCTATGTTACTTCATCATTATTGAGCTACTAGAAAGTAAATAAGTTATTGAATTCATTTTTTAAGGTTGTTTATCCTCGTGTACAAGTTGAAGACTTTGATACGCTGCTAGGTCTACGGTTTGACTCGTGGAGTTTTGTTGGACTATTTTTGTGATAAAGAACTGAGGTTTATAGTTGTACTCTTTTTACTTGTTGGTATATCTGAAAGTTGTCTGGGTACCTTGGTTACCTCTTGTCACTTTGCATTGTCGTATTCGTATTCTTTCATACATTAAAAACGCTTATGTAACTCGCCCACTTGTACGGATTGTTTGATCACTTAGCACTCTTGTTGGGACCTTGTCCTTCTTGTGGCTGTGACTTTGTCACTCTTGGCATGCCTCTTGGTTCGGATCATTTGCCATCTTGACTTTGGATTTTTAGTTCGTCTTAAGAATGGAAGTTGTCCATTTTAAGTACGAACTAGGAAGCCATTTTTTAATATGGTTCTTGGTTCTCTTTATTAATGGGTTTTGACCCTTCTTGATACTTGCTCGTGCTTGGTGTGACGACATGATGTATATATTGGGTGAGCCTCGCTATTGAATATCTTGAAAAGTTGTGCTATGAGCATTCTTGATATTTGGACCTTTAAATATTGAACTTGATACTCCTTGTATATTGTTTACTTGATTTACTGATTTTGTTTCGATCGTGCTGCCCTTGACTTGAGAATGATATCTTGGTGAATTTAAGGGCTCCAAACCTATAGTTTGTACACCACTAAGTATATGCTTAGCGATAGTTGTTTCTATCTTAGGGGCTGTTCGCGATGATGCTTGAAGCTAGCCATTAATGATGGAGATTTTGAAAGCATTAAGGAAGATCACCTTTGCATATAGGCATATATATTTTGTATAACCTTGGGACTTGTACATGATCTTTGTTCTATATATTTACAGGAGATTTTGAAGGCTGATTTGGTCATATCACCATGGGTTGTAATATAAGTATGGTTTTACGTTTTTATCTTTTTGGTGTGTGTAAACCCAAGCCTTGCAATATACTATTTTGCTATATGTGTTGAAAGTTGTGTGAAGCATGAGCCGGCTGATTTCGGTACTCAGAAGCTTGTAAGATTCTTTTTATTTCACACTCGAGTGTGAAGTTAACATATGCATGAAGATCTGGTCCGTTAATTACTTAAATGTTATATTTTTTTTGTAGTTTGTTATGAATCTAATACCTCTACTAGGCTAATATCAGTATGCCCTCATTAATTGGTTTTAAATGTCGCAAGTATTTAATTATATTTCTTGTTTAAGTAGTGGTATCATTTTGAAAGGATCGCTACAGACTGGGTCTCGATCCACGGTCCGTGGATCCTCCTCTATAGCTTCATACTCAAACTTTGGAAATCGGGTACTAGAACCCCTTCTCTGAATCATTTGACGGACCTGCAGGACATCCTGTAGGTTGACCTTCGGTCCGTCGTTTGTAATTGTGGTTCCACACTTTGTGAAGAATTCTCTGATTTTCCTTCAAGCCATGCCTGTCCAGCTACACATACACCTACGGACCGTGACTGGACCTACGGTCTGTAGGTCACGTCCGTAGATGCCCTTTTCTACAGCATTCTTCAGTTGTGTCTCTCAACTTCCACGTCCGAACTTATTTCCTTCAAACAAGATAAAAACACATTAGTACCAATACAAAATGGCTCTAGAAACACACAACTCTTAAATGAAATGCATTAAAAATACCATAAAATCACGGGATATCAATAAGGAATAGTTAATTGACTGATAATACTCTTTTCAGTACATAATTCTTCAAATTGTTTTGATAAATATTCACGTCCACGATTAGTTCTTAAAGCCTTTATGCTTTTATCTAATTGATTTTCAACTTCATTCCTATATCTTTAAAACACTAAAGTTCTTCAGATTTATGAGAAATCAAATATATATAACCAAAGCGCGTGACATCATCAATAAATGTAATGAAGTATGTAGCACCAGACCTTGCCTTCACATTGATTGGACCACAAATATCAAAATGAATTAATTAAAGCGGGAACTCAACTCTTTTAGCCTTCCTTAATTGTTTACGCGTAATCTTACCAGCAAGACAATTTTCACAAGTTGGGATATCAATATTGGTGAAAGAACCTAAATGTTCTTCTTTTGACAACCTATTCATTCGATCTTGCCCTATGTGATCTAATCTTTAATGCAATGTAATAACATCAATATCATTGTTTTTTGAATAACATGTCATTACACAACGGTCAACATAATAGTCATAAGTTGAAGGATTACAATCTCATACGATAAAACAGTCATAACGAAGTCCAAAACAACATTAAACATTATCTAGTATTATTCTAACACCATTACGACTAAAAAACAAATCAAAACCAACATTTTAAAGAACTAACATAGATACTAAGTTTCGTCAAATCTCTAGTGCATATAGGACGTCATGCAACATCAAAGAACGACCACCACGCAAATCTACTTTGCAAGTGTCTATCCCCTTGACTTCTAGTTTCGCATTATTTCCCACGTAGATCCACCTTGATTTATATGAAACTCGATGAAACTCCACAAATGGTTCTCGATCTCGACTCACGTGGTTGGTGGATCCTGAGTCTACAATCCACCTAGGATAAGATTCAGTTAGTAAAGAAGTGTTAGAAACATATGTTGCACTTAGAGAGGCATTTAGAAATACTACCATTTTTAGCTCAGTACATTCACAAGTAAAATGCCCCAACATTTAGCAATTATAGCACTTCATTTGCTCTTGTCTCTCTTCTTGAAAAACCGTTTTCCTTTCTTGGAATTGGGCTTTTTCTTTTTCTTAGAGGGTCCTTCTCCAGTCTCTTTGTCTTTCCCATTTATTTTCCAATTTTTCTTGCACTTGAAGCGTGAAGATTTTGTACCACTTGACTCTGTCGCAAGGCATTAGAAGTAGCTTTAGCAGCACCAAGGCGCTCATCTTCAAGTTTAACATGGCGTGCAACATTTGAAAAAGTTTTGATGTTGTCATTATGGGTCAAGTTAACCTTCAAATGTTCACAATTATTGGGAAGAGACCGAATCATTGCCTGAACTTTTTTCTCATCTAAAGAACATGGCCAGCACTCTTGATTTGAGCTATCATATTTGACATCACCTTAAGGTGTTGTTTGATATACTGATCATGATGCTTTTTGTAAGTGTCAAATTTGATAGTCAGTTGTTAGAGGCGAGTTACAGACGTACCCCCATATATTCCTCGCAGATATGCCCACATAGCATGAGCACTTGGGAATTCCTCACATTCATGTATGAGTTCATCAGTCACAAAACTAATTATTATTCCACGTGAAGTGGAATTAGCTTTTTTCCAAGCTTTGTAAGCTTTAAGATCCGCTTTGTGTTGTGCATAATTACCCTCTTCTAGTTGATTCAAAACATTGTTTATGCCTTCTAGAGCAGTTTTCTCTTTAGTACATACCATATTTTATGACTCCATATGTCATAATTGTCACCGTTAAGTTTTTAACCTTTGTTTAAGTCAGCAATGATACTTTTTTATGCCATGTCTATTTTGAGATATAATCAGGCAAGAATTTTTAATCATTTATGCATGTGAAATACACATTCAAGCAAAGCAATTCTCATAAAGGTTTCATATTTAAATGTAAAATCAAAAAGATATGTAAACATCCAATCATCATCTACGAACTAAATATTTACTCAAAATTGGAAACTAACTTCTCAATATGTAGACTAATATATTTTAGACTATAATCAAACCAATTTGCATGTCTTATAATCAAACACCATATGACAATGTGCAATAGAATAATAATCCACATATCCAAACAAAAAGAACATAAAACTTAAAAGTTCATATTAAAGCATAATAAAAGATGTTCATCACATAGTTTGTAATGAATAAACAATAAAATTCAATACTAAACTATGATTATGTTGTGAAGTTTTACCAGTTAACTCCTATTTGTACCGTATACACCCATAATGGTTCATTATCCCCAATTTCGATACAAGTTTTATTCAATTCTTTCTTACAGTAATCTGGTAAGGAATGATACAAAACATCGTATGCTTCCCTCTTGTATTTTCAATGACACTTTCATTAACCTCTTCAAATTTCATGACGAAGGATTTGAGAAAGTCCAATATGGAGTCAAGAGGATCCATCTTCCAAGACATAAACTCTTTTAGATCTCTTTTCTTCTTGCTTTCGAAAACATGTCCTACGACGAGGTGCTCTTCTACATTGTCCTTTTGCTCTTTCAGAACTCCCATTTGGAATAACTAGAATTTGTTCCTATTCAGCCATGTCTCAAATAGGAACAAGGAAACAATAAGAATGACTGAACCATTCAATGTGACAACATATGCCACGTTTTTTTAGAAGACACAAAAAAAAACCTATTTAAGGAACATAAAGACTAAAGGAATAAACAAGACCAATAAAATCCTAAAAGGACACATATTCATTTTCCAAAAGAATAATCCTAAATGAACACAAAACTTTCTCAAATTATTTTTCAAAAAAAAAAAAAAAAGCGTTTTTATTTACTTTTTTTATTTTTTTCAGCTCAACTTCAAAAATTCATATCTCACTCGTTTTAAATCTGTTTTTCTATTATAATATATATTTTCGGAGAGCAACAAACGAGTAGATCATGAAAAATTATGTTTCGACCCTAAAAACTATATGCCTTATTTTCAAATTGTACAAACAGAAGCAATTTTTATAGAAAACAGTAAAAAAAAACATTCAAAATTTCATATCTCTCGTTTTAAATCCGTTTTTTATTATAATATATTTTCGGAAAGCTACCAACGAGTAGATCATGAAAAAATAAATTTCAACCAAAATTATTGTACAACCAATTTTCACATTGCTACAAACAGAAGTAGTTTTTCAAAAGAAATTACAGAATTTAATTCTTTGTAGGACAAGAAATGTTCTCTACAATATGAGTCAGAATCAAATAGAATTTTGAATCCTATTTACCATATATTAATACACATCCAAGTAGACTTAAAAAAAACTTAACATCCTCCAATATTTTCTATATTCACTGATTTTCAAGAAAAAATAGTCACAATTTATTTCTTATCAACAATACAGTGAAAGTACATGGAAGTAGCGAATTATGGGATAATTAACGATGACTCTAATACCAATGAAATGATTTTAAAGGCAACACAACAACAAGATGTGTACCTTGTAACTTGTAGCGGAAGTCGTTGATTTTGCTACTTTGACACGATTGCACTCAAATCCCTCTTTGAATCACTAGAAAACAAAGTTTTATTCACAAACTAAATGTCCTTTTGTTGGATATCTTTGATCAAAGATTTATATTGTTTACTATTTTTGTTTCTGTTCTTTCTGTCTTCTCTTTTCACGTTTTCATATTCCTCGCAATGTGACTCCCACTAGGAGACTTTTAAGGGGATGTTGAATAGTTGCTCTGTCACTGTTCTCCCTTATCCTTTTAAAAGGATTATCCAATCAATTAATTAATCAATTAATTAAATTGGATAGGGAAAAACAAATTGGGTCAAGTCGGTCCACATGGACGAACCATGACCCAAAACTTACATTAAATGTTCATATTTTTTATATAGACGATAATGGTTAATATTAATCAATATGTACTGATTATGATTTTAACACCAACATCCATAGTTAGATCAAATCATTCATCTTTGCATAATACATTTTGCTTTAATGGTGTTTCGCAATATCTCACTTGTATAATCTCTTTTATATATGCATAGTAATCACCGAAATTTGAATTTGAGATACAAATTCATTTCTCATTGTTGATCTTGCACTTCCCTCACATTTTGTGTAAAATTTGTATCCATAAAGAAAATATAGTTTCCCTCATTGATTAGGAAGAATTTGTTTTTTCTTTATATTGAATTATTTATGGAAAAGAGTAAAAAATTTCTTTAATTAAATTATGCGGAATTGAATAAAAATGTCATTCGTTAATAGTTTTGTCCAAAAATACCTCTATTATTGCTTTTTAGACAAAAATGTAATTTTCCTAATAAACATATTATTTCTTATATTTTTAAGCACGTGATTTTTCCAATAAAATATTATTTTTGTAGAACATTTTTCATATATATATTTTTTTTCAAATCCCTTTAACCAAAAGTAGAAAGTAGTATTTTTTCTTCGTAATATCATTTTATTAATTTAAATAGAATTACCTTGCATACTTTTTAACTGATAATAGATGTCATATATATAACTATCATATGACCTTGTCATTTTTTTTCAAATAATGAGTAAAAAAGTTTCTAATAAAATCTTAAAAATAATTTTTCCTAATATTTACGAGTTGAAGTATAATAAATATTTGTTAATATATTCCTTGATTTTAAAGTTAATATGAATAAATTGTCAACAATAACTCCATCGATGATGTTTTGAAGATATTTTTTTATCTGAAGCAATATAATCAATTTTTGTGTTTTACGACATTATGATTATTGTGTCTTAATTTTGAAATCTAGGATTATATTAGAAAACTTTTTAAAGGATGAACTTGTTGCAAAATAGACTCATGTCTTATTGTTCGAAAATATCTCGAGGCTCGCCTAATGGGAAGGTAGATTGCTTAATAGGGTAGGCGAGCTCACCTAAATGGATAGTAGCAATTATTAAAGGAAATAGGCACAAATGGCAGAGTCAATTCCAACTCGGCAATTCGCTTAGTTTGTTTCGGCGGGCCAAGAAAAGTCCACCAAAAGTGACAGTGAAAAATGAAAACAAATAGGCATCAAGGCGATGTCCACTCTCACTCAGCGATCACCAAATGGGTTGGGAGAACTAAAACAAGCTCACCAAATGGAACAATGCCCAAGGTCAAATATTCACTTAAGAAGATGAGATGGGGCTCACTTGGCGATTCACCTAACCAGCTTGGCGAGCTAAAACAAGCCCATCGAACAGGAGATGTTCAACCCAATAACTAATTTCACATATAAAACCAACATGCACAACAAAATCAAGTTCCACAACATCATTACAATCCATTTGCATTCTTATTTACCCTTGGGTACTCAGACTTCCCCCAAATAATGCAAAGTATTGCTCAAAGTGATGATTTGCCTTTAAGAAAGTCATCACTCTATCAAGAATTTGACTTATTAGTCTAATTGTCTAAACCTTGATAATTGTAAGGCGTGATCTTGGGTAAAAATTCTATGAGGAAACCCAAATTCTCATATCCTTTGTGACTACCATCTGAGGATGTGCATCCATTTTGGCACCATTTGAGCCTAAGCCATTTATTGACAACACCAAACTAAAATCCCTTGAGACAAATTGTCCCCACTTTATCACCCAAAATACTTGTTGAAACATTGTTATGTTTGAATAGCCAACTTAGGCCTTGGGTGTGGAAAGGAAGGAGGAATGAACACTAAGTGAAGGGAAAAATATGACGAACTGAGACTCAACTTTGAAGTTTGTTACAAAAATAAGGAACCCCTTCTTATAAAAAAAGAGAGTCATTGTGATGAAAACATTTTGAAAAATGGAAATGAAAAATAGAAGTGATGAAATAAAGGGGATCCCCAATAATGTGATTGAAAAGTCAAAGTTTGAGTTCTTAAATAAAAAAGAATGAAAAGAACTTGAGAAGAGGTGAGGATGATTGCAACTATCCTTTTAAAGGGTGAAGTCACTAAGAGAGATTGAGCATACCTTAACCCTCAGCCCCATTAGAAGCCTAAAATATCCTTGAGATCTTCCATGAAATAGGTTGTGTGATGATTGGAAAATATGGGCGAACCTACTGGATGAAGCTTGCATACATTTCTCTTTTGAGAGAGTGAGAGTTGCATTGGTTTCTTTTTTTTGTTGATTTTCGTTGTGAGAGCATGGAATCATTCTTGATGTGAGGGTGCTTGAATGCATTTTTTGAATCATGGTCTTATATTAGAAAAGAAGCTTAAGTGAGCTTGAGCTTGTGTTGAAACTAGCTAGTCTATTTGAAGCTTATTTTTATCATGATTAGGTGTAGCATGTTTTTGAGAGTAGTCTTGCAATGATATTTGCATGTTAGCTCTCATTGAGTACTATTTTAGACACCCTTATTGAGCTAATGGCGTTCTTGATTTACTTGAGGATAAGCAAAACATTAAGTTGGGGTGTTGATGGGTGGTCGATTGCACTCATTTTAGGCCTTGTTAGATCAATAATTAGAGTTCTCAATGCCTAAATATGTCCTATTTTGATAATTTACATCTATGAAGGCTAATGGACATGGAAAGGATGAATGTTTGAAACAATGGACAAAAATGCAAAAAGAAGTATAAACTATGCATTGATGATCACCAAATAAGAAAAGAGGATTGCCTAGTGAGCATGATCTCGTCCAAAATGAAAGTGTAAAACACATGCGTGTATTGAGGTAGGTCGGTGAACTCCAAAACAAAGGGCGATTAGCAAAATGACAAGGGCGACCTTGTTGACCATTGCCGAAATGGACAATGCAAGGAGAAAAATTGAAGGCTCAAGAAGCGAACTAAGGTGGTACATGGTACATGGTGATACACCAAATGTGAAAGGCAACTCTAATGAGCTCACCAACTGAGGCTCAAACACTTAAATCCTAGAGCAACATAAGATTAGTTGAATCATTATTGGCTACTCGCCAAATGAACTTGGTGAGTTCGACTAACATCACCCAAAGGGTAGAGTGTTGAGATTTAGGAAGTATTTTGGAAAACTATAAATAGCCCAAAAGAGTGAGAAACAAAAAGTTTTTGATATTTTTTTTTTTGTTTTTGGTGAGTTTAGAGTTGGTTAGTGAGATAAGCAACTTTATCTTTTGAAGAACACTCTAGTTTTTGCGGTTTTTCAACTTTGTTCTTGGAATTGACAAATTGAAGTTGGATTCAAAGTTTGTTTGCTTGTAATTTCATAATTTCATGTTACCCATGGCTGCTTTCATGAAAAATATACATTCTTTGATCTTTTTTATAGGTGTCTTATACCCCAAAATATAGGGGTGCAATTATGTGGTTGGGTGTTGATTTAATGTAGTAGGTATTGTGTTATGCTCTGTTTTGATGTTATTCATACATGAATTCGGGCTAATCAGCATATGGTTAACTTATGGTTAAGGTTGCAATCTTAATTCCTACTTCTGATCTCCGGGCAATGCTCGTAAAAGATTAATTGAAATGGGTAATTAGTGTGATACTAGTAATTAAGGTTTGATGTCTGAAACTTGCTTGAAAATAGAGTTTATGGGTAAGATATATTTGTAGTACTTCTTCACCGAAAGAGAAAGCAGAGTAACGTATTAGGTTGTTTTGTATAGTATATTGATGAGATTGAAGGGAGATTCTACGCTATGAGATCAAAAGAAGATTTGCATCACTAAAGATGCCATAGCGTATTCATGAATGTTCATCACTATAGAGCAACACAATTACCCCTATGTGACATTTATTTCTAATCTCTGCACCCCTAGATTTCTCGTTAACTATTGAATTCTTCGAAATATTAGTTTAATTGTGACTATTGATAACCTAGCTAATCTTTTTATTAAGTTGGTGGAATCATCCACCCACTTGTTTTTACTACTACAAATGAATGATTTACAATTCGAATGTCTTGATAGAATTATCTACGATATACCATTCCCTACTCTTAGTTGGGTATTTTAATTGACTACGATTATTTTCTCTTTTAATTTGTTTTAAAGAGTACATTTGAGCGTTATCAAAGGTTTTAGCCTATATGTGTGTAACTAATAAAGAACGAGTTTGCATCTCGGCCTTTTAACTATGCTAAAGTATAGTTTGGACACTAGTATGGGTACAGTGCTATAGAATTGTTTGAAAGTTAGTTGTGAAAGTGAAGTTATTATATGTTTCTGAACATATTATTGGATCATGTGCTGTACCAGGCTCGAAGGTGCATTCTTTTTTGGAACATTGGATTTATCCTTACACTACTTACTGGAATAGAAGATATCCCAAACATGTCTGGAGTTAAAAGAGCATACTAAAGTTATGAAATAACCACACCCAATATTTTTCCTATAAACACATAGAATAAATTTTCTGATACCTTTATTTATTGAGAATTTAATGTCACATAATCAAAGAATAGATTTATCAACTTTTAGCTTTTCTACCATATGTTTCTATGAAATCTTTCCATACAGTAACAGCTGTATGCTCCATGTTGGATTATTAGTTATAAGAGTATACAAAATAAATGACCATATCTCTATAGACAATAGAGTATGCATATTGCAACTTACAATTCATATTTAACAATTTCTCGTCTTTTGCTATATTCTTTTTCAATGAGTGGATTCATAGTAACTAATACGCAAATCAAGTCTGAAAATAGATCATGTAAATTAGTGATATCTATGATGTACTTGAGCAGGTAAGTAGCCGATAGTTCAGGTGAAATGATACTGAATAGAACGCCATTTGGTAGTTTATCAGCATGTTCCAATGATACCAAGCCATCAGAGAATTTGTGTGGTTAAACATCATGGTCAGTCTCCATAATGATTGTGTTGTTTGTAAAGGACAATTCGACTTCTTTATAAACGGAAGAGTAGTTGGGTTTGACCCGATATTGGTAAGTCTTATTCGGATTGAGGAAGTCCTTCCTTATTTCGATATGCTTATTAAATAGTATTTCTTCAATCTTTACCCCTAAAATTGAGCAGCAGGTGGTGGCATAAGTATAGTAACCATGAATGATTATACAAGCAAAGTAAATGGGTCAATGTTAGTATATCTTCATCAACAAATAATATCGATCTAATAGTCCCTTCATGCCTTGAACTTTGTAAGGTATTATTGAACCCCTTCGTATAACTAACACTTGCATCATCGAATCAATGTAGTGTTTTGATATCTTGTTTAGTGGCACACTCTATTTTTCTAGTTCCATTTCAGCTGTCCTGTGGGCTGAGTGTGGATGGTTACTAGTACATATGTAGAAGAGTGTGACAATGTTGAGTATAGTTGTTGAGTATGCACCACAACCTTGTGTTTCTAGTTACTTTTAACATTTTATTGCAAATAATAAATAGCTTAAAGTAGAAAGGGATTAAGTGTAACCTATGATGAGGGTCGGTGTATGCTAATCACCTGCTAGAAGAGGAGAAAGTTATATTTCAGGCAATCATAAGTTTATCAATGAGATATAATTGACAGAAATGATAAGGTTAGCAGTAACATATAGATTGAAAAAGTTTTACTTAAAATGGCATGGCACTGTTTGTGCTCTACCAAACAAATAATAGTCTGAGTATTTGTTGCTCGAAGTTCAAGAAGCTAAGTCGGGGAGTTTCTTGTACATGCTATTTTGCTAGCAACGTTTCATCTGTGATTTGAACCATGTATTCTAGTTTCATGATACAGTGATAAATTTTACGGGAGAATGTAACAACTCAGAAAAAAAGAGTAACGGTGAGGAGGATGTGGCGTTGCAATATTTTAAGCATTTTGTATTTTCCTTTGTAGAGTAGAACATGTTAGTCGGATGAAACAGGTGAGTGAGAAGATCAGAGTTAGAATGGGCATGTGTTTATGTATTAAGTAGTTAGGTGGTAACTTACAACTTGTTAGCGGGATGGGGGATATATGCAATGTGTAAACCTATCTTTAAATTTGTTTCTCGGGCGGAGGAAATTTGTTTTGGCAAAGAATCTTCTTGTACAAGAAAAATGATTAAAATAGTGAAAGAGATGTTAGAGCTTTTTCCTGATTTTCTTTATCTTATTTGAAGCTTATTTTTTCCTTAAAAAAAAGTCAAAGTATTATCATAAATGCATGAACTTTTTTCTGAAACGAAAATATAATTTTCTTCCATATTTGGTTTATTCTTTCCTTAGATGAAAAGTCCAGAGATTTATAAATTGAAAATGTCTATTCTCATAACATAAAACAATAGCATAAAAAATGTGGCCGTTTAGAGACTTTTGTTTATGGGGAAATTATTCTCTCAACATTTATAATATTTTTTTATTTTATATTAGTTTTCATATAATAATATTATATATTTTTTGTATAGTTTTATGTGTCATCTAATTTATCACCGTCTTGATCTGCAACTGTAATCTTCCATATGATGCCCTAATCACTTTCGAACGCAACAAGTGGTATCAGAGCAAATGATCCAACGGTCCTATGGCTCGACAAGGTATCAAAGATCCGATGGTTCAATGATCTAATTCTTGATTGGGGTTGAAGAAAGGTTCAAGTGGTTTCAAATCAATTTGTCAATAAAGAAGATTTTTGTCTAGTTACACGTGAAGAAGAGATTTAAATCATATTTTCAACATTCCTGCTGCTGTATCTTTGAAAATAAAAATAAAATATTTTAAAACAATTTTTAACCCATAAATTTTAAAATTTATTTTTAACCATGGAAATGAGTAGTGATGAAGACTATGTGAAGAACAAAAATTATCATGCAGTTGAAGAAGATAGATCAATTTTTGTCAAGAAAATCCAGCCAAAAGGGGAGATTTCTTAGGGTTTTGCCCCGATTTTCTTACATTATTTGAAGTTGATTTTTTTCTTAAGGAAAAGTCAAAGTATTACCATTAATGCTTGAACTTTTTTTGAAAGGAAAATACAATTTTCTCTCATATTTGGTTTATGCTTTCTTTAAAGGAAAAGTTTGAAATCTATAAATTGAAGATCCCTATGCTCGTAATATAAAATAATAGTATCCATAATATAGTCGTTTAGAGACTTTTGTTTATGTGGATATTATTCTCTCAACAGTTATAATATTTTTCTTTTATATTAGTTTTCATATAATAATATTATATCTTTTTGTATAGTTTTAGGTGATATATAATTTATCACCATCTTGATCTGCAATTGTATATTTCCGCATGATGCCCTAATCAATTTCGAATTCAACAAGAGGAGGGTTGTTTTGCTAAGCCATTATGTTTGAATAAGCTAGGGTAAGAATGCATACATATTCAGTAAATGCAAATATTGGTTTTCTGATGGGACACAATAGTATGTGCTTGATTGCTTTAAAGAGTGAAACGTCAGGGGTTGTGTCTATTTAGGAATATAGGTACAATGGCGTTTGGTTAAAGTGCACGCGAGGAGAAGTGGTGACTCTGGCGAAGGAGTTCGCAGCATAAAGAGCTGAAGTGTGGGGAAAGAGCCATCGAAGTTAATATTAGGTCTTTTTATAGGTGTATTTTAGTAATTTGACTATAGGTCTTTTTAGAAAGGGGTGCATTAGTAATTTGGCTTTCAAGTTTTGGAGTTCATGCTTTGGGAATATGTGTACAGCGGCGTCTGTTTAAAGTGTAGGTGGGGGGAAGTGGTGACTCTTGCGAAGGAGTTTGCAGCTTCGAGTGCTGAAGTGTGGGGAAAGAGTCAGTGAAATTTATATTAGGTCTTTCTAGATATGGGCATTTTAGTAATTTGATGCAATGTCTTTTTAGAAAGGGGTATATTGATAATTTGACTTTAAAGTTTTGGAGTTTATGTTTTTAAGGCAGTACGATTTATTTATTTATAATAAAAGAAAAAAAATACAGTCATTATATATATATATATATATATATATATATAGAACATATCTTCCTTCTAAACATGTATATTATAAATTCTTAATATACATATAATAATTATAAAAAATAAAATAATATGAAATAAATAAACCTACACTAAAAGGAAAAAAGAATAGTAAATTACTTACGTGTTAAAGATTTGTTTTTGTGAAAACATCTAGTAAAGTAATCATTATAGTTTTTTCTGTCTATACTGCAAACACTACCTATCAATATTCAGTTTTACTATATGAAAAGCTTAAAGACCGACATTCACTTTTTTTGTTCTATATAAAAGAGTTTATATTTTAAACATTTTTCAGAAACAAAGAAAAGAAAATATGATCCCCTGCTTCTATTCTGAATCAATTGAACCACTTTGTTGGAACAAGTTTTTTCAAAATCCTGGACCATTGGTGTAATGCTTTTTTGAGAATTTTTCACTAACATGGATATCACCACTAACCCTTCCACTGGTAGGGGACATACCATTTTCTTTTCTCCATGTGTTATCAATAGGTTGTATGAGACCCCTGATTTGGATGACACACACCTGCACTCTTTACTTCGCAATCCAATGTGAGACGAGATTGATCCTGATCAGTGCCCGCTTGGAATTGACAGGAATATTGATTTACATGGTCAAAGAGATCGGTTTCAAACTAGAAATCTCAATTTAGTGTCCAAGATATGGATGCTATTTTTGAGTTCTAGGTTAGAACCAAATAGAAACACGTATAACATTCTCCCAAGGAGAACTCGCTGGTTGTACGCATTCATGAAGCGCTATCCTATCAACATTGGTAGAATTATATATTAAACTATGAAAACTTGTCGAACAAAGAAACATGTGAAATCCTTGTATTTTGGTTCGTTTATTACCCATTTGACCAAAGTATTCGGAAACCCACCAGCTCCGTGTTGTTCATCATGTATTCCTAAGATACTTAGAACAAAAACTTTGAAGAACTCGATAAAAAACAACAAAGTTTAAAGAGTATTCAAAACTGGTACAAAAAATAGAATTAGAAAAAGATTAGAAACAATATACAAAATATTTTTCTCAAAGAAGAAAATTGAGCCCATTGAATGTACAATGTCCCTTTAAGAAAATTATTCCCCTCACGTACTGGAGTTTAATGGATTATATCCTCCCAAGAAAGAACGATCTTACTCACCAGTGTAGCAGTAACTATAACCATGGTGTCAGTGAACCACTCAATGAAATTAAAGTACTCTTAGAATACTAGATTTAGTAGTAATAGTAGAGGAAGTCCAGAAAATTGTTTTTTTTTTTAAAAGAGAGGAAATTCCTCTATTTATAGATAACAAAGTGTATAGTGAAAATCTTCTTATTGTCACGCCCCGAGCCTACACCCTGAATGTGGCTGACACAAGAGAACCATCGATAGTCCCCAAGCAAACACTTGGCCTCGATGACTACTTAGCAGAGACTTACTCAAGTATAATGGAGACTCCAAATACCAACTTAACTCATATAGTCTCAAAAAAGCTTAACTCAGTAAATGCTTGAAAATACTTATATAAACATAATTGATTAAGTCAAGGTCTCCAAGGAACATCAACAAGGGAAAAATAGGGAAAGACACCTCAACTAATACTATCTATGAAGCCTCTATATAATACGATGGAAATTGGGACAAGATCCCGACAACCTAACAAGAAAAAAACAATAATGTGAAACCCACTGGAAAGCAAGGAGGCTCACCAAAGCTAGCTAGAATGCAATCGAATCAACGAAGCGCCTGTTGATGACCCTGAATGTAAAATGCATGTAAAATGGCGTCAGTACATTGAATGTATGAGCATGTAAAGGGAAAGCTGAAACATAAGCAACTTAAATGATACTCTGGGATGACAAACTCACCTCATCTCAACTTAAATGTTAAATATAAAATATGCAATATATAAAGCTTTAAAAAGAATAGATATTAACTCAATATGTATAAAAATACAATAACATACTTTTTACTCTTATTTGGGAGATTCTCGAATCAACAACCATCACTATGAGCTACGTGGATCAAAAGGGACCTCTTGAACTTTCCTCTTAACTTTACATTGATTTGAAATGTCAACTTAAGATCTGTGATTAGGATATATTGGATCTCTCAATGATTAATGAAAACTAAGATAGTTAGCATTAACAAGAGAGCGAAGATACGATTTGAAGGAACATATACGAAATGGAGAACGGAGGGGAAAGTGGCCGGATGCCCCAGCGTATAAGTGGCGCCCTGCGCCAGACCCAAAAGTAAAAGGGCTTCTTTGGTGTGCAATGCAATCGCAGTGCGCCAGCCCCCCTAGCGCTATAGGGGTGCGTTACCCTAGACCCGAGCCCAGGAAATATGATGAATTTCCTTCTCAATTTTGTCTTAACTCGTCCAGAATCAATTGGTTTCTTCCAAACTTCCTTTGATTCATAAACCCAACACAAATTATCAAAAATCCACTTAATATCTACAAAGAAACACCACTCATTCGCAACACCTTCCCCTGAAGTATTTTAAATCCTCTATAGTTAAAGAACGAGGTTAAAACTCATGAATTATTCAAGAAAATCAATCAATCAACTTCAAGAACGAATTCATGGATGAAATTACATGATTGGCATGAGGGCGAACAATACTCAACACTATGAGAGGTTATATACCTCACAGAACACTGGTTCTTTGTGCTAATCCTCATGTCCTTGAAAGAACACTTGAAACCTTCTTCTTACTCCTCTTGAACTTGCTCTAAAATCCCTAAATGCTTTTGGAATGTCTAAATTAACTTAGAATTTGATTAGACCCTTAACATGGGTGGGTAAATGTGGGTAATCCTTTAGGTGTAAGAAAAAGACCAAAATACCCTTTCCATAAATGGATGAAAAGCCTTAACTAGAGAGGCTCCACTCAAATGGGCTAAACTTCTTACTCCTAGCTCAGAATTTAGCAAACTCGGCGGCATCGGAAAAAGACTCAAAGACCATCATTTTGATACCTCATGGGCTACCCAACTCTTTATGTGCTAAAAGTTATGGTTGTTTGAAGCTGACCCAAAAATAAAAACTGACATTTAACCTGTACGAATCTCTAATTGGCTTTTCAAAGTATGAGATGTTATAATATCTCCCTCTTGGGGACATTCGTCCTCGAATAAGATCACATTAAGCCAAAAAAGGAATGGGAAGAATCTAGTAACCCCAACTCAAGTACACATCATGCAATATGCATAGCTGAACATATTAATTTAAAGAGAAGTTTATAAGGAGCTAGTATCTTGTTTTGCAATTTCTCCGGAAGGAAAGAGATGTGGGTATCTCGTCTTCATATCCTCCTTCGCCTCCCAAGTAGCATCCTCAACAAATTGGTTCCTCTATAAAACTTTGACTAATGCAATGTCCTTGGTTCTCTGCTTGTGAACCTGATGATCAAGAATCTGAACGGGTATCTCCTCATAAGATAGGATGTCCTTGATACAAATATTTTCAGTAGGTACAATAAGCGAAGGATCACCCATACATTTCTTCGACACAGAAATGTGGAACACCAGATGGACTGTTGCTAATTCTGATGGTAGCTCCAAATCAAAAGCAACGTTGCCAATTCTCTTTGATATCCAACAAGGACCAATTTATTGGGGACTGAGTTTCACCTTCTTTCCAAATCCATAACACCCTTCATGGGTGAAAACTTCAAATTAATCCAATCATCTACCTCAAACTCCAAGTCTCTTCTACTAACATCTATATAGGATTTCAGATGACTTTGTGTTATTTTTAACCTTTCTTAAATAATCTTCACCCTCTCCATGGCTTATTGATGAACCATATATCGTCCTATCAACTCGGCTTTACCAAACTCAAACCAACCAATAAGAGATCCACATATTCTTCCATAAAGAGTCTCATCACGAGCCATTTGAATACTAGATTAATAGCTATTGTTTTAAGCAAACTCTATGTGAGGCTAGTTGTCATACCAATTACTTTTTAAATCTATGAAATATGCCCTCAACATATCCTCTCTGGTCCAAATTGTGTGCTCTGCTTGACCATCAGTTTGACGATGAAAAGTAGTACAAAGGTTTTCCTTTGAACCCAAACCTTTTTGAAAGGACTTCCAAAACAAAGCAATGAATTGGGCATCTCTATCTGAAATGATGGACACAAGAACTCCGTGAAGTCGGATTATCTCTTGGATAAATAATATGGCATAATCTTTGGCTGAATTTGTGGTCTTTACTGACAAAAAATGGGCTGATTTAGTCATCCGATATACGACGACCCAAATAGAATCATGATGCCTGCGATATCACGACAAAAAGTAATGAAATCCATATTTATCATCTACCACTTCCATTTTGAAATAGCTATATTCTGAGCCATACTACCGGGCCTTTGGTGCTCAACGTTAAGTTGTTGGCAATTTGGGCACTTAGCAACGAAATCTATAATACACCTCTTCATACTACTCCACCAATAGACTTCTCTCAAGTCACGATACATCTTTGTCGAACCATGATGGATCGAATATCTGGAGCTATGAGCTTCCTCCATGATCCTCTGTTAGAGCTCATCCACCTTTGGCACACACAATATACCTTGATACCTTAATACACCATATCCCCCTTGTTCAAAATCCATCACCTTTTGCTTATGAACATTTGCTTTTGATTAAAGCAAAACAAGATTTTGGTCGTGTTTCTCCTTCACTTCAGACACTAGTGATGATTCAGTCTCATTCATCACCACAACTCCACCTTCGCTAGAATCCAATAGACGGAGTCCTAATAAGGAAAGTCTATGAACTTATTTAGCCAATTATTTCTTTCCTTTCTAAACATGGTCAATACTTCCCATACATAACCTACTCAAAAAATCATCAACAACATTAGCCTTACCTAGGTTAAAGAGGATACACATGTGGTAAACCTTGAGTAACTCTAACTATATTCTCTGTTGGAGATTAATCTCTTTCTGATTGAAAACATACTGAAGACTCTTGTGATCGGTGAACACATCTACATGAACACCATAGAGGTAGTGACAACATACTTTCAAAGCAAATACTATCGCAGGAAACTCGAGATCATGAGTTGGGTAATTCTTCTCGTGATCTTAAATTCTCTGGAGGCATAGGGTATAACCTTACCATTCTTCATCAATACACAACCAAGTCCCACTCTAGATACATAATAATTAAGAACAAGGCCTTTTTACCATCTAGTAAAGTCAATACTGGGCAGTAGTTAATCA
Organism: Solanum commersonii; assembly: GCA_029007595.1. NCBI lineage: Eukaryota > Viridiplantae > Streptophyta > Magnoliopsida > Solanales > Solanaceae > Solanum > Solanum commersonii. The sequence goes on from JAJTWQ010000006.1 coordinate 9,764,015, forward strand.
GGTTCTCAATTCCAAAAAGCTTTTCTTACAATTTTCAGACCATTGAAACTTTATTATCTTCTGAGTCAACTTAGTGAATGTGGATAAAATAGATGAAAACCACTTGACAAACCTTCTGTAGTAACTAACTAATCCCAAGAAACTCCTAATATCAATTTGACATATGGGTCTGAGCCAATTCTGCACTGCTTCAATCTTCTAAGTGTCAACTTGAATCCCTTCAAAAGATACAATGTGGCCTAAGAACGCCACATACTCAAGCCAAAACTCACACTTAGAAAATTTGGCATACAACTCTTTATCTTTGAGAGTTTGGAGGACAACTCTCAAATGACTAGCATGATCATCCTCACTCCTCTAATAAATTAGGATGTCATCAATAAACACAATACAAACATGTCAAAATATAGCTTAAACACTCTGTTCATAAGGTCCATGAAAGTTACATGAGCATTTGTCAAGCCAAATACATAACAAGAAACTCATAATGACGATAATAGGTCCTGAATATTGACTTCAGAATATCAATATCTCTTACTTTCAACTGATGATAGCCAGATCTGAGGTCTATCATTGAAAAACAAGTGGCACACTGGAATTGATAAAAAATATCATTAATTTTTGGAAGAGGATACCTATTCTTTATTGTTACCTTGTTCAATTGACAACAGTCAATACAAATCCTAAAAGAACCATATTTCTTCCTTACAAATAATATAAGAGAACCCTAAGGTGAGACACTAGGTCAAATGAAACCTTTATAAAGAAGATCTTTCAATGTTCTTTTACCTGTTTTAATTAACTCAGCTTGAACCATTCTATATGGCTTAATGGATAAAGGTTGAGTATGGGGAAGAATGTCTATGATGATGTTTATTTCTCTCTCAAGAGGGAATCTAGGAAGATCATCTATAAAGACCTCTAGAAACTCACTCACAACTGGAACCGACTGAATAGGTGCTGCCTCAACACTAGATTCATTAACTTGGACTAAGTGATAGATGCACCCCTCGGAGACTAACTTTCTGGCCTTAAGGTATGAAATGAAAAGACCTATATGTAGTGCTGAACCACTCCTCCACTCTAAAACTGGCTCATTAAGAAACTGAAACTTGACTACTCGAGTTGGAATTGCCTAGTGAAATGGATTTGCTTCATCCAGTATTTCATGTGTCTATGTTGAGGAAGTGTGTGGGTGATCCGAATTCCATTGTGCCTCTTGATATTGTGGGTGTTGTTGAAAATAATTTGACCTATGAAGAGGTTCCGGTCCAGATTTTAGATAGACAAGTGAAGAGGTTGAGAAACAAAGATGTGGCTTCCGTTAAGGTCCTTTGGAGAAATCAACAAGTTGAAAGTGCTACTTGGGAGGCCGAAGCGGACATTCAAAGGCGATATACTTATCTTTTCCACTCCACTCAAGCCTAAGGTATTGATCTAAGCCCTTTATAAAATCTCAGGTCTTAACTTCAGCCACCATGTCAATGCATACATTCATGTTTAAGTTAACAAGTTTATTGTGGTTTTACAACTATGTTGAAGTTTTTGAAATAAGGTGTAAGTGCATTGTTGCATCCTTATGTGGGCTGAATTTTCCATATTTGTGTCTCTCATGTACGTTTCTTTGACATTCGGCGACGAATGTTCCCAATGGGGAAATATTGAAACGACCCCAAAAATGCCCGAAAATGTGCTTCGGAAACACCTATAATTGTAATTTCCATATATCTCAAACTCCGTGCATCATTTCGGATATTCGACTTCATATTCTTATTCAGGGGGTCAAATTGAGGGGGAAATGGGTCTAACCCAAATTTTAGAGCAACCGTATCAAAATTCAAAAATCGCAAAAAATGTGATTTTGAGGGTCAACTTTAAAGGAGCATATCTCTCAGCAAACAAGGAAATGGAAGGAGCTCAAACTATAAAAATTAAATCTCTTCGAGTTAGCTTTCAAATGCACTTGGTTTCACCTCATTCCGAGTTAGGATGAAGGAGTTATGGCCATTTTTGTAAAACCTGTCTGGGCAGACTCGAAAATTCCAGTAAGCTATTTTTTTTTTCAACCTCATTTTTGAGACTAAGTGTTGGGACGTTTTTTTATAAAAAGGGGACTTATCCCATATTTAGTTATTTAACTTCAAAACACTCAAAAGCTCTCTCTAAACCCTCTCCAAAAATTCCACCAAGATCCTCAATCAAATTTAAGGATCTCAAGCTCTAATTCCGGATTCAAGATTCAATCTCAAGCAATTCTCCATTCCAATCTTCATCAAGAATTCTCCAAAGTTGAGGTATGTGGGTTTGATTGTGGAAACCTTCCTTTCCACAAGTCCAACCATTTATCCTCTATTATTACTTCAAGTTTATGAGTCCTTATGTTTATTTATGAACTCTTGAGTATGGAATTACTACTACACACCCTATTAAGGTCTATTTTGCATATTTTCATAAAATGGTATTATTATGTGATGCTTATGGTTTTCATGCTTCCATGATCAAATTATTAAGGTTGTTATATATATATATATATATATATATATATATATATATATATATATATATATATGTATGTATGTTGTTGGTGGGCTGTTTTATATGAACTTTGAAATTAGTTGGACTTAGTACTGTTGAAACACATGATTTTATTTGCATGAACAATAGCCCACCATGTGTTTGATAAAATGCCCATTTATAGAACTCTTATGAAATGGAAGGTCCAATGTACGTCCTATGAGTCGGATGGTTATATAATTATTGAAATGATGAGGAAATGGATAAATGTATATGGTTTTCTCAATATAGTGGTGTGAGTCGACCAATCCTAGCTCGGGGGGTTGTAGGCCCGGGTAACCGTATCGAGGGGTTGGTACCTTGGTTGCCTAGTACGGGGGATAATCGGCCCGTATAACCGTATCGAGGGATTTGTACCTTGGTTGCCTAGTACGGGGGGTAGTAGGCCCGTATAACCGTATCGAGGGGTTTGTACCTTGGTTGCCTAGTACGGGGGGTAGTAGGCCCGTATAACCATATTGAGGGGTTGGTACCTTGGTCCCTAGCTCGGGGGTGGTAGGCCCGGGTAACCACATTGAGGGGTTTGTACCTCTTTCGCCTCTCCAAGGGGGTGGTAGGCCTTGGAAATACTATATTGATGGTCACTCACTACACATGTACTACGCCCTACTAAATATGATTTTTATAAGCATCATTATACATATCATCTCATTAATATGCTATCTATCGGGTACGATTATGCATTTTGCCTATGATGTCCATCTATTGTTGCATTGCATTGCATCCCATATACTTAGTACATTCAAATGTACTAATGCATACTCTATGCCTACATGATGTCACCATGTAGGGACCGGAGCACCGCTTGACCATCCTTCTCCGCGTGGCTAATTCGATTTCCTATCGAGCTTATTGGTGAGTCCTCTATTCCGGGGACGTTGCTTGTGATCTCTTACTATGTATAAGAATTTTCCTTTTAATTATGTATTGACTATGAGGGTGAGCCCGGTTGTTTGTCTCGGCCCCCGCTAAGTATCCATGTTTAGAGGTGGTGTTGGACAAGTTGTGTATTTTGCTTGAGCTTGACTCATCTATGGTATTTATGTATTATTCTCCTTTTTTTTTTCTTGTTCCCTTAGTCCCGATTTTCCCTTGATTATGCTTATCGCCTATGGTCATTTTAATTGCTTCCGCGACCAAGGATGTGTAATGATATGCTATGAGGCTTGCTTGGGGTTCCTTCGGGTTCCCCATTCGCTGGTCACGTCTAGGCCCTAGGCTTGGGTCGTGACAGCTACTATGCGTAAAAACCATTGAAACAAGCATAAAATGACATTTTATTCAAAACATGCTTTTTGCCAAGTAAATCCAATATGCACACAATTAAGTATCATAGTCCAAATCAACATAATATCATCTCAACATGTAGACAGCCCAAGCAATACAAGTGCAATGGAAAGAATAGAACCCCATAACTCTATTCAAAGCCAAGTATCACATTAAGCAACCTACTTCATGCATACATTCATCAGATCATATTTCGTCATAACTTACCATATTCATATTGATTATACATAACATAGCTTCAACATACATGAGTCAGAATCATCAAAATCATAAGAAAACACTACTACAATCATCTCTTAGGATCCCACAAGTGCAATGTGCAAGAGAAGTCCCATACCCTCCCTTACACTATGTAGAAACTCTTAAGAAAGCCTTAGTAAGAGTTCACATCTTTCATACCTACGTTTACTTTTACATTAGGGAAATATTGCAATAACTGACATAGACCATGACAGCTACATGGAATCTGGTGTTCTACTCCCACACAGAAAAGAGAGGGTTAACACTTGCCTAAGGTGTAACCATTCGTACATAGCTATTTAAGTGGATCCACTAAGCTAGATTCCTGTGTGGGAACATAGTTAAGGGTCAAGGAGATTGCTTCTAGAAACCCTAACTTACTAAACGTGGGGGTTTCTATCTCATGAGACAACACATACTGAAGGTAATTCGGACTTGCTAAACGTGAGGAAACCCATGTGGGGAGCCGAACTTACTAAACGTGAGACCCCCATCTCATTTACATGTCCTTTCGGTGCTAAGCATCTGATTCCCTTTTGTAATCATTTTTAGTCATCACATAAGTTTGCATTAGCCTTTAATAGACCATTATGTAGACATCTTACGATAATAGCTCATATGTGTTCATAAGTGAGTAAAAATCCTTTCACTTTAGAGACACTTAGCAAGTGAGTAAACCTTTCACTTTACATTACACTACAATCATGAGAACTACCTTTCAATCATATAGCAATCATACCATAATATGCATACATACTTCATAGCTAATTCAAGTGTAGAGGGTTAAGAATGAGGAAACTAGGTCATCAACACCACAACAACACATTAGGTATAACATCATTACAATCTAAGTAATTCACCTTTCATACTTGAGTTCAAAGAAGAACCAACCTTCATACCTTCTTGCCCTTCGTGGGACATCCATACTTCAATTACCAAGCAATTCATAACCAATAAATAATACAAGGTAATTTATGAAGTAATAATATAATCAACATCAATATAAGCAATTGACATATTCCCTTCATAGCCTTCAAGGCTTCATTCAAAGAGTCAACCCTAATTTCATAGAAATTATACAAAACCTAGGGTACAATCATCATACAACCATTACTTACATAACATCACATTCAATTCATAGCCTTCAATCAATATCCAACACAAACTAGGGTTAGAATTAGGAGAAGAAGGAGAAACATTGGTCTCATGGGGAATTCTTCAAGAAACCACCAATACATTATAAATTCATCCATAATTGTTCATATAACATCAATAAAAGTTAGTTTATAACATTAATTTCACTTTAGAAAGAAGACTCATGTTTTTGGATTGAAACCTAGAAATTTGAGATTTTGAAATTTATCTTGAAGGGGCCACTTGGGGAATGGAATCCCAAGAGTGATAAGCAACCATACCTTATAGATGAATTAACCACGAAATTCTGAGTTGAAACCTTGGAGAGTTGGTCTTCTTCTAGAAGTTCCAATCTTCTTCAATGGAGTCCTTGAGAAGAGAAAGAGAGTAGAGAGAAGGAGGAACTTTAGGTTTAAATCTTTGGCGTTTTGTGTTTAAGTGATAAAAGTGAGGTAAATTGACTTAAAAATTATTATATACACATCCCCTACAGTACCCTAAATACCCCTCACTTAAATGGACTCTTTAATGAAGTAAAAATAGATTTCTGAATTTCTACATTTTCGTCGCGGAACAAGTCCGCATGACACGACCGCGTCACGAATTGGATTTTTGCTCTTTGGGGGAGCAAGTGCGCGACCCACAACTATTCCCTCCAAGTGCAATCTGCAAGCTGCCTTGGCAGCTTGCTCGGCCAAGGTTGGGGTCCTCCTCGGGTCCCCTTAGGTTGGCCCTAGGGCTTCATATTCGAATGTTTTGACCCTATAAACATATATTTACCTATTTTAACTCTTTTTACAAGATTATACTATCATATGACCACTCCCAAACCTACCCTAAACCTAAGGACACACTAGAACACATTCTTCTCTAGTTTTCAGACGTCGTGGTCGTTTCTTGATGTTTAGACTTTTACTCTTCCAAACCAATTTAATTACATTAATTAGTTTAGGTTTATAAACATTATTCTGAATATTTTTAAGTCATTATTCATAAGGTGAGGCTCTAACTTAAGTCATAGAATTTCCGGGGTGTTACACTTAACGACGGAATCCAATGAATTTGATGAGATGAACTTGGTTCTTGAACACTAGCTCCACCTTTTTCTTCTTCTTCTTCATTGAAGTTTTAGAGAGAATTTTCTTTGGAGGGGTTAAAGTCTTGGGTTTTCTTTAGATTGTAGGGAGAATGACTTAATATGGGGAAGTTTTAGTCTAAAAACATTATATACATTACTAGGGAAAGAGTAAAACAATGTAGCATCAATTTAGGGAAAATAACAAAACACCCCTAAGACTCCAGTTTAAAAACTGCAGACTTGCACGTTTTAGCTCGCCAAGGGAACTTTGCGAGTCTCCAAGTGGTCCCTTGGCTCACCGAAATTTCCAGTATGCTCAACGTAGAGGTTGCCTACAAGGCAATGGGGAGGGGACCTTTGGATGATGTACCAACAGGTTTGGCATGCCTCGACCTAGTTCGCCCGAATTACCAGCAGCTTGGCCATGGGGACAGTCCACTAGGCGACCCTAAATGAACTTTGTGGACTCACAAAGTTACTTGGGCGAACACACTGTCCCTCGCCAATTTGGCATGGGGAGGAAATGTTTTTCCTTGGTGAATCCTTGGTACCTTAGGCTCATGCCCTCAACAAAGGCTTGTTAACCCCACACACTAATTCTAGATGAGCCTACAAGATCTGTGGTGTTACAATATATCCCCTTTGGGAACATTCATCCTCGAATGACGACCTAGACACCTTATAGAGGTAAAGACTCAAGAGTAGTAGCCCAACATGAATGCAACATATAAATACTACACAATTCAAAGGAGGAAACACCAACTTCAACTCAAACATAAGCAATGCAAAACAAAGAAGTAGGAACTACGTCTAACAACTCAATATGCATGCAACTCAACATTTCTCATATCTATAAGAGGAACTATGTAACGACCTGAGAGCACTTCCTAGCCGTTACATGCATATTCGACCTCTCGGAGGTCTTATACAAGCCTTAACATTCATTCATTGCATAGATCATAAAAATCACTAAGAATTTAAAACTTTTATTCAATAAAACCATAAGACTTCAAGAGTCATCAACATTTGAAAATATCACTACGCAAGTGGAACTACTAAGTCCCTTTAGCCAATCTTAGGCAAGAACTTAAAACGTACTAAAGGACACAACCCTTTACAAATCAAATGAAACTTAAGTGTCTATTACAATGACTAAGAAACTTCTAAACGTAGTCCTCGAATCTTGAGGACATACCAAAGACTTGGAAGAGTGTAGCAATCCAACCAACTCCAAGGCACAATCTCCTCCTAGTTACCACAACCTACACTTGTAGTAAAATAGAAGAAAAGGGTTAGTACAACACACGTACTAGTGTGAGGATATGCAAAACATGCTTAAAAGATATTTGTTTGGAAGTTATGCCTTCATGCTATTTTGATAAAATCTCATGAACATCAACATAATAGGCACCTTACAAGTCACAACCAAAAATACAAAGTCATATACTTCACAGTACATCATAAATATACATAACCCATTTACCTTTACCTTTTTGCCTTGGACCTCCACCTTAAGCAACCCTTAAACGATATCTTTGTGCATTGTATGGGCAACATCCCATACCATCACCCACACTAAGGCACCACCTTAAGATCACACAAAGTGCACTTACCATGCATACCTCAATCTTCACCAATTAATCACATAAGACATATAAACACATAAGCCAACATGTCACTTCATAATAGAACACTCATCAAATGTCATCCCAAGACCCACCTAAGTAAGACATGGTGAGGCAGCCCATACTACCTCTCCATACCACACCCAAGTGATCCTTAAGGCTACACAAGACAAGCTCCATTCACATCTCAACATAAATTGTTCATTTAACTTAATGCATTTAGACAAGTTCATTCACTAATGACATAACATCATCACATACATTCAATTTAACATAAGCACTTACATTCAATTCATTATGACTCACTTTCATATTAGCATGCTCAAAGACCAACACTTTCATTAATTAGCCCAATAAGACTCTTTCATTCATTATCATTACTAAGACACACCAAGATCTCCCCTAAATGTCAACTTGTGCAATGTCTAGATGATGTCCCATTCCACCACCTATCCTAAATAGTATACCCTTAAGATACCCTAGTTCATTCATTCATTAATGTGGGGGAAGAGCCTTAACCGATATAGACTATGGAGCTTGACATGGAATCCCAGTAGTAACCCTAACAGGATGAGGGATCCCCACTTGCCTAAGATAGGGTCATTCTTTTAGCCTTTACATGGTAGAGACCACTTGCTACTCCTATGTGGGCACATAGTTAAGGGATATAAGGATTGCTTCTAAGTACTCACATCTGAATTAACGAAGGGGCACCTATCTGAAGGGTTTCTACTAAATACTCTCATTTCAACTCATGAAGGAGTATCCACCCGTCTTCATATCCTCTCGGTGCTAGACATTGCTCCCCCATGGAGTTTGGACATTTATTTCATTCATTCATTTAGAGATAAGGATTGCTACTAAGTACTCTAATCTCATCTCACGAAGGAGTACCCATCCTGGCCCAACATTCATTCATTTAGGGACAAGGGTTGCTACTAAGTACTCTCATCTCAACTCATGAAGGAGTACCCATCCTGGCCGAACTTTCATTCATTTGGGGATAAGGGTTGCTACTAAGTACTCTCATTTCAACTCACGAAGGAGTACCCATCCTAACCGACATTCATTCATTAAGGAAGCTATTGGATTCAATGATGAGAAACCCTTTCATCTAGGAATCCCATTTATTTAAAGGAGTACTTTAAGAAACTATCCTTACAATAGACCCAACTTTCATTCATTAGCATTAACTCCCATTCTTTCCATTCATTCTTCACTAGGTGTGAGAGTAGGTAAACATAGTCTACCCTAACCTCAACTTCGTCATAAGTCATTCAAACAAGACAAAAACAAATCATAACACATAAATTCTCTGCACAAGGTTACATTTCATACTCTTAGACCATACAAAAATTCACATCATATCACACTACTGAAACGGCCCCAAAAATGCTCGAAAATGTGCTTCGAAAACATCTATAATTGTAATTTCCATAAATCTCAAAATTTGTGCACGATTTTGGAAATTCGACTTCATATTCTTATTCATTGGGTCAAATTGAGTGGGGAATGGGTCTAACCCAAATTTTAGAGCAACCGTATCAAAATTCAAATATTGCAAAAAATGTGATTTGGAGGGTCAACTTTAAAGGGGAATATCTCTTAGCACACAAGGAACTGGAATGACCACAACCTATCAAAATTAAAGCTCTTTGAGTTAGCTTTCCAACGCACTTGGTTTCACCTCATTCCGAGTTAGGATGAAGGAGTTATGACCATTTTCGTAAAACCTGTCTATGCAGATTTGCAATTTCCAGTGAGCTATTTTTTTTATTTTTTTTTTGCTCCTTAAGCCTCAAAAATGAGGCTAAGTGTTGGGGACGCTATTATAAAAAGGGGATATGTCCCATACTTAGTCATTTTAACTTCAAAACACTCAAAAACACTCTCTAAGCCCTCTCTAAATTTCCACCAAGATCCTCAACCAAATTCAAAGATCTCAAGCTCTAATTTCAGATTCAAGACTCAATCTCAAGCTTCAATTCTCCATTCCAATCTTCATCAAGGATTCTCCAAATTTGAGGTATGTGAGTTTGATTGTGGAAACTTTCCTTTCCACAAGTCCAACCATTTATCCTGTATTAGTACTTTAACTTTATGGGTCCTTATGGTTATTTATGAACTCTTGAAGTATGGAATTGCTACTACACACCCTATTATGGTCTATTTTGCATATTATCATGGAATGAAATTATTATGTGATGTTTATGGTTTTCATGCTTCTATGATCAAATTATGAAGGTGGATATATATATACGTATGTTGTTGGTCGACTGATTTATATGGATTTTAGAATTAGTTGGACTTAGTACTCTTGATATACATGATTTTATTTACATGAACAGTAGCCCACCATATGTTTGATAAAATGCTCGTTTATAGAATTCTTAGGAAATGGAAGGTCGAATGTACGTCCTATGAGTCGGATGGTTATATAATTGTTGAAATGATGATGAAATAGATACAAGTATATGATTTTTGCTATATAGTGTTGTGAGTCGACCAAGCCTAGTACGGGGAGTAGTAGGCCTGTATAACCGTATCGAGGGGTTTGTACCTTGGTCCCTAGCTCGGCGGTGGTAGGCCCGGGTAATCGTATTGAGGGGTTGGTACCTTGGTTGCCTAGTACAGGGGGTAGTACGCCTGTATAACCATATCGAGGGGTTTGACCATGGTCCCTAGCTCGGGGGTGGTAGGCCCAGGTAACCACATTGAGGGGTTTGTACCTCTTTCGCCTCTCCAAGGGGGTGGTAGGCCTTGGAAATACTATATTGATGATCACTCGCTACACATGTACTCCGCCCTACTAGATATGATTTTGATGTAAGCATCATTATACATATCATCTCATTAATATGCTATCTATCGGGTATGATTATGCATTTTGCCTATGATGCCCATCTATTATTGCATTGCATTGTATCCCATATACTTAGTACATTCAAACGTACTAATGCATACTCTATGCCTACATGATGTCACCATGTAGGGACCAGAGCACCGCTTGACCATCCTTCTCCGCGTGGCTAATACGATTTTCTATTGAGCTCATTGGTGATTCCTCCATTCTGGGGACGTTGCTTATGATCTCTTGCTATGTATAAGACTTTTCCTTTTTGATTATGTATTGACTATGAGGGTGAACCTGGTAGTTTGTCATGGCCCCCGCTAAGTACCCATGTTTAGAGGTGGTGTTGGACAAGTTATGTATTTTGCTTGAGCTTGACTCATCTATGGTATTTATGCATTATTCTCCTTTTTTTTCTCTTGTTCCCTTAGTCTTAATTTCCCCTTGATAATGCTTATCGCTTATTGTCATTTTAATTGCTTCCGCGACCAAGGTTGTGTAATGATATGCTATGAGGCTTGTTTGGGGTTCCTTCGGGTTCCCCATTCGCCGGTCACATCTAGGCTCTAGGCTTGGGTCGTGACAAACTTGGTATCAGAGCCCTAAGTTGATAAATCCTTGAAGTCCAACACGCCGCATTGATTAGAGTCTGATTCATGGTTGTGTTGTGCACCACAACTATGAGTAGGAGGCTATGAGATGTTTTAGGAAATGTTTCCCTTCTTCATGTTCTAAGTCGTGCTGTAGAGTTGAATTAAGTTTTTCCCTAACAGTTATTCTTTGCTATGCTAGATCATGCCTAATAAAAGAGGAAAACGATCCCGTGCACCTGAGGAACAATCGACCAGTGGGGATCTTCGGGATGCCCTTACTTTATTTGCACAAGCTATGGCTAATCAAGCCAACCAAGGGACCCAAGCCCATCAGGCTCCTACCCCGGCATCTCGGGTGAGAGACTTTGTGCGGATGAATCCCCCGGAATTCTATAGGTCTAAGTTAGATGAAGACCCTCAAGAGTTCATTGATGAAGTCTACAAGATATTAGCTATCATGGGCGTGAGGTCAGAAGATAAGGCGGAGTTGGCGACCTACCAACTAAAAGGGGTGGCCCAAATATGGTACAACCAATGGAAGGAAGAGAAGGGGGCAAACTATGTGGTGCGTTGGGAAGAGATCAAAATGGCTTTCCTTAATCAATTCTTTCCTCTTGAGCTTAGGGAAGCCAAATTTGGTGGAGTTCATGAATTTAAAACAAGGGTCTATGAGTGTGAGGGAGTATGCCCTCAAGTTTAACTAACTTTCAAGATATGCTCAACATTTGGTTGCCGACTCACGATCTAGAATGAACAAATTCGTGATGAGTGTGTCTAACATAGTGAGTGAAGAATGCCGGTCTGCAATGTTGATTAGTGACATGGACTTGTCCCGCTTGATGGTCTATGCTGAGCAAATGGAGGAGGAGAAATTGAGGAAGAGGAGGGGTCATAAGGCCAAGAGGGCCCGTTTTGAGGGCAAGTTCCAAAGTCGAAGGGGAGGCCGGTTTCATCAAGGCCAAGGGTCTTCTCATGTACCCCATAGGGGGTTTGCCAATGACGTTCCAAGGTCCCAAGGTGTTGGTGGTATGGGTCCTATTGATGTATGTTCAAAGTGTGGTAAGGGCCATGGTGGCCCGTGTTTGAGAAATATCGGTGCTTGCTACAGTTGTGGGGAAATAGGGCACAATGCAATAGATTGTCCTCGGAATCGCAACAAGGGTAAGGAGGTCTGTCCACAAGGTGCCAATGCGGTTCCTTTGGGGAGAGGGGGCCGACAAAATGGTGCCCCAAGACACAATTGATTTTATGCTTTGCATTGGATGCAAGGGGTCGATGAAGTCCCGATGTCGTTATCGGTATGTTGAAAATCTTTGACTTTGATGTATATGCATTAATTGATCCGGGTGCCTCTCTTTCTTTTGTTACCCCCTTTGTTGCCAAAAAGTTTCATGTTGAGCCCGACTTGTTGCATGAGTCATATAAGGTGTCTACTCCTATTGGTGCATATATTGTTGCTAGGAAGGTCTATAGAAATTGTCCTATTTGTATCTTGCATAAAATATTGCCTTGTGATCTTGTTGAGTTGAACATGGTCGATTTTGTTGTTGTTCTTGGGATGGATTGGTTGCATGCATACTATGCTTCCATTGATTATAGAACCCGTAGGGTCAAGTTCCAATTCCCAAGTGAACCCATTCTTGAGTGGGAGAGCCAAAATGTGGTAGTCAAGGGTAGGTTCATCTCTTGCATTAAAGCCCGTAAATTGATCTCTAAGGGGTGTCTATATCACCTTGTGAGGGTTAGGGATGTGGAGTCCAAAACCCTTCTTATAGAGTCATTTCCGATCGTAAATAAATTCCTTGATGTCTTTCCCAATGACCTTCCCAGTGTTCCTCCCGAAAGGGAAATAGATTTTGGCATAGACCTCCTCCCCGATACTCAACCCATTTCTATTCCCCCTTATCGTATGGCCCCGACGGAGTTAAAGGAGTTGAAGGAACAATTGAGGGACTTAGTGGAGAAGGGTTTTATTAGGCCTAGCCAATCACCATGGGGTGCACTGGTGTTGTTTGTGAAGAAAAAAGATAGGTCCCTTAGGATGTGTATTGATTAGCGGCAACTCAATAGGGTCACCATCCAGAATAAATATCCTCTTCCTAGGATTGATGACTTGTTCGATCAATTGCAAGGGGCTAGCCACTTCTCTAAGATTAATCTTCGGTCCGGGTATCATCAAGTGAAGGTGAGGGAGTGTGACATTCCCAAGACAGCCTTCCGGACAAAGTATGGGCATTATGAATTTGTGGTCATGTCCTTTGGGTTGACCAATGCACCGGCTATCTTCATGGACCTAATGAATAGGGTCTTTAAACCCTACCTTGATTCCTTTGTTGTGGTCTTCATTGATGATATTTTAATCTATTCGCATAGCGAGAAAGAACATATGGGTCACTTGAGGGTTGTGTTGCAAAGATTGAGAGAGGAGAAGTTATATGCCAAGTTTGAAAAGTGTGAATTTTGGTTGAGGGAGGTTTCCTTCCTAGGTCATGTGGTGTCGGGGGATGGTATTAAGATGGACGCTAAGAAGACCGATGTGATTAGAAATTGGCCTAGGCCATTGACCCCGTCGGATATTAGGAGCTTCTTGGGCTTAGCGGGTTACTACCGGAGATTTGTGAATAAGTTTTCTTCTATTGCTTCTCCCATGACTAAGTTGACACAAAAGAAGGCTAAGTTTGAGTGAACCGATGAGTGCGAAAGGAGTTTTCAAACCTTGAAAGATAAACTTGTGTCCGCTCCTATATTGTCACTACCGGATGGGCTTGAGGGAATTGTTGTGTATTGTGATGCTTCTAGAGTTGGCTTGGGTTGTGTTCTAATGCAAAATGGTAAGTTGATAGCCTATGCTTCTAGACAACTCAAAGTGCATGAAAAGAACTATCCTACGCATGATCTTGAATTAGCCGCGGTGGTGTTTACTTTAAAGAATTGGCATCATTACTTGTATGGGGTACATGTTGATGTGTTCACCGATCATAAGAGCCTCCAATATGTCTTCACCCAAAAAGATCTCAACTTGAGACAAAGAAGGTGACTAGAATTTCTTAAAGATTATGATATGAGTGTGCATTATCACCCCGGTAAAGCTGATGTGGTGGCGGATGCTTTGAGTAGGGTGTCTATGGGTAGCCTAGCTCATGTTGATATTGGTGATAGGGAAATGGCTAGGGACGTGCACCGGTTGGCTAGGTTGGGGGTTAGGTTGGAAGAGGTTGGTAATGGTGGTGTGGTCGTTGTTGATGGTGCTAGGTCTTCCTTGGTTGATGAGGTGATAGCAAAACAAGATCTTGACTTTTCCTTGATAGAATTGAAGGCCTTGGTGAAAGAGGGCAAGGTGGAAGTTTTCTCCCAAGGGGGAGATGGTGCCCTTAGGTACCAAGGTCGGTTGTGTGTGCCTTGTGTTGATGGTTTGAGGGAGAAAATTCTTGAGGAGGCTCATAATTCTTCCTACTCCTTCCACCCCAGTTCCACCAAAATGTATAGAGATTTGAGGGATGTGTATTGGTGGGGAGGCATGAAGAAGGACATTGCCAAATTCGTCTCCGATTTTCAATATTGTCAACAAGTCAAGGCCGAACATCAAAGGCCGGGTGGCCTAACCCAAGACATAGAGATTCCTACTTGGAAGTGGGAAGAAATTAATATGGATTTTTTAGTTAGTTTACCCAAGACTAGAAAATGTTTTGATTCTATTTGGGTGGTGGTTGATAGGATGACAAAATCGGCTCATTTTCTACCGGTAAAGACAACATATGGGCGGAAGATTATGCAAGGTTATATATTCATGACTTGGTAAAGTTGCATGGGATTCCTCTATCCATCATATCGGACCATGGTACTCAATTTACTTCACACTTTTAGAAGTCCTTTCAAAGGGGTCTAGGTACGAGAGTTAAGCCTACTACGGCCTTTCACCCGCAAACGGATAGACAAGCCGAAATGACTATCCAAACACTTGAGGATATGCTTAGGGCTTGTGTATTGGAGCTTAAGGGTAGTTGGGATGATCATCTTCCATTGATTGAGTTTGCCTATAACAATGGTTATCATTTTAGCATCGGTATGACTCCTTTTGAGGCTCTCTATGGGAGGCGTTGTAGATCACCGGTTGGGTGGTTTGAGGTTGGTGAGGTGGCCTTGTTAGGACCAGATCTAGTTATGGAGGCTTTTGAGAAGGTTAGGATGATTAGAGAAAGGTTGAAGATGGCCCAAAGTCGCTAAAAGTCCTATGCCGATATGAGGAGAAGGGCTCTTGAATTTCGAGTTGGTGATTGGGTCTATTTGAAGATGTCACCCATGAAGGGTGTGGTTCGTTTTGGTAAGAAGGGTAAGTTGAGCCCAAGATACGTGGGTCCTTATAAGGTGATGAGGAGAATTGGCAAGGTAGCTTATGAGTTGGAATTGCCTAGCGAAATGGATTTGGTTCATCCGGTATTTCATGTGTCTATGTTGAGGAAGTGTGTGGGTGATCCGAATGCCACTGTGCCTCTTGATGTTGTGGGTGTTGTTGAAGATAATTTGACATATGAAAGAGGGTCCAGTCCAGATGTTAGATAGACAAGTCAAGAGGTTGAGAAACAAAGATGTGGCTTCCGTTAAAGTCCTTTGGAGAAATCAACAAGTTAAAAGTGCTACTTGGGAGGCCGAAGCGGACATGCAAAGACGATATCCTTATCTTTTCCACTCCACTAAAGCCTAAGGTATTGATCTAAGCCCTTTATAAAATCTCAGGTCTTAAGTTCAGCCCCCATGTCATTGCATACATTCATGTTTAAGTTGACAAGTACATTGTGGTTTTACAACTATGTTGAGGGTTTTGAAATGAGGTGTAAGTGCATTGTTGCATTCTTATGTGGGCTGAAATTGCCATGTTTGTGTCTCTCATGTACGTTTCTTTGACATTCGGGGACGAATGTTCCCAAGGGGGAGATATTGAAACGACCCCAAAAAACCCCGACAATGTGCTACGGAAACACCTATAATTGTAATTTCCATATATCTCAAAATCTGCGCATGATTTCAGAAATTTGACTTCATATTCTTATTCATGGGGTCAAATTGAGTGGAGGATGGGTCTAACCCGAATTTTAGAGCAACCGTATCAAAATTTAAAAATTGAAAAAAATGCGATTTGGAGGGTCAACTTTAAAGGGGAATATCTCTTAGCACACAAGGAACTGAAAGGACCACAACCTATCAAAATTAAAGCTCTTTGAGTTAGCTTTCCAACGCACTTGGCTTCACCTCATTCCGAGTTAGGATGAAGGAGTTATGACCATTCTCGTAAAACTTGTCTCTGCAGATTTGCAATTTCCAGTGAGCCATTTTTATTCTTTTTATTTTTGCTCCTTAAGCCTCATTTTTGAGGCCAAGTGTTGGGGACGTTTTTATAAAAAGGGATATGTCCCATACTTAGTCATTTTAACTTCAAAACACTCAAAAACACTCTCTAAGCCCTCTCCAAAATTCCACCAAGATCCTCAACCAAATTCAAAGATCTCAAGCTCTAATTCCGAATTCAAGACTCAATCTCAAGCTTCAATTCTCCATTCCAATCTTCATCAAGGATTCTCCAAAGTTGAGGTATGTGGGTTTGATTGTGGAAACCTTCCTTTCCACAAGTCCAACCATTTATCCTGTATTACTACTTCAACTTTATGGGTCCTTATGGTTATTTATGAACTCTTGAAGTATGGAATTACTACACACCCTATTATGGTCTATTTTTGATATTATCATGAAATAGAATTATTATGTGATGTTTATGGTTATCATGCTTCTATGATCAAATTATGAAGGTGGATATATATATACGTATGTTGTTGGTGGGCTGATTTATGTGAATTTTGGAATTAGTTAGACTTAGTACCATTGAAATACATGATTTTATTTACATGAACATTAGCTAACCATGTGTTAGATAAAATGCCAATTTATAGAATTCTTAGGAAATGGAAAGTCCAATGTACATCCTGTGAGTCGGATTGTTATATAATTATTGAAATGATGATGAAATGAATACATGTATATGATTTTCGCTATATAGTGTTGTGAGTCGACCAAGCCTAATACGGGGGATAGTAGGCCCGTATAACCATATCGAGGGGTTTGTACCTTGGTCCCTAGCTCGGGGGTGGTAGGCCCGGGTAACCGTATCGAGGGGTTGGTACCTTGGTTGCGTAGTACGGGGGGTAGTAGGCCCGGATAACCATATCGAGGAGTTTCTACCTTGGTCCCTAGCTCGGGGGGTGGTAGGCTCGGGTAACCACATTGAGGGGTTTGTACCTCTTTCGCCTCTCCAAGGGGGTGGTAGGCCTTGGAAATACTATATTGATGGTCACTCGCTACACATGTACTACGCCCTACTAAATATGATTTTTATGTAAGCATCATTATACATATCATCTCATTGATATGCTATCTATCGGGTATGATTATGCATTTTGCCTATGATATCCATCTATTGTTGCATTGCATTGTATCCCATATACTTAGTACATTCAAACGTACTAATGCATACTCTATGCCTAAATGATGTCACCATGTAGGGACCAGAGCACCGCTTGACCATCCTCCTCCGCATGGCTAATACAATTTTCTATCAAGCTCATTGGTTAGTCCTCCATTCCGAGGACGTTGGTTATGATCTCTTGCTATGTATAAGACTTTTCCTTTTTGATTATGTATTGACTATGTGGGTGAGCCCGGTAGTTTGTCTTGGCCCCCGCTAAGTACCCATGTTTAGAGGTGGTGTTGGACAAGTTGTGTATTTTGCTTGAGCTTGACTCATCTATGGTATTTATGTATTATTCTCCTTTTTTTTTCTCTTGTTCCCTTAGTCCCGATTTCCCCTTGATTATGTTTATCGCTTATGGTCATTTTAATTGCTTCCGCGACCAAGGTTGTGTAATGATATGGTATGAAGCTTGTTTGGGGTTCCTTCGGGTTCCCCATTCGCTGGTCACGTCTAGGCCCTAGGCTTGGGTCATGACAATTACCATCACATAATCAACATTACTCAAAACAACAATCATCCAACTTTGCTTACAAGGCCATGATCATGACATGCTTATAAAGTAAACACCTCCCCACTTTCAAAGGGATCAATCCTCACTATTCTAACATCTACAACATATATATATATATATATATGTATAATACTAGAATCAATAATCTATTCACAACTTCATCATCATCATCATAAACCTTAGGTCACAATTGCCCATTCAAGGCCAACATCCAATATAACACAATTGACCATCAATTCCTCATAATTCAATATAGAAAAATACATAAATCAATAGCCATAACAATCTACACATTAATATCACATTATTAGCTCATAATCAATAGACCCACTTTAGACCTGAAAATTAGGATTTCATGATATGCAATGGTTCATGGAGTTTTTGATCTTAAAACCATCAATATTAACATAAATCATCATTTGAAATACTTTCATGCAAGAACCCAAGCTTAGAATTAAAATTGGGGTTTTTAGTGTTGTTGAAAACATTGAAATCACTTTGATTTGGCTCTTTTATTGAAAGGAGAATCAAAGTTAAAATCCCCATACCTTTGTGATTAATTTCCTTAGGAATTTGAAGGAGTAATCAGTAGGAAACCATTCCCTCGCTTGAAGCTTCATCAATGTCTTCTATAGAGTTCTAGAGAGAGAATTTATTTGAGAAGCAAGGTTCAATTTGGATAATGAGGTCTAATTCTAGGTTTTGAGGTTTTAACCAACATAAAATACCCTAAAATAGGTAGAATAACCATTTATAATAATTCCCCAAAGTACTCAAACCACCCCTCACTTAGTTGGACCTGTTAAACAAGTCAAACTTGAGTTTTATTTTCACAGATTTCGTCAAAAAACAAGTCCGCGACGCAGAGCAAAAATTTGGTCCATGGTGGAGCTAGTCCACGACACGGACATGCTCCCTCCATGAGCATTTTCAAGCTACCTTGGCAGCTTGTTTGGTCAAGGGTTGGGATCCTTCTCGAGAACCCTTTGAGTGGTCCCGAAGAGTCATACCCGAATGTTTTGACCCTAAAAACATTTATTAAGACACTAGAGTCACCTCCACTAATTTTACACTCCAAACAACACATAAAAGCATGAACTATTAGAACACACCAACACGTAAAAGACTAGTTTTTGAACGTCTTGGTCTCCCTTGACATTTGACTTCCAAACTCTTTAAAACTGACTAAAAAGGCTATTCTTCATTATTTTAACAAGTTATTAATGCATAAAACCCATGTGAGGCTCTACTTTATCCAACTTCATTTTGAGGATTGTTACAATATCCCCCACTAAGGAACATTCATCCTCGAACGACACTTAAAACACTTTCGAGGACTCAATGACCTAACTAGCAGCTCACAACAAACATGTAATATCATTACTACTACACACATCAAGGAGGAAACATCAACTCCACATATAAAGCATTACAACAAGACATTCATGCAATTCAAGGAAGTAGGAATAACATCTACCACTCAATATGCACAAAACTTTACCATTTCTCATTTCTTGGGAGGAACTTCCTTCTCCATAGCATATCATGCTCATCACAACATTTATAGGCTCACCATACAATTTCTCTCAAAAGCATAATCATGCAACATCCAGATCACATCAAGGCATGCTAAACTAGGCATCTTATGGAGTAATTTATACAATTCTTCATAAATGCATATAAATTATGAGGGACATAATCATGAAAACTCATTTATTTATTTAAACAAGAATTCAACTAAAATATGCACATCATAAGGAGAATATGAAAACTCAATTTACATAAGACTCCAGAATGCAACATGCTACTAAGAACTCTTTGTTTCAAGCTTGAATTAGAATAGAAGGAAAATATAAGGATATCAACAACCTTACTACTCAACTCATCATCCCCTACTTAGGGTAAACCCATCTAAGGTTATCATCAAGCAACAAAGAAAATTGACATACCTTTATTTGTTCCCTTATCCTTGTTAGCTTTAAGCATATAGAAACGGTTCCTCTTAGGAGCATTTGGATCCGGGCCATCATGAGCAACTTGATCGGTCACTTTCCATTTTGCCTTAAGTGTAGGGCAATCTCTCATTGTATGACCCTTACTCCCACATCCAAAGCATCCATCCGTACCAGCAAGACACTTGCCCAAATATTGCTTTCCACAAGTAGCACACCTAGGCCTCTCAAAAGTAGAACCACTTCCATTCCCTCTTCGAGGTTTAGGGTTAGACACCCAATCATTGATCAATGAAGAATCTTGGTTTTAGAACCTCTTTTTTGACCTAGATTGGTTTTGTTCATCTGGCCTAGCCCTCTTCATATCTCTATTCATCCTCCTAAGCTTTCTCTCCTCAAGTTATTGAGCATAAAACATAAGCCTAGAGATAGCCATATCATGATGGATCATAGCCGGACGACACTTTTCTTCAACCAAATCGAAAACTCCCATCATAAACATATTCATTCTAGCCCTAGAATTTTCTAGCAAAGTAGGAGCATACGTAGAGATTTCGGTAAACTTGAGAGAGTATTCCTTCAGACTCATATTCCCTTGACGTATGTTCATGAACTCAACCAATTTTTGCTCCCTCAACTCTATGGGGAAAAACCTATCAAGAAAGGTCGTCTAAAACACTCCCCAATCTATTGGGTCATCCCTATGGGTCTCTCATCCCTCCATTGCTCAAACCACACTTGAGCTACATCCTTGAGTTGGTAGGAAGCCAACTCCGCCTTCTCCCTAGGAGTCACTCCCATTGCATCCACAATCTTAAACACCTCATCTATAAAGTTTTGCGGGTTCTCATCTACCTTTGAACCAAAAAAGGTAGGAGGGTTCATCCTTGTGAAAGCCCTTAAACTAGAGGCCACAATACTCTCAATATAATTCAACCTAGGACTCACATCTGGATTTGCTTGAGTAGTCATGTCACGGGCCAGGGAGAGAAAAGCCTCTGTCATCTCCCCATTAGTCATATTCGGGGGAACCACCAAAACCACATTCTCTTGCCCACCTAAACGAGCTTGGTCACCTTGCACTCCTTAGGGAGGAACTCCCCTATCATCTATCTCCTCTTCCGCTCTCCTCCGGTTAGCCCTTGTATTTATATCCTATAAACACAAGAGACGGATTAGGAAAGGGCCACTGATAGACCAAACTCTGAGGCACGACATCAAGAATAATGAAAGAAAGTGGAACTTCTATCGTCCTATAGCCTCTCGCTCATAGAAGTGTCGTGACTCACACGGATGAACAAGACTCAACTAGACGTGGCTTTCGAGACTTTGAACCTTAAATAATATCTTTGTGAAATGTATGGGTAACGTCCTATACCATCACTCACACTAAGGCACCACCTTAAGATCAGACAAAGTGCACTTACCAAACATGTAACGACCCAAGAGCACCCTAGTCATTACCAGCGTATTCAACCTGTCAGAGGTCTTATACAATCCCTTAACTTCGTCATAGCATTTATCATAGAAAAATAGATGAAAATTTTAAACTTTTTCATAATATAACAGAAGACTTAAAAAGTCACCTCATTTAAACCTTTAACACAAAATCGGAGTATTACGTCTTAAGGTAGCCATTTTAAAACAAGACTACAACACAAGAGGGACACAACCCTTACAATACAAAAGAAACTACTATCTAGTACATTGAACTTAAGGAAACCATTTAACATAATGGTCCTTGAATATTTAAGGACATACCCAAATAAGGGAATAGTAAGCGAAGCTCATCACTTCTAGGAAAGTCCCTTTAGCCACCGTCACGTACACTTGGTGTAAAAAGATGAAGAAGAATGGCGTTAGTACAACAATGCACTAAGTATGATAAACATGCAAAAAAATGCTTTTAGACTCCAAACAACACATAAAAACATGAACAACAAACAAGAACATACCAACACGTAAAAGACTAGTTTTCGAACGTCTTGGTCATCCCTTGACGTTTGATTTCCAAACTCTTTAAAACTGACTAAAAAGGTTGTTCTTCATTATTTTAACAATTTCTTAATGCATAAAACACATGTAAGGCTCTACTTTATCCTAATTCATTTTGAGAGTTGTTACAATATCCCCCACTTTGGAAAATTCGTCCTCAAATGACACTTAAAACACTTTCGAGGACTCAATGACCCAACTAGAAGCTCACAATGCACAACATACAACATCAACATAAGAGCACACATCAAGGAGGAACATCAACTCCACATAAAAGGCTCAAAACAACTTTGTGTAATTCAAGAAAGTAGCAACACATCTACCAACTCCTTATGCATCAACTTTATTATTTCCCATTTTATTGGAGGAACTTCCTTCTCCAAATCATCATTTTCATTTCAAACACCAAAGAAACACAACATGCAACTACCTCATTAAAGCAGATTATGCAACTTTATCATAAGAAATCATTTAAGTATGCAATTCAAAGCAACTCATGCAACACAAGCAAGTATTAACTTTATTTACCGACTCATAATGCATCAACCGCGTAGGCCTTTCTCATGTTCATAGGAGGAATTACCTTCTCCTAATCATGACATGATATTTACCCCATTTATACCATCATAGGGTCCAATGTGCAATGGCTTTCAAATGCATACATAGACATGATCAACATTTCCACCCATGAGGCAATTAAGCTATTCATACTAGTTCCACTCCAACAAGAGGATTATAGATCCTCTACTAGTCTTATCATTTTATAATCATACTATCAAGAACATACAGGGCATTACCATGTTTAGTTATGTTCAAGGAGGAACTACCTTCTCATAGTCACAACATACACACATGGCATCATAAAAATCATAATCAAGCATTACACAAAGGTCAATTCATTTGAGGACAAATTCTCAACTTCTAACCTGAGCATGCTCATACTCTCTTCCTCAAGAAGTCAAGAGTTCATTTACCATATAAAGATGCATATTGACAGGAGAAACATGACTTTTATTACTAACATTCCATTTTTATGTAATAAGAATCCTTCAAAACATGCATAACATTGTGTCTTCTAAGACATGCATAACATATGGAGATCATGCAACTCATAATGTCTTCTAAGACATGCATCACATAGGGAGATCATACAACTCATTATCATATGCAAGACTCCAAAACATGAACAAGCTACTAGGAACTCTTTGGTCTCAGCTTGAATAAGAATAGAAGGAAAAGACAAGGATATCAATAACCTTACAACTCACTCATCATCCCACACTTAAGGTAAACCCATCTAAAAGCACATTAAGGTAACCAAGAGAACTATCACTTACCAATTATGCACAATGTCCCCATCTTGGGATCAAGTAATGCAAACTCCTTTAATCATTACCTCCTTCATCTCTTAGGTAGGAACCATTCTCCACTAAAACTTCACTATACTCCCTTAGGTGAGGATTTAAAGAATACAAAATAAAATGACTATCTGTACCACTCCACTTCATATCTATCACCCAAAGTGGTTCTAAAAATGGTGAACTCAAGGAAGTTCAATGTAGAAATATTAAGGACACTCAAAACCTTACCATCTAGGCAGATTATCCCCTACTTGGGGTGAGCTTAACCAACTCTTTATCACAACATACCCTTATCATTACCTTCGATTTAACTTTTCGCTCAACCATGCCTAGGTATTATCTAACACTCTCTTTGAATGACCATACGTAAGATCAACCTTACAAGACAACTATCCTCTTTAAAGTTGGTGAACATCTATTATTTTGTCCTTCCCATGAACTAAGGGGTTCATACAACTCTTAAAGTTAACCTTAGAGCAAAACACTAACCCAACTCATGGAACAATTCCCCTTTTTCCACTCTTAGGGCAAGCCTATACCAGAACTCTAATTCAAACAAGGGCAACCATGAAGCATTACTCCGAAAAGAGGTTAACTTTCAACTTACACTAGTAATCACATTCGTTCAAAATTCCTCAAATCTACACCATGACTTTCTTCTATTATTACCCATCACCATAAAGCAACTTATCATCCTAAAAAGGATTTCATTCTTAGCATAACGAGTTTTATCAGACGAGAACTACACCACCATACAACATTTTCAATGTAATGCTCCCAACCTTATAGGTCACACATAGCCATGATTGGCATCACAATACGATTTCCAAATCTACCTTCATATATACTTATATAATTACCACATCATAATAAGCATTAAGACTCACCTTTTCTTCCCTCGATCCTCGCAATATCACCCCTTCTAAGTAATCACATCTAGAAGACCACTGTAGAAGGGAAAATAAGAGAGAGCTATCATATGGAGTTAACCTCTATGGCACGACACAAGAGTAATGAAGAAAGCAAAACTTCTATCGTTTTACAGCCTCTCGCTCATGGATGTGTAGCAACTCACACCAATGAATAACACTCTGCTAGACTTGGCTCATGAGACATTGAATCTTAAGACCATTTTCATAACCTTATGTTCTGATACCAAGTTTGTAACGAACTGAGATACCCTCTAGTTGCTACCGACGTATTCGACCTCTTGGGGGTCTTATACAAGCACTTAGCATTTTTCATAGCAATTTTTATAGAAAAATAGCATAAAATTTAAAACCTTTTCATAATATAACATAAGACTTAAAATGTCACCTCATTTAAACCTTTAATACTAAATCAGAGTACTACGTCACAAGGTTGCCATCTCAAAACACGACTACAACACAAGAGGGGCACAACCCATACAATACAAAAGAAGCTACTATCGTGTACATTGAACTGAAGGACACTATTTTACATAAAGGTCCTTGAATCTTAAAGGACACATTCGAACTTCGAAATAGTAAGCTAAGCTCATCACTTCTAGGAAAGTCCCTTTAGCCACCATCACCTACACTTGGTGTAGAAAGATGAAGAAAGATGGTGTTAGAACAAGAATGCACTAAGTATGATAACCATGCAAAAACATGCTTTTAAAAGGGACATTTAGTTGGAAACCATGCATCATGCCTTTTTAGAGAAACTTCAAGAACATTTAGTACAATAGGAATAATATAAACCACATACATCATCATACATGTGGAAACCATTCATAATAGCACATATAGCCACTTATAACATTTTAGGCACATTCAATGCATACAATACATTACCTTCCTCTTTATCTTAACTCCTTTTCTCAAGAAACCCTTAGGGAATACTTGGTGCAATGTATCACCTTAAGGTTACCAAGGGTGAACTTACATATAGCCTTCATCAATCAAATCACATATATTCATAGAGTCATAAGAACACCATAAGACATAGTGTTCACATAGACTAGTGCAATGTGCAAATAGCATCCCATAATACTACACACACCAAGTGTTGCTAGGAAGCGACTATACACTAGGCACATCATATTCAACAAGTCGTAACACCTTCATTTAACATTAGACATTAGATCAACATACTTCATAACATCATATAAAGACTCATTCATTTACTACATCATTAGTCATAATGTATTTAGTTCATATCATAAGTAAACCACCCTCACAACCCCTTGACAAGCTCACTTGTGCAATGTACACATGGAGTCCCATACCCCCACATATACTAAGCAAACCCATTAAGATGTCATAAGTGTAATTCACATGGGTAATCGTACTTCATGTCTTGACATAAGTAAAGTCAACCTTAACATGCTTTAATATTAACTTACATAGACCATAGTCTTCATTACATAAAGACCCTAATAATAACCTCCCTTAGAATCCACTTTTGTAATGCATACGTAGGTTCCATAGTCCTACCTACACTAAGTTACTCTTCAAGAAATCATGACTACAATTCATATTCTTATCTTAGTTCATTTCTTAACTCTTGGGAGACATTGCCATAACCGACATAGACCATGTGAGTTACATGGAATCCGGTGATTTACTCCCACACCGGAAAGATAAGGTACTACTTGCCAAGGTAGGACCTACATACATAATAGCTATCTAGTGGATCCACTAAGCTAAGACCTATGGGATTACATAGTTATGGAACAAGGAGATTGCTACTAAAAACCTTGACTTGCTAGACGT
Organism: Solanum commersonii; assembly: GCA_029007595.1. Classification (NCBI taxonomy): domain Eukaryota; kingdom Viridiplantae; phylum Streptophyta; class Magnoliopsida; order Solanales; family Solanaceae; genus Solanum; species Solanum commersonii. The sequence goes on from JAJTWQ010000006.1 coordinate 9,790,474, forward strand.
GGAGGTTTCCATCTCATGAGACATCTTCTAAGTTGGGAACCCTGACTTGCTAAACGTGAAGGGTTCTCTTGTTGGAAACCGGACTTGCTAAACCTGAAGACCCCACTCTCATTTTTCATGTTCACTCAGTGCTAAGCTCCAACTCCTTTTTTAAACATCTTTAAGCCTTTATTTAACATTAGTTCATACAATAGGGTTTTGGAACTTAATCCCTCATATCATATAGCTCAAAGGTTTCTAATATGAGAATGACCTTTCATCATAGAACCTAGATTATGTGAGCATGACCTTTCACATAGTCATACCAAATTCATAACATAGTTTAGTTTAGAGTACAATTGAGGAAATCTTTTAAGAGAATCACTTTCACTAGATTATGATAAACCTTATTCATTAATTCCTGTATGTGTATGTGTATATATGTGAGAGAGTCTTTTATATAAACACCTTTATGCAACACATATTCATACCTTGATAATCATACACTTTGTATGCATAATAAAATGTAAGGGTGCATATAAGAGTTAACCTTTCAATAGACAGCATAACACATTAAATTCATAGCTATACATGTAAAGTGTGTGTGCATATTGGTCCTCATAGTGACATAATAGAAACAACATTGATATTGAGTGCACTTCCATTCAAGGGATCATAAGACATTCACAATGTCCCCAAATCCTGAGCAATTCACACAAAAGGCCTTTAGGGATTCTAGACCACACACCCACATTCATCATAGGAAACAAAGATACATTCAACATTGAATAGGTACTCCTAACACGTATATGATCACATATTCATAAAGGGGTTATCTAGTTAGGGGTCATTCCACAATAGTATTTAACATAATCAATCATGTTGACCACACCTTATCCCTAACATTATCATTTACATTATACTCCTCATCATCAACACACATTAAACATCATGCTAGCATTGAGGATTTCATACATAACCTTCGTTACTCAACTTCATAAACATATGCATCATAATCATCAATTCACTTCACATCTATCGCCTTCAAGACCATGATCTCAACATGCATACATATACAAGAAGTAAACACCGCCACCATAAGTGAACCAAACAACACAACATCAATTCTCATACTATAGACTAGATGTTAGGTCAACTTACCAATTCTCCCATGCCATGATGACCATTGATCAATCCTCAACAATTCATTATCAATTGACATAGATAGAAATAGGAATCAACAATGTAATTCATTAACATAAACATAATCTAAGTGTAATTCTATAATCAAAGGGATCAACCCATAACTTTACCCATCAGGCCATAATTCTCAACTCATCAATATACTAACAATTCAATATGAATAAGTATGGATAATCATAGGAAACATCAACACAATCTAATCTAAGCATAATTTCACCAATAGAGATCATATTCACAAAGACCCAAATCGTAGGCCAATTTTTGAGAATTTGGGGATCATGGGTTCTTCAAGAATTCTTTTGAATATTATCTTAAAAACCTTAATTTCACGTCAATTCATCAATAGAATGATTTAGAAAATTGTTTGACCAGGGCCCCATGTTTAGATTGAAAATTGGGAATTTTGGTCTTTGAATCACTTTTGAAAATCTTTGATAGAACTCCTTGAAGGAGAGGTTATTGATGAATCAAGAGTTACCATACCTTAGTTATTGAATAGCCATGAAATTGAAGAAGAAATCAGTTGAAAACCCATCTTCTAGCTTGAGCTTCAGATCTTCAATGGAGTTTTTGAGAAAATCTATTATTGAGAGGGAAGGGTCCGTTTGAAGAATGGGGCCTTATTCTAGGTCTTGTGGTTTTAAACAACTTAAAATACCCTAAAATAGGTAGAATAATCGTTTATAATAATTCCCCAAACTACCCAAACTACCCCTTACTTACTTGGACCTTTTAAATAAATCAAACTTGAGTTTTATTTTTGCAAATTTCGTCGGGAAACAAGTTCGTGACGCAGAGGTGTTCCATGGAATTTCTAGAGATTAAATTCCGAGACAATAGTGTCCGCGGTGTCTCTGCAACGCGAAGCCACTTTTTGGCCATTCAAGGAGCAGGTCCGTGACGCGGAGCCACTTCCTCCATGAACAACTTCAAGCTTCCTTGGTAGTTTGTTTGGCCAAGGGTTGGGGTCCTCCTCAGGAACCCTTAGGGTGGCCCTTGGAAGGCGTACCCAAATATTTTGACCCTAATAACATTTATTAAAGCACTATGGTCACCTCCATTGATTTTAGACTCCAAACAACACATAAAAACATGAACAACATACTAGAACACACCGACACGTAAAAGACCAGTTTCCGAACGTCTTGGTCGTCCCTTGACGTTTGATTTCCAAACTATTTAAAACTGACTAAAAAGGTTATTCTTCATTATTTTAACAATTTATTAATGCATAAAGCCCATGTGAGGATCTACTTTATGCTAATTCATTTTCAGTGTTGTTACAATATCCCCCACTTTGGACCATTCGTCCTCGAATGTCACTTAAAACACTTTCGAGGACTCAATGACCCAACTAGCAGCTCATAATACACAACATACAACATAAAAATAAGAGCACACATCAAGGAGGAACATCAACTCCACATAAAAGGCTCAAAACAACTGTGTAATTCGAGAAAGTAGCAACACATCTACCAACTCCTTATGCATTAACTTTATTTTTCCCATTTCACTGGAGGAATTTCCTTCTCCAAATCATCATTTTCATTTTGAACACCAAAGAAACACAACATGCAACTATCTCATTAAAGCACATTGTGCAACTTTATCATAAGAAATCATTTAAACATGCACTTCAAATCAACTCATGCAACACAAGCAAGTATAAACTTTATTTACCGACTCATAATGCATCAACCACGTAGGCCTTTCTCATGTTCATAGGAGGAATTACCTTCTCCTAATCATGACATGATATTTACCCCATTTATACCATCATAGGGTCCAATGTGCAATGGCTTTCAAATGCATACATAGACATGATCAACATTTCCACCCATGAGGCAATTAAGCTATTCATACTAGTTCCACTCCAACAAGAGGATTATGGATCCTCTACTAGTCTTATCATTTTATAATCATACTATCAAGAACATACAGGGCATTACCATGTTTAGTTATGTTCAAGGAGGAACTACCTTCTCATAGTCACAACATACACACATGGCATCATAAAAATCATAATCAAGCATTACACAAAGGTCAATTCATTTGAGGACAAATTCTCAACTTCTAACCTGAGCATGCTCATACTCTCTTCCTCAAGAAGTCAAGAGTTCATTTACCATATAAAGATGCATATTGACAGGAGAAACATGACTTTTATTACTAACATTCCATTTTTATGTAATAAGAATCCTTCAAAACATGCATAACATTGTGTCTTCTAAGACATGCATAACATATGGAGATCATGCAACTCATAATCATATGCAAGACTCCAAAACATGAACAAGCTATTAGGAATTCTTTGGTCTCAATCTTAAATAAGAATAGAAGGAAAATACAAGGATATCAACAACCTTACTACTCACTCATCATCCCCCACTTAGGGTAAACCCATCTAAGAGCACATTAAGGTAACCAAGAGAACTATTACGTACCAACTAAGCACAATGTCCCTCTCTTGGGATCAAGTTATGCAAACTCCTTTAATTATTACCTCATTTATCTCTAAGGTAGGAACCATTCTCCACTAAAACTTCACTATACACCCTTAAGTGAGGATTTCAGGAATCCAAAAAAAAATGAGTACCTATACCACTCCACTTCATAGCTATCACCCAAAGTGGTTCTCAAAATGGAGAACTCAAGGAAGTTCAATGTAGAAATATTATGGGCACTCAAAACCTTACCATCTGGGCATATTATCCCCCACTTGGGGTGAACCTAACCAACTCTTTATTACCCATATAGTCACCTTTTGTGTAACTTTTTGCTCAACCGTGCCTAGGTATTATCTAACACCCTCTTCGAATGACCATACTTAAGATCAACCTTACAAGACAACAATCCTCCTTAGAGTGGGTACATGCAACTCTCCAAGTTAACCTTAGAGCAAAACGCTATCCCAACTCATGGAACAATGCCCCTTTTTCCACTCTTAGGGCAAGCCAATACAAGAACTCTGATTCATACAAGGGCAACCATGAAGCATTACTCTAAAAAAAGGACAACTTTCAACTCACACTAGTTACCACATTCCTTCAAAACTCCTCAAATCTACACCATGACATTCTACTATCATTACTCATCACCATAAAGCAACTCATCATACTAAAAAAGATTTCATTCTTACCATAACGACTTTTATCAGACGAGAACTACACCACCATACAACTTATCAATGTAATGTTCCCAACCTCATAGGTCTCACATAGCCATGATTTGCATCACAATATGATTTCCAAATCTACCTTCATATATACTCATATAGTCACCGCATCATAATAAGCATTAAAACTCACCTTTTCTTCGTCGATCTTGCCACCTCACCCATTGCAAGTAATCACATCTAGAAGACCACTGCACAAGGGAAAATAAGAGAGAGATATCATATGGTCCTATAGCCTGTCGCTTATAGATGTGTAGCAACTCACACCAATGAACAAAACTCTACTAGACATGGCTTATGAGACGTTGAATCCTAGGACCATTTTCATAACCTTATGCTCTGATACAAAGTTTGTAACGACCCGAGAGTATCACCTAGTTGCTACCGACGTATTCGACCTCTCAGAGGTCTTATACAAGCCCTTAGCATTTTTCATAGCATTTATTATTGAAAAATAGTAGAAAATTTAAAACTTTTTCATAATATAACAGAAGTCTTAAAAAGTCACCTTATTTATACCATTAATACAAAATCGGAGTACGACGTCTCAAGGTAGCCATCTTTAAACACGACTACAACACAACAGGGACACAACCCCTACAATACAAAAGAAGCTACTATCTAGTACATTGAACTGAAGGAAACTGTTTAACATAAAGGTCCTTAAATCTTTAAGGACACACCCGGACTTGGGAATAGTAAGCTAAGCTCATCACTTCTAGGAAAGTCCCTTTAGCCACCATCACCTACACATGGTGTAAAAAGATGAAGAAGAATGGTGTTAGTACAAGAATGCACAAAGTATGATAACCATGCCAAACCATGCTTTTAAAGGGGACATTTAGTTGGAATCCATGCATCATGCCTTTTCAGAGAAACTTCAAGAACATTTATTACAATAGGAACAATATAAACCATATACATCATCATACACGTGGAAACCATTCATGATAGCACATATAGCCACTTATAAAATTTCAGGCACATTCAATACATACAATACATTACCTTCCTCTTTATCTTAACTCCTTTTCTCAAGAAACCCTTAGGGAATACTTTGTGCATCGTATCACCTTAAGGTTACCAAGGGTGAACTTACATATAGCCTTCATCAATCAAATCACATATATTCATAGACTCATAAAAACACCATAAGATATAGTCTTCACATAGACTAGTGCATTGTGCATGTAGCATCCCATAATACTACTCACACCAAGTGTTCCTAGGAAGCCACTATACACTAGGCACATCATATTCAACAAGTCATAACATCTTCATTTAACATTAGACATTAGACCAACATACTTCATTACATCATAAGGACTCATTCATTTACTACATCATTACTCATAATGTATTTAGTTCATATCATAGGTAAACCACCCTCACAACCCCTTGATAAGCTCACCTGTGCACTGTACACATGGAGTCCCATAGCCCCACATATACTAAGCGAACACATTAAGATGCCATAAGTGTAATTTACATGCATAATCATACTTCATGTCTTGACATAAATAAAGTCAACTTTAACATGCTTTAATATTAACACACATAGACCATAGTCTTCATTACATAAAGACCCTAATAATAAGCTCCCTTAGAGTCCACTTGTGCAATGTATACGTAGGGTCCTTAGTCTTACCGACACTAAGTACCTCTTCAAGAAATCATGACTAGAGTTCATATTCTTATCTTAGTTCATTTCTTAACTTTTGGGAGTAATTGCCATAACCGACATAGACCATGTGAGCTACATGGAATTAGGTGTATTACTTCGACACTGAAAAGATAGGGTACTACTTGCCATGGTAGGACCTACATACATAATAGCTATCTAGTGGATCCACTAAGCTAAGACCTATAGGGGTACGTAGTTATGGAGGAAGGAGATTGCTACAAGAAACCTTGACTTGCTAGACGTGGAGGTTTCCATCTCATGAGACAACTTCTATGTTTGGAAGCCAGACTTGCTAACTGTGAAGGGTTCTATTGTGGGAAACCGGACTTGCAATACATGAAGCCCCCACTCTCATTTTTCATGTTCCTTCAGTGCTAAGCCCCAACTCCTTTTTTAAGCATCTTTAAACCTTTATTTAACATTAGTTCATAAAATAGGCTTTAGGGACTTAATCCGTCATATTATATAGCTCAAAGGTTTCTAATATGAGAATGACCTTTCATCATAGAACCAACATTATGTGAGAATGACCTTTCACATAGTCATACCATATTCATAGCATAGTTTAGTTTAGAGTACAATTGAGGAAATCTTTCAAGAGACTCACTTTCACTAGTTATCATAAACCTTATTCATTCATTCATGTATGTGTATGTGTACATAAGTGAGAAAGTCTTTCACATAAACACCTTTATGCAACACATATTCATACCTTGCTAATCATACACTTTGTATGCATAATAAGATGTAAGGGTGCATATAAGAGTTAACCTTTCAATAGACACCATAACACATTATATTCATAGCTATACATGTAAAGTGTGTGTGCATATTGGTCCTTATAGTGACATAGTAGCAACAACATTGATATTGAGTGCACTTTCTTTCAAGGGATCACAAGACATTCACAATGTCCCTAAATCATGAGCAATTCACATGAAAAGACTTTAGGGATTCTAGACCACACACCCACACTTCATCATAGGAGACAAGGATAAATTCAACATTGAATAGGTACTCCTAACATGTATATGATCACGTAATCAAATAGGGGTCATATAGGTAGGGGTCATTCCACAATAGTACTTAACATAATCAATCATGTAGACCACACCTTATTCCTACCATTATCATTCACATTATACTCCTCATCATCAACACACATTAAACATCATGCTAGCATTGAGGATTTCATACATAACCTTCGTAGCACAACTTCATAAGCATATGCATCATAATCGTCATTTCACTTCACATCTATTGCCTTCAAGACCATGATCTCAACATGCATACATAGATAAGAAGTAAACACCGCCACCATAAGTGGACCAAACAACACAACATCAATTCTCATACTATAGACTAGAAGTTAGGTCAACGTACCAATTCTCCAAGCCATGATGACCATTGATCAATCCTCAACAATTCATTATCAATTTACATAGATAGAAATAGGAATCAACAATGTAATTCAATAGCATAAACATAATCTAAGTACATTTCTATAAACAAAGGGATCAACCCATAACTTTGCCCATAAGGCCATAATTCTCAACTCATCAATATACCAACGATTCAACATGAAGAAATATAGATAATCATAGGAAACATCAATACAATCTAATCTAAGCATAATTTCACCAATAGAGATCATATTCACAAAGACCCACATCATTGGCCAATTTTTGAGAATTTGGGGATCATGGATTCTTCAAGAATTCTTTTGAATATTATCTTAAAATCCTCCATTCCACATCCATTCATCAATAGAATGATTTAGAAATTCGTTTAACAAGGGACCCATATTTAGATTGAAAATTGGGAATTTTCGTGTTTGAATCACTTTTGAAAATCTTTGATAGAACTCCTTGAAGGAGAGGTTATTGAAGAATCAAGAGTTACCATACCTTAATTATTGAATACCCATGAAATTGAAAAAGAAGTTAGTTGAAAACCCAACTTCTAGCTTGAGCTTCAGCTCTTCAATGGAGTTTTTGAGAAAATCTATTTTTGAGAGGGAAGGGTCAATTTGAAGAATGGGGACTAATTCCAGGTTTTTAGGTTTTAACCAACATAAAATGCCCTAAAATAGGTAGAATAACCGTATATAATAATTCCCCAAAGTACCCAAACTACCCCTTACTTAGTTGGACCTCTTAAATAAGTTAAACTTGAGTTTTATTTTCATAGATTTTATCGGGAAACAAGTCCACAACGCGGAGGTGTTCCATGGAGTTTCTGGAGATTAAATTCCGAGACAGTAGAGTTCGCGGTGTCTCTGCGAGGCCGAGACACTTTTTTGCCATTGATGGAGCAGGTCCGCGATGCAGAGCTACTCCCTCCATGAACAATTTCAAGCTTCCTTAGCAGCTTGTTTGGCCAAGGGTTGGGGTCCTTCTCGAGAACCCTTAGGGTGGTCCCGTGAGGTCGTACCCGAACGTTTTGACCCTAAAACATTTATTAAGGAACTAGGGTCACCTCCACTGATTTTAGACTCCAAACAACAGATAAAAACATGAACAACATACTAGAACACACTAACACGTAAAAGACTTGTTTCGAAACGTCTTGGTCGTCCCTTGACGTTTGATTTCCAAACTCTTTAAAACTGACTAAAAAGGTTATTCTTCATTATTTTAACAATTTCTTAATGCATAAAACCCATGTGAGGCTCTACTTTATCCTAATTCAATTTGAGGGTCGTTACAATATCCCCTACTTTGGAACATTCATCCTCGAATGACACTTAAGACACTTCCGAGGACTCAATGACCCAACTAGCAGCTCACAATACACAACATACAACATCAACATAAGAGCACACGTCAAGGAGGAACATCAACTCCACATAAAAGGCTCAAAAAAACTGTGTAATTCAAGAAAGTAGAAACACAGCTACCAACTCCTTATGCATCAACTTTGTTATTTCCCATTTCATTGGACGAACATCCTTCTCCAAATCATCATTTTCATTTCAAACACCAACGAAACACAACATGCAACTATCTCATTAAAACACTTTATGCAACTTTATCATAAGAAATCATTTAAGCATGCACTTCAAATCAACTCATGCAACACAAGCAAGAATAAACTTTATTTATCGATTCATAATGTATCAACCACGTAGGCCTTTCTCATGTTCATAGGAGGAACTACCTTTTCCTAATCATGACATGATATTTACCCCTTTTATATCATCATAGGGTCCAATGTGCAATGGCTTTCAAATGCACACATAGTCATGATCAATATTTCCACTCATGAGGCAATTAACCAATTCATACTAGTTGCACTCCAACATGAGATTATAGATCCTCTAGTAGTCTTATCATTTAATCATCATACTATCAAGAACATACAGGGCATTACCATGTTTAATTATGTTCAAGGAGGGACTACCTTCTCGTAGTCCCAACATACACTCATAGCATCATAAAACTCATAAACAAGCATTACACAAAGGTCAATTCATTTAATAACAAATTCTCAACTTCTAACCTAAGTATGATCATACCCTCTTACTCATGAAGTCAAGAGTGCATTAACCATATAACGATGCTATTGACATGAGAAACTTGAATATTATTACTAAAATTCTATTTTTATGTAATAAGAATCCTTCAAAACATGCATAACATAGTGTTTTCTAAGACATGCATAACTTATGGAGATCATGAAACTAATAATCATATGCAAGACTCCAAAACATGAACAAGCTACTAGGAACTCTCTGGTGTCAAGCTTGAATAAGAATAGAATGAAAAAATAAGGATATCAACAACCTTACTACTCACTCATCATCCCCCACTTAGGGTAAACCCATTTAAGAGCACATTAACGTAACCAAGAGAACTATCACTTACCAATTAAGAAGAATGTCCCCCTCTTAGGATCAAGTTATGCAAATTCCTTTAATCATTACCTCCTTTATCTCTAAGGTAGGAACCATTCTTCACAAAACTTCACTATACTCCCTTAGGTGAGGATTTCAAGAATCCAAAAAAAATGAGTATCTATACCACTCCACTTCATATCTATCACCCAAAGTGGTTCTGAAAATGGAGAACTCAAGGAACTTCAATAGAAATTTGAAGGGCACTCTAAACCTTACCATCTTGGCACATTATCCCCCACTTGGGGTGAGCTTAACCAACGCTTCCTCACATCATACCCCAATCAAAACCTTTTGTGTAACTTTTCGCTCAACCATGCCTAGGTATTATCTAACACCCTCTAGGAATGAACATACTTAAGATCAACCTTACTAGACAACTATCCTTTCTAGAGTTGGTCAATGTCTATTCTTTTGTCCTTTTCATGAAATAAGTGGTGCATGGAACTCTCCAAGTTAACCTTCGAGCAAAACACTATCACAACTCATGGAACAAAGACCTTTTTCCGCTCTTAGGGCAAGCCTATACAAGAACTCTGATTCACACAAGGGCAACCATGAAGCATTACTAAAAAAAGAGGGCAACTTTCAACTCACACTAGTTACCACATTCCTTCAAAACTCCTCATATCTACACCATGACTTTCTACTATAATTACTCATCACCATAAAGCAACTCATTAACCTAAAAAGGATTTCATTCTTTCCATAACGAATCTTATCATACATGAACTACACCACCATACAATAATTTCGATGTAATGTTCCCAACCTCATAGGTCTCACATAGCCATGATTGGCATCACAATACGATTTCCAAATCTACCTTCATATATACTCATATAGTCACCACATCATAATAATCACTAAAACTCACCTTTTCTTCCCTCGATCCTTGCAACATCACCCCTTCCAAGTAATCAAATCTAGAAGACCACTGCAAAAGAGAAAATAATAGAGAGATATCATATAGAGTTAAGCTCTACGGCACGACACAAGAGTAATGAAGAAAGTGAAACTTTTATCGTCCTATAGCCTCTCGCTCATGGATGTGTAGCGACTCACACCGATGAACAAGACTCTACTAGACTTGGCTCATGAGACGTTGAATCCTAAGACCATTTTCATAACCTTATGCTCTGATACCAAGTTTGTAACGACCCAAGAGTACCCCCTAGTTGCTACCGGCGTATTCGACCTCTCGGAGGTCTTATACAAGCCTTTAGTATTTTTCATAGCATTTATCATACAAAAATAGCAGAAAATTTAAAAAAAATTCTTAATATATCACAAGACTTAAAAAGTCAACTCATTTAAACCTTTAATACAAAATCGGAGTACTACGTCTCAAAGTAGCCATCTTAAAACACGACTACAACACAAGAGGGACACAACCCCAACAATGCAAAAGAAGCTACTATCTAGTACATTGAACTTAAGAAAACTGTTTAACATAAAGGTCCTTGAATCTTAACACACGCGAACTTGGGAATAGTAAGCTAAGCTCATCACTTCTAGGAAAGTCCCTTTAGCCACCCTCACCTACACTTGGTGTAAAACGATGAAGGAGAATGGTGTTAGTACAAGAATCACTACGTACGATAACCATGCATAAACATGCTTTTAAAAGGGACATTTAGTTGTAAACCATGCATCAGGCCTTTTTAGAGAAACTTCAAAAAAATTTAGTAAAATAGGAACAATATAAACAACATACAACATCATACACATGGATACCGTTCATAATAGCACATATAGCCAGTTATAACATTTTAGGCATATGAAATGCATATAATACATTACCTTCCTCTTTATCTTAACTCCTTTTCTCAAGAAACCCTTAGGGAATACTTGATGCAATGTATCACCTTAAGGTTATTGAGGGTGAACTAACATATAGCCTTCATCAATCAAACCACATATATTCATAGAGTCATAAGAACACAATAAGACATAGTCTTCACATAGACTAGGGCAATGTGTAAGTAGCATCCCATAATACTACTCACACCAAGTGTTCCTAGGAAGCCACCATACACTAGGGACATCGTATTCAACAAGTCATAACATCTTGATTTAACATTAGATATAAGACCAACATACTTCATAACATCATATAAGGACTCATTCATTTACTACATCATTAGTCATAACGTTTTTAGTTCATATCATAGGTAAACCACCCTCACAACCCCTTGACAAGCTCACTTGTGCAATGTACACATGGAGTCCCATACCCCCACATATACTAAGCGAACCCATTAAGATGTCATAAGTGTAATTCACATGCATAATCATACTTCATGTCTTGACATAAGTAAAGTCAACCTTAACATGCTTTAATATTAACATACATAGACCATAGTCTTCATTACATAAAGACCCTAATAATAACCTCCCTTAGAGTCCACTTGTGCAATGCATACGTAGGGTCCATAGTCCTACCTATACTAAGTAACTCTTCAAGAAATCATGACTAGAGTTCATATTCTCATCTTAGTTCATTTCTTAACTTTCGGGAGACATTGCCATAATCAACATAGACCATGTGAGCTACATGGAATTCGGTGTATTTCTCCCACTCCGAAAAGAGAGGGTACTACTTGCCAAGGTAGGATCTACATACATAATAGCTATCTAGTGGATCCACTAAGCTAAGACCTATGGGGGTACGTAGTTATTGAACAAGGAGATTGCTACAAGAAACCTTGACTTGCTAGACGTGGAGGTTTCCATCTCATGAGACAACTACTATGTTGGTAACCTAGACTTGTTAAACGTGAAGGTTCTCTTGTGGGAAACCAGACTAGCTAAACGTGAAGCCCCCACTCTCATTTTTCATGTGCACTCAGTGCCAAGCTCCAACTCCTTTTTTAAACAACTTTCAGCGTTTATTTAACATTAAGTCATATAGGTGTCATATAGGTAGGAGTCATTCCACAATAGCATATAACATAATCAATCATGTAGACCACACCTTATCCCTAACAGTATCATTCACATTATACTCCTCATCATCAACACACATTAAACATCATTTTAGCATTAAGGATTTCATACATAACCTTCGTAGCACAGCTTCATAAACACATGCATCATAATCATCAATTCACTTCACATCTATTGTCTTCAAGACCATTATCTCCACATGCATAGATAGAGAAGAAGTAAACACTGCCACTATAAGTGGACCAAACAACACAACATCAATTATCGTACTATAGACTAGCAGTTAGGTCAACTTACCAATTCTCCAAGCCATGATGACTATTGATCAATCCTCAGCAATTCATTTTTAATTGACATAGATATAAATAGGAATCAACAATGTAATTCAATAAGATAAACATAATCTAAGTACAATTCTACAAACAAAGGGATCAATCCATAACTTTACCCATAAGGCCATAATTATCAACTCATCAATATACCAACAATTCAACATGAATAAGTATAGATAATCATAGGAAACGTCAATACAATCTATTCTAAGCAGAATTTCACCAATAGAGATCATATTCACAAAGACCCATATCATTGGCCAATTTTTGAAAATTTAGGGATCATGGGTTCTTGAAGAATTCTTTTGAATACTATCTTAAAACCTTAATTGCACATCAATTCATAAATAGAGTGATTTATAAAATCATTTGACAAGGGACCCATGTTTAGATTCAAAAATTGGGAATTTTTGTCATTGAATCACTTTGGAAAATCTTTGATAGAACTCCTTGAATGAGAGGTTATTGAAGAATTAAGAGTTATCATACCTTAATTATTGAATACCCACGAAATTGAAGAAGAAATCAGTTGAAAACGCATCTTCTAGCTTGCAATTCAGCTCTTAAATGGAGTTTTTGAGAAAATCTATTTTTGAGAGGGAAAGGTCAATTAGAAGAATGGGGCATAATTCTCGGTTTTTGGGTTTTAAGCAACTTAAAATACCGTAAAATAGGTAGAATAACCATTTATAATAATTCCCCAAAGTACCCAAACTACCCCTTACTTTGTTGGACCTTTTAAATAAGTCAAATTTGAGTTTTATTTTCGCAAATTTCATCGGGAAACAAGTCCGCGATGCGGAAGCGTTCCATTGAGTTTCTGGTGATTAAATTCCGAGACAGTAGACTCCACAGTGTCTCCACGACGTGGAGCCACTTCTTGGCCATTAATGGAGCAGGTCCGCGACGCGAAGCCACTCTGTCACGACCCGGGAGCACCCCCTAGTCGTAACCGGCGTACTAGACCTCGACGAGGTCTAATACAAGCCTCTTAGCATTCATTCATCGCATATACACTAAAACCATAAGGAATTAAAGACTTTCTTTACCAAGAAAACATTTCATAAAACAAAAATATAGCAAGCGGAAGGCTTTCTAGACTTTATACATGATGTCTCAAAACCATCTAATACTTTAGAGTATAAAATTCGGGACTAATCCCATACACAACTTAAACAATACTAAAAAGACATAAAAAGAACATATTGGGTATTGTCCTCGAATATATGAGGACTCACCAAGTCTTCTTCTTCAACACTTAGAAACCTATCAAATAGCCATGACATGTCATCATCTCCAAATCCCTACACTTTAGTCCAAAAAGGGAAAGAAAGGGGTTCGCACAATTAAGTACTAAGTATGGAGACCATGCAAAAACATGCCAAAAAGGACATTTTCAAGGAAGTAAAATGCTTTCATATCATTTGATAAAACCTTTCCTTTACAAGTATAAGAGACATAATACAAGTCAACATTAACATATTGTCACGACCCAAGCCTAGGGCCTAGACGTGACATGGCGAATGAGGAACCCCAAACAAGCCTCTCAAACTTGTCATCACACTTCATCGGTCGCGGAAGTACATTCAACATTAAATAACGGGAATTAGGGACTAAGGGTACCATTTCAAAATAACATCATAGACTAAGAGTCAAGCTCATTTACAAAATACTTGTCCAACGTACACCTCTACATACATAGATAGGACGGGGGTCATGACATACTACCGGCTCCCCTCATAGTCAAAATACAATTGCAAGCTAAAGTCTCAAAACATAGGAGTAGTAAACATAACATAGCCCTCGAATCATTGAGGACTCACCAACAAACTCGGATAAGCATCGTACTAGCCACGTGGATGGAGAAAAGGATCAAGAGTAGCTCCGGTCCCTACATGGTGACATCATGTAGGCAAAATATGCGTTAGTACTTTGGAATGTACTAAGTATGCGGGGTACAATACAACAATAGACAAGGACACAATCAAAATGCAAGAAATAGTTCCATAGGCATAATGAATAACAATATGAGGATGCATGATCAAAGTGAAGTCAAAACATGTTTAAGTAAATCTATACTAATAGTAGATATCATATGTGTGTGCATGATCAAACCAATCTATAATCCCAACTTAGGATGGGGGATGTCATTCACACCCGGACACCCTGGTGGCAAGGTATAAAACCCTCACATGGTTGATATTGGTCACACCCCAAGCATCCTAGGTGGTAAGATATAAACCTCTCACATGGTTGATGTTGGTCACACCCCAAGCATCCTAAGTGGTGAGATATAAACCTCTCACATGGTTGATATTGGTCACACCCCAAGCATCTTAGGTGGTGAGATATAAACCTCTCACATGGTTGATGTTGGTCACACCCCAAGCATTCTAGGTGGTGAGGTATAAACCCCTCACATGATTATCCGGTTCTTTTACCCCGGACCGGGCATGGTCATGCAACACTTTATATAGGAAATTCCCATTAGGCTCTAATGCAATCTCATGTATGAAATGAACATATACACAAACTTAGTTTGTCATCAATACATCTCTGGAATGCTACAGATCTCATAACTCAAGCCCTAAAGCATCAATTTATCAATTCTCTATAATTGGACATTTTGTCAAACACTTTGAAGGCATGTAATGGGATCAAAGAGCATGAAAGATAGGGTAGTAATTATGCAGCCAAACCAGTGAACAACCTACAACAACGCCTTTTAACACCCACAAGACCACATGAAAAATCTCCACATCCATTCCAAATTTAGATTCAAGTTCTAGAGTCACAACATGCTCAAAACAATCACTTTTCATGTTTAAAATTCACTATGCAGGAAATTTATACAAGGAACAAGACTAATTTATGAATTCTCAACTTAAACCATGAATTAGTGAGTAGAATAGAGACAAGACACTATGGGTGGAAGGACCCATGAGTTCAACACCACATACCTTGAGTTTTTATGAAGGTCTTGAGAGTGTCTTCAATGGAAGCTTGGAACTTGGAGCAAGAGTCTCTTCAATCTTGAGGAAGGTTTTGGATTAGGGTTCTTGAGAGAACTTGAGAGAAAATGTGTTTAAGTATGGGAGAGGTGTTTTGGGAAATGTTTTAGAGATGAAAATTGAATTAATGTTATATAGGAAATAACATATGCCCTTTGGAAAAAATGGGTCCAACACTTAGAAAAAAGAATGAGGTGGGTGAACAGTAATTTCGGTCACTGGAAATTGCATTTTCTGCACGGACCGATTTTACGAAAATGGGCATAACTTCTTCGTTCGAACTTCGAATGAGGTGAAACGAAGTGTGTTGGGTAGCTAACTCAAAGGGATTTCTATGGATATGTTATGGGCCACCCAATTATTTGTGTGCTAGGAGATATGACCCTCCAAAGTAGACCCTCGAAAAAGGCTTCACTTGGAAATTTCGGATTTTGATACGGTTGCTCTAAAATTTGGGTTAGACCCATTTCCCACTCAATTTGTCCCCCTAAACGAGAATATGAAGTCGGATTTTCGAAAAACAAAATGGATTTTTAGATATAGCTAAAAAAAGCTTCCGGTAACTTCCGAAGCACATTTTTAGGAACTTTTTGGGTCGTTTCACATATAAAACCATAGCCAACCATACATATACTCAACATATGTCCATATACAACCCATCCTTAACTTTAAAAGAACACATGTCATTTCATTACCATAGGAACTCTACCTAATATAACCTTAAGACACACTTGAGTGAGACAAGAAGTGACCGCCCATACAACCTCTTCAAGCACACTTAAGTGTTCCCAAAGATTACCTTAGATAAGGATACAATCGAAATGCAAGAGCTAGTTCCATAGGCATAATAAATAACAATATGACGATGCATGATCAAAGTGAAGTCAAAACATATTTAAGTAAATATATACTAATAGTAGATATCATATATGTGTGCATAATCTAACCAATCTATAACCCCAACTTAGGATGGGGGATGCCGTTCACACCCGGACACCCTGGTGGCAAGGTATAAACCCCTCACATGGTTGATGTTGGTCACACCCCAATCATCCTAGGTGGTGAGGTATAAACCCCTCACATGGTTGATGTTGGTCACACCCCAAGCATCGTAGGTGGAGAGGTATAAACCCCTCACATGGTTGATGTTGGTCACACCCCAAGCATCCTAGGTGGTGAGGTATAAACCCCTCACATGGTTGATGTTGGTCACACCCCAAGCATCCTAGGTGGTGAGGTATAAACCCCTCACATGGTTGATGTTGGTCACACCCCAAGCATCCTAGGTGGTGAGGTATAAAATCCCTCACATGGTTATCCGGTTCTTTTTCCCCGGATCGGGCATGGTCATGCAACAGTTTATATAGGAAATTCACATTAGGCTCTAATGCAATCTCATGTATGGAATGAACATATATACAAGCTTAGTTTGTCATCAACACATCTCTGGAATGCCATACATCTCATAACTCAAGCCTTAAAGCATCAATTCATCAATTCTCCATAATTGGACATTTTGTCAAACACCTTGAAGGCATGTAATGGAGTCAAAGAGCATGGAAAATAGGGTAATAATTATGCAACAAAACCAGTGAACAACCTGCAACAATTCCTTTTAGCACCCACAAGACCACATGAAAAATCTCCACATCAATTCCAAGTTTAGATTCAAGTTCTAGAGTCACAACATGCTCAAAACAATCACTTTTCGTGCTAGAATTCACTGTGCAGGAAATTTATACAAGGAACAAGACTAATTTATGAATCTTAACTTAAACCATGAATTGGTGAGTAGAATAGAGTCTAGGCACTATGGGTGGAAGGACCCATGAGTTCAACACCACATACTTTAACTCACAATGCTACCCACTTTACATAGAATCATCACATGATCACATAAAACTCATTCACATCATACCTTCACATATAGCTTCACATATAGCTTCACATAAAACTCATTTACATCATACCTTTATATATAGCTTCACATAAAACTCATTTACATCATACCCTCACATATAGCTTCACATAAAACTTCACATAAAACTTTACATATAGCTTCATATAGGACTTTACATATAGCCTCATATGTGTATAATAATACAACAATATAATAACATTTATATAATGCCCTTCATGGCCTCAATTCACAATAATACAACAAATAACCACTTTCACTAAAGGTGGATCAAACCAATCAATAACAATTATATCAATACTAAGAGATTAAGCCATCTTACCATTCTCCAAAAGCCATAACCAGCATTACTCAATTCCCTACTAATTCAACATTATTCATAAAGAAGGTCAACTTACCATCCTTTCCAAGCCACAATCACCATCCTTAATTCTCCAAAATATCACAATAGAATAACATAGATAATAGTAGAATTTAACTATACAATACAAGCTAAACATAATCCAATAATCAACATGAAGATAAATTCACAATCTTTTTGCCCTTCAAGGCCAACATCCCACATCCTTCAATTCAATAAAAATTCTTAACAATTCACATATATAATACCATTTATAAACAGCCCATACCATACTAAACACAATTTTTTATAATCATCTACTCAAAATCAATACACCAACTTTATGGTGAAATTTAGAGAATTTGAGAAAACATGGGTTCATGTGGATTTCTTTCTAAAAACCATTAATAATCATTAATAACAATATAAATCATCATTTAAAACCTTTTTATGCAAAAACCCATGCTAGAATCGAAATTAGGACTTCAGGGTTTTTTAAGAACTTGGAAAATACTTTGAATTGGCTCTTTGATTGAAAAATGAATCAAAGATAGAGAGTCCCCATACCTTAATATTGAGAAAGCCCACGAAAATTGATGAAAGAATCCTCCAATTTGAAACCCTAGTTCTTCACCCTTCTTCTTCCTTGAACTTGAAAGAAATATATGAAAGGAAATGGGAATTGAATTAATGCTATATAGGAAATAAAATATGCCCTTGGAAAAAATGGGTCCAACACTTAGAAAAAAAATTGAGGCGGATGAACAGTAAATTCGCTCTCTGGAAATTGCATTTCCTGCATGGACAGATTTAACGAAAATGGGCATAACTTCTTCGTCCGAACTTCGAATGAGGTGAAACGAAGTGCGTTGGGTAGCTAACTCAAAGGGATTTACATGGATATGTTATGGACCACCCAATTATTTGTGTGATAGGAGATATGACCCTCCAAAGTAGACCCTCGAAAAAAGCTTCACTTGAAAATTTCGGATTTTGATACGGTTGCTCTAAAATTTGGGTTAGACCCATTTCCCACTCAATTTGACCCCCTAAATGAGAATATGAAGTCGAATTTTTGAAAAGCAAAACGTATTTTTAGATATAGCTAAAACAAGTTTCCGGTAACTTCCGTAGCACATTTTTAGGAACTTTTTTTTGGGTCGTTTCACACTCCCTCCATGAACAGCTTCAAGCTTCCTTGGCAGCTTGTTTGGCCAAGGGTTGGGGTCCTCCTCGGGAACCCTTAGGGTGGTCTCGAGATGTCGTACCCGAACGTTTTGACCTTAAAAACATTTATTAAGGCACTAGGGTCACCTCCACTGATTTTATACTCCAAACAACAAATAAAAACATGAACAACATACTAGAACACACCAACATGGAAAAGACTAGTTTCGGAACGTCTTGGTCGTCCCTTGACGTTTGATTTCCAAATTCTTTAAAACTGACTAAAAAGGGTATTCTTCATTATTTTAACAATTTATTAATGCATAAAACCCATGTGAGGCTCTACTCTATCCTACTTCATTTTGAGGGTTGTTACAATATCCCCCCAGTTTAGAACATTCTTCCTCGAATGACACTTAAAACACTTCCAATGACTCAATGACCCAACTAGCAGCTCACAATACACAACATACTTCATCAACATAAGAGCACACATCAAGGAGGAACATCAACTCCACATAAAAGGCTCAAAACAACTTTGTGTAATTTAAGAAGTAGCAACACATCTACCAACTCCTTATGCATCAACTTTAATATTTCCCATTTCATTGGAGGAACTTCCTTCTCCAAATTGTCATTTTCATTTCAAACACCAAAGAAACACAACATGCAACTATCTCATTAAAGCACATTATACAACTTTATCATAAGAAATAATTTAAGCGTGCACTTCAAATCAACTCATGCAACAGAAGCAAGTATAAACTTTATTTACCAACTCATAATGCATCAACCACATAGGCCTTTCTCATTTTCATAGGGGGAACTACTTTCTCCTAATAATGACATGATATTTACCCCTTTTATATCATCATAGGGTCCTATATGCAATGGCTTTCAAATGCACACATAGACATGATCAACATTTCCACTTATGAGGCAATTAAGCGATTCATACTACTTGCACTCTAACATGAGGATTATAGATCATCTACTAGTCTTATCATTTAATCATCATACTATCAAGAACATACATGGCATTACCATGTTTAGTTATGTTCAAGGAGGGACTACCTTTTCGTAGTCACAACATACACACATGGCATCATAAAACTCATAAGCAAGCATTACATAAAGGTCAATTCATTTAAGGACAAATTCTCAGCTTCTAACCTAAGCATGCTCATACTCTCTTCCTCATGAAGTCAAAACTGCATTGACCATAAAAAGATCCATATTGACATGAGAAACATGAATTTTATAACTAAAATTCCATTTTTATGTAATAAGAATCTTTCAAAACATGCATATCATAGTGTCTTCTAAGACATGCATAACATATAGAGATCATGCAACTCATAATCATATGCAAGACTCTAAAACATGAACAAGCTACTGGGAAATCTTTGGTTTCAAACTTGAAAAGAATAAAAGGAAATGATAAGGATATCAACAACCTTTCTACTCACTCAACATCCCCCACTTAGGGTAAACCCATCTAAGAGCACATTAACGTAACCAAGAGAACTATCACTTACCAATTAAGCAGAATGTCCCCCTCTTGGGATCAAGTTATGCAAACTCCTTTAATCATTACCTCCTTCATCTCTAAGGTAGGAACCATTCTCCACTAAAACTTCACTACACTCCCTTAGGTGAGGATTTCAAGAATCCAAAAAAAAAAAAAATGAGTATCTATACCACTCCACTTCATAGCTATCACCCAAAGTGGTTCTCAAAATGGAGAACTCAAGGAAGTTCAATGTAGAAATATTAACGACACTCAAAACCTTACCATCTAGGCACATTATCCCCCACTTGGGGTAAGCTTAACCAACTCTTTATTACCCTTATCATCACCTTTTGTGTAACTTTTCGCTCAACCATTCCTAGGTATTATCTAACACCCTCTTTGAATGACAATACTTAAGATCAACCTCACAAGACAACTATCTTCTTTAGAGTTGGTCAACATATGTTCTTTTCTCCTTCCCATGAACTAAGGGGTACATGCAACCCTCCAAGTTAACCTTAGAGAAAAACACTATCCCAACTCCTGGAACAAAGCACCTTTTTCCGCTCTTAGGGTAAGCCTATACAAGAACTCTAATTCACACAAGGGCAACCATGAAGCATTACTAAAAAAATGGCAACTTTCAACTCACACTAGTTACCACATTCCTTCAAAACTCCTCAAATCTACACCATGACTTTCTACTATCATTACCTATCACCATAAAGCAACTCATCATCCTAAAAAGGATTTCATTATTACCACAACGACTCTTATCAGACGAGAACTACACCACCATACAACATTTTCAATGTAATGCTCCCAACCTCATAGGTCTCACATAGCCATAATTCGCATCACAATACAATTTCCAAATCTACCTTCATAAATACTCATATAATTACCACATCATAATAAGCATTAAAACTTACCTTTTCTCCCTCGGTCCTTGCAACATCTCCCCTTCCAAGTAATCACATCTAGAAGACCACTGTGCAAGGGAAAATAAGAGAGGGATATCATATGGAGTTAAGCTCTACGGCACGACGCAAGAGAAATGAAGAAAGTGAAACTTCTATCGTCCTGTAGCCTCTCTATCATGAATGTGTAGCGACTCACACCGATGAACAAGACTCTACTAGACTTGGCTTATGAAACGTTGAATCCTAAGACCATTTTCACAACCTTATGCTCTGATACCAAGTTTGTAATGACCCGAGAGTACACCCTAGTTGCTACCGGCGTATTCGACCTCTCGGAGGTCTTATACATGCCCTTAGTATTTTTCATAGCATTTATCATAGAAAAATAACAGAAAATTTATAACTTTTTCATAATATAACACAAGACTTAAAAAGTCACCTCATTTAAACCTTTAATACAAAATCGGAGTACTACGTCTCAAGGTAGCCATCTTAAAACACGACTACAACACAAGAGGCACACAACCCCTACGATACAAAAGAAGCTACTATCTAGTACATTAAACTTAAGGAAACTGTTTAACATAAAGGTCCTTAAATCTTTAAGGACACACCCGAACTGGGGAATAGTAAGCTAAGCTCATCACTTCTAGGAAAGTCCCTTTAGCCACCAAAACCTACACATTGTGTAAAAAGATGAAGAAGAATGGTTCTAGTACAAGAATGCACTAAGTATGATAACCATGTACAAACATACTTTTAAAAGGGACATTTAGTTGGAAACCATGCATCAAGCCTTTTTAGAGAAACTTTAAGAATATTTAGTACAATTGGAACAATAGAAACCACATTCATCATCATACACCTGGAAACCATTCATAATAGCACATATAGCCACTTATAACATTTTAGGTACATTCAATGCATACAATACATTACCTTCCTCTTTATCTTAACTCCTTTTCTCAAGAAACTCTTAGGGAATACTTGGTGCAATGTATCACCTTAAGGTTGCCAAGGGTGAACTTACATATAGCCTTCATCAATCAAGCCACATATATTCATAGAGTCATAAGAACACAATAAGACAAAGTCTTCACATAGACTAGTGCAATGTGCAAGTAGCATCCCATAATACTACTTACATCAAGTGTTCCTAGGAAGCCACCATACACTAGGCACATTATATTAAACAAGTCATAACATATTCATTTAACATTCGGCATAAGCCAACATACTTCATAACATCATATAAGGACTCGTTCATTTACTATATCATTAGTCATAACGTATTTAGTTCATATCATAGGTAAATCACCCTCACAATCCCTTGACACGCTCATATGTGAAATGTACACATGGAGTCCCTTACCCCCACATATACTAAGCGAACCCATTAAGATGTCAGAAGTGTAATTCGCATGCATAATCATACATTATGTCTTGACATGAGTAAAGTCAACCTTAACATGCTTTAATATTAGCATACATAGACCATAGTCTTCATTACGTAAAGACCCTAATAATAACATCCCTTATAGTTCACTTGTGCTATGCATACGTAGGGTCCATAGTCCTACATACACTAAGTAACTCTTCAAGAAATCATGACTAGAGTTCATATTCTTATCTTAGTTCATTTCTTAACTTTCGGGAGACATTGCCATATCCGACATAGACCATGTGAGCGCCATGGAATCCAGTGTATTACTCCCACACCGAAAAGAGAGGGTACTACTTGCCAAGGTAGGACCTATATACATAATAGCTATATATTAGATCCACTAACCTAAGACCTATGGGGGTACGTAGTTATGGAACAATGAGATTGCTACTAGAAACCTTGACTTGCTAGACGTGGAGGTTTCCATCTCATAAGACAACTTCTAAGTTGGGAACCCGGATTTGCTAAACGTGAAGGTTCTCTTGCGGGAAACCGAACTAGCTAAACGTGAAGCCCCCACTCTCATTTTTCATGTTCACTTAGTGCTAAGCTCCAACTTCTTTTTTAAATATCTTTAAGCCTTTATTTAACATTAGTTCATCAAATAGGCTTTAGGGACTTAATCTCTCATATCATATAGCTCAAAGATTTCTAATATGAGAATGGCCTTTCATCATAGAACCTACATTATGTGAGAATGACCTTTCACATAGTCATACCATATTCATAACATAGTCTAGTTTAGAGTACAATTCAGGAAATCTTTCAAGACACTCACTTTCACTAGATTATCATAAACCTTATTCATTCATTCGTGTATGTGTATGTGTACATATGTGAGAAAGCCTTTCCCATAAACACCTTTATGCAACACATATTCATACCTTGCTAATCATATACTTTGTATGCATAATTAGATGTAAGGGTGCATATAAGAGTTAACCTTTCAATAGACACCATAACACATTATATTCATAGCTATACATATAGAGTGTGTGTGCGCATATTAATCCTCATATTGACATAAAAGCAACGACATTAATATTGAGTGCACTTCCCTTCTAGGGATCACAGGACATTCACAATTTCCCCAAACAATGAGCAATTCACATAGAAAGCCTTTAAGGGATTCTAGACCACTCACCCACACTTCATCATAGGAGACAAGGATACGTTCAACATTTAATAGGTACTCCTAACATGTATATTATCACACATTCATATAAGGGTCATTCCATAATAGTACTTAACATAATCAATCATATAGACCATACCTTATCCCTAACATTATCATTCATATTATAATCCTCATCATCAACACACAAGAAACAACATGCTAGCATTGAGGATTTCATGCATAACCTTCATAGCACAACTTCATAAACATATGCATCATAATCATCAATTCACTTCACATCTATTACCTTTAATACCATGCTCTCAACATGCATAGATAGTCAAAAAGTAAACACCGCCACCATAAGTGGACCAAACAACACAACATCAATTCTCATACTATAGACTAGAAGATAGGTCAACTTACCAATTCTTCAAGCCATGATGACTATTGATCAATCCTCAACAATTTATTATCAGTTGACATAGATAGAAATAGGAATCAACAATGTAATTCAATAACGTAAACATAATCTAACTACCATTCTATAAACAAAGGGATCAACCCATAACTTTGCCCATAAGGCCATAATTCTCAACTCATTAATATACCAACAATTTAACATGAACAAGTATAGATAATCATAGGAAACATCAATATAATCTAATCTAAGCATAATTTCACCACTAGAGATCATATTAACAAAGACCCACATCATTGGCCAATTTTTGAGAATTTGGGGACCAGGGGTTCTTCAATAATTATTTTGAATATTATCTTAAAAACCTTAATTCCACATAAATTCATCAATAGAATGATTTATAAAATCATTTGACAAGGGACCCATGTTTTGATTGAAAATTGGGAATTTTGGTCTTTGAATCACTTTTGAAAATCTTTGATAGAACTTCTTGAATGAGAGGTTATTCAAGAATCAAGAGTTACCATACCTTAATTATTGAATACCCATGAAATTGAAGAATAAATAAGTTGAAAACCCATATTCTAGCTTGATCTTCATCAAGGTCTTCAATAGAGTTTTTGAGAGAATCTATTTTTGAGAGGGAAGTGTCAATATGAAGATTGAGGCCTAATTCTAGGTTTTGGGATTTTAACCAACTTAAAATACCCTAAAATAGGTAGAATAATCGTTTATAATAATTCCCTAAAGTATCCAAACTACCCCTCACTTAGTTGGACCTTTTAAACAAGTCAAACTTGAGTTTTATTTTCGCAGATTTCATTAGGAAACAAGCCCGCGACACGGAGGTGTTCCATGGAGTTTCTGGAGATTAAACTCCGAGACAGTAGAGTCCACAATGTCTCCGCGATGCGCAGCCACTTTTTGGCCATTGGTGGAGCAGGTCCGCGACGTGAAGCCACTCCCTCCATGAACAACTTCAAGCTTCTTCGGCAGCTTGTTTGGCCAAGGGTTGGGGTCCTCCTCGGGAACCCTTACGATGGTCCCGGGAAGTTGTACTCGAATGTTTTGACCCTAAAAACATTTATTAAGGCACTAGGTCACCTCCACTAATTTTAGACTACAAAAAACACATAAAAACATGAACAACATACTAGAACACACAAACACGTAAAAGACTAGTTTCCGAACGTCTTAGTCGTCCCTTGATGTTTGATTTCCAAACTCTTTAAAATTGACTAAAATGGCTATTCTTCATTATTTTAACAAGTTAATAATGCATAAAACCCATGTGAGGCTCTACTTTATCCTACTTTATTTGGAGGGTTGTTACAATGCATACCTCAACCTTCACTAATTCATAACATAAGACATATAAGCACACAAGACAACAAGTCACTTAATAAAACTAGAACACTCATCAAATGTAATCCCAACACTTACTTAAGTAAATTATGGTGAGGCATCCCATACTACCTCTCCGTACCACACCCAAGTGATCCTTAAGGCTACACAAGACAAGGTCCATTCACCTCTCAACATAAATTGTTCATTCAACTTAATGCATTTAGACAACTTCATTCACTGATGACATAAGATAATCACATACATTCAATTCACCATAAGCCCTTACATTCAGTTCATTATTGTCACGACCCAAGCCTAGGGCCTAGACGTGACATGGCAAATGAGGAACCCGAAGGAACCCAAAACAAGCCTCTCAAACTTGTCATCACACTTCGTCGGTCGCGGAAGTACATTCAACATTAAATAATGGGAATTAGGGACTAAGGGCAAACCATTTCAAAATAACATCATAGAATAAGAGTCAAGCTCATTTACAAAATACTTGTCCAACACACACCTCTACATACATAGATAGGACGGGGGCCATGACATACTACCGGCTCCCTTCATAGTCAAAATACAATTGCAATCTAAAGTCTCAAAACATAGGAGTAGGAAACATAACATGGCCCTCGAGTCATTAAGGACTCACCAACAAACTTGGATAAGCACCGTACTAGCCACGTGGATGGAGAGAAGGATCAAGAGTAGCTCCGGTCCCTACATGGTGACATCATATAGGCAAAATATGCGTTAGTACTTTGGAATGTACTAAGTATGCGGGTTGCAATACAACAATAGACAAGGACACAATCGAAATGTAAGAGATAGTACCATAGGCATAATGAATAACAATATGAGGATGCATGATCAAGTGACATCAAAACATGTTTAAGTAAATCTATACTAATAGTAGATATCATATGTGTGTGCATAATCCAACCAATCTATAACCCTAACTTAGGATGGGGGATGTCGTTCACACCCGGACACCCTGGTGGCAAGGTATAAACCCCTCACATGGTTGATGTTGGTCACACCCCAAGCATCCTAGGTGGTGAGGTATAAACCCCTCACATAGTTGATGTTGGTCACACCCCAAGCATCCTAGGTGGTGAGTTATAAACCCCTCACGTGGTTGATGTTGGTCACACCCCAAGCATCTTATGTGGTGAGTTATAAATCCCTCACATGGTTGATGTTGGTCACACCCCAAGCAGTCTAGGTGGTGAGGTATAAACCCTCACATGGTTGATGTTGGTCACACCCCAAGCATCCTAGGTGGTGAGGTATAAATCCGTCACATGGTTGTCCGGTTCTTTTCCCCTGGACCGGGCATGGTCATGCAACACTTTATATAGGAAATTCACATTAGGCTCTAATGCAATCTCATGTATGGAATGAACATATACAGAAGCTTAGTTTGTAATCAACAGATCTATGGAATGTCATACATCTAATAACTCAAGCTTTAAAGCATCAATTCCTCAATTCTCCATAATTCGACATTTTGTCAAACACCTTGAAGGCATGTAATAGGGTTAAAGAGCATGGAAAATAGGTTAGTAATTATGCAGCAAAACCAATGAACAACCTGTAACAACGCCTTTTAACACCCATAATACCACATGAAAAATCTCCACATCAATTCCAAGTTTAGATTCAAGTTCTAGAGTCACAAAATGCTCAAAACAATCACTTTTCATGCTAGAATTCACTGTGCAGGAAATTTATACAAGGAACAAGACTAATTTATAAATCTCAACTTAAACCATGAATTAGTGAGTACAATAGAGTCTAGGCACTATGGGTGGAAGGACCTATGAGTTTAACACCACATACCTTGAGTTTTTATAAAGATCTTGAGAGTGTCTTCAACGGAAGCTTGGAACTTGGAGCAAGAATCTCTTCAATCTTGAGGAAGGTTTTGGATTAGGGTTCTTGAGAGAAAATGTGTCTAAGTATGGGAGAGGTATTTTGGGAAATGTTTTAGGGATGAGAATTGAATTAATGCTATATAGGAAATAAAATATGCCCTTGCAAAAGCAGGTCCAACACTTAGAAAAAAAAATGAGGCTTATGAACAGTAAATTCGCTCTCTGGAAATTGTATTTCCTGTACGGACAGATTTTATGAAAATGGGCATAACTTCTTCATCCGAACTCCGAATGAAATGAAACGAAGTGCGTTGGGTAGCTAACTCAAAGGGTTTTCCATGGATATGTTATGGACCACCCAATTATTTGTGTTCTAGGAGATATGACCCTCCAAAGTAGACCCTCGAAAAAAGCTTCACTTGGAAATTTTGGATTTTGATACGGTTGCTCTAAAATTTGGGTTAGACCCATTTCCCACTCAATTTGACCCCTAAACAAGAATATGAAGTCGGATTTTCGAAAAACGAAACTGATTTTTAGATATAGCTAAAACAAGTTTCCGGTAACTTCCGAAGCACATTTTTAGGAACTTTTTGGGTCGTTTCAATATCTCCCCCTTGGGAACATTCGTCCACGAATGTGGAAGAGACGTATAAGGCAAGACTTAGCAAGAGCATATCAGCCCCAACATGAATGCAAAATTTTTATTTAAACATCACTTCAAGATTTCAAAACTTAGTGTAAAGCATCCATAAAACATATATGCACATGAATGATATATGGGCTGAAATGTAAGACTCAATGGAGTACAAAGGACTTGATTTAATACCTTAGGCTTGAGTGGAGTTGAATAGATAAGGATAACGTCTTTGCATGTCCGCTTCGGCCTCCCAAGTAGCACTCTCCACTTGTTGATTTCTCCAAAGCACCTTAACGAAGGCCACTTCTTTGTTCCTCAACCTCTTAACTTGTCTATCTAAAATCTGAACCGAGACTTCTTCCTACGTCAAATTATCTTCTACAACACCCACAACCTCAAGAGGTACAATAGCGTTAGGATCACCAACACATTTCTTCAACATCGATACATGGAAT
This sequence comes from Solanum commersonii, assembly GCA_029007595.1. Taxonomy (NCBI): domain Eukaryota; kingdom Viridiplantae; phylum Streptophyta; class Magnoliopsida; order Solanales; family Solanaceae; genus Solanum; species Solanum commersonii. The sequence goes on from JAJTWQ010000006.1 coordinate 9,819,864, forward strand.
ACGGGATGAATTAATTCCATCTCCTTGGGCAACCCCAACTCATAGGCTACTTTACCAACCCTTCTTATTACCTCATAAGGACCGACATAGCTAGGACTTAACTTCCCCTTCTTACCAAAACGAACCACACCTTTCATTGGAAAAACTTTCAAATAAACCCAATCACCCACTTTGAATTCAAGATCCCTTCTCCTCATATCGGCATAAGACTTTTGATGACTTTGGCTGTTTTCAACCTCTCCCTAATCATCCTTACCTTCTCAAGAGCATCCATGACCAGATTCGAACCCAACAAGGCCACCTCTCCAACTTCAAACCACCCAATCGGTGATCTACACCATCTACTATAAAGTGCCTCAAAAGGAGCCATACCGATACTAGAATGATAACTATTATTGTATGCAAACTCAATCAAAGGAAGATGATCATCCCAACTACCTTTCAACTCCAAGACACAAGCTCTAAGCATATCCTCCAACGTTTGAATTGTTCTTTCGGCTTGGCCATCTGTTTGAGGGTGGAAGGCCGTGCTAAGCTTTACCTTTGTACCAACACCCCTTTGGAAAGATTTCCAAAAGTGAGAAGTGAATTGGGCACCACAATCCGAGATGATAGACAAGGGAATCCCATGCAACCTTACCAATTCATGAATGTACAACTTGGCATACTCTTCAGCCCCGTAAGTAGTTTTAACCGGTAGGAAATGAGCCGACTTTGTCATCCGATCAACCGCCACCCAAACCAAATAAAAACCTCTTCTAGTCTTGGGCAAGCCCACTACAAAATCCATGTTGATTTCTTCCCACTTCCAAGTAGGTATCTCAATGTCTTTGATGTTCGGCCTTGACTTGTTGACAACTATGGCAACCTGAAACAAATTTTGCAATGTCCTTCTTCATACCTCCCCACCAATACACATCCTACATCTTTGGAGTACAACCCTCAAGTGACCCATGTGCTCTTCCTCACCCCGAGAATAGATCAAGATGTCATCTATAAACACCACCACAAAAGAATCAAGGTAAGGTTTGAAGACCCTATTCATCAAATCCATAAAAATAGCTGGAGCATTAGTCAACCCGAAAGACATTACCACAAACTCATAGTGCCCATACCTAGTACGAAAGGCCGTCTTGGGAATATCACACTCCCTCACCTTCACTTGATGATACCCAGACCGAAGATCAATCTTAAAGAAGTGACTAGCCCCATGCAATTGGTCAAATAAATCGTCAATCCTTGGAAGAGGATACCTATTCTTGATAGTTACCCTATTAAGTTGTCGATAATCAATACACATTCTAAGAGACCCATCTTTCTTCTTCACAAACAAAACCGGAGCACCCCATGGAGAATGACTAGGTCTAATAAACCCCTTCTCTAACAAATCTTTTAATTGCTCTTTCAACTCTTTCAACTCCGCCAGGGCTATACGGTAAGGGGGAATAGAAATAGGTTGAGTATCGAGAAGGAGGTCTATACCAAAACCTATCTCCCTATCGAGAGGGACACCGGGAAGGTCTTTTGGGAAGACATCTAAAAACTCATTAACAACCGAAATAGACTCAATAGGAGGGACTTTAGACTCCATATCATTGACTCTCACAATATGGTACAAGCACCCTTTGGAAATCAACCTACGGGCTTTAATGCAAGAAATGAATTTCCCCTTCACCACGACATCCCGACTCTCCCACTCAAGGACGGGTTCGTTAGGAAATCGAAACTTGACTTTACGAGTCCTACAATCAATAGAAGCATAATATGCATGCAACCAATCCATCCCAAGAATAACATCAAAATCCACCATGTTCAACTCAATAAGATCACAGGCAACAACTTATTCAATATGCAAACCGGACAATTTCTATACACTTTTCTAGCAACAATAGAGACACCAATGGGAGTAGATACTTCATATGACTCATGCCACAATTTTGACTCGACATGAAATTTTCTAGCAACTAAGGGGGTAACAAAGGAAAGGGTGGCACCCGGATCAATCAAAGTATAAACATCAAGATCAAAGATTTGCAACATACCGGTCACCACATCGGGAGTCTCATTAACACCTTGTCTACCATACAAAGCATAAAATCGATTGTGCCTTGGGCACCACTTTGAGAAGCACCTCTACCCAAAGGAGTAGTGTTAGCATTTCGGACCTTGTTACGGATCTTGGGACACTCAAACTTCTTGTGACCCACTTCTCCACATTCAAAGCAAGCACCCGAACCCTTCATGCAAGGACCACCATGCTTCTTCCCACACTTAGGGTATACATCTATAGAACCCACTTAACCTCCCCCTTGAGGTCTAGGAACATTGATAGCAAATCCCCGGTTGACATGAGGGTTTCCTCGGCCTTGATGGAATCTAGCACCCTTAGGGAACCTATTCTCCAATCGGGCCCTCTTGGCCTCGTGCCCCCTTCTCTTCCTCAATTTCTCCTCCTCCATTTGCTCGGCATAAGTCATCAATCGAGACAACTCCATATCTTCAATGAGCATAGCGGACCGACACTCCTCACTAACCAAGTCGGATACACCCATTACAAATTTGTTCATCCTTGACCTAGAGTCGGCCACCAAGTGAGTTGCATACCTGGAGAGTTGGACAAATTTGAAAGCATACTCCCTTACACTCATAGCTCCTTGCTTCAAGTTCATGAACTCCACCAACTTTGCCTCCCTAAGCTCAAGAGGGAAGAACCTATTAAGGAAAGCAAGTTTAAACTCCTCCCACAACACCACATAGCCATTACCTTTCTCACCCTTCCATTGATCAAACCAAATTTGAGCAACCCCCGTGAGTTGGTAGGCCGCCAACTCCGCCTTCTCACAAGCACCAACATCTATAATGGTCAAGATTTTGCATACCTCTTCGATAAACTCTTGCGGGTCCTCATCCACCTTTGAACCATGGAAGACCGGAGGGTTCATCCTCATGAAATCTCTCACCCTTTCCCCCGGGGTGGTAGCTCGAGGAGCTTGGGCTCCTTGTTGCACTTGGTTAGCTACGACTTGTGCAAGCATGGTGAGTGCATCACAGAGCTCACCATTGGTGGGTGGCTCTTCTGGTGATCGGGCCCGTCTTCCCCTCATGTTTGGCATGATGATCTAGCAATCCAAAGAACAAGTGTTAAGGAGGAATCACCTTATTACACTCTAAGCAGGACATAGAACATGAAGAAGGGAAACCTTTCCTAAAATGTTTTGTAGCCTCCCATTCATAGTCATGGTGCGCTTCACAACCATGATTAGGACTCTACTCAATGTGGTGTGTTGGACTTCGAGGATTTAACAACCTAGTGCTCTGATACCAACCTTGTCGCGACCCAAGCGTAGGGCCTAGACGTGACATAGCGAATGAGGAACCCGAAGGAACCCCAAACAAGCCTCTCAAACTTGTCATCACACTTCATCGGTCGCAGAAGTACATTCAACATTAAATAACGGGAATTAGGGACTAAGGGCAAACCATTTCAAAATAACATCACAGAATAAGAGTCAAGCTCATTTACAAAATACTTGTCCAACGCACACCTCTACATACATAGATAGGGACAGGGGCCATGACATACTACCGGCTCCCCTCATAGTCAAAATACAATTGCAAGCTAAAGTCTCAAAAAATAGGAGTAGGAAACATAACATGGCCCTCGAATCATTGAGGACTCACCAACAAACTCGGATAAGCACCGTACTAGCCACGTGGATGGAGAGAAGGATCAAGAGTAGCTCCGGTCCCAACATGGTGACATCATGTAGGCAAAATATGCGTTAGTACTTTGGAATGTACTAAGTATGCGGGTTGCAATACAACAATAGACAAGGACACAATCGAAATATAAGAGATAGTTCTATAGGCATAATGAATAACAATATGAGGATGCATGATCAAGTGACGTCAAAACATGTTTAAGTAAATCTATACTAATAGTAGATATCATATGTGTGTGCATAATCCAACCAATCTATAACCCCAACTTAGGATGAGGGATGCCGTTCACACCCGGACACCCTGGTGGCAAGGTATAAACCCCTCACATGGTTGATGTTGGTCACACCCCAAGCATCCTAGGTGGTGAGGTATAAACCCCTCACATGGTTGATGTTGGTCACACCCCAAGCATCCTAGGTGGTGAGGTATAAACCCCTCACATGGTTGATGTTGGTCACACCCCAAGAATCCTAGGTGGTGAGGTATAAACCCCTCACATGGTTGATGTTGGTCACACCCCAAGCATCCTAGGTGGTGAGGTATAAACCCCTCACATGGTTGTCCGGTTCTTTTCCCCCGGACCGGGCATGGTCATGCAACACTTTATATAGGAAATTCACATTAGGATCTAATGCAATCTCATGTATGGAATGAACATATACACAAGCTTAGTTTGTCATCAACACATTTCTGGAATGTCATACATCTCATAACTCAAGCTTTAAAGCATCAATTCCTCAATTCTCCATAATTCGATATTTTGTCAAACACCTTGAAGGCATGTAATGGGGTCAAAGAGCATGGAAAATAGGGTAGTAATTATGCAGCAAAACCAGTAAACAACCTGCAACAACGCCTTTTAACACCGACAAGACCACATGAAAAATCTCCACATCAATTCTAAGTTTAGATTCAAGTTCTAGAGTCACAACATGCTCAAAACAATCACTTTTCATGCTAGAATTCACTATGCAGGAAATTTATACAAGGAATAAGACTAATTTATTAAACTCAACTTAAACCATGAATTAGTGAGTAGAATAGAGTCTAGGCACTATGGGTGGAAGGACCCATGAGTTCAACACCACATACCTTGAGTTTTTATGAAGGTCTTGAGAGTGTTTTCAACGGAAGCTTGGAACTTGGAGCAAAAATCTCTTCAATCTTGAGGAAGGTTTTGGATTAGGGTTCTTGAGAGAAAATGTGTCTAAGTATGGGAGAGGTATTTTGGGAAATGTTTTAGAGATAGGAATTGAATTAATGCTATATAGGAAATAAAATATGCTCTTGGAAAAACGGGTCCAGCACTTGGGAAAAAAAATGAGGCGTATGAACAGTAAATTCGCTCTCTGAAAATTGCATTTCCTGCACGGACAGATTTTACGAAAATGGGCATAACTTCTTCGTCCGAACTCCGAATGAGGTGAAACGAAGTGCGTTAGGTAGCTAACTCAAAGGGCTTTCCATGTATATGTTATGGACCACCCAATTATTTGTGTGCTACGAGATATGACCCTCCAAAGTAGACCCTTGAAAAAAGCTTCACTTGGAAATTTCGAATTTTGATATGGTTGCTCTAAAATTTGGGTTAGACCCATTTCCCAGTCAATTTGACCCCCTAAACAAGAATATGAAGTCGGATTTTTGAAAAATGAAATGGAGTTTTAGATATAGCTAAAACACGTTTTCGATAACTTCCGAAGCACATTTTTAGAAACTTTTTGGGTCGTTCAATTATGACTCACTTTCACTTTAGCATGCTCAAAGACCAACATTTTCATTAATTAACCCAGTAGGACTCATTCATTCATTATCATTACTAGTACACACCAAGATCTCCCCTAAATGTCTACTTGTGCAATGTCTATATGATGTCCCATTCCACCACCTATCCTAAGTAGTACACCCTTAAGAGACCTTAGTTCACTCATTCATTAATGTGGGGGAAGAGCCTTAACTGACATAGACCATGGAGTTTGACATGGAATCCTGGTAGTAACCCTTACCGGATGAGGGATCCCCACTTGCCTAAGGTAGGGTCATTCTTTTAGCCTTTATGTGATAGAGACCACTAGTTAGTCCAATGTGGGCACATAGTTAAAGGATAGAAGGATTGCTTCTAAGTACTCACATCTCCACTAATGAAGGGGCACCCATCTTAAGGGTTGCTACTAAATACTCTCATCTAAACTCACGGAGGAGTATCCACCCATCTTCATATCCTCTCGGTGCAAGACATTACTCCCCCACGGAGTTTGGACATTCATTCATTTAGAGATAAGGATTGTTACTAAATACTATCATCTCAACTCACGAAGGAGTACCCATCCTGGCCCAACATTCATTCATTTAGGGATAAGGATTGCTACTAAGTACTCTCATCTCAATTCACGAAGGAGTACCCATCCTGGCCCAACATTCATTCATTTAGGGATAAGGATTACTACTAAGTACTCTTATCTCAACTCACGAAAGAGTACCCATACTGACCCCCATTCATTCATTAAGATTGCTCTTGGATTCAAAGATGAGAAAACATTTCATCTAGCAACCCTATTCATTTAAATGAGTACTTTATGAGACTGTCCTTACAATAGACCCAATTTTCATTCCTAGCAGTAGCTCCCATTCTTTCCATTCATTCTTCACTAGGTGTGAGAGTAGCTAAACATAGTCTACCCTAACCTCACCTTCATTATAAGTCATTCAAAGAAGACAACAACCAAGCATAACACATGAAGTCTCTACACAAGGTCACCTTTCATACTCTTAGTCCATACACAAATTCACATCATATCACATTACCTTCACATAATCAACATTACTCAAAACAACAATCATCCAAATTTGCCTAGAAGGCCATGATCACAACATGCTTATAAAGTAAACACCACCCCACTTTTAAAGGGATCAATCCCAACAATTCTAACATCTACAACATATATATATATATATATATATATATATATATATATATATATATATATATAATACTAGAATCAATAATCTATTCACAACTTCATCATATTCATCATAAACCTTAGGTCACAATTGCCCAATCAAGGCCAACATCCAATATTACACAATTGACCATCAATTCCTCATAATTCAATGTAGAACAATACATAAATCAAAAGCCCATAACAATCTACACATTAATATCACATTATTAGCTCATAATCAATAGACCCACTTTAGACCCAAATTATAGGATTTCAAGTTGTGCAACGGGTCATGGAGTTTTTGATCTTAAAACCATCAATACTAACATAAATCATCATTTGAAATACTTTCATGTAAGAACCCAAGCTTAGAATTGAAATTGGAGTTTTTAGTGTTGTTGGAAAACATTGAAATCACTTTGATTTGGCTTTTTGATTGATAGGAGAATCAAAGATAAAATCCCTATTTCTTTGTGATTAATTTCCTTAGGACTTTGAAGAAGAAATCAGTAGGAACCCATCCCCTAGCTTGATGCTTCATCAATGTCTTCCATGGAGTTCTAGAGAGAATTTATTTGAGAGGGAAGGTTCAATTTGGATAATGAGGTCTAATTGTAGGATTTGGGGTTTAACCAACTTAAAATACCTTAAAATAGGTATAATAACCATTCATAATAATTTCCCAAAGTACCCAAACCACCCCTCACTTAGTTGGACCTTTCAAACAAGTCAAACTTACATTTTATTTTCACAGATTTTGTCGGAAAACAAGTCCGCGACGTGGGGGTGTTCCCACAAGTTTCTGGAAATTAAATTTTGAGATAGTAGAGTCCGCGACAGGGACCACAAATTTGACCTATGGTGGAGCTAGTGCGCGACGCGGACCAAAAATTTGGCCTATGGTGGAGCTAGTCCGCAATGCGGACATGCTTCCTCCATGAGCATTTTCAAGCTGCCTTGGCAGCTTGTTTGGCCAAGGGTTGGGATCCTCCTCGAAAACCCTTAAGGTGGTCTCGGGGAGTCGCACCTAACGTTTTGACCCTAAAAACATTTATTAAGACACTAGAGTCACCTCCACTGATTTTAGACTCCAAACAACAAATAAAAACATGAACAACATGTTAGATCACACCAACACGTAAAAGTCTAGTTTCCGAATGTCTTGGTCGTCCCTTGATGCTTGACTTCCAAACTCTTTAAAATTGACTAAAAAGGCTATTCTTCATTATTTTAACAAGTTATTAATCAATAAAACCCATGTGAGGCTCTATTTTATCCTACTTCATTTTGAGGGTTGTTACAAACTACCTTCTCCAACTAAAAGCATGCTTAACACAACATCATGGAGCTAATATGCAATTACTCTTATAAGCATACCACATCATGTTCATTAACTCATCTCATGAAGTCAAATAGTCAACTCATACTAGACGCACAACATCATGAAGAGAGTTAATCATTAAAAAAAACTCATTTTCTTACTAAACATGAATTCTCAAGAACATGCATAACATAAGGAAATCATGGAAAAGATAATATAACACACATCACTTCCAAAACACTAGAACACAAGAGGAACTATTTACCTAAAGGTTGAATAGGAGTAGAAGTAACAATATGAGGATATCGGGACTTCATATCGGCCTTGGCCTCCCAAGTAGCACGCTCAACTAAATGATTTCTCCACAAAACCTGAACAAAAGCTATTTCCTTGTTTCTCAATCTCTTAACTTGTTGGTCGAGGATATCAATTGGAACCTCTTTATAGGAAAGGCTCTCATCAACTCCTAACCCTTCTAAGCGAATAATAAATGTCGGATCTCTAATGCAGTTCTTTATCATAGAAACATGGAATACTAGAAGAACCAGGGCTAACTCGTTTGGCAAATCCAACTCATAGGCAACCATACTAGTTCGTTGAAAAATTTGATATGGGCCTACATACCGGGGACTAAGTTTCCCTTTCTTGCAAAATCTCATCACACCCTTCATGGGTGAGATTTTCAAATAGACCCAATCACTAACTTCAAATTCTAGATCCCTTCTTCTTACATCGACATAAAACTTTTGTCTAATGAGATGAACCTTCTCAATAGCTTTATAAACCAATTCGGGACCAATAAGAGCAATTTCTCCTACCTCAAACCAACCAACTCGAGATCCACATTTCCTACCATAGAAGTCTTCAAAAGGAGAAATACCAAAACTTGAGTGGTAACTATTATTGTACGAAAACTCTATTAATGGCAAGTCGTAATCCCAACTACCCTTGAAATCTATAACACATGCCCTTAACATATCCTCAAATGTTTGGCTGATATGCTCCGCTTGCCCATCGTTTTGGGGATGAAAAGCCGTGCTAAGCTTAACCTTAGTACTAGGCCCTTTTTGTAATGATTTCCAAAAATGTGAAGTAAATTGAGTACCCCTATCCAAAATAATAGATAAAAGAACCCCATACAACTTCACTATCTCACTTATATATAACTTGGCATCATATTCTGCCGAATGAGCCACCTTGACAGGAATGAAGTGGGTTGATTTTGTCATCCTATCTATAATGACCCAAATTGAATAATGTTGCCTTCGAGTAGGAGGAAAACCCATAATAAAATTCATATTCACCTCTTCCCACTTCCAAGTGGGAATTAGTATTTCTTGCTAAAAGCCTCCTCGCCTTTGAAGCTCAACCTTAACTTGTTGATAATTAGGACATTTCAGTACAAATCCCAAATATCCCTCTTCGTACCAATCCACCAATAGACTTTCCGTAGGTAACGGTACATCTTAGTGGCTCCCAGATAAATAGACTATTGATAACGATGAGCTTTTTCTAAAATTTTCTCCCTTAAACCATCAACATCCGGAATTCATAAATGACCTTGGTACCTAAGTACCCAATCTCCCTCTTGGGAGAAAGCCTCAACGGAGTTCTAGATTATCGACTCCTTTAACTCTACTAATATAGGATTAAAGTCTTGCTTAGACTTTACATCCATTACAAAGGATGATTCAGAAGCATTATGGACCATGACACCACCACTACAACATTTTATGTCTACAACCACTCTAGAAAAGTGTGGCCTAAACTATGAAAAAGTGTGGCCTTTGATAAAAGGCCACACTTTTTGACTTTATGCCACACTTTTCCAGAGGTGGTCGATAGAAGAGTAACCTTAGAGTTTAGGAGACACATTTCAAGTGTTTCCTTATCAGCTACACTTAAAAGCGTAGCCTAAAAGGCAAAAAGGACATGCTTTGCAGCTACGGTTAAAATTGTTGCATTATCAGCTACACTTTCAAGCTTAGCCTAAAAGGCAAAGAGGTAACGCTTTGCATCTACTCTTAAAAGTGTTGCCTTATCAGCTACACTTTCAAGTGTGGCCTTTTTTTCCATATTGCCCATGATTTTAAAGTGTTGCCTTTTCTATCTTTTGTATGACAACACTTTAAAGTGTAGTCCTTGCCTATGTGCATGATATACCATGATTTTACGTATATTTAATACATTTCATTTACGAATTGTGTGTGTCTAGAGCCATTTTTTATTAGTATTAATGTGTCTTTATCATGTTTATAGGAAATAAGTTCAGACGTGGAAGTGGAGAGACACATCTTAAGAATTGTGTAGAAAAGGGCATCTACGATAGTGACCTACGGACCTTAGGTCTAGTCATGTTCTATAGGTGTTAGGCATAGATTGACAGGCAAGAGTTGAAGGAAAATCAGGGAATTCTTGACCAAGTGTGGAACCACGGTTACAAATGACGGACCGTAGGTCAACCTATGGGCCGTCCTACTATTCCGTCAAATGATTCAAAGAAGGGGGTTCCAGTACCTTATTTCCAAAATATAGGTATGGATCTACAGAGGAGGATCCACAGACCGTGAATCGAACCACGGTCTATCATGCTGATCTATTGCTTGTTACTGAGTGGTAGACATTTTGAACTTTGGAAAATTGCCTAAGTCCCAAACCACGGAAGGGACCAACGGACGGTAGGTCAATCCATGGTTCGTAGGTCAGTGTCGTAAAATAGAACGTGTCCAGAAAGTTGATTTCTTTATTTAGTTTCCTTTTTAGTTAGGACATGTTTTCTATATATAGGGCATGTAATCACATTTTTTTTAGGTTGAACACTATTATTCTAGTTCTAGTTTTTGGCATTGGAGATTAACTTGCAACTCTAGCAATTCCTGATTTCCTATGTTTGTTTTGATGATTTTAACTTTGAAATTCAAGTTGGGTTTTTGGATTTCTTCTTCACATTATGTAAGTTCATGAATTCCTCTTCTACAAATATGAATTGTATCCTTGCTACTAAAGGTAACTAAATCCACAACTAGGGTTGTGGGAACAATGAGTGATTAACAAAGTATGAATAGTAACTAAGTAATTCTTGAATAGTTTTATTGCATGTATTGATAATTCATTCATTTAGAAATCTTTTTAGGGGTTGCAACTGTTAAAACTCACCTTATTGCTACTTGCCGGACCAAGGAGGTAGTTAATAATAAAAGAATTATCAACATAGATTTTGTGTGATACTATCTAATAGTCTAATGTTAATTGGTGCGAGGGTGAAAACTAAGTCATACATTGACGTGATGCCTAATATAAGGTAAAGGTAAGGGTTAGTAAATTATACACATGTAGCCAGACCAAGGTGCGGGGTGAAATTCCCTATTTGCCAGACCAAGGATTTAGAGATACATAACTTTTCTTTGCATGTAATACACTAGGAAAGGATTACTATTACTAGGATTACCGCGTTATGAGCTTATGGGGAACACGTACACCCTAGTTTCTCACTCTCATTGATAACAACGAAGTTTGAATCTTTTTCACTTGTAACCTAACTACAATCAAGTATTTGTTTCACAACCTCCACTTCCCTTTACTTACTTATTTCAGAAATACGTTGAATAACCAAACATAATCGTAAGTTAAGTTTAAGTCTAAACCATATTCCTCTTGGGATCGAACCCAACCTCCAAGTAGGGTTCTTTAATAGATAACGATCGCTTATACTTCTTTAGGGAGGTGTAATTTGAGCGTATCAAATTTTGGCGCCACTGTCGGGGAATACGGCTTTTAGATTAAGTTTAACTACATTATTGAACTTTAGTCAATTATTTCCTAAATTTACTTTTTCTCTTTTATTGTTTCTACCAGGCTCCTACTCTAGTGTATTCCAAGTACACAGAGTCAAGGTGAACCACTGACTCCTTACGACCCATAATTGAACAAAACTTTGTGAAGGATGAATAATCAAGGGGTCCCATCCAATCCTATCGGAGGAAATCTTGGTGATGGAGTTGGGTTGTAGCCTCCTATGGTTGATAATGACAATGCTGAAAATCAAGGTGGTAAACTATTGGGAGATGCATTGAGGGTACAAAATCCACTAGAACCAAGGCTGCGTGATAACTATAGGGTTGACTTCAATTTCGCTGAATTTGAAGGACCTATTCTTCTTCCTCCTCTACCTCTAGGGCATACATTCGTGGTGACGAGTAGTGTGATTCATATGCTTACAGCAAGGGGTTTGTTCTCTAGTATGGCATCAGAGGATCCACATGAATACATGGCCAAGTTGAGGAGTATTTGCAAGAGTTGCATGGGTCGACCGAATTTAGACATGGATGTCATTTGGTTGAGAGTCTTCCCTCTATCCTTGATCGGAGATGCTGTTGTATGGTTTACTGAGCTTCTTTATAACTCAATTCACACATGGGATCAATTGAGTAAAGTGTTCATGGCAAAATACTTCCCAGTGTCAAAGAAGCTAAACCAAAAAGATAAACTCAACAACTTTGTCGCACTACCTGGAGAGTCTGTGAGTAGTTCGTAGGACAAGTTCACTGCTTTCATAAGAAGTGTTCCAACCCACAGTGTTGATGATGAGTCACTGAAGGAATATTTCTACAGTGGCCAGGATGATAATGGTAAGGTTGTGCTTGATACATTCACAGGAGGATCATATGGTGAGTGTACTTCCGAGAAGATCGCTAAGAAACTGTAGAAGATTTTCCGAAAAAATAAAGCATAGAGAACTCAAAAGTCAGACATTGGATGAAGCACTTTTGTAGTTCAATCTGCACCTAGTTAATCTGTAGATGACATTCGTGAGGAGATAGGTCAGAAGAGGATAGAACTTGGGTTGAAGCATGTGAGCAGAGGTATCAAAAAGATAAATACGGTGAATTATTTGACTAAAAATTCCCCACTAGTTGAGGAGTGCTACTATGAAGAGGATACTTATATAGTGAATGGTCCGATAGGGGGTTTCTGAGACAAAACCTAAGGTTCCAATTCGTATAATAGCACCGAGGTCAAGGAAACCAAGGTCAAAACTATGGCAACTACAATTGAGAGGGTCATTATGTTCGGGATGGGAACTACAGTTGCGACAACAGCTACAACCGGAGCAACTATGGCTATAGAAACGATAAGGTTGGACCTTATGTTCCTCCTCAAAATTAGGAATCTAGTAATAGGGAAGTTGGGGGTAGCATGTCATGGATTGAGGATATAATGCAAAAGATGATGAAGAGGTTTGATTCGACTAATGAGAATGTGAAGGAGATGCGAAACAAGTTGTCCAGAATCGGTCAAAAAGTTGATGCACATGCAGTGTCGATCAAGCAACCTGAGAAGCAGATAGATTAGTTGTCCACTACAGTCAATCCATATCAGCCTGGCACACTTCCTAGCAACACAATCCAAAATTCAAAGAATGATAGGCATTGTATGGTAGTCACTACTCGAGGGGGTAAGCAAACCATTGATCCACCCATGTCATCTGAGGTTGAAGTTGAGGTTACAAAATAAAATGATGAGATCAAGGTTACTAGAGAGTTCGAGAATGCTATAGAGAAGGAAGTGGAGATAACCCAGAAATTTGTTCACTTGCTTAGACCTCTACCTTCATTGCCACAAAGGTTAGTGAAGAAGATTGACGATGGGAAATACAACTTTCCATCAATGTTCCGTTGATAGAAGCCTTGGAGCAAATGCCTGGGTATCTGAAGTTTATGAAAGATTTGGTGACTAAGAAGCGGGCCGTGAGTTTTAAAGATGATGATAGGTTGCAACATTGTAGTGCTATTTCTACAAGGTCCCTTGTGAAGAAAAAAGAGGATCCTAGTTCCTTTAATATTCCATGTACCAATGGGTTGTTCCATTTTTCTAAGGCGCTATATGATTTGGGTGCTAGTATTAATCTGATGCCATTGTCCATTTAAAAGAAGTTGGGTTTGGGAGATCCAAAACCAACTGAGATGCGATTGCTCATGGCCGACAGAATTGTGAAGAAGCCGATTAGTGTGCTCCAAGATATACTAGTGAAAGTTGAGTCTTTTATCTTTCTGATGGATTTTGTGAAACTTGATTGTGAGGTCGACTTTGACGTTCCCATCATCCTTGGGAGACTATTCCTTGTCACTGGGCGCGCCTTAGTCGATATAGAGAAAGGGCACATGAAGTTCCAATTGAATAATAAAGAGTTAACTTTCAACATTTGCAGGTCCATGAAGCAGAGTAGTGAGCTCAAGTCGGTATCAGTGGTTAAACATATTGTAGAGAGTGGTTCTGAGTTGCCTGTTAAAGTTAAATTGGGTGTTGATGTACTAGCAGCGGTAATGATGAATTTTGAGGGTGATGGTATTGAAGACCATGATGAATTAGTCGTCGCGCTTGATAGGTTTGAATTCTGTTCAAAACCAAAGAGATTGGAGTTAGACATGAAGAATCACGACTCTCCACCCACAATATCATCTATTGAAGAGGCTCCGAAATTGGAGCTTAAGGCTCTACCATCACATTTGAGGTTCTTTAGGAGAGATAGTACTTTACCAGTTATCATTGCGGTAGATTTGAATGTGACACAAGTTGAGGCATTGGTTTCTATGTTTAAGAAGTTTAAGCGGGCTATTGGGTTGACTATTGCGGACATTATTAGGATCCCTACTGGCATTTGTTCTCATAAAATCCAATTCATGCTGGATCACAAGCCTAGTAATGAGCACCAGAGAAGACTAAATTCGTTTATGCAAGACGTAGTGAAAAAGGAAATCATCAAGTGGTTGGATGCTAGAGTTATTTATTCCATTGCAGATAGTAGTTGGGTTTGTCCTATTCGGTGTGTGCCCAAGAACGGTGGGATGACTGTATTTCCAAATGTGAAAATTGATCTTGTTTCGATGCGGCTCGTGACTGGATAGAGAGTCTGCATGGACTACTGGAAATTAAATTCTTGGATAGAAAAGGACCACTTTCCTATACCGTTCACGGATCAGATGTTGGACCGACTTGTGGGTAAGGGTTGGTATTGTTTTGCTGATGGTTATTCTATCTACAATCAAATTTCTATAGCTCTGGAAGACCAAGAGAAGACCACCTTCACTTGCCCTTATTGGACTTTCACATTCAAACAAATGCCATTCGGGTTGTGTAATGCTTCAACGACCTTCCAACGTTGTATGATATCGATATTTTTTGATATGGTGGAGGACACTATTAAGGTATTTATGGATGCTTTCCCTTTTGTACGTGACTCTTTTGATCGTTGTTTAGACCATTTGGCCAAAGTATTGAAATGATGTGAAGAGTGCAATGTTATGCTCAATTGGCAAAAAGGCCACTTCATGGTGAAAAAGGGGATAGTTTTGGGTCATTGGATTTCTGAGAAGGGTATTGAGGTTGATAGAGCGAAGGTCGAGGTAATAGAAAAGCTTTAACCACCTATATCTGTTAAAGGTTTTAGAAGTTTTCTTGGGCATGCAGTTTTCTATAGGAGGTTCATCAAGGATTTCTCCAAAATTGCACATCCATTGTGCAAATTTCTCTAAAAGGAGTGTAGGTTTGAGTTTGATGATGTTTCTGTGAGAGCACTTTGGAAGTTTAAGGAAAAGCTAGTTTCCGCACCTATTATTATTTCACCGGATTATGGGCAACCGTTTGAGGTAATGTGTGATGTGAGTGGAGTGATGCTTGGTGAGGTATTGGGACATAGGCGAGAGAAGGTTCTTCATCCTATTTACTATGCTAGTAAATCTCTAAATGTGGCTCAAAAAGACTATACAGTGACTGAATAGGAGCTTCTTGCGGTGGTTTTTGCATTCGAGAAATTTTGATCCTACCTGTTTGGTACTAAGGTCATAGTGCATACTGGCCATTCTGCATTGATGTATTTAATGGATAAGAAAGAGGCAAAACCGAGGTTGATTAGATGGGTGTTGTTGCTGCAAGAGTTAGACTTCGTGCTGAAAGATAGAAAATGAGGTTGTCGATCACTTGTCCAGATTGGAGGAAGAATCTATGATCAAGCTAGGTGATAGGGCTAAAATTAATGATTCCTTTCCTGATGAACATGTGTTAACTTCTTCTCATGATCTGATTCCTTGGTTCGCAGACTTTACTAACTACTTGTCGGAGTGGAGTTATATGACACTCGATTCCATGTGGCTCACATGGTCTATGTCAGTTATTGCTATTCTCCCTATGTAATATGATAATGAATATGATTTGAACTATACTTGTGATGTCTTGATAAGTTTACTTAGTAGGAGTGGAAGTATGGAACTTCACTTTTATATTGCACAAGTAAGCTTTGAAAGGGATTGTGGGTTGGTTCATTATGATATGGTAGGACAAGAAGGTATGATATATGTTGATGGGATTGTTGTTATGGTAAGACTCTCCTTATGTATAAGTAATGAGTATGATTATTCCATATGTATGATTATGGATTATGATGAGGTCTAAAGTTGATATGTGTCACCAAGGTAAATTCTAAATAGATACTTAGTGTAGTTTGTATTATGGGATGCGAACTATACATTGCACTAGTATGCTTTTAGGGTTGCTAAGGTGATGTTTCCATTTTGTTATAAAGGTTTATGTGAATGTGATATCGTATTTGTGTTTTAGATTGTAAATACATGTTACTTACCATACATTGCACAAGTGTGTTTTAGAGGTGCTTATGTGATGATTACTTTATAATGAGTTGGTCTTGGTATTTAACCGGGTATTCTTGTATAATTGGAGGCTTTGTATTGTGAAGATTGGGGTGTGTATTATATTGATATTGGAAACTATGCATGTTGTTATAATGATATCTCTCAGGTTATAATGAAATGTATGTGAGTTGCCTTATTGGTTGCATTCTCAAACTATTTCGAAGATGATGTTCAAATATGGCATAAAGCATGATTTCCAATGAAATGTCCATGTTCATGTATGCTTTAATGGTTTTATGCATAGCTACCATACTTGGTACATTTTCGTGCTAACCCATATTTCTATGTTTTCTACAACTGTAGGGGGTTGGTTCATGAAGATGGGATCTATTCGTTCAAGCTTGGGAATAAGTGATCCTCCAAGCTAGTTGATGAGTCCTC
This sequence comes from Solanum commersonii, assembly GCA_029007595.1. Lineage (NCBI taxonomy): Eukaryota > Viridiplantae > Streptophyta > Magnoliopsida > Solanales > Solanaceae > Solanum > Solanum commersonii. The sequence continues at coordinate 9,836,936 of JAJTWQ010000006.1, forward strand.
AAGTTTGGGGACAAACATCTTACTTAGTAGATGTCTTAGTAGTTTCTTTATAGTTTCATTTTACAACTATGTAAGGGTTGAATCCCTATATTTCTAAGTATTCTACTGTATTAGATGGCTAATGAGACAGTATTTAGACTCTTTTTGACTTTATAGAAATGAATTAGATTGTTAAAGAAAAAGTTTTAATTTTCTGCTTTTATTTTATGAAATATGCAATCATGTACGCTAAGGGCTTGTATGAGACTCCTTCGGGGTCAAGAACGCCATGTCATGTCTAGGGGGCAGTCTTGGGTCATGACAAAAACTCTGAATATGGCTCAAAAAAACTATACGATGACTGAACAAGAACTTCTTCCTGTGGTGTTCACATTCGAGAAATTTTGATTCTTGGTTGGTACTATGGTCATAGTGCATACTGACCATTCTAAATTGAGGTATCTGATGGCTAAAAAGGATGAAAAACCTAGGTTGATCAAATGGTTATTGTTACTGTAAGAGTTCGATTTTGAGGTGAAGGATAGAAAGGGGACAGAAAATCTGGTTTTCCACCATTTTTCCAGATAAGAAGAGGAAGCTATGCTATACCTAGGAGATGAGGCTGAAATTAAAGATGAATTCCCAGATGAACATATATTGGCTGCTTCTTATGATTTTATTCCTTGGTTCGCAGATTTTGCTAACTACTTGGCAAGTTATTTGGTTCCATCGGATTTGTCATTCCACCGAAGAAAAAAGTTTATGCATGAAGTGAAGAAGTTCTTTTGGGATGAGCCTTACTTGTTTTGTATTTGTACTGATGTAATTGTTCGTCATTGTGCGCTTGAGGTATAGTTGATGAGTATACTAGAAGTATGTCATTCATAGCTTGTTTGTGTGCATCATAGTGGTATTTGGACTGCTCATAAAATCTTGCAGTGAGGGTATTACTGGCCTACCATCCACCAAGATGCTTATGATTTTGTCAAGTCATATGATTGTTGCCAAAGAGAACGAGGAATCTCAAAGAGGCAAGAGCTACCTATGAATTCGATATTGGTGATTGGGTTACTTGATGTTTGGGGCCTTGATTTTATGTGTCCGTTTGTGAGTTCACATGGGATGAAGTATATTTTTGTTTCGGTTGAATATATATCAAAATGGGTGGAAGTAATTGTGCTTTCAAACAATGAGGGAAAGAGTGTCACAACATTCCCAAAATAAGAGTATCTTCTCCAAATTTGGTGCACCTAAGGCGATTATCAGTGATGGAGGTTCTCACTTTTGTAATAAGCTGTTCAAGGTGTTACTAGAGAAATATGGAGTTCGTCACAATGTAGCCATTCCTTACCCTGTGCAGTCTAGTGGCTAAGTTGAGTTGTCGAATAGAGAGATAAAAAAAATGCTTCCAAAGACTATAAATGCCAGCAGAACTGATTGGTCAAGAAGGCTTGATGATGCTCTATGGGCCTACCGCACCACATTCAAGACTCCTATAGGTATGTCCCCCCACCAAATTGTATATGGGAAGTCATGTCATTTGCCTCTAGAGCTAGAATATAGCGTAATGCTAGCGCAAAAGAAGTTTAATTTGGATTGGGGCACCGCATTGAGCCAAAGGCTAATGGATATGAATGAGCTTGATGAGTTTCTCCTAAAAGCATATGAAAGTTCAGCCTTGTATAAAGAGAAAATGAAGAAATATCATGATCAAAATATTCAAAAGGGTGAATTTGTTGCGGTTGATCTGGTGGTTTTATTCAACTCAATGTTGCGCTTGTTTCCTAGATAGCTCAAGTCCAAGTGGACCGGGCCATTCACAGTCACTCAATTATTTCCACTTAGAGTGGTTGAGCTCTAGAACAAAGAGGGAACAATGTTCAAAGTGAACGGGCAGAGGATCAAGGTCTATTTGGGGAAATCGGAGAGTGTGCAAAAAGCGATTGAGGACTATTATCGTGATGAAGTCTAAGTAATCAAGTGATTTGCGTCGTACCGCGACATTAAATCAAGCACTACTTTGGAGGCAACCCAAGATGTAAAATCTAGCAAACTATAGGTTTTTCTTTTCGATATAGGAGTTTTCTTCTTCTATTTTGATTTTTGTAGCTCTTTAGATAGGTGTTTTATTTTTTGTATTAGTGTTGTCTAGATATAGAATATGGTCTGTGTCTAAAAAGTGTCCAGAAAATATAAAAAAAAAGTCCTAACGATTTCTACGTGTGCAGGGACGAAAGGCAAAATGTATAGAAAATAATTGTATAGTGGTCTCGGATCCCATCGATGGTCCGTTGGTCCATCCACGGACCGTGAATGTCGTCTATAGATCCTAGGTATGTTCTCAACTTTTTCTAAGTGCCAGAGTGACCTTCGGTCCGTTGGTCAACCCAAGGACCGTTAATGGGGTCTCGTGGGTCCAACTTAGGGTTTTGGTCGACCTGACCCGAACCCCTTTCTTATAAAACCTTTCATATTTTTAAAAATAGTCCCACTCCCACACTTCGCTCTTAACTATTTTTAAACCTTCCATATCCCTAAAATCACTGCTTATATACCCCATATCACTCCCCAAAATCATTTCACAAATCCCATAACTCATTTCTTCTCTCCCAAATCGATCCCCACTTCCATTCTTTTTCCCCTACAATTCCACATATAGGGTTTGGTGTCAAAAGGCTAGCAAAGGGTCACCGATTTTATTGCAACACACCCTCATCATAGGTGCTTGATGAGTTCGAGATGTGGACTCATTTAGGGTTTCATTTACAATGATTCAGTTTCCTCAAATACTTATTTTGTGACAATAACTAATAAAAAACACTTGATTTCCAGGTAAATGGATTGAGGAACAATGCAAGGACACTAATTTGAAAAAAGGAACGAAGCGAACTAAAAGAATGAACGAAAGACAGCCTGGTGATTGCCAAGTCCACTTGGCGAGTCGCCGAATGGCTATCTGACCGCCTAAAGTTCCAGTGTGCCAAGACATGAATGAGAAAACAAAGTTGGTGAGAGAAATGAGTGGTTAACGAGTGGTTCCGCAATGCAGTGTTGGATCGCCCAAAGTTAAAATTGAATCTAATTTCGTTACAATGCACCATCTAGACATAGAAGTATTGAAAATGGGACTTAGCCCTTACATCAATCAGAGGTCTTGAAATTAGGAAGTACAACAATGTCTCTCAACATAAACAAAGAACTAAACATAGAAGCTAGATCATAGGGTCTTGTCCTCAGACATGAGGACTCACCAACTTGGGGAAGCAACTCCAAGTGTCTTGAGAAGTAAGCTTGAATCCTCAACGGCCCGAACCTAAATGTTTGGGAAAAGGGAGAAAATATGGGGTAGTACAACACACGTACTAAGTATGGCTACTATGCATAAAAACCATTGAAACATGCATAAAAGGACATTTTATTCAAAACATGCTTTTTGCCAAGTAAATCCAATATGCACACAATTAAGTATCATAGTCCAAACCAACATAATATCATCTCAACATGTAGACAGCCCAAGCAATACTAGTGCAATGCAAAGAATAGAACCCCATAACCCTATTCAAAGCGAAGTATCACATTAAGAAACCTACTTTATGCATACATTCATAAGATCATATATCATCATAACTTACCATATTCATAATGATCATACATAACATAGCTTCAACATACATGAGTCATAATAATCAAAATCATAAAAGAACACTACTACAACCATCTCTTAGGATCCCACAAGTGCAATGTGCAAGAGAAGTTTCATACCCTCCCTTACACTATGTAGAAACCCTTAAGAAAGCCCTAGTAAGAGTTCACACCTTTCATACCTTCATTTACTTTTACATTAGGGAAATATTGCTTCAACCAACATTTGACCGCATTGGATGTCGGAAGGATTTAAAGGTCTAGGCCAAATTTTGACCACATTGGTTTTATTTGGATCAACATCTATACCCTCACTAGAAATAATGTGACAAAGGAAAGAAACCAATCTTAGGCAAAACTCGCAGTTGCTAAACTTAGTATAGAATTGGTGATCTTTGAAGGCTTGCAATACTATCCTCAAATGATTAATGTGATCATCCTCACTTTTAGAGTATATCAAGATGTCATCAATAAAGACAATAACAAATGAGTCTAGAAAATTTCTAAACATACAATTCATAAGGTCCATGAAAGCCGTCGGGCATTTGTAAGACCAAAGGAAATCTCTAAGAACTCAAAATGACCATATCTTGTTCGGTAGGCTATTTTCGGAACGTCAACACCTCTCACCCTAAGTTGGTGATAACCCGACCTCAAATCAATTTTTGGAAAGTAACTCGCTCCTTGAAGTTGATCAAATAAGTCATCAATCCTAGGGAGTGGATACTTGTTCTTAATGGTCACCTTATTTAACAGTCGGTAATCAATACTCATGCGAAGAGATCCATCTTTCTTCTTCACAAAAAACATCGGTGCACCTAAGGAGATATACTAGGTTGGATGAAACCCTTATCCAACAAATCTTTGAGTTGAGCTTTTAATTCCTTCAACTCCGCTGGGGCCATCCAGTAAGGAGGGATTGAAATGGGTTATGTATCCGGTAATAAATGTATGCCAAAATCTATTTCTCGGTCGGGAGGAATCTTGGGTAAGTCATCGGGAAAGACTTTTGGAAAATCCTTCACTATAGGGACCGGCTCCAAAGGAGGATTCTCAGACTCAAGATCCTTGGCCCTCACAATATGATAGAGACAACCCTTAGAAATCTACTTACAAGCTTTTAGACAGGAAATGATCCATCCCCTAGGAATGGAATTTCCTCCCTTCCATTCTAAAATTGGTTCATTAGGAAATTTAAACTTCACAATTTGGGTCCTACAATATATGGACGCAAAACAAGCATGAAGCCAATCCATCCCCAATATAACATCAAAGTCTAACATCTCAAGTTCCACCAAATTAACCAAAGTAACTCTATTGGGTAAAGATATGGGACAACCCCTATAGAATCTTTTAGCAACTATGGAATCACCCACTGGGGTAGAAACCAAAAAGGATTTATCTAAGACATCGGAAAGCATATCAAACTTTGTTGCCACGAAAGGGGTTACAAAAGTCAAATTGGCACCGGGATCCAATAATGCATACACATTTATTAAAAATACTTGCAACATACCGGTCACAACATTCAGAGAGCTCTCTTGATCACCTCGGGATTTGAGAGCATAGAAGCGATTCTTATTAGGAGTATCGGGATTTGGGCCAATTGCTTGTGGTTGAGCGTCTTCCATTCCTTAAGCCTTTAGCATAGGGCAGACCCTCCCCATGTGGCCGCTCTTACCACAACCATTGCAAATACCCGTGCCAACTAGGCACTTACCTTCATGTTTTCGACCACCACCTCTTGCTTCTTGAGGCTTGGGGGTTGACACTTTACCTTTATTGACCCTTGGAGATCTAGGAGGACCTTGGTTGGAAAACCTCGTTTTGATCTTTGGCTTATCTTGGATTTCAAACCTAACCTTAGAAGAATTTCCATCACCGGCCCTTGACCTCTTTAATTCTCTACCAACTTGCTTAAGCTTTTTCTCCTCAATTTTCTTAGCATGAACCATAAGGTGAGAAATGTCTATGCTTGGGATTAGCATAGCCGACCTACATTCATTCACCACAAGATCGGATACACCCATAACAAATTTGTTCATTGTAGCTCTAGAGGCCGACACCAAAGCAGGAGCATGCTTGGACAATTGAGTGAACTTGAGGCCATACTCTTTCACACTTATACCTCCTTGATGGAGGTTGATGAGTTCTTGCATTTTCCTCTCCCTTAGTTCCAAGGTGAAAAACCTATCCAGAAAAGCCATCTTGAATGTAGCCCAACTTATCAGACCCTCTCTAATAGGTCTCCCTTCCTTCCATTATTCATACCACACTTGCGCCACATCTTTGAGTTGATAGGCGGCTAACTCTGCCTTTTATTGAGAAGACACACCCATAGCCTTTAGAACCTTAAACACTTCATCAATGAACCCTTGTGGATCTTTTTCCATTTTGGAGCAAAACAAAGTAGGGGGATTAATCCTTGTGAAATCCCTTATCCTAGAAGCGGTAGTGCTAGCATTGGGGTTCACTTGCACCCTAACATCCCTTGCAACTTGAGTGGCCAACATATGAGTCAAATTATGAATAGCCGACCTTATCTCAACATTAGACATAGCCCCTTCTTCAATAGGAACTTGAGGGTTTTGGGGAGCTTGAGGGGAAACCGCCTCATTCACATTTTCCTCACTGGCCCTCCTTGCATTGTTCCTTCTTGTATTTATTGCCTATAAGCACAAGAGAATGATTAGAAGAAAAGGACTAAATAGAGTTAAGACTCTTAAGCACGACTATGAAATAACAAAAGAGTGAAAGTTCCTAAGCATCTCGTAGCCTCTCATTCATAAGTGTGGCATGCTTCACACCCATGAACAAAACTCTACTCGACGTGGTATCTTGTGACATAAATCGTACATTATTCTCAATCTTATGCTCTGATACCAAGTTTGTAAAGACCCGAGAGCACCCCCTAATCGTTACCGGCATATTCGACCTCGAAGAGGTCTTATACAAGCCCTTAGCATTCATCATAACATGTATCATAGAATAAAATAACGGAAAATTTAAAACATTTACTTTGGAAGTTCAACTTCACTTCATATATAAAAATAGAATCTAACTCCGTCACAATGCACTATCTAGCCATAGAAGTATCGAAAATGGGACTTAGCCCTTACATCAATAAGAAGTCTTGAAAATAGGAAGTACAACAATGTCTTTCAACATAAACAAAGAACTAAACATAGAAGCCTGATCATAGGGTCTTGTCCTTGGACTTGAGGACTCACTAACTTGGGGAAGCAACTCCAAGTGTTTTGAGAAGTAAGCTTGAATCCTCAACGGCCCGAACCTAAATGTTTGAGAAAAGGGAGAAAATATGGGTTAGTACAACATACATACTAAGTATGGCTACTATGCATAAAAACCATTGAAACATGCATAAAAGGACATTTTATTCAAAACATGCTTTTTGCCAAGTAAATCCAATATGCACACAATTAAGCATCACAGTCCAAACCAACATAATATCATCCCAACATGTAGACAGCCCAAGCAATATTAGTGCAAAGCAAAGAATAGAACCCTATAACCCTATTTGAAGCCAAGTATCACATTAAGTAACCTACTTCATGCATACATTCATAAGATCAAATTTCATCATAACTTACCATATTCATAATGATCATACATAACATAACTTCAATATACATGAGTCATAATCAGCAAAAATCATAAGAGAATACTACTACAACCATCTCTTAGGATACCACAAGTGCAATGTGCAAGAGAAGTCCCATACCCTCCCTTACACTATGTAGAAACCCTTAAGAAAGCCCTAGTAAGAGTTCACACCTTTCATACCTTTATTTACTTTTACATTAGGGAAATATTGCAATAACCAACATACACAATGAGAGCTACATTGAATTCGGTGTTCTACTCTCACATCAAAAAGAAAGGGTTAACACTTGCCTAAGGTGTAACCATTCGTACATAACTATCTAGGTGGATCAACTAAGCTAGAGTCCTATGTGGGAACATAGTTAAAGGTCAAGAAGATTGCTTCTAGAAACCCTAACTTACTAAACGTGGGGGTTTCCAACTCATGAGACAATAAATACCGTAGGTAATATGGACTTGCTAAATGTGAGGAAACCCATGTGCGGAGCCGGACTTACTAAACGTGACACCCCCATCTCATATACAAGCCCTTTTGGTGCTAAGCATCTGATTCCTTTTTGTAATCATCTTTAGTCATCACATAAGTTCACATTAGCCTTTAATAAACCCTTCTGTAGACATCTTACCATAATAGCTCATATGTGTTCATAAGTGAGTAATAATCCTTTCACTTTAGAGACACTTAGCAAGTGAGTAAACCTCTCACTTTACATTACACTACAATCACGAGAACTACATTTCAATCATATAGCAATCATACCATAATATGCATACATAATTCATAGCTAATTCAAGTGTAGAGGGTCAAGGATGAGGAAACTAGGTCCTCAACACCACAACAACACATTAGGTATAGCATCATTACAATCTAAGTAATTCACCTTTCATACTTGAGTTCAAAGAAGAACCAACCTTCATACCTTCTTGCCCTTTGTGGGACATCCATACTTCAATTACCAAGCAATTCATAACCAATACATAATACAAGGTAATTCATGAAGTAATAACATAATCAACATCAATATAAGCAATTGACATATTCTCTTCATAGCCTTCAAGGATACATTCAAAGACTCAACCCTAATTTCATAAAAATTATACATAACCTAGGGTAGAATCATCATACAACCATGAATTACATAACATAACATTCAATTCGTAGCCTTCAATCAATATCCAACACAAACTAGGGTTAGAATTAGGAAAAGAAGGAGAAACATGGGTCTCATGGGGAATTCTTCAAGAAACCACCAATACAATATAAATTCATCCACAATTGTTCATATAACATCAATTAAAGTCAGTTTATAACATCAATATCACTTTAGAAAGAAGACCCACATTTTTGGATTGAAACCTAGAAATTGGAGATTTTGAAATTCATCTTGAAGGGGCCTCTTGGGGAAAGGAATCCCAAGAGTGATAAGAAACAATACCTTATAGATGAATTAACCACAAAAATCTGAGTTGAAACCTTGGAGAGTTGGTCTTCTTCTTGAAGTTTCAATCTTCTTCAATGGAGTCCTTGAGAAGAGAGAGACTAGAGAAAAGGAGGAACTTTAGGTTTCGATCTTTGGGGTTTTGTGTTTGAGTGATAAAGTGAGGTAAATTGACTTAAAAATCATTATATATACATTCCCTAAATTACCCTAAATACCCCTCACTTAAATGGATTCTTTAATTAAGTAAAAATAGATTTCTGAATTTATGCATTTTCGTCGCGAAACAAGTCCGCAATGCAGAGCTGTTCCCTGAAGATATTTGGAATTAAATTTTGAGACAGTAGAGTCCACGACACGACTGCGTTGTGAATTAGATTTTTTCTCCTTGGGGAAGCAAGTGCACGACGCACAACTATTCCCTCCAAGTGCAATCTGCAAGCTGCCTTGGCAGCTTGCTTGGCTAAGGTTGGGGTGCTCCTCGGGGCCCCTTAGGGTGGCCCCAGGGTATCGTATTCAAATGTTTTGACCCTAGGAACATATATTTACCTATTTTAACCTTTTCACCAGATTATACCATCATATGACACTCCCAAACCTGCCCATAACCTAAGGGCACACTAGAACACATTCTTCTCTAGTTTTCGGACGTCGTGGTCATTTCTTGACGTTTATACTTTTACTCTTCCAAACCAAGTTAGTTACATTATTTTAGGTTTATCAACATCGTTTTAAATATTTTTAAGTCATTATTCATAAGGTGAGGCTCTAACTTAAGTCATAGAATTTCTGGGGTGTTATAGAATTGGATGAAGTGTCTTTGATAGCATTATTAAATCAAAATGGTGTCACTGCCGGGGAGTGGGGCTGGTTAAGAATCTTTTGGTTAATTTTACTTTTTTTTTTATAGTCATAGTTGAATGTACTTACTTTTAATTTTGGTTTGTGTATTGCTGATTTGAACAGAGGAAATGAGTGTGAGCGGAAGTAATGGTAACCAAGTGGGTTACCAAGATGACTTCGGTAACCTCAACAATGTAAATGAGTCTAATGTTAATGACCCTCATCTAATGGGTGGAATTGGTTCCATTCGCTTGCCTCCAGCTAAAGGGAACGTTGAGTTCCACATTAGAAGCACCACGTTACAGCTCTTACCGTTCAAAAGGTTGTTTGGTGGGTTGGCTCATGAGTATACCCATGAGTATATCAGATAATTGGTTGATGCTGGCAAGCCATTCTCCTTCAAAAATAATATCCCAAGAGTCAGTCAGGTCGCGGTTCTTCACATTTTCTTTATCGGGAGAAACATGTAAGTGGCTGGCAGCATTGCCTCCAGACTCAATCACTTCGTAGGAAGATCTTGTCACCACATTTCAAGTGCAATTTTTCCCTCTTTCGAAGATGATGACACTTTAGGACAATATCCAAAGCTTCAGCGTTTGGTGGTTGAGCCATTTCATGAGACCTGGTTACGATTCAAGAAGTTGGTGCTTCAATACCCAGCACATGGTTTGACCGACAATGTTTACTGCAATATATTTATCGAAGCCTTCATTAGGTGAACAAGGGTATGGCTGACCAACTTTATATGTGAGGCATACATTATAGCAGCCCAACTTCTGGATGGTATGACCACAATTAATCGGGCCTGGTACACCTGCAAAGTCAGGTCTCCCCTCTCACATTTAAACTGACCAAGGAGCATCTTTAGAAAGATCAGGAGAGTGACCAAAATAGGGCAAAGAACATGTCCCAACTTGAAAATTTGTCCAAAAATGTAATGGGAGTGGGTGCTAGGAGAGTCAATATTGTGGGTATTGGGTGTGTTAATCTTAATAAGGCCAAGTTTAAAGCATTGTACAACGAATAGGTGAACTTCCTAGCCAACCAAGGAGGTAGTTATTGTTCAAATTACCCTAGGTAGGGTGGTAACCAAGATTGGAAGAGGGATGAAGGATGGAAAAATCGTGATAGAGAGTTTTGGCATCGTAACCCCATTTGGAAGGAAAGAGATGGGGAGAAGGAAGGGTACATTCCTCCCAATGAATGTCAAAAGCCAAAGGATTCTGAGGTTGGGCAGTCTGAGGCTATGATGTTTTGTATTCTCAACAAGGTTGAGGGATTTGATAAAATTTTGAAAGAAATGAAGGATTATGTGTCAACCCTTCACCAGACGGTTACTTCTCACTCCGTCTCTATCAAATAGTTAGAGACCCAAATGGGTCAGATTTCATCTCATTTAAATCCGAGACAAAAAAGGCGGTTGCCTAGTAACACTATGGCTAACCCTAAAAATGAGGTTTGAGTGTGGACTTGCGTCGTGCCACGACGTTAACTAAGGCGCTGCTTGGGAGACAACCCAAGTTTTATTTGTTTTCTTTTTGTTTCTGAAATAATCATATGTTCATGTTATAGGTTGAAGTGTGGAATGTGAGGAAATGTCCAGGTTGGCGAGCCAATTATCCAATCGCCGACTCGCCAAAGAGGTCGGCAAACCTGATTTGGACTGCCGTTGGACTCAAGAAATTAAAAGATTGGAGTCTGTCAAACTCGGCGGACCCATGAACAGGTTGGCAATTGCGACTTAGTCCACCGTTTAGACCCCCAGATTAGCTAGAGGTCCTATAAAACTCGGTGTGTCACGACACGCCGAGTGGGTCAGCGAGTAGTTTTTAAAGGCCAAAGGTTAAACTTTCAATCTCTTTATATTCTCTCACTTTTTAACTTCCAAACACACACCCACACTATATTTTTCTATATTTTTGTATGTTTACCTTCTTTTAGTCATTGATTTTGTTTTCAGAGTTGGAATTCCTTGCTGCCTAGCATTTCAAAGTATATATTCCTCATAAAAGGTTAGTCTTCCGAACCTTAAACTTATAATTAGCATTTTTTACTAATTTACAATTGTTCTTGTCTTAGGTATGTGTGCTTGGCCTCTCTGAATCGTAATTGTGTGTTGTGTGCCTATTTTAATTTGAATATCATGCCTAAATCACATAAGTTGTTGAATTCCCAAATTTTGTGGCTTAAATTGATCAAAATTGTAGGGATGTGTTTTGTTCTTGTTGGGTTTGGTTAGGTGAAGTCTAAGTAACCCACATTTGAACCCAATGACGTGTTTTGCCTAATGATGGAGCGGTTGACGTCATTCTTAAGGGATAAAGTCATCAAATGGCCAAATATTGGCAAATCGGGAGAAGTTTGAGTATCCCGAAGGCATAGGTAGCATGGGTCTTTGTTTAATTGAACTACTGTATGTTTTGATTTTGTTTTCGAGACTTGTGGGGTTGAATTTGAGCTCCCCGAACCACTCGGCTGTTCACCGAACCACTCGGCTGTTCGTTGAACTCCTCTTGATTACCTTTATTTCCATGCTAATATTGAGTTTAGGTTATGTACCTTTTGGCGAGAAGCCTAAGTTCGTCGAGTGCACTCGGTGACTCGCCGAAACTCTTTCTTGATCGCCCTTTCTATGCCCCTAACCCCTAAAATACACTGTAACTTTTGGCAGGCTAGTTTTTGCTTATTGAATATTGTCAGTGATTCTCCAAAAGGCCTCTCCCATAACTGACATGCCAATTTTTCTTGGAAACATTGAGCTAATCCTTTCGGCGAGTCCAATCTCACTAACCAAAGTGTTTTGGCGACTCGCTGGTTGGTTAGGCGGGTTCGTCTGCAACTGTATTTTTGTAAATCTTCTTGAAACAAATCTAACCCGTTTTGATGTTTTTTGCAGATATGGCTAGAACCATCCTCGACATGCTGCCCCGTAAAAGAGCACGTGGCATAGTGATAAATGAATGGGGAGCCAATTGTCCTAAAAATGGAAGGACAGAGCCTCCAAAGAGATGCAATGGCAAGGGCAAAAGGCCCATTACTGAGGTTCCAAAGCACAACTCCGGCAGCTAGGGAGCGTCCTTTGACTTCCAAGCTGCACTCTCGTCCTAACTTATCGAGTGCCTTAGCAGCTAATCCCCCTAAAGCAGATTCAGTGTCAGCTCCGGCATCGCTTGTGGCCCAATGCCACTAGTACAAGTTCCACCTCCTTAGCTACTCAATAGATTAGAAATCGAGGGACTGAGGATGATCCTGGAAGAGAAGTTGTTATCCTTAGAGGGCTTAGAGGGCAAGTACCATCTACTATTGGACACACTCAGGTGGCATAGATTTGATATCTTCACCAAGCCCCGAGGCCCATATATCCCCACCTTGGTCCGTGAATTCTATTCTGCTTACGGAGATCTGGTTCCTTAGGGGAATAAGAAAGCTAGTGCCTTTAGACTGGTAAGGTCGGTAATGGCCTGAGGAAAAGATGTTGGGTGTTGGAGTGATCACATAAACGTTGTTTTAGAGAGAGCCAAAGGGTTCGAGCATGACTATGAGGGCTTGGCAATAGCTCAGTCCCTAGATGGCCTAAAAGACTTGCTTGCCCCCCTTATTTCTGATACCACCCCGAGGTGGATTGAGGCTGGATCACAATTAGAGAAGAAGGATATGAATATTGCTGCACGATATTGGTTTAGGTTCATCAACAACTCTATTATGCCTTCACAAAATGAGTCCATTCTCCTTCATTCAAAAGAAGGCTATCTGGAGTCCATTATAGCATAGAAGAGGCTCACCTTGAGATTGATTATTGAGCAGGAGATGGCCATGAGGGCCAAATAACATCAGGCATCCCTTCCATTCCCTATTTTTATTGCGGAGTTATGCCAGTGTGCTGGAGTTCCTCATGATGCGATGAGAGATATTAAGGTCAGTCCCTCATTATCCACTAATATCCGGTGTATAGAGGCTGAGTACACTCGAGACGCAGCCCCGGTGGATACATCTCCAGAGGTGGATATACACTCTATAACTGCATAAGAATCTTTGCCTATTCCATTCTCTGGGCTTTCAGGTACACATGCCCGCCAGGATTACTCAGGTTATGATCTTGAAGATGGGGAACTTAGCCTATTCAGCAGATGTGAGGGCGACTCGATTAGCGGCTACATTACCATGGATGATTGAGAGTGCTATCCTTGCTGCATTGACACCTCTTTGGACTACTATTGATGATTTAACTTTGAAGGTCATGACTTGTTATCTTCAACATGGGGAGTCTTCAAAGGTAACGACTTCGAAAGCCGGGTTGCAGATTTGAGAAAGGTTGTGGAGTACTTGAAGTCCATAGACTTCACTTCACTATTGGAGGCAGCGAATGATGTGAATGTTCGAATGACTTCTGAGATTCCTCTAGCCACCATAGGAGACGTACAGTGGGATGATATAGCAGCTGATAAGTCAGAGGTAGAGACCGATAAAGAGTAGATAGAGATGTCATAAGAGACCATCTAAGGACCTACCAGATCTGGAGGAGATGATTGTACAGTTGGTGATTCAGACATCACTGACAGAAACATTCATAGCACTCCCTAGTAGATCGAGGGAAAAAAATTCTTTATATTTGTGGTGGGGTGAGGTATTTCCATACCTACCTCCTATGATTAGTGTTTTTGTTATACATTGGGTTTTGTTTAGTAAATTGTAATTTGGCATTGTTTTTGTGAATATTTGAGCCTGTGGCTCCTTGTTTTTATTGCAAATGGCTTTTCGACCATTCAAAAAAAATTGTATCACCTCTTGTTGGGTGTAAATGTGGTTGTTCTTGTGCAAATTTGAGTATCAGTTATGATCAATACTGATGACTCGAATAGTGCTTTTAATCAAACAAAACTGAATGTGCGGCAACGATGATGCCAAATGAAGTTGCATAGAAAATGTGTGAAATTTTTAAATCATGTTGTGACTAGTCGGTTATCAAATGAGTCTCTGGTGATGAACATTGCACATTAGCGAAAGTGTGGAATCTTATTTCATATTGGTTCAAATGCCTTGTGTGATGAGCTTACCTTGAACCATGTGCGATGACACCTACAATTTACCCCATTGGTCCGGTTGACTATGTGACGCAAGCTCTTCAAATGATCTTAGGCAACAATTTTTAAAAGTGAAATAATTTGACATTATACCTCTTTTTTTGGCTAACCTTGTGAGTGTGTGAACTTTGCTTAAACACCCTTTGAGACTTAGCCTTTTCTTGGAAGAAACTTGATGAACTTGTAACCCTCTCTTCATTCATTCACCCATAATTCTCATGATGTGTTGTTTGTTAGAATACCCAACTTAAGTCAAAAGCCTAAGTTGGGGTGCGGTGAAAGGAGAAGGTAAATCAAGATGTGCAAAAAAGTAATCCTTTGATCCATGGTTGTGAAAAAGATGGAACCCATCCATGCAAACAAAGGAGAGAAAAGAAGATGAAAAAGAAAAAGAACAAAAAAGTTAAAAAAATAAAGTTGTGAAAGTGCAAAAGAAATGGGGTGTTTGGTATTCCATGAGAAGTGAATAATGGGGTGAATTTTGAGCATGAATGAGAATGATGAAGAAAAGGAAAGAAAGTGTGGTTCATACCACATTTCATAAGGGTAGTATCCACTGAGCCTAAATGACCGTGCCTTTACACTCAGCCCCATCACAAGCCTTGAAAAGACCTTTTTTTATCTTGAATGAACTGAAACAAGTGTTGATTGGAAAATAATGGCAAGCCTATGGGTGAAGTCATGCATGTGTTTATCTTTGTAAGTGTGAGAGTTGAATGTGATTTCGTAAATCTAAATTTTTGAAGAATAGTGTGTGAATATGGAATCATTCTTTGTGTGAGGGCATTTGTATACCTTTGTTGAGCTTGAACTTGCACTTGAAGTAAGTATTATGAACGTGAGAATCTTTGTTAATGGTGAGTCACAACTTGAACCTTTCAGTGCACATTTGATCCTTGCATGTGTAGTTGAGTCATGTTGTGTGTATTCATGAATGAGTCTTCTGTAGCATTGCTAGAGACATCATTTTTGAGCTACTAAACTTGAGTTTTACCTAAAGACAATCAAAAGTTTAAGTTGGGGTGTTGATTAGTCCGAGATTTGGACAAATTTAGGGCTTTATTTACAATAATACAGTTTCCTCAAATGCTTATTTTGTGCGAATAATTGATTAAATACCCTTGATTTCTAGGTAACTTGATTGAGCAATGATGAGTCCACATATTGTACTCATTTAGGGCTTTATTTTGTTAAGAATACTGTCATAGAATGCTTATTTTGTCTAAATATCTGATGAAAACTCCCAATTTTTAGGTATTTGAAGTTTTAGAGAAAGCATTGATACTTAGACGCAAAAAAGAACAAGAAAGCTGAAAAGAACGAAGAAGCTGAAGCCTAAGCATCGCCAAGCACACTTGGCGATATGTCGAATAGATTCACTATGCCCTGAAGGAGAAGGATGAAAAAGACGATAAAGGGAGAAGTCGGCACTTCACCGAATATTTCCATGAAGCAGTACTATACCGCCCAATGGTCCAGAACGTGCAGATATTGAAGGCAAGCATGAAACGATGATGAAACAGAAGAAGGGCGAGTTGTCGAGTCATTCGGCGGCATCGACTTACTTCGCTAAAAGATCAACCAATGCTATTTTCTGAAGTCTATAAATACTAAACTTGTTATTAATTTTTTGGAGAGTCGAACATTTATTTTAATTTCCAGAATAGAATAGTACGTTTTTGGATATTTTCTCTCAAGTTTGGAAAGGGTTTTTCAGAGACATGAAGAAACAAAGATTTCATCTTCTCCAAGTTGAAAGTGGATCTTCTCCATTCTTCTTCCTTTGCTTAAACCAATGTTTCATTTCTTATACCCATTTGATTTCACTATCATTTTAGGTGTATTTTGCTATTTCTTGATGTGTGGCTAAAAAACCCCATTCTTCGGGTGTGATATAGCAAATATGTGTTGATATTATTGTGGGGTCTTGCTTGTTGATAGGTTACAAGCAGTTTAATGGTGATTTGTAGTTGCAAATACAAAGGCACCCATGTGTTTTTAGCTTGCCCAAGAGGGAGGTCGCTAACCCAAGACAACTAGACTGATGGCCTAAGGAGTGGGTCGACATGAGGTTCAGCCCGAGAGGGTGAGCTCTAGTCTCATATTCTAACACTCAGCTTGATAGAGTGAGTGGGGTAAGGTATTTGCTGGTCTTCATGCGGCAAATGGGTGTCCGAGAGTAACGCATTTGAAACGGGGCAAATGGCCTGGGAGGGAACTTATTTTTATTTAAAGCTCAGCCTAGTCACTATTATCTTACAAATTTTCATTCAAAAGCATGTACCCAACTAATTATATCAACTTGTATTGCAATCACAATCCAAGAATTCTTACCCATACTTGATTTTCTAGTTATTTTTGTTGTTTTTACTAATTGTGACAAAAACCCAAAATCAATATTTGACAGTTTTGTATCACCCCCTTTAATTTACTATGTTTTTTACTCATTAATGTATTTAGCTACAACTAGTTAGAATTAAATTTTTTTTCTCTATTAATTCTCAAAACCACTCCCTTGGAACAAGACCCCAACAATTATGCGCACACACACTCCATGCATATATATGAATATGATGTATCTATGGTGTCAATTGAAAGACTAGTTCACATATGCACCTTTACATACTATTATGCATGAGTTGTGCATGACCATGATGATAAGATGTGACTATGTACGATATGATGTGTTATGACTAGAGTAGCATTGTTATGTTGAATGAAAGGTTATTCTCACAAAAAAATATATGTATCATGTGAAAGGTTTACTCACATGTTAATGGTTCTAAGGTGAAAGGTAGTTCTCACTTAAATAAATCTATGAGCTATTTAGTGTGTTGTATTGAACGAAGACTAAATTATACCTTCACACATGTACATACAATTCCATACTAATGACGTATAATTGGAGAATAATGCTTAGCACCAAGTGGATATGGAAAGTATGGTAAAGACCCTCTTGTTAATGCAATCGGTCGGGTCATCCAAAGGAGTCTCATGAGATGGAAGCTCTCCCATTAATGCAATAGGCTGGGTTTCTAGAAGCAATCTCCCTATCCTATAACTATGTGCCCGCATAGGTCCTAACTAGTGGATCCACATTATAGCTATATATGTTTAGTTCTACCTTAGGAAAGCAGGATGTCTTCTTTCGGTGTGGGGTTATATGACACCAGATTCCATGTAACTCACATTGTCTATGTCGGTTATTTCTATTCTCCATAGGTAATAAGATAATGTGATTTGAACTATAGTTGTGATTTCTTGATAAGTTTACTTAGTAAGAGTGGGGGGTATGGAACTTCACATTTATATTGCACAAGTAAGCTTTGAAAGGGATTGTGGGTTGGTTCATTATGCTATGGTAAGACATGATGGTATGATATATGTGGATTGGATTGTTGTTATGGTATAACTCTCGATAAGTAAATGTAATGAGTATGATTATTCCTTATGTATGATTATGGATTATGATGAGGTCCAAAGTTGATATGTGTCACAACGGTGATTCTAAATAGATACTTAGTATAGTTGCTATTATGGGATGCCAACTATACAATGCACAAGTATGCTTTTAGGGTTGCTAAGGTGATGTTTCCATTATATTATGAAGGTGTATGTGAATGTGATATTGTATTCATGTTTTACATTTTAAATACATGTTAGTTACCATACATTGCACAAGTTAGTTTTAGAGGTTGCTTATGTGATGATTACTTCATGATGTGATGGTCTTGGTATTTAACCGGGTATTTTTGTATAATTGTAGGCTTTGTATTGTGAAGATTGGCATGTGTATTATGTTGATATTGGAGACTATTCTTGCAATTATAATGATATCTCTCGTTTTATTATGAAATATATGTGAGTTGCCTTATTGGTTGCATTCTCCAATTATTTCAAAGATGATGTTCAAAAATGGCATTAGGCACGATTTCCAATGAAATATCCTTGTTCATGCATGTTTTAATGGTTTTGTGCATAGCTACCATACTTAGTACAATTTTGTGCTAACCCATATTTCTATGTTTTCTACAAATGTAGGGGGTTGGTTCATGAAGATGGGATCTATTGGTTCAAGCTAGGGAATAAGTGATCCTCCAAGTTAGTTGATGAGTCCTCAAGTTCAGGGACAAACATCTTACTTAGTAGATGTCTTAGTAGTTTATTTATAGTTTCATTTTACAACTATGTAAGGGTTGTATCCCTATATGTGTAAGTATTCTATTGTATTAGATGGCCAATGAGACAGTGTTTAGACTCTCTTTGACTTTATAGAAATGAATTCGATTGTTGAAGAAAAAGTTTTAATTTTTTGCTTTTATTCTATGGCATATGCAATGATGTATGCTAAGGGCTTGTATTAGACCCCTTCGGGGTCAAGTACGCCATGTCACATCTAGGGAGTGGTCTCTGGTCATGACAAACTTTGTATCAGAGCATAAGTTTTTGGGATAATTTAGGTTCATGTCTCATAGCCCACATCGAGTAGAGTCTTGTTCATAATTGTGAATCGCACCACTCTTATGAATGAGAGGCTATAAGATGCGTAAGATTCCACTTCTTCATTACTCTTGACTCATGCCATGGAGCCTACCTCTATAAGATCTCTCTCTCATCCCTTGTCCGATGATTTTCTAGATGTGACTACTTGAGAGGGTAAATACTTTTATGATTGAGGGAGAAAAGGTGAGAGGTGATTGCAGGAATGGTAACATGACTTGGTAAGACTTGGTATGATGGATATGTATGAAGTCCTTTAGCATAGATGGATTGCCTTAGGATTTTGTGTGATGATTGATAGAAATTCATGATGAGTTGTTGCAGTATGTTGAAAGAATGTGGTGATATAGGTGCTTTGGAAATACCTAGGATGTGTGAGGTGAGTAGATTCCTCTTAAAATGGGAGAAGTTTCATTCACCTTGGTTTAGAATCATTGTCGATGATTAGTATGAAGGCTTAAGTGATGACTTGCTCCGACCTTAGAATTAAAGGAAGTGATGTTTAAGGGAACTTGTGTAAGTTTGTCTCTTATGTGAGGGAAGTGTAACTAGATAATAAGATTTGCTTGGATTCTCACCTTATGTGGTATAGTGAGTTCAAGAAACTTAGATCTAGAGTTGTAGATTCATGTGAGACCTTGAGTGATCTCCTAGTAAAGGCCTTAGAAAGGGATGCTACTAGGGTTGACTTGGAAGACTTTTTGGATGGAGGTACCGGGATGTTGGTAATTTCATATGAGAGTAAGTGCTATGTTGTATTCCGGTATTACCTTATCTAGTATGATGCCTTATGAGGTTATGAGGCTTAGAGTCCTCCGGATGAGTTAATAGAACCTTTTTCTGATTTTAACATGGTTAATGGTTTAAAGTTAGTAAAAAGAGTTTATGGAGGATGTCCTTTACCTTGTTCCCTACAAATACTCTTGTTGACTTGGTGGAACTTGGTATGTTAGGCCTTGATATGACTCTTAGTATGGATGGGTTGCATACATGGAATGTTTTTATTGTTGATAGGACCCGATTGGTTAGAAGAATATGGGACTCTTGAATGTGTATTAGTTATCACCTTTTTAGTAAGATGGCAATCTAGTACAAATGCTTCCTTTTTAAAGATCTAGTTCTTGTTGTGTCATGTGAGGATGGTATTGCTAGATGTTGAGGACCATAGACTTTTGCAAAGATTGCAAAATGTGAGCTTGGTCATGTCATTTGTGTTGCTTGAAAGGAGTACTACTTGAGGATTTTAGTAAGGGCTTTCCTCCCAAGTAGGGGATGGTGTGCTTAGCAAGCATGACTTGTTGAAATCCCGATGTCCTCGCCTCTTTCTTCCATTCCTATTCTAGCTTGAGACCAAGAGTTCCTAGGTGGGTTGATGTTATGCATTAGGAGTCATGTGTGACTTATATATTTTGATGATTTCCTTATGATGAGTATGTTCTTGTGAATTCATGCTTTATGATAAAATGAGCTTTCATGTCTCATGTTCCTCATGTTGATAGGAAAATACAGTATGTAGCCTATGTGATTCATGAGGTGAATGGTTTAAATGTGCTTTTAAGATGAAATTGCATAGTTGGCTTAAGATGATATTATAAGCATGATTTGAGTTGGAGAAGAAAATTCCTCCAATGAAATGAAATATGTCTAAGTTACATGCATAATGATTTTGTAGAGGTAGTCCCTATTTTCTCATGTTCTATGAAGTATGTTTAAGATGGAGAATATCTCCTAAGTTGTGCATTGTGTGTAATATTGCATACTTGACTTCATGATGTGAATTAATGAACCATGATTAAGATGTATGATTGATTTATATAAATGGAGCTACACTCATGACTCTTTGGTGAGTTGCTTTGCACATGTGGGGGTATGGGACTTCATATGTGCATCTCAAGTGGACTTGTTGAAGGGTTATAGGGGGTGGTGTCATTATGATAAGAAGCTATGTGAACTCTAATATGAATGACATGACTTGTGACTATATATGAGATTACTTATAAGCATGTTTTAGATTGGAATTAAGAAATTCCTCTTTAAATGAATGTTATTGACAATGGGAACTTGCATATGAGCTTTATGATGGCAAATGAGCATGTTATGACTAGGACAAGGTAGTTCCTCCTTGAACACAACTAAACATGATAATGTAAAGCATATGGATTGATAGATGTAGTTCCTACTACCTTATAATTGCATTGACTATGTCGAATTGAAGTAAAAGTTTCTCATTTTGAAATGATGTTCATTGTGTGTGGTGTGTCTTTGAGATTGTACATCAGTGTGATGATTACATTCTTTTTGGGCTGCTGGTTATGGGTATCTGATTTATTAAGATGTTTTAAGTGTCATTCTGGGACGAATTTTCCCAATGAGGGGATATTGTAACACCCCGTAAAACCTAGTAAGACCTAGCTAAGGCCTGACTAAATCTAGTAGGTTGAAATAGAGCCTCACATGTTAGTTTATAGTTGGAAACTTGTTTAAATGATAAGTAATGGCTTTTGAAGTTAGTTTGAGGAGATTTGAGGTCAAACGTCAAGAAACGACTAAAACGTCCGGAAACTAGTCATTTGAACTAGTGAGTTGTAAGGGTCTTGTCGTTGAAGTTGGTAGTGTTGTTTGAGGGTGAAAACTTGTAGAAGTGACTCCTACATTTAGAACACAATGTTTAGGGGTTAAACGTCAAGGTATGACTCCCCTAAGACCACTCGAGGGTTCCTAGAAGAGGACCCCAAAACATTCCCCCAAAGTTTTCTAGACAACAAACTTACAGCTTTTCGGTGGTGATCTACGGAGCAATTCCCCGCCCCTTATATCAAACCACGGTATGTGGATGGACCTCATGGTTCCATACTTAGAATTTTTAGGAGCCTGCAACATTTGGACCCTCAGTCCCAAACCACGGAAGCCATCCACGGCCAGTAGACTTATCTACAGTCCGTGGAAGGCCAACCATAGATGGGAACTGTTTTGTTGACAGTTTTGTTTAGTTTAGGGTTAGTTATTTAATTAGTTATTAAAGAGGGTAAGGGAGGTCGATAAGGAGTTAATTAAATGACTTATATAAATTAAATAAGTCCCTAAACTAAGTCATTAACTCACCACAAGTCAAGACCCCAAATAAAAATCCTTTTCCCTTTCTCTCCCAAAGTCTTCTCTCCAAGAACACCATTGAAGACCAATGAAGAAACCAACCTAAGGTCTTGAATATGGAGGCTTTATCTTAGGACTTTCGTGGGTTTCTACAACTAAGGTATGGTGGTTTTCATCCATGGGTAGCTATCTCCCATGAAGCCCTCTCAAATGCTTTTATTTCAATTCTAGAAATCTTCAAAAAGCCAGGGTTTCAACTCAACCCCACGGATTCGCTTCTAAGTTATTCTTAAATATTGAACTATGTTAATTATTGGTAATACTACTGATTTTAGATGGTTTTAACTTCAAATCTAAAGAATCCATGAGTTTTCCCCCAACCCTAGCTATGGCTTTTCTCTACACAATGAATATTGTTAGAAGTTGATTCAATTGATATAATTAGAGTTGTTTATGATGTAATTACATGATGTAAGTATAGTTTTACATGTATTCTTGATTACTTTATGAATCTAAGATGTAATTAACTTGGTCTAGCGTTATATCATGAAAGAGGCAAATTGAGGGGTTAGATGTGATCTTCTAGGGTTGATGAATGGTCTTAGTTTAGATCACCTAGACATGAATGGAATATGACAGAATCTTGTAGATATGAATTTCCTTGAAAATGATCATATTGGTTATGTTGTTGTCTTATGATGTTCTTCCATCTATTGTGCCAAATCTAAGATGTTAGACTTGATCTCGACTCTTGGCCTTGAGGGGAAATCTATGAAGGTATGTTATGTGAAGTTATTATATATGAATTGTTGATCCACTTATGGTGGAGTTTCTTACTTGCCATATGTGTTGTAGTGTTGACATAAGGTACTTCTCCCGTACAACTCTAAATAT
Organism: Solanum commersonii; assembly: GCA_029007595.1. Lineage (NCBI taxonomy): Eukaryota > Viridiplantae > Streptophyta > Magnoliopsida > Solanales > Solanaceae > Solanum > Solanum commersonii. Next base: position 9,860,031 of record JAJTWQ010000006.1, read on the forward strand.
GACTAAGTATGCTACAATATGAATACGAATGTTTTGTTATGATCATGATGGTATTTCTATGATGAATGTATCCATGTCTATTGTAATAAATATTAGATATGTTGATTTACACGGTCTAAGATCCTTAAATGCAATATATGTGAATTGTGCATGAGTTGGGATATTATGTACATGTTGTGAGCCCCCTTGAGAAGGGAGGTGTCTATGATGATAATGTTGTTGTTGTTGTGCCATTGTGAGGACAATTATGCACTCACAGACACTCCATGCATAAATATGACTATGATGTATCTACGGTGTCAAAGTAAACGCTAGTTCTCATATGCACCTTTACATACTATCATGCATGAGTTGTACATGACCATGATGATAAGATATGACTATGTACGATATGATGTGCTATTACTAGAGTAATATTGTTGTGTTGAATGAAATGTTATTCTCATAAAACACTATATGTATCATGTGAAAGGTTTACTCACATGCTAATGATTCTAAGGTTAAAGGTAGTTCTCACTTAAATAAATCTATGATCTATTTAGTGCGTTTTATTGAACGAAGGGTAAATTAAACCTTCACACATGCAGATACAATTCCATACTAATTATGTATAATTGGAGCATAATGCTTAGCACCGAGTGGATATGCAAAGTGCGGTAAAGACCCTCCCGTTAATGCAATTGGTTGGGTCATCCAAAGGAGTCTCATGAGATGTAAGCTCTCCCATTAATACAATAGGCTGGGTTTCTAGAGGTAATATCTCTATCCCATAAATATGTGCCCACATAGGTCTTAACTAGTGGATTCATAGTATAGCTATATATGTTTAGTTCTACTTTAGGCAAGTAGGACGCCTTCTTTCGGTGTGGGGTTATATGACACCGGATTCCATGTAACTCACGTGGTCTATGTTGATTATTGTTATTCTCCCTAGGTAATAAGATAATGTGACATGAACTATACTTGTGATTACCTGATAAGTTTACTTAGCAGGAGTGGGGGTATGGAACTTCACTTTTATATTGCATAAGTAAGCTTTGAAAGGGATTGTGGGTTGGTTCATTATGATATGGTAAGAAATGAAGGTATGATTTATGTTGATTGGATTGTCGTTATGGTATGACTCTCCTTATGTATATGCAATGAGTATGATTATTCCTTATGTATGATTATGGATTATGATGAGGTCTAAAGTTGATATGTGTTACCAAGGTGATTCTAAATAGATATTTAGTATAGTTGGTATTATGGGATGCCAACTATACATTGCAGAAGTATGTTTTTAGGGTTGCTAAGGTGATGTTTCCATTATGTTATGAAGGTTTATGTGAATGTGATAGTGGATTTGTGTTTTACATTGTAAATACATGTTAGTTACCATACATTGCACAAGTGTGTTTTAGAGGTTGCTTATATGATGATTACTTTATGATGTGATGGTCTTGGTATTTAACCGGGGTATTCTTGTATAATTGGAGGCTTTGTATTGTGAAAATTGGGATGTGTATTATATTGATATTGGAAACTATGCTTGTTGTTATAATGATATCTCTCAGGTTAGAATGAAATGCATGTGAGTTGCCTTATTGGTTGCTTTCTCAAACTATTTCAGAGATGATGTTCAAAAATGGCATAAAACATTATTTCCAATGAAATGTCCCTGTTCATGCATGTTTTAATGGTTTTATGCATAGGTACCATACTTAGTACATTTTTGTGCTAACCCATATTTCTATGTTTTCTACAAATATAGGGGGTTACTTCATGAAGATGGGATCTATTGGTTCAAGCTTGGGAATAAGTGATCCTCCAAGCTAGTTGATGAGTCCTAAAGTTCGGGGAGAAACATCTTACTTAGTAGATGTCTTAGTAGTTTCTTTATAGTTTCATTTTAGAACTATGTAAGGGTTATATCCCTATATTTCTAAGTATTCTATTGTATTAGATGGACAATGACACAATGTTTAGACTCTTTTTGACTTTATAAAAATGAATTCGATTGTGGAAGAAGAAGTTTTAATTTTCTGCTTTTATTATATGACATATGCAATGATGTATGCTAAGGGCTTGTATGAGACCCCTTTGGGGTCAAGTACGCCATGTCACATCTAGGGGGTAGTCTTGGGTTATGACAAAAACTCTCAATATGGCTTAAAAGAACTAGACGGTGATTGAACAGGAGCTTCTTCCGGTGGTTTTCACATTTGAGAAATTTTGATCCTTGGTTGGTACAATGTTCATAGTGCATATTGACCATTCTAAATTGAAGTATCTGATGGCTAAAAAGGCTAAAAAATTGAGGTTGACCGGATGATTATTGTTGCTGTAAGAGTTCGATTTTGAGGTGACGGTTAGAAAGGGGACAAAAAATCTGGATTTCGACCATTTTTTCAAATAAGAAGTGGAAGCAATTGTGCTTTCAAACAATGAGGGAACGAGTATGACAACATTCCTGAAATAAGAGTATCTTCTCCAAATTTGGTACACCTAGGGAGATTATCAACGATGAAGGTTCTCACTTTTGTAATAAATTGTTCAAGGCGTTACTAGAGAAATATGGAGTTCGTCAAAATGTTGCCACTCCTTACCCTGTGCAGTCTAGTGGGTAAGTTGAGGTATCGAATAGAGAAATAAAAAAATCCTAGCAACCACTGTGAACGCCAGCAGAACTGATTAGTCAAGAAGGCTTGATGATGCTTTATGTGTCTACAACACCGCATTCAAGACTCCTATATGTATGTACCCTCACCAAATTGTATATGGAAAGTCATGTCATTTGCCTCTAGAGCTATAGCATAACGTAATGCTAGCATTTAAGAAGTTGAATTTGGATTGGGGCCCCGCATCGAGCCAAAGGCTAATGCATATGAATGAGCTTGATGAGTTTTGCCTAAAAGCATATGAAAGTTCATCCTTGCCTAAAGAGAAGATGAATAAGTATCATGATTAAAAGATTTAAAAGGGTGAATTTGTTGCGGTTGATCTGGTGTTTTCATTCAACTCAAGGTTGCGCTTGTTTCCTAGAAAGCTCAAGTCCAAGTGGACCGGGACATTTAGAGTCACTCAATTATTTCCACATAGAGTGGTTGAGCTCTAGAACAAAGAGTGAACGGGTAAGGGATCAAGGTTTATATAGGGAAATCGGAGAGTATGCAAGAAGCAATTGAGGCCTATTATCATGATGAAATATGAGTAACCAAGTGATTTGCGTCGTACCGCAACATTAAATCAAGCACTGCTTTGGAGGCAACCCAAGATGTACAATCTAGCAAACTATAGGTTTTTCTTTTCGACATAGGAGTTTTCTTCTTCTATTTTGATTTTTGTAGCTCTTTAGATAGGTGTTTTATTTTTTGTATTAGTGTTGCTAGATATAGCATAGGGTCCGTGTCTAAAAACTATCCAGAAAATGTAAAAAGAATGTCCTAAAGGTTGCTATGTATGTAGGCACGAAAGGCAAAATGTACAGAAAATAGTTGGGCAGTGGTCTACGGACCGCATCGATGGTCCGTTGGTCCATCTACAGACAGTGAATGGCGTTTGTAGATCCCATGTAAGTTCTCTACTTTTTCTAAGTGTCAGAATGACCTCCAGTCTGTTGGTCGACCTAAGGACCATTAATGGGGTCTTGTGGGTCCAACTTAGGGTTTTGGTCGACCCGACCCGAACCCCTTTATTATAAAACCTTTCATTTTTTAAAAAACATTCCCACTCCCACACTTCCCTCTCAGCTATTTTTAAACCTTCCACATCCTTAAAATAACTCCTTATATACCCCAGATCACTCTCCAAAATCACTTCACAAATCCCATAACTCATTTCTTCTCTCTCAAATTAATCCCAACTTCCATTCTTCTTCCCCTACAATTCCACAGACAGGGTTTGGTGTCGAAAGGCTAGCAAAGGGTCATGGATTTCATTGCAACACACCCTTATCATAGGTGCTTGATGAGTCCAAGATTTGGACTTATTTAGGGTTTTATTTGCAATAATTCAGTTTCCCCAAATGCTTATTTTATGCAAATAACTGATAAAAAACACTTGATTTCCAGGTATATGGATTGAGGAACAATGCAAGGACACTAATTTGAAAAAAGAAACGAAGAGAACTACAAGAATGAACAAAAGACAGCCTGGTCACCGCCAAGTCCACTTGGCGAGTCGCCGAATGGCTATCTGACCACCTAAAGTTCCAGTGTGCCGAGACTTGAAGGAGAAAACAAAGTTGGTTAGAGAAAGGAGCAGTCAGCGAGTGGTTCCGTGATGCAGTGTTGGATCGCCCAAAGTTAAAGAACTTGAGGAAGCTGAAGGCCAAAGTAGAAGGGCGAGGACATTGACCAAAGGGCGAATCGCTGAGCTGATCGGCGAGCCCGACTTACTGCATTGAATGGCACTTCACATCATATTTTTGGCAATTATAAATACATTTTTAAACATTTAATCTAGCATCAAATTATTATTGAATTTTCATTCCTAATTTTTGATATTGAATTCTGAGTATTGAGACAAGTTTTTCTCTAATTTTTCCTTAGCTTTGAAGAGTTGAAGTTTTTCACTTTTGAGAAATTGGAAGTGGGTCTTTAAGATTCCTTAAATTGGAACATTGTAAGAAAAAAATCAAGCTTACCCAGTTGATGGAAATTCAATTTGGTAACTATTTTTATCTTTTTATAATGTCTAGCTAAAATCCCAATTTTGAGGGTGTGATAATGTGATTATGGGCTGATTTAGTTTTTGGGTATTGCTAATTGTTAGTTTAAATGCTATTTAGAAGTGAGTTTAATCAGAAATTATAGTTTAATTAACAATTATAGTTGCAAATGAAATTGGGTTATATACTGATTAACGATCGTTGACCCTTTGAATTGGATGAACTGTCTTTGATAGCATTATTAAATCAAAATGGCGTTGCTGCCAGGGAGTGGTATTGGTTAAGATTCATTTGGTTCAATTTAGTTTTGTTTTTAATAGTCATAGTTGAATCTACTTACTTTTAGTTATGGTTTGTATGTTGCTGATTTGAACAAAGGAAATGAGTGTGAACGGAAGTAATGGTAACCAAGTAGGTTACCAAGATGACATCGGTAACCTTAACAATGTCAATGAGCCTAACGTTAGTGACCCTCATCTAAAGGGTGAAATTGGTTCCATTCACTTGCCTCCATCTAAAGGGAACGTTGTGTTCCACATTAGAAGCACCATGTTGCAGCTCTTGCAGTTGAAAGGGTTGTTTGGTGGGTTGGCTCATAAAGATCCCCATGAGTATATCAGATACTTGTTTGATGTTTGCAGGTCGTTCTGCTTCAAAAACAATATCCCAAAAGTCGGTCTAGTTGGGGTTGTTCCCATTTTCTTTAATGGGAGAAGCATGTAAGTAGCTGGCAAAATTGCCTCAAAACTCAATCACTTCGTGAGAAGATCTTTTCACCGAATTTCAAATGCAATTTTTCCCTCTTTCGAACATGATGACACTTCGGAAAAACATCCTTAGCTTCAGCGTTTGGAGGGTGAGCCAATTCATGAAACTTTGTTACGATTCAAGAAGTTGGTGCTTTAATGTCCAGCTCATGGTTTGCCCGACAACGTTTTACTGTAATATTTTTACCGAAGCCTTGATTGGGTGAACAAGGGTGTGGCTGACCAACTTTCTCCAAGAGGATCTATGCAACAACCTCACATTATAGCATCCCAGATTTTAGATGGTATGACCACAATTAATTAGGCCTAGTACACCCGCATAGATTAAGTCTCCCCTCTCGCGTTTAAATTGACCAAGGAACAACTTTAGAAAGATCAGGAGAGGGACCAAAACAGGGCAAAGATCATGACCCAACTTGAAAATTTGTCCAAAAATGTCATGGGATTAGGTACTAGGAGAGTCAATTTTTTAGGTATTGGGTGTGTTAACTTGATGAGGCCAAGTTTGAAGTGTTGTACAATGAAGAGGTGAACTTCCTAGCCAACCAAGGAGGTAGTTATCGGTCAAACTACCCTAGGCAGGGTGGTAACCAAGATTGGAACAGGGATGAAGGCTGGAAAGAACGTGGTAGAGAGTTGTGGGATCGTAACCCCATTTGGAAGGAATGAGATGGGGAGGAGGAAGGGTACATTCCTCCCAACGAGCGTCAAAAGCCAAAGGATTTTGAGGGTGGGCGGTCTGAGGATATGATGTCTTGTATTGTCAACAAGGTTGAGGGATCTGATAAAACTTTGAAAGAAATGAAGGATGATGTGTCGACCCTTTGCCAGACAGTTACTTCTCACTCCGTCTCTATCAAACAGTTGGAGACCCAAATGGGTCAGATTTCATCTCAGTTAAACCCGAGACAAAAAAAATAGGTTGCCTAGTGACACTATGGCTAACCCCAAAAATGAGGTTTGAGTGTGGACTTACGTCGTGCCTCTACGTTAACTGAGGCGCTACTAGGGAGGAAACCCAAGTTTTATTTATTTTCTTTTTGTTTTTGAAATAATCATGTGTTCATGTTATAGGTTGAAGTGTGGAATGTGAGGAAAAGTCCAGGTTAGCGAGCCAATTATCTAATCGTCGACTTGCCAAAGAGGTCGGCGAGCCTGATTTGGACCGCCGTTGGACTCAAGAAATTCAAAGATTAGAGTCTGTATAACTTGGCGGGCCCCCACATTAGCTGGAGGTCCAATAAAACTCAGCGTGTCGCTGACACACCAATGGGTCAACGAGCAAAATTAATGTTGCCGAATGGGCGAGAACTGGACGGTTTTTAAAGGCCAAAGGTCAAACTTTCAAACTCTTTAACATTCTCTCACTTTTTAACTTCTAAACACACACCCACACTATATTCCGCATTTCAAAGTATATATTCCGCATAAAAGGTCGGTTTTCTGAACCTCAAACTTGTAATTAGCATTTTTTACTAATTTACAATTATTCTTGTCATAGTTATGTGTGCTTGGCCTCTCTGAATTTTAATTGTGTGTTGTGTGCCTATTTTAATTTGTATATCATGACTAAATCGCATAAGTTGTTGAATTCCCAAATTTTGTGGCTTAAATTGATCAAAATTGTAGGGCTGTGTTTTGTTCTTGTTGGGTCTAGTTAGGTGAAGTTTAAGAAATCCACATTTGTACCGAATGACGTGTTGTGCCTAATGATGGAGCGGTTGATGTCATTTTAAGGGCTAAAGTCGTCAAATGGCCAAATGTTGCCAAATCGGGAGAAGTTTGAGTATCCCAGAGGCATGGGTACCATGGGTCTTAGTTTAATTGAACTAGTGTATGTTTTGATTTTGTTTTTGGGGTTTGCGGGGTTGAATTTGGAAGTCTGGATTGAAAGTAGGCATGTTGGGCAGTTTGGTAAGCTGGGTTGAGCTAGCCGAACCACTCAGTAGTTCGCTGAACTGCTCTTGATCGCCTTTATTTCCATGCTATTATCGAGTTTAGGTTCTGTATCTTTTGGCAAGAAGCCCGAGTTCGTCGAGTGCACTCGGTGACTCGCCAAAAGTCTTTCTTAATCGCACATTTTACGCCTCTAACCCCTAAAATACAGTGTAACTTTCGGCAGCTAGTTTTTGCTTGTTGATTGCTATCGGTGATTCATTAAAAGGCCTCTCCAATCGTCGACATGCCAATTTTTCTTGGAAATGTTGAGCTAATCCTTTTAGCCAGCCCGATCTCACTCGCCAAAGTGATTCGGCGACTCGCTGGCCTGTTCGGCGAGTTTGTCTGCAACTGTGTTTTTACACCTCTTTTTGAAACAAATCTAACTCGTTTCGATGTTTTTGCAGATATGGCTAGAATCAACCTCAACATGCCGCCCCATAAAAGAGCACGGGAAATAGTGATAAATAAAGGGCGAGCCAATCCTCCTAAAAATGGAAGGATACAACCTCCAAAGAGATGCAAGGGCAAGGGCAAAAGGCCCATTACTGAGGTTTCGGAGCACAACTCCAGCACGTAGGAAGAGTCCTTTGACTCCCAAGCTACACTTTTTGATTCGGATGATGACCAACCAATGCAGTCCATGCAAGCGTAGATCTATGCTAGGTCTCGTCCTAACTCATCGACAACCCTAGCAGCCAATCCCCCTACAACAGATTTAGTGCCAACTCCGGCACAACTTGTGGCCTAGTGGCACTAGTATAAGTTCCACCTCCCCAGCTACTCAACAGATTAGAAGTCGAGGGACTAAGGATGATTCTGGACGGGAAGTTGTTGTCCATAGAGGGCTTAGAGGGAAAGTACCGTATATTATTAGACACACTTAGGTGCCATAGATTTGATATCTTCACCAGGCCCCGAGGCCCATATATCCCCACCTAGGTCCATGAATTCTATTCTTCTTACGGTGACCTGGTTCTTTAGGGAAAGAAGAAAGCTAGTGCCTTCAGACCGATGAGGTCGATAATGGCCCGAGGAAATGATGTTGGGTGTTGGAGCCATCACATAAACGTTGTTTTAGAGAGAGCCAAAGGGTTCGAGCATGACTATGAGGGCTAGGCCACAACTCAGTCCCTAGATGACCTAAAAAGATTGCTTGCCCCCCCTTATTTCTGATACCTCCCTGAGGTTGATTGAGGAGGAAATGCAGTTAGAGAAAAAGGATCTGAATATTGTTGCACAATATTGGTTTGGGTTCATCAGCAGCTCCATTATGCCTTCACATAATGAGTCCATTCTCCATCATTCAAAAGAAGCCTATCTGAAGTCCATTATAGCATAGAAGCGACTCAACTTGCGATTGATTATTAAGAAGGAGATGGCCATGACGGCCAAACAACATCAAACATCCCTTCTATTCCAGGTTTTGATTACGGAGTTATGTCGGCATGCTAGAGTTCCTCGTGATGCGATGTTAGATATTGAGGTAAGTCCATCATCATCCACTAAAGTCGCAACTTGTGAACGTCAATAGGGGGAGTCTTCAAGGGTAACGACATTGAAAGTCAAGGTTATAGATTTGAGCAAGTGTGTGGACTACTTGAAGTCCACAAACTTTACTTCACTATTGGAGGCAAGGGATGATGTGGATGTCCCAATGACTTCTGAGATTCCTCTGGCCAGCACAGAAGACATACAGTGGGATGATATAGCAGCTGATGAGTCAGAGGTAGAGATCGATGAAGAGTAGATAGAGATGTCATACGAGACCATTTGAGGACCTACCAGATCTGGAGGAGACGATTGTACAGTTAGTGATTCAGACATCACTAACAGAGACTTCCATGGCACTCCCTAGTGGATCGAGTGTTGTGGATCCTATATTGGGCGCTGATGCCCCGACAGATAGAGAGACTGTGTAGACAATATCCCTTTTTTCCTCCCTCTCTGTCACTTTTATTGATTTTCAGTAGTTTATTGCGTTAGAGGACAAATTTTTCTTTTTATTTGTGGTGGGGTGAGGTATTTCCATACCTACCTCTTATGATTAGTGTTTTTGTTTATACATTGGGTTTTGTGTAGTATATTGTATTTTGGCACTGTTTTTATGAATATTCAAGCATGTGGATACTTGTTTTTATTCCAAATGGTTTTTTGACCCTTATAAAAAAATTATGTCACCTCTTGTTGTCTTTAAATGTGGTTATTCTTGTGCAAATTTGTGTATCAGTTATGATCAATACTGGTGACTCGAATACTGATCTTAATCTAACAAAAATGAATATGCGGCTACAATGATGCCAAATGAAGTTGCATAGAAAATATATGAACTTTTTAAATCCTGTTCTGACTAGCCGGTTATCAAATGAGTCTCTTGTGATCAACATTGCACACTAGCGAAAGTGTGGAATCTTATTTTATATTGGTGCCAATGCCTTGTGTGATGAGCTTACCTTGAACCCTGTGTGATGACACCTAGAATTTTCCCCGTTGGTACTGTTGACTATGTGATGCAAGCTCTTAAAATGATCTTGGGCAACAATTTTTAAAAAGTGAAATAATTCTACATTATAGCTCTTTTTATGGCTAACCTTGTGAGTGTGTGAACTTTGCTTGGACACCCTTTGAGCCTTCGCCTTTTCTTGGAAGAAACATGATGAAGTTGTTGAAATGACCCAAAAAGTTCCTAAAAATGTGCTTCGGAAATTACCGGAAGCTTGTTTTAGCTATATCTAAAAATCCATTTCGTTTTTCGAAAATCCGACTTCATATTCTTATTTAGGGGATCAAATTGAGTGGGAAATGGGTCTAACCCAAATTTTAGAACTACCGTATCAAAATCCGAAATTTCCAAGTGAAGCCTTTTTCGAGGGTCTACTTTGGAGGGTCATATCTCCTAGCACACAAATAATTGGGTGGCCCATATCATATCCATGGAAAGCCCTTTGAGTTAGCTACCCAACGCACTTCGTTTCACCTCATTCGGAGTTCGGACAAAGAATTTATGCCCATTTTCGTAAAATCTGTCCGGGCAGGAAATGCAATTTCCAGTGACCGAATTTACTGTTCGCCCGCCTCATTTTTTTTCCTAAGTGTTGGTTCCGTTTTTCCAAAGGGCATATGTTATTTCCTATATAACATTAATTCAATTCCCATCTCTAAAACATTTTCCAGAACACCTCTCCCATACTTGGACAAAAATTTCTCTCAAGAACCCTAATCCAAAACCTTCCTCAAGATTGAAGAGACTCTTGCTCCAAGTTCCAAGCTTCCATTGAAGACACTCTCAAGACCTTCATAAAAACTCAAGGTATGTGGTGTTGAACTCATGGGTCCTTCCACCCATAGTGTCTAGTCTCTATTCTACTCACTAATTCATAGTTTAAGTTGAGAATTCATAAATTAGTCTTGTTCCTTGTATAAATTTCCTGCACAGTAAATTTTAAACAAGAAAGGTGATTGTTTTGAGCATGTTGTGACTCTAGAACTTGAATCTAAATTGGGAATGGATGTGGAGATTTTTCATGTGGTATTATGGGTGTTAAAAGGCGTTGTTATAGGTTGTTCATTGGTTTGGCTGCATAATTAGTACCCTATTTTCCATGCTCTTTGATCCCATTACATGCCTTCAAGGTGTTTGACAAAATGTCCAATTATGGAGAATTGATGAATTGATGCTTTAGGGCTTGAGTTATGAGATGTGTGGCATTCCAGATATGTGTTGATGACAAACTAAGTTTGTGTATATGTTCATTCCATACATGAGATTGCATTAGAGCCTAATGGGAATTTCCTATATAAAGTGTTGCATGACCATGCCCGGTCTGGGGGAAAAGAACCAGATAACCATGTGAGAGGTTTACATCTCACCACCTAGGATTCTTGGGATGTGACCAATATCAACCATGTGAGAGGTTTATATCTCAGCACCTAGGATGCTTGGGGTGTGACCAACATCAACCATGTGAGAGGTTTATATCTCACCCCCTAGGATGCTTGGGGTGTGACCAACATCAATCATGTGAGTGGTTTATACCTTGCCACCAGGGTGTCTAAGTGTGAACGGCATCCCCCATCCTAAGTTGGGGTTATAGATTGGTTGGATCATGCACACACATATGATATCTACTATTAGTATAGATTTACTTAAACATGTTTTGACTTCACTTTGATCATGCATCCTCATATTGTTATTCATTATGCCTATGGAACTATTTCTTGCATTTCGATTGTGTCCTCGTCTATTGTTGTATTGCACCCCGCATACTTACTACATTCCAAAGTACTAACGCATATTTTGCCTACATGATGTCACCATGTAGGGACCGGAGCTACTCTTGATCCTTCTTTCCATCCACGTGGCTAGTACGGTGCTTATCCGAGTTTGTTGGTGAGTCCTCAATGATTCGAGGGCTATGTTATGTTTCCTACTCCTATGTTTTGAGACTTTAGCTTGCAATTGTATTTTGACTATGAGGGGAGCCGGTAGTAAGTCATGGCCCCCGTCCTATCTATGTATGTAGAGGTGTGCGTTGGACAAGTATTTTGTAAATGAGCTTGACTCTTATTCTATGATGATATTTTGAAATGGTTTGCCCTTAGTCCCTAATTCCCGTTATTTAATGTTGAATGTACTTCCGCGACCGATGAAGTGTGATGACAAGTTTGAGAGGCTTGTTTGGGGTTCCTTCGGGTTTCTCATTCGCCATGTCACGTCTAGGCCCTAGGCTTGGGTCGTAACAAGCTTGGTATCAGAGCACTAGGTTGTTAAATCCTCGGAGTCCAACATACCGCGTTGAGTAGAGTCCTAATCATGGTTGTGAAGCGCACCACGTCTATAAATGGGAGGCTACAAAACGTTTTAGGAAAGGTTTCCCTTCTTCATGTTCTATGTCGTGCTTAGAGTGTAATAAGGTGATTCCTCCCTAACGTTTTTTCTTTGGATTGCTAGATCATCATGCCAAACATGAGGGGAAGACGGGCCCGATCATTGGAAGAGCCACCCACAAATGGTGAGCTCCGTAATGCACTCACCATGCTTGCACAAGTGGTATCTAACCAAATGCAACAAGGAGCCAAGCTCCTCGAGCTACCACCCCGGGGGAAAGGGTGAGAGATTTCATGAGGATGAACCCTCCGGTCTTCCATGGTTCAAAGGTGGATGAGGACCCGCAAGAGTTCATCTATGATGTATGCAAAATCTTGACCATTATGGATGTTGGTGCTTGTGAGAAGGCGGAGTTGGCGGCCTACCAACTCAAGGGGGTTGCTCAAATTTGGTTTGATCAATGGAAGGGTGAGAAAGGTAATGACTATGTGGTGTTGTGGGAGGAGTTTAAACTTGTTTTCCTTAATAGGTTCTTCCCTCTTGAACTTAGGAAGGCAAAGTTGGTGGAGTTCATGAACTTGAAGCAAGGAGCTATGAGTGTGAAGGAGTATGCCCTTAAATTTGTCCAACTCTCCAAGTATGCACCTCACTTGGTGGCCGACTCTAGGTCAAGGATGAACAAATTTGTGATAGGTGTATCCCACTTGGTTAGTGAGGAGTGTCGGTCCGCTATGCTCATTGGAGATATGGATTTGTCTCGGTTGATGACTTATGCCGAGCAAATAGAGGAGGAGAAATTGAGGAAGAGAAGGGGGCACGAGGCCAAGAGGGCCCGATTGGAGAATAGGTTCCCTAAGGGTGCTAGATTCCATCAAGGCCGAGGAAACCCTCATGTCAATCGAGGATTTTCTATCAATGTTCCTAGACCTCAAGGGGGAGGTGAAGTGGGTTCTATGGATGTATGCCCTAAGTGTGGGAGGAAGCATGGTGGTCCTCGCATGAAGGGTTCGGGTGCTTGCTTTGAATGTGGAGAAGTGGGTCACAAGAGGTTTAAGTGTCCCAAGATCCGCAACAAGGTCTGAAATACTAACACTACTCCTTTGGGTAGAGGTGCTTCTCAAAGTGGTGCCCAAGGCACAATCGATTTTATGCTTTGCATGGTAGACAAGGTGATAATGAAACTCCCGATGTGGTGACCGGTATGTTGCAAATCTTTGATCTTGATGTTTATACCTTGATTGATCAAGGTGCCACCCTTTCCTTTGTTACCCCCTTAGTTGCTAGAAAATTTCATGTCGAGTTGGAATTGTTGCATGAGTCATATGAAGTATCTACTCCCATTGGTGTCTCTATTGTTGCTAGAAAAGTGTATAGAAATTGTCCGATTTGCATATTGAATAAGTTGTTGCCTTATGATCTTGTTGAGTTGAATATGGTGGATTTTGATGTTATTCTTGGGATGGATTGGTTGCATGTATATTATGCTTCTATTGATTGTAGGACTCGTAAAGTCAAGTTCCGATTTCCTAACGAACCCATCCTTGAGTGGGAGAGTCGGGATGTTGTGGTGAAGGGGAAATTCATTTCTTGCATTAAAGCCCATAGGTTGATTTCCAAAGGGTGCTTGTACCATATTGTGAGAGTCAATGATGTAGAGTCTAAAGTCCCTCCTATTGAGTCTATTCCGGTTGTTAATGAGTTTCTAGATGTCTTCCCAAAAGACCTTCCCGGTGTCCCTCCCGAAAGGGAGATAGGTTTTGGTATAGACCTCCTTCCCGATACTCAACCTATTTCTATTCCCCCTTACCGTATGGCCCCAGCGAAGTTGAAAGAGTTGAAAGAGAAATTAAAATATTTGTTAGAAAAAGGGTTTATTAGACCTAGTCATTCTCCATGGGGTGCTCCAATTTTGTTTGTGAAGAAGAAAGATGGGTCTCTTAGAATGTGTATTGATTATCGATAACTTAATAGGGTCACCGTCAAGAATAGGTATCCTCTTCCAAGGATTGACGATTTATTTGACCAATTGCATGGGGCTAGTCACTTCTCTAAGATTGATCTTCGGTTCGGGTATCATCAAGTGAAGGTGAGGGAGTGTGATATTCCCAAGACGGCCTTTCATACTAGGTATGGGCACTATGAGTTTGTGGTGATGTCTTTCGGGTTGACTAATGCTCCGGCTATCTTTATGAATTTGATGAATAGGGTCTTCAAACCCTACCTTGATTCTTTTGTGGTGGTGTTTATAGATGATATCTTGATCTATTCTCGGGGTGAGGAAGAGCACATGGGTCACTTGAGGGTTGTACTCCAAAGATTGAGGGAAGAGAAGTTGTACGCTAAATATGAAAAGTGTGAGTTTTGGTTGAAGAAAGTTGCTTTCTTAGGCCATGTGGTGTCGGGGGATGGTATTAAGGTGGATCCTAAGAAGACCGATGTTATTAGGAATTGGCCTAGACCTTTGACCCCGTCGGATATAAGGAGTTTCTTGGGTTTAGCGGGTTATTATAGGAGATTTGTGGAAGGGTTTTCTTCTCTTGCTTCTCCTATGACTAAGTTGACTCAAAAGAAGGCTAAATTTGTGTGGTCGGATGAGTGTGAGGAAAGCTTCCAAACTTTGAAAGAAAGGCTTGTGTCCGCTCCTATTTTGTCACTTTCGGATGGGTTAGAAGGTTTTGTTGTTTATTGTGATGCTTCCCGTATTGGTTTGGGTTGTGTGTTGATGCAAAGTGGTAAGGTTATAGTCTATGATTCTAGGCAACTTAAAGTTCATGAAAAGAATTACCCAACCCATGATCTTGAATTGACCGCCGTGGTTTTTGCTTTAAAGATTTGGCGTCACTATTTGTATGGGGTGCATGTTGATATCTTCACCGACCATAAGAGTCTCCAATATGTGTTCATGCAAAAAGATCTTAACTTGAGACAAAGGAGGTGGTTAGAGTTCCTTAAGGATTATGATATGAGTGTTCACTATCATCCGGGGAAAGCTAATGTGGTGGCGGATGCATTGAGTAGAGTATCTATGGGTAGCTTGGCTCATGTAGGGGAAGGTAGTAAAGAGTTGGCTAAGGAGGTCCATCGGTTGGCCAAATTGGGAGTTAGGTCAGAAGGGGTGGATAGTGGAGGAGTAGTTGTTGTTGATGGTTCAAGATCTTCCTTGGTTGATGAGGTGATAGGCAAGCAAGACCTTGATCCTTCTTTGGTGGAATTAAAGGCTTCGGTGAGTAGTGGTAGGGTGGAGGTTTTCTCCTAAGGGGGAGATGGTGCCCTTAGGTACCAAGGTAGATTATGTGTTCTTTGTGTAGATGGTGTGAGGGAAAGAATCCTTGATGAGGCTCATAATTCTTTTTATTCTATTCATCCGGGGTCAACAAAGATGTATAGAGACTTGAGGGATGTGTATTGGTGGGGTGGTATGAAGAAGGACATTGCAAAATTTGTTTCGGGTTGCCATAGTTGTCAACAAGTCAAGGCCGAACATCAAAGGTCGGGTGGCCTAACTCAAGACATTGAGATACCTACTTGTAAGTGGGAAGAAATCAACATGGATTTTGTAGTGGGCTTTCCCAAGACTAGAAGAGGTTTTGATTCGGTTTGGGTGGTGGTTGATCGGATGACAAAGTCGGCTCATTTCCTACCAGTTAAAACTACTTACGGGGCTGAAGAGTATGCCAAGTTGTACATTCATGAATTGGTAAGGTTGAATGGGATTCCCTTGTCTATCATCTCGGATCGTGGTACCCAATTCACTTCTCACTTTTGAAAATCTTTCCAAAGGGGTCTTGGTACACAGGTAAACCTTAGCACGGCCTTCCACCCTCAAACAGATGGCCAAGCGGAAAGAACAATTCAAACCTTGGAGGATATGCTTAGAGCTTGTGTCTTAGAGTTGAAAGGTAGTTGGGATGATCATCTTCCTTTGATTGAATTTGCATACAACAATAGTTATCATTCTAGTATCGGTATGGCTCTTTTTGAGGCACTTTATGGTAGACGGTGTAGGTCACCAGTTGGGTGGTTTGAAGTTGGAGAGGTAGCCATGTTGGGTCCGGATCTGGTCATGGATGCTCTTGAGAAGGTAAGGATGATTAGGGAGAGGTTGAAAACAGCCCAAAGTCGTCAAAAGTCTTATGCCGATGTGAGGAGAAGGGATCTTGAATTCAAAGTGGGTGATTGGGTTTATTTGAAAGTTTCTCCAATGAAAGGTGTGGTTCGTTTTGGTAAGAAGGGGAAATTAAGTCCTAGGTATGTCGGTCCTTATGATGTAATAAGAAGGGTTGGTAAAGTAGCCTATGAGTTGGGGTTGCCCAAGGAGATGGAATTAGTTCATCCGGTATTCCATGTATCGATGTTGAGGAAATGTGTTGGTGATCCTAACGCTATTGTACCTTTTGAGGTTGTGGGTGTTGTAGAAGATAATTTGACGTATAAAGAAGTCCCAGTTCAGATCCTGGATAGACAAGTTAAGAGGTTGAGGAACAAAGAAGTGGCCTCCGTTAAGGTGCTTTGGAGAAATCAACAAGTGGAGAGTGCTACTTGGGAGGCTAAAGCGGGCATGCAAAGACGTTATCCTTATCTATTCAACTCCAATCAAGCTTAAGGTATTAAATCAAGTCCTTTGTACACCATTGAGTCTTACATTTCAGCCCCTAGATCATTCATGTGCATATATGTTTAAATTAATGAGTTATTGATGCTTTACATTAAGTTTTGAAATCTTGAAGTGATGTTTAAGTAAAATTTTTGCATTCATGTTGGGGCTGATATGCTCTTACTAATTCAAAAATCTGACTTTATATTCTTCTTTAGGGGGTCAAATTGAGTGGGAAATGTGTCTAACCAAAATCCAAAATTTCCAAGTGAAGCCTTTTTTGAGGGTCTACTTTGGAGGGCCATATCTCCTAGCACACAAATAATTGGGTGGCCCATATCATATCCATGGAAAGCCCTTTGAGTTAGCTACCCAACGCACTTCGTTTCACCTCATTCGGAGTTCGGACGAAGAAGTTATGCCCATTTTCGTAAAATCTATCTGGGCAGGAAATGCAATTTCCAGTGACCGAATTTACTGTTCACCCGCCTCATTTTTTTTCCTAAGTGTTGGTTCCATTTTTCCAAAGGGCATATGTTATTTCCTATATAACATTAATTCAATTCCCATCTCTAAAACATTTCCCAAAACACCTCTACCATACTTAGACACAATTTTCTCTCAAGAACCCTAATCCAAAACCTTCCTCAAGATTGAAGAGACTCTTGCTCCAAGTTCCAAGCTTCCATTGAAGACACTCTCAAGACCTTCATAAAAACTCAAGGTATGTGGTGTTGAACTTATGGGTCCTTCCACCCATAGTGACTAGTCTCTATTCTACTCACTAATTTATGGTTTAAGTTGAGAATTCATAAATTAGTCTTGTTCCTTGTATAAATTTCCTGCACAGTGAATTTTAAACATGAAAAGTGATTGTTTTGAGCATGTTGTGACTCTAGAACTTGAATCTAAATTTGGAATGGAAGTGGAGATTTTTCATGTGGTATTGTGGGTGTTAAAAGGCGTTGTTGTAGGTTGTTCATTGGTTTGGCTGCATAATTAGTACCCTATTTTCCATGCTCTTTGATCCCATTACATGCCTTCAAGGTGTTTGACAAAATGTCCAATTATGGAGAATTGATGAATTGATGCTTTAGGGCTTGAGTTATGAGATGTGTGGCATTCCAGAGATGTGTTGATGACAAACTAAGCTTGTGTATATGTTCATTCCATACATGAGATTGCATTAGAGCCTAATGGGAATTTCCTATATAAAGTGTTGCCAGACCATGCCCGGTCCGGGGAAAAAGAACCAGATAACCATGTGAGAGGTTTATATCTCACCACCTAGGATGCTTGGGGTGTGACCAACATCAACCATGTGAGGGGTTTATACCTTGCCACCAGGGTGTCCAAGTGTGAACGGCATCCCCCATCCTAAGTTGGGGTTATAGATTGGTTGGATCATGCACACACATATGATATCTACTATTAGTATAGATTTACTTAAACATCTTTTGACTTCACTTTGATCATGCATCCTCATATTGTTATTCATTGTGCCTATGGAACTATTTCTTGCATTTCGATTGTGTCCTTGTCTATTGTTGTATTGCACCCCACATACTTAGTACATTCCAAAGTACTAACGCATATTTTGCCTACATGATGTCACCATGTAGGGACCGGAGCTACTCTTGATCCTTCTTTCCATCCACGTGGCTAGTACGGTGCTTATCCGAGTTTGTTGGTGAGTCCTCAATGATTCGAGGGCTATGTTATGTTTCCTACTCCTATGTTTTGAGACTTTAGCTTGCAATTGTATTTTGACTATGAGGGAGCCGGTAGTATGTCATGGCCCCCGTCCTATCTATGTATGTAGAGGTGTGCGTTGGACAAGTATTTTGTAAATGAGCTTGACTCTTATTCTATGATGATATTTTGAAATGGTTTGCCCTTAGTCCCTAATTCCCGTTATTTAATGTTGAATGTACTTCCGCGATCGATGAAGTGTGATGACAAGTTTAAGAGGCTTGTTTGGGGTTCCTTCGGGTTTCTCATTCGCCATGTCACGTCTAGGCCCTAGGCTTGGGTCGTGACAGTTGTAACCCTCTCTTTATCCATTCACGCATAAACCTCATGTTGTGTTCTTTGTTTAACTACCCAACTTAATCCAAAAACCTAAGGTGGGGGTGTGGTGAAAGGAGAAGGTAAATAAAGATGTGCAAAGAAGTCACCCTTTGATCCATGGTTGTGAAAAAGATGGAACCCATCCATACAAAAAAAGAGAGAAAAGAAGATGAAAAAGAAAAAGAACAAAAAGTTAAAAAAATAAAGTTGTGAAAGTGCAAAAGAAAAGGGGTGTCCGGTATTCCATGAGAAATGAATAATGGGGTGAATTTTGAGCATGAATGAGAATGATGAAGAAAAGGAAACAAAGTGTGGTTCATACCACATTTCATGAGGATAGCATCCACTAAGCCTAAATGACCGTACCTTTACACTCAGCCCCATAATAAGCCTTGAAAAGACTTTTTTTATCTTGAGTGAACTAAATCGAGTGTTGATTGGAAAATAATGGCAAACCTATGGGTGAAGTCATGCATGTCTTTATCTTTGTGAGTGTGAGAGTTAAATGTGATTTTGGAACTCTAAATTGTTGAAGAATAGTGTGTGAATATGGAATCATTCTTTGTGCGAGGGCATTTGTATACCTTTGTTGAACTTGAACTTGCATTTGAAGCTAGTATTGTGAACGTGAGAATCTTTGTTAATGATGAGTCACAACATGAAGATTTGAGTGCACAATGGTTCCTTGCATGAGTACGTTGAATCGTGTTGTGTGCATTCATGATTGAGTCTTGTGTAGCACTGCTAGAGACATTCTTTCTGAGCTGCTAAACTTGAGTTTTACCTAAAGACAAACAAAAGGTTAAGTTGGGGTGTTGATCAGTTTGAGATTCGAACACATTTTGAGCTTTATTTACAATGATACAGTGTCCTCAAATTCTTATTTTGTGCGAATAATTGATGAAAAACCCTTGATTGTAAAGTGAATGGATTGAGCAATGATGAGTCCACAAATTGTACTCATTTAGGGCTTTATTTTGATAAGAATAGTGTTCTCGAATGCTCATTTTGTCTAAATATCTGATGAAAACTCTTAAGTTTCAGGTATTTGAAGTTTTAGTGAACAAAAAGGCTGAAAAGAACGAAGAAGTTGAAGCATGAGCATCGCCAAGAACACTTGGTGATACGCCGAAGAGATTCACTACGCCCTTTGTTCCAATACGCAAAGCCTTAAAGGAGAAGGATCAAAAAGGCGATAAAAGGAGCAGTCGGCACTTCGCTGAATATTTCCACGAAGAAGTACTATAATGCCCAATAGTCCAGAACGTGAAGATGCTAAAGGCAAGCATGAAACAGCGATAAAACAGAAGAAGGGCGAGTTACCGAGTCATTCGGCGGCATCGACTAACTTCGCCAAAAGATCTGCCAGCGCTATTTTCTGGAGTATATAAATACTAAACTTGTTATTAATTTTTTGGAGAGTCGAACATTTATTTTAATTTCCAGAATAGAACAGTACTTTTTTGGATATGTTCTCTCAACTATGGAGAGGGTTTTTGGGAGACTTGAAGAAAGAAAGATTTCATCTTCCCCAAGTTTGAAGTGGGTCATCTCCATTCTTCTTCCTTTACTTAAACCAATGTTTAATTACTTATACCCATTTGATTTCACTATTATTTTAGGTGTATTTTGCTATTTCTTGATTTGTGGCTAAAAACCCCCATTCTTCGGGTGTGATTTAGCAAATATGTGTTGATATTATTGTTGGGTCTTTCTTTTTGATAGGTTACAAGTAGTTTAATGGTGATTTCACCTAGTGGTTGTGGTTTAACCTAAAGGGTTTATAGTTACAAATACAAAGCCACCTATGTGTTTTCGGCTTGCCCGAGAGGGAGGTCGCGAAGCCAAGGCCACTAGACTGATGGCCGAAGGAGTGGGTCAACATGTGGTTTAGCCTGAGAGGGTGAGTCCTAGTCTCATATCCTAACACTTAGCTGAAAAGAGTGAGTGGGGTAAAGCGTAAGCTGGTCTTCATGCGGCAAATGGGTGTCCGAGAGTAACGCATTTGACATGGTGTAAGTTGCCCGAGAGGGAACTTATTTCCATTTACAGTTTAGCCTAGTCACTATTATCTTACAAATTTCCTTCAAAAGAATGTACCCAACTAATTATCTCAACTTGTATGTAGCCTAGTAGGAGTGGGGCTATGGAACTTCACTTTTATATTGCACAAGTAAGCTTTGAAAGGGATTGTGGGTTGGTTCATTATGATATGGTAAGACATGAAGGTATGATATATGTTGATTGTATTGTCGTTATGGTATGACTCTCCTTATGTATATGTAATGAGTATGATTATTCCTTATGTATGATTATGGATTATGATGAGGTCTAAAGTTGATATGTGTCACCAAGGTGATTCTAAATAGATACTTAGTATAGTTGGTATTATGGGATGCCAACTATACATTGCACAGGTATGTTTTTAGGGTTGCTAAGATGATGTTTCCATTATGATATGAAAGTTTATGTGAATGTGATAGTGGATTTGTGTTTTACATTGTAAATACACGTGAGTTACCATACATTGCACAAGTGTGTTTTAGAGGTTGCTTATGAGATGATTACTTTATGATGTGATGGTCTTGGTATTTAACCGGGGTATTCTTGTATAATTGGAGGCTTTCTATTGTGAAGATTGGGATGTATATTATATTGATATTGGAAACTATGCTTGTTGTTATAATGATATCTCTCAGGTTATAATGAAATGCATGCGAGTTGCCTTATTGGTTGTATTCTCAAACTATTTCAAAGATGATGTTCAAAAATGGCATAAAGCATTATTTCCAATGAAATGTCCCTGTTCATGCATGTTTTAATGGTTTTATACATAGCTACCATACTTAGTACATTTTTGTGCTAACCCATATTTCTATGTTTTCTACAAATATAGGGGGTTAGTTCATGAAGATGGGATCTATTGGTTTAAGCTTGGGAATAAGTGATCCTCCAAGCTAGTTGATGTGTCCTAAAGTTCGGGGAAAAACATCTTACTTAGTAGATGTCTTAGTAGTTTATTTATAGTTTCATTTTAGAACTATGTAAGGGTTATATCCCTACATGTATAAGTATTCTATTGTATTAGATGGACAATGAGACAATGTTTAGACTCTTTTTGACTTTATAGAAATGAATTCGATTGTGGAAGAAAAAGTTTTAATTTTTCGCTTTTATTATATGACATATGCAATGATGTATGCTAAGGACTTGTATGAGACCCCTTTGGGGTCAAGTATGCCATGTCACATCTAAGGGGTAGTCTTGGGTTATGACAAAAACTCGCAATATGGCTCAAAAGAACTATACGGTGATTGAACAGGAACTTCTTCCGGTGGTTTTCACATTTGAGAAATTTTGATCCTTGGTTGGTACTATGTTCATAGTGCATACTGACCATTCTGAATTAATGTATCTGATGGCTTAAAAGGATGAAAAACCGAGGTTGACCAAATGGTTATTGTTGCTGTAACAGTTTGATTTTGAGGTGAAGGATAGAAAGGGGACAAAAAATCTGGTTTTCGACCATTTTTTCAAATAAGAATAGGAAGCTCTACAATAGCTAGGAGATGAGGCTGAAATTAAAGATGAACTCCCAGTTGAACAGGTACTGGTTGCTTTTTATGATCTTATTCCTTGGTTCGTGGATTATGCTAACTACTTGGCAAGTTATTTGGTTCCATCAGATTTGTCATTCCACCAAAGAAAAAAGTTTATGTATGATGTGAAGAAGTTCTTTTGGGATGAGCCTTACTTGTTTTGTATTTGTACTGATGAGATTGTTCATCGTTGTGCGCCTGAGGTATAGATGATAAGTATACTAGAGGTATGTCATTCATAGCCTGTTTTTGTGCATCATAGCGGTATTCGGACTGTTCATAAAATCTTGCAGTGTGGGTATTACTAGCCTACCATCCACCAAGATTCTCATGTTTTCACCAAGTCATATGACTATTGCCAAAGAGAATGAGGAATCTCAAAGAGGCAAGAGCTACTTATGAATCCGATATTGGTGATTGAGTTACTTGATGTTTGGGGCCTCGACTTTATGGGTCCGTTTGTGACTTTGCGATGAAGAATATTTTTGTTTCAGTTGAATATATATCGAAATGGGTGGAAGCCATTTTTGAAGATTTGGTTTAAAAAGGTGGCGATGTGGTAGAATAGATTTGTTTCGTATTGTGGGAGCTGTGTTTTAATAGCGCACGTGTTACAGTCAATGCCCACGTATATTGTGTCACCAATGAACCCACCCATTAATATTATAGAACAGATACACAAACTATTCGCGAAATTCTTCTAGGGAAATGCTACTGGGTCCAAAAACAAACAATGGGTGTCATGGGAAAGCATGTGCTACCTGAAAGAAGAAGGGGGCCTGGCTTTCATGTCACTAAATGATGTATCAAAATCCTTTTTTGCAAAGCTTGTGTGGAATTTTAGAGTAGAACAAGTATTGCAAAAAATATCACCCTGTTAATGTCATGTGATGTAGTGCATCACATGTGTGGAGAAAGATAACAATTATAAGGGATGAAGTAGAGCATAACATACAGTGGCAGATTGAGGCAGGATCCCCAAACTTCTGGTTTAATAATTTAATAAGAATGGGAGCCCTGTATTATTTTGACAGTGCAACGACTAATGAAGAAGAGTTAGAGGTAAATGAGTTTATCATAGAACTAAAGTGGGATGAATAAAATCTAACCACAAAATTGGCATCCAAAATGGTTGAGTACATTTTAGAGAGTATAAAGCCCCCCAAATCTGAAGATAACGATGTCTAGTGATGGATGGGCAATACCCAAGGAAACTTCACAGTGAAATCAGAATGAGGGATGATGAGAATAGGGGAGGAGACTAGAGCTGACTATGAGTTTATATGGACAAAGGGATTTCTTTTTAAGTTGAATTTTTTCTTATGGAGCGTATGGAGGAGAAGAATCCCCATTGATGATAATTTAAAAATAATGAAGATCCATGTTGTATCAAGGTGTTGGTGTTGTGACAAAAGTGAAGAGGAAACAATGACACATATGTTTTCTAAAGGCCTCCATTACCTATAGGCTTTGGAGGCAACTTGCTTGTTTTGCAGGTATATATATGGACGGGATGCACTCATAATAAGTAATCATTACATAGCAGAAAAACAAGACTACACCACAATTCCAAGGTATACTAAGAGCAATGCCAGCAATAATCGTGTGGACATTATGGAAAGGAAGGAATAACGTACAACATTGAGGAAAAACTACTCTCAATGGGATGCTGATGTAGGTGTAAGATATGGTTAAAAAGTTGGTGAAGAGTGTATATCTTTGGATACACTAATAGTCAAATTCGTGGCCTGACATAGCTGAGGAGCTAATGAATTACAGACCCAAACTACATGTGCACAATGTAGTTTGGATGTTTCCTAACACACATAGGTTGAAGTGCAATACTAATGGAGCGCCAAAAGGGAACCAATGCCTATGCTCTTATGCCTTCTACCTACAAGATTCACATGGAGATTTCGTCTATGCAAGAGCTGCAGGACTTGAGAATACAACAAATACGGAGGATAAGCTAATGGAAATCTATGAAGCACTAAGGTAATGTTTGGGAAGACAATTAAGAGAGGTCACAATTGAAACAGACTCCCAAAGCCTCGTGATAATTGATAAGGGGACAATAGAAAATAGCTTGAAAATGGTGGAAAGAGGAAAAACAAGAATGAAGAGAGCACATTAATTAAATGCTTCAATCACTCATACATTCAGAGAAGCTAATAACGCGGTAGATCTATTGGTAATGAAGTAATGACTAAACAACATTCAAATGAATATACAGACTTGTGGATCTTCCAAGAAATATTAGAAAACAAATAAATAGTTAAAAAGAGCAGATAACAACATTGTGAATTAGAGATAGAAAATCGAAAACCACCAATGTAAACAACAAAGTATCATCAAGGAGGACACTTACCTCATTAATACATTTGATACGCACAACGGTGACAAAACATCATCAAGGAGTACTGTTAAGTATCCCAAAACATGAAGAGAGAAAGACAACATCTCAGCTGTACAGGGAACGAGAAGAACAAGTGAAGGAAGGAATATATTTTTGATACTCTCCTGATAAGGAAAGATGATAGAGACAAAGATTAGGAAACATAGAGTGTTTTTTGGCTTTTTGGGCATTGGCCACTTTATGTCTGGGTTAATTTTCTTAATTTCATAAAAGGGTCCTAGGACTAATAAAATATAAATAAAAAAAGTTCGAAGCTTTTTCGCCAAGTTGGAAGAGTTAAGAGAGGCAGATCGGCAAAGTGAAGATCAAAACCTTTCGTTGCTGACAAGAGTCAATTTCAAAAGTTTTGCCTTTTATTTTACCTATATATTACCATCATTAAATTTTAGTGTGTTGTCTGCATTCAATAATTGTTTTGGGTTGTGATCCAAATTCTAAGCTTAATATTCTCCTGTGTAACTTTTTTCTGGCACCGTCATTAATTTAATAGTTTCATAAATTGCTAGACGAGGATCTTAACTTCCACGATAAGAATACTAATGTATTAGATTTTTTAAAATACAATTTGCATATCTGAAAAGGTTACCGTGATTGACAATTCAAAAATATCATATCATATCATATATTTATGTAAAAGAAAACCCTAGGCCCTCCTACGTGGTGCCACCACAAGCTAGGATTTATTTTTAAAATTATTTATTTCCAAAACTAGCTTTCCCCTTTCATTAAAAAATGTGACTTTTATCAAAAGTTGCGAGTTTAATGAAGAGCTGCGACTTTTATGAAAAGTTGTTACTTTTATGATTCTGACATTTCCGAAGGATTGCAACTTTTCCAAATAGTGGTGCCCTTTCCGATAAGGTGCAATAAACATTTTTCTATAAATAGAGGGATTTCCTCTCATTTTACATCAAAGAAATTTGTGAATTTCTTCTTCTTCATCATCTTCACAATTAAATATTTGTGTACTTTTCTCTTGTTGAGTAGCTCACTGACACCATTGCTTAAGATACAGATACTGGTATGTAATTTTGTAGTCATTAAATAATGTTTATGTTATTAAGGATAAATGATAAGATGTTATAATTTTTATTTTCCTTTACATTATTGTTATTGTGTAATCTTTTATGTAAGATAATGTAGTTTTTAATTTTAATGACTGATAGGCTTTAAGTATTATTTTATAAATTTCGTGATATTAAATTTTTGCACGAGACATGCATTTGTTTACTAGTACTTCAATATATTAAAATCATCATAGGAATAACCAATACCTTATCGTGTATGTGCCAAAATACGAACAAGAGACATTATGAGGCATCATGGACACATCTAATGCCTTAAGAGCCTTTTGCATCTAGGTCACATTGTTATGTCAAGATTTATTTCACATTAGATTAGGAATCAAAAGTGCAGTATGCAGGTCCTAATAATTATATAGAGTCTAATATGGATAAAAGTTAATATAATCAATTAATAAATACTAATATTAATTCCATGAATTTAATATTAACAATATAAATTATTGGGATGGAAAAGAAAGCCTTTCTTAAAGAGATCGGGCGCATTTGGATATCTCCACCTAAGATTTATCTAAAAAACCAAAAATATATTTGAGGAGGAAACAACAGAAGAATATGAAGAAACGAAGGAGAAGTTTCTTACAAAGGAAGTCTTCCAAAACACTTAAGACTTGGTACCTCTGTCCAAACCATATTCGAATCCACTGCATCCACCGAAAGATACCTCTACAAAATACAATAGAAAGTCAAATATTGATATAATTTGAAGTAAATAACGATGTAAAGTGAGGTAGCTATTTACTTCTATGAGCGGAGAAAGAAGAGAAGAGGTAACAGAGGTAGGTGTCAATCACCCACAACCAAAAGAAACGAAAAATCATGACAGTGGTATCTTTTTGAGATGGAGGAGGAGACAAGGAACATAGAAAGACTGAGAAGAGAGTAAGAGGATAAGAACAAGACCCTAGTTTGTAAAAACTTTTAAAAAGCCCTAGCTGATTCTCTTAATGGACTACGCCTAGAAGATTTTTGTTTTGCTTTTAGTTTATTTCATTGGGCTTCTTTGCCCAATTTTGTACATACTTTTTTTTTATATAAAAGGGGGAGTTCAGCTCTATCAATTCTTTTTAAAAAATATAAAAAAATTAATTATATTATATAACAAATATAGATATTTTCAATAAGAGTAGTATCATATAACACCACCGGTTCAATAAATAATGGAGATAAACCTTATAGAAAAAATATGTCACATTATAATTGCACTAATTAAGTGCATTATGAAATTTC
This sequence comes from Solanum commersonii, assembly GCA_029007595.1. Classification (NCBI taxonomy): domain Eukaryota; kingdom Viridiplantae; phylum Streptophyta; class Magnoliopsida; order Solanales; family Solanaceae; genus Solanum; species Solanum commersonii. The sequence continues at coordinate 9,887,206 of JAJTWQ010000006.1, forward strand.
TATAACATGTATAGAAAACAAATATAGGAACTCATGTAACACCTTACAACTCTACTCTTAGAATTTGCATCACTCGTCGTAAGTATATGAGTTTAAAACGGACGATGTACTACTTGCTCATGTGTTATAAGGTCTTTTACCAAGTGTATAAAGGGTATAAGATGTTATTTAGGTTCATAAGGGACTTGTAGTACCAAGTGAAGTTCCAAGCATTTGTATCAGCTATGTTTTCACATGAGAACATATAAGGATAATCTTCAAACGACCGTATCTCATAGAATATAAAGATTTAAGAGAGCCATAACCTATCAAATTAAAGGGCTATAAGTCTTCATTCCAACGTTGCCAAGTTTGCATCAATTCAAGTTAAGTAAAAAGTTATGAATGATTTACGAGAGACACTCTAACATGATAGAAGTGCTGCGATGGCTCCATGACACAGAGTGTATACATATCTCATTGTCTGCTGAAAAAGTAAAAACCCTCTCATTCACTCCTAAACTCCTACTCTCAAGAATTTCAAGAAATATTTAGCCTAGGGTTCATCTTTCAAGAATTTGGCTCTCATGGCTAAATTATTTTGATTATATAAGGAATTACGTTTAGATCGAGGCTTTTACCCAATATTTTTCAAGCTATGATTCTTATGCAAAAGTTAGAGTTTTTATAAAAGATTTCTCAAGCATACTAATGAAATAGTTTAAAGAATATATGAAAAAAAATCTTAGACAAAGAATAACATATCTCAGAAAGTATAGGACAAATGAACAAAAAAATAATTAATTTATTTGAAACAACAAAAATCATGAATAAGAAGTTCCAAGATAAACAAGAAAAGACATCCGTCAGCCACAAAAAATTAAAAGACAATAATAATGTGTTGAATTCTTTTGTTCTTCCATTTCGCCCCATCTCTAACCCTTGAGCATGGGAAGTACTTAATTACTTATCAAGAGGCGAATCTAGGATTTCAAGATAGGGGGCACTACTAAGAGTGAACCAAGGGTAAGGCTAGGAGTGGTACAAGAGTAACATTAACATTTTTTGGAGAAGTCATCATAACATTTTCTGGAGCGTTTTTTAAAATAGCATTATTCATATCCAGAAGAATTTTTCCAAGCCAATCCAAAAACCTAAAAAAAGACCTTTGTTTTTTGAAACTCCCTTTCATCATGACCACGGAAAAGCAGTACAAATTCCAAGAGAAACCATTCCACATTAGTAGAAGCCTCTAAACTAATTCGATGCTCACTTCTTATTTTCTCATATTGCTTGTTAAAAGCAACTTGAATGGACTGAAATTGATTCTCAAAATCTAGCATCTTGTTGAAACACCTATTGTGGACGCTATTTTATTTCACCAACATGCAAATTGAACCATTCCAAACTATGATTCCATGTCCTAAAACCAGTTTTCGTGAAAACATCACCTGCATTTCTTTTACATAAGTCTATCCATCTCAAACCACAAGACTATCCATTTCAAGTCACAAGAATCAACAATAAATTCTTTCTAAAAAACCTTTCAAAAAGAAGAACTTGCCAATTTATGCAGAAATAACAAGAGTAGGACTTTAATTATGTAGTGAAGAATACTTCTATATTGTAGATTTTCTAGCAAGGTTATATTTTGTTTAGAATTGTGCAAGTTGTAGATTTTCTAGCACTCTTATATTTTGTTTAGAATTGTGCTAGGGATTTTCTTTGTTTTTAGTCAAGACAGGGGGTGGGCTAGATGAGGTGGTAAAAACGAGTTTTAATAAAAGCATTTATTAAAAATGTTTAACACTAAAGAAAAACCTGATTTTAAAGTTGTGCTGCCAGTGGACGACTTCAACTAATTCCTGCAGGAGACTTTTAGTTATAAGGATGCACAATTAAATATATAATCATTTATCAAATATCTATACATATATATACCATTTTTTTAAAGTTACCGAGTGCTTGTGGGTACGCCCCTGACTTAAGCAATTCGCTCTTGACATAATATTATAAGTTTAACTAAATCTATATGATTTAGTAGTTTTTTTTGTACAATGAATATAATATGGTCCTATTATTCATAGAGAGCAATATAAATAAATTATTGATTTGTAATTTGTATGGGGTGAATTGGTTTAATGAAAAATGTTAACAACAAAAAGTAAGAATTTAAATTTCTTTATCTTTCCTTCTATTTTATTATCACAATCAATTAATGAATTAAAGGAGGAAAAAGAAATTATAGTCACTAATAGTTTTTTTAATATGAAAAAAAAAAGGTTATGCCTAAAATTTAAAACTAAACACATGTTAAAATCAATAAGATTCAACATTCAATATAGATACATTAAAAAAATCATATATAAAAATATAATTTTTCACTGAAAGCAAGGTTCAAATGATTTTTTAGCCTAAAGTATTGTTTTTAAATTAATTTTCCATGAGAGGAAACTATACAACTAACAAAACCTCTTTAATTTCTTCTTACATAAAAACAAAAGATGCAATATTGATTTAATTATAGCACTTAAAAATACAAATTCAACAATTTTAGTCAAAATTCCTTAACTGTATTAATAGATATAAGAAATCTATAAAAAAATTATTCAAAACTCAGTTACTAATATTTAATGTCACTATTATAAATACTTGAATCCATAGTACAAATATGCCTTGCTAAAATCCAAAATAACTTCACAGTCTCCATATATAGCCTCTGAAAAAGATTTCTTGGATTAACATATAAATTTAAATATTATATCAAATGCTTAATGACGATCTAAATTAACTTATTTTTATATAAAAAAAAACATCCCTACCCTGCCTAAATAAATAATAAGTGGTCCTTATAGAATCATTTTCAATAATAGTATGTAAACTCACTGTCACACCCTGAGCCTACATTCTGGATGCGACAGGCACTCGAGAACCATCGTTGGCACCAAGCGAACCCTTGGTATAGGTCAACTCTCAGCGAAAGACTTACTCAACAACATATGAACTCAAAAGTAAATCTTTACTCGAAATCTGAAAATAGAAACTATGAATATTTTAAAGAAAACATTCACTCGCAAAAAGAGAAAACTCAAGTCTGGAACATCAACAATGACAATGAAATAGACTTCTCAAAACTCTATTTTCTATGAAGTCTCTATTAACTGAGATGGACGTCAGGACAAGACCTACAACATCCTAATAAACAAGACTGAAATGTAAACTCAGTGTGAAACACTTTGGAAAGAAAGGAAGCTCACCAAATCTAGCTGGAACACGACAGGATCAACCGAGCACCGATTGTTGATCCTAAATACTTGTATTTACATCATGAAACATTGCAGGACAAATGACATCAGTACATTGAATGTACAAGAATGTAGGGGAACACTGAACATAACCTGCAAGCTTGAACTGATAAAAAGGAAACCATACTCACCTAAACTCACCTGGACTAAGGGATACTGAAGAACTCAGAAATACTCAACTCAGTTTAGTATAAAAGAAATAATAAGATGCATTATAAAGAAAGCTCATAAAACAATAATTTGTAACTAAATGTATTTTAAAATATAATAAAACTCTTTTACTCTTATTTGTATGTAAAGATATAAAATAAATGTAACACCTCGGACCTAACAAACCTGAACAACAAAATTTTTGGTGAACCACTGAAGGGTTCACGGATCATGAAAGGAACCACAATTTATTGCCATGCTTGTACCCGCCTAGAAGTGGTAGACCAAAGATCCCTTCACAGGCCGTAGACCACCACATGGGCAGTGGGAAGGCTCGTGGAAGCAAGGCAGAACCATCCTATCTTAGGTATCAAACCATGGAGCCCACCACAGTATGTGGTCTTGATGACACGCCGTGGTGAGGATCGTCAACATGAACCAATAGACCCCTATCCCCAAGTGAAGAACCACTATGCCCTTGAAGGTCTATGGTCCTTCACACGGTCCATGAAGTAGACCGTAGTGTCTAGGACCAGTAGACACTAGCCATGAACCACAACCTAGTTGACGAGGTTTGGTCCCTTTTACGGTCCATTAGTGGATCTATGGTCGGCATTCGTCAACTTTTAAGTCAGGGTCATTTTCATCTTTCCCCCTATGCATTGGGCATTTAAACTACGTCATTTAATACCTAAACTACGTCGTTTTTCTTAGTTTAAGCCTAGTAACCTAGTCAGAACCTACCTAAAACCTTTATTCTTCAAAATCACCAAAATATTACAAAAAATTGGTGAGAAAAGTCTACCAGCCCCTCAAGAACAAGAAGAAGGTTTTCTTCAAGTTCCAGCCTTGAAATAGAAGGATTTCTCTGTAGATTTCGTCACCAGGTATGTGGTATTTCACTAGTGGGTTCCTTTTCTCTACTAGGTCTCTAAAATTCAATCATATTCCTGATTCTCTATATCTTATTAAGACCTAGGATTTCTAAAATCTTAGGAATTGTTGTGATTTAGCTATTGTAGTATACTAAACGAAATAGCTTATTTTCTTGGAAAATTTTCTTAGTTTCTTGCATTAAACTTAGAACCCTAGTTGTATAAATTCTTTTAGTTCATGAATTATACTGCTAGGTCAGTTAAATATACAACCATGCTCCAGTTTTCGAATGTTACACTGTAAGTACTTAATTGTAGCATTCTCAGATTTGCATGTAAGAACATTGAGCTATCTAGTATTTCAGTTATGTTGTATCATATACATTTCCAATTGGGAGTAGACTTAGAACCGAGTTGGAGTACGGTTCAGCGTACCCTCATAGTCTTAGAACTACATGGCCCCTTAGGAGTATAAGTCCCCTCACTGGGCATCATCTTTAGTAATCACTCCAGTCATGCCTCTATATCCCTGGCAAGGTATATTTGGTCCTCTCGATAGGGCGTATACATCTGACTCTGTGGTTAGCTCACGTGCATTTAGGTCAGTTAATAGTAGCTCTCACAGTCAGACTTTAGTGCATATGACCAGGTTTTCAGTTTATACTTCAGTATTCAGTCCCAACATGTTATGTTCATAATTAGTACTTGGTCATTGCATACAGTTCAGTTGTTTTCAGTTATATTTCATTATTTATATTCTTTTCATATTATATCATTGCTCAGTTATGCTTTGTTCAACTTATTTATTTGCTCAAACATTATCTATATCTTGCATGCTCTATACATTCCAAGTATTGATGCATACTCTACGCTACATCCTTTCATAATGAAAGTTCAAGTACTCAGCATCCAGATAACACATAGATTGATTCTCGATCCATATTAAAGAGCTTCAGTTGTGAGTCCTCACACTTTGAGGAAAATAGACATTCTTTACATTTCAGTCTTTTGTTTAGTTTTTAGTACTGTTAGAGTTAACTGGGGGCATGTACCAGTAACTCTAATTAGTTAGAGGTTTTTCAGATATAATAATATAATCAACTTGGCTTGTTCAGTTTATCTTTTAGTATTGTTAAAGTCTTAGTATGTTTTATTCATTAAGACTAGTTGGGTATTCCCCCTTTTTAGTTACCAATTGATTTAGTGTCCACATTAGTTCAGGTTTTCTTAGATGTTTTCATTGTGCTTATGAAATGCCATCTTTAGGGTTAGGTTGGGGTCACTCTTGATTCTAGGTCTCATGTTAAGCTAAGGGGGTAGCCTCAGGGCGTGACAAACTTTGTATTAGAGAATTGGGTTTAAGAGTCGTAGAATGTGTGAAGGCTACACTATATAGAGTTTTTCATGGGTGTAAAGTGCACCACATCTATGAGAGGGACGTTACAAAGTGTTTAAAGCAAAACTTCACTTTCTTTTTTATTCATATCGGGTATGATCCAACTTATCCTTTCTAATCCACCATTATGCGTTTCAGATCATGCCTCCTCGTAGAGCTTACGCATGAAATGCAGCACATAATGCTAATGTAGTTCCTCCAGACCCAAACCACGAGGTTTGGAATGTGATCGAGCTCATGGCTCAGAGTGTAGCCAATCGTAACCATAAGCAAACCCTAATTCCTACAAATATTGATGGTGGATCTGTGGCAGCTAGGGTTTGAGATTTTGTTTAGTTGAATCTACCTGAGGTTCTAAGGTCACAAATTGGTGAAGACCCACATAACTTCATTGATGAGGTTAAAATGTTTTTAGGAGTGATGGAACTGACTTGTAATGTTAGAGTGGAGTTGGCATCTTACCATCGTAATAATGTAGCTCACATTTTGTTCACCTAGTGGAGCTGTAACTTGGGAGTGTTCTACTGGTGCTTTTCTAAACATGTTCTTCCCAAGGGAGTTAAGAGAAGCCAATGAAGAATAGTTTATGAATTTTAAGTAGGGTACAATGTAAGTCCATGGATACGGACTTAAGCTCACCCAACTATGCAGGTATGCTCTACACATGGTTGCCGATCCAAAGGCCCAAATGAGTAAGTTTCTTTTTCAGGTATCCGACTTAGTAAAGACTATGTGCTGGTATGCTATGTTGTTAGATGATATGAATATATCTAGGCTTATGACTCATGCTTAGTAGGTTGAGGGATATAATCTTAGGGAAATGGCTAAGGACAACAAGAATGTTAGAACAAGGAATTATGAATTCTCTCAGTAGAGGTCTACAACCCTTACACCTTCATAATCTAGAGCTCAATCCCCGAGGTTTCAACACAATCATAAAAGTAGGGCATCAGGCTCTAAGTCTGAAGGGATTCATAAGGCCAATCTCTATCCATGAGGCGCACAGTTATTGTTTTTGAAAAATAAAGATGGTTCTCTAAGAATATTCATTTACTATTTGCAGTTAAACAAAGTCATAATCAAGAATAAGTATCACATCCCCTGAATTGATGTGTTGTTTAACCAACTTCACAGTATGGTCATTATGAATTTGTGGTTATGTTATTTTGACTAGAAAAGGCTCTTGCTACTTTTATGTACTTAATGAGCAGGGTGTTCAAACAGTATTTGGACTTGTTCGTGATCATCTTTGTTGATGATATCCTCATTTATTCTTGACGTGAGGAAGAGCACGCGACTCATCTGAGAGTTGTTCATTAAACTCTCAAAGATCGCCATTTATTCGCTAAGTTCAACAAATGTGAATTTTGGTTTTAGTCAGTCGCTTTCCTTGATAATGTGGTATCCAATGAAGGGATACGAGTGGATTCATAGAAAATTCAGACAGTAAATCAATGGCCCAGATCCACTTCTCCAACAGATATCAGGAGTTTCTTGGGTTTGGCTGGCTATTACAGGAGATTACTTGAAGGACTTTCATCCATAGATTCCCCATTGATCAAGTTGACTAAAAAAAGGCTAAGTTTCAGTGGTCAGTTAAGTGCGAGGAAAGTTTCTCAAAACTGAAGACTGGGTTGACTATAGCTCCAATCTTGACCTTACAAGATTGTTCAGACGGTTATGTGATTTATTGGGATGTATCAAGGGTCGTCCTAGGTTGTATGTTGAAGCAGCGAGGTAAGGTCATTACTTATGCTTATAGATAACTTAAGGTACATGAGAAAAACTACCTAACTCATGACCTCGAGCTTGTAGCAGTAGTGTTTGCCCTAAAGATTTGGATACATTACTTATATGATGTTCATATTGATGTTTTCACCAATCATAAGAGCCTCCAATATGTCTTCACCCAGAAAGAGTTGAATCTTCATCAAAGGAGATGGCTTCAATTCCTAAAATACTATGACATGAATGTTCTTTACTATCTTCTTAAGGCTAATGTAGTAACTGATTCTCTCACTAGACTGTCTATGGGTAGCATAACATATGTTGAGGAAGACAACAAAGAATTATCCAATGATGTTCACCGGCTTGCTCTCTTAGGAGTTTGCCTTACACATATATCACATGATGGTGTGATAGTTCTGAATGTCATGGCCTGAACCACGAGACCTTGTTGACGGACTGTAGATGGACCTACAATATGTCCTGGTCAAATGTCATTCAGGTTCAGAGACTTCTTCGAGACATACGATTCCCATAACAACATGTCCTAGACCCATCAATGGGGAGTGGTTATTGCCTTAGGCAGTTTTCTTGGTGCCCATCAATGAGGCCATATACGGGGCATGGACCCACTCATGAGCTGTGGTTGGTTCTTGTGAGGTGGTACATTGAATTTCTAACATGTTATGCCTTGTGTCTCGAATTCAAAGTTTAACAATATCTCTCCATTGGGAACATTCGTCCTCAAATGGCATTCTAGGCACTTCTTAAAGGAAACGAATCAAGACTAGCAAGCCCTCATGCATCCAACTCATCTAAATGCACACAACCAAGGAGGAATCATCAAATCCAAGTTATCCATGCCCAATGCATCACATGAAAGGTAGAAACTACATCTAGCAACACAAAATGCATGAAATTTTAACAATTTACATGTTCAAGAAGGAGCTATCATCTCTAAGCTAAAAGCATGCTCAACACATTCTGAAGAAGCCTATATGCAATCTATACTGATAACATACATCTAAGGAGGAATCTCTTAACTCCAAGCTAAGGCATGTTTCACAACTCATCTCATGAAGTCTTTAGGTAACTCATACTCAATGCACTATAACATGATTAAAATAATTCATGCAAACTAATTTTCTTTCAAAACACAAGTTTTTCATGAGCATGTATAATATAAGGAAATCATGAAAACATCTAAAACAGATATGACTTCACACAAAGAAAAAACCTCGAGGAACTCTTCATTCAGACTAGAGGCGGAGTAGAAGGAAAAAGGATGAGGATATCCGGATATCTTATTGGCCTCGGCCTCCCATGTGACACCATCAACTGAAAGATCCCTCCATTACATTTTCACGAAAGCAACTCCCTTGTTCTTCTATTTCTTAACTTGCCGGTAGAAGATCTCAACCGGTACTTCTTCATAAGAGAGATTCTCATTAACTTCCAACCCTTCTAAGGATCTACAAATGTCGGATCTCCAACACACTTCTTTAACATAGAGACACAAAAAATTTGATGCACCGATGACATCTTATTAGGCAACTCTAGCTCATAAGAAACGTTACCAACATGTCTCAAGATCTCATACGGGCCTACAAAATGGGGACTAAACATCCCAAACTCATTACACCTTCCAAAGGTGAGCAATTTCAAGTAATCCAAATCATGAAAATTAGGAAAACATAACAACCTTTCTATATTAGCACACTACATACCCTTTGGGAGAAAGCCCAAATAGACTTTCTAGGAACCGCCTCTTTTAAATCTATGGTCGGATCAAGTTATCACTAAGCTTTCACATCCATCACACAAGACGATTCAAACCAAACAACATACACAAACTCATAATGACCATATTGGGTTCTACTATCAATAAAACATAACAATAATGCAACCAATTCATACTAAAGACAACATCAAAGTCTAGCATATCAATTCCTATCAAGACACAAAAGACAAAACAACACTAAAATCCAATAAACCGTAAAACAAATACTGGTAGCCACATCTACAGGACACTCTTATTCACCTCTAGCTTGGAGATGATAGAACTTATTCTGCTTTGGAGAATTCATATCTGAGCTACTAGGAGGAACTTGCTTACCTTCTCTTCCCTTATCCTTCATTTTTGGACAATTCCTTATTCTGTGACAACTTTCACCACAACTTAAGAAGCCTCCATGCCATCTAAAGACCTATGCTCATGTCTCTTTCCTCATATAGAACAAGTTGGCCATATGGATTCACTACTAATTCCTTGCGGATTAGGGTTAGACACCTTCTCTTCGCTATACTTAGGAACATTGGAGGAATCTTGCCTGAAAATCCTTTGTCGATACTTAGGATGACTGTGTCTATCAGACTTTACATGAGAGGAACTGTCATCATCATTTATAGACCTCTTTTTCTCCCTATATCTCCCTTTTAGTTTCTCCTTTTCAATTTGTTGAGCATGAGTCAAAAGACGAGGAATATCCATATCGCTAATGAGCATGGCGGTACGACATTCTTTCACTACTAAATCAAACACGTTGACACAAAAATACTCATTCTCGCCCTAAAGTCGGCCATTAAAGATGGAGCTTATTTCAACATTTGAGTAAACCTTAATGCATATTCCTTAACACTCATATTACCTTGCCGAAGGTTAATAAACTGAAGCACAAAATTCTCCCTTATTTCAAGAGGGAAGAACCTATCTAGAAAAGCAGTTTTGAACACTTCCCACTCTATGGGACCCATTCCTATCAGTCTTTCTTCTTTCCATTGGTTGAACCAAACATGAGAAACCACCTTGAGTTGGTAAGCAGCCAATATTGCCTTTTCTTCCAGAATAACTCCCATAATGTCTAACAACTCATGGACCTCATCTATGTACTCGGGAGGATCTTACTAAAGCCTTGAACCATGAAATTCTAAAGGGTCCATCCTCATAAAGTTCCTCAATCTTGAAGCAGTCGTACCCACATTTGGGTTCATGGGAGCTACCACTCACTTCTCTATTGGCTTAGGCAGTCACGACTTGAGACAATACTTGAAAACCAGACCTAAACTCCACATTAGTCACATCCTCAACCAAATGGTCAATCGGACCTTCTTGAGAAAATTCTTGATCCACATTGTCTTCCTCATTCTTTCTGGCATTAGCCATTGTAGTATTCATATCCTTTAGACCATCAGGTAAGGATTAGGAGAAAGACTGATGCGCTCAAAATACACCTTCCTAAAGAAGTATAAGCGATAGTTATCAAGTAAAGAACCCAACTTGGAGGATGGGATCGATTCCACGAGAAATATGGTTTAGACTTAAACTTAACTTATGATAATATTCGTTTAGTCAACGTATTTCTAAGACAAGTAAGTAAAAGGTGGGGGGAGGGGATTTATGAAACAAATGCTCGATTGTAGTTAAGTAACAAGTGAGAAGAATTCAAACTTTATTGTTATCAATGAGAGAAAGTAACTACGGTGTACGTGTTCCCCATAAGTGCATAACGCAGTAATACTAGTAATAGCAATCCTTTCCTAGTGTATTACATGCAAAGTGATAAGTTGTGTATCTCTAATTCCTTGGTCTGGCAACTAGAGAATTTCACCCCGCACCTTGGTCTAGCTGCGTGTGTATAATTTTCTAATCCTTACCTTTACCTCATATTAGACACCTCATCAATGTATGACTTAGTTTTCACCCTCGCACCATAGAGATTAGACTATTAGATAGTATCACAAAAAATTTATGTTGATAATTCTTTTGTCATGAACTATCTCCTTGGTCTGGCAAGTAGCAACAATTTGAGTTCTAACATTTGCAACCACTAAAAAGACTTCTAAACGAAAGAATTATCAATTCATGCAATAACATTATTCAAGAATTACATAGTTACTATTCATATTTTGTTAATCTCTCATGGTTCCCACAACCCTAGTTGTAGATTTAGTTACCCATAGTAGCAAGAACGCAATTCATATTTTTAGATAAAGATATTATCAACTTACCTAATAAGTAGAAGAAATCCGAAACCTTCAATTGAAATTCAAAGCAAGAATCTTTATAAACCGAAATTAGGAAATCAAATTTCTAGAGTTTGCAAGTTAATCTCCAAAGCCAACACTAGAACTAAAATAATAAGGTCTAAACCCAAAAATGAGGTTTACATGCCCTGTATATAGAAAAAAATGTACCAAATATAAAGCAAATGAAATAAGGAAATAAAGTTTTTGGATGCAGTTTCGATCTACGACACTGACGTAGGGTCTGTAGGTCTCTTCTGTAGTTTGGGACTTAGGGAATTTTCCAAAACTCAAAATCTCAAACTCTAAGAAGCAATCGATGGATCAGCAGGACGGTCTGTGGATCCTCCTCCCTAGTTCCATACTTAAACTCTCAAAAACAAGAACTAGAACCCCCTTCTCTAAATCATTTGACGGAACTGCAGGATGGCCCATAGGTCGACCTACGACCCGTCGTTTGTAGCTGTGGTTCCACACTTGGTCAAGAATTCCCTGATTTTGCTTCTAGCCTTTCCTATCCATATACACCTATCACCTACGGTCGGTAGGTCACGTCCGTAGATGCCCTTTTTTGCACACTCTTCAGCTGTGTCTCTCAACTTCCACGCCTGAACTTATTTACTGCAAACAAGATAAAAACACATTAATACCAATACAAAATAGCCCTAGACACACATAAAATCTTAAGTGAAATGTATTAAAAATACTGTAAACTCAAGATATATCAACACCCTCAACTTAATTTCGTTGTTTGTCCTCAAGCGACGCACTAAGACTCTAAACGACACTTGTATAGAAGCAAACATTCAATCAGAAGCAATCATATGGCTTTCTGTTCTGACTCCCTTTTCGAGTGCAAATCTTATCTCTTAGCCTCAACAAGCTAACTCATACGGATAAAGATATGACAAAGATCAACCAATAGACATACAACATACATTGTTTCACTATCACCAAGGTGCCAACTCTCCGACAATGTAACTAGTGCCCTTACTTTAAACAAAATCCCTTTTTCACACATTGAGTATGATTTAATTAAAAGGATTTATTCAACACTCACGCTCAGAAGTAAATTCAAATACAATTAGTGCTCAATGTCATGGGTTTAGCCTTATTTTCACTGCATAGACTCTCCAAACAAGTTGCTAGGACCCTATAGGAATTTCTTAGCTTGTAATGTAGGCTCAGGGTCAGGTGTGGTACATTTGGGTACTTTTTAGTGAGTTTCTGTCCTTCTTAACATTACATTAGGCCTTGTACCTCTTTTTTGCCCTATTTTTGACATCCTACCGTCTTTCCCTTGACTCTTTTTAACCATGGATGTGACTTTTGACTTTGTAAGTCTTTATTTTTCACCTTCTTCTTTTTCTTGCATTTTCTTTTTCTTTTTGTCTAATTTTTCAACACTTTGGCAAAAAGTCACATCCTCTTCTATATTTTTTTTCTCTGTTCAATACCAAAATCTTTTCATTCCCATATTTCTTTCGGTTTTCTCTTTCATAGGCACCCTCAACTTATGGATTTTCCATTAATTGAGGTAGACAATATCCGATGTCGGACCAGGGCCAAGATTGAGGTCACTTTTGCATTAGCCACCCTCAAGTTAGGATTTTGGCGTAAGTCAAGGTGCACATGTCGAAGGAGGGACTGAAGACAAAACACTAGATTAATGGAAGGTGAGGTAAGGGTTCAGAAAGAAATGGTCTGTTTTAGGCACAAAGCATTTGGATCAACGTGAAAATTTATTTCATTTGGTTGGATTCTTTTAGGCAATTAGTGGACTTATTAGAACAAGGGCCTATGACCACTTCCTTGCCTCTAGCGTAGATTATCTTAGCAGTTCTAACCGATCAACTTCTAGATTGGCACAAACCTGTCTAACCAATTCAACTCCTCTCACTCACTCTTGGCACATTGTTACATTATTTGATTATAAGTTACCTAGTTCAAGTATAACTTAAGTCATGAGGTCATATTGGTTCATTATCATGTCATATTAAGAACCAACACATTAAACTCATTCTAGCATACAAATTTTAGCACATATCACAATTTTTGGACTGGCATCAGTTTTTATTCTTGACTATGTCATCATGCTTTATTCTTTCTCAGGCTTCTACATATACAATCCGAACACATGTCGGTTCAACAGAAATTAAAAGAGTCTGTTAGGGAAAAAGAACACAGGCAAGAAAACCCCAAGAAAGGATTATGAGTTGGGTTACTCAGATTTTACCCTATCACTCACAATCCGTTTATCCCACCCCCAACAAAATAGAGTGCAATTGTCCCCAATGCACAAAAAGTAAGGAATAAAGGATCGGGTAAAGCAAACCTATCGCGTATAGCCCCAAAGGCCTATCACCAAACGGGTGGGTCTGGTTTCCCGGATCACACTAGATCAACACTTGGGTCACCCTAAATAGTGCCCGCATCATCTATCACAGCATATTCAGTAAAGCTATCAGTCACTCTAACCGCCCCATCTATGGTTCTCACATCATCTCTCACAATAGCTACAACCTTAGTGGTGGGTATAGAACTCGATGTTCCAAGATTATCCTCACAAACCCTCTGCTGGCGCAATTCCTCATCTATAATGGAGGATCTCCTAGCCTGCTAGATCAGCTGGTTCTTTCGCTTCTTCATTCGTGCAGCCTCAATAGCATTAGAAGTGTGACTGGAACGGGTTCTCTTCCATCAAGCACGGGTGCACTCGGGCTGTGGTATGTCCTTTCCAAATTGGGCATCTAGCACTGTATCATCAGCCCGTATAGTAGGAGTGGACTCATGCTCAACTGTAGGTGGAGCAAGGATCATATGAAGATCAGCCCAGAGACTAGACAACTGCTTCCGGATGGAAAAGACATCAATGGTGGGGGCTGGTCGCTCGAGGACTCACAACTTGAAGGAATCTAGGCACTTATTAATGGCTTTGACCTGCAATTCCATCATAAGCTATAGTCGCCACTCCATCCTAGCCCCTGACTCTAAAATAGACCACTGCATCAATTGTTTCACATGTTGAAGCAGAGTGGCCATCTGTGCCTCCAACTTTTGAACACGAGCATGGGGCACGACAACAGATCCTAATGAAGAGGTGGCTCTGGATGAGCTAGGAGCCTGACTGACAAACTGAGATAGGGAGGTCGGGGCTGCATTAGTACTAGCTGGAGGGGTGCTTTTTGTACCATGCATGTGCTCCACATCATCTACCAAATCCATGCCCAATGGTGATACCTCAACCTGAGGCTCTTGTTGCGGCGCAGCTATGCTGGTCTCATCCCTAATCAAGCTGATAATTAGAGTTTTGTCTGCCCGCACCAGGTCGTCACAATTCCAAATTGGTACCCAACATCTCTGCACAATTACAAAATGAGACAAAGAAAGGGTAAAGTAGTAGTAACCCGAAAAGCCTTCTCATGGATTTTCGCAATTAGCATGCAGGAGAAGTCTATCTTAAACCTAGCTACCAAGGTAGCAAGCATCACAAAACAATCCCATGTTAGTACATTGTCTACCCGAGTAGGAGACACTCCGTTCTACACTAATAGCCAGAAGAACTTGGCCACAAAATTCAGAGTGGCCTTCTTGATCCCTAAGCTTGAGGTGTTGACCCACTCGGCTCGATCTCCATCTGTTGCTATGTGACTTGCCAGCCATTGTAATACAATTCATTTTTCTCTGCATGTTGCTGGAACTACCCGCTCCGCACAATGTCCCATCTGTAGTCAAACTCGGTCGTGTTGAGTGTGCAAATATTGGTTGGACCATAGAGGAACCGACGGATGGTGGTCTCAAAAATATCCACAAAAACCCCATGCACTAGTGTAGCCGTGACTGGTGCCTGGGCTCTAGGCTTGGCATTTTTATGAATAGAGTCTCGGAGAATGGCTATGTAGGACTCATAGAAATCCCTCATAATATCCTCGCTATATGACCCTGGTTCCCGGGCCATCTACTCACAGTTACGTTGTTGGAAGA
Organism: Solanum commersonii; assembly: GCA_029007595.1. Taxonomy (NCBI): domain Eukaryota; kingdom Viridiplantae; phylum Streptophyta; class Magnoliopsida; order Solanales; family Solanaceae; genus Solanum; species Solanum commersonii. The sequence continues at coordinate 9,902,643 of JAJTWQ010000006.1, forward strand.
GCTGATGGATGTCAGGCACGGTATGCAGGATGCTTATGAGTACCCGACACTCGTCCCTAATCATCCTAGACATTTATCTTTTGTCAGTAAGCATCTGGGCATCCCTATAAATCTGCCATTTACCACTAACACACCATCGATTTGGCTCCTTCGCAACTGGGGCAAGGTCGGTGTTTAGTGGCACTAGAATATCCCTAGCATTATTAGCCTCATCAGACGAGGTAGCCCTATTATGTGAACTCGAGCCTATTGTGAAGCCAGAAGCAAACCTAGAAGTAGAGCCAGACTCAGAGCCAGAAGCAGACCCAATCGGTGATCCGATTAGTGTATCCTCGTCATTAGACTAAGAGGCAGTGACTACGTCGGGAACCACCTGCTTAGACTAATTCCTAGTAGTCCGGAGTGATGTGGGGGATGCCTTTCCATGGGGGGGGACATATGTGGGGTCATTCTCTGCATCAGTATCTTTGTCAATTAGCCGATGAGTTGGTGCCGTTGATTTGAACCTACCCTTTGCAGTGACGATCGGAGCTTTCTCTGGAGTCATGGTACCTATGGTGGATGAATTACTACCAATTTAACCTCATAACGCACTAGAAATAATTTTAGAATCAAGAATGAATCAAAACAAAAATAAAAAATAAAAAAATTCAAACAGTGCTTCAATGCCCACCTACGGTCCGTGGATCCCCTCCGTAGGTCAGAAGTCCCAAACAATTGGGCTCTGATGGGAACCAGAGATGTGCAGAACAGTTCGTAGATTGACCTATGGACCGTAGTCCACCTCAGCGGTTCCACACTTAGTGGAAATACTATGTGCAATAGGCCATGGACCTGATTGACGGTCCATAGGTTGACCTATAGTCCATAGACGGGGTATCGTGGATCAAGTATGTGCGAGGTATCAGCCATGCTTCAACTCTAAACCATTTTTTTAACAATTCAAACAATCAACCTAAGTCTAATCATGCATTTCAATACAATTAATGCTAGTTTGTCATCCTTAAGGTTTTGATTAGTCAATTTTTAACATGTATTGCATACTAAACTAGGAACCCTAAGTTGAAACTTGCATCTAGACTCTCTTTCTCTAATTTAAATTATTACAAAGACAACACAATCACATTTTATCGTCCCAAGGGTGTTTCTAACTTTAGTTTAACATGCAATTTTATACAAAAACAACCCAAGGTCAAGATTCACTTCATGACTTCATATTTTGAACAATGAATATCAACATTTAAAGTTAAGTTGAAATCAATTACCTTACAAGCAATGGAAGTGGGTGATTGTGTGATGCTTAAAATCCTTAGACCTTATGGACACCGAACCCGGACCTTGAACTCTTCTTGGGAATGAAAAATGGGAGTGATCAAATTGTGGGGGAGAAAGGGATGGAAATATGGTAGGGGTACTGATATGTATGGGAGATGGGAGTGATTTGGGGATACAATGAGGGAATTATGGGAATTGTAGTGGTTAGAAACAGTAAGGAGGAATATGGGAAGTGGGGGAATGATTTGAAAATAAAGAGTTCTCTAAAAAGGGGTCCAGGTTGGGTCGACTAAACCCTAACTTTGGACCCATGAAATCCCATCGATGGGCTGTGGGTTGACCTACGGACCGTAGGTCGGGTCCGTAGGTCACTCAACACTTAGAAAAATTAGCATACTTAACTAGGGTCTACGGATACCATTCCCGGTTCGTGGTTTAACCTACGAACCATCGATGTGTTCCATAGACCCCTGCACCAGACATTTTCTGCAGATTTTACTTTATGTCCCTGCACATGTAGCAACCGTTAGGCCTTTCTTTTTACATTTTCTGGACACTTATTAGACACAGACCCTATGATATATCTAGCCAACACTAAAACAAAAATAAAGCACCTATCTAAAGCAATACTTAAAAAAATATCACATAGAAAACTACTAAACCGAAAAGAAAAACCTATAGTTTGCTAGATTGTACATCTTAGGTTGCCTCCCAAGCAACACTTGATTTAACGTCACGGCATGACACTGGCCTCTTGATTACTCAAACTTCAACAAGATAGTAGGCCTCAACCACTTCTTGCACATTCTCCGCTTTTCCTATATAGACCTTGATCCTTTGCCTGTTTACCTTAAACCTTGCTCCCTCCCTATTTTCGAGCTTGACCACTCCATGTGGGAGCACTTGCATTACTAAGTGTGGCTTGGTCCACTTGGACTTGAGCTTGCCCGGAAACAAGCACAACCTAGAGTAGAATAGAAGGACAAGATCACCCACAACAAATTATCGCTTTTCAATCCTTTGATGTTGATACATCTTCATCTTCTCCTTGTACAAGGCTGAACATTCATAAGCTCTTAGGCGAAACTCATCAATCACATTCAAGTCACTTATTCTATGATTCGATGTGGTGCTCCAATCCAAATTTAGTTTCTTTAGCGCCCACATAGCCTTATGCTCTCGCTCTACCGGCAAATGTCAAGACATCCCATATACAAGTTGTTATGGGGACATACCTATGGGAGTCTTAAATACGGTGCGATAGGTCCATAGAGCATCATCAAGCTTTCTTGACCAATCAGTTTTAATAGCATTCACAGTCTTAGCCAAAATCTGCTTGATCTCTCTATTAGACACTTCCACTTGCTCACTAGACTGCGGACGGTAAGGAGTGGCCAGTGGGAACCTCCACCGCTGATAATCTCCCTAGGTGTACCAAATCTGGAGAAGATACTGTTTTTCAGGAATGCAGTGACACTTTTACCTTCATTATTGGAAAGTACAATTGCTTCCACCTACTTCGACACATAATCAACTGAAACAAGAATATACTTTATCCAATGAGAACTCACAAATGGACCAATAAAATAAATTTTCCACACATCAAACAACTCTATTAGCAATATCGGATTCATAGGAAGCTCTTGAAATTCCTCGTTCTCTTTGGAAACGGTCACACGACTTGGAGAAATCATGAGCATCTTGGTGGATGGTAGGCTATTAATACCTACACTGCAAAATTTTATGCGCAGTCCGAATACCACTACGCTACCCACCAATAGGCGATGAGTGACACGCCTCTAGTGTACCCAACATCTCGACCTTGGGAACACAGCAACAAAAAATCCCATCAGCACAACTACGGTACAAGTAAGGCTCATCCCAAAAGAACTTCTTCACATCATGTATAAACTTTTTCATTTGGTTAAAAGACAAATCCGATAGTACCAAATCACTTGCCAAGTAGTTAGCAAAGTCTCTGAACCAAGGAATCAGATCATGAGAAGAAGCCAATACATGTTCATATGGAAAAACATCATTAATTTTAGCCCTGTCACCATGCTTGAGCATAGCTTATTCCTTCAATCTGGATAAGTGAACGGCAACCTAATTTTCAGTCTCCTTTCTATCTTTCACCACAAAGCCAAACTCTTGCAGCAACAACACCCATCTAATGAATGTCATTTTTTGCATCCTTCTTAGCCATCAAATCCCTCACTGCAGAATGGTTAGTATGCACTATGACCTTAATACCAAGAAAATAGGATCAAAATTACTCGAATGCAAAAACCACTGCTAGAAGCTTATGTTCTGTGACTGTAGAGTTCTTTTGAGCCATATTTAGAGCTTTGCTAGCATAGTAAATAGGATGAAGAATCTTCTTTCACCTCTATCCCAATACCATACCAAGCGCCACTCCACTCACATCACATATTACCTCAAACGGTTGCCCCCAATTCGGCAAAATATTGATAGGTGCAGAAACTAGCTTTTCCTTCAACTCTCCAAATGCTCTCAGACAAGCATCATCAAAATCAAACTTATACTCCTTTCCGAGATATTTGCACAATGGATGTGCAATTTTGGAGTAATCCTTGATGAACCTCCTATAGAAACTTGCATGCCCAAGAAAACTTCTAGCACCTTTAACAGAGATAAGTGGTGGAAGATTTTCTATTACCTTGACTTTCCCTCTTACACCTCAATATCCTTATCAGAAATCTGATGAACCAGAACTATCCCCTCTTTCACTATGAAATGGAACTTTTCCCAATTGAGCACAAGATTACACTCTTCACACAGATTCAATACTTCAGCCAAATGGTCTAAAAATCAATAAAAAGAGTCACCTGCCACAGAGAAATCATCCATAAATACCTTTATAGTGTCCTCACAATATCATAAAATATTGACATCATACAACGCTAGAAGGTTGTTGGAGCATTAGACAAACCAAATGGCATCCGTTTGAAGGCAAAAGTCCTATGAGGGCAAGTGAAGGTGGTCTTATCTTGGTCTTTCAGTGCTATAGAAATCTAGTTGTAGCTTGAATAACCTTCAACAAAACAATACCAACCCTTACGAGCAAGTCGATTTAATCTCTGATCCATGAACGACATAGTGAAGTGGCCATTTTATGTCCAAGCATTTAATTTCTGATAGTCCATGTAGACTCTCCATCCAGTCACGGGTTGTATCGGAACAAGCTCATTTTTTGCATTCAAAACCACAGTCATCCCACATTTCATAGGCACACACTGAACAGGACAAACCCAACGACTATCTCCAATGGGATAAATGACTCCAGCATCCAACCACTTGATGATTTCCTTTTTTACTACCTCTTGCATAGGTGGATTTAGTCTTCTCTGGTGCTCAATACTAGGTGTGTGATCCAACATGAGTTAGATTTTATGTAAACAAATACTAAGAGGGATCCGAATAATGTCCGCAATAGTCCACCGAATAGCCCGCTTGAACCTCTTTAACACGGAAACCAATGCCTCAACCTGTGGCACATTCAAATCTGCCACAAGGATGACCAGTAAAGTACCATATCTCCCCAAGAATAAATACCTCAAATGTGTTAGTAGAGCCTTAAGCTCTAATTTCGAAGCCTCTTCAACAAACAGTTATACAGGTGGAGTGTCGCGATTCTTCATGTCTAACTATAATCTCTTTGGTTTTGAACAAAATTCAAACCTATCAAGTGTGGCGACCAATTCACCATAGTCTTCAATACCATCAATCTCAAAGTTCATCATTACCGCTGCTAGTGCAGCAACACCCAATCCTCAAAACCACTCTCTACAATATGATTCACCACTAATACCGACTTGAGCTCACAACTCTGCTTCATGGATCTATAGATGTTGAAAGTTACCTCTTCATTATTCAGGCGGAACTTCATCTGCCCTTTGTCCATATAGACCAAGACGCGCCAAGTGGCAAATAATGGTCTCCCAAGGATAATGGGAACTTCAAAATCAACCTCACAATCAAGTATCATAGAATCCACCGGAAAGATAAAAACTCCACTTTCACTAGTACATAATGGAGCACACCAATGGGCTTATTCACAGTTCTATCGGCCATGAGCAATCGCATCGCAATGAATTTTTGATCTCGTAAACACAACTTCTTGTAAATAGATAATGACATCAGATTAATGATAGCACCCAGATCACATAGCACCTTAGCAAAATGCAACAACCCGATGGTACACATAATAGTGAAGGCACCAGAATCCTCCTTCTTGTGCATAAGGGACCTTGTAGTAATAGCATTATAATGTTGTAACCTATCATCACCTTCGAAACTCACGGCCCTCATCACCAAATCTTTCATAAACTTCACATACCCAAGCATTTTCTCCCACGATTCTATCAATGAAACTTTGATGGAAAGTTGCTTCAACATACTAATAAACATGCGGTATTTGCCTTCTTCAATCTTCTTCACTAACCTCTTTGGGAAGGGAGGTGGAGGTTTAGGCATGGGAAAAAATTTCTAAGTTATCTCCTCTTCCTTCCCTGTAGCATTCTTGGACTCTCCAGTAACCTCAATCACATCATCATTTTTACTAACATCAACTTCAACCTCAAACGGCATAGGCGGATCAATGATCTGCTTACCTCCTTGAGTGGTGACTGTCATATAATGCCCATCATTCTTCGAATTTTGGATGGTCTTTCTAGGAAGTGTGCCGGGATGACTTGGGTTAACTATGGTAGACAATTGAGTCATCTGTTGCTCAAGTTGCTTGATAGACACGACATAGGCATCAACTTTTTGACCAAGACCTGACAAGTCGTTGAACATCCCATTCTTATTTTCATCAGTCCAGTCAGACCTATTCATCATCTTCTGCATCATATCCTCAATCCGTTACCTACTACCCCCAGCTTCCCTATTACCATATTCCCAATTTTAAGGAGGAAAATAAGGACCACCCCTATCATTTCTGTTGCCATAGTTGTTCCTATTGTAGTTGTTGTCATGATTTTAGTTCCCATTCTAGACCTATTGACCCTCTCTATTATAGTTTCCATAGTTCCGACCTTGGTTTCCTTGACCTTGGAGTCAATTATCCGAATTGGAACCTTGGGCTTTGGCTCGAAAACCCCCCTTCTGATCATTCACTACATAGGTATCTTCTTCATAATAACATTTCTCAACCGGTGGTGGATTCCTAGTGAAATAATTCACAGCATTTATCTTTTCGGTACCTCCGCTCACATGCTTCAACACTAACCCAAGTTTTATCCTCATCCGAGCCATCTTCTCAAGAATGTCATCGGCAGATTGACTAGGTGCAGATTGAAGTACCAAATTGCTTATTCCAATGTTTGACTTTCGAATGATCAATGCTTTATTGTTCAAGGAAATCTTCTCTAGTTTCGCAGCGATTTCCTCCAAAGTGCACTCACCATATGATCCTCCTGTGATAGTATCAAGCTCATCCTTACCATAGTCATCTTGACCTCTATAGGAATACTCCTTCAGTGACTCATCATCAATCCAGTGGTTTGCAACACTTCTTATGAAATGGGTGAACTTGTCCGACGAACTACTCACAGACTCTCCAAGTAGTGCTACAAAGTTGGTGAGTTTATCTTTGTTGTTTAGCTTCTTTGACACTAGTAAGTATTTTACCAAGAACACTTTGCGCAATTGATCCCATGTGAATTGAGTTATAAGGAAACTTTGTAAAACATATAGTAGCATAAACAGTCAATGATAGAGGGAAGACTCTCAACCCAATGACATCCCTGTCTAAATTTGGTTAACTCATGCAACTCTTGCAAACACTCCTCAACTTGGCCATGTGCCCATGTGGATCCTCCAATGCCATACCAGAGAACAAACCCCTCGTTGTAGGCATCTGCATCAAACTGGTCGTCACCACAAATGTATGCCTCAAAGGTAGATGAGGTAGAACAATAGGTACTTTAGATTCAACAATATTGAAGTCAACCCTATAGTTATCATGCAGCCTCAGTTCTTATGGATTATGTGCCCTCAATGCATCTCCCAATAAATTACCACCTTGATTTTTAGCATTCTCATTATCAACCCTAGGAGGCTACAAGTCAACTCCATCAACTAGATTTCCCCTGATAGGGTTTGTTGGGACCCCTTGATTATTCATCCTACTCAAAGTTCAGTTTAATTCTGGATCGTAAGGAGTCAGTGGTTCACCTTGACTCCATGTACTAGGCATACACTAGAGTAGGAACTTGAGAGAAACAAAAATGAAAGAAAAAGTAAAATTAGGAAATAATTGACTAAAGTTCAATAATGTAGTTAAACTTAGTCTAAATGACTTATTCCAAGGCAGTGATGCCAAAATTTGATATGCTTAAATTACACCTCCCTAAAGAAGTATAAGCGATCATTATCAAGTAAAGAACCCAACTTTGAAGTTGGGATCGATCCCATGAGGAATATTTGGTTTATACCTAAACTTAACTTACGATTATATTCGTTTAGTCAATGTATTTTCGAGACAAGTAAGTCAAAAAAGGGTGTTTGTGAAACAGTCAAAAAAGGGTGTTTGTGAAACAAACGCTTGATCGTATAACAAGTGAGCAGGATTCAAACTTTGTTGTTATCAATGATAGAAAGTATCTAGGGTGTACGTGTTCCCCATATGCTCATAACACAGCAATCCTAGTAATAGTAATCCTTTTCTAGTGTATTACATTCAAAGTGATTAGTTGTGTGTCTCTAATGCCTTGGTCCAAAAACTAGAGAATTTAACTCCGCACCTTAGTCCGGCTATGTGTGTATAATTTACTAATCCTTACCTTTACCTCATATTAGACCTCACATCAATATATGGCTTAGTTTTCACCCTCGCACCAATTGACATTAGACTATTATATAGTATCACACTAAATCTATATTGATAATTCTTTTCTCATTAACTACCTTCTAGGTCCGACAAGTAGGAACAATGCGAGATCTAACATTTGCAACCACTAAAAAGACTTTGAAATGAAAGAATTACCAATGCATGCAATAACACTATTCAAGAATTATTTAGTTACTATTCATACCTTGTTAATAAGTCATTGTTCCCACAACCATAGTTGTGGATTTAGTTACCCATAATAGCAACAACACAATTCATATTTTTAGATGAAAAAATCATGAACTTCCGTAATGAGTAGAAGAAATCTGAAATCTTCAATTGAAATTGAAAGAATTTGTATAAACAGAAATTAGAAAATCAAATTGCTAGAGTTTGCATGTTTATCTCCAAAGCAAAAAACTAGAACTAAAATAATAAGGTCTAACCCCCAAAAATGATGTTTACATGTCATATATATAGAAACACATGTCCCAAATAAAAAGGAGATGAAATAAGGAAATACAGTTTCTGGACGCGATTTCGATCTACGACACTGACCTAGGGACCGTGGACTAACCTATACACCGTAGGTCCCTTCCGTGATTTGGGACTTAAGGCAATTTTCCAAAACTCAAAATCTCCAATTCTCAATAGCAATTGATGGATCAGCAGGAAGGACCGTGGATCCTCCTCCGTACTTCCATACTTAAACTCTCAAAATCAGGTACTAGAACCCCCTTCTCTGAATCATTGGACGGAGCTGCAGGATGACCCGTAGGTCGACCTACGGTCCGTAGTTTGTAATCGTGGTTCCACACTTGGTCAAGAATTCCCCGATTTTCCTTCAAGCCTTGCATGTCCATCTACACCTACCACCTATGGAACATGGCTGGACCTACGGTCTGTAGGCCATGTCCATAGATTCCCTTATCTGCACACTTTTCAGTTCTATCTCTCAACTTCCACACCCAAACTTATTTCGTTCAAATAAGATAAAAACACATTAATACCAATACAAAATGGCCCTAGATACACACAACTCTTAAGTGAAATGTATTAAAATTATTGTCAAGTCACGGTATATCAAAGACCTTATAGAGTTAAACTTTATTGCACGACTTAGAGTAATGAAGAATTGAAGTTTCTTAACCATGTAGTAGCCTCTCATTAAAAAATATGGTGCGCTTGACACTTGTGATCAAGACTTTACTTGACGTGGTTTTGAGAAATCATAGAACCATTCTCAACCTTGTGCTCTAATTACTAAGTTTGTCATGACCCAGGGGCACACCCTAAATATAAGATAGCGTACAAGACCCCGAGAGGTCTCATACAATCCACTTAGCATGTCCCAACATAGGATAATAGAAATTGGTGTAGAAATTTAAAACATTGTCAATAACATCAAAGTTCCATAAAACGAAGCAGAAGTCTATAGCAGTTGTCTCAAACTATATAATACGTGAAAGTCTTAGGGACACAACCCATAAAATAGTTCAAAATTCAAAATGAAAGACATACAGGAAAGGTGGTCATATCCTCAAATGCTATGAGTACTCACAAAATCTTCACTCTTTGCTCTATTACGAACCTAGCCATTGTAACACCTCGAAAACTAGTTGTCTAAACTAGAGCTTGACATGATGGTTAGAGTCATAAACGTACCTCCTTGTACCCAAATATATAAGGTTTCCCATTAGAACGTCAAAGAATGATCCCCAAGGACCAACCATGGGTCCTTCAGGAGGACCCTTAGAAGCTGCCTAGGTAGTGACCCACATAGGGGACCCATGCCTCGTGATTTAGGACACGCCTCATGGGTGAGGGGCGTAGGTCAAGCCTGAAAAATCAACCTCAAAACCTTGACCCACAGTTCACCAACACGCCACGTGGGTTCATCCATAGACCGTGGTCGTGTGGTCGTGGGTTAGTCCTGGAACTACTTTTCTGGTAGTTACACTTAGGGGCATTATGGGGTTTCCCAATTTTAATAATTATTAAGTGACATCATTTTACACTAAATTAGACTAACTATATAGGGTTTCTAAGTCAGCAAATTAAGTCATCTAAGCCATTATTCTAAAAATCCCAAAAGAACTCATCCTCTCCAAAAATTCTCTCTCAAAAACTTCAAGGAAGAAGAAGAAGGAAGTTGGAGCTAGGTTTTGAAGGAGAAAACTTTTCTAATCAAATTATTTGGATATTAATAGCTAATGTATGGTAGTCCTTCATTCATGGATAGCATTCTTCCATGGAGTTCCTCCAAATTCAATTTCAAAGATAGAAATTCCTCAAAAGCTAGGGTTTAACTCCTAGTCATGGATTCCTTTCAAAGATGATTCTATTGGTTTAATTACTTTATATAATGATTTATTATGGTTTTATGATTAAATATCCCAAGAATCCATGAAACCCCCATACTCCCAATTTATGACCTTGTGGTGTGGGTGAATTGGTCAAAGAAGGATACTAGGAGATTGTGCTTGTAGTATTTGAGTTATTTGAATCATTTTACTATACATGTATAATGTAGTAATTCTAGATATGTTTATTGAATATGATATTTGATCGTTGAAGGGTAAAGTATGAGAGTTATAAATGATTATGAGATTTATGTATGTTCTTTAAGAATACTTTGAGAATAAAGTGATTATGATTATGATATTATTGTGTGTTATTGAAAGTCTATTCTTAATTACACACCTATGTATGAGTACAACAGGTTGTGAAAGGTTTTCTCACATAATGATGATTCTAAGGTTGAAAGGCTTTTTTCACCTATTGAATCTAAATAAAGACATGGACGGTGAAAGGTTATTCTCATGCATGATCTAAGAGTTATCCTAATGAACTCTTTTGGATTTATTGTCAAGGATATCGTTCAGTAAGATATGAATCAAGTTATGACTTAATAGAGTATTCCGTGGGAATTATGCTTAGCATCGAGTGGATATTGATATGAGATGGAAGAAATCACATGAGTTGAGCTCGGCTTTCTAGGAGCAATCTCTTGAGATTGATGCCCTCTACGTGAGTTGAGCCTGGGTATTTAGTAACAATCTCTTTGTCCCATAACTATGTGCCCCCATAGGTTATTTAGCTATTGGATCCACCTAATCTAAAATAATGGTTCTATCTTATGTAAGTAAGACAACCCTTTTCGTTGTCGATAACACCGGATTCCATTTTAGCTCACATGGTCTATGTCGGTTGAGGCTAATTTCCCACAAGGTCAAGTCTAGTATGAACTATGGTTACTCAAGAAGCTTTACTTAGCATGAGTGAGATATATGGGGTCTTATTCATTCATTGCACAAGTATGCTTTGGCAGTTTTTATGGTATGTTCCTCTTATGTTATATTGATCTATGTAATGAATATACATATGACTATGATGTTACGTATGTTTTGATATGAGGACTACTTGTTTTATGTATGCTTAAGTTGGATAGTGTCATAAGTTGCTTTCCTTAACATTATTGACTAAAAATGAATATTCCCTTGTCTATGAGAAATAAGCTAAGGATGGAATAAAAAGATGATAAACATGAGTGAGGACCTAAAGTGACTTGCTTAGAAGCGATGGGATTATGGGATATTATCCATGCCTTGCACAAGCTATCCTTGAGCTGACTTATGAAGTATTTCTCTGACGTTATGATAAACTAGATTGCATTAACTATGTTTATGTCTATGATCTCATCTATTATGCTCACTAGTTATGTTTATTGTCTACCATGTTTTAGCCTATTTCTTATTATGATGTCTCTTATGCTTATGACTTATGTTTTTCCACTATCTTCAAAATGAAGGTTTAACGTAGTAAATTGCATGCATTCAACTAAAAAGTCCTTTTTAGCATGTTTTCAATGTTTTTATGCATGGCTATTATACTTCGTGCATTTTTGTAGTAACCCATATTTTCCTACATTTTACCCAAGTGTAGGGTCTGGTTCTCAAAGGTGGTCCCCATTGTGGCTAAAGCTTGGATTTCATCATTTCTCCTAGCTTGTTGGTGAGTCCTTATGATTCAAGGATGGATACGTTTACTTAGTAGTTTCATTCTCGTATTTCCTTTTTGGACTAAGTTGTATGGGTTGTGTACCTATTTAATTCAAGTATTGTAATAGATGGCTATATTGAGACAAGTTTAGACTTCCACTTTGCTTTTATGAAAAACTTTTTAAGACTTGAAATGTGTTTCACTGTTATTGTTCTAATGTTTAATGTTATGATATGCTAAGTGGCTTACATGGTGCCCTTTGGGGTATTATGTGACTTGTTCCTTGAAGTAATATTGTTTCATCATGAATATGCTAGTTTGATAAGGGATTAGTCCATCATTAGCTATTCTTATTATTCATGGAAGAGTACTTCTTTACTAGTCCAAGACAAATCAATACTCATGAATGGTTACGATTTACCAATTCAAGGCTACCAAGGAAAAGCACTTCATTATGCTATACCAAGCTATCATGGAAAGAATCATGGCATGCAAGTCCATGCTACTCAAGGAAGGGTACTATTGCTCAATCTAAGCCACCAATGATATGGTGTGGCCATACCAAGTCAAGCTACCATTCAAAGCACTGTATTGTGCTTAGTTCAAGCTAACCATTGGAAGGGTACTATTGCTCAATCCAAGGCTATCCATGAGATCTATTATCTCAAGCTACCATGCTTGGTCTTGTCTTACCAAGTCAAGCTATTCATTAAGTGATTTCATATCACTACTTCAAACTATTATAGTTCATACATGCTTTGACTCATTTTAGGTGAGAAAGTCTTTCAACCTAGAATCATTCTACATGAGAAAACCTTCCACATTATTCATTCATATATACATAAAGTAGATCATGTGGGTAAATCCTTCCACAACATTTCTATCTACGATTTAACAATCATCATATTTCTTTTCTCTCAAAGACTTACTAGACATACTTCAACATATAAGCTTTACTCTCAAAGCCCTACTAGACATAATTCAACATATAAGCTTTACTCTCAAATCCATACTAGACATCATTCAACATATAAGCCTTAGTCTCAAGACAATTCTAATCTCAAAGCCTACAAGTAACAATTCATCATATGTACTTGATTTCAATCAATTCATGTCTACATGCTTCACTCTCAAACAATTCATATCTATATACTCTAATATCAAGAAATCTACAATGTATCTCATCAATCCTAGAAGATTATATCTAAATCCTTAATTTCCCTTTTCATGGCATAAAACCCATATATATCAAATTCATTTTAAAATCCCAGGTAAGGCATGGGTACATGTACAATAGTGCTAAAAACATGTAATTATATCAATTCAATCATAAATAACCATAATCCACTCAATTGGATCATAACCCATAACATTAAAAAAAAAAACCTAATTAGACTTGGGGAATGAGTTGTGGAATTCTTCTTCTAAATTGGGGAAAACACGAGGGCTCCATGGATGAAAGGAATCTATTGATGAATAATCCATCACACCTTTATTATAAAGCCCACAAAATCTTGAAGATTGGAAACTTGACTTAACCTAGCTTGAACCCTATTCTTCTTCTTTAACTTTGTAGAGAGAATATTTGGGAGCGGAGTTTTAGGATTTCTTGGGGATTTTGAAATTTAGGGGTCTAAAGTACTTCTATAGGTGGTCTAGGCTATGGTAAAACCACACCACTTAATTCTAATCAAAAACAAAAAGTCCCATTGTGCCCCTAAACTAACCATATAGACCTAACCCACGAGACCCCGTTGACGTACCATTGATGGACCTACGGTCCCTTCTGGTCAAATGTGGTTTGGGTTTAGAGACTTCTTGGGGACCTACGGTTCCCCTAACCAAGAGTCGTGGACCCATCGACAGGGCTTGGATCCTGGCATAGTTACTGCCTTAGGCAGTTTTCTTGATGGCCATCTACGGAGTGTGGACCCACTCACGAGCCGTGGTTGGTCCTTGACAGGTGGTACCTTGAAGTTCTAAAATGATATGCCCTCTATCTCGAATTCGGTGGGTTACATAAAAATTATTAGAGTTGAAATATTTTTTGACTCTTATTGTTCAATTTCTTATGTTATGAAAGCTAAGTGGCTTGTATGAAGTCATTTAGGGTTCTATACGACATGTTACATCTAGTGGGTACCCTTTGGGTCGTGACAAACTTGTTAATTAAAGAATAAGGCTTAGAATGATCGTGGGATGAATCTCATAATCCATGTCAAGTAGAGTTTTGTTAATGAGTGTGAAACGTGCAACATTTATGAATGAGAGGCTACAAGATGATTAGTAAATTCCACTTCTTTCATTACTCTGAAGTCATGCGATAGAGTTTAACTCTATAAGGTCTCTCTCTTAATCCTTACTCGATAGTTTACAAGATATGTCTACTGGAAGAGCTTATACTAGAAGGAATGTGAGGGAGAATGTGGAATAAGAAGCTCTTTCCCAAGCTCCTGCTCAAGTTTTGGTCGATCCTTTGGCCGAACGGGCTACAAATGCACAGTTTAGGGATGCTTTCCAAGTGTTGGTCAAGACATGATGGCGAAATCTAATAAGGAGGTTGTGGTTCCCATGAACCCATATGTGGATACAATGGCTTCAAGAGTAAGGGACTTCACAAGAATGCATCCTCCAAAGTTTCATGGTTCTAAGGTTGAGAAAGATCCTTAGGAGTTTATTGATGAGGTCTATAAGGTCTTGATGATCATGGGAGTGACGCACGTGGAAAAGGAGAAGTTGGAGGCTTATCAATTTAAAGGTGTTGCTTAAGTGTAGTACAACCAATGTAAAGAAGAGAGACGAGAAGATGTCGGTCATCTTGATTGGGAGAAGTTTAAGGCTACTTTTCTTGATAGGTTCTTTCCCCTTGAGAAGTAAGGAAGCCAAGGTGCTTGAGTTTATTAACCTTAGTCAAAGAAGTATGAGTGTGAGGGACTATGCCCTAAATTTAATTTAATTTTCTAAGTATGCTCCAACAGTGGTTGTAGATTCAAGGGCTACGATGAGTAATTCGTCTTGGGTGTGTGCGAAATAGTGGTCAAAGAGTGTCGTACCACTATGCTCATTAATTACATGGATATCTCTCATCTCATAGTTCATGCACAATAGATTGAGGAGGAAAATCTCAACGAAAAGTCTAGAGAGGGTAAAAGGGCTAAGACCGGTAATGGCAATTTCTCTCATGCAAGTGTCGATGGACAAAATCACTCTAACTTTCGACAAAGGTTTTCTGGTCAACCTTCCTTCAATGCTCCTCCTAAGTTTAAAAAATATAGGATGTCTAACCCTAAGCCTCAAGGAGCTAATGGTAGTGGATATTCATTGCCTAGGTCTATTTGTGCTATGTATGGGAAGAAGCACGAGGGTAAGTTTATAGACAGCACAAATGGTTGCTTTGGTTCTGGTAAGAGTTGTCACAAGATAAGAGATTGAACGATGCTTATGGGTATAGGAAGAGAGGCAAGCAAGCTCATCCTAGTGGTTCGGGTTCCAATGCTCCCAACCAAAACCATATTTTTGCACTTCAGGCTCGTGGTGAACAAGATGGTTCACCCGATGTGGTTACCAGTATTTTGAAAGGTTTCCAAATTTATGTTTATGCTCTACTTGATCCCAGTGCTACCTTATCTTTTGTGACTTCATATGTGGCTATGAGGTTTGATGTTCTTCCGGATGTGTTGTTCGAACCTTTTTCTATCTCTACCCATGTTAGTGATTATGTTATGGCTAGGAAGGTCTATAGAAGATGTCTCGTATCCTTATCACGTAGAGTTACTCTTGTTTATTTGGTATAGCTTGATATGTTAGACTTTGATGTTATCTTCAGTATGGATTAGCTGCACTCTTGTTATGATTCTATAGATTGTAGAACTCATGTAGTCAAATTTAAGTTCCCGAATGAGCCTATCCTAGAGTCGAAGGGGAGAAATTCTATGCCTAGAGATCAGTTTTTCTTCTTCCATTGTAGATTTTATGTTTTCCCACAAATGATCTCTTACTAGTCGAGCATCTTCTTCATACACGACCTTCGCTATGGACCAGATTTGTAGCTCCATGCAATCATTTAACTCGAACATGCATTTTCTTGCTTTTAGTAGTTCTTACTTTAGTTGGGCTATGACTTTGGCAACCCCTAAGTGTCACAGTTGATGATCCAACTAATTTATCTCATATTTATCTTGAAGTCGGTGGAATCGAACATGATGTTTATCATCAGCATCATTGACATAATGTGGGACATTTTGACTGGGTTTGGTGGTTCCAGTGAAGTTTTTCTTCAACCATTCTTTGAACTCATCAGAACATTCACGTTGAAACATGTTTTACACCGGCTCACCCAACAACCTTCGATTTTTCAATATTCAAATAATCAATATGGAAAAAGGGGCTTACCCATTAGACATAAGGTTGGATTATAATGGACCCAACATACCTTAGGTTTGGAGTAATCTTAGTTCAAATGCGCAAATTCTAGTGATTTTTTTTCACTCTACATTAGTAGAGTAAGAGTGGTTTTTCAGAGACCAGGACCCAAGCAGACAACTAAGGTTGGAACTACGACAACCATTGAACGCACGATGAACCAAATAAATGCGGGCCATTTCAAAAATAGTTAAGCATAGAAATGACCGGTTGTGGATTCGCGAAACTGTCCTTTAATATACTGTATTTATGTTATGGTGATAGAAATGCCATCAATGCAAAATGATAGTAAACATCATAATTTAAACATTTAAGGCATAGAAAAGGCAAAGAAAATCAACAATTATCAACAAAGAGTCAAACATTTAACTTATTATGGTTAGAACTTAATTAAATCTCCAGTAGAGTTGCCATTTCTATTTTAATAAGTGTAAAACAAAAATAAAGACTTAAATTATAAATAATTGATTTAACTTAACTTTTAAAAAAACCCAATTTTATATAAGTGTCGCCACTTAATTTTTTTTAAAAACATCAAGCAAATTTTTTGTTTTCAAAAGTCTTTAATAGAAAAAGCATTTGAACAAAGGGTGTGCTAGGGTATTGCATTTAAAACATCGAATATCCCCATAAAAGACTTCTAAAATCTCTTCCACTTAAAGCATTTCTCCTTCATCATTGTCACAACATCCCGTATCATCATCTGCACCATCATCATCATCTTTCACATCTTCATCTCCTACTTTCAACAAATGGTGTGCTCGGGTATTGATTTTCAACAAGGAGTAGGATGCACATAGCTGCTCCCACTCCTTTAAAAGCAATAAAAAATCTTCAGCAAATTCATTGCTTATCTGACTTTGTAGGTGGTTGACTTTTAAACTATCACAAGCATATCGATATAGGTCAGCAGTCCATTTAGTTACAAGTTTAACACCACAAATATCGCTACCCAAGCATAGCCTAGTGGAGATTCTACAACAATTGGAATAGAGATCTAAGAGCTTGTTTTCTTACTTCTGTTCAATGGCCTCCACAACATCACAATTGCTTGATATGGTGGAATTTGATTCACTATTAGGACTTGAAACATCTAATAGTAAGATATTAATGATGAGAATACGAACAAGTACTTCATGTCATAGTGATAGTCATATTTTGATCTCAAACTTTCTTCGAACTATAACCTTACATTTGAGGATTTTGGAAGAATCATAATTTTCTTTACAAGGCAATCATGATGGTTGTCATCCTTAATTTTATATTAGAGCACACACTTGTTGTTGATAAACCGTTCACAATCTTTAATTACAGTATCATTGGTTCTATAAAACCATTGAGTAGTAAGAAAATACTTTGTAAAAAATAACACCTTGAAAAAACTCAGCAATCTTGCTTTTATAATCATCTTTACCGTCTGCTGCTTTTTCATTAACATCATCATCAAGTTTATAAATGAGATTTTCAACTTATGCCTGTGTAAATTGGCACTTGGCCTAGATACATTTATTGGATTCATCTTAGAAATTTAGGCATATAGGGGCACTATTTGCTTTACCCTTATTTGTTATTATGTATCGATAAATCCATTTTTCAGTAGCTTCATTCACACTACACTTCTTCTGTAAAACACACACTCTTGCTCCCTATTCACCATCACAACAACTCTTAACATCTTCTTTGATTATATATTCATCGTTCAAACTGTCACATACAATATCCTCATCTTCAACAAACTCATCATCATCACAACACTCAATTGTAAAACCTTTCGCTACTTCATGCACAATTGTATTCACGTTTTCCACTACTAATGCGTGTCGTTTAAAATAATACGATAATTTTGTCAGAGAATCTTTCCAATATGTCGGCATTGCTCAATGGGAGCATTAGATATAACGTGGGCTTCTAATGGGCCCAACATATCTTGAGTTATGGGTCATCTTGGTTCAAATGCGCTAAATTGATGGATGATTTTTCACCTACGCTAGAAGACTAAGAGTGGCTTTACAAAGACTAGGACCAAAGCGGACAACATAGGTTGGAACTATGACAACCATTGAACGCACAATGAACCAAATAATTGTCCGTCATTCCGAAAATGGTTAAGTATAAAAAAGACCAGTTGTGGGTTCGCAAAACTATTCTTTAATATACTATGTTTATGTTGTGGTGACAGAAATGTCATCAATGCAAAATGATAGTTCATATCACAATTTAAACAAATAAGGTGTAGAAAAGGGAAAAAAATCAATAGTTATCAATAAATAGTCAAACAATCAACTTATTATGGTTAGAATATAATTAAACCTCCAACAGACATGCCATTTTTGTTTCCATAAGTGTAAAAACAAAGAAACACTTAAATTATAAATAATCAATGTAACTTAAATTTTAAAGAAAAATCAATTTTAAGTGTCGCCACTTAATTTATAAAGAAAGGTCAAGAAAAGTTTTAGTTTTCAGGAGATATAAATAGAAAAACCATTTGAGGAAAGGGTGTGCTGGGGTATTGCTTTTGAAACTTCTAATATCACCATAACAAAATTCTTAAATCTCTTCCACTTTAATAATTGATCCTTCATCATTGTCACAAGATCCTCCATCATCATCATCTTCCACATCCTCATCTCCATCTTTCAACAAAGGGTGTGCTTAAGTATTGCTTTTCAACAAATAGTAGGATGCAAAAAGTTGCTCCCACTCTTTCAAAAGCATTAAGAAATCTTCAGTAGATTCATTCCTTATATCAGTTTGTGAGTTGTTGAATTTCATTCTATCACAAGCATATCGATTTTAATTAGGTCACCTGTCTAATTAGGTACAAGTTTAACACTACAAACATCGCTACTCAGGCACAGCCTAGTGGACATTCTACAATAACTAAAATAGAGATACGAGATCTTATTTTCTTGCTTCTATTCATTTGTCTCCACAACATCACTGTTGCTTGATATGGTGGGATCTGATTACGTATCAAGACTTAACACATCTGATAGTAAGATAATAATGACAGGAATAGGAACATGTTCTTCGTGTCATAGTGATAGTCATATTTTTATCTCAAACATTCCTTGAATTGTAAGCTTTCATTGTGGGTATTGGAATAATCTTAATTTTCTTTACAAGGCAACCAAGATGGTTGTCATCCTTAATTTTATATTAGAGCACACACTTTTTGTTGATAAACTGTTCATGAGCTTTAATTACAATATCCTTGTCTCTGTAAAACCATTGAGTAGTAAAAAATACTTTGTATCATCGTCACCTTGAATAAACTCAAAATATTGCTTATATAATTAGCTTTACCATTTGAATCTTTTTCATGAGCATCATCCCAAATTTTATAAATGAGATTTCAAACAAATGTCTGGGTAAAATAGCACTTGGCAAAGATTAATTTCTTGGAATCATCTTGGAAATTTAGGCTTCTAGGTGCACAATTTGCTTTAACCTTATCCTTTATAATGTATCGATGAATCCATTTCTCCATTGCTTCATTACCATTACACTTTTGTGGTAAAACACACACTCTTTCTCCCTATTCACCTGCACAACAACTCTTATAACCTTCTTTGATTAGACGATGTTCAAACTATCACATACACTATCCTCATCTTCAACAAACTCATCATCATCACAACACTCAACTGTAAAACGTTCCACTACTTCATCCACAAATGGATTCACGTTTTCCACTACTATTGCAAGTCGTTTATAAGACTGTGATAACTTTTTCGCAGAATATTTCCAATAGATCTGCATTGTTGTATGGGCCCATTAGTTCAAATGCGCTACATTGAGGGATGTTTTTTTTCACTCTATGCTAGTTGACTTAGAGTTGTTTTTGAAAGACCAGGATCCAAGTAGACAACTTAGGTTGTAACTACGACAACCATTGAACACAAGATGAAACAAATAATTGTTGTTTATTCTGAAAATGGTTAAGTACAAAAAAGATCAACTATTATAATATATTTTTGCTAAGTGTCTTAGGCTATCATTTTTCGGTGTGGAGTTCATGGTAAAATATAATAATATTTATTGTAATATTCTTTCGATAGTTGTTTTAATCTGAATATTTCTTTAATATTATTTATGATATATTCTAGATATAACATATCTTGGGTTTCTTGGTACATATATAAATTTTCTTCCATTAACTGTTCTAATAGTTTTATATCTTCCATAGATTCTGTCCAATATTGTAAATATTTGTAGTTCATTTTAATCTGAATTTATTTCTAAATCATACCATTCTATTCTTTCGGAGTCTAAATCATGTAGGTCTATTTCATACCATTGTTGATTTAATATATCTTCTGATTCTTTATCATTAAATATTTTTTCCCATATAATTCTTCTTAATTCAATTATTTTTATATCTTTAAGTATATATAAGATTAAGGTTTCATAGTTTTTTTATCATTTTATCATGCAAATATGTAGTCATGTTCTTTATCATGCAGGTTTTTTATTTCAAATTATTTCTTCCTATCATATTCATAATTGATTAAATTCATATTACATTATTATGAACTAGATTATTTTTATCATGTTTTCCTGTCACTACTAGCATCGTACTTTAGCGGATACTTCCTTCTTATCAGCGCCTCAACTTTGTTTACTCCCCTAAACGGCTTTCCTCGCCTACCGGTTTCAACATTAGAATGGCATAGTATAGAAGTTTTCTCCCTGTTTCCAGTGTGCTAATAAACTAGAAATCATGATTCAAATAATTCTAATACATAATAACTAACACAAATTTATTCAATCATATGTATGATATTCAGGAATATATGAAATTAGTTCTGCATATTTATTGAACAATATACCTTTGCCTCTTGCTTAGCCATGCTATCTGAAATATCTCACTAGATTTCAGATTTTTCCATGTATTTTAAATATTTATCTTAGTTGGGAGAGTTTTTTCTGAAAGAGAGAATTTTTATTTAGGCCTTGCCCCCTTACAATGTTTACTACTAAGTCTATATATAGACATACAAATTTACAATTCTAAATACTTATCATAATTACATCTGTCTACTACTATTTACTACTATTCATGACTATTATTCATGAATAGTTCTTATTTTGTCTACAACTATACTCTTTATGACTTATTTGCACATACTAATAATGTACACTATCTACCATATACACTTGTCATTATTTATGACACACACACCAAACTATTATGACTTTTTATATCTTATCTATATACCTATTTGACAACTTTGCCAAATTGTTTGGCAACTTTGCCAACTATTTTACATTATTTTATTTACATAACTTTTTCCGTTCTTATCTTCTCCTTCTTGTTTTGATCTTCATTAATTATTCCAGCTGGACATCTGGAATTATATTATCTTCTCCGTTGCACTTTGAACATATATGATCCGGGTATCTATGACCAATTAACTTGCAATATCTGGTTAATAATTCTGCTGAAATAAATCCTTCTTTTAATGCACGTGTCGTAGGTCATTCTTCTGGCTTTAGTAATGACAAAATCCATCTCTAGACTTCATCCATATCTGCTTTCCTTAGCTCCCTTGAATTGGACTGTTGCCGTATAAAATTTTACATATAATAAATTTCCTTTAGTAACTCTTTTATATGTAATAAATGTTTTATGTAGTTCTGGTATTCCACTTAGTTCCTCTCCATCATATGTATATACTATATTTAATAATCCATAGTTATAACATGTCCTTACTAGGTTGGCATTAGTTTTTGGTTGTACAATTAGTTTATTATAACCTTGTAACCTTTGGGTTAAATAATCTTGGCTAGGTTCTTGGGTTGTAGTAGATCTGGGGTTAAGATTTAAAAATGTTTGGATTTTGTATATATTTTCTATATAGGTTCGTGGGATGTAGTTATATGTCTTTTTCTCGTTTTGGTTTTGCAAACTATCTGCGTATGTAGATGTTTGTGGTTCTATGGACATGTGTCTAAGTGTCCTTTGGGTAAATGATTTTTCGAATAACTGGTTTAAGTTTGCATTTTTATGTTGTTTATTGCTAACTTGTTTGCTTGTACCTGCAGCTGTATTTAAACAAACATTATGGGTTTTAAGGAGTTTCCCATCGTCTCCTTTTAGCTCTGGGTTTTTTCCGTCTTCCGATCGACGTAGCTCCGCATTTTTATAGTCATGCTGCTGACTAGCTTTAGACTTCAGATTATCTTCATTAGTCTTTAGCTTTTGTATTTCGTTGTCCATACTATCCACTTTTGTACAAAGTGTAGTAATGGCTTTGAGTATCTTTTCAATTGTATCTTCTTCCTCAGTCTCAGTCTGAGTAGCTTTGTCGTGATAGGTAATCTGCAATAACATTCTTATCAGTTTTTATTACTTCAATTGTAAATGTAAAATTTAATATATTTAATACTAATCTCCTTATTTCTTTTGTCGTTACCGAATCTTGTATTTTTCTTGTTAGCCACCATTTTACTTGTGTATTATCTGTTCTTATAATAAATTCGTTATATACAATATATGGTTCAAATGATAATAAACATTTATATACTGAATATAATTCTTTCCTATTTATTTTCCACTTTATTTCTGCATTAGTATATGTTCCTGAATAATATCTACAATGATGTTCTATTTTTTCTTCTCCATACCTATATTTTAATACTCCTCCATAACTTTTTTCACTAGCGTCTGATTCTACTATATAAGTAAATTTTTTATTTTCATCCGGAAAATATAATTTAGGTAGGTTCTTACATAATAATTTTATTTTTTGTATTTGTGTTTGGTCTTTCTTATCAAACTAGTATTCTACATCTTTCTTTAATTTTTGTTGTAATGGTTTTAAATTCTCTGCTAATTTTGATATATATTCTCTTACTTGGTTTACTAGTCCTAAAAATGATTGTAATTTCTTTTTCATATCTAACTGTTCTTTTGAGTTAATTATTTTTTGTACTATATGTATTTGCATTTTTATCTATTTGTATTCCTAGGAATTCTATTTGGCTTTTCATTATGTCGGCTTTCTTTTTACTTAGGCTTATACCTGAATATTCTATAATATGTATGAATTTTTCTAATAATCTTATGTGATCATCTTGGGTTTTAGAATATAGCAATATATCATCAATATATACTACACAATTTTCTAATTGTTTAAAATAGTTATCCATAAAGTGTTGGTATCTTCCTGGTGCATTTTTATATCCAAATGGTAATACATTCCATTCGTAAAATCCTTGTGGTACAGTGAATGCTATTAGTTTTTTAGATTCCTCTTCTAGTTTTAAGTGATAAAATCCTGATTTACAATTAAATTTGCTAAAATAATTATATCCTTGTATTTGCCTTATCTTTAGTATTTTATTTGGTATTGGATAGTTATATGTTTTAGTTTTTGCATTTAAATTTCTATAATCAATAACCATCCTACTTTTTCCTCTTTTTTGTTCACTATGTTTATTTATGATAAATGTCGGGCTTGTGTGCTTACTATTGCTTTCTTGTATGTACCCTTTTTCTAGTAATTCATTTATATGTATCTTAAATTCGGTTAAATCATTAAAATTATATTTTAATGATTTTTGGGTTATTATACTATTATTATCAATTAGTTCAATTTTTACTTTTGTTTTATCTTTCTCCATCCTTGTAAAGGATCTTCATTATATAATAATTCTAACTTATCTTGGATTATTTTTACTTTATCTATAGAGAATATTAGTAATTCTATTTTAGGGTCTTCTTCTTTTATATTTTCTAATTTTTGTGTAATTTTTTCGCTTCCTTTTATCCATTCAGTTGTTTTTAGTTTTTTATTACTTACTCTTTTTGCTCCTATTTTTTGTTTATACGGTGTTGTGAACCACCAGTGTCTATTTGTTATTATATGTGGGTATAATTTTTTTAAAAGTGGCATCCCTAAAAGCATATCTTTTGTAATTAATTCAAAGTTATATATTTCTTCTATAGTTAATATCTTATCCCATATTTGTATTTTTATATTTTTTGCCTTATATGTAATCATGCTCCCTTCATTATTAAATCATGTTACTACTATCGGTGTTTTTAAGTTTTCCCACTTATCTTCTGGTAAACAATTGTATTTACATATATTAGTTTCTGCTCCCGTATCTATCATTGGTGTATAATATCTGTTGTAATATCCTTCTATTATTATCTTTGCAAGTATATATATTTTCATATTTTTATCATACTAAAGTCCTTTTTATTCTACATAATATTCTTTTTTTTGTCGTTTAAACCAGTTTCTTATTGTTGGTATTTCGAATATTTTTGCTACACTTAGATCTAGTTTTTTTCCTTTTATTTGTTCAAATATATTATTATCAAATATTATTTTTTGTTCTGCCGATTCTTCATCTTGATATTTTTCTTTAGTTATTGTTTGTATATCTGCTTCAGTCATTTATATAGTGTTCACTATATGATTCTGTTAATGAATTATTTTCCATTTCGTCTATTTCATTTTCTGATAATTCATATATGCTATCTTCACTTTCTAATTCATAATCTACATATTCTATTTGTGTATATTTTTCATTATCTATTATTATTTCTGATATTTGCTTTTTCTTTGGATTTTTAGGTAATTTACAATCTCTAGCTATATGTCCTAATTTTCCACAATTATAACAAGTACATTCCGTTAGTTTTCTTTTTGGTCTATATGGTCTTTTAGTTTTGTAGTTTTTTACATAGTATCTTCTTTTCGGTTTTTTATATTTATATTTTGATCTGTATGTTTTATTATATTTCCTTTTATTTTTATAATATCTATCCGTACAACCAAATTGAGGTGCTGTTTTATTTTTGCAACATGCCAAATTTTTTACTAATATTTTTTCCATTTTTTATTTCTTCTTTATGTTTTTCACATAGTTCCATAAGTCATCGTTGCAAAAATTTCATTCTAACTCCTAAGGTATCTGTTAATTCTGCCTCATTCCAACTTTTTATTATTTTTGAACTAAAAGGTTTCGGTAATTTTGTAAAATATAATTTTCTTATTTCTTTACTTTCTTCCATGTTATATGTTCCTTTATAATAGTATTCTCTAAATGCACATGTATATTCATCTATGTAACACATATTACATATTGCTAGTTTTGTCATTAGATTCCGATTTATGATTTTTTTCTTTATTTTGTTCTTCTACTTCTGTTGTCATACTGCTAAATTCATTTCTTATAGTTACTTCATATTTATATGATATTTCCATAGTTGTAGTAGCTAATTCGCCATTAGATTTTTTATTACTTCTTAGAGTTTTTAAACTTTCATCTGATAGATTTTGTAGCCATAATTTTACTGTTCCTATAAGCGTTCTTTCTATATATCCTGGTGTCTCTACTATTGCTATTTTGTTATCTATTAATTGTTTTGATATATATCCTATCCATAATTGGACTGTTTTATTTATATCTGCTACCAGTCTAAATCAAAAAAATCATGCCATTCAGCTATTGGTTTAGGTATCCATTTTTTATTTAATTTTTTATCCCATATAGATTTTTCTCTGTCATACTGTTCATAGTTTTCATTATAATATTTTTGATTAAAAATTTTTGGGTTTTTTACTCCTGATTTACTAGGTTTTTCGTCCATGTCTATGTCACTTGTATTTACTTCTAAATTCTTTGTATTATCTATGTTTGCTAAAAGTTCCATATATGTTTCGCTTGTTTCCGAATGTTGTTCTATATCATCGTCGTTTATTTCATCAACTCTTATTTCGGGTAGATTATTTTGGCTATGTTCTTCTTTTTCTTCTATCTCTTCTAATTCATCTTCTAATTACAATTTTTCTTTAAATTTAATTATCTCATTTGCTAATTTTGTTTTTTGTTCTTTTTCTTTTTGTTTGATTTCATACATTTCTTTTAATATTGTTAGCTCTTTTTCTAACTCTATTATTTTAGTATTTTTTACTTCTTCTAATTGTTGTACTTCTTTTTTTGCTTGTTGTTTTATTTTTTCAATTTCCGTTTTTCTATCTATTTCTTCATTTTCTTTTGTTATTCTTACCATAGCAGTTAAACTATCTTCTAGTTTTACCGTTTCTTTTTCTAACATTAAACTTATATTGTCACCTATTTCTTATATCTTCTTCCTAGATTAGAAAATATTATTTTTATTTTTAATCCGTCATAGTTTTCATATATTTTTTCATCTATTGCGTATTCTTCTTTATTCATTTATAGATTATGTTGAAGTTTATATTCTAAGTTATTTATTTGTATTTCTAGATATAAAATAGTCTTTCTTTGTGCTATTATAGATTTGTGACATATTCCTGCAAATATGTTGTTGTTAAGTTTATTTTTTCCATGTGCTAATTCTTGTGTTTTTGCTATAATTATTTCATTAAGTTTTTGTCTATATTCGTTATTCTCGTTATTCATTGTAATTTTAAATATTGAATATATTTATATTCTACTTTAGATATATTATCCATTAAGTGATTTAATTTTTTGTCATCAGTTTTTGTGATATTGAGTTATTTATACTCCGGATATAATTTATTTAATTTTCTTCTTATTTTTCTTTATGTTGTGGTAACGAAAATGCCATCAATGCAAAATGATAGTATATATCAGAATTTAAACAAATAAGGTATAGAAAAGGAAAAAAAATAATCAACAATTATCAACAAATAGTCAAAAAATCAAGTTAATATGGTTAGAACTTAATTAAATCACTAGCAGAGTCACCGTTTCTATTTTTTTAAGTGTAAAAATGAAATAAAGACTTAAATAATAAATAATCGATTCAACTTAACTTTTAAAGAAAAACCAATTTAATATAAGTGTCACCACTTAATTTTTAAAGAAAATTTTTAGTTTTCAAATGACTTAAATAGAAAAATCATTTGAGAAAGGGTGTGCTAGGGTATTTCTTTTACAACTTCTAATATCACATAACGAACTTCTTAAATCTCTTACACTTTAAAAATTTCTCTTTCATAACTATTACATTATCCCCCATCATCATCTAAACCATCATCATCATCTTCCACATCCTCATCTCCTACTTTCAACATAGGGTGTGCTCGTGTATTTCTTTTCGACAAGGAGTACGATGCACAAAGTTGATCCCACTCCTTCAAAAGCAATAAGAAATCTTCAGCAGATTAATTCCTTATCTCAGTTTGTGGGTGGTTGAATTTTAGCCTATAAGAAACATATAAATTTAGGTCAACATTTCATTTAGTTACAAGTTTAAAACCACAAAGATTACAACCCAGGAACAACCTAGTGGACATTCGACAACAACTAGAGTAGAGATCCAAGAGCTTCTTTTCATGGTTTTGTTCATTGGCTGACCTCCACAACATCACAGTTGTTAGATATGGTGGAATCTGATTCACTATTAGGACATGAAACATCTGATAGTAAGATAATAATGATGAGATTAGGAACATGTACTTCGTGTCATAGGGATAGTCATATTTTGATCTAAAACTTTCCTTGAACTATAAGATTACCTTTGAGGGTATTGGAACAATCTTGATTTTCTTTGCAAGGCAATCAAGATAGTTGTCATCCCTAATTTTATTTTATAGCACACACTTGTTGTTGATAAATTGTTCATGAGCTTTAATTATAGTATCCTTGGGTCTATAAGACCATTGAGTACTAAAAAATACTTTGTGTCAATGACACCTTGTAAAAACTCAACAATCTTGCTTATACAATCATATTTACTATCTGCGGCTTTTACATGAGCCTTATCCCAAAGTTTATAAATGAGATTTTTAATTGATGTCTGGATAAAATATCACTTGGCCTAGATTAATTTCTTCGAATCATCTTGGAAATTTAGGCTTATAGGTGCACCATTTCCATAACTTCATTACCAGTACACTTTAGCCGTAAAACATACACGCTTGCTCCTATTCACTTGCACAACAACTCTTATCACCTTCTCTAATCAAACGATTTATCGTTCAAACTATCACATTTAATATCCTCATCTTCAACAAACTAATCATCATCATAACACTCAACCGTAAAACATTTCGCTACTTCTTCCATAGTTGGGTTGACGTTTTTCACTTCTAGTGCAAGTTGTTTAGAAGACTAGTATAACTTTATTAGAGAAAGTTTCCAATTGCTCGGCATTGCTGAATGGGCCCAATAGACAAAAGTGGGCTTCTAATATGCTCAACATACCTTGGGTTTTGAGTCATCTTAGTTCATATGCCCTAAATTGAGAGATGTTTTTTCACTCTGTGCTAGTGGAATAAGATTGACTTTTCAAAGACCAAGACCCAACCAGAGAACTTAGGTTCGATCTATGACAACCATTGAATACACGATGAAACAAATAATTGTCGGTCATTCCAAAAATGGTGAAGTAAAAAAAAGACAAGTTGCGGGTTCGCAAAAATGTTCTTTAATATATTGTATTTATGTTGTGGTGATGGAAATGCCATTAATGAAAAATGACAGTTAATATCACAATTTGAACAAATAAGGCATAGAAAAGGCAAAACAAATCAACAATTATCAACACATAGTCAAACAATCTAGTTATTATGGTTAGAACTTAATTAAATCCCTAGCAGAGTTGTCAATTCTGTTTTCATAAGTGTAAAAAAGAAATAAAGACTGAAATTATAAATAATCAATTTAACTTAACTTTTAAAGAAAAATCAATTTTATATAAGTGGCGTCACATAATTTTTAAAGTGAAATCAAGAAAATGTATAATTTTCAAAAGACTTAAATAGAAAAATCATTTGAGCAAAAGGTGTGCTGGGGTATTGCTTTTAGAACTTGTAATATCACCATAAATAACTTCTATAATCTATTCCACATTAAAAATTCCTCTTTCATCATTGTTACAAGATACCCCATCATCATATGCACCATCATCATCATCTTCCACATCCTTATCTCATACTTTCAACAAAGGGTGAGCTCGGGTATTTCTTTTCAACAAGGATTAGGATGCACAAAGTTGCTCCCACTACTTCAAAAGCAATAAGAAATCTTTAGCAAATTCATTTCTTATCTCAGTTTCTGGGTGGTTGTATTTTAATCTATCACAAGCATATCGATTTATGTCAATAGTTCATTAATTTCAAGTTAAACACCACAAACATCGCTACCCAGGCACAGCCTAATGGACATTCTACAAAAACTAGAATAGAGATCCAAGAGCTTCTTTAGTGTGTTTTGTTCATTAGCCTCTACAACATCACCGTTGGCTGATATTGTGGAATATAATTCACTATCAGGATATGAAACATCTGATATTAACATAATAATAATGAGAATATGAACAAGTACTTCATGTCTTAGTGAAAGTCAAATTTTGATCTCAAACATTCTTTGAACCGTAAGCTTTCTTTAATGGTATTGGAGCAATCCCGATTTTTTTTACAAGGCAATCAAGAGAGTTGTCATCCTTAATTTTATATCAGAGCATACACATGTTGTTGTTAAACTGTTCATGAGATTTAATTACAGTATCATTGGCTCTATAAGACCATTGAGCAGTAAAATATACTTCGCATCATCGACGCCTTGAAAAAATTCAACAATCTTGCTTATACAATCATATTTAACAGCTGCAGCTTTTACATGAGCCTCATGCTAATGTTTATAAATGAGATTTTTAACCAACGCCTGGGTAAAATAAAACTTTGCCTAGAATAATTTCTTAGAATCATCTTAAAAATTTAGGCTTACAGGTGCACCATTTTCTTTAAGCTTATCTTTTATAATGTATCGATGAGTACATTTCTCCATAGTTTCATCACCATTACACTTTTTCTGTAAAACACACATTCTTGCTCCCTATTCACCTGCACAACAACTCTTATCACCTTCTCTAATTAGACAATTTTTCCTTCAGACTATCACATCCAATATCTGCATCATCAACAAATCATCATCATCACAACACTCAATCGTAAAATCTTACACTACTTCATCCACAGTTGTATTTACGTTTTCAACTACTACTCCATGTTGTTTAGAAGACTACGATAACTTTGTCAGAGAATCTTTCCAATTGCTCGACATTGCTTATTGGCCCCATTAGTCATAAGGTGAGCATCTAATGGGTCCAACATACCTTGGGTTTTGGGTCATTTTAGTTCAAATGCGCTATATCAAGGGATTTTTTTTACTTTACGCTAGTTGACTAAGAGTGGTTTTTCAATAACCAGGACCCAAGCGAACAACTTAGGTTGGAACTACGACAACCATTGAATGCACAATGAACCAATTAATTGCCAAATATGATTAAGTATAAAAATGACCGGCTTCAAGTTCGCAAAACTATTCTTGAATATACTGTATTTATGTTGTGGTGACAAAAATGCCATCAATGCAAAATGACAATTAATATCACAATTTAGACAAATAAGGCATAGAATAGGCAAAACAAATCCACAATTATCAACAAATTGTCAAACAATCAAGTTATTATGGTTAGAACTTAATTAAATCCCATACAGAGTCATCATTTCTGTTTTCATAACTGTAATAAAGAAATAAATACTTAAATTATAAATATTTGATTTAATTTAACTTTTAAAGAAAAGCAAATTTTATTTAAGTGTTGCCACTTGATTTTGGAGAAGAATCAAGAAATTTTTTAGTTTTCAAAAGACTTAAACCGAAAAATCATTTGAGTAAAAGGTGTACTGGGGTATTATTTTTCAAACTTCTAATATCACCATAAATAACTTCTGAAATCTCTTTAACTTAAAAAAAATCTCCTTCATCATTGTCACAAGATCCCCCACGATCATCGACACCATCATCATCTTCCACATCCTCATCTTCTACTTTCAACAAAGGGTGTTCTCGGGTATTGGGTATTGCTTTTAAACAAGGAGAAGGATGCCCAAAAATGCTCCTACTCCTTCAAAAGCAATAAAAGACTTCAACAAATTTATTCCTATCTTAGTTTGTGGGTGTTTGAATATTAATCTATCACAAACATATCACTTTAGGTCAACAATCCATTTGGTTAAAAGTTTGACACCACAATCATCGATACCTAAGCACGACCTAGTGGACATTCTACAACAACTGGAATAGAGATCAAAGAACTTCTTTTATTGGTTTTATTTATTGGCCTCCACAACATCACTATTGTTTGATATGCTGGAATTTGATTCACTGTCAGGACTTGAAACGTCTGATAGTTAGATAATAATGATGATAATACGAATAGGTACTTAATGACTTAGTGATAGTCATATTTTGATCTCAAACTTTCCTATAACTATAAATTTAGATTTGAGGGTATTGGAGCAATTTTAATTTTCCTTACAAGGCAATCAAGATGGTTGTCATCCTTAATTTTATATTAGAGCACACACTTGTTGTTGATAAATTGTTCATGAACTTTAATTGAATTATCATTGGCTCTGTAAAAACCATTGAGAACTAAAAAATACTTCGTATCATCGGCGCCTTGAAAAAAGTCAACAACCTTGCTTATATAATTATCTTTACCATCTGGAGCTTTTACATGAGCATCACCCCAAAGTTTATAAATGAGTTTTCAATGTCTCTGTAAAATTGCACTTGGCTTAGATTAATTTCTTGGAATCGTTTTGGAAAATTAGGCTTATAGGTGCACTATTTGCTTTAACCTTATCCTTTCTAATGTATCGATGAATTCATTTCTACATAGCTTCATTACCACTACACTTTTTCCGTAAAGCACACACTCTTGCTCCCTATTCACATGCACAACAACTCTTATCACCTTCTCCGATCAGATGATTCATCGTTTAGACTATCACATACAATATCCTAATCTTCAACAAACTAATCATCATAACAATACTCATCCGTAAAACTTTTCTCTATGGCATCCACAACTGAATTCACATTTTCCACTACTACTACATGTCGTTTAGAGGACTACAATAACTATTTCAAAGAATCATTTCAATAGCTCGGCATTGCTTAATGGGTCCCATTAGACATAACGTGAGCTTCTAATAGGCCCAACATACCTTGAGTTTTGGGTCATCTAAGTTCAAATGCACTAAATTGAGGGATGTTTTTTCACTCTATGCTAGTTGACTAAGAGTGAGTTTTCAAATACTAGGAGCCAAGCGAAAAACTTATGTTGGAACTACGAAAACCATTGAATGCACCATGAACCAAATAATTGACGGTCATTCCAAAAATAGTTAAGTGTAAAAAAGACCGACTGCGGGTTTGCAAAACTGTTCTTTAATATATTGTATTTATGCTATGGTAATGGAAATATCCTCAATGCAAAATAACAGTTAATATCACAATTTAAACAAATAAGGCATAGAGAAGTCAAAAAAACCATCAATTATCCACAAATAGGCAAACAATCAAGTTATTATGGTACAAATTAATTAGATCCCTAGTAGAGCCGTCATTTATGTTTACATAAGTGTAAAAAAGAAACAAAGACTTAAATTATAAATAATCTATTAAAATTAACTTTCATAGAACAACCAATTTTATATTAGTATCGCTACTTATTTTTAAAGAAGAATGAAGAAAATGATTAGTGTTCAAAAGACTTAAACAGAAAAATTATTTGAGCAAGGGGTATGCTAAGGTATTTCTTTTAGAACTTCTAATATCACCACAAATAAGTTCTAAAATCTCTCCACTTTAAAATTTTCTCTTTCATCATTGTCACAATATTTCCATCATCATATGCACCATTATCATCATCTTCCACATCTTCATCTCCTACTTTCAACAAAGGGTGTGCTCAGGTATTGCTTTTCAACAAGGAGTAAGATGTACAAAGTTGCTCCCTCTCCTTCAAAAGCAATAAGAAATCTTCAACATATTCATTCATTATCTAAATTTTTTGTTTGTTGAATTTTATTTTATTAGAAGCATATCGATTAAGATCAACAGTCCATTTAGTTACAAGTCTAACACCCGAAACATCGCCACCCGCGCACAAGTTAGTGGACATTCTACAACAACTGGAATAGAGATCGAAGATATTCTTTTCTTGGTTATGTTAATTGACCTCCACAACATCATTGTTGCTTGATATGGTTGAATCTGATTCACTGTCAGAAGTTCCAACATCTAATAAAAAGATAATAATAACGAGAATATGAACAACTACTTCATGTCATAATTATAGTCATATTTTGATCTCACACTTTCCTTGAACTGTAAGCTTAAATCTGAGGGTATTGGAACAATCTTGATTTTCTTTACAAGGCAATCAAGAAAGTTGTCATCCTTAATTTTATATTAGAGCACACACTTGTTGTTGATAAACTGTTCAGTAGCTTTAATTACAGTATCCTTGTTTATATAAAGCCATTAAGCAGTAAAAAAATACTTCGTATCATCCGCACCTTGAAAAAGCTCAACAATCTTTCTCATATAATCATCTTTACCATTTGCAGCTTTACCTAAGCATCATCCCCAAGATTATTAAAAAGATTGTCAACCAATGGCCGCGTAAATTAGCATTTGGCCTAGATTAATTTCTTGTTATCATCATAAAAATTTAGGCTTATAGGTGCACAATTTGCTTTAACCTTATCCCTTATAATGTAACAATGAGTCCGTTTCTCTATAGCTTCATTACCACTACACTTTTGTCGTAAATCACACACTTTTGCTCCCTATTCACCTACACAATCACTCTTAGCACCTTCTCTGATCAGACGATTCATTGTTCAAACTATCATATACAATATCCTCATCTTCAACAAACTCATCATCATCACAACAGTCAATCGTAAAACCTTTTGCTACTTCATCCTCAGCTGAATTCACGTTTTCAACTAGTACTGCATGTCGTTTAGAAGACTACGATACCTTTATCGAAGAATCTTTCTAGTATCTCGGCATTTCTGAATGGGCCCATCAGACATAAGGTGGGCATCTAATAGGCCCAACATAACTTGAATTTTTGGTCAACTTAGTTCAAATATGCTAAATTGATGGATTTTTTCACTCCACGCTACTTGACTAAGAGTTGCTTTTCAAAAACCAGGACCCAAGCAGAGAACTCAAGGTGAAACTATGAAAATCATTGAATGCATGATGAACCAAATAATTGTCGGTCATTTAAAAAATGGTTAATTATAAAAAAGACTGGTTGCAGGTTCACAAAATTGTTTTTTAATATACTATATTTATGTTGTGGTGACGGAAATTCCATCAATACAAAATGACATCAAATATCACAATTTTAAAAAGTAAGGCACATAATTAACCGAAAAGATCAACAATTATAAAAAAATAGTCAAACAATCAAGTTTTTATGGTTACAACTTAACTAAATCCATGCAAAGTCGCGATTTGTGTTTTCATAAGTGTAAAAAATAAATAAAGATTTAAATTATAAATAATTGATTTAACTTAAATCAAGATAAATTTTAGTTTTCAAAAGAGTTAAACAGAAAATTATTTGAGCAAATGGTGTGATGGGGTATTGCTTTTCAAACTTCTAATAGCACCATAAACTACTTCTAAAATCTCTTCCACTTAAAAATATTCTCCTTTCTCATTGTCATAATATCCCCCATCATCATCTCCTACTTTCAACAAAGGATGTGCTCGGGTATTTCAAGGAGTAGGATGCACAAAGCTGCTCCCAGTCCTTTAAAAGCAATACAAAATCTTCAGCAGATTCATTCTTTATCTCAGTTGTGAGTGGTTGAATTTTAATCTATCACAGGAATATCGATTTAGCTCAACAATCCATTTAACTAGAAGTTTAACACCACAAACATTGCTACCTAGGCACAACCTAGTGGACATTCTACAACAACTGGAATAGAGATTCAAGAGCTTGTTTTCTTGGTTCTGTTGATTGGTCTCCACAAAATCATTGTTGCTGGATTTGGAGGAATTTGATTCACTATGAGGACTTGAAACATCTGATAGTAAGATAATAATGGTAATATTACCAATAGGTACTTCATGTCATAGTGATCTCAAACTTTCCTTGAAATGTAGGCATACATTTGAGGGTACTAGAATAATCTTGATTTTCTTTACAAGGTAATCAAGATAGTTGTCATCCTTAATTTTATATTAGAGCACACACTTGCTGTTGATAAATTGTTCATGAGCTTTGGTTACAGTATCATTGGCTCTGTAAAGCCATTAGGCAGTAAAAAATACTCCGAATCATCGACACCTTGAAAAAAAACTCAACAATCTTGCTTATATAATCATCTTTACCATATGCAGCTTTTACATAAGCATCATCCAAAAGTTTATAAATGAGATTTTCAACCAATGTCTAAGTAAAATAGCACTTGACCTAGATTAATTTCTTTTAATCATCTTGGAAAATTAGGCTTATAGGTGCACCATTTGCTTTAACCTTATCCTTTATAATGTATCAATGAATCAATTTCTCCATAGCTTCATTACCACTACACTTTTGCAGTAAAACACTCTCTTGCTCCCTATTCACCTGCAGAACAACTCTTATCACCTTCTCTGATAAGATTATTCATCGTTCAAACTATCACATACAATATCCTCATCTTGAACAAACTCATCATCATCACAACACTCAACCGTAAAACCTTTCGCTACTTCATCCACATATGCGTTCACATTTTGCACTACTACTGCATCTCGTTTAGAAGACCTCAATAACTTTGTCGGAAAATCTTTTCAACACCTCGGCATTTCTGAATGGGCCCATTAGACATAAGGTAGGCTTCTAATGGGCCCAACAAACCTTGGATTTTGGGTCATCTTAGTTCAAATCCACTAAATTGAGGGATATTTTTTCACTATATGCTAGTTGACAAAGAGTGGCTTATCAAAGACTAGGACGCAAGCAAATAACTTTGGTTGGAACTACCACAACCATTGAACGCACGATGAACTAAATAAATGACAGTTATTCCGAAAATGGTTAAGTATAAACAAGACCGGTTCTGGGTTTGCAAAACTATTCTTTATATACTATATTTATGTTGTTGTTACAGAAATTTCATCAATGCAAAATAACAATTAATATCACAATTTAAACAAATAAGGCATAGAAAAGGTTTAAAAAAATAAACAATTATCACCAAATATTCAAAAAATCAACTTATTATGGTTGAAACATAATTAAATCCCAAGCAGAGTCGTCATTTGTGTTTTCCTAAGTGTAAAAAAGAAATAAAGACTTCAATTATAAATTATCAATTTAAGTTAACTTTTAAAGAAAAACAAATTTTATATAAATGTCGCCACTTAATTTTTAAATAAAAATTAAGAATTTTTTTTTGTTTTCAAAAGACTTAAACAAAAAAATTATTTGAGCAAAGAGTGTGCTGGGGTATATCTTTTCAAACATCTAGTATCACCATAACAAACTTCTTAAATCTCTTCCACTTGAAAAATTTCTCCATCATTGTTACAAGATCCCCAATTATCAGCTACACCATCATCATCTTCCAAATCCTCATCTCCTACTTTCAACAAAGGGTGTGGTCAGGTATTGCTTTTCAACAAGGAGTAAGATGCACAAAGTTGTTCCCACTCCTTCAAAAGCAATAATAAATCTTTAGAAGATTCACTCTTTATCTTAGTTTGTGGGTGGTTGATTTTGATCTATCACAAGCATATCGATTTAGGTCAATAATCTATTTAGTAACAAGTTTAACACCACAAACATTGCTAACCATGCACAACCTAGTGGACATTCCTCAACAAGTGGAATAAAGATCCAAGAGCTTGTTTTATTGCTTCTATTCATTGGCCTCCACAACATAGTTGTTGCTTGATATGGTGGAATCTAATTCACTATCAGGACTTGAAACATCTGATAATAAGATAATAATGACGAGCATAGGAACCTGTATTTCATGTCATACTGATAGTCATATTATTATCTCAAACTTTCCTTGAACTGTAAACTTAAATGTAAGGGTATTGGAACAATCTTGGTTTTCTTTACAAGGCAATCAAGATGATTGTCAACCTTAATTTAATATTAGAGCACACACTTGTTATTGATAAATTGTTCATGAGCTTTAATTGAAGTATCATTGACTCTATAAACCCATTAAGCAGTAAAATATACTTCGTACCATTGACACCTTCAAAAACCTCAACAATCTTGATTGTATAATTATATTTACCATCTGCAACTTTTTACATGAGTATCGTCCCAAAGTTTATAAATGATCAACCAATGTCTTGTTAAAATAACACTTGTCCTAGATTAATTTCTTCGAATCATCTTGGAATTTAGGCTAATAGGTGCCCCACTTGCTTTAACCTTATCATTTATAATGTATCGATGAATCCATTTCTAAATAGCTTCATTACCACTACACTTTTGTCAGAAAATACACACTCTTGCTCTCTATTCACCTGCATAACAACTCTTATCACCTTCTATGATAAGAAGATTCATTGTTTAAACTATCACATACAATATCCTTATCTTCAACAAACTCATCATCATCACAAAACTCAAACGTAAAATCTTTCGCTACTTCATCAACAACTGGATTAACTTTTTCCACTACTACTGCATGTTTTTTACAAGACTACGATAACTTTGTTGGAGAATCTTTCCAATAGCTCGGCATTG
The DNA here is from genome assembly GCA_029007595.1 of Solanum commersonii. NCBI lineage: Eukaryota > Viridiplantae > Streptophyta > Magnoliopsida > Solanales > Solanaceae > Solanum > Solanum commersonii. The sequence goes on from JAJTWQ010000006.1 coordinate 9,940,757, forward strand.
TTGAATGGGCCTATTATACATATGGTGGGCTTCTAATGGGCCAAAAAAACCTTAGGTTTTTAGTCATCTTTGTCATGACCCCGGGGTACCCCATAGATGTAAAAAGGTGTATAAGACCTCGAGAGGCCTCGTACAAGCCACTTAGCATATCATAACATAAAGTAATAGAAAAGGTGCAGAAATTTAAAACTTTTCAAATACAACCAAAGTCTTTTATAAAAGAAAGCGAAAGTCTAACTTGACATTGTCTCAAACCATCTAAGTCTAACTTAACATCATATTGATCATATATGCTTCCATCTAAAGCAATTCTAATCATAATTCATCAATCCTAAAAGCAGATATCTAGCCCATAGAGTTTCCCTCACATGGCATAAAACCCACATATTAATTCAACCCTAAAATCATAGGATAGGCATGTGTAAATGTAATTTCATCCAAAAAACATGTAATTCTCTCAATTCTATAATAAAAAATCATAATCCAATGATTTGGATCAACATTTATCACAACCGACAACATTGGAAGAAACCCTAACTAGAATTAGGGATTTAGACTTCACAATTGGGGAATTCAAGGGACTCCATGGGAGGAAGGATTCCATGGATGAAAATCCATCATATCTTAGTCAAATAGTCCAAAAAATCTTGAAAATTGGAGACTTGAACTTGACCTAGCTTCCTCTTCTTCCTTCTTCTTCTTCCTTCTAGAGAGAATATTTGAGAGGAGTTTTGGGAATTAATTTTGGGGTTTTAGAGAATGACTTAATTGGGGGATTTTAGGGTTAAAAATACTTATATAGGTGGTCTAAGACTAGGAAAAATGACACCACATTGATTAAGTTAGCATCGGAAAAGACCTTTAAGTCCCTAAAATAATTGTCAAGACCTAACCTACGAGACCACGATCGTCAGACCGTGGATGGCACCTACGATTCATGCAGGTCAACCGTGAGAGACTAGTTTTATGAGATTTTGACCTACGAACCTCCAACCACGAAAAGTAGTCTTACCGATGGTCCGTTAGTTAGGCCGTGCTCGTAGAGTATGGCATATTCCTGGTTGGCCAATCCACGAACCCCTACCTACGGTAGGTGGGTCAGTCCATGGGCCGTTGATGGCTAGCGGTGTGGGTGGCACCTGTAATTTCACAAAAGCTGATATTTTATGTCTTTTAAATCTGGGGTGTTACATTATCTCCCCATTGGGATCATTCATCTTCGAATAAGATTCTAGGCACATTTCTAAATGAAATGACCCAAGACTAGCAGCAGATCATGGATAGAACACATCTATATGCACTCAACTAAGGAGGAAACATCAACTTCAATCTCAACATACTCAATGCACCACAAGAGATTAATAGCTACATCTAACAACCCAATATGCATGAATTTTCAAATTTCTAACAGTTAAGGAGGAACTACCTTCTCCAAACTTAAAAGCAATGCTTAACACAATCTCATGAATCCTATATGCAATTCAACTAAAAAAGCACATATTCAAGGGGGAAATCTCCACTCAAAGATAAAACATGTTCATTAACTCATCTCATGAAGTCTATAAGAAATTCCTACTCAATACTTGATAACGCAAGGAAAATATCACCTAAAAGCCATTTCTTTAAAAACTTAGGCTTTTCATGAACATGCATTTTAAGGAAATCATGGGAACACATAATACACACATGACTTCAAACAAAAACAAATCAAAAGGAATTCATTACCACAAGCTAGAATAGGGGGGAAAAAGGTGGAGATACCGGTACATGATATCGGCTTCCACCTAAAAAGTAGCACCCTGAACAAGATGGTTTCTCAACAACAATTTCACGGAGGCAACATCTTTATTCCTTAACCTCTTCACTTGCCGGTATAAGATTTCAACCGCGACTTCTTCATAATAAAGGATCTCTTTCACTTAAAACCCTTCTAGGGGAATTATGGATGCCAGATATTCGACAGGATGCACCGATGCCAAGTCACTTGGAAAATCTAACTCATATGCCACCTTCCAATACGCCTCAAAATTTTGAAGGGTCCTACAAAACGGGGACTAAATTTCCCTTTCTTCCCAAACCTCATCACACCCTTCATCGGTGATATTCTCAAGTAAACCCAATCAAGCACGTCGAATTCAAGTTCTCTTCTTCTAACATTCGCATAGGGCTTTTGTCGATTTTGGGCTATTTTCAACCTCTCTATTATAAGGCGAACTTTCTCAATGGCCTCAAAAAAGTAATTCATGTCCTATCAAGATAACCTCACCCACCACAAACCACCTGATAGGAGATCTACACCTCCTACCATAAAGGGCTTCATATGGGGCCATACCGATACTCCAATGGTAACTATTATTATAAGCAAACTCTCTCAAGGGCAAATAGTCATCCTAATTCCCTTTGAAATCTATCACGCAAGCTCTCAACATATCCTCTAATGTTTGGATTGTTCGTTCTTCTTTCCCATCCATTTGTGGGTGAAAAGTTGTGCTAAGCTTAACTTTCATGCCGAGCCATTTTGGAAGGACCTCCAACACTGTGAAGTGAACTAAGTACCTCTATTAGAGATAATGGGCAAGGGCACTCTGTGCAACCTTACCATCACCCTTAAATACAACGTAGCATAATATTTCATCGTAAAGGGGCAATCCCACTATGAAATCCATATTCACATCTTTCCACTTTGAAGTACAAATACTAATATCATGGGATAAACCTCCCAGTTTCTGATCCTCAACCTTCACTTGTTGGCAATTAGGACATTTAGCCACAAATACCGCAACATCCCTCTTCATCATATTCCACCAATATATCTCCCTTAAATCACGGTACATCTCTATGGCTCTCAGGTTAATAGAATACCGAGAACTATGAGCTTCCTACAAGATTTTTTCCCTCAAGTCATTGACATTTGGAACATATAATCGATCTTGATACCTTAAGAAACAATGTCCCCCTTGGGAGAAATCTTCTACGGTTCAAGACATTGTTTAGATTTAACATCGGCCACGAAAGAAGATTCAGAACCATTATGGACCATAATACCACCCTTGGTGGAATCCGCTAGTTGAACTCCCAATTAGGCCAACATATGAACATCTCGAATCAACACTTTCTTCTCATCATCAATAGGTGCAACACTGCCTATGGATAACTGACTAAGAGCATCTGCCACTTTATTAGCTTTACTGGGGTGATAAAGAACAGTCATATCATAATATTTCAATAGTTTAAGCCGCCTTCTTTGGCAAAGATTTAGATCTGTTTAGGTAAACACATATTGAAAACTCTTGTTGTCAGTGAAACCATACACATGGACACCATACAAATAATGCCTCTAAATCTATAAAGAAAATACCATCGTCACTAGTTCAAGATCATGGGTATGATAATTCATCTCATGAAACCTTAGTTTCCTTGAAGAATGGGCAATCACCTTACAATTTTACGTAAGCACACATCCTAATCCAACTCGATAGGAATCACAATAAACAACAAAACCATATGTCCCTTTCGGTAAAGTGAACACCGAAGCGGAAGTCTATCTTTCAACTCTTGGAAACATTTCTCAGAAGCTTCGGACGATATGAACTTGGCCATCTTTTGAGTCTACGCCATAAAAGGAGAAGAAATGGAGGAAAACCCCTCAACAAGCCTTCTATAATAACCGGCCAAACCGAAGAAACTTCTAATGTCTGTTGGTGATAGAGGACTAGGCCAACTCTTGACCGCATCCGTCGTACTAGGATCTACCTCAATACCTTTACTTCGAACAATGTGGCCTAGGAAAGACACATACTTTAGCTAAAACACAAATTTGCTAAATTTACAAAAAAGTTGTCTTTCCTTAAGGATTTGAAATGCAATCCTCAAATGCTCAATATGCTCATTCTCACCTCTTGAATAGATCAAAATAAAATCGATAAATACAATTACAAACATATCAAGGTATTGCCTAAATACCTTATTCATCAAGTCCATGAAAGCTGCTAGAGCATTAGTTATGGAAAAAGACATCACCAAGAACACATAGTGACTATATCAGGTCATTAAAGTTGTTTTTGGAATGTCTTCCTCTTTCACTCTCAATTTGTGATAGCCCGACCGGAGATCAATTTTGGAGAAATAACTTGCCCATTGAAGTTGATCAAATAAGTCATCTATTCTCGGGAGAGGATACTTATTCTTGATGGTTACCTTGTTCATCTACAGATAATCAATAGACGTACGGAGTGAACCATATTTCTTCTTAACAAACAACACCGGAGCACTCCTGGAGAGATACTCGATCAGATGAACCCTTTATCCAATAAGTCCTTTAACTATTCCTTCAACTCCTTATGTTCTTTCGGAGCTATTCTATAAGGAGGAATTGAGATTGGTTGGGTATCGGGGAGAAGGTCAATCCCAAAGTCTATTTCCCTTTCGGGGAATACCGGGTAAATCATTGGGGAAAAATTATGAAAACTCTTTTACAATAGGGACCGATTAAAGAATAGGAGTTTTGGACTCCACATCCCTCACTCTCAAAATATCATAGACACGACCCTTTGAGATCAAATTCCTAGATTTTAGGTAAGAAACAAATTAACCTCTAGGCATAGAATTTCCCCCCTTCCACTAAAGGATAGGCTCATTCGGAAACTGAAATTTAACCACTCTAGTCCTACAATCAATAAAGGGGTAGAAAGAATTCAACCAATCCATCAAAAGAATAACATCGAGATCTATCATGTCAAGTTCTTCACCAAGTCATAATTCCTTAATATGTGAGAAAATGCTTCTACAATTTCATTGATGCCCATCATAAAGCAACCTAAATTATAAAACCTTTATTTTCGTAAATCATGCATAACTTAATTAATTCATAATTCATAGATTCAATCTTCTTCATCAATTCATGTATTTTAGGATTTATAGTCAAAATCATGATCAATGCATGAGCTTATTTGAAAACAATTGAAAAACATGTAATTGAGTCAAAATAATCATAACAAGATCAAAATTGAATTAAAATTTGGTTTGAGAATTGAGAAACCTTGGGGCTCAATGGGTGAATGGAACCCATTGATGAACCCTACATACCTTCGGGATCAAATCCTAGAATCAATGGTGAAAAGGAGACTTGACTTGGAAACCCTAGCTTCTTCTTCCTTGATCTAGAGAGAAGATTTTTGAAGAAAACCTTAGAAAGGACTTCGGGATTTGATTGACCGAAAGAGTTGGGGAAATTTTAGGGGTAGAATGGCAATTATAAGTCTTAGAAATAGGGGTAAAACGACATAGTATAGGCCTTTAGTACATAGGAAAAAACCCAAATACCCTTAAGAAATAATTGTCGGATGATTCCCACGAGTTGGACCTGTGGTCCGTATAACATTCTTTGGTCTGTACTGGTGAATTGTAGAACCAACTTTAGAAACCCAAATTTACCACACTTCCCACGAGACCTTTCTACGGATTCTTTACTGTCCGTAGACCCTATCCATAGAACCCAACTTTTGGGTCAAATTTCACTAAGTCTGGCACCTTTCAATGTAACCCATCTACGACCCGTCTAACCAACTACAAATCATCAAAACCTTCCGTAGGACTAAGGTCTTAAACTAAATCTCTGAATCAATCCTACGGTTGCCATCTATGGTTTGTCAAAACCCCAATGATTCATCCTGTCAGGTTGTAGGTCAAACTTCAAAAACTTAATTTCTCAAAACACAACTTTGGTTCTACAATTCTATTCCTATGGCCTGTAGGACATCCTACGATCTGTAGGTTTGGGTTCTATGATTCTATTCCTATGATTTATGCATTTATCAAATGACCACTTGCCAAGTATTCACCGTTCAGACTAAATGTGAAAGAGTAAGCAACTGCCCTAGAATAAAAAAGGAAGAAAACCTACTCAGTAAAAACAAAAACATTTAACAAGAATGATACTGTTAGCTTATTGTCACATCCCCACCCAAATAAAATGAATAGGCATATAGGTATTGATAGTTCAACCGAGTACAAGTAAACAAACCCCATTATACTCGAAATTATAGTTAAAAAGTGTAATTTTATTAAGAGTGCCTTAATATCTCCTCTGTCCAAGTAGACATAATGTGATCACATCTATTACTTGTGATCATTCAAGCTATAAAGAAGACTCCCTAGTTCAACATCTCATAGCTTTACGATAGAGTCAAATGAAGAACAACACAAACAAAAGATACAATAAAACCAATACGCTCAAAGAAATAAAAGGTTAGGTACAATACATTAAATTAGCACACACCAAAAGTTCATTTCCTCAACGATTAAAGTGAAATTGTATCTCTTTAGACTATTTTTACTCGCAAGGGGATTACGTGCAAAGTCACAAAGGATATTAAGTATGTCTGAACTTGGAACAGACAATAAAGCTGCATAAAAGAATGACCTATTGGTAATATGTAATAAACACTTCACATACATCAAAGATATAAAGTTAAAAGTTACACTGATCCAATTTAATGTTCTTCAACCCTCCAATGGCAACCAAATATTTATTAAAGAACAAATGGGGCCATACCCTATGTCCCCAAAATCTTTTGACTCAATTCTCACCATCTTTACAAACATAAATCTTGTGATCACTAGAGCCGACCTATGAGGTGAAATATAAAGAAAAAGTAAGACAAGACCAAACAAGGGAAACAAAACATCTGAATGAAAATTAAATTGTTTCCTCCATTCTCCAGACTTCACATTCCAAACAATGACAGTTCTATCAGCACTAACGCTAAGGATATAATCATCTTTCCTATTCCACTTCAAAGAGAAGATTGTACCTTTATGTTTGTTAAGAGTTCTAAGTAATAACCATGGATGAAAAGTCAATTATAGGTTTCACTAAGAGAAAACAATTCAATTTTATGACAACATGAGTAAGAAACTGTCGCAAGCAGGGTACCCTTGCTCTGCACAAGAGAAATTCATAAATAAAAGATCCAATAATAACAAGAAAATAAAATTGGTAAACCCAAGCAATGCAGTTTAATTTCAGAAAGTTCACTAGAAAAGAATACATCAACGAAAGTCAGCTCAAAACAATCATTAGAAAACTCACATTCCAATCAAGTGTTGTAACATTGTTGCTTTTCTCAGTTGCTTGACTTTCCAAATGCTTCAGAACCATATCATTTGGAGGCATCCTTTGGATAGTAGAATTACCTGGACCATCTCCAATAGTCCAAATTCTGGCAGTAGCGTCTCCTGACCTAAATTTTTATTACACATGGTTAGCTACAAGAGAGATGGTTCCTTTGAAGAGTTTAAAACAAATCTCAACTTAGAAGTATTTGTGAGACCCTGTGGTTCTTTCGCATAGTATGTGTATTATTACATGAGTGTATGAGGTTTATATGACTTGGTGTATCATTTTAGAAGAATAAGTTTGCATAGGGTTGGTTAAAAATTAAAGAATTAACTAACATTATGGGTCAAGGATACCCTTAAACATGTTCGAGTTAAAGAATGTGTCTTCTTAAACCCCATCTGTTAGGAAGTTTAAGTTAACCAGTACCTTTAGTGTAAGACAATGAGAGTCTTATATGCTAATAAGGATGTTTTTTCAGGTGACATAGTCGCCCAATGATCGTAAGTTAAGTTTTGAAGTCAACAAGTTGGGAAATAAAAGTTGACAAAGGTTAGAGTAAGTTTCTTTAATAAACATTTTGAAATTTAGGTTAAATGTCTCAGAGATTTTCTCCTAATATATAAAGCTTTATAAGAACCCTAATATATGAAATTGAAGGTCTACGAGTCTACTTTCCAATGCATTAAACCATTTGTCCATATGAGTTCAGAATTGAGAGATATTTAGATTTTAGTGAGAACTACACAAGCAGGCACGTGAAGGTGGGTCCCTTGCCCCTAGTCGATTTAGCTCTATAAGATTTGGTTTCCCTTCGTTCTAACTTATTTTTTTGACTAAAATAAGAAGAAAATAGTCCTAAATCCTCTTTAAAGGTTCCCCTATCGTCCAAGGAAAGATTTACAAGAATTCAGCGTGGTTTCACCCTCGGAATGTTCATAGAGATTGTGTTACTTCTTTCCTCCTCGTTGGTTGTGATTTGAATGATTCTTCATGGGGAAGGAGTCTCATTTTTATGTGGTGTTGTTGCTGTTTGGAGGTAATAATTCTCATCCTTCATTTTATTGAGTGATTCCAAGTTATAGCTAGATAAGCAAGAACATAAATAGACGGCTGGAAAATCATATTTTGATAGTTATGTGATGTTGGGCTGTTTTTGAAGTATTTTCTGATGTTGCTGTTGCTGGAATTTTTTGGAAATGATTTGGTTGTGTGTGGTTGTTGTTGATATGAGTTTGGAAGAGAAGAAGTATAGATGGGTAATTAATTATAAGATATATATAACTGTAACGTTGGTTCTATTATTGCATTGCAATTTTCAAATGACTTCTTCTTGGTTCAACATCTTGTGTTTAAGGAGACATGTTAAAATAATATAAGCTCCATCAGTTTTAAGTTAAGGTTCTACCCTTTTATTATCGTATTGCATATGAAGATAAAGACGTGATTCCAAACGTAATTGTTGGACGAACTCACAGGATGGTGATTGGAAGCCGTAAGTTCGAGTTATTATGGTTATATTGAACAATTATAGGATTGTATTACATATATTTTTTTGGCTTTAATGGTTTGAAGATTCGTGGTTTGGATTTGGTTGTGGTTATTTTGTGGTTGGAGAGAAGGGGTGTGGCGCTACGCCAAGTTTTCAGTATTGTGTAGGCATACTTTATTTTGTTGTTGTGGACTATTGTGTAGGCCTCCAATTGTTAGTAGCTGCTATAAAAGTGTATGTTACATCATTAATTTGGGGGTGTAATTTGGAGAAGCAAAGGTAATGAAGCATAGATCTAAATTGCTACTTTGACCCTGCCGTGTTAATATTCTGCTTGTAATGGTTGTATGGCATGATTTTATGTAGATTTCATACTATGACATGATTTTATGTAGATTACATATTGTAAGGAAGGGGTACAATCCTTATTGATACAACAAGACTTAGAATTGAGGTATGTTAAGGCTAAGCACTGTACTTCCTTTGAGCACGAATTTTGGAATCCTAAATCGTTAAATATTGTTTTACTACTCTATTACTAGAAAGGCTTTTTTTGAAAGGCATTGATATTGCATCTGGTGTATTTTTCTGACTCCATTGTGTTGCTATTCCACTCGTTCGGTTAGATAGGGTATTTGGTGTCTTTATGTCATTTTGTTGATTCTCTTGACTATAGGTCCATGTGTACGAATTCTTATTCTTCTTTAGGTGTAGTAACTTTAAAAGATTAGGGATGAACAATATGAATTTGGAATCAGTCCTCCTTCCTCGCTAATTTATATTTTTGAAAACTTTAAAATAAAACGTTGATATCAAAAGCTCTTAAATGTAAATCGTAAGTTTAAACTACTAAAATACGGGTTTCTCTGAAATACTTTCTTTCACAAACTAATAAGGAAACATATATAGATACTAAGTGAAGAACTTTAAGTTCTTTATGAACATCCTCAAGTTTAAGTTGCCTTTCTAAATCCAAGTGAAGTGTTCCAGTTTAATCTACAAGTATTAAGTTTCACAAGATAATTACATGTGATACGAAAGTGATTACGAGATTATGAGGACAAGAGTACCAATGAGCCAAGATTGGCAACATGATTCAGGTAACAAATGCATTACGAATCCATGTTGTTACATGCTATGCATTCTACTTCCGAGCTATAATCAGAAGGTATGGGGCCTATTGCCTATATTTATACGTATGATAAACAGATGGCCACAAGTTGGTGAATATGATCCTGGTTCGCTATCGGAAGGCACCACCATTGCTAGCACTTGGTTGGTATGAAATGCATTTGCATCTATATATATATGTATTAACGATATACGATTATGCGAGCATACCATGCATACTTAATTTATATATGGTTTGATGTCAGCCATGGTGGTTACCAGAGTTTCTGTTTCAAGTGGTATCTTTATTCCCCTTTTTACAGTAACTATTTATTATTTTATTTTCTGCCTTAGATACCAGTACATTTTTATTCGTACTGACATCCCATTACTTGGGGACACATTTTTATTTCGTGTGTTCAAGTCCAGGTATGGATTATGATTGACCCCTCTGCTAGGATTTGTGGTTCAATTGTGAGTTGGTAAGCTCCACTTCTTCCTGGAGCTCTCATAGGATGTTACTTTTATAGTACAGTTTTGATATAATCGGGGACTTGTCCCGACTAGTGCTTATGTCACTCATAGAGGCTATTGTGGACACAATATTCTAGGTTTCTTTTTGCAACTTCCAGTTTCCAGACACATAGGCTTGGCATGTATAGATATGTGTGTATGTGTGTATATCTTCATTGTAGCCTTGTCGGCTAGCTAGTACCTTATTATCTTTGGCTTGTCTACCTTCATCTATATGACTTACCGATATTCAGGTTATGACCTTAAGGGTCTAGTCATAGTATTTTAGATGTTATGCTACCCGACTTTCTAGGCCCTCAGTTGAGTCAGTTGGTATGTTTATGTGGCTAACTCGATTGGATAAGGTGTCAAGTGCCAGTCACGCCTTCTCTAGTTTAGGGTGTGACAAACTTTGTATCAGAGCAGGTCGTGTCCCAAGGAGTCCACAAGCCGTGTCTTGTAGATTCTTGTTTATGGGTGTGTTATGCACCACACTTATGATCAAGAGGCTATAGGGCATTTAGGACTGGTTACATTTCTTTCAATTTATAGATCGTGCTATAGAGCTGAGTTATAAATACGTATGAAATCTGAATTGTACTTTGTGTTTCACATACGCTCAAGAGGATTTATCGAGGTTCTACGGTAGAGATTGTTTGTCATAAAAAATTTGTAGACGTGATAGGGCTAGAGATGCTCGACTTTTTTATTGATATGGGCATGGATTAGTGGAAACCTTATTATGTCGATGTCGACTACCAAGAGAAGACTGCTAGATTTTAGTTCCCAGGGGAAGTAGTATGAGAATGGAAGGCTAATGGTACAATGCCAACATGCCAGTTTATTTGCAATGTTTAGGCAAGGAAATGTTTGCCAATGGCTATACTTATCATATTTTTCGAGCGAGTTTAAGATATTGATGTTGAGACCTCGACTCTTCAGTTATTTAGTAGGCAATGAGTTTCTAGATGTATTTCTAGGTGAGCTTCTTGTTATTTCCCTGGAACAGGTGACAAAATTTTCTACTGGTACATTACGAGATGCTCTGCCGATATCAATTCCCCCATTTAGAATTGCACCAGCAAAATTGAAGGATATATTAGATAAGAGCTTTAACAAGACTAGTGCATCACCAAGCGGTGCACAAATGTTATTTGTTCGGAAGAAAGATGAATCATTGTAGAAGTGTATATACTACAAAAAAAAACTGAATAAGGTGACTATAAAGAACAAATATCCACTACAAAGGATTGATGGGTTTTTTCGACCAACTATATGATGTCGGATGCTTGCCAAAGGTTGATTTACATTTAGGGTACCACTAGGTACTTGTTCAAGAGAGTAATGTTTCAAAGACAACTTTCAGGATTAGATATGGCGAATTAGAGTTTCTTGTAATGTCTTTTAGATTGGTGAATGACCCAACAATATTTATGAACCCGATGAATAGTATATCCATGTCATTCTATACTTGTTCGTGATTTTATTAGTTAATGATATTCTGGTACATTCTCATTTAGAGGCAAATCATAGAGATTATCACTAAGTAGTGCTTCAGTTACCCCAAGGGGCCATGTTGTATTAGATGCTGGTATTCAGGTATACTTACAGAAGACTGAGGTCGTGAAGACTTGGCCTAGACCTATGAACCTGGTGGACGTTCGAATCTTTCTGAGGGTTAGTGGAGTATTATATAAGTTTTTTGGAAGGATTTTTTTCCACTTTGAGCACCCTTAACAAAGTTGACTTTAAAAGAAGTTAAGTTTCAGTGGACAATAACCTACGAGGGGAGGTTCCAAGAGCTGAGATATAAAATTACTTCAACACCAGTTCCGACCCTACAAGACGGTCAAGAGGGCAATGTAATGTATTATTATGGTTCAAGAATTGGGCTGGTTTATGTTCTGAAACATTAAAGAAAGGTAATTGCTTATGCTTAATAAAGAATGAAAAGAACTACTCGACCTACGATTTAGATTTGACTGTAATTATTCATTCCTTGAGGATTTTGAGGCATTACTTGAATGCCTTTAATGTTGATATTTATAAAGATCCTAAGATTCCCCAGTATATTTTTAGACTAAAAAGAGTAATTCTACAATAGCGTAGATGGAATGAATTGCTGAAAGTTATTGATGTGGATATCTTATATCATCCAAGGAAAGTAAAATATAGTAGCGGATGCCCTCAGTCTGATTCTATGGGTAGTTTATCACCTTTGGGAACTGAGAACTAGGAGATGGCCTAAGAGCTCCATCAGCTAGCTGGTTTGGGGTTAGATTATAAAACTCCAATGATACTAGGGTCACAGTTCAGGACTGGGTAATATCATCTCTATTTGTGGAGGTGAAGGCTTGAAAAAGTGAAAATCCTAGCTTAGATCAGCTAAGAGGCAAGGCTTAACAGCAAAACAAAATTCACCTTCGATAGAGCAGGAGAGACAATCTTCAGATTCAGAGATCAGTTATATGTTCTAAATGCCACATGGCTTTTATTGAAAAATATGGGACATGCGAACCATTCTCACTTCTCTGTTCACATAGGAACCCTGAAAATGTGTCATGGTAGTATGGAGATATGTTGTCAATAGGGAGAGGTAGAGCATCAGAAGCTTAGTTTGCTAATTCAGGAGATAATTATTCCATTGTGGAAGTGGAAGGAGATAAATGTGAATTTTGTCACATGTTTTCCGCATTTCTTTCTAGTCAGGACTACCTTCTAGTGGAATATGTTGGGATGTACATTAGAGAGTTATTTATACTCAATTATGTCTCAGTATAGATTACTTCAATAGATGGACACATTTTATAGCACAACACAGAGATCCTTGTTGAAGGGCTTGAGGACTTAAGTTAATCTTAGTACGGATTTTCATCTTCAGATTGACTGCCAAGCTAAACGTATAATCTAAATGCTCAAGGACATGTTATGAGTATGTGTGCTAGATTTTTGTGAAAACATGTATGATCACGTGTTACTAGTTGAGTTTTCTTATAATAACAACTTCCAAGCAAGTATTCAAATAGCTCCTTATGAAGCACTATATGTAAGAAGTGTAGGTCACCAATTTATTGGTTCAAGATCAGGGAAGTAGAGTTGCTAGGTCATGATCTAATCTAACAAGTTATGGAGAAGATAAAGCTTAGTAGAGATCGATTGTAGATATCATAGAGTAGTCAGAAGTCTTATGCAGATGTTTGACTATGAGACTTAGAGTTTGATGTAGAAGATTGGTTTTTCGTCTAAGTATGGCATATGAAGGGTTTCATGCAATTAGTCAAGAAAGGAAATTTGAGTCCAAGGAATGTAGGGCCATATAATATTATTCGGAGGATTGGTAGGGTGGCTTACGAGATTGATTTCCCTTCAGAATTTAAAGTAGTTCATCCATTGTTCCATGTATCTAGTGTATAGAAGTGCATCAAAAATGCTTTGAATTATGCCCGTTGAGGATATTCTTGTATCTACAGACTTGTTTTATGCTAAGGTGTTAGTGGCTATTTTGGGTTTGGCAGGTAAGAAAGATTTGGACTGAAGAAGTGGTTTCGATGAAAGTGTTATGCTGGAATAACAACGTTGAGGAAATAACTTGAGAAGCCGAGGAGGAAATAGGGAAGAATTACCCCCAACTATTGATGACTTAAGCTTAGTTGTTTTTTAATAATTGACAATTATTTGTGTACACCAACTTAATTGGATTTTAAATACCACAAAATGCAATTTATATAGCTTGTCACGAACTAGATATACGAAGCCTTATAAGTGGATTTTCAGAACTAGATTCAAGATTTACGGATGTAGCAAATATAGCCTTGTAAACAACACAACATCAACAAGGAATACAACCAAGAGATTGTTCAAATCCATTTGCGGACGAATGTTCTTAAGGAGGGGAGAATGTGAGACCCTGTGGTTCTTTCACATAGTATGTGTATCATTGCATGAGTGTATGAGGTTTATATGACTTGGTGTATCATTTTAGAAGAATAAGTTTGCATAGGGGTGGTTAAAAATGAAAGAATTAACTAACGTTATGGGTCAATGATACCCTTAAACATGATTGAGTTAAAGAATGTCTTTTCTTACACCCCGCATGTTAGGAAGGTTTAAGTTAATCAATACTTTTAGGGTAAGCCAATGAGAGTCCTATATGCTAATAAGGATGTTTTTTAAGGTGATATAGTCGCCCAATGATCATAAGTTAAGTTTTGAAGTCAAGCAAGTTGGGAAATAAAAGTTGACAAAGGTTAGAGGAAGTTTCTTTAATAAACCTTCTGAAATTTGGGTTGAATCTATCAGATATTTTCTCCCAATATATAAATCTTTATAAGAACCCTAATATATGAAATTGAAGGTCTACGAGTCTACTTTCCAATGCAATAAATCATTTGTCTATAGGAGTTCAGAATTGAGAGATATTCAAATTTTAGTGAGACTGCACAAGAAGGCACGTGAAGGTGGGTCCATCACCCCTATGTCGTTTTAGCTCTATAAGTTTTTTTCCCTTTGTTCTAACTCATTTTTTTGACCAAAATAAGAAGAAAAGAGTCCTAAATCCTCTTTAACGGTTCCCCCATCATCCAAGCAAAGATTTACAAGAATTTAGTCTAGTTTCACCCTCGAAACATCCATAGAGATTGTGTTGCTTCTTTCCTCCTAGTTGGTTGTGATTGAATGATTCTTCATGATGAAGGAGTCTCGTTTTTATGTGGTGTTGTTGCTGTTTGGAGGTAATAATTTTTATCCTTTATTTTATTGAGTGATTCTAAGTTATAGCTATGCTATATATGCAAGAACACGAATAGACGACTGGAAAAACGTATTTTGATATTTATGTGATGTTGGGCTATTTTTGAAGTATTTTCTGATGTTGTTGTTGCTGGAATTTTTGGAAATGATTTGGTTGTGTGTGGTTGTTGTTGATATGAGTTTGGAAGAGAAGAAGAAGTGTAGATGGGTTATTAATTATAAGAAAAATAACTGGAACGTTGGTTCTATTATTGCATTGCAATTTTCAAATGACTTCTTCTTGGTTCAATGTCTTGTGTTTGAGGAGACTCTTTGTAATTGAGGATACATTCTAAAATAATATAAGCTCCATCAATTTTAAGTTAAGGTTCTGCCCTTTTATTCTCGTATTGCATATTAAGATAAAGACGTGAACCCAAACGTAATTATTGGACGAACTCATAGGATGGTGATTGGAAGTCGTAAGTTCGAGTTATTATGGTTATATTGAACAATTATAGGACTGTATTACATATATTTTTTTTGGTCTTTAATGGTTTTAAGACTCGTGGTTTGGATTTGGTTGTGGTTATTTTGTGGTTGGAGAGAAGAGATGTGGTGATACACCGCTAGACTGATGTTCTAAGGAGTGGGTCGACATGAGGTTCAGCCCGAGAGGGTAAGCCCTAGTCTCATATCCTAACACTCAGCTCGAGAGAGTGAGTGGGGTAAGACGTAGGCTGGTCTTCATGCGGAAAATGGGTGGCTAAGGGAACCCATTTGAAATGGGGTAGGTTACTCGAAAGAGAACTTATTTCCATCTAAAGCTTAGCCTAGTCACTATTATCATGCAAATTTCCTATTGAAAGCTTGTACCCATAGATGTATATCACGTTGTATTGTGGTCACACCCCAAGAACTTCTCCCCATACTTAATTCCCTTTCCTTTTTTTTACCCTTTTTACTATACTTGTGACAAAGCTGCCAATCAAAATTTAACACTTTTGTGTCGCCCCCTTAATGTACAATGTTTTTATTCGTAAATCTCTTTAGCTATGACTAATTAAAAGGAAATTCTAATTAACTACATATTATCAAAACCACTCTCTCAGGATACGACCCCAACCCTCGATTGGGTTACTATATTATCAACTATCGTAGACATACAAACCATAGCTAGTGTCGTTGGTCACGTTAAGCATCAAAATGGAACCACTGTCAGGGAGTGGTGTTACGTAAAGATGTAGTTAATCAGAGTTCTTATTTTTCTTAGTTTTAGTTTTACTAACCTTAGTTGTAGTTTTGTTTTGCTTGTCTGAGAATCAAAGCAGGGAAACAAAAATTGATGAGCACTATGGATATCACAACCGGGTGATGGGATTGGAAGAGCAAGCAAGGGAGAGGGAAAAAAACTTCTCCCTTCGAGGTTGTAAATAAGGAAACAGGTAGTGGGTGTGCAATGTGATTATCCCCTTTCAATCATTCAACAAAAACTCAAAGAACATGATAAGAAGCTGTATGACATGAATGAGAACATCGAAATACTTAATGAAACAACCACCGCAAACTCCATGACGATTCAGGTAGAAGATGATCAGATAAGCCACCTGATGACAGGGTAATACACACTATTCGACGAGGACTCACCTAATTACACCATGGGTGACTCTGAGGATGAAGAATAAGTGTTGACTTGCATAGTGCCATAACGTTTACTAAGGCGCTATTTGTGAGGCAACCCAAAAGCCCTCGCTATCTTTTGTTTGCATATTATCAAGATAATAGTATGTTAGTTTCAAAGATTAAAGTGTGGAGGTGCTAAAAAATGTGCAGAATAGCGAGCAACAGTTCCAGGTTAGCGAGACGCCTAAGGTATTGACGATCAATTCAATTCCGCCATTTGACTCAAGATATCTTCAAAACCTGGAGTTTGTAAAACTCGGTGAGCTCAGGAAAGTTTCAGTGCCTCGCCCACTAGATTGGCGACCTTGATGATTCCAACCGTTTGAACATCTAGATTTGCTGAGAAGTTCTGTAAAACTAGGCAAAGTACAAATATGTTTGGCGATGCGCTGAACGACACAAAAGTCAAAATGATGTCACCGAATGGGAACGAATTGGACAAGTTCCAGGCCAACATACAAAAAGTGGTTGATGAATCATTTGTGAACGTGGGTTGAAGAATGGCGCACTGGGTTGCTGAGAAAAGCCGTATAAGACCATGATGAATAACCCAGCAGTTCGCCTAACGTACCCACCTCGCCTTCGACTTAATGCTACATCTGTTGAAGGACTCCAAGTCGAAGCAGCTGCTTACCCATGATGATTCTCTAGCCTTACCTCTGTCATTATTTAATTTGACCTCTTGATTATTGTTATCTATTTAAGGACAAATACTTTTATTTATGACTGGGTGAGGCCTACACTTTTTGCGTTGATACTTGTGTTTTGTTTGTATTTGGGTTTTCTATTCCAAATTATTTTGTATGTTTTTTGTGGATGTTAGAGCTTGTGTCTCCTTTATGTTTTTCATTTGCAAAAATATTTGCCCCTTCCGAAAAAATTTCATTTAAAAAAATATTTTTGCCACCTTTTGTGTTAAAAGTGGTAGTTCTCTCGCAAATTTAAGTCTCGATTTCGATCAATACCGATGACTTGAATGGTGCTCTCAATCAAACAAACATGAATGTGCAGATACAATGAAGAAAAATGAAGTTGCATTAACAATATGTGAACATTTTGCATCTGGTTGTGATTAGCCATGTATTAAATTGATTCTCTTGTGATGACCGTTGCAAACTAGTGAAAGAGTGTAGTCTTGCTTGGCTTTAGTATTGAGGCCTTGTGTGATGAGCTTACTTTGTACCATGCATGAATAAACCTAGAATTTTCCATGCTAGTCTGATTGATTTAGTAAGATGTGCTTTTCAAATGATCTTAGGCAACTTTAGAGAGTGTGAGCCAATTTTACGTATACCTCTTTTGTGGCCTACTCATGAGCGTGTGAATCTCTTTTGAAAACTCCGTGAGCCTTACCTTTTTTTTTTTGGAAGAAAACTCGATAAACCCTAGACTTTATTCAACCACTACCTATAACCCTCATGACTTGTGAGTTAGTGAATATCCAAATTAAGACAAAAGCTTAAGTTGGGGTTGTGGTGAAAATAAAAAGAAGAACTCAAAAAGTGCAAGAAATGTCTCCTCTGACTTATGGTATTGCATAAAAATGGAAACCCTTCATATAATTAAAAATAAAGGAAACGAATGAAAAAGAAAGTTGTGGAATAACTGTCCGAAAGAAATAGGGTTCCCAAGCAATCCATGGAAGTGAATAACAGGATGACTTAGAAGCACTAGAAGAACAATTGATAAAAGAAGGAGAAGAAAAGGAAGTGTTGTGAGCACCATAAATCATGAGGATCTTTAGTCACTCAGCCTAAATGACCATACCTTTGCACTCAGCCCCATTACAATCCTTAAAATGACCTTTTTGATCTTGAGTAAGCTGAAAAGAAGTTGATTGGAAAATAAGGGCAAACCTATGGGTGAAAATAGACATTGTGTTCCACTTTTTGAGTGTGCGTGTTGCATCTGATTCCTGAGCTTGAATAGATTAACCACTGTGTCCAAATATGGAATTATTCTTTGTGTGACGGCATTCGAATACTGTTGTTGAGTTTGTACTAGCTTTAGTAGCAAGTTGTGTGAGCATGAAAATCTTTGGTAATGGTGTGTCACAACTTGAATCTTTGAGTACAAAATTGATCTTTGCATGAGTAGTTTGAATCTTGTTGTGTATGTTCATGATTGAGTCTTGTGTAGCACAGTTTTAGACGTCGTATTTGAACTGCTGAACTTGAGTTTTACTTGAGGACAAGCAAAAGTTTAAGTTGGGGGTGTTAATGAGTCCACAAATGTGACTCGTTTAGGGATTTATTTTGATATAAATAGTGTCCTCAAATGCTTATTTTGTCTTAATATTTTATGAAAAATCTTAAGTTTCAGGTATTTGAAGTTTAAGGGAAAGCATGGACACTTATGCGCAAAAAAGAACAAAAATGCTGAAAAGAACGAAGAAACTGAAGCCTAAGGTTCTCCAAGCACACTTGGTGGATCCCCGAAGGGACACATTTTGCCTTTTGTTCCATCACATTGTGCCCTAAATGAAGAGGGTGAACTCGGCGAAGAAAGGAGAAATTGGCGCTACGCCGAATAGGACCGCAAAGCAATGCCATACAGCCCAATGGTCCAGTACATGAAGATGCTTAAGGCAAGCACATAAGGCGAGGAATCGAACAATGGCTGAATCGCCGAGTCGATCGATGATTCCCACTAACCTCGCCTAATGATCCACCGCAACACTAAATCTAAAACCTATAAATGCTAGCCTTAGTTATTATTTTTAATGGTCCGAACATTATTATAGTTTTTACCCTAGAATACTATTTTTCTGGTTTGTTCCTCTAAAGTTTGGAGAGGGTTTTTGGGAAGACTTGAAGAAAGAAGGAGTTCATCTTGCCCAAGTTGGAAGTGGGTCTTCTCCATTCTTCCTCCTTTGCTTAAATCAAAGTTTAATTTCTTATACCCATTTGATCTTAATATCATTTTAGGTGTAATTTCTTATTTCTTGATGTGTGGATAAAAACCCCATTCTTGTGGTGTGATTTAGCATGTATGTGTTGATATTATTGTTGGGTCTTGTTTTCTTATAGGTTAGATGTATTTTAATGGTGATTTGACCTAGTGGTTGTGGTTTAATTTAATGGGTTTGTAGTTGCAAATACAAAAGCATCCATGTGTTTTCGTCTTGCTCTAGAGAGAGGTCGTGAAACCAAGACCACTAGACAGATGGGCTAAGGAGTTGGTGGACATGAGGTCCAGCCCGAGAGGGATAGCCCTAGTCCCATATTCTAATACTCAGCTCGAGAGAGTGAGTGGGGTAAGACGTAGGCTGGCATTCATGCGAAAAATGGGTGCCTAAGAGGAACCCATTTGAAATGGGGTAAGTTGCTAGAGAGAGAACTTATTTCCATCTAATGCTTAGCCTAGTCACTATTATCAAGCAAATTTCCTATTGAAAGCTTGTACCCATAGATTTATATCACTTTGTATTGTGGTCATACCCCAAGAACTTCTCCCTATACTTGATTCCTTTACTCTTTTTTTTACCATTTTTACTATACTTGTGACAAAGCCGCCGATCGATATTTAAGACTTTCGTGTCGCCCCCTTAATGTACAATGCTTTTATTTCTAAATCTCTTTAGCTATGACTAATTAGAAGGAAATTCCAATTAACTACATATTCTCAAAACTACTCCCTCGGGATACAACCCCAACCCTCGATTGGGTTACTATATTATCGACTATCGTAGACATTCAAACCGTAGCTAGTGTTGTTGGTCACGATAGGCATCGAAATTGCACCATTGTCGGGGAGTGGTGTTACGTAAAGATGTAGTTAATCAGAGTTCTTATTTTTCTTAGTTTCAGTTTTAATAACCTTAGTTGTAGTTTTGTTTCGCTTGTCTAAGAATCAATGCAGGGAACAAAAATTGATGAGCACTATGGATATCACACATATCATCCTCTCCTGAAGCTATTGAGCCTCAGAGATAATCTACCGACGCTCAAACAGGAAGGGGATGAGACAATTCTAGAAATGTGGCTGAGGTTCAAAGCAATTTTCCCAACATACCCATCTCATGTAATGACTGATAAGACACTAATGGATTGCTTCTATAGGGTCTCGAACCCAAAAATAGAATCGTAGTTGAGAACCTTTTCGACCACAGAATGCTAAACCAATCCTACGAAGTCGTTGCAACACTCCTTGACAAGATACTAAAACCAACAAAGAAGCCCAAAATAAATATGAACGGGATAAACTGGTGGCTCAAGTAGATGTTCTATCCAACAGGGTGATGGGATTGGAAGAGCAAGCTAAGGAGAGGGAAAAAAACTCCTCCTTTCGAGGTTGTAAACAAGAAAACAGGTAAGGAGTGTGTAATATGATTATCCCCGTTCAATCATTCAACAAAAACTCAAAGAACATGATAAGAAGTTAAATGACATGAATGAGAACATCAAAATACTTAATGAAACAACCACCACAAACTCCATGACGATTCAGGTAGAATATGCTCAGATAAGCCACTTGATGACGCCGTTATTGCACCCCATTCGTCGACGACTCACCTAATTACACCACGGGTGACTCCGAGGATGAAGAATAAGTGCTGACTTGCGTAGTGCCACGACATTAACTAAGGCGCTATTTGTGAGGCAACCCAAAAGTCCCCGTTATATTTTGTTTGCATATTAACAAAATAATAGTATGTTAGTTTCACAGATTAAAGTGTGGAAGGTGCTAAAAAATGTGCAGAATGGTGAGCAACAGTTCCAGCTGGTGAGACTCCTAAGGTACTGGCAATCAATTTTATTCCGCTGACTGACTAAAGATATCTTCAAAACATAGACTCTGTAAATCTCGGTGAGCTTAGGAAAGTTTTGGTGAATTGCCCACTAGATTGGCAACCTTGATGATTCCAGCCATTTGAACATCTAGATTTGCTGAGAAGTTCTGTAAAACTGGGCAAAGTACAAGTTTGTTTGGCGATGCGCCGAACTACACAAAAGTCAAAATGATGTTGCCGAATGGGAATGAACTGGACAAATTGCAGGCCAACATGCAAAAGAGTGGCTGATGCATCATTTGAGAACATGGGTTGACGATAGGCTCGCTGGGTTGCTGAGAAAAGCCGTATAAGACCATGATGAATCACCCAATAGTTTGCCTAATGTACCCACCTCGCCTTCGACTTAATGCTACATCTATTGAAGGACTCCAAGTCGAAGCAGCTGCTTACCCATGATGATTCTCTAGCCCTATCTTTGTGTTTATTTAATTTGACCTCTTGATTATTTTTATCTATTTAAGGGCAAATACTTTTATTTATGATTAGGTGAGGCCCAAACTTTTTGCGTTGGTGCTTGTGTTTTGTGTGTATTTTGGTTGTCTGTTCCAAATTATTTTTTATGTTTTTTTGTGGATGTTAGAGCTTGTGTTTCCTTTATGTTTATCATTTGCAAAAAGATTTGACCCTTTCAAAAAAAATTCATTTTAAAAAATATTTCACCACCTCTTGTGTTGAAAGTGGTAGTTCTCTCACAAATTTAAGTCTCGATTTCGATCAATACCGATGATTTGAATGGTGCTCTCAATCGAACTAACATGAATGGGGGGATACAATGAGGAAAAATGAAGTTGCATTAACAATATGTGAACATTTTGCATCTCGTTGTGATTGGCTATTTATTAAATTAATTCTCTTGTGATGACCGTTGCAAACTAGTGAAAGTGTGTAGTCTTGCTTGGTTTTAGTATTGATGTCTTGTGTGATGAGCTTACTTTGTATCATGTATGAGTAAACCTAGAATTTTCCACCCTAGTCTGATTGATTTAGTAAGGTGTGCTCTTCAAATGATCTTAGGCAACTTTAGAGAGTGTGAGCCAATTTTACATATACCTCTTTTGTGGCCTACTCATGAGCGTGTGAATCTCTTTTGAAAATTCCTTGAGCCCTTCCCCTTTTTTTTTGGAAGAAAACTCGATAAACCCTAGACTTTATTCAACCACTACCTATAACCCTCATGACTTGTGAGTTAGTGAATAGCCAAATTAAGACAAAAGCTTAAGTTGGGGTTGTGGTGAAAATAAAAAGAACTCAAGAAGTGCAAGAAATGTCTCCTCTGACTCATGGTATTGCATAAAAATGGAAACCCTTCATATAATTAAAAAAAAGAGGAAAAGAATGAAAAAGAAAGTTGTGGAATAAATGTCCGAAAGAAATAGGGTTCCCAAGCAATGCATGGAAGTGAATAGCAGGATGACTTAGAACCACTAGAAGAACAATTGATAAAAAAAGGTGAAGAAAAGAAAGTGTTGTGAGCACCATAAATCATGAGGATCTTTAGTCACTCAGCCTCAATGACCATACCTTTGCACTCAGCCCCATTACATGCCTTAAAAAGACCTTTTCGATCTTGAGTAAACTGAAAAGAAGTTGATTGGAAAATAAGGGCAAACCTATGGGTGAAAATAGGCATTGTGTTCCACTTTTCGAGTGTGAGCATTGCATTTGATTCCTGATCTTGAATTGATTAACCACTGTGTGCAAATACGGAATTATTCTTTGTGTGAGGGCATTCAGATACTGTCGTTGAGTTTGTACTATCTATAGTAGCAAGTTGTGTGAGCATGAAAATCTTTGGTAATGGTGTGTCAACTTGAATCTTTGAGTACAAAATTGATATTTGCATGAGTAGTTTGAATCTTGTTGTGTATGTTCTTAATTGATTCTTGTGTAACACAAGTTTAGACATCCTATTTGAACTGCAGAACTTAAGTTTTACTTGAGGACAAGCAAAAGTTTAAGTTGGGGGTGTTATTGATTCCACAAATTGGACTCATTTAGGGATTTATTCTGATCGAAATAGTGTCCTCAAATGCTTATTTTGTCCTAATATTTGATGAAAAATCTTAAGTTTCAGGTATTTGAAGTTTAAGGGAAAGCATGGACACTGACGCGCAAAAAGGAACAAAAAGGCTGAAAAGAACGAAGAAACTGAAGCCTGAGGTTCTCTAAGAACACTTGGAGGATCACCGAAGGGACACATTTTGCCTTTTGTTCCATCACGTTGAGCCCTGAAGGAAGAGGGTAAACTCGGCGGAGAAAGGAGAAATCGGCGCTACGCCGAATAGGTCCACGAAGCAATGCCATACAGCCCAACGGTCCAGGACATGAAGATGCTTAAGGCAAACACATAAGGCGAGGAATCAAACAATGGGTGAATCGCCGGGTTGATCGATGATTCCCACTAACCTCGCCGAATGATCTACCGCAACACTAAATCTAAAAACTATAAATGTTAGCCTTAGTTATTATTTTTTAGGGTCTGAACATTATTATCGTTTTCACCTTAGAATACTATTTTTCTGGTATGTTTCTCTCAAGTTTGGATAGGGTTTTTGGGAAGACTTGAAGAAAGAAGCAGTTCATCTTGCCCAAGATGGAAGTGGGTCTTCTCCATTCTTCCTCCTTTGCTTAAATCAAAGTTTAATTTCTTATACCCATTTGATCTTAATATCATTTTAGGTGTAATTTCTTATTTCTTGATGTGTGGATAAAAACCCCATTCTTGTGGTGTGATTTAGCATGTATATGTTGATATTATTGTTGGGTCTTGTTTTCTTATAGGTTAGATGTATTTTAATGGTGATTTGACCTAGTGGTTGTGGTTTAATTTAATGGGTTTGTAGTTGCAAATACAAAAACATCCATGTGTTTTCGTCTTGCTCTAGAGAGAGGTCGTGAAACCAAGACCACTAGACAGATGGGCTAAGGAGTTGGTGGACATGAGGTCCAGCCCGAGAGGGATAGCCCTAGTCCCATATTATAATACTCAGCTCGAAAGAGTGAGTGGGGTAAGACGTAGGCTGGCATTCATGCAAAAAATGGGTGGCTAAGAGGAACATATTTGAAATGGAGTAAGTTGCTAGAGAGAACTTATTTCAATCTAATGCTTAGCCTAGTCAATATTATCATGCAAATTTCCTATTGAAAGCTTGTACCCATAGATTTATATCACTTTGTATTGTGGTCACACCCCAAGAACTTCTCCCCATACTTGATTCCTTTACTTTTTTTTTACCATTTTTACTATACTTGTGACAAAGCTGCCGATCGATATTTAAGACTTTCGTGTCGCCCCCTTAATGTACAATGCTTTTATTTGTAAATCTCTTTAGCTATGACTAATTAGAAGGAAATTCTAATTAACTACATATTCTCAAAACCACTCCTTCGGGATACGACCCCAACCCTCGATTGGGTTACTATATTATCGACTATCGTAGACATTCAAATCGTAGCTAGTGTCGTTGGTCACGATAAGCATCAAAATGGCACCATTGTCGGGGAGTGGCATTACGTAAAGATGTAGTTAATTAGAGTTCTTATTTTTCTTAGATTTAGTTTTACTAACCTTAGTTGTAGTTTTGTTTTGCTTGTCTAAGAATCAAAGCAGGGAAACAAAAATTGATGACCACTATGGATATCACACATATCATCCTCTCCTGAACCTATTGAACCTCAGGGATAATCTACCAACGTTGAAATAGGAAGGGGATGAGACAATTCCAGAAATGTGGCTGAGGTTCAAAGCAATTTTCCCGACATGCCCATCTCATGGAATGACTGATAAGACACTAATGGATTGCTTCTATTGGGTCTCGAACCCAAAAATAGAATCGTAGCTGAGAACCTTTTCGACGGCAGAATGCTAAACCAACCCTACGAAGTCGTTACAACACTACTTGACATGATACTGAAACCAACAAAGAAGCCCAAAATAAATATGAATGGGATAAACTGGTGGCTCAAGTAGATGTTCTATCCAATAGGGTGATGGGATTGGAAGAGCAAGCCAAGGAGAGGGAAACAAACTTCTCCCTTCGAGGTTCTAAACAAGGAAACAGGCATGGGGTGTGCAATGTGATTATCCCCGTTCAATCATTCAACAAAAACTCAAAGAATATGATAAGAAGTTAAATGACATGAATGAGAATATCGAAATACTTGATGAAACAACCACCGCAAACTCCATGACGATTTAGGTAGAATATGCTCAAATAAGCCATTTGATGACGTCGTTAATGCACCCCATTCTCCGATGACTCACCTAATAACTCCATGGGTGACTCCTAGGATGAAGAATAAGTGTTGACTTGCGTAGTGCCACGATGTTAACTAAGGCGCTATTTGTCAGGCAACCCAAAAGCCCTCGTTAACTTTTGTTTGTATATTAACAAAATAATAGTATGTTAGTTTCACAGATTAAAGTGTGGAAGGTGCTCAAAAATGTGCAGAATGGCGAGCAACAGTTCCAGTTGGCGAGACTCCTAAGGTACTGGCGATCAATTTTATTCCGCTGATTGACTCAAGATATCTTCAAAACTTAGACTCTGTAAAACTAGTGAGCTCAGGAAAGTTTTGGTGAATCGCCCACTAGATTGGCGACCTTGATGATTCCAGCCGTTTGAACATCTAGATTTGCTTAGAAGTTCTGTAAAATTGGGCAAAGTACAAGTTTGTTTGGCGATGCGCCGAACGACATAAAAGTCAAAATGATGTCGTCAAATGGAAACGAATTGGACAAGTCGCAGGCCAACACGCAAAAGAGTGGCTGATGTATCATTTGAGAACGTGGGTTGACGATAGGCGAGCTGGGTTGCTGAGAAAAGCCGTATAAGACCATGATGAATCATCCAATAGTTTGCCTAATGTACCCACCTCGCCTTCGACTTAATGCTACATCTGTTGAAGGACTCCAAGTCGAAGCAGCTGCTTACCCATGATGATTCTCTAGCGCTATCTATGTCTTTATTTAATTTGACCTCTTATTATTTTTATCTATTTAAGGACAAATACTTTTATTTATGGTTAGGTGAGGTCTAAACTTTTTGCGTTGATGCTTGTGTTTTGTGTGTATTTGGGTTGTCTGTTCCAAATTATTTTGTATGTTTTTTGTAGATGTTAGAGCTTGTGTCTCCTTTATGTTTTTCATTTGCAAAAAGATTTGACCCTTTAGAAAAAATTTCATTCTGAAAAATATTTCGCCACCTCTTGTATTGAAAGTGGTAGTTCTCTCGCAAATTTAAGTCTCGATTTCGATCAATATCGATGACTTGAATGGTGCTCTCAATCAAACAAACATCAATGTGCGGATACTATAAGGACAAATGAAGTTGCATTAACAATATGTGAAATGTTTGCATCTCGTTGTGATTAACAATTAATTAAATTGATTCTCTTGTGATGACCGTTGCAAACAGTGAAAGGGTGTAGTCTTTCTTGGCTTTAGTATTGATGACTTGTGTGATGAGCTTACTTTGTACCATGCATGAATAAACCTAGAATTTGCCATGTTAGTCTGATTGATTTAGTAAGGTGTGCTCTTCAAATGATCTTAGGCAACTTTAGAGAGTGTGAGCCAATTTTATATATACCTCTTTTGTGGCCTACCCATGAGTGTGTGAATCTCTTTTGAACACTCCTTGAGCCTTACCCTTTTTTTTTGAAGAAAACTCGATAAACCCTAGACTTTATTCAACCACTACCTATAACCCTCATGACTTGTGAGTTAGTGAATAGCCAAATTAAGACAAAAGCTTAAGTTGGGGTTGTGGTGAAAATAAAAAGAAGAACTCAAGAAGTGCAAGAAATGTCTCCTCTGACTCATGGTATTGCAGAAAAATGGAAACCCTTCTTATAATTAAAAAAAAAAGGAAAAGAATGAAAAAGAAAGCTGTGGAATAAAAGTCCAAAAGAAATAGGGTTCCCAACCAATCCATGGAAGTGAATAACATGATTACTTAGAAGCACTAGAAGAACAATTAATAAAAGAAGGTGAAGAAAATGAAGTGTTGTGAGCACCACAAATCATGAGGATCTTTAGTCACTCAGCCTAAATGACCATACCTTTGCACTCAGCCCCATTACAAGCCTTAAAAAGTCCTTTTGATCTTAAGTAAGCCAAAAAGAAGTTGATTGGAAAATAAGGGCAAACCTATGGGTGAAAACAGGCATTGTGTTCCACTTTTTGAGTGTGAGCATTGCATCTGATTCCTGAACTTGAATTGATTAACCACTGCGTGCAAATATGTAATTATTCTTTGTGTAAGGGTATTCAGATATTGTTGTTGAGTTTGAACTAGCATTAGTAGCAAGTTGTGTGAGCATGAAAATCTTTGGTCATGGTGTGTCACAACTTGAGTCTTTGAGTACAAAATTGATCTTTGCATGAGTAGTTTGAATCTTGTTATGTATGTTCATGATTGAGTCCTGTGTAGCACAATTTTAGACATCCTATTTGAGCTTCTGAACTTGAGTTTTACTTGAGGACAAGCAAAAGTTTAAGTTGGGGGTGTTAATGAGTCCACAAATTGGACTCATTTAGGGATTTATTCTGATAGAAATAGTTTCCTCAAATGCTTATTTTGTCCTAATATTTGATGAAAAATCTTAAGTTTCAGGTATTTGAAGTTTAAGGGAAAGCATGGACACTTACGCGCAAAAAGGAACAAAAAGGCTGAAAAGAACGAAGAAACTGAAGCCTAAGGTTCTCCAAGTACACTTGGTGGATCCCCGAAGGGACACATTTCGCCTTTTGTTCCATCACATTGTGCCCTAAAGGAAGAGGGTGAACTCGGCGAAGAAAGGAGAAATTGGCGCTACGCCGAATAGGACCGCAAAGCAATGCCATACAGCCCAATGGTCCAGTACATGAAGATGATTAAGGCAAGCACATAAGGCGAGGAATCGAACAATGGCTGAATCGCCGAGTCGATCGATGATTCCCACTAACCTCGCCTAATGATCCACCGCAACACTAAATCTAAAACCTATAAATGCTAGCCTTAGTTATTATTTTTAATGGTCCGAACATTATTATAGTTTTTACCCTAGAATACTATTTTTCTCGGTTTGTTCCTCTAAAGTTTGGAGAGGGTTTTGGGAAGACTTGAAGAAAGAAGGAGTTCATCTTGCCCAAGTTGGAAGTGGGTCTTCTCCATTCTTCCTCCTTTGCTTAAATCAAAGTTTAATTTCTTATACCCATTTGATCTTAATATCATTTTAGGTGTAATTTCTTATTTCTTGATATGTGGACAAAAACCCCATTCTTGTGGTGTGATTTAGCATGTATGTGTTGATATTATTGTTGGGTCTTGTTTTCTTATAGGTTAGATGTATTTTAATGGTGATTTGACCTAGTGGTTGTGGTTTAATTTAATGGGTTTGTAGTTGCAAATACAAAAGCATCCATGTGTTTTCGTCTTGCTCTAGAGAGAGGTCGTGAAACCAAGACCACTAGACAGATGGGCTAAGGAGTTGGTGGACATGAGGTCCAGCCCGAGAGGGATAGCCCTAGTCTCATATCCTAATACTCAGCTGGAGAGAGTGAGTGGAGTAAGATGTAGGCTGGCTTTCATGCAGCAAATGGGTGTCTGAGAGGAACCCATTTGAAATAGGGTAAGTTGCTCAAGAGAGAACTTATTTCCATCTAAAGCTTAGTTTAGTCACTATTATCTTGCAAATTTCCTATCGTCAACTAGTACCCAATGATTTATATCAATTTGTATTGCGGTCGCGCCCCAAGAACTTCTCCCTATACTTATTCCCTTTACTTTTTTTTTCTATTTTTACTATACTTGTGACAAAACCCCCATCGATATTTGACACTTTTATGCCGCCCCCTTAATTTACAATGTTTTTATCCATAAATCTCTTTATCTACGACTAATGAGAATGAAATTCTAATTAACTACATATTCTCAAAACCACTCCCTCGGGACATAACCCTAACCCTCAGTTGGGTTACTATATTATCCACTATTGTAGACACTCGAACCGTAGTTAGTGTCATTGGTCATGATAAGCATCAAAATGACACCGCTGCTGGGAAGTGGTGTTACGTAAAGGTATAGTTAATCAGAGTTCTTGTTTTCCTTAGTTTTAGTTTTACTAACCTTAGTTATAGTTTTGTTTTACTTTTATGAGAATCAAAGCAGGGAAACAAAAATTGATGAGCACTATGGATATCACAAAGATCATCCTCTCTTGAATCTATTGAATCTCAGGGATAATCTACCGACCTTCAAACAGGTAGGGGAGGACACAATTCCGAAAATGTGGCTGAGGTTCAAAGCAATTTTGCAGACATGCCCATCTCATGGAATGACTGATAAGACATTGCTGAATTACTTCTTTCGGGGTCTTGAACCCAAAAATAGAAGCATAGTTGAGCACCTTTTAGACGGCTGAATGTTAAACCAACCCTATGAAATTGTTGCAACACTACCTGACAAGATGGTCGAAACTAACAAAGAAGCCCAAAAGAAATATGAATTAGATAAACTGGTGGCTCAAGTAGATGTTCTATCCAACCGGGTGATGCACTACAAGAAAAACAGTCTCTAAGAAAGGGAAATCTACTCCTTGAAAGTGCAAATCTAGTCCCAAATGCGCAATTGAGAACACAAAAATATGGTCGTCACTTGTCCCTGAAATTGTCGTCGCAACTGGTAAATAAGGACGAGTTCGAGAAACTATTCCCTGAATGGTTTTTGAGACAAGAAATTTTTCTAGTCATGAAATACTTTTAAAGACTACATATCTAGTCTCAAATAGGTCAATTATATCTTGGCATTCAGGTCGTTAAACCTCTTTTGCAACCTTCCGCAACCTTGTCCTAATAAATCATTAGAGACGAGTATGTTACCTGATCCTCAAATAGTGTTAGAGACCATTAACAATTTGCTCCTAGTATAGTTGTAGCGACCATAACAAACTGGTCCTAGAGAAGTTTTAATGACGAACAACAAACTGGTCCTAAAATAGCTTTACATACAAGAATCATTTCTTGTCCTAGGTTATTCATTAGATACCAGCAACAATTTTGGTTGTAAATTGACCTTTAGAGACAATAATTTTGGTTTGTAATTGACTACGACTGATCCTACAACCATTGATATCACAAGAATCTATACTCATCAATAAATATCAAAATAATTACTACTAAAAATCTGGATACAAAAAGAAAGATGATATAGAGAGAGGGGGCAGGCCGATAGAAATAAAGAGTGCAATTGATAACAATAAATTTGTTAACATCCCATGATGTTAGTTTCAATATTTGGTTAATAAACAAAAAACATCGATAACATTCAAGGTTTTGCATAACTTTCATAGAAAAATAATATTAATGAGTTAGTGCATCTTCTAAACTTGTATCGTCATTGAAGAATGAACAAAAATTGGGCAGAAAACTTAATATTAAGTCTTTGTCAAGTGATATCCAGAAAATTCTACAAAAGCTGCAAGAAATAAGAAAAAACTATTAGAAAAACTTCAAGATACATTAATCAAGAATCCAACTTCGCGACAATGGTAAAACAGAAAATGGGCATGTTTTGGATGAACAACTGGACAGAAAATGGTAAAACAGAGAAGTTGAGAGTAATATATGCAAAAATATTTAAGACAAAGTTTGTGCTGTTATGCAGTTGTGTTCAAAATAAAAACAGAGCCTAACATAATTAAAAAAGTTTTGGTGTTATGTTCTTAATGTTGCACCCACAAGGATATTCATATTCAAATTCCAATCCACAAAGGATAGGGATCAGGTCCTACAAGCCTAGCCTTACATATTCAAGAACAAACCTTGAGTGCTAGTATAACAAGGACACAAAGGAGCAGCAAGATTGTGCAGAAAAGGAGTTCGAACAGCCTTAAAAAGGAAGAAGAGAAACATGAACAAAAAGGTACCCATTTCCATCGACTTGAGTGTGTGCAATTCCAACCGAAAGGATTTTGGTAGTAAGTCCAGTAAGCCAAGTGATTCTCTTGTAGCTTGCTTGGACCTCTTTACTACGTAACTTATTTGCGTTTGAGAGACCAATGGTACAAATGTGATGATGCATGGATAACTGAAGTCAGTGAAAAAGTTGTTAAGGCCTAACAATGTTATTTGATGTACTATGTATAAAAGATGCTCTACCACAAGAGATCTGAGGATGCTAGCCGCCAGCCAATTTCGGTGCAGGCAGACACATTTGTTTCGATAGTTAGTTGTTGTTAGAACTTCAGAGTTTGTGTTTATGACTTGGATAGGTCTGCTGCATAATTCTGGCTAGCTAGAGAATAGTATTCGGGGGCCATGAATCATGATGGTAAGCCAGGGAATAGTATATGTCAAAGAGTTATTATGGTAGAGAAGTTATCAATAGGGTGCAGGAGGATTAAATATGTTGCAAAACTGCATAAAATAATAAAACAGAAAAGCAACAGTGCATAATGAAATGTTATTGTCAACACATGCTGTGAAGGGATTCTTTATCAAGAAATGTTGCAGCAGTGTATAAAACTATAAAATAGAGAGGCTGGCAGCAATGTTGCAGCACAATAGCAATACAATTTTTTTAAAAAAAACTTTGTGTCGTTATGCAGGTGTATAGAAAATAAAAAATAGAGTTAGGATACAGATGTGGGATACAAGGCTACCATTCAAAATTGTATTTTTCCGCTAGAGAGTTTGGAAATGTAAAATACCTACAGATGACTAATTATGAACTATGTAAGTACATAATCTGCCACTTTTTGAAAGGTTTCTATTGTGTGGTATTAGCATTTCTTATCCTACTGGAATTATTGCAATATGAGGCAGCGTGTACAAACACAGCCACAAGAAGATAGTACATTGTTGACCATAAGACATTCTATAACCAGATAGTATAGCGAGAGAACTTGATAGGTAAGTTCCGAACACATTTTCATATTTCCAATAACCTATGCTAGGTTGCGACTACTATTGCTGCGGTGATTGCTCTATTTTTTTGAGTAATCTTTGAGAAATGCTTAAATTGGTTTCAGAATCATAGTGCTTAGTGAGGGCCTACAGGTGCTTTTATATGATTCTAGCCAAAAGGAGAAAGAAAACAAGCACTTTTTCAGCAATAACAACACTAAACTAATAAAGAGGTTTGGAGTGTACATAATGTCCAGATTGAACTTTCCAAGCAGAGAATGTCAAGTTACAAATTCAAATGTTCACGTATCAAGATGACGGGCAGGCATACAAGAGGATTATATTGCTCTGTTCATTTTAGAATAGATTCTTTGTCATTCCGTATTTCTAGTGTGACTGGAAAGTATATGCCATGTAATAGTATATGTCAAAGAGTATATGTTCTTGTCAGTACATGCTTTCTCTATCAAGAAATGTTGAAGCAGTGCATAAAACAATAAAACAGAGAAGCTGACAGCAATGTTGCAGCAGTACACACATTTTTTAAAAAAAGTTTATATCGTTATTCGGCTGTACAGAAAAAGAAAAAAAAACCAAAGTTGGGATGCAGATGTGGGATACAGAGCAACCATTCAAAATTGTATTTTTTCGCTGGGGAGCCTGGAAATGTAAAATACCTACTGATGACTAATTATAGATTATGGGAATTGTAGTTGTGTCAAGGTGTTGGTGTAGCAATCCATCACAACAACAGGAAACCATACAAATCACAAACACCTAACCTAAGGATAAAAATAACAGCATGGTGGGAAGCATATTGTTGTTCTAAGCTCAAACCTTGTCCAAGAAGAAGAGTATTAAAACTAGACAAATCACAAACACCTAACCTGAGGATAAGAACTAATAAAAAAAGACAAGGATAGAAGGCGAACGACTATGTAAGTACACAATCTTTCACATTTTGAAAGGTTTCTATTGTGTGGTATAAGCATTTCTCAGCCTAC
This sequence comes from Solanum commersonii, assembly GCA_029007595.1. Taxonomy (NCBI): domain Eukaryota; kingdom Viridiplantae; phylum Streptophyta; class Magnoliopsida; order Solanales; family Solanaceae; genus Solanum; species Solanum commersonii. The sequence continues at coordinate 9,974,087 of JAJTWQ010000006.1, forward strand.
TGGAATTATTGCAATATGAGGCAGTGTGTACAAACACAACTACAAGAAGATAGTACACAACCCATAAGACATGGTGTAACCATATAGTATAGCGAGAGAACTCGGTAGGTAAGTTCCGAACACATTTTCCTATTTCCAATAACCTATGCTAGGTTGCGACTGCTATTGCTGTGGTGATTACTCTATTTTTTTGAGTAATCCTTGAGAAATGCTTAAATTGGTTTCAGAATCATAGTACTTGGTGAGGCCCTACAGGTGCCTCACCAAGCACTTTTCAGCAACAACAACAGTAAACTAATAAAGAGGTTTGGAGTGTACATAATATCCAGATTGAACTTTCCAAGCAGAGAATGTCAAGTTAAAAGCTCAAATGTTCACATATCAAGTTATGAAAGAAATACAACAACACGATCGGAAGATGAACCCACTTGAAATTTTGTCTCAAGCAAGCTGTGTTGGATTCTATTTCGAGCAGAGCAGCAACAACTCGATCAGAAGAATGAACCCACTTGAAATTTTGTCACGAGAAAAGCTGTGATAGATTCTAGTTCGACCAGAGTTGCAGCAACACGAGGAACAAGAAGAAACCTTAATCAATTTACTGAAAGAATGTCGTTGAGATTAGGGTAGAAAACTACAACACAAGAAAGAAGACAGATCTATCCATTCATGGGCAAAGCATCGTTGAGATTAGGGCAACACACAATATTTTTTGCAGATGAAAACATTAACCTAATTAATGTTAAAAATAATGAAGAAGAGAAGTAACTTGAATACACAAGAAAAAAATGTCACTAATATAACTTAGAAAGAAACACAACAACTCGATCGGAAGATGACCCACCTGAAATTTTGTCTCAAGCAAGTTCTGTTGGATTCTATTTCGAGTAGAGCAGCAACAATTCGATCAGACGAATGAACCCACCTAAAATTTTGTCTCGTGCAAGGCTGTGATGGATTCTAGTTTGACTAGAGCAGCAACAACACAAAGAAAAAGACGACACTTTTATCAATTTACTGGACGAATTTCGTTGAGATTAGAGCAGACAACAACAATATAAGAAAACAAGACACATCTATCCATTCAAGGGAAAAACATCATTGAGATTAGGCAAAACACATTCATGATCCAGTTGTAGTAGCTAGTGATCTGAAGATCGATTAGGGCATTTTTTAGGACAAGCTTCTATTTTGAGAAATTAATTAGTAGATAGTTTTTTCATTTTACTTTTGGAAATAATTTTTTAGTGTCTAAATTTTTTTGTGAAAAGAAAAGTTTTGGTATGGCGAAAAAATATCCCGCTAAAGCGCCCTCAATGCCTCCAATTACATTTTAGGACTAGTTAGTAAAATTTTTAGGGACCGACTTTAATGTCTTCACAATAACATATACCAATAAGGACCGAAATATAATCTCGTCCTAACAGATATATTTTTAGAGACAAGAGTATAGAATCGTCCTTAAATGTTGGTCATAATTAAGCCTTTTTCTTGTAGTGATGGGATTGGAAGAGCAAGCCAGGGAGAGGGAAAAAACTTCTCCCTTCGAGAGTGTAAACAAGGAAAGAGGCAGGGGGTGTGCAAAGTGATGATGCCCTTCCAATCATTCAACAAAAACTCAAAGAACAGAACAACAAGTTGAATGACATGGCAGACAACATCAAAATGCTTAATGTAACAACCACCACAAACTCCATGACGATTCAGCTGCAAGATGCTCAGATAAGCCACTTGATGACAGGTCAATACCCACCATTCGCCGGGACTTACCTAATTACACCATGGGTGACTCCAAGGATGAATAATAAGTGTTGACTTACGTCGTGCCACGACGTTAACTACGACGCTATTTGGGAGGCAACCCAAAACCCCACGTTATCTTTTGTTTGCATCTTAACGAAATAACAATAAGTTAGTTTCACAGATAAAAGTGTGGAAGGTGCTAAAAATGTGCAGAATGGCGAGCAACAGTTCCAGTTGGCGAGACGTCGAAGGTATCGACGATCAATTTTATTCTGCCATTTGACTCAAGATATCTTCAAAACCTGGAGTCTGTAAAACTCGGGGAGCACATGAAAGTTCCGGCGACTCGCCCAACAGAGTAGTGACCACGATGATTCCCGTTGTTTAAACATCCAAATTTGCTGAGAAGTTCTGTAAAACTGGGCAAAGTACAAATTTGTATGGCGATGCGCCGAACGACTCAGAAGTCAAAATGATGTCGCCGAATGGGAACGAACTGGACAAGTCGCAGGCCAACACACAAAAGTGTGGCTGATGAATCATTCGAGAATGTGGGTTGAACATAGGTGCATTAGGTTGCTGAGAAAAGTTGTATAAGAGCATGCTGAATCACTTAGCAATTTGACTAACGTACCCACATCGCCTTCGATTTAAAGCTACATCTATTAAGGACTACAACTTGAAGCAGCTGCTTAACCAGGATGATTCTCTAGCCCTATATCTATCTTTATTTAATTTGACCTTTCGATTATTGTTATCTATTTGAGGACAAATACTTTTATTTGTGGTGGTGTAAGGTCTACACTTTTTGCGTTGATGCTTGTGTTTTGTGTGTATTTAGGTTGTCTGTTTGAAATTGTTTTATCTATTTTTTGTGGATATTTGAGATTGTGGCTCCTTTATATTTTTCATTTGCAATAAGATTTGACCCTTTCAAAAAAATTTCATATTTCAAAAAATTTTGGCACCTCTTGTGTTGAAAGTGGTTGTTCTCTCAGAAATTTAAGACTCGATTTTGATTAATACAGATGCCTTGCATGGTCCTTTCAATCAAACAAACATGAATGTGCTGATACAATGAGGACAAATGAAGTTGCATAGACAATATGTGAACTTTTTTCATCTCGTAGTGATTAGCCATGTATTAAATTGATTCTCTTGTGATGGCCATTGCACACTAGTGAAAGGGTATAATCTTGCTTGGCTTTAGTATTGATGCCTTGTGTGATGAGCTTACTTTCAACCATGCATGAATAAACCTAGAATTTTCCCCGTTTGTCTGATTGATTTAGTAAGGTGTGCTCTTGATATGATCTTAGGCAACTTTAGAGAGTGTGAGCCAATTTGACATATACCTCTTTTGTGGCTTACCCATGAGCATGTGAATCTCTTTTTAACACCCCTTGAGCCTTACCCTTTTTTTTTGGAAGAACACTTGATAAACCCTAGACTTTATTCAACCACCACCTATAACCGTCATGACTTGTGAGTTAGTTAATATCCAACTGAAGACAAAAGATTAAGTTGGGGATATAGTAAAAAGGAAAAGGAGAAGTGAAGAAGTGCAAGAAAAGTCTCCTCTGACTCATGCTGTTGTGGAAAAATGGAAACCCTTCATATAAAAAAAAGAAAGGAAAAGAATGAAAAAGAAAGTTGTGGAATAAAAGTCCAAAAGAAATAACATGATGATTTAGAAGCACTAGAAGAACAATTGATAAAAGAAGGTGAAGAATAGGAAGTGTTGTGAGCACCACAACTCATGAGGATCTTCAGTCACTAAGTCAAAATGACGATACATTTGCACTCAGCCCCATTACAAGCCTTAAAAAGACTTTTTTGATCTTGAGTATGCTGAACCAAAGTTAATTAGAAAATAAGGGCAAACCTATGAGTGAAAACATGCATTGTGTTCCTCTTTTTGAGTGTGACCATTGCATCAGATTGCTGAGCTTGAATTGATTAACCATTGTGTACAAATATGGAATCATTCTTTGTGTGAGGGCGTTTGGGTACTGTTGTTGAGTTTGAACTAGCATTATTAGCAAGTCTTGTGAGCATGAAAATCTTTGGTAATGATGTGTCACAACTTGAATCTTTGAGTACAGAATTGATCTTTGCATGAGTAGTTTGAATCTTGTTGTGTATGTTCATGATTGAGTCTTGTGTAGCACTATTTTAGACATCCTATTTGAACTGCTAAACTTGAGTTTTACCTGAGGACAAGCAAATGTTTAAGTTGGGGGTGTCGATGAGTCCACATATTGGACTCATTTAGGGATTTATTTTGATAGAAATAGTGTCCTCAAATTCTTATTTTATCTTAATATCTGATGAAAATTCTTAAGTTTCAAGTATTTTAAGTTTGAGTGAAAGCATGGACACTTACGTGCTAAAAGGAACAAAAAGGCTGAAAAGAACGAAGAAACTGAAACCTAAGCTTCGCCAAGCACACTTGGTGAGTCGCTGAAGGGACACACTTCGCCTTTTATTCCAGCATGTTGAACCCTGAAGGAAGTGGATCAACTAGGTGGAGAATGGAGCATACGCCGAATTGTTCTTCCATATCGCCCAATGGTCCATGACTTGGAGATGCTTAAGGCAAACATAGAAGGCGATGAATAAAACGATGGGGGAATCGCCTAGTCGATCGGCGATTCCCACTAACCTCGCTGAACAATCCGTTGCAGCAGTAAATCTAAAAACTATAAATAGTAGCCTTAGTTATTATTTTTAAGGGTCCGAACATTATTATAGTTGTTACCTTAGAATACTTTTTCTGGTATTTTTCTCTCATGTTTAGAAAGGGTTTTTGGAAAGACTTTAAGAAAGAAAGAGTTCATCTTTCCCAAGTTAGAAGTGGTTCTTCTCCATTCTTCTTCCTTTGCTTAAATCAAGGTTTAATTTCTTATACCCATTTGATTTTAATATCATTTTAAGTGTAATTTCTTATTTCTTGATGCCTGGCAAAAAAACCCCATTCTTGGGTGTGAATTAGCATATATGTGTTGATATTATTGTTGGGTCTTGTTTGATGATAGGTTAGATGTATTTTAATGGTGATTTCACCTAGTAGTTGTGGTTTAATATAATGAGTTCGTAGTTGCAAATATAAAACCACCCATGTGTTTTTAGCTTACTCGAGACATAGGTAGCGAAACCAAGACCACTAGACTGATAGCCTAAGAAGTGGGTCGACATGAGGTTCAGCCCGACCAAGTAAGCCTAGTCCCATATCCTAACACTCAGCTCGAGAGAGTGAGTAGGGTAAGACGTAGGCTGGCCTTCATGCGGCAAATAGGTATCTGAGAGAAATACATTTGAAACGGGGTAAGTTGCTCGAGAGAGAACTTATTTCTATCTAAAGCTTAGCCTAGTCACTATTATTTTACAAATTTCCTATCGAAAGTTTGTATCCAATGATTTATAACAATTTGTATTGCGGTCACACTCCAAGAACTTCTCCCCATACTTGATTCCCTTTACTTTTTGTTTTACTGTTTTTAATATACCTGTGACAAAACCCCCATCAATATTAGACATTTTCGTGTCGCCCCCTTAATTTACAATTTTTTTATTCATAAATCTCTTTAGCTATGACTAATTAAAATGAAATTTTAATTAACTACATATTCCTAAAACCACTCTCTCAGGACATGACCCTAACCCTCGGCTGGGTTACTATATTATCGACTATCGTGGACACTCGAACCGTAGTTAGTGTCATTGGTCATGGTAAGCATCAAAATGGCACCGCTGCCGAGGAGTGGTGTTACATAAAGATGTAGTTAACCAGAGTTCTTGTTTTTCTTAGTTCTTGTTTTACTAACCTTAGTAATAGTTTTGTTTAACCTGTCAGAGAATCAAAGCAGGGAAATAAAAATTGATGTTCACTATGGATATCACACAGATCATCCTCTCCTGAAGTTATTGAACCTCAGGGATAATCTACCGACGTTCAAACAAGCAGGGAAGAGACAATTCTGGAAATGTGGCTGAAATTCAAAGCAATTTTGAAGACATGCCCATCTCATGGAATGAGTGATAAGACACTATTGGATTGCTTCTATCAGGGTCTCAAACCCGAAAAATAGAAGCATAGTTGAGCACCTTTTCGATGGCAAAATGCTAAACCAGCCCTACGAAGTTGTTGCAACACTACTTGACAAGATGGTGAAACCAACAAAGAAGCCCAAAAGAAATATGAATGGGATAAACTGGTGCCTCAAGTAGATGTTCTATCCAACCGGCTGATGGGATTGGAAGAGCAAGCCAGGAAGAGGGAAAAGAGCTTCTCCTTTCGAGAGTGTAAACAAGGAAAGAGGCAGAGGGTGTGCAAAGTGATGATGCCCTTTCAATCATTCAACATAAGCTCAAAGAATAGGACAACAAGTTGAATGACATGGAAGATAACATTTAAATGTTTAATGAAACAACCACAACAAACTCTATGACGATTCAGCTGCAAGATGCTCAGATAAGAACCTTGATGATAGATCAATACCTACCATTCGCTGAGGACTCGCCTAATTATACCATGGGTGACTCTGAGGATGAAGAATAACTATTGACATGTATTGTGCCACGACGTTAACTAAACCTCTATTTGGGAGGCAACCCAAAACCCCTCGTTATCTTTTATTTGCATATTAACGAAATAACAGTATCTTAGTTTCACAGATTCAAGTGTGGAAGGTGCTCAAAAATGTGCAGAATGGCGAGCAACAGTTCCAGTTGGGGAGACGTCGAAGGTACCGGTGATCAATTCTATTCCGCCATTTTACTCAAGATATCTTCAAAACCTGAAGTCTATAAAACGTGGCGAGCTCAGGAAATTTTTGATGACTCACCCACCAGATCGATGACCCCAATGATTTCCACCGTTTGAACATCCAAATTTGCTGAGAAGTTCTATAAAACTAGGCAAAGTACAAAGTTGTTTGGTGATACGCAGAGCGACTCAGAAGTTGCAGGCCAACACACAAAAGGTGGCTGATGAATAATTTGAGAACTTGGGTTAAAGTTAGGCTCGCTGGGTTACTGAGAAAAGACGTATAAGAGCATGATGAATCACTCAGCAGTTTGCCTAACGTACCCACCTCGCCTTCAACTTAATTCTACATCTATTGAAAGACTCCAACTTGAAGCAGTTGCTTAACCAGGATGATTCTCTAGCCCTATCTCTGTCTTTAATTAATTTAACCTCTTGATAATTGTTATCTATTTGAGGACAAATACTTTTATTTGTGGTAGGGTGAGGCCCACACTTTTTGTGTTGATGCTTGTGTTTTGTGTGTATTTGGGTTGTCTGTTTCAAATTGTTTTATCTGTTTTTCATGGATGTTTGAGCTTGTGGCTCCTTTATGTTTTTTATTGGCAAAAATATTTGACCCTTCTGAAAATTTTTTATTTTTCAAAAATTTTCGCCACCTCCTGTGTTGAAAATGGTTGTACTCTCAGAAATTTAATTCTCGGTTTCAATCAATATAGATGACTTGAATGTTTCTCTCAATCGAACAAACATGAATGTGCGGATACAATGAGCACAAATGAAGTTGCATAGATAATATGTGAACTTTTTGCATATCGTTGTGATTAGCCATGTATTAAATTGATTCTCTTGTGATGACCATTGCACACTAGCGTAAGTGTGTAGTCTTGCTTGGCTTTAGTATCAATGCCTTTGTGTGATGAGCTTACTCTTAACCATGCGTGAATAAACCTAGAATTTGTCCCATTAGTTTGATTAATTTAGTAAGGTGTGCTCTTGAAATGATATTGGGCAACTTTAGAGAGTGTGAGCCAATTTGACATATACCTCTTTTTTGGCCTACCCATGAGCATATGAATCTCTTTTTAACACCCCTTGAGCCTTACCCTTTTTTTTGGAAGAAAACATGATAAACCTAGACTTTATTCAACCACCACCTATAATCCTTATGACTTGTGAGTTAGTGAATAGTCAACTTAAGACAAAAGCTTAAGTTGGGGGTGTGGTGAAAAGGAAAAGGAGAAGTCAAGATGTGCAAGAAAAGTTTCCTCTGACTCATGGTGTTCCTGAAAAATGGAAACCTTTCGTAGAAAAAAAATAAAGGAAAAGAATGAAAAAGAAAGTTGTGGAATAAAAGTCCAAAAGAAGTAGGTTCCTAAGCAATCCATAGAAGTGAATAACAAGATGACTTATAAGCACTAAAAGAACAATTGATAAAAGAAGGTGAAGAAAAGGAAGTGTTGTGAGAACCACAACTCATGAGGATCTTTAGTCACTAAGCCTAAATGACCATACCTTTGCACTCAGCCCCATTACAAGCCTTAGAAAGACCTTTTTAATCTTGAGTAAGCCGAAACAAAGTTGATTGGAAAATAAGGGCTAACCTATGGGTGAAAACAGGCATTGTGATCCTTTTTTGGAGTGTGAGCGTTGCATCTGATTCCTGATCTTGAATTGATTAACCACTGTGTGCAAATATGGAATCATTCTTTGTGTGAGGGCATTCAAATACTGTTGTTGAGTTTGAACTAGCATTAGTAGCAGGTCTTGTGAGCATGAGAATTTTTGGTAATGGTGTGTCACAACTTGAATCTTTGAGTACAAAATTGATCTTTGCATGAGTAGTTTGAATCTTGTTGTGTATATTCATGATTGAGTCCTGTGTAGCACTATTTTAGACATCCTATTTGAACTGTTGAACTTGAGTTTTACTTGATGACAAGCAAAAGTTTAAGTTTGGTTGTTGATAAGTCCACAAATTGGACTCATTTAGGGCTTTATTTTGATAGAATTAGTGTCCTCAAATGCTTATATTATCTTAATATTTGATTAAAACTCTTAAGTTTCAGGTATTTGAAGTTTGAGTGAAAGCATTGACACTTACGTGCAAAAAGGAACAAAAAGGCTAAAATTAACGAAGAAACTGAAGCTTGAGCTTCGCCAATCACTTTTGGAGAGTCGCCGAAGGGAAACACTTCCCCTTTTGTTCAGCACATTGAGCCCTGAAGGAAGAGGATCAACTTGACAGATAAATGAGCAGTTGGCGCTACATCGAATAGTTCCGCGAAGCAGTGCTATAGCACCCAATGGTCCAGGACATGAAGATGCTTAAGGCAAGCACAGAAGGCGATGAATCAAATGATGGGCGAATCACCGAGTTGATCGGCGATTCCCACTAACCTCGTCGAATGATCCGCCGCAACACCAAATCTGAAAAAACTATAAATACTAGACTTAGTTATTATTTTTAAGGGTACAAGCATTATTATAGTTTTCACCTTAGAATACTATTTTTCTGGTATTTTTCTATCAAGTTTGGAGAGGGTTTTTTGGAAGACTTGAAGAAAGAAGGAGTTCATCTTCCCCAAGTTGGAAGTAGGTCTTCTACATTCTTATTCCTTTGCTTAAATCAAAGTTTAATTTCTTATAGCCATTTGATTCTAATATCATTTTAGGTGGAATTTCTTATTTCTTGATGTGTGGCTAAAAACCCCAATTCTTGGGATGTGATTTAGTAAATATGTGTTGATATTATTGTTTAGTCTTGTTTACTGATATGTTAGATGTATTTTAATGGTGATTTCACCTAGTGGTTATGGTTTAATTTAATGCGTTTGTAGTTGCAAATAGAAAACTACCCATGTGTTTTTGACTTGCTTAAGAGAAAGATCGGGAAACCAAGACTGCTAGACTGATGCCCTAAGGAGTGGGTCAGCATGAGGTTCAGCCAGAGAGGGTGAGCGCTAGTCCCATATGCTAACACTCAGCTCGGGAGAGTGAGTGGGGTAAGGTGTAGGCTGGCCTTCATACGGCGAATGGGTGTCTGAGAGGAACCATTTGAAACGGGGTAAGTTGCTCGAGAGAGAACTTATTTTCATCTAAAGGTTAGCCTAGTCACTATTCTCTTGCAAATTTCCTTTCAAAAGCTTGTACCCAACGATTTAAATCAATTTTTATTGCGGTCACACCCTAAAAACTTCTCCCCATACTAGATTCCCTTTACTTTTTTTTTCCATTTTTACTATACCTGTGACAAAAACCCTCATCGATATTAGATACTTTCGTGTCGCACCCTTAATTTACAATGTTTTTATTTGTAAATCTCTTTAGCTATGACTAAGTAGAATGAATTTCGAATTAACTACATATTTTCAAAACCACTACCTTGGAACACGACCCCAACCATCGGTTAGGTTACTATATTATCGACTATCGTAGACACTCAAACTATAGTTAATGTCGTTGGTCACGATAACCATCAATCATATCAAGAAATTGCATCACTTAGTCAACTGGACCAACGGGGCAAATTCTAACTGTCATCACACATGGTTCATGGTAAGCTCATCGCACAAAAGGTATTAACACTAATGTCAAACACGATTCCACAATTTCGCTAGTATGCAATGTTCATCACAAGAGACTCAATTTGATACTTGGCTAGTCACAATGACATGCAAAAAATTCACATATTGTCAATGCATCATTTGGCCTCATCGTAGTCGCACATTCATTTTTGTTTGATTATGAGCATTATTCAAGTCATCGGTATTGATCTAATATCCAAAAGTCAAAAAGTAAGACAGAGAGGGGGGTAAAGAGGGATACTGTCAAAACAATCGCTCCATCTTTTGGGGCATCAGTGCCCGATGTACTGCTAGGGACTTGGGCATCAGTGCTCGGGGTCACCTCAGAAGGATTAGCTCTACTGGACCCACCCATGGATGTCTCTGTCAGTGATGTCTAGATCACCAACTCCACAATCGTCAACTCAAGATTTAGCAAGTCTCCATATATGCTCTCCTCTCTTATCTCTATCAGCTTTTCGTTGGTATCTACCTTCGACTCATCAACTTCCATACCATACCTATGTATATCTCTCGTGGTAGTTGGAGGAATCTCTGAAGTCTCAGGAGCATCCACATCATCATCAGCCTCCAGTATTGAAGTGAAGTCAGTAGACTTTAGGTAGTCTACATCCTTCCTCAAATCTTCCACTTCGGCTTTCAAAGCCGTAACCTCGGAGGTCTCCCCCTGCCTTCTCTCACAAGCCTCAATTCTCGTGGTGAGAGTATCAATAGAAGTCTGGAGGAATGTCAGTGCAACAACGATGGCACTCTCAATTATCCATGTGATGGATCTCTGAAGTCGGGTCGCCCTCATATCAGCTGAATGGGTCAGGTGTCCCATCTTCAGGATCATCGCCTAAGTAATCTTGGCGGGCTGGGATGAGGTAGAGGCACCCGGGGCCTGTGAAGAAGAAGAAGGGGCATATGTACTTGAAGGCCCAGAGGCCAGAGTAGGTAAAGTTGCCTATGCAGGTATCGAATCAATATCCACCTATGGGGATGTGTCCACCGGAGTTGTCTTCCTCCTTTCAGCCTCCTCTCAAGTGTACTCGTCCTCAATGCACCGAATGTTAATGGTGGAAGACAGGGTAACCTCAGTATCTCTTGCATCATCCCGGGGTACTCCAGCACGCCTGCACAACTCAGTGATCATGATCGGGAATGGTAGAAAGTCTACCTCTGCTTGGCCCTCATAGCCATCTTTTGCTCAGTGATAAGTCCCAAGTTGAGATGCCTCTTCGCTAAGATAGATCCCGAGCAAGCTGCCTTCACATGTCAGAGGATGGATTCATTCTGTGAAGGCATGATGGAGCTGTTGATGAATCTGAACCAATATTGGGCAGCTACATTCATGTCCTTCTTCTCGATCTGGACTCCCGCCTCTATCCACCTCGGGGTGACCTCAAAGAGAAGGGGAGCGAACCAACCCTTCAAGTCATCCAGGAACTAAGCTGCTACCATACTCTAATAATCGTTCTTTAACCCTGTGGCCTGTGGCTCTCTCAAGGGTAGCGGTTACGATATTGCTGCAACACCCAATTTCACACCTCGAACCATAACCGACTTAACTGGTCTGAACTCGCTGGACTTCTTCTTGCTTTTCGAGACCAAGTCACCATACGGTGAATAGAATTCTCGGACCCATGAAGGAATATAGGGGCCTCGGAGTATTTTCCCTCCAGGCCTTCTATATATAATATATTCTCTTCAAGGATCGTTTGCAATCCGTCACCTTTCAACCTGTTGATAAGCTTGGGAGTGAGGATGACTGGTGGCACTGAAGCAATACGAGGTGGCAGAGGTGAATCTGAACCTGTAGGGGTGGAAGCTGAGGGCACTCTAGCAGAGTCCGGGTGATATCTAGCCTGGATCTCAGTCTGCTGGGACTGTAAGGGCTGGTCATCCTGAGGCTCAGATAAAGAAGCCCGGGAATCAACATCCGTTCTTTCAAATGTGGGCCTCTTTCCTCTACTCTGACCTCTAGTTGGAGGCTCATGCCTTCCTCTTTTGGGAGGATTTAATCCCTCTTCATTGATTGTGATACCACGTGCTCTTTTTCGGGGTGGCTTGTTGATGTTTGTCCTTACCATGTCTTCAAAACATAGGGAAAAAGTTAAAAACAATTCAATCAAAAAACACAGAAGAATAGTTGCAGACAGACTCGCCAAATCTCTTTGGCGAGCTAGATCGGGCTCACCGAAAGGATTGGCTCAAAAATCTCAGAAAATTTTGGCATGTCGGTAATGTAAGGGCCTTTCGGTGAATCGCTGATGGCAGTCGGTGAGCAAGGATTAGCCTACCAAAAGTTACAGTGCAATTAAGGTTTAAGGGTGCAAACAAATGGTGATCAAGAAGAACTATCGGCGAGTCGCTGAGTGCTTTCGGTGACCTCAGTCTTCTTACCGAAAGTTACCAAACAAAACTACTCATTTAGCGTGAAATTAAAGGCATGATGGGGAACTTCGACAAACCACCGAGTGGTTCAGCGAGCTCGACCCAGCTCGCCAAACGATCCAACGTGCCTACTTTCAACCCAACTTTTCAAATTCAACCCCATAACCCACGAAAATAAAATCAAAACATGCACTTATCAAATTAAGCTCAGACCCAATACACCCATGCCCCAGGGATACTCATACTTCAACCGGTTTGTCCAAATTTGGCCATTTGATGACTTTTTCCCTTAAGAATGACGTCAACCGCACTATCATTGGGAAAAATTCATCATTTGGCACAAATACGGGCTAGTTAGACTTCACCTGACTAGATCCAACAACATGCAAGATCAACCCCAAACATTTTAACTTATTTAAGGCACAAAATCACGAGAATTCAACAATAAAGGCATTACGGGCAAAATTATCAAATTAACACATGCATTCTAGCATACAAACACTATCAGAGAGGCCTAGCACACATCATTAAGATAAGATCATTGTAAATGAGTAGAAAATCACTAAAAATAATGTCGGGGTTCAAAAAACCGACCTTAGTTGCCGATTAAAATAATTTCAAATGCTAGGCGGCAAAGTAATCCACTTCGAACACAAATATGATGACTAAAACACTCTAAAATGCAAAAAGTACAGGAAATAATCTGTGGGTGTGAGTTGGGGAAGATTCAAAGTGAGGGAAAGTGAAAGAGTTTGAAAGTTTAAACCTTTGGCCTTTAAAAACCGTCTAGTTCTCGCCTATTCGACGACATTAGTTTTGCTCGCCGACCCACTTAGTGACACATTGAATGGGTACCTACCTCGCCAAGTTTTACATAATCTCTAGTTAATGTGGGGTCCACACAGCAGACTCTAATTTGCTCTTGGGCTCGCCGAGTTTTACAGACTCTAATTAAAAATTTTCTTGAGTCCAACGACTGTCCAAGTAGGGGTCGAGATCTCTTCGGCGAGTCGCCGACTGGACCATCAGCTCGCCAACCTGCAATTTTCAAACAACTTCCACACTTTAACCTGCACAATCACATACCATTATTTTTAAATAAAAAATAAAATGGTAAAACCTTGGGTTGCCTCCCAAGAAGCGCTTTAGTTAACGTCGTGGCATGACTTTCCCACTCAATCTTGATTTGTGGGATAGAGATGAGACAACACATGACCCATTTGGGTCTCCAGCAGTTGCACATATATGGAATGGGAAGAGTCATCTCATTGAGCAATGATACATTCTTTTTTATCTCATTCAACACTTTTTTGTGATTTTTGACTTTGTGAAGAATGAGTGAGAGTATCTCCTCTATTTGTCGGAAACTTAGGATGTTATCCCTAATAATCATCATTCTCAAAAGAGAGAGGTCTATTTGGTCACCATTGCTACAAGATATGCTCTGTTATTTGGTTCAAAAAAGCAACACAAAAACTAAAACTAAAATCTAAGTAAGTTCAACTATGACTAACAAGAACAAATTTTAACTTAACTAAAAATTCTCAAGTAGCACCACTCCCCGGCAGTGGCGCCATTTTGAATTCACGTATCAGGACACTTTATCCAATACTAAGTGCCAACGATTGTTAGTCAGTAATATAACCCAACTAAGTGAGTTGGGGTCAAAACCCACATGGAGTAGTACGTATTTTAGAATGAATAGTGATTGTAATTATCATCTACAACAACAAATAACACAAAAATTACAAGTATAGAGATGGATTCTTGGGATGTGATTGGATTATGGGCTAAGGTAGAAAAATCGGTGATTGCAACTGATAGTAAATAGCTGTAAATCGGTGAATAAGCTAGAGTTTAGTGGCGATAAACTTTCTCTCGAAGAATATACCTCTAATCAAATTGGTTTCTCTCAAATACCAATAAGAAGCAATTAAGAACAGTCTACGCTTTAGACTATTCACTCTCTCGAGCTGAATGTGTGGAAAAGGGTTTAGGATTCACTCTCTTGAGTGAACTCATGAAAACCCAATACCCACAGACAATCAATTCAGTAATCTTGGTTTTAAAACCACTCTCTCAACAAGCTAAAAACACGAAGGTAGAGTTGCATTTGCAACTACAATCCTTCATATTACGCCACAATTATTGAATGAAATCACTTTTAAACAACATTTAAACTATCAATTAACAATTCCAGCAGGTAAATCAACCCATAATCACATAATCACACCCTAAGAATTGAGGTTTTAGCTAGACATCATAAAAAGATAGAAATCGTTACCAAATTATGTTTCCATCAACTGGATAAGATTAATTTCATCTTTACAAAGGTTAAGGTTGAAGAATCTCAAAGTCCCACTTCAAATTTCTCAAAAATGGAAATCCTCAAATCTTCAAAGCTAAGGAAAATATTTTCTCAATACTCTCAGTTTTAAGCTCAAAACTTCAAAACTGATAATTATGATTCTATAATGAAAACTAGATACTAAACTATGAATTTAAAAATGTCCTGCGAAGGACTATATGGTGTAATAAGTTGGGATCACCGATCCACTCAGTGATCCGCCCTTTGGTCAATTCCATCGCCTCTTTGCTTTGGCCTTTAGCAACTTCAAGTTCTATAACTTTTAGTTATATAGCACTACATCGCGGAATCGTTTGGCGACTCGCCAACTGATCTTTTCTATTGCCAACTTGATTTTCTCTTTTAGGGCTTGGCACATTGGAACTTTAGGCGAGATCATGGACATTCGGTGACTCGCCCAATGTGTTAGGTGATCGTAAATCCTTCATTTCTTCGTTCTTTCAATTACCTTTTTCCTTTTTGCTTAGTAGTGTCCATGCTTTGTTCCTCACTACAAATACCTAAAAATCAAGGATTTACATTAGTTATTGGAACAAAATATGTATTTGAGGACATTTAATCTATTAAAATAAAGTCGTAAATAACTGCAAATCGTGGACTAATCAACCCCAAAAGGAGTATATGGTAATGAATTCGATTACGATATAAAATCGTGCTCTAATCATTTGTAGAAGTAGACATTTTTGAAAAAAAAGAAGGTAAATAGCAAGGGTTTTACAATCAATGTCAAATGGGGATTTGGGTGAACAATTAACAACTACAAATAACCAGGAGTAAATAAGTAGAGAGGTTTCTTGGGAGTGTGATAATCTAATGCCAATTCGCTAAATGACTGATTATTATTTACTAAAAGTCATTGAATTTTAGAGGGAAGGCTAGGCCTTAGGTGCAATAACTATTTTTCAATAAACTATCACAAATCAAGTGAGTTCATTTGAACATCGACAAGCACACCACATAAAAACAACTCAATATCGCAATCAATCTACTTTTTCAAACTACATTAGTAGGATTGCATTTAAACCCAGGTTCTCAATCTAAATCCATAACAACGCAATCACTACAATCATCAATTAAAAGTTTTAACTCTAATACTTTTTTCTTAAGCAAGATCAGAATGCTAAACTAGAATTGTATTTACAACTACAATTCATCAATCAAAAGACAAACTATTAATTGAACTCACTTCAAATCAACAATAAAATCAGTAAATACGAACAACCATAAGCTAATTGAAATATTCAACTGCATAATCACACCCTAAAAAATGGGGTTTTAGCAAAACATAATAAAGAACAAGAAATCAATACCAACTATGTTTTCTATCAGATTGGGCAAACGTCCACAAGTCTCCAAATGCTTATATTGAAGCTAGAAATCAAAACCAACCGCAAATCTCTACTCAAAAGTGTAAAAACAATGATTAGGATAAAAAATCCAGAACAGGACAATGTGGGAACTATTTTTTTTCTTTTCAAAATTTCATTTATACGTTCCTAGAATTTCAGCATCGGAGTCACTCGGTGAAGTAAGTTTGGCTTCGCCGACCTGATTGAGGATGCGCTGACTGTCGCTTTCATCGCCTTCTTGGCTTGGCTTTTTTTTTACTCTTTCTTTGTTGTAACTTTAGGCGATCAAGGTCTGGCTCGCCGATTCATTCTGCGCGTCGCCGAACCATCAGTTGTGCTCACCAAGTTGGTTTTGTCCATGAGTTGTCCTACTGGAACTTTTGGCGAGCAGAAGGTCCACTCGGAGACTCGCCGAGTGGCTTTGGCATGTACCAACTTTGTTTTCCTTCAACCCGTTTAGCTTTTTCGCTAGTTTTTACTCGATAATACCCTTTCCTTGCTCTTTTTCCTACATTACTACAAAATAGCATTTTAACATTTGTTTAGAGCATAAAGTAGGCATCGAGGACACTAAAATATTGAATATTAAGCCACCAAATGAGTGAAAATCCCCGACTCATCAATGTTGTAGACCAACTCATTCGAAGTGGAATCATGAGACAAATGTTTGACATAACATCAACCCTCCTTGATAATATGACAAAAATTAATCATTCATTCTACACAAGAGAAGATCAGGTGTCTCCTTTGAATCTTGGGCTGGAAAAAGAACAAATGGAAAATAACCAAGAGCATGATGAAAACATGGCCGTGATGATGACCCAAATGGACCTATTGAAGAAGCATATCATGGGAAGTGGGTACAAGACTAGGAGCGTTGTTGGAATTAATAGTGGTGTAAATCCTAATGGAGCACGCTTTGATGCCATGTACAATGAAATAGTGCATTTCTTGGCAAACCAAGTGAGAGGTTCCCGTTTGAGTTATCCAAGGTCTGAGGGGAAATCAATGTTGGAATAGGCATCGAGATTACGGTTGGAGAGGCTGAGATCATGAATGGCATGACCATGGCACAAAACAGAGACATAGAAATTGAAACAAAGATAGCCATGTACCACCTCACGAATGTCCAAAGCTAAAAGAACCAAGGGTTGATCCTAAAAATTTCTAGATAGACTATATGCTTGTTTGTATTTTGAACAAAGTGGAAGGATCGTAAGAGGTGCTAAAGGAAATGAATCGATTAAGCAGTTGGAAACACAGATGGGTTAGATCTCAGCTAATTTAAATGTAAGGTCGAAAAGGGGGCTCCCAAGTGATACTTCGGTAAACTAAAAAATGAGGCATGATGCCATGGCCACATCGTGCAACCACGTTAAATAAGGCGCTTCTTGAGAGGCAACCCAATTTTTATTTTGTGTTATTTGAATATAGTTTGTTGGATGTGCAGGTTGAATAACGTTTATTGGATATGCAATTTGAAAATTTGAAAGTTTGGGAGAAATAGGCAAATGGGAAAGCTAAGAACCCACTCGGTGCATCACCCAGTAGTTCAGCAAGCCTGATGTCGATAACCTTTGGACCAATTGAAGGCCTGACATTTTGTAAATTTTGGCGGGCTAAGGTCCAGTTTGTGACTCATCGAGTGGATCGATGATGTTAGTAATCCTCGCCAAACTAGGCGCGAACTGCAGTGTCAAAGGCTTTAAATCACTTTAAATTCAAGACCTCTCCTTATTTTGAAGTTTTTGACCCTTGCACTCTAACACTTACATTTTAGATCTTAGTTTTTAATTAATTTTTGTGTGGGTCTCATCGTGTGATTGGAATTCGTTCCATTGATTGCCTTTGCTTTTGCCTTAATCATTTACTTGTCTGGTTCTAAGGTAGGTGTCCCTAATTAGCCTTAATTTCATGATGTATTCGGAGCATGCTAGTGAGTAGTTGTTGGATCTATTGTGTGTCTTTGTGTGGTTAATCGATTGTTGAATATTATTTGGTAATTGAGCATGTTAGATATTGTTTTTAACCTGAATTAGTTTAAATTTTTATTCAAGTTGCTTAAATTACGGGTTTGCATGTTGGGATTTGTGTGGGTGAAACCCGAGTAACCCAAATTCCACCAAACAGCTCGAATTAGCCAAATAATTGATCGGGTAACAGGGTTCTTAAGGGAAAAGGTGTTGTTTTGTCGAATCTAGGTGAATTAGGGGAAGTCTGAGTACCCAGGGTAGGTTATAGTTTGGGTTAGACTTGAATTCCATAGATTAGGGCTTGAATTTGATTATTGTAGGTTGTGTATTGAGAATTGGGGTTAGGGTAAAAGTCTGGCACGATGGGCCATTTGGCGAGTTTAGTCGAGCTTGCAGAATGACTCCGTGGTTCACTGACTGACTCCCCTTATTGCCTTTTTTCCCTGAAATGTTTCTATTTTGTTTTGTAACTTTTGGCGATACATTTGTTCTCTCTAACTTGACTCGCCAAACAACCTTAACATCGCCATTGTGAAACCTAATTTTTGCTAAATTTTCTGTAACAGTTGGCAAAATCCATTTGTACTGCCGATTAGGTTTAGTGACTTGCGGAATCGTCTTTTGTTTCGTCGATTTGTTCTGATTTATTGTTGTGTTGTTCTGTTACTTTCGACGAGCACTTTATAGCTCGTTGAATGACTTCGGTGACTCGCCTAATTGGTTGGCGAGCGTTTCTTCAGCTTTTTTAAACTTGATATTTTTCTAACCCTTTGCAACCGCATTCATCTTGTTTTCTTATTTCGACATATATGGCTAGACCAAAAGTTCCAAGAATTGATCTTGTTTACTCATCTTCTCCAAGCGGGCTTCTGCTACTAGAAATAAAAAGTTGACTTTGTTCTTCAGGTGAGATCTTAAGCATGAAATGTTTGTTTCCCTTATTATTTCCTAGAGGGGTTCCTGAGATCAAACCAAACTACAGAAATATAACAATTCTTCCCCAGTTTAAGTAAGAAAAATATTATTAATATGACTAAAAGATGGTGCTTAGATTATGTATTGAGACTTTGAACAGCACTCGATCTTTGTAGTAAAGTATACACATGGCTTTTGATATTAAAAGTAAATTCCATTTTCATGAAGTTATGTTAAACTAAATCCTATTAATTAGGAGGGTCCCATTAAATTATAGCCCATTTTAAAGTAAGGCCCAACTAGTCCCACTTTGCTAATTTATTTCAAATTTTATTTTTATTTAAGTTGATTTTACTAGAGAAAATTGAAAACCACAAAAAATAGTCGCTATTAGATAATATTTTTTTTATTTTTAAGGG
This sequence comes from Solanum commersonii, assembly GCA_029007595.1. NCBI lineage: Eukaryota > Viridiplantae > Streptophyta > Magnoliopsida > Solanales > Solanaceae > Solanum > Solanum commersonii. Next base: position 9,993,585 of record JAJTWQ010000006.1, read on the forward strand.
GACAAAAAAATTAGAAAAAATACGTTCTTTAATTTTTCTTATGTTGCGACATGGAAAATTTCATCTCAATCTTAATCTGAAGCATATTCCATGGGTGAGGAGAGTATTCCAGTCTTCCTCTCAAAGTTTTTTGAAGCAAGACCCTCTTGAAAAATGGGTTTAGCAGGACCCTCTTGAAAAATGAAATTGAGCAGGTTCCTTTGGAAACGTGATATTTAATCTACCAAGAATTCTTGGAAAAATTGGACTTTATTTAGCAGTACCGAGTAGTAAAAAAAAGGGACTAGAGATTGGAAAATGAGACTTAAATTAGCAGACCCTCTTAGAAAATGAGATTTAATTTAGCTTAACCCTCTTGAATAAAGAGAATTAGCAGGACCTGCTTGGAAAATAGGATGTAATTTAGCATAACCATTTGAAAAATGTAATTTAACTTAGCAGGACCATTCTAGAAATTAGGATAAGTAGGACACCCTGGAAAATGATATTTAATTTAGCAAACCCTCGTGGAAAATGAGATTTAGTTTAGCAAGACCCTCATGGAAAATGAGATTTAGAGAGACCTCCTGAAAAATGGAATTTTGTTTCACAAGACTCTCCTTGATTATTAAAATAGTAGAACCATCCTAGAAAAAGAGATTTAGTTTAGGATTGTTAGAACTCTTTTGGAAAATGAGATTTAGTAGACCCTCCTGAAATATGGGATTTAGCTTAGTAGAACCTTCTTGGAAATGGGATGTAGCAAGGGTCTCTTGGAAAATTGGATGTAGCAGGACCTGTTGGAAAACAAGATTTAGTTTAGCAGTACCTTCTTGAAAAATTGGATTTGCATGACCCTCTTTGAAAACCCTCTAGGAAAATAATATTTAATTTAGTAGGACCCTCCTAGAAAATAGGATTAGCAGAAACACTCCCCCCCCCCCCCCCGCACACACACAGCCCCTAAAAATGTAATTTTGTAGATCCTCTTGGAAAATGTGATTAACAGGACCCTCCTATAAAAAGAGATTTAGAAAGACCCTCGTGAAAAATGAAATTAGCGGGACCCTCCTAGAAAATTGGATTACCAAGAGCCTTCTTGAAAATGGGAAATGGAACTTAATTTAGTAGGATTCTTTTAAAAAAAAGAAAGATTTGCAAGACCCACCTAGACAATGAAACTTGTCAGACCCTCCTGGAAAATGAAATTTAATTTAGCAGAATTTCATCTGAATAATAGGATTATTGTAACATAGCTTCGTGAAGAATGGAGTTTAGTTTGAATAATCTAAAGCCTTGTAGAAGCATTGCAACTAAGCTCGAGTGTTGATTAAAGTCATGATACACAATCTAAGCACCCTATTTTATTCATATTCACAAGTTTTTCTTATTTAAACTAGTGTAAAACTTTAATCTCATGAACCCTTCTAGAAAATAAGGACAGTTAACATTTCAATCTTCAGAGCTCGTTTAAAAAACAAAGTCAATTTAAACTTTAAGAAGCAAGAGCCCGCTTGAGAATAGGGTTCACTTCCAAGTTCAACTTAGATAAAAATGCCTATCTCACCACTTGAGAAGACATGAAGATTCAAGAGGAAGTACATAGATAGGATCTTGTTCTTGTATTGTTATTTTTTTTGTCTTTTATCTTAATGTAACAATTGGAGCTACAACCGGATCCTCAACATGACCTCATTCAAGCTCAAACTCATCTCATCATTTTATTGTTTTGAACTACACATAACATCATTTTCTTATCACCCGGGAAATGTTAATTGTCAAAACTAGGACTCAGTCACATATTTTCTTTCCCCTTTCATATAATGGTCGGGTCAAAACATCTATCACTGTCTACTTCTTTGTTTGGAAACTCCTCATATTTCCAGTCAAAGAGGGACAAGCAGTAGACACAAGATTTTTGACCTTTCTCGAGTTTAAACCCATATTTTAATTGTAAATCTAATTTTATTTCAATTTTTATTTTATTTTGTAAGTATATTTTACTTGAGAATGTTGAAAGCACAAAAATAGTCACTTTTAGATAATACTTTTGCTTTTTATTTTCAAGGAAATAGAAAAATTACAAAAATTATGTTCTTAAAATTTTCTTATATTTAATACTAGTAATATTACCCGCACTTCGCACAGGAATTTAATTTCATGGAATTTATAAAATAATACTTAAAACCTATCAATCATTAAAACTAAAACACTATATTGTCTTACATAAAAGATTATGTAGTAACAAATATTTAAAATGTAAAAGAAAATAAAAATTATTACATTTTATCATTTATTCTTAATAATATAAGCATAAATTACTGGCTATAAAAATACATACCAGAATCTGTAACATAAGCAATGATGTCAATGAGCCACTCAACATGAGCAAAGTACACAAATATTTAATTGTGAAGAAGAGATAGAAGAGGAGGTTCAAAATTTTCGTTGTTTTAATATGAGAGAAAATCCCTCTATTTATAGACAATAAAGGGTAGTGTGAACAAATATATATTGTGCCTTATCAAAAAAGTTACAACTATTTGGAAAAGTTGCAACCCTTCGGAAATGTCACAACTTTTCATGAAAGTCACAATTTTTTATTAAAGTTGCAACTCCTCATAAAAGTCGCAATTCTTCATAAAAGTCCCACTTTTTCATAAAAGTCACAGTTTTTCATAAATGTCACAACTTTTAATGAAAGGATAAGGCTAGTGTTTAAATAAATAAATTAAAAATGAATTCTGGTTTGTTGTGGAGACACGAAGGCGGGCCTAAGGTTCTCTTTCATATATATATATATATATATGATTATAGTAGTATTTTTATTTTTGGTTATTTTCAAAAAATGAAAATCCTGAAAAAAGATCAAACCTAGTGGCATATTACCACGTGGAAAGTTTGATCTCAATCTTAATCAAAAGCATATTCCATGGGAGAGGAGAATATTCCATTCTTCCCCTCTGTGTTTTTTGATAATATCAAAAATCTATAAAGACATTTTGGGAAGGATAGAACTATAAGGGAATTTTGGGAAAGATACTTGTGACGACTCGGGAGCACCCCCAAGTCGTAATAAGGCGTACTCGACCCTGAAGGGGTCTTATACAAACCACATAGTCATTCATTGCATTCAATAATGATAATAGTGCGGAATGAAAAACTTATTTACATCCACACATTCAAACTTCATTAAAACAACTTTAAAAACACCCAACGGAAGTCTAAGTCTCACATGACCATCTTAGACACAATCACAAAATATAAGTAGGGACACAACCTTTTACAATCAAAACAATAACTAAAAGTGTCTATTACATGAACAAAAGAACTTAAAAGTCTTGTCCTCGAATCCATGAGGACATACCAAGTCTTGGAGGAAAGCAATCCAACACTTCAAACTAGCTAGGAGGAATCACTTACTGGAACCTACACTTGTAGTAAAAAAAATATAAAGAATATGGGTTAGTATACAAAATGTACTAAGTATGATGACCATGCAAAACATGCTTTAAAAGGGACATTTTGGCTAGAAACCATGCATTTTGCCACTTTTAGAAATATCATGAATAGTTGAATAGGAGACATACAAGACAAGCATAAACATCAAGTAAGTCATAATATCACACTTTAACGATATCAACAGGAAAACCTTTACCTTTACCTTGGACCTTCACCTCAAGCAACCCTTATGCTATACCTTGTGCAATGTATGGATAGCGTCCCATACCACCTTCCATACTAAGGCACCACATTTAGGTCACCTAAAGTAAACTCATCCTTCCTTTCCTTCACTTTTGCACAATATTCATACATAAGAGGTATATCATTAATTAAGACATGACAAGGGAAAATAACTCATAATATAACCTAAGTATAGCATGCATCTCATATTAAGCATTTGAGAGCCAACATTCTTTAATAACCTCATTTAGGGCATATTTATGTCACAGACATAAGGATTTTAGAGAAACTCACTATGATCCTCTCCAAGCCTACTCGTGCAATGTATAGGTAGCATCCCATACTACTACCTACACTTTGTAGAACCTATCAAGAAACCATAATGAAATCTCACATGATGGGAAGTAAGCATTTAACCGACATAGACCATGAGTACTTGTCATGGAATCCGATGTCATAAGTCCCCACACTGTAAAGAGGTGGTCTACTTGCCTAAGGAAGACCGATACATATAGCTCAATGGATCCACTAGCTACCTATGCGGGTACATAGTTTATGGGATAAGGTAGACGATCATTGAAACTCATGCCTAACTATTGGGGGAGTTTCCATCTAACCAAATCCACTCGGTGCTTAGCCTACATTCCCATAGAATAGTTTGTTACCTTGACATTATCACATATGAGAGGTGCCATTGGCCTACCAACTCAAAATTACATTCATTAACACGTGAAAGGGTGCTTTAAGCCTACCATTTCAAGGTTCATTTAGGAAAGCTCATTAACTCCTCTTGAAAGGGTGTCATGGGCCTACCGGTTCAAGTCTCATTATTAACCTTCATGGAAAAGTGCCATAGGCCTACCGATTCCAAGGTTCATTACTATCATTAATGGAAGGGTGCGATAAGCCTACCGATTCCAAGGTTCATTATTATCATGAGTGGAAGGGTGCTACTAGCCTACCAATCCGAGGATTCAATAACCAACAATATAATCATTTAAACAAGAAAAGGATGCACAAGCTCTACCAATTCGAGATATGCAATACATTGGAGAATCCTTCATATTCTATCATCAACATTCATGAGTGTCAAATTGAGAAAAAGCCTTTCAATAATAACACATTTACGTTCATAACATGATCACATTAGCTCCATTGAATGTCCATTCATAAAATGTCATGTAACACTTAAATTTCTCATACTATGCCTTCAAGGCCATGGTCACAATGTGCAAAATAAGTAAACACCTCCACCTTTCAAATGGATCATCATCAAGAACAATTCTACTACTAATATGAGATTAAGTCAACTTACCATCCTCCAAAGCCATAATCACCATTACTCAATTCCCAACAATTCTATCACCACAAGGTGATTCACCCATAACTTGCCCATAAGGCCACAATCCTCAATTCATCCATATACCAACAATTCATCATAAATAGGTATAGAAAACCATATAAATCAACAATACAATCCAATCTATAAACACCTCCACCTTTCAAGTAGATCAACATCAAGAACAATTCTACTAATAATATGAGATTAAGTCAACTTACCATCCTCCAAAGCCATAATACCATTACTCAATTCCCAACAATTCTATCACCACAAGATGATTCACCCATAAGTTGTCCATAAGGCCCCAATCCTCAATTCATCCATATACCAACAATTCATCATAAATAGATATAGAAAACCATATAAATCAATAATACAATCCAATCTACACACAATTTCATCAACATTAAATCATAGGCATTAAACCCACTTCATAAGCAAATTCTAGGCTTTTAATGAAAACATGGGTTCTTGAAGAAGTTTCATATAAAATCATATTAAAATCATAAATAGAACTTCAATTCACCAATAGAATGACTTTGAAAACATTTTACCGATGAACCCATACCTAGAATAGAAAATAGAAGTTTTGTTCTTTGAAGACTTTTGAAACCCTTTTTAATGGACTCCTTGATGGAAAGATAATCAAGGTTCAAGGGTCACCATACCTTTGTTAAGATTCCCCAAGAAATTTGATGAAGAAACCACCTTCAATTCAAGCCCTAGCTCCAAGTTCTTGACCTTCTTAAATGGAGGATTGTAGAGAGAAATATTTGAGAGGAGGTGGGTTTCTTTTTAATTCTAATTGGAGTGACTTAAATGGAAGAATTTTGGTCTAAAAGGGTTTTATAATTGGTAGGAAAGGTAAAGAATAATAGGGACTCAACTTAGGAAAAGAATTAAGGACCCACAAAGTTAAACTTAAAAGTTTTCACTAAACCCGTCAAAGCTCGTCCTTTTTGACAGTGCTTCACTATTTTGGGCATAACTTTTTACTCCGAGATCGGAAAAGGGAAAACTCGGTGGCGTTGGAAAGAGGAATCAGAGACCTTTAATTGGGTAGGTAATGGTCTAATTCGTTTTGAGCTAAAAGATATCATCATTTGAAGTTGACCCTAAAAGTTGTAACTTTAAAAAATCTGCCCCTTGCCCGTCTGAGCTCGCCCTTTGGACACTTGGGCTCGCCAAGTGCACTCTTTGCTCGCCCTTTGTTCCAGTGGGATTACTTTAAGGTTGGTCAAATGGGCAGTCCACTAGGTGACCATAGGGGCATAAGGGCGACTCACCAACCCCTTAGGCGATCTAGCAGCCCCATCGCCAAACAGTCCTTCCAAGGACAGGGCTTCTTTCACCCTAACTCACTACCCTAGTCCCTTTCTTGCACCCTAGGATACTATCTAGCTCCATTTAA